>CM065777.1:98782572-101282572 GCA_033296515.1 Macrochelys suwanniensis
TTCCCTGAGCAATCAGTATTCAGTGGAATATTGTTCTTTTACAATTAACCTTTAATTATTCCATTTCTCTCTACAATTTGTAATGGCAAAAAAATTGATACAATAGAACTGTATATTCCAACACTAAGCAATATTGGTGTATTTGTCAGGTGTTCTGCAGCAGATCTGTACAATGTTAATGGAAGTGTAGTGAAAATAACTGCCCAAAGCTAATTATTCATTTTTTTTAAACGGTCGGAAGTATTAAAAAAAACCTCTACCGTTTATACAGTAGCTTTCACCCAAAGAACAGAGCATTCTACAGGCTCTACCTACCGATATGCAGACTTGATCCAAGTCTGTTGGATTGAAGGCAAAGCTATTTCAGCAACATTGTACAGTAGCTTCGGACTGAAAATGAATAATACTTTATATTTAAACTTCTTATGAAGGGTTTACAGTTATGAACAGTGGCTCAAATAATCTCTTCATATACAATAAGATAATGTTATGTGGACTATCCTATTGAATACTGTTCTAAGTAAGAATTAGATAAACCTGTATAAAAATATCAGTAAGTTGGGTTTGTTTTATTTTTTTTAAATACTGAAAGAAAAACTTGGAGCACTTCCAAAATTATTGGGATATCTCCAACGGTGTATGAGGTTCTTGCCCAGTCACCAAATCTGATAGAGCTCATATTCCGAGTTATTCCTGTTCAGTTAGCACAAACACATAAGCTGTGGTTAATGTTGCATTAAAAGCTTGATCAAAATTATTGTTAAATCAATTGTGACAAAATATTTTAGATTGTGTTGGCTTTCCCTTCCACTTAAGTTATAAAGCCATTGGCTTTATACAAACAAATTCAATAACCAAGGGTTGTATATTCACATCCTTACCAGATATTATAGGACCGTTAATAAAGAAAAACACTTCACACAGTTACTCACTAGGGCCTTCAGGGGGACTGTTCATGTACTTAAAGTAGTCAGATGCTCAAGTACCTTGCTAAATTGGGGCTACACGAGCCACCACATCCTCTCTCAAACTGCAGTAGTTTTTATGGCAGCCATTTTAAGGGTGTAGTTTGTGTACCAAAAGCCTAATGAAAGTCACCCAGCTATTTTGAAACATAGGTAATCCCATTGCACATAGGATTCCTTGGATGATTGGGATGCCATCTGTACATTGTTGTTCATTGTAAACCTGCCAAGATATTAAATAAGAATGTCTTAGTTTAACTGTGTCTTGATTTTTCTGACTGGAGTTTACCAAAGCAAAGGCTAGTTACAACTTTAACTTCATAAGGTTCTTCCTCTCTTGATTCATTAAAAGGTGGAGTCTTGGAAAACTTTTCATAAAATGCGGGTTGTTACAAACACAGAAACCCATTTAGTTGGCATATTTGTATTGAATAATCCAGTAAAACCACTCCACTCTTGAAATTAATCTCCATAGTTATGTCCACCTACACAATATAGAAATAATTTATTTCTGTGCTGAGGTCTTACTTTCCGTCATCTGTTTTCGACTGTAGCACTTTATCATATTTAATTTGAGAGGACAGAATGACATTTTGTCAAGCATATGTTCTGGGTTGTTAACTCAAAACATACCATTTTGAATCTTGCTCAAAAGGTTCGCCCGTATGTTACTGATGGCAGATAAACACTCTTGGACTGAATTAAGACTTTTATTAAATAAGTTATATTTTAGGACTTAACAGATTTGAAATTCTACATAAGAATAGCCAGACTGGGTCAGACCAAAGGTCCATCTAGCCCAATATCCTGTGTTCTGACAGTGGCCACTGCCAGGTGCCCCAAAGAGAATGAACAGAACAGGTAATCATCAAGTGACCCATCCCCCTGTCACCCATTCCCAACTTCTGGCAAACAGAGACTAGGAACACCATCCCTGCCCATCCTGGCTAATAGCCTCCATGAACTTATCTAGTTCTTTTTGAGCCCTAAGGTTTTTTTGAACCCTAAGATGATGGAAAGTAAGATTAAAAAATTCTGCGGGACAGTGTCCTGTCTTGAATTAGCTTTAGACCTCTTGCTGGTCTCTGAGACGTGTAACTTTAATAAACCTTTCCTTTGTTGAAAATTTGTTCTTTTTTCCTTTCTATGTACATATTCATACTGCGCTCATCATAGTATGACACACATTGTGAATAAAAAATTTAATAATCATCTAGTAAATAAGAAATGCATCCGTCAGCATTTTCTAACATAATTAAAACATAAAAATAGACACTGAATAAACGGGTGAAGCTAAAATTGCTTAAATGTATACATTTAGTGTGTCCTCATAGTTAGCAAAAAGAAGCACCAAAGTTAGTGTAAAGGCTATATTTAATTGCTAATCAGCATTTCAACCATTACCAATGCGTGAGAATCAACCTTTCTTGAGGAAAATAACTGAAAAGTACAAATGCAAACCAAAATTCAAATTAGGGATTTTTAATCAAGGGTTTCTGCTTGCTGTTTTAAATCAATGATTTTAAGTCACTTTGATTTAAATCAGTCATCCCTGCTCTTTGCATAGAATTTGTTCATCACCATAGGCGCCGACTCCGTGGGTGCTCCGGGGCTGGAGCACCCACGGGGAAAAATTGGTGGGTGCTCAGCACCCACCGGCAGCTCCCCGCCAGCCCCGGGGCCCGCACCCAGCTCACCTCACCCCTCGGAGACGTTCCGGGGCCCCGCCCCCAATGCCGGGCGACGTTGCGTCGGGGGAGGGCCCCCAGAATGTCACCGGGTGTCAGGGGCAGGGCCCCGCAACGTCGCTCGGGGGCGGGGTCAGGGGCGGGGCCCTGCCAAGTCGCCCGGCATCGGGGGGCAGGGCCCCGACGCCAGGTGTCAGCCCCCACCGGCGCCGCCGGAAGTTGGCGCCTGTGTTCATCACTATTTCCAACATGAGTTTTAAGTATGAACATCACACTGCACAGGAAGATATGACCCAGAGTTATTTGCTGTAGGTTTATTTTCCTTCTCCTAACTAGCTACATTTATGTACTATCAGAGAAAATCAGCATGTTGGGCAGAATTAACCCAAGTGGTCGTAGTCAAACTGCCTTTTGTATAGGCTCTATTTATTCTTACTATCACTAGATTAAATGGTTCTGTAACTATATTTATTCAGAGCTTGCTGAGATACTAATTAGGTTGCTCATAGGTGGGGATTCCCCAGGGATTTTTCAGGTGCTATTCCATGTCTTGTTTCCTCATGAAAGAAAGTATTGCCAATGTAGTATCAACCCTTACCTGTGGGAAAGATAAAAATACTTTGTGTTTTATACAGTTGTGAACAGACATAATGTCATGAGATTTTGTTCCATTCTGTTTTAGGGTGTAAAGTACCTTAAATAACTAAGCAGTTGCAAACAATTAAGGAAATACCACAAATGAGCAGTAACCATGGAATGGGACAACTGTAGTGTGTATCCTACAAAATGAAGTTTGATTTCCAAATTTCTAGTGTGCATCTGTTCATTCTAGTTTTATACTGAAGAATGTGAATTAGATTTATAGCAAAATGGTACCTGTTGTGTAGGGCCTGATGTGACTCCCATTGACATCCCTGAGAGAACGCGACACTTTGAAGATACTTTTCATGCCTTTCATCCAACAGAAATGAAATCAGAATTAGTGTGACATTTCCGGGGTACCCAGAGTTGTGAAGCACCTCGCTACCACCTGCCCTTAGTGTGGGGAAGTTTTGTCTGAGCTGGCCATATGTCAGCTCCCTGAGTCTCCGGGACACGGGCAACACAAATAGATCTCTTTAGGCCTACGCAGACTCTTCTGTCCCTCTGCAGGTTAGCAGTAGGCACCCTCCAGTCCCTAATTCCTCCAAGCATCTCCCTGGAGTGACCAGGCCATGGTCCTTTACACACATGCATTATTTGCAGGATCACTGCTCCCAGAGGAACAGTGCACCCCGCTTACCAGTTATACCTCAATCGCCACTGCTCTTTACGCGCAGCATTTATATTGGCTTATAGTGCAAACAAGCAAAAGTTGATTTGACAGAGTACAAACTCTAGTGAAAGCAAGTAGAAGTATTGGTAACATATGTAAAATATTACATTACACACAAAATAAAAACCTTGCACGCATTCTAGAATCTAGGTTTATTGTGTGTGTCCATTTTTTTGTATAATTATTTAATGTTTTAATAACCTAAACCAATACTCATGGTTTGTAAAATCCTGGTTATACGTTTAAAATAAATTGGTTTTGTTTTGTTTTTTAAATTAAAAAAAACAACAGTGCCACTAAACTCCATTTGAATCTCTCATTCAGAGTTGCAACACTGACAGACCCTTGTGCTAGACAGGGGCAGCTAGTGTCACAGTTGAATCCAAGATCGAGCAGACTTTTTTAGCATAAGTAGTTAGCACATATTCTAAGGGACCATTCAAGATGAATGTATCCCTTATTTAGCTGTGAAACTCTTAGTACATGTCCCAGATCTGAAGAAGAGCTCTGTGTAAGCTTGAAAGCTTGTCTCTGTCACCAGTAGAAGTTGGTCCAATAAAAGATATTCCCTCATCCACCGTCTCTCTAATATCTGGGACTGACATGGCTACAACAACATTGCATTTTATAATTCATGTCAGAAATTAAGGAATTATTAAAAAGAGGCACCAATCTGAACCCGAACACCAGGCATATTTTTCTTTTAATTCACAGTACTTTGATCCTTCTGATTTATGAGGTAAAAACTACTTTCCCAGTAACTCCTAACATGGACTATGTTTGCTTTGTAGGTGGCAGACTGCGCTTGGGACGAATTAGTGAAGATCTATACCCCATCGTGTCTGGCAGCTCCTGTGTAGAGAACACCACTTTGCTCAGTGAAGAAAGAGAGCTGACTTGGCGGGAAGCTTTCTCTGCTCCCAAGAAACTAAACTCATACTAGATATGTCGATAATGTGGCTTTAATCCTCATGTCTCTTTTTTTAAATACGATTTGTAGTTTGAACTGAAGATGTTATGCATTTGAGGATACATTTCAGTGCAGCATGTGGGGACCCATATTAAGGATGGTTCAACTGTACACACAGTGCTTAAGGCAGCAAAATAATGCCTGGGTGATCAAAGGCTGGCAGGGGCAGACATTTTGCTGGGGGCAGAGCCAGCCAGATTTGTCTTTGAGGAGTTACATGGGTAAATGTTTCAACAGTAGGAGATGTGAATCAAATTTCCTAATCCTGATAAAGAATAAAGACAAATGGCAATTTATTTTGAGATACTGGCGTATTTAAAAAAAAAAAGGGGGAGGCATATTTACTGTAAAATAATGCAGCATCAACTTGAGGCTAGTGTCACTCGGTTGATTTGATATTGATACGTTTTGCTCCAAATTCGTGTCGCATTATTTTCTTGTGTAATACGATGAATGCTGTTGATAGACCGTTAATGTCATACATTATAACAAGCTGCTTCCTTTGACCTTTTTGTCCACTGTTTCATGATGGCAGAAAAGATTATTTCCATTTAGTCTCCTCCCCCGCTCCCCATATGTTTTCAGATAAAATGCTTGAGGGAGGGTCATACCAAAATAAATTATTTTAGATTATGCCCAGAAATCACAAAATAGAGAGATGTGATGGGAAATCCTCAAAAGAATTAGGCTTTTTTTTTTTTTAATGCTTATCCAAACTTCTTTGAGGCTCTCACACAGACATTGTAATAATCCTTGCCTGCATCACACCACTTTGCCTTCAGAGACTCCTTCACAGGGCCCAGCACGTCCGGCAGTCTCTCTGCAGGGCCCTAACTACTACTGAACTCAAATGTTGTATGCTCCTGGGTAGTGGAGCCCAGAGTTGGTGAGATTTGCAGTAAACCATGGCCAAATGCCAGCGTGCGCCCAATCTGCTGGAGCATTTGAAGATACGGGGTGGGGAGAGAGCATTCAGAGATGAGGAACTGGATCTTATTTAAGAATTACAGGTAAAGGAGGAGTGTGTCCTATTTTAGAGATAGGAAGCAGGGGCTACTGGACAGCTATGCACAGAGAGCTGTGCCTAGATTAGGAGGCAGGGTGAAATATTAAATTCTTTTCCACTTATGAGATGTTTGGATTCTGCATGGTTCTTTTTAAAAAAAATAAGTAAATCAGGTGAGCTGTTCCTGCATACCAAGCCCTGTAACTGAAATAGAAACAAAAGTTTTGATTGAATGGTGTTATAAAATATGACACAGATTTTAAAATCATTATGATGCTTTTTCATTTTAGGTGCTAAGAAATGGCACAACCATAAAGCTATGCTGCTTATAGCTTTTACTAGTACTATGGGCCATAAAACTCACGCCTATGCATTAAAATTGATTATTTCTAACCTTAACAGTCCTTTCCTTTCATCTCCCTTTTCTGCTTAATATGCAAGCAACATGTCCGAGTGGGTGGAGGTCATGGAATATCTGTATATATTGTGTGTAAGTATGGAGGATATTTTTAATCAGATAAGATATACTGTTATAGTACAGCCATTTGAAAGCTAAACATGGAAAAGCCAGTATGAGGCTACAAACAATCTCAGTCTTTCATCTGAGTCGTCATTAGCGGGATGAAAAGATGCTTTCGGTGTGTAACCTGTACATCCAACAAATGGATTAAACTTTCTCCTTAGCTACCTCCCTTCCCTTCCCCCCCACCCCATGCACTGTCTAACTTTCATTTAAGAGCTGCTGAGTCAAGATTTTACTCTATTGAAAAATGAGTGAATCCAAAAGCTCAGTGTGGCTTTTAGCCTTGCCTTATAATCTCTACATGGGAAGAATGTGCTGTTATAAACATTTTTGCAGTGCAGTGAAAAATGTTTCTTTGTCAGTAGCTGTAACTAATTTGTAATTCTCAGGGTATGCTTGCTACACATGTTCACTTTAAGAAAAGAAATTGCTTTTATGGATGATAGCGCTATCTTCTAATTCTTCACTAGTTATATTCAAAATAGACCTTTAAATACAAATGTCTTGAACATTGAATCCATTCTTTCCATTTTTAAGGACAATTTTTAATAGTGCACAGGCTTTTTCTTGAATCAAGAGCAATATTGTCAATTTAAAATAAAAGTGTATTTATTGTTCTAGTATGCTTAAATTAATGGCACACTGTGGTAAATTGTAAGTTTAGTATTCTTGGAAAGATTGTTGTATTTATTTTACCAATAACGTCCTAGCAGTAGTGATCAGAAAGGCAAATACAGTAAAAGTGTGCTTAGGGACACCTTGTAATACGCATGAGTAGTGTCTTTTGGGTGAATGGTAGAGATCATATTTTCCTCAACATTGTTGGAGACCCTCTTACCTTTTATGTAACTTTTGCTAATTGTATGTGTGATAGGTTCCCCCCAGGGTGCCACCTGGAACTGGGGTACCCTGAGTCCCCTAACCCACCAGCCTGGGCTCCCTCTCACACTGTGCTGCTGTGACAAGCTGCAAAGCCCTCCAGCCTGCACTTTCACCAGCATTCACACAGGTAGGGACACACCCAGATGCAGTTACACACAGGCTCTCTAACCACCAGCCTCCCAGCCTGGGACCCGACCTGCCCTGGTCAAATCTGGCCAGTATATGGGTTTAACACTCAGTCCGCCTCTCCCTCAATGTGAAGAGAACAATGCACACTTGTAGTAACCAAGTGGAGATTTTCCCCAAGCACTCTAGTCAAAGCTCACTGGTTTAGATTAAAATAAAAAGTTTATTAACTAAAAGAGAGATTTTAAGTGATCAAGTGATAGCAAACACATCAAAGCAGATTACCTAGCAAATAAACAAAAAACACACACGAAGCTTAATATACTAAATAGATTGGATATGAATTAGCAGGTTCTCACCCTGAGAAATGACATAAGCAGGCTGCAGATCCTTAAGGGGATCTTGCTTTACAGCTTGAATCCCCAGCTGTTTCATATATAGGTGGGAACCCTTTGTTTCAAAACTTGACCAGACCAGTTTGTGGAAAAATACTGACATCCTAAAATGGAGTCCAGAATCATGGGGCCTGGTTGCATGTCCCTGCCACATGATGCTATTGCTTACAGGCTGGCCAAAACCCCTACAGGAAAGTTAAGCTATTCCACAGTCCGTTGTCTTTGCTAATGGGCCCATTTGAAATGCAGCTCCCTAGTCAATATTCATAACTTCAGATAGAAAAATGATACATGCATACAAATAGGATAATCATGTTCAGCAAATCATAACTTTTCCAATGATATCCTACATGATTCATCGTTCATGATATGCATCATAATTATGCCATAATCATATAATATCACTGAAGAATATGGGGTGCAGTGTCACAGTATTTGACTTTGTTTTGGTAAAGTAGTGCTATTTAAATCTGTTCTGCTTGTGCAATTGTGCCAAGAGTGCAAGTGTCCTCACTGTTCACTACTGTAGGCTAGCCTTCAGTTCTGGTGTTCCCCTACATGTTCCCTTCACAGTGAGGGAATATGATAAAATGAGGTTTCCTTCTGTGGTAGTAAGGAGGTTCTTGAATTCTACCACTCGCAAGGCTAATTTTCAGCTTTACATTTATGTATTTCTTTTAGGAAAGGTTTCTACCATTTTCACTGCAGAAATAACACATTGCTGTGTCCACACACACACTGCACTCATTTGTGTGTGGTACTAAAACTTTTGGGGTCACATCCCATGATACTTAATACTGCAGTAACCTGAGCCACACTGATTTTTTCCCCAGTGAGATATGTGTGTTCCCCTGGGCATATGGGTGTAATTATGGGGACACATTGGAGGACTAGCAATGCTCTAATGGCACTAGCCCTGTGTCCACATTGCAGAGTGGTCATGTTAGCCGACAAGTTGTGCTCTCTTGAGCTGTAGCTGGCCAGCCACCTTCTGTTTAAAAACAACACTGTACTCAGGGTATTTTGTGTGTAGATGCGGGTAGAGATAGGGGCAACACCTGAGTTATAACTTAAAGTTAACTTTGCAATGAAGACAAGCCCTGGGAGGCAGCACATGCTATTGTGGAGGACTAAGCATAGGACTGAGAGTTCTT
Organism: Macrochelys suwanniensis; assembly: GCA_033296515.1. Lineage (NCBI taxonomy): Eukaryota > Metazoa > Chordata > Testudines > Chelydridae > Macrochelys > Macrochelys suwanniensis. Next base: position 98,791,597 of record CM065777.1, read on the forward strand.
GGATTATGATCTTAGCTCTATCACCCACTTCTTCGGAGGCCTTGAGCAAGCCACTCTACCCCCCTGACTTGCACTTTGTCTGAGGCACAAGCATCTTCATCTGATAGTGACACCCCTGGCTGAGCTATTTGTTTCACACATCAGCAATTTAGGTACATTAAATCCTGGGTTACTCCTGTATGCCCTAGAAGTGGCTGTGGCAAAAGTGCTTTTTTCATCTGCATCTGGTGAGAGGAGTGGGACCGATGCAGACTTCATCACAATTATCCACACATTTGTCACCTCAAGATTAGATTGCTGCAAAGTGTTCTATGTGGGTCTACATCAGGCCTGCACAACTCGTAAAGCGGCTAGGGCCATATTACTCCAAAGAAAACAGCTGAGGGCCGAAACCCCCCAGCCCCGTAGAAACACACACCCCCGCCCCCCCAGCGCTGCCCGCCCCGTGGAAACAACCCCTCCTTCCCCAGTGCTGGGGTGTGGAAGCCTGTAGAGGGGGAAAGAAATAGCGTGCATAGGGTGACCAGATCACAGCAGTAAAATAGGACCCGCCCCCTCCCCGCTTGGCCCCACCATCACACCCCTCTTCACCCCCCCAGGGGTCACTATATTACTGCACACAACAGTCAATCAATGCAGCTGTAGATAAATCTCTGCATTATGCATTTTTGTATAACTTTTATATGACTTTGTATTGAACCTTGGTAATGTTATAGCGGGCCCCTAAGGTAGTATAATTAAGGTAAAAGAAAAATGTCTTTTTGCTAGAAGTAGACTAAGATCTTCCCCCCACTTTGTATTCAATTGCCCTGTTGAATGAATGAGGTGTGAATGAGGAAGGCAGGCACCTCCAGACAGCTGCAACCCTTGGAGAGGGGATGGGAACCAGACCAAGGACAATCAGACTTGTCAAGTGGGCTGACTAGAGAAGAGCAGACATACTGACGGCCTCGGGGGTTAGAAGCAAGCACCTTCCTTTGGGAACACCCTCTTTGCAGCATTGGGACAACCCCCCAGCCCAGAGACAAGCAGCAAAAAGGACCAACGGACATAATCCCAGATTTTGGGCCGCACAGTGAGCCCACCTACTCACACCCCCCTGCGGGCCGCATAGTGAGCCCACGCGGGCTGCATGCGGCCCCCGGGGCGCATGTTGTCCAGGCCTGGTCTACATCATGAGACCATTGGAAACTGAAGCTGGTGCAATATGCCATGGCCTACTTATCTAGTGGATTTTTCATGCCAACAGTTCATAAACCAGGGCTCTGGGATCTGCAGTAGCTTCTAGTAAGTGTCTGAATGAAATCCAGCATGTTAACCTATATATAGATCCTTACTCATCTTGGCCTGTTTAACTGTGAGTTTGTGCTTCTCCTTAAACTGGGCTGCTGACATTGAGCAGGGAAGGCATGTGAGCTGGAGCACCTTTGCTATAAAAGGGAAGGAGCTGCTGCTGACAGGACATTTTATCTAAAAGCTCTTAGGTTTTGACACTCACTCTTTCCTAGTCTTGGTCCATGAGAGCCTGGACCTTCTAAGTACACTGCAAAACCATCTTTTCCCAGAGGCTTTTTGGAGAGGAAAAGGGTGGTTCAGAATTATATTATCCCCACTTTGCCAAGTGGATCTCTCTCTCTCAAGGTGGATGAGCAGTCCTTTATTGTGTTGTGTATTTTACTGTTCAGAATGCATCTAGTAAACAGCATGGATGCCCATGGGGCCTTTTATAAATACAAATATTGATATTAAAGGGGTAAGAATGGCAGACAACCATTTGGGGTACAGGACAAACCAAAGTTGAAAATGTACAGAGCAACAGCGTACAGACAAGAGGAAAGAGGCCAGGGTGGAAGATAAAAGATGGGAGAGGGCAGTAGGGGAAAGGAGTAGAGGTAAAATTCAAAGAGAAGGAGAGAATTTGAAAAACAGTAGGCGTGAGAAAATGGTGTTGGAGTGGACAGGATGGGTGAGACAGGGAAAGAGAAGTATGAGGAGATGGAGGAAGGAAATAATCTAGAAAAGATGCAATGCTGAGTTCAATTGGCGAAAACCTGGTCCCATTGAAGTCCATGGAAGTTCACCCACTGAACTAGCAGAGTCAAGTAAGGGGTAAGGGCAAAGATGAAAATAGAGTAAAGTAGGCCAGGGGGAGGCAAGTTACAAGATACAAATCAACATGGGTGGGGGCAGTCAAAGAATATAAAACATGGACATATATCAGGAACTGAGCCAATATCAGAATATTCCCTTGGTTGATGGAGCTGGTGGAAGCAAAGCTGCCAGGAATAAAGACCACTTGACATGCATTCGACTTGAAGCTTCCAGAATTTATGTTGTAAAAAACAAACCATGTGAAAGCTGTTGTAATTTAGTTTTTGCTCCTTATGTTCACATATACCTGTTGGAAAAGAAACATCTTTACATTTTATTTCAAAGGCAAGAGTAACCTGTTTTCCCCTCCTGCAATTGCGCTCCATCGTCGGGTTTCAATGATTCTGCTTGTTTCCTCTTTTCTTTATTCTAACTAGTTACCTATTTTAACTCTGAAATATTAATCTGAAAACCACACCCGGACCTTAATTGCTTCCTGGCTTCATACTCTGACTTCATGAATCTTGCCCTGCACCTGGTCCACTTTATGCAGCTATGATATATATGTGAAACTCTGGTGAATCTCCCTTCAGGGGCTAGTCTAATATAGAGGATGAAGAACCTGTTAGAGCTGCCAGCAGTTACTCTTGGTTCAGTGATGAAGCCATGTGCTTTGGTGCTGAAAGTCCCCTAGTTCTGTCCCTGCTGAGTGCAGGTCACACATGATGTGGGTTTTAGGGGATACTTGCAGACATACAAATTGAAGTCCAGAGGTTACTGTTGTCTTTCTATATCTTCCATGTAAAACCTTTGGCATCACTGGTTTTGCTATCAACTCTATTGACAATCTCTAAATATTGAGCTGGTTTTTTAATTATTATTTATGTTGGGACACAAGTATAAACTCATATTGAAATGACTGTAAAAGAGCTGATTTTGGAAATTTCTCTAGTTGATTACAAAGTCCTTGAGTCTCTGAATTGAAAATAAGAGATACTGAATTTATTTTCTGCAGAAATTTCACATTCAGGTAGAAGTGGTTTGGTTTGCTAGTGAAATAAATCTTACTTAATAAATTGTTTTAACACATTGTGGGCTCCAGTGTGTTAGGCACTGTAAAAGCCTATAAGGTTTACCCCTGGCCCCTAAAAGATAAGACTAGTGAGTCCTTACCGATTTTTTTTTAAAATCCACGTTTGATTTGATTACCTAGGATGAAACTCACAACTGCAGGGGATTAGGCCTTCTATACTGTTGGTTTTCAGCAATGGAAACCATTTCCTCAAGATACTTGAATGACCACGGATCTTACCCTCTTCAGAACAAAATGTAAGAGTTGTACTAGTTTTCCGACAGTGATTTCCCTGAAGTCAATAAACAAAATCTCCCTTACCCTGCTTCACAGGAACAGGGGGACAGAAAGTAGACTTGATTTGGTGGTCTGGTTTTTTTGTATGATTGCACACACAATGTATGATGATAGTTGTATTTAAAATGTCTGGATGGAGGGGTATATGTTCTTGTTTTGACAATATTAAATTGTAAAGAGTTCTATCTCTTTAAGGAAAAGTAACGCTCTTCTGTTATCACCCACCTCCTTTCAGGCAAGTTTGATTGAAAATAAGTTTTAAATCTCAATTGGGAGAACTATTGAACTCATGACAGCAATTATGTAAAAGTTACCTTTTGAAGTGAGAACGTGTTTTGTTTTTCCCCAAGCATCATTCCTGGCAATGGACATTGCAAAGCCAATAGCCATGAAGCATTAACAGGTGCTGACAAATGATCAGCCATCAGCCTCCTCCGTGCACATTGAAGTGTTGTTTAAATTGCACGAGTCTAAGGATGGCTACAATATTTCCCACTTCTGTTAAGTGCTGTGGTAGGTCTTTAGAAGGTGTTCCTTCCCTGTGCACACACAACCTCTATCCAAAGCAATAAGAATTCAGGATCAGGGCCACGCTATAAAACAAGTGAGCCATTACAATGAAATTGAAGACACACTTAGAGCCCTGAGTTCACTATTCCCTATTTGTCCAAATTCTGTCCTTTCTCATACATTTTTTGTAAACAAAAAGGAAATATAAACTCATTACTGTGTTTAAAATACAAAATAAAAGTTTGTTTACCATACACCGCTAGCAAGAATGTATTCTTAGTGAATGAGATCTGGGCATGTACAGTTTTCAAAGGCTAAAGATTGAAAATTATAAAGTTCCATCACTTTTCCTGACCCCACTGATTATTGAAAAAGTGGGTGTTGGGTAGGGCAAAAGGTTAGACCTTTCCACAGATTCAAGGTGATCTATTTCTACTTCAATTAATATTTAAAACCTTATGGACAATCTTCTTGACTACCTCCGATCGTTCAAGAGAAAGGATGGGCTTTCATCAAGTTGTAAAGAAAGCTTCGCTTTGGATAATTTGTGTAACCATCAATGTTCCCAATAAATATCTCTGAGAGTGCCCTCTTTTTGAAGCGAGGCTATTTACCATTTGTCTAATGAAAATGATTTATCGTACTATTCTGTATCCATCCCAGAGAACTGATGGTGGCCAAAGGATTAAATCCCTGTACAATAGATGTCATTTAGTAGATTATCTTCATGATTTCAAGGAGCTAGAGTTCAGCGGCATGTAAATTAGCTATACTAGTGGGGACTCCATATGGCAACCCTTTATTGACCATTTTTGAACCATAACTCTTACCAATAGAAATGTAATTAACAGAGAACACGAAGTAGGAAATTAGGGGAGGAATTATAGCTTGAAGGGTATGATTATCTAATGTGCTGACTCTTCCTAGAGAATGGAAAACTGCGAGTCAAGAGAAGAGAGGGATTATCAACAGTGAGCGTAATGCGCTTGATCCGTCCACTGAAGCTGTTTTCAGTGAGTTCTGGAGCAGAACCATGCGTGAACTTTTTCCTTGGGCTCTATTGGACAGTTTAAGGGCAGGCGTTTAATGGCCACCGCGGTAGTCTTGTTTTCATTCAGGATCCTAGCAGGTGAACCTGTGTTGATGCCCCGAATTCTAAAAACCCGTGCAAACCAGCTTCCCGCCCGTACACTGCAGCCCGGCGAGCCTGCTTTTGGTGGGTTTAATTAAAGGTTTGGCTGATGGTGTCATAAAAACATCTGATTTAGTACTGAAGTGTATGGAGACCCTGGGCAGTCAGAACTAGATTGTCCGTGCGATATTGCAATAGCGGATTAGATTTGACATCATCTGAGAAAATTCCTGATCTAATGTAACCAGCTGCTGATTTTCAGCCGTCCGCGGATTAAAATGCACTGTTGGAAATGCCCTTGTATTATATCTTTAAGCTGTTAAAGTTACAGAAATTAAATTTAAATTACTGCCGGGTCTGTGCCTTCGTGTTGATATGGTGCACATATTCTGCGCGTCTTTTTATTAACGTTTTGTTTGATTTAAAAGGTCCGGTCGTTAGGTTAGCCTGTGGCGCTTTCCTTCCGAAAATACTGCCTTACGCGATTTTTAAAAGCACTCAACAACCTTTACGAGACAAATTACTAATATTTGCTTGGATCTGGTTAATTTTAGAAGACCTCTGTGCTTTTAAGAGGAAAAAACCAAACCAAACCAAACCTGCCTCCCACTTGCGTGGCTTTTGCAGAGGGCAGCGGCAGCCAGTTTCTCCTGCACTTCCATAACACCTGGTTACGGATGTTTTGACTATAAAGGTAATGAGGCAACCAAGCTGCAGCGTGGTGCTGGGGAGATGTGTTGTGTCTGCACAGCGTGTAGCGGTTCCCTAACAGCTCGGGGAGATAATCCGCAAATTGCTCTTTCCAGCTTCCAGTGTCCGCTCGGGTACTTTGCCCTGAAACCTCCGGCCAGGACTTTCCCCTTCAGTCTAGTGGAGAAGCAGCAGGATCTCTTCTGATCTACGTCGAACTGCCGCAATTCAAGGCGGGGTAAAAACAAAAGCCGGAGGTGGCGTTCCATAATGTTTTCTTAGCTACTTAAAACTTTGTGTCAACAACAACAATCACTGCTTCGGAAGCGTGTTGATTGCCGATGGCTTAACCCCTCCTGGGTGTTTGCCGAGGACACGGGAACATACACTGGAGGCGCTTGAGTCGAGGCAGAAGCGAGATTGGCATTTCCTTCGGGAGCCCCCTTCCATCGCCCCCTCCCGCATCCTTTTCAATGTCACTGACTAGGCGAGACTCTGCTGATGTCAATTCCATGCGGACCCTCCCGTGGCTCGGGCTTGGGGGAGCAAAGAACGTTTGTGGGTGAGGAAATTGGGCGATTTCGTTGTTCCCCCCCGACCCCACCCCCCTGTTTAAAGGGAGGTGTTAGAGCCTCAATCGCTTGCCCCCCCTCTGGGCCGGACAGTGTAAAGAGGCGGAGGCAGGCACTGGCCGAGTGTTAACCCCGCCCCCCACCACCACCTTTCAGGGCACTGGCTATTTTTTTAAACCGACCCGGCCAGCAGTGACTCGTCCCCGGGGCCATGAAGGAAAATCAGCAAATGCAAGGAAAGGATCCCGCTGCAATGAAAGTAATGAGAAGTGCAGCGCGGGCACCCAGCCCCGCGCGCGTCCGCAGGAACTCGGGCTCCCGCTCTGGACAAGGGGTTTCCAAGGGCTGCAGAGAGATTCCCTCCCCCCCCGCCCGCCGCCCCCAGATCAGCCCCTCCCCCGCCCTCCTGTCCCTTTGCTGCGAGCGAGCGGCGCTGGGATCAGTGTCACTTGCCCGGGCGCGAGACCCACAGAGCGGAGCTGCTGCTGCTGCTGCTGCTCGGGCGGCGGGAAAGCCGGCGGCGCCCAGGCGGAACGGGGATCGCAGCCTCCCCCCGGCAGGTGCTGCGGGAGCCCGGCTGCAGCGGGGGCAGAGCCGCGGGCTGCCATGCGGCTGTGCCAGGGCCGCGCGCTGGGCATCGGGGTGGCGGTGGCCCACGGGCTCTTCTCGGGCTCGCTGAACATCCTGCTCAAGTTCCTCCTCAGCCGCTACCACTTCGCCTTCCTCACGCTGCTGCAGTGCCTGAGCAGCGCGCTGGCCGCCCTCAGCCTGGCGCTGCTGCGGCGCCTGGGGCTGGTGGCCCTGCCCCCCTTCGGGCTCAGCCTGGCGCGCCCCTTCGCGGCCGTGGCCGCGCTCTCCACGCTGCAGTCCAGCCTCACCTTGTGGGCGCTGCGCGGGCTCAGCCTGCCCATGTACGTGGTCTTCAAGCGCTGCCTGCCCCTGGCCACCCTGCTGCTGGGCGTCCTGGTGCTCAAGAACGGCGGCCCCTCGGCCGGGGTGCTCGGCGCTGTGCTCGTCACCACCTGCGGGGCAGCGCTGGCAGGTGAGCCCGGCGCCTCCCTCCACCCTCAGCCCAGCGCCCTGCGCTGCTGTCCCCATCGCCCCATCAACACCCACCCCATCGCCCCGTCACCATCCCCCATCACCCCACCTCCCATCCCCCCCACCCTCAGCCCAGCGCCCTGCGCTGCTGTCCCCATCGCCCCATCCCCACGCCCTCATCACCTCCCCTCCCGTCCCCACCAACCCTTCACCCCATTCCCGTCACCTCTTCTGCCATTGCGGCCAACCCCGCACCCCATCCCTTAACCCCCATCAGCTGCTCTCCCATCCCTGTTCCACCCTCTCCAGTCCCCCCATCCTCATCTTCCTCTTGCAGACCCTCCTCCCCCAACACACTCCCACCCTACCACTCCCCCTCCTTCCCTCCTTAGCCCCTCTCCGACTTGTCATCCCTCTGTTCCCACCCCTCCCTCCTACCTCCCTTATCTCCCTCGCCCGCGCTGATCTCTCATCCCTGCTTTCCTCTCGCGTCCCCTTTCCCCCCGGCCCCTTTTGAGCTTCCTTCCCTCGGCTTGGAAAAGGTCAGTTCGCGGGACTGTTATTCTGGGGGGCAAGAACTGAAGGTTATTTCAATGGTTCCCAACTCTCTGTGGCTTGGGAGCAGCGATCCCGTTGTGCAGGGCAGGTCTGGTGGACAGGGGCTACCCGGGGCTACAGGGATCGGCGAGGAGTGTCACGGTTATCCTGGTGGGCTACATAGACATAGGAGTTGAGAAGGCGATCACCCTTGTCCCTTCTCCCACCCACGAGTTCTGCGCCCTTGGGGGCTGCCTGGCTTCTCCTTGAGAGGCTGGGGTAGCTCGGAGGCTCCAGCAGGGAAGCCGGGGATCTGCAACCGGGCATCACTAGGGAAAGTCAAACTCTGCCCTCGGATCCTCACGCTTTACTCCCATTAACTGCAACGGTGACATCCATGCGTGGGTTCTGAAGGCAGAATGTGGCTCTGCTTGGGACATGGCAACACACGGATTTATGAACTATCCATGGAACCGGAATGAAAAACATACGGTTCATTTTGCACTGAAACCAAACCTTGGGCTCTTTCTCCGGAGGCCAGAAGCTTCCTGCTTTATTGTGGGGAGGTGGGAAGGGCAGGATCAGGAGACTGAACACTGAAAGCTGAATGGCACGTCCCAGCTGGTACTGAGCTCTGGGGATAGTTTGAGGGAGAGACAGAAATACGAAAATATTTTCCTGCTATGATTATATATCAGCTGTATGTTTCCTTTCTCTTCCTTCCTTCTCTCTTTCCTCCCTCCCCCCCCCCCAAAAAGAGTGCATGCAAACTAATTTGGGCTCTGAGGTAAAACTCTCTGTCTGGGTAAGATCTGGAGAATAATAAGTTAAAGGGATGACTTTGAAATAAGGGGGAGAGAGAGAGAGAGAGAGAGAGAGATTTTGTATGTCATGGTGACTTTTTATCTACCTATTTGTCAGAAGATAGTGTAATTTAGGATAGTAATCAGAAATCATAGAACTCAGTAACATTCGTTTAAACTGATGTTGTCTCTCTGTTTGGTCTTAAATAATAACATGGTCCCCTCTCCTTTTCATCTCTCTCTTGTAAATACATTTTTCTTTCTGTCTCTTCTGGCAGGAGCTGGTGACCTGACTGGTGACCCAGTAGGGTACGTGACAGGAGCGCTGGCTGTGCTGGTACATGCTGCATATTTGGTGCTCATTCAAAAGACAAGTGCAGATAGTGACTATGGACCCCTGACAGCCCAATATGCCATTGCTGTTTCAGCTACTCCTTTTCTCATTATCTGCTCTTTTGCCAGCATGGATTCCATCAACGTCTGGTCTTTCCCAGGCTGGAAGGATCCTGTCATGACATGCACCTTTATTGCTTGCATCTTCTTTGGCTGTGCCATGAACTTTACCACCCTTCACTGCACCTATATTAACTCAGCTGTGACCACAAGCTTTGTTGGAGTGGTGAAGAGCATAGCAACCATCACAGTGGGGATGCTGGCATTCAATGATGTGGCGCCCACAACGCTGTTTATAGCAGGTGTAGTGGTCAACACCTTGGGCTCTGTCATTTACTGTGTGGTCAAGTACATTGAGACCAGACGGCAGAGCAACTATGAAGACCTGGAGAAAGAAGCTAGAGAGGAAGAGGAGAAGGAACATGCTGGAGGCCAACCACCATTTGTAATGGAGGAGATGTCCAAGGAGAAAGGGACTGAAGAGACAGCTGTAAAGGAGTCAGCAACTGGGGACAATCAGTGTATAGAGGAACAGAAGGACAGCACTGTGGAGACAGCAAAGGTGCCTATTGTCCACAAAGAAGCTAGCACTGAAGAAGTTAATAAGAACTCATTAAAAGAGGCCTACCTTGGAGTATGGAGGTTGGTTAGGGGGACTAATTATATAAAGAAAGATTATTTAATAGAAAACGAGGAGTTACCAAGTCCCTAAAAAGCAGAATTTTTAAAATATATTACTGGTTGAGGACACATCTACATGGTTCCTTGTGTAGGGAGGAAGACGGGATGTACATTTTAAGCACCTTTATGTGGTTATACCTTATACTGTTGTAACAGTGTAACAGCATCCATGCTAAGAGCTGTACCACACTGATTATACTAGTATAAAATCAGAACTCTAACTGAAACAGTTAATTTGGTACACAATCTATGTGTAGAGCGGGCCTTAAAGTTGCTTTACACTGTTGTGGAAAATTAACCACTCCTTGTGTTTGGATTAGACATCGCCTGAGACTCCTTTATTTTGGATACAAACGAGTAGGGGGAGGCAGATGACAACTCCCCCCCCACCCCCCCCACCCCCCATGCATGGAACACACAGCTTTTTAAAGCTTAAAACCGCAGACAAATTACACATATGTCCGTATTAATTACCTTATTTGGAATACATAGCAAAATTTATAAAGGTCAAAAGCAAAGCCAGCAAAACGAGCATTTTTCATATTAGGCTTTTCCTGATATTTACTGTCTACCCTTTTGCCTAACTGCAGTTATCTATTTTTTTAAGCTTCTGCTATTGCAAATTGTTCTGTTTGGGGACTTTTTTCCACTTCTGCCTCCCCCTCCTTCCTCCTATATACAGAGACAAGCTGAACCAAAGTTCAACACAGCCTAGCAACAAGCTTATTCAAAGTTTTAAGGCCTACACAGCTTGCCCAAAGTCTTGGGCCCCCCAGATTTTCCTCGACAACACTAAATGTAATTCCATTGTCTTCAGTGGAGTTACTCCTGATTTACAACAGTGTGAGATCAGAATCAGACCTGAGACGCTCTGATCAGCAAAATAAGGATCCCATCCTACAAATTTTTACTACTTTGCCACCATCCCTCATTGAAGTTAATGGGAGTGAAATGGGTTTTGGATTAGACCCATGGAGCATCTTTCAGTGAAGTCATTGGAACTACTTAAGACCAGTAGTAAATATTGTCAGAATCAGTTTCTATAGCAGTTTATTTGTTTTAGATTATGTCCATATATATGTGTGTGTATATATAAATACAGATCAGTATGCAATAACATTTTTTAATGTAGCATCCAGAAACATAACATTTAAAATATATTTTTGGAAAATATATTGTTATGGGCTAAAGAGGTGTATGACAGAGCCTAAAATTGCTGAGCTGTTGAAGAAGTGGCACATAGAGCTGTATGCTCACTTAATGTACCACTGCACTGAAGTAATGAGAGTCATTTACTGTGATCTGAAATATCATGTTTACCTTCTGTTCAACCGTCCTAATATATTTTTAAATAAATGCTCTATTTATTGTTTATAAAGTAAACTAATTTTAAAAAATGCATTCTAGAATAATGAAGTTGGCCTTTCTTTCTTTTCTAGCTGGTCTAATATTCAAATCTTTAGAATAGTCAATTTCGTTGTAATCCATGCAGGCCACTGAACCCCACATTTATTGCCAATCTGTTCTCACTGTGTTCAGTATTTTGTGTCTACGGGTGAGGTCAAATACTGACTGCATCACAGCCTTAGATTTCCTGGCATATAACAATGTTACCTGTTTGGCACATTTGAAAACATGCTGTAGAAAGCTATATGCCTGCAATCATATTATAACACCTTTTCCACATGCTTGATGGAAATGTAATGGTTTGCTGCCTATTGTTAAAGTACGATAGTAAAAACATATGGGAATTCTAACAGTTTTTAACTGTTAAAAGCTGCTGTTACAATTTTGTACATTTGCATATACGGTAAAATGTGGTTATACTGTACCTTGTATATAACTTATCTTGAGTGTTTAAGAATTCCTTACATTAAAAATAGGGATTTGGTAAATAAAACTGAGTTTTCCAATGAAGGAGACTGTTGCGAAATAAAATAAAAATATTGCCTCATGCTGAGGCATGTTAATTGCATTAACGGAAGACTTCAATTAATCTGGAGAATGACACGTGGAAATAAAATGCACTGCTTTACAGAAGCCTCCTGGTTTTCTTATTGCAGCTGTTCTAGGGTGCTCGTTTTTAGTACACTTTCATAATTCCTGCACCCGTATCACTTCTAAATTTCCTTCAACATGTTACTCCACCGTTGTAAGCATTGTCAGACATCACTGGTACAAGAATTAGGGGTATGCAGAGGAATACAAGAATTCCCAAGTGGCTGTAAGCTGTGGAGCTTTAACTATCTGTTGCACTAGCTAGTGATTTCCCTGACCAAATCTCTAAGGTGATTTGGTAGCACAACTGTCAATCTGTTATCAATTTAGAATTAAAAATTGATGAGACAAGATCCTATTTATTATTAATTTAATAGTTAGTTACATGATAATAGCCCTGAATATTGTTTTCATTTTAAAATGTTTAATACAATTATTTCTTTCTCATGACATCCCTGTGAGGTGAATTAACTATGATTTCCACCTTTTAGCATTAGGCCAAGGTAACGAATGGTTTAGTGTGGTAAAGATGTGAATATCAGACTTGTGCAGTGCACTTGGTGTGCTGATTATATTAAGGTGTTGATTGGTCATTTTAAATGTCCACAGAAAGGTGCATTCAGAAAGCTGGAAAGATAGAAACTCTCCTTGTGCCACAGTTGTGATAATGGTGCATAATGACTTCTTTCAAAATAAACATTAATTTTAATGTCAATATGCCAGTGAACAACACCTGCTGTAGCATTACAAAACAGTGAATTAATAGAAACCAGGCAAGGAAAACCAGACTGGCATCTTTATTTTGTTTCAAAAAGAAATATAAATAATGCCAGATAAATGTGGAAATGACAATATTGTTTTATTAAGCTATATGTTTTTAACTTATTTTACTATAGTAAACCTGATCTTGGCTTTGCCTTTATTGCCAGAAGGAAAGCACCACTGCCTGTAAATAAACAAGTGAGGCTGAAAGAAGATCTACTTTAAACATGTATTCACTTATTTATAAACGACTCATGGTCTGTTTATTGCTATTGTTTAATAGCCTCCATTAACCAAATATTTAGTTACCTCTGTGCGGCAGGCAAAGGTTTAAGTACCTAGAAAGACACAGGTTTTTTCAGCTCTGACTTTTAAATTAACTGTTGACAATTTAAAGTTTTGGTGATAAAAATCCAAAGCCAAAGATCCCATCCTCCTTACTTTCTCTCCCCATATCAGATATATTTTCCCATATTGCTTTGATGTTTCCCCATATTGCCTGGTTTTTAATCTGAAGCCTTTACAACCGCAGAGCAGGAAATCAACTTTGTCCATCAATTAGCTGCAATGTTCATGCTTCAATAGTTTGCTGGAGATCATTGGAAAGCTGTTCACTTACTGCACGCTTGTTTCTGTAATTGATGAGCATGTTGTTTTTCTTCTCTTCCCACTCCCCCCCCCCTTCTAATTCACTCTGGGGCAAATCCAGTTGCCAGTGCCCAGTCTAAGTACCTCTGCTGAGTGCTGGGGAGATCCTAAGGGAGAAACCATCCTCTCCCCAAGTTAGTGAAATGACAGCGTGGACCTACCCCAGTGACACTTTTGTGGCACTACATAAGACATAGGTCTGAAAAGGACTTCACCCCTACTATGTTGGGAGGAAGGACCAAAGGAATCTTTTAACAGCAGATCCTGTGTTCCCACCCTTCTGCATGTGGCAATGCACTGATTCCCCATGGAGTTGGGCTATTGGTAAAAAAAAAAAAAAAAAAAAAAAAAAGACCTATACAAGAAAGATCCAGCTCTGCCAGGCTCTCAGCAGCAGAACTTTCTTGTTTTACACTGCAGTAGTTGCTCCCCACTTGAGGAGATACGGGTAGGATTTCGTATTGTTTAGATATATATCAGAGTTATACAATTTGGGGGGAAATTCTTTGTAGTAAGAGCAATAGTGCCAGTGAAGCTGTAAACGAAAAGGAAGGTGGTTGAAAACCAGCACTATAGTTATTCAAGAATTGGCTAGATAAGACATTATCCTTCTTATTGTGGTAGTGCCTTGGAACCCCAGTTGAGGGCAGAGCCCCATTGTGCTCAGCACTACACAGACAAGTAACAAAGACGGCTCTCTCTGCTCCAGAAAGCTTACACTCTAGGTGTCAGAGAGCATGCAACAGGTGGACAAAACGTGTGGGTGGGTTGGGCGCATGAGGTCATAACCAAATGAACACATTTTATCAGAAAAGCAGAAATTCAGCTTTAGGTTAAAATTTTAGGACTCCCATCAACTTCAAGCTGTGGCTCAAACGCCCATGGCTCTTAGCTAAGTGAGCAGTAGAGACTAGGACTGATAAATTAATGCAGATTCCCATATGTCAATGCAGAGCAGTAACTGCTACATCTTCTACCAAGGCATGAGTCAGCAGTCTTTCCCTAGTCAGCAAAGCACTTAAGCATGTGCTTAACTTTAGCATGTGCTTAAGCCTCATTTACATCAGTGGGATTTAAGATCAAGCTTAAGCTTAAGGGGCCTTAGTGAGCAGTTTGCTTGTCTCATGGCCCTCAGCTGAATGGAATGTGAGGTGCAATTATGAGAACTGCTTTTTTAGCTCACCAGGCAAAGGTTTGTGTTTTTGCAGCTGAAGGTCGAAGTCTTACTAACAATGCTGCATGTATGCAGTTAGCTGATGACTGTAGTATCTCTCTCTCTTTCTCTGTGACTACAATTATTACAGCTTGTCCATAACACAGAACTACAACAGAATCTGGCATATTTCAGCTTGTTTAAAAATCTGTCTGCTCAGGGAAATCCAGGTACTATAGAAAAAGATCAGCACGGGCTTACACTGGCACTGATGCGTGAGGGAAGCTTGCACAGATTTTACCTCATCAATGCTATAACTGAGTAGTCATGGGATAAGAGGGAAGGTCCTCTCATGGATCAGTGACTGGATAAAAGATGGGAAATAAAGGGTAGGAATAAATTGTCAGTTTTCACAATGGACAGAGAGAAACAGACGGGGACCCCCAAGGATCTGTACTGGGACAGGTGCTGTTCAACATATTCACTAATGACCTGGAAAAGGGGGTGAACAGAAAGCTAACAAAATTTGCAGATGATTAAAAATTATTCAAAATAGTTACGTGCAAAGCTGGCGGCAAAGGGTTACCGGGATCTCAGAAAACTAAGTGACTGGGCAACAAAATGGCAGATGAAATTCAACATTGTTAAGTGCAAAGTAATGCACATTAGAAAAAATAATCCCAACTACACATATATAATGATGGGGTCTAAATTAGCTGTTACCATTCAAGAAAGAGATCTTGGAGTCACTATGGATAGTTCTCCGAAAACTTCAGCTCAATGTGCAACAGTGGTCAAAAAAGCTAACAGAATGTTAGGAAATGGACATATTAGGAATGGGTTAGAAACTCAGACAGAAAATATCATAATGCCACTCTTTAAATCCACGGCACGTCCTTGAATACTGAATGCAGTGTTGGTTATCTCAAAAAATATATAGCGGAACTGGAAAAGGTTCAGAGAAGGGCAACAAAGATGATCAAGGGTATGAAACGGCTTCCATATGAGGAGAGACTAAACAGCTTAGGGCTGGTCATCTTGAAAAGAGATGATTGTGTGTGTGGGGGGGGAGGGGAATAGGATAGAAGTCTATAAAAGCATGAATGGTGTGGAAAAAGTGACTAGAGAAGTGTTCTTTACCCTTTCTCACAATATAAAAACCAGGGGTCACCCAGTGAAGTTAATAGGTAGTCCACTGAAGACAAACACAATGCACACTCACCCTGTGGAACTCATTGCCATAGGATGTTGTGATGGCCAAAGGTATAACTGAACTCAAAAAGGAACTAGATAAATTGATGGAGGACAGGTCCATCAATGGCTATTAGCTAAGTTAGTCAGGGATACATACAATCCCATGCTTGTGTAACCCTAAACCTCTGCCTGACAGAAGCTGAGAGGGGAAGATGTGGCGTGGATCACTCCAATTGCCCTGTTCTGTACACTCTCCCTGAAGTGCTGGTATTGGCCATTGCTGGAGATAGGATACTGAGCTAAATGGACCATTGGTCTGACTCAATAAGAGGCATGTTATGAAAAGAGCCTTTTTTTTTTTAAATCACAGCTCCCTCTCCATTCTTGGGGAAAAATTCTATTCCATTAATATTTTTTAGAATAAGAGATCTCTTTAAGAAGTAAAAATAAAATCCAATTCCCACAAATGGTATAGTGTCAGCTGAGCTTGCAAAAGAATTTGATGTATTGTATGGATTAGGTTGGTTGCCTCTTTATTTCCAGTGCTTCTGAAGTGGTTGGGGAGCTTGAGATGTAAAGCTAAAGAACATAAAGAATGAGCGCTGTGAAGTTGCTTTACCACTGTTAACCTTAAAACCCCTTTGGAACTCCGGAAATTTAGCCTCACTTTTGAGCTGACTTGACAAATGAATCTGACATTCTTACAGTGCAGCCCTGGAATATTATAAAATGCCAAAAGTTTAATCTCCACTGCTAGATAAGGAATAGCCAGCTCCGTCCCAGTACATGGAAGACAGTGATGTGCATGCCATCTGAGTGCAGTCTGCTGGGAGAGAGAATTGCACAGCAGCCATTGCTCTACAACCCAGCATGAGGCAGCACCTGCCACCCCGTGTGAAGTGATCTCCTCTCATCCTCTCTCTTTCTTCATCCTTCCTGACCTCTGTGGTGCTTTTTATGCTGTCAACTATGACATCCTTCCCAATCGCTTGGGACCAACTGCCGGAGTCTCAGAGAACTGGCCATCCATTGATTTATACCTTTGAATTAATTGTATGAGAGTCTAAAGTTGTTGAGATCAGGGCTTTCTAACAAATATGAAAAATAAAAATAAGGTGCCAAATTCTGCTGTCACACCAATGTTAATTCAGTAAGGTCAATGGAGAGGAAGAAGTTGGCCCAGACTAACCGGCCCACAAGCTGTCACATTCTTTACCTATAGTGGAGTTATTCAATTCTTTCTTGTCCTTTGGCAACATCAAAGAAGAGCTTAAATGTAGCATGGGAGAGTACAGTAATTCAGTCTGACTATTATAGGGTTAGTGGGATGCAATTAACAAAGAGAAAATGTATGCTACCAGGGAGAAGTTAATAGTAAAATATCCTATGCTGTGGAATATTCTTCTGTTAGGATAATTATTTGTTTGTATTGAGGTTGTGCCTAGAAACCAGGAATCGGGACCCCACGGTGCTAGGAACTGTACATATATAAAATTATAAAAGCCCAATTGCTTTTGATATTTAAAGCTAGAAAGGACAAAATCATTTGCAAATACTCATCGGAAGGGAGAGGAATTATACTTTCTATAATCCTATGAAAGTAAATTCGTGAAATTGTTTCCAATCTGATCCTTACAGCTGAAAGCCCAATTATTCATTGCAAACAAGTTCCAAACACATCAGAGCACACGGTTTTTGGAAAATAACATTTGTTCCATGTATCCAAACGATCCCTTGATACGCATGGGGGCCACTAAAGCAGAAATCTACTACATAAAATAGTGAAGAATTACAACTCAAGATGGTGTGGTGCACAAAATGTCTTCATGTGCTTCTCTTTCTATCTATATGATCCCTAGGGAAAAAAGTCCAACAGTATAACTAATTAGTTTAACAGTAGTTTGATTGTTTTGTTCATTACAAGTGAAACGTGCATATAAAAGTTAAAATACTGAGGGAGGGAAAGATTCCTTTTATTAATCATGTCACTCATTTGAATTCCAAGTAGCAATATTACTAAAGAAAAATGATAGATCTTTGTTAGCTTAATCTTGAATCCCAGAGGAACATAAAAGTTATTATTCATTAAAGGAATGACTGATATGCTCCACCAGATCAGGCATGGAATTGATCTGATATAGGCAATTCCTATCTTGTTACGGAGGAGCAAGTGTTTAGAAACATTACTCTCAATAGTATCAAAAAGGGCAAAGCTCCAAAGCCACCATATGGTGCTCTTTCTAATCTCTCCTTAAGACCCTCATCTGCTGTGATACCTACAGAACACTCAGCTGTGGTTAGGCAGCTGGTTTGCTGTGACCACTGCTTATCACACGGATCTTAATCATCTCACTGTTACCTTGTGCTTCTCCCATCTGTTTGTTGTATCCCACTGTTGCCCTCATACTTCGACTGTAAGCTCTTCAGGGCAGGGACCATCTGTTTGTTATGTGCTTTGCAGTGCCTAGCACATTAGGGCTGGAGCTTCAAGGGACTACTGTAATACAAATAATAATAATAAATCATCATCATAATAATAAATAAATTAATTAATAAGTAGCTATTCAGAATCAATATATCCATGCCATGAGTGTGGTGGCAGAATAGATCCTTAAAGTAGCAAAATACTCCAGTGAAACAACCCTAGAGAACCATATACAACAAACTTTACACCATGAGCACAATCATCTGTTTACTGGAGTTCGATTATTGTTGCCAATATTACTTTAGTTCTGGCACGGCGATGAGAGCGGTTGTAAATGCTACTAGAAAATAAAACTGAAGCCAATTGCATAATAAAAATAATTGAAGTACAGAAACCTGTAAGAGAAGATTGCATTGCTTCATCTAATATGTGGTTGTATTGAGTATTACTAACGTCTCTCTCATTAAATACATTATGCAACATTCATTAAATTAACAATTTCATATCTGATGATAGAGAGGTGAGCTAATGGCAAAAGTTAACAGCTGTAGAAATGAGATAAAGAAGCTATGGAAACATCTCCCACAATATAACTGCTCAGAAGGTCTTTAAATCTTTTAGCAAATGCTCTTCAAGCCTGTTTTCCATTGTTTTCAGTGGAATGCTCACACTAGCATTCACTTGGGAACCACAAACCACAAGCCAAATAGATTTATGTCTGAGGGGAAACCATCTTATTAACTTCAACAACACTCTTCTCTTGGAAAAAAAATCATGTAACTGTAAGTGACTTTGCAGTCAGGAGAAAAAAATTAAATTACAATTTTTCAGTGGTTTCTTGTTTCACATTCACATTTGTTGCAAGCCTAGCTCATATTGGGCTGGGCATGATGTGCACCGTTGTCACACCTGCTCTTTCTTTTCTCTTCTAAAGTAGGGATTGGGGAGAGATTTTTGAAAGTAATCAGCATTGGCCTAAGTGCTCCTATTGAAATCAATGAGAATTTTACAGTTAGCTTCCGTGGGAGCAGACTTAGACCAATGCTGACTGCTTTTGTAACAGACAAAAGTGGGGAGCTCATTTATGTTATAAGGTGGGCATAGTACAAATTATCATTGAGAAATATTAGTCTGTAACATAGTTAAGCTCGACTTTCATCCCTGCACAACTTTGCCTGACCAAAACAATTGATTGGTAATTTCATATGCATGATCTTAGCCCCGGGTAGCATTTTTCTGAAAGTGTTTGCGTACGTCTGCAAATTTGATCTTCTTCAGCTCCTGTGCAGCTTCTGCCTCAGTAATTTTGTCTTTGACATTAGGGTTGACATGTGAGTGGTAATGTAATGTAGAAAGAGGACATTTTAACAATTTGGTATAACATAGATTCAGGCATTACCTTTTTGGGTACCTTTATTGTAAACTAGTGTATATTAACTGAGCATTTGTCTATGAAACAGTGGTAGCCCAACTAAAAAGTTGGAAGTTGACTTGCATGTATTGCATGCATCTGATGAAAAATACATGCCCATGTTTTTAGGGTCTGATTCTTTTTCCTACTTACACCAATGGTTTCAACTGAGTTATTCCTGATTTACACCCATGTGAGTGGGGGAAGGGTCAGGTCCAAAATCTACTATTGGCTAGAGCCTAGGGAATAAGCAGAGTTTTTCTATTGGTGGTGGTAATATATGTGTGTAAGAGGAGTCTGGACGAGGGCATTGCAAGGTGAATTACCAAGCAGGTAGGAGCCAACACGATGTTAGTTAATATGCTCCCAGTGAAAGGACTCATTTTCTTCCCCTTTCAGTATTTGTTCTGTTGATTTGAGACTGTGAACTTATTGAAGAAACACCATTGGAAATGACTATGGGAGGACTTGTTTTTGTGGTTTGAAAGTTTTATTTTACTCATTTTCTTTTATCAATACATCCTGGCAACTGTGCCTTTACAGTGTCAGTCAAGAAGATGGCCATCACTGGGTTACAGTGCTCATTTGGATTGAAGGACTGTCATGTTAGTCTGGTTTCCAGCTTGTCATGTGGATCTTTTTGCTTTGTGGCAATAAACACAAAACAATGTGTGTTACAGTAATCTTCGCTAACTTCCACATACTTTCAATCTGCAGGTCTTTTATTATTAAGAAGAAACAAGATAGAATAAACAATAAAAGAGAAGTAGGACGGTCCAGTGGTTCTGGCACTAGCCTGGGTTCTGGGAGAGCTGGGCTCAATTCTCTGCTCTGCCACAGACTTCCTGTGTGACCTTGGGCAAGTCACTTAGTCTGTCTGGGCCTCACTTCCCCATCAGTGAAATGGAGATAACAGCATTGCTTTAACTCATAGGTGTGTTGTGTGGATAAATATATGACAGGTCATGAGATACTCAGATACTATAGTAAAGGGAGCCATATAAGTACTTTAACTCGATCTCCATGAGAGAGCACAGTGTGTCTGTCTTCTGTCATAGGTTGTATCCGAAAACACAAAATGGCCTCTGCAGCAGGAAAAGGGATGTCTCTCCATTCAGAGATGCAGTACACAGAAAGTAAGTTAAAACAGATATGAGCTGCATACACTATAGTCTACATTTTCTCTGACTGAATGTGACATTAGAGGATATAAAGTGGTGGCTGTAGAATGGAGAAGAAGCATATCTCCTCCATATTCATCTCAACTGGCCTTCTGTTTGAGGCTGCTCACACAGTGGTGCTGGAACAAGGAGTGATGGTGGGTGCTGCCTGACCTCCTGGCTTGAATTAGTAATAACAAACACCAAATATATGGTTTCCATCATCAGCACCCCCACTATAAAAATTGTTCCAGCTCCCCTGTACCCACAGTGAGAACCAGAACTAGACTTGAGTTGCAAAATTTGAATCTGAACTTTACCTTAGAGTTCCAGGGTGTTTGGAGCCATGGTTTTGGGTAGGACCCATGTTTAATGGAGGGAAGGAGATGTTTCACCTCATTGATCTCAGGGTTTCAGCAGCAGAATGGCACTGTCATATGCATTAATGAATAAACTGAGAAAGCAAATTCCTTTCTAGCCACCTACACTCATCATTTCACCGCTGCCTTGTTATAGTGAAACCACCTCTCCCACTGCAAAGCAATGAGCATAGCAAAGCCTCAGAAAAATGTAATGCAGCCAGTAGCTTTTTCAGTGTACCTGACACTTGCTGTAATGTATTTCATTGTGGCAAGCACACAGCACTGTGCTCCAAGTCTTTGCTTTTCTATAGCCGTGGCTCTTTCACGTTCTGCTTCTTGCTGAAATGTACTTGGTGTTTATGGGAGCCCATAGGCGTCTTCTGCCTTCTGGAAGAATATGGCTATGCCAGAAATAATAGCTCCTGATGAATCAAGAGGCACAGTGCTCTAAAAATAAAATAACATTACATTACATTAAAAAGAGGATATAAAGGACTGATGCACTGAATGCATTTTGATGTTATACTTGAAAGAGCGATCAGTAGGCAAATTGTCTAAAACTGTAGCTTCTTTCTGAGCACTAATGCAAATTATAAAGCTGACAACACGGTTCTGATGTTTGTGGTACAGCAATATGGCATATCTAGAGCAGCATTATTATTTAGTATTTATTTTACCAAAGCATTTCTTCCCTTTGAATAAAGATAATTGTAAGTGGTGACGCACTTTGATTTATGGTCCCTTCCATGTGCAATTATTCTCTCAAGACTATACTCTTCGCATTGCATTAGCTACATATGATTGAAGTTGATTTCCTGCTCCTTTGGAAGGCATCTGGTTGTTTTTAGTTCAAATTGCTGCCTCTGCTAGGCTGAAGCTACATGCATGGACATAAAAGCACACTAGGACTTTTAATAAGAGAAAATAATGGATAGAGAAGTTCTGGGCTGTATCCTGAACTGGGTTCCTCTGTGACAGGAGGGTGCCTGCAGGTCTGTAAAGACACCCCGTCTCTGTGGCCTATGTGTCCCTTAACATTGCTTCTGGGTCTAATGGGTTTGGAAGAAGCCATAGTCTATTTAACCCTGCCTCAGCATGGGGGTAGGGGGAGTTGGACTAGATGACCCCTTGAGGTTCCTTACGACCCTACATTTCTGTAGTTCTGTGGCACTGGTATGGTGGCCACACCCCTGGAAACCCATGGCCTGATTCGAAAGGTACTGAGCCCTTGGTGCTCCCATTGGTTTCAGTAGGATTATGTCTGGTCAGAATGTCTGATGATCAGGCCAGCAGCGAGTGCCATATGCTGGATATTGGGTGGTGGTTAAGGAAATGGTGGCTCAGACAGGCATTTAAAATAGGGTTTCTACAGGATTAACCACATGCAATCTATTTAGTAACATTACCATAGTACAACCAAGGAAAATGGCCATAATAGCTTGTATTCTTATCTTCCCAAAGTTGCCATCTAGATACATCCATCGCCTGAGCCCTAATATGGTATTTACACCACATAAAAGAACATGATCCTAGGGCTGCTGATTAGACTAGAAGTCAATAAGAGCAGGCTCCTTATAGCTTCATGAAATTTTCCCAGTAAAACTGAAAAAATGTGCATTACCTTGAATGACTTTGTCTGTAGCGGGTCCTTCTAGCCATCAGAACCTTCCTTTTCTATCATTCCCATTGAACACAGACAGGTGCAAACTCCATAGATTGGTTTACCTGGTCCATTGGCAAAATTACCATGAGGACTGGCTTACCGTGTCAAGTGCTAGTGCATTGTGAATGCTGCTGCCTCTTCTTTCCCTTGAGTGCTCTGGTGGGTTTTTTTTTGTGCGGCACAGCAGTAGCAGAAAATAATGACAAAGAGATATTTGACACAGAAGAGGAACCCTTGCACTTGCACAACAGTGCACATTGCATTTATCATCCTGCCACTTCATTGGCCACCCCCTATGCTGTCAGCTTGACAGATTTGTCACTGGACCCTGTGTCCTTCTGCTGGAGAGCCATAAGGACAGGCAGTGGGGACCTGTAGCAGGTGTACATTTCCCCATGCAATGGCAATTCGATGTGCCAGCTCGAGGGGACCTGCAGGAACTAAATCCTGATCATGAAGAAAATAATGAGCTGACACAGTGCTTGTGTGAAAACGATTAGCTGAGTAGTCTGAGCTGGGAATATGAAGTTCCATCGCCATAGCTACATCCTAGAGTCAATGGACATACTCAGGTATAACTGGAGGAAGAATTTGGCCAGCAG
Organism: Macrochelys suwanniensis; assembly: GCA_033296515.1. NCBI lineage: Eukaryota > Metazoa > Chordata > Testudines > Chelydridae > Macrochelys > Macrochelys suwanniensis. Next base: position 98,814,794 of record CM065777.1, read on the forward strand.
TATTTGGTTCTTATGCCATCACTAATCTAACTCTGAAATGAAACCATGTCATCCTAATAGCATTTTCAGGTCCTATAGGGAGACAAAAATAATCTGTCTCCCAAGTGCTTCCTGGGAAGGACCAGCCAAAATGAGTGTCCAAGATTTGTTGATAAAAGGTAAATGAATGTCTGTTCCATAGGAAAACCTGAAAAACACTGGATAAGGAATTATCTCAACAACACAAAGCTTCAGGGTTACTGTAAAAACCACTTATTTTGAAAAGGGCTTGTGGTCCTCGGGGAAAAGGAATAAAATGACCATGGCAAAGGCTCAAAACCATCATGCAGTTAGCGAACAGATTTACCTATCTTCCTGCTCCTTAACGGTCTGTAGCCTACATCTACTGTCTCTGGATTTTTAAGGGGCCATTCTCATATAGATCACAAGAATCCTGCTGTCCCATAACCTCCCTAGTGATATTTTTTTTTAGGCAGTGACTGCACCTTTATTCATAGACTCATAGACTTTAAGGTCAGAAGGGACCATTATGATCATCTAGTCTGACGTCCTGCACAATGCAGGCCACAGAATCTCACCCACCCACTCTTGGAATAATCCTCTCACTTACATTTCACTTGGGTGACACACAGCAGAGCTATCTCAGACCTTTCTGAGTGCTCAGTTAAGTAGATCACGTTCCTCCCCCTGAGTTAACAGTGAGGCAATTGGAGAGGGGGAGTGGGTGTGGCTGGATGTGTGGGGTTTTTTGGAATAAGATGTAAAACCGAAGTCCTAAGAGCTCATGGTCTTTATGATTTCCCTGGGCCTTTTGGCAAGAGTAGGAGGGTTAATCTTGGTGTCCTCACCCAATCCCACATCAGATGATTCTGAGAATCTGCCTGCTTAAATTCCTTTGTAGTTTCAATGAGATACAGCCTTCTTCTCCCTTTGCTGACCTAAAGCATTACCGTGTGCTAATAGCTGCAGTATTTCATCCCCAAGGTGGCTGCATTTCAGTGGCGTATGAAATGAGCCCTTGGAAGCTTTAATGACTGCAAAGCAATTTGTGATTGTTGGATGGACAGTACTATAGAAATGTATTGTTGCTCTCTCTCTCTCTCTCTCTCTCTCTCACACACACACACACACACACACACTAAGGCCTTGGCTACACTTGCAGATGTACAGCACTGTGAGTTAAACCCGTCTTCGTACAGCGGAGTAGGGAAAGCGCTGCAGCCTGTCCACACTGGCAGCCGCCAGCGCAGTAACGAGCACTAACGTGGCTACATTTGCGGCACTTGCAGTGGTTTTGGGAGAGGTGCATTATGGGCAGGTATCCCACAGGACAGCTCTTCCCATTCTGGCGCCGTGGGTTGTGGGAAGGGGGCGTGGGGTATGGTGCATTCTGGGTCCTGTCCCAATGCCCCATGATGCATCACTTCGCATCCCAGCAATCCCTGAGTTTCCGGCCACATTTGGCGCCATCTTTCAACGGTTTCTTTGTAGCGCGATCTGTGCTCCGTTTCGGTCAGCGGGAAAATGGATCCCGACCTGTTGAGCAAAATACTGACGAGTCTCGCCAGCACGTCATGTTTGGCAGTCGAGCTCTTCCTTAAGATCCACAGTGACAGCGAGGAGTCCGACGATGACGATGAAATTGTCACGCAAAACGCGTACGACACGAACTTGCTTGTGGCATTCACGGACATGCTATGCACCGTGGAATGCCACTTTTGGGCTTGGGAAACCAGCACAGAGTGGTGGGATCACATTGTCATGCAAGTCTGGGATGACGAGCAGTGGGTGCAGAACTTTCGGATGAGAAAAGCAACTTTCATGGGACTGTGTGAGGAGCTCGCCCCCACCCTGCGGCGCAAGGACACGAGATTGAGAGCTGCCCTGACGGTGGAGAAGCGGGTGGCTATTGCAATCTGGAAGCTGGCAACTCCAGACTGCTATCGATCAGTAGCGAACCAGTTTGAAGTGGGAAAGTCGACCGTTGGAATCGTGCTGATGCAAGTTTGCAAGGCCATTAATCGCATCCTGCTCAGAAGAACCGTGACTCTGGGTAACGTGCAGGACATTGTGGCTGGCTTTGAACAAATGGGTTTCCCTAACTGCGGCGGGGCGATAGATGGGACGCTTATTCCTATTTCTCCATGGTTCTCCAGGCGCTTGTGGATCACCGTGGGCGTTTCATTGACATCAACGCAGGCTGGCCCAGAAAGGTGCATGACGCACACATCTTTCGGAACACTGCCCTGTTCCGGAAGATGCAGTCCGGGACTTTTTTCCCAGACCGGAAGATCACGGTAGGGGAAATTGAAATGCCCACTGTGATCCTTGGAGACCCCGTGTACCCTTTAATGCCGTGGCTCATGAAACCCTACACAGGGAGCCTTGACACTAGCAAGGAACGGTTCAACTACAGGCTGAGCCGGTGCAGAATGACTGTGGAGTGTGCTTTTGGCCATTTTAAGGGCCGCTGGCAATCTCTATATGGGAAGCTGGACTTGGCCGAACACAGCATCCCCGCGGTTATATCCGCGTGCTGTACCTTCCATAATATTTGTGAAGGGAAGGGTGAAATGTTCACTCAGGCGTGGACCTCAGAGGTTCAACACCTGGAGGCTGAATTTGCACAGCCAGAGAGCAGGGCTATTATAGGGGCCCAGCGTGGGGCTGCAAGGATCAGGGATGCCTTGAGGGAGAAATTTGAGGCTGAAAACCACCAGTAATGTGTGCTGCCCTGCACGACCCTGAAGTGAAGTGGTTCCAATGTTATCAGTTATCTGTCTTTGCTAAGCTGATTTGTGTTTGCTCAGCTTACTTGCGTTGCCTGTTTCTTTCCTGGGCTAAGGTATCTTTTTTCCTTATGCAATAATAAAGACTGTTTGCACATCCAAAGAATCCGTTTATTACAGAGAAAATACATGTATTAAAAAGAAACACAACTGCTTGTGAGACAGAAAGGGCAAGGGGGTGGTGGGTGGTGTGGGGAAGGGTTCAATCACAGGGTATGGTATGTCCTGCTTTCATACTCGGGCTTCCTGTCTGGAGTGCTGTGCAGTGAGTGCTGCACTTCAGAATGTCTATAATTCGGGAGGGGAGTTGAGTGCAGTGGGTAAGGGTCATAGTTTCCAGGGCTGTCTGGTGAAGCTACAGGTGTTGGGGGCATCTGGTGTGGGCGATAAGAACCTGGATGTTGGGTGAAGTGGGCAGGTGGTGACATGGGGGCACAAGTGTTTTGGGACACTGGCTGCAGGGGGGGGCGGGGGCGGTACTGCTCCGCCTGCATGGCGACGAGCGCCTGAATAGAGTCCGCTTGGCGCGTCAAGATGCTAATCAGTTCCTTTGTGCTTTCGTGCCAGAGCTGCATGCTTTACTGCTGCTGCGCTGCGTTTTCCTGGTGGAGCCTGCTTTCACTCTCCCTCCACCCCTGAGCCTTTTGATTCTCTTTAAGAGACCGTTTCATAACTTCCTGCAGCATGTCTTCTTTCATTCTTCTGGGCCTCTTCCTGAGCCTTTGGAGTCTCTCAGCCAGTGATAAGAAGGATGGCGGAGATCTCAAGGTTGCATCTTGAAGGCAAAATGCAACATTTAACAGAGGCATCATTGTTTTATGCCAGACAGAGCAATGATTCCCCCACACTTAAGGAGGGCACACACAGTCTCCAAAACAGCACAGTTTTCCTGTCCCAAACAGAGCGCACAGAACCCACAGGAGCCCCAAAATGGTGAGTAAGCACAGGGTAAAGGGGGACTGATTGTTTCACGGATGTACTGTCCGACGGGTTTCTGTGCCTTGGGGAGAGCCAACAGCTGCAGGGGGAACCTACACTGAACACTATCCCCACATTTTCCACAGGAGTTCGTCCTGGAAGATATCTCGCTGCTGAGGGTGTCCGGGGAAGCAAGGGAGGGTCTTCTACTGCAATGCGGCTTCCACCCTGGCCCATATGCAGCTTGCCTGTGTGCAGCAATGGTCCCCCCGCCCTTCACGGCACAGTGGCGCGGACACGTTACCCTGAATGGGACAAGGACCACGGCGGCTCTCCCAATAAACCTGCGCAAGCCCATTGCCCACGTTCTGGCTGAGACTTTCGAAGAGATTACAGTGGCCGATTTCTCCGATGTGATAGACCACATCAATGCGCTCTTCCGCATCTAGGCATGCATGCAGCCCAAACCCTCCTCACCCAAGGACCCCACACCGAAAAAACTCCTTCCCGAAAATAAAAGCTGCTTACCGCGAACCTGCTCTTCTCTTTCTCTCACAACGCGTACCGGCTGCTGCGACTGGCTCCCTTCCTCCTGGCTCGAGAAGAGCTCCTGGCTGCATGCACCCAGGGAGTCTGGGGTGTCTCCCCCAGCCACAGAACCCTCGGTTCTGTTTTCTTCAACCCCCTCCTCCTCCTCCTCCTCTCCCTCCTCCTCCTCTTCATCCCGCTCTCCCGTGTCCACGGTGGTGCTCGGAACAGTAGTGGGGTCACCCGCAAGTATTGTATCCAGCTCTTTGTAGAATCGGCAGGTTTTGGGGGGAGCACCCGAGCGGCTGTTTGCCTCGCGGGCTTTGCGGTACGCACTCCGCAGCTCCTTTACTTTTATCCTGCACTGCATTGCGTCCCGGTCATGGCCCCTTTCAATCATGGCCCTTGATATCTGGCCGAAAGTATCGAAATTCCTCCGGCTGGATCGCAGCTGGGACTGGACAGCTTCCTCCCTCCAAACAGCGATGAGGTCCAGCAACTCACCATTGCTCCATACTGGGGCTCATCTGGCACGTGGAGGCATGGTTACCTGGAAAGAGGCGCTGAGAGCACTCCACGCCTGGCTGAGCAAACAGGAAGGGCATATTTAAAATTCTAAGGGAATTTAAAGGGTCGGAGTGGCGGTTGGTCACCTGAGGCCAGGGCAGTAGAGTTCTAATTGATGACCAGAGTGGCTAGAACAGGCATTGTGGGATACTTCCGAATACTTCTGGAGGCCAATAACAGCGCATTGGGTGGCCACACTGTAGTTGCAGCGCACCAGCAGCAGCGCAACAAACGTTATTCCTCTCGGGGAGGTGGAGTACATGCAGCGCTGTAAATGAGGAGATGCAGCGCCGCACGTGCCTTGCGAGTGTAGCCAGTTAGGGAGTTACAGCGCTGCAGGCAGTTTTATTGCGCTGTAACTCGTAAGTGTAGCCAAGGTCTAAGGCTGCAGGTACATCTCAGTGAGTGATCTGGGAGTATGTTATCTTTCAGGAATGTTACCATTAAACCACACACAATAAATAGAAGTAAATCAGGGAATGAAGAAGAAAGGTACAAGAAACCAAAATTGTAAACCTATGGACATTCCCAGGTAAGGTAAAGGTACCTACTTCTGCCCTCCTCATTGAGGCCTCTCGGCCTCTGCCAAGCCCAATAAGGTTCCCAAGGGCATAGGAAATGTCTTTAATGCACTCCAACAAGACTATAAAGGGCTACGCACCAGGGAACGGACAGCTTGAGTAGGGTGTCTGTGTGTGTGGGGAGGAAGGGTGCGGATGCGTAGGTAAGCTCCCAACAAGCATAGTAAGGGGTGTGGTGGGTTTGGACTGTCATGAATCTATTACTGTATGGGGGAGGTGGGAAGATAATGAGCCTCAGAAAGTGTGTAGGAGGGGGTGAAATATTTCCCTTTCTACTGCCCTTCATAATCCCCTTCCTCATGCTCCGCTCCTTTGCTGCCCCCTTTCCTCCCTTCTCCCCGACTGGCACCCTCCATTCCCCCTTTCCTTGCCCAGTCCCAAGTTCAGTGTTGTCTCCAATCCGCTCCCTCAACACACCTACTCTACACCCCTCAGACCTTCCATAGGCAGGGCAGGCCCTAGGAGGTGTGCAGAAGGGACTGCTGGGGCTAGCGGGCAGCAGAACAGAACAGGGACCCCTCTCCCACCGTGCAGCTCCCTGGAGTAAGTCAATCTAATAAATTTAATGTTTGTCATCATCTTCCACTATTGGGTCTCAAGGCAGGGTCCAGAATAAAAGCGTTTGATGATGTTTCTAGTGGTAATGCCCAACACTTTTAGTGTATCAGGAATTACAAAGAGCATGTATGATTACCTGCAGGTTAGATGGCAATATTCTCATTTTCCCAATGAGACCTTGGTAGTAGTCAGTTTAGCCTTGAGATTTATCTCTGTAAGAAACAGAGCTACTGCTTTTCTTTTTTGAAATGAAAGTTTCCGTCTGCAGCTGTCATTTGATGTTATATATTAAGCCCCCCAAACCTACAATCCATAGCTGCGTCACAAATAGAAATGTTAATAACTTTTCGGATTTGTTTCTAATCAAGTAAAATTTGGGCCTAAGCAATAAAAGCTCAGCGAGGGGAGTCCAATCGGTGGTTATCTTCCTGCTTCTTTCTGGTTTTGGCTATCGGTTATCAAAAGAGTTAGGCTATCTAAAGGCCGCTGAACACCTCTTCTTTAGGCTGTCATAACGTTGAGATCCCTTGGCTGACTTCAATCAATTCACTCCATGATTAAAGTGCTACCGTTACAAAATGATTTCTTTGTATAAGCATAATATTCCTAAGCACATTTCATGAGACATCTGTTCTGAAGCTTCCCTCACTTCTGTTTTCCCTCTCCCTTCATTTAGAGTCTTCCTTCATCACAGTAGCTACATCCACAAGGGGGCAGCATCATCTTCTTGACCGCAGAAAGTTCCGGGCATAGATTTTTGTACCCTTACAGCCTGGCTTCACTGCTCACAAAGTGAGCATGAAAAACAGTTACCCTGGTGATGGAATGATGGCATGTTACATCTCACTTTGTACAGCAGGTGGAGTATCAGTCTTCTCGTCTTCTGAATAGTGGTGGATGTCACATTTCTTCACTTGTCTCTGACTTTACATGAACAAATATTTTTCTTCAACAACACAGAAAAGGATGAAAGCTTGGTATTCGCCTGCTTAGGGAGAAGGGGAGGTAGGACAGCCCTCCGCATGATTAAGTAAGATACTGGAGCAAGAAGGGTTTCTTCCATCTCTGGCTCAGATCAGTCCCCCTCTTCCACAGGAATGCCAACAAGTTAGGGAGAAAAATAAGGTAGCAATCCCTCCCCCCGCGCCCCGGCCCATTGCATGTTGTCTGTATTCTTCCATTGTGGGAGTTGGATTTGCTTCCTTGAGGAACAAACACTCGGGCCAGCACCCAAACTTCTCGAAAAGCTCTAGTTCAGTTGCAAGATCGGGAGTTTGTTGCAAGAGTTACTGGGTGAGTTTCTGTGGCTGTGCCATCAGGACTAGATGGCCACAATGGTTCTTTCTGGCCTTATAATCGATGGACTCCCCCCTGGATTTTCGAAGCCTGGAACACTGGAATTGACCAGAGGCTCTTGGTCATGGGCCTCTTTCCTTACTCCTGCGCCCTCCCATCTCCCTAGCAGCATAGCCACAGCTCCTGAAGACACTTCTACTCGTGTCGGCAGGTTTTACACACCAAAAAGCACTCACCAGAAAAATTAAAAGGGAACCGAGAAGAATCACAAGTTCCTTTTTTGTTAAAATAAAGTCATTGCTGGAAAGAATTTTCAGTCATTGCTGATGTGTGTTGGTCTTGAACAAGTCACCTAGAGAGGAAAGGCTCATTTCCACATGATTACTCCCCTGGGCTGTCACACGCACCATCAACAGTCGTGGTTGTGCTTGAGTAAAAGAAATTAGATATAAAGTGAAGTATCTCCTTAAGTAGCAAAAAGGGACATGATAAAAATTAGCATGTGAGGTCGCAGAGGGTGAGATTGTGGCTTTAAGCTGCTCTCCACGCTGGCGGGTGTGTGAGCAGGGTTTACACACCTACAGCAGCTTCCAGTGACACACTGCAATCCCTGCCTGTGCTGCGTGTTCCTCGGCTAGTGATAGGGGTGGTAGCATTCTTTAACCCTACGGGGTTCCTAGCACTGCTGCCCGAGAGCCCTCCCCTCCCCCACTTGATGTGTGCCAGAATGCAAAGCCAGAGATGGGGCCTCACTTTTTGGATGCCCAACTAGAGACAATTTAAAGGAGTCTGATCATCTGAGGGCAGGTGCTCAGCCCTTTCTGAAAACCGAACCCCTTTATGGAGTCTCAATGCTAGGCTTCTAAAAATTGACCCACACAAGCTCACCAGTGATAACATTTCTTCACATGTTTATCAAGCAGAGGGCATATTGCTAATTATATTGAAACCTTGGGATTAGAATATTGTTTTAAAACGGACTCTCCAAACTCCAGACAAGTTTTTCTTTCCCCTGGGGGAATGCTGCAAAAGGAAGAGGTTACAATGCAGAAGGAGCACTGCAGCTGTGAGCTCTGAACATGTGTATCAGGACAGAAATGAGTAAGAATGAGGGGGAGAAGCGCACACACAATTTTAGGACTGTTGGAAGCTCAGTGGATAGGCCCTGTAATAAATAATATACACATAATACTGCAATGAAAGAACAAATATCACACATACCTGCTCTTCCCCTTTTGGTAGCCTTCTTCCTTGCAAGGGAATGGCTAATGCTGTTAAAGGGGAAATCATTTGTTTATGGGCCTCAGACAGACAACTACACTGTCGAACAATACATTTGCCAGTTACATTAGTTTTAAAATGTCCCTCGAGTGCTGAGGGATGGGGACAGCAAATCCAGGCAGTAGCCTCTTCCACAGAGAGCAACAACAAAGAAGAAAGAAGTCAAGGTTCCAAAGCCAGTCTCGACAGGCTGATATGGTCACTTAGTGTCAAACTGCTAGTAATGGCAATAACCGAGCCTGGAACTTTTCAGAAGACTTGGACCTCACCGCTGCCTGTGACCAAAGATGTTAAGGTCAGACGGCACCATCATGATCATCTAGTCTGACCTCCTGCACATTGCAGGCCACAGAACATTGCCTGCTCACTCCTGCAATAGACCCATAACTTCTGGTTGTGTTCCTTCCTGAAGTCCTCAAATCATGATTTAAAGACTTCAAATTATAGAGAATCTGTCATCTACACTAGTTCAAACCTACAAGTGATCCATACCCCGTGCTGCAGAAGAAGGCAAAAAACCTAACCCAGGATCTCTGCTAATCTCACCTGAGGGAAAATTCCTTCCCAACCCCCAAATATGGTGATCAGTTAGACCCTGAGTATGTTGGCAAGACCCACCATCCAGACACCTGGGAAAGGATTCTCTGTAGTACCTCAGGGCCCTCCCCAACTAGTGTCCCATCACCTTGGCAACCTTTCTTCAGCAATCAGCATCCCATGTAGGGAGGCAAATGGCAGCCTCCTGCATGTCCTGTGCTTTGCACTCAAGCTATTACTTTATAGCCTTGATGCTGCCTTCCCTGAAGTCAGACATTAGGCTCTTCCCAACGAGGCTGTGGGCCATGTGTCCACTACATGCTAATCACAGTTATGCAGTAGCAGGTTAGTCAATGTGTGGCAGCCCAACCTCCATATTGTCGAAGTAAGCATGCTGTAGTAATCACAAAGTCAGTCATGCCCTGGCTCCTTATCTGGCCCTTAAAAGTACTACGGCTAACTGGGCACATATCCTGAGATTCATTGTACAACTCCCTGCGTCACTCTGTGCTCATGTTCATAGGGTGTTGTAGAGCAGTGTGACCCAAGAATCTCTGGATGCTCATGGGAAGAGGGCACGGGGGTGAATAGTGGTACAGGAGTCCCCTGGGTTCACCAAAAGAATGTCATGTAAGGTCTCTACTGAAAGTCTGTGTTACACTGGTTATAACCAGTATGTATGGTGAGTATGTGAGAACTTATGTGTATATATACTAAAAAAATTGTTCTCTAGGGTTAAAAGCAGGTCATTCAAAGATAGTGTGTCTGGAGACAAACTCCTCTGGGCAGCGAGATGGGAGACCCTTAGCTCCAGGGTGGACCACTGTGTATTGTATGTCATACAATAGGAGTTTATTGTCATTCTACATCAAATGCTAATGAAGACCTGGACTTGAGAAGGAAAGTAACAGGAAGCGGTAAGCTGCGGGGGAGGAAACTTATCTTGAGGTGAACAACAAAGGGCTGTTCTGGTATATTTTGCGGGGGGGGGGGGGGGTGACACCCTTCACCTAGGAAGTCAAGTGAAGCCGTGACAAAGGAATCTCAGTCAGGCTTGGTTGAAAACACTGGAGAGAACTTCAGGTCAGATAAATGTCTTCAGACAGGAGGAGAACTGGTTAGTTAAATTTAGGCTTTGAATGCATATTATGGTGGTGGTGTATGTGTGACCATTTGTGTCCATCTCTCACACTGGTTTTTACTTGCATCTCTATTGTTCCTTAAATTAATTGCCTTTTATACTTGAACTCAAGTTCTGTGTGTGATATAGGAGCAGTGGGCTAAGGTAAACTGTGGTATGCTGTTCCTTGGGGAACAGAGGATCTGGGATTTCTGGGGATATTCAGTGATCTGGGTCTGGATACCACAGTGGGACATGTTCAAGGGACTCAAGGCTGGGTGCATCTGTTGTCAACCTGCAACGGAAGGCCAGGGCTGCTATAGTAGCCCTGAGGAGAATGCTTGAGTGGCTGACAGGCTGGTTGTGTTCGGGAGCTAGCACCCTGCTAGTCCAGGCAAGGCTCCCTTGTGCTGGAGGAAGGTGGTAACAAGGTGACTCATAGCCATGGTGGGTATTGTGGCAGGATTGTGGATGTGGCCTACGTGTGGGAAATTCATTTTCTGGCAGAACCCAAAGCGGGTGCAGTGTTCTGTGCCAGAGGTCTGGATCCCCGCTTTCCCTAATATCCGAGACTGACAGCTGCTGCTTTTTATGAAGCCAATGTTTCTTCTTCACACCTCTGCAGAAGCTGCTACCAAGAGACAGTGGTGGGTGTTTCAGAGGCTGCTTTTGGCCCATAGAAGACAGACAGAAGCTTACAAGCAGAAGCCTAACAACCGAATGACAGAGCTGACACTCTTTTTCATAGCAGACCTCACCCAGACAGACAGCTGCTTCTGGACCAGGACCACAAGCACAGAGTGGTCGGATCATGTCATGATGGAAATTGGGTGACTAGCAGTAGGCCCAGAATTGTTGAATGAGAAAAACCACATTCCTGGAGCTGTGTGAGGAGCTCACCCTGGCCCTGAGCACAGAACACCCAGATGAGGTTCAATAATGGTCCAGAAGCACATAGCTATCGCCATGTGGAAGCTGGCAATAACAGACTTTTACGAATCTGTTGGTAATCAATTCAGGGTAGGCAAATCCATGGTTGGCACAGTGGTCATAGAAGTTTTCAAGGCAATTAATGCTGTGCAGACCCCACTGTAAAAACTGGAAATATTCCCAAAATTATTGCAGTTTGCACAGCTGTGCCCCCTGGATTTGTCCCTCTGGTTCTTGAGCCTGAATAAGTTTCTCAAAGATATCCCTGTGAAACTCAGTTAATCACGCCCTTATCTCATGATCATGGCATAGATACTCTGCCAGCAGCTTCTCCTCACATTCTTTCTCATTCTTTGCTTCTCCTCACATTCTATGTGCTTTCCCGGTCTGATGGAATAGTCCATAGGCACTTAAATGATTAAGTCATTTGCTATTCTCTGTCATTCTGACCACAAATTCGGAGACCGTCCAATGATATTGAGTGCTCTCCTAGTTGGCCTCCCATCCCTGGAGCAGTCTAACACAGTCTCACTTGGTCCTGACAGATAGATGGAAAAGACATTGGTGAATGCCCATGACTTCCTATAATTTCATACTCATTACTGGCAGCTACAACTAATTAAATAGAAACTTTATCTCATAAGATGCCATTCTCTTGGCTGACTCTCTTGCCCAGCAAACTTTCGCCTGTGGTGAACCTTTGTAAAGGTGTTTTCTCAGGAAAAGAAATGGTGAGATGATTTTACTTTTCAGCTCTCCAGAAAATGTCTTTTTGGGAAAGACTTGTGGGCCTGGGGGTAGGGGCAAGCCCTGGGAGAGACAGCTGCAATTGTGATTATGTTGAACCAAACTCAGGCGGCTGTAACCCTATTACATAGTCAAATTCCAGAGTGGAAGAGGGACCAGTTATTCCAGGACTCAGAAGGAGCTTTTCCATGTATACAAGAGAAATTGTGCCGTGTCTTGTGGCAGAGGAACTGATAAGCGACTGAAGAGAGACTGTAAGTTACACCAGTGGCAGAGGGAGGCTTGCCTTACCAAGGACTCTCAGAGACCGCCTGGAACATTTACTGAGTGAAAACTCTTTATTTTATTACTTTCCAGGAAAGGCCAAAAATAAGCTCCGCAATAAACCGCCTTCTGCACTAGTGGGAGGGGGTCTTAGCAGGGGTATTTGGATGGGTAGTGCCTCTAAGGACTGTGTTATGGCAAGTTACATTTTGTCTGGGCTATGACCAAAAAGGTTTTTACTTTTGGATTAATGCTTTTCCATTTTAATTTTTTTTACTGCATTCAGCCACTGTAAGCAGCCAGTTTGCAGGGTTTTTTCCTCTGCTTGTCTGCCATTTAAAGCAGCATGGTCAGGGTATGGGGAATTGGGGGGAGGAGGGGTTGGATCAGTGTAATGGCACAGCATCTGCCCTCAACTTAAGTGCCAGCGAGAATTATAGTGTAAAACCCATCCAAATATGTCATGGTATCCTTCATAATAATATCAAAGATGGCTGTGCCCACATTTCCTGGCTGAGATGCTGTGTCCTCCCCAACATTTCTGTTTATGGCTCCTCAATCCCGCTGGGCTTTCCCTGTTCCAGATTAAAGAGTTCCTGACATGACTAGGAGCCGATGTCCTTTTTGAGGATGGTGTCTCCCCCCACGCCTGAGTTGTTTGTCTGGTGTGTGTGTGTGTGTGTCTTCACAGACATCCAAGTTCTGAATTTACACCTGTCCTGGCTCCAAAGGTGAGTCCATGCTGGAACAGGGCTCTGTGTTTGGAGCACTGCTCAAAAAACACTCCATTTCATCATAAAACAGACAGGTAGCCAGGCCAACAACAGATTTCTTATAGTTATCTTTGGCCTTTTGGTACCTCAGCTTGAGCCCCTTTATCTTCTCCCTGCACCACTGCCTGGTCCACTTGATCCCGTGGTCGGCCAGCAGCTGCTGAGATGTACCATCATACAGTTGGAGATTCCTCTTTGAGGAATTAAAGTAATGGGTTTCGTTCACTTTGGCCCAAAGCTTCACCATCACTCTGGTGTGATCCTTCAGCTGGTGGTTGCACTCTGATACATGGGCTTATTATTACATATTCTTCTGCTGTAGCAAACACTGGAGATAACTGAAGCAGGAGAAACCACAAGCAGTATGGAACTAAGGACACTAAGCAGAGGCTTGCGAAGGTGGGTGACTTCCATTGAAGGGTCAGAGCACAGATAGATGGCGAGGTAGAACACAGGAATGGGTGCAAAGGGGCTTGTGGGAAAGGATTGGTGGACCATCATGTTAATTCAGGTGATTGGCCATTACTGCTTGTTTTCACTACACTTACCTTAGGTTAGAAACATGGTGGGCAGACTAACCTCGGGGTCTACCTTATGCCTCAGGGCATGGTGGATACCTCACCGTGCAGCACGGATAAATGTATATGGATGTGTGAACATAGAGCGTGTTAAGGGGAAAACCTGTGGTTGAACCCAAGTTAAGTCTGCAGTGAAGACAAGGCTTCAGAGACTGCTCCAACTAACAGTCCTGAGCCTCAGGTCAGGGTATCTTTAATAAGATAAGAGAAATATTTTATGGACAATGGTACAGTTAAAAAGAAAATAATACAGTAAAAGATACCTAGAAATAAACACACTTGAGACAGAACATTAGAGAAAGCAGCTCTAGTCTTGCACTAAGTTTGGGTTACAGAGTACTGAAATGTAAAACATCTGAGAAAAAATCTTTGTCTCGTCTCCAGCTCCCTAGCTATCTACCCTCTCTCAGTCCAAGTGTGTAACCAGAGCGCCCTTTCTTTATAGCCCAGGTGTGGCTGTGTGAATAAGCATTATAGCTAAATTACCATTGTACCATTACATCATTCCCCAACCTCATTCCTTTCTGAATACCAGCTTCAGCTCTTTCATCTTTCTTTCTACGCTGCAACATTTTAATGTCAATCCAGCTGCTCTTAGGGATTCTCATCCGCCATGTTCTCAAAGGCTTCCCTCAGTTGAGTTAATTGGGCAGTGCCTCCAGGGTAACTAGCAATGCTGAATATCTCACAGCTAAAGTAAACAGCTAGTTGAACAAATAATACCAGAGAAATTACTTAGCTAAGAGGCAGCAATTATAATTTGAGATCAGACATACATTTATACACAGTTCCGTAGGTTTAACGGAAAACTAAAGATCAGAGGTAAGTAAGGTACTTGCCCACCACACTGGGGTTTGTGAGACTAATTAACCTTTGCAAAGAGCTATGAGGTTCTCTGTTGAAAGGTATAAATTATTATTTAAAGAATGTTCAAAATGACTGAGTGCACACACTGGTAGCATGTGTTGATTTGTTGTTTGGCTTTGAGTCATTCTTAGCATCTATGCCAAGAATGCTTCAGGTAGCTGCAACACCTGCAATTAAATGAACTAGATGTATTTCTTAACAAAGACTCCGTAGGTGTCATTTCCTATTATTAGCACATATTCTTCTATACTCTACAGAAGGGCTAGATTCATGTTAAGGGTTATTTTCTTAATATAGTGAGAAGACTAGGTAGAATTCACCCTGAGTGACGTACTCTCGATTTAAGTACTCAGATACATTCGAACAATCCACCTTGTTAAAAAACAAACTGGGAAACCGACAAGCCCAAAACCCAGGTGGGAAATAGAGTAAAGAGTCCTAACATGGGTAGGAGTCATCTCTAGGAAAGTGTTTTCTCTTGAAAGCCCCATGACGTTCCCCCACCTCCCAGGTGGTCTTCGGACTCTGCTCCCAGCTGGGAGCCGAAGCCTGGGCAGGTTTGGACCCTGCACCCAGCTCGGAGCCAAAGTGAGAAGCCACAGCTGTGGGCTAACAGCTGCAAAACATAGGGGAGAAAGAAGAACTAGGTGGAAGAAGAAGGAGGCAACCAAAGGAGTCCTGGACTTACAGAAGCATTTGGTTTGAGGGATGGTTCATGCTTCTGGTTGTACTAGTTTTTCCATCTTTAATAGCAAATGGATTCCCTATGCTCATATCTTCCTTAAGGGTAAATTTTCAGAGCATTGCACAAGGCTTCAGTTGTGTGACTCCTGTAATAAGCAGCAGAACAGCTTTGCTAAAACCCTGCACAACCCTTGGAAACCTTATAGCTCATGGTCAGACTCATCCACAGAAGGGTAGATGGGCCCCTCTCTTATGCAGGCAAAATTTTCATTGAATTAAATGGGCAGTTTGCCTGAGGAAGGACTGCAAGGTTTCCCTATGAAGGTTTACCTGTGCAGCCAGCCCCCACCCCTTGAGCAACATGTTGCAAATGGATGCTCCTCCCACACTTGGAACAGAAGAAGCCACAATGGGGACCCTGAAGAAGTCACTGCTGCTGTTAGCAGTGAAGACCCATTGTATTACTGACATGATGTCACTGAGGTTTAAACTCATGTAGAAACTAAAGTCTGGATTCTCTGATGTATCCAGTTTCCACTGGTGCAATTGTGGGCAGTGGGCCAGGGAACGAACCGCAAAGTTGAGGCTCCTTGATCCTGAGGCTGGTTCTTTATGAGTTCCAGCTGTGGTCAGCCTGAGGGCTGCTCTACTCTACACTGGCTGGCTGTGGCCTCCAAACTGGGGCTTGCTGAAGTGCAACCCCACTCTGCCCCAATACTGTGGGATACAGAGGGGCGGCATATTTGCCCACCCACACCACACCAGCTCTTCACCCAGTGGGGCTTCCTATACACTTGGGGAATCCTCAGCTGAGAAATCCGCCCAGAATTTGCAGTGAGAGGGGGATGGAGTGGGGCAGAGAATCTGGCCCCAAACAGACAATGTAGCAATGGAGGCTGGGCTGTAACAAAAAGGAGTGGATGAGGCTGCCCAGCAATTTAGCTTAAATTCTCACCTATTTGCTCCTTTCCAGGCTGCATAACAGAGGGAGCACCGGGTGCTGAATAAGGATGTTATTGAAAGTCAGTGGGCATTTGGGGGCCTAATGACCAGCTGTGCCTTTGAAAAATCTCCCCCTTAGCTTCTGGTGACAATGGGATTTAAGTGCATATCTCCCCCTTGCTGCATGAAGGAAGCTAAGCTATGCAGAGGAGTGTGAACCAGCTCGAGTGAAGCAATCATTCATCCCCTGAGCAAGTTATTACTGTACCCCATCCTTGCTGGGGCAGGGACTTTAAATGTTTGTGAAGCATTAAAAGCAACACAAATAATAATGGATTCCACTGGTTCAAGGAGACACACAACAGTCTGTAAGAACAAAGTTCACAGTCCCAGGCATGAGAGTAACCAAGGCCCCTCTCTCAAAGCTGAGCTGGAGTTTTCCAGCATATTGCTATTGTCAAAGCCTAGATTTTGTCGGGAAGGCCTGGGAATTTCTATGAGCTTTGGAAGCAGTCAGTCTTCTGGCCCTTAGAGACTGGATTTGATGTAGGAATGACTGGATGAAATTCTATTGCCTGTGCTATGCAAGAGCAGATTGTGACAATGATTCCTTCTGGCCTTAGACTTTATGAATGCCATAAATTTCCCAGATGGGATCTCCAGCCTGGGCCAGCTGCCTTTTAACCTGCTCCTGCCTCCTAGGAACACAGCACTGTTTGGGTAACAGCCCTAAAATTCTAAAGAGGTGCATGAGATACAACTAAAATAATTTGTTTTGCTGTGTGGGTTTCAGTTGCGTCTATAGGGTGTCAGTGTGAACTGTCAGCCTTCTGTGGTTTCAGTCAGCAGACCATCCTCCCTTTCATGTATAGGAAAGTGACTGCTTGGCACCAGAGCTCAGGGGTCCTTTGTGATCCCTTGCTGGTGCAGTAGCTACACAGTAACTGAACTCCTTTCAAGGGACTGAAAAGGGTGAGGACCAGTCCCATTTCCACACACTCATCCCCTGAGCTTCTGCAAAAAACTCATATATTCTTATACTCTACCAACTCTTGTTTAACTCAGCCGTCCTTGGCAGCCCACGTCTCTGCAGCCAAACAACCATGGCTTGGCTCAGAGAATTAATTAAAGGGAGTTCCCATGGCTGCTTCTGTTATTTGGCAGCAGAAACCTCTATTGTCTCCCTGGCTTAAATATTGGCTTTGAGGCTAGTACACTACAGCCCCTGCTGGGCTGCTACATACATTGAACTTGAATTAATATGCAAACTACATACCATTCACTTAGGTTTGAACAGAGACTGAGAGTGGCTCGGTCATTACATTAATTGAATCTATTTCCCCTAGTTAACCTCACACCTTTGTGTCAACTGTCCGCAATGGGCCATCTTGATTATCACTTCAAAAGTTTTTTTCCCCCTGCTGGTAATAGTTCCTCTTAATTAATTAGCCTTTTACAGTTGGTATAGGTACTTCCACCTTTTCATGTTTCTCTGAATTGTGATACAGCATGGCCAGAAAGCAGCAGGAGAGTGATCTAGGATGAGAAGCCTTATTCCCTGTAGATTAATTAAAAGCACCTGAAACCAGTCACCTGATAAAATCCCCCTGCTTCAATCAGCCAGAGGAGGAGCTGGAGCAGAGTGGATTGGTGGTGGAACAAAGAGCAGTTTGAAGGAAAGTGGAGGAGAGTTTTGAGAAGTGCTGCAGTGGGCTAAGAAGACCAAGATCCTAGGTAAAGGGACACCTGGCTTGTGCAGAGGGAAGGCAGGAAGCCCCACAAGCTGAAGGTCAGGAGAGGGAAGTAGCCCAGGGGAAAGAATCACTGGTACAAGTGGTTCACCTGCTATCATAGGGCCCCTGGGCTGGGACCCGGAGTAGAGGGCAGGCCTGGGTCCCTCCCTCTCCACTCCCCTTCCCTGGGATACTAGTAGGATAGCTGTTACCCCAGTTCAGGGGCAAGAAATGGCACCCTGAAACCCCCCCACAAGAAGAGAAAGTGCGGGACCCATCATAGTAGTGCCGGCAATTTGCCACAGAATGTATAAATATCTTCTTACTGTATGTTCCATTCTATGCAGCTGATGAAGTGGGACTGTAGCCCAAGAAAGCTTATGCTGAAATAAATTTGTTAGTCTCTAAGGTGCCACAAGTACTCCTGTTCTTTATACATTGCACTGACATTACAGTGAAAGGACTGCAATGTTAGCATGTACCTGATATAATGAGAATAGGTGTTTTTCCTACAGGCAAGCCAGGAGTTAAAGCAGCTGTCCAATGTAGGATGCAAAGTCAAGGATAGACCTTGCCTGATGTTAATGGCTCAGCTTTACAGTCAGTATCTAATCGTAAAGGACTTGAACCACAGGCAGGCAGTACTCTGGCTGGCACAGTGAAAAAGGGCCATTTAACTTGCCTAGCTCATCTGTGTATTCATAGCTGAAATACTAATGTGATGTAATAGTTAGTCATCAATCACTCTTGGGTCTGCCAACAATCCACAGATCATTAAATATAAATGCTTGTTAAGGTGAAAGTAGTCTGGGAGGGGGTAGAGACATATATCGTGTCTGAACTTTCCCTAACACTTTCCCTAGTAAAGAAAAAAGGGTTCTAAAAAGATTTTAAACAGTACTTGAGTTTAATCTGATAATTAATGTTGGCAGGATGTAACCACAGGGGTTTTTGCTACTCAGTAGGGGCAGTGTCTATGCTGTGGAAGGCTCCAGAAATCAGGACAATTTTCTCCAGCTGATTCAGCAAGAGCATTGAAGAGCCCGTTAGATTTTTCATTGACCCAAATAAAGTCACTAGATGCAATGCCAAGCTCCAGAAAGTCATGAAGAAAATGGGAAGGTGGCAAGCTTGGGCAAAAAAGATTTCCCTCTTCTCATGAACATGGCTTCACTTGATTCCATAGTTTTCAACTCACTCTTTCTCCCATCCATTAAAAACATCAAAGGCGCATAGTGCAACCATCTAGGTCTATAGATACAACCACAAATGCAAGGATAGGGTCAACAGCCTGTCTTCAAATATGACATTTTGTTTAGGTATCTGTTTTCCCTATGTGGAAATATTCCTCTCCATCTGTCAAAATTCTTTATGCTGTCACTGGCCTTCATCATGGTATTTTCAATCTTCAAGCTGTTATCCCTTCTCCTTCCTTTTAAAATAATTGAAACAGTTTTGTCTATTACTTAGGGCCCTCATTTGGGAGTCAGGAGACCTGGATTCTCCCGCTGATCTGCTTTCTGACTTTAGGCAAGTCGGATCACTTCTCTCTGCCTGTCAAACCTTTCCACGCTTCATTTGTCTTGCCTATTTAGGTGTTGTTGTGGGACAAGGAGCATCTCTCACTATGTTTGTATGAGGCCTAGTACAATGGGGTCATAATCTTCAGGCTTCTAGACACTACCATATCAAGACATAACTTCTCAAGACAGGAACTCAGTTTTTGCACAGCACCTATGACAATGCAGACCAATTCTGACTGGGGCTGCTGGGCACTATATTTTTATAAAGACCCAATGATTAACAGAAACGGAGGCAGAGAGAGGTTAAGCAATTTGCTTCAGGTCACATAGGAAATCTGTGTCAGGAACTGAACCTAGCTCTCTTGAGTCCCAGTTCTGTGCCGTAACCACAAAGCCATACTTCTCTAAACTAATCCACGCATCTGCCTTGACATTTATACCACACTCAGTACTTTGGTCTGTAAAAATGAATGTGTCTCAACCTAAAAGTATTGGGTCTCAACCATGTTTTTCAGGTATGATGAAGGAATCCAACCATTTTGGGGACGTGGACTCCTGTCCATGTGACTACCTGCCTGATGCCACGAAATCATTTCACATAATCCACTGAGCAGCCATCAGATGGGTAAGGATTTGCTGGGTGCAGGTAGGACGCTGATGGAAAGGAGTGGTATGGAAAGCACAGTGGGCATTCTATGGTCATCAAACAGAGGAGATACATTTGTCCAAGTCAATTTGGGTTAGCTTTCAGAGATGCAAGGCTATAAGGGTTCTGCAGCCATTAAGCCAGTAGATTAATTATTTGATCACTTGAGGAGTACAGCTACTTTGTAAAATAAAATAAACAAATCCTTTAGAAAATCCAAATTGAACTGATCTCACTTTTCATATAAAAGTGGCTTAGCCCAGTTTCAGGGGCTTTTGAATTTACTGTAGCACCAGTCACTGAAAGAGATGCTTGGTATATATTGGTGAGTCTATGGTCAGGCTAGGCTACAGTTCAGCTGTCTCCTACCTCTCTGCAGGTTTTCATGTACTCCACTGAAGAGCATGCAGAAATAAGTAGTAATCAAATCCAATTGGATGAAACAGAGCTATCTCAGGGATCAGAAGTTAGAGAATACACTACATTTACAAAACAAGTGTCACTGAGGTTGCATGTTTGGTTCTTTAAAAAAATTTCTCAGGAACGCTGATGTCAGTGCTGCAGCAGAAAGCCTGGAGATAAATGTTAACCGAATTATGAAAAACAGGTCTGTCATCTTATTGATGAAAACCATAAGCAGTAAAAAGCAAGTAAAAACACTATACCATCCAGTTAATTGATTATGATTACTCTGGTTTTCCATTTACTGGAATATTTGACTTTGGATCAGAAATGTCGCTGTCGCATCAGAAAAGAGCCTTCATTTTCCATTCCTCAGGAAGATGGGCATTTTAACATCATCCCTGGCACTTAAGATGCCAATCTTCTAAAGTAACTAGTAGTAACATTGCCCCAACACCTCTCAATCTGTGCCTGGTAGGTAGGGTAACCTTTACTCACATATGCAATTGGAAGGGGTAGCAGGTATTGGAGGATACCACTAAGTAACATCCCAGCTGATATTTCATTATGAGGCCTCATAGAAGCCCTTGGAAACCATTCTGTTCATATTCTTTCAATGTTTTGAGTCCCCATTTCCTTCATTATGTTTTGAGGTAGATCTTTGTTCTACATAGGCAGATGGGTGGGGTATTTCTAACACTAGTGCTGTAATGGTCAAGGGGAGGCGGATGTAGTCTGCTTCTGACCACTTTTCACACACTCTACTATGAAGGGAGGCTACAGAGCCTGACCCCGTTTTGGTGAAAGTTCAGGGTGAGGCATGTTCTACTCCATTGTTCCCTGATGGGCCATGGATACGATGCATTGGGTCTGAGGCAGGAAGTGAAAGCCAAGATCTCCCTTGAAATTAAACAGCAACAAAAGGAAGCTAACTTTACTATTTAGTGCTTACGCCACATAACTGGACTTGGGGGTGGTGCCTTAAGCAACAGGGTTAAAACATCTGTTGCAATAAGAAAGTAACAGCATTCGAAAAACTGGCCAGAAGGGTGTATCTCCGTGGCTCCCTTTGCAGGATCGGGGCCTTACAGACCAAGATTGGACTTTTACTCCTGTGGTACGGCCCTCATTTTAAAAAGTGAGGATTTTTTCCAACAGAAATAGGCCTCAGTCAAAAGCCTGGATCCAAAAACCCCACCTCCCACCCCCCGCAGCCAAGGGTCTGAGAGAAATCTGGATCAGCCTCTAAAAAAATAATGGAAATGAAAAGCCAGGCTGTAACAGGTAAAGCGCCAACAGTTTCAACATGCAAAATAGCTGGGATTTCCCTCTGCTGGTTGGGCTGGAACAGCTTGCCGGCGGATAGCATCAGCTTGCAACATGTTGCTTTTAATTTCACTTTTAATTATAACAAAACTGCTTTAGGGACACGATTTTATATATTTATGTAAGATTACAAATGTAAGTTCAGGTTACTGTGTTTGCAATTTAAAGGTAAATAAAACGCTATTAGCAAGAGAAGTGATTCCCCAGTTTATCATACACTAAACAGAAACATTACCTTCTATAGGTTAAAAATAATCTTAAAACCTTATTAAATATAATGGCAGGGGGAAAGATAACAGTCTGATCCCTAGACCCCTATCTGGGGTTGATTTCTGGCTCCAAAGCTTACCAGACTTGCTATGTGTCTTCAGTCAACCTTCCTCTGCTTTCCTGTCTGTAATATTGGGGTAATAACACCTTCTTTAGAGTAGGGTCAAGATGATACTTTGTTTAATGTTTGGGAATCCTTGGATGGAAGATACTATAGAACAGGGTGGACAAACTTTTTGGCCCGAGGGCCACATCTGGGAATAGAAATTGTATGGAGGGCCATGGTTGCTCACAAAATTGGGGTTGGGGTGCGGGAGGAGGTGAGGGCTCTGGGAGGGGGTGCGGGCTCCAGAGTGGCGCCAGAAATGGGGAGTCCAGAATGCAGGAGGAAGCTCTGGGCTGGGGTGGTGGAGTGGGGTGCGGGGGAGGGCTCCAGCAGGGGGTGCAGGCTCTGGGGTGGGGCTGAGGATGAGGAGTTTGGGGTTCAGGAGGGTGCTCCAGGCTGGGATCGAGGGGTTCAGAGGGCAGAAGGGGGATCAGGGCTGGGGCAGGGGATTGGGGCATGGGGAGAGGCTCAGGGGTGCAGGTTCTGGGTGACACTTACCTCAAGTGGCTCCCAGAAGCAGGGGCATGTCCCCTCTCTGGCTCCTATGCGGAGGTGTGGCCAGGCAGCTCTGTGTGCTGCCCCATCTGCAAGCACCGCCTCTGCAGCTTCCATTGGCTGCAGTTCTCGGCCAATGGGAGCTGCGGGCGTGGCACTTGGGGGGGAGGGGCATCGTCCAGAACAGAGCCCCCTGGCTGCCCCTACGCGTAGGAGGCAGAGGGGGACCATGCTGCTGCTTCCAGGAGCTGCGTGGAGTGGCCCCGATCCTGCGCCACGGCTGGAGCAGGGCAAACCCCAGACCCCACTCCCGAGAGGGAGCTTGAGGGCTGGCTTTAAATGGCTGGCGGCCTGGATCCAGCCCGCGGCCTGTAGTTTGCCCACCCCTGCTGTAGAAGGAGAACGCATTAAAATCCATAATAAAATATACAAATACTGCATTTAAGGATCAACATTCAGAATAACCACAATGTATTAAACTGATAAAGTTAATAAAGATTAAGCTTCCTGATGTGTGTTGATATTTATTCAGAACTATTTCCATAGAGAATTCTGCTTTTAAAAAAGGGCATGAGATGACCCATGATTTGCAACGGGAAATAAGAAACCACAAGTAATTTTCAGCAGTGCTACTATGCCAGGCTATTGCCACCATGCTGACCTGCTTTTGATCAACTGGCACACAACATTTCTTAATGCCATTTGAGGCATTTATTGTAAATCAATCCTGCTAATGCCTGTTTATGTCAGGTGCTGCTGCTGCTAAGGACAACACCTGCACAAATCACTAACGTAAATGAGAATTGATTCTGGCACTGCAAAAGTCACTGCGGGAGTCATGCTGGTGAACTATTTCTTTCTCAAGCTGCCATTAGATCACAGGGTCAGTAGTATCTTTGACCTTGATGAATGAGTGGTTGTAACTTTCACAAGGGCATAGTTAACAGCCTGCCCAGAGTCAGATTTATGCCACTAGAACTTTTAGTCTTCGAGTGAGGATCTTACACAGCCATTGGTAAGCAGTTCTAATTGTTAATTACACTTGCTGTTAAAATTTTTTTACTCTAATTCCAGTTTTAATATTTCTAGCTTCAACTTCCAGCCACTGGACCCTGGTCTATACTTAAAATTTAGATCAACCTAGCTAGGTCGCTCAGGAATGTGAAAAATTCACACCCCAGAGAGTTGTAGCTCAGTTGAGCTAACCCCCAGCGTAGACACAGCTAAGCCAACAGAAGAATTCTTCCGTCAACCTAGCTACAGGTGCTCAGGGGTGTGGATTACCTACAGCGATGGAAAAAACACTTTTGTCAATGTAGGAAGTGTCTACAGTACAGCACTACAGTGGCATAAATACAGTACCAGACCTGTGCCACTGAAGTGCCTGTAGCGGAGACATGCCCTGGGTCTTGTTATGCTTTCATCTGCTCCTCTGTTATAATGGTATCTTCTCCAGATGTTGGTACTTATGGACCAGGATCAAGTCACACCTTAGCCTTCTCTTCAATAAGGCCCAAGGCCCTATTCAAGACCTCCCTGTTCAATACAGTACACAAGCACAGGCTTAACTTTTAAGATTTACCTTGAATTCAGTAGGAATTCAGCATGTGCTTTAGAGCTGTCCTGAACAGGGATGAACTTAAGCATATACATTCGCAGATAGGAGACTTGGTCTTTTATTGTAAGGTGTGTTTTCCAGACCTTGAAATCATTCTCATACCTCTTTTTTAACCCTTTCTAATTTTTCAATATCCATTTTGAAATGTGGATGCCAGAACTGGACACTATTCCCATAAATGGTTTTACCAAAGCTGAATGCAGAAGCAACAGCACCTACTTACTCCTATTTAATATTCCCCGTTTATCTGTCTGAGGAATGCATTGATTTTTTTTATCTACAACATTGCACAAGGCGCTCCTATTCAGTTAGTTAACTCCAGTGACCCCGTGTAGCTGCAACTATGCTTTCACGTGAAAGTCTTTATTTTGTCGCTGATTATTTGGGCTTGATAAAAGTACCTAGCCTATTTTAATAAGATTGATTTAGGGTTATTAGAATGTTTAAGGGTAATATATGCACTTTCCTTGAGGGTGTTAAAAGTGTCACCAATAATTGACTGCTACTGCATTGCTAGAGATTGGGATAGTGACTGGGGCGTGGCTGGTCAGGCAATAACAGTATTTCTGTTTTTCCACGTTTGTTTTGATTGTAAACATTTTGGTGCAGGGACTCTCTTTTACTAAGTACTTGTACAACACTAATACAATGGGGCCCAAATCTCATTTGGGGCCTCTAAGAGCTTCTATAATATTCATGACTACAGTCGAAAATGTTTCTGCAAAAACAATATACAGTGGAAATTGTTAATTCCCACAAAAATTGGCCTTTTCTCCCCACCTCTCAGTAAAGATTTTATAGTAGAGGCTGTAATGAGTTTATTAAAGCTTGATCCAATTCGCAAGAAAGCCTACAGCAGTCTCTCAAGCGACTTCAATGGGGGCTGGGCTGAGCCTTTAAATAAGTCTACTTATTTTTACCAAAACATGTGAAAGAACTTTCCCATGGAAATCTGTCATGGCCCGTAGAATCCTTGTGGCAGAAGATGCCTCAGGTTCTTTCTCTGCTTCCTTCCTATTTTTTAATGATTTATTCAGTGCATAGTGAGAAAAGCTTCCTAACATTCTCTAAAATAATTATTTTCAAGCACAGATAATTTGTTCCAATGTGTATAGCATGAGGAAGACACCTATAAGGATTATTCTGAGCATCCTCTTTACAATACAAGTCTTTAAATATATGACAACATAGCAGAGATTAGATAATTCCAGTACAAATCCAGCCTCTAGGCCAAATCGAGCCATGATTTGGATAAAATAAATACCTCTTGAAGGTATAAACAACAATTTACATTTAACATTTTAAGATCTTGAAGGAAACCTGTTCAGTCTTCCATTTTTACATGCAATCCCCATTGATCCTTGAATTGCAGGAGATACGGTTCTCGGTCTTCTGATGGCTCATCAGACACCTGCCTCTCATAGAGTTTGGACAAAAGCCCCTCTTCAGCAGGCTGATTACACGCTTCATGCTCAAATACTTCTTCATGTGCATCACACTCAAAACTGGACAAAGTAGGTATATAAAGTCTTCCAGTATGAGGATCCCAATCTACTAATATGGTTTGTTCATCCTCCTCTTCTACCTCCGTTGTCCTAGTTTGGTCTTGGAGGCTCTGTGTTATTGTTCTTAACTGGGGACAGTAAGACTGTCCTATTTTTTCAGTACCCAAATCAATCTGTGGATCATCCGGTAGTTCCTCTGGTGCAGCAGCAACCTCCTTCCAATTGAGTTCTTTTAGTTTCTGCACTGAACACACGTCTGTAACCTGCACATCAAGCTGGGGACAGTATGACTGTTCCATTTTATTGTCAGCGAAATCCCTCAAAGTGAGCTGTGGCTCACCTAGCAGTTCTCTTGGTGCAGAAGACTTCTCTGTCAAACCACATTCCTTTAGCTTTTGCACAGGAAAAAGGTCTGCAGGCCTCACATCAAGTTCATACTCTACAACCCCTTCATTCCTTTGACCCAAAGCATAATGGAATCCATGATGGCATATCCCATATTGCTCTGAGTCAGGTAAAATGTTCACATCTTCAGAAGTATCAACCAAGTGTTTCACTTCCAATGCTCTTTTCAGAGGCTTATCATCAACTCTGCTTTCGTCATGAATAGAACTGCAACTGTGGCTGGTCCTGCCTATTAAATTAATGGTTTCCTGGGAAGTCTTGTACTCACCCATCATATTAATAGTGATGAAGTTAACCACTATTTTTTCAGAAGGGATAAAAACTCTTTCATCACATTTACTGGTGTAGTGCAATACCTGGAATGGAAAGACATTTTGATTAAAAAAAAAAAATACAAGAGATACCATCTAAGAGGAGGTTACTCACTCTGTGCAGTAACTGACGTGCTTCGAGATGAGTGTCCCTGTGGGTGCTCCACTTCAGGTCAAGGTGCGTCCCAGCGCCTTCGATCTGAGATTTTTACAGCAGTACCCCTACAGGCCACGCACGCGCTGTGCCTACCTCTCAAGCTGTTAGTGTTTGAATAGCTTGTGCACGGCCCGAGCTCCTCAGTTCCTTCTCTACAACGAAGTGCGTTCCAGATTCTGAAGTAGAGGGGAGGAGGGCGGGTAGTGGAGCACCCACAGGGACACTCATCTCGAAGAACGTCAGTTACTGCACAGGGTGAGTAACCTCCTCTTCTTCTTCGAGAGATGTCCCTGTAGGTGCTCCACTTCAGGTTATTGTAAGCAGTATCCCTTAGGATGGTTGGGACTTCGGATCAGGTAAGAAGGCTGTTGACAAGACAGCTCTACCCATCTTGGTGTCGGATGCTGCAGTGTGGATGAGAGCGTAGTGATTGGCAAAGGTAAGGTTTGATGCCCAGGTAGCTGCCCTGCATACGTCAGAAAGCGGGATATTACGGAGAAAGGCAGTGGAGGTGGAGACAGCTCTAGTGGAGTGTGTCCTGATTGATGTAGGAGGGTGTATTTGCCTCAGTTGGTAGGAGAGACGTATGCAGTCTGCAATCCATTTGGAAAGTCTCTGTGTAGAGATAGCGTTTTCCTGTGAGCTCTGACTAGTAGAGAGAAAAAGTCTGGGGTTTTTCCTAAACGGTTTTGTTCTATCCAGGTAAAAGGCTAATGCTCTGCGTACATCAAGAGTGTGGCATTGCTGTTTCAAAAGCATTAGCGTGAGGTTTTGGGGAAAATGTTGGTAGGTTTATGGGCTCACTGAGGTGAAAGGAAGCGTATATCTTAGGTAGAAACTTTGGATGCGTGCGGAGTGTGACCTTATTGCGAATGTGGAAGAATGTGGTGTACGGAGGGTCCGCCATACGCGCTCCCATTTCTCTTACTCGTCTGGCAGACGTGATTGCTATGAGGAAGGCGGTCTTCATGGATAGGTGGAGAAGGGGGCAGGTAGCCATTGTTTAGAAAGGGTTTATCCATCAGGGCTTTGAGGACTAGGTGTAGGTCCCAGGGTGTAGCAGGCGGTTTTACATCTGGGTATAACGTCTGGATACCCTTCAGAAACCTTTTGGTGCTTGGATGGGCAAAGATCGTAGCGTTGTCAATCTTATGGTGAAAAGCGGTGATTGCTGCGAGGTGGACCTTGAGTGAGCTTGTGGCGAGACCAGATGTCTTAAGGTGTAGCAGGTAATCTAGTATCATTGGGAGTGAGGCAGAAACTGGAGAGGTCTGTTTGTCAGCGCACCAAGATGCAAACTGTTTCCATTTATGCAGGGAGGTAGTGCGCGTGTTGTGTGTTCTGCTGTGTAGCAAGACAGTGCGCACTTGATCCGAACAGGTTAACTCCTCATTAGAGAGCCATTGATTAGCCAGGCCCTTGGTGGCGACGTTGTACATTGGGGTGAAATAGCTGTCCCCGGCATTGTGAGGTTGAGGTTACTCAGCGGGGGAAGGGGAATGGGTGGCTTGACCGACATGCGCATGAGAAAGGGATACCATGGTTGTCTGGGCCATGCTGGGGCTATGAGAATGATGTTGGCACCATCTCTTCTTATCTTCTGTATTACTCTGTTCAATAGAGGCATTGGTGGGAACGAATACATGAGAGTTTTGGTCCATGGGAGCATAAAGGCGTCTCCCTGTGAGAGTTTCCCCAGACCTGCTCTAGAGCAGAATGTCGGGCATTTTTTGATTGTTGCTGTGGCAAATAGATCCAGTTGGGGATAGCCCCAGTAATGGAAAATGTTGGAGAGAATGGTGTCATTGAGTTCCTACTCGTGCTGTATGGGGAACGATCGGCTGAGCTCGTCTGCGGTGGTGTTCTGAGAACCTGGCAGGTATGAGGCGGAGAGATGGATATTGTGTTGAAGGCACCAGTTCCAAAGTTTTACCACCTCTGTGCAGAGGGAGTGGGACTGGGCTCCCCCTGCCTGTTGACATAAAACATGCATGCGATGTTGTCAGCCGTGATTCAAATTTGGCGGTTTTGGATAATGGGAAGAAAATGGAGGCAGGCATTTCGTAAGGCCCTGAGGTCTAGCAAATTTATGTGAAGCTTGGTTTCCGAAGAGGACCAGAGGCCCTGAGTGGTGAGGTGGCCCATGTGTGCTCCCCATCCTGTGAGGGATGCATCTGTAGTGATGGTCACTGAAGGGGGATCTTGTCAGAAGGGAATCCCGGTACCGAGGTTGATGGGAGAGGTCCACCACAGAAGTGAGTCCTTGACTTTCTGGGGCATAGTTAGTAATTTGTTTAGCCTGTGCATGTTTGGTTTGTATACCGTGGCTAGCCAACCCTGAAGGCATCGCATGTATAGGCGAGCATTTGCTACCACAAATGTGCAAGCGGCCATGTGTCCTAAGAGCTGCAAGGAATCTCAGACTGTAGTCTGTGGGCTGGCACGTATCTGGGTAATGAGGTTACCCATTGTGTGGAATCTGTCCTGGGGAAGAGATGCAAGACCAGTGGTGGAATCGAGGGGGGCACCGATGAAGTCTATTTGTTGGGTAAGTTGTAAGGTAAATTTGTTTTTGTTTATTTGCAGATCCAAGCTGCGAAAGCAGTGAAGGGTTGTAAAAGTTGTGTGGTTCGCTTCTAATTGAGTGGGGGACTTGAGGAGACAATCGTCCAGGAAAGGAAAAATGAGGATCCCTTTTTTTCTGAGATGTGCTATTACAACTGCTAGCATCTTTGAAAAGACACGTGGTGCGGTGAAAAGGCCAAATGGGAGGACTCTGTATTGGTAGTGTTGCGCTCCCATGGCAAATCTGAGGAAACATCGATGGGCAGGGTGGATAGAGACATGGAAATATGCATCTTGGAGGTCGAGGGTTGAAAACCAATCTCTTTGCTCCAGTGTCGGAATTATCATTGGGAGAGTAACCATCAAGAATTTCTGTTTCTTGATGAACTTATTTAAACGTCGAAGATCGAGGCTAGGACACCATCCGCCGTTTTTCTTTTCCATCAAGAAGTAGTGGGAGTAAAACCCTTTCCCTCTGTGTTGAGGGGGTACATCCTCTATTGCTCCGAGATGCATGAGGTGTTGTACCTCCTGACGGAGCAATTGTTCGTGAGAGGGGTCCCTGAAGAGGAACGGGGTGGGAGGGTGGGTGGGAGATAAGGAGAGGAAGGGGATAGCATAACCTGATCTGATAATTTCCAGGACCCATCTGTTCATAGTGATGGTTTCCCAGTTGGCAAGGAATGGACGCAAACACTGTCCAAAGAACTGGATGGTTGGAGTTGGCGCTGGAGAGGGTGTGAGGTTTTCTATACCTTCAACCAAGACTTCAGATTTGTTTATTTGGGTTAGGAGGGTGAGTCGCCATTGTTTGCTGGGGGGCGACATTGTTGGTTCCTGGGTCTATGTCATTGCTGCATATCATATTGTCTGAAAGGTGGATGTTGTGCAAAGGTATGGCAGCGTGGTCGTTGGTAGGGCTGATATCTATATTGTCTCTTTTTTGTGACAGGTGTATGGATGCCTAAGGATCAGAGTGTGGCACGTGAGTCCTTCATGGAATGAAGGATCTCATTGGTCGTAGAGGTGTAAAGCTTGTCCCCATCGAAGGGGAGATCTTCAACAGTGTTCTGTATCTCCTTGGGAAAGGAGGAGGAAGCAAACCATGAGGCATACTGCATGATGATGGCCATGGCTATGGATCTGGCTGCTGCGCTCGCAGCATCGAGGGTGGCTTGAAGAGCTGTCTGGGAGATCAATTGGCCCTCGGACACTACTACTTTAAAGTGTTATCGTTTATCTTTTGACACATCAATAAATTGCATTACTTTGGCATAATTTGTGTCATATTTTGCTAAGAGCGCCGCATAGTTCACTACTCTAAATTGCAAAGTGGAAGAGGAATACACTTTGCACCCAAAGGAGTCCAGGCTCTTGTTATCTTTGTCAGATGGTGTGGATCGGAAGTGTTGGTATTTAGTTTTCTGGTTGGCCGCGTCGATCACTAGTAAATTAGGTGAGGGGTGTGTAAATAGAAACTCAGAACCCTTAGACGGGACAAAATATTTGCGGTCCAGTTTCTTGCTAGTGGGAGTTATCGTGGCCAGGGTCTGCCTGATAGTTTTAGCAGATTCCATAATGGCCCCATTAATTGGTAGGGCTATTTTGGAGGTGGTGGTAGCTTGCAAGATGTCGGTAAATTCATGGTGGGTTTCAGATACCTCCTCCAGGGTAATCTTGAGCTCATCTGCTACTCTCAAACAATTCTTGAAAGTGAGCGAGCTCATCAGTAGTGGGGGCACCATGGCATCTTGTGGTGGTATCGCTGTAGAGGAGGTGTGTGGGGCAGTGTCCTCTGTAGGTGGGGCAGCCACTTCAGGTCTTATCTGGGTTTCAGTGTAAGCCGGCAGTGGGGAGGGTCTGACAACTTTCCTCCAGGCGGCTCGGGGAACACCTGAGCGTGTTGTGGTGTAGTTCCACAGACCTCAGTGTAGCCATTGCCCCGGGGGGGGGGAGGGGGCATAGGTGGTCCCATCCAGGGATTGCCATACCAGTGTGGGCAGCCACTAGGATATGGAGACCGTGCTGTAATGCATCTCCCAGTTACAGGTAACTGAACCTGGGGTGAGTATTGAGAGGAAAACATCTGTTTATCATATTCCTCTTCCTCCTCCTCTTCATTTGAGAGGCTTGAAACGGTAGGGGAGTACTGAAGATAGGGTGCTGGAGGTCTCAGTGATAGATTAGTGCTGAGAAGTGGAGACTCAGGGGCATGAGACATCCTTAATTCCCCTGGATGTAAAAACTGAGGTGGAGCTGACTGACCAGGGGCTGGTGCCGGTGTAGATGGTGGAGGCAGAGTCTGCTGGGGCATCTGCTGATGCACCAAAGGGTGTCCTGGTGGTGCAAGCTGTATCAGAGGAGTAGGTGCCCCGAGATGGGCACTGTTAGGGAAGCTGGAGACCGCAGGAGGCTTGGTGCCAGGAGCGTCGGCTGCAAAAGCGGTGGCGCCAGATCAAAGTATGGTGCCACGGCAGCCGCTTGTATTCTCGGCACCGTGGCAGCTCTCGGCACCGTATTGACAGAGATGGCTGAGGGAGAGCTGAAAGAGGCGGGCAGCTGAAAGCCCTGAGCCTCGGCACCAGGTAGTGGGGCAGCTGACTCACAGTCGGTGCCTGCCTAGTCACAGAGGAGCGGCGGGTATCGGGGACAGTAAAGCCGGTTTTGACTTTTTTCCTGAGGAGCGGCCCCTGAGCGGGGAGGAAGCTGGCCGTTTTTTTGTTTTGCCTTTGTCTCTGGAGGGTTTCACAGAGGTTTGCTGGCCAGGATCAGATGCTGGTCTGAGGGAGTTTTCCAACAGGAGCAGTTTAAGTCGGAGCTCCCTGTCCTTGCGGGTTCGCGCTTTCAGCTTGGTACAGTGGATGCATTTTTGGGGTACATGAGACTCCCCCAAACAGCGTACACATTGCGAATGGCCATCTGAGATGGGGATGGCATCATTACAGGAGGCGCATCTCTTTAAGCCTGGGGAGCCAGGTATGTCTGTAACTGGGGAGGGTTTTTTTTTGGGGGGGGGGGGTGTATTTTGTTTTATTTTAATAAATAAATGTAGCAACTAAGGTATTTTATCAAAATATTAACTCTAATGGCTAAAACTAACTAGCTAATTCTGAAAGAGCACCGTTGAACTCCATTTCTAGCCAGGGACAGTAGAGAAGGAACTGAGGAGCCTGGGCCATGCACGCACTATTCAAACACTGACAGCTTGAGAGGCAGGCACAGCGCGTGCGCGGCCCGTAAGGGTACTGCTGTAGAAATCTCCGATCGAAGGCGCTGGGACGCACCTTGAGTCGAAGTGGAGCACCCACAGGGACATCTCTCGAAGAAGAACTGCAACTTATTTGGCATCTACTTTTAAAATGTACAATTAGATCCCATCTGGTCAGGGTTCAGGAGGAGAGGAAAGGAGAAGTACAAAATGGCCCACTCTCTTTAAGCAGTGGCAAGAGGAGCTGTAAGTCCGTTGGTAGGATCATTCAGAAAGCTTCCACCTTAAGGCAAAGTTCACAGTGCATTCAGTAATCAGGCTTAACTTCACATTGGAAATTGTGGGTTCAAACACAGGACTGAGAGTCCAGAGATTTGTGTTCTACTTTCGGCTATGCCAGAGTGCATTTCTGACCCTGGGGCAAATTACTTTCACCCTCTATGCACTTCCATCTCTCCATTTGTAAAATGGGGATATCACTAGTTACCTACTCCTCACAGAAGTTGTGTGTGTCATAACTTGCTCGTTAGCATTTGCAAGGTGATCCAAGATCTTCCGATGGAAAATGTTACAGGATTGCAAAGTACTAGTTAAATAATAGCTGTAGTTAGGTTTCTTCCAGCTTGAGAGGTATTACTAGTGTCTACCAGCAACCCTCATTTTAAGTACAAAGAACCTCTCTCCAATCAGCAGACCCTTTCAAATGCAGTAAGTGCAGCCACTGAACTCCCCCGAGTGCAAAGGCTGCTCTGTGCTAGTGACACTGCCAGTTCCAGTCTCCCCAGATGAAGCTGGCTCCATATAAAAGGGAGGGAGTGGCCCAGTGGTGGTGCAAAAACAGCACAATGGTTGCACTGCTCCTGGGTTTTTGAAAGTATTGCACCCTCCTGAGGCACAATCCCTGCAAGAACTCTTGTAAGATGCTGCTGGGCTGGGCTGGCTTGTAAAATGCTGCTGGACTGGCTTCTTTCAGATTTAATCCCATCATTCTCTCTACCTCCTTCAAACTCTCCATGCCATCCTCGGTCACGGAGAGTGAGTTAACATCACAAATGAGAGCTGGCCCACACAACAAAGGTAGGTTGGCTTAACTATATGGCTCAGGCCTGTGAAAAATTTTCCACCCTGTGAGATGTAGTTAAGACAACCTAAGCCCTGTGAAGACACTGCTAGTCAACGGAAGAATTCTTCTGTTGACCTAGTTACAATTTCTCGAAGAGGTGGATTTACTACAGCAACGGAAGAACCCCCCGTCGCTGTAGTACGTCTACACTACAGTGCTACTGCAGCTGTGCTGCCATAGCATTTCTAGTGTAGACACATACTCTGAGTAAGGTATTTTTTTATGATGGTACATCTGTGCAATATCTAGGAGATAAAGTTCTGCTTTTAGGGATTAAAAATGAAACCTCCCACACTCCACCCTATTCTTTTAAAGATATTTTCTTTAAAAAATTGCTAACATAATAAAATGAAGGAGAAAAAACGTGTAAATATTTTTACACAGAAATATCTTTGGGATATCTAATTAGTAGTACAGTTGGATGCTAGTAGAATAATATACAAAAGCAGACCTAACTGAGATTGTACTGTATTTGAAAATATACTAAAATTGAAAGTTAAGTAATCTGCCCAGTGCAGACATGCTAAATCCTCCAGAAACATAATTAAACAGTGAACTGGAGTAATATCTAGTAATAGTCCAAGAGAGCATCACTATTTAATTTGGTCTTTGACTTTTTGCATTTTTAATTCTCTCCTCTATTTGGTGATGAATGAATCCAATTAATAATTTTTGCTCAATGAATCCTCCCCATAGAGCTCCCTGGGTAAATATAGAAATCGTGCCAGCTTACTAATGGCACTTGCCTGAGTGCACCTTAGTCCTTGCTTATAGCAATGACCCTTTCCAAGACTAAGAGAATAGTTCCATTTTGAGATTCAGTAACTTTGGGCATCTTTTTAGGAAAGATTGCCAGGCAGTCATGCCTAACACAGGCACAGCTGTTAATATAAGAAATACAGAAGAATGAGTAAAATTAACAACCAGCACGTGATGCTCTTTTCTTGACATGAGTGGGACTTAAGGCACTGATCCTGCAATATATGGCATGCAGGCAGGCTGGAGGCTTAGTGAATTCAATGGGGCTCTGCACAGGTGCAGTGTAAATGGCAGGGACTGGGGCCTTAGTGAGTAATGAGGAGCACTTACCAGGTTAGCCGGATGCTTTTGCTTGCTGACATGAATATACCTGTGCACATAATAGCCTGCCATAGAGATAATGAGGCCTGTTAAAATGATGGGCAGAATATATCCAAATACGATTGTAATAGTCTGCTCTACTGTTGGGTCTGTTAATAAAACAGAAGTTATTGCATTATGTAGTTTACTTCTTAATATTACGAGCTATTACAGGCACCTGTCACGCTGCTGTCTGGATGGAGGATGTGAGTGTGCTACATTCAGGGATTTTTGGCATCTGTAGGGGATAAAAATGGTAACATTTGATCCAGAGATCAAATTTTGATAATTCCACTTGTCTTTGCAGGTGGAACTAGCTAATCTAACTCACCCTCACTGTGAGAAAAATGCGTACAGAAAGAACCGTTTTAATCCTGATTTCTCCCAGATACAGAACCCCCCTTCTTCTGAGAAAGCATTGTTTTACCCAAAGACCCCAGCTTCATGCAGCAGAGCTGAATAGTCTACTGTGTTTCCTGGTGCTATTGGTGTAGGCATACTCCTGTGTGCTCTGGATTTGAAGACTGGGTGGGTGGGTAAGGAGGGAGAGGGAGAGAGAAAGAGAAAGAGCGTGCACGCACACAAATGGATCCATTAAACAAAGACCATAGGGCTACCTGGGGAAAGAGAATAGAAGGTGATGAGCTTTATGCCCTGAGGAACAGCCTGCTCACAGATGAATTCATTTCGTGTGAGCCCCAGTCAGTAGGACCCCTGTGTTTTGAAGCCAGGGAAAAACATTTTGGGAGATTCTTCATCAGTACAATGGTTCAAAATCTGGTACAGGAAGAGAGAAGGGGAAACTTTCCAAAATCAGAATTGCCCCTTTCATTTGGCACTCTAGGCAGTTCTTACCTGCACCTATTCCTAGAATTGTCCCTGTTTCAACAAGACATATAACTGTGATAATCTCAAACTCTGATCTAAGTTTCATTCTCTTCATATGTTGCAGATTTGTACATACCTTTCAGAGTAGCAATGCAACATTCTTTGGAAAATCCACTGAGCAAAAGTGGTGTTGTAACATATGTCTGAACATTGACACAGTAAACTGTATTGGATTCCAACCGGGGTACAACCAGTGTATTGTTTTTAATGGAGAAGACCCACTAGAAAAAAGAAGATGGTAACTTTTATTTAGCGCCTACCGTAAAACACAGATGATGGATTTTATTAAAACAAACAAAAAACAACTTGGAAAGAGCAACATTCTAACCATTATCATGAGCTAGACCATGAATCCTAAATTATTTCCATTTTTCTGAACACTAATGAAAACAGAATTAGTTATTACATTACCTCATCTGAGCATTTTACCTTCTATTTAATGTAATATTCTGTAACATTACTGACGAGTTCCCCCTTTACAGAAAGGAGAGAAAATGGAACATTACTAGCATATACTCAGATGGATATTGTGATATACAAGAAACCTCTCTCTGGTCTTTCTGTAGGGCATCCTAACAAGGTCCAATAAAGTTGCATTTAGTTTTCATTTTAGGTAAACTCATTGAGGCCAACCCTGCTTCTACCAGAGCTAATGAGAGTTTTAACTTTGACTTAAATAGGAACAGAATTAAGCCCTCTCACTTCTCTATTGGCTTGGAAAACCAGACCATTATTGAACAGCACTGGTGGAGTCCCACTATGTTAAAAAAGCAAACTGTGACATCAGAGGAAAAAAGGCTGCTAAGAATGTCTCTCCATAGTTCATCTGTGGAATATTTCAGCTTTTAGGCATTTTAAAGAAACAGCATTATATTAATATGGAGCAGTTGATAGGGTAGTATAAAGAGTCATGGGTGTAGATTGGTAATAGTAGTCATGAATGGTGAATCCACAAGTGAATTATGCAGGACAGCTCAAATGAGTATTAACAGAACCTTCACACTACACCCTTTATTCTCTACATGCCACATGTACAGGAAGACTGCTTAAGACACATGTTCAAGTTTTACAATACTTTTTTTAAAATTAGGATAAGAGTTTGTTAAACTCTGCTTGTTAAACTAGGTGCCTGATCTTGGAGGCAAATTAAAAATAGCGATTACGTTTAAAACAGCTGCAAAAGAGATCTAAAAATAACTTCCCTATATATAAAATTGGCCAATATTTTGGCACTTTGCAGGGCTTGCCCCTAGCAATGTCCTCTTTGAAAGCTGCACATCTCCCCTCTCCAGTAATATAATGCACCTGTTTCTAGCCCTGCAAAACTATGAGAAATTGGACCTGGCCAGTGTCTAATTTTGCTTATCCTGCACTTCACGGCATTGTAATTTGGAAGAGGGGTGTGTGTGTGTGTGTGTGTGGGGGTGGGATGTTAGAAATATTTTTATAGCAAGTCATTGTTTTTTCTTTTCTCATGTGCCTGCTTGAAGCTGCTCCATGATTTGGAATGTTAGATTGAATCAGGTGAGATGGATTGGTGGCCAGTGTTCAGATGTGGGAACGGAACACTGGGAAAGACTCCGCCGGCGTGTAGAGCTATGGATATGTTTGCTTGGAACTAACCCCATAAACATCGCATTTCCTGCACTTCGGACTTCTGCTTTCTGTCTGCGTGACAAGAACCAGGGGAGAGGATGAAGGAAAATCCCTCAAACAAGATGAAGTAAACCAGACATGCTATTACTTACAGTGCAAGTTCCATAAACATGTGAAAAGATTTAATATGTACTGTTCTACTGACTTTTCAAGCTTACCCTTTTCTTTGTTTTTTTGTTGAGTACAGACACATTGTATTGCAGGCCAGAGTAGACTTGATACAAAGATACAGATTCCTCTTCAGGGGTTCTTTTCCATTTCTCAGGAGCAGTCAGAACTATTGATATAGATTTTTCAGTGGAAGACACAGTAACTGCTGGTGGATCAATTTTAGCTGGAAAAATAAGTTTATACACTTACATAAAGCAATTTCAGACAGCAAAGGTACATTTGATATGACTACTATGATATTAAAATTTCCTAAACAGTGGATGATATTAAGTTTCATTATAGATTTTTGGGACTTAACTGTAACTTAGAATAATTCTTTTTATAGTGTTAGAAATGTATTATCTGGATAAGCAACTAAGCCATAATATCAACAGTGGGGATACTACTGGATTGGGAGTTTGGGTTAGAAATCCTTGTGCCTAACAGACTAAAAAGCCTTGAAATTTACATGACTTATGTCAATGTGCATAAGATATCAGCTTACTAAAATGAGCTAAGTTATTGGGAATTTCTGGAGAGCACTCTGTCTGGCACAGATGAGAGACACGGCACTATACGTTATTGTTATGACCACTGTCAGGTTAGTAGGAGCTATAGTGGAAAAGTATTATTATGGACTGCAGAACATTTTTCCTTCTTAGTATGTGTTCTCCAAACCATACATGCACTGTTGCCAGCTTTTCAAGTAGAGTGAAGTATTACCATACCTTCAAACACCGGCCATCTATTATTCAGCACACAGTAGATATTTTTCCAAACAAACTTAATATGCAATTGGCATAGAAACTCAAATTCTTATCAGATACACTCCAACTAGTTCTGCCAATAGCAAAAACCGTTTTGACATGCTATGAAATAAAAGCTCCTTCCTTTGCACTGGAGGGTGAGCATCCAATGTTAATAAATGTTTCATGATGTAATCACAGCTATAAATCTCTAACTTTATTGTCTTTCCTTACTATCAGTGAGAGGATTGAACCGTGCAGTTTCTGTCCATCTGGAACAGTTGCCACTGAAAAAGGCTTTTACACTTGCATAGTACTGGTCCTCATGGTTATATGTTTCATTGGAGAGGTCACACCATGTTCTACTGATGTCCTTGCATTCTGACTTTTTAATCCATTTACCTATGCCGTATCTGCATGACAGAGAGAGAAGAGAGAGCTGAACAAGAACCATGGCCAGAAACATAGTAGTCACCTACTAAACTGCACACATGAAGAACAGAACTCAGAATCTTCTGCTCCCAAACCTCAGGCAGCTACCATTTGTATTAATGGAGATTTCCCGTAGTTGGTTGTAATTACTAAAGGTTTACATCTTCTTTATAAATCAGTGCAAGATAATTACTTACCTGCCATCCATCAGAGGGCAGTAGTGAACATACACACTAGCTAAGGAGCTATACTCCAGAGATGTAATTAAGGGTGTCTTCATTGCTCCCCTGACAAAATCTCTATGTTAAGGGGTTATCATTTGGATGCAAAACACAGAAAAGAGATCTGTTTATATGTCTACAAAGTTCTGCTCCTTGGGTCCTGTTTGTCAGTCTGGTTGGGCCATTTTGTTCCCGAAACCCAGCTTAGCCAACCACTTGAGGATCTCACTACACTGAGGCAATCCTGAAGCCACGAAGGCCCAGACTCAGAAAGGTACTTAGGTGTCTAAATGCCAGATTTAGGTGCCAAGGTCTCCTGAGATTCACAAAACCCTCACCAAACCCTGTAGGTGCCTAAACTGACTCAGTGCTTCAATTTTCAGGGTAAAAGTTCCCTGGGTGCCCACGTTTCTGCCTTTGAGCACACACACTGCCACATTCCTCTAGGCATCCAGATGCCCATTTGAGAGGCTGCCTACCGGATTGGGTCCCATTAAAAAAATCTGGCTGCTGGAGGGGCTTATGGTGCAACTTTTAGCCCAGTGGTTACACCCAGCTGGGATGTGGGAGACCCAGGTAAGGTTCAATTCTCCGCCTCAGGCAGAAGGGGAGAAGGGAGACCCAAGTTCAAATCCTATCTCCCATGAGCTCTGGCATATTCTGATAGGGATCTCTGTCAGTCTCTCCTGTTGAAGCCCTTCCACTTTGGAATCATATTTAAAGAGCCATTGGGCCGGAGAGAGAGACAGAAGGGAGAGAGAATGACTGTAGTCTGATGAGCATCACAACACCTAAATATCTTAGTGACTAGAACAAGGAGCCTGTGCTATCCCTCTGATAGCACCGAAAGCCAGGCCCAGGGAAAAGGGGCATGGTGTGGATTCCCTTATGCCTGGTTGTTGGAACAACTCCTGAAGGCCTTTAGCAAAAGGCTTAAGTACATCAATTTGCAGGTGGTCTGATTTTGGCTTCATGTTATGACAAAGCTATTACAGTAAGGAAGGGGTAAAGTCACCTAGTAGCAGGAGGGTAAGACAGAAGCACTGTGTCCATTATCAATACTATTCAAGGGCCAAATTCTTCCACCATCATTCACACTGAATAGTATCTTATTACACAAGTGGTATCGATGCTTCTTAATGTGGGTAAGGGTAACCAGAGTGTGGCCCTAAGCCACATTCTTAATCATTCTGGGTCAGATATAATCCTTCACAGATAAAGGCCTAATTCTGATCTCAGATATACTGATTTTACACCAGCATAATTCCATTAATTTCAATAGGGTTGCATCTAATTTCCAAGTGCCTATGAGATCAAATTTGGACCCTTAGAAAATTTGAAAGAACAGGCACATTCTATCTTCCATCAACTACCACATCCGATGCACAAGTGTTAACAATGTACACAGTTCCGCTATGATTTGGATCCAGCTGCTCTATGGCACAATCTCCCTTCATCTCCTATCTCCGCAATGCTCCCATAAGCTCTTATTTTATACCCTTCACATATTCTGTCCGCACACTTCCTTTAACTGGGTCTAAACTAAGTAATAACAAAATAAATAGTTTAAACTATGTATTTTTATTTACATCTCCAAGCCCTGATTCATTCTCAAAATTGGGTTTCCATCCCTGCCTTTCCATAAAGGTGCCTTTACTTTAGCTACTAGAATGGGAAGAGAGACATTGGGCAAACTTACATCAAATACTTCACCTTATAGAGTACTCCCTCTCCGAGTCCTTCTGGTGGTGACCAATCCAGGATATTCTTCAGGTTTTTAGATTCAAAATGGACATTTTTAGGACTGGGCAAAGAACAGTACAGTTCTGCTGGAAAAGAAAATTAAAAAGGAACAATATAAGCTAAGAATCGCAAATGACATTTGCTTCAAAGCGAAGTTATTTATTTATTTTTTAAAGAAACCCTAAAATGTGCAACACTTTTTTTTTCCTGCCAAAAAGCAGAGCTGTATTGGTCATGAAACCTGGGTTATTTTCTGATGTTGCCTCATAGGAATTGCCCTACTGGATCACACAAGAGGTCCACCTAGTCCAGTATCCGGTCTCTGATAGTGGACAGCACCAGACATGCAAAGGAAAGTGTAAGAACCACACAGTATGCACATGTGGGATAACCTGCCTCTCCTATTAGGTCTCACTCTAATCTTTAATAGTTAGAAGATGGCTTAAACCCTGAAGCAATTATTTCAACCTATTTGCCAGAAAGGCTTACTGTTCTGTAATCCTCTGGAGCCATTTTAACCCCCCTGGAGCCTTTTTAAAAATATGGGTGACAACTCATTCTGGCTCACTGAAAAATTCAGTTGAGAGAGTTTTTTTAATCTACAGTCAGCTATTTCCCAAAATAATATTGTGTGTATGTGTTTTTTAAGAGCTCGGTGTAACTCAAAAGCTTGCCTCTCTCATCAGAGGCTGGTCCAATAAAAGATATTATCTCGCCCACCCTATCTCTCTAATTGTTTGCTTTTGTGAAACAAAACTATCCTACATGAAGCCCGCGTGGCGAGTTCCTATGTAATAGCAGCCTTTCTTGGTTAAAAGAACAATGTTTTGAGTGATGCTGCTGCATATCCTTATTGTAATACTGCTGTAGACTACGATCTCTTATTATTATTACTGAGACAGGCGTGATCCAGAATAGTAGCTTCTAGTGTACAGTTGCTGGGATAGTAATAATTGTTACGTTATTGTTTAAAATGGAACGTTATTACCTTTAACATTACTCGCTGACACTTTGTCTACACTGGAACTTCATCGCCAAAACTTCGGGTGTTTTACCTCTCCCCAACGACAAAAGTTTAGCCGACAAAAAGTGCTGGTGTAAACAACACTTTGTCGGCAGGAGTGCTCTCTTGTTGATAAAGTTGCTGCCGCTCGTCGGTGTGGAATATTTTTGTCAGCAGGAGAGCTCTCTCCTGCCGACAAGCAGCAGCTACACAGCCGTGTGGCTAAAAGCTGCGTAGTGTAGACACAGCCTGAGGTTACAGTCAAGATTCTGATCTTACTTACACAGGTGTAAATCTGTACGTCTTCATTGATGTCACTGTCTGTATTCACCCAGACATAAATGAGATCAGAATCTGACCCTCTGTTAGCTACAGGAGTGTTACTCAGCTAAATTACTACTCATTGAGCCAGTTCTTGAAATAAAGGATTAAACAAGGAATTTAGTTTTGGTCTAATATGGGCCTCAGTTCAGTAAAGTACTTAAGTGCCTAACTTATAGCATATTTCCATGTCAATGGGAAAGCTCACATGCTTACATTCCTTGCTGAACTGGGGCCTTAATGAGGATATAATAACCAGGGACCAAACCGTGCACTCTTTACTTACAACTCAATCCCATGTGCCTCCTGCCAGGAGTATTGTTTGACATCACTGGAAGCTGAAGGCACTCAGCAACACTTAGGATCAGGCCTGAAATTTCTGAAGCTGGACAACAGCACAACTGTCTTCTTTGCATTATCTCTTGTCATAAGTATGAGGCTATGAGACCATAAGAGGGAATTAAAAAAGGGAATCTGTGGCCACTCTGGACTTTTCAAGTCCCCCTAAACCCATCCTCTAGGGATGTAGTTGTAGTTCTTCTTTAGCTGAACAAAAAACCAGAGGAATGAGGAAGTAAAACATTATAATGTAATGAACAACAGGAACCTAACAGAAGGGTTAGTCCTTGTGGTGAAACCTGACCTTGTTACTGCCTTAAATGGCCTTAAAGAATTATTTGAAGTTTATTTCAATATCATTTAAATATTTAGTCTCCAGATGTGTAACACTTGATTACATTTGTGACACTGGTCTATAAATCAAATCAATGTCACCACTGCTTCCTTAACTGACTTCTCTCACCTTAGGATGTCCTAAGGCCAAACTGTAAAAACAAAAGTAGAAAAGACTTTCTAAAAATCAATCTGAAAATATTATACTGTTGCAATTCTACGGGGGCAGAGTTAAGGTTACTGCTTTTATTTGAAAGAGACTTTCTGGTTTAGGGTGGAAATATAATCTTAACTCTGAATTTTCCAGTCTTCAAAATATATATATAAACATTTTTGGAAGGTAATATACAGTCAAAACACTAGTATGTGCCTGCATGCTTAACTTCACCTTATAAATATCCTCCATAAATCTCATGATTAATGTTGCCCCTTTTGGCCTGAGCGGTAAACCAATATTTGGAGCCTTGCAAGATTGTTGCAGCTAGCTAGAGAAATTAATGATATGAGTTATGTATTTCTTTTGTGCAATCCTGTATATTTACAAAGAATGTACACAAAAGCCAAGTACCCTTAATGCAGTAGAAACAAACCAGCAGCAGGCAGTTCCCTTGCTCTCTCTTTCCAAGTCTGCCTCTCTAGTGATTTCAGTGCCCAAAAAGCAAGTGCCTCTCTGCTCCCTCCAGGGCCACACTAGGGCTTCCAGGTGCCCAGTTTTTCACCAGAAAGTCCAGTCAAAAAGGGGACCTGGCAGCATCTGGTTAGATGTACTGACTGGACACCTAAAGTCTGGTTACTGAGGGTGGGAGGCGCCGAGGCATCAACCTGCACAGCCCCTGCTCAGCTGGAGTTGCCTCCTACCGGCATCTCGTGAGCAGGCGGGCAGGCTCTGCATCAGGCTGCAGCTCTGGCGCAGAGGGAGCCCAGCAGGGTGGGGAGAGGGAGGTGGAGAGGATCCAGCTACGAGGAAGCGGGAGGGGGAAGAGCAGCAAGTGACAGGGGGGAGGGAGGAAGGGAGCGGAGGCAAGACCTTGAGGGAAGAGGCAGAGCAGGGGCGGGGTCTCAGGGGAAGAGGCCAGGCAGGAGCACGGTTTCGAGGGGAAGACGCGGGTCAGGGCCTGGTTGTCATCAATTAGAAAACTGGCAACCCAATGTTACACTCCTGACTGCTTAGCTTGCTTTCTGCTGGCTTCTTCTTGCTTTTTTTTGTGTCTCACACACATCTTACAGATACACGAGCTATAGGATTATTAGGCAACCACTCCCAGAGAAACCCCTCTTAATCTTCTAGGGTTACCTTTTGCTCAGGCCTTGCCATGTGGCCCACTGCCTTGTGTGGTGGCTTCTAGTGTTTCCAGCAATCTCACAACATAAAGAGGCAATTAATTGCTCCTTCCATTTAGCCTGAAAGGTGCTTAGGACACCCACTTGTATTAAGCAGCTCTGTGATCTTATAGATCAAAGACCTGCTTGATGCTTGCCATTAATACCTTCCCGCATAATAAGAATAATCAGAGATGACCTGGTTTGGACAAAATAATCATCACAGGTAGATTTTCGAAGATACTTAGGTGCCTTACTGTCATTGAAAGTCTACCTCTCGGTCACAATTGGCCCTGACCCTCTTATTGAAAATGCCATTTCCACCCTCCACCTTCCCCACACTGTCTGGTGCTCAAACCCCAAAGTCCCCAGCTTCTCTCTACCCTTGAAGATCATAGTGGAGACCATCAGGCATGATAACGTCATAGGCCAGGTCTACACTATAAATGTACATGGGTAGAACTACATCGCTCAAGGGCACTTCCCTCTAAGCTGTGTGTGTGTGCACACAGATCCTAAACCCTGCGCACACGGCGAAACACCGTGCGCACAAAAAATTGCACAT
Organism: Macrochelys suwanniensis; assembly: GCA_033296515.1. Taxonomy (NCBI): domain Eukaryota; kingdom Metazoa; phylum Chordata; order Testudines; family Chelydridae; genus Macrochelys; species Macrochelys suwanniensis. The sequence continues at coordinate 98,858,983 of CM065777.1, forward strand.
AAGCACAACAATTTGCACAGAAATTTTTTTCTGTGCACATGGCCTGTCAAAAATTAGAGGGAACATTGCTCAAGGGTGTGAAAAATCCACACCCCTTGAGTAACGCAGTTCTACTGACCTAGCCTCTGGCTATGGCTACACTTGCAGATGTAGAGTGCTTTGGGTTAAACCAGCCTTCGGAGAGCGCACTAGGGAAAGCGCTCCAGTCTGTCCACACTGACAGCTGCAAGAGCACTGGTGTGGCCACATTTGAAGCACTTGCAGCGGCATTGGAAGAGATGAATTATGGGCAGCTATCCCAGCGTTCAAGTGGCTGCAACATGCTTTTCAAATGAGGGGGGTGGGGTGGAGTGTGTTGTGTGTATGTGGGGGAGAGAAAGAGAGTAGGTTTTTGGAGTGATGAGAGTGTGTCAGCACGCTGTCTTGTAAGTTCAGACCTCTCCCCCCTCCGCCTCTCACTCACTCACAGCAAACATTTACTGTTGCAGATAAGCAGACGGGAGCAGATAAGCTTCCGCTGTTTGAAATGGAGCTTTGAAACGGCACTTCCACATTCCTCATCTGATTTCACAACAAAGAGAAGCGAGGACACTTGGCTTAATGGGATTATGGGACATTTCCGGAGGTCAGTCAGAGCGCAGAAACTTAACTCCTCGTTCACACTGGCCCTGGGGCATCTCAGCCAATATACAACAGCCGTTATCCCTCTAATGGAGGTGGAGTACCAGGAGCGCTCCAGTCAGGGAGTCAGAGCGCTCTACATGCCTTGCCAGTGTGGATGGGGAGTAAGGTAGAGAGCTCCAGGAGGCTTTATTGTGGTATAAAGTGCAAGGGTCGCCAAGCCCTATGTCTATGGCAGGACTTCTCATCTCAACATAGCTACTGCCTCCCATGGTCACTGTCATTGATTGGTCTATCAGCCCTCACAGAGAGAGCGCCGATCACAACATGTCAGTGGTGTTGTTCTAGCCAGTCCTCCAACTACCCGCTGGCCAGGCTGTCAGTAGCACCGGACACCTGATTGACATAGCGCATAGCAGCTTTGAACTCCTGAGCGATCCGCCACCCACAGCCTCCCAAGCAGCTGGGATTACAGGCACGCGCCACCACACCGAGCCCGCCTCCCATGGAGATAGATTAACTATGCCAACGGGAGAAGCTCTCCCTTTGGCAGAGTAGTGTCTTCACTGAAATGTTACAGTGGCGCTGCAGCGTTTTAAGTGTAGACCTGCCCCTAGTTGTGCTGTGTTACTGTTTCTTTCACATTTCCCAGCACAATAATGCATTCTTGTTAGGTCGCACATCTGATGGTGAAGCTCTGCAGCACACAAAATTCCACCAATCAAATGCTACTTGCCCTAAGTCACCCTGTCAGAAGCACAAAATGCACCCTGGCATGGGTGGTGTGCCAACAGGCTGGGGAAGGCTGTGCCTCCCCAAACAGCCCTGCGTGGTCCTGCCCATGAGCCCCCAAAACCCCTCCTGCTTGCCCTTTCCCCCTTGGCCCCAGCCCAGGCAGGCTGCTCCTCTTCAGTGCTGGTGGGGCTGGGGTGGCCAGGACTTGGGGTGGCTGGGGCCACTCAGCGTTTGGGGGGCCCTGCTTGTTGGGGCCATGTCACTCAAGGCCTAGAGGGGCTGGGACTGGGGGGGGGGGGACGCACACCCTGCGCTTAGGGGGTTAACGGTTAAGGTTGGCTAGCGGTAAGCCTAATGCTTACCGGTTAATATTTTACATCCCTACAGAGGATCAGAAATTATATCCAGATGAAAAGGTGAAACCTCCTGACCAGGGGAACCAACAAAGCTGCACAAAGCTGGAAAGAATGATTAATATGCGAGATCTGCATCTAAAACACCAATACACACATCACTGCAAAGAAAAAATCAAAGCCAGCAATAAACTAGCCTGCTAAAGATGTATGCCCACAACCTTCACACAAGCAGGCTACCTCACTGCAGTGAAATGTATAAAACTAAGGCAAACTCTCAGCAAAAACAGAACCAGTGACCACAAACAAGAGCTGAAAATCAGGAAGCAATCTTACAAAAGAGGGATTGTGCAACCTATGTAACAAAGGACAGATTGAGAGACAGAGGCACTTTTCACTCCAATGCCCAAAATATGAGGAAGCGCAAGAAAGGGATTTTCTCAAATTACCTGGAGTCAGGAGTCAGAAGAGACTTCTCACCTAAAAGCTATGAGGAAAAACTGTGCCTGACTCCAGAAAAAAGACAGCAGACATGGCATCAGAGTGCAAATCAACCTACCACCAGATCATGAATGGATGCCACTGACAAACAGACACCGGGGATCAAACGCCAAACATGGTGTTAAAACCTATCTTAGGTGGGTTGTAAAACAAGTTTGACATATCCCAAGGGGTCAGCTAGTCTTTTAAATAGCATATTTGGCAACACTTGTATACTTGTGATGCCAATAAAGTCTCATTGAATTGTGCCAGATAGAGGGAATCAGCTCTTGTTGCAGACACAGGCGATATCAAAACCTATGGAAGTCAAGCATCTGAATTTTATTTGCCTACCTGAACCTTTCGAAGGTTCATCACATGAAAGTAATTACATTTTCTCAGCATATTTATACAGCAGATCTGAGTCACACATTTGTTTACTACACTAAAATATCTTTAAAAATATACTAAGTGGGCAGTTTCAAGGGAGGGGGCGTCATTTCATGTTTTGCTTCCCTCCTCCCTCCGGTGTGGTTTCTGTGAAGTGAGGAGTACTCAAGACAGAGACATTGCCTCGTCCACTGCAGGTGATCTCAGCGAGCAAACCCCACAGAACTTGCAAGATTAACTTTAACTTACACACTCAGGTAATGCACTGGATTGGGATTCAGGAGATCTGGTTTCTATTCCTGTTCTTGGCCCTGTCCATATATGCCATCTAAATTAATACAACAGTGCCACAGGAAAGCCTATAGTAATCTAATTTACAATTATATTCCAAGATTTCTATTGAAGTTAATTAGCATATATAACTCATTCACTAGCTGCTCATTTCAGTTCCTGTTTTCAAACACACATATTGAGCTCAATTACACCACTGAGAATCAGAAGTAAATCCACAGATTTCAATGGGCCTGCATAAACGAGATCAGAAGCTGGTCTTATACTCAACTTGACCAGATTCAATACATACATTAAAATGTTCTATTTCATAGGAAATGTCTGCAATGACCTTTATCACTTTCCATCATAATGAAGCCACTTTCTGTATTTCTCTTATGAATGATGAAATTTGGATCCACTACTACAGTGCAGTCGAGACTGTATCTCCATGTTTGTACAGCACTCAGCACAACAGTCCCTGATCCTGACTGTGAGCTCTGGATAATGCTAATATAAACGTTAAGACATAAGGCATGTGCCTCATCAAGAGGATTGATAAAGTTCCTATTACAGATTTATTATTGCTGATGTGTGAGCCAGCCAGGAGAAAATCAGTTTGACATTCAGATTCTAAGCTGAGGTTGAAGAACCAGCATTTAGAAGACAGTTGTTTCCATGTGAGCAAAGAAAATTTGACCTGGACACCATTGAAAGCTACTCAAAAAATTGAATTGCCTGTGACAACCAATGGCAGCAAGGACCAAAGCCTTCTTGGAAGCTGGCCTACAGTCCGAGAGTTGCCTTCTGAAAGAGCTAAGAACCATTACAGATTTCTCTGCCTTCAAAACAAAATCATCATTTATTGTTTGTATTATAGAATCATAGAATGGTAGGACTGGAAGGGACCTTGAGAGGTCATCTAGAACAGTCCCGCACACTCATACCAGGACTAAGTATTATCTACACCAGCCCTGACAGATGTTTGTCTAACCTGCTCTGAAAAATCTCCAATAATTGAGATTCCACCTCTCTGGGCAATTTATTCCAGTGCTTAACCACCCTGACAGTTAGGAAGTTTTTCCTAATGTCCAACCTAAACCTCCCTTGCTGCAATTTAAGCTTCTTGTCCTATCCTCAGAGGTTAAGAAGAAGAATTTTTCTCCATCCTCCTTGTGACATCATTTTATGTATATGAAAACTGTAATCATGTACCCTCTCAGTCTTCTCTTTTCCAGACTAAACAAACCCAATTTTTTCAATTTTCCCTCGGGTGATGTTTTCTAGATCTTTAATATTTTTTGTTGTTCTTCTCTGGACTTTCTCCAGTTTGTCCACATCTTACCTGAAATGTGGCACCCAGCACTAGACACAATACTTTAGTTGAGGCCTAATCAGCATGGAGTAGAGTGGAAAATTACTTCTTGTGTCTTGCTTACAACACTCCTGCTAACTAATACATCCCAGAATGATGTTTGCCTTTTTGTTGTTGTTGTTGCCAGTGTTTCACTGTTGACTCATATTTAGCTTGTGGTTCACTATGACCCTCAGATCCCTCTCCACAGTACTCCTTCCTAGGCAGTCATTTTTCATTTTGTATGTGTGCAACTGATTGTTCCTTCCTAAGTGGAGTACTTTGCATTTGTCCTTATTGAATTTCATCCTATTTACTTCATACTATTTCTCCAGTTTGTCCAGATCATTCGGAGTTTTAATCCTTTCCTCTTAAAGCACTTGCAACTCCTCCCATCTTGGTATTGTCCAAAAACTTTATGAGTGTACTCTCTATGCCATTATCTAAATCAGTGATGAAGATATTGAACAGAACTGGACCCACAATTGATCCTTGCAGGACGCCTCTCCATATGCCCTTCCAGCTTGACTGTGAACTACTGATAACTACTCTCTGGGAACAGTTTTCCAAACAGTTATGCACCCACCTTATAGTAGCTCCATTCAAGTTACATTTCCCTAGTTTGTTTCTGAGAAGGTCATGCGAGACAGTATCAAAAGCCTTAGTAAACTCAAGATATACCACATCTATTGCTCCCCCTCTATCTACAAGGCTTGTTACCCTGTGAAAGAAAGCTATTAGGTTGGTCTGACACAATTTGTTCTTGACAAATCCATGCTGTTACTTATCACCTTATTATCTTCTAGGTGTTTACAAATTGATTGCTTAATTATTTGCTCCATTATCTTTCTGGGTACTGAAGTTAAGCTGACCAGTCTGTAATTCCCCATGTTGTCCTTATTTCCCTTTGTATAGATTGGCCCTATATTTGCTCTTTTCCAGTTCAATGGAATCTCTTCTGTCTTCCATAACTTTTCAAAAAATGAATTCAAAAAATAATGCAACTGCTAATGGCTCAGTTATCTCCTCAGTCAGCTCCTCGAGTATTCTAGGAGGATGTATTTCATCAGGCCCTGGTGATTTGAAGAGATCTAACTTGTCTAAGTAATTTTTAACTTATTTTCCTATTTTAGCCTCTGATCCTACCTTATTTTCACTGGCGTTCACTCTGTTAGACATCCAATCACTACTAACCTTTTCGGTGAAAACCAAAACTCACTTAGCACTTCTGTTGTTTCCACACTTTCTCTTATTATCCCCCTCCTCCCACTGAGTAGAGAGAATAGCCAATGAGCGACTTGACAGGGGGAGCAACTGACCGAGACAGAAACTGCTAGCCAGGCAGATTTGAACATGTGACCCTTGGTTTACTAGACCAATTTGCTAACCCCTGAGCTACGGCACCTAAAACTGGTTAGGCATTTTAAAAAGTGACCTGATTTTCAATAGAGTGGAGTTGGAGGTCTCCTCTATGTACTAATATGGCACTGCCAGACCAGGCACCAGCTCATGCCAAGGTTCCCATGTCTTAACTGGGTACAGTTACACAGCTGGAATCTGGCTGGCTCACTTGTAGGTTAATATAGAAAAAATAGGCATTAGAATAAGAAGGATGTGTTTAGTATTTAGATTCTACTGCATGCTTGTGAGTTGCTGCATGCATTAATCTTACTCATAATATTTGTGTTCCATATTGTTATGTAATACTTAAGCGATTGTATTGTGAGCCTCTGTGATTGTATGCATCGCCATACAGGAGAGGGACATTAATTAGTGTGAAGAGCTGCTTTTCTTCAGAAATTGTTATGCCCTTCCCAAAAGAGGAGGCCAATCAATATCAGGCAGGCTATGGCTGGATATTGCGACTGGAAACTAGAGGAATCATCAAAAAAAGAACTCAAGACTCTTATTGTTCTGCTCTCCTCTCCGTGAAGTTGAGTCATGCAAGTGGACTCCTCCCGGCAACTGAGTTTGCAGCTCAGAGCACATGGAAGAAGGGGGATTTAAAAACCCCATGCAAAAGTAACTAGGGATCTATGTGCTGCTTGGACTCTGGGTGGAAGGCAAGGTGTTTCTAGGCATAAGGAAGAGATCCCCAGCTGCTTAGCCTGTCTTAGCCCTAAAGGTCAAATGCACTTGCTGATTATAGAAGCCTATAGTAGCTTTTGAAATTTCGGACTGTAACTCATTTATGTTTCTATATTCGCTTGTTTTAACCTTTAAATAACTCTCTAATTTCCTTTTTCTATTTAACACATCTTCATATAGCTTATTATAGGATTGGCTACAAGCGTTGTCTTTGGTATGAGACCTAAAGTGCAATTGACCTGAGGTAAGTGACTGGTTCTTTGGAATTAGGAGTAACCTGAATATTTCTGTAGAAGTGACAAAGAGTCCTGTGGCACCTTATAGACTAACGGACATATTGGAGCATAAGCTTTTGTGGGTGAATACCCACTTCGTCAGATGCAGCTGATGAAGTGGGTATTCACCCACGAAAGCTTATGCTCCAATACGTCTGTTAGTCTATAAGGTGCCACAGGACTCTTTGTCGCTCCTACAGATCCAGACTAACATGGCTACCCCTCCGATACCTGAATATTTCTATGATTCTTGGTGTATGGAGCAATCTATCACAGAGACACGCTCATGTGGATGGCAAGACAGACCGAAATATCCAAGGGGACTGTCCGTGACTCCTTGTTAAAACTATTAAAGAGCCTGCAGAGTTTGCAGGTGGTTGGTGAAATCTCAGCTTAGAACTCACAACCAATGTTTTGTGACCTGTTTTTTTTTAAAAATCAGTCTGCCCCAAGATTGGTACTCATGCTTTTGCGTCACCATTGGGAGCATTACAAGTGGTACGCTCAAACGGCTCCAGAACAGGATGGGAGGAAGAGAACGATATGTAGGTTGTAGTAGTTGTAGCCCAGCTATATTTTCTCTCATGTGCTGCTAGAGTGCTGTGGCTGGTAAATAAGAAGGCAGGGACCGAAGCAGAGTTATAAGGCCAAAGACTGAGGCCACGTCTACACTACAGACCTATACCCGTATAACTATGTTGCTCAGGGGTGTGAAAATTGCATCCCCCAAGCAATGCATTTATACTGACTTAACCGCCGGTGTAGACAGTGCTTTGTTAAATGGAGAGCTTCTCCCCGTCGAGACAGCTACCGCTTCTCTGGCAGGTGGATTAACTACACAGATGGGAGCAGCTCTCCCATCAGCATAGTAGCGTCTTCCCTAAAGTGCTACAGCGGCACCATTGCTGTAGCACTGTATGTGAAGACAAGACCTGAGACAGGAAGGAGGTGAAGGAGGCAGCAACAACAGTAGTCATCAGGGGAGAGCAAGGGGGTATGGTGGGGGGAAATGAGAGAGAAAAAGGGCCTGGAGCTTGAGTTGTTTTTTTTTAGAAAAGCAGCATGAATTCCAGGGAAAGCAGGTGAAAGAAAGGTGTGAGGGGGTTGGAATAAGAATGGCAGGAAGGTGGGTGTGAACACATGGGAGAGGAGTACAGTGTAGGAATGGAGGATTGGCTTGGACTGAGAGTGACAATCGCCAGAGCTGAGGAGGAGATATGACTGAGGTGAAGATAAGGAGGATATTTGAGAGAGAGTCAGCAGTGGGAGGAGGCAATGAAGCAATAGCAGGAAAAGTCAACAGAGTTGATGTAAAGGGAGAGAGGAGGAGATGTTGGGAATCAGAGAGAGAGCGAGAGAAGGGAAAGGTGTGGGGGGCAGAACGCCTAGAAGGGGGAAGACAAGTGCAGGATTTGTGATGTGAAAGTGGAAGAAGGCAGAGGAGGGCTTAAAGTTCATTGCTTCAGCAGGGCTCCAAGATATGGAGACATGCTGGGGAAAGGGAGCATTAGTTGAGGGGCCGCTGAGAGACTCCAGCGCAGTGTGGGGTCATCCACAGGCCAGAGGAGATAAGCCAATGCACCCAGCCCTCTGGAAGGGTTGCTGGGAGGCTCCTGGGGAGGTGGTGTGGAGGCAGGCATCTTGGAACCCAGGCATGACTATTCTTTTTGGCTAACTTTGCTGACAGGATGAAACAAGCTGAGTGTTTGTCACTGAACTTGTCATGTTTGCTCCAACTCACTGGCAGGGCTGGTTCAACCAAACCCCAGGCTGCCTGCAAAGTATTTGCTTGAGGCACACTTGATAATTAAGGGGAAAGTTGTTATGGTCAGTCTCTATTGCTTTATTTTGAATTCAAGTGATGGAAAGTCAGTGCTGGCCTCAGACTAGTTGTTGTGAAATGTAAAGTGTGTTTGTGTGATATTAAATACAACGCTCTTTTCAGATTTGAGCAGTTTCACATCAAATATTCACAAAAATGACTATTTTTGCAATGGAAAAACATACAGAAATTCAGTTTTAGCTGTTAAAAGCAAAACCATTTTTGCCTAAAGAGAAATAACAATGGCTCATTCCTTTAAAAAATATCGTATATACCAGTAGTTTTTCAGAAATAGGTTTATTTTGAATTTATAACAAAATGTGAAAAAATAACCCCATGTAAGTAACCATTTGTGAATATTTTTCACACCTCTCTCAACTACACTTAGCATTGCCCCTTTATCACCACTAACATCCACAAACATGAGCTTCCAGTGCCCCAGGACAGGACATCACCATCTGCTACCAAAAACACAGATTCAGCCAGGAAATGAAAAGGTTTTGTATGAGGATGCCTGAGCTGGGAATAATATTTTTCAAAATTCTCAAGGCTGGAACCAAGGTAAGCTTCAGGAATTAGCCTGTGTTTTGCATTTTTAGTGAGCACAGAGGCTCACTAAAAGAAGAGGCTTCATGAAAGTTATAATCTGATTTTTGAACATGGATGTGCTGGTCCAGCTCCTAAATTATACATGTGGGACATTAGAACGAGCCTTTCTTTGCATATGTCCTCAGCAAAGAATGGTTATGATGCTCACACTACAGAGTGCTATTATCCATTAAGCAACAATGGTCCAGTTAAAATTGATAACTTTGTATTTATTGCCTGAAGGGTGTTTCTGACCTTATTATTTGACCTATTAAAGCTTTGTCTGGACTAGAGTTTTTGCTCCTGTGAAATTAGAGTTAATTTATCGAGTTAAACTCCTATGCCTGAATCTCCACCTTTTCCTAGACCTAAGATCATGCTTCTGGATGGTGCGTGAGACCTTGCTCCCCACCCCCGATTTTCCAGGGCTCATTGCTCCTCCAAAGTGTCAGTTCAATACTTCTCTCTAGCTTAGAATCCCAAAGGTGAGACAAAAATGGCCTATAAGCCTAACTAAGGCTTCTCCATCTCCTGACCTATTGCAGGCAGCAAAACTATCAGGTCAGTCTGATACGCCAGCTTGAAAGACAGCAAGACAATCTCCTTGAACATCTATCTCCAGCCTATAGCTAGGCTTGCAAATGTCAGGATACTATTCTGCGAGACAGCAACTCCATCCCTCTGATCCAGCCCAGCAGAGCAGAGTGCTCCCAATTCAGTGTCTGCAGGGAACATATACAAGCTAAACATCCATCAATTCCCCCAAAGCCAGCAGCCAAATAGCAGGTAGTGCAAGAGGAAACCCTGCCCTGTGTCATTTCCAACCCAGAGAATTCAGAAGGTGTTGGGACTATCTCCCTGCCTGTCCCAGAAGAGCACTACAGTTTATTCCCACATGGTGAGCTCAACAACTCTGCTATGTTGTGATCTCTCTCATGAAATTAGGGGACAACTGGAAGTATCCCAGTAGATCTGAAAGCATCATCCTTCAGTTCATGCCATCGGGGTGCTTTTCACTGTTCGATATGCACACAACTCCTTTCTCCTCCTTGTGCCTGACACTCGAGCATCCAGACACATGGAGCATGTGACACAATCACATCTGGCAAACCTGGTCCCATCACCCCCAAATCCAAGTCCCCCTGATGCTTCAGGTTTTTCAACGTGTCTGAACTAGCCTTGCTCACTGGTGTGGTAAAAGGTAATTGCGTGAGAAAAACCTGGGTTGGCACATAAGCCTCAAGGAAAGGAGTCTCAGGTTAAGCAATTGCTCTCTGATAACACACAAGAAAAAAATTGTTGAGGTGTCCAAACATTCATTTCATTCTGCTGCAGGGAGGAGTCCAGGGTGATCTGAGACACTACATGCTTCTGTCCCTGCTGCTTTATATAGCAATATAACCATTCATCTATTTATAGCTGGAGCATTGTGTTTAGCAGTCTTCCTGTATATTAAAAGTGCTTTACGATCATTTTTATAATCTGCTGCTGTTTTTAATTAGCCCACAGTTTTAAGTGACTGTTGCTGAACATGGAATCATAAATGGGGAGGTATTTAGCCTAACCATCTGCTTCTGTTACATATAGATACTAGAGTAATGAGCAGCAAAAAAATACCTTTAATCAAATAAATATATACAGTAGGACTAGAGAGACAATGTTTTACACTGACCAGGGGTGGTCTAAGGGCTGGGTACACATATTTCAATTACTTTCTGGACAGAACCCTAACTACTGTACTTGCTATGATCAGTAAAAGGCTAGGATTCTTGGATGGTGAAACCTGAAATACTGCCAAGGTTTAATTAAATTTGGACAGTTGAACAGCTTCATCCCCACTTTGGTCTGCCACCTTTCAGGGGTGGCAGGTTTGTATAATTTTTGGTGGTGCGCAGAACAGGTCCAAGTCCCTCTCCCCCCGACACCTGCCTTGTAAGCCAATATATATTTTTAAAAAGAATGTAAAAATGTGTGGGCTCTGGGGTGGGGCTGGTGATGAGGGGTTTGGGGTGTAGGAGGGGCTCAGGCAGAGGGTTGGGGTGCAGGGGTGAGGACTGCAGGGTGAGGGGTTCATGGTGCAGGAGGGGGCTCAGGGCTGGGGCAGAGGGTTGGGGTGGGGGGGGGGTGAGGGCTCTGACTGGGGGTGTGGGCTCTGGGGTAGGACCAGGGATGAGGGGTTTGGTGTGCAGGCAGGCTGCCCCAGAACTGGGGCCAGAGAGGAGGACTCCCCCCAGCCCTCTCCCCGCCAGCAGCAGCGAGGTCTGGGGGAGGGACCCCCTCTTTCCCCCGGAAGCACTCACCTCACACCACTGTTACTGCACGTGCTCCTAGGGCCCCTCAAGTCCAGGAAGCCTCCTTGCCTCCCCTGTGGCGGGTGCAGCGGGGGGGGGCTGCCATCACATGTGCGCCTCCTCCCCTGCTCCTGCCCCTCACTGTAGCCTCACTGGGGATGGGGCTGCCCCTTGCCCAGCGTAGGGCAGGACTGGTGACTGTGGGCGGGCAGCCCTCTGTGCTGGTGGAGGGTCCCACCAGAAAAGGGAAGGGTCCGTCCGTCCAAGGCAGAAGGGCAGGGTCAGCCTGCCCTGGCACTAGTGGATGGGGGGGCACTAGGACCCTGCGGCGGCAGTTGATGCCAGGAGCCAGCAGAGCATAGCTGCAGGGGGTAGTCGCCCACTGCCCAGGGTACAGGCAGGGGCGCTTGGGGCATGTGTGCGGGGGTGGCAGGCAGGGCCAGGGGAGAGACCAGGCCCTGAACGTTGGTGGAGCCGGGCCCTGAATATTGCTGGAGCACGGGCACCATGGGCCCATATAAGTTGCCACCCCTGTTTATGTCCAAACCTCCATGACAACCACACGTGCCTCCTCCTTCCTAGAGCACAGCCGCTTTTAAATGTTTCTGACCTACATCCTGTACATTATCAGTTCAAACATTATACACTGCAAAAAACAGGATACTGCTGTACTTTCAGAAGAGACAGCGAAAGACAAGTTAAGAACAGTTAAGTCTTATGCAAACCACAGGCAAGAACACCTACTACCTTCACAGTGTCTGACAGTTCTTGGAATCCCCTGAGAATCTAATAGAAAAAATGATCTCCTTTCATCTAAATGCTCAGATACTCATTCCTTGATGTCTATGTTTTTCCAGTGTACTCAAGCTCAAATATAGAGATCGCTATAAGCGGATTCAAGGTTCTATACCACCCAATAAAGTAACACTCTACCAGTCTGATCTTTCTTATGCCATTCCTAGGCTCAGCCTGGGAACAGAGGTGGAAGCCAGAGGGGGAAAATAGAGCTTCTTATAGTCAAAGTTCATCCAAGGGCTTGCCTGTGGCCCCTGGTCAGAGTAGCCTCAGGAGCTGTGGGTAGCAGAGAATAACCGGGGTCCAGTGTGCTCTGGTCATGCCCCCTACGCTAAGGGCTGGGAGGAGTGTTGGGGTAGAGCCATTCTACCAGTTGGGAAGTGTTTTGTGCAGGCCAGGGAGATTGGGTAAAGCCCCTTTACATTGCTGGAGCAGGTAGACGTACACACACACACACACACACACACACACCTTTAAACAAAGGCTTATTTAAATCTAGAAACGTATACACTGAAGTGTAAAATCCAGATACAAATCTGAGCTTCTTCAATTTGGTCTGGAGCTTTGTTTTGGATTCCCATCTTTATTTAAAACAGGTGTTTTTCCTCTCTTAATCATTGGTCATATATTATTGGGAGGAGTTCCCCAAAAGTAACAAAATTTCCAACAGCAATGACATAGTTTGTAAGTGTTCAATTGTCTCTTGCAGAGGAACAATAAAAATGAAGTTCCACACAAGTCACAATCATAAAAACAAACATAAGTGAAACCACTAAAGGGAAAAAAAATACTCGAATACCACATGATCATGCTTGTCTTGGAATTAAGAAAAGCAATCACATGAGAGAGCAATACTCCAGGGAGAGTAAAGTTAGCCACTGAAATTGAACGTTGACATGTGAAGCTGCAATACAAATCCAGCTCTTATTTATTCCACACCCCACTGCTATTTTATGTTTCTATGCCTTCTATGCTCAGCTACTTCTATTTCAAATTAACAGAGTAGTTTGTGTGTTTAGTTCTGGAAATCAGAGTCAAAAGCATGAATCACACCATGAACTGAAACAGTTTCATATGAGAAATATAGAGATTAGAAGGTAACGAAGAACAGCTTGATTGTATTCAGACATTTCTTTCTTACATAGTTTCCCTTATGCTTACACCTCTTTACTTCTTGAATCCAGCTCTTCTTTTCTTCTTTCTGAATGAAATTCATCTTCCTCCACAACCTACTGCACAAAGCTTGAGAATATCATGTAATTATAGACCAAATAGTCATGCCAGACCCGCCCCAGGGTTCCCCTGAGTATTGGCTGATCTAGGGCTGGTTCAGAGTCCCTTTCCCTAATATACAGGGGGTATGGAGGTTCCCATGGCAGCCATAATTCAACCCTGCTCCATGTATGCATTATGTACACTCAAGAGTAATACAAAATATTACATGTCCAGAAAGGGGTCAAATTTCTGATGCTGTGAGAGCTGTAATCTAGAATGTACTGAGTTTTCCCCACTGAAAATCTCACTTATAACATTAAGTCAACAACAGAATTTTTCCACCTTGAATGATATACCTAAATCAAACAATCATTCTTTCACAATTTACGGTAGCCCATGTTTTCTCTCGACCCATTAAGACCCACTGATCCATTCCCCCAAGTGACTTACACCTATTCTGAGGTTAACTCCATTTTTTATCAATGGATTGCAAAGACATACAGTGTATATCTACAAGTGTACACAATGACCTGTTTTTTAGATGAATGTTGCATGCCTTAAATAGGAGATTCTCTATTTGACACTGTTAGGTTAGCTAATAAATATTCTGCTCCTTTATCCTCTTGCTCTTCTTTATTTCTCAGATAACAATTACAAAGTGCTATTGTGTGTATTTCAATGCTTCAGTGAGTGTAAAAGGAAAACATATCTTCCAGTTTACTTAATGAGATGGCTAGGGTTGCTTCTGGGCACTAACAGACTCTGGTTACTTTCCAAATCATGGAAAACGTGTCGTGATAGCAACAGAGCAGCAGATTAACCACGAAGAAAATAAAATCAGATTTGGCAGCCCATACACCTTTGGGAGCCTTAATTACAAACAAAATATCAGGAGGAATTTTGAGAAGGCCCCTTTGAAGGTCTCACCTGGTATTCCCAAACTACAATTACAGTGCTATTTAAGCACTAATTAATAAATATATCAGAGAACTTGCATTTTGAAGATACAACCCTTCTAATTTTTGCTTCCTAGAATGAAAAGATTATGGGTTGGGTTTTTTTTGTGGAGCGGGGGATGGTGGGGAAGATGTTGGTAGGAGGATTTACAGAGCTGTTCACGAAAAGAGCTGAGTGCTCTCACATGGTCAAGAAGAATTGATTAAATTCTCCTGACTTTTTTGCTGATTCAGCAGTGAAATCAGTGAGTGGGAGAAAAGGTCCTAAATTCTCCTCTTTCCAGAGGACAGATTTTTAAGAGATTAAAGATTGATTTACAAATATCTTTTCCCACCCTCCACCAAAAAGCCTTCATTAACATAGCATTAAGATGTATTACATATGAGATTTCTCTCTTTAACACACATCCAGATAATTGTGAGATCATGCCCAGAACATCAGATAATGGGACTTCAGAACTGGGATGTCTAAAATTTCAGAGATGTCTAAAATATCATAGCACAATCCAACTATTATATGAGCCATGCACTAAAAAAACCCCAGACCAAACCAAACCAAACCAACAAACAAAAAAACACCCCCCTCCCCCGCCACTACCTCAAAACACTAGGTGATCAGTGACTTTGAAAGTTAAAAATCCAGATTAAGGCTGAATGCTGGTGCCCCACTGTTGTACAGAAGATTGCTAAACAAAAGAAAATCCAAAGAAGAGGGATTATGGGACAGCTCTTGGACCATGCCAGAACTGAGTTTGTGCAGCTCAGTTGCAAAGTTTTCTTTCAACCCCATTTATGCCTCTAACAACAATCCTGGCCTGTTCCAGTTCCAGTTTAGGCCCTGAGGACAACTCAAGTAGCTTTAGGATTATATTATGCTCATCTGTCCAGGTCTCACAGCAGGGGCTCTCTCTGAAGCAAGAAAGGTGCCATGGGCACAACCCCTCTGCTGAGAGACAGGAGGAAGATGGAGTAGCTCAGCTGACTTTGCACCACATGGGGATTCCTTTATAGAAGCATAATGTTGAGAGAGGCCAATTAAAAAAGCTTTCCAGTTGTCTTGTGCTGCCAGAGTGTAGGGAAGGACTGAGGCTATGGCTCTACCCCTGCAGCTAAATGCACAGCTTCTCTGTTATTCCTTCATGTGGTTGACTGCACATGGGACATTTGAGGGCGTGCTTAAAGCAAATGAGGATGAGATTTTGGGGCAACATGCTCTCAGCCAGTGGCTGTTCTCATCTCCTGCTGGAGGAGAACAATGAGGAGCCATTTTCCGCAACCAACAAAACTTTTCACTTTTTTTTTTAAACCTTCCTCAAACAATAGAAAGCAAAAACAATTTTCTATCAATCAAAAAAGCAATTCTATGCCAATTTTATAAAAGAATTGTTTCAGGACCTTTGTGCTAGCTTTTGACCAGGAGCAATATTCACTACCCTCCTGAATACTGGGGATTTCTGACTGATTCATACTGACAGCATCACTGCCCTAATCTCATGAATAATTAGAAGTTAGCCCTGGTGCCATAACCCCATCCAAACAAGGCATGGTAATTAAGGCCACAATTAAGAAGAGCCAAATCAAACAAGGGCTCTCTCTGCTTGTCTCTGGAAGACAAGTAGATCCTATGGATGCATTTAAATTGGTGAGGACCCTGCATTCCATTTACTGAAATGTCAAGGTTAATAGATTAAAGTTGATGAAGTGCAGACAATTAATTGCCCAAAAGGAAATGAGCTGTGTCAAATAGAGTGCACACTGTGAACTCCTATTAAAAAAAAAAAATCCAAAACCATAGATGCAGGGGACTGGACTAGATGACCTCTCGAGGTCCCTTCCAGTTCTATGATTCTATAACAAAATAGGTTGTGAAAAGAGGTAACAGACACCGTAACTACAGGTATTCAAAAGCATCCAGGATAAACCCACTTTTGGGCAATTCTGTTTCTCTTGGAACCAACGGGAGATTGGCTATGGATTGAAATGGAAGCAGAATCAAGCCCTTTTGGGTTTAGGCCCAGATCCTCAAAGGTCCTTAACTTCCAAGAAAATCAATGGGAATTAGATGCCTAAATACCTTGGAGCATCTGGGCCTTAGTGTTGTGGAGACCAGCAGTAGTGAAATGGAACAAGATGCACTAGGTTTCCAAAGGGTCACTTCCAGTCCTGACATCTACAATTCTTTGAGCTATTTTATCTTGGAGGTGCAAAAAGATTCCTGTAAGATGCTAAGTAGCATGGGCCCAATTTTCCTCTCACAGCATTTAGCTCACTGACGTCACAGGAATTACTCTTGATGTACACCAGTGCAGGATGAGGATCAGGCTCTCATAGATCCTCAGCACTGTGCAGTCTAAGGGCCCAATCCTGCTATCCTTACCCAGGCAAGGCTCCCACTGACCTCAGTCTGAATAAGGACTGAGTGAGCATGCACTACAGGACTTAGCACTAAGGGTATGTCTACACAGCAGCTGAGAGGTGTGATTCCCATTGTGGGTAGACAGACTTGCACTAGTTCTGATTGAGTTAGGATACTAAAAATAACAGTGTGGATGTTGCTACACTGGTGGTGGCTCTGACTAGCTGCCTGAGTCCAAGCCTGCCTGACCCCTGCTGGGTCCGCGCTCTGGTGGCCAGCCCAAGCTGCCACCCGTGCAGCAACTTCCACATTGCTATTTTTAGCATGTTAGCTCAAATCTGTCAATCCATGCTGGGAATCACACTTCCAAGGCATACCCTAGGTGACATTACTTGCAAACAGAAAAGCTAAAGTCACAAGTACTCTTCAAAACAATTTTGCATTGTAGGTATTTTCTATCTACATTTCTAAGTGGTTTTTACTGTTTCCATCACTGTGGTTCCTTTTGACTTGGGCAAAAGAAGGGTGATTCTCAGCTAGGAGGTATGGGAACAGTTCAGGGTGAGAGGCTGGGGTTGCTGTGTTGAGGGAGGATCCAGGAGAGTACTGGCATAGGTTACCCAGGATTTTACTGTTTGTTTGTTTTCTATAACAACACAACAATGATTTGTAGATGAGAGCTGAGTCAGAAACCAATAATGGTTTGGAGAAGAAGGGGTTGAGGATTGTTCATATTTAAAACAAAACAGGGAACTAATATGGTGTGTAACTATTACTGACCTGACCAGTTTGTCTATATGTTGTCTCCCTGCCCTTCATCTCTCTCTAGTGCATTCAGCATGAATGTTCTTTGGGATTGTCTTCTTCTGTGATGGGCATGTACCTGGAATATTCTAGGCACCACCCCATTTCAAAGGGACTCCATGAACTTACTTTTTGCTCAAAATTTACCTTTGGTAAACATACACTTTTAATTAAACCTGAAACCAATACATTAAAAAAAATATCCAGTGAAAACAGTTCTTTTAAAATACTATCCCCTGTAGCATTTGAAATCCTGCAGGCTAGAGAACCTGAAAGTGAAACTAACTATAAACAAGAGAGAAATTTATTTTATTGTCTCAAATGAAAGGTACTAAAGGTAAACAAAGAGCACAGAGAAGTGCTCAGGGTGTTATATTTTTTAAAAATTTACATTTAGTCTACAATGTTATTAGTGACACTAGTAAGGAAATTTGTCTACATATGATATTTAAATTGTCAGTGTCCCTTTATTTGTTGGTTTAGTAGCACTTCCAATTTTTTGTAAAACTCAAAAAAACAAGATATGCTTTATGCCAATGACTCTTTTTAGATAGAGGCTTAGGCAAGTGATCTATCTGCCCTTTTGTTACCTAGTCATCTTTTTCCCCATTTCATTATTGTCAGACAAGGGTTTGAAATAAAAGCCTGGACATGAACTTCAAATAGGAATTTCATAGGTATAATCACTGCCACGGCCTGGGTTCGATTCCCAGTCAGGGAAAAGTGACTTTATATCACAAAACTTTCAATTAGTCTTCACTTGCATAGGTATAATGGGCAGCATCAAAACCATCATTCCAAACACTCTCAAACTCCCAGGGCTGAATTCCCAAGCCAGGGTGTTTGGATTCAGTGACCCACTGATGTCCATTACAGAAAGCAAGCTGCACCTTGCAAATACAGGTCCAGATGCTGCTGCTGAATCCACTCCAAACCGACAGACCTCTGCTGCTGCACAGTTCCAGCTGCAGGATTGGGACCACAGGGGCTACTCTTCTGAACAACTAGCAAGTAAGTTCACTTTTGTGAGCTGTTCCATTTGGCTCAAGTGCTTCCGGTGGGCAAAGCTACTCAGACCCCCAAGTATTTACAGGATTAAGCCCTTGGATGTCATCTGGGCATTTCTAGTAAGGCCTCACATCTAATAATTAATATAATCATATGGGCTGTCTCACGGGGCCACTAATTAGATGGGATCTGGAGAGCCACTCCGCTAAAACGTGCTTAGCTGCAATTGGATCCCACGGGACGGGACAAAACCCTTCAAGAGCTTAAACTTAAAAGGAGCAAATTCAGGCCCCCCAGCCCTGTTGAGAGGGGGAGGCGCGCACATGCCCAGACCCCGGGCCCCAGCCTGCACGTGCCTAGGGAACGGGGCAAAAAGCCGAGGGACAGAGCGGCTCCAGCCTACCTTGCGCCCCTGGAGAAGGCAGGAGCAGCGGCAGCATGAGAAGCCAGGGTGCTCCCGCCCGCCTCCAGGACCTGGGGGCGCACATGGGGCGGGCGGGAAGGTCTCACATCTCCCGGCTCTGCCGGGGGCCTCTGTCCGCCTCAGCCGCGAGCGCCGGCTGCAGCTCCCCGGGCAACAGTTAGGTCCCTCCAGCTCCCGCCACGCTGCTGCTGCAGCGGCTCGGTGCAGGTGGCGAGCAGTAAACACTCGGCGGCAGGGGCGGAGCCGCAGTTAAGTGCTCCGCGGGCCAGGCGAGGCGCTGTGAGCCAGCCTCCTGCTCGCTCCCCCTGCTCCCCGTAGAGCTGGAGCAGGCCAGGAAGGGCCCGGCAAGCCCATCAGGCCGTGGGAGAGACTAGCGCAGGCTGGCATCCAGCAGCTTGGAGCGGGTGCAGCCCGTAAAGACGCTGCCAAACTCGGTGGAATTTGGACCTGAATGAGCCTGGTGAGGTGGGGCTGCTTAATAAAGTACACTGCAGGGGTTGTTTCATAACGCGCAATTCAGGACCCCATGGGGCTGTTGAGTAAATTGCATCAGAGGCGGGTTTTGTTTTTTTTTTAGCAGGGGGGTGGGGTCTCATGAAAGCTTAGGCCCAAATACATGTGTTAGTCTCTAAGGTGCCACAAAGACTTCTCGTTCTTTTTGCGGATCCAGCCCAACACGGCTACCACTCTGAAACCTGTTACAAACACCGGTGGTGCTGTTCAATAAGACCAAACAAGGCAAACTGTTTAATGACACACAAAACAGCTACTTTAAAGGAATCTTAGTAAGGCTGTAAAACCAAGCACTAAAGTCAGGAGGTTGCCTGTGCAATCTGAGTTCAGTCCCTTATGCATATCCATTATCATAGCCTCTATAAATATAGGCTATTGTAATGTACAAATGTATACAGTCATTGTCTTTTTTTTTTTTTTTTTCCGCAACAGGCAACCTTAATTCTGGCCTTTCCTAACTTGAGTGTTTGACTTTGCAACCTTACAGGGGTGCTGGAACAATGTTTACAGTGGGGGTGCTCAGAAACATTGAACCAAACTGTAAACCCTGTAGATAATGGAATCCACTTCAAGACAGGGGATGGGGTAGCACCCCTAGTTCCACCACATATGCAACCTTAATAATGTTCTCTTAACAGTTTTTGTGTGTGTAATTTCCTAGGTTTAAAAAAAAAAGGCAACCTGAAAAAACAAAAATTCCTTCATATAGCACCATATTGACCCTCCACATGGGTCATCAGAAGGGTTGGATGCATTAGATCCACTGCACAGACTACTGCCACTTGAGCTAGTGGAGTAACTGAAGGCAGTGTGGTGTCATCCTCTATGAGTACCAGCATTTGAGGGGGACGGGACACTTTGCCAGTGGGTTTTGTACATATTTGCTGACAGTGAGGGGTGATGAGAACCAGGAACGTTGGTTCTGTTTCAGGTTCTGGAAGGGAGTGTGCTCTAGTGCCCAGACTTTTTTGCCCATTTCCCTCCAACCTGTCCCGTCTCCACTAGTTAGGCTTTCCATCACAGTCCCAGTCTCCTTTCTTGGAAAATTCTAGACTCCCCATCCCTGTCTCTCCCCACTTCCAGTCCCAGTCTCCTGGCCCAGCCATACCCAGTTCCCACTGCCCGTGTGCCATCCAAGCTATAGAGCCCTGCAAATCCGCAGGTATCCGGAGCCAGGTCAGGGAGAGCTGTGCTGGCAGCTGTGGGGAGCCTGGGTCCCTCCACCTGCCTGCAGTGTGTGGCGCATCCGCAGATGTGGATAGTGTGACAAAGTTCCTCCTCTACCTTGGTGAGTCCTGCGCTTATTGGCAGATTTTGATCGCCTCAGAGATCTTCCCCTCTGGTAGAACTCACAGTCAAATTCCTCCTGTGTCTGATCAGGAGTTGGGAGGTTTGGGGGGAACCCGGGCCCGCCCTCTACTCCAGGTTCCAGCCCAGGGCCCTGTGGATTGCAGTTGTCTATAGGGTTTCCTGTAACAGCTGCATGACAGCTACAACTCCCTGGGCTACTTCCCCACGGCCTCCGCCCAACACCTTCTTTATGCTTACTGCAGGACCTTCCTCCTGATGGTCTGCTGATGCTTGTACTCCTCAGTCCTTCAACTCGTCTCACTCTCAACTCCTTGTGTGCCTCTTGCTCCCAGCTCCTCACACACAACACCACAAACTGAAGGGAGCACCTTTTTAAACCCAGGTGCCCTGATTAGCCTGCCTGTCTTAATTGATTCTAGCAGGTGCTTCTTAACTGGCTCCAGGTGTCCTAATTAGCCTGCCTGCCTTAAATTGGTTCCAGAAAGTTCCTGCTTGTTCTAGTGCAGCCCCTGCTCTGGTCACTCAGGGAACAGAAAACTATTCATCCAATGGCCAGTATATTTGCCTTCTATCAGACTTCTGTACCCCACTTGTCTGGGTCTGTCACAATAGTCACAGACAATCTTTGTGGCTCGGATGTGGATACACATTTTTGTATCCGCGCAGGGCTCTACCAATCTACCTCTTTCCCCAGACTGAACCTCCAGTTGCTCTCCCACCCAAATTCCTCATGGGCTCTGAGTCCCAATCTATCTTCCTAAACTCCCTGTTGAATCTGATTCTTCCACTGCTGGTGTCTTCTTCTAGTCTCCTTGCCCAGCCAGTCCCAGACTCCCACCCCAACTCCCAGGCTCAGTTCCTTCTCCTCCACCCCCAGTCTCATCACCCCAAGGCTTTTTCATGTCTCAATCTGTATTTCTCCCCCTCGCAGATCTGGTTCTTGTCTTCTTTGCATTTAAATCAGGCAGCTTCTTCCTCCACACTTTCTGGGCCCAGCATATATGAATGTGTGTGGGCGTGTCACGGAAAGCATGGGAGGCAGGCTCCCTGCTCTCAGTTCAGTGGGCATGGCTCACAGCAGCCCAGAGCTGCAATTGCAGGGAAAATCCCGCTAAGCTCCAGGCTGGAGCATGGCCAGAGTGGACGGAGTCTTTGGGGAATTTGTTTATTAAAATCTAAGAAGTCTCTACTGAGCACATGCAAACTGCAGTGTTTCAAGGCTTAGAACTTGGCCAGATTTGAGCAGATTTTCACATGGATGGCAAAAGGATATCCCCTTGCCACAATTTAAGTCCATTCTCCAAATCATGAGGGCACTAGAGCAGTGGTTCTCAAACTTTTGTACTGGTGACCCCTTTCATATGGCTAGACTCTGAGTGCGACCTCCCCATATAAATTTAAAAAACTTGTTTATATATTTAACACTATTATAAATGCCGGAGGCAAAGCGGGGTTTGGGGTGGAGGCTGACAGCTCGCGATCCCCCATGTAATAACCTCATGACCCCCGGAGGGGTCCCGACTCCCAGTTTGAGAACCCCTGCACTAGAGCTAGTCAAAGAAAAGATAGCTTTTTAAAAATTTCTAGCAAAAACAACATATTTTTCCCTGTCTTTGTTTTTGGAAATGCCTGAGCCATTTTGCCTAAAATCCAAAAAAGTTCAGCCTCAGGCAGACCCCCAACAAGGAAAATTTCAGCCCAAACAGTTAATATTTGGCTAAGTTATAAAGAACTGAAAACAGAATCTTTTAATGGGAAGTGTCAACCAACTTTAATAATAGGCTGTGCTATGTACAATAAAGTTAATCTGGAACTTGCCTTTGGCACAAGTGACGCAAGCACACACACTGGGATCTCACATTTTTTAAGGGCCAAACTCTGTAATCTTACTTCGAGCAGAAAGTTTGGACTGTGAGAAAACTCACCTGCCATTTGAGAATCCCCCATCCAGGAGTCTGCATCTTGGTGCCCCTACAAATCGCACAGCTGGTCATGTGGGTGAATGCAAAATAAACAGTCTCCTCTCTTGCTCTGGGTGTTCTTACTATGTGTCCCTTCTCAAAGGCTGACAATTTCATTGCTGTCAAATGACTTATCTGACTGTACAGCTCCAAATGAGAGGACAATTGTGATGAAAACACCCGTAAAAAGCAATTTCATTTATGAATTTTCTTTCTTTTATTCTCTCCTTTCTATATAGTGTGGTGCATATGCACACAATCAAATGGAGATCTGTCAAACTTTGTGCACTCTGACTACCAGTTTAGCATAAGAACATAGGAGCTGCCCTACCAGAACAGAAAAATGGTCTCTGCTTCTGACAACAGTCAATGCTAGATGCCTTAGAGCAGGGGTGGGGAACCTTTATTCTTTCAGGGGCCACTGATGCACAGAAAAAATCAGTCGTGGACCATGCACAGCCCTTCGGTGGTGTGTGGAGGCTCGGGGCTTTCCCTAGGCTCTGGGGTGGGGCCAGAAATGAGGGGTTTAAGGCATGGGAGGGGGTAGGGGGTTGGGATGCAAGAGGAGGTTCAGGGTGTGGGGTCTGGGAAGGAGTTAGGGTGTGGGAGGGGGTTCTGACCTGGGGCTGGGGGTTGGGGTGCACAACCCCCTTAAAATAACCTTGTGACTCCCCCTGCAGCTCCCTTTTGGGTGAGGACCCCCAATTTGAGAAACACTGGTCTCCCCGGTGAAATCTATGTAGCATACGGTAAAAGCATACAAAAGACCAGATTTCTCAGTCCGTGATGCCTTTTTCATGGCCGTGAATTTGGTAATACCCTACCAATGGCTTAGGAGAGGAGAGAGTAGTGAGTCATTCCAGCAGTTGCCTTGCAGAGGTGGAGAGAAGCCCAGAAAACCAAAATCCATTGAGATGAAGCCCTCATCACATACAACTGTTGTCTTTGGAAAAAGATGAGGCATTTATATATACCAGACACAACATCTACAGTTATGCTAGTTGGCATATTAATTAAGAGGGATGCCTAGCCCCTCTAGACACCCCCCATCACCAATATTTCCCAATGTGGGCATAGTCTGATGTCTGAATTGTTCAGCATTAGCTCTGCATTGCCTCTGAATTGTCCAGCATTAGCTATTTGTGGATGTATCTAACTGGATGGACCAGTATAGACTAGATGAATCATTTATCTATGTCATTATAGTCCTTCCTATATTCCCATGATAAGCATGTCTTTATTTCTCAAATCACTCTGTGCTGACGGTCACATTATTCCTGCTGAGTTAGACGCTCCTTTGCTTCCTCACCAGATTGTGATCAAAAACTGTTTTATTTTGATCGCAAGTAAGTGCAGTCAAGTTGAAAGGTTGTGCAGTTACGCTATGTTAAATTTAAATTGCTTAATAATTCAGTTTTATTTTGTGCATCATGATGAATGCTATGTTGTATTCATAATCTGTTTTTTTTCTCCTTTGGAGTGGCTGTTGTATATGTCTCAGTGCAAGAAGTGAGTCCAGGTTGTTGCTGTTTATCTTATTTATCTATCTATATTGGAATTAGATCACCTTCAGCAATGCTGTAATTAAAAGTAATCCCACATAATTAAAAGTAACAATAACAATTGTTTGTTTAAAAAAGATCACTCACTCTCCTTTCACCACTTGGACGGAAAAATTGAATAAGTAGCTGATTTCTTTTCCTCTTTTTTAAAAAAGTGGTAATTAAAAGGGGCGAGGTTGACTGTGTGTGTGTGCGTGCATGCGGGGAGAACTGTTGAAGGAAAACTAAGCTGAAGAAATGGGTTTTGCATTTGGTTCTGAATGTCTAGAGGTATGTGATCAGTCTCATGTCTTGTGGTCCTGAGTTCCATAGTCTGGGTCCAGTGCCCATTAAAGTTCAGTCTCCTGCACTCAGATGCCTCCCCTAATGGCCAGCAGTTTCATTGTTCTAGTGAAATGTAGCTGTCGAAGGAGGTCATAGTCATAGTGGGCGAGTTGGTCCATTGAGTAGCTTGAGCTGATCCCATGGAGAGCTTTGAATGTTTGAACAGAGACCTCGGATTAGGCTCTGTATTAAAGAGGGAGGCAATGTAGAGAGAGAAACACCAGGGTGGTGTGTTTACAGGCACTCCTCTTACTTAGTAGATGGGCTGCTGTGTTTTATTCTAGTTGGAAGTATGAAGCTTCATTCTTAGGTATAATGAATCGCAGTAACTAAGCCTGGAGGAGGTGGGTCACAAAAGCATGGAGTGCTGTGATTAATAGATGGCTCAGGCAGTGGTGCTATGAGGGCTTTGGGATGTATGGCCACTGGGAGGCATTTATGGACAGAGGACTTATAGACTTTAAGGTCAGAAGGGACCATTATGATCATCTAGTCTGACCTCCTGCACAATGCAGGCCACAGAATCACACCCACCCACTTCTGCAATAATCCTCTCACCTATGTCTCAGCTATTGAAGTCCTCAAATCATGGTTTAAAGACTTCAAGATGCAGAGAATCCTCCAGTAAGTGACCCGTGCCCCATGCTGCAGAGGAAGGTGAAAAACCTCCAGGGCCTCTGCCGATCTACCCTGGAGGAAAATTCCTTCCCGACCCCAAATATGGTGATCAGCTGAACCCTGAGCATGTGGGCAAGACTCACCAGCTAGACACCCAGGAAAAATTTCTCTGTAGTAACTTCTAACATCCCATCATTGACCATTGGTCCTATTTACCACTGATGGCAATTAATTGACCTTTGACTAAGATCATGTTATCCCATCAAACCATCCCCTCCATAAACTTATCTAGCTTAATCTTGACGCCAGATAGGTGTTTTGCCCCCACTGCTTCCCTTGGACTGTTCTCTCGGGATGAACTTCACCAGAGTAGGGAGGGAAATAGACTTCTAGGTTGGAGGCTGGCACAACTGATTAAGAGAGCTTTAAAGTAGGAATCTGGGGGAGATGGTTGGGAGATGTCCAGGTAATCTCCACGCCGGATTTTAACATTGAGAGGGAAGAAAACGAAGTAAGAAAGGATACAGCCGTGGGTAAGAGAATGGACATAAGGAGGAAGGGTAGTGTAGATACCAGTCTAATAGGTGATACTGGCGGTAGAATGTCCGTGCCTCATCGGGTAAAGAATGTGAACGAGGCCAAACAGCAAAAATTAAGATGTTTGTACAGATGCTCCCTTGTGTAACTTGGAATTTGCGTAAGTCGGAGACATATCTCCAACCATTATGCAAAAAAACCCAAACCCCTCCTATTTTTAGCGTATGGAGCTTTTTCTGTAAGCGCGGATTTCCGTAACTCGGATTTCAGTAAGTCGGGGAGCGTCTGTACGCCAATGCGAGGAGCCTAGGTAACAAAATGGAGGAACTAGAGCTACTGGAGCAGGAAGTGAAACCAGTTATTATAGGGATAACAGAAACACGGTGGAATAGTAGTCATGACTGAAGTACAGGTATTGAAGGGTATGTGCTGTTTAGGAAAGACAGAAATAAAGGTAAAGGTGGTGGAGTAGTATTGTATGTCAATGATGAGTAGACTGTAAAGAATTAAGAAGTGATCAATGGATAAGACAGAGTCTGTCTGGGCAAAAATTACATTGGGGAAGAAAGCTACTAGAGCCTCCCCTGGGATAGTGCTTGGGGTGTTCTATAGACCACCGGGATCTGATTTGGATATGGATAGAGACCTCTTTAATGTTTTTAATGAAGTAAATACTAATGAGAATTGTGTGATCATGGGAAACTTTAACTTCCCAGATATAGACTGGAGGACAACTGCCAGTAATAATAATAGGGCTCAGATTTTCCTAGATGCGATAGCTGATGGATTCCTTCACCAAGTAGTTGCTGAACCAACAAGAGGGGATGCCATATTAGATTTGGTTTTGGTGGGTAGTGAGGACCCCATAGAAGAAAAGATTGTAGGGGACAACCTTGGTTCGAGTGATCATGAGCTAATTCAGTTCAAACTGAATGGAAGGATAAGCAAAAATAGATCAGTGTCTAGGGTTTTTGATTTCAAAATGGCTAACTTAAAAAAATTAAGGAAATTAGTTAGGGACATGGATTGGACTGAAGAACTTGTGGATCTAAAGGTGGAGGAGGCCTGGAATTACTTCAAGTCAAAGTTGCAGAAACTATCAGAAGTCTGCCTCCCAAGAAAGGGGAAAAAATTCATATGCAGGAGTTTTAGACCAAGCTGAATGAGCAAGCATCTCAGAGAGGCGATTAAGAAAAAGCAGAAAGCCTACAAGGAGTGGAAGATGGGCGGGATCAGCAAGGAAAGCTACCTTATTGAGGTCTCAGAACATGTAGGGATAAAGTGAGAAAGGCTAAAAGCCATGTAGATTTGGACCTTTCAAAGGGAATTAAAACCAATAGTTAAAGATTCTATAGCCATATAAATAAGAAGAAAACAAAGAAAGAAGAAGTGGGACCGCTAAACACTGAGGATGGAGTAGAGGTTAAGGATAATCTAGGCATGGCCCAATATCTAAACAAATACTTTGCCTCAGTCTTTAATGAGGCTAATGAGGAGCTTATGGACAATGGCAAGATGACAAATGGGAATGAATATGGAAGTAGATATTACCACATTCGAGGTAGAAGCCAAACTTGAACAGCTTAATTGGATTAAATCGGGGGGCCCAGATGATCTTCATCCAAGAATATTAAAGGAACTGGCACATGAAATTGCAAGCCCATTAGCAAGAATTTTTAAAGAATCTGTAAACTCAGGGGTTGTACCGTATGACTGGAGAATTGCTAACATAGTTCCTCTTTTTAAGAAAGGGAAAAAAAGTGATCCGGGTAACTATAGGCCTGTTAGTTTGACATCTGTAGTATGCAAGGTCTTGGAAAAATTTTTGAAGGAGAAAGTAGTTAAAAACATTGAGGTCAATGGTAATTGGGACAAAATACAACATGGTTTTACAAAAAGTAGATCATGCCAAACCAACCTGATCTCCTTTGAGAAGGTAACAAACTTTTTAGAGAAAGGAAATGCAGTGGATCTAATTTACCTCAATTTCAGTAAGGCATTTGATACGGTTCCACATGGGGAATTATTAGTTAAATTGGAAAAGATGGGGATCAATATGAAAATTGAAAGGTGGATAAGGAACTGGTTAAAGGGGAGACTACAGTGGGTCATACTGAAAGGTGAACAGTCAGGTTGGAGGGAGGTTACTAGTGGAGTTCCTCAGGGATCGGTTTTGGGACCAACCTTATTTAATCTTTTTATTACTGACCTTGGCACAAAAAGTGGGAGTGTGCTAATAAAGTTTGTGGATGACACAAAGCTGGGAGGTATTGCCAATACAGAGAAGGACTGGGATATCATACAGGAAGATCTGGACAACCTTGTAAACTGGAGTAATAGTTATAGGATGAAATTTAATAGTGAAAAGTGCAAGGTCATGCATTTAGGGATTAATAACAAGAATTTTTGTTATAAGCTGCGGACGCATCAGTTGGAAGTAACAGAGGAGGAGAAGGATCTCTGAGTATTGGTTGATCACAGGATGACTATGAGCCACCAATGTGATATGGCCATGAAAAAAGCTAATGCGGTCTTGGGATGTATCAGGCGAGGTATTTTCAGTAGAGATAAGGAGGTGTTAGTACCATTATACAAGGCACTGGTGAGACCTCATCTGGAATATTGTGTGCAGTTCTGGTCTCCCATGTTTAAGAAGGATGAATTTAAACTGGAACAGGTACAGAGAAGGGCTACTAGGATGATCCGAGGAACGGAAAACCTGTTTTATGAAAGGAGACTCAAAGAGCTTGGCTTGTTTAACTTAACCAAAAGAAGGCTGAAGAGAGATATGATTGCTCTTTATAAATATATCAGAGGGATAAATACGAGGGTGGGAGAGGAATTATTTAAGCTCAGTACCAATGTGGACACAAGAACAAATGGATATAAACTGTCCATCAGGAAGTTTAGACTTGAAATTAGATGAAGGGGAAAGCAGTGGATGTGCTATTTCTTGACTTTAGCAAAGCTTTTGATACAGTCTCCCACAGTGTTCTTGCCAGCAAGTTAAGGAAGTATGGGCTGGATGAATGGACGGTAAGGTGGATAGAAAACTGGCTGGATGGTCGTGCTCAACGGGTAGTGATCAATGGCTCCATGTCTAGTTGGCAGCCGGTATCAAGTGGAGTGCCCCAAGGGTCGGTGCTGGGGCCGGTTTTGTTCAATATCTTCATCAACGATCTGGAGGATGGTGTGGACTGCACCCTTAGCAAGTTTGCAGATGACACTAAACTGGGAGGAGTGGTTGATACGCTGGAGGGTAGGGACAGGATACAGAGGGACCTAGACAAATTAGAGGATTGGGCCAAAAGAAATATGATGAGGTTCAACAAGGACAAGTGCAGAGTCCTGCACTTAGGACGGAAGAATCCCATGCACTGCTACAGACTAGGGACCGAATGGCTGGGCAGCAGTTCTGCAGAAAAGGACCTAGGGGTTACGGTGGACGAAAAGCTGAATATGAGTCAACAGTGTGCCCTTGTTGCCAAGAAGGCTAACAGCATTTTGGGCTGTATAAGTAGGGGCATTTCCAGCAGATCGAGGGACGTGATTATTCCCCTCTATTCGGCACTGGTGAGGCCTCATTTGGAGTACTGTGTCCAGTTTTGGGCCCCACACTACAAGAAGGATGTGGATAAATTGGAAAGGGTCCAACGGAGGGCAACAAAAATGATTAGGGGGCTGGAGCACATGACTTATGAGGACAGGCTGAGGGAACTGGGATTGTTTAGCCTGCAGAAGAGAAGAATGAGGGGGGATTTGATAGCTGCTTTCAACTACCTAAAAGGGGGTTCCAAAGAGGATGGATCTAGACTGTTCTCAGTGGTAGAAGATGACAGAACAAGGAGTAATGGTCTCAAGTTGCAGAGGGGGAGGTTTAGGTTGGATATTAGGAAAAACTTTTTCACTAGTAGGGTGGTGAAGCACTGGAATGGGCTACCTAGGGAGGTGGTGGAATCTCCTTCCTTAGCGGTTTTTAAGGTCAGGCTTGACAAAGCCCTGGCTGGGATGATCTAATTGGGTTTGGTCCTGCTTTGAGCAGGGGGTTGGACTAGATGACCTCCTGAGGTCCCTTCCAACCCTGAGATTCTATGATTCTATGAAGGGTTCCAACTATCAGAGAAGTGAAGTTCTGGAACAGCCTTCCAAGGGAAGCAGTGGGGGCAAAAGACATATCTGGCTTCAAGATTTTAAGCTTGATAAGTTTATGAAGGGGATGGTATGATGGAATAGCCTAATTTTGGCAATTAATTCATCTTTGACTATTAGCGGTAAATATGCCTAATGGCCTGAGATGTGATGTTAGATGGGGTGGGATCTGAGTTACTACAGAGAATTCTTTCCTGGGTGTCTGGCTGATGAGTCTTGCCCACATGCTCAGGGTTTAGCTGATCGCCATATTTGGTGTCGGGAAGGAATTTTCCGCCAGGGCAGATTGGCAGAGGCCCTGAGTTTTTTTTTGGCCTTCCTCTGTAGGCTGGGGCACGGTTCACTTGCTGGAGGATGCTCTGCACCATGAAGTCTTTAAACCATGATTTGAGGACTTCAGTAGCTCAGATATAGGTTAGGGGTTTATTCCAGGAGTGGGTGGTAGAGATTCTGTGGGCCTGTATTGTGCAGGAGGTCAGACTAGATGATCATAATGGTCCCTTCTGACCTTAAAATCTATGAGTCTATGATTAAATCAGTGCTGGTTAGGATGAGGGCTTAGCTTTCAGGCCAGCTGGAAGTGGGCATTTTCAGCAGCTATAGTTATTTGGGGACCAGAAGCACTAAGGAGTCCAAAAGGACATTGAGGCTGCAAACGGACATTACATTCTATGGGCAATTGCTTTCAGTAGTGGAGGATGTTTCAGAGGTGGTGAGTTCTCTGAAATGTTCCCCTTTTCCTACCAGCATCACCCCATTCTGCCTGGGTTCAGCCTGATCCAGCTGCTTATCATTCAGGTGCTGATCTGTCCTTGGCATTGGGAAAGCTGGGAGAGAGTGGTATTTATCTGTGTTAAAAGAGATGTCGAATTGGGGATAATCTGTGTGTTGCTGGCATATAAAACCATGTTTTCTAACCAGCTCCTCACCATGGCTTTGCACAGACGTTGAATGAGATGGAGCATAGGAATGAACCCTGCTGGACGTGACAGGGAGTCTTGTTAGATTTGTAGCAGAAGAACTGCTCATTATGACTCTCATAGAATCTCAGGGTTGGAAGGGACCTCAGGAGGTCATCTAGTCCAACCCCCTGCTCAAAGCAGGACCAACCCCAATTAGATCATCCCAGCCAGGGCTTTGTCAAGCCTGACCTTAAAAACCGCTAAGGAAGGAGATTCCACCACCTCCCTAGGTAACCCGTTCCAGTGCTTCACCACCCTACTAGTGAAAAAGTTTTTCCTAATATCCAACCTAAACCTCCCCCTCTGCAACTTGAGACCATTACTCCTTGTTCTGTCATCTTCTACCACTGAGAACAGTCTAGATCCATCCTCTTTGGAACCCCCTTTTAGGTAGTTGAAAGCAGCTATCAAATCCCCCCTCATTCTTCTCTTCTGCAGGCTAAACAATCCCAGTTCCCTCAGCCTGTCCTCATAAGTCATGTGCTCCAGCCCCCTAATCATTTTTGTTGCCCTCCGTTGGACCCTTTCCAATTTATCCACATCCTTCTTGTAGTGTGGGGCCCAAAACTGGACACAGTACTCCAAATGAGGCCTCACCAGTGCCGAATAGAGGGGAATAATCACGTCCCTCGATCTGCTGGAAATGCCCCTACTTATACAGCCCAAAATGCTGTTAGCCTTCTTGGCAACAAGGGCACACTGTTGACTCATATTCAGCTTTTCGTCCACCGTAACCCCTAGGTCCTTTTCTGCAGAACTGCTGCCCAGCCATTCGGTCCCTAGTCTGTAGCAGTGCATGGGATTCTTCCGTCCTAAGTGCAGGACTCTGCACTTGTCCTTGTTGAACCTCATCATATTTCTTTTGGCCCAATCCTCTAATTTGTCTAGGTCCCTCTGTATCCTGTCCCTACCCTCCAGCGTATCAACCACTCCTCCCAGTTTAGTGTCATCTGCAAACTTGCTAAGGGTGCAGTCCACACCATCCTCCAGATCGTTGATGAAGATATTGAACAAAACCGGCCCCAGCACCGACCCTTGGGGCACTCCACTTGATACCGGCTGCCAACTAGACATGGAGCCATTGATCACTACCCGTTGAGCACGACCATCCAGCCAGTTTTCTATCCACCTTACCGTCCATTCATCCAGCCCATACTTCCTTAACTTGCTGGCAAGAACACTGTGGGAGACTGTATCAAAAGCTTTGCTAAAGTCAAGAAATAGCATATCCACTGCTTTCCCCTCATCCACAGAGCCAGTTATCTCATCATAGAAGGCAATTAGGTTAGTCAGGCATGACTTGCCCTTGGTGAATCCATGCTGACTGTTCCTGATCACTTTCCCCTCCTTTAAGTGGTTCAGAATTGATTCCTTGAGGACCTGTTCCATGATTTTTCCAGGGACTGAGGTGAGACTGACTGGCCTGTAGTTCCCCGAATCTTCCTTCCTCCCTTTTTTAAAGATGGGCACTACATTAGCTTTTTTCCAGTCATCCGGGACCTCCCCCGATTGCCATGATTTGTCAAAGATAATGGCCAATGGCTCTGCAATCACATCGGCCAACTCCTTTAGCAGCCTCGGATGCAGTGCATCCGGCCCCATGGACTTGTGCTTGTCCAGCTTTTCTAAATAGTCCCGAACTACTTCTTTCTCCACAGAGGGCTGGTCACCTCCTCCCCATACCGTGCTGCGGAGTGCAGCCGCCTGGGAGCTGACCTTGTCTGTGAAGACAGAGGCAAAAAAAGCATTGAGTACACTAGCTTTCTGCACATCCTCTGTCACTAGGTTCCCTCCCTCATTCAGCAAGGGGCCCACACTTTCCTTGACTTTCTTCTTGTTGCTCACATACCTGAAGAAACCCTTCTTGTTACTCCTAACATCTCCGGCTAGCTGCAACTCCAAGTGTGATTTGGCCTTCCTAATTTCACTCCTGCATGCCTGAACAATATTTATATACTCCTCCCTGGTCATTTGTCCAATCTTCCACTTCTTGTAAGCTGCTTTTTTGTGTTTAAGACAAGCAAGGATTTCACTGTTAAGCCAAGCTGGTCGCCTGCCATATTTACTTTTCTTTCTACACATGGGGATGGTTTGTTCCTGCAACCTCAATAAGGATTCTTTAAAATACAGCCAGCTTTCCTCGACTCCTTTCCCCCTCATGTTATTCTCCCAGGGGACCTTGCCCATCAGTTCCCTGAGGGAGTCAAAGTCTGCTTTTCTGAAGTCCAGGGTCTCTGTTCTACTGCTCTCCTTTCTTCCTTGTGTCAGGATCCTGAACTCGACCATCTCATGGTCACTGCCTCCCAGGTTCCCATCCACTATTGCTTCCTCTACTATTTCCTCCCTGTTTGTGAGCAGCAGGTCAAGAAGAGCTTTTCCCCTAGTTGGTTCCTCCAGCACTTGCACCAGGAAATTGTCCCCTACACTTTCCAAAAACTTCCTGGATTGTCTGTGGACCGCTGTATTGCTCTCCCAGCAGATGTCGGGGTGATTAAAGTCACCCATGAGAACCAGGGCCTGTGATCTAGTAACTTCTGTTAGTTGCTGGAAGAAAGCCTCGTCCACCTCATCCCCCTGGTCTGGTGGTCTGTAGCAGACTCCCACCACGACATTACCCTTGTTGCTCACACTTCTAAATTTAATCCAGAGACTCTCAGGTTTTTCTGCAGTTTCATACTGGAGCTCTGAGCAGTCATACTGCTCTCTTACATACAACGCAACTCCCCCACCTTTTCTGCCCTGCCTATCCTTCCTGAACAGTTTATATCCATCCATGACAGTACTCCAGTCATGTGAGTTATCCCACCAAGTCTCTGTTATTCCAATTACATCATAATTCCTTGACTGTGCCAGGACTTCCAGTTCTCCCTGCTTGTTCCCCAGGCTTCTTGCATTTGTGTACAGGCATTTAAGATAACTCACCGACTGTCCTGCTGTCCCAGTATGGGGCAGGAGCCCTCCCCTCTTGCACTCACCTACTTGTGCTTCCTCCCGGTATCCCACTTCCCCACTTACCTCGGGGCTTTGGTCTCCTTCCCCCGGTGAACCTAGTTTAAAGCCCTCCTCACTAGGTTAGCCAGCCTGCTTCCAAAGATGCTCTTCCCACAAAGATGCTCTCTTTGTGCTGTCTGAGAGGAAGAAGGACTTGAGCCATTTCAGGACAGGAGTATTTGGTAATCAGTGATATCAGATGCCATAGAGAGGTTCAGCAAGCCGTAGAAATTATGTAGCTCTCTTGCCTATGGATAGGAGAAGGTCCTCCAACACAGCAACATGCTGTAGGCTGCACTTTGGCTGAGAGGGATCCAGGCTGACACGTGGCTGGTGGCTGACAAGTGATGCGGGAGGTTTTTTGAATTGGGGGAATGCCCGAAGGATAATCTCAACGAGTTTCTTCCCCCTGAGTCGTCTCCCACAGGTTTTACACTTGCAAGGGAGTTAATTATACAAATCCCCATTTTAGACTAATTTGGAGTTTGGGGAGGGGGGAGTTGGAATAAAATGGAGATGATCCTAAGCTGCAAAAAGTTGGTTATGAGCTGGAAATCTAAACCCTGCCAATATTTGGGGTTGGTATGTTGGTTTGGCTCATCCCTTAAGTAAAATACACATATAAATTATTAGAACAGCAGAAGAAAGGGAAGGTCTGGCCATCTCCACATTTTTAAATATTAAGAAGCTCAGCTAAATTTTTAATTAGATTGGGAGACAGATTCATTAGAGACTGTGCAGTCACAAATAGAACAGTAATTTCCTATAACCTCCCCAGCTATGATCTGATACATTAGTTTTGTAATAAGGGTGAGACACATAGGAGTAGTACCAAAAGATTAATCTTTATTTCGAGGCTAAATGTAATATTAATTGTAAAATATATATATATATATAGACACACACATATCTTGGAGATGATGCAAGAGGACTTAACAGATATCTAACAGAAGAACCCATTAAAGTATTGTGGGCCAGATTCCTTTCTCATTTACATCAGTTTAAACCTGAAGTAATTTTACTGACTTCTGTAGCTTTACTCCAGATTTATTGAGCAATAAAGAGCGGAGATCATAACCTGGTCAATAACTGTAGTTGCTGCTGTTAAAAGATGATTTACACTAAATGGTCTGAATAACTCTCCTGTTTTCTCAAGGGAGTGGTTACAAATATGAAGGGGTTATTCAAACACCAGAAGAAATTAAATCACAGTTTAGGATTATATACCAGATCGTTTTTCAGTATCTCCCAGCCCTAGATTTGTTGCTTAATATTCTATTCTTGCTGTTGTGTTTGTAAGATGTATCTATCAAGTACTCTTTTGCCTTCATTAAACAGATGTGGGAAAGAGTTTTCAATCTTTCCCGATAACATGCAATTGGTACTGGTGGCTGAAGAAGTGAAAGATTAATTCTCTGCCTATTCACAAAGGGCTAGACTGGATCTTTAACTAAAGGGGTGTGCAGAGCCGGACTGCCACAGATGGTACAGCCTGCTCCTCAGTGAGTCTGTTCTGTGGGTAGGTGTTAAGGAGTGCGTGACTTCTGAGGCTGTACCACTCTGAGCAGGGGATTGTGCACAGTGGCCTGGCATTGGGACCAAAGGAATGTGGGAGAGCAGCAAGCTTCTCATACCCTTCCTCCGCTTGTGCAAGAGCCAATCAAAATCAGGTCATGTTTCATATTATAGTGGTGTGGCAGTGCCACTGTGGTTAAGGTTGCATCACAACATCTATTTCAACGTCGACCTTTCTAAGGCCAGGTTTACACTACAGACCTATGTTGGTATAACTATGTTGCTCAGGGGCGTGAAAATTTGCTCTGGGGTGATGTGGGTCAAAATGGTCTCACCTGTCAAGAGCTTTTCCTGTCGATGTAGCTACCGCCTCTCGGGGAGGTGGATTAACTATGCCAACAGGAGAGCGCTCTCCCGTTTGTGTATGAGCATCTTCACTAAAGCGCTACAGCAGCGCAGTTGTGCCAATGCAGTGTTTTAAGTTCCCTGAGTCCTCTAAAATCAATACACTAGAGTTCCATGAAATTTGGTGTGCCTCAGGAGGGTGCATGGCAGAGTTATTGACTCTGTTTTAGTCATTTGAGCCAGGGTTTCTGAAGATATAAGTCCTGAAAAAAATTGCTGTTTTTCAAAAAGTTTCTACGTGTGTTTTTTTTGCTAGCCAGAGCTAGAGGTCATGCTATTGATGTGATGTACGTCAAAATGGTCTCACCTGTTGAGTTTTACCCAAGGTAGTGCATGGCATCCACTAAATATTTTGGGGACCCAAACTGAGAATGGAATTTAAGAAAATGTATGTTTTTTTACACTGTGCTCGTGCGAATACAGAAAAATGGCTAGAGGGTTTCCATTCCTGCCATTTTATATGCTTTAAAGCTCAACTGTTGTAAGTGCTCTGAAATCTGAACTGTTAATCAGATTGCTTTGAAATTTGGTATGCCTCATGGAGGCATGGAGTAGCATTAGTAACCCTAGTTTGTGGTCATTTGATTGAGGGGATCCTAAATTATAAACCCCCACCCCCAAATCTAGTTTCTTTTTGCTGCCTTTGTACTGTTAAACTGAGAGGTACTAATGACTCGATGAATCACATGCCTCGTTGAGATTGATGGTGGTGAACTCACTAATTAACGTAGTTAATGATAAGTTAATGACAAGCCCCCACCTAAGACAAAAGGAGTTTTGCACTGAGTGGCTGGAGGGTTCTACAATTTGTGAGTCATGGGTGGGAGTTTTATTTTGGGGGAATCATAGAAGATTAGGGTTGGAAGAGACCTCAGGAGGTCATCTAGTCCAACCCCCTGCTCAAAGCAGGACCAACCCCAACTAAATCATCCCAGCCAGGGCTTTGTCAAGCCAGGCGTTAAAAATCTCTTCAGGTAGTTGAAGTAGTGTTCAACTACCTGAAGGGGTGTTCCAAAGAGGATGGAGCTAAGCTGTTCTCAGGGGTGGCAGATGACAGAACAAGGAGCAGTGGTCTCAAGTTACAGTGGGGAAGGTTTCGGTTGGATATTAGGAAAAATGATTTCACTAGGAAGGTGATGAAGCACTGGAATGGGTTACCTAGGGAGGTGGTGGAATCTCCTTCCTTAGAGGTTTTTAAGGTCAGGCTTGACAAAGCCCTGGCTGGGATGATTTAGGTGGGGATTGGTCCTGCTTTGAGCAGGGGGTTGGACTAGATGACCTCCTGAGGTCCCTTCCAACCCTGATAGTCTATGATTCTATGGAGATTCCACCACCTCCCAAGGTAACCCATTCCAGTGCTTCACCACCCTCCTAGTGAAATAGTTTTTCGTAATATCCAACCTAGACCTCTCCCACTGCAACTTGAGACCACTGCTCCTTGTTCTGTCATCTGCCACCACTGAGAACAGCCTAGCTCCATCCTCTTTGGAACACCCCTTCAGGTAGTTGAAAGCTACTATCAAATCCCTTCTCACTCTTCTCTTTTGCAGACTAAATAAGCCCATTTCCCTCAGCCTCTCCTCATAAGTCATGTGCCCAAGCCCAATGCAATCATTTGCATTGCCCTCTGCTGGACTCTCTCCAATTTGTCCACATCCTTTCTGTAGTGGGGGCCCCAAAACTGGACACAATACTCGAGGTGTGGCCTCAACAGTGCCGAATAGAGGGGAATAATCCCTTCCCTTGATATGCTGGCAATGCTCCTACTAATGCAGCCCAATATGCTGTTAGCCTTCTTGGCAACAAGGGCACACTGTTGACTTATATCCAGCTTCTTGTCCACTGTAATCCCCAGGTCCTTTTCTGCAGAACTGCCGCTTAGCTCAGGGCTGGCCAACCTGAGCCTGAGAAGGAGCCAGAATTTCCCAATGTACATTGCTAAAGAGCCACAGTAATACGTCAGTAGCCCCCCATTAGCTCCCCCCCCCACTCCCAGCGCCTCCTGCCCACCGGCAACCTCGCCAGTCAGAGCCTCCCCCTCCCTTCCCTCACCTCCCGATCAGCTGTTTCATGGCGTGCAGGAGGCTTGGGAGTGGGGAGGGAGGAGTGAGGGCACGGCAGGCTTGGTGGAGTGGGGGCAGAGCCAAGGGTTGAGCAGTGAGCACCCCCCAGCACATTGGAAAGTTGGCGCCTGTAGCTCCAGCCCCGGAGTCGGTGCCTATACAAGGAGCCGCATCTTAACTTCTGAAGAGCCACATGTGGCTCCAGAGCCACAGGTTGGCCACCCCTAGCTTAGCCAGTCAGTCCCCAGCCTGCAGCATTCCATGGGATTCTTCCATCCTAAGTGCAGGACTCTGCACTTGTTCTTGTTGAACCTCATCAGATTTCTTTTGTCCAAATCCTCCAATTTGTCTAGGTCACTCTGGACCAGGGGTTGGCAACCTTTCAGAAGTGATGTGACGAGTCTTCATTTATTCACTCTAATTTAAGGTTTTGTGTGCCAGTAATACATTTTAATGTTTTTAGAAGGTCTCTTTCTATAAGTCTATAATATATAACTAAACTATTGTTGTATGTAAAGTAAATAAGGTTTTTAAAATGTTTAAGAAGGTTCATTTAAAATTAAATTAATATGCAGAGCCCCCAGACTAGGCCAGGACCCGGGCACTGTGAGTGCCACTGAAAATCAGCTTGTGCGCCGCCTTTGGCATGCGTGCCATAGGTTGCCTACCCCTGCTCTGGACCATATCCCTACCCTCCAGCGTATCTACCTCTCCTTCCAGCTTAGTGTCATCCGCGAACTTGCTGAGGGTGCAATCCATCCATTCATCCAGATCATTAATAAAGATGTTGAACAAAACCGGCCCCAGGACTGACCCCTGGGGCACTCCGCTTGATACTGGCTGCCAACTAGACATCGAGCCGTTGATCACTACGCGTGAAGCCCAATGATCTAGCCAGCTTTTGTTGTGTATTTGGTTGTCGTGGTAATAGCACCTTGTTGTTGCTATGGCAACTGAGTGATTATTAGCCCAGCCAGTTTTGGCTGGTTTGGTTAGTTCAGTGTGTGTGAAAATAAATGGCTTTGTTCATGGCTCACAGCTCTGTGTCTCCCATGATTTCTTCCTAAACCTGCTGCCCCAAGGATACAACAAAGTGGCGACGAGGATGGGATCCCTGTGCTGCCCCAGCAACAGAAGGAATTAGAAGTCAAGGTAACAAGAAAAAAAAAACCTACCCAAATCTTTTAGCTGTTGGAAGGGGGTGAGAACTGGCTTGTTTGCACTGACTGTGCTGGCTTGTTTGCACTGACTGTGAAACCCGAAACGAAAACCATGGCTACACTTACAGGGCCACTGAAACTTTTTGAGGAGAATATAGTGCAATAGCACATGTATACTGGGCGTTTTGAGCTTTTTGTTATTGCAAATGACATTACAGAAGAGAAGAAGTGCCACTGCATGTTTTGTCTTTGGCAGTGGGCTCATATGGATACTGGGTAACCCCGTTGTTGGATGGCAAACCTATACGCATGGAACTGGACACCGGTGCAGCCGTCTCGCTGGTCTCCGAGACTGTGTATAAAAAAAAGCTACAGCATCTTCCACTTAAGGCAACAAAAACTGTTCTGAAGATGTATACAGGAGAAGCTGTGCCCATGTTGGGCACTATTGATGTTAAGGTGGAGCTCAATGGACAGACTGCTAAATTGCCACTGTTTGTGGTGAGAGGTAATTACCCAGCCTTAATGGGTAGGTCTTGGCTTGGGAAGATTCAGTTGAATTGGGCAGAAGTGCACTGAATGACTAAAGAAGAAACCGGTCTGGCCACTATACTAAGGAAACATGCTGCTGTTTTGGAGAGGATCTGGGAAGTATGAAGGGAATCACTGTGACATTGAACATTAAATATGACAGTCAACCAAAATATCTGAAAGCCCAAACTGTGCCATATGCCATTAGGCTGAAAGTTGAAGCGGACTTGGAGCGCCTGGTCACCAATGGAGTCCTGTTACCAGTTACCCATAGCTCATGGGCCACTCCTACCGTTCCAATAGTGAAGAAAGATGGCTCCCTCCGGATTTATGGTGATTTTAAAGTCACTGTCAACCCGGAGTTGTGTGCAGAGCAATACCCGCTTCCCCGCATCGATGACCTCTTCGCGGGCCTAGCTGGGGGACAAAAGTTCAGCAGTAAGATTGATCTTCATCAAGCGTATTTACAGATGCACATCGATGAAAAGTCCCAAGAGCTGTTGACTATTGTGACTCATAAGGGGCTTTATCGATACTGTCGCCTACCCTTCGGAATAACGTCTGCTCCTGCCCTGTTCCAGAGGGCTATAGACCAGATCTTGTGTGGCTTGCCAGGAGTTCAGTGCTATCTGGACGACATCCTGGTCACTGGAAGGAATGATGAGGATCACCTAAAGAATTTAGAAGCGACAAAGGGTCCTGTGGCACCTTATAGACTAACAGAGGTATTGAAGCATAAGCTTTCGTGGGTGAATACCCACTTCTTCGGATGCAAGCAGTGGAAATGTCCAGGGACAGATATCTGTCCCTGGACATTTCCACTGCTTGCATCCGAAGAAGTGGGTATTCACCCACGAAAGCTTATGCTTCAATACCTCTGTTAGTCTATAAGGTGCCACAGGACCCTTTGTCGCTTCTACAGATCCAGACTAACACGGCTACCCCTCTGATACTAAAGAATTTAGAGGCTACCCTACAAAGTCTGGAAGAGTATGGCCTACGAGTCCGCAGACAAGTGTGAATTCTTCCAGTCCTCTGTTGAATATTTGGGACACATCATTGATGCTGTGGGTCATTATGCTTGGGGGCAGGGATAGCTCAGTGGTTTGAGCATTGGCTTGCTAAACCCAGGGTTGTGAGTTCAATCCTTGAGGGGGCCATTTAGGGATCTGGGGCAAAAATTGGGGATTGGTCCTGCTTTGAGCAGGGGGTTGGACTAGATGATCTCCTAAGGTCCCTTCCAACCCTGAGATTCTATGATCATCAGGCCCCTGCAAAAGTTAAGGCTATTGTGGAGGCTCCCCCACCTCA
Organism: Macrochelys suwanniensis; assembly: GCA_033296515.1. Classification (NCBI taxonomy): domain Eukaryota; kingdom Metazoa; phylum Chordata; order Testudines; family Chelydridae; genus Macrochelys; species Macrochelys suwanniensis. The sequence continues at coordinate 98,899,721 of CM065777.1, forward strand.
AAATGTTAGCCAGCTGTGCTCGTTTCTAGGACTATTGAACTATTATGGAAAGTTCATCTCACAGTTAGCCACACTGCTAAAACCACTTCACGAACTCCTTGGGCAGAACAAGACCTGGAAGTGGACTGAAGCCTGTAATGTTGCATTTAACCAGGCTAAGGATGCATTGCTAAATTCTGAAGTTTTAACACACTTTGATCCATCCTTACCCCTACAGTTGGCCTGCGATGCCTCCCCTTATGGAGTGGGAGCAGTCGTGTCACACATTATGCCTTCGGGAGAAGAGAGACCTATTTCTTTTGCTTCACGCACTCTAAGCAAAGCAGACACAAACTGTGCCGAAATCGAACGTGAGGCATTGGGGATCATTTTTGGAATTCGGAAGTTTCATCAGTACCTGTTTGGGCGGAAGTTTACTCTTCTTACAGACCATCGACCTCTGACATCGATTTTTGGACCCTACACAGGCATTCCCCCATTAGCTGCTAGTCGTATGCAACGTTGGGCATTGTTACTTTCAGTGCACACATATGAAATCAAATATCTGAAATCCACTCTGCACGGCAATGCAGATGGTCTCTCAAGGTTGCCTTTGCCAGTCAAACATCAAGATACTGCCCAAAAGGAAATCTTCTACTTTGAACATGTAGAGAATACACCCATCACTGCTACTCAGATAAAGAAGGCAACTCGTGTTGACCCAGTATTGTCCCAAGTTATGGACCTGGTGATGCATGGAAAATCTCGACGAACCTCTCTGGTCTCACCTGACTTTGTTACCTACATGTCCAGGAGGACGGAGTTATTGATCCAGTCTGGTTGTTTGTTGTGGGGGAGACGTGTCATTATCCCACCATCACTGAGATCACAGGTGTTAGAACAGCTACATTCCGGTCACTGTGGAATAGTACGTATGAAGGAAATTGCACAAAGCTATTTTTGGTGACCTGGATTGGACAGTGCTATTGAAGAGAAGGCAAGAGCTTGTATGTCATGTCAGGGTGTCAGGAATGCACCCCAGTGGGCACCCCTACATCCATGGGACTGGCCTGAAAACCTGTGGCAACGTATTCATGTTGACTTCGCTGGCCCCCTTGAAGGAAGCATGTTCTTGGTGGTGGTAGATGCTGTCATAAATGAAGGGAAGGGGGAGAGGGTCTGATGCAGTGCTATAAAATCCTCTTACCAGTAAAGGGTTAAGAAATACAGGTAGCCAGACCGACACCTGACCTGGCTGGCATCTGACCAATAAGGGGACAAGATACTTTCAAATCTTAGGAGGGGGGAAGGCTTTGTGTGTGTGTCTTTGTCTGAGTCAGAGTAATCTTGGAAGACAGAAGGAACCTGCAGAAAATCAAACCTCCCTTTTCTGAAGTAAGTTTAGTCAGCCCTGCGAGTAGATTTCTGTTTAATTTTGGCTTGGGAATTCCCTGTGTTAGAAGGGGCAGTGGGGGAAGTTATTCATGGTTTTCTGTAACTTTAAGGTTTTGTCCAGAGGGGGAAATCTCTCTGAGTTTGGAAATATAGTGCCCTGTAAAATAGTTACCATCCTGATTTTACAGAGATGATTTTACCTTCTTTATTTTTAATAAAATCCTTCTTTTAAGAAGCTGACTGTTTTCTATGGTGTTAAAACCCAGGGGGTGGGTTTTTAGATCACTGTGTAACCAATTGGTTGGGAGATTGTTCTCAAGCTTCCCCAGGAAAGGGGGTGTACGGCTTGAGGGGGTATTTTGGGGGGGAGGGAAGTTCAAGTGATTCCTTTCCTGGATTCCTGTTAGATACTTGATGGTGGCAGCGAAAGAAGCATTTCTCAGGGTGCAGGGAATTTTTGTACCTTGGGGGATTTAACCTAAGCTGGTAAAAATAAGCTTAGGGGCTCTGAATGCGGGTCCCCACATCTTTACCCTAGAGTTTAGAGTGGGGAGGGAACCCTGACAGATGCCCATTCTAAATGGCCAGAAGTCTCTATAATGCAGTCCATTACTGCAGAGAGTACGATCCAAAAACTACAGGGACTCTTTAGTCGTTTCGGTCTGCCAGAACAACTTGTGAGCGACAATGGACCACAGTTCGTCTCTCAGGAGTTTCAAAATTTTATGAAGGCAAATGGGATACACCACATCACTTCAGCACCGTATCATCCATCCACCAATGGATTAGCTGAAAGATTTGTGCAGACAATGAAACAAGCTTTGAAATCAGCAAGGGGACAACACTCCATTCAAAAGCGTCTGGACACCTTCTTACTGTCCTACAGAAACACACCTCATGCTACGACCAAGGCACCCCCAGCCTTTCTAATGATGGGACGACAGCTGCGCACTTGCTTTGATCTGCTGAAACCTTCTGAACCCAGACAAATTATGCAACGTCAGCAGCAATATCAAGTCATCAGACATGCACCCAGAGCAAAAGACAGAATATTTAGCTCGGGACAGCCAATTTTGGCTCGGAATTATACTTTTGGAGCTAAATGGGTCCCTGCCGTGACCATTGCTCAAACAGGACCTGTTTCCTACATAGTCCGGACTGCAGAGAATCTCACCTGGCGGCGTCATGTAGATCAGCTGTTGCCAGGTCATGCCAGTCCTCAGGACACATCTTCAGTTGAGTTGTCTGACTTCACCGCTTCTGGCGAGACACCGAATCAAGAATCACCTGTTTCTGACTGTTCTCCTCCATTACTGACAGCGGCTGAGATACCCCCTTGCCCGGAACAAGCTGATACCACGTCCTCACCCGTTCGCGCTACGACCCCTGAGCCCATTGTCAGGGCTGCGCCCATGGTACTTTCGGGTGCAACAACACCAGGAGTTCGCCGCAATCCACCTAGAGACAGAAGACCTCCTTAATGGCTGGATCTTTAGCTAGGGCAAACCCATGGTTATGGGGCAAAATAATCCCCGGGGTTTAGCCGGGAATGGAGGCAGTCTACCCTCCTTCTCTAGTTTAGTGTTTTTTTATTTAGGGGATGTTCTTATTAAGGGGGGAGGAATCTGTTGTGTATTTGGTTGTCGTGGTAATAGCGCCTTGTTGTTGCTATGGCAACTGAGTGATTATTAGGGGATAGCCCAGCCAGTTTTGGCTGGTTTGGTTAGTTCAGTGTGTGTGAAAATAAATGGCTGTGTTCATGGCTCACAGCTCTGTGTCTCCCATGATTTCTTTCTAAACCTGCTGCCCCAAGGATACAACAGTTTCTATCCACCTTCATTCATCCATTCATCCAATCCATACTTTTTTAACTTGCTGGCAAGAATACTGTGGAAGACTGTATCAAAAGCTTTGCTAAAGTCAAGATATATCACGTACCTGTAATCAAATGTAACCAAAGTCTTTTTGGGGAAAAAATTAGGCATGGAATGCTTCCTGGGAAGGGTATTAGGAAATGGAGGAGCGAAGGAATAGGGGTAGAGAGGTTTGGGGCTGCAGCTAGAGGAGGGAGTTGTGGGGAGGGGGATAAATGGGGATGTATGGGGAGGCAAGAGAAGTTGGGGTCTCAGGTGTGGGAGGTGTGCCCCCCCAGCTCCACCAGTGCACCCCAACCCCTGTGCCTTCCACAGGTCTGCCAGTGCACCCCAACCACCATGCACCCCAACTTGCCTACACACCACAACTCTGTCAGTGCACCCAATCCTGCATCCCAGCCCCCCGTGCACCCCAACCTCCCTGCTCTGCCAGTGCACCCAACCCAGTGCACCCCTCCCACCCCAACACTATTTCACTGTAACCCTAGTTGTCTTTCACACTAGGCACTGGCACTGCATGTGAGTCAGGTTATAGGAGGGTGGGGAGTAACAGCAATAGACACATTTGTATACCAGGGAATGAAGACTGCAGGGAGATGCTGCGTTTCCTGCTTGCGGTGAGGAGGCCCAGATACAGTCATGGCATTGGGGGCTAGGTTGGAGGGGGGAGTGCAGTCAGAGGTATATGTGTTAACAGGGTGTATTGGGGTATTGCTAAAAGAGGCAGAATTAAATTTGCATTTCCTGGTTTTCAGAAGTTTGAGTTTTACTCAGCTAAAAATTCTGCAAGGGGATAACATACCACCAAACAACCGTAATTCTGTGTTTAAGTTGTTTTTTGCCACTGAATTATAACTGTCTCATACAGGGGCGGCTCTAGGTACCAGCAAACCAAGCACATGCTTGGGGCAGCACATTTTCAGGGGCAGCATTCTGGCCTTTTTTTTTTTTTTTTGCTTGGGGCGGCAAAAGGACTGGGTAAGGACTGGGACGCTTGGGCTGGGGGCCGCCCCGCAAGGCACACGGAGCTGCCCGCAGGTGCCGCAGGGCAGCCGCTCCCCCAGCACCACAGCCGGGGCTGGGTGAAGCGCCCGAGCCGCTCGGGCTGCGGCAGGGTGGCCAGGAGCAGCAGCAGCAGCGGGGCCATAGAGGGGACTGGTGCCCAGGGTGCTGCCGTGCGGGGCCTGCGTCCCGCTGTCTGGGACTCCGCTCCCCCTGGGGCTGTCCTGCCCTGGCTCCTCAGCCCCCTGCCAGGGAAGTCCCCCTGGCTCTGCCCTCCTGGGTCCCGGCCAGTCCTGAAGGCGGGAGCCCCGGCTGGAGGGACCCTGGGCTGAGGCACGGCCCGGGAGCCCCACTGCTTACCCTGACCCTGCCAGCACCGGACAGGCTGGAGGTGAGGGGGGAGCAGGCAGAGTCGTACTGGTGTGGGGGAGCCCAGGGCTGGGGCAGCAGGGTTGCGGGGAGGGGAGAGAGAGCCCAGGGCTGGGGCGGCAGGGGGTGTGGGGAGGGGAGAGAGAGCCCAGGGCTGGGGCGGCAGGGGGGGAGAGCCCAGCCCTGGGGCGGCAGAGAGTGCAGGTGAGGGAGGGCACTGATGGGGCTGAGAGCCATGGGCTGGGGTGGCAAGGGGTGCGGGTGGGAGTGGTGGGGTGGGGGGCAGCCAAAATTTTTTTTGTTTGGGGCGGCTAAAAACCTAGAGCCGGCCCTGGTCTCATATTGAACAGTGTGTGTACATTATGTGTATATATATATAGAGAGAGAGTGTATATGCTCTAATTCTGCACTTCTGACTTGGGCAAAACTACTATTGTAAATTCTGCCTCAGTAAGGTACGCAGGATCTGGTCTTCTGTTTGTACCAGAATTGTGAAAATGTATTTTTGTCACTATTTATGGGAATGCGCCTGAAAAAAAGAACAAAAAGCATAAACTATACAGATTGAATAGATATTATTACAGATAATGTTTATGAAGACAAAATAACCAAGTGAATAAAGCATGATATAATTTGTTTTATTACTTTTACTGCACTCTTCCCTCATGTTCCTTGTAAATTTGTATGCCAGGCAATTAAGATAAAAATTTACAAGAGAGTTGATAACACTTTTCTCTTCCAAATAAAATTCATTAAATGGAAAAATGCATTCAGAAGATGAAAACCTATGCATACTGCTGGAAACACTTTACATTAGAAATGTAAATGAAATGCTCAGATTCAATCCAAATCGCATCAAACACAGCCAGATGGTTTAAGTCAGCCAATGCAGGAATTTGGAAGCAATTGGAGAACTCAGAGAAATGCCAAAAATCTAAGCCAACTTTGCAAAACTCATCTCTTAGGCAAATGTTTAAAAAATGTAATTAAAAGTACATGGAAGCAATCTAGTGCCTAATTTTAAAAAAATATATACACAGGAATGGCAATGTTATACTGTCAATCAGAAAAAAAGCTGCCGCAAAATCTGGGCCTTTTTAAAGTAACCAAATAGGACAACACCTATTTATTATTATTCCTTTGTGCTTAAAAAAAATCAGTTTGACAATATGTCAGTTTTCTGGTTTTGAAATAGAACTGTGGAGTGGGTTTTCTGTCTTTCTGTCTTTGCATGTACTGGGAAAAATCCTGCATATCCTACATATCCCAAACTCACTGTCAACATACAGTCTCGTATAAGACGGTCTGGCATCATCTAATGATGGCATCACCACCTTTTTGCTGACCAACCATAGCGGGAGCTCAAGGGCAATACAGACTGCCCCCTGCTTCAGCATCTCTGATATCCAGCCTTTGATGGTCTTGGAACCAGATGCCATATTGCTCCCAAACCCACTGGGCCACCCTTCTCCTTTGTCCCTGAGGAACAAATTCAGAGTTAAGCCTTAATGCTTTTGTTCTCACACTGGCTTGTTTTATATTATTATAACAATGATAACTGCTTACTTGTTCATGTACTTTGCAAACTTGCCAGTTCTCTGTCACTAAATCTCTATCCTACCAACCAGGTTAAAACTTCAAGCAGGCCTTAGTGCTCACTGCAGCAGAATATTAGTTTGAATGTAAATTTATTGCCAGACAGGCACTGGCATTTGCCACCTCATTTAATGCTGTCCCCTACAGAGAGAGAGATGGCTTGAACATATTGGCTTTGCTGCCATCAGTGTTTATGCTAACATGAGATTAGTTCAATAGTACCAAACTGAGGAAAGAAGAAAATATGCTAAGGAAAATTCAAAGGAAAAATATTAGTTTGATTGATCCTTTAGGTGATGCATTCTGGCATGACTCTTGCCAGCAATGGTCTTCACACTGGAAAAAAATATGATTTCAGATGCCCGTGAGTTTAATTAAGCTTCTCCACCCACTCCCAAAGTATGAATCCTTCAGAGATTTCAGAAAGAAAGCTGAATAGGGCCAACCAAAATTGTTCTCGGTCTTGGCCAAGGAATGTGATTGATGATTCAGGTTTCTCTAGTCATGAGTTTAAGGGTTGTTTTGCAAATGCTGTTAGATTCAGTTTAACAACAGCTCCTGCGTCATCTTCTTGTTTATCCAAGACACTTTTATCATCTGTTGGAAACATATCTTAGAAATCATAAAATTCCAGCTATTTGGTATAGACATAGTCCTGTGTTCACTTTCAGTTACAGAAGAATAAGTGGATCAGATGTTAACATTTTTCTAATTATATGAACTCAGACTAGAATATAGAAAATACATTAACAGATCTCTTCTAGGAAAGTTTACTTCACAGAATTTACCCCATTTCTTTCCCCTTTTTGGCACTAAGGAGCTTGCCATTGCTTACCATGGACTGAACCAAGGTTATTTTTCATTGTATTCCCAAGGAAAGTAGAGCTGAATTATTCTAAGATATTTAAAATGTGTCCACTGCATTTTCTCATGGCCTGTGTACATATATTTATAAACACAACAAACAAATAACTCTAACAATAATAAATGTATTAGACCAATATCAACACAAACTAAAATCTCTTCCTCATATTCAGCTATAAACAGAAATAAACCTTCACCAATATGCCATCAAGCTATCGCCTGAGTAAACAGCTGGGCCCTGCGCCATGCTCTGAAAGTCAACACCTCCAGGTTTTCCAGGTGGGTTCTCTAAAAATGCTCTACCCCAGCAGTTTCAAGCTTTTGCTAACACCTGCATGGTTGGCCCCCACCCCAGTATCATTTATGATCTGACTTTGTACAGACGTTTATCTTGCTGGTGTAGCGGCCCACACAGGTTCTCTTCAGGCCAACACAGACGTAACTGGATACACTAACAGCACTAGGGTGACCAGATGTCCCGATTTTATAGGGACAGTCCCGATTTTGGGGTCTTTTTCTTATATAGGCCCCTATAACCCCCCACCCCCATCCCGATTTTTCATATTTGCTGTCTGGTCACCCTAAACAGCACTGATGTTCAGCCAATGAGTGGACATTGGAGCCATACCACATATCATTGTCTGGCTACATTGGAAGAAAGACAGGGGGCAACGGATGTGGTTTACTTAGGCTGCAACTTTATTCACTTAAAATACCTCGAAGTACCAGGCAACAAATTGTACATCATACCTTCTTTAATCATCTCCACATAATATATTGAGACCCTACTGCTTTCCTTTGCATGAGGTGAATAAAGGAGAGGGATAAGCTTCTACTTTTCCAGATGTAGAAGCCCCCAAATCCCCTTCCTGAGTTCTTTTAGAGGGGGGTAGGAGAAGGAGAGGGGTCAGCTCCCTGTTGTACAAGATGTAGGACCCCCATCCCCTCCTTTCTACGCTCCCATAAGGGATGCTTTCCTTTAAATCCTTTTCCAAGCCATTTTACCATAACTGTATCCCTTCCATACTGAGTACCTGTTCTGGACATCTGCCACAAGTGCTACTAAGGTGACAAGATAGCAAGTGTGAAAAATCAGGATGGGGTGGGGGGTAATAGGTGCCTATTGTAAGAAAAAGCTCCAAATATCAGGACTATCCCTATAAAATCGGGACATCTGGTCACCCCAAGTGCTACCCACTACGTTGCAACATATAAACTAATCCCCCTACTCCACCGTACTGGGTCCCAGACCTCCTGTGGGGAAGGTGAAAACCCCACCCTGCCTTGGCCAATCTAGCAGTGAGCGAAAAATTCCTTCATAGCGCCCAAAAGAAAAGGGCAACTAGCATAATGCTCACAGGGAGTCAGAAGGGAACCTTAGCCCTGTTGCTAAGTTCATGGATGGGTGGGTGAAAGGTGGTGCCAGCCCAATCCTGGAAAAAGAGGGCCTCTCCAGGCTATCTGGGATATAAATACCCCTGCAGTCTTCCAGTCAGCAGGAAGGGCAATGCAGTGACCTTCTCTTGCCCTGGTCCCAACTACTTCCTGCCCTTCCTGTTCATCCTGGTAAATGTTCCCCTTCTCCTCACCTACTGTAAGAAGCTCTTAAAAAGACAATGCCCCTTTTCTTCCAGCTAGCTGGACAAAGACCCCCTCACATGAAGATTGTGGTCAGCACATTCTCCTCATCTGATTATCACCTCATCTAGGTGAAGATCTGGTCTGTGAATCCACCAAGCTTTCAGTAATCCCTAGAAAAACGAGCTGCCCAATTTAAGGATTGTACTGATGAGCTGGAGGAGCATTATAAGCCCGTGGTGATCAGAGCTGTTAATGCCTTCGCCCAAAGTTGCCCCCTCCCCGTACATTGACTAAGCGTCTCAGGAGCGGTGGAAGCTCCCTAAAAGTGTATGTGTGGGGTGGCACCAGTGCCTGAACTGTGGCCCTGCCCATGCACTGCCCCTTCCCCTGAGGCACTGCTCCTGTGGAGCCCCTTCCCCCCAATACCCTGACCCCCTGCTCGCTCCTCTTCTCTCTCTCCCCCCTGCCACTTGCCCTTACAGACCATCATGATTCACTGATGGACTGCATCAGATGTGCGTGGGCAGATGTGGTGAAACTTCATTTGAATCCGCCTGCCAGCATCACTCATAGGACTACACCACTACAGTAAAGGAAATGAAAATGACATCTTCATCCTCCCCAGCTGCAAAATCACAGTTGCAGAGCTATATTGAATCGTGTACTAGCTAATCAACGTAGACTGCATAAACTAATATCTGAACCAAGCACTGACCACACCAAATACAAGGTGGACTCACTGAGACAGAAAAACTTGAACTAGAGAGAAAAAGATTCATCATGCCACCAACCATGACTACGCTTGGGCCCATCACGCTCAGTGAAGCACAAAAAGCCCTGGGAAATCTTCAAGTCACCACCTGTGATACGGTTGAAGCCCATAAAGACCTACTACTAATGGAACTGTTCAGCGCCTCTTTCAATCCCTGATGCGATTCGATTTTCCCGGTCCTCAGAAACCTTATCAACAACAAATGCTCCAAACAAACAAGCCCTCCAAACAAACAAACAACAAATCAAAACAAAACACATACCGCCAACAAGAAACAACCACCACTTCCAGCAGCAGAACATCTTTCCAACCACCACCCCATTACCACTCTTGGTTTGGAAGAGCCTGAGTTTATTGATCTCCAGGAGGCATTGAAAGTTGCATTTCTTTTTGCTGGCTGTGGCTGGGGGCTGGGTTGTGTGTGGTTGGAGGATAGAGTGATTGGGTGAAGCAATTATTTTAGCTTGGGCGATTTTATGAAAAGGGGCTAGGTCAGCTGAGCAACCCATGATTCTGTGGATTTTTTTGTCCTTATTGTATACTTAGTTACTGTACATGCACCTAGAGCCATGGGATAGGCAATTTGTAAAATTAAGTTATTTACTATATTCAAATTTAACAGGTCTGACCACAGGAGCCCAGTGTATAAGCTGCCTTCCAAGCTCACCAGACTGACTTAGAAGTTACATGTTTATGTGCCTTAAACTTTGTCTATGCAGGGATAAAAAACCCACGGCTGGCGCAGGTCAGTTGTCTTGAGCTGATGCTCCAGGGCTGAAAAATTGCTATGTAGATGTTCAGGCTTGAGTTGGATTCCAAGCTTTAGAACTCTGTGGAGTTCGGTGGAGGGTCCCAGAGCTTGGGCTCCAGCCCAAGCCCGAACACCTGTACGGCAATTTTTAGCCCTGCATCCTGAGCCCGGTTAGCCCAAGTCAGCTGACCCGGTCCAGCTGTGGCCATGCTGTGGGGTTTTTATCCCTGTGTAGACATACCCTCTGACCCTAGGCCTAGCTAGGGTCTCTATGGACAGCTCACTATGCAAGTTATTCCTAGTTTTAGTAGTAACAGATTGGTACATTTTAAACTGGGTTTAGGCCTGGTCTCCCTATTTGTGGGCACAATCTGCACTCGCAAATGAACTGCAGATACAGATCTTAGCAGTTGCGGCCAAAATTTTAAAAAGTGACTAATGATTTTGGGTGCTTCCGTTTTTGGATGTCCGACTGGAGACGCCTTTAAAGGGACCTGATTTTTAGTTATGCTGAGCTCCCAAATTATGAAAATGAGGCCTTTTTGGGATGTCTCAAGTTAGCTATCCAAAAATGGAGGCACCCAAAATCACTAGGCACTTCTGAAAGTCTTGGCCATGTAGAACTACCATGTTGAACTACAAAAATGAAAAGGTAATTAGCTTTGAAAAGGTATTTGCTACCGATACGTAACTACTCAAATAAGCACTCATCGTTCCATTTTGTGTGCATAAATATTGGCATACTGCAACTTGTGCCTGAAAGAAAGAGGCCAGCCATTTAAAATGTTGCCCCATAATGTATACCCACTTGTGTGTGGTTTCTCACAGTGTTTGTCAGAACTCATAGTTTGTAGAACTGTTTAAGATCCTTTAGGATGAAAGCTATAAAATAAATGTTGATATTCACTTGATCAATTCTTTTCCTTGAGAACGCAATGAAAAATAACATTGATTTTCAGTTCAAGATAGTGTTAAGCTACAATACTTAACAGTGACCAGAGGAAAATCTTGAAAACCGCTAAAAAAAAACCGTTGAGACATTTGAAACATCCATTAAAAAGAATGGAAATAGTTTAGTACCATATAAATAATAAATTGCTTTTCTCCTACTTGACCTCTGAGTGGCATATATGTCATTTATTTAAGAGAGCACAGTATCTTTATACAGGAGTTTAGTCATCAAGAAAAAGAATATAACTGAAACTGTATGAAGACTAACAATATAGCAGTTTTGCTGATGAGGGGTAAAATTTTCAGAAATGCATAAGTGACTTAGAAGCAAAAATACCAGTCTCAAAAGTAACTTAAGCCCCAAACCACAAAGGTATTTAGGTGCCTAACTCTGATTGACTTTCAAAGAAATGTAGGCTCCTAAGTGTCTAAATCACCTTGTAGGGATATTAAAGAAGGTACTGAAAGTGATTCCCCAAGTGAAAGTAACTCCCCATAATTTGTCCCCCACAATTTAAACCTCATAGCATTACCAGGTAAAAGATCTCTTGGATCCCTTGTGAAACTTACAAACTACTGTCTGTGTAAACCATTGATTGTATCTGTTCTCAAAATGTCACATTTATTGTGAATACAAAAAGCTTTATCAAAGACAACCAAAAAAAAGACAGACACAGAATTAGAAAAATAAATCACCAGAGACAGACAACAACCAAAAAAATTAACAAGGGATCCCAGAGATCTTTTACTTGGTAATGCTATGAGGTTTAAATTGTGGGGGACAAATTATGGGGAGTTACTTTCACTTGGGGAATCACTTTCAGTACCTTCTTTAATATCCCTACATAATCCCACTTTTGTTACTTTGATTCTTTTTGTATTCACAATAAATGTGACATTTTGTCTTATCCCCTTTGAAAAGATCCTGCTGGTTTTTATTTTATTGGTATAACAACCTTTGAAAAGGGGACTTAGTCATTAAGATCACTCAACTACTTGAACTAGTTGGTGGAAAAGAGATAAGTCTTGTAAATGTAAAATGATCTTGGTATTCAAAGCACCAAAAATACACCAGTGAAACAAGCATTGATGATCTGGTGTTTGCATTAGATTTTGATGAAAGTCAGGCCTGGACTACACTAGGAAATTAAGTTGGTATAGCTACATCACATAGAGGTGTGAAAAATCCACACCCCTAAGTGATGCTTTTAACTCGAGCTGACCCCCCTCAGTGTAGATGGGAGAATTCTCCTGTTGACCTAGCTACTGCCTCTTGAAGAGGTGGAGTACCTAAGGCCTTGTCTACACTTGAAACTTCAAAGCGCTGTCGTGGACACGGCAGCGCTTTGAAGTGCGAGTGTGGTCGCGTGGGAGCGCTTGGAGACAGCTTTCCCAGCGCTCCTGTTAATCCACCTCCACGAGGGGATTAGCTCAGAGCGCTCGGAGCCCGGCTCCCAGCGCTCAGAGCCTGTCCACACTAGTGCTTTAAAGTGCTCAGACTTGCTGCGCTCAGGGAGGTGATTTTTCACACCCGATAGCCAGCAAGTTGGAGCACTATAAAATGTCAGTGTAACCAAGACCTATGCTTCCATTAGCATAGATAGTGTCTTCACTGGAGCCCTGCAGCTGCACTGCTGCATTGTTTTAAGTGTAGACAGACTCTCAGACATGGTAATTTGCAGAACTACTTTCATGTGTGAAAGTAAATTTCCCACCCTCACACCTTTGGGAGGAAAGGATTGCACTGTTGGTATGCTTTGTCTCTCAACAAAAGCAGCTGCCTATCCCTCTGTCAGAGTGCCCTCTTCTGTCAGCTTTATGGAATAATGAAATTATAGTATACACAGCTGCAGTGACTCTGTGCTTTAAAAACACATGCTAGGGGGAGAACATGCATGTTGTTAAACTCACCAAGTAATACATATTTTAAATTTATTAGCATTATCGGTTTAGCAGTTATTTAAATAAAACATCATTTTCCTAAAATTAATTACTTTGATTTTACAATATTTGAAAAAAACCCACCTAAAAAGCTCATTAAGTAGAGAAGCATAATTAATCCGGCTCCAGGTAGGAGCATATCCTTGTTGCAAAAATAGTCTTTATATATGCCCATATTCTGATCAACCGAAGGAAAGCTTTCCTCTCCACCTTCCCTTAACCTATAGTTTAGGAATAAATTTAACAAATCACATACACCATATCGATATTGAATTAAAAAATCATTAATACACCTTCTTTTACCCCCTTCTCACCAACCTTTATCCCTGGGTCATGATGGGTGCATTTAGTATGTAACCAAAAAGTTGAAAATAATGTTGCCCTTTTTGGCCTGAGGAGTTAGCCAGTTTTCAGATTTGTGCGTGTTGTCTCTGTTAGGAGGAGAAATTGATGATGAAGTGTGATAAAGGAATGCGGGGGGCAGTTCCCTTTTATGGACACCCAGCCAGCCAGTAGCTATAAAATCCCTCTTAGTAGCTGTTCTCTATTGCTCTACCTGTAAAGGTTTAAAAAGTGTCACTGCTATGCATAGGTAAAGGGAAGTGAGTGGGCACCTGGCTAAAAGAGCCAATGGGAAGGCTAGAACGTTTAAAAATGGAAACAAGACTCTCCTTTTGTCTCTGTTATTGTTCTTGGGGAGAGGCAGACAGGGAGCAGTTATGCTGTGAGAAGCTTGGGCCAGGTATGAAAAATCATCAGTATCATACCTAGAAACTACTCATCTAAAACCCCAGATATGTAAGTAGATCAGGAAATGTCTAGGAAGACGTGATTAGGTTTATCCCTTTTATTTCTTTATGGCTTGTGGATTCCTCTGTGCTAACCCCAGGTGGTTTTGTTTTGCTTGTAACCTTTAAGCTGGACCTCAGGAAAGCTACTCTTGATGCTTAATCCTTGCAGTTGTTTTTTTTAAATCTAGCAAAAGCCTAAGTTTCCAGATATATTCTCTCTTTTTTTTAATTAATAAAATTTACCTTTTTTAAGAACAGAATTGGATTTTTGTGTTTTAAGAGGTTTGTGCACATGTTGTTTAATTAGCTGGTGACAACAGCTGATTTTCCTTTTTTTTCTCTTTCTCAGCTCTTCCCCAGAGGGGGGTGAAAGGGCTTGAGAGTACCATACAGGAAGGAATTCCCAAGTGAGCCTTCCTGGGCTTTCAAAGGGGTTCTGCATTTGGGTGATGGCAGCATCTACCAATCCAAGGTCAGAGAGAAGCTGTAACCTTGGGAGTTTAATATAAGCCAGGAGTAGCAAGTATTAATTTTTAGAGTGCTTACGGGCTCCCACCTTCTGCACTCGAAGTGCCAGAGTGGAGAATTAGCCTTGACATGGTGGTAGAGGTGGGATCATTTTGAACCAGAGGCACAGACCTCAGGATTTTAAAATAACACATTTTTCCTTTTGGCCGCCTGCAAAGCCAGGAAGTTTCTTTTCTTTTCTTTTCTTTTCTTTTCTTTGTTGCCTGAGGGGGAACAGGCACGCAAAGGTTTCAGCCTGCCAAGCCAGGGAGTCCAACAAGCAGTTTATTTTTTTTCTCGCTTCGTGGCAATGAAATAGCTAGGCTAGAGTAGGGCAGCCCAGTGCATGAGGTTGCAGTCGGGCACCGAAACTCTAGAGCAACCAGTCTTTCCTAAGCAGCACGCCACGGAGAAGACAGACCCAGATCAAGTCCAGACATCCAGCTCCATGACAGAAATGCAGGGAGGGGATGGGGGACCGGGGATTTCCCAGGAGGGAAGGGCCAGTCCTCCCTAACCCGAGATCCAGGTGCTAGGATGGAGGGATGCCCTTAACCCAAACCGAGTTCTAACTGTGGCAGACAGGGATTTCTTCCTAGAGATGAAGATGGGGAGTGGTGTGTGACCGCTCTTGTGGCTTCCCTTTGCTTCCCTGTAAGAACGTTATTTTTCTGTGGGAAAGCAAAGAAATCTGCGGAGGACATGAATTCTGGGCATGCGCAGTGGTGCAGGATTCCCCCAGGAGTAAAGGATGAGTTTGCATTTATAATTTAAAAAATAACTAAAGAGAAATTCCTAATCTATTTTGGTTGTCCATGAGGGAACAAGCCTCTCAGCTTTTGGCTGAACAAACTCCCTAACATTATATCCTCTTTGCTTAAGTCCAATATGATAGTTTATTCTTGAACTCAAGTCTTTACCAGACATTTTGTGCTAATGGAAAACTAGTTGTAATTCTTGAAAAATAATAGCATATCAAGCTAGATATTATCTTTTAGCACATTTTGTTGGTATTGTACAAGTGTTATTACTCAGACTCCTAAATTTTTAACTTTTCTGAGGAAAACAAGTGTTAAAAATACCACAGTTCTATACAACATTAATGAAAACTACATGTCTGTATGACTCTCTTGATATTATTCCATAACATGTGAACGCTTTATAGTGTGAGCTATTCAGTCAGTGCAAATCCAACTATATGCAATAATTTTTACTATGCTTTCTTTTATAGGTAACTATAACTTGTGTTGTAGTTAAGAGCTTACATTTATCAGCCTTAGCTTTGTTTATAAGGTTTTACATCTTAGCTGTAAAAAATAAATCCTTAATTTAAATTTGCTATGCAAAGTCTCAGATAGTCTAAGGGTGAATTTGATTCTTTGTGTGTGCCAATAATTCAATATCTTAATTTTCACAAACAGAAGAATATGTAACATTTTCCCTACTTAAAGTAGCATTAAAAGGTATCAGTGAAAATCCACACTCAAAGAACTGTGTTGAAATTGTTATACCAATAAAATAAAAACCAGCAGGATCTTTTTAAAGGGGATAAGACAAAATGTCACATTTATTGTGAATACAAAAAGAATCATAGTAAGCAGTCAGTTATAGCTATAACATTTCATTCAGTTTCACATTCATTCACACACACACACAGGTTCTGTATAGATGTCATAGTTACCAGCCTAGAAGTTGCTCATGCCAAGTTACTGGCCAGGTAACCTGGGCATGAGGGTGGAGCCGAGTCCTTGTCAGATTCATCTGATGCTCCTGGAGGGTGGTTGCAGAACCAGACTCAAAGTCCTCAGTGTGTAGAAGCCATTCTTATAGGAATTATTTCCTATGTTAGTCTATGGGAACTGTTTCATCTTGCTGTTGCTAACTCAATCAGCAGATGGCACATTTCTGATGTTTGTGCTGTCAGATGTTATCTTGTTTTTCCCATCCTTTGAGATGGTCGGGTGGATCCCAGTTTATCCTCCGGGGGATGTTGTCTGGTCGTTCCCACTTGATGCCGCCTTCAGCCGATGGTCACTGAATTCCTAGGCTGGCACCTCCCTGCTCATTCATTCATGTACACCAAGCATTCATCAGCAGACATACTGTCTCCACCACTTTCGGGGTGTGTACTAATTTATTTGAGACTCCCTGCCCTTTGAGGGTGGGGGTCTTTCTATGCTGTTTCTAGGTACAAAGCATGCATAAAGAACAAAGTCAAATAACTTGTTTGCAAGTTTCTCATAGCAATACAGTATCTTTCTGAGAACAGATACAATCAATGGTTTACACAGACAGTAGCTTATAAGTTTTAACAGGAGACCCAAGAGATCTTTTTACTTGGTAATGCTATGAGGTTTAAATTGTGGGGGACAAATTATGGGGAGTTACTTTCACTTGGGGAATCACTGCCAGTACCTTCTTTAATATCCCTACAAAATGACATTTTGAGATTGGCTTACATTTAAAATAAAATATCAAACAAACGGGAAATCCATAGCTGAAGTTGAAAGTCCATCCTTAAGGGAAATCAGTCTCAAAACTAATGGCTGGCTAGCGAGTTGGTGGTATGTTAGAATCTCATAACAGGCCTTAGTTCTGATGTGCCAGTCAGGGGATGATGTTTGTAGTATGATAAAAAAGGAATTGCCTGAATGTAGACCGCTAACTTGTGATCCAAACTGGCTTTGTCTAATACTCTGTGGAGAAGCCATGGACAGGCAATTGTAATTTCCAGTATCTACTGGTTGACTAATTGAAGAATATTCTGAGAGTTATATTTTTGAGAATCCTTTTTAACTTTAATTTGTGACTAATAAACCATCTGCTCTGAAGGGGTGACCAACTGATTTAGGACCTTTTCCTAATTCTGGCCAAATTTACTGGAGCATTACATGGTGGTGGGATTAACATCAAATCTGTCCACTCTTCACACACCAATCTTCATTTTGTTCAATAATGACATATTGGATGGCTGTCATGCATTTTGACATCCAAGGAGGATCCACAGGGTAAGCAGGAAAAGCTTCCCAATTCTGTTTTGGAAAGTGGTAGGAAACTCTTGGGTGTTCAGTTCATGTGAACTATACATATACTGGGTTCCTCAGTGTCTCCATGCAGGAGTTTGTGCTAGATCAATCCCTGCAGGTGTGTGGAGCCCAAACCTCCAAGAGAACTCCCACCCTCTACCTCCCCAAGCACTCCATGGCCCCTGCTGTTCAGATGCCCCATCTCCTTTGTCATCTTTGAGGAAGGTAGCCAGTGCTCGGTGTCACTGTGTGGCACTGGCCCTTTAAGAGGGTGTAAGGCCAGTGAACCCTGTGGTTGGTCAGCTGACCCAAATTTGGTTTTAATGAGCACCTGGTACTATAAAAGCTCAGAGAGAGGGGGAGCCTGTGAGGGAGGACTGGTTGTGTGTGGTTTGGTAAGTTTAGTAAGGAAGCAGAGCTGCTAGAGTCCCTTGGGAGGGGAAGCAGTGAGAGCCTAAATTGTGACGGGTGAGTGGAGGAACTGTTTTGTTTGTTTGTTTGTTTTAAGTTCGGACAATACACCTGCCTAAAAGAGTCTGTGGGAGTGGCAGCAAGTCCTTAGCAAGCTGGGGAGAAGCCCTTCCTTGTGATGCTCTGACCTTCCCCTGTGCACACATTTCCAGTTGGGTTAGATTTGCTTTCCTGGGGTGTCAGAGAAATAGGGAGCTGCTCACTATGAAGACTTGGGGTGAACACATGGTCAAGGCCACTGTCTCTTACCTTGCTCATAAATGTCTTCATAGGGGTAGGAAAATTTGGGGGCCAAAATTCCCTCCTCTCTATCAGTGTCCCATCTGTCTGCCCTTTATTCTGTCTCTCTAAGATAGTCAAATTCACCTAACTAACAACTGGATGTCACTGTTCTCTCACATTTCTACTGTGGCTGTTTTACTGCAATGTTATAACTTGCTTGTGGGCTGCCAGTGAATGTGTAATGGGAACTTAAAACCATGGTAAACTGAGATACTGCATCCCTAAGCAATGAGTCTCTTAGGGACTCACTTTGAAATTAAACTATAGTCATTTTCAATATGGCATCATTTTATTGTCTGGGTGCATCTGCATATAAACTTTACTTTAGGTTCTGAGCAACCTATAAAGGCTTGCAAGAGATAAATTAGAATAAGTATAGCACTCACCATTAATCAGGAGACTAAACAAGCAGGAGCTCTGGAGGATGTACACAGCTGCCAGGCCATTTATCTTGCTGTCAAAAGATGATTCTCCTGCAGAGAGGAACTCAGATGTGGTGGTTTGGCCTCTTTTGTGTCTGTGTTTCACAGTTTGCAGAAAATACTTGTGTGTGTGTATATGATACTAAAATCACCTAGACCTTAAAGTGCAGTTCTGTGCTGAAAAATGACTGGAAAAGTGTCACCTTCCTGCTCAACAGATCTGTATCTTATGTGCACTGAGTCGTGCCTGCCTATGGAAGGGACAAAAGTGTTTACTACTTTTAACTTCTGAATGAGTAAATTAGATTGTATTCTGGCTCACTTGACAGAATTCTTAGCTACATTCAAATTACAGGCCTGCATTCTGCCCTCAGTTCACCTGTGCAACCCAACAGAGGACACGATGTATCTCATGGTGATGTGGTAAGATAGAAAGTGCACAGTTTGACCTTCAGTTCAGGTTGAATATGTGATGTTGGAGCTGGCAGTTAGTAAAACCCATTTTTTTTCTTAAACAGAGTAAATAATTGAAGAACAAGGCACGCTGTACCTCTCAATGCCATTTTCAGAGTGATTTTTCAATGTCAAAGCCCACTTTAAAAACAAGCTAACTGAAGAATAATCTGTTACTAGCTTTTCTTGTGAGCCTTAAAATTACCTCAGACCTTAAATTTATAGGGCAAAAGACTCCAATGATTTGTCTCCTTATTTTGACCTTTTACATGAAACCTATAAATCAACCAGTTTTGCACTTCTCTGGTTATTGTCCTGAGCTCTTGGGAAAAGAATTATTTAATCTGGATCCTGACACAAGGAAGAAAGGAGAGCAGTGGAATACAAACCCTGGACTTCAGAAAAGCAGACTTTGACTCCCTCAGGGAACTGATGGGCAAGGTCCCCTGGGAGAATAACATGAGGGGGAAAGGAGTCCAGGAGAGCTGGCTGTATTTTAAAGAATCCTTATTGAGGTTGCAGGAACAAACCATCCCGATGTGTTGAAAGAATAGTAAATATGGCAGGCGACCAGCTTGGTTTAACAGTGAAATCCTTGCTGATCTTAAACACAAAAAAGCAGCTTACAAGAAGTGGAAGATTGGACAAATAACCAGGGAGGAGTATAAAAATATTGCTCAGGCACGCAGGAGTGAAATCAGGAAGGCCAAATCACAGTTGGAGTTGCAGCTAGCAAGAGATGTTAAGAGTAACAAGAAGGGTTTCTTCAGGTATGTTAGCAACAAGAAGAAAGTCAAGGAAAGTGTGGGCCCCTTACTGAATGAGGGAGGCAGCCTAGTGACAGAGGATGTGGAAAAAGCTAATGTACTCAATGCTTTTTTTGCCTCTGTCTTCACAAACAAGATCAGCTCCCAGACTGCTGCACTTGGCAGCACAGTATGGGGAGGAGGTGACCCGCCCTCTGTGGAGAAAGATGTTGTTCAGGACTATTTAGAAAAGCTGGATGAGCACAAGTCCATGGGGCTGGATGCACTGCATCCGAGGGTGCTAAAGGAGTTGGTGGATTTGATTGCAGAGCCATTGGCCATTATCTTTGAAAACTCATGGCGATCAGGGGAGATCGGACGACTGGAAAAAGGCTAATGTAGTGCCCATCTTTAAAAAAGGGAAGAGGAGGATCCTGGGAACTACAGGCCAGTCAGCCTCACCTCAGTCCCTGGAAAAATCATGGAACAGGTCCTCAAGGAATCAATTCTGAAACACTTAAAGGAGAGGAAAGTGATTGGGAACCGTCAGCATGGATTCACCAAGGGCAAGTTATGCCTGACTAACTTAATTGCCTTCTATTGCGAGTAACTGGCTCTGTGGATGAGGGGAAAGCAGTGGACGTGTTATTCCTTGACTTTAGCAAAGCTTTTGATACAGTCTTCCACAGTATTCTTGCCAGCAAGTTAAAGAAGTATGGGCTGGATGAATGGACTATAAGGTGGATAGAAAGCTGGCTAGATTGTTGGGCTCAGCGGGTAGTGATCATTGGCTCCATGTCTAGTTGGCAGCCGGTATCAAGCAGAGTGCCCCACGGGTCGGTCCTGGGGCCGGTTTTGTTCAATACCTTCATTAATGATCTGGAGGATGGTGTGGACTGCACCCTCAGTAAGGTTGCAGATGACACTAAACTGGGAGGAGTGGTAGATACGCTGGAGGGTAGGGATAGGATACAGAGGGACCTAGACAAATTAGAAGATTGGGCCAAAAGAAATCTGATGAGGTTCAACAAGGACAAGTGCAAGAGTCCTGCACTTGGGACGGAAGAATCCCACACACTGCTACAGACTTGGGACCGAATGACTAGGCAGCAGTTCTGCAGAAAAGAACCTAGGGGTTACAGTGGACGAGAAGCTGGATATGAGTCAACAGTGTGCCCTTGTTGCCAAGAAGGCTTACGGCATTTTGGGCTGTATAGGTAGGGGCATTGCCAGCAGATCGAGGGACGTGATCATTCCCCTCTATTTGGCATTGGTGAGGCCTCATCTGGAGTACTGTGTCCAGTTTTGTGCCCCACACTACAAGAAGGATGTGGAAAAATTGGAACCAGTCCAGCGGAGGACAACAAAAATAATTAGGGGGCTGGAGCACATGACTTATGAGGAGAGACTGAGGGAACTGGGATTGTTTAGTCTGCAGAAGATAAGAATGAGGGGGGATTTGATAGCTACTTTCAACTACCTGAAAGGGGGTTCCAAAGAGGGTGGATCTAGACTGTTCTCAGTGGTATCAGATGGCAGAACAAGAAGTAATGGTCTCAAGTTGCAGTGGGCGAGGTTTAGGTTGGATATTAGGAAAAACTTTTTCAGTAGGAGGGTGGTGAAGCACTGGAATAGGTAACCTAGGGAGGTGGTGGAATCTCCTTCCTTAGAGGTTTTTAAGGTCAGGCTTGACAAAGCCCTGGCTGGGATGATTTAGTTGGGATTGGTCCTGCTTTAAGCAGGGGGTTGGACTAGATGACCTCCTGAGGTCCCTTCCAACCCTGATATTCTATGATTCTATGATCTGAACTAATAGTGTTACTCCGTTGGATTTAGTATAACAGATTAGGTCATTAGCTGTTCAAATCCAGTAGCCTGCCTTCTGTATTACCCTATATGTGATGCTTCAGAGGAAAGCAAAATAGTCCCCATAAGTGACTTGACCAGTTGTGCAATACTAGTGCATAGTGGGAGGGGGAATTCTTTCCTGATCTTCCTTATGATCAGTTTAATGCCCTGAATCATGAAATTTGCTTACCATTAATTTTCTTGTACAAAAAAGTACTAAAACCTTAGGTTTTGACAGTCATCGGGTCCTGAAGCACACTTCCCTGTCTCTGAGCCAAGGACTTGTGTGGAAACTTCAGTATCCACCCTAAAGGACTGAAAGTGCCAAGATAACTTGTGTTTTGTGCACACAAAAATCAGGAGCTTAACACGTTACCACAAATAACTGTGGGAGGCAGCGTTAAACCCTAACAGAAATGAAAGGAGGTGCTGAATGATCTCGCTGCTTTGGGAATCATGCCTTGCCATATTTTCCAAGACTGCCTGCAAACAGTTATGCAGGCTGGAGATAAGGTGAATTATGCTGGCCGCCGAGGAGACATCCTGCATCATGAAATCAGCATAGGATGGGCGGGAAAGCTCACAAGCTTTTCTCTTTACAATACAGCATATGTTCTGTAAATGTATGTATATAGACAGTTCGATTCTATCATTACGTTCTAAGAGAATGTTTCTCATACTCTTTAGGGTCATGAACATATGCTGCCAGTTAGAGTTTGTGGCAAACTTTAGGATTCAGGACTGTGGTGGGACATTAGATGGGGAGGGCTCTGAGCTACTCCAGATAATTTTTTCCTTTGTGTCTGGCTGCCCACCTGCTCAGGGTCTAACTGATCGCCATAGTTGGGGTCAGGAAGGAATTTTCCCTTGGGTCAGCTTGGCTGAGACACTCTGGGGATTTTTTTGCATTCCTGTGCAGCATAGGGAACGGGTCAGTTGCCACTTTAAATCAGTGTAAATGGCAGATTCTCTGTAACTTGAAGTTTTTAAACTATGATTTGAGGACCTCAGTAACTCAGCCAGAGGTTATGGGTCTATTACAGGAGTGAGTGGGCAAGGTTCTGTGGTCTGCAATATGCAGGAGGTCAGACTAGATCACGGTAGTCCCTTCTCACCTTAAAGTCTAGGAATTTAGTGTTAGGGCTTGCTGAACTACTCCTCCTCTATTGTATTCCTGCTGTGTGTAACCTCATTTTCTCCAGTTGTCAGACTTGGCTTCCTCCAATTCTCCCATACCCATGACTTTTCATGGGATCTATGATTCTGAAAGTCTTTCTTGCTAGGCATGGGCTGTCACTGCTTTGGAACGCCATGTGTTCTGGTTTTGTACCTCTTTTGGAAGAGAGTTCAAAGAGATTTAATCATGGATGCCTTAAGGTTTTTATTTCATCCTGACTGGCTTCTTTTAGAAAACAAATACTTGAATATCACAATATTTTACACTTATATGCAAACTCTCTGGGACAAAAATTGTCTTGCTGTTCTCTATGTATGTATAATGCCTAATCCCTCGCTGATACTACTACCACGCTGACATTGCATTATTAAATACTACTAATAAATAACAATACTTTCCATGTCATGATCTCAAAGAACTCCACGTATGTATGTGTTTTCTTTAACCACATTTTACAAATGGGGAATTGGACACAGATGTTAAAGGCAATGTATTCAAACACGGGTGCCTAAAATCCCTATTTGGATGGCTAAATAACTAGCCTGCTATTTAGAGGACAATCATGCTTGTGGGTGCTCAGCACCTTTGAAGGTTGCTGGATTGAGACCAAAGTGCTCAATTTATTCACAGAGAAGGTACACAGAACCCCAGGCAGTGAGAGCATAAGCTTCCCAACTCTTCCACCACTGGCTCTCAGTTCTACCCAGAAGGGACCACCTCTAGGTGATGAGGACAGAGTTAAGTCCTGGAGCCCATTAGCTGAAATTGCTGACAAAGTTATCAAGGGTGCCAGCTACGGAAGTGTCTTTGTGCTGTGGATCTTTCTTCGTTTTGGAGCTGGACTTGAGACCCTGTTTCTTCGCAGAGGCCAAACTGCTATCACATTTCATGACCACTTTTGTTTATTATGGACCTGGACTAAATTTGAACCAGCATCTCAGAAATAAAAAGGTCTGTGTCCCACTGCCAGTCCTCTTATCCATCCATTCCTCCTATGTTTTTCACTCCATGTTAATCCTAATAAACGCTGCTGATCAGCACTGTCTTTGTGCTGCAGGGTCCCATTCTCTCAAGCTCTCAACTATAGGAATTGTCTGCACTATGCTTGAAGGCCAAAGCAGCTCAAATATGTGAATTCTCATAATAATGCTAATAAAATTAACTTACTCATTCCCTCCTCTAGACTTCCCAGTGCTTGCTTATTCTGTGTCTGGTTTGTGTAGATTGTAAAGCCTTTTGGGCAAGGAATGTCTGCATCTTGTAGAGAGACATGGTGGGTGAGGTAATATCTTTCATTTGACCAACTTCTGCTGGTGAGAGAAACAAGCTTTCGAGCTTATACAGAGCTCTTCTTCTGGTCTTGTACACAGTGACACTTATTGTTGGAGCTTAATAAATAATAATCTTGATGCTACTTGCCACCTATTTCCTGTCTCCGCTTTTCCTGCTCAATTGTTTCACATCCTAAACTGTGATGAGCTGGCAGGTTGGAAGGAACTGAATTATTACTCTCCTTTCCTCCTCACTGCATCTAGTCTTAAAGGGGCAGGACAAGAAACAGAATTCCTATCCCATATGATTAACTATTTTTAGAAGACTTTTGATCCCCTTAAAACATGGACTAGTGAGCATTAATTTTGAGGGATTTCTTACTGAAATAAATCTGTTGGAGGGAGCTGAGTTGGTGACTTTATCAGGTCAGCCCCAGAAGGTCAGGTGATACAAATTAGCCAAGTGCTTGAAGCAGTTCTGGTAACTTTGATGAGCACATGTTTGCAGTGTGGGTCCATAAAGTAGTTAATCTCTATAAAATCCTAGACTTTATGCCTTTGGAAGCATTAATTCATGTCTTAGCAACATCGCACACTGATTATTATAATTCTTTGTGTGTTGTCTTACCATCTGCCTACCTACAGAAATTACAATCGCATTGAATTCTACTGCCAGAATCCTGAGCCATGCTAAGAAATATGAGAATACCTGGTTGGTTGATGCTGTCATGGTTTTTCAAACAGCAGCCAAAACTAATATATCAATCTGAGCTTCCTTAGCTCAAGGGAACAGTACTTGGTCTAGGGAAGAGTACTTGGTCCTGCTAGTGAAGGCAGGGGACTGGACTCAATGACCTTTCAAGGTCCTTCCAGTTCTATGAGATAGACATATCTCCATATATTCTTGTTATTGTTAAGCCTCCTCACAGTTGCAATGCCTTCCATACTTTCCCCTCTCATTGTACGCTAACAATAAATAGTAGTTGCCCAGCGGCTAGGAATGACGGGAGTTCTCCTGTTGACTTCAATGGAAGCAGGAGCAGGTCCCAAAGGTAGTTATTCACTCGTTTTCAATATTGTCATTCCCACTTGCTGCCAACCAGATGGCACCGTGCAGATATTATGGAACCATGAAATTAGAGATTGAAAAGGCGAGAGCTATTGGGCCCAGTTTTCAAGGCCTGACACCTGAGATCCATGTGCAAAAATGCATTTCAGAATTGTGCTATATTTGCATGTGTTGCTGCCATGATTGTGTGTGCAAATCAGGTGACTGCATGCTCCCGGGACTAGTTAGGTATCTAGTCAATCATTTGGATACACCGTCACCTGACTTGCATGTGCAATCACAATAATTGTGCACAAAAATGTGTGAAATATTTTGTGGGCCTGAGTTTTCTCTTTGAAAGATTGGCCCATTCCTTTCCAATCCATCATCCTGCCATTTCATTATTGGTCCCCTACCTAACAGTCTCCAGGGCTTTACCACCATCAAGCAATAGGACTTCTGCCACTTCCCTAGTAGGCAAAGTGTACCCGTAGTCTAGTGGGTCTCATCCTCAAAACGTTTCCTGATAGTTGCTGCTTATGGCGTATGTCTGCATAAGCAAACAAAAGATTATTGCTCAGAGCTTGGCTATGTGTGAAAGTTTTGCCAATTATACCAGTATAGTAATAGTTATGCTGGTATAATTCCCTGTGTGGAGGTACTTAATCCAGAATAAGAGTGGCTTGTATTGGTTTAGTTTAAATCCCTTCCAAAGTGACATAGGCGAAACTAAAAAAAGTCCTCTTGCACCAGAATACGTATGCCCACGTGGGAATTGTACTAGTGTAACTGTATCAGTTTAAGTTCACACAGTAGCTGATGCTAGTATACCTTTCCCATGTAGACAAGCTTTCACTCTCAAGGAGGCTGAAATCTGAATGGGCACGATGACTGAAGTGCTCTCACCCCTCCATGGGATTGCTCCAGGTCAGAATTCAGTCACAGTCGCAAGGAAGCGTGCAAAGCTGCTGCACCCACTCTCTGGCTATATGTAGGAGTTCAAGGTAAATTATAGGATGTAATTATATAATCCAGAGTTCTGTTTTTAAAATGATTGTTTAGATGGGATAACGTACCACATTTGAAATGTCTATGGAATTTTAACCATTTTCTCTTGAATTCAAGCTACAAGTCTCAACTTCTTCCTTGTATTTTTCCATGTTGTGAACATTAGCCTAGTCTGATCTCTTTTAGAGCTTCACACACAAGTGAAATCTGTCTCTACTCTCCTCCTCCCCTTCTCTCCATATATTCACCCTGCTGTTAAGGAGTCACTTTTATTTGTGAACTAGATTTTTTTTTTAATCTTACATTTTGCTGACAAAACCAGAAATTTGGGAGTCGTGAAACAAAGCCATCCAAACCTTCTCAGTTTATACTGCTCAGTACAATTATAAATATTTAAGATCAGAAATTATAGATCATATGCAACACGTTTAAAAGGCCTATGTGACTTAGAACCCTATTAACTTTCAATGAGGTTCAATTAGGCTCCTAAGACCCAGATTGTTAAAGGTATTTAAACACCTAACTCCCATTGATTTCAATGGGAGTTAGGTACCTAAATACCTCTGAGGAACTGGGTCCTAAGTCACTTTTAAAAATGGAACGTAGGGTATGTTTACCCTACAATTAAAAACCCGTGGTTGGCCTGTGCCAGCTGACTCAGGCTCGGGGGGAAGGGGCTGTTTAATTGTGGTGTAGCTATTCGGGCTTGGGCTGGAGCCCAGGCTCTAGGGCCCTGTAAAGTGGGAGGGTCCCAGACCTTGGTCTGCAGCCTGAGCCCCAAAGTCTACACTGCAGTTAAACAGCCCCTTAGCCAGGGCGCCTCATGCCTGAGTCAGCTGGCGCAGGCCAGCCACAGGTGTCTAATTGCAGTACAGACATACCCTTAGGCTCCTATGTCACTTAGATTCCTTTGAAAATTTTACCTCAGCTCTTAGACAGATTTATAATGTGATCAAAGGAAACATGCAGGTTAATAAAGATTTTAAAAATCCCAAACTTTTTTTGTTAATTTTGTGGGATTATTTCATAGGTGGGTTTTTCTTATAGGGGAATATCAAGCTAAAGGAATGCTGTTTACATCATTATACAGAAAGGAGAGTTTGGCAGTGGGTTTTGCTAGCTGAGTGAAAGTATCCCATCATGTTCCAGGAACAATACAGCAAATTGCTTGTTTTCCTGTAAGTAACAGTATGATAGTGATAGGTTTCAGTGTAGTAGCCGTGTTAGTCTGTGTCAGCAAAACGAAAATAAGAAAGAAAAACTTGTAGCACCTTAGAGACTAACAAATTTATTTCAGCATAAGCTTTCGTGAGTTAGTACCCACTTCATCGGATGCATGGAATGAAACACAGTAGACAGATATTTATACAGTCAGAGAAACATGATAAAGTGGAGGTGCATAGACCAACCTTAAGAGGCTAATTAATTGAGAGGAACCATAACAGCAGGGGAAGAAAAACCTTTGACGTGATAAACAAGATGGTCACACAGGTGTGAATGAGGATCATTAACTTAAGGGAAATAGATTCAATTAACGTAATGGCCGAGCCATTCCAAGTCCTTATTTAATCCTGAGGTAATGCAATCTAGTTTGCATATCAATTCGAGTTCAACAGTTTCTCTTTGAAGTCTGTTTTTGGAGTTAATCTGTCGCAACACTGCTACCCTCAAGTCTGTCACTGAGTGATTAGGGAGGTTGAAGTGTTCTCCTACTGGTTTTTGAATGTTATGATTCCTGATGTCAGATTTATGTCTATTTATTCTTTTGCGTAAAGACTGTCCGGTTTGGCCAATGTACATGGCAGAGGGGCATTGCTGGCACATGATGGCATATATCACATTGGTAGATGTGCAGGTGAATGAGCCCCTGATGGCGTGGCGGATGTGATTAGGCCCTGTGATGGTATCACTTGAATCGATATGTGGACAGAGTTGGCATCGGGCTTTGTTGCAAGGATAGGTTCCTGGGTTAGTGTTTTTGTTGTATGGCGTGTGGTTGCTGGTGAGTATTTGCTTCAGGTTGGGGGGCTGTCTGTAAGCAAGGATTGGTCTGTCCTCCAAGATCTGTGAGAGTGAGGGATCATCTTTTAGGATAGGTTGTAGATCTTTGATGATGCGCTGGAGAGGTTTTAGTTGGGGGCTAAAGGTGACGGCTAGTGGTGTTCTGTTATTTTCTTTTTTGGGCCTGTCTTGTAGTAGGTGACTCCTGGGTACTCTTTTGGCCCTGTCAATCTGTTTTTTCACTTCAGCAGGTAGGTATTGTAGTTGTAAGAATGCTTGATAGAGATCTTGTAGGTATTTGTCTCTGTCTGAGGGATTGGAGCAAATGTGGTTGTATCTTAGAGCTTGGCTGTAAACAATGGATCATGTGGTGTGTCCAGGATGGAAGCTGGAAGCATGTAGGTAAGTATAGCGGTCAGTAGGTTTCCGGTATAGGGTGGTGTTTATGTGACCATCACTTATTAGCACAGTGGTGTCTAGGAAATGGACCGCTTGTGTGGCCTGGTCTAGGCTGAGGTTGATGGTGGGATGGAAATTGTTGAAATCATGGTGGAATTCCTCAAGGGCTTCTTTTCCATGGGTCCAAATGATGAAGATATCATCAATGTAGCGCAAGTAGAGTAGGGGTGTTAGGTGATGAGAGCTGAGGAAGCGTTGTTCTAAGTCAGCCATAAAAATGTTGGCATACTGTGGGGCCATACAGGTACCCATAGCAGTGCCACTGACTTGAAGGTATATATTGTCTCCAAATGTGAAATAGTTGTGGGTGAGGACAAAATCACAAAGTTCAGCCACCAGGTTAGCCGTGGTAGTATCGGGGATACTGTTCCTGACAGCTTGTAGTCCATCGTTGTGTGGAATGTTAGTGTAGAGGGCTTCTACATCCATAGTGGCCAGGATGGTGTTGTCTGGAAGATCACCAATGGATTGTAGTTTCCTCAGGAAGTCAGTGGTGTTGTGAAGATAGTTGGGAGTGCTGGTAGCATAGGGCCTGAGGAGAGAGTCTACATAGCCAGACAATCCTGCTGTTAGGGTGCCAATGCCTGAGATGATGGGGCATCCAGGATTTCCAGGTTTATGGATCTTGGGTAGCAGATAGAATGCCCCTGGTCGGGGTTCTAGGCACGTGTCTGTACAAATTTGTTCTTGTGCTTTTCCAGGGAGTTTCTGGAGCAGATGGTGTAGTTTCTTTTGGTACTCCTCAGTGGGGTCAGAGGATAAAGGCCTGTAGAATGTGGAGTTACAGAGCTGCCTGACAGCTTCTTGTTCATATTCCAACTTATTCATGATGACGACAGCTCCTCCTTTGTCAGCCTTTTTGATTATGATGTTAGAGTTGTTCCTGAGGCTGTTGATGGCATTGTGTTCTGCACAGCTGAGGTTATGGGGCAAGTGATTTTGCTTTTCTACAATTTCAGCTCGAGCACGGTGACGGAAGCAGTCTATGTAGAAGTCCAATTTGTTGTTTTGACCTTCAGGAGGAGTCCACGCAGAATCCTTCTTTTTGTAGTTTTCTATTTCCCTTCAGTTAACGATCCTCATTCACACCTGTGTGACCATCTTGTTTATCACGTCAAAGGTTTTTCTTCCCCTGCTGTTATGGTTCCTCTCAATTAATTAGCCTCTTAAGGTTGGTCTATGCACCTCCACCTTATCATGTTTCTCTGACTGTATAAATATCTGTCTACTGTATGTTTCATTCCATGCATCCGATGAAGTGGGTACTAACTCACGAAAGCTTATGCTAGTATGATAGTGGTGTCTCTCGTGTATATAGTCGCTGGAAAAGGATAATTTGTCTGAGTACATCATTTCATTATTTTGGTGCCTGAATTTTATTAAATCATACAATCGTAATAAAACTAAACTAACAACTTTGTCACTCCCAGCTACTGATTGTTCCAAGGAACTCACATAAGAGAGCACAACAAAAAAAGGTCACATAATATTCAGAGTTTTAGCCATTTGTATCCAGGCTAAAGTGACGAGGGGCAAGGTTTTAAAGGTATTTAGGCACCTAAAGATGCAGTTAGGCACCTACTGGGACTTTCAAAAGAGCCCAACTTGCTTAGGTGCTTTAGAAAGTCTCACCATATACTCAGGCAAATCTTTAAGTGCCTAAATACCCTTGAAAGTCGGGCCCAAAGTCTTAACAATATAAACTTCCTCCTTGGTAAAATATTACATTCCTCCATATACACAGAACAAACAATTCCAGGCTTAATGTATTTTATTTTGGATTAAGAAAACTGAACAGGAAAAGAAAATAAAATCTTCAGGGGAGAGCACGTTTTGTGTATCTTCTGTGTAACATTCTGCACTAAGGAACACATTACTTTTTTCTGTAGACAGCACAGTTCTTAGAGAAGCAGAGTCATAACTGTTCCTTATGTAGGGAAAATTAGGACTCTACCATAAGACAGTGAAAAAGAAAACGAAATAAGCTTGATTATGAAGTTCAGAAGTAGCCAAAATGTTGCTTCCTCATTGCACTTTCTGTGAACATAATGGCGTGGGAGAAATCTAGCTCTTCATAAAGTTTATATCAAAAATGTAACTAAACAAAAAATCCTATACACTTCTTTTTTCCAGAAGCTATGATGGCAAGCCTGGTATGAATCTCCATGTATTAACTGGTTAAAACGGCAGTTTTGTGAAAAATTGCTGCTGCTGGTAAAACTCCATTTTTGCTGGCCTTGTGGAGTGCAAACAAATTGGTATTTTCTACCTCAGCAAAAAGGGTTGTTTTTTTTTAAATGAAAACTTATTTTCCTACTGTTAAATACATAGGTGCTGGAATAGGGGTGGTGGGGATGCAGCTGCACCCCCTGGCTTGAAGTGGTTTCTAGCATATACAGGGTTTACAGTTTGGTTCAGTGGCTCTCAGCAGCCCCACTACACAAATTGTTCCAGCACCCCTGATTAAATATCTCCCCCACACAGCAAAAAAATTATACAGGCCGTAGGGTATCATTAAATGAGTGTGCAGAGTATAAAGAGCGACAACAGCAATGTGTCGTAGATGCTGCTGAGATGCAGACTTGTGCAAGTCTCTGCTTCTGTCAAAACACAACATGCCGGAGGCACAGATACTTCCTCCTGAATTAGCCTTGTTCAACTTTTCTGAATGATGAAATCTGACAGTCAAGTACTAGCTGTTTGGGTGGATGCAGTTGTAATCAGAGAAATAGATGTTACATGAACACACTCTATCGTAGCATGTGTCACCTCCTTGTGTGGAGGAGTGGCTTTAGGGTGACCAGCCAGCCAGCGTAAAAAATCGGGACAGGGGGTGGGGGGGTAATAGGAGCCTATATAAGAAAAAGCCCCCAAAATTGGGACTGTCCCTATAAAATCGGGACATCTGGTCACCCTAAGTGGCTTGTTCATAGGTTTTATTCCTAATTCATAAAGGTAGTTCAGCCAACAGACCTATGTTCTGAAGGACACTGAGACTTTCTCAAGCTTGCTTCACGTCATCTTTTGTAATATAATATATAAACGTTTTCCTTTTTATACAGTGCACAACAATTTTAACACATAGCTATATCCTTTGTGCATTCCATCCAGGGAATTTTGTGTTTCAAGTGAGTTCACGACCATACTTAGCTCTTACACACCACTTTTTGTCAATGCTCTCCACAAATAGGGCTAGAATTATTATCCCCATTTTACAGATGGGGAAACCAAGGCACAGAAAGGCTGCTCTAGCTTGCCTAGGGGCTAATGCCTGCTGCCCCCAGGATTAGGGAGTTACAAAAAGCTGCATCAGCTACTGTGTGAACTTAAACTGATACAGTTACACTAGTACAACTCCCACATGGGCACACTTATTCTGGTGCAAGAGGACTTTTTTTGGGTTAGACTATGTCACTTTGGACGGGATTTAAACTAAACCAATACAATATTTTGCCCTGTACCCTAGACTTGCACTGGGTCCAGCTCAGCTGGTCCAGCAGATCTGGGCTATTATTCCCTCCATTTGATTTTGAAAGCATCAGCCTTTGCCTATTAAGCCTACCAATGATGATATAAATGATAGTATTTTCTTAATTGGAAGAAAGAGCTTTTGCTGCTGTTGTTGCGGGCTTTTACATGCATGAGAAAGAATTTAGTTCTTGTGAAAGGTACTGATCCGGCAGGCAGGATATTGTCATTCGTTCTGCATTTAACCACAGAAGAGGTATAGCATGAACAGCAGCAGTGCAACCTTCCTCACCAATGGGGCCTTAAACCTGAGCTGGAGGAGTCATTTCTAGGGATGAGAAGATAGTGAAGTACCTGAGAAAATGCAACACTTAAAATCAGTAGGACAAATAGAGCCCATGGTGTAATGAGGTTCATTGGCTTTAGCAGTTACACCCACTTACACCAGAGCTAAATTTGTCCAGTGTGGGTCCATGGGTGAAAATGAGGGTGGAATTTGACCCTGCATAATTACTGGAAGTGAACTGCTCCTGTTTACTCACTCTTCAGGATTTATGTATTCAGAAAGGAAAACAATAACAAGTAACTCAGGATTTATGTATTCAGAGAGAAAAACAATAACAATAACTTGTAACAGACAGAGGACATTAGAGGAACAAGATAACATCAGTATGCCAAGTCTATGCATTTCCCTGCTCTGTGATCTGTCTCATTGTCTGATTATTTCATCTGGGTTGTAAATTTTGGTGATTAGATCTTTCTTGTTCTGCAGTTAGTCCATGTGTGAACTTCCCACTGAAATTAGTGGAAGTTTTGAATTATGGGGCTACTTTCTTTTTGCCTTAAACAGTATATAAAAAAGGGACTACTTTATGGTGTTTTACTTTACAAGGTGGTGGTTTGGTAGATCTTGTGTAACACAGTGACAAGGCATGTGTAATGTCCCCCTCTAGTTATCGGTCTACATGGAAGATAAGTCTACTACTGCTGCCAGCTAATACTTAAGTTATTCCTTTAGCTTAAGCGATAACGGTTTGTGGTCAAATGCTGAAGGTCTTGGGTTCAAACCCTTCTGTTGACCCACATGAGGGAGGTCATTATATCTGTAATGCCACAAGTCATTGTGCAATAATGTCCTCTTTAAGTTTGTGTGATGAATCTGGTGAAAAAATTTTGCTTGAAAAGAAAGATGTAATTAATAGGTCAACTGTTTCTTCTGGCTGGGATGAATCACTTGCCTCTGCCAATAAGTTTGGATGTGACTGGGGAAGGAAATTAAAAGGCTCCCTAAACTTGTGCTACAGGAAAAATTAGCAGTCTAAATCTATGGATGAGTGTGAATGTTTTATCATTTGCCTTAAAGATAATTTGCTTTGACGGTAGACAGGCTTTGGATCAATCTTGTCTGCAAACATTGGTCAGATTCATACTGGAGAAATATAATGATCATATTGATAATATGTTGTCTAGCTACCTTACTGCTCAGGCTGAAAGTTCAGAAAATAAAAAATCTTAACTGGAATTTGAACTTTGGTCCTAATGGTCAAAATATTAAAAGGAAGCCAGTTATGTGTTCTCCTGAATCCTTCTGAAAAGGACCTTCTGTTTTGGCATGGGTGACACATGTGGCTTTCACACTAGAACTGTGGGAGATCCAGGAAAGATACATCATCTGGGTCATTCAGGCTGGCGTACATTGCAGTGTATTCAGCTATTTCTTCCGAAAGCAGGATACCTTCCTCTGGCTCGTGTCTGATGCAGACCAAGGCACTAGGGTTTGGCAGCACTCAAGCATGCCCACTGGTAGCATGGCATCTGGGGTTTTACAGCTCCTGGTTCAGAGCCAGAAGAATATTCTGTTCTGCCTTTCTGTGGCTAGAATTGACTTAGACTTTTTTGTTGTTCTGGGCTGTTGAAATGTATCTGTTCCAAATGCCATCATCACAGTTATGTTTTTTTGCTTCAAGGAGACTATGAACAATTTCAATTTTTTCAAAACTGGAAGGAGCAAAAAGACAAGCTCGTTCTCTTTGTGGTCTCTTGGATTCTCCTCCTCTGTTCTCAACCCAGAGAGATTCTAAAGTCAAAATAACCCTCTCCCCCAAATATCTCATATGGGCCAGCTTAGTGAGTCTAAACTGCAGATCTGAAATCTCGTCCCTTGATTTGTGTTTAACACATGAATAATAATAAAAAATTAAAGTAGCAAATAAGATACCATTGCTGTACAACAGAAAGAGAATGGATTAAGAAGTTGGACTACTACTGTTTTGCCACAGAGTGTCACTCTTATTCTGCATATTGCTTAGCTGGGCTATTCTCTTGGTAGTTAAATGGCTTGTTCAGAAACCTCAAGATGTATTGGTTTGGCTCAAACTAGAGTCTGCAGCCTTGTTTTCCCATGTATGGAGGAATATCCATATCTATTGAGTGAAAACATACATTTCTAAAAAAACATAGTGTAATTATTTCTGATCAGGAAAAAATGTCTAACAAAAAATTTTTCACTGAAACAAATTCTTGAGATTTTTTTCCTTCAAAGAAATAAAAAATGGGGTCAAAAAAATTCATTAAGGCCCCAGTCTTGGAATGTGATGTATCCATGCACATCCCGTGACAGGTTGAGTCTAGAAATATATCCCTAAATTATTGTAATTAACTAGTCATTCAATTGTAATGAGGAATTCCTCAGCATGTGAACTCGCAAAAGATTTGGGAAAAATTAATTTGGGGGGGGGGGATCAGAGCTTGCGCATGTCATTACATTTGGGTTCAGATTCTGGTTTGGATGTGTGAAATATTGAGGGGAGAACCCCTGTACTCAACCTGATCTTCTTGCAGTTTCCACACCTCTCTGTTTATTTCTATCCATTTCAGTTTTAAATCATGAACATTTAGGACAGCAAGACTTTTTTTTTTTTTCTAAACTGTCAGTAAGAAACCAGAATCCAAGTTATATGCAGCAAAGCAGTTCAGTAGCTATGGGATGGGGTGAAGGGTGGAATGGGTTTATCCCTATGCCAGTGCTGAGCCTGAGTGAGGGAATGGGAAAGGGAATGTGCTGCCCCTATCCAGGGGTTAGTGGTAGCTTGTTCAGACCCCAGCACAGATTATAGGCCACTGAGAGTCTGCTTATACTTGCAGCTGAAATGGTCTCTGTGGACTGTTTGGAATGTAAGGAAGAGTTGTTTGCAGTGATATTAGAGAGACAAGGGTGGGTGAGTATGGCAGAATACACCCATGTGGTCCCACCCTATACCCTGTTATAGTAATCATTATACAGGGTATGCCTTGTAAGGTATCATTTGAAAACTCATAACTTGCTGATCAGTAACATCATGGTAAAATGTGTGTAGCAGCTTTATGCATAAAACTATACATTTCTCCTGTATGATGTTAAAAATACATGTTCAGACTCATGTTACACCAAACTGGTCAAACCAGCCTGTCTTGAACAAAGGAGAGTATGGTTGTCTTAATTTGCATTTAAGCAGTAAACAGAGTTATCAAGCACAAAGGGGGAAGGGAAAAAAACCAAAAAAGCTCACAGAGGTTCAAAAGCCCAACAGGGTAAATCCTTCCTCCGGCAGACTTCCTGTCTCCTGGTTCTCAGCTGGAAATATTTTTCAAAGAGGGACTAAAAAACTATAAAAAGAAGGGGCAAAACCCCCTGAGGCACCCTTCTCTCTCTCTCTCTCTCTCTCTCTCTCTCTCTCTCTCTCTCTCTCTCTCTCCTCCCTGCCCATCTCATTTACTGCACCTGAGAAAACAAAGGAAACAGTGGTTGGACTCTGAGGGATTGGTCCTGACCTGAAGAGTTTGGTCACTAATGCTGCTAGAAGCATGTGGTGAGAAACTTTGCTGGAATCTAATCTAATCTGGTTGTTATGCACTAATAAGCATTTTGTCTTTATTTATCTTGTAACCATTTCTGACTTTTATGCCTCATTACTTGTACTCAAAATCTATCTCTTTGTAGCGAATAAACTTTGTTTTATTGTTTTAGCAAATCCAGTGTGTTTAAGTTAAAGAGCTATTTAAGATAACAAGCTAGTGTATATTATTTCCTTAAAGGAATAATGGACTTAATATATTTGGACTGTCCAGGAGAGGGCAGTACAAGACATACATTTCTGGGGGGAAATCTGGGACTGGGAGTGTATTGGGGACGGGTCCCCCTGCAGCATAACCAAGGTTGGTGAGAGCATGGGTATGACTGGTAGGTGGCAGTTACACACAAACACATCTGGGAGTGACCTGCACACTGGAAGCTGTTTGGGGGCAGTCCAGGTTGGAGGTTATAGCAGCAAGGCATTGTAAGGCACTAAAGATTGCAGGGCAGGGGTGACAGAGCCCCGCATTGCTCCTTGATAGCACCCTGGTATTTCACAGTGAAGTAATATCTTTTATTGGGCCAACTTCTGTTGGTGAAAGAGAAGCTTCTGAGCTGAATTCTAGTCCCTTCCTTTACTTCTGCTTGACCCAGTTGTTAACTTCCAAAAAGATATGACTTTTTTCTTGGCAATGGCATTTGGACTGGATTGTAAGCATAAAACACATTTTCACTTGATGCTGTTTAGAGGTCCATTGTGTTTGATAATTTCACACTTTGGACTGAAGATAACATTTAATTTAGCACTCATGGCAAGATGAAACTTGACTGGACCCTAGTGATTACACCACAAAAGCTTTGTACTAACCAGTGTAGCGGGAATTGGTGCTTTGGGGTCTGAAGTATATTTGTAATGTTTACAAGAAATTCTGAAAAGCCAGATTACGAGCAGAATTCCAGCAGCAGGCACAACTGACCCCACTATGATCTTCTCTTGTTTCACACCTACAAAACCCCCAAATGCCAATCTGAGTAAAGGGATACAAAAGGAAATTTCAAGTTTATTTAAATAAAAAAAAATAACATAAGAGAGCCAAAAATCAGGTACAACTTGTACCTTCAAACTGGGTATCCTTACTAGGCCTGAGATTTGTTTACTGAGGTATTTACATGTCTCCTACTTTTACTCCTGGGGGAATTCTGCGCCACTGCACACATGCAGAATTCATGTCCGGCACAGATTCCCCCCCCCCCCCCCCCCCGAAAATATATTCTGCCTGAGAAGTGCTGCAGTTCTGCCTTTCACCCAACAGAGGCCTATGTGGCGCCACAATAGCCAGCAGCAGTCAAAAAACGTTTCCTGAATCTTTTTTGTTGTTTTCTGTATTGTTACAGACATACTTGCTGTCAGATATTTTGAAATAAATTACCAAATAATTGAAACTGACATGATTATATTGTGTTATTTTGACAAAATATGCAGAAATTTAAAATATTGTGCACAGCATTTTTATTTTTTTGATGCAGAATTCCCTCAGGAGTACACTTTAGGCCATTTACTTATTCTGTGGGTATGTTTACACTGTAATAAGGAGGTGCAGTTGCAGCACATGAAGAAGACATACGTGATCTAGCTTTGATCAAGCTAGTTTGTTAAAAATAACAGCGTAACCATGGCAGCATGGGCCAGCCACCCAAGTAGGTGTCACTTTGGCGGCTAGTCCATGCCTACACTATTTTTAGTGAGCTAGCGTGGGAATGGCTGCACGTACTGCATTCACACCTCCCAATTGCAGTGGAGACATACGAA
Organism: Macrochelys suwanniensis; assembly: GCA_033296515.1. Taxonomy (NCBI): domain Eukaryota; kingdom Metazoa; phylum Chordata; order Testudines; family Chelydridae; genus Macrochelys; species Macrochelys suwanniensis. The sequence goes on from CM065777.1 coordinate 98,937,416, forward strand.
GTATTATAGAAAGGGTTTCCAGTTTTCTTTGCTCTTAAAGAGATAGCACTCTATTACAAACACTGAGACACATCTGCTGCTTGGAGTATCAGTTCTGATATTTTTTATTTTTCTTACTCTGTTTTAGAGATGGTAAGAAAACTTCCTCCCTTCCTGGAAATTTTTGACTTTTCACTGAAAACCTGAATACTAGAAAAATCAAACATTTTGGTTTTTCAGCCATAGATTGTAGCCTTTTTGGGGGAGTTGATCTGAAAATGATAATGGTTTTGGGGTTTTGATGAAAATCGAAAACATTAAAGGAAGCAAACACTTCCTTTAAAACTTTTCATTTTATCCAAAAGCCAATTTGACAAAAGTTTTGACACAATTTTTTTGACCAACTGTACTCCATATACTAACCTCGCTAGTTATTATGGAGGCTAATGGAAATTATCACACAAAGATTAGAAGCAGAGTGTTGTGTGCTTCCCTCTCCTACCTTCCCTTTTATCACATTCTGATCACCATCAGATTGTTTGAGAGGGCCTTCTTGGATACTACCCACCTGGTGTGTCCCCTGTAATACACTGCTCCTTACTTGGTTCACTTTGTTTGTCTAGGTCTAAAACATTTACTTTAATGGAGATGCAGTACTTTGTTCCAGGAATTAAATTGGACGTGTTCCATAATTGTTTATCTGTAATATAGGTCCTCAGGGTCTACAAAGTAAAGATGTAATGGACAATCTCATAATTTCTCCATGTTCACAGTCATCAGCTTGTTTCCCTTAGCATAGTATACTTTGGACAACATCACCATTAATAGCTTCTGTACTCCAGGGGGAACACAGTCAGATGATGCTTATCAGTTAGAGTAACTATACATCTCATATAATATATACGAGAGATGTAAGTTTGTTATACTCTGCATGATCCACATTAAATACAAGGGGACGTTGTTTCTTCAGAGAGCTGAGGGGGAAGAAGAGGAAGCTTACTACAAGCCATAAAAATGGCATTTGTTTTTGTTTATGAGTACGTTCACTTCCTATTAAAAGGGCTTTCCTGACTGAAAGTGGTACATGTTGATAATAGAGATAAACAATTGAAAGTTTGTTCTGCTTCTGCCCCCAGGTTTCTCACAAGCGTAAGAGTGTTAATGAATGGAAAGGAACATTTTATTGGTTTTCCTCCTCCATCAAGCTATTTTATGAGCTTCTGGAGCTTTGAAAATGATTATACAATTAAATGTACTGCTTTGTTTTTGTTTTTTTACTTCTTGCTCTCTGATAAGAGAGAGAGCATGACAGAGTATGTCTATACAGCAGCTGAGAACACGCTTCCCAGTGCGGATATATACATGAGCTTGTTCTGCTTGAGCTAGCATGTTAAACACATTAGCATAGCCGCAGCAGCATGAGCAGTGGCTTGGTCTAGCCATTTGAGTACTAACCTGCCCAACCCTTGGGTACATACTTGGGTGGCTAGCCCGAGTGGCTGCCCACGTTGCTGTGGCCACACAATTTTTAGAGCACTAGTTTGAATTTGTTTACCCAGTCTATAAGCACATTCCCAGCTGCTGTGTAGACCCGGCGCAAGTGATACGACATCTTGAGCTCTAATCCCAGCTCTGCCACTGAGTCACACTGTGGCCCTGAACAAGTCACCTAGGGCCCATCTACACTAGAGTAAAAGGTGTATTTTTCTGGGTGTTAGCTACCATGTTTTACCACCCTAGTGTAGACAGGGCAAGGTGTATTGTAACATGCATTAGCTGGTCGAAGTGAATGCTAGTGGGGAGCCTGGGCTACAACACAACCAGTTAATACATGTTAAAATACAACTTGCTTTCTCTACACTAGATTTTATTTTTAATGTTAGTTTCATGTTAGCTAACACACTGTTAAAATTACAACTTTTATCATAGCATGGAGTATAGTTTAGGTGAGGTTCCATGGCCTATGTTAAGCAGGAATTCAGACTAGATGATCACAATAGTCCCTTCTGGCCTTCAACTTTATGAATGTATAGATAGGCCCCTAATCTCTCTAGGTTCCAGTTATTTTCTTTGTAAAATGAAATTGATAGCTGCCTCACAGGACTCTTGTAAAGATGAATTTCATTGATGTTTGTACAGTACTTTGAAGATAGAATGCACAATATAGGTGCAAAATAGTATTATTTTAAGTTTCCCTTGAGAGGCCCTTCCTCAGAAAACATGCACTGCTTTGATCATTAAATCCTGCTACTGATGTGTAGTTCCCAAGTGGTGGTGGTTATAGCATGCCCCTGTAACTCATTTGTGGTTGCCACCATGCCTCAGTGGGTCACAGCTGAGGATGCCAGATTCAGGACAAACTTCCTGAAGAATAGGACAAACTCACCCCACACTGGTGGTTATTCTATCATTGGATTATACCATGCCAGTAACAAAAGTAAACTTCTGTCTCACCACACTGATTAACAGGAAGTCAAAAATGCAGTCTCCTGAGGCATTCTAGCCCTTATTTTACCACTCACACATTAGATTTAATGGTGAGTAGTTATTGAAACCAATTTAATCAAATATAGGATCCTTCTAAGAGATCAGCCACTTAGCCAGGTCAACATATCACTTGGATCTTACCCAATAATCACGATGCTGCCAATCCTTGAGTAACTAAAATCTAAAGGCTCATTAATAAAAGAAGCGTTAAAATGGTTAATAGATCATATACATGCAATAACTGCAATGTTCTTTCATCAGGTTTGTAGCAGTGGTGTTATACTGCTGTCTTGTAAAGTCTCTCTGGTAACTTCCAAAAGATTGGAAGGTCCTCAATCTATATGCTCCTTTTAGTTGTAAATCCAAAGTCCAGAGTGTGACATTTTGTACCTTGGGGGACCGCCCTGTAACCCCCATATTCCTCATTTATATATGATTGTGATCTTGCATATAAAGCAGGCTGTGTGAGGTATCAGGGGAAAGGTTATATTTTGTTGAAAGTCATTTCTCTACCCATATATGCATATCATTAATGCATATGAAGTTATGAGAATTGTGTTGTATGGTTGTCACTAAAACATGCTGTAAGTTGGGGAATCAGCCAGCTATTAGCTCCCCAGAGGCAACAGCAAGGAAAGTAGCCAACACCCGGGCGGGGTGTCAATCAACCCATCAACGGCCATTGTCCAGCAAGGGAGCTACAATGAAATGTCTCACCTGCAAGAGGCCACACCTGGGGAATTGCTCAACCTTTCCTGGAGACTCAGCAATGGCCCCAGACATGCCTGGACTGGTGTTTTTGAAACACATGGACTAAGGGTATAAAACCGAACACAGGGAGCCCATGCTTGGCCTTTCTCCTTCACCCACCCATGCTGCAAGCAACAAGGACACTAAGAAGACTTAAGCTGAGGGAACTGGCCCAGATTTCAAGGGTGAAATCTGTGTACTATGAACTGCAATATCCAGTGGGGTGACAAAAACTGCTTAGTCTAGTTGTTGCCAAGCCTAATGAAGTTGAAAGTTTAGACTGCGTGCTTATGTTTTATTTCTTTTGGTAACTAACTCTGACTTTTTGCCTATCACTTAATATCACATAAAATCTATCTTTTGTAGTCAATACATTTGTCTAACTGCATCTTTACCAGTGAGTTTGTATGAAGTGTGCGGCAAATCTGCTCAGTGGTATATATCCACTTTTCATTGATGAAGTGGTGAACCAATTAATAAGTCTGCATTGCTCGTCTTGAGCAGTGCAAGACGGTATATTCCTGAGGTACAGTGCAGGGAGCTGGGTGGATTTGGCTCTGGTGCCTTTCTCTGTGCGATTCATGAGTGGCTTTGGGAGCATTCATGCAATCTAGCTGGGTGTGGGGCTCCACATGCGGTTGTGGCTGAGTGATCACAGCACCTGGAGGGGTTTGCTGCTGGTCACTAGCAAGGCGTTGTGAGAGACAGCCCAGGCTGGAGAGAGTTAGGGGGGCACAACGGTCCCACAGTCTCAGGCTGCAGCCCGGGGATCCCATCACACAAAGAATCAGGGCAGGAAAGAGGCAAAATGGAGTCATCCCAGGGGTCTTTTATACCCTTTGCTATGTGCCTGGAAATCTTCTGTTTCAAACAAAGCTCAGGATATCTCTACACTGCACTTTTGTCGGTAAAACTTTTGTCGGTCAGGGATGTGAGAAAAACACCCCAACCGACAGAAGTTTTGCCGACAAAAATCGCCGGTGTGGACAGCGTTTTGTCGCTGGGAGATGCTGTCCTGCTGACAAAGCTACCGCCACTTGTTGGGGGTGATTTTATTTTTCTGGCAGGAGAGCGGCTACACAGGAGACCTTATAGCGGCACAGCTGCACTGCTGTGGCTCTTCAGCATTGATACTACGCTTGCTGATGGGAGGGATTCTCCCCTTGGCGTAGGTAATTCTTCTGTCGACCTAGTACTGTCTACAGGGGGGCTTAGGTCAACTTAACTATTTCACTTAGGGGGTGTGGATTTTTCACACCCCTGAGCTATGTAGTTGTGCCAATCTAATTTTCTTGTGTAGACCAGGCCTAAGTACATGGGTTTGGCACAAAAAATATAAAAGGGGCTGGGGAAAAAGAATCCTCAACCCCTTCAACACAGTGGCGTGCTCTGGAGTGACTGTGTAGCCAATCCACTGTTGGTGTTACAGGCTATTACACAGATTATATATAGATTTGTGAGCAGCTGGGGCCCCTGTGAGCACTGTTGACCTGAGGACTTAGATCTTTGGCTGGTAGGGCCATCAGTCTTATGCACTGCCCCAGCACATCACCAAACTCCTCCATGTGGTCTTCCTAGGCATAGCCTGTATCCCTCTGCACAGTGAGGCTACGGGAGTTTAGAGCCTCCAGAAGGACACATGACTTGATGTAAACAGATGTAAGATGCACTTTGCATGTTCATTTGAACTTTGATAAATTTGTTAGTCTCTAAGGTGCCACAAGTCATCCTGTTCTTTTAGCAATCTTGAGTGTTTCCCAGCTTTGGTGAGTGGAAGTATAAAACTAGCTCACTGTTCCAATAAATGAGTGTTTAGAATTTCATATAAATGTCTTTGCAACATTTCCTCATTGAGAGTGATCCCTGCTTTTAACAAAATATTAATCACTTTTCCCACTCCACCCTTTCCCAAAGCCCTACTCCATCCAACCTATTTCAGTGGAATTAAGTTTCCTGTGGTATTTGAAACACATTTTGTGACTTGCACAGCGTGCTCAGTAGGGAGCAGAGAATTTAAAGACAAATTCTACTATGCAGGACACCTCTTACCTGATGGCAGAATTTGGCTTTTGGGAATAATTCATAGGTTCATAAAAGGTTAAATCCAGAAGGAACTATTAGATCTAGTGTGACCTCCTGTATATCACAGGCTCTTAAATTTCATCCAGTTATGATTGTAGTGAACCCAATAACTTGTGTTTTGACTAATGTATATCTCCTAGATAGGCATCGGGTCTTGGTTTGAAGATATCAAGAGATGGAGGATCCACTCCTTCCTTTGGTAGTTTGTTCCAATGGTTAACCACCCTCATTGTTAAAAATTGTGCCTAATTTCTAATTAGAATTTGTCTGGCTTCATCTTCCATCCATTGCTTCTTGTTTTTCCTTTCTCTCCTCAATTAAAGAGCCCTTTAGTCCCCCATATTTTCTTCTGGTGAAGGTACTTATGCACTGTAATCAAATTCGCTCTAAATCTTCTTGATAAACTCAACAGATTGAGCTCTTCAAGGATCTCACTGTAAGCCATTTTCTCCGGCCTTCAAATCATTTTTGTGTCTCTTTTCTGCACCATTGCCAATTTTCCAACATCCTTTTTAAAACGTGAACACCAAACTGGATGCACAATTCTAGTATCAGTCTCACCAATGCCATATATAGAGGTAAAATGTCACCCACACCCCTACTCACTTCTCCCGTTTATATATCCAAGGATCGCTTTAGTCCTTTTTGCCTCAGCATTGCAGTAGGAGCTCATGTTGAATGTAGGGGTGCACTATGACTACTAAATCAGTCACTGCTTTCCAGGCTGCAGCCCCCCTTTCTATAGAGCTGGCCTGCAGTTGTTGTTCCTAGATGTATAACTGCATTTGAATGTATTAAAACACATTTGCTTTGAATGGGTCCAGTTTACCAAGCGCTGCAGATCATTCTATGTGATTGTCATACCCTTGTTGTATGCAGTGTTGTTACAGCCATGTCAGTCCCATGATATTCAGGAGATAAGGTGGGCGAGGTAATGTCTTTTATTAGACCAGCTTTCGAGCTACGCAGAGCTGTTCAGGTCTGGGAGTACCTTTCCCCGATTTGAAGAAGAGCTCTGTGTAAGCTCAAAAGCTTCTCTCTTTCACTAACAGAAGTGGGTCCAATAAAAGACATTACCTCACTGACCTTGTCCTATCCTCATCGTTATTTACCACAAATTTAATGTCTTCCACAAATTTTAATAGCAGTGAGACCCTGTAGGTGCAGTCTGCATCCTGAACAAACATTCACAAAAGTTTCAGACACCCACCTTCTGCCCTACGGTATCTCACACCCCAGTGCTTTGTACAGCTTATCTTGAAGCTGTTTGCTGTAATTTTAACTATATTTTAGCCACTACTTTAGTTGCACAAACTGATTTTCACTTTATCTCGCCCTTTACTTTTATTTTAAAAACAAGCACCAAGGAGGAAGAGCGTTTGTTGCTTTCATCAATGGCATTTAGAGCTAAATTGACAGACCTGCTTAGAATACATACACTTTGTATTGCACTAAGTAAACCACTAAGGTGCCGTTTAGAGCAGTGGTTTTCAAACTTTTTTTCTAGGGACCCAGTTGAAGAAAATTGCTGATGCCTGTGACCCAACGAAGCTGGGGATGAGGGGTTTGGAGTGTGGGAGGGGCTCAGGGCTGGGGTGCAGGGTTGAGGGTTGTGTGGTGGGGCCAGGAATGAGGGGTTCTGGGTTTGGGGGGGCTCAGGGCTGGAGCAGGGGGTTGGGGATGAGGGAGGGGGCCAGGGCTCCGGACTGAGGGTGCAGGCTCTTGGGTGGGGCTGGGGATGAGGGGTTGGTGGTGCAGAAGGGACTTACCTCCGGCGGCTCCTGGTCAGCGATGCAGCCAGAGTGCACCGCAGACCGTGCTGCACCCCAGAGGTGCGCACCACCTCTGGCTCCTAGGCGGTGGCACGCAACTCTCGCCTACATGCACCGTCCTCCTCCCCCAGTTCCCGAGTGTGGAGTCCGTGCTTGGGGCAGGGGCAGTGCGCAGAGTACCGTGGCCCCCCTCCTAGAAGCCGGACCTGCTGCTAGCTGCTTCCGGGGCACAGCGCGGTGTCAGAAAAGGTAGGCACTAGCCTGCCTTAGCTGGGCAGCACTGCCAACGGGACTTTAAACATCCCGGTCGGTGGTGCTGACCAGAGCAAGGCGACCCAGAGCCTTACATGCTGCGACCCAGAAGTGGGTCGCGACCCACGGTTTGAAAAACACTGGTTTAGAGGACCCCATCATAGGACAGTCTGCAGATTCCTGGAGTAGAATTTCACATTTGGAATATTTATAGATGGCGTCACCACTTCTGATGTACCTGTAAATGTAAAAATAGGTTGAAACTTCCCCCTTTATCCAGGAAACCCAGGATTATTGATGAGTTTCAAGTATTATTTTTTTTTTAGATTATTCCCTGATATTTGATATAATTTCAAGAGTGTTTAACCTCTGGTAGCTAACTTCATGATATACAATCTCCTATGACTAAAGGTCTGATCCTTCTCCTGTTAAAGTTAATGGAAAGATTCTGATTGACTTCAGTGGGGAATGGATCAGCTGCTAAATAGTAGACTAGATAGGCAGTGAGAGAGTGATGAAATCTACAAAAGGATGCTTAAAAAACCCAGGCTGACATTCTACAAAATAATGTCTCAACAAAGGGTTAAAATACTATGTACAACTACCACTAGCTACAGTAATATGAGAAGTACATTGCATTTCTATAGTACCTAAGCTCAAGGAGCTCAATGCTGTTTACAGACATAAATGAATTAAACCTCAGAAACCTCTGTGGATGAGGAAAGTACATTTAGTATCCCCATATTACAGATAGGGAAACTGAGGTACAGAGTGGTTAAGTGGTTTGCCCAAGCTCACCCAACAAGCTGGGAGAGTACTGAGAACAGAGTCCTGAACTCCTACTCCCACACTCATGCTTTAACCGGAATGGGCCTGATGCTGTTCTCTTCTACAGATGTAAATTTGGATTAGGACCACTGAAGTCACTGGTCAGGATCTGGACCATTGTCATTATATAGTATATGTGACGGGTTGGTCCCACAGAAACCCCCTTGGAGCTGCCACCTGGTGTGCCAAGACTACTTCTGCCCCTGCTTTCCTGCCTTTTCCAGCTTGGGACTCCAGAATCCTGTCTGTTTTGAGCCAGATCCGCTGATCTGCTGCAAACCCAGACCCAGATCTGAACCACGTCCACTAACAGCTGTAGGCCTGCCTGGAAGCAGCTCAGGAAGTGCTCTTGCCTTTGACACCCAGGTGCCCAACTACCAATGGGGTTCAAACCCTGAATGAATCCGTTTTACCCTGTATAAAGCTTATACAGGGTAAACTCATAAATAGTTCGCCCTCTGTTTCAAAGATAGAAAGATATGCACAGCTGTTTGTCCCCTCCAGGTACTAACACATACTCCAGGTAACTTAATAAGTAAAAAGTGATTTTAATAAATACAGAAAGTAGGATTTAAGTGATTCCAAGTAGTAACAGACAGAACAAAGTGGATTACTAACTAAAATAAAACAAAACACGCAAGTCTGTGTCTAATCAAATTGAACACAGATAAAAACCTCACCAGTTCCAACAAACTTCCCTTTACAGGCTATTGTCCTCCTAGCCTGGGTCCAGCAATTCTCACACCCCCTATTGTCTTTGTCCTTTGTTCAGTCTCTTTCAGGTGTGTCCTTGGGGAGTGGAGAGTCTCTCTCTTTAGCCGGCTGAAGACAAAATGGAGGGGTCTCCCCAGGGTTTAAATAGACTTTCTCCCCTGGATGGCTGCTCCTCCCCACTCCCTGTGTAGCATCATGTTACCCTGGAGTTTTGGGATCACATGGGCAAGTCACATGTCCATGCAGAATTCAGTAACTAGCCCAGTGACATTCTTGGCCAAGCTCAGATGTGGATTGGTGTCTGCAACTTCTTTTGTCTGTTTAAGAGTTTCTTGATTGGGCTCTTTACCTGCACATTCCTTTCTCAAGACATGATCCCATGCTCTTACAAAGACTATGTATAAAACCAGCAAATATACAACCAATATTCATAACTTCAACTACAACAATGATACATGCATACAAACAGGAAGAATAGATTCAGTAGATCATAACTTTTACAGAGATATGTTACATGGCACATGTAGCATAAAACATATTCCAGTTACATCATATATACATTTATAAGCCTCTCCCCATAAAGTCTTATGGGGACACCATCACAGTATATTTTCTTTAAGTAAAACAAATACAGATTATTTTGTACTAAAGCTCCTTATCAGTGACCTAGGGATAGATACCTAGAGACAGGACTCTGAAAAAATCTGATTCATATAATCAAGGTATAGAGATCTAGTAATAACTATACTAGAATCTAAGCAAACTGTTATTTTTCTTTAGGTATTAAGAGATTAGATCGAAATCCGCTGAAGTTAATGGGAGTCTTTGCATTGATTTCAGTGGGTTTTGGATCAGGTCCTAAAATGGGATGACTATACCAACTGATAATGCATCATCATGTTAGTATTTCACTTTCCTAGCTCATGCTGCTATTGAACTTGATCAGCAATTTCAGAGACAAAAGAAGTTGTAAAATGATTCCAAGAATGTAATGGACAGAGAAGCCTGCAGAGAAATTATTTCATACATCATTTTGGTATATTTAACAATTAGCTGATCATAAACAGATCATTTAGGATCACATTCTTTGTTGATACAACACAAAGGACCTGATTCTGATCTCATGCTGATTTTATTGGCATTATTCTTCCGCTGTAGGACCACCGAAGTCAGTAAAGCCACATCAGGTTAAATATGGCCCCACATATTATGTTGTTTTGGTTTGGTTACTATATATTGACTTCTAGGTTTTTATTTTGTCATCTTAAAGAAAATAATATTTTTTAAAATGACAAAAATTTTAAGGTGAGAACACCACATTTGCTTATCTCCCAGGTTCCAAACTGTGAGCAGTAAAAAACAGGGCATTTTAACTGATGTCCTGGGTATCATTTTTTAATAATGAAACTGCCTGATAGTCTGTGAATGTCCATAGTAGGTTTAAATTGACTTTTTGTTAATGTTTTGGTGATTCAAATAGAATTTATTTCAACTTCTCCATTTAGAGCAGGAACTACTACAGACTTTATATTTACCCTGGTGTAATACAAGAAGGATCCTATTTGATTAATTTTCCAGTTTCACCTATTGTTGAACTGGTGGATAATCAAATTCTGCTTCTAGAAAAAAATATAGTTGAAAATGGGGGGGGGGGGTGTGTACACACATACGATAGATTTTATAAAGTATATTGTTGCTTCTTCTCCTGACACCACTATCACCTGTCCTCTGAGCCCACTGGGGGCCTTACACATTGGCTTCCCAGTGGAAAAGAAATCAGAGACACAGTGTTTAGGTACATTCTAAGTGTAACTTGCTTTATTTACACACATACATCAAGTCCTGGAGCAGAGATACCAGCAATCCCTTCTTGCAGGAATCTCAGCCCAACACCAATGCCTAGTTCTTAGGGGCCAACTCTGCCTCAGGAATTACTCTAATGAGAGACCAAGAGAGCACTCTCCTGCTGCACATGCAGCCCCCTCTACCCCGATCGATGTATTGTTCTTAGTTTTCGTTATACAATCATACCTTCCAGACTAAGAACTTGCTCTTACACTTAGGCCTAGGCTACACTCATGAGTTACAGCGCAATAAAACTGCCTGCAGCGCTGTAACTCACTAACTGGCTACACTTGCAAGGCACGTGCAGCGCTGCATCTCCTCAGGTAAAGCGCTGCTGGTACTTCTCCTCTCTGAGAGGAATAGCAACTGTTGCGTAGTGGCTGGTACGCTGCTGCTTCAATGTAGCCAGGGAATTCGTAGTAACTGACCTCCGGAAGCTCCCTTTGTTTTGAAATGGCACTTCCGGGTTGGAGTTCAGAGCTCCATTCTGGAGCTGCTTTACAAAAAAAAGCAAACACAGCTACTGTTTGCAGGCGGGGGGGGGGGCTCCGTTAGGAGTGCCGGCAGCAAAGTTAGCTTGGAGAGAGACCGGGGCGGGGGCTGTCGGGAAAGAACGGCGGGGGGGGGGGGGTGGGAGAGGGGGAGGACTCCGTTTCCCCAAGTTCTCTTTTATCTGCTCTTTAAAAACAAACAAAGCCCCTGCTGCTTGCTTTCAGTGATTGAGAGAGAGGCGGGGGATGTGGAGGTGTGTAAACTTAGGAGATAATGAGCTGACACTCTGTGGATACCCCAAAAATCCACTCTCTCTCTCCCAACACGCTCCCTGTCACACTCCCCCTCACCCCCCCATTTGAAAAGCACGTTGCAGCCACTTGAATGCCCATGATGCACCGCTCCCAATACAGCTGCAAATGCGTCAAATGTAGCCATGTTAGTGCGCTGGCAGCTGCCAGTGTGGACAGGCTGCAGCGCTTTCCCTACTCAGCTGTACGAAGATGGGTATAACTCACAGCGCTGTACAGCTGCAAGTGTAGCCAAGGCCTAAGAAAATGAACTTGGAGGACTGTGTGATAGCGCCATCTGGTGATGCCATCATTAGAATACGAAATGTTATACGTGCGAATGTTAAGCTTTCAGGGCTAGGCACAATGTAAGTGCATTTAGGTTAAGGTTTTAGGTCTCTTTCAAAGTGATTCCTGGTGTTGTTCCATCACTTGGGTGATACAGGGCCCTAACTTGAAGTGAGCTAGCTGAGCCCCATTTTGACCAATTGTAATGCATCCCTGTTAAATTTGAGGCATCTTTTGTTACAAAAATTTCCAGATGAAGCAGAACTGGTGCAGTTTTACAATTCAGAATTAAAAGGGGGATTTGTGGAGGATCCTCCTTAGCTCCAATTACCTTTTTGGGGTCTCTGATTATAACAGATGTGTGGAGGGGTAGATGTTTATTAATACTACTAGATTGAGTGGAGCAAGAGACATCAAAGGGGTGTCCCATTCACACCCCCTTTGTGCTGTCAAAGCATCAGTACCATCTATTGACAATGTGAGATTATCTAATACGCTTGTAAACTTTGTAGATTCATGACAATTGTTGGCATGCTGCAAAAGGCCTCCTGGTGACAGCAGTAAACACAGTTGTCCCTTATATTCAGAACTGTTCTTCAGTTTGAAAACAAAAATAAATATGTATGTGTGAAGCCCATTGTTGGCATGCAATGGATTCCATTAAATCCCCTTCTCCACATTTCCCTCAGTGGTGCTGCCAACCACAGGCACTTAAAAAACCCAGAATCAGGTCCCAAAAATGGTATGAGATTTTTTTTTTAATCCTACTTTTTAATCAATCAGTGTTGGGTTCTCTGTATTTCCCCTCTTGTTTTAGAGAAGTGGTCTCCAACCTTTTTATGCCCAAGATCACTTTTTGAATTTAAGGAGAAACCAAGATCTACCCCGCCCCTTCCCCAAGGCCCCTCCCCTTCCCCGAGGCCCCGCCCAGTCACTCCACTCCCCCCCTCCATCACTCGCTATCCCCCACCCTCACTCACTTTCACTAGGCTGGGGTAGGGGGTTGGTGTTCGGAAGTGGGTGCAGGCTCTGCGCTGGGACCAAGGGATTCACAGTGTGGGAGGGGGCTCTGGGCTGAGCCTGGGGCAGAGGGTTGGGGTGCAGGAGGGGTTGAGGGGTGCAAGCTCTGGGAGGGAGTTTGGGTGCAGGAGGGGGCTCTGGGCTGGGTCAGAGTTGGGGTGCAGGAGGGGGTACAGGCGCTGGCTCTGGGAAGGGGGTCAGGGCTGAGGCAGGAGGATGGGGTGCAGGAGGGGGTAAGGGGTGCTGGCTCTGGGAGGGGGTTCAGGGTTGGCTTGAGGTGCTGGCTCTGGGAGGGGACTCAGGACTAGGGTTTGGGGTGCAGGAGGGAGTATGGGGTGCTGGCTCTGGGTGGGGGCTCAGGGCTGGGACTTGGGATGCAGGAGGTGTTCAGAATGCAAGAGGGGGTTCAGGGTGCTGGCTCCAGGAGGGGGCCCAGGGCTGGGGGTTGGGGTGCAGCCTCCCGCCGGGCAGCATTTACATCCAGTGGCTCCCAGTCGGCGGCGCAGTGTGGCTGCCACTAAGGCAGACTCCCTGCCTACCTCAGCCCCACACCACTCCTGGAAAGGGCCAACACACCTTTGTGGCCCTGGTGGGGGCGGGTGGCATGTGGCTCAGTGTGCTGCCCCTCTCTGCGAACACCGCCCCAGCAGCTCCCATTGGCCACAGCTCCCCATTCCCGGCCAATGGGAGCTGCAGGGGAGGTGCTTACAGGCAGGAGCAGTGTGCGGAGGGAGACCCCTGCCCCCGGGGTCATGCCGGCCACTTCCAGGAGCGGCATAGGGCCAGGGCAGGTAGGAAGCCTGTCTTAGCGGCAGCCACACTGCGCAGCCGGAGATTGCGATCGACTGGTTGGTGACCACTGTTTTAGAGCATTTATAGGGGTCACCTGTTGGAGCTTTTCTCTGCTATCATGAGGGCTAGAGACTTTTTTAAAATAAAAGCAGAGATTCTGACATAATCGTATGTCTCCAGGAGCCGAGCTTTAAGAGACCCACCAAATATGATGAGTCTCACAATAAAATTGCAAGACATTGCAATTCTATGTGGAATTAAGTTATCACACTGCTTCTGTGGGGAATCAAATGACAAAAAATCTCTGAACATGAATTCCACCCGATGCTGTAAATTTTCTGAAAGATAAATACAGGTACCACTCCCGTCTCTCGACATCTGTGCACAAACATTATTGGTTTGTATCCTGCTTTCTTTGTGGCAAAGTGTGGCTCTTATTTTTTAAAGCAATTTTGACAGCTGCATTTCTTTGTTCAAAGCATAGTGTGAGGCAACAGTGAGCCCCACTGAAAAAGATCTATTTGCAATGAATAGCCCCGCTATATGGAACTCCTGCTCCATCAGACGACTGCGTGCAACTTTAAGGAACTGATAGCCGTGATGCAAAAGAACATAGTATCATCTCACAACACAAGATGAGACCATAGGAACAGTTCCCAGCTGAGATAAAGTTGTGCATGTAAATAAACCCCAAGTCCATGCCTCATAAGAATAGATATATGGGAGGTGTGGACAGGACTGACCAGATGCTAGACCATATGATAAACACAAAGGATCATGGCAGAGTATAAAAACAGAGCATTTATATGGTACAGCTGGCTATGCATAATTTCTTAATTTATAAAGCTGGAGCATCTGGTCTGTTGCTGTCACTCTATCAGATTTTTCAGAGCCTTATTCTTAAGTCCCCTATTTAAATAATGCAGCACTGGCTGACAGTGAACACGAGTTGTTGTTGTCTTATACAGTGAGATGAGATGCACTGTGGCTGAATTCTATATGAGTATTAGGGTAACACAGAGCAAGGAAATGTGCTTTATTGTTCCTTTCCTGGCTTTGTCCTTAACATTAGAGGAGTGCTTATGAAGCTCAATTTGTATAAAATCCTAAGAGCCAAAATATTTATTTCACATCACCAAGATGCTCAGTTGCATTGCTGAGTTAAAGGGGTTTGGAGAAATAGTCAGGCAAGATGTTTTGAAACAGGACATGCCTAACACTACGAATATTCCATAAAATGCAAAGAACTGTGCCAAAAAGGCTTGTATCTGGGAGGTACAATGCTAACAGTTTTTTGTAATGCTACCTCATCCCATCCACACACCTCATTTAGATGCCTCGAGACGAGGAGCCATTTCACTGATATTCCCTGAAACAGAGGATGTCTGTAAATTTCCCCAGAATTATTTCAAGGTAGAGATTTTAACAATTGGTAGAAACTGAAGTAATTCATGCTGTAGAAATACCTAAGATTACAAAATCAAGGGGGGTCCTTGCAGCAAGCAGATCAGGTACAGACGTAGTAGCGGTAGATGGATCCACACGAACACTGATGTTGCGGGGATTCTCCCTACACCCACATATAGGAAAGGGCAGCCACAGCCCACAAGCCAGTTAACCCTGCGGTGCATTTGCAGTACTGGTCAAGAAGAAGAAGCAATTGTACTTCCAGTCCATAGTCTGGAGTAATCATCCTGAAGAGCAAAAGCAGAAGGACTTGATGCAGGGGCATAAGGTACTAAGGCTTGGCCTACACTAAAAAGTTACATCGAAGGAAGCTGCCTTAAGTTGACCTGTTAATGTTTGTGTCTACACTGCCGGGTCCTTTACACCCACCTAAGTCGCCTCTAATGCCGACTTCTGTAATCCACCTCTGCGAGAGGAGTAGCGCTTAGTTTGATTTTCATGGGTCGACTGTGAGGTAGTGCAGACGCAGCATTGTGTAATTCGACTTAATTGGCCTCCAGGTGGTGTCCCACAATGCTCATCTGTGACCGCTCTGGAGATCATTCTCAACTCTGCTGCAATGCAGCCAGGTACGCAGGAAACAGCCCCTCCCCTGCTAAAGCCCCGGAAATTTTTGATTTCCCATTTCCTGTTTGATCAGCATTGGGAGCATGCCAGCTTGAGCACAGCTGATCATGGAGACTACACGTCCCAAATGCGCTCCAGCCTGGTCTGCACAGGAGGTGGTGGATCTCATTGGTGGAATGGGGGAGAAGGGCTACATGAAGGACACATAGCAGTGCTGTGTGAAAATAAAAGAACTTCGCCAAGCGTACCAGAAGGCAAAGGAGGCAAACAGTTGTTCTGGTGCTGAACCCCACACGTGCTGGTTCTACAACGAGTTGCATGCGATTCTCGTGGACACCTCACAGGTGTGTGAGTCTAGGGACAACAAGGTGGATGATGAGGAGGAGAATGGGAGACAGGCGAGCGGTGGATCCATTCTCCCTGAGAGCCAGGAAATATTTTTTTAACCCTGGAGCCCTGGGGGTCGCAGGACATCATGGTGGCTGACCGGGATGCTGGGGAAGGCACCTCTGGTGAGTATACTGTTACAATCAAAGTCCAGTTAAACTTTAGCGGGCACACACATATTCGGTGGTATTGCATGTTTATTGTGAAGAAAAAGCGAGGTGCTGTGGTTCTCTGCTTACAAGAGGCCGCTCCAGCTATGCAGAAACATTTTATTCCTGTACAATGGCTCCTTTATTATTTTTTCCATGACTGACAGCTGGAAATGTGTTCTTTGGCGTGTCATCAACACCTGAAAGCAGATTTTCACTGATTAGAAGGAGGAGAAAGAGAACTTGGGAGGACATGTTCACCGAGATAATGAACGCCTCCAGGACAGCTGACGCAGAGCTGAAAGCGTGGAGGATTTCACTGTCCGAGAAGTTAGACATGAAGAGCAGGAAAGCTTCCAATGAGCTAGAGCGTGCGGTGCAGGATGAGATGCTTCGGATTATGCGGGACCAATCAGCCATGTTGAGGTGTCTGGTTGAACTGCAGAAACAGAAGCAGGAGGGTAGAGTTCCTCTGCAGACCCTGGTGGACAGCCAGACAGCATCGCATGGCTCAGAATCACCCTCCCGCTAGCGTTCCATGAGGCGTGGAAGAAAATTCCATTATCCCTTTCACTTAATTCAGGAGGACAGTACAAGGAACAGAAGGCGCCCATTCACACACCTTCGATGGTCTGGAATGTGGTGTTATGTTACACAGCTGAAAATGTTTCTCCCGTTCCAATTTTACAATCCCTTTTCCCCAAGGTGACTTTTTTTTTTCTGTTTTCCCTCTTTACTGATGTTTGTTAAATAAAGTAAATGAATTTGAGAAATAAATGTTCTTTATTGAGTAGAAGCAGTGGGCTTGGGTGAGGGGTTGGCTTTACAGGGACAGTGATACAAGCCAGGTGAAGGTTTGGGAAAGCACAATGCAGACAAGCAGCTCATATTACTGTGACTCATTATTGAAATGGCTTTTCAAAGCCTCGCGGATACGTAGTGCCCCTTGCTGTGCTCTTCTTATTGCCCTGGTGTCTGGCTGCTCAAAAATGGATGCCATGCAATCTGCCTCAACTGACCACCCCTGGGGAAAATTTCCCCCCTTTTTTCACAGGTATTATGGAGCACACAGCTGGCAGCTATAACCATGGGGATGTTCTCCTCACTAAGGTCCAACCTTGTTAGTAGACTTCTCCAGCGCCCTTTCAAACGACCAAAGGCACATTCAACCACTATTCTGCACTTGTTGAGCCTATAGTTCAGGGGTAGGCAACCTATGGCATGGGTGCCAAAGGCGGCACGCAAGCTGATTTTCAGTGGCACTTACACTACCTGGGTCCTGGCCACCAATCTGGGGGCTTTCCATTTTAATTTAATTTTAAGTGAAGCTTCTTAAACATTTTAAAAACCTTATTTACTTTACATACAACAATAGTTTAGTTATATATTAAAGACTTATAGAAAGAGACCTTCTAAAAACATTAAAATGTATTACTGGCACGCGAAACCTTAAATTAGAGTGAATAAATGAAGACTCGGCACACCACTTCTGAATGGTTGCCAACTCCTGCTATAGTTGAACTGTTCCTTACTGCTGTCCAGACGGCCGGTGTATGGCTTCATGAGCCATGGGAGCAAGGGGTAGGCTGGGTCCCCCAGGATAACTATAGGCATCTCAATGTCATCAATGTTCATTTGGGGTTTGGAAAGAAAGTCCCGGATCGCAGCTTTTTGAACAGACCCAAGTTCCTAAAGATGCGCACGTCATGAATCTTTCCCAACCATCCTATGTTGATGTTGGTGAAATGCCCCGTGATCCACCAGCGCTTGTAGCATCATTGAAAAGTATCCCTTTGGGTTTATGTACTCTTTGGCAAGGTGGTCTGATGCCAAGGTGGGGATATGCATGCCATCTATCACCCCACCGCAATTAGGGAACCCCATCATGCTAAAACCATTCACTATGTCCTGCACATTTCCCAGGCTCATTACCCTTTGTAGCAGAAGTCGATTAATGGCCCTACACACTTGGAGCACAGCAGCTCCCACGGTTGATTTACCTGCTCCAAATTGATTCCCCACTGACTGGTATCTGTCTGGCATTGCAAGCTTCCAAATAGTGATCACCAGTCGCTTCTCCACTGTCAGGGCAGCTCTCGTTTTTGTGTTGCTGAACTGCAGGGCAGGGGAAAGCTCTGCAGAAAGTTCCTGGAAGGTGGCCTTCTGCATTCGAAAGTTCTGCAGCCACTGCTCGTCGTCCCATACCTGTGAAACGATGCAGTCCCACCAGTCAGTGCTTGTTTCATGGGACCAGAAACAGCACTCCCTCCCTCAACAGAGTGCAGCTACTCTCTGACTGCCAGCAGCAACTGTGAATTGTTTTTTTCAATGGCTTGCAGCAGGAGAAGGCGTGAGGTGTTTGAGATGTTCACAGCAAGCGTGCACAACTGAGCAGGCTCCATACTTCTGGGGTTATGGCGTACGCGTGGTGGTTTTAAGGCGCGAAAACCACTGGGTTGTTTGCCGTTGATATGAGGGAGGGAGCACAGTGCATCATGGGATGCCGATGTAATGTTCCCATTCTCCCCTGCGGCAATGTTTTGGTCCCATGAGGCTGTGCACAAACTTCCCAAAACACACTGCAGCAAGTTGCACTTTGGGATTGCTACCCACAATGCACTGCTTTGTGCATCGATGCAGGCACTGCTAGTGAGGACTCACTCCATCGAGACAATGAGCATGGTGTGGCCACGCACAATCGACTTAATTAATTCAGCAGCTCGAGGTCAAATTAGATAAAGTCAACTTAATTTTCTAGTGTAGACAAGCCCTAAGTAAATGAGCATTTGACCAAAACTTTCTGGGGGACATCTTAAAGCACTGTGCAAGATTCACTCAGTTGGTTCCAGGAACTGCATAGTGCATGTCCCTGCATGAGCCTGACTCACCCCGTCTGCCACAGAGTGCGTCATGGGACTGTATCATTATCATTGTTTGGCTGGGGCGGGAAATATGCCGCCAGCAATTTTACCAAACACTGTCCCAGTAAAAATGCTTTTTAGAGTGGCGATGGAAGGAAATTTGCATTACAAATGGAAGGAGAACTTTGCCTTTTGCAGGGCATTACAGGGTTGGGGACCATAAATAAAGGTATTCTCAGACTGGAAAAATACTGGAGCAAATACTGTTCCAACTTTCAGTAAACCTGTCTTATAGTTAAGGAAGTGACTCTTGGTTACAGTGGAGGTATTACTGGCCAAACTTCTTCATTTCTAGTCTGCTAACGCGATTTTAATGTTAGAAAAAAATTTAAATTTTGTTGAACCTGATATTTCCAACTTCTTATTAGGGCCATATCCAAAATCCTTACTCCATTTCTACTCAGGTCTGAATACTTTAGGCACTAGTGTAATTTTAAGACTGTATGCGCTCTGGAGAAAGGATCCTGTGTTATAATATTTTTTTTATATTATATATATATAACCTTTAGCACTATGGGGATCTGTTCCCGCTATGGTGCTACCTCAATACAAATGAATACCATCAAAAAGGCAAATCCCAAAGGGATGTGGGCCTCCCTTGAGACAGAGCATAACTCCGATCTGCCTCTAGGTAGGTCCTTAATACAGTCTGGCTGGATATTCAGTTTGTCTGTCATTGATGATCTTGCGGTGTCACCAAAGCTTTTAGTGCCCACGTGATTGCCGACTTGTATTCCTTGGTCAATGCACTTTGTAATTCATTGGACTTCCATCCTAATAATGTGCCCATAAGAAGAAAGCTGCCAAAGACATGACACTGCTGATGGAGGCAGCTGGTGGGTTGGTTATGAATATCTACATTGCTGATCTTGTCCTGCTGCTTAACATGGAGCAGCTGAAGAGGTACATTCCCATTGTGAGGGTGTTTCTACTGAACCCAACCACTGTCAACAATCTGGTCAGTTGCTCTTGAAGCTGAAATGGCCAAGAGTTTGTCTCTGCCACTGAGGTGAAAATTACTGATGGAACAACCTGTGGAACTCCTTGCCTGAGGAGGCTGTGAAGGCTAGGACTATAACAGGGTTTAAAAGAGAACTGGATAAATTCATGGAGATGAAGTCCATTAATGGCTCTTAAGCAGGATGGGTAAGGAATGGTGTCCTTAGCCTCTGTTTGTCAGAGGGGGGTGATGGATGGCAGGAGAGAGATCACTTGATCATTATCTGTTAGGTCCACTCACTCTGGGTCACCTGGCATTGGCCACTGTCGGTGGACAGGATACTGGGCTCGATGGACCTTTGGTCTGACCCAGTACGGTCTTTCTTATGTTCTTAACTTGGTGAAAAGGCTAACCAACTAGCCTTCATGTTGGCAGCAGATGTGGAATATACCTATATTTTTATATAAGGGAAGGAAAGATTTAGCATTTAAGAAACAGCTAGCATAACTTTTTTTTATCATTCTTAACATAGCCTGGGGAAAGGGGGATGGGGTGGATGAAGTAGCCATTGCTTGCTACGGGGCTCAAATAGCTTATTAGCTATTAGACAGGCTGCTTTCTGGATAGCGTCGATGCATGATCCTATCACAGACTCCCCATCCAGATACCATAGATTCCATAGATCAGTGGTTCCCAACCTCGATCCGCGGCTTGCTCAGGGTAAGCCCCTAGCGTGCCGGGCCGGTTTGTTTACCTGCCACCTCCGCAGGTACGGCCGCTCACAGCTCCCACTGGCCGCGGTTTGCTGTTCCTTGCCAATGGGAGCTGTGGGAAGCAGCGGGCCGGCCCGCTCTGCTTCCCGCAGCTCCCATTGGCCGGGAACAGCAAACCGCGGCCCTGCCTGTGGAGGCAGCTTCCCCTGTTAAATGGCTTCATTACCACTTAAATGGCCCTTAACAGTTTGTGATCTGCTACTAGGTCTCTGGTTTGGAAGGCTTTTTCACTTTGTAAAGTTACTCAGAAATCCCCTCCTCTCCTCACTCCCCCACCTGCCGCTCCCATCCTCACACACCATGCCTCACAGGAATGGAGGGGTGAGGAAGAGCGACGCGCCAGCAGCTGCAGTGGCCTCCTAAGTGGGAGGAGGGTGGAGTGGAGGAAAGGAGAGGAGGAAGACTCACCAGGTAGCAGCAGCAGTAGGCCATGGGAGCCTCCAGGAAGGGTCAGAGCAGGGAGGGGAAGAGGCAGGAGGGGGCGGGGCACCACGGCCCAGGTGTCGGGCAGCAGGGACAGCTGTGCTAGGGGAGGCACCGCCTCCCCTTGCCTATTATACCCGCCGCCCATGAGCATCATCCTTTTCTCTGGCCTTGACAAGTGCCACCTTGCCCCACTCCTAGCCTAGATGGATTACCTCTGACAGAGCTTTTTTAAAAATCTAAATACAATATCTCCCAGGATGGCTCAATCAAGG
This sequence comes from Macrochelys suwanniensis, assembly GCA_033296515.1. Lineage (NCBI taxonomy): Eukaryota > Metazoa > Chordata > Testudines > Chelydridae > Macrochelys > Macrochelys suwanniensis. The sequence continues at coordinate 98,958,909 of CM065777.1, forward strand.
TTTGGATGGCGCTTTGTAGATTCATGGACCAGTATAATATAAATGCTAAATAGAGCATGAAAAAATTTCACATTCTTATACATTGGATTGTGTTGCTCAGCCTGAACCAATTCACTTTAAATTATAACTCTTATGTAAATTGCAGTAAATGTGGTTGAGTAACAGGATACATTAATAATGAACCATCTTACATCAGACTTACATTATACCTTGCTGACAATTCCTTTAATCTAATTTACAGTAACTGGTGATGCAATAGGGGGATTAGATAGGAGCTTCTTTGTTGCAGTTTTCACAGAACTACAAGTCACTTCCCTTCTCCACCCCACAGAGTCCAAAGGGCATTGAGTTAGATTTTTAAGTCTGGAAATCTTTTTCCCTGCTGCGCATGAAGATCAATAGAAACTGATTTCTTAGACTGAGAGGAAGCAAGTCTTGTGGATGGTGAGTAAGATGCTGGTTTACCATGAGTCTCACCCACTTTTACACACATCCCCTTTGTCCTACCTAGCTGTCATTGATAGAGTGAGGGGGCGGTTCCTTTATGACTTTTAGATTAGCTCACGTTTCAGTGGGTTTGGTCACTCAGCTCCTACCCAGTCATAGGGTGGCTTTCCTAACACAAAGGCTATGTCTACACTACAGCCAGGATCAATGTGTTGAGATCGATCCACTGGCAGTTGATTTAGCGGGTCTTGTGAAGACCCGCCAAATCAACAGCAGATCGCTCTCCAGTCAACCCCTGTACTCTATCCCCAACGAGAAGAGTAAGGTAAGTCAATGGGAGAGTTTCTCCCGTCGACCCCCCGCAGTGCAGACCCCGCAGTGTGGTAACTCAACCTAAGGTAGATCATCTCCAGCTACATTATTCACGTAGCTGGAGTTGCGTAGGGTAGGTTGATTTACCACGGTAGTGTAGACATAGCCAAAGTTCCACCTGAACTTTGAAGGCAAACTGCCGCCTTGGTGAGGATAGGCTCGGGGGGGAGTGGGGGAAAGAAAAGGAGACTGTGTGGCTGCCCCTATGCTACACACCAGTGTTGGCAGCGTGTAGTGTATGTGGAGGTACATGCTGCCGTGAAAAGCAAGCTGCATCCACACTGCTGCATGTACCTCCACATGTTGGCCTCCACATGTGAAAGTCTCCAGCCGTGGGGAAAGGCTTCAGCAGCTCCCCACTGCTGGAGTCTTTCACTGTGCAGAAGAAAGGCTTGAAGGGGGGGAGGAAGTGGGGAAACCCCCTCCTCTTGCCATAGCCTTTCCCTGTGGAAGGGGAAGACTCACGCAGTGGGACACGACACTGCTAAAAATAGCAGTGTAATGAAGGAGGCACTGCTTGGGTGAGTAAAGAGCCATGAAGGGTACATCCCCACATCCTGCTGGTGTGGCTTTGCTTGCCTAAGCTGTGCCTTGCTGGCTATAGTGCTATTTATGCCCGTACCGGGGGAGAGGGGTAGTATGCTGCCTGCTGCCAAAAAAAGCATACCCGGTGTGTATTTTAAAAGCAGCAGCACATTTTTGCTAGAGGGTGTATTTTGTTCTTTACATTGTTCTGGTAGGATGCAGCTGTTTACTCCTGGGGGAATGCTGCACCATTGCGCAATGCAGAATTGTATGGTTTCCCCCACAGAATTGGGGCTGCTGGCAGCCATTAGGGGCTGCTGGACTCTGTAGAGTCCAGCTCTTCAGCTCGCAGTGAGCAGAGCGCCCAGCCTAGCAGGGATGGAAACTGCACGTTCTGGCTGCCTGGCTTGATCCTCATCTGCCCGGGGATGGGAGACAGCCTGGGAGACCCAGCTGTGGCAAAGGGTGAGGAAGGGCCGGGTCACAGTGCACCGAGGACAGTAAAGAAGCTGGTGGGAGTAAAGCCTCTGAGGGGAGGAAGGTGTGGGTGTCTGGGCTGGGGTGTGCCCCATGGCTGGTTGGGGGTGGGGGGGGATGCATGGGCTCTGGAGGGTGGGGGATGCATGGGCTCTACGAGTGCCACATGGCTGGGCTCTGGGGGGGGAGGGGGATGTGTGGGCTCTGGGAGGAGGGGGGTGTCTGGGCTCTGGGGGAGCCCCGTGGCTGGGCTCTGTGGGAGGGGGTGCATGGGCTCTGGGAATGCCCCATAACTGGGCTCTTGGGGGCAAGTGGGTGCAGGTGTCTGGGCTCTGGGGACTGCCTTGTGACTGGGTACTGGGGGGAAGAGAGGTGTGGGTGTCTGGGCTCTGGGGGTGCCCTGTGGCTGGGCTCTGGGGGGGACTCTGGGAGGTGCCTTGTGGCTGGGTTCTGGGGGGAAGAGGGGTGTGGGTGTCTGGATTCTGGGGCGGTCCCATGCAGCCCCCTCCAGCACCCACCAACTGCACCTGGGTTGTCATAGGGGTTTCTTTAACTCCCTATTCCTGGGGGAATCTTTTTTTGTTGTCTGTATTGTTGACATAGTTGTTGACAAGTAATTTGAAGTAAATTAACAAAATATTTGAAACTGGTGTGATATTATGTTATTTTAACAAATTAAATATGCAGAATTTTGCAGAATTGTAAAATATTGTGTGCAGCATTTTTAATTTGTTAGCGTAGCATTCCCCCAGGAGTAGCAACTCCACAGCACCCTTCTTTTGGTGGTGTGTAGTGCACATAAGTGTGTAATCCCTCTAGCACGGGTAATAAACAGCAGTGTAGATGTTGAGGCGTGGCTTAGGCAAGTACAGACACACCAGCAGGATGTGGGGATGTGCCTGGCTAGGTACCCTACATGGCTCTCTACTCACCCAAGCTGTGAGTACACTGCTATGTTTAGCTGTATAGTGTCCTGCTGCCTAGGGCGCCAAGATTTGGGGGGCGGCTGGTGGCTGCCTCCTGGCTCCCCGCTCAGTGCCTGAGCGGGGAGCCGCAGGGCAGCCACTGCGAGCTGCCCCACAGCCCCCCACTGAGCGCCTGAGCGGGGATCTGGGGGGCAGCCACCGCGAGCCTCCCCCCTGCCCCGGGCTCTCAGCTCCCGCAGGTCACGGGTGGTGGGGGGGCTGAGCGCCCGCGGGCGGGGGAGCTGGCTGGGGGGGGGGCAGCAGTGGGGGAGGGAGGCTGAGCTCCCGCGGGTGGGGGAGCTGACTGGGAGGGCAGCATTGGGGGGGGGGGCGCAGGGGTGGTGCAAGGAAGTTTCGCCTAGGGCGTGAAACTTCCTTGCACCGGCCCTGGGACACACCCAGCTGCAACAACATACAAATGCTAAGATCAGCTCTGCATGGGAAGACTTCAGCTACGAAACTGCCCGGCTACTCAAGTGCACACCCCTCTCTGGGGTGTAAACCCAAAATTATACCATCTTGCAGTGCACAGAGATCTGTACAGCGTAAGCTCATGAAATTCGTCCCCTCCCTCCAGGTGAAGAGAGATATACACAGCTTTTTGTCCCAAGTTATAGCTGCCACACACTGGTTTGTGATAAAGCAAAAGCAAATTTATTAACTACAAAAGATAGATTTTAAGTGATTATAAGGAACAGCAAACAGATCAAAACAGGTTACCTAGCAAATAAAAACATAATCTAAGCTTAATATACTAAAGAGATTGGATCTAAGTAGCAAATTCTCACCCGAAATGATGATTTAAGGTGGCTGCAGGCTCTTAAAGGGAAAGCTGCACTTGCTTGCAGCTTAAAACCCCCAGGTATTCCTTTCACAGGCTAGAAATCCCTCTAGCCAGGGTCCAGCACTTCCCTCAGTATAGTCTTTGTTTCTCAGGTGTTTCCAAGAGTTTCCTATGGGTGGGGAGTCAGTGAAGAACCACGATGATGTCACCCTCTGCCTTATATAGCTTTTGCATAGGGCAGGAACCCTTTGTCTCCGAGTTTGGATCCCACGCCCGGTCAGTGGAAAAACACTGGTATTCCAAGATGGAGTCCAGGTGGTCTGGACACCAGGTGGTCTGGTCACATGCCCCTGTAATGCCATAACAGCCAGAACTCAGATGCTGTTTAGTCGGTAGGAGATTAGCCTCTTCTAAGACCTATTGTTTTCTCTAATGGCCCTTCCCAGCCAGCCATCTAGCCTGAGTGCATTCTGCCTAGTGGGCGCTCTCCAGGTGTAAACATATTTGTAATACAGATACACAGTCAATATTCCTAATTTCAGATACAAAAATGAGACATGCATACAAATAGGATAATCAGAGTTAGTAAATCATAATCTTTCCAATGCTATCTCACATGACCTATCTTATATAAAATACATCATAGTTATGCCATAATCACATCATAATAATATTACTGTGAAGAATAGGGGGTGTAATGTCATGCTGCTGCTTGTGATGTGTAGTGTAGATATAGAAATAAAGAATTGAAACTTTTTTTTTTTAAATTCCAAGGCTCAACAAGAAAAATGAATTATAGAAATAATCCTCCTGCATATTTTCAACCACCAGAAGATCTCAAACATATAAAAAGGTCTCCAATTAAACGATTTATGCTGTACATGGCAAGAATGTATCAGTTGTATACCTTTTTAAGATGTGATATGTAAAGATTTTATTTCCTGTGCTTAATGTTACATTAATTTGATTTGGTGAAGCATCAGAGTCCATTGGTTATTTTAAAGGCATTTGAATGTGGACTTGCAAATGTTCAAAAATACAGGAGTCCACTTGAACCACTAGAGCCGGTAGAGAAGGCAGCATTGAGTGTATCCTCTTCCACTGTTATCTGTAATACTGGGAGTAAAAAAGAATGGAAAAGTCACCAGATCACTGTTAGCCAAATACACAACAACCCTTATGATACTGAGTTAACTCTGTTTGCAGTGTGTTCAGTTATCCCTATCCTCTGTTTGCCAGAAGCTGGGAATGGGCGACAGGGGACGGATCACTTGATGATTACCTGCTCTGTTCTTTCACTCTGGGGCAGCTGGCATTGGCCGCTGTCAGAAGACAGGATACTGGGCTAGATGGACCTTTGATCTGACCCAGTATGGCCATTCTTATCCACATAATAATATAACAATTCAAGGGGAAGAGTAAGTTGCTAAAAGATAATGGCAACACACACAAAGATCCTGCATTCCTTTGTATGCAGAACTTCTCCTGAACAGGAGTTCTGAGTCTACAAGTGACGGTAAGACACCAGCCTGGACAGCTGGAGCATTTCAGATAGAAGCAGCTACTCCATCACTGAAAGCAAATTCTTCAGCACCACATCTGCCTCTGTAGAAAATGCCACTGACTGAATTTTCTGAGAAGACACCACTCTGCAGTCTAACATGAAACTGACAGGAAGGATAGTCTTGGGGTTAAGGCATTACCATGGCACTTAGAGTATATGGGTTCAATTCCTGGTACTTCCACACATTTCCTTAGTAACCCTGAGCAAGTCATATAAGGCAGGATCCAAAGCCAATTGATGAAAGTGACTTGAGTGCACTTTGGATCAGGCCTTTAATCTCTCTCTGCCACAGCTCCTGTCAAATAGGGTTAATACTAATTCCCTGTCGCTAACATTTGTGAAGCACTGACATGTTGTGGTGGAAGGCCATATAAACAGATAAAACATTTATTGCTGTCGTTTTTCAGATAAAGTAACTGAGTTTGTTCTCCACTTTAGATTGGGCAAAGGGAAGTTTGATAGTTGATGCCTATAAAGCACATGGCTTGGAAATATAACAAATGAGAACATAAAGTATGACATGTTCCATAGGAGGACCCAGACACTAACTACTGTTAGAAGTTTGGGTGGACCTTTGTAAATTCCTGAACAACAAACAACTTTTATAGCCCCTCTTTGTGCTAGAGCTTTGCAATCACTCAGGGCATGTCTACACTTGCCATTTAAAGCGCAAAAAAAAATGGTTACTCACTTCTCGTAACTCTTGTTTTTTGAGATGTGTTGTTCACGTCCATTCCAATCAGGTGTGTGCGCACGCACATGCACGATGGCCGGAAGATTTTTCCCTTAGCATTCGTTGGGCTGGCCTGGGTGCCCCCTGGAGTCACGCCTTCATGGCGCTCAATATAGAGCCCCACCGACCCGCCACCCCTTCAGTTCCTTCTTGCTGGCTGCGCCGACAGAGGGGTAGGAGGGTGTGTATTGGAATGGACATGAACAACACATCTCGAAGAACCACCGTTACAAGAAGTGAGTAACCGTTTTTTCTTCTTTGAGTGCTTGTTCGTGTCCATTCCAATCAGGTGAGTCCCAAGCCACGTTCAGGAAGTGGGATCAGAGCTGTCCACTGACTGGAGTACTGCTCTTCCAAAGGCTGCATCGTCTCTGGCCTGCTGGGTAATTGCATAATGCGTGGTGAAAGTGTGGATGGAGGACCACGTTGCCACTCTGCAGATTTCCTAGGTGGGAACCTGAGCCAGGAACGCTGTCGATGAAGCCTGCACCCTGGTAGAGTGTGCAGTGATTGGCAGTGCAGGAACACCTGCCAGGTCATAGCACTCACAGATACAGGACACGATCCATGACGAGATGCGTTGGGATGAAACCGGCTGCCCTTTCATCCTGTCCGCCACTGCCATGAACAACTGGACCGGCTTTCTGAACGGTTTCGTTCTCTCGATGTAAAAGGCCAGCGCCCTGTGGACATCCAGAGAGTAGAGTCTCTGCTCCCTGCCGCTGGAATGAGGCTTAGGGTAGAACGCTGGGAGGAAAATGTCCTGGTTGATGTGAAACTACAAGACAACCTTTGGGAGGAAAGCAGGATGAGGCCTGAGCTGAACCTTGTCCTTACAGAACACGATGTAGGGAGAGTCTGATGTCAAGGCCCTGAGCTCAGACACCCTCCTGGCTGAGGTTATTGCTACCAGGAATGCAACCTTCTAAGAGAGGCAGAGCAGGGAGCATGTTGCTAAAGACTCAAAGGAGGGCTCCATGAGCCTCGAAAGGACCAAGTTGAGATCCCAGGCAGGGACTGGCTGATGGACGTGAGGATATAACCTGTCAAGCCCGTTCAGGAATCGGCTGACCATGGGGTTAGCAAATACTGAGCGGCCCTGCACGCCCAAGTGGAAGGCCGAGATGGTGGCTAGGGGCACCCATAGAGAAGACAACGAGAGGCCCTCCTGTTTCAGATGGAGGAGGTAGTTCAGAATGTGCGGCACTGAAGCCAGCGTGGCGGGTGAGTGGTGCTGCGCCGACCAGATTGAGAATCTCTTCCACTTGGCAAGGTATGTGGCTCTTGTAGAGGGTTTCCTACTGCCAAGGAGGACCTGTCTGACCTGGATTTAACCATGGAGCTTCCACACCGTAAGATTGAGCGACTGGAGGTTGGGGTGTTGGAGACATCCGTGATCTTGTGTGCGAAGGTCTGGGGAGAGCGGCAAGGTAATCGGGGCTTCCACAGACATATCTAGGAGGGAAGTGTACCAGTGCTGACGGGGCCAAGCTGGTGCTATCTGTATGACCCGGATGCTATCTCTGCGGATCTTGAGCAGTACCTTGTGAATGAGCAGTATGGGCGGAAAGGCGTATAGGAGAGAACCTCCCCAATGGAGGAGGAATGCATCCGCGCTGGAGCCCGGGCTGTGATTCTGGAAGGAGTAGAACTGCTGGCACTTCCTGTTGCATCGCGTGGCAAAGAGGTCTATCAGGGGAAACCCCCACCTCTGGAAGACTGAAATTGTGACATCCGGGCAAAGGGACGACTCGTGGCTGTGAAATGACCTGCTGAGGTGGTCTGCCAGCTCGTTCTGAATCCCGGGAGGTATGACGCCTGCAGGTGTATTGAATGTTCTACACAGAAGTCCCATAGCATGAGGGCTTCTTGGCACAGGGGAGAGGAGCGTGCACTCCCGTTTGTTGATATAGAACATTGCTGTCATATGGTATGTCATGACTGATACACATTGTCCGGTTAGGTAAGGACAGAACGTCCAACACGCCAGGCGCACCGCTCTCACGATCCTGTCCAAGCTGTCCCAGGTTGGGTGATAAACTGATGCTAGCCACGACTGGAGTGGTTGAAGCCTGAGTCTGGCATGCTGCACCACATAGGTACAGGCCGCCATGTGCCCGAGAAGTTTCAGGCAGTTTCTCGCTGTAGTGGTGGGGAACTGCATGATGCCTCAGATTATGTCGTTGAGGGCCTGAAACCTCGCCTGTGGCAGGTATGCCCTGGCTTGGGTCGAGTCCTTTCTTTAAGAGTTCTAGGGCGGAAGTCGCGGCAGATCTTACAGTGATCCTTTTGGTGTCCCTCCCCTAGGCACCGTAAACATCGCGACTGTGGATCGCTCTTCGGCATGCGCTTCCCGCAGGCCATGCATTTTTTAAACCCTGGGGACCGCTGCATACCACTGCTCTGGGGAGACGGGCTGTGGGGAGGGGGGGAACCCCCAGCAACTCTATACTAAGAATTCTAATACTAAGAAGACACTAAGGTAACTATATACAATGAGTACAGAACGTGTTTGCTAAGCCACCGTCACTGGCGGCAAGAAGGAACTGAAGGGGTGGCGGGTTGGCAGGGCTCTATATTGAGCGCCAGGAAGGCACAACTCCAGGGGGCTCCCAGGCAGGCCTGACGAATGCTGCTAAGGAAAAAATCTTCCAGCCATCGTGCACGTGCGCACGCACAAACCTGATTGGAATGGACGTGAACAAGCCCTCGAAGAAGAATGTCCCTTTTTTGTGCAAAAACCGTGGGAGCATCTACACTTGTTAATGACTTTTTGCGGTGAAAGTGAGAAGTTTCACCGCAAAAAGAAAAGCACCTTCATGAGAGGCGTACAGTTCTTTCCGCTGTTCTTTTTGCGTTGATGTGAAAGTGAAGACACATTCTACCTGTATAATCACCTTTTGCTCTCCGGAGGCTATCCTACAGTTCCAAAAGTGAACACTCTGGCCAGCGCCCCTGCTGCTCTGACGCCAGGTAAACGGACGTCCGCCGTGCCCCTGGTAAAGCCCCGGGAAGTTTGAAACTCCCTTTCTTGTTGCGAGTGCTCATCTGCCCAGGTGACCATGGCTGCTCCATGTAGCAAGTGATCCCCTGCTTGGAGCAATGCCGAGCTACTGGACCTGATCAGTGTTTGGGGAGAGGAGGCTGTGCAGTGCCAGCTGTGTTCCAGCCTTAGGAATTTCAATACCTACGAGCAGATTGCACACAGCTTGCAGGAGAAGGGGCATAACAGGGACACCCTGCAGTGCAGAGCGAAGGTGAAGGAGCTGAGGAGCGCATACCACAAGACAAGGGAGACAAGCCGTCGGTCTGGTGCTGTGCCCCAAAGCTGCCATTTTTACAGTGAGTTGGATGCAATCCTAAGTGGTGACCCCACCTCCATTGCAAAGAGCCCAGTGGATACTTCTGCATGTCTGGAGGCCGTGGAAAGTGGCCCTAGCCAGGAGGAGGAGGTGATAGATGAAGAGGAGGAGGCTGAGGAAGCTGTGGAGCCTGTGGCTGCATGCATTCAGGACCCCTTCTCCGCTCTGGAGGTGTCCAGCCCGTGTGAGCGGCCACTGTCTGCAGAGGCAGGAGAGCAGAGCTCCGGTAAGTTGCTTTGCTTTGACGATGCGTAAAACAGGTTGTGGGCACAGAAAAGTACTACAGTGGCTGTGTTTGTGTGCTGGGTGCCCTCCCTTCATGCTAGCCCTTTTCAGAATGGGTGTATGCAATAAACCCTCTAACACTGCATTCCCTCACCATTGCTGGGTTCTTGTGCATCATGGGTGCTTGGCTTTTGTCACCAGTGATTTCTTACCAGTGGTGTATTGCAATGTACACAGTGATTCCTGTCTGTATGTTTCACAGCAATGTGCTGCTTTTGTCTCCCCAGAAAGGACTGTGGAAGACCCACCCCCGCCACTGTAGCAGACCGTCTGCGCCGCATAAGAAAGCGGCCAAGAAGCACTAAGGCAGACATGTTTCGTGAGGTGATTCTGCACTCCCAAGAGGAGACACATGATCAAAATAAATGGAGAGAAACCATGACAAAGTGGAAAGCGGGAAAGAACCGAGACGGAAAAGAGAACAGTGCTTTCCACAGGGAAGCCGCGGAGAGGCTAATCAACGTTCTGGAGTGTCAGACAGACATGTTGCATTCTCTCATTACACCGCAGAGTGACCTGATTTGTGGCCGCCCCCCATTGTGGCAAATGCAGAATTCTTTCCCCTGCACTCCCCAAACTCCCACTCCACATTCTTATAGGCTCGCTGCAAATTTTTCCATTCCTCAACAATCCACACCCCCAGACAGCTTGTCAAACGACAGCTGGAGTTATACACAGCTGTGAGGTATACGGGCACCCCACCCTGTTCACCACCATCACTCAGGATTGATATATGTACATGTGGGGTTTTCTCTGTTTTTAAAATAAAAGCACCATTTTTTTAAAAAAGAAGCAAGCTTTATTTGTGTGTTCACATTTCTGTACATGTCATCACAGCTACATGTCAACTAGCACTTCATCGTCACTGAAATTACATTCAGAACCACCATGTAGCACAGCACATGCTGTTAACACTTCCTTTCCCAAGCACAGCAGCAAAGTTTAATGATTTTCATTTTCAAGCTTTTCCCTCAAGGCATCCCGGATCCTAACTGCCACACATTGTGCCCCTCTAATAGCCCTGGTATCTGGCTGCTGAAATTCAGCAGCCAGGCATTCGGCCTCCAGGCTTCACGTATGAGTAAACCTCTCGCCCTTCCCCTCACAAATATGACATAAAGTACAGCACGCCGCAATGACCATGGGAATATTTTCCTCACTCATTTCCAGTCTACAATACAAATATCTCCAGCGCGCTTTCAATCGGCCAAATGCACATTCGACAGCCATTCCGCCCCTACTCAGCCTGTTGTTGAAACGTTCCTCACGTCTAGGTTTTCAGTGTATGGCTTCATGAGCCATGGAATCAGTGGGTAAGCTGGGTCTCCCAGGATCACAATGGGCATTTCCATTTCCCCGACGGTGAGCCGCTCGTCTGGAAAGAAAGTCCCCACTTGCAGCTTTCTGTACAGGCCAGTGCTTTTAAAGATGTGTGTGTCATGCACCTTTCCGGACCATCCAGCATTAATATCAGTGAAACACTCACAGTGATCCACTAGCTCCTGTAAAACCATGGAGATGTACCCCTTACAATTTATGTACTCGGTGCCAAGGTGGGCCGGGGCAACAATAGGGATGTGCGTTCCAGCTATCGCTCCACCACAGTTAGGGAAGCCCATTTCTGCAAAGCCATCCAAAATGTCACACACATTACCAAGAGCCAAGAGTCACAGGCTTGCGCAGTAGGATGTGATTAATGGCCTTGCACACTCGAGTTACCACGGCACCAGTGGTCTATCTCCCCACTCCAAACTGGTTTGCAAACGCCCGGTAGCTGTCTGGAGTCGCCAGCTTCCACAATGTGATTGCCACAAGCTTCTCTACAGTGGGTGCAGCTCTCAGTCTGGTGTCCTTGTGACACACGTCTGGGGAAAGCTCAGCACACAGTTCCATGAAGGTGGCTCTCTGCATCCGTAAGTTTTGAAGCCACTGGTTGTCATCCTAGACATGCATAACAATATGATCCCACCACACTGAGCTAGTTTCCCTAGCCCCAAAACACTTATTTCCATTTCAGGCAGCTCATCAGGCATCTCTGACTGCAGTTCTCTTTGCATGTTTAAGAACAGTTGCACTGCCATGTGCGATGTGCAAGTGACAGCTATCAGAGTAGTGGACAGCAATGCAGGATCCATTCCTGCTTGTAGATGTGGCAGGGAAAGAAGCCAGACAGCAGGGGATTTTAAAAAATGCTGTGAAAGAAACAAGGCAGTAATGGTGCTGCTGGGACATGAAGCAGTGCATCACAGGGCACTGAGCAGAGACCCAGAATGCCATTTGCTCACCCCCCCTTTCCCACAAGACCTATCGAGAGAGCTGCACTGTGGGATAGCTGCCCTAAAGCGCTGCTCTCATTGGTGATGCAAGTGCCGCTAATGTAAACACTCTCTGAAGCCTGAGGAATTAAGTGAGTACACAAACCGGCACTTTACTTTCACTGGTTCCCTATCACCGGTGAAACTTGCAGCGCAAAAACTCTGCAAGTGTAGACATACCCCAAGTTACAGGTCTGAGTTATTTGTTACTTCCAGGCCATCAAAGCTGATGGAAAGAATACTGCGAATCTATATTTAAGCACAGGGAAATAAGGGGCATTCCTGATCTATTTAGATGAGGGTTTTTCCTAAAGCAGATATTGTGGTGATCTAAGCACTAATGTCAACAAGCAAATAATCAGCCGGGCTGTACCTACTATATTTCTTCTGCTTTGGCTTCCTGTACAGTTGTGACATCAGCACAGTTTTGAGAGAAGTGTGTGAAAGCTTTGGGTATATTGCCTGAGTTTCAAATACAATAGCAGTTTCATGTGACATTTTGTTCTATCTTGTGCTGGTGAGGGTATGGACTAGGTTGTCTGGTAGATCTTCACCATCTCGAGCTTCTGGGAGCCCATGCAGCTTCTCTTTTGTTTACTTACCATGTCATAGAGGTACCGTGCATGTCTTACTGCTGTACCCACTGCTGCGGTCCAGCACTGGCAAGTAGGTTGCAACCACTACGCAGTAGCTGACTTCAGGTTTCAAATCTTCTATTTTAACAACTTTGTCTGTTCCTTCATACACCAGTTTTTTGTTTTTCTACATATGGGGAATGGGGGGAAATCACAATCAGTATGCTCCTGTAATAAATATTTCTATGGCCTGGCTTCGTTAAGGACAGCAGCAGTGTACAGCCATGTTTAGGATGTGCGTGAGCCAACAACAGTATGTAAATAAAATCATTTATTAGCTTGTAGCATCTAAAAAGACCTAGAAAGACAGAGCCCCTCCCCAAGGAGCTCATTTAGGAATGATAAAGGAGAGCTGAAACAGACTAACAAAGGGATAGGATAAAGATTGGTGACACAATGATAAAGTCATGAATTATTTTCTAAAACCTCTACATTTATTTAGTTATGCACAAGCAAATCTGGAGGGTTAATTCAATTGTAAACAGAGGCTGTGCTGCCCACTGAGGGCCCTAAGCAGAAATATTTTTGCCTTCTCCCCCCCGCCCACATACTAATAAACTTGTTAAATAGTCCATGTTAAATGAGAAAGCGAATAGGGGGCCCCCTTGAGTTGCTCGGGACCCTAAGCAATTGCTTAGTCTGCTTATGTCTAGCACCGGCTCTGTTAAAACAGGAGGGGTTTGCACAGGCTTATGTAATTCAATTTTTAGAAGTACAATGTGTACATGAATGTGCACTTACTTCTTCTAGCATGTTGTTGATTAGAAACACTCGGTAGACTAGATCATAATAGTTTGTCATTGATATCTTGCTGCCTCTTCTCCTTGTATAAGGTGAATTTGGAGCCTGGAGCTTTAATTTTATGGATTTGTTTCTAGGAGTCACATTTACTGACGGAGGTCCTATCTTTGCTAGAGTAATAAACAAAAATATGAAAATAATTATAACTGATTAATGCTTACCTCACAGTCCTGAATTGTAAGCAATTGGGAAAAATAGACCATCAAATCATGTAATTAGTAATGTTACTATCTTTGTATAGTGGCATCATGCTAGTAAAGCGGTACTTACAGCTGATGGATTGCTTTTAAGGTTTTCTTTTAAAATACTGCAACGTTTTAATTTAAAACATGAGAAATATCAGCTCAAAAGATGAAAACTTGTGAAAGTTTGGTAACATTCTATGTTGCTGTTCACAAGGTATATTTGTTGTAAGCAAAAGGGAATTTTCATGAGCTAGGACTTTCAGAATTGTCGGTGTGTTTGGATTACACAAAATGGCTACCTTACAAAAAAACAGCCTTGCCCTGGACATAGTCCTCAGTGAGACAGGAACTTTTGACATATTTGAAAAACATCTGGGTTTTTAAATAGCTACAGGTTAAATCTTGTGCAATTCCCAATGACATGGGAAGGCAGAATCAACCCAATGTTATTTCTTTTTGGGGTGGGTGGATGGCGTAGGAGGGGGAAGGTGAGCAAAGGTGCCGGAAGTAGGGTGCTGCAGCATCCTCTGGCTTGAAGTGGCTTCCATTATATACAGGGTTCACAGCTTGGTTCAATGGCTCTCAGCACCCCCACTGTAAAATTGTTCCACCACCCCTGAAAGTGAGACAGGTGAATATGTTCCATCACCCAAGCTACTGTCATAAAATACTAGCCTCTGTGACAACGCTTAGTCTCAAGCAAATGGTTAAGGAAAACCTCAGTCCCTTAAATTGTAATGGGGATTGTTAAGTCTGACTCTCACAGATCCATGAGATCAACTGTACCAATCAAAAGTGAGCTAGAAAAGCATGCTATCACCTCTTCTGTTGCTGTTTCTCTGTAGATCATCACTAGGATATATACCATCAAAAGAAAAAGTTACACATACACCAATTTTACCAACTTCTAAATACAAGCTGTAAACCTACTGTGCCAAAACAAAGGTTCATCTGCTATGAACTTCCCTTCAAACTTGTTCCCCTGACCCCAGGTGGAAGGAAATGCATTAGCGAGAAAGTTCAGCAGGCAATTAGGAAACAACACATAGAAGAGACTGCAGTGCGGTAAAGGATGGTGATCACCACCTGATGCAGATTGCATGTTTGTACTGTACAGCAAGACTACACAGCTGTTTTATCCTGCCTGGAGATTCTTACTTGTTAAAGCAATTGAATTTTACTGACCTTCATAGTTCAGAGCCAGCTAGGAATCTTTCCTCCCCCCAAGCAGTTGAACATTTTCACTATTTCCTCAGCAGCATACTCTAGACAGAAGCATTGAATGGGAGTAGGCTCGGGCTGGTGGTAGTTATATATAGTCCAGTCTTTAGGGAAGTGGACATCTTCCACCAGCACAAAGTGTACCCACTGCCAGCTAGCTCACAGCACAGTTTTGCTAAATTCATTCTTTAGGCAGACAAAGGAACTTCCCCATCCTTCTCATGGAATTAACATCCTCTGAGATCAATAAGCCAGCAATGTGGAGGAGAACAAATTGGACACGATGTGTTCTCTCTTACTATCTCAACCTTCACACTTTGCTGTAGAAGGCTAAAGACAACATGCATTTAGCATTGTAGAGGGCATCTTCAGTGAGGCCTCTGATTTTGCACCAGCACTTTTGTGTTTGCTGTCAACTATGAGTACAGTACCGAGGCTGCAAACAATTGCGGTCACAAGCAATAGAGCTTTGACTTCTAGCCACCCATTTTGTGGGTACAAATGTGCATTCAGAACAAAAAAGATCACAGCGTGAAACAAAAGATGTACCCTAAGATTTAAGAACCACGATGTTAACTTGGGCTGCAATGTGATGATCATTTTTCTTTTGTTAAACTTTTAGTTATAAAGTGACTATTCAAAATTTACAAGTTGTGGGGAAAAAACAGACATCCCTTGAAGAGGGAGCCCATATTTCTGTATGCAGAATGGCTCAACACTTTCAGACTTACTTTCCCTCCACGGAGTAAATCTGCTGCTGGTGTTCCAATCGGAATGGACTCCAGCTGAAACAGATTTCACTCTGCCATAATAAGGTTCTCTGATATCAGATGTCTCATGTGTTAGGTCACAAAAAACTTCACAAATACCCCAACATTCTTCTTTATTTTTCCATAGGCTTTGCCCATACCTGTGGAGGAGGAGGGAGAGGGAGAGAGGGTGTAGACTTCAGTAATTTCGGACCATTGGTTTAAGGTTCTGACATTATAGTTCCATATCCAGCTGCTGAGCTGCACCCAAACACCAGATCCTCAGATCTGCCATGGCAAATAGCCTTTTTATCCAAATTGATTGCAGGAAAAATTGATGTCATAGGTGCTTTCCGAAGTGTATTACTGCATTTTTCTAAAGGAGACATAAAACTGAAGTGCTGACCGCTTCTTGTTATTAAAAACCTATTGCACCTTTTTCCCCTCTAGATAAGGGGTGCTAGCTGTAGCCTACTAAATATTTTTCCATCTAGGCAAAATGTCAAAATTGCCAATCTAAGCCTTCCTGAAGTTCCAATCAGCAAATGAAGTCTTGTTTCTCACTTCCTATTGCTGGGCACTGTGGCTTAAGTTTTCAAAAGTGACTAGTTATTCCGACAAAGTGGGTATTTACCCACAAAAGCTTATGCTCCAATACATCTGTTAGTCTATAAGGTGCCACAGGACTCTTTGTCGCTTTTACAGATCCAGACTAACACGGCTACCCCTCTGATAGTAATTTAAGGTTTCAGAGGGGTAGCCGTGTTAGTCTGTATCAGCAAAAACAACGACGAGTCCTTGTGGCACCTTAGAGACTAACAAATTTATTTGGGCATAAAAGCTTATGCCCAAATACATTTTTTAGTCTCTAAGGTGCCACAAGGACTCCACGTTGGTTGTTTTTTTCAGTGATTTAAGGTGCCGCCATGTGGGATGTCCTACTTGATATGCCAGAGGGCAGGAGCTCAGTGTATATATAATAACCAACCCCCTTTAAGGCGTCTCAAAAATTGGACAATTAAAAACTGAGGCACCCAAGATTGCTAGTTGCTTTTGAAAATGTAGGCCAGTGAGATAACACATTCCACCCTAGAGACAATGAGTGATGACGATGCTCAGCACATTGCAGGGAGTTACTTGACATCACCCTTTGTCAGGTTCTAAAAAGTCATCTTTTGTGCTCTTTGTGGCAATTGACTAAAAAGTCGCCTCTTTTGAGGTAGCAGAGTATGGCTATTCCCTGAACATAGGAAGGAAGAGAAGAGTGAAGTTTTTCAGTGAAAAATGCAGATTCAGCAGCAATGAAACGTTTTGCGAATTCTTGTCAATTTCATTGAATGGTCGTGGAGGGGAAAAAACAACACATTTTTTGAAGTCAAAATGTTTCATTTGAACATTTTTGCATTCAAAAAGACTTTCAAAATTGCACACTACTTTACTAATAAATAATAAAACTATCTGAAAAGCTCAACATTGAAACAAAACACTTTGTTTGACCCAAAATGAATTTTTCGTTGACTTTTCAGTCTGCCAAATATTTTGCAAAGCATTTCCTTAAGGTTAACCCAAAACAATTTTTGTTCTTGACTTTTTGGAACTGCCAATGAACTGAAAAAAATGAGTTCTTGCTCAGTTCTACTTCTCAGCCCAGTTATCACAGACATAAAGACAAGCAGGAGCTGGGAGTTCCTCACTGTACTTACACTTTGTACTGCACAAAGTAGATAATGTCACCTGTGGCAGCCCTCCCAGGCTGCCAATGCAAAGTATTGTTGAAGTTTAATGAGTGAAATTCGACCTTTTGTGGTTTAATTAATTCCTGCAATTCTTGATTTCCTGAAACTAAAGGAAAAGAAACTGCAAATAATAAGTAATAAAGGATAGAAAGCATTTGTTTTAGACACATATAGAATTCAAGTAGTTAAATTGTAATTTGTGGTATTATTTTCTTTTACATAATAGTGAATTTAGTGCCAGTAAAAGGGGCCATATTGACATCCTGGATAATTGAAGCATTTTAAGTCAATTCACATCAGTAGCTTCTAGTTTCCCCAATGCCGTCCCACCCACATGTCTCAACCATAAACTATAGGGATTATTATTGTTACTATTTATTATTTATGCAATGCCCATAAACATGCTAAGGAGTGAGAGACTCGGCATCTTAATGGTCCATCAGGGTTCCATTTGCTGTGATAGTTTGTGATGTCAACTCCTGTCCAGTTAAAAGTGATCTGAAATTGACCAGTTTATGCCACATAAGAAACTGAAAATTTGTCAGATGGTAACAATTTTCATGCTAATCTGAACCAGTTAATAAGCTACAGAAGCATCCAATTTCCCTCTTTCAGTGATACAGCCAGACTACCTATTCTGGCTCTGACACTAGCATTATAACAGAATGAACTAAAACACATTAGTTAAAGTGACTGATGATACAGCTATAAAA
This sequence comes from Macrochelys suwanniensis, assembly GCA_033296515.1. Classification (NCBI taxonomy): domain Eukaryota; kingdom Metazoa; phylum Chordata; order Testudines; family Chelydridae; genus Macrochelys; species Macrochelys suwanniensis. The sequence continues at coordinate 98,976,778 of CM065777.1, forward strand.
TGATTTTTAATAGGGAACATTTGTCTTAGCTTCTAATTCAGAACCTTGAAAGACAATAAAACCAACTAACATTTGAAAATGACAAAACTTTATACATTTGTGAAAACACCTAGCGATCCTGTCTGAGTCCAAATTCATTAAGAAAACCCAATATTGCCTCCACATCAAAAGAACTAGAAGTGTTTACTTACCAGTTACACCAGTCCAAAGCAAATTTATCAATAAGTACAGGGGGTTGTGTTTAATCAGCACGGTTAGAAGAGCAGCTGCATGGATGGAGGGCATCTCTGTAGCTCTTGGTCATATATAACCAAATGTATCACTGTTTTAAAAAGGAAGTGTGTGTCGTTCATAAGTATTGTTCCATATTTAGTTCCCCTTTCGTTGGAGACCCACCCGCCCATTAGGAAGGGTAGGTTTGGGCCCCAGGGGGGAGGGGCAGGAGTTGACAAGACCCTGGGAGGCGGAGGAGCCAAGGTGACATGGCCCGAATTGGGTCTCCCTGCCGCAGGATCTTTGGGCTTGGAGGGGGGAGAGCAACCCCTCTCCGGCTTCTTCTTTTTCCGGGGCACCGGGGACTGAGACCGGTGCCTCACAGAAGATAGGCTCTGGATGGAGCCGTGGCATTGCTGTGACTCCTTGGGGTCCTTCCTCGGCACTGGCTCGTGCACTGTGCATCGATGAGGAGGTGCTGGGTGTGGGTTGTGCCGACCCTGGGTCGGATTGAGGCTGGAGTGCTGCCTCCATTAGAAGGATCTTGAGCCTTTGATCCCGGTCTTTTAAAGTCCTAGGGCAGAACCCTTTGCAAATTCTGCACCTCTCCTTCTGGTGGCTCTCCCTGAGACACTGCAGACAGGAAGAGTGTGGGTCACTCTTATGCATATACTTTCCACAGTCCTCGCAGAGGACTTGAACCCTGGGGACCGGGGCATACCCCTGTACCGGGGGAGCGTTGGTGGGGGGGAACCCCCAAAAGGAAACTTAAGAACTACTGCTAACTAACACACACTAGTAACTACAACAAACTATAAACACGAAGAGTGGACACTGCCCAAACCACTCGCAAAGCAAACGCAACCGTTTTTTTCAGCTAGCCGTCACTGGCGGTGAGAAGGAACTGAGGGCGTGGCAGGTCGGCAGGGCCCTATATTGGGTGCCATGAAGGCGCGACTTCATGGGGGTGCCCAGGCACCTCAGCATCACAAGCCACAGCCCCCAACACTGCTCACTCACCCCACAGCCCACCAATCACTCATCCCCAGCCTCTCATACACTGCCCCCAGGACCTTCCTGGCCACTTAGCAGTGCCTCCCAGGCCAGTAATCCTGTCCCAGGCTAGGGCAGCTCCCTCCTGATTCCTGATGCCCAGCTTCACTCGCTCCACATTCTCACATCCCCACATGACTCAGGTTTGGCACAGCTGCCCTTCTGTCATAATGGAGGGGCAGTGCCACTCACTTAAGTTGCCCAGCCCAACTTCAGTGAGTGGCATAGGGACCCAACACCCCAGGGCGCAATGCTGCTCGGGTTTGGCTTGGCTGCCCCTCCATCATAACTAGGCTAAAATTAAAAAAACAAAATACCTGGGTGCCTAAAGTTAGCATCTTAAGACCATATGTAGGCACCTAAATAAATGAGCTGATGGTCAGAAGTGCTGAGTACCTAGCAGTTCCCAAAAACAACACGTTTTATGTCCATCCTGAGGCCACCAAAAATGTCACACTTGTCTGGTTTTGGCTATCACTTGCTCTGCTGTGAAGAGGCTTTTGCTTCTTATTCTGCTTCGCTGTTCACCCATCCAATGTCAAAGAACATGACAAAACTGCTCTTCATAATGTACAACACTTTGCTATTAAAGGTAATCTGGCTTGAAAGCCTTGGTTTTGGGTCCAGAATGCTTTTAATTTCCAGGTCTATTTAACACATTCATTTTGGAATGTACTTTTGGAGAGATGTGAGTGAAAATACAATTGCTTTATGCCTTTAAACAGCAGAAAGGTGCTAAGCACCCAAAACTCCCACTAACTTCTCTACAAACTGCAGATGTAAGAACATTTAGGAGGAAAAAAAGCAGTTAAGTCATAATGGCTTGATTTCTTTTTTTTAAGTGCCATGCTGTACAGGAGCCTCGGAGTTCAGTCTCCAGTATGCTTTACTGTGCTATCCAACCTGTTGTACCAACTGCTGTGTTTATGAACTTATTTAAATGCACTTAATACAGTGTTGCCCCATCTTCTGACACCCCTGTGCCATTCAAACACCAGCATCACTCTGCGGAGAGGTAGCAGATATCGGGGCTTTGCGGTGGACTTCCCAGTGAAGGAGGAATCCGTGAGACGGAGTCTGGGTCTATTCGAAGTGTAACATATTTTATTTACAGATCTACTCCAGTCCTGAAAAGAGATCATCAAACAACATGCAGCCAATCCTTTCTTCCTGGAATATTAGCCCAACCCCAATGTCCTGTTCCTAAGGCCCAAGCCTGTTTCAGGAACAGACTCTAATCAGAGACCAAGCTCTCCAGCTTCTTGCACAAGTCCCTCTCTTTCTCTCTCTTGATGCTGCCTATACACAAAACCTTACAAAGTTAAAAACGATAGAGCATGTCTTTCCAAGAGGCCCCATTTGCTCACTCTAGCCTCCCTCTCCCCGCTAAGACTATTTACCAGTGTCACCTGGTGATGCTTCTCAAAAAGATATAACTAATGCACACACACTACATAGGTGCAGACACATTAGCCCGGATGCAGTCTGTCCTGCAAGGACAAAGTCCTGGTCCAACTGAAATCAACAGCAAAATACCCATGAACTTCAATGACTGCGGGATCTGGCTGCAAATAATGGTTTGAATGAAAAATAAATGAATTAAAGAGTGTCCTATGTGAAGCTGTGACCATACTTTAACACACTAGTAATCTGGAAAAAAGCCACTGGCAGCTGCTTCCACATATGGGGCCCAATTCAGCTCCAGTGTAAGTGGGGACATGTTCTACTTCCTTAGTGAAGTTGTACCAACATACATCAGGGCTGAATTTGCATCAAAGATTGTTAAAATTTGATATTTCTCTCTCTGACCTTCTTGTCAACTGTTTGAAATGGGCCACTCTCATTACCACTACAAAAGTGATTTTTTCTCCCTTGATATCCTACTGTTAATTGAACTGTTTCATTAGACTGACCTCCCACTTGGTAAGGCAACTCCCATCTTTTCATGTGTTGTGTATTTATACCTGCTACTGTATTTTCCACTCCATGCATCTGATGAAGTGGGTTCTAGCCCACGAAAGCTTATGCCCAAATACAGACTAACTCGGCTACCACTCTGAAATCTGACTAATTAGTCAATCAGACCATTGGTGGGCCAGGATTATAGGAATATGAGGAATGAAATCCAGAAAGAAAATAAGAAAAATCAGCAAGGGCAGAACATAATCCCAAATAGTACATGTGCCACTGACTGGGAAATTGTTCTTATCTCTTGATTTCCCTGACACACCTCAAACAACGATGACCTTTAAGCAGTTCCCCTCCCTAGAAATAACTGGTATTTATTTCATAGTTTTATGAGCTCAAATTCAGGAATAAGGAACCTTTACACAGTCCAGTAACAAGACTGATGTCATCACTGAATTTTACAGCCATGCTCCCTTCAACACATGATGTGCTTATAGACTTTGTGCAACACAATTTACAGCATGTTTTCTGCTTAGCTGTGGGGTGATGTGTTTTAAATCCCCGTGGCTTTTCAATGATCATTCTTATTCTTCAGTTCCTTCCCCCAATAAAAAATAATTGAAACCCACTGTTTCAGAAAGGGCAAAATCCTGGTTCTTTCGAGGTCAATACCAGAACGTCCATTGATTTCACTGGGGCCAGGATTTCACTCAGGTGGCCTACGAAAGCCTTTTGTTCATATTCTAGTTCTACTAGAGAGAAGTTCCTCTCCCCATGCACAATTCATGGTGTTCTGATTAGTGCTATGGTTCAGGACAAGTTCTAGTTCACACTGAACTTTATTTGTAAAATGATTAGCAGATATTATGTTGATCTGTTTAACTATTTCTGTTTATTGAAAAAATCTTATTAAAATGTGCATATTAAGTATTTATATTCCAGTAGCACCTAGAGACCCTAATTTCCAGGGCTGGTGCCCCACTGTACTCACTCCTCTACAATGAGCTATGTTCCCAAAAGATTGCCATCTACTTATAACCTGTATGAAATGTAAGACCTATATGTTGCATTAAATGTACACACATTTGTCAAAAAAATAACATGACAGTATTTGAGTATGGCAATACTGTATATTTCAAATGAGAATTTATAAATAGGAGAACCAACCTTTTAAGAAAAAAGTAAGAATTGTGACATGTCACTGAAAACAGGAAATATTAATGTTCCCTGGAGGCTTTTACAGAAATTGTTTTAATTATACTCATGTTAATTTAAAAGGAAGTATTAGTTGGACTTAAGAGCCTACTCCTCCCATTTTATTTCAAAGCACTTGACAAATAATGAATTAAGCAGCAGTAGTGTGATAAATGTGCAGGTACAGTAAAGAGACACCCTTATTTACTTAGCATGAGTGCACACATGGAGTACTGTTCCTTAGAAGTACTTTTATTTGAGGTTAAATATAGACATCATTGCTGGCATTACAGTATAACCCATTTGTGAGACTTGGGTGGAAACAAGGTCGCACTCACGTAAGCAGCTGATTGGAGTTTCCCTTATGCATTAAACCTTTGACACTACCAAAACATAGACTTGCTGTAGAACGAAACGCATTTCTCAGTTGTGAGAGGAATTATTCACTACGGGTGAAATTCACCCCTGCAGAGGATCTGTACTCACACTCTGCATTATTTAATTCCCACTTAAGCTCTACTCTGAAACCTATGACACACAAGCCTGGAATTGACCCATTGCACATGGTTCAATTTAACTTCTGATATGCACACAGATTTGAAGGAAGTGGTGGCAGGGCAGAGCTGGAAATCAGATAACCTAGTTTACAGTGAACATTTCTCGCAACCAGCACAGCTTCCCTGCAGAGGCCACACAAGTATGAGATCAGCTCCTTGCCAAATAAATACTAAGATAAGATAGTATGGTGGGTTATATGCCTTAGTACAGAACCTATGGAATGCTGTTGAGAGCAGTGGTGTCATCAAGTGTTCTGCTCAATACAGAGGAGAATGTTTAACATTTAGTATGTGAATGAATCCACTTTCTTCTCTTATTTTTCAAGCAACAGGGACTTTTTGCTTCTACCATTCTTTTACCACAGCCCAGGGACCAAGCTAGGAGAGTACATTAGCTGTTTGAGGAAGGGGTATTGCACTACAAGATTTATTGCAGGCAAGTTTCCAAGAAAGCATGTACTGAGCTGCTTTGTAGAGTGAACATATCCACAGCTTCCCAGTCAGCGGTGTGGGCCTTAACTTTTGATACAAAAAAGACTGAGATCATGCTTGTAAATTACATGTCTAAATCCCAAATGCTATAAAGTATGAGTGCTTGAAAAAGGTGGGGAGGTTGGAGCTGTGAAGGATGATATGTTAGAGGTTTATTAGATATTTAAAAAGTTACTTATTTTCATTTAAAATATTTATTTAGCATCATGAGAAACCTTGAATTATGCCAAAATACTCATACGTGGTGCTCTGTACGTTGAGACACATGGACATGGTCAAACAACAAAAAACTCTGAATTATTTCATGTGAGATACCAAATTTATTTCAGGATGGAATTAACTTCCTTCTGCTTTTTAAAAAGTGCCAGAGTGATCATGCTGGAGAAGAGAGACCTCCATTTAGGCCTAGATAGGTATAACCCAAGCAGTGGCCACGCAAGTTTCCTGATACTGCTGCACCAGGTATCTCAAAGCTAAGGGAAGGGGGACTCCATGCCCAATCTGTCCTTCACACATAGACTGCTATGAAGAATGGCAGTTGGGGGAGATGGATCATATTTTACCATCACTACAAACATGGCAGACCATCCATTGGGCATTTAACATAGGCCACTTGCACAACCAAATGACAGTGATGACTCTCGATTCAACAAGGGTTCCATAGCCCTTAGTCACTAACAAGTTGTAAATTTGCTAAATCCTCCCTCCCCAATAAAATGGCCCCTATGTCTTACTATGGATCCTGAAAGTCAGAAGTTTATTAACTTACAGTATTATCAAACTGAATAATTAATTGCCCAAAATCTAGGATTCATTTGGTTCAAACTAGGATGGCTTTGTAGAAGGAAGAATACTATACTGGTGCCTGACAGAAGCAGAGACTTATTTGAAGGCTAGACTCTCACTAGGTAAGGTATGAGGGCAGTACATTTTTCTTCTCTGCAACCTGTTTTATCCCCAAAGTTTGTGGGGGAGAAGAATAAGGAACTGGCTTCATCAATGAACGCCATTCTCCTCCTCCTGAAAAGCCTCTAGCAAAACATTCACAGCTCCTGTGTAGTGCTTGGTCTGCACCCACTGGTCTTGTCCTCTTTGCTGCCACACCTTCCCTTTTAAGTTATCCTCGCAGCAGCACCTTCCTCCCCTCCCATTGGGATGAGGCCTTCAGAAGCCCAAGTCTCCTTCCACGTGTCCAAGCCTGGGTAGAGGGCTCTTCCTCATTCTTCTTCCTGTGAGCACAGCTGACAGGAAGCTGGATGGATTCCTCCATCTGGCTCGCCCTGCGGCCCACATCTGGCATTGCATCTGCTTTTTTGCTATTGAGCAGAGCTTTTGTACCCTTTCATCAACTGTTAAAAGGCCGCCCTACAGGAGTGCTGAGTCTGCTACACACAGCACTTTGGGGGTTGGGACTGGCTCCTTCTCTAGGCATTCATGTAAATTGGCAGTGTATACAACCTGGTACAATTCTGCAGTATCAGACCAGTTACAAACAAAACATTTCACGGAGCCTTGCAGCAAAACTTCCACTCAGTAATGAGAGAGCAAACAAATATGTACTTGAAGAGGAAGCATGTATGAAAGAGTTTGCAAGCTAAGGAAAGGCAGCTCCACTTAGATTGCAAGCTCCTGAGGACAGGGACCATCTTTTTGTTCTGCATTTGTACAACTAGCACAATGGGGTCCAGGTCCATGACTGGGCTTTGAGGTGCTTAATACAAATAATTACGTTAACCACCATTTGCACACCTGCTAGTTAAATCACTGTAAGAGTCCTTACAATTGTCCAGAGGAAAGGGGCAGAGGTTGTGACTTGGCTTAAAGTCCTTGTAGGCTGAAACTGGGGCTCAGTTGGAGTTTTTTGCATATGTACACTCTTCCGCTCCTCTCCCCCCCCCCACCCCCCCAAACATGCACAAACTGTATGCTTAGATCCTGGAACAACTCAGTATTACACACAGTATGCAGCTTGATTTTTAATCTTTATTTAAACAGACTACTATGCTAATCTGAAAAGTATGAACCAACAAAAACGTTTCCTCAGGCATCCTATACTGTTTCTAGTTTAACTACAGTTACTCAATTTGCTTTAATTTTAATACAACCATAACATTGGTTAGTTTTGAGTTGGAGAATGGAAAAGGTACATATTTAACTGCATACAGCTGCAAGGAAGATCTGTGCTTGTACATACTGTTTTATGAATTTAAGTTGCCCAACCTCTGAAACTTGCATAACCACCGCTCTCCTGTAAGAATTCAAAACCTTAAGGCAATTGTATTACTCATCTTACTGGAAGTGTGTCCACAGATAGCTCATTCCATATTACCAGAAAAAGTGGCTTTGAAAGCAGAAGTTTTAAACTACATGTGTTAATCATGAGCAGACTAAATCTTCATGGGAGGTGCAATGTAAGAGCTTTACATTACAGGTTTTGTTTTACACTAGATGTTGGATGGCCCCAATATCAAAATTCTATTACCAGGTTCCATGTTCTTCTGCCTAATAACCATCTAGAATTTGGAGGAGCAAAAATGAAGAGCTTTGTGTAAGCTCAAAAGCTTGTCTCTTTCACCAACAGAAGTTGGTCTAATAAAAGATATTACCTCGCCCACCCTGTCTTGTTAAAACGACAGTAGAACCTCAGAGTTACGAACTGACAAGTCAACCACACACTTGATTTGAAACTGGAAGTACAGGTAGCAGCAGAGATCAAAACAAAAACAAACAAAAAAACCCCAAATACAATACAGTACTGTGTTAAATGTAAACTAAAAAAAATAAAGGGAAAGCAGCATTTTTATTCTGCATAGTAAAGTTTCAAAGCTGTATTAAGTCAGTGTTCAGATATAAACTTTTGAAAGAACCACCATAATGTTTTGTTGAGTTACGAACATTTCAGTTATGAATAACCTCCATCCCTGAGGTGTTCATAACTGAGGTTCTACTGTACAGTAATTCTCCAAGCCAGTGCAAGTTCCATATTGTAATATACATGTCCCTAAGAAAAAGCATCAGTGCTTTAAACTGGTAGTTCATTATTTATGTAATTTAAATCTTCAAACACTTGACTTTACTGACAACTTAAACTACTTGGTTTAAAACTCATCCATAATAGATAACTGGAACAGGTTGGCAGTTTCAAAGCAGCCCAGCATTCTTTGTACTGCAACAACTAATCTATTCATTGTAATGGGGCTGCATAAGCGTCTTGATAATTTTCAAGAGAGTTAAGGCACTAGCCTAAAACTTGGGAAACCTGGGTTCAGTTCCTTGCTCTGCCAGATTTCCTGTGTCCTTAGGAAAGTCACTTACTCTTTCTGTACTTCAATTCTCCCACCATAACATGGGGATAACAGCACTTCCTTACCTCAAAGAGGTATTATGATAAGTACATTAAAGATTGTGGAGGCACTCAGATACTATGGTGCTGGCGGCCATATTAGTACCCAAGATAGAACATAGCAGCTGTTTTCTCTAAGCTGGACTACAGCATACACTACACACATTGGTTTGCACTGTAGAAGCTTGCTTCCATAGAGATGGTCCAAAACCAGGATCTCAGACCTGATCCCCTTTCCTTATTTTTTTGGAGGGTGGGGGTGGGTGGGAGGGAAGAGGGCCAAGGGCAGGCTGGACCTATGAAGGGTGCATTTCAAATCTGAATCTGCCTTTAGTCTTCACCTGTTTATTTAACCTAAAGGGTTGTTTCTGGAAGAAATCTTGTGAGAAGCTTTAAAATCCATCAGTAAAAAAGGTAGCATTGTTACATAGTATCACCTGAAGAGGTTAAAGAAAATCCAATAATCCTTAAACACATGTATTCTGCTTTTTAACTCAAACATTCTTTATTTATGATGGAGCTTTTACAAGGAAAGATTTATCCCCATAGCAAGGAAACAAGCCTTTCAACAGAAACATTATGTTTTAATACTTCAAAAAACTAATATTAAACTATGGCACAGAGAGTACACTTATAAAGTCTGTGGACGATACCAAGCTAGGAGGGGTTGCAAGTGCTTTGGAGGATAGGATTAAAATTCAAAATGATCTGGACAAACTGGAGAAATGGTCTGAAGTAAATAGGATGAAATTCAATAAGGACAAATGCAAAGTACTCCACTTGGGAAGGAACAATCAGTTGCACACATACAAAATGGGCAATGACTGCCTAGGAAGGAGTACTGCGGAAAGGGAGAGGTTGATCTGACCCGGCCCCAGCTGCTCTGGACAGGGAAGGGGGAACTCCAGCTCCTCCCTCCTCCTCCCCCCCCACCCTCAGCTGGGACTAATGTCCTTGGGCAGCCCCAACTCCCCTCTCCTGCGTGGTGACTTACCTCTCACCTGGCTGCTCCCTGTGCCCGAACAGACACACCCTGTGCTGCCAGGGAGGTGTGAGTGAGCACTGGTGAAGCTTCTCTGCTTCCCCACAGAAATAATTTTTCTGTGGGGAAGCAAAGAGAATCTCCGGGGATACATGTTTCTGTGCATGCGCAGTAGGGCAGAATTCCCCCAAAAGTAGTAGTTGCGGAGCCTGACTGCTGCAAACAGAAATGGCTATGCAACCCATATTCATTTCATTTGAGACAAAGATTTTGTTTTGTAACAAGCTTAATGTTTACAAACATGTTTCTTGTCCAGCCAATTGATAAGAAGCCAGGCCCATGCAAAAGGAAAGTGATAAATAGTTTAGGAGAAAGTTAAAGTACAGATATTAAAACAATGGTTTGGAATGCAATTGGCATGGGATTTCTTATAAAGAATGAATAATCTTTGGACTCTTATTTCTAAGATACCTTTGGGGGACAGAGTGAGAGGAATATGAAGCAGCCATTAACTACCTTATAGAGAGTAAGAATTTCCTGAAGCAAAACTGAATGTGGAAACTCCAATCCATATGGCACCAAGAAGCTAGTATCTTGCATGCCTGTAGAAAGTATTTATATTAGAGTCAGAGTTTAAGGACAGAAGGGACCACTAGATCTAGTCTGACCTTGTGTATATCACCAGACAACACCACCACCCAGCACTCACACACGAAACTTAACTGAAATTAGCCCCAAGCATTGCAGCCTACAAGAGGCTAGACTAAAATATAGACTAGACATTCAAATATAGACATTTCTTACTCTGCTGAAGGCAAAGGAAAAACATCAAAATTAAGATTTTAAGGCTAGATTTCAAACCTTTAAGACTATTATTGATACCATGGTGAAGGGTGGCACAGAAGAACCTATAGATCCCTAACCAAACGTCTTTCTTACCACAAAAATGTTAAGGCTTAAATTTAAATGTTAAAAGAAATTTCACCAATGAGATTCGAAATATAACTGAATGCTTCTAAAGTACATGGCAGTTGGTGGTAGTACAGAATTGTGATAACAATGCAATAGTTAGAAATAGAATATCAACTAAATCTCATTTTTAGTTAAAACTCAAAAATTACTGTTCAGACTAAAATTTTTCATACTGAGTACAGCCCAAAAGGGGAGGAGGAAAATGCAGTTTTAGCCAGTTTCTAATAGTTTATAAGTCTCTGCCACAACTGCCAAAGAGGCAATGAAATACCATTTCTCTGACAAAGAGGTGGCAGAGTCCAAGACAAGAGAGCTTTTCAGAATGTAAATCACTTAGGGTATGTCACATTTCAATAAGAGACCTGTAGCCCAGCCATGGCTCATGGCACTAAGTCTCAGAACTCAGGTCAGCTGACTTGGGCTTGCTAGGGTGCACAATTGCAGTGTAATGTTGAGGTTTACTAAGGGTATGTCTACATTGCGATCAAACACTTGCAGCACCAATTCTCAAGAGCCCAGGTTCCAGCCTGAGCCAGAACGTCTACACTGCAATTTTTAGCCCTGCAGCCTGAGCCCCACGAGCTTGAGTCTGCTGACCTGAGCTCTGAGACTTGGTGCCATGAGTTTTTTTAATTGCAGTGTAGACATACTGTTTGTAAACCCACATTAATTCTACACAACCCCAGAAGGCAGCAAGTCTTGTTGCCAAGGGATTATCTTATTTCAAAGAGAAATCAGAATTTCATCCACATGGACCACTGAAACTATAACCCCCAAACTCCCTTTTCAAGAATTTGGCCAATTCACATAAAGCAGGGGTGGGGAACCTATGGCCCGGATCCGGCCCGCTGCTTAATTTCATCCGGCCTGCAGCTAGTCATTGCTAGGGTTATAATAATAAATGGAGATATGCCAATCTCCTAGAACTGGAACGACGTTGAAAGGTCATCGAGTCCAGTCCCCTGCCTTCACTAGCAGGACCAGGTACTGTCCCGACAGATTTTTGCCCCAGATCCCTAAATGGCCCCCTCAAGGACTGAACTCACAACCCTGGGTTTAGCAGGCCAATGCTCAAACCACTGAGCTATCCCTCCCCCCCTCAAAGGTTGCCAGGCCATTAAAAGTCTGGTCGGCTCCACACAGCTCCCAGAAGCGGCGAGGATGTCCCTGCAGCCCCTAGGCACAGGGGCAATCAGGGAAACTCCGTGCAAGGCCCCTGACCCCAGCGCCGGCTCCACAGCTCCCATTGGCTAGGAACCGCGCAGAGCCACCTGGCCGCACCTCTGCCTAGGGGCCAGACATGCTGGCCGCTTCTGGGAGCAGCGTGGAGCAGGGTAGGCAGGGAGCTGGCCTTAGTCCCGCTGCGCTGCTGACCGGGAGCTGCCTGAGGTAAGCGCCATCTGGCCGAAGCCTTCACCCCAAACCCACTGCCCCAGGTCGAAACCCCCTCCTACACACTAACTCCCTCTCAGACCCCACACCCCTACCCCAACCTCCTGCCCTGATCCCCTCCTGCACTCCAAACCCCTCAGCCCCAGTCCAGAGCCCCCTCCTGTACCTCAAGCCCCTCATCCCTGGCCCCACCCCAGAACCCACAACCCCAGCCAGAGCCTGCATCCCAACCCCAATCCTGCACTCCAAACCCCTTGGGCCCAGCTCAGAGCCCCCTCCTGCACCCCAAACCCTTCATCCCCAGCTCTACCCCGGAGCCCTCACCCCCTCCCACATCCCAACCCTCTGCCCCAGCCCAGAGCTCCCTCCTGCACCCTGAACCCCTCATTTCTGGTCCTACCCCAGAGCCTCGGGGAAGCCCTGAGCCTCCGTGCCCCCACCATGGAGCTGTGTGTGGCCCATGACTGATTTTTTTCTGTGGGTCAATGGCTCCTGATAGAAAAAAGGTTCCCCACCCCTGACACAGAACAGTTTTAGAGGTAGGCACCAATCAGGACCACCACCTATGACTGATTCCTGCCTTTCCTACATGGTAAAAGGAGTAGCAGATCTTTGGAACATCAACTAAACAGAGAGGGAAATCTGCTAGCCACCCTAAAATATGCAATAGTCTGACCGATTCCAGAGAAACCACTGCTTGACACTAATGATTTGGCAAACTAATCCTTAGTGTCCAACTTTTTCTAAGCAAACTAAAAGACAATCTAAGCACTCTGTCTTTAACTCCTGCCCATTTCTATTTGAAATCTGAGATTGCTCCCCGACCTGTCAGTCTCAGACCTAAGCGATCTAAACATTTATGAAATCCAGGCTTGAGGATTACAATTCATATTTAGGTATAACCACAACCCCCCAAAAAACGTCACCTGGTACAAAATGCAGCAGTCCAAATGCTCAGCAACACAGACTGCCATGAGTACATCATTGTGCTTCACTGTGTTCCACTCCATTCACTGGCTTCCTACTGAAGAAAGTCCAATTCAAAATTTCTGTGCTGATAATCAAAGCCTTCAATAGCAGTTGCACAAGAAACTTGAGAAGGTTTCTCCCTCTACAACCAGGTCACCTATCTTCTACAGGAACTTGAAGGATGCACCGAATAGAACTTTCTTGGGGCTAGACCTAGAATACGGAATTCACTCTTGCAAGAGCTGAAAGTGACCAGAAGTCTCATTTCATTTAGAATTAAGTGCCAGATCCAAAAGCCAGGCATGCAAATGGAAATCTTTCCGCGGACTTAACTGGTCTCTGGATTAGGCCTAATTGCAAAATTCACATCTGGCTTGGCTTTTCCTCAGATTTTACACAAACTCAGAAGTGAACTAATCAGCTGTTTTTCCTGTAGGCTAAGAAGGGGAAAACAAGAGGAAGATACAGATGCTATGGCACTTGAGACCAGACAAATACCCTTTTTCCCTTGGGGAAACTGGACGGTGGGGGGGGGGGGGGGGGTGTTAATCCAGTGACTGCTGTGGAAATTAACTCTGGATTTCCTTGCTTGTGAGTGTTCATATCAGTGAAAGATTTGTCTTGACATTTATTGTTCTTTGGTGAAGTTCATTAACGGTTCCCCATTAAAACATTCAGTTTGTGCCAAAGTGCAAATATTTTGGCAAGAATTAAGCATTTTCAAACACATAAAATACCTCGACAATGCACCCATTAAATAAAGATGAACATTACTCTGAATACAGTATGTACCTGCAAAATTATATATTTCCAGCCTTTTTCCTGTATTGTTTCCTAGCTTCATTTGGATCCATTTTAAAACACTTCTGGCAACACAATAAGATCGTGTCTCCAGGAGGTACTATATTTAGATTGCAAGCATCTAGCCTTAGAGGCCTTTAAATAGTAATAAAGAATTGAGATATAAAATCCAAACCTTCTATCTTCAGTTTGATAGCTTCATGCTTCAGAGTTCCATCAGGGGATCTAATTAACTACACCAAATTACCAAAAAATATTCCGTTGTCTCAAGATGAAAAAATGCTATTAAATGGGCATTTTTAATTTGATAGGAAAACAGTTGTTATTTCCACAAAGAATGAATAGCAATCCACATATTTCTTTTAAGAATTAGGATAAAAATGCTTTAGAGGAAAAGTGCTAAACATTTTTAATAACTGCTGCTTAACAGTATTGCTTCTACAAGAAATAGTGCAGCTAAGAGTTCAACAGTAGTCTTTTTCAATGATGATCAGGTAGCATGCTAACATACCGGTTTCTCAGAGTGTAAGACGTGATTGCACAATATGGCTTCTGTACACAAAACAAGGATAAAGCTATAAGCACAAGAGATAGCTGTTTCAATAAGTGTAAATGTAGAATGTGGGCATTCTGAAGGGGTGACATACTGTCTTGCTATTAGTGCAGATGTACAGATTTCCAGAACAGGCTCCAATATAATCTGTTCTTGGCCATGGAGTTGGGAATTCCCAACTGATACGGTGTATAGACGATTCTTCATGCACTTTATTTAGAAGATACTGCAGAATCTTTCCTTTGTATAAAGTTAGTTCTTTAAGAGCCTAAAGGAAAACGTCAAAGGCAAATCACCAAGTGGCTTAATATGAGACATAGATCTTCACAGCAGAAACAATATATTGCAGCCACTTCCCCCTTTTCTACACTGTCATCAGAGACAACACTAGTTGCAGTTTCCATTTGAGTCCCCTTCAATTTTAAGAGTCTGCTCTAAGAAGTCACATTGATAATCCCATTAGGACTAAGATGTTCATAAACTTCTAAATGTCTATGTTGTAAACTCCAAAAGGGACTCCCATAGTCTTCAATGATTCTCTTCATGACTCATGCACTTCTTCAGGATGCCTATATGCAACCACAGACTCCTCTTCACCAACATCGATGAGGAGATCCACTAGTACATGAGGTTTGTCATAACCAGAAAACTTGGTGCAGCTCTTTAGGACAAGGGACCGTTGCACCTCAGTGTTGGAAGGCTCTGGGTCTGAAGGAATACTACTTAACTCCGTTTGGCTACTATTAGAATGAAAATAATTCTCTTTCACTCTTGGGCTTTGTTCATCATCAGGGGTCATTTCAGCAATGCTTTCTTGGATAGACATCTCTTCTATTTTGTTTGATATCTCCTGGGAACTGACAGTGTCTGTTTCTTCACTGCAGTCTTCAGGATTAGGGGTCCCTATTTCTTTAGCTTGGTCTACTTGTTCTATCAAGTTTACCTCATCGCTCACTGAAAACTCTGGCTTGGGTGATGAGGAGGCTATGACCGAGATATATTTTGCTTCTGGTTTTGTTTCTAAAACGTTGCGCGAGTTCAGATTTCGTACCACAGCGACCTTAAAAGTAAAGAGGAGGTACTTTTAGTTATACATAAATTACATGTTTTGGTGATAATCTAGTTTACTGTTTACCGTCTATATAAATCAAAGTTTAGAGGCAAAACAAAATAATGCTTTAAAAGAGATACACGTGATAATTTAACTACATTTTCCTTTCAGGAAATCTGAATTCAAATAGGAAGTGGGAATCAGTGGAATTAAATGGAAATCAGCAGTTGACATCAGTGTATGGCTTTGACACCAACAGACCTGCTAGACTTTTTAAGTGAGATGTCTCAAATTCCACAACCACCTAGCAGGGACCTAAAAAAAGGTTTCATCACCCATTAGATTAGAAGAGGTAGTGGTATGTAAACGAGAAGAAAGGAGGAGGAAAAAACAGGGAATATTCCTCTTACTCCTATTATTTAAGCAATCTTACAAGCTTCAGCTACAAAGGAAGTCAAATCCTGAAACTAGCCACTTTCTTCACCAACTTCCAGCCCAGCTACTTCACTTGCAGAAAGCTGGGCTCTTTAGGTTATTTAGGCTTTGTCTACACCACCACTTTTGTCAGTAAAACCTTTGTCGGTTGGCGTGTGGAAAAAAAAAAAAACACCCCCCCCCCCCCAATCAACATAATTTCGCCGGCAAAAGTGCTGGTGCGGACAGCGCTATGCCTCTCCTGCTAACAACGCCGCTCATTGGGGGTGGTTTAATTGTGCCAGCAGGCAAAGAGTGGCTGTGCTGCTGTAAGGTCCGTAGTGTAGATATATTCTTAGTCTTACAACAACATTAGAGCGCTAAAACATCCCTTTTATAATCCTGAAGTATGTTAAAAGTGATATTTCTCCTTGAAAATTAATCCACAAGAAGAGCACCTGAAGTGCTTTGGCTGATTTTAACTTGCTGAAAAAAGATGAGTTGAGGGGCGCTTTAGGGCTCTCAATTTCTTGGGACTAGAAACTGAGGAATATGGGATGGAAAACAATATAATTTTAAACTGTCGTGAGCCCTTCTGCCTTTTTGGCAGCTGTGTCTCTCTAAACATTTGTCACTTCCTTCTGTTCTAATGGAGACGAATGTTCAGGATCTATTTTTTGCACGTGCACACTCAAAATGATCTGAAAGTGGCCACTGGGTAAAAAGCTGTTAAAGGACAGTCACAGAAAATATAGGGGAGTGTTCATGCATCTCCAAGTAGTTATGAACTGCTGCAGTTAATCCCTAACTTTTTGTAACGGGGTGGGAGGGTGGGGAAGAGAATCTTACATTGCTACTTCTAGGAGGACACAAAATAGTTAAAAGAAGTCCAACATGTTAAAAGTATGCTGGTCCTGGAAGGAACATAAAGGTTCAAGTCTCAACATCTGGAACCAAATTACAGTTAACTCCCTCTCAGGTACTGGGAAACTGGATGTTAAGATTTAGATATACACTAGATAGAAATAGGAATTGAGATGTGTGTAAACTCAAAGCTCCTCTCTTCACTCTTAAAATAATATTATGCTCTGACATTCATTTAGTTCCTTGGAGCAGCTACAAATCCAACTCCAATATCTCTTATAATTGGAGGGTAAAGAGAGAGAATTCCATATTTAAGCCCGAATATGAACCACAGGAATTAAACTGAAATTAAATTCTGTAAAAGCTATTAGCAACAAGAGAACAAAATGTGCATCTGTGATAATGGGTAAAACATCTGCATCTTGACTATACTACAGCTTCCAACATTTTAGCACCAGCGTCAAAGATCTCTACAATTTTTTCTAACAGTAGACTATTCCTATGAATGAGGAAGGGAGCCTTAATCTTGATGTTGTTCTTAACAGATGTTCAGAAGGGACCATTATCATCATCTAGTCTTGACTTCCTTAGAGTTTGCAGTGTTATGTTATAATATAGTTTTTTATACCGCCTCTACATTACACAGTCATGTTAGCAATGGATACTATGGGGACAGAGGCTCTCTTTATAAACACAGAGGTTCTTGCAACTAAGGCTTTTGTAACTGACAGTGGAATAGACTTCTCTGCAGTTAGTTTTTGAACAAAGCAAGCCCTGGTACACACACATGGTATGTCTACACTGCAATTAGATACCTGTGACTGGCTTGTGCCAGCTGACTTGGGCTTGCGGTGCAGACCAAGCTCTAGGACTCTCCCGCACTCGCATGGTGCTAGAGCCCAGGCTCCCGCCCGAACCTGAATATCCACACTGCAGTTAAACAGCCCCTTAACCCAAGTCACCTGGCATGGGCCAACCACAGGTGTCTAATTGCAGCGTAGACATACCCATAGACCTACCTATTTCTCTTGCCATAAAACAAGGAAGTAATTAGAAGGAGGAAAAAAACCTCTCCTAAGCAGAGGTTTCCTAATATCACCAGATAGATTTACTGAAGCTAGGTCTAAAGGTTCCTTATAAAATATGACTCAGTGACTTCAAAAAGAATTTAGCAATTCAAGGAGTCCACATCCCATGACAAACTTAAGTACCACTCCTCCCATCACAAAGGCGCTTCCAGTAACATAAGAATAACTTATGTCTTAATTGCACTTAATGTTTTAAGAATGGAAACTAAGTACTTGAACCTGGCCTACTGGAGTAAACTCATTAGTAAGGAGAAAGTCTAGTATTAAAGGAAATACAAAGCATCTAGTTGGAGTAAAAAGCTTACTGGTGTATAATTCAGAGCACATATAAAATCATGGTGGAAGGATGAGACAAGTGCAAAGGATTTAATTTAAGAACCCATACAGATATTGTGACAAATAAAGGCTATTTAGTTAATTAATGTTGTGGCTATACAGTTTTGTTTACTGATGTTTGTTTTCTCCTACATGTTGCCCACTAGGTATTTCAATAAAAATACTAGCTGTAAGACTAAGCTTGTTAGATATTAAAATGTACTATACAATAACAGACTGACACCAAATGTGCTACTGAACAGTATTGTAAACTTACCAAAGACTTGGGTAGTTCAATTTTTCTCCTTTTTAGTTGCTTGCAAAGACAATACACTGCCAAAATCAGTCCAACGCCAAAGACAACGGCAACACCAATAATAATACTTTTTAAGTCTAGAAAGTTAAAGCAAAACATAGTGAGAAGTTTGGAAAACAGGACGTTGCACTTTCACAAAAATCTTAAAACAGAAACGGCACACAATCTTTAGAGCAACTAAATCCACAAATTAGGGTTTTCACAATTGAGTGTATATTCTGGAATTAAATGTATGGTTTGGTCCAAGAGAATTCTTTAAAAACAGCTTTAGGGGTTTTTTTTTATTGATTATGTTTTCTTTAATTATGAAGAGGACAAGAAATGCATGAGCAAATTGTAGCTTTTTCTGCTCTTTAGAGAGATTCAATGTGGATAAATAACTTGATATTTTTAAAAAACAAAGTGCCCCAAAACACAAGAATTGTAGAACTACTGATTACAGACATAGTGGTAACAGTGGAGTTGGTCCCTTAAATAGAACTGGTCCCAGCTTTCGTGTTCCAGTCCAGGTGTGCCCTAATTTGGTGTAATGAGGAGGATGGGGTTGCCCCAGGAGTTATGAATGAGACACTCCCAAAGGCAGGAGAATTCAGAACCCAGTGTTGAGAGAACGCATAGTAAGGAAGATTAGCCATCCTCCCTCATTTTTAAGTTCAGGAGTTTAAAAAAAAAAAAAAGAGAGAGAGAGAGAGAGAGACAGACACTTGCTCTATATTTTTATCACAAGCTTATGGTTACCTTAAACCCAGGAAAGCCTACACATTTTTACTGGTTATAAATTTCAACTGAATATCACTTGTGCAATTCCAAAGTCTGTCTTCCAACAACTAATTTAATGATCTATTTTTTATTCAGTAAATTACACAACTGTCTAGCTGCAACTGAAACAAATTATGGTACAAATCAAGTAGAAAATGACAGCCATACAACTGCTGGACAACGTTAATAAAATACCAGTTAAAAGTCTTCAGAAATATGGATCAGATTTTTATAAATTATTTTACCTAGTGGCCATTTCAGAGGAACATGAACACAACTTTCATTTGATTTGGAAAATCCTCGATCTGAAACAATCGGTGAACGTCCTCGAGCTGAAACACAGTAGGTGGAATCGGTAGAAAAAACTGGAATGTATATGCTACATGTATGCTTCTTACATTCCTCTGCTTCAAGCTCTTCGATCTGAAAGAAAAGTAAAGTTAGATTCAGGCCCTTAATTATTTTGAACTTACAATATTGACTCAATATGTAAAGATAGTACTGTCACCTTATAGTGCGATAACTTTTAAAGTGCTGAGTATCAGACCTGTGGCTCCTGCATCTTTGTGCATTGCAAAAGCTGTGCATCTCAGCTAGCAGCTATTTGCAAGGCAACAGCTCTAACTTCTAGCATTATTAAGAACTCATATTAGACCATTGTGCCCATAGGTAAAATTTTCAAGAGCATCTAAATGACTTAGGCTCTTAAATCCCATTGATGTTCAAACACTACTTATGCTCCTAAATCACTTTTGAAAATGGGATTTAGGTGCTTTTGAAAATTTTAGCCTATGATGAAACATGCCTCTCTTTTGATCTCCCTTCCAGGGACTCACCCACCATCCTTACTGAGCAAAAGAGAAAGCACAATATATTGGAAATTACTCCTTGAAATATGCTTTAATGTTGAAGGAGTGAAGTGGGCACATATAAAGTTATCAATATTTTGAACACAATTTTTGAAGTCCCTTGAGGACTTGCAAAAATCCAATTTTGAACTGAGCCAGTTTGCAAAATGTGAAGTAATTACAAATGGAATAGAATAGCTAATACTGCTTAAACATTTCCATTCTAACGCTCTTTCAGTTGCTTATAACTGAGAAACTTTCCCCTGTCAGACTGAACTGGTTTCCACCTAGAGACAGGGTTTTTTTTTGTTTTTGTTTTTAATTTAGGGAGTTTGAGCATAAATGGCTTAGCATTTTTTGAGAGCAAAGCTCTCATTTCCTATTTTAAAAAGTGTTGCAAGCTTTTTTGTATTGCTTTAGTGGCTTACTTGATAGGGATATAAATTTTAAATCTTCCACAGAGGTGGTCCCTAGACTAGATATGTGCCTTTAAACCATCTGGTGAAAATCTCCATGAATTTCAAAATCAAGGATGTAGATGTGTACAGAGTACAGTAACTTTTAGATCATTTAAAAAACCCCAATCTCCCAATTTTGCATTGGCACCAATTTTTGGATCATACTAAAACATTTCCCCTGAAGACCGAGGCTTCATTTGGTGTGCAGAGCAGACTGGATGGTGTTCAGTGAATGAGGTAGCTCAACGCACTGAAGAAAATTTGAGTCTTGCCATATATGGGTTCAAATTCTGTGTGTCATTATCATGCAGTAAATTCATACAAGTTAATGGATGTACTTTGAATCCAGAGTGGTGACTGATTATTTGGACAGGGTAAGTGGGATACAGTGAATGAGTTAGTGGACAAACACATTTAACTATGAGAATAAAAGCAAATACTGAACAGCTCCCTCCATTCAATATAAGGTTCTCAATCATCACAATGAGGGACATGAAAGAAAAACCTAAATGAATTAGGTGTCCAAAAGGCACACTTAATAAAGCAGAGGTCCTACAAAAATAATGGCATGTGACCACATGATTAAAGATTACTGCAATGGATACTCAAAGGACAGAGCTATGGTTAAGGTTCTATATTCAACATTTCAGGGATTCACTTTTGCATCATTAGTAGTTTTTAAATAAATTTCTCTTGGATGTGTGTGTGTAATTTAAGGTAATAAAAACATATTATTGATTAACATATGCCCTTTCTAAAACTATACATCTTTGTAAAAAAGGCCAAAATACACTCAGAAACTTTCAATTTAAAACATACCGGTTCTCCACTGGACCAAAAAAACACCCTGTACGTGAATTCATCCTTATATCGTCTAAAAGCAGATGGAAGTTTCCGATATGGGTGGCGAATCTCAACCCTGATTTGGTCTCTCTCAATTGAGACATTCAGAGTAGGTGGTCCTATTTTTCCTGAAACAAAAGGTGTACCTTCACTATTAGGTTGAAGGATTTTGATACAGAATTCAAAGACAAATGTAGGGCTAATAGATATGGCATTTATCGTTCATTTTCAAGAGGAAAAAATTGTTTCCAAAGACATGCCAGAATAATGAGAGTGATTACACACCTGATGGGACAGATGCTGCAAAGGAGCTGAGTCCTTGTTAAGGGAATATGAGCTTTGGGATGGGCACAAATCTAGCAAGAATGGGCAGTACCAGTGAGGACACTGGGCAGAAATGTCTGCCAGATGGCTTCTAAAACTTAACATAGAAAAATGTAAACATATGGATGAGCCACTCCCAGTCTTTAGTCAAGCCTAAATTAATGGTATCCAGGTCATTACACAAATTGAATCTATTTCCCCATGTTTGCAATCTATTTCCCCACGTTAAGTATCCCCCTACTGTTACTCACACCTCCTTGTCAACTGTCTGAAATGGGTCATCCTGATTATCACTACAAAAGTTTTTTTCTCCTGCTGATAATAGCTCATCTTAATTAATTAGCCTCTTAGCGTTGGTATGGCAACTTCCACCTTTTCATGTTCTCTGTATATATCTTCCTATTGTATGTTCCATTCTATGCATCTGATGAAGTGGGCTATAGCCCACGAAAGCTTATGCCCAAATAAATGTGTTAGTCTCTAAGGTGCTACAAGTACTCCTCATTCTTTTTGTGGATACAGACTAATACGGCTGCTACTCTGAAACCAGTTAAACCACTGTAACTTTTCCCACATATAAGGCCTTGAAATTCAGCTCTTTGACAGCAATTAGAAAAGCAAAATAAATCATGTATACATGAGACTAAAGCACAAAATAAGGTACTATTGACTGATGAGATTTCACTCGAGTATCATGCAGAATCTAAGCCCACCACATTAAAACAAAGATTATTAAATTTGAAAAACGATCTCAGGAATTATCAGGACAACAGGCTAGAAAGTTGCTCATAAAAAGGTAGTATCAATTTATGTAAGATTAGGCATTGGAAATGGATATGATGAAACTACCCTAATGGGCAACAGGTTTAAGAACTCAAGACACCTAAGTTTAAGGCAAGGATTGGGCACTTAAAGAATTTAGGGAAAGGTTTATACAAAGTTTAAAATTTATATGAGCCAAGGGCCTTGCAGATGGCCCTCTCTTTTTTTTTGGTGTAAATCTAAATGAAATGCTATTGATTCTGAATGTGCCCAAAACATTTGATAATTGAAAACTATATATGCAGTACAGCCTTAATTATCCAACTACAAAAAGTACATTAAATGTATCTGGATAATCCAAAAAAGAGATTGTGATATGCATAAGGACTGCAATGCATAACTTTCAACACAGGACATTATGCTCTGCAGTCATACTACAGGGGACTTCCGCTTCAAGGTAACAGTTTCGGTTGATCAGAAGATGGATAACTGAAGCCACACTGAATAGGGATCACTTCACCCAGCATTGTAATACAGCAACTTCTGGGATGTCTAAGAAGGCAGTACTTTCCAAGCACAACAGTGGTCTCCCTACCCCATATTGGGGCATTGGGACAGTAGCAAAATAAGGAAAGCCACAGAGTGCATCACCAGCACCACTTCTTTTTAAAATATTTGGAAAGGTGCTCAGACATTAGTGAGGGGGCCATACAAGTAACTACCTATAGAGTGCTCCTAAGCAACTGTTATGCTCATCTTTCATCCTGAACCCCAAGTTACCACTATGATATTCCTAACCAAACATACAATATCGCACCAGAAATATATTTATATTCATCTTTAAATTTAATAGAAATACTATAAATTCATCTGAAGTGATCTCAAATCACTTTTCTGGATGTAAAATTTATGTTTAAACTTACCATCCCGTCGCAGAACAAATTCTTTGGTCTCAACATACTCAGACTCTTCTAACCCAATGAAAGCTTTAACTCTAGCCCAGTAAGACTGACTCTGTTCTTCTATTTCATTAGAGAGGTCACAATAATGTTTTGTTGTGTTCATGCAGGTGCTGACTGGCTTATATTTCCCTAGCCTGTAAAATAGATTAAAAAGAGTAATTAATGTAATTTTTACAGTCAATATATTACACAATACAGATGTCAGAATGGAGACAAATTCTGTCTTCATTTACGCTCATACTGAATTCCATAGGGACTGCATGATTTCACTGTGTAGAAATAAAACTTTCCTAGAGATATGGCAAAATCAAAGGAATCATGAATGCCTTTTAAAGAAAATAAGGTAAAGTTATAATGCAAGACATAGAAACTTACTCATAAGGTTTGATTTCCACAATAAAGCGAGGGATTGTAGGCATGCTCATGTAATCCCAGTGCAATACAGTATTGAAGTTCAAGGATTCTATTACAACTTTTGTTGGCAGAGGCACTGAAAAAAGAAATCAAAAAGAACAATCAGTACCTTGATGGAGTAGATTTTTGTGACGTATGAGAACAGCCATCAATACTCCTGAAATATTCAGAAGACAATGCATTTACTGGAAGTTACTTCAGAAGTCATTAGAGATAAGACTCTGCTTGCTGCCTATACAAACAGGGCAGAGCCTGGCAGGTTGATTTGCTGTTCTTACACGAAAAGGCAATTAATCCTTTTTGTCCAAGATTGAGCTGAATGCCTCAGAGTTTCTCTTTCTTCTCTCTCTTTTCCTATATTATGTTCTCCCACCTCCAGTATATATTCTGTCTCTTCTTCCACTGCCGCCACTCAAGGGGTGCTCTCTCACGCTCTCTCGCCATACTGGATTTCATTATCCAGACACCACACACACTCTGCTGCCAATCATCCACTCACACAGAGGGTTTGGAAATATCAAGCTCCTGAATCCCAAGAAGAATGAAGCCTAATAACTAAAGGCAAATATGAAAGATGAACCCCCATCCCTCACTGGCTGGGGTAATGGCCCAGGGGATACGCTATCTCTTACTCCTCCAGCTTCTGGGTAAGGGGATGATGCTGTTCCTGGACCCACGTTCAAAGGCTACCTATGGGACGTGAAGAGGAGTATTTACCGCTTCTTTCTCTAATCATAGACATCAGCTCCTGTGATGGTTGTAGAATTCCCATTATTCTAATCCTTTCAGCCTCTTGGGTGCTGCAAGGGGTTTGTGTCCTCACTATTCTATCTTCTGGCCTCCATTTTTGGGTCCTCAGCTAAGTGAATGGCTTCAGTTTCTAGCTCTGAGCTCATAATTCCTAAAAGCAGTGAAACTAACATGATTATTTTCAATGTTACTACTGTCTACAGGGTTCTGAACAGTAGCAGTGAAAATTGACAAGACTTTTATTGTTAGTCTGCTATAGCTTTTAACAGCTTTGAGCAGCAGCAACACTAGAGTTACAAGCAGACTAGGTCTTGTTTACACACAGAAGTTATACCAATTTAACAGTTTTTAAACAATTTAGTACAACTGTGTGTTCAAAACCCAATATTAGCAAGTTTAAATTGACTTAACTTGTTAGTAAATGTACAGAGGCAAGTTATCAGTAGAAGACAGGTTTAAAATTGATTTAAGTGTCCACACAAAGTTGCAGTGGTTTAACTACATCAGCATTTAAAAAAAAAAAGCACTATTAGTTAAAACAGTGCAAAGCCTGCTTAGACCAAGCATAAATGGGTTTAAGCAAACGAACAAAAAATAATAATAATAATAAAAAAAAAAATCACACCTTAATTTAAATGGTGCACCTTTCCTCACGTAGACAAGCCTACAGAAAGGTTACACTGCATTGTTTTCCACAGGGTTCAGGTTTAAGAGGTTACCTTTTTTAAAAGAAAAAAAAACCCCAAAATCTTAAATTCTGCAGAAGTTGATGACACCTGATTGGGAAAACTTCCTACTTGCCCAGGGAAATGGATTTTCAGGCTCTGTCCATGCTTAGACACTTAAACGATTACAAGATAGAGGATGTAAAGAGTTTCTCTTAGAAGTATCGCTGCTCACCTGAAACAGATAGCCAGAACATAAACAAAGAAAGACCTGACCTGTCCAAAAGCATGTTCGCCTCAAGTGATCAAAAAATTATATGCTTTTTGACGTCCCCCTCCCTTACCTTTAAAGGAGGACACCAAATTGGGGGAAGGGGGCGGAGAATCACATCTGTTTGAAGTGTTTATAGCTTCTATTGGTTGAGAAGTAACACCTATCATGACTACAACTGAAAAATTGTTAGAGTGCCTCTCCTTCGGTTTGTTTACATTAAGCTTGAAAGTCCACCCAGACTCAGCAGAGTTATAAGCCTTTGAAAAATGCTATTTGCACATGCTCAGTGGAGCTTGTTAGAGGCTTACTTGCTCCTAAAATCTCCAACACAGTCCAGCCTATAAGGGATCCTTATATCACAGCAAAAGCACTGGACATGCTCCCTGAATGGGGTGATAAATCCTAAATTAAGTCAGCCTTGCTTTTCACACTTATTAAGGTAATGAGGATACTGTCATTTCAGGCAGAACTAGGACCAGAATGCGTGTCTCATAGCATTTCCACTTAGCCCAGGGCTACACTAGGGAGGGGGGTCGATCTACGATACGCAGCTTCAGCTACGTGAATAACGTAGCTGAAGTCGGCGTATCGTAATCGACTTACCTGGCCGTGAGGACGGCGGCAAGTCGATCGCTGCCGCTCCCGTCGACTCCGCTTCCGCCTTTCGATGAGGTGGATTTCCGGAGCTGATGGGGAGCGCTTTCGGGGATCGATTAATCACGTCTAAACGAGACGCGAAAAATCGATCCCCGATAGATCGATTGCTACCCGCAGATCCGGCGGGTAGTGAAGACAAGCCCTCAGTCACACTGCTTTTCAGAATATGCAAACTTTATGTAGTTGGCTGTGCTGTCTATAATCACAAGCCTATACTCTCCCCCCCCATACTACAGATACAAGGTATTGCTTTAGCTCAAGAAGTAGAGGTCTATGCTGGAGACCTAGAAGTCCTGGAAAGCGTTCAGCAAGTGAATCAGGGTTGTGTAGTGAATGTAGCTGTCTGTAGGACATCTGATTCATCCACTGTAGAACTACAAGGTGTGGAGAGAGTGAGGATGAGTTAGGGGACTGCAGAAAGAGAAAGGACTGCCTTCAAAGGCAACTGAATGCCACCCAGGAGAACTGGGTTCCATCCATACATTTGCCATAGACTGCATATGTGATGGTGGGTAAGTCACTTAAATGAAGATTTTCACATTGTATTCCTCATTTTCTGGGTACCCAAATTGAGACAGGGGACCTTGTTTTCAGAGTTGCTGAGCACTCAACTACAAGTAAAGTAAATGGGAACTGCAGCTGCTCAGCACCTCTAGGAGCAAGACGTGGAGTTGGGAAGTCCTAGGCTTCAATACTGGTTAAACCATTGACTCACTCTGTGGTTTTGCACAAGTCACTATCTGTTTTAGTCTCCTTGTGTTTAAAAATTGGTTATAATATTTACCCATCTACTTCACAGGGGAGTTGGCAGTGGTTGGTTAGTGTCTGTACATTGCTTTGAACATATACAATTATTAAAAATGCAGAATACTCTAAAAATGGATCCTTAGTTCTCAAGTTAGGTATCCAATCATGGAAGCAGCCATAATTAGTGGACACTTCTTCAAATTATAGCCTAGGTTCCTTATCTGTAAAATGAGGATAAGTCTTATCTCAGAGGAGTTGTGAAGATACATTCATAAGACACTCATACTATCATTAATACCATAGAAAACTAATTAATAATTAGGCATTAGAAATGAGTAATTCTGTATCCAGCATAGCATTTGGATGGTGTTCAATAAATACAGCGTGAGGCCAAACCCTAAGTTATAAGCCTAAGAGTAACACTGAACAGTTTGATTAAGGCAAGGGTTCTGTGGTAAAAAAAAAAAAGTTTGTGATCATGTAGTTAGAAATCATAATACATATACACAAGGGGGCCAAATTAAGGTTGAATAGGAAATTTTACTTCTGGCATTTCCTAACTTTTAAATGTTTGACTTTGCAATCTTATTTTAATGTAGGTTTTAATGTAGGTAATAGACCATAACTCAAACCTGACCTCTGCCAGATTATGTTTTTGTTTACAAAACATAGCAGATAGACTTGAGGCTGTAAGTTAGAGAGCCTAGACTTTGCTTCATGTTATACTAATAAGGGAAAGTAAAAAACATTTCTCTCATCTTAAGAATGAGACCACGAAGATTTAATATGTGCAATGTGTAAGGTTAGAAAGTGGTTTAGTCATTCTCTAACACACGCAATGTGACATTTCAGTTATTGGAAACAGCAGCAGATTCTCAACCACAAGAAAAAAAAGTGTCAAAGTATTTATCTACTCTAAAATGCCCAACAGTAAATACAATACTTGCTGCAATAAGCCATGCAGAATACAAATGCAAATTAACATATTATTACACAAATAAAACTACATAAAAAATATTAAGGTTGCAAAATCAAGCACTGAAAAGTTAGGAAATGCCAGAATTATGGCTGCCTGTGGAACCTTAATTCAGCCCCCTTGCACATGTACCTTCTTTAATTACATGATGATATGCTATTTTTTCCACAACCCCCCTGCCTCTTTAAGTGCACTGTAGGGATGGTGCTCACTTTTCTCCACATTCTTGAATGTGTTCCCTCCGGGCCTTGTTTACATCCATTGTTCAAACTCTGTTCTGAAGGCAGAATTTTTAGTTTCCTCGTAGGCTATGGTGCTTGTCACTATGGTATCTGGTTGTTTCATAAACATTAATTAATTAATAACATCCCTGCGAAATGAAGGGGTATTATTCCTATTTTACAGATAGGGAATTGAGACACAGAAAGATTAAGATCAAAATTAATTTTAAGTGTCTAAGTTAAGACACCTAGAAACAGATTTTCTGAATGCTTAGGATTATATAGCATTTTATCTGTTCAAAGCACTACTCTGATTAGCTACAATTGCAGCTACTGAATGCTCTGCACGTCAGACCCCAGGGCCTCAGGTCAGGCATCCAGAAAATGAGATGCACACAATTAATGACTACCTGTGCAAAGTTTGGTTTAGGTAACTTGCCCAGCATCATACAAGAATTCAGAGGCAGGGATAGAATCCAATTCTTCAGGGTAGCATTCAATTGGCATAACCATGAGACCATTCTTTCTCTACCTGCAGTTCACTACTTCATTCACTACACACCACCTTCCAACTTCTGAAACAAACGAAGAAAGGGTCTTACAGTCACCTTCACTAAAGAATACATTCATCTCCAGAGTGTGTCTACCTTGTGCACTGAATGAGGCAGGGATCCTGTGGGAAAAAATTGTCTTCAATTATATGATCACATATTATATGCACAAGGGAGGATGAATTAAGATTGTGCAGTTGACCTTAATACTGGCATTTCCTAACATTTGAGTGCAGACTTTACACTGACACTTGCATGGGAGACATCAGCATGGGTAGAACCTATAGGTCCATTGTAGAGACTTACTCCATTATTTCAAGCGGCAGATCTGATAGCAGTACTAGGCTGTCCTCTTCTATGGGGACCAGCACTAGAGGGGAATGAGACACTTTACTATCTGTGAAACCTGCTATTTGCTGACAACCGCAGAGGAATAGTGAGACTCGGGAATCATGAATTCCATTCCAGGCTCTCAAGAAGAGTGTACTGTAGTGGGCATAGACTAGGGGTGGGCAAACTTCAGCCCAGAAGCCGCATCCGGCCCTTCAGACATTTTAATCTGGCCCTAGAGCTCCCACCAGAGAGTGGAGTCGAGGGCTTGCCCCCCTTTGTCGCTCCAGCCGTAGATCGGGGTTCGGGGCTTGCCCTGCTGTGTGCCGTGGCTCTGCGCAGCTCCTGGAAGCAGCGGCATGCTCCCCATCCGGCTCCTACGCATAGGGGCAGCCAGGGTGCTCTGCACGCTGCCCCCACCCCAAGTGCCGCCCCCGCAGCTCCCAGTGGCCGGGAACTGCGGCCAATAGGAGCTGCAGGGGCAACGCCTATGGACAGGGCAGCGTGCAGAGCTGCCTGGCCACGTCACCACTTAGGAACCGAGGGGGACATGCCGCGGCTTCCGGGAGCTGCTTGAGGTAAACGCCATCAGGAGCCTGCACCCCTGACATGACCCAACCCCTGCCCCAGCCAAGATCACCCTCCCACCCTCCAAACCCCTCGGTCCCAGCCCGGAGTACCCTCCTGCACCCCCAACCCCTCATCCTCATCCCCAGCCCCACCCCAGAGCCCACACCCCCAGCCCGGAGCCCTCACCCCCACCGCATCCCAACCCCCTGCCCCAGCCCAGAGCCCCCTCCCGCACTCTGAACTCCTCATTTCTGGCCCCACTCCACAGCCCACACCCCCAGGCAGAGCCCACTCCCCAACCCCCAATTTCATGAGCATTCATGGCCCCGCCATACAATTTCCATATCCAGATGTGGCCCTCGGGCCAAAAAGTTTGCCCACCCCTGACATAGACTCATCTGTGAATTTCCTTCAACTTTGACCCCTCCTGCCTCATCCCCTCCAACTTGCATAGTCCTGCATCTTCCTCGCCCCTAGTTCCTCATCCCAGTCCCATTTTCCTCACTTGACCAGTCCCAGTCTATTCATTCAGCTTATTATCCCAGCCCGTCTCCTTGTCCAGCCTGTTCCAATTCCACACCTCAACTCCTCATCAATTTTGTCTCTCTTCCCACCCCCAGCCACTCCTCCCACCCACATTATCCATCTCATCTGAAGGTAACACTTTAAGAAGATATTTGGAATCCTCCCCAGCCCAACAAAGACTACCAAACCAAAGGGACTATACCAAAGGCCTTCTCAATTAGAACACATACAACTTTAACAGTAAGTTTAACCTGGCATGCCAGTTATCATGATACTTAAAAAGTAGCAGTTTCCAAATGATCATTAGTCACACTCTTCAAGAATATTACTGTTACACATTACATCAGTCTTGAACTAGTACGTTGTTTTTATATACCCCCAAACAAAATACATAATTAAACATTTATCCGTTCTACAATATCCCATCCTGCTCTGCTGGCCTAGCCACAATTCTGGGACACCAATCAATATTGGTTACAGACACAGTGGTTACTCAAACATAAAAGCCTCCAATTAATACCTTAAATCTAAATAAAATGCACACAAAGAACAACAACATTTGTGATGCAAAATCATATTTAACCATGAGAAGTTAAGCATGAAGAAGTCAGGAAATTCAGCAGTAAACTGGGTCATGCGACATATCCTGTGTAAATATACAACATGGCCCAATTTATCACTGAATTTCTTGACTTCTCATAACTATTTTCTTAGCCTTAATGTTAACAATTCAAATGCTTACAAATAGGCACTTCCACAGCTCTAAAATCCTCTCTCATCCCTGTCCAATTCTCTCCTTCTTCCAGACTCCCATCTTTTACAATGTTAAGTGCAAGTAAAACTAAAACTTATCTAACTGAAGGACAGGTGTCTGTACTACACAGTGGCGGGAGAGGGTTGTTTTTTTGCTCAACAACTTTTGTGGCAGAAGAGGAGTTTCGGCTCTCAGCTGTTTTCTTTGGAGTAATATGGCCCTCACCGCTTTACGAGTTGTGCAGGCCTGATCTACACAATGGACTATTAATATAGTGTGTCAGGTAGGTGGGAAGAGTCTGGAAGAGTATCACTATCTTTCCCCCCTCCAAATGTCACCCCTGCATATATGCCACAGTGTTTAGACCCTTTCATGGGAAGGATAATATACAAGGTCCGATCTAAACTATTCTTGAATATTAGGTTGTGGCCATGCCCCCACTCCACCCCTTCCCCCAAGCCTCCACCCTGCCTCTTTCTGGCTTCTGCCCCCTTCCCCGAGCGATGCCAGGAGCCAGCAGGGCAGAGTGGGGCAGGGCCAGGCCCTCCACTGCTGCCGGGCCAGGCCCCCCGCTAACCTCCTCAGGCCACTCTGGACCCCACATCCTGAAGCGCAGGGCTGGGGTGGTTGCCCCGGTCTGCCCTAGCGACGGGATGGCTCTGCCCACAGTTGCTGCTGTTCTCCACTGTACTGCAGCCAGACATTCTTCCTAAAAAGGAAGTCATTTGGAGGCAAGTTATTTCTAAAAAAATCCTAAAGCGCAGTGCTATGATGCTATCCAAGGCACTCTTTGTAGGCAGGAAATCTGAACAAAACCAAAACAATCACGTGGGAGATGAGGACTAGGGATAAAGAGGTGGGAACAAAAGGAGGAAATAAACATGCAATACCCTCCGCATCCTCAAACTCAGATAGGCAAACACAACAACATGCCCTCTGTGACCTAACAAACCCAACAGGGGCAAAACCTTGTCTTCACTACATCTGCAACACAGAGTCTCTCATTCTGTCCTAAAACCCACCACGACCACTCAGAGTCCTCTCTTTTACCCCAGATCCCACCTCAACCACAGCCCCCATCCCATCACTCCACAGCCCTGTTGCCAAAAAATATCCCTCTCCTGCGCAACCACCCTCAGCATAGCTGCCTTCCCCTATTCCCTTGCTACTACTTCCCCTTCCACCGCAGCCCCCCCCCCCCCCCAACACGGGCCTGCTGTTGTTTAAAGCCCCAGATTCT
Organism: Macrochelys suwanniensis; assembly: GCA_033296515.1. Lineage (NCBI taxonomy): Eukaryota > Metazoa > Chordata > Testudines > Chelydridae > Macrochelys > Macrochelys suwanniensis. Next base: position 99,008,885 of record CM065777.1, read on the forward strand.
GGAGTCCAGGAATGACATGAGAATCCCATTACCCCTTTACAGAGCAAAATGCGCATTTCTAGCTGCTTGTGGCTGGGGAAGAAGAGATTCAAATCAGAGCCCAGTGCCCCCTTCAGGCTCAGAATCCAGGGGGCAGGGGCAGACCCACCATCTGATTTTTTTAAATACCATGGTTTTCTCCCCATCTTATTGGGGGAAGGGGAGAAGAAAAGAGTCCGATGTGAGATTTGAACTCGTAGGGCTGGTCAGTTACTGCTCCCGTCTCCCCAGTAGCGCCCCCCGCCCCTCTCCACATCCCCCGCCTCCCCGATAGCGCCCCCCGCCCCAATAGCGCCCCATCCCCGATAGCGCCCCCCGCCCCTCTCCACATCCCCGCCTCGATAGCGCCCCCTAACCGATAGCGCCCCCCGCCCCTCTCCACATCCCCCGCCTCGATAGCGCCCCCTAACCGATAGCGGCCCCCGCCACATCCCCCCACCGCGCCCCCCCGGTACCTGCTTCCGGGAGTTCCCCGGAGCTGGCCCGGCTCCGGGACAGCAGCATGGGGAGCAGGAGGAGAAGCGGGGCCGCAGGCCGCATCCTCGCCCGGGGAGCGGTGGCCGCACCAGCCGAAGGCGCGAGGGGGAGACGGGCTCGAGCGCAGCAGCTGCGGCCCGGCCCCAGCCCAGACCCCGGCCAGACTCGCGAGGAAAGTGGCACCCGCCGCGCCCGGTTCTGGTCACGTGACTGCAGGGGGTGGGGGAGGGGCAGGCTGCAGTTCCAGTCGCGGGCGGGGCCGCGTGTCTGACTCCGCACGGAAGGGTCCGTGTCTCTGCGCCGCGCTGTCGTAGTGCGGGGCGCGGCTCTGCGCCGGCCCGGCCCGGCCCCCCCCCCAGAAAACAACAACCCGCCCGGTTAACCCTCCGCTGCCTGCAGCCCAGCACGTGTGCGCTCCTTCCACGCAAACAGTCGAGGAAGCAGCACTCCCGCAGCAGCCCCAAACGTGCAATATCCATGGCTCTGTCTCACCCACTCATCAGCTCATAGAGTCAGAGAAGATCAGGGTTGGAAGCAGGGCCAGTGCTACCATTAGGCGACCCTAGGCAGTTGCCTAGGGTGCCAGGATTTGGGGGGGCGGCATTTTAGGTCGCTCGGCGGCCTCAGTGGAAAAGGCTGCTGCCGAAATGCCGCCAAGATCCCCGGCGGCCAAAGCAGCAGCTGCTGAGGGGACCTCGGGGGCAGAAAAAGAGACCTCAGGAGGTCACCTAGTCGAGGGGTGGACAAAATATGGTCCATCTAACATTTGTGTCGGGTTCTGGCTGCCCACACACGATCTTCCAGGCTGCTAAAAATCCCACAGTGCAACGGGCACTCAGGCAGGCTGCCTGCCTGCCTGGGCCCCATGCTGCTCTCAGAAGCATCCGGCTGCTGCTAGCATGTCTCTGCATGCCCCTGGCAGCGGGGCAGGGGTGCAGCTCCATGTGCTGCCCTCACCCCCAGCACCATCCTCACAGCTCCCATTGGCCGGTTTCCAGGGTGGTGCTTGCAGGCACAGGCAGCACACGGAGACCTGCTGCCTGCCCCCCCAAAGAGGCACAGAGACTTGCCAGCCGCTTCCGGGAGCAGCATGGGGCCATGGCATGCAGGCAGCCTGCCTGAGCCCTACTGCACTGCCGGCTAGGAGCTGCCTGTGGTAAGTGCCTCCCAGCCAGAGCCTACACCTTGCACCCACTCCCCAACCCCCTGCCCCAGATCAGAGACCCTCCTGCACGCAAACTCCCTCCCAGACCCCACACCTCCTCCATTAATATAGTAGAAATGTGTGGCCTGTGACGACTTACCAAAATTCGTGGAGTGGCACTGGCCAGCCCTGCGAAAATTATTGCCCACTCCGATCTAGTCCAACCCACTGCTCAACTCCAACTAAATCATCCCAGCCAGGGCTTTGTCAATCCCGGCCTTAAAATACCTCTAAGGATGGAGATTCCACCACCTCCCTAGGAACCCATTCCAGTGCTTCACCACCCTCCTAATGAAACAGTTTTTCCTAATATCCAACCTAGACCTCCCCCACTGCAACTTGAGACCATTGCTTCTTGTTCTGTCATCCGCCACCACTGAGAACAGCCTAGCTCCATCCTCTTTGGAACCCCCCTTCAGGTAGTTGAAGGCTGCTATCAAATCCCCCCTCATTCTCTTCTGCAGACTAAATAAGCCCAGTTCCTTCAGCCTCTCCTCATAAGTTATGTGCCCCAGCCCCCTAATAATTTTTATTGCTTTCCGCTGGACTCTCTCCAATTTGTCCACATCGTTTCTGTAGTGGGGGGGCCCAAAACTGGATGCAGTACTCCAGATGTGGCGTCACCAGTGTCAACTAGAGCCTGCAAAATCATGATTTTTCTTTAAATTAAGCCGTGCTTTTTGGTCTCTTTTCTTCTGATTTAACTCCCCCTTCCCCATCCTTACTATCTGTGATAAATACAGTGCTGTGGGCTCTCACAAATCTGTAACAAGTAATTTAAAGTGATGTACAGCAATTTTAGGACCTGTTGCAGGAGCCAACTGATATTAAATTACACAAATCTGTATGAAATTGCACAAATGTATATGAAGTGCTGCATGACAGTGCAAAGCTTCCAGCTTCTCCCAACCTGTCCATACCAGTTAATTCTGTGCCCTCCCAGCCCCACATCAGTTCTACGCCCCCATATCTGCCCCAAACCTGTATTCATCAACTTAGCACATCCAGCCATACATCCGTCTATGGAGGTTCTTCTCCCTCCCTAAACGCAGGCCATGTGAGGTGGGGCAGGTCTAGGAGTTCTTTGACCCCCCTCCCCCACCTCCCAGACCGAGAGGTGGAGCAGCTGCAGGGGCTCTTGGAGATCCTGATCAGCACACAGCTCCAGCTGCTCTTTACCCATACACCCTTCCCTAACCTGATATTGCAGGTAGGGTTGCCAATTTTGATTGGACGTATTCCTGGAGGTTTCATCACATGACATAATCTTTAATTAAAAATTAATCTTTAATTCCTGGCAACTCCAGGACAATCCTGGAGAGTTGGCAAGCGTAGTTGCAAGAATACAGATGGGGGAGACTGACCAATTTTTTTTTTAAAAGAGAGGCAGAGGGAGCATAGGCATCCTCTTTATGCTGCCTTCTCCCCAACTGCCCTCCCCCCATCAAAAAACTTACCTGTTCCTGTGAGGAGTGGATTGCTCTGACAGCCAGGTGCAGCAGCTCTGATTGGCTGTTCTTCCTCAGGAGGTGGGGACATGGATAAAGCAACCAAAGGGAGGGGTTTTCTGCTTGACAAGTCTGAAAATTGCTTAAGTACAGTGCTTCTAAGGTGGTTAGATGGCGGAGGGAACCTCAGGACAAACTCTGATTTTAGGAAAAATCATACTAATGCGGGTGTAGGCAACCTATGGCACGCGTGCCAAAGGCGGCACGCGAGCTGATTTTCGTGGCACTCCTACTGCCCAGGTCCTGGCCACCGGTCCAGGGGGCTCTGCATTTTAATTTAATTTTAAATGAAGCTTCTTAAGTATTTTAAAAACCTTATTTACTTTATAAACAACAATAGTTTAGTTATATATTATAGACTTATAGAAAGAGACCTTCTAAAAACATTAAAATGTATTACTGGCACGCGAAACCTTAAATTAGAGTGAATAAATGAAGACTCGGCACACCACTTTTGAAAGGTTGCCGACCCCTGTACTAATGTAAGGAGAGTCTGGATGAGCTCTCCCCTGACAGCTAGTGGTGAGCTGTGGAAAAAGACTTCAGAAGCTGATCATGTTTGCATAGACATACCCACCCTGCTTAGGTGCTCAGCCTGATGGGATTGCTTGCCCAAATGATCACTTGTGGCTGGTGTTGGATCCCCAGTCTACTTGTTATTGGGACAGGAGTAATAAAGGGTTGTTATCCTTGTTGTGTGACCTGAGGGCAGCAGAAATGTACCTGGCATTCCCCAATGGAAGGATTCACCCTCAGCTCAACAGCACTTGCTAGGCAGGGGCCATGGGTTCCAAAGCCCAATGAGTTGAGTGAGATATTTGTATTTGATAGTATGGGTCTTGTTCATAGATGGTGAGTTATATGAGCTAGTGGTGTCTATACTTGAGGAATATTCAGAGTGGGGAGCCCTGCTCCACCAATATTTGGAGCTGGGTCTCTCCCCTGGCCCTGCCTGGAGCAGGCCCCAGCCTTCATTGCCGGCCCAGCCCCAGAATGTCCCTGCTGGAATCAAATCAGCTCAGCTCTCCTGTCCTGTCCCTACCTGCCTGTATGTGCTGCCAGCTGCTCCTAGGGCAACAAGAGGCACCAACAGCAGTCTGAGGCAGCTGCTGCAGCACTTGGGAGGGTGAGGGGAGCAGGCACACATGTGCTTGCCCCCCCTTTCCCAGCACCCACAAGGAGGAGACATTGAGGGGGCTTCTGGGAGACATGATCATCTGGACTTCACTCACCTGAGCAGCTGCTGGGGCTTCGGTGAGTGTTTGACCCTGTGATTTGCACTGCCCCTTCCTCCCCTCTCCCCGCCTGCAGCCACTGCTCCTGCCCCATGCTAGGCAAGGGCCTCCCCCACCACCAGAGTGTGCTGCTGGGGAGGAAGGAAGAGCCCCTCCCCCAGAGCTCAGGGGGGGAAAGGGATGGGGGGGAGTCCTCTCTGGCCCCAGTCCCAGGGCAGCCTGCCTGCACCCCAAGCTCATCCCCAGCCCTGTCCCACTGCAAAGCCCACAACCCCAGCCAGAGCCTGTATGCCAGACCTCCTTCCCCACCCAAACTCCCTCCCAGAGCCTTGGGCATGTGGGGGACGGAGTTTGGGGCAGGGGGTTCTGGGCACCACCAAAATTTCTACAAACCTGCCACCCCTGGCTCTGTTTAAGGGTCTTAGACACCATTTGATCTGTCCTCTCTCCATGATATGATAGAGCGAATTTGGACTCAACTGCAGGTCTTGTTAAACACTATAGAGCTGAAATCACTGATAGCTAGATCTAAGTATTAGACCTACTTTAGAACAGTGTCTCTATTGCAAGAGACTGCCCAGTGTGCACCAGCAGTGAGGCTCTCCCACTAACAGCTGAAATCACTGACAGCTGTATTAAGTGTGGGGGAGGGGGGCCTGAAGACATCTTGGTGGGCAGCTGGTGGAGAGGTGTGGCAAGAGGCAGCAGGGTGGCTGGTGGAGAAGGCCAGTGGGATGATGAGTGAGTGCCCAAGCAGTGCAGCGTGAAAGGTACCTTCTTAGCCCCCCACCCCATCCTGCCTTCCACACAGGGTGGGAGGTGAACTCTGCAGATGAAACTCTGAACTTTTGTGCTGCACTGGCCAAGGGCAGCAACTGTGAATGGGGTATGGAGAAAGGACCGGCACCGTGAAGGGATTTTTGGGTTGCTGGACTTAAGACCCTGAGGGGAAAAGGACACTACCCAATTTACTTGGGGGTAGGTCTTTTGCTCATGGTTTGTGTTGATGAGCCCTAATTGAAGTGTTTTCCCAAATTAATGCTGAGTTAATTCCCTCCTTATATTATAAGTTTTTGCTACACTCAGACTCTGTGCTTGTGAGAGGGGAAGTATTGCCTCTTAGAGGCAGCCAGGGTGTGTGTGTGTAATTGTCACTGGGTGGGGGCTTGAGCCAGTTTTGTGTTGTAGTGTTGAAAAGGGACCCCTCGATACTGAACCCAGCCATTGTTGCTGCTGGCTCCACCTGGCAGAAGGGTTACACTAAGCAGAGGAAAAACTTGAGGCAATGGTGGGTAGAACTAGAAACCAGCAGTGGGGCAATCCTACATATTCTAAAATCACGAACTGCACCCACCAAAACAAGGAGATTGGCTTAAAAGTCACGAGATATTTTTTAAAAGATCAAATACTGGGTTCTTTTTAGTAACCTTTTTGTTTTATAGCCCAGCTTATACACACAGGAACACTCAGAGTGGAAATGGCTCAACCCAGATTTGGTGACAGTATGCCTCTAGAGTCAGTCCAATTTGGCTAAGTGGCAGCTTTTATTTCAGGCTATGAGCCAGGCTGCTCATTGCTTGGTATGCTCCTGGGCCTCTTCCATCAGACATGGTGCCACACCGGGACCAACTGGCAGCACTAGGCACTCACTCAGAAGTGTGGAGGAAAGCTCTAACTTCATCAATCCGGGCCTGCCTGAACTACCCTCCCCAGGACCAGCAAGACTCCCTATAGCAAGTTGCTCCAGGAACCGCTCCTGTTGCTGGTGTTGGGCCTCCTGTCACTGCCTCCTGTTGCTGGTTTTGGCTCTCCAGTAGTTGTAAGAGGACTGCCGGGGTCTGCTTCTGCTGTTCCTCTTGTTGCTGCTGGGCCACTCCCACCAAGCATAAAATGTCCACCATCTCTTCCCCTAAAACACCTTTACCAGGGGAGGCATCTGACAAACCATGAGCACTATCACTTCCACTCCATCTCTTTTGTAGCTGTTTTTGTTGTCTCTTCTGCTTCCTCAATTTCCTCTGAGGGGCTGACCACCTGCCTGCATTCTCTACCAGATGCAGGCTGGTTGACTCCCTCACCAGCTCAGGAAAAGCTAGCACCACATCTATGTTTCTTTCAGGACATGGTTTGTTAACTCCAACTTGCAAAGCAACACCAAACACTGACCAACAGCAGCTGCAGAAGCCTTTCACCCTGTGGCAATGGCTCTCCAGCTGAGCGCTCTCAGCCCTTTGTAGAAACATTTGAGCCCTTCTGATGATCAAACTGTGTTGGCTGGCCCAGGCCCCCTGGGCCTTAAAGGGATAGACCATGCTGTTACACTGGACTCCTTTGTTTCAACTGGATTAAAAGAGGTGGTTGTTGTGTTGCAGAAAAGAGGAACTGATAGAAATGTCATGTGGGAAAACTGTTCCCTTAATTTACAACCCTTCCTTTGCTGTATTTCTACAGTTTCACAAGAGAAGTTTTTCTTCTAGGCCTGGTCTACACTGACATTTTACCACCATACTCCTATTAATAAGGGATGTGGGTTTTGTTTTTTGTTTTAACTGAGATGGCACTAGCGTAGACAAGGCCTGACACTGTGGATCATAGACTGGAGCCAAGTAGATCCAATATTAGAAAAAAATGGAGGGGGAGGGGGAGGAAACTGCAATGCTATACAAGTAGATGAAAAGTATGTAGGATGAGATTTCCCAACACACTTAGTGATTGTCTAAATCTGCCACCACTGAAATCAATTAGTTTTATTGTTCACTTCAGTGGCAACAAGATGAGGTCAATGATGACACTTTTGAAAAATCCTACCCACAAGCTGCTATCCTTCCCTCATCTAGCAAAAAAGAATAGTTTTATTACAGCAGCACCTGGAGGCCTCAGTCAAAATCAGGGCTTCAAACATAGTGACATTCCATTCCCTGAAAAGCTTATCTAAATAAACAAGACAAATGTGGGAAATCGGGAATGGTGTTGTCCAGAGAGCGGAAAGAGAGAGAGACAGCAGCTTCAGGGATAATAGTAACTTATTCTAACTTTTTTTTTTCTTTAGTGCTAGAAGAAATCAACTGTCAGTGTTTCTTTACCATTGTCATTTTGCTTCCTCCCATATTGCATTTTGGAGTAAGTACCACATGTTTCTAATTTGCTTTATGTAGTATGAGAGTCCACTCGCTGAATGGAGCCAGAGCAGGTAGCAAAGTAGCAAGCCTGATGCACAAATCCTTCAGTTCTTCCGCTGTTCAGTGGTGGTTATAAAGGAAAGCGAGACAGGAGTTTTAAGTGCACTTTGTCAACTTTTCCAGTAGGTCGCAAGTAATTAATTTCCTGTTTCCCAACTAAGTATTAAACTACCAAAATAATTTATCTAGACTTCACAGACTGAAGAACTGCTAAGTCTCAAGGGCCTAAAAAGCATCAAGTCCAGTTTTGGGGGAAAACTTCTAATTAGATGTTCTGTTTTGTTTTCTTTCAATAATGGTCTTGAATTGCAAAATAGCAGTGGCGTGTACAATGTTGGCCTTGATACATCTACCATGCCGCATTCCAGTTCACTACACTTCCATAAATAAGCCAGGGTTTCAGGGGGTTTTGGTGGTTGAGGATTTATTTTTTTTACAAGTCTTTTTCAGTGTGAATATTCCAATGAAAGACAGGATTCACATTACTTCAGTCGGTAAAGGGAAAACTTTCAAGTTTTCACTAATTATGGTTGCCTAAGGTTTTGGATCCCAGTTTGAGAGAGATTGAAACTGAATTTCAAAGGTGCTGAACCTTTGCAAGTCCTAAAAAAAAGAGACACTCAAACCAGTGGACACATTTACATTTTTTGCATGAGTGTCTTGCCTACAAGTTCACTGTCTGTTACTGTAAAATTTGTCTTAGATGCAGCCTTCCTTAGTAACCAAAACTTGTTCCTATTGGTAAGTCTTTCTACATAAATGGTTGGTTGTCTTCTTTCCACTAATGAGCACCAAGTCTTTCTGAATTGGTATCCTCAATGGCATTCCCAGCAGATGACCCACATTTGGAATAGGCATGGAAACAACTGTTTTTAAGAGGTTTTTAAGGTCAGGCTTGACAAAGCCCTGGCTGGGATGATTTAGTTGGGGTTGGTCCTGCTTTGAGCAGGGGGATGGACTAGATGACCTCCTGAGGTCCCTTCCAACCCTGAGATTCTATGATTCTATGAACTGAGATGCTCAACCCTAGATTCATGTCTCTTCTGGGACATGGAATATGGAACCTGAAATCTTGTACTACTTCAATCTTGTTTTTGCGGGTTTAGAGAAGAGTATCAATCAAGCACCTTTCACAAACATGCCAAACTTCAACAGACACAAATTGATAACTTACGAGATTGCCAAGTATAGATCATATTTTCTCTCTTTTCAAAGTTAAATGGTATAGTAGGGAGGATAGGAAGGAAGACTAAATGCTCCATTGTTCCTCTTTTAATACAGCAAAACTGAATAAAAAGTTGAGCTGAATGTCAGGGGAAACCTCCTGACCTAAAAATGACCAGAAATAAACTTCCTCTCTCAAAGGGATCCCTCTTAGCCAGTGAAAACACATCTGGCCACGGCAGGAGCTCCAAGCTGCAAGTCAGAGGTGAGGAAGCAGGACTCCTAGAACTGGACCTAAAGTTTGGAAATCTGTACTTCATCTTCAGGAAGCATAATACAACAGGTGCAGCCCAGGTGGCTTTATGCCAACCTTGTGCCCTCCAGATTCTGGGCTACTTGAGAGACCAAAACAGCCTCTGGCTGCTCTACTTTATGGCTTCTGCTGAGCTGAGTTGCGGTCCAAAACTCATGCAGCACGATGTGCTGTAGGCCTGCTCTCTATCCAGGGAGGTGGTGTGAAAATCACAGTGGAAATATTGCAGATGCTGATGTATGTTTCTAACCCCCACCCCTGATGTTTTCCAGCCCTCCAATATCTCATGGAGGTGAGAGTGGGACCCAGCATGTTTCAATGATGCATGGGATTGGGCTGGCCACCAGGGAGCAGGAAGGAACAACACTCCTTTCCCTGTCTTTTTTTTCCCCCACTTAACCAGTGGTAGGGGCCATGCTAGCCAGGGCTAGTGTGTGAGGACCATGTAGGGTGACAGTGTATGCCCCCAGCCGGCCCAGCTCAATATCACCTTCCAGCCACTGTGGCTCCTGATGAAGACACCCAGACTGCGGGAAGGACAGCAGCACAGGGCATGGGGCACCAGCCATTCAGGAACTGCCATAGGAGAAGCATTAGGAACTGCTGGGACATCTCTTCCCTGCCTGGAGCTGTGTCCCCACCCCCCCATGCTAAACTCAGTAATGTCCTTTGCTCTCCTCCCTTTCCCTTCGCCCCCTCAATCACACAGCTTCCATGCTTCCCTGTCCCAGTCTGCTGTCAGCATGCCATCTATTCAAGGGCTGTGAAGGGGTAGCACAGGGCCTCTTATAGTGTCCTTATGTTGTGCTTTCACTAGGGGGTCAGTTATGGTACATTACCAGTCCTTATAAACCATACACAGCGGTGTATAGGGGTCTGAATGGGGGGACAGAATCTCTCCCATTTTATTTAAAAGCATAGACTTGATTCCCAAAAGACTGGACTTGTTGCAAAAGTCTGAGCAGAGTTGACAAACTCTTTTCCCCAAGAAGACAACTATAAAGACAGAAATGATGGACAGGGACATTTCTTGCTTAAGCTATGACAAGTTTGCTGTTGTTCTGAAAGCTAAATGAGAGAGTCTGGCAAAATAGGGCCAGTGAATTTGAGACTCTAGTCCCCAGGCTTTTATTATCCAAAGAATGGGCTTGTTGCAAAATACGCTTCTGGATATTGAACTTGCTCATGAGAGAACTGGAACATGTATTGCCATTCTGGTGTAAAACACTCTTGCCCTGCCTGTGTTTTAGATACAATCTTAAAAAGCTCCTGGGCTTAAATGAAAGATTGCAAGAACGGTGCTGGTACGGCAAGTCTGAGAGGTCAATTGTAATATTCCAAGATGGGCATTAGTAGAATTTAAATGTTCGGCAGGGTTTGGAGAGTGTCTGAGAATTTGCAGAGGACAAGAAACAGAGATATTCTACAGGGATCTCCTTTTTCTGTTATAACATGCATCAGTAATTTGCAAATTACTGATGTGATTTGCAAACCAAATCTATCTATATGTATATATGCATGCAATCTGGGTGAAAACAAATACCTGTTATACAGGGGAGGCAGGAAGAACTAACCTTGGAGACAATACTGTTCATATTTTTGGATACCAGTATCTGTTTTAATGTTTCTCTCTTTAATGACTACTATGCTAAGTTCTTTGAGACCGATACTTACGTACTTGTATAGTAGAATGGACCTATGACCTCCAATAAGGTGTATTTATCTATATTGTAATATAGATAAACAAGAATTATGCAAACATTGCTTCACTTGTATAAAGAAAAGACTTTCCTGCAAACCATTTGTATGTGACGTGAAATACCTTTTGAAGTAGCATGCTAATGGGATGATGCAGCAGTGTAAAAGACCATTTACCCAAGGAGGAATTTTTGCTGATGCGTTCATTTGCATTATAACACGTATCTTGTACATGATCAGTGATATGCACATTTACACCTAAATACAGTTTTTTACAACAGTTTAAAGGGCGATGGACTCAAACTCTCACCAGCTTAATTGGCTGGATAAGTGTTCTCACGAATGAGAACAATGTATCAGTTCTTCAAAACAAGGATTTAAACCCTCATAAAAATCCCAACTTCTTAGCCATGTGTTCTGACCGCAAATCTAGGTTTGTATGAGATTGTGGCATGCATATAGTATCTTTCATTGTTCGAACACATCACCGGCCACCGACAGTACCAGGAGGCGTGAGCCGGAGCGACATCGTACAGCATCTATGAGAAAGGGACCGAGAGTCCTTTTTCCCACTGGACCATATGAACTGGAACCATAAACTCACTGAACATTAAATCTCACCAAATGAGGGTAAATCCATCCTCATCATCGTACCCACTCATTCTACTCCACACCTGAACATAGCCATTATATATGAACTTACCCTCATATCTCAATCTCTGTACTTTGACCCGTTAAGCCTTTACCCCCAATTGGGGATGTTGCAGATTATGTATTTCTTACATCATCCAATCCTAAAACCGAACTTTGCTCTCCTTGATAATCTGTACCTTATCCCTTGATAACCAGAAACTTCTACGCTTAAACTCTGTACCGTTGCTTTTATTTTTAACATTATCTTAATAAAATTTTTATATCTTTCATTGTTCTGCTTGTTCTTGTTTGTATGTTAGGATAGTCTTGAAATAGATAAGAATCATATGACTTAAGAATTATATTGGCAGGGTAACTTGATGATTATTCCTATCTGAACACTAACATCCACAGAACAAAATAAACCTTGTAGCTCTGACTTCCTGATTTGTCAGCTTCCCTTCAAATTTACTACATATGCCATATTGAAAGTCAAAATCAAACTTTAGTACAGGAGCAGATGAGATCAGTCTGCTTATAAATATCTGCATGGCAGATATTTGAGAAACCTAAAAGCACTGATTATTCTCTCTTTCCAGGCATTCACTAGGATTATTATAAATGCCTAGATTAGATAGTTACTATTCTTCTGGAAGGGTTGAGTGCCCTTATGTGACTAAGATTGTTTCTTACATCTTTGCCTATAATCTTAAAAAATGGACTTGCTCTCCTGCAACACCATAACTTAAAGGACAGCACATTTTCAAGGAAGGTGCAGAGTGTATTATTTAAAGCAATACCACCACATATTTTCCTCTTTTTGCTGCAAATCAAGGACAGCTGACTGATTTGATACAAAGTTGTATTTAGTTTTTTGTGTAATCAAGGGAATATGTAAGAAAGGCTCTTAGTGAAGCTCATAGGTCAATGTGGAGGCTTCTGGGGAGGGTGGGGAGTTCTTCACTGCTAACCTCAGGTTAACTAAAGCAAGTTAAGACATGGTAGCTTGGCTTTTAACTCAGGTTAGCAATTCATGTTCAACCCCAGGATCTCTGCTCAGCTTTAACCTAAGTTAAAAAGTGAGGAGTTGTGTCTTCTCTGCTTTTTTTTATCTGCGGGTTAGCTAACCTGAATTAAGTACACACCTCTTTTTTTTTTTTTTTTTTGGCAGTACAGACACACTCATTTACAGAGTTCCTAAGGTGAGACATATCTGGGGAGAGTACTGTTTGGAGAGTATTGGAATACAGTGCCTGTGGTTATTACATTGCATGCGGACATTTCATTGAATGTACTTGTGACATATTAGAAATTCTGATGTGGCGTTAGATAAGGTGGACGATATAGTACCAAATGAAGAATCACTTTTTTGTTTTTGTTTTGTTTTGTTTTGTTTTTTAAATACCTGTGGCAGCCAAGACCCTGCTGGAGTCAGTGGAAGTTTATTTCCTTTCCCCTATGGGGAATAGCTAAAGAATGGATGTTCAGAGAGTAGACTGCACCTGTTTTATAGGGGCATTTATAATGCACCCATATTTTCAGAAGTACTCACTATTTTGTGTGTCTCAGTTTTGGATTATCTTAACCTGAGATGCTTTGTGCCTTATTTTCATAGGCGCTGAGGACCTGCCATGCCCATTGAACCCCAAAATGGAAGTGTGACCATTTTCTCAGGGTGCCAAGGACTGTGAGTCACCCCTTTATGGCCCTGCCTCCAGTGCGAGGGACTTTCTTGTAGTAGCTGGGTGTTGGCTCACTGACTGTGCCAGCCTTCAGCCACTCAAGCATTTTCCTCTGCTAGCCCCTACTTTGCCTTGCAGGTTAACAATAGGTGCACCCCAGCCTTGGAGTCTCTCTGAAAGCATTCCCCTGTAGTGTCCAGTCCCTGTTTTGGAAACGTGCGGTAATCACCAGATTCAGTGCTCCCAAGGGATTAGTATGCACACATCAGTTTGTTTGAGTTAACTATCAGCTCCAGTATAACAATACAGCACTGTAATCTATTTATAGTGAGAACAAGTACAAGTTTATTAATGAAGACTAAGAATTTAAGATGTGGTGAGCAAGGGTAATAAAAACAATAGGTTACAAATACAAACAAAAATATAACATGCTTTTATTTGCCTAAAATGTAACTTGAACAGGCTATAATCCCTTGTTTCAAAGACTCAGTCACCTAAGCTTTTTCTGCAAGGCTTGCTGGCTTTCAGTGAAACCAGGATTCAAAACATTCACCAAAGGTGTTCTTCAGTGAAATGATATAAACGGACTGTTGAGATGAGTTCCTGGCTGCTTCCTGTAAAACTTGCCCATACCGGTATTGCCCTGGCCTCTTCTTTTGTCATTCAGTGTTGCACGCATTCTAAAGCAACATGCATTTCCTCACCTTTTGGGGGCGAAGCCAGACTTTGAGGCACCTGCTCCCCTACTTGGTGTTAACTTTGCTTGTGCCAATCAGAAACGAACACAAACAGGTTTTGGGCCCCGTCCCCTATGACACTTCTATGATGTCATAGTTGGTACTTTATGGGCCTGCCTGCCATGTGCAGGCAGGAAGAGGAGAAAGAAAAACGAATCCTGTGTATCCTGTGTACACCCGTAACCGAGCCTGATCACCTCGAAGCCTCTCTCTCAGCTCACGTGTTTCAAACAGAGTTTCTACGTTTGCCGGTCGTTATGTGTTGGTTTGTATTTGTGAGTATCAGTTATTACTAAATGCTGCATCTTTGTTTATAAATATTGTTAGTAGATATTTTAGTAATTGTGTGTTTTAAGTTTCATTAACTCTATTAGCTAATCTAACGCTGCTCCCTTACCCCTTGTAATTATCCCCAATAAAACTTTAAATTGATTAATTTTAGTTGTGTGTGTGCGTGTCTGCCGTTTGCATCGTAACCCATACTCTCCTTGCATCTCTTACCAATATAGTCTATTGCCACGTGCAGCCTAGTAAATAACAGGCCTGCATTTTCTTTCGCCCCTGCATGCCCGTGGCAATCCTCATGGCGTCACGAACAGGATGCAAGGGAGTTGGGCCATGCCCGTGGCACGCTGCAGACCGCGCAGATGATGAAACTGAACAGTTCCAACATTTGCAGTTTCACCTTTTTACTAGCCAAAATTCGACTGATCCAAAAATAGAATGGATCTGTTCCCTTGGCTCGGGTAAAACTCTAAAAGGCTATACTGTACCATTAACCCTGGCAGATACGGGATGCCTCCTTTGGTGCCACCCGAGCTTTAGGTGTCAGCCAGCCGATTGTTCCCTACAGCCTCAGTGCACGGAGACTGTGGAGAACCTCGGTGCTGCAGATCCCTCTCAGCTTTGGAGAGAGTGTAGCCGCATTGTTAGAAAATCCGGAGGTACCGTTTCCAAATTGATTCCCCCACCTCGGGTAATACCTGCTGATCCGGCACACAAATTATTATGCCAGATGATAAAAGAATTAGATTTAATTAAGAAAACCAAAAAATTGCGACCCGATGAATATAAATCTGAGGATGTTTCCACCGTCCTGTTTAGCATGATATGCAAGGCCCTCGATCTGTGCTCTGTCCTCCACGGGGGCACAATGTTTGCAGCTAAACAGGCAGCCCCAGGCTCTCCTAAAGATGATAATGAGAAGACAGAAAAGGTAGAGCCCATCACTACTTCCCCCTCCCCAAGTCCCTCTCAGAAAATTTTGCCACCCCCATATGAAGCTCCTAAAACTCCTCTGTATCCAGCTCTGCCAACAGCCCCAGAATGTACTGAATCTGAAACTGTAGCAGAAGCTTTGCCTATTGCGATAACTAAAACTAAAATAGATGCACAAACAGGCAACACCACGCAGGTTACTGAACTGCGAACATGTACTAAGGCCGAACTTAAAGAGTTTTTAAAGGAAACGCAATGAAAAGCCGATGAGGCACCTATGGTTTGGATCGGGCGGCTAGCCTTAGAACACGGAGCAGAATTGGTGGACCGTGAGGAGGCTGGCATCTTAGCCAAAACGGCCAATTGGGCACGAGGCTTCCCGGGTCATGCTTTATTAAATAATCGCATTTAGCCACTTACCACCCCGGCAGCTGCCATTTTAGCAATGCAAGGCAGTTTTAAAGGATTGTATATCCCCCCGGGAGCCTTAGTTACTCCACACGATTTAATATGGGCAATCGCAGGAGCTTCCATAGTCCTGTGGGATCCACTACAAAACCCACTTAATTTAACTGTTCAACAGCAATTGGTGGTCACACCCTTTATACATGTTACTGATCCCACCCAAATTCCTGGCTCAGCAGAGGCAGTTGATTTAGCATTAGAAGCTGCCCCCTGGAGCTGACACCGGTGCCATGCTGCACTTGTATGCGGCTGTTCGCAGATCCATCTTAACGTTATTTGAAGTAGTTAGTAAAATTAAGTTGTCACTGCCGCCCCCGCCTGTTGTCCTCCCAGTTGATTCGCCACCAAAAGACCCTCCAAAGAGTCAGTTTAATCCCCAAAAATATCCTGAGCGAACTAAAGCTGAACGGGCACGATTTGGCTTCCTTCTTAACAAAGGAATCCCCAAAGAAGCCCTGCGTAAAATGTTAGACCAAGAGCAGCAAAATATAGCCGAACAGCTAGGCTGGAAAAATTGGGAGGACTGTTAGGTCAAAAAACGAATAGGGGCTGGATGCTGCCCAGCCCAAATTAAAGATCCCACCGATGAACGCCCATATGCCACCCTGTTAGTTAACGGTGACACCCCCACC
This sequence comes from Macrochelys suwanniensis, assembly GCA_033296515.1. Lineage (NCBI taxonomy): Eukaryota > Metazoa > Chordata > Testudines > Chelydridae > Macrochelys > Macrochelys suwanniensis. The sequence continues at coordinate 99,025,069 of CM065777.1, forward strand.
TCCTTTTTATTAGACACTGGAGCTCAAGTTAGCATTATTGAGCCCAACGTTCCCCACTGTCCTACTGGCTCCTTTATGTTTGTTCAAGGCCTCAATGTAGTACAAGAAAAACCCGCGGTTTGGGTTAAAATTGCCCACGAAAAATACGTAAGAAAAATAAAAGCCTTGTTAGGATCAAAAAATCTGCTAGGTGTCTCAGATATTAAAAAATTTAAACTGCATAATCAAATTCTGCAAGCCCTCCCTATAACCGTAGGCAATCATTCCCCCTATACCCCCGAGGTAGTTAACTCCCAGCCATGGAAATTTTCCCCTATCCCCACAAAATCCGAAGGGCTTCCCCTTATTGAAGCTTTGCTCACTCAGCTTCTAGAAGAAAAAAAAATAGAAAGGGTTACTGCATCCACCTTTCTGTCCGCGGGTTGGGGTATTCCCAAGCCCAGCGATCCCTCTAAATATTGCCTTGTCATTGATTATAGACAAGCTAACAGCCGTGTAAAGCCTATTGCATTCTCCAGCTCTGTCACCATTCCTGAAATACAGCGGCAACTAAGCGATGCAAGTAATCAGTGGGTATGTACTCTTGATTTAAAAGATATGTTTTACCAAATCCCACTCCAGGACACACAAGGAATCTTAAATTTTGCTTTTAAGGGCGTCCAATATAAATGGAAAGTCTGCCCACAGGGGTTCTGTAATTCACCTGCAATTGCATCGTCCCATCTCAATATCACATTACAAAAGGTAAAACCCCTACAGGATGTGTCCGTGTTAACCTATGTAGATGATATTGTTGTTTGTGGGCCCAATCCACAAGCAGTTCAAAGTACCACCCAAATGATAATAGATGCATTAGAGGCAGATGGGTGGCAAATTAACAAAACAAAGAGCCACCTGCAGGCCAGCCAGCAATTCTCATTCTTGGGACTCCATTTCACTCCCACCACTCACCCACAAGCCCCAGCCAGCGTATTAGACCCTTGGACAGAAGCCCCTCCAAAAAATAAACGAGAGCTTCAGCAGCTACTAGGTCTCCTCAATTATCACCGCCAGTATATTCCGGCGCAATTAATTTCTAACCTAGAAATCCTACAAAGCTCTCTCTCTTCTAAACGCTCCTGAGAAGTATGGAATGCATCAGCACAAAAAAGCTTAGAGAAGCTCGCTGGCTGGTTCGCCTCTAAACCCCCCCTCACCCGTTTTAATTCCCAAGAACCCCTCAACATTAATTTATCACAAAACACCATGTAGGGTTCACTGTATTGCAACATGGTAATGCCATTTACAATTGGGCCCATCGCCTGTCTGGACCCCAGTATAACTATGGTCTGGTGGGAAAAATGCTACTGGCTGCGTCCAGTGCTCGTCACTGGTCCCAAGTCCCTATCCCATCCCTTGTTTCAAAGACTCGGTCACCTAAGCTTTTTCTGCAAGGCTTGCTGGCTTTCAGTGAAACCAGGATTCAAAACATTCACCAAAGGTGTTCTTCAGTGAAATGATATAAACAGACATTTTGTTGTTCTCCTTTTTCCTCAAAGTTCATTGTCTTTGTTCCCAGAGTCAGGATGACTCCCTAATGTTTAATCTCTGGTGCCTGTTGACTTCACATGTCTGTTCTTTATTAGCATTCAGTTCCAACTGGAGAGGGAGGCCCATTATGAAACAACACAATGCTTAATTTACTTGTCCGTTACCTAGATGGACAAATGCTCCTGATCTGAGAGAACCTGTCTCTGCTGGTGACTCATACCTTGATACAGATGCTCAGGATCTATTTTCACTATATAGACAACTTTTAAAATGTCAGTACATACATGTCTCAATGATGTTAATGACCAATGTGATGCCAGCTTTCATCTGATACCTAACAAGACACTATTTATGGATGAAGACCATGAAAGCTGTGTTGAGTTTGTCAGGCCTGATAGGATTTGCTAACACACAGTCGTGAACCTTTTGCCAGTTTGCACCAATTGGCCTCTGTCACAGGAGGCACACACAATGAGTGAAAACTTCTGCAAATGCTGGTTTTACCCTTATTTAAATCCTACTCCCAGTTGTGGAATGGGCAGGGTTCATGTCTCTCATAAGCAATTGTTCTAGGTACCTATTCTGGTTGAAATTGCTGTTCTCCAATTAAAAGACTAGGCACACAGATTTCATAATGAGAGAAAATGATGACCTCAGTTTAAAATAGGTTTGCTATTTATAGAGAAGTCAATGGTTCGATCTCACATAGACAGCGATCTATAGCACTTATTAATATGGAGGATTTTATTAGATCTGTTTGTACTTAGTGTGATGTATTTTTCAATAGATAAACAAGTATTGAACTAAGTACTTATTTTGTTACTTTATATTGGGAACATGGACTAGTCACTAAAGCATAGGACTAGGTGTCAGGAGTCATGAGACCTATGGCTCTGTCACCTCAAGCAAGTCATTTATGTTCTCTGTTCTCAGTTTCCCAATCTACAAAATGAGTAAAACAATGCTCACTTCCTTGTTCTTGGGTTAAATTTGTTGACTACCTCAAAGCACTTCACAGACAGAAGCTGTGGAAGAACAAGCTATAATATTAAAATGACTTATGCCTAGGTGGCTGTATATTTGCAGTTGATATGAATAATCAGATATGTAACCGATACATATAGAAATCCAAATGAAACACAAGGCACATTCAAATGTTGATAGAAAAACATTTCATCAACATGGCTGCCAGATATACAGTGAAGTGGTGGATTCTCTGTCACTTGATGTCTTCAAATCAAGACTAGCTGCTTTTTTTGGAAGATCTGCATTAGACAAAGGTTAATTTGTTCACTGTAGGGGTAACTGGTGAAATTGTATGCTCTGATATACAAGAGGTCAGGTTGCATGATCGAATGGTCCCTTTAATATCTATGAAATACTTCTATGTTAAGCTGCAAATCAACAAGTTACAAGACAGAAGCCAATGCAAAAAAGGAAAAATACTTCAAATATTTTAAAATACATAACTGTATTGTACTAGAGAGAGTAAATAGCTATATCTTTATATGTTAAGTATTTATTCTATGTTTCAACACTGAAGCCATTTCCTCAATCGAAAACATCATATCCTGCTCAAGATAATAATCTGTTTTATACAAAAGCTCCAAGCAGTGAACAGGAAACAAATCACCAACACCATAATTAATACTAAGTAAGATAATCACAAAGCCATTGCATACAACCACTCACTATGTCATTTCTAAGGAATTACTTGGTAAAATAAAACACAAAACTTGACGATTTCTTTATTTACCATGAAAGAAATCCCTTAAAAGCCTGGCATTTTTAAATAGATCAAACAGTATGGCAACCAAAGAGTAAAATGCTCGGTTGATTTTATGAAACCCAATACTTGATCAGTTTTTAATCAAGATGAATTGAAAAACATTGTTAAAGGGAAAATGCTAATTAAGTAGTCATAACTGAACACAGTAAAGAAATTGATGGGAGGTCAGAAAGGACAAAGATATTTTGCAGATATTTAGGTTTTTTCATGCCCTGCTGTTCCAATACAATCACATAGGTGCGGGGAGGGGGAGAGGAAAATAACTCTAAAAATAAACTCAGATATGCAACACACATGGCCATCATCCTCTTTTGTTGAAGGCTATGCTTTTGCTTCCTCGTTGCTGTGCATCTAGTGTGCTTATATTTATGCAAAGCAAGTGATAAACACTACCGTTCTGATTTGGAAACATTTTACACCCACCTTGCACTGGGATAAAATGACTACATTAATGGAGAATCCGGTCCATCCTATGGACATCTATTACCATCTTTCTCAATCTATTCATCTCTTCTCAAAATAGATTTTTGCTGAACTTTCCAGTGAAAGAGAGAGAGTTCCTAACTGGAATCCCAGATCCTGACACCTCTGAACAATGGGAAACTCAGCTCCAGTTCCGAACTCCTATTTCTACAAAAAATAGTCACCTCTGGTCTCGGAATAAGCCCAAGAAATTCTATTCCACAGGGTAATTTCTTCTGTAAATTATATGTGCCTGAAAATAGGGACTTAGAATGAAGTTGTCTTCCCAAATAATACCTTAATGTATGTGCTACTATGGTGTTATGAAGCATTTATAATCTGGGGCAAAAACTGGTGGAGTGGTCAATAATGAGGTTGGGTCAATTATTCAGACTGATCTGGGTGACTTGCTAAGATGTGCTCATTTGCACAATATATGTTTGAATACAGCCAAATGCAAGGAGATACATTTAGGGTCAAAGAATGTAGGTCACACTTACAAGATGTACTGCTGGGGGAATTCTGCACCAAAAAATTAAAAATTGTGCACTGAGTATTTTAAAATTCTGCATATTTTATTTGTCAGAATAACACTATATAATCACACCAGTTTCAATTATTTTGGTAATTTATTTCAAAATACCTGTCAGCAAGTATGTCTGTAACAATACAGACAACAAAAAAGATTCAGGAAATATTTTCTGAAAAATAGATTCCTTACTAGGCATATTACTACAGTTCTGTAGTGTAGTTTAAATGAATTATTACTCAGAGTTCTGTATTTCCTGCAGCCTTAAGAAACAGTGCAAAGGCTTGGGGGAGTCAGGGGTAATGGAGGAGCTGAGGGAGCGGGAAGTAAATTGCTGGGAAGGAGCGTGGGTGTGAACTTGGAGGGTTGTTGGGTATGGGTGGGAGGTGTGTGTGTGTGTGTGTTTTTGGGGATGGGGCAGGAGGGATTGTTAGGAAGCTTCCCCCATGCAGACCCTGGCTGACAACTAGCCTCTCCCATTCAGTCAGGTAGATCTGCCCCTGTCCCCATGTATCTCTGTGCCCCCACCCAGCCACCCTGTGTCCCTGTACCCCCTCCCCATGTCCCAACCCAGCCACTCCCCTGTCCCTATGTAGCTCTGCACCCCCTCCTTTATACTCATGTGTCTCTGTGCCCCCACCCAGCCACTCCCCTGTCCCTAGGTAGCTCTGCACATAGAAGATTTTTCCATGCAAAAAATTAGAAATCTGCAGGGCTCATTAATTATGCACATGCGCAGTACCGCAGAATTCCCCCCAGGAGTAAAGATGGGGGACAGTATCCAGAAATACAGTCACACTGAAAAGGACTTGGGTGTCATAACCACCTGAACATGAGCTCTCAGTGCAATGCAGTAGCTAGGAGCGCTAACATGATTCTTGCCCCTGCTTTTACAGCCATATTGAGTAGGAAGATATTACATTAGTGAGACCACTACTGGAATACTATGTCCAATTTTGGTGTCCACACTTCAAACAGGCTGTTGAAAAATTAGGAAAGGGTTCAGAAAAGAATTACAAGAATGATTTGAGATTGGGAAAACCTGCCTTATAGTGAGAGAATTCAGAAGCTCAGTTTATTTAGTTAACCAAGTGAAGGCTAAGATACCTCATCATGGTCTACAAGTACCTACACAGGAAAGATTTATGATAGTAAATGGTTCTTTGATCTAGCAGGTAAAGGCATAACAAGATCCAATAGCTAGAAGATGAAACTACCAAATTCAGATTAGAAATAAGGCATACACTTTAATTATGGTAGTTAACTATCAGAACAAATAACCTAGGAACATGTTGGATTTTCTATCACATTATTAAAATGAAGACTGGCTATATTTCTAAAAGAGATGCTGTAGCTCAAAAGAAGTTATAGGGTTGATGCAGAAATTACTGGGTGAGATTCTATGGCCTGTGGTTATGCAGGAAGACAGACTAGATGACCACAATGATCTTTTCATAGATCTTAAGGCTGGAGTCTACAAATGGAGTCTACAAAATAATCATGAATACCCAGACTGATGCTGCATACTGCTCAGACTGCACACTTTGTGCAAGAATGTTAAGTAATACGGGAAGGCAGTAACTCTCACTTCCCCGAAAGAGTTTTGAAATCATTTCTGTAAATAAACTTAACCACAGAACTAAGAAAATGAAATAACTTTAGGTCCTAAACAAGCTAATACTAGACTTCTCTCTTGAAAGCCAGCAAGAAAAACTCCGACTAAGGGTTTTTAAAAAACCTCTTTCCTGCTTGCCTTCTGTGCACTGTGTTCATAAAGTGTAGTAGCTTTATTTCTTGCATCTAGTAATGGAAAGTTTAACTTGTGTTTAGTGTAGTAGGCTTCATGTTTTGAAATTATTTAGATATGTAACCACCACTGAAGAGTTAAACAGTTCTTTTACTATACATATGCTAGTTCTCTTAATGTACTATTCCTAATCCTAAGAGTACAAACTATTATGTTATTCAAATGCAAGATCAGGCATCGCTTTCTCATATTATATTTCATATGGCTATATTATGTAATCTTCAGATGACAGTTCAAATATCTAGAAATAATACCAATGAAATCTGATCCTGTGTTTTGCTGATACTATCTTTGTTGAAATCTTTAGTTCTCAGTATTAATTTAGATGTGTTAAGATATTATAACTGTTTCAGTTAGTGACTATTGGCATTTAATACAGTATATGTATCTTAATGCAATAATGTGAGAATATCATAGTTTAAGCCTGCTTAATATTAAAAGGATTGAGAGTCAGGTTCACTGGCCTGTTAAATCAGCTTCTTAATGTTTCTTAAGCCAGTTTACTCACCTACATGAGGATTTTCCCTGTGTAAATAAACCAGACAAGCAGCTGTCAGATGAAAACATTCATAGAAGCAGTCCCTGAGCAAGAGTCAACAGGCACCATCCAGGACCTCCAGAAACAACCAACTAGCCTTGGAGGAACACCGCTGGTGTGGAGGAAGACATATGAGATACCACTGGGATTGAGTAACACCTGGGGCTTTGTCCTGCCTTGATAGTCCTCTCCTGGAGTCACAAGCCTCACTTCCAGATGAAGTCAAACACAATAGCTGCTCATTTGGGGGTCCAAAATAGGGTCATTCCACTGTCTTCCAGCCCAGTGGTCCTGATCCAAAGCCTAGTGAAATCAACAGAAAGATTCCCATTGTCTACAGTGAACTTTGGAGTAAGGACAAAGTGACCAACTACCAGTCTGATCAGAGCAAAATGACTGTTTTCTTCCTGACACCAATTCTAGTTGCTTGGCTGTTTCATGTAAATCTTACCTTAATCAGCTTAAAATGGTCACTTGAGGGACTGAACAGACCTTTATGAAAATAAGACTGTGACAGTCACTTACAGTAATGTCTCCTGGTGTCTGCCTGGGGTGGGGCTCTCCTTTTCTTTTACAGAGCTCTACTGAAATTTGATTTATCTTAATGTTCTTTTGACTTGAATTGGATTCCTCAGACTGCAAATATTTTGCCCAATAAAGGGGAATAGCTGTTAGCCATGGTGAAGGGATGGTTCATCTAAAATACCTTCCTTCCCCCTGCATCTTCCTCCCTTCCTTTTTTTTTGGGGCAGGGGAGGGGAATTGCTACCTTTCTCATTGCTGATAACCAGACCCCCTGAGGCAGCTCCTCTTCTCCCCAACACCCCATCCCCATTGCTCGCTCCTTTTCCCCCACACCTCCATTGCTCACTGGACCTTCTCAAGAAGCCTGCCTACAGGTAGGAGGTGGCTCCGGCTGAGCAGGGTTAAATCTTCTTGCCTTGGGTCTTATCTGTGCTGTGAGCAGTGAAATGGTTAATAGTATTTACATTTAAATACATCATCATTGGAATCTGTGTTAACACCCGTTGAAATGAATGGGATAGCTGACTCTTCTAGGCGATAGCTTCTCCCTCTCTGCAGGCTCAGGCAGATGCTTCTGCAATGAGTCACACTGCATTCAAACTTTGAAGATGAAGGACTTCATTATTCAAAACTGGGGAATCCTTCAACTAGAAATTTCCTTTATTAAAAACAAGAAAGCTGGGACTCTGGCGAACTAGTCAGAGGTCCGTCCTCACCCTTCTGCTCCTGACTTGTCCTTTATCACTCCACCCCCTCAGGAGGGTTGCCCCTATATGTTACTCTATGGGACCTAAAAACCAATACCAAAAATATGTCCTGTCTTCTACAACTCTGCATTTGCAACCATTCATTTTGCCAGAGCATAAAAACTAGACAGTAAAAGTGGCTGGGTCTGTTTCCTTTGTCCAAACTGAGTGAAATGCAAAAAGTAAGCAATCAGTATTAAAGGGGAAAAGATGATGTTTAAAATTATTTCAGTTCTAATCATCTATAGTATTAATAGCACAGACAAAGAAACTGTCTCAAATATTTTAACCTGTTAATGCCCTCTTAAAATCCACAGAGCAAGAGATCGTGAGAGCATGTTTATTGTCCAGCAGGCATCTACACATGTAAGTAGAGTTTGTCTGGTACAACATCTTGAATCATCTGGGTAACAACCAGGCTTCATTTGCTTTTCTGTGTAGCTTGGAGACAGCAGAAGGATATTTGAGATGGCTGACCAACTTCCAGCCAGTTGCAACCAAGTTGGCCATTGAAGGTATGTCTCCTCAGCAATACAAAATTCCTGTGGCTGGCCCATGTCAACTGATTTGGGCTTGTAGGGCTCAGGCTGTGGGGCTATAATATTGCAGCATAGATGTTTGGCCTGTGGAATGGAGCCTGAGCTCTGGGACCCCACAAGGGGAGAGGAAACCATTTTCTCCATACAGCATGGCCTCATACGTATGGTGTGTGCAAGGTCATGCTGTACAGATGATGCCATATTTTAGAGCATATTGTTAATTTCCTCATCCACCCATGAAGAAGTACATGCAGAAGCCTCATCCCATAGCGTTGAATGCTGGAAGAGAGAAATAAAAATAGTTGATGGAAGACTTTTTAATTTCTTTGGTTTCAAACAGCAGAAAAACCAAACTGAAACCAGAGATCCCTCAGAGATTATCTTCTGGGTCTGCCCTGAAAGATCTCTACAACTCTGTTAATTTTAGGATTAGGTGGTAACTAATTTGTTCACAGGCACCAACTTTCTTCTTTCCAGGTGAGTGTTCTCCTCCCTCCCCTGAGTGCACCTCACCCTTGCTTTACCTCTTTCTTTCCCTGCTCAGCCCTCTTTCCCCCCAACATCCCCAGCACCTCTCACCTGCTGCCAAACAACTGATTGGCTGGCCACTATTTCCCCCGCCCCAAGTTAATAAACCACTCCAGACAGCGTAACAAGGAGGAATAAATGAGTTTGGTTTTTAGAGTTAGTCGTGACTGGTATTCCTTTGTATGCCACAGTATAAGAGGCCTGTGAGTATGTTCTGTAATGTGTACAGTATCAGACTATATGAAATGCTGGAATAAAAGTTAATGAGATGTTGCAACAACTTTTTACTTTGGGGGTAGTGTAGACTAGAAATTCCTTTTGGAAAATCCGGGCAGTGAAAATAATCACACTTAGAGGCAGATTCAGTGGAAATTCTGGATGTACAGAAGTCACTGAGCATTTTGGGTTTGGAGTTTAAGGCCCTTAGCTTGCAATCCTGCAACCACTTATGCATGTGTGTTACTTTAGTCATGTAGCCACTGAAGCCAATGGGGCTACTTGTGATCAAAGCGATGTATGTGCTTAAGTGTTTGCAGGATTGGATCCTAAACCTTCATGTTAAATCTAATCTATTTTATCTATTTTATCTATCTATCTAATCTATCTATACTTGCAGATTTAGGCCTTGATCTGGAATCATGCACATGAATAACTTTAGTCATATACATAGCCTTAAAGTCAATCTAAGCATGTGATTAAAGCTAAAAAATCTTGGCTACATGTTTAAACACAGGAATGGGGTCTTTTTCAAAACTCGCGAAACTGTCTCGGAAGCTCAAGGTAGATTTAGGCATTGTAGTAATGCCACAAATCCACTTGGAGTCACTCGAACACAGCAACGAGCCCCACAATGACACTCCATCCAAACTATTTGTTGTGCAAGACTCTGAACTTTATGCCTGAGGTGGGAGGAGGGGAGAGGAGAAAACTGCAACCATTTCATATGGACTAACACTTTGATATGTTCCTGCCACTTGCTAAATCTTCAGCTAAGACTTTCTCAGGCGTGTGAGCACAAACATATTTGTATACTGGTGGTAATGAAGAGTGTTGTGCCAGTGGCAGGGCTGTTACACTTTTCTTTTTTGGATTATGTTTGGATGGTCTCATTATTAAAGTCTTCAGTATTATCTATTTAGAACAGACATTCAATTATTTTTTTACAGTACTCTCACAACTCGTTCAGTGAAATCCCCAAATAGTGAAGATTCTAATAAGTCTAGCCCCCGTACCCCTTTTGTATTAATGTTAGGAGTTCCATTTGAGATTATATTTTGGTTTCAAAGGAAGATATATCTAATGAATTGATCTCGTAGGTCAAAGTTACCAGGGATTTCAGGAATAGGAGATTGTAGGCCATGCAGGGTAAAATAAAGAGGTTTGATTGAACAGTACATGCTAATTAAAAAAATACTTGGGGCCTGATAGTGCAGACACTTACCAATGTGAGCACTGTTAACCATTGAAGTTACTAGGTCAGTTCATATGCTTAAAATTAAACATGCACATATTTTTGCAGGATGGGGTCCATGATAGAAATAGGTCGCAGAAGGATTATAACCAGGAATAAAAGTAACATTTTCATACTCAATTCAATTCACAGAAAGAAGAGATTGAATATCATATATGTTGAAAATAGCTAATGGTATATTTTAACTTGGCGTTCCCTTCATCCCTTCCCCCACCCCCAAGTTTAGGACTTTTCTGGCATATGAGAAGAAATGATAGGAGATACTAAATGAAACTTTCTTTATACAACTAAAATATTTTCCATGCTAAGCAATGTGGCAAATTTTTGCAAGTCTTTTTTTAAACACCCACTTTTTAATTAACCCTTTAAAAAAAAAAAAAGAATCCGTCCATGCACTGGGTAGAGAGGGGAAGACAAAATAAATCTTAGGTGAAGTAAACAGCACCAACACTATATTAAACTGTCACCTTTCAGTTTCTTAGAGGATAATACTAGTGGATTCAATTTCAGTGTCTTATTACAGACATGAGTCTATTTCAGTTTTGTATGGGAACTGTGTGTGGGTTTTGGAGCCAATGTGAGGTTTTCCTCAACAAGAACTGCAGGGTCAGGTCCACATTGTAATCCTCATCTCCTTCCCTCCCCCCATTGTGCTTCTATTTTATGTTCTGTAAATCTGGAATATGAAATATGCATACTGCATTGCCATATTCCTTCATTCCTAGCCACCATCATCTTTTTGCCTAAGGTATTCTTATTTGAAGAGTAACAGGGTTACTCTTCAAATAATTACTTAATAATGTTTGCTAAATAACGATGGATATGTGTATTCTGTACCATGCAGTATGGACCCAATTCTATTTCCATTGTCCCATTAGTGGTAATGGGAGTTTTGTTACTCCCTCCAATGGGAGCAGAATTAGGCTTAATATTTTTGAATACCAGTGTTTTGATGTATAAAATTAGTTAATATAAATAGGAAACTGAGTCTTACTGCCTCTTCACTCCTTAGTCAAAATAATTCAATCATGACATTGATGTAAGACACATTCACATATTTACTGCTAAACCCTTTCAACATTACAATTGCTTCGAAGACTAAAGGGACACCATTATTTCCTTATGTATTTAAAATGAATTTTCAATATATAAGATGAATGCTTTTCATTAAACTGACATCTTTTGAGTCTTGCTTTTAGTGAAAATAGGCTGATAAGAAAGATGCGCACGATGTTATTTTGAACACTTATATTCAGGAGTTACCACAATAATATAACATGTAATTTTATGTGGAGTCCTAAATGCACATGATCCAACGCACCTTGTAGTATTATATAGAGTGACATTGTGCAGATTTTCACTGCATTTCTTGCAGGATTATTTAAAAAAAGACTTTTAGCATGTCACTGTATAAGGGCTCCGGTCAACTCCCTTTAGGAATTGGAAAATCTCCCACTGACTTCAACAGGAGTGTTATCAAGCCTTAAAATAGCAACTGACAATATTAAAATCAAAACAAACATTTATTTTAATCACTGACTTAATCTAAGAAAGGCTTTTCATCAAAAGTATCATTTGTCTTTTTCTAAATTGGATAATTTTAACTGTTTAATTATAAAGAACAAATTTAATAACTTACCCTAATGGATATTGTAAGTGCTACAATTTAGTTATTTTATTTATCTTTATTTAGTCTACTCTAGCATGTAGCTTATAATTGATTATATTTTGCTGTAAAAGTAAATGTGTTGCAATGTATAAATCTATATACTATTTGAAGGCCTGATGCAACATTTGTCGCTCCCTAAAATTTCTGACTTCAAAAAGAGTCTGAGTTTGTAGTAATTGAAAGGCTCTGGAATATTCTCAAGAAATAAGTATACAAATAAATTAATACAGAAGATACCAATAAAAAATCTCCCATGAAAAGGAAAATAAAATCCCCTATGTAGCTAGGTTGCACAGTCAGGTACAATAACTGTAATTTAAGAATAGTGTTTACAGTGTAAATATGTTAAATTGGCTCTCTTAAACAATTAGTAACAGATAAATGACTCAAACAGCAAAGAACTTTCTTAAAATTCTTTAGTCTTTACAGATTTCAATAGAAATGAGTATTTAATGCATAATAAAAAGCAGTGTTTATGAATATATGAATTGGTAATTGCTATGTATCTATAAAGAACTATTCATTTTCAAATAGGTCACTTTTATTGCTGATTATGAATTTATCTCATTGAACACAGTTTTCAGGACAAGACATCAGAGATAGTATTAAAACCATCCTGAATGCCAATCAATGGTGTTATATTTGTTTTGATTTTCTCTTATTTCTGGGGTGCCTGTAAGGTTAACCCAATATTAAATCAGCTATGACCATGAAAATTACGCTTATTAAGTCTAAAGGGGCATTTTGTGGGTTCCCCCTCCTGCAGACTTGTTAACTTGTTATGAAGAGTGATTGAATACCTTATGTAATGATGCATGGCTAAAATTTTCGAAGTGAGTGACTAAATCTTAGCACCCAAGTACATATCTAGGTAGTTTTATCAGGAAAAATCCATGGTAGGCAATGTAATTACATGATAGTAGTAGGGCTGTCAAGTGATTAAAAAAATTAATCGCACAATTAATTGCACTGCTAAACAATGAGTGCCATTTATTTAAATATTTTGGATGTTTTCTACATTTTCAAATATATTGATTTCAATTACAACACAGAATACAAAGTGTACAGTGCTCACTTTATATTTTTGATTACAAATATTTGTGCTGTAAAAAACAAAAGAAATAGTATTTTTCAATTCACCTCATACAAGTACTGTAGTGCAATATCTTTATCATGAAAGTTGAATTTACAAATGTAGAATTATGTACAAATAAACTTTTATTTTTAAATGCAATGTAAAACTTTAGAGCCCACAAGTCCACTCAGTCCTACTTCTTGTTTAGCCAGTCAGTCACTCAGACAAACAAGTTTGTTTACATTTGCAGGAGATAATGCTGCCTACTTCTTGTTTATAATGTCACCTGAAACTGAGAACAGGCATTCGCATGGCACTTTTACAGCCAGCATTGCAAGGTATTTGCGTGCCAGATGTGCTTAAGATTCATATGTCCCTTCATGCTTCAACCACCCTTCCAGAGGACATGCGTCCATGCTGGTAACAGGTTCTGCTCGATAACATTCCAAAGCAGTGCAGACCAACGCGTGTTCATTTTCATCATCTGAATCAGATGCCACGAGCAAAAGGTTGATTTTCTTTTTTGTTGTTTTGGGTTCAGTAGTTTCTGCATCAGTGTTGCTCTTTTAAGACTTCTGAGAGCATGCTCCACACCTCATCCCTCTCAGATTTTGGAAGGCACTTCAGATTCTTGAGCTCTGGGTCCAGTGCTGTAGCTATCTTTAGAAATCTCACATTGGTACCTTCTTTGCGTTTTGTCAAATCTGCAGTGAAAGTGTTCTTCCGAACAACATGTGTTGGGTCATCATCCACAACTGCTATAACATGAAATACATGTCAAAATGCAGGTAAAACAGAGCAGAAGACTACTATTCTCCCCCAAGGAGTTCAGTCAAAATTTAATCAACACATTATTTTTTTAAAGAGCGACATCAGCATGGAAGCATGTCCTTTGGAATGGTGGCCAAAGCATGAAAGGGCACACGAATGTTTAGCATATCTGGCACGTAAATACCTTGCAATGCTGGCTGCAAAAGAGTGATGCAAATACCTGTTCTCAGTTTCAGGTGACCTTATAAACAAGAAGATGGCAGGATTATCTCCCGTAAATGTAAACAAACTTGTTTGTCTGAACAAGAAGTAGGACTGAGTGGACTTGTAGGCTCTGAAGTTTTACATTATTTTGGTTTTGAGTGCAGTTATGTAACAAAAAAAAATCTGCATTTGTAAGTTGCACTTTCACAATAAAGAGATTGTATTAAGGTACTTGTATGAGGTGAATTGAAAAATACTGTTTCTTTTGTTTATCATTTTTACATTGCAAATATTTGTAATAAAAATAATATGAAATGAGCACTATTCACTTTGTATTCTGTGTTGTAATTGAAATCAATATATTTGAAAATGTAGAAAAACATCCAAAAATATTGGATACATTTCAATTATTCTATTGTTTAACAGTGCGCTTAAAACTGCAATTAATCACAATTCTTGTGATTAATTTTTGAGTTAATTATGTGAGTTAACTGCGATTAATCGACAGCCCTATATAGTAGCCAGTGTAAGTGTGATCAAAATCAGTCCCTCTGTTTCCTCATCTATAAAATGAAAATACTTCATAATCTGTCTCAGGGGTCTTATGGGAATTAATATATTAAGACTTGTGAAGTCTTTTGAAGAAGGTGGCCTTGCTCTTGGCCTGCACTTTACTCTTTTTATCCTGGGAGATGAGTGCAAAAAAAGACAAACCCAGCAGATCCAGCCTCAGGAAGTTTTCCCTTAGTAGGAAGTTGTGACAGGCAGGACTTACCAGTGGTAACACACAGCTATTCGGTACCTGGGTCACAACTCTCTCCCATCTCTATGACCTTTGCAGGTGGTCATTCCAGCACAGTGGCAGTTTCCTTTCTGGTAGAGGGTGACTCGGCCCCCTGGCCATGTCACTAGTTGAGTCCATCCCCCGCTGGAGGGTTGAGTCCAATGTTCTCCACAAAAGAGAAGCTTCAGCCCACATCTAGGCCTCTGTGGGCTGCACACCCTTTGCCTCAAGGCTTATAATATCTCTATCCCCCCTTAGCTCCAGTGGGGATTTGTGCCCTTTCTTGGGAGCGGATGTGGTAGGGGAGCCCAGGCCCTCCTTTTTCACTGGGATCCATCCCAGGCCCCTACAAGAGGCAGCAATATCAAATATCCAAGGAGTGCTTTGGGGCTGCCTCCCTGGGCCACTTCCTACCACTCACCCTCCCTGCCCAGGGCATGGTCGAAAGCCTCACAAATGATCCACCAGAAAATGAGGTGAAGGGCTCCTTAGGGCTAGGGAAAGACTGCTCCCTCCTCTAGGGCCTGTGGTAACTGCCACTTGCAGACCTCTCCCTTGCAGCTAGGACTCCAGGACCACCCTTACTCAGGCACTCCCAAGATACGTCTTTCCTATCCTGCCTGCCCACCTTTGAGTGGCTCTTTTAAGCTCCTCCTGCTGCAGCAGGCTCTGCAGGTGCAGTGAGATAGAGCCATCTGGGACTAGAACTGTTCCGTAATCACTTCTATCCCCGTGTGGCTATATACCCCATCACAGAAGTTTTTTTGGTGGTCTAGAGATACTGTAAGAGCTCTGACACCACCCACCCTTCGGTCTGTCAGCCCAGTGAGCGTGGCCAGGGAGAAAGAGGCATAGCTGGGTCATGCTTCCTTGGGAATTGTGGCTGGGACTTAGCTGCTGGCATAGGTTAAAGCATGTAGCATCTGCTCTGAACTCTGCACCCCATGATCAGGGAGCTCAAGGACAACTTCACATCCCAAGCTGTGCTGAGCACTCCACAGATGCATGCAAGAGAGGATGTGGATTGAAGAGATCAATATAAATACTAAATAGTGATGATATTAGAACAGATGCACAGGCAAATGTTTCATGTTGTATAATATTTGAAATAAAAATGGTGGGGGTTTTCCTGCTTCTAAACTGTTGTTGGTGTGCTCATTTGTATGCAAAAATCCCATAATGCTTCCCTATCTTAAACAGTTTTGAAAGGATTTACTCTATTTTAATTGAGGCAATAAAATTATAGCTTTTGGGGCTCATATAGATGCAAAATAAATCTCTGCTTTGCTAATGAAATGGTAGAAAGCTTTCTTGTCTTAGTACAGTATCATTATGCTCATGTTAGACTAGAATCTCAAATCCACCTCAGTCTGATAATGGGACTATGGTGATTCTCGAGAAATCTGAATTTATTTCCTAGCTGCTTTAACTACTTGATTTGAGTATCTGATCCTTGGTGCTACTTGATCCTGTCAATAACACTACCTAACGATCTGACCCTGCTCCCAATTAAGTCAATGGCAAAAACTCCCATTGAGTCCAATGGAGCAGGATCAAGCCCTAAATTGAGGGTTGTATCATGTCCCTGAAGTCTCATCCAGTAATCATTGTAGTCAATGATTGTTTTTATATGCACAGCCGTATCCAGGATGCTTTCTTTAAACATGCATCCTTTTGCTTTGACTGCCCTAATTTCAAATGTTAGAAACAAACTGTTAAGTTTGCATGCATACATTTCTTCAGGGACATTGGTTTTTTGAAGAAAAAGGTGCCCTAGACCTAATGTGAGAAAAAACATGAGAATTTCTTCAAAAGTTTTTGGGTTTTCATCAAAACTGACAATTAGGTGGTTTTTGGAAATTGAAAGCTGAAATTTCAGCTGATACCCATAAAATTTTAAATTTTGTGGATGAACATTTTTGGGTTTTTTTGGTTGCCAAAAAACTGCAACTTTTTTTTACAAAATAAACAAATTTAGTAAAAACAATGAGGAGTCCTTGTGGCACCTTAGAGACTAACAAATTTATTTTGGGCATAAGCTTTCGTGGGCTAGAACCCACGAATACTATCACTCTGAAAGAAATTTAGTAAGGCAGAGGATATTTCCTGTGAAGATTGTGGATTAAAAAAAGCTATTTTTCATTAAATCTCTTTGATGGAAATTTTTAATCAGCTCTAATTATGGTTGTTAAGAAATGGGGGAACTATTCTAAAATTCCTTTCTATTGTTAAAATGGAGCAACTGAACTGATAAAAGAATGAACTTCTAAACAGCCATATTAAGAGCACAGACTTATTTTCCTATTTCACACTTATATGTACTAATATTATCTGTGAATCTGAATAGGTATTCTGATAGGCCCTGATTCAGGAAAGCACTTAAGCACACTTCAATGGAACTTCAATCTGATTTAAGCATGTGCTTAACTTTAAGCAGGTGTTTAAGCGCCCTGCCTGAATAGGGATGCTTTCCTGAATCAGGTCCATAGCATGCAGTCCTGAGAGGTGCTGAACACCTTCATATTCTATTTTCTTCAGAGGGATTAGAGGGTACTTGGTACCTTTCAGGATCTGGCCCTTACCTTTAAAAAGGTTTTCATGGTGTCTGAGTTGGCAAAAGACAACTGTTCAATTTTAAATTTTCCTTACTACAGAAATCAGATTTTTCCCAGAATAAAACCTATACCAGCAATATGCACACAGAAATCCGATGTCTATATGCTTTAACATCTTGACAAGACATATGGGGCCTAATTCTGCTGTCATTAAGACCATGGCAAGATGCCTGTTGATTTACACAGGTGCAGGATCAAGCCATTTGACTTGCAAACTATCATAGTCACCTCTGGACTTTCTATATGCAATTGCTGTCTGTTGCTGCAAGTGTTTATAGCTATATTAGTTCTCCAGCAAAGGTGGGTAATGTTATATACCTAGTAGACCAGTTTTAATAATTACACTGACAACTGGCATCTTTTGTCCCTTCTAACTCAGATCACTGGAACTGTTAAATGTATAGTGAAAACTTGTTTATATTTAAGAAAATATTAGTTTTGTTCCTTAATTTATTTATGCCACAATGTGCAAAAATATTAGAATTGACAACATTAAGCCTGATCAATCTGATCATCCAGCTACGTTTTTATATTACATATATGTATATTTAAACATACTACATACCATGTACTGGTATTTACAGTGAAAACTGTACATTTGATCTACTGTACACTCGCACTTCTAGTCTAATCTAATACATGTGACTGTACAATCCAGCTGCCACAGGATTTCTCTGCTGTTGCCAACTTGCGCAATTTTTTATATCATGAGTCTCATGTTTGATGCTTTTCTTAAATCCTCTGCTCCCGGATTATGTGAGAATCTCAGCATTCATTTTAAAATATAAGATAAGTTTCTAGTTTCATGGTCAAAGAGAAAAGCTTGAAAATGTGAACCTGAAAATCTATGATACCAAAAGACAAAAAGAATCCAAAAGTTATTCTTAAGAATTTCATGATTTTGAAGCCAATTTCGTGATTTTTTGAGCCGCCTGACTCATCACTTTTCAATGGTTGGGGGTCAACCATGCTGCTTTCGCTACTCACCGTGACCAAACTTCCAAATTTATCCCGATTTCTGTTACAATTTGAAGTTGTGCATTCAGGTGCTCAACAAGTGAGTAATTTTTACCTTTGCTTGGGTTCATTCTGAGAGTTTTACGGTCTATCTAGTGCTAACTAAACCCTCTAATTTCTTTTCATTAAGTAGCACAGTACGTGTGTCTAGTAATGTCTCTTGTGAGAGGTTTACCATCTAAAGTCCTAATTCTGCAATTAGTTCTACCTCTGCAGATTCTGGTACCCTTATTGAGCCTCATAGGTAACAGGTAATTGGAGATACCACTGAGTAGAGACAGTAAACCATGGAAAGAAGGGGAAGAACAGTGGGGGTGCCCCCTCCTTTTCCTGGATTAAATCTTTTTTGGTGAATACTATGGCTTGAGTGTTGCACTAACTGCTGAGATTTGTATTATATATTATGCTTGGCTTTTTATAACCCTGTCCTGCTCAGTCATGGGGATTACCCATGAGCTTAGCAGCCAAACTAGCTAGTTTTAGACGCAGCTTCATCATATCCTTTTTTCTTTTTTTTTTTTAATGCTGATGACAGAATTCTGCTATCATGATCATACTCTAAAGGTCTCTGAATTGGGCTCTAATTATATAAACAGAAAGTGCACATCTAGGTCATGCAAATGAATTGTTGTCCTATTAAACAAGGAAACTATCGATCTAGGTATCCTTCTGATAAATTGCATTCAAGTACTGACAAGGGTGATGAGATTGGAGAGGGATTCTCTCATGATGCAATTATAAATATTTTGCACCTAACTATGACACCTTACAAATGACACTTCCAGGTCAGAGAAAAAAAGAGAGTAACAGTTTTTCAATTAGAAGTGAACATTCATCTATGAGGAAAAAACCCAGTCGTCCTGTGATAAGACTCAGAAAGCTTGGTTTTTTGGCTAATGTGATTTCATACATTTTTGTTGCACGGTAGGCTGAGCAGCATTCCTGCTTTGTTGCCTCGGATGGGAGTTGTTCGATATCATGTCACACATAACTGTGCACTGAGTCCTCATGCTGAGCTGTGAACTGATCCCATGGTCAGTCGATGACATTTTGAGGGGGCTGGGAGAAAGCAGGGGCAGCCTGATTCATTCTCTGTCTCCTCTTCCTCCCTGGCTCTGGCTCCAGCCTGGGCTCCTTTCAGCCTTATTCATGAGCTGATCACTGGCAGAGACGGTTGGGGCGGGGGGGAGTGGTTTGCATTCTAACATTAAATTTAAAAGCTATAAATTACAGGCAACTATAAACACTGCTCCTTGCTAAATGTCAGTGCTCATAAAATCTGTGTGTACACACAACCCCCCCCCCCCCTCGCAAACACCCACACACCCTCTCCTCTCTCCTACTGGATTTTTCTCCCTGCAACCTAGATGCGACAATAGTATTACATCTTCTGGGTTCTGAAACCTAACAGCTAAACGATGGACCTTCCTGCTGCATTCTGTGTGCTATAAGGTCCCCATCCAAAGCTCACTGAAACTAATGGAAAGACTCTCACTGACTTTTGTAAGTTTTGGATTAGGCCCTAAATTGAGAGGAAATTTTTTTTGGTTAGTTTATAACCAAGGGGGAGTGATGAGCAAAGTGTTTCAAAAGCAATTTACTACAGCTAGGAACTGTCAGCCTTCTAACTCAAACTGAGTAATGAGAGCAATGAGGTTGGGGGAAGGAGAAAAGAGAAGGGCAAAAAATGTAATAACTTTTGCATCTGACAATCTGTGTTGTCCAAAAGAGAGACAAACATGTCTACAATGGAATTGCTGAATACTACTTATGTCCGTTAGTTTTACATTCACTTCATGTTACTATAATTAAGGCTGTTTTAGTCATTTGTATTTTTAGTAAAAGTCATGGATAGGTCACAGGCAGTAAACAAAAATTCATGGCCCATGACTTGTACTATCTACCCCTGACTAAGTCTTGGGGGAAAGAGGGGCCTTGGGGGTGCTGTGGGTGCTTGGGGGGTGGCGGAGGAGCTGGTAGGCTCCCTATATGGCTCCTTGCGGCTTCCCAGAAGCAGCGACATGTCCCTCCCTCAGCTCCTAGCTCCGTGTGCTGCCCCAAGGACCTGAGGGAGGAACATGTCGCCGCTTCCGGTGAGCCCCCCAAGGTAAGTGCTGCCCTGAGCCCCCTCCCCCACACACCCAAACTCCTGCTGCAGCTGGAGGGGGAGGGGACAGTGGCCCGAGACTGCCCAAGCAGCAGCCAGTGCGGCTGGCCCAGGGGCTGCCAGAGCTGCTCAGGCAGCCCCCGGGCCAGCCACACCGGCTGCTGTGGAAGTCACAGAGGTCCCAGAAAGTCACGGAATCTGTGACCTCCGTGACAAACTCGCAGCCTTAACTATAATAGCAATTTTATTCCTACCATTCCTATAATTCCTGATATATAGACATGAAAACTACTTACAGGATAAGTCAACTACTACTACTACTAGCCTAATTTTGTGGTGTCATAACTCTGTCGAGGTCAGTGGAGTTATGCCAGCAGAGAATTTGACCCAGTGGCTTCAGGGGGTAGCATGGATATAAATGATATCAAAACTTGGCCTAGAGAGCTGCTTATTTACAATTTACTCTTTCCCTGGGTTTGTTGCATAATGAGGGCAATGAAATTCTGCTGGAGAAAATCAGTTGGTTCCAACATTTTATTTATATGCACAAATACTGGATTTCTCCAAGTTTGCAGAGTCCCTACACTCGTACATTCTTTGATATTTGAGGAGTTTGACTATCATACTATGTTTCTACAGCAAACAGAAAAGATAAATCTATCCCTGTTATGATAAACCAAGCTTCACTCATGTATTGATCAAATGAAGACTTGGGAAGGGGGAATGTTTCAGATAACTATATCTTTAGCAGATTTCAAAATGTATGCCTGCTGCAATGACATCATGCACCAAATACATTCATTGCAAGAGCTGAGGTTAAAAATAATACTCAGTTACAAACAAACAAACAAACAAACAAAAACACACCCTCACCCTGCCCAGTAACCTTAGTTAAGAGTCTAAGACATCAAGGTTAAAAAATGTTTTTGTGAAAACAACAGTGAAACTCTTCTACAGTAGTGCACTCTGCCTCTGAGGTGGGAAGGAAATTGTAACCTACAATAATGAACCTTCCAAGCAAGGGTTCGCATGCTATGCCTCCAAACAGGAATGCTCCTTCCTGCCTTCATAGAATGTAGAGGACCCATTGTTCCAAAGTTGTGGCATTGGGGTTCCTCTGCTTTGATGGGATTCCTCATGGGGAAGCAGCCATTCTCAGTACTATGTTCCCCTGGCTAAGTGGTAGATTTCTTAGTGAAAATCCACTCAGGAATTTCTGCTGCTGGGACCAGAAGTAACCCCCTGCCCTTTTGTGCCTTCCAAGGTCCTAAAAGAAGCTGTAGGGTGCAGGCACAGAGATATAACCAGTGGAGAAGTGGGAAAGCAGGTCACTAGGAGTGTGCTGTGTAGGTAGAAAGCCATAGAGATGCCTTCTGAATTCCCCCTGATCCCTCTTTCAAAGACCACTCTCCTAAATCCTCTGCACCCCTCAAGCTCCTCCCTTCTAAGGGGAGAATCAGGCAGAAATTCCACATGCGTAAGCTTGGTTTGTTTTCCGCGGTGATTTTTACTCCACTGTAGGACCTTCCTCTGAAGGGAGCATGTTCCATGATAGTAATATTTGTAAGACAGTTTTATCTGCTAAGATTGGGGTAATTAAATCTCATGTTTCAGAGCATGAGTTGATCCTGCAGGGGCCAGGAAGATAATAGCTGTCATTGTGCACAGTTGGTGCTACGTTTTATAGAGGTGTTTGCCTTCCTCAGCAGAAATTGGTTATTACCACCAAAGCTGAGTGAACGTGGTAGGCTAGATCCCCAGATGTGCCAGAGCTGCACTCAGTGCACTGGGTGAGTGGGGCTTAGGTAGCTCTCCTGATTCTGAGGGCTGCCATGGGTTGAAATGGCCATCGGGACAGCTTAGAGCAGCTTCAGGGATGCTCTAGTTTGTACTGGCACATAATGCTTCCCAAGAAACCTCTTTGCCAGCCAGGATGTCTAGAGTGCAGTATGCTCTGGCCTTGCTCCCTGCGATGCCTCCCCACTGCCACCCTGCCCCAGAGTGCTCCCTACATCTGTGACGGGATGGCATCGGGCTGCCTTTGCTACACTAGGGGAATCTTCAGCAGCTGTCATAAGGGGTCTTCAAGTCCCCTGTGCCCCTCTGGATTGGCACAAAGGGGACTAAGGAGTGGCCAAGAATCGGGCCTAAAGATTGAAGTTCAAATTGTGTGGGTTAGGGATGGGATAATAAGCTTGGCCAACATGAATTCATTTTTTAAATGTAAGACATTTCCTCCTCTGTATTCACCCAGATCTATTGGCCACTAGTGATGGCAAATAAACTTGCTGAACCAATAGTTAGAGCTGGTATAGTGAACCTCTATGTTCCTGGGGTTCAGGGGATGTGCTGACGGGCTCCAAAGGCGTTCCAGGCTGTCCTTGTTAAATAGAAGGTTTGTGTCCACCTATGGGGCTCTCTGTGACTGTGGTGGTGGTAGCTTTGTTAAAGAGGAAAATATGGGGCTTCATAGAGCATTGAAAATAACACAGATTCTACTGTGGGCAGAAAACAGCTCCTGAGCTGAACCTCCAGCTCTAGCTTCTGCTGAGTTGTGAAAATGAAAATGAGTAAAACATGTCAGACATTTATTTGTATAAGTCTTCCTAGTTCACTCTGGACCCTGTGACCATTTCAAAATGGGATCACTCACTCGCTCGTCCTGGTGCTGCAGCTCAGTTGTTTGTGACTTCACAGCAAAATCCTGGGTGGGTTGTCATTAGGCTCTGGTCTCGCACACAAAGCAGACTGTGGAATAAAGAATGCACTGTATGCTTTAGAAAGAAAAAAAAATATATGGTTTAAGGGGAAGGATATGCCATGCTTCAGTGGCTCCTATGTTGCATGGGACAGAGTGGACAGCATTTGATTAAAATATTACTCCCTGAAATATGAAGCAATTCCTTGCCAGTCTTTTCCTGACTGTTAGCGGGAGAGAACAGGCCCTATAGATCTTCATGAGAAGCGCCACTCACTCGGCAGGGAGAGTGAAATGGGCTAAGCCCACAGTTCACATCTCCTTTGTCAATGGCATCCAGCCCCTGGCCTTGGGAACTGACTGGCGGCAGTTTGCAAATGTATGTGCTTGGCTGGGAGCCTGCAGTTCCCTTTGTCCCAGCTATGTAGGGGGCCTAATAGGGAAGCCGGAGCGTGTCATCCCCGACTGCCAGAGCTTCCAAGCAGTAACATGACGGGCAACTTCTCAGACAATATCCAACATGAACATTCAAGGCTGAGCCTATTCTTCTTCTAGACACTGGTACTGACTGATTCCACATGCTGTTTTCCAGAGCCTATTGCTGTAACAAGCTAGAGTCCTGAATATAGGCCTTACCCCTTGTGGAAAAATCCTACAGGATTTAATAGGGTTCGCTAGAAGTTTAACAGAGTTCTGTAGAAATTACTTTAAAATATTCAGTAGAATTTAACAGAAAATTGTAACCATTGTTTGGGTATTTTTGATCCATCCCAAGCAAATCTATAGAGAATTTTATCCCTGCTATAGATTTCTACAGGGTGCTTCAAGAAACCACTAGGTAGGCTATTATCCTCCATTACATTCTATAGGACTTTCCATAATTGGCAGAGCTCCAGCCAAGGAAGATGCCAAACATACTTTCAGACACTTATGTACTTCTCAAGAAACAATCCTGGCACTGATAATTCCAGGGATCATTTTGACATATAATTAGAAAAGCAACTTTACTGTCTGAAGAGATGCTGTATAATTGGACACGCTGAAAAACTTTGCCCTCAGTGTCACGTAACTGATCCAGAGGGATACTACAGGTGATCACCACAGAATACACTACAGGGGATCACCAATGTGGAAATATTTTCTCATTTCCTACTTTCAGATTTATTAATATCGTTTGTATTCAAGCTAGAAACACGGGTTTGAAATGGTGCTGATGACTGAACAGACAAAACTGTACACACAAATGAGCTTCCTGTGCTGGTATTTATCAGTTGTGTGTGTGTAATATGTATAGTCAGACATGAAGGAACAAAAGTACAGGCTTGCAAATTCTACCCTAACTCTGTGCATACACAGCTCTCATTGCCTTTAATGAAAGTTGCATGGATGCATATCTGAGTGAGGGCAAAACTGAGCCATCAGAATATATCTTGTGCCAATGTGTTTCAAGTCAGAGTGGAAATGGCAGAGGAAGTATAGGCCTAGATTGGCTCCTCCTGTGGAAAAATCAGTAATAGGCAGTTGTGGGGAAGAATTTTGTGGAATTTCCTGAGAACTGTTCCATCAAGATGTCTGAGATTATCCCTCTGGTAGAAGTATGGTACAAGATCCCTGCAGATTCTCTGAGATTTACTGGTGGACAAGGTCACCTAAATGGTGACCCCATGTTTCAGAGCCCCATGCTTTCCTTCCTGGCTGTTCAACTTCAAGGTCTCCCCTCCTGCCACGGCTGCTCAGGTGGGTTCCACATCCTGGGAGAGGGGATCCTGGAAACATTCAGCCAGCCTCAGGTGAATGGGAGAAGGATGTGCAACACAAATTTTAGAGCCAAATTCTGTCTTCTGATGAATTCTACAACTCTGACTCAGTTGAAGCCGCCCACAAATATCCAGTGGCTGAATTTGTTCCATTTCGGAAATGAGGTGCAATGATCACTGATGTGAGAATAACGGTCTGGGAAGCAGATAACAAGACCCTGGAGCCCTACTGCAGATGCAAGCTTGGGTGCATGTATTTGTTGTTATTACATCCTTCTCATGCCAATGGTGGAGCGCAGAAAAGCAACTAGTCTCTTCCATCCCTCCCTGTCGTTAGCTGCTGCTTCCTTCTGCTCTATGGTGTTGAGATTGACTGTTCTGACCTCCCTGCTGAGGTTCTTCTTAGGGGTTCCCTTGGAAGCCCTTGTTTTCTCCCACCAGTTGGTTTCCACTTGGCAGCTTCATGTGGAAGTCTGCATGTTGGCATCCAGAGTACAAGCCACAAATACGTCCAATGCATCCTTCTAATTGTAGTGGAGATGAGCTACTGGTTGGTAATTTCTTGGATTTCTTCATTAGTGATAAAGATTCTCCTTCCAATGCCCAGAGTCTTTCACAGGATGTATTTTCAAAGGCATTTAGTTTTCTGTCTAATGTTTTGGTAGATCTCCAGTGCTCACAGCCATACATTAGCACTGAGATTATGTTTGACTGAAAATTCTCAGGGCTAGTCTACACTGAGCTGCTGTAGCGCATCTATTGAAGATAGGGTGACCAGATGTCCCGATTTTATAGGGACAGTCCTGATATTTGGGAATTTTTCTTCTATAGGCACCTATTACCTCCCACCCCCGTCTCGATTTTTCACCCTTTCTATCTGGTCACCCTAATTGAAGACACTCTATGCCAACGGGAGAGAGCTCTCCCATCGGCATAGTTACTCCCTCTCAGTGAGAAGCGGAAGCTATGTCAGCAAAAGGGCATTTCCCACTGACTTAGCACTAGTGTGGACAATGCTTAGGTCGACATAACTTGTGTTGCTCAGGGGGTTGGATTTTTCACACCCCTGAGCAATGTAAGTAAGTTACATTGACTTAGGTGGTAGTGTAGACAAGCCCTCACTTGTGTTTTAATGCTATATATTTTGATTTCCATACATTGTTGAGTTAAGTGAATGCTGTGGATGCCTTTCTTTTACTTGATGTCACTTTGTTTTTGAGCTCTCCATTGGCTAGTATGGTGCTGCCCAGGTAAATGAACGATTCTACTTCCTTGACGCGTTTGTCTTCTAATTTGATGTTCTGGGTTCCAGGGACGTTTGTTTTGGCATACCTAATTTTGAGCCCTGCTTCATCTGCTGTTTTTGCCACAGTTTCTGTCTTTGTTAGTAGCTTTTCACGGGTGTTTTTCAATAGCACAATTCCATCAGCAAAGTCTAGGTCTTCTAGGCATTTGCCATCTACCCAAGCTATGTGTTGTAATGTAAACCAGACATGTTCCAACTTCTTACAGTATTAACAGTCTTTTTATTCAGGCAATATGCATATAACTTGGCAATAGCTCCACAGACTCTCACTTTCTTCAGTTGCCAACAATGCATAACCCAACGCTGGAACAGCCACACATTTCCTTGTTTAACTATCTGCCTACTCTCCCTCATGGCTGGTTTATTATACACATTATAACACCATGCCAGTGTTTGTGTTGCTACTGCACTTCTTCATTATCTAATCTGTGGCAATGCTAAGCAACACCAGATATAGAATGCAGCCCTGTTTGATGCCAGTGTCCATGTTGAATGACTGTTGTTTGGCTGTTCACCTTCCGTTTATTCACCTGCTTTGTTGTTTTTAGTAG
Source organism: Macrochelys suwanniensis (assembly GCA_033296515.1). NCBI lineage: Eukaryota > Metazoa > Chordata > Testudines > Chelydridae > Macrochelys > Macrochelys suwanniensis. The sequence continues at coordinate 99,052,087 of CM065777.1, forward strand.
TCTTTCAGCTTCTTGATTACAGCATGTACTTCTGACCATCTGTATTGGATCAATGTAGGAGAACGTATAGACAGGAGTAAAGGAAAGTACCTGAGAATGTAGAATGTGGCTTGAAAATCTTAGAGCAGAAAGACAGCCTTGAAGACACATAAAGGGAGGTTCAGAAGAAAGTAAAAAGCTGACAATACTGGAGTTGTGGAATCCGTATCAGAAGACAGGAATCATGAGACGGAGCGTTGGGGCAGAAAGAAGAGACAACATTAAGGCTAGCATTGCTGAGAGAACCAACATTTATGTGAGCTGTCCAAGCAAGGATGCTGGGAGAGGATTAAATATTTCCTCACAAAAGCAACAGAGGTATATGAATAATACTAGAATTTAGAGCTCAGAATGAGCTGTTACAGTTGTCCCATCCCCGGCTTAGTTAAAAGTTAGTTATTTTCAGGAGTCAATGTATAACACACTGCAGTCAACACCTTTTCTTTGTGGTCAAATATTTGTATTCTGAATCAGATTCAGACATAGTGCAACACTGCATAACAATGCTTAGCTCATGTCCTCTTACTGAGATGTATAAGGTCAGGTCTTGGGGTAAGTGGACGTGATGCAACAAACCAAAACTGAATTCCATTGCTTTAGGTTTCATCCAGTGCATCCTTTCATACCTGCTTTACATCCCAGCATGATCAGAGGGGCAATTACTGGAAAATATATTAAAGTGACTTTTAAGGCAAACAACCCTCAGTAAACTGTACTGAGAAATTGAAAGTGAATCTATTCACCTCAGCTCTTCTTCATCTGTCTCTTTACACCCACAAAAGGCATTCTGGTTCACCACCCAACTCACTTCCCAGAGAGATCTAGCCCACTTTCCTGTAACCCCACACTCTTTCCCACTGCTGGTTACCCCATACTCCCTGTCAGCCTTGGCCTTTGCTTCCCTTCTTCCCTGACACACCCACATTCACTCTCCAAACATGGGCTTTTAGCCAAGAGTGAGAGTGGGAAGCAGAACAAGGGAAATGGATCAGGGAGGGAGGGAGCATATACCAGGAATCAGGGAGCTCTTCTCTCCCTGAGTATCTACAGCTACAACCAGAGGGGACTACAAGTCTGTAGGTCTCATCTTGAGAAGGGTGGAGAAAGGGAGAGTGCTACTGCTATAGCATTGTTCCTTGACCTCAGAGAAGTGCTTCTTCGAGGTTTAGGCTCCAAACTGTGGACTGAGTGAGCAGCTACTCTTTTCAGAGAGCATCATACCACCAGCTTCGTAGGTCTTCAGTGCTTTCCTGCTCCCTGCTTTCCTTCTCTGTGATACAGAATGGCACAGCGACTAGTGGCGTGAGAGCATGTATGGACATTCTATCTATGAAAAGCTTCAGAGAGCTGGGGATACTTTCTGCCCATAATTTCCTAAAATAGCAAAAAGGGAAATGACAGTTAAGATTAGCCTAACCAGCTACTGAATTTCACCATTGCTTCTTTGGAAAACAGCTGCAGACTCATGTCTGTCTGGAAATGCTGTCAAGTGACTGTGAAAGACAGATGTTTTGCAGTATTAGAGCTACAGCTCTACTTCTTCCTGCCAGAACTGCAGTAGAGGTAACATCTGATTGACAAGTCTGATGTGCAGGCACCAGCCCAGCTGAGAACAATTAACAGCTGTTTCCTCAGTGAAAGTAAATATATTGACATGTCCTCAAGTATCAGAGGGGTAGCCGTGTTAGTCTGGATCTGTAGAAGCGACAAAGGGTCCTGTGGCACCTTATAGACTAACAGAGGTATGGAAGCATAAGCTTTCGTGGGTGAATACCCTTTCTTCGGATGCAAGAAGAAGTGGTATTCACCCACGAAAGCTTATGCTTCAATACCTCTGTTAGTCTATAAGGTGCCACAGGACCCTTTGTCGCTTCATATTGACATGTGTTGACAATACACTGATTTTGTGCACTTTTGGAAAGGGTGAGTGCATCTCCCATGTTTCTGCTGCTTGAACGCATCAGAAATTGTATGCAGAAACATAGCCCTTTGAAAGTACATAAACATTCTGGGTACACTTTAAACTAATGGGCTGAAATATACATATACCTGTATGAATTTCTAATCTATTTTAGGTATTTATAGAGTATCCCGTACCATCATGCTTAAAGACAATAGTTTGAGTTTCACAGAAATCATTGTGTAATTGAGTAAATCCCAAGCGATGTCTAAAAATCTAGGGTGGTGTGGGGTTAGGATTAATGACAGACCAAAAGCTGTTTGTCTGACAATAATTCCTTAAGCCCCAGTGAATATTAAGAAATCATTCACTGGTTTAATTTTGACTTAAACATGTTACTTTATTGAGATACAGTCTTATCAAATGATTACTTTTATGTAATAGGTACATCTCTATTATATAATGATAAACCACCATAAATATGAGTTTTAATAGGCATGTAGGCCCCACATCAGTGATGTACTTAAGTACTAACTTAACTTGATTGCAGAGCTGCTTATGGTTAGGCACATGTTTAAGTACCTTGCAGAACTGGGGTCATAGTATATAATTTACAGGAAATATCTGTTTATCATATCTTCAATGCACACTTGAGACACCTCATTTAAAGGTGTTAGTAACCACAATACTGAGCAAGCTGTGGTCAGACTGAGATAGAAGTTCTCAGCACTTGGATGCCGCTGAGGTGATCTTCCGAGGTGTCTTTTAATAGTCACTGTTCTCAACTGCAAGTGGAAGCCAGCAGAGGAAAATGGTGGGTTTGGAGTGAACACTTGTTGCGTGTTCCTGATCTCTATTAATAAGGAATGGTTATGACCACTGTGTCAGCAGTTTCCTTTATTATTTATAGGCCAGATTGTGGAGCCCTTACTCACAAGAGCAGTTACAGTGAGTAAGACCCGTCATGTGAATAAGTACTCACCAACCTGAGTCAGGGTTCTACAAATGTAGAAGTAATACAGCTATAGCCACAAGGGTAATAGTAATATACCTAGAGCAGGGGTTCTCACAACAATTTTTTTGGTGGCCTCAGAATGCGGCCACCAACTCTTGCTAGTGGCCACACTGACACTTTTCCCTAAAATACTTAATTAACATTAGGAAAAACAAATAAATATGCATGTATACACATCCAGATCATTGCAATTTATTTATGTAGGATTTTTTTTTGCAGACTCAATAATAAAAATAATGCGGTGAAAAGCGATATTTGTATATTTAATATCACTTTTCACAGCAAGCCCTGGCAAGTTAGGACCTGGATGAGGTGGGGTGGAGAGGTGAGGCAGCAGAGGACGGGGCAATGGCTGGGCGGGGCCGCCACCGCATGGTCAGAGGTGTGGGTCGGCACCTGGGGCTGGAGGTCGGCGCCCTGGGCCAGCACCCACTGCGTGGCCAGGGATTGGCACCCACTGCCCCGCAGCTGCAGGTTGGAACCTGGAGCTGGCACCTGCTGCTGTGCAACCGGGGCTGGGAGTCGGCAGCCAGGGTTGGTCCTTGGGGTCTGCACCCACAGCTGCACAGCCGGGGCTAGGAGTCAGTGTCGTGGGCCAGCACCCACCAGAGCCTGCTGCTGCATGACTGGAGGTCGGCATCCAGAGCCAGCACCTGCCAGAGCCTGGGGCTGGTGCCTGCTGCTGCGTAACCGAGGCTGGGGATCTGCACCCGGAGCTGGCACCTGCGGCTGGGGATCGGTGCCCGTGGCCAACACCTGCCGGAACCGAGGGTTGACATCCAGGAGCAGTGCTTGGAGTCAGCAGCCAGGGCTGGGGGTCGGAGTATGTGGCCGGGGGTTGGCTGCCACCGGGGTTTGGGCCTGGCGCTTCGGGTCTGCGCCTGCTGCCACATGGCCAGGGCTAGGGAGTGGCATCCAGAGCCAGCACCTGTGAGAGCCCGAGGCCAGCACTGGGGAGCTGGAGCTCAGGGTCGGTGCCTGGGGCCGGCACCTGGGGTCAGTGACTAGGGCTGGGGGATCGAAGCACATGGACCGGAGTCAGCGCCTGGGGTCAGAGGCCGCCGGCGGGATTGGGGGTCAGCACCACATGGCCAGAGCCAGGGATCGGAGCCAGCTGCTGCGTGGCCAGGACTTGAAGTCTGAAGCCCCATGGCTGGAGCCCTAGTCTGCAGCCAGGATCCCTAAGTCCCCACCACCCAACCACCCCAGGGCTGAAGTCTGAGCCCCACTAAGCCCCACTGTTCCCTCCCAGGTAGAGAACTCACCTTGCTCCTTCAGCGTTGTGCCCCACCTGTCACCTCTCCAGAGACATGCTTTGCTGCCCCACTCCCCTTCCCATCACCACCCAAGAAGCTGCTATGGCCTCAGGGGAACCCCCTGGTGGTCGCATGCGTCCACAGTCACCGCATTTGAGAAACGGTGCCCTAGAGGACCAACAAAGCATCAAAATGCCAAAGCCCGCCTAAAATGGACATTATAGAGTCTGAGATGGATCTGGTAGGCTCAGCATCAGAGTAGTCCCATGTGCTTTCCTTTCTAAAAAGAATGTCAGAGGAGATTTTTCATATACAAATTGGGACCTGACAGTGATATACTTAAGGGGTGACTGCCTGAATGTAGTAATAGCTCTTATATAACACTTTTCAGCAGTAGATCTCAAAGTCGGCCAGTATCATTATCTTCATTTTACAGGTGGGGAATCTGAGGCACAGAGCTGTTAAGTGCTTACTGGGTGTCCTGGGGCAAGTTAAGGGGCAACATTGAATCTAGGTTTCCTGATCTCAGTCCAGTGCTCTCTTCCCCTATGAGAAACCAAGCAATTTAATCCCTGGAGAATACTGTGCAGGACTCATGATACAATAAAGAAAAAACAACAATTTTACAGAACGAGGTAGCAGATTTAGAAGACCTTGGTGCAACAATTTTTCCACCCACCCTCCATATCTACCCCTACCACCACCCCTACAGCTGCCCCTTGAGCCCTCCCCCATGAACACCCTCTCACTGCCAGACCAGGCCCCTGCCATCCCCCTTACTCCCAGAAGCTTTCCTCTCCTGTTCCCCAGCCGGTGTGGGGAAAGGTGGAGGGGAAGGGAGGGTCTCTCATCTGTTTGGTGTGAAGAGGATTCCATAGATCAGGGGTGGCCAACTTAAGCCTGAGAAGGAGCCAGAATTTACCAATGTACATTGCCAAAGAGCCACACAGTAATACATCAGCAGCCACCCATCAGCTCCCTCCCTCCCTGCGCCTCCCACCCACCGGCAGCCCCACTGATCAGTGCCTCCCCTTCCCTCCCCATCAGCTGTTTTGTGGCATGCAGGAGGCTCTGGGGGTGGGAGGGGAGGAGCGAGGGCATGGCAGGCTCAGGGGAGGGGGTGGAGAGGGGTGGAGTGGGGGCAGGGCCTGTGGCAGAGCCAGGGGTTGAGCAGTGAGCACCCCCCAGCACATTGGAAAGTTGTTACCTGTAGCTCCAGCCCCGGAGTCAGTGCCTACACAAGGAGCCACATCTTAACTTCTGAAGAGCAACATGTGGCTCCGGACCCACAGGTTGGCCACTCCTGCCACATATAGTGATGGGGAAGTGCTGCTGCCACCTTCGGCCACTGCTCAGCACCTACTGATGGACCTCGCTGGGCCACATCCCTTCCCATTGCTAGGCCATGCCCTCAGATGAGTGCTTGGCCAATGACGAGGCACGACGGGGCAGGGACACCTATTCCTATCTCCAGCAGCCCCTCAGGGATTTTTCTCTGGTAACGTGGGACAACTGGAAAAATGGGGGCCAGACATGGGATGCCATACGCAAGACGGAAGACTTGAGAGACGTGGGTTGCTGTTGTGTTGTGTGTGTGTGTGTGTTGTTTACATACAAATAATTTTGTTATTAAATACCAACTCTTGGTGCCATTGCAAGTTAAACAATACAATAGCTATCTAGGCCTAACAGCAATATATGACGCTATATCCGGGTCTACACTATCGAGCCTACCGGCAGAGCCTATGTTAGCATAGCTATGTCAGCATAGCCCCCTAGAGCAGACACAGCATCTGCCAACAGAGGAGTAGCTCAGCTAGTGCAGGAACACCACCTCCCCATATGATGTTTGCTATGCTGACAGAGGCACTCTTCTGTTGGCATAGCTACAGGTACACTGGGGCTTTTGGTGGTATCGCTGTGTTGCTAGACAGTGTTTTTTCACACCCCTGACCACCACAGCTATTCCAGTATAAGTTTTAAGCGTAAACCAAGCCGAAAAGCCTAATTCATTACATGCATAAGCAATTGTAACGCCGTGGAGATCAGCCCACTCACACTAGCTGAGAATATGGCCCTGAGATGTCTGAAATATCCACTGAGTGTGTTTTACTCATTAATTAGGCACTAAGGTCCTTATTCAGCAATGTATTTAAGATATGCTGAACTTTAAGCATGTTTCAGCCCTGGTAAGCATGTGCTTAAATGTTTTGCTGAATCAGGGCCTGAAGTTGGAGAGAATAATTCTTTAACTTGTGTTCATACTGCTGCTTACTACATAAACATCTTCACTGTGTAAACACTCAGACAGAGGCACCTTCCTGTGAGCAGCACTCTAATGATAAATTGTAATAGAATACATACCTTTTTATAGCTTATACCCTTGGATAGTGAGTTCTTCGGATGCCACAAACTAAGTAAAACTGGCCCTGGTCAGTATTTAAGATAGCGCTGATTGGAAGATATCAAGTATTTTTGTGGGAAATTTTGAAAGAAAAATATTTTTTCATTTTTCTCAAAATTTTCAGTATTTTTCCGTTTTTGTTTGAAGAACAAAAACAAAAGTTCAGAACTGGGAAAACATTTTCAGTCAAAAGTTTGTTTTTAAAAAATGGAAATATTTACAGAAAACCAGAAACTTTTACTGAACATGTTTGTGTTTTGAATTAGTTTTTTTCTATCAAAAACCTGGACGGTTTAATTGAAATGAAACTTCTCAGTGAAAAATTGTTTTAACTGAAGAGCTATTTTTTGTTGAAATTACTTTTTGAGAAAAAAATGTCAATCAGCTCTGATATCAGAATACTCCAACTTGTGCATGGGGTCCAGATTAGCACAGAGTGAGGGGGGGAAGGTGTGCAAAGTCGGCTTAAACCCCCATCTGAAGGAAAGAAAAATACTTTAAATCACCTCTGAGGGACTGTTCAATAGGTTATGAATTACCATAGAAGAGTTCTATTCTGAATGCACTCACTCACTCTCCCTCCCATCCTTCCTTTTATCCCCTTTAAAGTACACATTTTATATTGCCTACCTCATTTACAAAATTAAAGTGAGCAAGGTCAACTAAAGTTTTACTTCATGTGATTTTGATCCATGACAACCCCCAAGAGAAATACATGGAAGCCTGTTTTAAAGAAGGACCAATGGGTCTGGGTTATTACAAACAGATTTAAAAAAAAATTATGAATAGAGCTTTTTATGTCCATGTTCTAAGAGGAAAAAATTGTTGACGCTTTAATTGTAAGTATTTACCGCTGTATGTTCAAGCCATTGCGCTTTATTTTAGCTGCACAACTGCCATTACAAATCTCATTGCAATGAAACAGACAACTAAAACTCTGTACAATTCCTTGAAAAAAGCACTAGTTAGAATCTATTCTAAAATGCCATTGTACTCTGATTTGATAGGGAACTAAGTGACAGAAATATCTTTCAAGAGGATGAGCAATAGAATAGAGTTAACAGTGCTAAAACCAGAGTGTGAGAGTTGGTGAAATACTGTGGAAGTCTTGTTTATATAAAAAAAAATTTTTAAAATATAAATTCATGATTTTCTCAAAGTGCATATTAAACAAATAAGCATTCTAATGTATGTATAACCGGTCAGAATTTACCACTAACACACACACATATATATATATGGATTGTATGGATCTATAAATCCGAAATCTTAATATTTATAGCCACCTAACTTTCCCAAATAACTGTCCTGGCTGCCTAGTTATAATTCCTTTGGCAATCAAATTTGACATTATTCACACACTTCCTCAAATGCTGCAAAGTACTTTCTAGAGATATTTCCTAAGTGTATAAAACACTGAAAGTGGTTTGGCATTATCAGTCACGTGGTTTGATCAAGATCTTTGCCCCACGAGAAAGCAACTAGTTACTTTACTGTGCTAGAAGATTGGTGGCTATTTATTTACGCATTTATTATCTGCTCTATGCTGAGGATAAAGAATGAGTTTGAACTACAAAAGCTGAGCCTGCAGGAAGCCCCATCAGTCTCTCCACACTTCTGCTGTCAACCCTATTATAGAGGAAACATTATTCAAACCGCAGGCTCCAAACTCCCAGGTAACTAGAGACAGCAGGAAGCTCTGTTTGATATCCAGTATATTCTTTATCAACCTTTTTGTTGTGATGGGAAGAAATGATCTAACTTTACTTTCATCTTGCTCTGTCCTAACATCACCCAGTAGGTGAATTGCTTTATTGGTACGCCTTGGCCAGAAGTCTTTGATATACAGTGCCCTTTGCAGCCATAAATTGTCCATCTTTCAGACAAGGTTTTAAACTTTCCTCATCTAGTTATGCTACCCATAAATGATTAGATGCTCCTTTCAAAGTAAGAGATGGGCATTTATTGAAACACTTGGCCCTCACTTAGATACCATAAAATAACCATAATTTAACCTCTCTAATACCCAGGAAAGTCGTGTGTATAGTAACTGGACTTAATACCTGAATATTTTGACTCTCAGATATTGTACCTAGTGTTCTCTCATCAGCATTCAGCAGCACTGCCCTATCACAAAAGCCAAAAATCTACCAGAACAGCCAGTGTAGTAGTGGCACTAAACAGAAAACAGAAACAATTTTTCTTATTTGTGCTGTGGTTTTCTAGTAACATATGCGTATAGTTAGTCAAGGGAAATGCAAAGAGGTGTGTTTTCTGGAAAGTGCGGCAGCAATGTACTTGGGGTTATGCTTTACCACCACAATCATTCCTTACCCACTTCCTTGCACTCTCTAGCTCAGGGGTTCTCATAACAAATTTCTTGATGGCCTTAGAGTGCGGCCACCAACTCTTGCTGGTGGCTGCTCTGACAATTTTTCCTAAAATAGTTTACTAACTTTAAGAAAAACAAATAAATATGCACATATACATGTCCAAATCATTGTAATTTATTTATGTAGGTTTTTTTTGCAGACTTAATAATAAAAAATAATATACATTTGTCTCTATTCTTTACTGGATCTAAATAGAATAGAAACAAATACGGTGCTTTGCATGTTCTTGTCCTTTTTGTTGTTGCTGGGTTTTTTGCTTTTTTGATTGCTTTTTTAAAGATCTACTAGCTAGTAAGTCTGTTTCTGTGAAAAGTGATATTTATTTGTATGTTTGTTAATATCACTTTTCACAGCAGCAGACCTGCTAGCTAGCTGTGAGGCAGTGAAAAGTGATATTAACAAACATACAAATATTACTTTTTACAACAGACTTAGTCAGCCTTGGCAAGCCGGGGTACAATTAAGCCCTGGATGGGGAGGAGGGTAGGGAGGCAGCTGGGGGCCAGGGATGATGGAGGGATGGATGGGAGCCCAGGGGAGGCAGCGGGTGCCTGAAGGGATGGATAAGGGGGATGAGAGGCCCGGGGAGGCAGCGGGGGTCGGGGTGATGGGGGCGGGGTGAGCCCGGGGACTGGAGACCTGTGGCCGGGGACTGGGGCTGAAGGATGCAGCCATGGCTAGGAGTGATGGAAGGGTCGGGGGTGAGCCTGGGGCTGGCACCCGTCCCGTCATGAGTGGGGGCTGGGGACGGAGCCCGAAGCCCAGTGGCCAAGGGTTGGAGTATGCCACCATGCAGCTGAAACTCAGGGCCAGAGCCTGAAGTCTCATGGTTGGAACCCATGGCCGGAGCCCACCACTTCACAGCCAGAGCTGAGGGCCAGAGGAGGCAGCAGGTGCCAGGGGCGATGGGAGAAGGGGCGTGAGCACGGGGCTGGGGCCAGAGCCCAAAGCCCTGGGGCTGGGAGATGAAGCCCACTGCCACACGGCTGGAACCTGCTGTCCGCCATCCCAGGTCTGAAGTCCGAGCCCCACTGCCCCCAGGAAGATGGGGAACTCACACTGGCTGCCTGCTCCTCTAGCTTTTGTGGCTCCCTGTTGGCTGCCCTGCGGGAGGGGCCACTGCTTTGCCCCCTGCAATCACCACCCAGGAATCTGTGGCTGCACGAAAAGCCCCTGGTGGCTGCATGTGGCCACAGTCGCTGCATTTGAGAAATGCTACTCTAGCTCCATGTCTTCTCTCCTCCACACCTAGCTACTTACTCTCACTCCCCAACCCATTCTCCTCTTTCACTCTCCGCCACTAGTCAGCACTCTCTTCCTTTTCTGTAACGAGGTGAGGAATTTTATAAAATCCAGATTTGCGCAATTACTATAATATGGGGGGAGGGATAGCTCAGTGGTTTGAGCATTGGCCTGCTAAACCCAGGGTTGTGAGTTCAGTCCTTGAGGGGGCCATTTAGGGATCCGGGGCAAAAATCTGTCAGGGGACAGTACTTGGTTCTGCTAGTGAAGGCAGGGGACTGGACTTGATGACCTGTCAAGGTCCTTCCAGTTCTAGGAGATTGGCATATATTTATTTATTCAGTATTTCCTATGCGGCATCTGCAAGGTCTTTTGTTATTACTCTGGCTATCTGCCCAACAACTCTTGGTGTTGAACTGTCCATGCAGCGCAGAGGGAAGAAGGCAGAATGAGCCTCTGATGTTGTGCAGGGCTGATTTTCTCATCTTGTTAGCTACCAATAAAATGCTTTTATTATTCACAAGGATGGACTAAGAAAGTCCTGAGTTCTGATTCTGCCTCTGTGTAGTGGGGCAGTCTGATAACTACCTGGCCTAGTAGTCAGGCTGTGGCTCCACAGTCCTTTTCAGTCTCTCTGTTCTGGAGAGAGCCCTGCTGGGTCACACACAGTCAGTTAGAGCTGCTCCTGTATGTCCCCTCTCCTTCCCTTAGGGCCCTGTCATGATAGAGGAGAGGGAGGACCAAGGTAGGTACCCAGGCCCTCCTAGTGCGTCCCAACCCAGGGGTCTAAAAGGGTATTGCAGTGTCCAGACCAAATGTTTGTCCACCCCAAGTTACACTCCTTGTTGGATCTCTTTGTACTAGGCTGGACTTCATCTCTTTGAGGCATGGTTATAGGCTTAGTAGTGGCAGTTTAGTCCTCCTGCGGAGGGCGAGAGGGGGAACATCCTGCTCTTCAGGACCTCTTGTGGGTTCCCCCCTCCAAAGAGGGTGTAACGCTGGCAGACCAGGTGCTAGCTCATTCCAAGGCCCTGAGGCCTCAACTGAACACTGACCAATACACAGCTGGAAATCAGTTGGGCTCACCTGTGTGTTAATATTGTTAAAACAGATGTGAAATTTATAAGAATGTGTTTAGTGTTTAGACTTTATGAAATTCTTGTAAGTTGCTGCATTCGTTAATCTCACTTATAATATCCGTATCCCGTGTTATACATGTAGTATTTAATTGTTTGCTCTGAAACTGTAAAACCACCAGTCAAGGGAGAAGCATTCCCAAGTGTGAAATACTAGTTTGCCACAGAAGGTGTTATCTCCTGCCCAACAAAAGAAGGCCCATACACACCAGCCAAACCATTGTGGAATGTCAGAGGACAAACGATTTTATTGATTGCTCTCACCCATGAAAAGGAGACGTGCACATGAACTCATCCCATCATCTTGAAGTCTGGGGGAAGGGAATACAAATTCCCGATGGGAAGAAAATGTGTCTTTATGCTACTTCGACTCTAAGGGGTAAGGATTACTAAGCATACGCAAAAGATCCCCTGTGCTTGACTGGGGTTAGCCCTCAAGGACATATAGAGCTTGCTTGTTATAGATGCTTTTACCACCTTTTAAAACAGGGGTAGGCAACCTTCGGCACGCAGCCCATCAGGGTAATCCGCTGGCGGGCCACGAGACTTTTTGTTTACTCTGACTGTTCGCAGGCACACCTCCCCCCCCAGCTCCCAGTGGCCGTGGTTCACCGTCCCTGGCCAATGGGAGAGGCGGGGGGCCGTGCCTGTGGACAGTCAATGTAAACAAAATGTCTCACGGCCCACCAGCGGATTACCCTGATGGGCCACGTGCCGAAGGTAGCCGATCCCTGTTTTAAAACCTAATACTGTAACTCATTTCTGTGCGTGTGTTTATCTGCTTGAACTTTGTAAATAACTCTCATTTCTTTTTCTTAGTTAATAAATCTTTAGTTAATTTATTATAGGATTGGCTACAAGTGTTGTCTTTGGTGTAAGATCTAAAGTGCAGTTGACCTGGGATAAGTGACCCATCCTTTGGTTTTGGGAGTTACCTGAATATTGGTGTGATGTTTGGTGTAAGGGACCATCTGTCAGAAAGGTAAGCTTGCCTGGGTGACAAGGTAGATTGGAGAACCCAATGGCACTATCTGTGACTCCATGTTTAGGATGTTAGAGTGCTAGAAGAGTTCACACTTAATACTTGGTTAGTTAGTTAAATCTAAGTATAGAGCTCACAGCCAGTTTGGGGTTTGTACCCTGCATCTTAACAGGTTGGCACTCATGCTCTTGAGCCACTCCATTAAGAAGACAGCTTAATGGAGCGGGGAGGAAAGGGATCCAGATCATTGCTTTCAGAGTGGTTTTATCAGTATTGTAGTCACTCTGCCCACAGCTCCAGGCTTCACCCTCACTTCCTGGTGCAGCCTGTACCTCCTTCCTCCTTTTCCCCGGGCTGCCCCTTTTAAAAATGTCCCTCCACCTGGACCATGCTATGCAGTTGCTGAGGGGCAGAGCCTCCCTAGCCCAGTATTACCCCATGCCTTGCCCTGGTTTAGTGTGGGGTCTGTAAACCCCATCACACTCTACTACTGACTTGCTGTGTGGCCTTGAGCAAATCACTTTATCCCTCTGCTCAGCTTCCTCTCTATAAAATAGGGGAAATCATAACGATGTGTGGTATCTTACTGATGAGCATACTATCTACCCCTCACCTTCACCCCCCCGCCCCCAACCACACACACACACTGGAGAGCTGGGGAAATTGACAACATGGTCAATGTTAGTGCAGTGGTGGTCAGTGTGTGCAGGGTTCTGAACATGTAAAATGCTACATCAGGGCTCCATACCTAGTAGCAGTACCCCAGGGACATTTGACAGAGCAACCAGAATAATGCTGCTGGCAGCCTGCCCTGATTCAAGGGGTTCTGGTTGAAATAACCCATCCATGGAGCAGGCTGAGAAATTATTTCCAACCCACCGCTGGAACATTTCAGAGATAAGGAATATATTTCAGTTTTTCTACAACATTTCTTTGACAAATTTTTGAGTTTTCATTCAAAAAATCAAAACCGGAATGTTTTCATGGGTTTTTTCTTTTTTCTTTTGGTTGCTGGAAACCTAAACGTCTCCACTTTTTGACACAAACTCAAAACTGTTAGCCAAAAAATAACAGCTTTCCCATATTGTTGAGAAGCCATTTTCCATCAGACAAATGTGTCGATGGAAAATTTTAGACCAGCACTAAGCACATCACTTCCTGCATCACTTCAGAGAGTGAGAGCCTGATCCCAAAGGAAGGACACCTGCACTGTCGTTTTGCTCCTTTGTGATTTTGACTTTTATTGCCTTTGACATTATGGTCCAGATACTTTGCAGTGGCTGAGGAGTGCACAGGAGAGCTAAGGAAGTAGGGATGGTACAAAGTTAACCTTCGTGCTCCCCCAGTCCTGTGACATCTGTGCACTGGGCTGGTTTCCTGACAGCTGTCCAAAGGGACTGGTAAGGCAGGCAAGGCTCACTGGGGCAGAAAGAAGCCCTGTTTACATCTCCTTTCCACCAACCTCACCTCCTTGGCTGGGAACAGGATAGCGCAGGAGCCATAACACCATCTCTGTACCACCTACAATAAGGTGATGCTCACAAGGCTGATTAAGCCAGCTTTCAGAATACTTTGTGCAGCAGAAGATTCTGGGCTTGTAGGTTGAACAGTTCATTCTAGTACAGTGTGGGAATTTCTGGTGACAGACGGAGGAGATCCAAGTTCACTGAAATGTAAAGCCCACATGCTCAAGAAAGGAATGTGTTTGTTGTTGAGATAGCATGTTTTTAAAAGCGGGCCAAATTCTTCCCTAGTCCTACTCTACTGACAGCAGCCAAATAACATGTGCACACAACATGCCAAACAAAATTCAAACTGCATAGGAAACCATAGCTATCAGGTTGTGCCAGTTGGTTGAATCCTGACGCTAGTGACGGAACTCCCATTGACTTCACAATCTCGCTATCTCCAGGCATCCTGCTCTTCCTAGATGTTGAAACTAGATGCCGGGATCCTTTTAGAATCAAACTATTAGCTGCTTATTCATTTTTGAATGTTAATGCACAGCAATGCCGGTCATTGGTTCTGGTTTAGAAGAACCCACTCTTGGATGAACACGAGATCATTGTGTGATAGGTATCCTTGGGATGGAGCAAAGCATAGATATTGGGAACTTTACATTAAAGTCTTTTTCTGTCATAATAAGGGGTGAGCACAAATTTGATTTCCATCAGGCTATACAAACATCTACTGGGTAGTGGCGATGGACATTATTCTGGGTATAATATAACTTTAACCTAGTAGGCGTGATTCTGATTCACTTATTGCAGGTGTGAATCTGGAACTACTCTATTTAAGACAGTGCCTTTACACTGTTATAAAACTGGTGTAAGTGAGATTGGAATCAGGCCCAACGTTTAAAAAAGACAGGAGAAAACAGCCTGGTTTAATAAATAACATCCAATTTTCTGGACAGCTGGCAATCTACATGCCCTAAGTGCCCAGTTGTAATGACCTGGGTCACATTTTAAGGATTTGATTAGCAGACTGACCAGACTGCCAGTAGCACCCAGGGTAAGTGGCTCCAGCCAGAGCCCTCAAGAATGGAGTGGGTTCTTCAAAAGGAGAACAACCTTCGACCCACAGTCATCATTTTGGCCATCAGGTCAACAGTTGTTTCACAGAACATCGGCAATTGTCTTTCTCCTTGTGTCAGGAGGCTCTTGAAACATTATACGAGGATAATTAAGTGGTGAATAAGGGTCAGTGTGGACAAATAAATCAAACTGATAGTTTGAACACAGACCGATTGAGCAAAAACAAGGAATTCCGCCATGCCTGTTATCGCAGCTCTTGATGTTAACTGACTTTGTTAACATTACATCCAAAGGCAGCAAGTGGAAAGCTTTGTGAGGAATCAAAAGCTGAGCAAAGAGACATGGGCTTTAATTGTTCAGCTTTATTTTTGAAATAAAGACATGCAGTGCATCAATTTAGCTGACTTTAATGGACCACAAAACTGAACCTATTCTTTAGAATGCTAATTGAGTTAGAAGATTCTTGCCTCTTGCAGAACAGGGCTGCAAGAAATGCCAGTGTCATAATCAGACTTGTCAGAAACTGGAGTACAGTTTCACTGAACACGAGCTAGAAACATCCACGCATCAGTGCAAGAGGAATGGATATAAACACACACACACACATATATAAATTATAATGTAAACTTGATATTGTAGAAATCAAAACAAAATACTATGTTACAAACCCACTAGATGGCTTATGTGAAAGCTTTCATGATCAAAAACTATAGAAATCAAGGTCATTAACTTATTCAGAGGAGTTTGTTGTGCAAAAGGGGCAGCCAGGCAGTTCTTAATTATTTTATTTTATTTTATTTTATTTTGAAAAGGCCACAGTATGCCCACAAATCAAAGTATTTCTTAGGAGAAAAATGTATTTGCACATCAATGGGTGTGTAAAATCTATTTTTTATTCAGACGTCAAGGGAAAATATCACTGATAAAAGACAGTGGTGTTCAAGCTGCTCAGAGAAAGCCAACCCAGAGTTAGCAGAGTTTTTATCTGTTATGTTTTTGACATTTCATTGAGACTTCTGTTTGTAGGCTTAAAAAAAAGACCGTTATGATAAAGCTTCCATGCGTGTCTCTAATTCTGTAGCTGCAGTCAACAAGTATATATGGCTGTTTACACTTGTTCTTCCCCTACCAACATGCACAACTACAGTATATTACTTCTACTGTGTCAATAGTTGCAGTAGAATGTATTACAATTTCAAATAAGGGAAGAATTCTAGTGTTTGAGCCATTAGTGTCGATGTCACTGTACTAAAATATGACTAGATTTTATAGATTCTTGTGTGGCAGCTTCTATTTAATGTGCTCTTTGATCTCAAGCATATGTACTTAATGGGCCATATCCTTAGCTGGCGTAAATCAGTGTAGTAACATTGACTTCAATGAAGCTATACCAATTTACATCAGCTGTGGATCCAAGTCGTGATTTAGACAAAAACATAAACCCACATAGTTTAATAACATTTTATTAAAAAAAACCCAAACCACAATTTTCCCATGCTATATTTTGGGAGGTTAGTCTAATATATTTCATCATATAAATGTATATCATCTCATTTATCCATCCATTTACAACAGTTAAAAACCCACAATAGGTTATGAAAATAAAAATAACATTGGAAATAAAATGATTTTTCTCTTGTTTATACATCTCTCTGTGAAGTAGAGGTTTCAGTGTTTGTTCATAATATTATTATTATTTTCTTTATTATTTGTAGCGCTCTGTAAGTGTGCGTGACATGTTATGGACACATAAAATACAAGATTCCTGCCCCAAATATTTTAGTCTAGTTCAGACAATTATAAAATATAGCATATAATATAATGTTCATAGTTTTTATATGGCTTCACTTGGTTATTTTGCCACATCAGGTTATTGTGAAATACCTTTGTGTACATTTATTTTTGCACTGCAACAACTCTCCTTCAGACTATAGTAGCTAAGTTGCTAAGACTTAGATACTTCAGACTAGATAACTACACATTTACTATTGTTGGGGTTTTTCATTGTAATGCACTGAATTACATCTTCAGTAAGTCAGCTAACTATAAATACATAAGGGCAGACAGCTAACATTTAAAATAGCAACAGAATTATATAAAAGCATGTAAATGATAAGAGATTAATTTAATGATAAGCACGCCAAAAAAAAATCGATGGGAAACCTATCTATGAGCCTACATAAATTATGAGAGTTTGCTAAGAAAGGTGTAATGGATTATGGTGAAAGATGAAGGGGAGCTTATACCATAACCAATCAGCCTTTTTCTTAAAGGTCAGGACATTCTGTCTGGGTCCACTTGAGTTTTTGATTCTGCCGTTTCACTATTCAGTGGCACAATGTAACTGTCAGTCTCAACAACAGTTCCTCGATCCACTGGCTCCACTGCTCACAGGGCAACACACAATATTTCACAGCCACAAAACAATTCACCGTCTGCATAGGCGAACCATACGATTTCCATGGGGAGCAATATTGACACACCCTATTGAGTGTTCTTATGGGGACATTGAAAAGAGCAACATCTAAAATCAGACTCTGGCTTTCCTATTCTTT
This sequence comes from Macrochelys suwanniensis, assembly GCA_033296515.1. Lineage (NCBI taxonomy): Eukaryota > Metazoa > Chordata > Testudines > Chelydridae > Macrochelys > Macrochelys suwanniensis. Next base: position 99,069,546 of record CM065777.1, read on the forward strand.
CCTATTACTGAGTTACCAAATTGCATTTTAATGTTCTGTCACCATAAGATGAAATTAAATGCAAATATACTCTCTCCCTCCCACCCCTTCTTCTCATTTTAGCCATTGGAGACAGTTTTACTGCTATGCAAAGTCTTCCCGGTCGGTAAGGAGTAGCATGATAGATATTAGGAAAAATTTAACACATGAATGATGGTCTGTTAGGATTTTCCCCAGTGTTTCCCGTACCAGTTTATTCATTTCTGTCTATAAGAGAAATCCAGAGACTGTCCTTGGAGGGCTACAGCACTGGGCACTGGCTCACTTTGGATATATGAACTGATCTGCAGGGAGAGTGTGAACACTGAAAGGATTTGACAATAGGCTGTAGAGTAATTTTAGCGATAAAGTTATGGGTGGTGATCAAGAAGCTAGCTCTGCAGATTACCTTGTGAGGCCCCTACCTAGGCTTTAACTCCACTGGTTTGGCATGCGGTGAGTGTGACTTGCCTACACTAGCCTATTAAAACATGTTAGTTAGCATTAGCTAACCTCATACCTTAAATCGAAGTATAGACAAGAGTCTGCTGCGCTTAATGCCTTACAAGACTTAACATCTTGACTTGCCTTTTCAAAAGCTAATTTTATCCCATAGTTTTTGCATCACTTTACCAGCTCTCACATCATGCAGCAGCTGCAAACTGAAATGGGCACAGGACTGTTAACTGAGGCTGGTGCTGGAACTGACACCCTGATCTCTGTGAAGACACAGATAGAAGAAAGTCCCTGTTTACTGTGATACAGACACAGAAGAGACTAGAGGCTGCCTCCAAAATGAAGCCCCAGAACGGTCACTTGGCTACAATGAGGGCTAATAGACTAGGGTTTACAACGTCAATGCAAGGATTACAATTCAAGGAAAACTCAGTTCAGGCTCTGGCTTGCGGTCTGTTGGTGAGGCAACGTGGGGAAATTGGCACAGCCTCTGACCTTGCCTGTCCTCAACTTGGCACTCTTTATGGAGCACTAGAGAGAGAACTTTTAATAAGAATTTAGAAATACGTATTACCCATGACTTGGCAGTGACCTTTCTAACACCTGCACATCTTTAGGTTTGATAACATAAGCCATTCTCACTAGGAACAGGTCAACAAAAACTTGGATCACCAAAAACCTATTTTTGACTGGTCTTTAAGTAACAACTTAGCTACTATAATTGGTCCCCTGGGGAGGACCAATCATCCAGGAGGGGGAGAGATCCTCTAAGCCCCTCCTGGATGACCAAAGAGACCTGCCATCTTCTCCCTTTGGACTGCCCACATCCTAATGGCCTCTGCATCACAGCCACCTGTTGTCGATGCAGGACCATGGCTGGTTAGGGTGACCATATTTCCCAAAGGGAAAAATGAGACACAGTGCGGGGCTGGCCCAAGCTGCTGGCCCAAGCACTTTGCCCTCCCCTCCCCCGGACTGGCCAGAGCTGCTTGCCCAAGCTGGCATCACTGCTCGTCCCCACCCGCACATTTGTCCGCACCACACCCTCTTTTTTTGACAAAAGTGGGCATTTGTCCTGTTTGCTCTTGCCAACTGATCAAGTTGGGATGGCCGGGACAGAGCTTAAAAAAGGGACTGTCCTGGCCAAAATGGGACATATGGTCACCCCAGGGCTGGTGATTATATAATCTGATGGTCCCTTCTGGCCTCAAACTCTAACTTTAAACTGGAGCAACAGGATCCTGTACAGCAAGTACAGAACAAACATATAGACAAAGACCCAGATCCTCAAAGGTGTTTAGGTGCCTAACTAAGGGGATTTGATCTGGCCTCCCCACTGTCATGATGGAGGGGTGGCTGGCCCAAATTTGAGTGGCTGTGCATCCTGCACCAGGTCATAAGACCACTTGTTCAAATTTGGCCCTGCTGCCCTTCCGTCATGAGGGAGGTGCGGCTGGACAATTTTGAGTGACATAGGGTGCAGCACATAGGGTGAAGTGTTGTCTAGCCGAGCAGATTTTGTTGAGCAGCCTCTGCCTTTGAGAATCTGGGCCTAAGCCCCTCTTCTGCCTTTTCACTCATGGTATCCTCTGTCATCCCAGACATCGACCCTCCTGAAGTTCATGCTTCAGCCTAGTTTTTGTGATACATTTGTTTTCCGCAAACAATCTTGCAAAAAAAGCCTTGCTCACAAAAATTATTTGCCTGATAAATGGAGTTACAGACACGAGTCTAGCTCATCTGTGTGTTTTATTCACAAGAATATCTGTGAATACTTTCTGGCTGTATTCACCTAGCTACAGTTGATACTGTGATGAATCAGCTCTTACAGTCTGGGTCGACTATGAAAAGTGGCTTTGTGTAAATGGCCAGGGTTCTAGATATGTGATCTCTCGCTGGCTCCCAGACCAGATGTATTCAGTTTACAAGTAAAACGATGCTCTTTTCCTGCAAACTCACCTTGGAATGTGAAAGCCAAACTGAGTTCTTTCCAGCCCACACACCATTAACAAAAAAAGACTTGGCAGAGTTAGCAAGTCTACTGAACAAGCCAAAATAGGACCCAGCTTGCTCTCCTAGAGCTGTAGTTGTTCTGTAGAGTTAACAGGAGTAAAAAGCAGTAAAAATTCATTCTAATCAGTCAGTTCAGTAGGTCTATGTTAACTATTTTAAAGGGATAATAGCTGCGCTCCAGTATGACTCAGTGTACACTGGAAACAGATGAGCTGAGTAAGAAGATGCTACATTTGTAGTCACTTTTCAAAGTAGAACTGTATTCCAAGGGGAAAATTCTCACCCCGCCCTGCTCCTGTTGTGCCAATCAGATGACACAAAGGGAGAAGGGACTGGTCATAGCTTCCCTGCTATATATTCCTCTAGCAGGGGGGAAACCCCAGCTAGCGTAGAGACAGTGGACCTATGCTGTTTTTCCCACAGTTCTTGGTACAGGAGGTATGTCAGGGAAAAGGGTGAGTCTGTCAGAGATGGGGATGGGTGTTGTGTATTTGGTTGTCATGGTAATAGCACCTTGTTGCTATGGTAACTGAGTTAGATTATTATGGGATAGCCGAGCCAGTTTTGCCTAGTTTGGTTAGTTCAGTGTGTGAAAATAAATGGCTGCTTTTAAGGCTCACAGCTCTCTGTGTCTCAAGTGATTTCTTCCTAAACCTGCTGCCCCCAAGGATACAATGGGGTGTGAGGTACTCTGTGGAGTACCTGTGGAGTGTGAGGTACTCTGGCTATCACCACCTGGCGATGGTACCTTGGGGACCATTGGCAGCTGGTGTAGGTTAGAACAGCTCAGACACTGCTCTAACTTGTGCCTGGGGGGTGGGGCTAGCAAGAGAATCAGAGAACCATAAGAGGCTCCTTGACAGCCCTCCCTCCCCTGTGCCTAGTGTAAACTGGACATAGCAGGAATCTGGGGCCTGGTGTTGAGATTCACTATTACATCTTTCATTTGAAGCATTATTCTCACAAATGAAAGGCAGTTAAAAACAGAGTTTCTCTCTCCTTAAAGGCTACTGATTCCAGAAAATGACTGCTTCTAACCCAGGCTTTCTCAGCCGGATCTCCTTCTTTATCATCATCACAGCCTGAGAATGAAAGGATCCAGTGGCCACTTTCACCTACTGCTGCATTAGATTTGATTCATTGATTCAATCCCTCTAATTGTTTACAGTGCCCCTAATCCAAATGTATTACAGCACACTGTGCTGCTTTCACAACAGGACAGGAGAAAAATGGCAAACAATAATACCAGGGAGCACAATATATGGTATGTGAACACTGTATTAAACGGAGTATGCTATGTATGGGTTTCTGAAGGGAAGCTGAGTGTAAATAGACTTGTTTCTTGTCTTGATGATGTGGTCAAAGTCCCCTCTACAAGATGGGCAAACTTGTGCGTTTAGCAGACCATGGCAAGCACATGTGGAGCCAGACAGTTCTGAACTGAAACACTGCTTGCCTGATGGACACCCGGTCCTGGAATGACGTGGGATGTTAAAGGCTGTATCTGTCACCTTGGATAGGAGGTAACTAGAGCAAGTTAGGAAATCCATGTGAGATAGTTTATTCTGCTTTGGTTGGCTGGAAGTGACTCTGCATGCACTCTGTTCACCTTGTGCTCTGACCTGGACAGAGGAGTATATTCATGTTCAGGTAACTCACATATTTCCTGTAAGGGGGGGATGGTGACATGTATAAACTTGAAATTAATTTAAATTGCCCAGGCATATCTGAGGGACTAAAATTTTTAAAAAAACCCTTTAACTTTATTTAATGCAGCAATTACCTTAGTTTTCTTTTTTATTATGAGACAGCATTCAATCCTGTGACATGCTCAGCCCTCTAGCTATTGTACTGGAGCAACTCACAATCTTTAATGTAGTTATCCTTGCAATGCTCTTGGGAAGTTGCACAGTGCTATTATCCCCATTTTAGAGATGTAGAATTGAGGCCCAGAGAGACTAAGCAACTTGCCTGAGATCCCACAGGAAGTCTGGAGTTGAATGGGGATCTCTTGAGTCCCAAGCTAGCATCCTAATCACTGGTCCATTCTTCTGCTCTTGCAAGGTGCTGATTGACTTCAATGGTGCTTGGCATCTTGCAGGAGTACCTACACCTTGCAGGTTCAAGTCTATATAGTGCCTTGTCATCAGCAGTTACCAAGACAAGCATGTCATGGATGTACCTTCTGTGCAGTGGCAGGTTCCCTTTGACCTACCATCTTATCAATGGACCCATTAAGTCACAATCCGCTTTTGTGTATTATTACTGATCTGCAAAACAGTGGGCATCGCACAGCTTCACAGTGTATTGTAAAATGTATTCTGAATGATTAATCTAGAAAACAAGTATCAGAGGGGTACCTTATAGACTAACAGAGGTATTGAAGCATAAGCTTTCATGGGTGAATACCCACTTCTTCAGATGCAAGCAGTGGAAATGTCCAGAGGCAGATATAAATGTGCAGGGAAGATTCAGGCTAGAGATAACGAGGTAAGCTTAATTAGGGAGGGTGAGGCCCTCTTCTAGCAGTTGAGGTGTGAACACCAAGGGAGGCGAAACTGCTTTTGTAGTTGGCTAGCCATTCATAGTCTTTGTTTAGTCCTGAGCTGATGGTGTCAAATTTGCAAATGAACTGAAGCTCTACAGTTTCTCTTTGGAGTCTGGTCCTGAAGTTTTTTTGCTGCAGGATGGCTACCTTTAGGTCTGCAATTGTGTGTCCAGGGAGGTTGAAGTGTTCTCCTACAGGCTTTTGTATATTGCCATTCCTTATATCTGATTTGTGTCCATTTATCCTTTTGCATAAGGACTGTCCAGTTTGACCGATGTACATAGCAGAGGGGCATTGCTGGCATATTATGGCATATATTACATTGGTGGATGTGCAGGTGAATGAACCGGTGATGGTGTGGCTGATCTGGTTAGGTCCTGTGATGGTGTCCCTGGTGTAGATATGTGGGCAAAGTTGGCATCGAGGTTTGTTGCATGGATTGGTTCCTGAGTTAGAGTTATTATGGTGCGGTGTGTAGTTGCTGGTGAGACTATGCTTCAGGTTGGCGGGTTGTCTGTGGGCGAGGACTGGCCTGCCTCCCAAGGCCTGTGAAAGTGAGGGATCGTTGTTCAGGATGGGTTGTAGATCACTGATGATCCGTTGGAGAGGTTTTAGCTGAGGACTGTAAGTGATGGCCAGAGGAGTTCTGTTGGTTTCTTTCTTCGGTTTGTCTTGCAGCAGGAGGCTTCTGGGTACACGTCTGGCCCTGTTGATCTGTTTTCTTATTTCCTCATGTGGGTAGCGTAGTTTTGAGAATGCTTGGTGAAGATCTTGTAGGTGTTGGTCTCTGTCAGAGGGGTTGGAGCAAATACGGTTGTACCTCAGTGCTTGGCTGTAGACAATGGATCGTGTGGTGTGTCAGGGATGGAAGCTGGAGGCATGTAGGTAGGCATAGTGGTCAGTGGGTTTTCAGTATAGGGTGGTGTTAATGTGACCATTGCTTATTTGCACCGTGGTGTCTAGGAAGTGGACTTCCCGTGTAGACTGGTCCAGGCTGAGGTTGATGGTGGGGTGGAAGCTGTTGAAATCGTGGTGGAATTCTTCCAGAGTTTCTTTCCCATGGGTTCAGATGATGAAGATGTCATCAAGGTAGCGTAGATAGAGAAGGGGCATGAGTGGACGAGAACTGAGGAAGCGTTGTTCCAGGTCAGCCATAAAAAACAAAGGACTCAGTCCAGAGCCCACTGAAAGTTAATGGGAGTTTTGTCTTTAACTTCAGTGAGAGCAGAATCGGGCCCCAGATGCATGTAGCTGCTTTTCAGATGCTGTTTTTAAAAATATATATTCATATTCTACAAGAGTGGAATCCTTACTGTGTATGCCATGAATGGGTATGGCAATAGATTTCGTTAACGTGTTTTGGCTTAAAAATGCTAAAAGTGCGTACAAATTCCTATGCAAGGATGCAAAGGATACTGCAGATACACAACAGCATTTTTCAGACCGCTATAACTCGGCCATTTTACAGTTTGTTTAGTCCTTGTTATGTATTGCTCTCAAGTAAGATGACAGAAGCAATCATAAACAGGGCAAGGTCCCTTTTTATTTTTATTAACTACAAACAACCAAGCTATTTTTGAAATCATTGTTCTAAAACCTTGCGATTTAAGGAAAAACCTGGGCTGAAATCCCTCTAAGGGAAATCCACCAAATTTCCTAGGTAGCACTGAAAATTGCAGACCCAGGAACCTGACGAGTCTGAGTTACATTCCTATGTCTGAGTTTCAACCTCCTGAAAACTTGGAGTTGTAAGAGAAGCAGTAGCAGTTTCTTTACTGGGCAGCACTTGTACAGTATTTAAAATACATGCTTTAGGAAGGCAGTATGTGAGAGGACATTAATTTCCAAAAGTAGTAGTTTGTCCTACAGATCAATATTTTAATGGAAAAACATCCCTAAATTATGTGGTTATTTCACTTAACTACAATAGCAAAGTCTGTAACCAGAGCTGAAATACAAAATGAGGACTCATTTCAATAATTCTCACTTTGGGTCAAAAACTCTGTATATAAAATATATTCTCTATGTTCTTTTGATTCTTATTTACATTAAAACCACGCTAGGCCACTCTTGTAGTGTGAAGGAGCCTTAAAGTCTGAGTAAATTATATTTTACTCCAAGGGGGAATTCTGCGTCACTGAGCATGCACAGAATTTATGTCCCCTACAGATTTCTTTGCTTCCCTGCAGAAAAATGACTTTCTAATGGGGAAGCAAAGGGAAGCCACAAGAGTGGTCATGCAACCCTCCCCAGCAGTATGTTTGGGTCCCCAGGGCAGCCAACAGAGAGGTAAATCACTGTGGGGCAGGAGGCAGGACTGGGGAAGACCCGGCTGGTGGTTCCTACCCTGCACCAATCTCAGCTGCTAGTCCCTCTTCCCCTGAATTGCATCCGGGGCTGGGTCAGATTTCTCTCTCGGCTGCAGGAAGCACTGTAAACTCCACACCCCTCCCCCCCCCGCCACACACACACACCGCTTCCTGCACCCATCACTCTCAGCTGCGGGGGGAGGGATCCCTGTACAGGGAGCTGCTCCCCCATCCTCCCAACCTCCATGCATCACCCCCTCATACCCAGATCCTTCTGCTGAGACTCACCCCCCTACATTCAGAACCCCCCATGATAAGCCCCATTCCCCCTGCACCTAGACCACCCCGACAAGCAACCCAGACCCAGATCCCCACCCCACCAGGCCCCAACCAGTTGCACCTGGATCACCACCCCACTGAGCCTCACTCCTCCCACACCCAGACCCCTCTGCCAAGCTCTATTCCCCCCAGACTAACCATCCCTCCCCCCCGCTGAGCCCCAACCACCTTCACCTGGACCCCCCTGCAGAGTCCCATTACCATGGCACCCAGAACCCCCCAACAAGCCTCTGTGCATCCAGATCCCCTCCGCACCCAGATCTCCCACTGAGCCACCTGCAGCCAGGTTGCCCCACACAGAACCCTCTCAACCCACACCTGGATCCCCCCACACTAAGCCCCTCCACATTTGGATCTGCTTTGCTGAGCCTGCCTCCCACACCTGTGGTGTTTTGGGGGGGCATGCCCAGTGCTTGCACTGTTGGATGCAGCCGCACAGCTCAGTCCATGTCCCAGAGGGAAGGGAGAGCTGCACAGTGATCTCCCACCTCTGTGCAGCCACTTTCCTGTGCTCCCCAAAGCCATGCTGGAGCCTCCGCCTTTATTTGACAAATAAAATTTGCAGAATTTTGCAGAATTTTAAAATATTTTGTGCAGAATTTTAATTTTTTGATGAAGAATTTTTAATTTTTTGGCGCAGATTGCCCTCAGGAGTAATATTTACACACCCACTTTAAAATCTCTTTATGTCGCGAGAGGAAATCCTGGCTCCAGTGGGAATTTTGCCATAGACCAGTGGAGTCGGGATTTTGTTTCTAAAGCGACGTGAAGTTGCCTTAGTGTAAATGGAAATCGAGCCATATTCCAAAAATGTATAGCCTAGGGGCTTGCTAGATTTCCAAAACTACTTTTTCAATGAAAATGTGGTAGATGAGTAATTTTTTATTACTATTTATCAGTGCTACGGTATTTGACATTTGCTGCTTACAAAATAAACAGCTTGATCAAACCTTCCAAATATCAGCAGATATCCCCTAGGAGAAAGGCTGAGTTTGTTTTCTGCTTTTATCAGAAAATATTACATGTAAAATATAACACTGTGCAGGAGAGAATCAAAAAAATGTTACATTTAGAATGGAACACCATACAGAAGAGAATCTCTCCCGGGGGCGTCTCTACCATAGTCTACAGAGTGCCATCCTCAGATTCTAACAGATGCCCAACAGAGAAGTTCCAGGCCCTAAACCTCACTGTAGTCTCTTGTGTTAATGAGGACTCTTGATGCAGTTTAAGGTACACTGAGCAGCTTTAAATCAGAGCTCATCCTGCTGCAGGAAAGTTTACAATGGATACACAGGCCAGTCTGTTAGCATTCCAGATGTGGTGCCTGTACCCTGTCTATGACCAGCATTCATTTCTGCACTCCACAGCTGGTCCATGTAAATGTGCCATATTGCAGCCCATCTGCTCAGAGAGCACACAGTGGCCCATCTCTCTCTGACAGTGGACCATTTTATTGAACACTATAAATATTGAAATTCATAGGCATGAAGCAGCAGATTTTTAATGTTACTTAGAGAGACATTTGAGCCACAACCTTTGGCAGCAGCACACACTGTTAGTATCTCAGTACACTGTGCACCATTTGGTTCAGACTCATGAACAACTTTTCCAGAGATTTCATGGCTCTCCAATCCCAGGTAAAATGGAGTACGGACCCTGTGGGATGATATTTAGTGTGAATGTCACCCTGCATACAATGTGCATTTGGGATATGGACTTTCCAGCCCTGTGCTGTGTTAAACCATATGTTAATGTTTTTATACTCAGAAAAGATTAGACTGGGGACCAATAAAGTTTCAAAACTACAAATAATAGGCTAACCATAATGAAATGTGAGGTATTCCTTAGCCTGTTTTTTTTTTCTCCCAAAGTCTCTGCAGTTTTCATTTTTGAAACGGCAACACTATATTTTGCTAAAGGAAACCAGCTTATTCATATTTTATAAGCTAATATGTGCAAATTTTGTCCTGGAGAGTAAACATCCCCATTAATTTGAAATTACTGGCATCTGATCTGGAAAAGAAACAAAACACTGCTTTGTGCTTTTTCTCTTTGTTGCGTAATCTCAAGCAAAGTCTGCAGTTAGATGGAAAACGCCCACACCAAAGACAGAGTCACATATATGTTCTCTGTGGATTTTCTCTTCTTGTCCAGGCAGCGAGTCTTTTCGAGATTAACCCTTTTCCTTTTGAAGTCAATGAGAGTTTTGGCATTGACATTCATTAGAGCAGGATCAGGCCCTTAATAAAGGGAACTTCATTAAAAATGAATGTCATATTTAAAATTTTCTAAAACACTTTGAAAAAAATCATTTTTATATATAAGGTTGAATCTGTCATAACATCCACTATGAAAGGTTTAGATAACTCGCTTTTCACTACTGGAATCAGGCATTCATACCCTGAATTACATCACACCCATGTACAGTAGCTAGCGGAATTAGAGAAAAATGCTCCCAATGTGGCATTTGTTTTGTTCAGGGCTTGTGTAAAACCCTTAATGTGATAAGCAGTCTAAAAAGTTGTTCATGTATATTAATTATATGAAGAACTGAACACTAAAAAAAGAGATCAGCTTGGAATATTGTTCTGGCACGTACCTTTCTTAGAACTGTGCTGCTTTGTAAGTTTGCTTCATTATCATTTTTCAGTTGCTCAGTTGTCTTTGTTACAATTAAAAAGAAAAGACATCTTTAATAGTGAAGTTGTAACATTCCAACAATAAGCTGTGTCATTGTTCAAACAGTTCCCTGAGTTCCCAATCAGCAGTGTTATGTAAGGTGGCAGGTTAATAAAAGCGACACACTGAAATCATTTGTACCAGATTATCTCTCCTTCCAAACTCTGACAGATGCTAAGTCCAGCTGGTAAAAAAAGTTTATAGGCGAGTTGGATCTGGGGCCTTCACACACTCCACAATGTTGGCTACCAATGCTTGTTTTAATGAGTCACGAATTGCCTGTTTATCTTCTGCTCCCTGCTGTTTCTGCATTTTCTCTTCCAGAACAATCCTAGAAACACATGCTGCTACAGACGCTGGAGCAATGTGTGTAGACATTTGAGCCAAATTATTATAAAGAACTCTTTCTTCTCTGATATTAAAAAAAAAGGGTGAGAATTGCACATTGCCTAGCAAATCGTTATCTCAGATGTTCACTGTGACATGCTCAATATGGCCTACCAGAGAAAGTTGGAGACATTTGAAACCTTAACAACTACACAAAATGACACTGTAATTGGCGGGTTTTGTTGTTCATGTTCTGGCTCTGCTAAAACTACTCTAAACACTTTGTTTAATGATGTTACATTATGACAACACATGGCTTCTATAGAACAAGTCATCATGTTTAACATGCAACTACACAGGAAAAGTAGCAAGTGGCCAGAAAACAGTACCAGTTAGAGGCATTTTTCAGGTCTCAACTCCAATTACAAAAATGCAGTAACAAACAAACAAACAAAATAGAGGCAGTCAGGCGTCAACTTGCCTGTATGGGGATGTACTCACTTCCCATCCATTTTCAGTTACCATAATTACAGGTACCTAAACCCAACAGGTTAAGTCATTTCCAAAATGCTGCCTGAAGAAAGGGGTCTTCCTGGAAGTAATGTCACCGTAGTGGCTAATTTGTGATACGTCAGTGTCATTCCTTGGGACAGTTGGTCTGATACCCTTCTACCTTGTCTGGTTGTTTACATCTGTGCAAGGTGTAAAATGCTGCATCCATTCTAGGTAGTGTTTTACTCTCACTTTGCATAGGTGTAAATGCCTCCACCTGGTGGGGAATTGGGCCCATGAATGTGAGAACAATGTAAAAAACTACCATTGCCCATGAGGTAAGCAAGCATTGGCCTGTTAGTAAATTACCTGTCTCAAAAAACTGGCTTCTGAGCACTACCTGCAAACATTTTTCTTTATTTTCTGGGTGATATTGAAATAACACCACCACCAAATACCCCAGAACAGCTATGATATTAATGGCATGGCATAGTGTTTAAAGGGGCACTGTTGAGAGAAAAGTAACAAGTAAAAAAAACCAAATCCGAACAATTTAGCTTAGTACAATGAAAAGAATTCTTAAATTCGAATTTCTTTCCACCGTTTATGTTATTTATTGTCATTATGCACTTCACTGTTTGGACAGTTGAACTAAATTATTAATGTAATTAACTACTTGGTATTCACCTCCTTGGATATAGAAAAGATTTCCAATAATTCAAGAAGTGGTCCTCCTGCATCCTACCATTACAATTAAAATTACAGTCACACCCATAGCATAGTAATACACAATAGACTACTCGTTCCATCACAAAGACCTCACTCCTACAGTGCTCCAGTAACAAAAAGTGCCTGACCCAAAGCCCAATGACATCAATGAAAAGACTCCTATTCACTTCGACAAGCTTTGGATCAGGCCCCAAATATTGACGTGGATCCCCCTCCCCCCCCCCCCCCCCCCCACAAACTCTAAGGGTCTGATTTGTGACAGGATGGCAAGAGAGATTTCCAGATGCAACAGTAGATGTGCCAGTACACCAAGCTCTGGAGTATGAACAATAGTTCCAAATGGACATGGGGCACAGAAACTATATGCTTTTATGAAACATCCGCTTACATTGATTAAGCTATTATAGAATTATTATAGTAATGCCTAGAGGTGCCAACCAAAATCAGAGCCTCATTGTGCTAAGCACTGTACAAAGAGTCACTAATAAGCAGTGACAGTTCCCACTCTAGGGAACTTACACTCTAAATAGACAATAGAGGGAAACATAGGCACAGAAAGGTGAAGAGTGTTGCCCAAGGTCACATAGCAAGTCAGTGGCTAACCCAGGAACAGAACCTCTGTCGCTCAGTCTCATAACTCCATGCATTAGAGTGCATTGGCTCAGCCTATGACTGCTATCACCACTTGAGCTGCCATTGCTTCTCTTGTGTGCTTTTTAAAATGCTTTATATAGATATATACTCACTATTAGATGTTATATTGAGGGGCCCTAAAGGAGTAGTTTATAAGATAAGCTACAGTATTGCATCACTGACTCATGAATTGAAAAAGCACTAAGGGGTAATGCTGCTGGTCACTTTTTAAATCCATGAAGTCAAATTTTTCCACTGTGAACCTCAGCTCCGGTCAATATATGTTGTATTATAATAACCTCTATAAATGTCTGTTTGCCCTAAATGTGCTTCAGCTTTAGTTACTTGCTACTGAACTTCCTTTCAGCTCCCAGCATCATGTGATTCCTTCAGTTAATGATAGAGGCAACTCAGTAATAACCGCATTCACCTGGCATGGATTATCTGCCATAAGGAAAAAGTAGAATATGACTCACAATTTCCACATCCTTCAGAGATCCTTCAGGATTGTTACTAGTAGTGACCTGTACTAAATAGTCTACATCTTTATAAGAGTGTCTTCAACAATAAAGTTTATTTCGTGGTCTTGTTTGAAGTGTGTGTTTTAAAAACTTTATTACATGGCATCCATACTGCCCATTTACGATAAACCAGATCGTTGAAAGCAAACTGTACACATGCAGTGGGCCAGATCAAGCCTGTGTACTGGGGATCTCTGTGGGAACAGAGGGGAAAGAATCATGTCTGACATCTAGAGTAGCCTCTGCCCTGTCACTCTTGCTTTGCAAGATGCGATGGCCAGTGCATCCAGGCAATGGCAGGTTTATCTATCCCCCTCTCCACAGAGCCCCCTTGTGCAGCCCTTCAGGAAGCCCTGGTGAAGCTGGGTTCTGTGTGCTGATTCAAGCAGTGGTGCTCACCATTCAGCAAGCTAAGCTGCTTTGGTTCGGATGTATCTGAAACCATTCCACACAGCTGGATGGCTGCTCTTGGATGCCGTATTTGGGACATGTCTTTATATGTAGTGTTGTAGCTATGTTGGTCCCAGGACATTAGAGAGACAAGGCGGGTGAGATAATGACTTGTTTTGGACCAACTTTTGTTCATGAGAGAGACAAGTTTTTGGGCTTACACCAAATTCTTCTTCAGGTCTTTATAGGCCTGTTGGCCATATCATTGGAAATAAATGTTAGGACCAGATGAAGCAAAAAGGGAAAGAAAATGAAAGAAGATAAAAGTGATTTAAAACAGTCCCAGGAGCACCAGGAGTTTCCCCCAACAATATCTGGACTAAGCAGGGTGATATAGACTGCAAAAATTGAGATCTTATTTTTATTCCAAGGATGAGATCCTCAGCCCCAGGTAGGTTCCCTTTGCACAGTGCAGCTGCACAAGGAAATCCTCCTCCCGCCCCACACATTACACTGCCAAAGGGGGCATTCAGAGCGATCTTGGGTGGGGGGTGGGGGATGTCAGGGTTGGCACAGGGTAGGGAGCTATTTCTAGGGCCAGTTTGATTCCTGACAGTCCTCGGCATCATGGGAGGTGGAGGCTAAAAACCACCTATGTCTGTCATATGTGCTCTGAGCACCCAGGTCGTCTAACCCTAAGTACAGATCTCACTGGGTCTAATTTTGTGAACTGCAGAGCCACCTCAACTCTGGCTTAGTGAAAATAATGATATGGTGTATCTCTTGGCAAACACTGTGTTTATTATATTTTCTTTGATGCTATAACAGTGGCTGCTGAGTTCTCAGGTTTCCCAAGGTTCCATTTTGTATCTGTTGCCCGACTGAACACACTTATTGACGTCCTCGGCAAGACAGGGTAAGGAGAGCATTTCCGCCAGCGTCCCCAATTATTAACAGAATGTTTGGAATTTGTCTATTCTTTGCACATGGGAAACTGTATGGTCATTTGGCAGATGTTGAAGCCCACTGATTTTATATCCAGCAGCTTGGAAAAACAATGGCTGTCATACTCTGCTTAACAAAATATATGCCAGGGAGAGTCCATCATCTGCGCTAGCAAAGTGAAACTTATCCCTGCCAATTACTCACTGTCATTCTGCTAAAGGAAGCACCATAATTCCACAAGTTTATTTTCTTTTCAATCCCATCTTTCATAAAATCAATGTGACGCTCCCATGAGTGCAGACACAGTTATTTATAGCAATGCCTTATGCCTGTGTTCTCTTTTTATTTAGTGGGTTTAATAATATGCTAATGACAGGAAGAAAACATACATATAAAATATTGTAAGCATCAAGACTTGGAAGGAGAGGGTAAATTTGGCTCCCAACCATGAAATCTTATTCTGCAGTTGCCTTCTTAATGGCATCTCTCGAGGTCAGTGGCTTTGAATTCTCCCAATTGTATGGGGTCACTCTGGCAGCACTGACCAAGTAGAAAAGATTCAGCCAGGGGAAACAATGGCAGAAGTCACCCTTTAAATGTCCTGCCTTCTATATCGCGCAATTGATTCCAAGGCTCCCCACTACGATGTCACTGTTTGACCAGTTTGCTTTAAAACAGCTTAATTAGCTGAAAGGAAAGCTATGTCTGAGCATGTTTGTGAGAAAAAAACAAAAAGCTCTCCCCTTTCAGAAAGCTCATGCTCTGTCTTGTCGGAAATCTCTGGTTCTGAAATGAAACAACATTCCTTTCATACAGAATTAAGTCCCTGACAACAAATTTTCCTGGACCGGGGAAACAACTGATTCTGTAGTGTATTGATGTTGACATTTTTATTTTTGTTTGTTCTGAAAGCCTGTTTTCCCTGCATCTTTGTTAAATATAGGAACTCGGGGGGGAAAGTTCACAAATCAGTAAAAGCCACATTTATTTCCTGATGTGAGAGGAGATGTAAACAAATCAATACCAATTCAATACTTTGCTGTTACTTCTGTTTTACTATCCAGGCCAGTGGCAAGAGAACATCCAATTTTTGCATAAATATCAAGCAGAAATAGGAGCCTTTAAATCTCATATTTATATACTTCCTCTCTTAAAACCCACCCAAGAAACTAAGTAAATGAAAATTCATATTAACATAAGACACACTTCTAATTTCAGCAAAGAACAAACTGGAAATAAAGGCTCCAGGCAGTCCTGCACTCCTTACTCAGGAAAACCTCATACTGAAGTCAATAGTACATTTTTTTGTCTTATGAAAATACTTACTTTTCATCTTCAATTTGTTTTACAAATATTTATCAATTCATTACCTCAACAGGAATATTTTGTGGCTTGGAAAGTAGCTATAGATAGGGTTAAGTAACTTGTCCAAGGCCTCAGGGAGATTCAGTGTCAGAGCCAGAATTAGAACTCAAGATTCTCATTCTTGGGTTCAGACCATTAATCCATGGCTCCCTCACAGTTACTATTGTGTATGTGTAGTAATGGTGTTGGCACAGGGACCAGAGGGAACACTTACATCCAAATCATTGCCAGGGGTCATCTAGTTAGAAAATGATAGGATTAGGGAACATACTGCATCCCCAATCTCCGAGTTCAACAAACCAAGGCTCCAATCCTAAAAACACCTACACATGTGAGTAACTATATGCAAGTCAATGGGTTCAAGGACATTACTCACATGTGTAAAGTGTTATGGGTGTGTTTGCAGAATTGGGGCTTTATACAGTTTTTCTTTTTTCAAAAATTGAGGAAGGAAAGAAATTTCCCCCACCTCTCCCACAAAAAACCCCACAAAATGACTGTGACCTTCTTACTCTTAACTTACAGGAGCATGAATTCATCAGCTGCACTCATTTTCTTGTGCATTTGTCTGAAATTTCAGTCAACTGCAGCTCATTTTCTCAAGTGCAAAACTGTAATGAACAGGATTTTTTTTTTAAGGATGCATTTTGCTTTCATTGCATGAAGAATTGTAATCGGCAAATATGAACAAAGATGCCATCCTTCACTGCCGATCTCCAAATCTTAGTTAAAACAAGATGATGTCTTTTGCAAAGAAATATACCCCCAGTGCATTTTTCCTCAGATTTTATATGATCAGTTGTTCTCCTCTACTTAGATTTTTCAAAAGGTGAAGGAAAGGATGATTAAACCAGAAACAAAGTCAGTAATTAGCAGTATAAATCTCTCAGTGATTTCGGTAGGTCACAAAATTAACTAGTACAGACTTCGGACACATCTGCTCTTTTGGCAACTACTGCCCTTTCTGAGCTTTCTCATTGGCTGACACTAATCATATGATAGGTCTCCTGGAACTTATTTGTGTTCCCAAAGCTAAAGGCAGGCACGGTGATGAAACCCTCCATTTCCAAAATGCTAAAACACGTTCCAGAGTACAGAGCTCCCAGTAAATGACACAGTATCACATTTTTTTTAAACACTGCAGTCCTTTCCTAGGACACATGAAGGGGAGAAAATGTCGGGGTTTACTGTGTACTGCTGAGCTGCAGCGCATTGCATTGCAACACTCACTCAGGAGCACATTATCAGTCTTAGGGGAAAGGTAGCTAGATGCAGCATCACAGGCTGTTATTATTGAAGGAGGAAGGGGGCCATGCCCACAAGGTGGCATCAATGGTGCCATCTTCAAAAGGCGCAGCTCGGTTTTAATCTTGGCTAGAGGTTCGATATCCTGGTGGCAGAGTAACAAACAGCATAGAGCTAAAGTAAACAGGAAAATAGGAAGAAGTAAAATGACTAGCCTGTTTTAGTCCTTAAAATGTGGGTTTCCAAAGGAAATTACAATGAAGCAATCAGATGTTGTGTGGCATCAGTTCTTGCCAACTGCACTGTCAAGAAAGAGGCCAAAGGTCAAGTGCCTTCAACAAAACCACATCTGATTTGCTTGTTCTAAATAACTCTTTCACTTGCGAGTCTCTCATAAGGTATCGTTATAGAATGTTAATGAAACATTTATATTCTACATTGTTATATCCAGTTATGTGATGGAGCTAATAGGGTCTCAGCTGTATAATCTATAAAACATGTAGCACAAAATGGAAAGCTGTGAATTGTAGGGATTATAGTTATGTGCCTGTTTTCTTAGCGGCTGCTCACATCCCCAGGCTATTTTGTTACAATGCAGAATCGACTCTGCAGTGGCGATTGACTTCAGCAAAGAGCACAACTGTCCCGTCAGAAACCAACAAATGCAGTGGCCAGAGCTGTGGGAAACATGGTGTTTTTTTCTTCACAAGGAGTTGCATGGCATTGTCGTGGGTTTCACTCCTCACGGGTTTGAACAGCACAAGTTCTGCTGTGCATTTAGGTTTCAAACACTCAAATTGCAAAGCAAAATTGAACTGAAATTCCTGGCAGGCTTCCTCTCATTTGTGTTGAAAGCTTGCAGAGCCATGAATTCCATAAGCTCTGTATGGAAAATGAAAGCTCAGTCTAGGTTCTTATGAAAGGTTCACGAATCTCGGGGAGACTTCTTAGAAACATGCATGTGATGCCATTGAAAGCATATGGATTTTGTATGGTTTCTAGTTTCACTGCGAACATTCAGCTCATCTCTGGTCACAAATAGTGCACTGTAAAGATAAAACTCCCAGTGACTTCAGTGAGAACAGGATTGGGCCACATATGACTAACATATATCGCTCAATGCAAAGCATTTCAGAGATGGGATATAACAGGCAAGGGCTCATTCTTCAGATCATTTGCCTTAGAGGATAGACACTGCACAGGGAGGACCGGTTGAACACTTGCCCTAGAAAGCAGAGACGATCACTAGCTGTGCTTTGTTTAGGGAAGCCTGCAGAGTCATTGTGGCTCAGTGCTATTCAAGAGAGAAAATAAAAAGAAAGAAAATTAAGAAGATCTAGTATTTTTGAAAGTACCCCAATATATTTTACTATTTCATTTGGGAGTTTCTACCTTCTTTTCTCTCTCCATGGGCAAAAAGGGCCATATTGAGACCTCTGGGAATGATGTTTTGCTTCTTGAATTTGCTCAGGAAGTAGATGTCGCTGTTAAGTTTTGCTTCTTTTTACTTCGTGTCGTGGAGTTTCCATTTCTGATGGCTAAATTCAATATCTTCCAAGAAGGGACCACCTCAGACAAGAAATCATTGCATACTCCCACACCCTGGAGGGGAAAAAAACAGGAACGTTAACTAGAAATTATTCAAACAATCCAAAACAACTATCAGAAAAAACCTGATGACAGCCATCTAACACAAAATCAAAAAGTGGAACCAATTACAACTACTCCATAACCCAGAGAACTCCATATCTGGGAGAAACCATGGCACAAGTACTCACCACATGGAGACTACATGACACCTGAACATCATCAGTTTATCAAGACTACCCCTCACTGGAGATGAATTATCTGTACTTTCTAAAGGACTCAACTTCTGCCTCACCATAGAACCTGATCACCTGGATCGATCGGACTTCAGCTGTCGTTAAGACTGCACCGATCACAACACGTCTGCCATTCTTCTTGCACTCTTGCCTTTCTTCTCCACGTTCGTCCGAAACGTTTAACAATGTCATCTTCCCATCTTCTTGGAGGCCAACTGGGGGGTCTTTTCTGTTCTCGCGGGTACCACTCAGCAATGATTGCGGTCCACCTGTTATCCGTGAGCCGGGCTGTGTGGCCCGCCCATCGCATCTTGTTATGTCTGCTTTTCACGACAATATCTTTCACACCGCTGCGTTCTCTGATGATTTCATTTGGTATACGATCCAGAAGGGAGATTCCCAACATAGCTCGTTCCATTGCCCTTTCAGCTACCAACAGCCGTTGCTCTTCTCTCTTCGTCAGTGCCCATGTTTCACTGCCATACAGCATGGCTGGCAGCACTGCTGAATTGAAAATATTTTTACGTGTGATCTTGTCAATTTTTCCTTTGAGGACGTCCTTGATAGAATTAAACGCACACCATCCTGCCCGAATCCTTCGCGAGAGTTCTCCGTTCAGGTCTTGGCGCATATTAACTTCTTGGCCCAAATATATGTAGTGTTCCACTTCTTCGATGATTCGGGCTTTTCGTAAGACATCTGATCGCATATATTTCGTTTTGCAGCGGTTCATTTTCAGGCCGACCTGACTACTTTTCTTGTCGAGTCTTCGTAGCAGGCTCTGCAGTTGGTTGGTGCTTTCGGCAATTAGTACAATGTCATCTGCAAATCTGAGATGAGATAATCTCTCTCTGTTTATGTCGACACCACTCCTCCAATTGATCTTGTTCATAACCATTTCGAGGCAGGCGGTGAATAGTTTCGGTGAAATTGTATCTCCTTGCTTTACGCCTTTCTCGATTGGGATGCGGAGGGGAGTTTCAAGGAGAGTAATGTCTGTTGTACATCCAGTATTCGCTTCCTTCAACAAACTAATGTATTGCGTATTAATGCCCTGCTCTGCGAGTGCCTTTAATATTGCGTTAAACTCAACGCTATCGAAGGCCTTTTCATAGTCGACAAAAGCAATGCACAGTGGGAGTTTGTATTCCCTCGCTCTTTCTAGGAGCTGGCTAAGGGTAAATATATGGTCGATTGTACTGAAATTTCTTCGAAACCCTGCCTGCTCTCTCGGCTGTTGTTCATCCAGACTCTGCGAAAGTCGATTCGTTATCACCTTTGTGAAGAGCTTGTAGATGTGAGAGAGCAGGCATATAGGGCGGTAGTTCTTAAGATTTTCTCGATCACCCTTCTTGTGCAGCAAGATGGTATTCGACTCCTTCAAGCTTGATGGCATTTTTCCTTCTTCAAGATATCGACTGAATCTTAAAGCGAGGGCCTTCCAAAGTTTTTCGCCTCCTGCATAAATCATTTCTGACGTTATTCCATCTTTGCCTAGAGCTTTTCCCTTCTTCATCTGGTGTAGTGCGCTTCGGACTTCGCTGACGATTATTGGGGGGACGCTTTCTTCTGACTCTTCGAGGGTTGGGAGGGGGACGTTGATTCTTGATTTGAACAGTTCTGTATAGAAGTCCTTGCAGACCTCCTCCATCCCTGCTCTGATTACTGTCTCTCCATCCTTGTTCTTCAATGCTGTTACGCTCAATCTATACTGCATCAATTCCCACTTGCATGTCCTGAGGCTCTTGCGTGATTCAGCTGTTTTAAGGAGCTTTTCTTTCCGGAAGTTCTCGAAGTCATCCTTCAGTTTTCGCAGTATAAGCTTGCACAGAATGGAGTACTCGAGGTTATTATCCGAGCTCCTTTTCATGTTTCTCCGCTTCTCCAACAAGCTTTTCGTTTCAATCGAGATTCTTCCCTTCGCCTTCTTCAGCTTTTTAATTTCAGCTGCTTTTATGCAACATCTCAACTTCTCAGCAAAGATACTATAGTCCTCATCACACTTTTCCATCTGGCTCCAGTCAAACCCAGAAATCGCTTTTTTCAGCTTTGCTTCCTCGAATGTCTTCGGCTGCTGTTTCCTGTTTGCCATCTGTAACGCCTTCTTTTCCACCGCTTCGTCGAAAATCAACTTCACTCTAAGCAGGCGATGATCACTGCCGGTGTTGAATGGCTGCACCACAGAGACGTCTTGAACGATGCACCTTTTATTGACTAAAATATAGTCGATTTCATTCTTACTCTTCGCGTTTGGTGCAATCCATGTCCACCTTCTTGAGATCTTCTTTTTGTACCAGGTGTTTGCCACGTACAGTTCTTTCATTTCTGCCATCGCTACCAGCCTCTCTCCTCTTTCATTCCTTTCGCCGCTGCCGTATCTCCCTATGAACTTTTCGCCAGCTTTCCCTCACCCGACCTTGGCGTTGAAATCTCCCATCGTGACAGTGTAAGTGGATTTTTGCGCGAGAGCTCTTTCAAGCTCTCGGTAGAATTCTTCCACTTCTTCGTCCTCACTTGCACTTGTGGGAGCATAGGCCTGGATGACCTTGAGGGTAGCTTTTGACTCCATCTGAAGATGCAGCACACCGATACGTGATGATGTTAGCTGGCATGATATGACTTTCGAAGACCAATCTTTATTGACGATAAATCCAACTCCTCCAACATTTCTAGCGCCATCTCCCTTTCCGAGCCTCACAGCACTTCCATCCTTCCAGTTGACTTCCAACTCCTTTTTTCGTTGGGTTTCGCAGACACCGAGAATATCGCATTTTATCCTTTTCTTCTCCTCCATCAGATGGTTTAAAGTTTCCTCCTTTGCCAGTGACCTAAAATTGTAAGTACACACAGCGAGGATTGTCCTTTTCCATGTTGGCCTAGCACCTGACATTTTTAGCAACCTCTTGTCGCTCAATTTCCGCTCCGTCACCATAGAACATGCATTTACTTGTGTTGTTTTAGCCGTTAACTTCAAGCCATCCCACTGGCTAGGTGGGCAGGCATGCGTACCTCCTCAAGCTTAGCTAGCCTTCAACCTCTAAGGAGAAGGAAAAGCGCTCTTTCCTCTGAGAGAGCAACCCTCCTCCCTGGATCGGATAGTCCGACACCTTTGTAGCATGGTAAAACCTACCGGGGCATACGCCCCGCTACCATAGCTGTCAGACGGCCAGGGTCACCGCTGCACCACGTTGAGGCACTGAGGTAGGATTTTGAAGCAGAACCTGATACCATACTAAAATGTGGAGAACTAGAAGAATTCTTCCACAGTCTTTGCCTCATAGAATTCTTTTGCAACAGTGATTCTTTTGCAACAATGATTCTTTTGAACTCATAATTACCACATTCCTTCCAACAATCATAAAAAAAAAGAATCATCTGACTGGACACCACAGAGCAGACAAAACCACGCTCTCGATCATTGCATTGATTGTTTCAGGGAAAAAATTGATTATGAAATCCTTAACAAACATCACATCCACCACAATCTCTACACCGCCAAGAGGACAGACATACAGTCCCTAAAATCTAACCACCAGATAGTGAGCAAACCAGCAGTCAAAGGGGGCACCATTGTAGTCCTCAACCATGATGACTATGTTAATGAGGCCAACCAACAACTGTCCGACACTACCTGCTATTAAGAACTCAAAGAAAACCCCACACCACAGTTTATCCAGGCATTTAAGGATATCATCAAATCCTTCCCCAAACAACTCCAAGAGAAACTCTACAAACTCATCCCCCATAAACTCAACCCAGGGACCTTTTACATGCTTCCCAAGCTACACAAACAAGGGAACCCAGGCAGACCCATCATATCTGGTCACAGCACTCTTACTCAAGGAATATCAGGATTCATAGAAGCCATTCTCAAGCCATTCACCACACAAAGGGCCAGCTTCCTCCAGGACACAACTGACTGCCTCCACAAACTCTGCAACATTAACAAACTCCCTCAGAACACCATCCTCTCCACAATGGATATCAATTCTCTATGCCCCAAAATAATGTAATAACCTCACAATGATGGCCTAGCTGCCTGCCTCAAATATTTACAAGACAAAGGTCAACACTCAGATCCACCCCCCCCCACACCGTCAAACTTATCCATCTTCAGACATAACAATTTTACATTCAACAATAAACACTTTGTCCAAGCCATGGGAACAGACTATTAGGATGGCTCCCCAATATGCCAAATTTCTGGACAAATTGTAGAATCATAGAATCGTAGGAATGGAAGGGAGCTTAAGAGGTCATCTAGTCCAGTCCTCTGTACTCAAGGCAAGACTAAATATTATCTAGACCATCCCTGACAGGTGTTTGTCTAACCTGCTCTTAAAAATCTCCAGTGATGGAGATTCCATAACCTCTCTAGGCAATTTATTCCAGTGCTTGATCATTACATTGATTGCTTTAATTGCTACATTGACAGTTAAGAAGTTTTTCCTAATGCCCAACCTAAACTGCCCTTGCTGAAATTTAAGCCCATTGCTTCTTGTCCTATCCTCTGAGGTTAAGGAGAATAATTTTCCTTCCTCCTCTTTGTGACAACCTTTTATGTACTTGAAAACTGTCCTCATGTCCCCTCTCAGTCTTGTCTTGTCTTCTCTTCTCCAGACTAAACAAACCCAATTTTTTCAATCGTCCCTCATAGGTCATGTTTTCTAAACCTTTAATCATTTTTGTTGCTCTTCTCTGGACTTTCTCCAATTTGTCCACATCTTTCCTGAAATGTTGTGCCCAGAAGTGAACACATTACTCTAGCTGAGCCCTAATCAGCGTGGAGTAGAGTGGAAGAATTACTTCTCGTATCTTGCTTACAACATTTCTGCTAATACATCCCAGAATGATGTTTGCTTTTTTTGCAACAGTGTTACACTGTTGACTCATATTTAGCTTGTGATCCAGTATGACCCCCAGGTCCCTTTCTGCAGTACTCCTTCCTAGGCAGTCATTTCCCATTTTGTATGTGTGCAACTGATTGTTCCTTCCTAAGTGAAGTACTTTGCATTTGTCCTTATTGAATTTTATCCTATTTTCTTCAGACCATTTCTCCAGTTTGTCCAGATTATTTTTAATTTTAATCCTATCCTCCAAATCACTTGCAACCCCTCCCAGCTTGGTATCATTTGCAAATTTTATAAGTGTACTCTCTATGCCTTTATCTAAATCATTGATGAAGATATTGAACAGAACTGGACCCAGAACTGATCTCTGTGGGACCCCACTCAATATGCCCTTCCAGCTTGACTGTGAAACACTGATAACTACCCTCTGGGAAATGTTTTCCAATCAGTTATGCACCCACCTTATAGTAGTTCCATCTGGGTTGCATTTTCCTAGTTTGTTTATGAGAAGGTCATGCGAGACACTATCAAAAGCCTTACTAAAGTCAAGATATACCATATCTACCACTTCCCCGCATCCACAAGACTTGTTCCCCTGTGAAAGAAAGCTATTAGTTTGGTTTGACACAATTTGTTCTTGACAAATCCATGCTGACTGTTACTTATCACCTTATTATCTTCTAGGTGTTTGCAAATCGATTGCTCAAATATTTGCTCTATTATCTTTCCGGGTACTGAAGTTAAGCTGACTGGTCTGTAATTCCCCAGTTTATCCTTATTTCAGTTTTTATAGATGGGCACTATATTTTCCCTTTTCCAGTTCTCTGGATCCTCTCCTGTCTTCTATGACTTTTTGAATATAATCGCTAATGGTACAGATACCTCCTCAGTCAGCTCCTTGAGTATTCTAGGATGTATTTCATGAGATCCTGGTGCCTTGAAGACATCTAACTTGTCTAAGTAATTTTTAACTTGTTTTTTCCCTATTTTAGCCTCTGATCCTACCTCATTTTCACTGGCGTTCACTATGTTCGACATCCAGTCACTACTAACCTTTTAGGTAAAAACTGAAACAAAAACGTCATTTAATATTTCTGCCATTTCCACATTTTCCGTTATTGTTTTCCCCACCTTATTGAGTAACAGGCCTACCCTGTCCTTAGTCTTCCTCTTGCTAACGTATCTTTCAGGATCCATGGATCCTCACATCTGCCTATCACAACATGTGGTGTACCTCAGCCAATGCATTAAATGCTCCAACAACTACGTGGGTGAAATGAGGCAATCACTACACGCTCGAATGAACTCACTCAGGAAAATGATAAAAGACAAAAATACCCTGTCACCTGTGGGTGAACACTTTTCACAAAGCAATCACTCTATATCTGACCAATCAGTCCTCACCTTCAAAGGAAAACTGCACAACACTTTCAAAAGACAAGCCTGGGAGCTGAAATTCATAACTCTGCCAGACAGCAAAAATCATGGACTGAACAGAGACACTGGCTTTATGGCTTATTACCACAATCTGTAACCCTCTATCCCTCTGTTTTGTCCTATGACTGCAGAGATATTAATGGGACACTCTACCTTGAATGGTCCCTTACAATATGTGCTAACTACTTATGCTAAACAATCTGTTCTACCTTGCATTTAGCAGTGACGCTGGGAGTACCTTTCCCAGACCTGAAGAAGAGCTCTCTATGTCTCGAAAGCTTGTCCCTCACCAGCAGAAGTTGATCCAATACAAGATATTACCTCATCCACCTTGTCTCTATAGTACTGGAGAGCTCATCAAGATTTTGACAGGGCTCTCAAAGCTGCTCCTGAGGCTATGCTAAAAGTAACAGAATCCCAGGAAATCCTCTTTTACTATCAACAGATGCTGTTATCTTCACTTGTGCTCAGCAGCAATCCTCAGACATGACGTGACTTCTCTAAATGAAGCCTTTGGAAGAGTGTACCTGAGAGTTTCATGATATTGTATAAAGATTTGTTTAATTTTCCAATGTCAAATTCCAGGAAGTGGGGTCAATGCTGAGCCATTATACTAAAAATTCCAGCATCAGCAGCCCCAGACCAGTTAGGCACTCTGCAAAGTTAAACACTGAATGAAAATAGTGAATCAGGGAACAATCTGACCAAGAATAAAGCTGCTTAGACTCAGTCCTTCACTTCAGTCAAGAGGAATAGAGGGCACTTGCAGGATTAGGACCAATGACTGTAGGTAGCGGCTACTAAATACTCAGCACCTCTGAAAATCATGTCATTTTTATTTAGCAGCTTGATTATGGAGTTAGGTGCCCAACTTAAGGCACCTATATTTCAAAATGTTGGCCGTAGTTTTTAGATACATAGATTTTTAAACACAATCCCACTGTATTCATTGGACACGTTTGCCTTCAGCCCCACCCAGCGCTGCTGGATCCTGCATTTTTATTTTATTTTATTTTTATTTTGATAAATATATTCACAGTGCACATCCATGTATCCTTGACAAACCTCCTCAGTACATTCACGAAGTTCCCCACTCACTTCATCTCTCATTTTTGCAGCACAAAACCTGTATGTGAACATGACGACGGCTCTGATGCTCTTTGTGAACATAGTGCAGTTCAAAAGAACTTTGTTCAGAGGGGAGCTAATTTTCTTTCTTTCGCACCCCAACCATTGTTGAAGTGTCAAGGGAGCATCCCTCTCATCTCTCAGATTGATGGCATCGTCTAGGACTTCCCACATAGACAAGATAAACTAAAGGCTTCTGCAGACAGGTATGTAACTGTGGAGACAGCAACACTGCAGAAGAGGCCTCCTGATCAGAGGGAATGTTTGTCCCACAGTCAACTTTCTGGCACAGCAGTCACCTTTGACATGACTTGCTGAATAGGAGTTTGTTTTCTAATTTCCATGGTTCAGCCATAGGCCATGCAAAGTAAATACAAGTAAACGGGCAACAGTGGGTTCAAAGGAACATAAGACAAGTATTTCCCCCCTTGGAAGACAGTTTGGGTAGTGTTCACATGTGAATCAATCTGTTTTGGGTCTTTGAAGTGATTTTGATTAAGAAGAGTGGGGTTGAGTACTGAAAATTGATGGGGTCAACAAAAGAGTACCCATCTTTCAGTGCATACTACTCAGCCGCATCGCCTGTACGCCAGCATGCAAAGTTGCAAATGCGGCTGACACACAATACAACAGACCTTGGGAGATGTAACAAAAAAGGAATACTTCCTCAAACAGGAAAAGGTGTAGCCAACCTGGTCTTGAACTATCTAGAAAAATGGAAATTAGCCCTGGGAAAGTAAGGGGGGAAATGACAAGAAACTCCTATACATGGATAAGTGTGCAGTTGCCAGATCACTGAAAGGAACACAAATCAAAATCTCGCACCACATGTATATGACCTCTTGTCTGTGAGATGACATGCAATCAATTGAAACTATCTCCCACAGTGCTGGAAAGGCAATGGTCTGAGAACTTTCTGTCATGCTTAATGGGCACATTCAAAAGCACAAATATTCTAAGAAACAGATCCAAAAATATTTTTAAAATAATTAAATTGCATCTACTTTTACACCTAAGCACTTTATTCTTATTATTGCAATTATGTGTAGGTGCCCAGGTAATGGACCAGGACCCCACTGCTAGGTGCTGTACAAACACAAAACAAAAAAAACCTGTCCCTGCCCCAAAGAGCTTACAATCCAAATAACTTTCCAGCTGGACTTACTCTCAAACATTGTCTTGAGAAGCCACAAAAAACGATGTGCTTACTTACACCTCTCTACCTCTTCTCTAACCCTATCCCAACTCTCCCAAACAAAAATTCCCAAATCCGAATCTAGAAAATCTCTCAAAAGAGAAATTGAACCAATGTCTGTATGGAAGAGACTCATAAATGGACATAGAGTATAAATGGCTGAGGAATCAATATCACAACAATGATTTGAGGGTTGTGGTGGATAATCAGCTGAACATGAGATCCCAGTGTGACACTGTGGCCAAAAGACCGAATGTGATCTTGGGATGAATAAACAGGGGCACCTCGAGTAGGAGTAGAGAGGTTATTTTTTACTTCTATATTTGACACTGGTGTGACTGCTGCTGGAACACTGTGTTCAGTTCTGGTGCCCACAGTTCAAGAATGTTGGTCAATTGGAAAGGGTTCAGAGAAGAGCATTGAGAATGATTAAAGAATTAGAAAACATGCCTTGCAGTGATCGACTCAAGGAGCTCAATCTATTTAGCTTAACGAAGAGACGGTTAAGGGGTGATTGATTACAGTCTATACGTAGCCACACGGGGAACAAATATTTAGTAATGGGCTCTTCAATCTAGCAGAGAAAGGTATAACATGATCCAATGGCTGGAAGTTGAAGCTAGACAAATTCAGACTGGATATAAAGTGTAAATTTTTTACGGTGGGAGTTATTAATCATTGGAACAATTTACTAAGTGGTGTGGTGGATTCTCCATCACTGACAACTTCAAGATTGGATGTTTTTTCTGAAGATCTGCTCTAGGAATTATTGTGGGGAAGTTCTATGGCCCGTTTTATACAGGAGGTCAGACTAGATGAGCACAGTCGTCCCTTCTGGCCTTTGAATCTATGAACTACAAAACACCTAGTTCCACTTTTTTAAAGACTCCAATGGTAAGTTTCAATGTATGACTTACTTCTCTCATATTTATACTGCTAATAGACAATGGGACAAATTTACAGTTTTAAATTAACAAAAACTGGTGTACTTTACACTTTGTTCTGACCCTTTCTGTATATATGTTACACCAAGCCTTAGGCCATGTCTTCATGAGCACTTATGTCACCAAAATTTTTGTCTTTTTTGTGTGTGAAAAAACACCCCCTGAGCAACATAAGTTTTGCCGGCATAAGTGCTCGTGTGCACAGTGCTATGTCGACGGTTTTATTATGTCAACGGCTTAAAGCGGCTACATAAGCGCTCTTACAGTGGCACAATTGTATCGGTACAGCTGTGCTGCTGTAAGCTCGGAAGTGTTGACATAGCCTTAGACTCGTAAAATATTCATCCACTTGCTTAGATGCAACTTATACCTCCTTACATCATCTTTCAATTTGGTCCAAAGTCTCATGGAGCTGCATTTAAGGATGTCCGAGTTGGTATAATGCATACAACAAGAGGGTTGTAAGAGAGATGTTTTATTACTTTTAATGTTGTAAGTATTTGTTATTTGTTTAGAGCCAACAATTTGCTACGCATTGCACATTACACAAAGAGAAATACAGACCCTTTCCCAAATAGCTTACAATGAGCAGAAGTAGAAACAAAAAAGAGAATGCAGTTAGGTACTAGGATTGTCTCAGACTTCTAGACACATGTTCAGTGGTTTTTTTAGGGCATGGTGTATTATACTTACAGAATTGCAGAATCTGCAGCAAATTACTTGAATATCTGATTATCCGGGTTAAATTTTCTCCAAGTGTTAATTAATACTAAAGAGCTTAGCTTATTAGCAGAATGCATCATTAAAAGCTGCCAATCTCTTCTATACAACATGCTTAAATTGCCCAGAAAGAGAACTAAGTTACTGGGAAATTTGTTTTTGCACATTACTGGCATAACTGCTGAGATTCTGTTTGCCAATTACATTACATTGTTTCTGACTTCATATTACCTCATGCCATCTATCTTCTGTACAAAAGAAAGTGTGTTTAATAAATGTCTTACTTCAATTGTTATCTTTGCATGGAATAATGTGTTAAAAGGATCACAAATTCATGTTACTGCATGTACTATAGAGACAGCATTACTTGAGAGGAGATCACTCTCTTGGAGGGCAGTGCAAATCATATTAAGAATCTGGCTAAGAAGTCTATCCCATGGGGGCTACAGGGTTAGGGCTAGTCATTCTAGTTCAGTTACCTAAGTACAAGTCTTTTCTAGCATTATACTGCAGGCACACCCCCTTGTGCTGAGATGGTGTCAGTTTTCACAACACGTTTTCAGCAGGGTGCAGCAGGAAGTGAAGCTGGTGATTTGATAGGTGTTGCTCTTCTCTCTGAATTAGTACTGAACTAATACCCTCACCTGGTTAAGGACTATTTGATGATATAGGTGACATCCTTCAGACAAGACAAAAAACTGAGTTATGGTGGTCGTGGCAACATTTCTAAGAGTAAAGGGTCCTACCCAACGTCCAGGAAAGATGTTCTCTGTGGATTCTAGAAGTGCCACAGTGAACAATAAAAGCTGGTGCTAGGCGAGGATGCCCCAGTACTATGTTTCTCACAAAGTAAGCTAGTTTAGAACACAAAATTAAATGTCATGGCACATGAAGGTACAGGAAACCTCAGAGCAGAACTGTTGAAGCTCTCACAGTTCTAATGAAAATATAATGAATTGGGCTTTTTGTTTTTAGTTTGTCCTAGCCTTCCTCTAACAACCCCATCAAAATGGTCTATTAAACTAGCTAACTGAAATAAACACCACCACCACTCCCTTCAGAATGGGGGCAGAAGATGCAGATACAGAGATCACCTTGTGCCCATTTTAATAATAGATATCATGGTAGTGATCATAGCACAACAACCAAGAGAGAGAGAACTGATCTCTCAAAGCATTTTCCAGTGGGATAGATTGTTCTGAGGCAGTCTCTTCTTTGGTTGCCCTCTAGTCCTGCTCAAACTCTTCTCAGAATGCTGCATCTTGCAAATCAGACTTGAAATTATTCAGCTATGTCTGAACTCGGTTCACGTACTTAGTCAGCTCTTCTACTGCTTCTGTTCCCACCCTGTTAACAGAACAGACTGTGAGTGTTAATGCATGTTAATTTGCAGAGAAAGGGAACATCAACAAGGGGGAAAGACAGTGAGAAATGAACCAGGTTTCATGATTGCTCCTCACATCAGGTCCCAGTTACCCCTGGTCTGCTACGTTGTCCACTCTAGTAGTTGGTGTCTGGGTGGTCTGTTACCTCAACCCTCATTCTTTTGGTGGAGATCTTTTTCTTTTTTGATGATATGTTGCATATGCAAGAGAGGACACGGATTTCCCTGCACCAAGGAGTAATGCAAACTTTTGAGAATATTTCCATGCATTTGTTTGGACTATGTAGTGCAACATGGCTAGAGCTGGCTGGAAAATGGAAGAAAAAAAAACCAAATTACATTTTGTTTCTGTTGTTTATTGACATTTTCCAACCAGCTGTAACCCCTTAAAATGCATTATCTGAAAACCAGTATATAGCCATCATGTGTCACCATTGTTATCACTGATTGACACAATGAGGGCCTAATCACTTACGGGTGGGAAGGGGAATGAGTCACACTCCAAATTAGTGCAGCAGCACAATGTGGTCCTTTTCTACCTTTGTCTTGTGTTGTGCTGCATGTTTCTCGAGAACATTTTCTCTGGAGGATCTGGGTGGTGCAGAGCCAACAGCCTGGAACATTTACTGTCTGGTGACTGATGTATAAATTGCTGCTTGACCACTGACTCACACATTTGGGATGATGTGTGCACTTAGCGTGACTCAGCTTCCTTTTGGTCACACACATCTTCCTCACGTGCAAAGCTCTGCAAAATGGTGCAATAGCCTTTGAAAGTCAGTGTGCGAAAGAGCTGCCCAATGGGGATCAGATTCATCTATAAATGTTATTCTTGATTATTATGTATTGAACTATATGTATTGGAGGGGAGGGATAGCTCAGTGGTTTGAGCATTGGACTGCTTAAACCCAGGGTTGTGAGTTCAATCCTTGAGGGGGCCACTTAGGGATCTGGAGCAAAAAATCTGTCAGGGGACAGTACTTGGTCCTGCTAGTGAAGGCAGGGGACTGGACTCAATGACCTTTCAAGGTCTTTCCAGTTCTAGGAGATTGGTATATCTCCATGTATTTATTTATTTTTATGTATTGAACTAAAAATCCCAATCCTGGACCCATTGTGCTAACATTGCACACACACACATATGGAGTCCCAAAGAGCTTATAATCTTAGTATGTGATGAGAGAAAACAGGTGGGTACAATAAACAAATGAGGGAGCAGCACAAGTAGCATTGAGACTATTATGATTAGCATAACAAGCAGCAGTCACAGTATACCAGCTGCCTAACCATTGTCAAGTGTTGTGTAGGCAGTAAATAATTTCATGTCTGTATTACTGTCCACCAGATTTAACAAAAGCATGAAGCCACATGTGAACTCTTCTTTTTGCTTACAGCCTTGCAGTCAAATGACTTGCTGTATATTTGGGTTTGGGTCACTTGTCTTGAACCAGCCGTTCAGACTCACACTGGTACTGAAGTATGTTTGTCATATGTAAGTTTCTTTGTAAGAGTCTTATGCTGCTTTGGGGCCAGCATATCAGCCCATGTTTTGGGAGGTGAATTATCCATTTTTCCTGAGCATGTAGCCCAACTGCCACTCTTTTTCTCCATTAATTGTGCAACAGACCAGGAAAGCAAGGTCTTTGTTCTGGACTCACTTTTATCGTCTCCTCTCCCAGCGCAATGGCAGTGGTGCTGACTGTGATAAGCCTAGTTACCTGACTACTTCTGGGTATGTACGTTGCATCCTCACACTGGGTGACTCAGACCAATGCCATCTCTGTTTTAACAGTGTTTTTTTCCTATAAGAAACACAGAAATGAGGGATAGGAAGAGAGAAGACCAGAGAGACCGGAGAGCACAAAGTGCACAAAATAGGAGTGTAAAATGAATCCCTTCAACAACAACCCTTGAATAGCGACAGTTTGACAATACTGACTCTTCATATATTTGAAATCAAAGTAAATCTCCTGCTGAATTTGAATAGCATAGGATTGGATCTATCTATCTATCTATCTATCTATCTACCTCTTCTTCTAGCCTTAGTCTCATCTATATGGGGTCAGCTCTTCCAGTCCTTCTTTTCCATTCCAGTCTGTCTTGAAGCAGTTCCTCTGAAACGCCACAGCTAATCAAAGCTTTTTTGTATGATAACCATCCAGCTAGCATTGGGTCCTTTGACCCTTCTCTAACACTCCGCTTCTAAGTTGAACACTCTCTTTTTTATACATTCTTCCAATCTTCTTTTCACCCAAACCATCTAAGCCTAGATTCCCTCAGCTTCTCTATGATTGGCACCACCTTCTCTTTTCCCCTATTTCATTCATGCTGAACGTGGGCCATCCCAAGAGTCCAGTTTAGCATTTTCATTTCCACTATATTCAAGGTCTGCTCCAGTCTCTTCCACAGTGCCCAGCATTCAGAGCCATACAAAAGTGCAGGCCTAATTACCATCTTGTAGATCTTACTTTTCTATTTCATAAGGAATTTTCGTATCACAGATCACTCTGCTCACTTCTCTCTATTTAGTCCATGCTTTTGCTGTTCTGCTTATAAGTTTATCACTGAGTTCACCATTATTCTGTACTATTGAACCTACGTACTCAAATTTCTGTACATTTGGTAGTGGCTTCCCCCCCCCACCCCCACCCCCACCCCCACCCCCAACTTACAGTCTTGTCTTCCTGTAAGGTATCATTTGACCTCCTGAGGTCCCTTCCAACCCTGAGATTCTATGATTCTATGATTCTATGATTGAATCTACAGCCCTTATATATTGTTTTATTAATGCTGGTGTCCATGCCATTTCTTTCGAGTATGCACTTCTGTCTCTCTAAATCTTCTTCTCTTTTCTCTTTGTTCTCCCCCCACAAGCAGTACATCATCTGCAAAAAGCATTCCCCAGAGTACCACTCTCTGGATGTTTTCTGTGAGTGCATCAAGCACTTAAATGAACTTGATAGGCCTTAGTGCCAAGCCTTGATTAACTTCAACTCTTACTAGAAATTTTCAGTTTCTCCACTTGGCCCTATTTGAACACCTTTGGCATAAGTAGTAGCAGTGTACAGTTCTCATGTGGCCCCAAATGTAAGTCTCTGCCCTGACCTAGACATGCTGGACCATATTCATGATATGGTTTATAGAACCTTTTTTTCTGGCTCCCTCAAATTGCAAATTATACCATCTTAGTGTCCATAATTGCACCTTTTGTATACTTTCTGAATATAACCTAGTGACTTTAGAAGAGCCTAAGGAAATTAAGTAAGTGTAATTTACAAGATGTGAAGACCAGGAGAAGGTATACATATTTTCCACCTTAGACTCCACTGACTTACTTCTGAATCTGCTCACTATCTCTAAAGGTACAGAAAGGTCTATCAGCAAAAGTGCTTATGTTGATTTTTCCAGCTGCATTAATTAAACTTGCTTCAGTGAATGTCTTGTCAACACAGAAAAATTTGCTCTTGTGTAATTCAGCTAAGCTCAAATTAACATAGTGGTCCATAAAGCTCTGATTTTTTTCTGATGATGGCAATGAATGGGATAGGACAAAGAACAGCCCATATTGCAGTAACAGTTACCACCACATGTGAGAGGAACAGGCTTCCAGACTTTATTATTAGCTCAGATTTTTAGTTCTAAAAGACTTTCCCCTCTTCTTCTCTCCCTAGTGGTTTTTTGATACCTTAATTCCCTGAAGAAAAACGTCTGAAGTATTCCACCATTCTAGTCAGTCAGTTCTAGAGCTGAATGAACACATAAAAGCAAATATAAATCAAGATATGTGCACGACTAGATCATGATTTCCTTGAATTTATCCATAAGTCAAAAATACTAAGTTACTTTTTTTTCTACTCTCTGGACTTGATCACAAACAATTGGCAGCAAGTATTCAGTTCTCGGTATTTAAAAATCAATCACTGTTGGTTAGTTGTGATTGGTCACATAAGTCAAACAGTATTGTTTCCATTATCTGAATGAATGAATGTATCTCTTAAACTCAGACTAAGGAGTTGACTGGAGCTTTGACTCTCTCATGGGGAGGCAGAAATGTAAGGGGAGATTAGGAAAATTTAGAAAATTGTAAGTCTCAACAGAGCCATATAGAATTTGGCCAAGACATGATTCTGGGGCTGGGGTGAGGGGAAGGCCTCTGCTTTGCTGACTGGGTATAAAGTTTAAATGTAATTTCTTCCATAACATTCACACAAAACAACTGTGTGAATTCTGAAGGGTGCAGTTATACCTTGTGTGGCTGATTTAATTGCCTCTGTGCCTGAGCTCTGGAAGGGGGCTTTGGGAAGCCCTGTCCGCCCTCTGAGTCAATAAGCAGTGTCCCATTTTAAATAAAATATGCCATTTCTGGTGTGACTACTCAAGCATGCGAGCTTCAAGTTCACTTTCTGCAAACCCTGTGCAATTGAAACCTGACCACTCATATGTTTGCGGGAAGTGAATTAAACAAGGGTGGAACAGCAAGGCCAAAAGCAAGATCATTTTAAAATTCTTGTGAATGCTCACAGTAACGTTTTCAGGGTATGATCCCAGCTGTAGTCGATACACAAAGTCATTTCATTGTCCCAGGCATTCCTACTTAAAGAAGGCCATTTCATCATCAAGAAACAAATACATTTTATATATGTCATGTATTTATCTTTTACCTTCCTTTCAGAAAAAGGTTGTTGGAGGGGTGGGATTTGGTGTAAACTGAGATTTACCGAGTGGTGTGAGGACACAAAGGGTTCATTGTTAGGACTGCAATCTGTCATGCAGGAAGGCTGTCATAGAAGCCTAGAAAAGGAAAACAATGAAACACAACAGTTATGTTACAGAAAGAGACTTTAACTCACCTTGGGTCTGCTCGGCTTTAGCTTTCCATGTTGGACCACCTGCCAGGAAATGTGTGGCAGGCTGACCCTCCCCAACTTTAAATCACTTCTGAGAGGTAGAACTTCATATAAAATGAGATGGACGATGGGCCTGGTAAAGAAAGAGGAGAGATTTATAACTATACAATATTTCTCTCTTTTGAAAATTAAATGGCACGTTAGAGAAAATAAAAAGGGGTCCACTGAAAGGGGCAATCCCATGCATGACCAGTTCAATATTTAGGACCTAGTGGACGAATGGCATAAGTATATAAATTAAAGGAAGTTATTGTTTTGTAAGGTAAGAGTTACAAAAATGAAGGGAGTTCTATGCTTCTCCAGGTCTTCAATAGAGTTTATGTCCTTAAAAAGAAACACTGAACAATAATCTCCCATGCATGCAGTGTGTGGCTGGTATTTTAACAGGCCCTCTTTAGAAGTTGCATCCACAATGAAGAAAGAGAAGGAATCACAGCATGATCCTCATGTCAATCTGTAGGGACAGCTTCATTAGATTCAACCCTAAGCTGATTGCAGGTAAGTGACTTTGTAAAAATATAGGATAAATGAAGGGGCAGATGTTATCCTTGGAAACGTAAAAAGATGTGAGATTTTCAAGGGTAGTTGTGTACATCTTCTGGATTTTGGTAGTGTGTCAGAATGCACGATATAGTTGCTACATGACATCTTACCTAATGGAGAGGAATTAATGGGCACTTTCGGTTCGGAAATCACGATATTAATATCTCAGCCTTAGGAGTTACTATACCTACAGCAGTGCCTGAACACATTGCCCCCAATCCTCAGCTGGTGCAAATTGACATAACTCATCTAAAGTCAATGCAGCTATGCCAGTTTTCATTAGCTGAGGATCTGGCCCTTTGTCTTGAAAGATATGGGATAAAAAAAATCTGTCGTAAACTACTGAAGTTTGGCTTACAAAGTCCCAATAAGTTAGCTCTTTATTCTTTATCAGGGAAGTCTGCACACAATGAAAACGTGGACAAGGGAAATTTGCACAGCATTTAACTTAGGTCAAAAAAACAAGTAATTTGTTAAGTGGCAAGGGCACCAACGCGTGCCATGTCACGCTGGATTTTCTTTAAAAATAAAAAAAATAACAAAGTTAAACTTTCAGTCAACCTGAAAATATTTGCTTTTTATGGGGGCAGTGCGGAACGAATGGGACAGCAAATCTTTCTTCAGTGGTCCATTTTCAGAGACTGAAAAGCTCTAAAGAGTGAGTGGGAAGAGAAGGAAAAGGAGGGGTTGCTGAGAGCGAGAAAAGATGGGGTGGAAGAGAGTAAGCAAAAAAGGAAACAGAAAAGTGAGGACAAATGAAGGAGAGTGAGAAAAAGAAAGAAAGAAAGAAAGAAAGAAAGAAAGAAAGAAAGAAAGGAAAGGCCAGTACACACTGAAGTAAATATGGTGTTATCAGAGGTCACAATATTAAAAAGTATACCAGGCATAGAAATCAAACCTGACCTCTCCTATGACTAGACTAATACATTTTTGATAATTCAGTATAATAGATTATTTTAAAGAATCATTCAGCTGCACAAAAGAAAGCCTCTGAAATCAGCCAAGGACAGAAAGAAAGAAAGAAAGAAAGAAAGAAAGAAAGAAAGAAAGAAAGATCAAATGTCACACAGAGAGAATCCAGGAACAAACCACAAAGCTAAAAAGAAAATTCCTGGTGTCCATGAACAGCTAACAGAATCCGTTCAAACCCGAAAGGCCAGGGTGTTCTCTATTTTTAACAGGACGATTTCACCCCATCAGATAATTAGTTAATATTTGTAAAATGTGTGACATTCTTGGATCAAGTGCAAATGAATTACTTCTTAATTATTGATGAACTTGACTATTCACAGAAAAGTCTTAATTTTACTGAGTACTTTCCAAAAAGGAAAATATGCTGGGAGGAATCTAAAAATTGAATAATCATTTTAATCTACAAATATATGCTAAGAATATTTGCTTCTAGCTGATCATGATTTTTAAAACGCTTTTGTTTTGTAAATTACACACACACCCTCCCTGGCTCAAACCATTTTTTCAAAGATGCACTCCCTTTCCCTTGTTATTAATAAGCTTGTTTCCGTTATTTCAATGGGCTTTTTTCTTATTGCTCAACATTACTTTTCCCTGCTCCTACCACTGCACAACAGACCTACCCTCTCTAAGCAGGCATTTCTATTTACTTATTTACTATTACTTCCCTCTCCCCTTTACACATGCAAGGTCAGAACAGGCAGCTGTTATCATCTATTTATATGTGAACGCACATTATTTCAGCTTTTTTTGTTCACAGTAGCTGTATTTTAGATTTAACAGGGGTATATACATTCTGCATTTTTGCACGGTGCTTTTGAACAGTCATTGTTTTAATAATTAATTAAAATAATAGAGTAAAACAATATTGTACTTGTAATCTCTCTCTCTCTCTCTCTCTCTCACACACACACACAGTGAAAGCAGGACTGCTGGATAGTTTTGACCTCCAGTGTCCGCAAAATGAGCAATGGACAATATAGAAGGTTGGCTGCTTCTATACAGACCTGCTTTTGTGTTCTTGTCCAGGGCTTGATCCTTGGAACCCTGTGCGCTCAGTGGATGCCAGGGAGATAGATGTGATCTGTTAGCCTCATCCGGAGCCGGCAGCTGAGCCACTTTCACACAGGGAGGCAGGTATGGCAATGCCTGGGTAACAGATGAGAACCCATGGGGAGCCCTTGACTATGGAGAATGAAAAATCAAAAGAAACCATATTGGGCACAGATACAAAAGGAGTCCCCTGTTCCTTTTCTATCCTCCCTTGTTCCTTTTCTCTTCTTCCTTACTAGGCTGTAATGAATGTGGAAAACTGCTTTCCCTCTGGAAGTATTCGAGTACACATAGGCTCCAGATGCTATTCTATGCAAATACTTCCACTGCTTTCCTGCCCGAGAGCATTTCATGTTAACCCTTCTGCTGATCCATTTGCTGTTTTTCTCTCTCCATATAGTGTGTGTAAGCAGGGGGGCGTTACTTCAAATACATAATTTTCCTCAAGGGGCAGTTTTTTACATATCATGTAGTGCATTTTTAACAAGTTTCTGGTGTTAAAGTAAATTTGACGCTTTAGTCAAGTCACCTCCTGAAAAAAAAAATCAGTTGGGTCAAATTCTATCATTGTTGATACACACACAGCTCCCACTGAAATCAGTGCAAGCTGATAAGCCAAGGCAGAATTTGTCACAAAGTAAACAATAGCTAAAAGAGTTTTATAAATTTTCAAAAGCTCTGGCTGGTCTAAGTGTTTTCAACTGGGTGAAAGGAAAACACGATGCAAAAGAACTCTAAAGAACTCCTGTCAGGTACTGAGTGACATTCGACTCCTGTTGACTGTTGATAGGTAAATAATACAGAAATTATCAACCACTTAACGTTTGCCATCACTTACCTAATGTAACCACGCAGAGCTTCCTAAGATTATTCTTATATCTAGCAAGAAAATAAGAATCTTGCTAGAGCAGCATGCCCCCTCTAATGTGTTCCCGTTAAGCTGAAACTTCTATCTTAACTAAATCCTTTAAATTTTTGAGGAAAAGTAAACATATTTACTGAGGTTATGTAGCATGCTACACCTTTAACTATTTTTATAGTTATTCTTATTTATAATCACCCAGTTTGGAACAGTGTCTGGTTATGATGATACCCTCTTTTCTGGCATTCACATACAAGTTAGTCTTTTTTCTAGGAGATCTCTCCACACATGGTTTTGAGGATCTCTTACCTCATTATCCTGGACACCATTGTTTGTTTGTTTTCTATTGAATACCCAAAGGTGAACTCCTGGTCCCATTGGGACCCCAATAGGAGTTTTGCCATTAACTTCATTAGGGTCAGGATTTCTCCCAAAAGATCTTCCCTCTCAAGACAAATACCAACATGAAGGGAGAAAAGCCACAGAAATATCAGCAGAAGGCAAGTCATTAGGCAATGAGATACCAAGGAGAAGAAAATATGCTTCTTAATTGACATAGCAAGTCATGAGTCAATGTACTATCCAATCCAGGCCTCAATGCCCCAAAGAACACAAAAATGAGGAAGTTAGTTAAGTAGAAATTAAAAGGAACAATCACAAGGATGAAATGCTTGCTAATTGCATGGAGACTATTTAAAAACACCATTCTAGAGGCTCAAATTATATGAATACCCCAACTTAAACAAAAAAACATTAAGAGGACCAACAAAAATACCACCATAGCTAAATAGCAGAGTAAAAGAGGCAGTTAGAGGCAAAAAGACATCCTTAAAAAATTGGAAGTCAAATCCTACTGAGGAAAATAGAAAGGCGCATAAACTCTGGCAAGTCAAGTGTAAAAATATAATTGAAGAGCAACTAGCTAACGACATAAAAAATAGCAGCGATTTTTTTTAAGTACATCAAAAGCAGGAAGGTTGCCAAACCATCAGTGGGGCCACTGGACAATTGTGATGGCAAAGGAGCACTCAAGGAAGACAAGACTGTGGCAGAGAAGCTAAATGAATTCTGTGCATCAGTCTTCACTGAAGAGGATGTGGGGGAGATACCCACATCTGAGCTATTCATTTTAGGTGAGAAATCTGAGGAACTGACCCAGATTGAGGTGTCAATAGAAGAGGTTTTCAAACAAATTGATAAATTAAACAGTAATAAGTCAACAGAACCAGATGGCATGCACTGAGAGTTCTGAAGGAACACAAATATAAAAATGCATAACTACTAACTATGGTATGTAATCTATGGTTTAAATCAACCTCTGTACAAGATGACTGGAAGGTAGCTAATGTAATGCAGGTTTTTTAAAAAGGCTGGAGGTGATCCTGGCAATTACAGTGAAATAAGCTTAACTTCAATACCAGCCAAATTCATTCAAACTATAGTAATGAACAAAACTATCAAACACATAAACACAATATATTGGGGAAGAGTCAACAGGGCTTTTGTAAAGGGAATTCATTCCATACCAATCTTTTAGTATTCTTTGAGGATGTGATGTGGTTAAGAGTGATACAGTCAATATTGTGTAGTTGGATTTTCAGAAAGCCTTTGATAAGGTCCCTCACCAACAGCTATTAGGCAAACTAGGCAGTTATGGGTTAAGAGGGAAGATCCTTTCATGGCTCAATAACTAGTTAAAAGACAGGAAGCAAAGGGCAGGAATAAATGGTCAGTTTTCACAATGGAGAGAGGTAAATAATGGGGTCTCCCAAGAATCTGTACTGGGACCTGTACTGTTCAATGTGGTCATAAATGATCTAGATAAGGGTCTGAACAGTGAGGTGGCAAAATTTGCTGATGACACAAAATTATTCCAACTACTTAAGTCCAAAGCTGACTGTGAAGAGTTATAATGGGATCTCACTAACCTGGGTGACTGGGTGACAAAATGACAGATGAAATTCAGTGTTGGTAAATGCACAGTAAAGTGCGCTGGAAAAAATAATTCCTATTATGCATACAAAATGGTGGGGTCTAAATTAGCTGTTAGATGTATTTGAATTAGAAAAAGTACCCAGAAGGGCAACAAAAAGGAATAGAGATATAGAAACTCTTCCAAACTTGGAGAGATTAAAAAGACTGGGACTGTTCAGCTTAGAAAAGAGATGACTAAGGAGGTGGGGCATTTGATAGAGGTCTATAAAGTCATGACTGGTGTGGAGAAAGTGAATAAGAAAGTATTGTTTACCCCTTCACATAACACAAGAATTAGGGACCAACCAATGAAATTAATAGGCAGCAGGTATAAAACAAAAAAAAAGGAAGTACTTCTTCACACAACACACAGTCAACCTGTGAAACTCGTTGCCAGGGGATGGTGTGAAGGCCAGAAGAATAACTGGGTCTAAAAAAGAATGAGGTAAGCTCATGGAGGATAGGGCCATTGATGGTCATTAGCCAAGATAGTTAGGGATGTAACCCCATGCTCTGGGTGTCCCTAAACCTCCAACTGCCAGAAGCTGGGACTGGACGATGGGATGAATCACTTGAAATTGTCCTGTTCTGTTCATTCCCTCTGAATCAGCGGGCACTGCCTAGCGTCAGAAGACAGGATACTGGGCTAGATGGACCATTGGTTTGACCCAGTAAGGTCATTATTATGTTCTTCCCAAAAATATCTTTCCAGCAGAACCTCTCTCTCT
Source organism: Macrochelys suwanniensis (assembly GCA_033296515.1). NCBI lineage: Eukaryota > Metazoa > Chordata > Testudines > Chelydridae > Macrochelys > Macrochelys suwanniensis. Next base: position 99,111,078 of record CM065777.1, read on the forward strand.
CCATTTATGGACCTTAATTTCCTATGTCACTCCTTAATAAGAGTGATATTAAGGCCCTATGTTTCTGATCAATCAGAGCCACAGTCAGTCTAAGTCCTACCCTGAACACATATGTCAGTTACTTAGTTTTGTTGGAAAGAATTGGCAAGGGGGTCTGAGATAGAAGAGAAGGAGAGAGAGAGAGAGAGAGAGGGTGCCCGGGGTCTGATCCTGGACTGAACACCGGGCATTCCCATTGATTCACAAATAGAGATAGAGGAATATTTTATTAGACCAAATATTTTAAGGCCCCCTTTGGGTCACTGGACTGGATGATACAATGGCTCATTCCTTAATATGCCATGATAAATGTACTGCAGATAGATTTGAAGTACTACATATACAGTAGTATTAAAAAACTTCAAAAACAGACTCCAACGAGAAACTGCAGAACTGGAATTAATTTGCAAACTCGACACCATCAAATTAGGCCTGAATAAAGACTGGGAGTGGATGGGTCACTACAAAAAGTAATTTTCCCTCTGCTGATACTCACACCTTCTTGTCAACTGTTGGAAATGGGCCACCTTGATTACACTGGCCTCATTAGCACTACAAAAGTAATTTCCCCTCCCTTGGTATTCACCCCTTCTTATCAACTGTTGAGAATAGGCCACTTCCACCTTAATTGAATTGGCTCGTTAGCACTGACCCCCTACTTGGTAAGGCAACTTCCATCTTTTCATGTGCTAGGATATATATTCTGCTTACTGTATTTTTCACTCCATGCATCTGATGAAGTGTGTTATAGCCCACGAAAGCTTATGCCCAAATAAATTTGTTAGTCTCTAAGGTGCCACAAGGACTCCTCGTTGTTGTTACATATACAGTAGTTATTCCAGGGCTTGATCCTATTCCTAGTGAAAGAAAAAGCACCCCTCCCACACGATTATCCCCTCAGATTGTATCTGCTAGCTAGTCAGGCTGCAGTCAGATATTATAGGAATGTGGACACATCCATAGTAGTTTCATAAAATGAGAGAGTGATCCACATTGTGTCTACATGTAAAATGAGATTTTCAAAGTGGACTAAGGGATTAAAGCCCAGTTACAATTAATTTTAGTAAAAACTGTGAATCAAAATCCCCAGGGCTGCTTTGAAAATTGCAGCAGTAGTAATCCTTCCTTTTTTCTGAACTAGCTTCCTTCTAGCCAATGAAAATAAAGGTTGCAGATACAGCCAGATTAATCTGCTTCAAAACAGAGACAATTCTAATTTCAGTACTAAGCAGGGTCCTTCTTTCAGTAACAATCATTAACAGAGCTGAAGAAGTGCTTTGCATATTCTGTCAGAGCTTGCCTCAGATGGCTTCTCGGTTTCCTGCCCAATACAGTCAAGGATCTTCCCTGGCATCTCCAGTCATGGAGATACTCTTCTCCTGATATAACGGCAAACTTAATTTTTTCTAGATAGTCCTGCTCTGAGGTGATGGGGAAAGGTGCAGTCTGTCTGGATGCTTTTTATGACACTCACAAATAGTGCAATTCCCACAAATAATTCTTTCTGTGTCTGGTCCTGTTGGGACTTAGTGCTGATGTGGCTTTTGTTACTGTTTCACTAGACTTTTCCGCACTTCCAAAGATTCCTGTAGATATTCTCTTCCATGGAATATATTGTATCTAGCTTGCACTTGACATCCAGGATAGAGTAGAAGGACAATAATGATATGGACTCATGTCTGGGATTGTTCTTCCAGAAATCTATGAACATCTCCCTTACTAAGCCTCCCATTGATTCTAGAATCCAAAGATATCTTAGAAGCTAGGTTTTCTACCAGTTTGCTAGAGTCTTTTTTGCTGATATTTCTCCAGCAGAAAGCACAGGAATCTGCTAAGTGCCGAAACAAATCTCATACATTATCCCCATTGATTTCCTAAGTGACTGGTTCAAATGGGCCAGGGATGTTCACTGAACTGTCAGTTTACTGGATAGTGGTATATATGGCCTTTTTGTTTGCTGATAAAGGTGTAGATGAATTTTAGTTCTATTAGAAGCCTCTCAAGCAATCTGAAAGTGGAGTTATAATATTTATTTACTTCACATGAGTGATGTGAAGCTTAATTCCAGGGTGGATTTGATTTTAATCAAATTGATTTAAATCGCTAGTTAGGAAGACTTGATTTAATCATGGATTTCTACATAAAAGTGCATTCTTGTTGGTTGCTTATAACCTTAATACATATTTTTCACAACTCACAAATAGATGTAGGTTTCACTTTTAGAAGGTACACACTATACATTTTTTAAGTGATTTATTTTGAAAACATTTCAGATTCGTTTTACAGCTATATCAGAAAATGAATGATTGTTTGGTTATTTCATTTACCAAAGGTAATTGAAGCAGATATTTATGAAGTCATTGGGAGGTGAACTATCTCCAATTCAACAGGTTAATCATTAATATTTGGAGGATTTTCTTGCCATGCTGTATTAGTAGGAGACCATCACCAGACAAACATTTAAATTGTTTTATTTAACTAAAACAACATTATGTATTCTGGATTTTTTTCTTCAACAGAAAACATATAACATTTTAACAAAACAAGCATATGATTTTTTAAATTTAAACATTCAAGTTTTTAAAAATCAGGTTTGTTTTTGTTAAAATTGTTTTTAACTAAAATTGTTACATGAAATATTTAAAAAAACAAAAAAACAAAAATTAAATCGACTATATCGGCCAGGTCTTAAAATATTGGCTTATGCAGCTAACTCAGTTGTCTTCACCTTCATTTTCCTGTTTGTTCATAATCTGGAAAAGAAAAACAAGCTTTCCTGCTTTTTCAGATCCCAAACGATTTCTCAATTTGGAATGAATTTGTCCAAAGGAAGAAAATATTCTTTCTACACTGGCAGAAGAAACTACTGCTGTTAAAAGTGAGATTATCACTTCAGCAGTCTCTGAATCCAAGTGCTTAAGTGACTTCCACCAGTTCACTGGTGTGCCTTTCTTTAAAACATCATCAGCAAACATATATCTCTTGAATGGTTTTTATTCCCAAACTGGGTCTCTTTTACGGCCTGCTGCCATTATAGGTTTTCCCTTTTAGTGAGAGAATGCTGTGGTAGATCTCAAATCAATGAAGGTCCCTAATCCATGAACTATTGGAACACATTTACAAAACTTTTCTTAAGTTTCTATACATGAATATATTGTCTCATACTATAGAATTAGAATGTATAAACCCTATTCCATGATGAGATATCTTTGAACTATAATGTATCTTAAAACTATCTTTAGATAGATTTTTTCCTCAAAAAGCATTTTATCAAAAAAAACCCTGATTTAAATAAAAATATCCGATTTTTTTGATTAAAAAAAACCCCATTGATTTTTATCCACCCTTTTTAATTCACAAATGTTTATAACTCACTTTGAAATCTGTAGGTGGAAGAGGCTACAGAACTGCAAGATACTAATAAGGAAAAAAATAAATAATTTAAGACATAGAACTTTCTGCATCGGATATTTTTGCACATTTTTGTTTGTTTTTTGGTTTTGAGCTAAGCCACCAGCAGCAGCAGTTCAGAAGTAAGGGTAGCAGTACCACAATCCCTCTACAATAACCTTGCGACACGCCCCCAAGTCCTTTTTGGGTCAGGACCCCTACAAGTACAACACCGTGAAATTTCAGATTTAAATAGATGAAATCGTGAAATTTATGATGTTTAAAATCCTATTACCGTGAAATTGACGAAAATGGACCGTGAATTTGTTAGGGCCCTATATATAACACATTTGAACCACTGGTAACTGTTGGTTATACTAGAAAGTCATTTAGGGCCCAACTTTACAAAAACAGTATGTGAGGCTTCTGCTCCCACACTAGGAAAAATAATCTTTTCCTTTGTATTTCAACAAAAATCAAACCACAGTGCTGGGGCAGTGGCTTCCCAGGAAAACAGAGATGTCAAAGCATTTAAGTGTTAATTCAGGCCAGTTCTAAGAGATACTCTGGCGATAGGTGCCTTAATAATACCTTTGAAATTAGTGTGCACAGGACATAATAAAGCACAAGCAAGCTGGGATCTGAAGTTCAAGGTGGAGTCTGCCTCTTACATCATCACTTGGCTTCTGTTAAAATGTAGCAGACACTGCTGTTTGTGTACAAGACAGAAAAGACCCAGATCATCTTAGATGCCACCACACACAAAATGCAGGGGGGTGGGGCGGAAATAGTCATTTTGACCCAGACATGGGGCTGGCAGCGCAGATGACCTTGGTTCTTCTCCTCCCAAAATCTCCCCTGAAGCATCATGTCCTACATTTATCCCTTAAAGGTGTTTGTGTGCATGACTGTGTCTGTGCATGCATGTGTATATGCATACAGTGCTCTGTACCCCACTAGTTTCCCCATTGTGCCCTGTTTCCCCCCCCCACACACACACACACATACCCAATGCTGTGTCCTCCTCTTTCCTGGCTTCTTCTCCCACCTGCTCTGTGTTCCCCTGTGCCACCCCTGTGCTCTGTGCCACCCCATCTCCAATGTTCTGTAGCCTCTGATGTCCCCCTCAATCTATGCTCTGTGTATCTCCAGTGCCTGCTCCCCCTCAGTGTCGTCTGTCTCCCAGTGTCCTCCCCATACTCTCTGTCTCAACTTTTGGGGGTCCAGTCCTCCCAGCAGCAATTCCTTCCCCCATTTGGAGAGTATGTGGGGGAGGGGAAGGGAAGGGGGATGAGGGGCATAGGTACCCTCTGCCCTCTTCTCTCTGCCCCAGGTCTGTAGAGAGAGGACTCTTGCTCATACTTCCTGTGAGTGCTGCCAGCGGGAGGGAAGCTGAACCCTCCCTCCATTGGCTAAGTCTGGAGCTGCCTCCGCCTTGTGGGTGAAGTCTCCAGTTAGGCAGCCCACAGGGGTAGGAGTGGGGTGATCTCAGAAGCTGCTGCTGTACTTTTGGGGCTTGAACTGGCATCCCCTTTCCTCTCTTGCAGCCCCTCCACCACAGGCTCCTGGCTGGGGGAGACATTTTTGTCCCGCCCTCTATGAAAACTGGATGAGAAGCAGAATGTTCCTCCCTTGCCCCGAACCTCTCCCATGCTCTGTTAGGAGAGCGTTCTGCAAAAAAAGATGTCTGTATATATGCAGATAGTTAGTTGATAGATAAGGTGCCAGACCCAGTAGATGGCACTCAAAAATACACAGCATTGTTTTTCTAGGACCAATTAAAGTTATTGTTGTGTATTGCAAATGACTTCTGGTGTGCAGCTCTTTACATGCAGCTGGTTGCATCTGTGCAAGCCATTCTTCTAAAGGTGCGTTTGCTTTGCAACTCGGGCAGTAATGAAAACTTGATTTGGTCAGTAAAGCAAACAATTAATGTATGGCTGGAAAACACACAGGGATTAGATATGGGAAACATGAATGTATCATTCTTACAAAGCCACTCTTCTGATCATAACTGCACTTTTAGGCAGTCAGTTTTAGGGTCTTTTATTTTTCCTCTTGGTAAATATATTCTACAAAGTAATTACTACTACAAGTTTAACACTGTATTTAGTACTAATATTATAATATACGATGACCAAGGGAGCCATTCTGAGTTAAACCACCATAAAAAATATATATAGGTGAATATATAACCTATAAAACAAAATGTCTCTGTGTGTGCAGTTTGTTTATAGAATTTCCTGTGCTTCTGAAAATGACTTTAATTCAGAACCAGAATGGCACTCATTCACTCACTGGATCATCAAAGCTAGTGGAAAGGCTTTCTTTCCTCAGTCTTCATTGCCAAAGAAGTTGGAGAGACACCTACCCCAGTACCAGGGAGGACTTTGAGGAATTTCAGAGAGACCTAAACAAGGTAGGTGAATGGGCAACATGATGGCAAATGGCAAATGAAAAGTAATGCACATTGGAGGGGGAAATGTAAACTACTACCACACCTTGAAGAGTTCCAAATTAGCTGCATCAGCTCAGGAAAGGGACCTGGGTGTTGCTGAAGACAGTTAAAAAAAGACATCTAGTCAATGTGCAGCTATGGTCAAAACACAAACAAGATGTTAGGATACATAAAGAATGGGATGGAGAATAATACAGAGAATGTTATGCATGTATATAAACCAGTGGTGTGGCCTCACGTTGAATGTGCAGTATTGGTCCCTCCATCTCAGAAAAAATACTGCAGACTAAAGGGGGTGACAAGAATGGCCAATGGCATGAAGAAACTCTCATGTGAAGAGTGATTGAAAAGATTAGGATTGTTTCCCTTAGAAAGGAGACCCATAAGAAGGGACGTGACAAAAGTGTATAAAATAATGAATGGCATAGAGCAGGGGTTTCCAAAGTGGGGTCCCTGAACCCCTGGGGATCTGCCATGGGTTACATGGTGGGGTCCATCCCTTGAACCAGGGCCAGAATGTGTTCGAATGGCATTCTGGCACTTTACCCGCACAGAGGATGCCATTTTGTTCTCAAAATGGCGTCCTCTGCACCGTGTGACCTTGCACATACAATGCACGTAAGGTCACATTGGTGGGAGCATTCCCACACTGCCAGGAGCATTCCCACACTGTGGGGGCGTCCCACTAGTACCAGAAATGAACGGCGTCCAGGACACTTGGTAGGATGCCAAAAGGAACCTTGGGAAGGGAGGGAGTTTGGGAACCACTGGTACAGAGAAAGTAGAGATGGAACGTTTGTTCTCACTGTCTTAATGAAATTAAAAGGTAGAAAACTGAAAATGTATAATTAAACTGTGGGACACATTGCCACAGGAAGTCACTGAAGCCAAGAATTTAGCAAGATTCGAAAAGAGACTGGAGATTTCTACGAATAACAAGAATATCCAGTTATAATTAATAACAAAAAATTGGAAGGGATACTAAACCTTTTGCTTCAGTGTTTAAGCCAACCTCTAGCTACTGGAGTCCAGAATGAGACTTAATGTGGGGGACAGATTATCCCACATTTCTCTATTGCAGTTTCTGACACTTTCCTCTGAGGCACGTGATTCTGGCTACTGACAGAGACTGAATATTGAACTAGACAGAACTCTGCTGGTGATCCAGTGTGACAATTCTTATGTTCCTATGTGACAAAGGCTGAGCAAGCAGTTGTGAGTTCACAGTAAAATTGAGTAACTTGGAGGGATAATGTGTCTGGAATGTTTTTCTTGTTAAATTCTTAGCTCCTGGTCCTGCGAGCAGCTCTGTATGGGTAGATTCCTGTGCCTATTCGGAGCAGCTCTTAGCTGTTACTTAACCGTGCTGTCATTCTCTTTTTACTCTGTCTTCACAAATGAATGTCTCCAGCCCTCTAACTCTTTTTATTGCTTTTCTGATTATGACGTGCCCAGAACTAAATGCCACATTCCAGGGATGGTTGTCCCAGAGCTTATGGTGAGTTACTTTACTTATTATTAATGATTAATTATTATTATTGTTGTTGTTGTTTGTTGTATTACCATACAGTCATGGAGCAGGACTCCATTGTGCTAAGTGCTGTACAAATACAGAACAATCAGACATTTCCTGCCCCAAGGAGTTTACAATCTAAGTACTGTTGACTCCTTGCTCTGTGATGTGATGCCTCTGCACATGAAGCCCTAATCTGTGGTCCAGATTCTGATACCCTTTCTCAAGTTGCGCAGCTGAGTCAGTGAGACTGCTTGTGGCATACCGTGCTATTCAACAGATGTTGAGTATGAACCTGGATCTGCCCTTTTAGTAACTATTTCTTCTGCCCATCACACTTCAAACTCATATCTGATTATAGTCTAAGAAGCATTCTTAAGTCTCTTTCAGCATTCCTGCTTTCCAGGTGTCTACCTCCTATTGAAAATTGCTGGTTTGGATTATTCTCATTATATTAACTTGCATTTTCCAAAATAGATTCATGTTTTGCTATTACTTGCCTACATTTCTAACCTGTCTGGGTCCCTTTGCATTTTTTTCTCCATTGCCACTGGTACTGCTTTTCTATACTTGCTTGTCTGAGGGCCAGATTACTGATGTTATTGAGACTGTAATCAACTCTGGAACTAAGAAGATCTGGATTCAGCTGCCAGCACTTGGGCAGGTCATGAGATCTCTCTGCACCTCAGGTGTCCATCTGTAAAATGGGAAGACCAATATTTTTTCCTTTCTACTACTCTGTCTGTCTTTTCTCCTTAGATTGTAAATTCTAGTGCCTTGCACACTCGGGCCCCAATCTCAGTTGAGGCCTCCAGGCAGTATTGTATTACAAATAAACAATACATAATCATTTTCATTAGTAATATGCCTGCTTGCAGAGCAGCAGCTGAGGGTGGGCCTGCTGGAGGCTGTAGCAGCAAAGAGTTCTTCAGATGTAAGCTGGGTTTGTAAATATTTGTGGTGCTCTTGATCGCAAAGCAGAAAACTTTGTGTAAAGAATGTTATGGCTCTTTAAAAGCCTAACACACATGTGAGTGTTTTCTTCAGCCAGAATCCACAGCAAAAGCATGAAGTATGTCTCTTTTCTGCTACGTTCCAGAGAGGAAAATGAAGTCCCTGCCCAGTTCTTATCTAATTCTCAGAGAGATTCTTCTATCCTGATTCATATTTACACACTTAGTGGCCTCCCTGTTCCCTTTTCTAGTGTGTGAGTGGGGGTGGTGAGCATGATTAATTGATTCCTCACAGATGGCCCAGCCCTCCTCCCTGTAAATCCCTGCACTCCTGGGAGGCAACCGGGGTCCTTCCATTAGCCAGAGGAGAGAGTTAACCTCTTTCTTGCTGGGCTATGCTGCTAGTCCAGTGATTCTCAAACTTTTGTACTGATGACCCCTTTCACATAGCAAGCCTCTGAGTGCGACCCCGCCCCTTTATAAATTAAAAGCACATTTGTATATATTTAACATCATTATAAATGCTGGAGGAAAAGCGGGGTTTGGGTTGGAGGCTGTCAGCTCACGACCCCCCATGTAATAACCTTGTGACCCCCTCAGGGGTCCCAACCCCCAGTTTGAGAACCCCTGTCCTAGTCGGAGAGGTGTTCATAATGTTAGCTTTTAATATTTCATATGAAAGTATTGGCTTTTGTGTTTTTGCTTAGGCGTGGGGGATAGAAGGTTACTTGCCGTTAGCTGGAATGACAGAATAGATCACTCCACTGGAATACATATTAGAATCATAGAACCATACCTAGTGAGAAGGAACTGCAGGGGTCATCTAGTCTAACCCCCTGCCAAGATGCAGGATTTGTTGCTTCTAAAACCATCCAAGACAGATGGCTATCCTGTTACCTGGGTTCATAGTTAGTATGCAATGAAGCCTGAGTTTGAATATTCAACAAATCCCCCCAAATGGATGCACTCAGATACTAAGAAGGAGACTGTCTCCTTATCATAGGCGCCGAGTTTCTAATCTGCTGGGGGGTGCTTCCCCTGGCTCCGCCCAGGCCCCGACCCCATTCCACCCCTTCTCCAAGGCCCCACCCCACCCCACCCTGCTTCTTCCCATCCCCGCCCTGCCTTTTCCCCGCCCCGTTCCACCCCCTCCCCCGAAGCGCGCTGCACCCTCGCTTCTCCCCCCTCCCCCCAGTGCCTCCTGACACCGTGAAACAGCTGATCTGTGGTAGGAGGTAGGCGCTGGGAAGGAGGGGGAGGCGCTGATCAGTAGGGAGAAATATTCTTCCTCAGAACTAGGTGACTATTAGTGGAGTTGTGACAGGTTAGAGAAATATACCTGCTGAGTAAATTCCTCTTTAAAAAATGCAAATATTAATAATAAAAAAGAGCTTCAATCTCATAGACCTAGGGGGCAGCTTAATTAAAGATTTGGGAGCAATTAAACTGGAAAGTAAAAATTAAAATAAATCATCTAGAAAACATTAACTCTCCCTTTGGGGTTCATTGACGTCTTCAAAGCATTAACAGAAAACTCTGATTTAGGGTCCAAACAATAAGGGATTTGTGGTAGTTCTCAGTGTTTCATAAACCACCAGGTCCTCCATTATTCCAGTGCTCTTGGAAATCCTGTGAATTACATGAGTGTCACTTGGAACTGGATGGTTCATGTGACACAACTGACCTATATGCAATCACTTCTGTTCCTGTTATCAAAAATGAGCCAAGAGGTGAAATACGGGTAGCGTGTATTGCTGTGGTGAAGCAGGAACAACAGGGGTGTTTTGCTGTGAGTGTTGCTCATTGAAATTTGGGGCCATAGTTTTAAAATTTATGTTTTTTCCTGATATCATTAACCTTTCAAAATTCTCAGTCTGATTCTAATTAAGAACCAATATGGCCAGGAATGCACCCACGTGTTTTTTTTAGCTAAACCAAATCTCTGTTGAACAGCTGGCTGCCAATTGGAAAGACAGGATTACTGGAGACTGAAGGCCAAATTCAGCCCTAATATAAGAGATTCCTACTTTTCCATTGACTCCGATAAGAACTGCGGCCGGCTACTCTACAGCTCAGTTTGGTCCTGAGAATTCGGAAAAATAAATAAATAAATAAAAACCACCCACCCACCCACCCACCCTAACCTCGGGAAGCTCTGTCTTGTGTGTCTGAGTGGAACAGGAGTGGAGGGCAGGGGTTGCTGGCTCTCATTGCCTTCATCCACCATGCTTGTCAGGGGATCTTTACTCCCCATGATAGTTTGGCAACTAAAGGGTTAACGCAGAAACTGCCTGCCTGCTGGGCCAGAGCTGACTGGCAGCCCCACAACAGCTGTAAGGATCAAAGCCTGTAAGGCAGGATGGTGGGGTGGCTGCCAGGGAGGCTGTGGGGAGACGGAGAGACGCTCCTGCCAACAAACTGGTGAGAAGCAGCCAGGCCAGCGAAGCCAACGCTCCAGAGAGAGAGAAAGAGAGTAAGAGGCTGGAAAGCCCACAGAGTTAGGAAGCAGGTGAGGGAACAGCAAGGGACTTGAGAAGGGTTAACTCTGGCTGCTCTGAACAACGGCCCTGAGCTGGAAGCCAGTGGAACAGGTGGGCCTAGGTTCCCCTACTTCTTCCCCAGACTAAGATAAGAGAGGGAAAAGGGTCAAGGATTATGAGGGTTAGAGGCTGGAGGAGAGACTCTGAGACTGTTGGACTTTGAGTTCCTTAATTCTGGACTTTTCTGCTAACCATGATAGGCTGCGCAGTGACTTAGCCGGAGAGCTGGGCCATGGGAGATGGCCAACTGGCTTGATGCTACAGAAGGGATGCAGGGGGTGTTATACTGAAAGGACCCCTGCAGCACAGCGCTTGGCCAGAGGGAGGTGCTATAGAGTTGAGGGCAAAGCTCCTGCATTGCCATATAACAGAAATGAAAAATGTATGTTTCAACCTGTCTGACAACGGCTGCTGAGGGAGTTAATTTAACTTCTCCTGACACTTGGCTCACACGTGTCATTTTTATTGATGTAACTTTGATCTGTGCCTCCCAACCAGTCTATCAAGATTAAATAAACTGTTTCTCATCATTAATATGCCTAATGACAAGGAGGATGGAACTGAAGTGCCCGACAACACCTCTTCTTGCTGTGCAAACCAATGAGGTAATTTTCCTATAATCCAGGCTATCATCTGTGAAAAAAATTCCTTCTTCCACCTCATGTGTATTGCGTGCCTTGTCTTTCCTCATTCGGATTGGATCTGAGTCCTAGACTAACTCCTAGGGTTAGAAGTGAATTGGATAAACTAAACCAATGCAAAAAGGTTTCTGTTCTAGTATTTGATGTCAAATTGATGGTTCCTATTCCCAGATGTGTCATGCTCAGTTAGTGAATAACAGATTGTCAAATAAAACAATAAATCTTCTTGCTTGCTGACTGCTGTGCAGAGTTGCCATGCTAAAACACTCACATGCTCACTAATTCTGTGTGATGAGTGAGGCTGGCTGCATCCATGCCATCTCCAGAGGCCACCCGAGAGGTGCAAACATATTGAGTTGGGATGAGCGCTGGATCAGCACTGCTTTCCCAACACCTTGAGGCCATGACTGGAAATCTGACAGCAATATGCCATGTAAATCCTGTTAATTCTGGGCCTGATTTAAATGGGAGTGATCATCCGGTCTGGTACTACCCAAAGTGGGAAAGGGTGGCACAGCTGGGCCCTCTGTTAGATATGAATCTGTTATTTGGCTATTTTCTTTAGTAAATGTTTGTGCTGGGAAAATGTGCTGGTTTGACTGGAGCTCTGAATCCTCTATTATGTATATAGAGTATATATAACATGGAGGACACCAGTACAAGATCTCTCAGGTCCTGTCCACATACTTCAATCTTGTTCTGCAAGGACCATCTGAAAAGATGAAAGAATAGTTCAGACCCCAGGTCATTCAGTCTTTGGCTTCTATATTGTTGCTCTCAATAAGGGTGTTGATTAATTCTAATAGGGATGTGGGTTTTATGACATGGACTGGACTGAAACCACCAACTCACTTCACCTAGGGATCAAGAGAAAAAGCTGACAAGAATGTCACTAGGAAGAAAGGCAACAGCCAGAAATTTTAAATGTTTCAGCAACATTTTGACACACAAATGAAAAGCAAATGAATGAACAGACATGAAGTACACTGCTGAAAAGTCAATGTGTTGCGAAGTAGTTGGCATAGATTCCTGAATAGCTGCCACCTGATAACTTTTGGTCATTAGTGACCGGGTCAGATGATGTCCATACTGGTGACCTGAAGATGAAATACTCTCTTTTCCATAGGGCCCTCAGCTTCCTGTTGTATTCTGATTCTTGATGGAGGAACTTCAGCACACTTTCCATCCTGTGCCATTGAAAGAGATATTTAGGAATAATAGCCAAGAATGATTAAAATATTAGTATGAACTATCTCCAATGTAAAAAGCAAGCACATGTGTATATAAATAAGCATGAGAAATGCCTCTCCCCTGGCTTTTTTATACCTCTCCCCTGGCTTTTTTATACCTTTTATACCTCCATCAATATTTATTTTAATTTTGTGCACTTCACCTTGAATATGATGGGTATGCTTGCTTATTTTCATCCCCCTATTTTGTATCTGTGCTCTGTATTTCCTCTGGCTGGGTGAAGAATTTCTGAATGGTTCCTTGTTCCCAGTACATACCGCTCTACTCTAATCTTTCTAGGGAACGTTTCAATTTGGTTCTGCTCTCCTGTGTGTGTGCACTGTCTCCCATAGTTTGATGCCAGCTGCAAGTCTCACATATTTGAGTTTACACCAAAGAAATGCCTGACAAAAAGAGATAGGAAGCAACAATGCAGGATTCAGAGAAGGTGCTTGGGTTTAGGTTTACTGTAGGTGATAAAAATCTTTAAAATCTCTGGGAACCCAAAAGGAATGGTGGACTGGGCTGCATCTAGCAGGAAGTGTCAGTACTTTAAGATTGACAGGTGCATCCCCATTGTTATGTAAAGTGCTCTTTGAATTACCAGTTGCCCATGGCCACTGTTTCAGTTGATATGGGACATTTCTTTGAAATGATCATTAGGGCCCTGATTCAGGGAAGCACTTAAGCATGTGCTTAACTTTAAGCGTGTGCTTCCATTGGAATTTAGCATGTGCTTTCCTGAATCAAGCCCTAGGGTGTCAAGTATCAGGAGGTAGCCATGTTAGTCTGTATCCACAAAACCAACAAGGAGTCTGGTGACACCTTAAAGACTAACAGATTTTTTGCATAGGACACATGTCACTGTCACTGATCGGTCCAGCAGCCCTCATGGAGAAAGCGCCGATCACAACACGTCAGACGTGTTGTTCTAGCCAGTCCTCCAACTACCCGCTGGCCAAGCTGTCAGTAGCACCGGACACCTGATTGACATAGCGCACAGCAGCCTAGAACTCCTGAGCGATCCGCCAACCGCAACCTCCCAAGCAGCTGGGTTTATTTAAATTTATTTATTCAAATAAATCTGTTAGTCTTTAAGGCCGTAGGGTGGAATTCTGCATCCAGGAAGAGCCAAAGAAGATCACTCTTTGTGCTCAGAGTGAATGGATTTGGTGAGCAGTGATCATGGTGAAGTTCCTCAACTACCCATAACATGACTGATTAGTAGTTTGGGTGGGATTCTGTTACTGGGGTGGTGGGCATGGAGAGAGGGGGTTAGAGAGAAAAAGGGAGACCAATATTTTTTTAGACTAGTTCCTTGCTACCATGTTGTCCACTTGTTTGAGGGCTGTAAAAGTGAATTAAGCCTTAAAGTTTCTGGGCAAAGTAAGATGGTTTTATTCAACCAGTCGGTCTCAGCTCTAATTTGTTTTAGATTAATTTGATTACTTATCTAGTGTTTCACATCTCTAAACTGCGTATAAGCTGCGCTCAATCTTCACACCACTATGAGGTAGGCAAGTGGGTTTTTCCCCCTCCAGTATGGCTCTGGTTCAGCAAGTTACTTAAGCACATGCCTAAATGTAAGCATGTAACTAAACCTGCTAACATCAATGAAACTACTCGTGTGCAAGGTTAGGGATATGTTTCAGTATCAGAATCAGGACTGATGCCAATACAGGGGAGGAAACAAGGAGGGGCGAAATGACTTCTCCAAGTCAGTAGGAAAGGAGCATTAGAGCTCGCAGTCTCTCATTCCTGGCCCATTGCTCAGCCCTCCGGACTATGCCTCCTCTTTGAGGTGCTTTTTCTCCTTCCTAGGCTGCAAAGTCTTTCAAAGCTCTGGTACTGTCACTCTACCAGTGTCTGAAGAAAATGAGTATTTTGTAAATTCCATAGTATCTTCACCAGATACTTTTCTCTTGGTCAGGTTTTTATAAAACATCCAAGAAAGAAAATCCAGCAAGTGGAGGGAGGGGGAGGAGGAAGTACAGCAAGGGCTTAGAGCTGTCTATGGCATAAAACTGGATTATAATGTCATTTGCTAACTGACAGATCATTTAGTGTCCTGGAAGAGTCTGTTTTCACACTGCTGAAGCTCTCACCGGGGAATTCCATGTAGGCTTCTTATTGTCAGAGCTATTTTTCACCCAATTTGTTTCCAAATGATGTCTAACCTGAGGTCTTCCCACTGAGAGGGGTTTAAGCAATGATTAATGAGAAGTGTTTTGCCAGACCCACCTGGGGAATGGCCCATCTGCAAACTCAGGTAAGATAGAGCTGCCTACAAGGCATCGGCGGGTGAATGGCAGGCAGCTTCCTGTGGCTTGAGGCGTTGCTCACAGCCAAGGCAAGGTGTTCACTGTTAGCATCACAGTGATTCGTAAAAGGTCTGGAGATAAATGTCACTTACTCTATCATTAACGTCTAGTCTGAAAAAACAAGCCCTTTTAGGTTTGGCTTTAGAATGCAGTCTCTCTCTCCCGATGGAGCCCCTTTCTGTTTCATAGAAATTTGTTCACTTGTGTTATGCAGTCAGCATATGTAAAATCCTTCTGTGGGATAAACTGAAAGTGGCTTGATTTCATGTGCACTATTAATTCTATTTTAAATGCTGCAAATAAAACAGCACACAGATCTGTCTGTCTGAAACATAGTCAGCTTTATATTTTGAGCTATGCACTCATTATTTTGAATGAATGTGTCACATACATGAGGTTTAATAATGTCAGCCGTAGGTTTTCCAGTTATATGGTAAAGTGTGTAGGAAATGTTGAGGTTTTTCTTTCCCCACAATTTTATTAGATAGCATTGTTTTTCTGGCAAAATGTGATAGTCCAAGGTTTTGAGAAACACAATCTCAAGTATATGTGGGGATGGCACTTGCTGGGAAAACATGTTGGTTTCTAATCCTTTGCTGAGATAGAATACCCATATTTACAATGTTCCAGTATTACTATATTACATTTGAATTCCCTAACAGATGCCCATAATCATTTTTTAAAAGGCCCACAGAAGGCTAAGAAGCCCTGAAAATTTGGTTTCTCTCTGGATTTGTAAGGCAGAAATCTGGACATATTTCTTAATGAATAATTTCCCTTCTTTGATTTATGTGAAGGCTCTAGGCTCAGTTATCATCTGGAAATACATTCCTGTACAGTCTGTGTCATTTAAATGCAGCATCCCACAGTCCTGTCTGTCAAGACAAAAACATAATGGATCCAAATGTCTACAAACGAAACAGATTGTTTGTAGGGAATATGTATTACCAATAAAGAGCAAGAGTTTATATTAGCAAAGCCGTCCTTCTTGTAAATAGAGAAAAGCTCCCAACATTTCCTGACCTTCAGCAATATTTATTCCACTGTCAAGAGATCAAAACATTTCTCACTCAGTGTTTGGCTTGACCCAAAATGTGTTTGACACTGTTGTTTTTAACCAACTGTTGTGATATCTTCAGTTTGATTTGCCTGAAATTTAGCCTACAAAACAATCTCACACTTTCTTTAACTACTTCTCTTGCCAGCAATGTGTTTACCATGATTTAGATGTCTATTATACGCATGAATGACTTGTCTACTTAATTTCATCAAAAAAATGAACCCTCGTAAGTGGCACAGATGCTGGTATGATGGTAATCAAATTAGTTTTTGGACAGGTTTATGGCCACTTGCTGTCAGTTAAGCTCTCTTTGGCTATCTTCACTTCTAATACAGTTTTGATGGTGATTAATGGCTCCATTAATACACTGTTTGTGTTATGATAGACACAACATTATGGCCTGGTTTGCTGACCACAGATGATCATGTATTTCTTCAAAATTCAGTTCTGAAAAAAATATTAGTTGTATTTAATGTGTCAGTATTTCATATTAGTAGGCAGGGATTGAATGCATAGGCCTTCCAAATTGTTTTATATCCTCTTCACAAGGGAGGCAGTGCTATGCTGTTAAGAGATATAGCATAATTGGACACAGACTTCTTCAAGGTTCCTCTAGTTGTTAACATGCCCAAGAATTTGGCTGCACAGATTGTTCTCTGCTATCCTGCCAGGTCACTTTCCATCTTCTCCCCCAGATCTTTCCCAGTTAATTCCTTTATCCCCAAACTCCAATAAGGTTTTATCTCTCTCACTCGGTTTTCTCTTCTCTCTGTTTAACTTTCCCCCCTCACTCCCATCCCTGGTAGGAGACTCTTCACACTGGAAACTTTGACTTTTCTGGCTCTTATTTAAACCTCTCCCCTTTAGTCTTCCGGTGACTTTAATTACTTTCATACAGGGCAATAGGGCACATTCACCAGTGTCTGACACAATCACGTCTGGGCCTTGCATAGTATGACTTCCATGAGCTCGTTCACGAGGCCCCTATCCTGTTCATATTTCAGTCCCTTTTTAAGATCCGCTTCTGCTGAGGTGCCGACAGTGAATCTCGTTAACTGATATCAGTTAATTCTGATCTATTATTCCGCTCCCCCCATCTAGTACTGACAGCACCAAACATGTTAGGCACTTTCCAAATATTCAAAAAGGGATGGTCCCTGACCCAAGGAGCTCACAGTCTAACAATAATAATAATTAATATCACACTGACCAATATTGTCTCACTATATCCTTGTGCTCCCCTAGCAGTCTACATCCATCGGTTGTCTCTTGTTTTATAAACTAAGTATAGTAACTAAGAAAAGAAAGTTGTGGGCAAGAAACCTGTTAGTCTATATATGTCCCAAACCACATACTGGAGCTTTGTGCTGGAACTTTTTTTGTGTAAACTTCTGAGATGAAGTTGTGCCCATTTTTTTGCCTTAAGCATTAGTGTGGGCTGGCTTTATTTGGGAATTCTGCCTTAGATCCTCATACTATGCGCTTCACTACTTGTCATTTCTTATCTCTCTCTCTCAAATCATTCATCCATTTACAGCTGGAATAGTACAGTGCAATGGAACCTAGATTCCATTTTACTGTTTTCAGGAACAGGAAGAAAATGGTGGCCATGAAAAGAGCCAACAAACATATTAGGGGTGTTTGCACAGGTTTTTTTTATTAGTTAAATAAACATGTTTTATTTCAATAATTTTTCTGCCCATATTTGATTTTTATGTCCATCTGTGCACTTACATAAGCTCCACCCACTTGCTGCTCTGCAAATATTTATTATGCAAATGGTTTGTTTTGAATTGGCTGATCGGAGCAGATGCCCATTTCTGCATAACTGTTCTTCAGCAAAATTGCAGAATAGCTGGGTAACATATTATCTTACTAGTTAAATAGTTATGATGGATGTTGAATTGCTAGAAATGTTCCTGGAGGGTTCTGTTTTCCAATACTGATATTTAAAATCTTTGGCCGCAATATACAGTTACATTTTGAACTATAATCTCCCAACAAAACCTTCAGATCTCCAAACCATTGCCTGAAAACAATGGACAATTGCAGTGGATCTACCCATTTTCTTTGAACCTATTAATTTATTGTAATCCCCCTTCACATAAGTAGGCATGATCCCATCTGTCTAGTAAATTACTTTTATCTAATGAGGGCAACTTTACTGACAGTTTTATCTCATTATAATGGAAAAGCTTATTACTAGAACCAGTTATCAAAGCACTGTATAAATAGTCTGAATCCTATCAATGCAAAACCAATGGTGTTTCAAATTCTGTTTTATTCTACTTCAGACCAAAGGGAAAAATAAAATATTAGAGAATGTTAGTGAGATGATGAACCTGAAGAGGTGGAGAAGGCAGAAAGGGAGAGAACCCATCTGAACAATATAACACCGAGGATGGAAAACGATTGAGGGGCTAAAGCAGGCCTGCACAACATGCGGCCCGCGTGGGCTCACTGTGCGGCCCGCGGGGGGGTGAGTAGGCAAGCGGCGGGGTGGGGCAAGCCAACGGCCGGCTGGCTGGCCGGCAGGTGGGTGGGCTGGATGAAGAGGCCAGTGGCAGGCTGGGGAGTGAGGGTGAGCCAGCGGCAGGGGGCGGGGGCAGCGGCAGGAGGTAAGAGGCAGCGGGCAGGCAGGTGAGCTGGTGGCAGGGGGGCTGTGGAGGCGAGCGGGCGGCACGGGGTGAGTAGGCAATCTGGGTGGGGTAGGGGATGACGATCCGAGTGGGCGGACAGTGGCAGGGTGGCAGGTGAGCCAGTGGCGGGGGAGGGGGGGCTGAGGAGGTGAGCCAGGGGGGTGGGGGGATGATGAACCGAGCGGGTAGGCAGTGGTGGTGAGGCTTTATACTCGGGGGGGGGGGGGGCGCGAGGCGAGCGGCAACTCGGTGGCTGGAGTGGGTTTCAGCCCTCAGCTGTTTTCTTTGGAATAATATGGCCCTTGCCGCTTTACGAGTTGTGCAGGCCTGGGCTAAAGAAATACAGAAAAAGTCCTAAGTCACCTGAAGATGTATGCAAAACAGTATACATTTGATTTTTCTATCTTTAAAGATATGTCTGAAATGTTTTCCAAAAGATGGTTTTATAGTTATACACTATTGTATACTCTTAGATAGTGCTGTGTGTGTATGTGTTTGTGTGTGTGTGTGTGTGTATAAATAAAATTTACCCCTTTTGACCAGAGCTGCTCGTGCACGCACACACACTCACATGCTCACACACATTATACACACACTCCTTTTGACGTAAGCAGTTAGCCAGTACTTGGTGATAGGTATTTCTTTGATGCAATCCTGTTTATTTACAAAGAGTTGACACAAAGTCCTATTTCCTTGAACACCCTGGAAATCAAACAGGAGGCAGTTTCTTTGCTCACAGTTACAAGTCTAGTTTTAGCCAGCACTGTACCCAAAAGCTCTGTCTCTGAGTTTTTTCTCAGAGTCCTGGTACAAGTCTTTCTCTGGCTGGGGCTTCCTTGCTGCTTCTATACATACACACACACAAACCCACACCTCTCCTCACAACACTATCCAGCCCCCTGGATTTTCATTTAGTCTACAGTGGAACCCCTCTGCCCACATAGCACTAATTCCTGACTGGCCTTATATGTGACCTGTGTCTTTGGGCAGTGGCTCCTGTTAGTTCAGCTATCTATTCCATAAAGGAGCTTGATTGCGTTTTACAATTTCTCCTGAATGAAGGGCAGCTGTTATGCCCACCAGTTTCAATGAGGTTTGACCCAACCTCTGCTATAACAATACAAAGTTACAGCTAGATTCCTCTCTAAAGAAGTCAGCAAATTCAGAATTCTAAGTACCATGTGAACATTACTTCTGTTCCCCTGAGTGAGTACTTTGTAATGGGAGCAGCCGAGGGTGATAAAATTTCCAGTATAATCTAATATTTAACTATAATGGGTATATGCAGTCTTTCTGAACCTCTACCTAGCTAACACATATTTGGAAAGTAAGCATTTATTCAATGCTCTTTCCTGTCACCCAATGTTATGTGACAAATAATGAAAGAGTCTCCATGTAATCACATATGAGCAAGGGGTGGAGTTAAAGGCTACCATCCTCAATGCTGAACTCCTTGCCAATGATCTGGCATTAAATGCACCAGCCAAGAATCTAACCCTGTTCTTCACAGCTCCTGCTGTACGCAAATACACACCACTCAAATGACTGTACTCAAATGATTGTATTGCTGACAGAAAATTAGACACCAGTAAATGCAACAGAGCCTTAGTATGTTGTTTTAAACGGATACAGGACACTGATTAGGGCCCAGATTCAGCAAAACATTTAATCATGTGTTTTTGTCCCATTAATGGAAATGGAACAACTCACATGTTTAAAAAGTGCTTAGGTGCATTGCTAAATTGGAACCTAGGCCATAATGACCCAGACATGTAGCTGACGTCACCATTGACCAGGGCAAGCAGGCAATGATTGACAGACATGTGGGCCGTGTTTAAATGGCAGGCTGCAATTTTATTAATTATACCTTGAGGAGGGGCACAGCATTGCCTGTTCCACTTCTCACATACCAGGCATTTAATTTGAAGGCTTTTACCACAAACCAAACAATTACTCGGGGTAGCCCTGCCGTTGGACTCAGCTGAGTTGTGAAACCTCATCCCCCACCCGCCGTGCAAGGGGATGAACTGACAGAGGCCACAAGGCTAGGTGGGTGGGGGGAACTTCAGTCCACAGAGACTTCAAGCTCCTCCCCCATTATTAGAGCAACTTCCAACTGCATAATCTCAGGTTTCATTTACCGCTGGTCCTGGCCCTTTTAGCCTTTGCCCACACTGGGCATCTGCCGGCCACAAGTAGCATTATATGAACCTCAGATCCTAGTGTTTCTAACCCAACTATACTACTGGGAGGCTGCAAGGAAGATGAAAAAATTCACTGGGCTACTTGTCAATTTGGCCCAATGGGAAACATTCCTTCTTGACCCTTAAAAACAGGTGATTGGTCAGACCCGCAGCATCATAAGTGGCACCATTCCTAATCTACAGCTAAGGAGAGGGAGGGTAGGGCAGCTAACTGGAGTGAAAGAAGTTTTTCAAAGCCTGGGCTTAGCTTAGATAGGAAAGGTGGGGTGCAGAGCAACCAGTCAGCTGCCCCTAGCTCCCTTTACCCCCCTTCCCAAGTGGCTAAGCAGACACCTGAAGAGGGGACAGCCCTCTCCCTGCCATGTATACATTTGGACTTTTCTCATTCCCTGCTGTCCAGTCAAAGTATCTCCACTGCTTAAGGTGGTGAGAGGGTATTCACAGGTAGAACCATGCCTGCACTCTGTGGGAATGTGGAGAGGAAAAAAATTAAGCTCAGCACTCAGTCAGTAAATCCTATAATTGTTTAATCTTGCTAAGAATGATACTTCAAGCAAAGCACAGATGGAAATTCCCCCCCTGAAAATTCCCTAAGACTGCCTATTCATAGAGTTTATGGCCAGAAGGAACCATTAGATAGTTTAATCTGACCTTCTGTACATCAAAATCCATTACATTTCACCAGTTACTCCTGTATTGAGTCCAATAACTTGTGTTTGACTAAATTATTTGGGTGATCTGCTGCCACGCCATAGACTGCTACCTTAACCTGAGCAATTCAAAACCCCAATAGCTTCTCCTAAACTCTTCTTTATTCCCAGAATCAACATGTCTTTTGTAAAGGAAAATCATTCCTCACCAATCTATTAGAATTCTTTGAAAATTTCAACAAGCATGTAGCCAAAGGTAATCCAATGGATATAGTGTACTTGGACTTTCAGAAAGCTTTTGACAAGGTCTCTCACCAAAGGCTCTTAATCAAATTAAGCAATCATAGGATAAGAGGGAAGGTCATCTCATATATAAGTATGAAATTTAATGTTGATAAGTGCAAAGAAATGCACACGGAAAAAAATCCCATGCATACAAAATGATGGATTCTAAATTAGCTGTTACCACTCAAGAAAGAAATCGGTGTCATCATGGATATTTCTCTGAAAATATTCATTCAATGTGCAGTAGCAGTCAAAAAAACTAACATAATGTTAGGAGCAATTAGGAAAGGGATAGATAACAAAACAGAAAATATCAGAGGGCCACTATATAAATCCATAATATTTCCACACCTTGAATACTGTGCGCAGTTCTGGTCACCCCATCTCAAAAAAGATATTTTAGAATTGGAAAGGTACAGAGAAGGGCCACAAAAGTGATTAGGCATAAAAAAATAGCTTCAGTGTGAGGAGCGATTAAAAAGACTGGGACTGTTGAGCTTAGAAAAGAAATGTCTAGTGGGAATCTGATAGAGGTCTATAAAATCATTAATGGGATAGAGAAAGTGAATATGGAAATGATATTTATCCCTTCACAGAACACAAGAACCAGGGGTCACCTGATTAAATTAATAGGCAGCTGGTTTAAAATAAACATAAGAAAGTGCTTTGTCACACAATGCAGTCAACCTGCGGAACTCATTGCCAGGGGATGTTGTGAAGGCCAGCAATGTAACTGGATTTAAAAAAAATTAGATAAGTTCATGGAGGATAGGTCCATCAATGGCTGTTAGCCAAGATGGTCAGGGATTCACCCCCATCCTCAGGATGTTCCTGAACCTCTATCTGTTGGAAGCTGGGACTAAATAACAGGGAGTCTCGTGATAATTATTGCTTTCCTTAAAGCTCCAGCTCCTGGAGTGAAATGGATAGGTGATTATTTCAGCCGTCATTCTTAAACAAAAAGTAAGTTTCTAGGCCTTGAGGCTGAGAGGAAAGCTTCAAAATATGACCCCAATGAACTGTGGACGTTCTGTACCTCAAAGGAATACCCTGCACCCCCATGTTCATCCTTATAACATGGTTGTGTGGTATCCAATGCAAAGTTTGTCATGTCGGGTGTCCTCGGAAGGCTCATGATGCACTGAGCACTGTTGTTATAGTAATGTTATAGTAATGTCGTAGGTTGTAATTTAATGCATATAGTTATGAGGCTAGAAATGTGCCCTCGTGGCTTAAAGCAAGCCCAGGCAAAAACTCTCTAAGAGCAGAGGGGCAGTTCACACCTCATCAGGGCATGTATGGGACAAACCCAGCCCAGCCTCACAGGAACAAAGGACATTGGCCTAGGCAACAATAAAGGATCTGTTGGACTCTCAATTGAGTCACCCGCCTTCCTTTGGTCAGTTTGGGACTGCAACGAGGCAATGCTCACCTGACTTGGGGGGAGGGGGAGGCAAAGCCAAGAGGGAAGAAAGAACATGATAAAAGGGAGAAATGTTTGCCATGCTCTTCCTCTCTCTTCCACCTCCATCTACAGACATCACCATCAAGCAACTGAAGCGCTGATCAAAAGGGGGAGCCTGGCTGAAGGGCAACCAGCCAGTCTGTGGTGAGAAGCATCTAAGTTTGTAAGGGCACTGAAAGTGTTAAGATCAGCTTAGAATGCGTTTTGCTTTTGTTTCATTTGACCAAGTCTGACTCGTTATGGTCTGACTTATAATCAGATAAAATCTCTCTTTGTAGTTAATACATTTGTTTGTTTATTCTACCTGAAGCAGTGCGTTTGATTTTAAGCATCTCAGAGACTCCCCTTGGGATAACAAGCCTGGTGCATATCAATTTCTTTGTTAAATTGATGAACTCATATAAGCTTGCAGTGTCCAGTGGGCATAACTGGACACTGCAAGATCGAGGTTCCTAGGGTTGTGTCTGGGACCGGAGATATTGGCTAGTGTCATTCGGTTGCACAATCCAAGGAGCAGCTTACATGCCAGAGGCTGTGCGTAGGGTGACCAGATGTCCCGATTTTATAGGGACAGTCCTGATTTTTGGGTCTTTTTCTTATATAGGCTCCTATTACCCCCACCCCCTGTCCCGATTTTCCACATTTGCTGTCTGGTCACCCTAGCTGTGCATGAACAGCCCAGGAGTGGAGGTTCTCACAGCAGAGCAGGGTAAGGCTGGTTCCCAGAGTCAAGGATTGGACTGACCTAGCAGATCACTAGTCCAGATAACACCAGGGGAACGTCACATGCACCCTAAAGGCTCAAAAAGCAGAAGGCAAATAAAAAGAACACCAAATCTATTATTTTACATAATCTCATGATTTTCAAGCCAATCTCATGATTTTGGTGAGCCTGACTCATGATTTTTGAACATTTGGCGTTGGCAATACTGGTACTACCTCCGAGCACTGATCCACCCCAAATGGTATCCCATCTCTAGACATAGCAGATATCTGATGTTTCAGGGGAAAGAAAAAACCAAAACCCACCAACCACACAAAAAACAAACAAACAAAAGTCCCACCCCCACACAAAACAAAACAAAACCAAGCAAATAAACCCAACCGTGCATTGGGAGGGCTGAATTCCTTCCTCTTCGACTCCTGTGAGTGACTTGTAATGCATATAGGCTTGTAAGATTTCCCAAAATTTTGTGTGGGTTCATTCAGTTGCAAAGATTTACCACATACCCAGCTATTACAAATTTGGGGCCTGATCCTGAAACGTGCTCCACAACTACTACTGACTTTGGTGCAAACTGAAAGCTTTCACCACCTTGTAGGTTTGGGCCCTCAGTTGTGTTCCCACGTGAGAAGAAACAGCCAGCTAAGTTTCACATAGTTTCATAAAATAACAAAATGTTTCCACAGCTCTGCTCTACCTGGTGTCTACTTGCATTGCTTTATTACCTGAGGGAGGTGGGGGTTGGGAAATAGGTAAAGCAATGCAATAAAATAACAATGGTTCTTGCTTTTAAATGATAAATATCTCCCTTGAAAGTAACATTAACAGCCATGAGCAATGATACTTTTTCTAAATCGCACAGAATACTTTGTGCGTATATGTTTCTGAATATGCAGAGGTAATCTCCAAGGGACAGTGATAGGCCGTGAATCTTCTCTGTAGATCTAACGAGGTTTTGTCATTCCTGCAGATATTATAATTCTTCAAAAGAAAACAGTCTTAGGGATGCTAACATAACGAGATTCTTGTTTTGCTTTATTTTTGGATATTTTTTCACATTATGTCAAAGAAAAATTATTTTCTACAATGAACCATGTTGTAAAAGTACGCAAGACAGAAGGGTGAGGGACGGGGACTCAAACTGCACTTGAAAACAAAAGCTTTAACTTCTGGCACCTAGACGATTAGTTTTTGCTTCTCCTATTGTTTGTGCTAGTGGTTTCATCTATAATATGTATAGTGATTGTTTGCAGCCTGGCAACAGCATGAAGGAGTGTGGGGGAGGGAAAACTATAGCCCCTTGTTAGCGGCAATCCAAACTTCAAAGGCTTTGGGGACATTGAGCAGACAGGTTTCAGCAGCCGTTAAGGCAGACATGAAAACAAAAGGGGCTGCTCCCATCTAAGCAAAGCAGGGGTGAATTTTTGGCCCACTTTTTTTTTGGGGGGGAGGGGGATTGAGTGTAGAGGGAGCAAAGCTCCTGGCACTGGGAAAGATGCACTCTGCCCATGATTGTGTGCCCTCTTGATTCTGCATCACAAGCAGAAATGGGCATTTATGGCACCATAAATCAAGGGATAAGCCATACATGAGCAGCTGGCACATGTGCTAATAACTATAATTATTAATCATGTCAATTTCACACCCTTCAAATTTATGCTATGTGCTTTCTGTAGGAAAGCCATCCCTGGCGCCTTGAGCTGTTTATGGTATGAAAATATGATGTGCTGATGGTCTTTGATAATTGTCCTATGACAGTATTGATCGGCCTACAATTGGGTTTGTGGGGTATCGCCGCCCAACAAAAGTGGTTCTCCTCGTCTTTTGGTATATATCATTGTCACACATTCCCCATTGTTAACGCTTGGAGTGAATTACTTTCAGCATTTGTCCCAGTCTTTTAGCTTCTAGGTCACCATTATTCTATCCTTATGTCAATGTGGGGACAGTTACTTTGATGTCTCCTTTTGTATGTTTCGTAAAGCAAAAGCATCTAGCTATATAAAGTTTGCTACAAAGAAAATCAGCGCTTCAGGTTGGGTTGTCTATAAAAAAGCCGAAGAAATATGGCCCCTCCCCCACCCCCAAAAAGAAACAGTCAGGCTTTCCTTGTCCTTGGTGCTGGCTGCCTTGATCTGAAAGATGCTTAACCCAGCAGCGTCCTAAGGATTACTTCCAATCCGAAAGAAGGCAAGTTTTCAATCTTCTGCAAGAAAAAAGCTCCACATCCCTAATGACGTGACAACAAGATTTCTTTCCACTGCAGAGGTTTTTATTTTCTTATTTAGTATAACCATGGACAACAATATTGGACAATAAAGCAGAACAGCTTTATAGATGGTAATTGTTCAATGATTCAATGATTTAAAAAAAAATCTAATTTTTCCTTAACAACAAAATAAGCCCTCGGAAGGCTGGCTAAACACACCTTGTAGACTAATCTGCATGTTAACTTGACATTGCAGCGGCCAATCATCTCGTACTGGCCTGAACAAGTGCATGGGACTCTCCCCACTTGTTCAAAAATCTGCATGGTCTGCACTGGGCAGTTTCTAAATTACTCCTGCTGTCTTTACAGCTGCTCTGTTCCAATGACCCCCAGAAGGTTGCGGGAATTGTTAGAAGAAATTTCTATTAATCAACCACAAACAGACTGTTACAATTTCACACTTTTTTTCCCATCATTTCACACATTTAATGAATTTGAGTGTCTGTTAAACTCAAAACATTTACAATCGCACCAAAAAAAAAAAAAGAAAAGGGGAAAACTAAAACCTCAAAACAATAGACAGCAGCAAGGCAGCAAGCACTACTTCCAAAGCGTTCCTGAAACTCGCCTGATAAGGGAGAGTGGCTGAATGTGAATGTGGGTTATTACACCCAGCAGACTGTTGGCTCTTTTAGGGCCTGATCCTGCTCCCATTTAAGTCAAGGGGAACTTTGATTTCAGCTGGAACAAGAGCAGATCCCTAGTTAGGTACTGACAAAAATCTTAAACTTCATGCTTTAGAGCTTTAGGGCTTTACCCGTAAAGGACTAGGGGTACGTCTATACTTACCTCCGGGTTCGGCGGCAAGCAATCGATCTTCTGGGATCGATTTATCGCGTCTTGTCTAGACACGATAAATCGATCCCAGAAGTGCTCGCCGTCGACACCGGTACTCCTGCTCCGCGAGAGGAGTACGCGGAGTCGACGGGGGAGCCTGCCTGCCGCGTGTGGACCCGTGGTAAGTACCTTGTAGTTCGAACTAAGATACTTCGACTTCAGCTATGTTATTCACGTAGCTGAAGTTGCGTATCTTAGTTTGAACTGGGGGGGTTAGTGTGGACCAGCCCTTAGAGACCTAATGTGGCAGGAGGCAGATTATCCCACATCTGCCTACTGTGGGGTCTTTTGCACCTTTCTCTGAAGCATCTAGTGCTGGCTACTGTCAGAGACAGGATGGACCTTGGGTATGATCCAGTTTGACAATTCCTATGTTCCTAAAAACCTTTACACTTTACTGATGGTCTTTTTTGAACAGACCCAGCCATGGAATCCTTTCAGATCCGGCACTAGGCAAGAATCCAACTTGCTTTTGGAAGTTATTTTATTCATGCTAACTAAGTTGGCCTTACCACATGGGACCCCAGCAGGATTCCAAGCTTCCAGGAACAGAAGGAAAAATGGGCCTGGAGTTGCCTGGTCCTACCATTCCTGCTCCCAGGCAGTGCATTGATGCCTCCTTCGGTCTCACTGCCAGACAGAAAGAGAGGCCAGGCGGGTCGATGAGCTGCCCTATCAAGTGTTTGCAGGATCCCCAGAAGTGTATGGTCCCATACAGTTCCTTATAGTGCTCATGCTTAATGCTTGCCTTGATCCTATAGGTACAATTTACCTTGAGGTTTCTTTAAAATATGGCCTTACTCTTGCCTGGATGCTGCATCCATGCCAACAGGCTTCTTCTTTTTGGGGAAGACAGTAGGTTTCCAAACTTGGGAGGAGACCCTCTTTAAAGATCACTGGAAGAGCTGTGGAGGCAGCATGTGCATTCAGCCCCTCTGGGCAGGGCTGGCCTTACCATGAGGTGAACTGAGGCAGCCTCCTCAGATGCCAGACTGTGTGGGGGTGCCACTAGGACCCAGAGTGTAGAAAATTGTGTCTGCTGCTGGTGCATATGTATTCTCTCTGCTCTAGATGCACAGAGATGGTGGAGTGCTGTGCTGGAGGAAGGAGGGCACAAGAGACCTTTCAAAGTTTTGGCCCAAGTGAGCGGGCATGGGGGCGTCCCCGCCTCAGGTGCCAAAATGTTGTGGGCTGGCCCTGCCTCTGGGGTGGGAGAGGAAGCCCCTCATCTTGGTTCTGTGTGTCCCTATCTGGCTAATTATCAGTGTGGCATTGACAGGTTCGGGGGAGCTCTTTCCAGCCATCTTGAGATATCGCCACTCATGTCACCTGACATGGCTCAAGGTTACAGTGGGGTTAAGACTTCTGTCATGTGACCGCGGTCAGCATCCATTCTCTCCAGCGACTACCTTTACTTCTTATTTTTCTTCAGGAAAATCAAATGCAAATAAAACAATGTCAGTGGAAAACACCAGCCAGAAACTAATTGAGTCTATTAATAAAACACATAAATAGAGACACCTAGGATGATGGGCAGGGTAAATAAGTAGAACCCCCTACAAATGAGATTATCTGGCCTCTTACTGGATTTACTACCTGTCAATAACTACAGTCGCTGAACCTTGGTGGCTTTCTGAACACACGGCCACCTTTTGTTCGTAAGACAATTCCTTTTGCAGTGGCTTGTCCAGATTTTGAGGTTGTTCTGCTCTCTGGAATCTGTTTGCTGCTCCTCTTGTTTTTTGCATTGTCAGTGGCAGAGTAGGGATGTGTTATGCATTATATACAGACAAAGAGAGAAATTCCATCAAGTTGTGTCTAGGACCTTGCTTTGTTCAGCCAACAATGCTAAGAATGAATCCCTTGAATTTGCCAGGTTATTTTTATTTTAAATTAAATTATTTGCTAATTATATTGATTTTTTTGCTAACTAGTATGATGTTGCATAGAAACATCTTAATGTGGTGGGTTTGGACTGATATAATAAAAAAGAATAGTTAATATGAGCCACATGTGAATTGTGAACTCATCTGGAATCACATGACAGACAAACTTCAATCTATAACATGCTGTTATATGTTACTTGATGTGTTGTACAAGAGCTCATTTTAAAACTTTAAGAAAGCTGCAGTCCACTAACAATAGGTAATCAATGCTTGACCAAGAGCAATCTGGGATCTCCTAGTTTCAGTGCTTCTTTTGCATTCTGTTTCCTGTATTTGTTGCAGATTTCATACTTGTCTTTCATGGCAGCATTCATGCCTAGTCAGAATAGGATATGTCAGGCTCCCTTCTTTACACTTTTTAATTCCCAGAGAGGTACTATAGATTTGGCATAGCACTTCTGATCTCATACTGTCTAATATTATGATATAATATCCTGTATACCAATTCCTGTCAAATGCAGCCGTTCCATTGCTGTAGTCCCAATAAGTTTTAGTCTTGGAGGTGGCCATCCATCTAGAATGACTCCCTTGTGTTTCTGTATGGTTGTGAGTTTGTTCTTCTCATTTGCTCTAAGGGGTGTCTATCCCTAATCAGACATATAGTCTAGTTTTGTTGCATGGGCTTATTTTGTGCTTGCTGTATGAAATGCCCTTAGTTTTCAGTGTTCACTGTGAGTGGTCATTAATTATTTGGTTTACATTTGGTGTGATTACATTGAAGCCAGTTCCTTCTTAATTTCAAAATTCATGTTTTGCTCATTTATTTCCAGTGCCACAAAGAAAAATGGTGGAGAACCTTGCTTTGTACCTTGCTCTTTGTTTCAACATCAGCATCCACTGAGTTTTTTCTTGAGCTGTATGTTACTGAGTGCATTTTGCTTTTGTATTTCATTTCAGTGTGTGCTAAGAGTAACACATTTTTGCAAGAAGAGTGCTGATATTGCATTAATAACAGCACACCCCTTGTGCTGAACAGCTCTGTGTGTGTTGTGTTATGATTGCCTCCACATTTAATTACAAGCAAATCTAGTTTCTAAGCCTGGTCACATTCCCATTAAAGTCAGTGGAAACTCTTCCATTGACTTCAGTAGGAGTTGGATCAGACCCTATGTTATTCCTTTGCTCTTGTATTCTGCCTTTAATTCTTAAGTAGATGCATTTGATTTGATTTTGGAAGCACAGTTTTTACTAGCTCTCCAAATATCTAATTTTCTTTGCCGAGTCAAGTTAATTTCTAGTGATAACCTTGCTTTAACCTGATTATAGTTGGGCACAAATAATCCAAGGTAAAAAATTAAAAAGTACTTATGTGATTTAGGAGCCTAAATCCCTTTAACTTTCAATTAAACTTAGATTCCTGAGTATCTAAGTCTCTTTTGAAAATGTGAATTAGGCTCCAAAGTCACGTAGGGCCAGATTTTTAAAGGGATTCAGGCACCTAAAGATGCAGAGAGTCACCTAGCAGGATTTCTTTGAAAATTCCACTAAATGCCTGTCTACATCTTTAGGAGCTTTTAAAAATCTGACCCTTATGCACTTTAAAATTTTTACCCCTCTCTCTAATTAATCCCACTGTTAAATGTTCAGATTCACAGAATTTGGCTTTATTACGTAGGTCTGCCACAAGATGGTCTATACTAGTTTCACCTAGCAGCTCATTTCTTGGAAAGAAAATGTGACTTATTCAAGTGGTGCTCTTATATGGATAATAGGATTCTTAAAATGTTTGAATGCTTTTGTCTAGTAGTCTGTAATCCCCTTCATGTTTCCACTAACAGACATTGTAGACATCCAGCGTTTCTGGACCTACAATACAGCAAACTGGAGGAAGTCACTCTCTCTGATTTGTCTTTCAGGACCATTTGAAACAGCTACCCCCCTCTTGTTCACTGCAAGGTTCCCCTCCATACTGAGGGATTCAAGTGCTTTCATTTGCTGCATTTATGTCAAAGGTTTAGCTTTCTTCAGTCACCACATAATAAAGGTGTGACACACAGGAATGGTTGTGAGAGACTAATCTTTATTTCCTGGCCTTGGTCATGTAACATGTAGAATTGATTGAAATTTTTCAATCAAAACTTTTCCCCCATAGAAAATGGCCTATCTTCAAAAATTACAATTTTTTCTGAAAGGGTTTTCAAGGGTTTTGAAATGTTCTGACTTTTTGATGAGAAAACTGAAAACAAACAAAAAAGTTTAAACCAAAAACCAACATGACTTTGGTTCAGAAAGGGAAATCTCATTTTTTTAGTTTGGGGATTTACAGTTTATTGGTTCCCTAACTCTTTCTATTCCTCCCCCGCCCCTCCTTTTTTTTTCAGTAGCAAAAAAGGAGGAAAAGATGTGGAAATGAAAAATGGGGAGGGAGGGGATGGAGAGAAAGGGAAGAAAACAAAAAGTGAAAGCTGGGGTGTGGGGGGAGTTGTGTGTGAAAATTTTTCAGAAAATGAAAAACAACTGAATTTTTTCACAAAACATTCCCTCTAGCTCCTAATAACATAGATCACAGTTACAAAAGAGTTCCCCCCCGCCCCGCCACTCACATGTCAGGAGTCACTACCCACTGAATCACGTGGCTAATTAGGTATATTCTTATATTGGCACGCATCCCTGTAGTATCTGAGCAGTTGCTGTGACAAGAGAGGCATTATTCTGCTCTCACTTCCACCATTCACTGCTTTTACTATACTGGTGAAACTGAGAGCACTATTTGGCCAACAGCTTATTGCCTGTGCTGCTGAATTTCCACTTTCTCCACAAATTGAGTTGGCTCCTATTAAAGGTTGGAAACAAGACTTTCTAAAATGTTTCTGGAGAATCTGAAGCTAGGAAGCAAAGAGCACCAGTTCTATTTGTCTCACTGTTAAGGTTCCAAAGAGAAGAAGAAGAAAAAGGAAAAGCATAAAAAAACCTTGAGAGAAATACTGCTGTCACATGAATTGGTTTAAAAGAGGCTGGGTTCCTTGCAATGTGCATTAGGTGCATATAATGCAATTCAGTAAATTCAGCCTAAGAGGGTACAGAGGATGGAGAAGGCTGCTTCTTTTGAAGAAAAGTCTATCAGGCCAGAAATACAGGAGAAAAGCACAGCTTCTTTCAGCTGTCCCCTTTTGTGTGCTTTCCCATACGAAACTATGTTACCGCTGCTGCTCTGCACTTTGTTATTATGACAGGAAAAAATGAATTTCTAATGAGCTATCTGTACCAGCTGCAAGCACCTGGTGGATCTCCATGGTCCACAAGCGCTGTCAGCCGCAAGCTTCTAAGTGCTAACCAGCCTCGGGGAGGAAGGGCAATTGTCAAAGCTCGTTCCCTGGGATAAGCTCTTTTTTGTTCAGAACCAAACAGATTGAAACACCCCCACTTTCCTATTTGGGACATGTACTTCATTCAGAGGGAAGAACCCCAGAGTCACATGGGGCTCAGGAAACCTTTGAAGCTTTTGCTGCAAGTTCTGATGTGCTATTAAAATTGTAAAAAATTATTCACTTTTAAAAATAATAATTATGTACATTGATAAAGCCCCTGTTATCCCCGTGATTCCAAAAGGATTTTGATATGCAGGAATCACTCCATTAAAATGCAGCTGCTTCACCAGCGGAACATGGCAGCTATCAAACAGAGCGTAGCAACACAACAGTTTTGGACAGGAAGCCAATGAGAATACTGTATCCAGCTGCAACTACAGGGGGACCTCAGGTAGGAGGTCAGAGTGACTACCCAAAAGAAAGAGGCCAAGACATTGGTCTGCACACTGTTTTCGTGCCGCTATGACTACTGGTTTAGAAGTTGCTATAGTTAGAATGGTACATCCCCCTAGTGTGGACACAATTATACGCTTAAATTTAGGGGTGTAAACTATATCCCATATAAGCACCTTTATACTGGTATAACTGGACCCACAATAGTACCATGTTAGTTACATTGGTTCTAAAGTTAGACTGGTACCAAAACTATGTATAGACCATGCCTAAAGCCAACACTACTTTTAAAGGGATTATATCATTGTGATGCCAGATGGGCATTAGTTGATCTTTTTCTTATCAGGATGAGAGACAATGGGAAGGGAGATGGTTGTGTGTAAATGGGAACTTTTCTGCTGGTAGAAAATTACCCTTCCTTGTGTTGTCTCTCTCCCTTTCTTTCATCTCGACTTCTTCCTGACCACTTCTTCACTGCCACCAGCTATGAATCTCCTCCAGTGACACCCACTGTCTGTCCACAAAGTCCAGTCTGGAAAGACTCTTGGGAAAAATCATTTCTCTTTGAGCTGAAGTTGGATACACAGGGACTTACCCCCAGGAGAGGGGGAAGTGTATCTCAATTTTTAAAAGAGTTTGGAGATTTTTAAAAGTAGCCTCTGTATTTCCATGTCCAAAGTTAATTTTAAAACGCTTTTAAAAAGTGACTGGTGACTGGTTAAACAACAGTTATCAGGTTTGCCCAGTATTTACTGCAGTGTATTCTATGCATTGGTTAAGCACCTATGGTACATCACCTGATGTTATGAAGTCTGCAATATACACGTATCAGAACAAAAAAATACAATAGTGAAACTTAACAGTGTCTGGGTTCCCTTCACTATATCTTCTCTCTTAAATCTCTCCAAGGTTTACAGCTTTTCATTGCTCCAACACTGGAGTGCTTCTGCATACGCGCACAGTCACCCCCTCTCCTACCTCTCACCCTGATGGACAGGAATGAGTGAGTGAGTGAGTGATTGCTGGTACTATCCCTGCAGGTGGTGATGACATTGATGGAGAGTGATGGATGACTGTGCCACAGCCCCACCCCACCCACTTAACCATGTGCATGACAGAAGGTCCTGCAGGCCGGGGCTGGCTATTCTAACAATGCCCCTGGTAGGCATTTAGATGTGTAAAAACAATGCATTTGGATCCAGCAGTGATTGTGCTACAAATTTGGGGCTATTTAATGAGTCGCTAATGTGAAAATAATTTTCTTTCCTGACTTTAGAATTGCAGGAATAAAGACAGATGGAGAGAAGCCATAGAACTGATAATGGCTTTGCCAAGGAGTTAAAGGCAGCTCTTCAGGAAATGCAAAAAAGGGAGACCTGTCCCTGTCAGAAGTTGACAGAAGCCCACTGACATTTTTTCTCTTCTTTTTCCTTCTCGCCTCTCTCTCATAAGCGCGCCTGCCAGAGCAGGGCTTTACATTTCCAGGTAATTGTGATTGCAAAAGTGAGTGGCATGTTTCAAGTTGAAATGCCTGCTTGGAATGGGAGGAGAAAGGATTACTGACGTATCGCTTGGCATGCCAATTGATTTCTAACCAAGACACATGAGGAAGTACCCAGTGATGGATCATTTGATCTAGATGTCAAAAGAGAGAGAGAAAGAGTGTGGGTTACTAAAGAAACAATGTTAATGCTAGCAAGGAATCTATTTTTTTTAAAATGCAGAACACAGTTAAGCAGGAATACTAGTGTGTAAAGAGGAAGTGTTAGATCCAACAAGCCTCCACATTTAGGTTTTATAAAGCTAAACTTTCACAAAAACTATGACCAATAAAAATGTCTCCACAAAAACAAAAAACAAAAAAAAACCCCACAACAATTCCAGGTTTTCAATAGATAAGCATCCCCTCTGCAGTCTAAATGCACAGGAACCAGGCGGTGAAATGACTCAATGCTTTCATTATTGAAGATGAGAGAAAGTAAAAAGTTAACAAACTGTATGTAAAGAGGATATATTAATTCACTCCGTTTTAATGCTCTTAAGTGTAGTTAACAACAAAGGTAAAGCCATTCAATTTTCCCTAAATGTTAGCTCTTCAGCTGGCGTAAAGCAGCGTGACTTTTGCTCCGTTATATGTAACATAACGGTGTTTCTTTAAGCAACGAGGATAACAGGGGAAAATCTGTTCTGTCTTTAATTCCTTTTAAAATCAAGGAGCAATATTTCCAAAAGTGACTGGTGATCTGGGGGGCTCAACTGGACATTAGTTCTTTAGTAAATTAGGGTCTTTATTTGGCAGTAATTTTCAGAGGGCAGATGCTCAACTTTTTCTGAAAATCAAGCCCCTGTCCAGTGTTTCAAGCTGAGCACTCCAAAACAGAACCACCCAATCACTAAGCAGTTCTGAGACTCTTGGCTAAGCCTGTTTAGGCCTGGGCATTGTATGCCCAAAGGAATTAAACATTGAAATGAAGCTCAGAAGGTTGGATGAGAGTTGATATTTGGAGTCTGCAGTTTTATAAGCTAAGTGCTTAACTTTGTAAAGTCCTGTTTGTGTGGAACGGCCAACAAAGATAATGTTGAGGCCTATAGGGGGCTCCTACTGAAAATAAGGTTGTGAGAATATAGGAAATAACCACTTTTGTCATTTATTTATTCAGTGCCAATGAAGGTGGTCCATGCAACACGCTCTCTGTGGCTCACTCCATTAATAAGTTTGAGAATGCCTGTGCTCTGTGATTTACAGAACAACTAAAATTCCTGGCCCCTGCCCTACTGACTAGATCAGTGGTCTCTACAGCACAATATTTTTGCCCCAGTACTGGCCTAGTCCCACTTCACAGGAAGATGAACATTTTAAAACATAAACCAGAAGGTATTTGACCAATTTTACAAGCTGTAAATGGAGAGGAATTATTCTTTCTTGATCCCTGCAGTGACCAGCTGATGCCCCAAAGCATGAGACTTGGATACCTTCTGTGAGAACATATAACTGGACAAATTTATGAGTGCAATTGTATGACAGCATTGCTTATGATGGTGGTGGGGGAACGACTCAACAGCCCTGGGGCTCATTTCCGGTTTATGTCTTGGGTTCCTAAAGCTCACCCAGTGTATTCTGGAAGGGTTTTTAATCTCCTTCCTCTAAAGCATCAAGGATGGCCACAGTTGGAGATTGGACATTCGGTGGGATGGGCCAGGACTCTGAGGTGGCACCGAGCATCCTCTCTCTCTCTCAGGTGCTTGTCTGGCTGGTTCTTGGTGATATGGCTCAGCGTCTAACTGATTGCCATATATTGGGTGAAGAAAGAGTTTCCCCCCAGGTCAGAGTGTCAGGAACCTTGTGGGGGGGGGGGGGGGTTTGCCTTCCTCATCAGCATGTGGGTATGGGTCACTTGCCAGGATTATCTGGGTATATCTCGTTTAATCATTTCCCTGCCTTGCGGGGCTCTAGAGCATTGGTTCACCTTGGTCCCTCTTTTTCTGTGCCTGTGGCACATCATAGTCTAGTCTCCTGTGATATTTTGGTCTCATTTTGGTTGCTGGGTTCAGTGTGTGAGTGCAGGGGCATATGCTATACAGGAGGTCTGACTAGATGATCTAGTGATCCCTACTGGCCCTAAACTCAATGACTAGGACTCTTTGACTAACTACAAATGTTATCATTGATCACAAACGTATTCATCCCCTTTTAAACACAAGCATCAGTATTTACCTTGGACCTCCTGCAGCAGTGAATTCCACAGGTTCTATGCCTGCCTCTGCCTGAACATAAGAACAAGAACATAAGAACATAAGAATGGCCATACTGGGTCAGACCAAAGGTCCATCCAGCCCAGTATCCTGTCTACCGAGAGTGGCCAATGCCAGGTGCCCCAGAGGGAGTGAACGTAACAGGTAAGGATCAAGTGATCTCTCTCCTGCCACCCATCTCCACTCTCTGACAAACAGAGGCTAGGGACACCATTCCTTACCCATCCTGGCTAATAGCCATTAATGGACTTAACCTCCATGAATTTATCTAGTTCTCTTTTAAACCCTGTTATAGTTCTAGCCTTCACAGCCTCCTCAGGCAAGGAGTTCCACAGGTTGACTGTACGCTGTGTGAAGAAGAACTTCCTTTTATTTATTTTAAACCTGCTGCCCACTAATTTCATTGGGTGGACCCTAGTTCTTCTATTATGGGAACAAGTAAATAACTTTTCCTTATTCACTTCCTCCATACCACTCATAATTTTATATATCTATATCATATCCCCCCTCCGTCTCCTCTTTTCCAAGCTAAAAAGTCCTAGCTTCTTTAATCTCTCCTCATCAAGGGACCCATTCCAAACCCCTAATCATTTTAGTTGCCCTTCTCTGAACCTTTTCTAATGCCAGTATATCCTTTTTGAGATGGGAAGACCACATTTGTATGCAGTATTCAAGATGTGGGTGCACCATGGATTTGTATCAGGGCAATAAGATATTCTCTGTCTTATTCTCTATCAATTTATTAATGATTCCTAACATCCTGTTTGCTTTTTTGACTGCCGCTGCACACTGCATGGATCTCTTCAGAGAACTATCCATGATGACTCCAAGATCTTTTTCCTGATTAGTTGTAGCTAAATTAGCCCCCATCATATTGTATGTATAGTTGGGGTTATTTTTTCCAATGTGCATTACTTTACATTTATCCACATTAAATTTCATTTGCCATTTTGTTGCCCAATCACTTAGTTTTATGAAATCTTTTTGAAGTTCTTCACAATCTGCTTTGGTCTTAACTATCTTGAGCAGTTTAGTATCATCTGCAGACTTTGCCACCTCACTCTTTACCCCTTTCTCCAGATCACTTATGAATAAGTTGAATAAGACTGGTCCTAGGACTGACCCTTGGGGAACGCCACTAGTCTTGTAACCAGTTCTCAATCCATGAAAGGAGCTTCCCTCTTATCCCATGACAACTTAATTTACATAAGAACCTTTGGTGAGGGACCTTGTCAAAGGCTTTCTGGAAATCTAAGTACACTATGTCCACTGGATCCCCCTTGTCCACATGTTTGTTGATCCCTTCAAAGAATGCTAATAGATTAGTAAGACATGATTTCTCTTTACAGAAACCATGTTGACATTTGCCCAACAATTTATGTTCTTTTATGTGTCTGATAATTTTATTCTTTACTATTGTACTATTGTTTCAACTAATTTGCCCGGCACTGACATTAGACTTACCGGTCTGCAATAGAGGGATCACCTCTAGATGATATTGGCATTTTTAAAAATATTGGCGTTACATTAGCTATTTTCCAGTCACTGGGTACAGAAGCTGATTTAAAGGACAGGTTACAAACCATAGTTAATAGTTCCGCAATTTCACATTTGAGTTCTTTCAGAACTCTTGGGTGAATGTCATCTGGGTCCCGGTGACTTGTTACTGTTAAGTTTATCAATTAATTCCAAAACCTTCTCTAGTGACACTTCAATCTGTGACAATTCCTCAGATTTGTCACCTACAAATGTCAGCTCAGGTTTGGGAATCTCCCTAACATCCTCAGCCATGAAGACTGAAGCAAATAATTCATTTAGTTTCTCGGCAATGACTTTATCATCTTTAAGTGCTCGTTTTGTATCTCCATCGTCCAAGGGCCCCACTGGTTGTTTAGCAGGCTTCCTGCTTCTGATGTACTTAAAAAACATTTTGTTATTACCTTTTGAGTTTTTAGCTAGCTATTCTTCAGACTCCTTTTTGGCTTTTCTTATTACATTTTTACACTTAATTTGGCAGCGTTTATGCTCCTTTCTATTTACCTCACTAGGATTTGACTTCCACTTTTTAAAAGATGCCTTTTTATCTCTCACTGCTTCTTTTACATGGTTGTTAAGCCATGGTGGCTCTTTTTTAGTTCTTTTACTGTGTTTTTTAATTTGGGGTATACCTTTAAGTTGGGCCTCTATTATGGTGTCTTTGAAAAGTGTCCATGCAGCTTGCAGGGATTTCACTCTAGTCACTTTACCTTTTAATTTCTGTTTAACTAACCTCCTCATTTTTGCATAGTTCCCCTTTCTGAGATTAAATGCCACAGTGTTGGGCTGTTGATGTGTTCTTAGCACCACAGGAATGTTAAATGTTATTATATTATGGTCACTATTTCCAAGCGGTCCTGTTATAGTTACCTCTTGGACCAGATCCTGCGCTCCACTCAGGACTAAATCGAAAATTGCCTCTCCCCTTGTGGGTTCCTGTACCAGCTGCTCCAAGAAGCACTCATTTAAAGTATCTAGAAATTTTGTCTCTGCATTTCATCCTGGGGTGACATGTACCCAGTCAATATGAGGATAATTGAAACCCCCCACTATTATTGAGTTCTTTATTTTGATAGCCTCTCTAATCTCCCTTAGCATTTCATCATCACTATCACTGTCCAGGTTAGGTGGTCGATAATAGATCCCTACTGTTATATTCTTATTCGAGCATAGAATTACTATCCATAGAGATTCTATGGAACATGTAGATTCATTTAAGGTTTTTACTTCATTTGATTCTACATTTTCTTTCACATATAGTGCCACTCCCTGCGCCCCCCTCCCCCCCACACGACCTGTTCTGTCCTTCCAATATATTTAGTACCCCGGAATGATTGTGTCCCATTGATTGTCCTCACTCCACCAGGTTTCTGTGATGCCTATTATATCAATATCCTCCTTTAACACGAGGCACTCTAGTTCACCCATTTTATTATTTAGACTTCTAGCATTTGTGTACAAGCACTTTAAAAACTTGTCACTGTTTATTTGTCTGCCTTTTTCTAATGTGTCAGATTCTTGTGAATGTTTCTCATCTGATCTGGCCCATAATTTATCCTCTCCCATCCTCTCCTCCTGACTGAAGCCTAGAGAATCTCTATCAATAGACTCTCCTCTAAGAGAAGTCTCTGTCCAATCCACATGCTCCCCTGCAGCAATCGGCTTTCCCCTATCTCTTAGTTTAAAAACTGCTCTGCAACCTTTTTAATGTTAGGTGCCAGCTGTCTGGTTCCACTTTGGTTTAGGTGGAGCCCATCCTTCCTGTATAGGCTCCCCCATCCCAAAGGTTTCCCCAGTTCCTAATAAACCTAAACCCCTCCTCTCTACACCAGCGTCTCATCCACACATTGAGACTCGGAAGCTCTGCCTGCCTACCTGGCACTGCGTGTGGAACTGGAAGCATTTCTGAGAATGCCACCATAGAGGTCCTGGATTTCAGTCTCTTTCCTAGTAGCCTAAATTTGGCCTCCAGGACGTCTCTCCTACCCTTCTCTATATCACTGGTACCTACATGTACCACGACCACCGGCTCCTCCCCAGCACTACACATAAGTCTATGTAGATGCCTCAAGAGATCCACAACCTTCTCACCAAGCAGGCAAGTCACCATATGGTTCTCCCAGTCATCGCAAACCCAACTATCTATGTTTCTAATGATCGAATATCCCATTACTAACACCTGCCTTTTCCTAATGACTGGAGTTCCCTCCCCCAGAGAGGTAACCTCAGTGCGAGAGGATACCCCAACATCATCTGGAAGGAGGGTCCCAACTATGGGAAGGTTTCCCTCTGCTCCCGTTGACTGCTCTCCTTCCCTGAGCCTTTCATCCTCCTTAACAGGCAACATGAAGGAGGCAACATGCTTCCACCACTCACCTTTCCCCACTCCACAAATCGATCACCTGACCAGACTTTAAGCCCAGGTGGAGAAATCATACTGACTGTCATTTGTTCCTGTCTACACTCTCAGTGAAACCATGGCTGGGCACCGCGGTGTTCAGCTGCACACATTGCTGACCCCCCCCATCACCAATGAATAGGGCTTTTAGTGTAGATGGAGCTTCAGATAAGCTAGCAAGCTTAATAAAAAACAATTACAGAGAAAGCCAAAGGAGAGCTAGATCGTGGTTGGCCCTTGCATGGATGCTCAGGGTTGGGGCAGGAGTAAAGAGCCTCCCTCAATTCCTAAGCAGATTTTCAGTCCTTGCACTCAGGTAGCATAGGCCTGCTTTTGAGAAGCAACCGTAGGGAACATGGTCTGCCCTACTCCTTTCCACTCACTGCACCAGCCAATGAAGCTGCATATTAGGACATATTGATGACTTGCTGATATGTCACATGATGTGTTTTCAACCAGCCATGAGCTAGGGTCTCTCTCTTGGATATAGCAATACAAATGACTTCATTGTAGTTTCACAAGAGCCATGAAAATGTTTTCTTTCTCATTCTCTCCTAAGCTTGGACAATGGCAGCAACAATCAGATACACTAACATGAGGCGGATATTCTCCACCAGCCACCCTGCTTTATTGAAATGTGACAGAACTGTGCTCCTGTTTTCTGGGCGCTTGCCTTTAGTAGCTAATCTCCAGAGAGTGAACGTCTACAAAGCGATAACATCTGGTGCCCATTATTTCACCAGCTCTGTTGTGATTAGTCCATATGATAAGTCTGGCCAATTGCTATTGGAATGGGATTGCTACACTCCCCCCACCAGCCTACTTGAGCTGTCACTTCTGGTTTGTGGCCCCTGCTAATTTGCCACTGCAATTTCCAATATTTGCTAGAATCCCACAAGGAAATCTCCCTGCCTTTCAGGGGCAATAGACTGTATGGCTTCAGACAGAAGGCTAGCAGTGGTAATAAAAGGGAAGGTTTATCAATTAACTCAAACAGTTCTATGGAAGCAGTAACAGGACCCCTCCCATCTTAATTATGTGTGACTCATGAAATGCTCTGGTAAAACTTTTGCTCAAGCAAGCGTTTAGTGAGAGGGCTGGGGGGGATTCGCTGAGGCTTTAACAAGTTGGAAAAAGGGGGTCAAAAATCTTTTCTGACTTACTAAAAAAATCCTCATTTCCCAAAGGCTTGTTCGGTTTCATGCCAGTCAGTGTGATAGCTGGAGTGCATCCAACTGGCAGAATGGCTAGTCATCTGAGATGCACAAAGGGGAGTTATGTCCTTAAAATGGGCAATTCCACATCATTCTCTTCCCCCACCCCCGGTTATATTTTCCCCTTTTTCCTTAGTGCAAAATCAGGGGGGGAAATCAAAGTGTAAAATTAATACAAAAATTGAATTAATGGTAATATGATCATTGCAACTTTCAGCATATTTAGCAGTCATGTGGCGCTTTGCATCTTGAAATTGCTTTACAAACATTAACTAATTAATCCTCACAGTCCCCCATGTGAGGAACACTAGGTAAGTACTAATATCCCTGTATTATTTACAATTAGAGGAACTTAAGCAGAGTTAAGTGACTCTTCCAAGATCACAAAGGGAATAAGTGTCAGAGTTAGAATTTAAAAACATGCATTTCTGGCTTCCAGGCCTGAGCAAAGACGGCTAGTCTAGTACTATACCTAAACGGTTCCAGCAGATTTTTTGACAATACAGAAGCTCATTGAAAAAATATAAAAGAAAGAGCCTACCCAGAGTAAGTTGTCTGAAATGAAAGTCGATATGATTCACAAATATATTAGGATCACAATTTTATAGATACACCAGATAGAATAAAATAATTCCCATTATTTTCTACCCTATAGTTTATTTTTCTGTAAATGCTGTACTGGAAAATTTCCCCACAGTTCTGCATGACACTTACATATCAGCACAGTGTATACATGACATTATATAAATGTCATCAACAACAAACTTGCTGAACTCCGCAAGTGAATTCAGCTGTGAAGTCAACTACAGAACTGTGCATTTCCTCCACAACGTTAGCATGGGTACAATACATCTCACTTTTCAAATGTTCAGATTTTCTGGGTGTTTTAAATTTTTATGTTAAATTGTAAACTTTTATCTCTCAACACTGGATAATATTTAAGAGACATCGGTCTAACACTAAACCACCACAACACACAGTGCCGTCAATGAGACGGCATCACTGATTTATTCTCTGCTGCAGTCCAATAGGAGTGAACAGGTATGTATGTGCTAAAATTAAAGGAAAAGGAACTCATCTGGTGCTGCAAAGTGAAGCGGAGCTCATTGGGAGATATAAATTCTCCAAGCTTCTCACTTTACAAAACATTATCAACCCTGCACATTCACATCAATGGTGCTATGTTAATTTATACCAGCCAAGGAGCTGGTCCATTCTATACAGTGCTTTTCATTCAAGGATATCAAAGAGTTTTACATTAATTAAGCTTGACGGGACCCCTTTTGAGGTAGGAAGAGTAGGTATTATTACCATCCCCTTTTACAGATGGGGGAATTGTGGAGGATTTAATTGAAGTGCCCAAGGTCACTTGGAGAGTCAGCGTCAGGATTACAACCTCAGTATTTTGACTCCCTGCCCTGTGCACTAGCCCTTAGACTATGCCAACTACTGGAGCACTAGGCAGACTGTGTGGGTGGGTGCTGCATGCATGTATGCACACACACACACAAAACAGTTCTTATAATAAACTCAGTTACTAATTAAAAGGGAGTCCTGACTGGGTTCAGTGGACTGCAATCTTAAAACACCATTTCCAATGGCAGCTAACCTCAGCTGCTCATGAATTTACTCCGTTAAAATAAATATCTTTGCTTTATGAATAGGGTTAAAAAGGATTTTTTATTTTTAATGGGGGTGGGGGAGAGACACACTACCCCAGCCCCAACTCTCAGCCGAACTCCAGTAGCTCCAATTGGTTGGTACTAGATCTTCAGGAGGACAGATCCTCTCCCTTGATACTACTGGGCCATTATGTGCATAGCAGATCATTCTTCTGAATGGAACCAACGTGTCTGAGTGGTGGAGTGATTCACAAAATCACTTCCTGAACCCTGCCCTTCTAGCAGGGCTGTCCCTTTTAACGCAGTGTGACTCAATGCAGACTGACATACAACAACAGAAAACGAAACCCAAGTTCTAGTTGCTG
The DNA here is from genome assembly GCA_033296515.1 of Macrochelys suwanniensis. Taxonomy (NCBI): domain Eukaryota; kingdom Metazoa; phylum Chordata; order Testudines; family Chelydridae; genus Macrochelys; species Macrochelys suwanniensis. The sequence continues at coordinate 99,154,831 of CM065777.1, forward strand.
CAGTTAAGACAATGTAATTGTTTAGATGATAACAACATGCGCTAATGGAACTTTGTAGCTCCACGTACTAATAGGATTCTTGCTTTTGGTGTAGAGCCACTGTTACATGCTGTTGACTGTTTTTTTTCTCTTAGGTGTTGTTTTTGTTGTCCCTTTCAGAAGAATTCACAACATTGAAGAAGTCAAATTACATTTCAGGCATCCAGAAGTGCTGATCCTATTCTCACCTGTATGGTTTTTCCCTTCCTGTCTCAATACAACAGTAAAATCTAGATTGTGGTTATTCAACTCCAGCCATTATGAACTGAATCAGGCTAGTTACTTACACATTTTTAAAAGGGCCACTCTTTATTTCTTATTGGCACATAATGATGTTCTCTGTAGGGAAGGACAAATGAGCTCAGAGAAAATGAGAAATAACCAAGTCTCAGCAGACAATATCAGACCAGAGAATCCTCTTCCTTCCCTACAGGAGGGCTAGGAGGTCTGAGGTTCTGTGGATTAAACTAAATGGGGAAAAACAGCTCCGGTTGAGGTTTGAGAGGATGTCAGGCAGAGACAGCAGAAGGGAGATCTCAGAAAGTTTAGAGATCCACACTTTTCATGCCTATCCATACTAAACTGGATCGCCACATTTTCTGAGGGCAAATCATCACTAGTCCCATGTATGTTCCATACTAGTGTTGCGTAGTTGTGCACTGGAGGACATCGTGGACTAGAAGACCAAGCCTGGAACAGGGAACCAGGAGCTTCTACATTCTCAGCCTCGCTCTGCCACTGACTCCTCTCCTGGGGTTTAGTAAATGACTTGGCTGTGCAGTTCTCATCAGTCTGAAACAGGGGAAACAATTCTTATTTGCCTACCTCACCGCCAGGCTGGGAGGATGACTTGGTGTTCAGATAGTGCTCCACATAGTGCGGCATTATTGTTAGTATAACAAACGGATTTAATTAATCTCGATTTTGTGTGCTGTGTCTGTCCTTCCCTAGGAAGGCCAATTCTCTTGGGCTGCAATGATAATTCTTTAGACGTCCTCAATAATGCTCCTTTTAAACGCACAGGAAATTGGCTTTGTCCCTTTAAGGAGTCAGGGACCAAGTGCCTGTAAAAGGTCCATTTTACCATTTCACTGCACTTTGGGCAGCCCTCACCTACTCAGAGCTCAGCTGCACCAGGCTAATTTCCATAAGCATCATGTGGTGTTACAGAAACCACATTTTGCCAAGCTGTCAACTGTACAGCCTTCTCTTTGCTAAACAGACTCCCATTAAAACTGTCTGCACAATTTGTCAGTTAAATGAGGTACAAGAGGGACGCTCTATTTGCCCCTAATTAGCTGTGCAGACTACCTTTGTCTGTTTGATTAAGTATTCACATTATCAATTTTGTTTAATCTGATTCATTTCACACACCTCCCTTGGGACTCAGCCCATACGGTTAACTAATCTCTGATATCATCTCTTATATCAGGCTGCAATGATCTCCCACGGAACACATTCTACCCATATCTACAGCCATCGCCAGAATCTTCAGAGAGGAGGCTGTTTCATGATGAACAAAAATTAAACAGCCTGATTGGAAGTGAGCATTGACATGTTTAACCCAAGCCATAAAGAAGCACATGCAGCCCCAGTGCTATTCCTGATCATCCTTTTAATCTTTTCCCCCAAGCAGCTGCACCAAAACAGAAAGTGTGTGAGTTCAGTAGTATTATGGTAGCTCTGTCGTCTGATGGCCACTGCTCTAAATGGCTACCTATCACTTGATCCCTTACAGGACTGAACAGACCACAGATTTCAGTTGAAAGCAATGGTCAATGTCCAGTGTACGAGACTCTTTGGTGAGGGAAGAGAGAAAGGAGTTCTTCAAAGAACTTGTATGTGAAGTCAAAGAGGCTTTGAGTGATGGTGGCTTCCAGACAACACTTCATATTTTGAAATGGGCTGGGTACCCCTGCTAAGAAGTCTAGAGGGAAGACCCAGCCCAAAGCTGCAGTGGGTTTACTTGAGGACCTGGTGCTAATTCATTGAGGAAAGGCAGGAAGGATTGAACTGAAGGCAAACAATTAGAGACCTTCAAAACCAGATATTATTTTTATCTGTGTCATATGCATCAGTGCACCACAAGTGCTTATGTCTCTGTAGGTGTGGATATTTGTGTACACACACATATATGTGTGTAATATAAAACATTCACACCAAACTTCCAAAAATCTCTAAATGTGAGGTTTTAGTGTTTTGCTATGAATTCATGAAACTGGACTGCATTAATGAAAAAAATGCACATTTTTGCTCAAAAATAGGAACGTTTTTGAAAGGAAATGGACCCTTTGCTACGCTAATGTGGTTACACTTTTGATGAAAATAAAACTTGGAGAATTTCAAAATTTAGAGTTTCATCTGGACAGAGATCAATTTTTTGCATCAAGTCACCACAAAAAAAGAATTGAAATTTTGGTTGTTTCAATGTAGGACAGTCCATTTTGTGATAATTTTGCAAGAAGTGACTTTTTAAAAGGTACAACATGCAATTGTGAATTGATTTTGCGAAAATTTGCAAAATATATTTATATCATTTCCCCGCACTGCTAATACCACACCCCCATGGCCATCCTATGCACATGAAGAAACAAAATATCATAATCATTCAAAATTCCGTTATACTTTTTTCACTGGGCCCTATTCTCCCTATGAAGGATACGAGTAACTTTCAGGGCCAGTGCAAATTAAGGGCTAGATTGTGACTTGGACTACGTGCCTGTGCAAGTTTGTAAGAAACTCCCATATGCCTCACTCTGAGTACCCAGACCGTGGGTCCAGGTGCAAAGGAGTAAGCAGGGCTATTTGCCTGCTTACGCCCTCCCGGGAGCAAGTGGACTGTGAGGAGCAGTGAATGGGTAGAGATTGGGCAAAGTCTTGATTCCACCTCCTCTTTCTCCTGGGCAGATGTAGCTGAGCCTATGCAGGGTGGGTAGTAATTTGCTGCTGGCTTAGGCCAACAGTACATTGTCACTTTCCAGGAGCAAAGAGGAAGTGGGGAGACATTGTGATTCAGAGGGATGTCTCTGAGGCTCACTCTCTCCTGCTAGTCCTGGGATGGGGCAGTTTACCAAACCTCGCTCAGGTTAATATTGCCATCTAGCCCAACATAAACTTCCATCCCAATCCAATCCAACTTTCTATGCAGGCTTTTTGAACATGGAGCTCCTATTAAAGTTAGCATGAGGTCCATTAGCAGAAGGATTGCAACTGGGCACTTGGCTGGAAAACAGAACAACAGCGCTGGATGGTCACAAATCACAATAAGATCGTAGCAAGTATTTCTTTCACACTAGTCATAACCAAAATAGGCACAGATACGAGGTTTTCAAAAAGCCTACAACTTAGAAACCACAAGAAGAAGCAGACGGGGTCTGAGCTTGCTCACTACAAAGCTCTGATCAATTGTTATGTTAAAGCTTTTATAACAGTGGCACTCTTTCATGATTCAAAAAATGGCCACCTTAATGATCCTCCTTCCCAGTCTGCTACACTGAAATATTAAGACACAGTAGGTTGTGTATTGATGCAGACATAGGTGCATCCCAAGTGCTATAAAATATCTAGCAGTGAGATGAAGGCTAATAATTCAATGTATCGATGTATGTATTTGAATTTTTATGAACTACAATAAAAGAGCTCCCATCCAGTGCTTAGGGTGCCCTTGATGATCTTTCCAGGAGGCATGGACAATCTCACAGAGAGACCTCCAGCCAAATCCACTTGGTGTGCTCCTCTTCACTCATGGAAGCAGAGGGGTTGATCTAACCTTATGTCTCATGTATTTTTTTCCTTCCTTCTTTTCACATTTTCCTTTCCTTCTCAGCGTATTTTTTCTTTCATCTTTTTTCTGTATTTTCTTTAGTCTACACTTTTCTATTGTTCGAAGATTCTTCCCATGCCATTCTATTTCTACTCAATGCTCCTGTCCTGCAATCATCTTAGCCCAGATAGGGTTGTAGACAATTCTTCTTCTGACTCATTTATCTTCATGCCAATTTCTTTCCCAGTACCTTCTAGATAATCTGCTCAAAACCAGACTTTATGGAAAACTCCAAATAGTTCACTTTACACTTTCTGGAGGAAAAGCAATTCTGCACCACTTTGACCAACAGTGACAATATTTTTCCACAGAGTGCTCTATGCATTGCCATATTATTTTCTGTATCCTTGAAGATCATCCATGATACTTGCTTTGACTGAACATTGTACAAGGAGCAATGGTCTCAAGTTGCAGTGAGGGAGGTCTAGGTTGGATATTTGGAAAAACTATTTCACTAAGAGAGTGGTGAAGCACTGGAATGGGTTACCTAGGGAGGTGGTGGCATCTCCATACTTCAAGGTTTTTAAGGCCCGGCTTGACAAAGCCCTGGCTGGGATGATTTAGTTGGGGTTGGTCCTGCTTTGAGGAGGGGGTTGGGCTAGATGACCTCCTGAGGTCTCTTCCAACTCTAATCTTCTATGATTCTATGATTGTACTAAAAGCAAAAAGTGATATTTTCACTCTCAGGGATCAAAATGATTAAGGACAAAACCTCAAATTTGCCCCAAGGGGGTGGCCTTTCAAATCAATGTTCCTGGAGAATCTTGTATTTACTATACATTTTACAACAAATTTGACATTTTACTGCATGATTTTTTTCCAGTCTTATAATGTTATAGCATCATCATCATCATCGTCATCATGCCTGGTAAGGTTATTACTGCATTTTTAATGATTGGTGGGCATATTTTAAATTATTTAATATGCAAATCTTATATTTAACTTTCTATAATATTACAGTGTAAGGAGTTGCAAAATAGCATGGCTCAGAAAATTAAACTGCAGTTTATATAACAAAATATCTGAAAGAAGTTTATCTTAGTAACTCCAGCTGCCTGTGCAATAGTGGTTTTCAGAGTTTTTCACCTATAAACGCTTTGCAAAATCACTTTTGCTTTATTTATTCTAAACACCGCAGAAATTGTTATTTCCCTGAGAACAAACTGTTTTATAGTGAGCACAAAGATTAACGCCAAAATCAGACCTCATAAGTTACTTGATTGTTCTTCCCAGCTCTAAACTTCAGTGAATTGACACATTTTGGAGTACTTAAAAGCAGAAAGAACATCTGGCTTTTGGCACTAATAAAATGAGCTTTAAGTTTTTTATTTGAAAGGAATGGAGACTGACAAAACCTTGTGTATATATTGTTCCAGATTCTACAGAGCTTTAAAAAAGGAAACATTTTGAGAGTGATAAGCAAAAAAATGCTGTGAAATGCAAACAAAGACCCCAGTTCAGGAAAATGCCCTTATTTAGAATAGCACTTCAGTATATACTTCAAGTTCAGCACATGTTTAACTTGCCCTGAACATGGATGGTATTAAGCATGTGTTTAAGTGCTTTCATGAATGGGACCAAAGGCAAGACTGGAGAAATGACATGGTTAAATGGGTCACACTTAACCTTGTAATTAATATTTAATCTAATCAGCCCCCATATTTACAGCAATAAATTGAGGAAATAACTATTTCTGTTATATTTTAGGCTGTCCTCTGGCTCATTAGCATCTATTACATCAAGTCATTAAGTATCAATACTTATGCTCATTGGCATTGACATCAATCTTATATCAATCTTATTATATGGAGTGTTAATTAAAAGTGATACTGAATCTGAGAGGTAGCGGTTTGATTCCCAGTTGTACCACTCAGCTCAAGTATTACAATTCATTAGGAAAGAGTAGTATGTCAAGCAAAGGGAACCGAGGGGTGATCAAATATATCTGCACAGAGGTAATTCAGTGCTGCTGGACTGGGAGGTAAGATATATTTTTTATGTGTTTGGGCCAGTCAGGTTCCAAAAATAATGAAGTTTTAGTTCCAGTCAAGAAAATACCCATTTTGTTTGCAATATTTCCTATTAATATAACAGTTCACTTCAATTTTCTAAATAACTAACACGTGATTGCATAGGAATTGCCTAGACATTTTATGATTAATTAATTATTAATGATTAATTATTATTATGATTGCCTAGGAGATGGGGGTCACAGACCAGGACCCCATCGTGCTGGGCACTGTACAAACACAGAACAAAAAGACAGTCTCTGCCCCAAAGAGCTTACAATGTTTGTAGCACATCCTTCTTCACAATGGGCCAGATTCTGGTACCCTTACTCATGTGGGGTTGCATCTTATGCCATGAGTAGTTTCACTGACTTCCATGGGACTACATGTGGAGGGAGTCGGCATGAGCAAGGGTATCGGAATCTGGCCCTACCAATGTGTTATTTTGAGTTCTGGGCTATGCTTATGTATTTGTCTGTAAAATGTATGTTGACTGTTATGATGAATTCAAAGGACAAGATGTTAAACTAACCCAAGTTGGTAGAAACTGGAACATGTAGACGTCTGAGGGCTGTTCAATGATCTATGGGAAAAAGAGTTTGTGACCTCAGTTCATCTCTGAGTGGATAAGTGTCCACTTGACAAAAACAGCAGTGCGGGTTACCCTGGGTGAGAGCTACAATGGTATGCCTGTCTCATCACAGTGTCCATTAACTCCACTGGTGATTGTTAAATTTGCTATGGATAGTTAAGTCAGCTCCAGCAAGAACAGTATAGCACATCATATGACTGCTGGAAACCTATTTCTTGCTTTCTCTTTAGTTTAGTTTGGCTTTGTTTCTTAATAAAAAGAAGCCACTAGCCCTTTTCATTTCAGAAATAGACTTTAAAATCAAGGGATTTTCCAAGGCATTGTCAGTTGTGATAAGATATTTTTTACCCACCAAAAAGTTCATAAAGGAAGCTTCTAAGGCTTGCTGGAGGTTGTTCTCTACTGAAGACCTCAGGAGGTCAATGGAAGATTTGATCCTTTCAAGTCACCCGCTATCATTCAGTCCCCGCTCTCTGTGGACCTCCTGAGGTCCATAGGAAGGGAGCCACGGTTCTGCAGACCTTAGATGTGGTGATGGGAGCTATCTGGAGGGAAGAGATCAAGGATGGGAAACCCCCAAGGAACCTTAGGAGGTTTCTTGAATCCCCTTTTCCTGACCTCATAAGACTGAGGCTCATGGGGACCAACCCAGTGAGCTTTAGGAGGCCTGTTAATCCCCATGAGCTCTTCAAAGGCTTGTGACATTACCTTGACTTGTCAGAAGCCGACAAACCTGTTTTGGCTTGTTTGAGGTAGCGGAGTCAACTAAAGCTGTTTGTAGGCCTTCAGGAAGGTGTCTGAGGCTTGGTCTACACTACAGCGTTATGTCGAAGGAAGCTGCCTTAAGTTGACCTGTTAATGTATGTGTCTACACTACCAGGTCCTTTACGCCAACCTAAGTCGCCTCTAATGTCGACTTCTGTAATCCACCTCTGCAGCACTTAGTTTGATTTTTATGGGTCGACTGTGAGGTAGTGCAGATGTAGCAACTTCTGAATTAATTCTGCTGGCATCATTGCGGTACACAGCATAGCAGCATAAGGACCGGGTGTATACCCAGATGCTTGCAGCATCTCCTTCCTTCACACCTCTGTTACCCTCAGGAGACTGATATCACATAGGGTTGCCTCAGGGAAATGGGGGAAGTTCTCATTAACAGTGCTCTTACAAGAAAAAAAGAGCATGTAGACCCACCCCACCCCCTCACATTCTGGATCGCCAAACCACACGGCCACTAATGTGCCTTTACTGTGTTCGGCATGGGTCGGCAAGTAGTTTAAGTGGCTGATAGGGACTGGGGCCCCACATGTGAGATTCCGCAATTTGGGAGTGAAAAAGTCCCCTCCCCCCATCACATTCATAAACAGTTTCCCGTGGTGCTATGGGGAAGGGCCATTGTTCGACTAGCTACCTCTGCTCCCAACATGAGCCTGCCATAAACTACATTAAAAGTGCGGTCAGCCATGACTTGGGAGGGCCTACTCACCATGGCTAGAGCAGCAAAATGGTTCAGTGAAGGGTTACGGATTCTGATTATGTTATGGCTTGCACCTAGTGTAATAAGGGTTGTTTTTTTTTATGAAAATGGACTTGCTGTGGAAACATTTTATGCATGTACAATGGTCCCCTTCTTGTTTCCCATGACTGATGGGTGGAAATATGTCCTTCAGCATGTCATCAGCACCTAAAAGTAGACTTTTGTTGATTAGAAGGAGGAGGAAGAGAACGCGGTAGGACATGTTCACAGTGATAATGAACGCCTCCAGGACAGCTGACACAGAACTGAGAGCGTGGAGGATTTCACTGTTTTAGAAGTTAGATATGGACCTGGAGAGCAGAAAAGCTTCCAATGAGCAAGAGCCTGCGGCATAGGATGAGATGCTTCGGATTATGAGGGACCAGTCAGACGTGTTGAGGCGACTGGTTGAACTGCAGGAACAGAAGCAGGAGGGTAGAGTCCCTCGGCAGACCCTGGTGGACAGCCAGCATCGCCTGGTGCAGAATCACCCTCCTTGAAGCGTTCCATGAGGCGTGGGCGAAAAGTCCATTATCCCTTTCACTTAACTCAGGAGGACGGTACAAGGAACAGAAGGCGCCCATTCACAGACCTTTGATGGTTTGGAATGTGGTGTTATGTTACACAGCTGAAAATGTTTCTCCCGTTGCAGCTTTACAAACCCTTTTCCCCAAGGTTACCTTTTTTTTCTGTTCTCCCTCTTTACTTTTGTTTGTTAAATAAAGTAAGTGGATTTGAGAAATAAATGTCCTTTATTGAGTAGAAGCAGTGGGCTTGGGCGTGGGGTTGGCTTTACAGGGACAGTGATACAAGCCAGGTGAAGCTTTGGGAAAGTACAATGCAGACAAGCAGTTCACATTACTGTGACTCATTATTGAAACAGCTTTTCAAAGCCTCTTGGATATGCAGCGTCCCTTGCTGTGCTCTTCTCATTGCCCTGGTGTCTGGCTGCTCAAAAATGCCTGCCATGCGATCTGCCTCAACTGCCCACCCCTGGAGAAAATTTCCCCCCTTTTTTCACAGATATTATGGCACACACAGCAGGCAGCTATAACCATGGGGATGTTCTCCTCACTAAGGTCCAACCTTGTTAGTAAACTTCTCCAGCGCCCTTTTAAATGACCAAAGGCACATTCAATCACCATTCAACACTTTCTGAGCCTATAGTTGAACCATTCCTTACTGCTGTCCAGATGGCCGGTGTATGGCTTAGTGAGACATGGGAGCAAGGGGTAGGCTGGGTCCCCCAGGATAACTGCAGGCATCTCAACGTCATCAATGTTCATTTTGTGGTCTGGAAAGAAAGTCCCAGATTGCAGCTTTTTGAACAGACCCAAGTTCCTAAAGATGCGTGTATCATGAACCTTTCCCGGCCATCCTACACTGATGTCGGTGAAATGCCCCCTGTGATTCACAAGCACTTGCAACACCATTAAAAGTATCCCTTTCAGTTTATGTACTCTTTGGCAAGGTACATAAACCGGTGCCAAGATGGGGATATGCATGCCATCTATCGCCCCACCGAAATTAGGGAACCTCATTGCAGCAAAACCATCCACTATGTCCTGAACATTTCCCAGACTCACTACCCTTCACAGCAGAAGTTGAATAATGGCCCTGCACAGTTGGAGCACAGCAGCTCCCACAGTTGATTTACCTGCTCCAAATTGATTCCCCAGTGACTGGTAACTGTCTGGTGTTGCAAAATGATGCAGTCCCACAAGTCAGTGCTTGTTTCATGGGACCATAAATGGTGCTCAACAGAGTGCAGCTGCTCTGTGACTGCCAGCAGCAACTGTGAATTGTTTTTTCCAATGGCTTGCAGCAGGGATGCTTGCAGGACATCGCTATGTTCCGCACAGCGGACCCTACTTCGGCTCTGGAAATACTGCAGGAGAAGGCGCGAGGTGTTTGAGATGTTCACAGCAAGAGGGCACAACTGAGCAGGCTCCAAGCTTCTGGGGTTATGGCGTACATGCGGCGGTTATTTGCTGTTGATATGAGGAAGGGAGAACAGTGCATCATGGGATGCCAATGCAATGTTCCCATTTTCCCCTGCGGCGATGTTTTGATCCCATGAGGCAATGCACAAACTTCCCAAAACACACTGCAGCAAGTTTGGGATAGCTACCCACGATGCACTGCTTTGTGCATTGATGCAGGCGCTGCTAGTGAGGACGCACTCCATCGAGACAATGAGCACGGTGTGGCCACGCACAATCGGCTTAATTAATTTGGCAGCTCAAGGTCAAATTAGATAAAATCGACTTAATTTTGTAGCATAGACAAGCCCTAAGATTTGTGTGAGTATGTGGATTTGCAATCCCCCTACCCCCCCCCACCAAAGAATCTAGCAGGCCCACAGGGAAAAGAAGAGGCATGAGACTAAAATCCCACAGCACCATTACCCAGCATTTTAGAAGAGAGCTGAAGAACACTGTATCCCACTGAGCATGCAAGGGAAATTTCAATAAGCAGAATAGGCCAAAATGTGCACCTAGATACACACTCAGTACTCTCATTGAAATTGACAGCAGCTATAAGTGTTCCTGTGAGGACAAAATTTGGCTGAATATAAATATCTGGGAAGCTAACACCCCCACACTTGTGAATGGTATTATAACTTCTTTAATTATGACAAATGGTCAAGACGTCAGTTTTATGTCTCATCCAAAAGCTAGCACCCATTGGCAGCACAGTTGCCCTTATCACCCACATCCAGGACACGGGGTCGAACATCTGCTTCTTGTTCATCAGGTCCCCCTAAATGTCTTCTATCTTGCAACTATCATAATACTAATATAATATTAATATTTTTTTAAAAGATATTATGAAGTCAAAAGTTGCCACCTCCTACCTGAGCAGTAGCTGTATTTCCACATTAAAGTGAGTTCCACATTATGGAGAGGCAGTAGCTTCACTGTAGTTAAACTGAAACTATCTTTCCATTATAAACTGGATTTCCAACATACACACCACTCTCTAACATCCTTAGAAAATGTCCTTTCTGGCAAATTAGCTCAGGGTCAAAAAGATTTTTTTCTTCAAAATTTGACATGAATTGTTCCATCTGATTCTGAAGTATGGGAGTTTGAAAAAGTAGGTGTTTTAACCATTTGGCAAATTCTTATAATCATTTTCTGTTCTATTTCAAAAGAAGAGAGGCCTTCAAACTTCATGTCTGGTTTGCTGTGAAGCTCTTGAATGGCACTATTGCCTTTTCCCCAGAAATTGTGGTAGTTTGGGGGAAATTTTTTCCCTGGTGACTTAGCCATAGCAGAATTCTCCATTGGCATGTCGCAATCTTCTAAGCTTTGCCAAAAGCCTGGAGGATCCAATCAGGTTGCCAAGTGTCTGACAGGCTTGGCAAATTCGTCTAATTAACTTCAGGACCCCTTCAGAGCTTCTAAGCCTCATGAGGACTCCAGCAGACATTTGGAGCCATGATGTGCAGCAGATCTTCTAAATCCCAGAGGGATTCCTTCTATTGATCTCCTTACCCTCCCAATGCTCCTTAGCCCTGTAGGGACTCCTGCAGAGTTCATAAGCTCCAAAGAATTTCTAACCCCAGAGAGTCTCCGGGAGGGCTCTAAGGCAGAACTGGTTGGGCTAAAGGGCTTTAAGAGATCCACAAGTGTAGCTTGGAAAAAAATTGGGTGCAGTTCAAGCAGCAGGACACCAAGGTATGCTAATTGACACAGCTGTCATCTAGGCTGTAATCTAATTTACATACTTGGTGGCGAATAAATGCTTCTATATGGCAGAGCACCAGTATTTTTCCTTGACAGCTTTATCAAAAGGCTAATGAAATTCCCAGACAAAAGTTTGCTCAGCTTGATTTAAGGTTGTAACTACATTAACTTAAAGATGCTATTTATAAACATTGGAAAGCCAATAAATTGCACCTTAAAAAGCTGCTTAAAAGAAAGGCTGTGGGAAAATATGGAAATACGATGCTAAGGCTCCCCAATTGACAATTTCCCCATATTCCTAGCCACTCACCAGCCTAATTCATGAGATATCCTTACACATTCTCATCATACAACTTCATCATTGACAATATGAGCGAGACACCCCTGGACATATCCAGCTTCCTAAATGTATGAAACACCCACCAACTCTCTCCACCTTCACAATCACAAACTGTCCTACAGTTCACCCTCCACTGACAACACAATAACACCAACATCCTGAATCTCACATTTCACTCACACACCAAAGGATGATTGAACCACCATGTCATCTTCCCAATATACTGAAGCTTCTTGACACAAATGAGTCCTTAGGCTGGCCAAGTATACAAGAATGTGATGTTCCCAGCCAATGAAGTTCAAGGCCAAATCATTAAAGTAATACAAGACTTAAGAAGTCAAGTAACTGAGACACTTGTCCTATACACAAATATCTGCCATGGTTGTTGCATGGAGTGACAGGGATATGATGGAAGAGCTACACTTATTTGGCTTCCTTAATTCTCCATTTTCATTCTTTCTAATGTTTGTTTTATTTACCTTGAATTGCAATTTTATCCATGGGTTAAGCTGGAAAAAAATCAGTGTGGTATTCTTCCAAGCTCCACCCACAAACCAAGCTAGGCCCAACTCAGTTGCTAAAATGAGATGCTTCCTCATTATGCTGGTGTTGAAAATATGAGCATACATGCTCTGCTGGGCTCCACGGATTTGGCTCATTTTCATTGGGACTCAGATTCCTCCTCACCCCTCACCCTCCCCGCGCCTCTGTTTTTTGGCTTTAGCTCCTTCTCACTTGGGAGAATAACAAGTGGTGGTACTCTCCAATGTGCCAACCAATTGCAGCACCAAAATGATGTCACTTACAGTAGATTGTGCAGATCTTCACCCAGGAGATGACACTTACAATAGATTGTGTTCAGTCCACTCCACTGAGTGTTCTGGCCCCAAACCAGCAGGCTCCTTAAGCATGTTATGTGCTTAACTTTAAACATAGGAGTTGTCCTACTCAAACCACACGCTTAAAAGCTTTGCTAAATCTAGGCCAGAGTGCTCAGTACCTAGCAGGACCAGGCCCAAAATGGTTTCCTTCTCTTTTCTTACATGATTTGATCAGCAGTAAAATAATTAAGAATGTTGATATTTGAATTATGATCATTGGGTGCCTGAGTTACCTATTTATGTAAATGAACGGAACAAAGTCAGGCAGACATCACTGTATCAGATACGGATGATCCACATTTTCAATATTCACATGGTTATCTTCACAACCATCAGGGGTAGAGATTAATGTATTTATATAACCATGTACCAGACCCCAACATAAGCCCTGATTTTAACTTAGCATTATTTCTTGGCTTTCCAATGTTTGGATTCTGTTTAACTTCAATATTCTTTAAAGTTTCTTTTTCGCTGAAGTGATTGGTATGTGTTCACAGCCTTGACTCGAGCTAAACAAAGTTGTTGAGTTTCTGTTGCTGTTGGAGAGGTGGGGGTTGGGGGGGGCTTGTCAGGGAAGTCTGTAAAGGGGGGTTGAAAAATTTCCAGTAGAAGAGTTTTCCATCAGAAAAACCTGATTTGATTAAATCAAAACATTTTGTGGGAATGGATCGATTTAGTTGAAAATGAATTATTGAAATGCTTCCTTTCAATAAAGTCAAAACCTATTGTTTTGATATGAACAAAGAGCTTTGTTTTGACTTTGACTTTTATATTAGATTTTATTACAAAAATTTTGCATTTATACCTCAACTTTAGTCCTGTATGATAGAATATAAAGTCAAAATGCAGTGGTTTGACCTTTATGAAAATGTTTAATTTTGATTAGGTAATTTTGATATTTTCCTAAATGAATTTTTTCTGAATTTTTGTTGTGCAGGAAATTTTGACTTTTTGTTCCAATTCTGGACAAAAGGAGATTCTGAAATGTTCAAATATCACGTGGAATGGAAATTCTGAGCTTCAACCAGCTCTAGACTTCTGTTTGTAAATTGGTCTGCCAAAACTCTGCATTCAGGATAAAAAGTGCTGCATAAATGCAAAATTATCATCACTAACAACTGGCATCAGTCCCTTCTGTTTTCCTTGTGCGCCACTCTAGGATTTTTGCACTAATTTGTATTTACTTTCATGAGGCTTTCCTAAACTCGGGAACTTTGAAAAAGTGTGAGCACACTCGATACCCAAAGGAAAGAATTACTCAGCAGCAGTCCCAACCAGCTGAATATGAGTAAAGTGGAGTTGGCAGGTTCCAAAATGGAGTCCCAACCACTTAGCCAGAAGGATAATATACGAGGAAGGGACTATGTGTGTCCAGTTAGCCCAGGCAGAAAATGGGAGCAGTTAAATACTCAGAGCAGATACAATTTCTGGCTTTAAACAGAAATTGGTTTTCAGCCATACAAAAGTGGGACACCTTCAAACGATTGCTGTGAAAGGTATTTTGCACTAGTTTTATGGGCACATCTTTGAGAGTGCCGTAGAAATAACTAATTTTGGTTTGATAGTGGATGTATTTAAAATGCTGGAGATGTGCCAAAGGGAAATGGTTATTGTTACAAACTGATATAAAGATTTCCCAATTGGTTTCATCTTGGGTGATGGGGAACTGAAGTGCTGTATACCTGATCTACATTATCACCATCGTCCCTTTCTGTTCACTGCTATCAGTGCAGGGTTACAGCCACAGAGGACAGCACTGTTGGCTGACTGCCTTCTAGTTGTGCACATGTCGCCAACAGCAAATACCACTGGTGCAATGGGACCTTTACCCACTCTGTGGATTTTGGCTTCTCCAGACCATGTCACTAAACGTTCTCTCATTTTGAACTATCTTAGGACAGAAAAAAACTAACGGAGCCTGGAGAAATGCGGTAAGCTTAATTGGTAAAACACGTTTAGGCTGGTATAAACACTACTGCCATAAAGGCTGCATTTCCTATTTGAGCTGTGCTACATCCATAGAACGAGAGCTCAAGAAATATCAGCTGGGCTGGCACAGTCCTTATTTATTTCATATCCCCCTTGTCAACAGTTTGAAAGTGAGATGGCTAATTTTGTGCCTGACAAGAAAGGACGGATCATTTTCTCAGATGCTGCTATCAGCAGAGTCAGGGCTGGTACACTCTCTGAGGGAGTCCCCAAACTACAGGTTACTGGCAGGCAGACAAACACTCACTGACAGCCATTTGTGACCAACTATGAAACACCATCTGCTGTTGTTGGGGGGAAAGAACATATCCAGCAAGTGATACCAATGTGAGAAATGAGTCTCTGTGTTGACACACAGCAGTCTTTAGCTGGCCCTAAAGAATAAGCCTACTTTGTTTTCCTGGATTTGTGAGTGTGAGGGAGAGAAATGTATGTTGATGTAGCTCCATAGGTGAAGCAGTCAGGCTCTGTTTATATCAGAGCTAGAGAAGGGAAGCATTTGATGCATTAGTATTATACATATGAACCAAATGCATCCATCAAGTGAACCCAATGTGTATGGAAGAGCATGCTAAGAAGAAACAACATTGTCTAGTAATTAAAGCAAGTGGTAGAAAGCTGGAGTATGGGGTTCTATTCTTGCTCTGCCACCGATTTGCTTGTAATCTTGGGCAAATCCCATAACTTCGGTGTGACTCCATTTGTGAAATGGTAATCATAATTCCAGCTTATCTCACCGGGGTTTTGTGATGATTAATTAATGTTCATAAACCACGTTGAGATCCTTGGATGGAAGGTGCTGAATATTTTCAATGACGCTAACAAGCTGCTGCTGCAAATTATTAAATACACGACCAAAGCCGGAAGATAATTTTCCTTCCGCTGTGGAAAAATCTGACTTTTGAGGAGCTCTCACTTTGCATATATATATATATATAAAAAGGTGCGGGGAGTATATTTACGTTAACTTAACTGAGTGTAAAATGTTACAACTGGTGTAAATGTTGTCCAGAATCAAAAGCCACACCAGTTTAACCAAATGGCATGCACATCATTTCAGTTCAAAAGTTTCCGGATGGCTAAAGGGCCCCCAACCTGCTAAGAGGGAAAAGAAGTCCTACTTGCTCATTAACACGCGTTGCACGCAGCCAAAGGCATATGCCAACTCTTCCCTCTCTGGTCAGAAAAGTAGACTTTCATTTTTAGGAGTCTTAATAGTTCTGTGTCTCATGATTAAGTAATGAGAGCTGGCATCCAAAGTGACTGAAATTCCGCTGATCTTGCATTACCTTTGTAGGCCCTGGCGGACTATAAAGCACAATGCTTTCAAGCAAAATAAATATAGACTGTAGAATCTCAGTTTGCTCCCACAGCAGAGAAGTGTCAGGGTTATAGTATTTGGCAAGATGTCTGACTAAATTGTTGTTGGCGTGGTTGTTTTTTAAATGGTGAAAAAAGTCTGTATGGAGACTAACATTTGAGTTCCCAGTTCTCACTGTATAGGGCAATGCATATCATATAAAATCTATTGAGACAGCGCTCAATCCAAATTCCATTGAAGCCAATGGGTGTCTTTGCATTAACTTCATTGGGAGATGGATCACGTACATAATCACAAAAGAGAAATGTATTTCCAAAAGCATGCATATGTGGTTTGTGTCTCTTTAGAGGAGAACGGAAAAGGATCCATTTCCTTGTAATTCAGTCTTCTTTGACAGAAGTTGACTGCAGAAATCCTGCAAGCTCAAGTGAGCTGCAATAGAGATGAATCAAAAACTTTATAGTAATCTGTGCTAGTGGAGAAGCACGTTACATTACACCAGAGAGCCGGAGTGACCTGTGCATGAGAACATAGCAAGTTGATGACAGAGGGAGAAAAAGCGGGGTAGGGGGAAGCCTTATGATTTAAATATGCTCTCATTTATGGCTGTGTGATATGAAAACCAAATCTAAACATTTGTCTGTAGAATCAGGTGATGATTGGCCCTCTACTGTCTCAAGGGGGGCAGGAAAATGGTCTATGCACCTGCCACCTAATTCAGTTTAAAACCTGACACATTTTCCAAGAGTGGGCTGGCATAATGAAGTTCATTCAGGCTGTCAGTGGAGTCAATAACTTATCCCCAACTGCTTTTGTTTCAGTGGCGGCAGTGCCTCTGATCGGGCTGAGGTACTTATCCAAGTAAAATTTATTTTCAATTGTAGGCCATAATACAACTGGCACAAGCCTGGCTTTGACAGAAGCTTTTGCTCAAGGCTAAACTATTGTTAAAGTTTGTGCCCATTGTCCAGGGTCTTTGATGTGTCAAAGCTGCTTAACAAGCTGGTTAAAAACTGTTTCAGATAACAGGTGTGTCCTTTGAGGACACTGAGACATTTTTCAACTTCTTTAAAAGACTAGTCCAGTGGCTGACTAAAATTTACATGCTGGTTGGTGGTGATATATGGAAAGCACTTTAAAGCAAGAAACGAGATTTAGTGTTTTATTTCCCTGAATTTCTGTGTGTGCCTCTCCTGAATTGAATTAGATGTAAAATCATTTATCTGCAGATTTGCAGAAATTTAGCGTGGCAGTGAAATATTCACCAGAGCTGCAAACTCTAGCAAGCAAGCTCTTTGTCGTTTCAGAGAGAGCTGCCATTCATGGTGCGTGACAAGGGGAAGTCCTAGAGGAAAAGGTGTGACTCATACCAACATGCCAGCGGTCAAGTGAAAGTTTTACAAACACTGCATCCTAGGGCAGTTGCTGTGCTGTTATTTCAGTAGTTCAATTCCCTTTCTCTCATTCACCACCTTTGGCATATATAAAGCAAGCCTGAAACTGAAATGGTGTCTGGGCCAAGGAGAGAGCAATCCCTTTATAAACATCGGAAGGCTGACTCCTGCGATCTGGGAAAACCCAACTCATCGTAGTAAATCCCAATCTGTATTCTGAATTAAAAAAAAAATAGGTCTTGATTTTTAGCCTGAATGCTGAACAATCTACAGAATATAAAATGTTTCCTTTTAGGGTGAGTGAAGAATGGATCTTTGGTTTTGTTTTTTACTTGTTGTACTATTCCCCACTTTCCCCATTGACTTACTGAATTTACCCAAAATCTGTGAGCAGAGCCAGCCTTCGCATTTTTGTGTATGGTTGCAAAACTGTAACTCCCTCCTCTCCCCACCACCAATATAACCAACTCCTGTCCATGAGTACTTTCCAGTGCAGAGGGCCAGCCAAAGGATTTGGGCAGGGGACTGGTGGGTGGGATGATTCTTTAGGCTACACCCCAAATTCAACTCATTTTATATAAATTCGGTATGCATGTGAGCAAAGACAACCCGTGCCTGCCGATAGTGGGAGGGGGAGCAGAGTGAGGGCCGCCAGTTTCAGCTATGTTACTGAGCATGCTCAGTCTGTGTGAGCATGCTCAATAAAGCCAAGCAGCAAAGCTTGGGAGAGGCACATGACCCTGCTTGCTCCCTCCCTCATGTGTCACCTCTGCATGTATGTGTGTGTGTGTGTGCACACGCGCGTGCAGGGTGGAGGAGGTCAGGCTATTTAGATTTCTCCTTTCTCCTTACCAGGTCTGTTACTACCTGCTCGTGGAGCTCAGCAGCTTGTGTTGGGGTTTTGCAGAAAACCAACACTCTTACAAGTTTTGCAAGTCACAATTGTTCAAATAAGCTGGGAACTCTGCAGCCTACTAGGCCTCCAGCCAGTGTAGCATTTTATGTATATCCTGCTGAATTTTAGTACACACATACCATTTACAAATATTAACTACTTAGTCGTCACAAGCCAAATACACCGTGAGGGAGGTAAGTGTTATCAGTATCACTGGCTGGAACATTTTTGACTAAATGAAGTTTTTGTTGTGAAAGCTGAAACAATTTGAGGAGACGTCAGTTTTGATGAAGTTTTCATCAGGAGGGGGGTTTTTGGTCTAGGACTCTTGGATCAGAAGTGACCAGAGAGAGAGAGAGACAGAGAGATTATATGAATTGAAAAGCTCAGGTGGTCTTCAGTCAGAAAACAGATATTTTTACACAATTCTGTTTCTCAAAACCATTTGGAAGGTTTTGTTTTCATTCCCACACAGAACCAAAACAAATTTCACAACCTTGAAAGTTGTCACTAAGTAGAATTGTCATCCACTGTACAGCTCTAATTATCAACCTGAGATTGCAAGATGGGGAAACCGGGACAGAAAGGTTGACTGAGGTCACAGAAGGAGCTGATGTCAGTGCTGGGATTAGAATTCCTTTTTCTGTGTCCTATGTTTAGTTCATGAGACCCGTGGTTCTCATAGCCGGTCCTCCACTTGTTCAGGAAAAGCCCCTGGCGGGCCGTGCTGGTTTGTGTACCTGTAGCGTCCGCAGGTTCGGCCGATCATGGCTCCCACTGGCCGTGGTTCAACCTTAGTGACTAGTCTACGTCAGTTTATATTGTCAACCCTATCTTCACAAGAGAAAGAGCTAGACACTTTCTTTAAAAAACAAAATCTGGGATTCTCCTTTATGTATCTAGCCCCACCCTCAAATCAGGGAGGACCGAGGCCATGGACTTCCCGGACACCAAAAGCTAACTCAGCTTGTGAGCACAATAAACGAAGACAACTTTCCTTGAAAAAGTGAGCCTGCTTGCTAGGCATATTTTCCCCAAACAACCCCATCTGCACAGAAAATCTGTCACT
The DNA here is from genome assembly GCA_033296515.1 of Macrochelys suwanniensis. Classification (NCBI taxonomy): domain Eukaryota; kingdom Metazoa; phylum Chordata; order Testudines; family Chelydridae; genus Macrochelys; species Macrochelys suwanniensis. The sequence goes on from CM065777.1 coordinate 99,174,391, forward strand.
AGCTTGTTAGTTCATGGCAGCTGGAGAATAAAACAAACACTTTCTCAAAATGTAGAGGTTTGTGAGCATCCCTGTACCAGAGATGAAAGGGAAAAAACAAGCTTTCTCCTACCACTCAGCAGTGCTCACCATTAGGGCCATTTGGACTGTTCAAGAATTACTTTGGTGTGCTTGATTGTCATCAATTAGCTGCAGGGCTATGCTTTTTGAGCACTTTGTTTTTATCATTCAAGTGTCGCTAGAAAGGTGAGAGAGAGAGAGGACAAATTCCTTTTCTAAGGACTCCATTCTGCTGTTAGCCTCTGAGCAAAACCCTCAATGACTATGGGGATGTCTACAAAGCAGCTGGAAGCATGCTTCCCTGGGTTGGTAGAGACACACACTTGCTCCACTGGAGCTAGCATGCTAAAAATAGTGGTGTGGCTGCCACAGCCTGGCTAGCTGCCCCAGTATGGACCCAGCGGGTCTGGTGGGTTTGTATGTGGGCAGCTAGTCCAAGCCACTGCCTGTACCACCGCATTTACACTGCTATTTTTAGGTGCTAGCTCAAGCAGAGTTAGCACGGGTCTGTCTATCCAAGCTGGGAGGCACCCTCCTAGTTGCTGTGTGGACATACTTATTGGGAGATCTTGGATGAAATCCTGTCTCCACTGAAGTCAATGGCAAACCAATGGATCCAGGATTTCACTCCTTCTGTAGGTCAATGGCAGAATCTGCATCTGAGAGAGTGTCTAGATGAGGGAATGACCTGTTGTTGACAACATATATCAATAGTGGGTTGCCCATGTCTCCTTTAACTGGAGTTGAAAACAGTTTGGCTGTTAGGGCAGAAGAGGCCATGTCAATTTGAACCCTAGGTAAGACAAGACCTGGAGGAGAACACTGCTCACTACCACTGTCAACAATGAGTCATTTTCCTAATGTAAACAATTTCTATAGGAGTCTGGTTTTAAAAGCTGATTATCCTTCAAAGTCTGCTACCACCTTTGCAACTGATGTGACATCCTTACAACCATGGTAAAAAATAGAATAAGGGAATTACTCTTTAAAATAAACTACTTCAGGGATTCCCAATTGGTAGGTTGTGACCTTCCAGAAATATCATAGAGGGGCTCCAGAAGAGGGAGACATGGGAGGAGACACAATATACAATAAAAATAATTTAAAAATTAGTGTAAATTATTTTTAAAAAATATTTAAAAAAACCTGAAACACAGCATAAGCCCAGTGAAGATGTGTTTCTTTAAGGCTACCATATTATTGTAATCTGAGAAGCCCAGCTCAAGGTTCAGTATAAAGTGCAAGATATGATGAAGAGATGTAATGATGTTTCCAATTAAGGCAAGCCTTATTGTTGTAATCTAACATGTCTAGCTAGTGTAGACTAGAGCAGGATGTGAATGCATATAGCAGACTACTAGAGCCAGTGCTAATCACAGAATCATAGAACTGGAAGGGACATCGAGAGCTCATCTAGTCCAGTCCCCTGCACTCCTGGCAGGACTAAGCATTATCTAGACCATCCCTGGCAGGTGTTTGTCCAACTTGCTCTTAAAAATCTCCAATGATGGAGAATCCACAACCTCCAAAAGCAATTTATTCCAGTGCTTAACCACCCTGACAGTTAGGAAGTTTTTTCTAATGTCTAACCTAAACCTCCCTTGCTGCAATTTAAGCCCATTGCTTCTTGTTCTATCCTCAGAGGTTAGCAAGAATAATTTTCTCCCTCCTCCTTGTAACAACCTTTTATGTACTTGAAAACTGTTATAACGTCCCCTTTCAGTCTTCTATTTCCAGACTAAACAAACCCAATTTTTTCAATCTCCCCTCATAGGTCACGTTTTCTGGACCTTTAATCATTTTTGTTGCTCTTCTCTGGCCTTTCTCCAATTTGTCCACATCTTCCCTGAAATGTGACGCCCAGAACTGGACACAATACTCTAGTTGAGACCTAATCAGCAGAGAGTAGAGCGAAAGATTTATTATTAACAATAAAACATTATTTAACCTGTGCCCCTGTGTTCTTAGATTTATCTTGTTTAAAACAATCCATGGCCCATTAACATTGTTATGTATGACACGAAGTTCAAGTAAATACAAGTAAATACCACAGACCATGAAAAAAACATGTCACTAACTTCAAACCTCAGACATGATTACTATAATTGCTATGGGCCAAAGGCACTGCTGAGCCTCCGACAACCGTGTTGCCTATCATTTGGTCTCTATTGGAGCTCGTTCCTGGCCAAGGGGATTCAGAAAGTTGGATTATCCATTAAAGGACAGTGGGAAGTTGTTTCAGTAATGTCATAAATTAAAAAGCATGTGCAGAAATACAATGACACATACATGGCATATGGATTTTACATGGACTGACTTGAAATCACAGTATGGAGTGTGTTCTGAACCACTGCCTGCCACAAGTGTGCGGCCTTTTGAGTTGCTGAAAAATAAAGAACATCCATCACTGGCAATTTTAAACTCAAGAGCGGATGTTTTCTAAACGAAATGTTCTAGTTCAAACAGGAATCAATTCTGGGAAGGCCTAGGGCTTTTGTTATGTAGGGCTGACTAGATGATCACAGTGTTCCCTTCTGGCTTCATAATCTATGAAGGATAAACCTGAGGGGGGTTTGTTCCAAGAAAATTTGAAGCCTTGAAAAATCAGCAAGACTTTACTCAAATTGGCTGTGTCAATAGAAATGACCTTTGGGCATCTAATTTGGCATCTCTGTGAATTGTACCAGTGTACAGTTCATGTTGTTGCAGAAAATCTTATCCTTCTCTTCATGACAAATATGATTTCAAAAGTGATAGGGCCTGAAACAGCTATTCATGTGAAAAGAGACCCTTCATGAAATGATGCTGTTTCGCACTTCATTAGTGACATAGGCCCAAGATCCTCAAAGCTATTGAGTTGCCTAATTCCCATTGAAATCAATGGGACATACACCTTTGATGATCTGAGCCATAGGCCTTGGCTACACTTGCACTTTATACTGCAATAAAGCCGCCTAGAGCGCTCTACCTCACTCCCCGTCCACTGGCAAAACATGTAGAGCGCTCTGACTCCGCGGCTGGAGCGCTCCTGGTACTCTACCTCCCTGAGAGGAATAACTCTTGATGCGCTCCCACTGGAGCACCACGGCGCCAGTGTGGACACCTAATGCGCTCTGATTGGCCTCCAGAAACGTCCCATAATCCCCTTAAATCAAGTGGCCTCTCTTCTCTTTTTTGTGAAATCATCTGAGGAATGTGGAAGTGCCATTTCAAAGCTTCGTTTCAAACAGCCAGCTGCTTATCTGCTCCCGGCTGTTTATCTGCAACAGTAAATGTTTGCTGTGAGTGAGGGCGGGAGGGCAGGGGGGTCTGAATTTACAAGACAGCGTGCTGACACACTCTCAGCACTCCAAAAACCCACTCTCTCTTTCCCCCCGCATACAACACACTCCTGTCACACTCCACCCCACCCCCAGCATTTGAAAAGCATGTTGCAGCCACTTGAACGCTGGGTTAGTTGCCCATAATGCACCGCTCCCAGTGCCGCTGCAAGTGCCGCAAATGTGGCCACGCCACTGCGTTTGCAGCTGTCAGTGTGGACAGACTGCAGTGCTTTCCCTAGTGTGCTCTCTGAAGGCTGGTTTAACTCAAAGCACTCTACATCTGCAAGTGTAGCCATAGCTATAGTCAGTGATCTTTCAAAGCTAGAAAAGTTAAGCTTGATGAACCAAGTAATGGCTCTGGTGCTGCATAGCTTCTAGTACTTGTGAGCTTTGTTTCTGATAGGTCTACTGAAGAAGACTTGCTATCTAGTTGCATGTCCCTGACCTGTGTTGAATGAATTGGTGTCTTGGCTCTGTTCCTAGTGGTCATCATAAAAATCACCACCATAGTTGTGACTAATTTGCACTGTAGTTGACATTCTTAGCAAAGTGGTCTACAAGAGATCAAACATTGAATTGAAGGGTAGATGAGGAAGTCCTCCGGATATGCTTATCATGTAAATAAAAAATGTGTTAATAATTAGTTTGAACTATCATTTCATTGCTCTCTTGTCTGGGGATCAGCTTGGTAATGTAGCTATTAATAATAGAACTTCTCTTTTATAGTGTGTTATTTTAAGACACTCTTGTATCTCATTTAGGTTTTATAAAAATAAATTTTTATAAAATCTAAGATCAATAAAAATGTTTCCATGATTTCTTAAATTGTATGTACCTTTTAGCAAATAAATGTTCACCTGCGGTTTGCATCCCAAACATTGTGAGGTAGTGCTTGTGCATGAGAATCAGAAAGTGATATTGAGTAGAAACTGATAAAAATAAAAGGGAAAGTGACTATTTTATTATTATTGACCAAGATAAGACAAATGTAACAAGTAAACAAAGTGTAAAAGTACTAAAAGTACATTATAATATTACAAATATTTATCTGTTTAAATAATATAAATTGTCATTGTAACATAGGTGAGGACATTTATTATCTGAAAGTATTATTTTTAAATTGTGTCTCTTGAATTAGATCTAAAAACATATGATTATGCTGGAATGCCTCATGCACACAACATGCCTAGTGTCTACTACTGACACTGTACAAGGATCAGGAATGGTGAGTTCTGTCCCCAACAGACAGCTGATTCTCTGTTCTAATCTTCAGTTCAGTTATCAGATGTTAAATTTACCTTTGAGAGCATTGCAGGGATTCTGCTACTATAGTTCTTGTAGGACTATGGGGAAGTTCTTGCTCCTTTGCGGAATTCTCTTCTTCATGATACATAACCAAATGTCTGTGCAATGATCATGAAACCATATGCACCAATATGTAAATACCAATAAACTACCCTCTCATCTATAAAAGTGGCTCCTCCAGATCAGGACTGAGAAGAAAATCACATTGCTCTGGCTTGAACCTGCTCTTTATTATAAGCCTTGCCTTAATGACCTTATTCTGATCTCAGATCACCTCTGACTTAAAAATTGAGTCACTTCTGATTACCCTGGTTAAAGTGACATCAGATTTCACCTTCCCCCCTCCCCATCCTCTAACTGTCAGTCCTATGTATTTGAAAAGCTAAATTCACTTTTTGAAATGTTTGATTTTTAATTCAGAAGGAAATGTTTTCAGTATAAATGTACCTGCCTGGAGTTCCCCAAAAGTCTTTCCCTCACCGCCAGAGTAGTAGGACCTGGTCCTCCGCTGCTTTGCATCTTGTGGAGTCATTTACCCTCGGGCACAGTGGATGGAAAATAGGGCTGGCTGACAATATTCAAGATCTGAAACATCAATGACCTTTTTCGTGGATAATCCCCCACCCCCATGCAATTAGATTTTCATGAAGAACGTTGACCTGGTTTTCTTTATGTAAAATGCTAATCTTCTGATTAAGGAGCACTCGCTTCTCACCAGTGTAATTGACTCGATAAAGTGCAGAGGAGAACTAGCCAAGATTGAGGTGAAGGAGGGAAGCAGACCAACTGGTCTGGAATGAGCATCCTGCAAGATCTTCTGTTCACTGTTCTGGCAAATTCAGTTCAATAGCTCTTCTTGGCATATGCACTAAGGAACAGTCTTCCACTCAACACGTGTATTCTTCAAGCTACCTCTGGGTTAAACAAGACTCTATAACATGACCTGAAATATTATTAAGTATTAATTCCTATTGGTTATTATTTCTGAAATGCCCACTTACAACAATCGCAAGCAGCTTTCAGCTGACTCTGATGAAGGCAGGACAAGGTGAAATTACTTGGCAAGCGTTTTAGAAATGCTTTTCTTTCTCACACGTGGAGCCTAGCGGTTACTGATGAAGTCACATTAACCCTCTACTTCCCTTTATGTTAATATATTGTAGCGTATCTTGCCTAGTGCCATATGCGGATGGGAAATTTGGTGTCAGTTGGTCAGTTGGACGTTTTAGATGTGTGTGTGTGTGTGTGTGTGTGTATTGAAATCGGTCAGTTGGACGTTGTAGATGTGTGCGTGCCGAGATGCTTAATACACGAGAATCTGCGGTAAATTCTAACTTTGTTTTAATTCCTCTGAGTTTGAGGCTGACAAGGGAATAAAGGGTTTAGAAATGGGAGCTAGAAGCAACCCGGCCCTTAAAAGTTCGTGCCGCTGGCGTGACGGTGGAGAACGCAACGCAGAAACTTCTGTGATCTTCACCAGCAAAAGAGCTGCAGCTAGAAGTCCATCGGCGACTGTCGCAGGCACAGCTTCACTGGGGGGGGGGGGGTGTTGAATCTCTGGGTCCCCAGGGGGCTCGGAAGTAGGGTGACCAGATGTCCCAATTTTATAGGGACAGTCCCAATTTTTGGGTCGTTTTCTTATATAGGCTCCTATTACCCCCCCTCCCCATTTTTCACACTTGCTGTCTGGTCACCCTACTTGGAAGAGGGTGTTACTCATCAGGGATTCCGATTGTTTCCCCTTAATTCCTACACTGAATTAGAGCCAGATCCTCAACATTTGTAAATGGAAGTCAATGGAGCTAGGCCGTTTACATCAGGAGAGGATCTGAATGTTTAAGAAGCCACTCCCTACTGCCGGAGATCAGTAGGCGATCTCAGCTCTGCTTTGGTGGGAAGCAATCCCCCCCCCCCCGCCCCCTCCGCCAAACTTGAGAAGAAATAACTAGACACCGATTTGCTATCCAAGGCACTGGGTTTGGTGAGCTAGCCCAGTCGCCAACTGCAGAGCTTCGGCAGCCCAAGCCTGGAAGAAACAACTTCACTGAGTCAATTCAAAAAGATAGTTCACATTGAAAATGAGCTGCTCATTTGGTAATAACTGCTGGGAACGTGAGTTGCCCCAGACACGAGTTTACCTCCTGGCCAATCAAGCTCTAAGCTGAAGCAACGAAATTTACGTACTGCTGCTATTTCTTCTTTTTCTGTCCATCTGCACATAACGCCCCTCCCCTCTTGTGAGCAGAGGAAAAGGTATCCCCGAAGGCAGCGGGGCCGGGGCTTCCCTGGTTTGTCATACTCACACCAGTGAAGGAGAAGAGGAAAATGAATGAAAAGCAAAGGAGTTAAATCAAGCACTGGGGACAGCCCAAGGGGGAAAGGGAGGTTTTTGTGGCAGTCTGGGGAAGAGAAAAACGAACCACACCCAGGTAGCATCAAATGTTCTCGAGGTATTTAAAGCAGGGGTCCTCACAACAATTATTTTTGGTGGGCTCAGATCAGAGTGTGGCGACCAACTCTTGCTGGTGGCCACTTGACAAGTTTTCCTAAAATACTTAGCTAACTTTAGGAAAAACAAATAAATATGCACTTGTATATGTCCAAATCATAGCGATTTATTATGTGGTTGGTTGTTGTTTTTTGCAGACTCAATAATAAAAATAAGGTACAGTTGTCTCTATTCTTTACTGGACCTAAACAGAATAGAAACACAAATAAGGTGTTTTGCATGTTCTTGTCTTTTATTATTAATTATTATTGTTGTTGTTGTTTCTTTTGCTTTTTTGGCTGCATTTTTTAGACTTGCTAGCAGTAAGTCTGCTTCTGTGAAAAGTGATACTTGTATGTTTGTTAATATCACTTTTCACAGCAGCAGACTTATTAGCTAGCAGAGAGGCAGTGAAAAGTGATATTAACAAATATCACTTTTCACAGCAGACTTACTGAGCCCTGGCAAACCGGGAACAAATGAAGACTTGGATGGGGAATGGATAGGGAGGCAGCAGGGACAATGAGGGCGGTGGTGAGCCCGGGGATGGAGTCTTGCAGCCAAAGCATGTAGCCCACCACTGACTAGCCAAAGCCCCGCGATCAGAGCCCACGTCAGGAGCCCACTGCCACCCCGCCGGAGCCTGCCGCCCGCCACACCAGGGCTGAACCCAGAAGCCTGAGAGCCCCACTGCCCCAGGAAGATGGGGAACTCACAGTGACTGCTCCTCTGGTGTTTGTGGCTCCAAAGAGGGGCTAGGCCCAACCCCTCCTGGCAGCCCCAAAGGAGGGGCCACTGCCTTGTCCCCCTCTTCCCCAAATCACCACCCAGGAGGCTGTGGGCGCAAGAAAAGACCCTGATGGCCGCATTTGAGAAAATCTGGTTTAAAGGGAGCTAGAGAGCACCAGCCGGTCTGACCTCCTGGAAGAGCACAGGGGCGTTTTAAGGCATTGGAATTGCTGCTGCTCTAGATTACATTATGCTCTGCCCCAATCCACGTCTCTCTCCTCTCCAGACCCAGACCAGTTTTGCGTCGAAGGGGTCAAACTTTTCTCCCCGTGGGACTTGGGAGAATTGCCGAGAAAGGAGCCGCAGAGTCCTGACCCTCGCTATGAAGTTCTGACGGTCACCATAAGTGAGGGGTTCATTGACATCCCTGTGCGCTGCACCCGGTAGCGCTTCCGGCTCTTAGCCCCACATGGGCCCGCTTTCTCTAAGCGGCCCCGGGAACAAAAGAGTCTCCAGGCACAAAGCAGGCCGAGCTTCCCCCTGGGGTCGGAGGGAGGCAGCCTCAGAACGGGACAAGGGTTATCGAGGCAGGAGCCTTGGAAGGGCTTCTTCGCAGGCTGCCCGGGAGCGTGTTGCCCCAGGAAAATTAAGGCAGAGATTCTGAACGCTTGAAATCAATAGCGAACTTCGTCTGGGGAGCAGGATCGGGCCCTAAAATCGGCGCCTGCTGCTCCCCTTCGCTAGGTGGACAAATGCGAAGCAGCTAGTGGGGCTCTCCTCTGTGCTGCTTTTCGCGCTGTTACTGAAAGGTAGTGTTGGCTGTCAGCAGAGGTGCGGGCGGGGCGCTGGTGGACGCTGGTCGCCGGGACCGGGTGCTCTATAAGAAGAGATCGGGCGCTTAGACGTTGTCAGTTTATTTCCCATCAGTTGTTGCAGCCGGCGTTGCTGCTGGTGTGTTATTGCCAAGGTGTTCAAAGGGCACATCACAACGCAGCCGCTGGCCCCAACTCGCAGAATCCCCAAGGAATGATTCTGAATTACAGACCGGGGCGGGGGGAGGAGGGGAGTTGCACAATGGGAAGGAAATGGGTTTCCCTTTTTCCAGCAACCCCCGGAAATCAATAATAATCCGTGTTACATTTTTGTGATTACTCCGCTAACGCAAAAGCCGGAAATTACAAAGGGAAAGCGGGTTGGACCTGAGATCTATTTACTTCTGCCTACTTCTAAAATGAGTAAAGGTCACCCAGTAAAGGGACTGATTTTCTAGAGGCGGCGACTGGGGTTTGGAGCTCAGTCTCCAGCCCTGATCCTGGGTTCGCTCTAGGCGGAAAAGATTATCTGTGAAATGGGTGGACAGGGGCGATTCACAAAGGTGTAGCTCAAATGTCAGCGGCTCCCTTGTAACAGCAACTGTCAGGGGTCAGAGATCTTCCCCTATCAGTCCAGAGAGAGACATACTTGATCAGTGCCTTTTTTTTTAATCCAGCCCTTTAAACTTCATGTGGTGAAGAGCAGAGAGACTCCTCTTTCGAGAGATGAGAGAGTTCCTTTCCCCTGGGCCAGGAGAAAGGAAGGGCGTAGGATCAGGGAGGTGGGAGCAGTTGTAAAAGTCTGATTAAATTAAAAACAAGCCTGACAACTTGGAGAGACCTTGAAAGAAAACCAAAGGAGCTGGCTGGAAAAAAATATCTTTCAGCGTTCTTCAGCCTCCCAAACCAATGAATGAATGATTTGAAATAGTTCTCTGTTCATCTGATGCAATCCTGAATATGGTCATTAACAGCAAGATAGATTTGTTGTATAAATGCATTTCCTCATTGGTTTAGACCTAGGGGGAAATATGATCTCTAAATTCTACCTTGGGAGATCTGCTGTGTATGGGGTTTGATATGCTGAAACATGTTTTTGAATTGTACAAAACTGGCTTCATTGTCACTCCCCTTTCCCTGCCTGTAAAACCACAACACAGCAGCGCTCTCGCTCGCTTTCTCTGTTGCGGTTTTCCCTTTCCACCACCACCACTACATGAGAATGTATATACCACGCTCGAATACAAAACAGAAACCCTCCCTATCTGCTTTGATCCTACACCCCTGTGGGAAGAAAACCTAGCAGCATCCGTCCTTCGAGAAACAAACTCTCTCTCCTCGTGGCTGGGACAGTGAACTCCGCCAGGGACCTGGAGCCTGTGATGAGGGGGTATATCGAGCACATGTGAGGAGGTGAAATGGCTGGAAGAATAACCAGCTCCAGTGAAGTCTGTTTGCAAACTCGCACCTGAGCAGGGAGGGGTTGACGTTTCTAGTTTGTGGGGTGACACTAAAGACAAGGTAGCCGAGCTACCCGCTGCTCCTTGCCCAAGTATCGCAGATAACTCAGTGCGTGCAAAGAGTTTCTGTCCGCTCCGTGCAGGGGCTGGCAAACTGCTAGGGATTTCCCCACCCCAAACACCAGAGAGGCGCGAGAGATACACCGAAGATCCTTCGTGCTGCTGTTTCCTCCTCTCTCTCTCTCTCTCTCTCTCCGTGAAATGCAGCCCCAGCGTGCCCGGGGGAGCCCGGGGTCTATGTTAGCTCTCGCCCGCGTAGGAGCCGGGGCTGGGAATGGGACATTTGGCTCCAAGCTCTCGTATCTGGCTGTTAAATCCCCCGTTTGATTCGCCCCCGCCTCCAGCTCCCCCGGGTCCAGAGCACTCCGCTGATGTATTGGGTGTTTCTTTATCGAAGCCGGCTCCACCTTTTGCGGCTGTCAGCTCGACCCCTCTCGACTAGGAAAGCCGCCCTAGCCCGCTTCCCACCCCAGCCGTCTGGGCTCTGCGGCGAGAGGGGCCCGTGCAGATCCCCAGGCCGTAAAGAGGGTTTGTACAACACGGGTGCTGGGAGCGGCGCACTATCCCAGCTGGCTCGTGGGTTTTAAAGTCAGGAGAAAGAGGAAATGAAGGGATAACAGTCTCGGGCTGCCGTTTGCTGCTTCTCTTCGCCAGGGGATTTACAGGTTGTGCCTGGCTGAGCGAGCTCAGAAACTGCACAAAGTGACCTCAAACCCAGCCCTACGGTCTTTACACAAGCACAACTCCCCTTGGTCCAGGAGAGCTCCAGAGGAAAGGGAGACTGGCGCCTTTGGTGGTGTTACCCTCCGAAATGTGCCTGGAAGGAGAAACAACGTGGGGAATTCAGTTCAGTCACTGACTCAGGTGATGACGCCGCTAATATCAGGGGGTCAGAAAGCAGAGGGGGAAATTGTGTCTGGTTTATAAAGCCGGTGGGAATCCAAAAACGTGCAAAACGCCCCCAGGAATAAAAATCACCTCTGCTAGGTCCTAGTAGCATAGACAAGATGAAGGGTTCCTGTTTCACTCTCTATGAAACGTTAGGAACTTTCCAAAGCAGAAAACTGCTCGTCTTTCCCTTTACAATATCTGACCAGGGAGTCAGCAGACAAAGTGTTTACCCGCCCAGCTGATGAGAAGCCACGGGGAGGTCGAATTGGAGTAGTCCCCAAACATAATACACGGAACTTTTGGGGCTCTTTTTTCAGCTCTCTGCACATTGACATTTCCCCATTGCCAACTTCCTTAATCTAAATGCCAGCGTGGTGTGAAGAAAACGCTAACGTGTGTCTTGAGGGAATCCACACGGGGAGAAAAGGCGATACAGCTCAGCATTGTTAGGCCTCACTTGACCCTAAAAGGGAGGAGGATCTAAGCATCGAGCTAGAGCTGTCTACAGAATGAGACTAGAATCCGATAGAGTTGCCCGTAGAGGAGTCGTTTAGATAAGAGTTTGAAAGATTAGGGCGCAGTGAATAAGAAACTTTCCTTGCACTGAGCTTCTTGCCACTTTCTTTAGCATTAATTTTAACTTATTATCGACAATATTTAAAAATCTTTATTGGGCCCTGGTCTCCAGCCAGCCCCAGGATTACCCACACTTTGACTAAATTATTCTCCCTTTACTTCTCCGTTGTAGCTAGTTGGCTTTCTGTTGTTTCAGTGGAATAACTCTACTGCTTCCCGTGGGGTTGCTCTGAATTTACACTCGGGTCACTGAGAATAAAACAGAGCCCCCAAAGGGATTATGTGTATGTGTGGGCAGCATTTGGCCCAAGACCTTTCTAATCTGTGTTTCCCATAAACAAGCACTTGCTTTTTCAGCCTCCTGGTAGCCAGCTCCCAAGCCCAGAAGAGGGAGAAGGACACGGTGATAATTCTACACTTCTCTCCTAGTTAATTGCCCCTTCCCACAAATTTGAGGGCATCCGGCCAGGTTCTGGGTGCGGCAAACGTTTTCGGGGATCAGATTTCGAATGAGGGCGGATTTCCATCAGGTCCCATCACGGCCTCACTGTTTGTTTGGTACCAATGACCGCAGTTTTATTTAAAATACGAATTCCGGCCAGTTGCATCTACTTTCCCCGTGTAGCGCTGCATCCCCCCGGTGATCACACCCAAAGATGGTTTAGTTCCATGTCAAAAAAAGACCCCGTCTCCCAGTTCACGGGGCCAAATCCTGCTCGCCTTACTCGATGGGACAACTCGCTTGAGTAAGAAGAACCAGACCTGGCCCGCCATGTGCAGGGCTTGCTCTAAGTTTTGTCCTATCTGTCTTCAATTTACATATTAGATTTTGTGTGAAAGAAAGAAAGAAAGAAAGAAAGAAAGAAAGAAAGAAAGAAAGAAAAATGTAGCTGTTACTAATTAGTTCCTTTTCGAAGGGGGCTGGATTAATTTAAATAAGAGAAAATTAAATTGAAGAGGCCCTTTTCGTTAGTGTAACATATTCCCACTGCAAATATGTATTCGCTTTGTGCTTTTCGTTGATTTACAAATGAATCAATTGCTGTAGCACTTCCCAGTCAATGTATTAAAACAAGCAGGGTTACTTTGGCTGCATTCGAAAAGCTGCTTCACTTACTGATTCGGGTCTCCCCACCTTGGAAAGATTAAACTTCCCGAGGAACGGAGCTGAGTTACTCTGTTTGTTTCGAGTAACTCCTCGACAGCTCCTCCATCACCCAGCGGAATGAATCACCAAAGGGAAACAGACCATTATCCCCCTATTTGTCTGCCTAACTCCACTGGAAATAATCCCCTGCCAAATTAGATCTTCGCTTTATCCCTTTCTCCATTCCATGGACTCTACGGGCAGGTTTTCGGTTAAAATGAAAATAGGGAGTTTCTTTCAGACTGAACAACACAAACTTTCCTCCCTCTGTTCGTTCCTTCTAAACGCCGAACCCGAGCCCCATTCAGGAATCAGAACTCACTCACTTCGCATCGTTTTTATTTGAACATAAACAGTTCGGTTTGCGGTCAGACTTCGTTTCAGATCCCTTCTAGGAAACTTCTTTGAAAGTTCTCAGTAAGCATAAGTTGGTTGTTGTTGTTTTATTTTGTTGGGGGATGGGGGGGTTGTGTTAGGTTTTTTGTTTTTGGAGGGTTTTTTTTTTAGTAATGGACAATAACTACAGCTACTTCACAAAGTCATCGAGCTCAAAACACATGGAATTTGCAATGACAAAAGTTCTCCGTGTACCTAGCACAATAAAAGTCTGAAAGCAATTCTAAATGGTCGAGTTTCTCTTACCGAATTTTTATGATGTCTAATTTAGAGGCAATATAGCAAGGTGTTAGAGATGGGGTAGAAGAGGGAAGGAAAATAAAAGTCCGATTTCCAATTATTTCCCTGTATTATTAGTGCCTCCTTCAGATGCAATAAGTAACTGATTCTTTTCTAGTAATTATGCAAAAACCATCCTCTCTACAGAAGATAACAATCTCTTCATAAATATCTGAGAAATGGGGAATTTCGTGACTGCTACCCAATCAACGCAGAAACACAATTTTTCCCCAAAATATTTTCTATTATTTTTCTTCCGAGATTCATTTTGAGCTTTTAATATTTTATAGTTGATTTTCTGTAACGGATTTGTTTTTAAAATCTATTTTAGCCTGGAAAATAAATGTTATTTTTAGACATAAAGAAAAGTTAACTTATTGCTTCTCCTCTTTTCCGTGAATGCGTCTGCATTTTGCACCAAGTGTCATTTTGAATTGATCCTTCTGCATGCATATTTGACAATCACTTTATGGTGATTTGTTTATGCATTCATAAAGATTTTCCATACTGTATAAAGAGAAATAGCCCTATCATTCAAGCAATTCATTTACACACGCAAGAACACACGGGAGAGAGGGGGGGTGGGTGAGGGCTGGACAATTGGTTCCGTTTTTATTGCTATCTTAAAGGCAGTTCTTGTTAGCCTTCTTCAGTTTGTTGAGAAAAGTCACATCAAGAGACAGATAGGCTTTCCTTTTCTTGTCTTGCCGTCCCAGACAAAGGCGAAACCAGAACTTTTATTTATTTTTTTATTTGAAATCTCATCCAGAAACACTGGTCCATAATAAATATATCGATAGTTATCAAGAATATATAAAAAATAAAGACACGTTGTTGTCTTTGAGGCCCTAACAAAATATTTCAAGCAAATGCCCAGGAAAACATAACAAAACCAAACATAAAACAACAGTCAAGTTCCAATGGAGTAACACAATGACCAATCCGGCCAGAGTCGACCCTGCATGCAGATAACTGAGCAAGGGGTACGAGGGCAATGTGAAACCCAGCCAGCGGACTACTACACTGCACTTATAGCAGGAGATCTGGCAAAACAGACTTCGGGGATGTTGTGCGCGTTCTGCACTATTTCTCTTTCTTGTTTTATACAGCCACGGACGGGGAAAAAATGAAACGCTTTAGGGAATTCACTATTAAATCCTTGTTACAAGGAAAACTGCACCATTGCCAGTACAACATGTTTAAACGAGATTCAATTATAAGCATGCATGCATTCTTTTAAGCTACATTGTGTAAAAAAAATCATCATTCCTAGCTGTCATATCCTGGAGTGGAGCAGAGAAGATTCCCAGAAATGTAGGTGTTGCCTTTAAAAACAAACAAATAACAAACAAACAAACAAAATCAACCCCCAAACAACTCATTGTCTCTTTGCAGCTGCGAACAGTACAACGACCACCATGTCTTTTTTTTCTTTTTTTTTTTTGTGTGCATCCACATTAAGGAAATATTTACATTTTCGTTTTGTTTTTACAACAGGGATTTTTGTTTTAGTATAAGAAGAAAACATGGCCCGAGAATCCAGCTAAAACATTACCTTTGTAAGGTCCTTACTACACTAATCCCTTGTTACAACGAATGCGGTTTTGACAAGCTGGGATGTCAGTGGGAGGAAACACACTGGCGTTCATCAAAGGAAAAGAAGCATGCATGCGAACGCAGGACTTCTTGTGTGGAGTCTTCAGGCAGCATCGCCTAACAGAACTTGTTTGAAAGTGGGATCTCTGGGATAGCTAAAAGGGCTCTGGCGCTTTCAGGGTCACTTCAGTAAGTCCTTGGATTCTGCGGAGAGCCTGCTCATGTTGGCGGTGGTGAGGGCAGACAGGTGTGGCGGAGGGGGCATTTGACAGATAGTGCAAGGGCAAGGCAAACCTGCCCAGTGCTGGAAGCCACTGCCAAGCTGGAGAGCCGGAGGAGCAGAGGGAGTCTTGAGTAAAGAGTGAGGCGGCCTGATCGTGCCGATCCCTGGTAGGGAGGCGGACAGCGGGGAGGAGGTGTTGGCTGAAGACAAGGCACTGCCAAGGATGGGGTGGACCTGGTGGACCGTGCTAGCTGCGTGGGCCGGGTGCCCGCCTGAGTGTCCCACTGTCCCGCAGTGAAAGGCGGAGTGGTGTCCTCCATAGATTTCACCCACCAGCCTCTTCATCTCTTCCAGGGAGCTGGTGAGCATCAGGATGTAGTTTCTGGCCAGCAGGAGGGTAGCAATTTTGGAGAGTTTCCTCACGGAAGGTCCATGCGCGTAGGGCATCACCTCCCTCAGCCCATCCATGGCCAGGTTCAGGTCGTGCATCCTTTTGCGCTCCCGCCCGTTGATCTTCAGCCTGAGCTGCTGCAGGTCCTGCTCCGAGAGCTGCTTCTTAATTTTGTACTTGCTGCTTTCCCCTCCGGCCTTGGAGCCGTTTCTGGAGAGGCCTTCCCCGGACATCTTCTGCACCAGGTCGCCCTGAGTGGAGGAGACCGAGTTGAGCCGGTTGTCCTGAAGGTGGTGGTGGTGATGGTGGTGGTGGTGGTGGTCTCTCAGGTACATGTCATCCATGTCTGGCGAGGAAGCTCTGCTGGAGACAGAGCTGGAGTCAGAATTCATTGTACTTCTTCCCTGCTCTGGAGAGGGTGAAATAGGGTTGTTAAACAGATAAAAATAAACTGCAGGCTCTGGGAGGGGGGGGGGGGGGGGAGGTTCAAACAGGAGGAAAACTCTTCTTTCTCCCTCTAATCTCTCCCGCTGGCTACCCAGCCCGTTTACAGGATAGCTGGTTGGTGTATGCTTGAACTAACCTCAGCCTGGAAAAGAGGGGCTTTTATAGCGCTGCAGCAGAGAAAAGAGACAAAAGAAGCCCTCCTATCTATAATGGTCTTGTTAGGATGACGTGCAATTATTCAGGGCGGTGCGCTTTGACTGTCCCATTTAGCAAGGACTCCCATTCATATTCATTGTGGTGCCACCCTGGGACACCTCAGCCATGGACCATCAGGAGTCAAGCAGACACAAAACCCCTCTGATTGACAACACGCACTCATCGCGGCGTGTTCACGCCTTCTCCTCCCCCTGGTTCTAATTTCCAATATAAAACTGCATCTAGTGAACTGTAAAGAGCAGAGGGTCTGATTTGGATGTATATTTGCTTGGGGTCATTTTTCAGTCTAGCATCTCAGTGTTAGGTAACGTTGTAGCAAATTCTGTTTGTCTGAAGAAGGAGAGGAGGATTGTTTGCTTTGTTTTTGTCCCTCGTGTGTGTGTGTGTGTGTGTTTTGCTCTTTCCAAGCCCGAAAGAAAATACTCGTCTTCATTTCTGAATCTTTTTTCTATACATATTTGAGTTCCCCTTTGTTTTCATTTGCCACCGATCTTTATAATCGCCTTGCTTATCATTTCTGCGCGCAACTAACTCTGCTTTGTAGGTTTCTGTTAACTTGGATTGTACTTAACTGCCTTAGTGTTGCAGGTTTTTTAAAAAATAAGTAATTGTTATGGTGACTGCTGTCCATCCACAAACAATCTCTTTCGCTTTAAAATATTTGGAAATTGATCTCTCTGGCTGCAACCGTTTGCCTTTCTTTGCACTTTAAATAAATGGGAAACTTTGAATTTGTGTTGACAAGTATTTTTTAAGATGGTCAGTCTAATTGTTTCCAAATTAGAAGAGAGACCATTATATATTCCCAGATCTCAAAGTATTTCTTTCGATACACTGAATGGGAGGAGGTGGGGAGAGGAAGTCATCTGTGAATTGGACTGACTGAGAAGCTGCATAAAAGAACTGGACACATGCAGGCAAAAGCAAACAAACATCAAGTCACAAGGGAGAGAATCTTGCAAGCCAAAAGCTAATATAGATGCGATGAATGTTTGTGAGAGTAAGTAACTGGCTCCGTGAAGTAGTTTTAGTTTGTTTTGGTTGGTATATATTTGATAACAGACACAGTAAGAGACTGGTGTGTGTGTGTGTGTGAGAGAGAGAGAGAGAGAGAGAGTGTTGGGATGCTGGAGGATGACAGTTTGTGTCTATAGCTGGAAGTCTTTATGTTGCCCTGCGTGTGTGTGTGTGTTGTGGCGGAGCTTGTGAGAAGCTTAATGCAAGAGGGTTCCAAATATGCGGCAGTCTGGGTACCGATATATATGTAGGGTTTGTTTGTGGGCATATGTGAGTGCTTTCTGTGGGGGCCGGGCAGAGATACTGTGCATTGGGATGCGCCTTTGCGGGGCTGGGGAGAGGGGAGCTTGAGGGGGCAGGGGAAGCCTGCCAAAGGCAGGTGTGCTTATGAGGAAGAGTGTACTTTGGACTCCAGGAGTAGTTTTGTAGAAATCAGGTGTTCATAGAGGCTGCTCAGCCCCTGGGATTGCCGGGGACTGATCTGTGTGTGCTCTGCACATGCTGACTGCATGGGTGTGTGAAAGGGAAAGGCGTAGGGAGTGAATTGTGAAGAGTGACAGCGAAGGTTTGTCTTGACTAAGGTGTTTGGTTAGAAGGTGTTAGCTAGCACGTGACAACCAACCCCTTCGACAACTCTAGTGTAGACAAGGCAGTGGTACTTTTAACATGTGCAAACTGGCTCAAGTTGAAGCCTGGACTACACCTTTAACAACACACCTGATTGGAGAATGAAGCCTTGACAGGAGTTTTCAGTCGGAGGATGGGTTTAATGAGAAAAGAAGACCAACTGCGCTGCTCAGACTAAAAGCAACTGCTGGCAGTTAGGGCCCAAGTCATTGTTACTCCAGAGAGACTTCAGACCCACATGGAGACGAGTCAGAAAGGGATGGACGCGTTCATCCTATTGAGTCTAATTGTACTTAATCTGCTGAGACAAATTTAAGACGTTCTAATTGTCATTGTTTGTCTGTGAATCCCGCGGTGGGCACGGGAGCAGATAGATTGGTAGAAAGAAAAGAAAAGACGCTTGTCTCACTTTAGGGCAAGTTTAGACCAATAACTGGACCGAGAAACAAGGTGCATTACCCCTTGTTCGGAAGAATGTATCACAGACAGAAACACAACTGAGTTCAATTCCAGCTTGTTAAGCCTCTGCTGAGAGCCTTGGAGACCCGGCGTTTCTCGTAGCTGAAACACTCCGTGTGTCGAGAGAAAGCAAAGCTATCTGAACGACATGTCCCAACCCCCGTCTAATCTGGCGCTTCTAAAGCGATCCATTCCCTTTTAACGATATATCAATAACTGAATAACGCCTCTGATGATCGCTCCCCTCTTCTCAGCCAAGGGAAGTGAATCTAAGGACCAAGCAGGACGCAACTCCTAGCGCTATCTTTATTCCTGAAAATACACCCGGAGTTTCTCTCTCGCTGTCTCTTTCTCTCTCGGGGACATTTTTACTTGCTTCAAAAACGGCTGGCACAACATGTAAACTCCACCTGAGCCGACAGATTCTCAGGAAAAAATGTATCTATTTTAAACACCTGAAGAGTTAAGAAAGGGAGTGTTAATTGCTGAACTATCAACACGCTAGAAGGCAAATGTGTAACTATTTATAGACGAAGGGCAAAAAGAACCACACCCGCAATAAAACCCCCACAAGTGATCACAGCAATAAGATCGCTGTAACCAAAGGAATTCTGCTCGGTCTGTGTTAAGAGACCTTCATCCTCACAACCCACCTTAAGAGAACTTCCATGGGACCAGGGTCCGGGTGAACGGCGCAGCCTCCTGCTTGGTCCCCAGGCGCCGGCGTTTATGAAGAGCCCTGTCCTCATATTGATATGGTTTATTTCCTCTTAGCAAGAGGCAGCAGCGCCAGTTCCCGGCTTTCTACTCAAACATCTGCTGCTGCACGGGAGAAGCGAGGCAGCCTTTCCCCAGGGACTAATGACCCGCGATTGGAATCCGGGTGGCTGCTTCCCTCTTCCGAGGGGAAAGTGCGGTGGAGGAGAGGGAGGCCCTGTCAGCTGGGCCAGCCCCGCTCCGGGGGAGGAAGGGGGACCAGTAGAGAGAAATGGAGCTCCTGGCTGCCTTGTCCCCCCTCTGGCTTATCCCTGTGGGATCAAGGCGCGTAGGTCTGCTGCAGATTTCAGCGTCTCGCATTGCCCTGGGCAGCTCAGCACGTGCGATCTGTCTAGAGTTGCAGGTTACCTTCCAGCAGTGACTCAGGGGGAGTTGCAGACTGAGGGCCATGTTAATGGCCGGTGACACGTTGGCATGTGTTTCTCTTTCTGTCCTACCCAGGGACAGCCAGATTTGCTTTGCATGTACAGGCCGGAGACAGAAACCCGAGGGGTGGGAAACCGGGATCTATACAGGGAACTTTTAAAGCCGGGTGTATTGAATGGGCGGATGGGCCAGACAATGGTCGGGGAGCTGGCTTCCTGGGTGGGAGGGATGCCAGCATCATTGATGGGGTGTCAGTGGGCAGAATCTTGCTGTGAGGACATTACACTCTGGGCCCGGTCTTTCAGCTCTTATTCGGAAGATCCACAAACACACACACGCCTTGTAATGTTTTCTCTTCCTCCAAATGGTCACGCCCAGCATGTTGACCTGCAGAAAAGGGGACACCTGCGACCTACTTGTGTACGTGGAAGGAGCAGAAAGGGGGGGCCGGAGCGGGGGAGGGGAAAAGACTGGGAGGCACCGGGTTGGGGATGAAGCCATTTGACTGCATAAATGGCCTTCGGGCTGACTTTTCCCGCACTACAGCAATCCAGCCCCCATGTCCGGTCCCAGCTCCTTGGCAGTTTAGATCCACCGTACCGTACACACCCGCATGACTCCCGTTACTTCGCTTCTCCCTCCCACCAGCCTCCTGAGACAGAGCGTTGCCTTGCTGACTGGACAGCAAATCGCGGCTTGTGGTTTTTGTTGCGTTAATTTGAAATCCAACGTAGAAAGACAAGTACAAATAAACAAGTGTCGCAGAGCTATTTTCAAGGCATCCGAGTGTCCCCAGTAATCGGGTTCCTCCCGAATGCAATGAAAAGACGCGGAACAATTGTTATTTTGCAGTTGCTGCAACTTTGGCTGGTGCATTGGTACGTCAAGGCGTTCAACCCTTTCTCCTTTTTACTGTCGCAAATTTTGCTACAGCCGAAAGGACACAAACTCTGCTCCGCATATTGCAAACCAAGTCAGCGATATCAGAGAAGCAGTAATGTAAGATTCGACAGAAAACTTCACTGCACTGAAATTCTTGTACATAAACCCAGTCCTATGCCAGAAATGACTAAAAGCTTCTTTGCCCCGTGCATATTATCTAATCCTTCCCCTGTGCCATGTGGGAATATAAATAAGCAAAAAGAAATAACAGACTTCGAGAGAATGGCTTTGCACGGCAGTCTACAATTTAGATAGATGGGTTAGGTATTAATTATTGTTATCATCATCGTCGTTTCAGTCTTCATCACCCCTTCTTGAAGTTTGCTAATGCAACAGGGTGTTTCCCAAAACTGGACTTTTTTGTTTAAAATGGGCCATAAGTGATTACTATATTGCAGCAGAAAGATTAAACGAGCAAAACACCCCCCTGTCAGTTCTATTCCTTGGGTAGGAATGTTCCCTACAATATGTACTTCCCTCTAGTCTGTATCTCTCTTATGTGTGTGAATATAAAGCAGTGTATCATACTCCTATGTCCTATGTATTGATTACTCTCAATTACCTGCCACACTTTGCTTTTGTTTTGTTTTGTTTACTTGAAAAAGTGAAATAGGGCCAAAAGCAAAACCAGTCTGAGACAAGACTATTAAGGATATTAAAAACTAGATCTTTCTCCCCTTTCAATCAATAGCAAAACTCTCAGTGACATCAATAGGAGCAGAATTAGGCCCTAAGATTCTGTAAGCTAGACAAATACATATTATAATAATTGGGGGGAGGAAATAATAAGAAAGCTAAACTGTGCTGGGAAAACTAACACTTTCCTTCCCTTTTGATCCACTTCTTAAGGGGAGAATGCCAGTTTGATGATAAAGATACATATTTTCTGATGAGAAGTAGATGCCCAACTGCCTTGCACTA
This sequence comes from Macrochelys suwanniensis, assembly GCA_033296515.1. Classification (NCBI taxonomy): domain Eukaryota; kingdom Metazoa; phylum Chordata; order Testudines; family Chelydridae; genus Macrochelys; species Macrochelys suwanniensis. The sequence goes on from CM065777.1 coordinate 99,195,899, forward strand.
TGTGGCATGTGAGATTCACAGGATGTGAGGAAGTGCCAGAATAGCACGAGTGCTAATGATGTGACTATATATGAAATATAATCCATTGGCAGGACTGGAAGTTTAATTTTAATGATGCATAAATATCATGGCTGATTAGAACTTGCAGATTCATTATACAGTTCTGATTTTTAAAGGCATATTAGAGTGGAAATAATGAATTTCTATAGACATTGTTTACCTGATTTTAATTAGTGAATGTACTTCAAATTAGCAACGCCTAATTCTGAATTCTTGTGCAGTTTCTGATGGTGCATGGATGTGTCCTAAATATTTTTAGCTTGGAGGCATGTTACATCCTGGATCACTTCAGTGGTGGTTTTTTTTTTTGGCAAGGAACACAGGATCTGACCCCCTAACATAAGGACTGACTGATTAATTCAATATGGTGTAATTTTAATGTATTACTACTGTGGGATTTTTAAGAGGTTGTTTTGTTTTATATTTTTTGCCACCTAGATTTTGCTTCTTATTTAACCAAGACATTTTTAAACTGTGCTTTTAACAACAAGTATATCAAAAAGGAGATGACAGAGTTTTGAGATTCTTATGATACATTATATCGTTATTATTTTATTAACTAATACTGGAAAGAAAGAAAGAAAGAAAGAAAGAAAGAAAGAAAGAAAGAAAGAAAGAAAGAGATGACTGTTATAGATACTTTATCATAATATGTTGTACTGAATTCTGAAATCTGCTTGTACTTCTAGAAAGCATGTGTTTTATTCAACAGAAAGTAGTCTGGGTTCCTTTGTTATATTCTCTTTTTGCTCAAAGTGTGTTGCTGATTTACAGCCAGATTGATAGTACCTTATCATTTGATATTCATACATCACTTAATTGTATAGTCTGTAAGGCTGATATTTAATTTTTGTGATAATCACAAGCTTGTTTTCCAATAATTGACTTGATCCTATTCCCAGTGAAACCAGTATCAAAACTCCCATTGAGTGGAATGGGAGTAGGATCAGGCACAAGAAGGATGTCACTCTCCAGATTCCAGTCAAATAAACCTAATGGGGCAATTTTCCCTTTAACTCATACTCCTTTTCAAATTCATTGACATCCAGGGTAGAAGTCTGAGCAGAATACAATGCCATTTATAGGGTATGATCCTGGAGCCCTAACTCAGGTCAAAGTCACATTGAAATGAAGCAGGATCAGACCTTATAGATTCTGGTTTTTAGACAGAATATAACATACATTGTAGAAAGTAACAGAGGTGTGACTACTTTCTCTCCGCAGTGCAGTTGATTGGGGTTGCCATTTTCTTCCTAGATTTAAATACTGCTTTGCAAATCTTTATGAAAAAGGTAGACATTTAAAAAACTCTGAAAAGTCAAAGGGACAGAATTAGAAGTCAGTTTTCAAAAACTAATTAATTTGATTTGAGGTGTGTGAATTGCTAATCCTTGGTGACATTTGCTATGAACAGCCTGAAATTAGTTTCTGTAAACAAGTAAAACCACTTAATCAACAATTTGCATTTTGTTCATGTTTTTTTGCCTTGCACTAAAGATACCTGAATCATACGTTTTACATTTAATGAATGGATTATGGTAAATAAATCTGAACATCTATAAGATATACCTTCAGATATACCAGGGTATTAATCAACAGTGAAATACTTTGCTGTCTTTGGATTTTAGAGAGAATAAAACCACCCAGGATTGCTCATATGCATTCATTACAGAATTTATTTTTTAGGTGCCTGGCAAAACCATTACCTCCACTCTGCACCACAGTTATTTGCTTTGTCAGTCATAAAGAGTTGTGATTATCACCTTCCCATTATGTGTGAAGAATGGACTGAATCAAGCAGTCTTTATTTATGCAAAGTTCCCATTTACTTTTGGAATCAGGACCAGTTTGTATTAAGTTTAAAAGATAATCATAATACTTTTCAGTGGTCCTTATTTAATTTATTTCCTTTTTCACTCTCTGTTGACCACACACACATATTAAAGACTAGAATGCTTTTAATTAGTGACACTGGGATTTTAAAATAACTGGTAAATTTTCCTCCTCTTCCCTTCTGGACCCTTAAACCACTTACATCTGAGTCTCTATTAACCTCCTTTAAACACTGGCATTAATAATGACCCTTTGCCACTGACTTTTACCAGTGGGTATGAACAGAGACATAAATAACAATGTCAAATGAGAATAAAAAAGGGACAGACAGAGAAGACATGAGAAAATATAATGGGGGAAATCAGCTGTGTTGTTCTTTGGTAAGTTCATAGGCAATTTAATATTATATTATACCTATAGCTAAAATATTAGTGAAATAATCAAATGAAGTGTAAAAAAGGTGCTAGGGTTCCAAACATTTTGTAGAAAGAGTAAGAGTTCAATTAAATTTAATTACAAATTGGCATTAAGAAGACCAAATAAAAACAGCTGAGTCATTCAATAACCCCAAGTACACAGGACTCACTAAAGAGAAAAAACAATCATCTTTCAATATATACATACTGAAATCAGTCAGGCCATGTATAATGTCAATAGCACTTTAGGTACATTTATTCATTTAAACTCATTTAGATAAATGGAAAATAATATGCTTGGGGAAAATAATGTCAAGCACAAGCAGAAAATGGAAGAATGAGGTTCAGAAAGCAATGACACAGGCAAGATTTGGGCGGATAGTGTGCAATCGGATGGACACCAGATCAGACCCACAAGAAAAGATAAACCATATTCTGATATGTATGTACGTTTTGAGGTGTTTCTTGTATAAGGGAGACATTCTAATTTAGGAATCTATGACTGTTCCTAATCCACGTCCCCTTTCAGAAAGGTAACTAAGCATGTGTGTAACTTTAAGCATGACAGCAGTCATGTCGTCAATTCAGAACATGCCTTTTTGTGTTTTTTCCCCCAAGAATATTCTAGGGAAGAGGTTTACTGGCAGAGATGGGGAAACAGCAGGTTTGGAGTGATTATGGAAAGTAAAATAGAATTAGTTTCCAATCTCAACAGACAATATGGATAAAGGATGGGAGAGGAAACAGAAGCACAGAGAAATAACATGAGTTGCCCCTTGTCACACAGCAGGTCAAAGGTAGGGCTGAGACAAGAACCTAGGTCTCTTGGTGCCAAATCCAGCACCCTCTCTACGAGGCCACATTGCCTTCCATACTCTGCAGTGAGGTTTGGAAATTCCAAACACACAGTACAGTCTGATGCATTCAGAAGGACAAATGCACTCTTTGGAAGCATTTCCATGAGCCCCAGCAATACGCCATCTTTGGCAGGAAAGATTTAGCAGCATTCAAATAGGAGGTGAGCTCAAGCAGAGGCAGAGAAATTGTCCCAACCCTCCCTTCAATTTTGTAGTGAAATATTAATGAGAAGTTCCTAAGAGGACCCATTCCAGTACATCGGCACATAAGCTCTACTTCCATGACAGCTGAGATAGCTAACCGTCTCTACTAAGCCATGATACTGCTTTAAACTGGTTGCTCATAAGCATTCATGAATGACACCACATGCTCCTTTCCCCTTCTATCTAGTATCTCTCCTCTGTGGTCAGCCTTTGCTATTATTAACCCATTGCGTGAGAACCAAAAGGTTAGATTCCAATCAGTGGCAGTGTCGTGTGCCCAGGAAGTCTTATGAGTTTCCCCATGGTCTGGCCTGAAGCCCTTTTCTCCTTACAAGTAAAAAATCCTACCTCACAGGAATGGTACAAGAATCACTGATGTACCGATGCCTTCATCCTGGAATGAAATGACTTTAAACACTGCTGGCAAACGCCACTTTGAAGAAAAACCTAGAGAATAATGATTCCATTACTGAAGGCTGGATTGCGTACATTTCACTCTGCCCCTACACTGGGCTGTGGTGTGGAGCCACAAACCCCTCCTCATTACCACCAATCTGCACCCATATAGGGAAAAGGACAAGGAAGGCATGGTCGAACTGATTTACTCCTGAACATTTTCCACCTCACATATTTCACTTCATCAGTACTTCAGTGTCCTTGTGGAATAATAAAATAATGACAAAATAGTAACAATAATGATAATATAGTGCCGAAAGGCCTTACTGTAAAAACATATGGTCAGAGACAGTCATGGTATGGAAGAGTTTACACTCTAAATAGACAAATTAGGTGGGAAAGGCAGAGAAAAATAAGGGACACACCAAGTTACGGGAGAGGAAGCAGCTGGATTCATTTGTCTTGAGATGGGTGCGGTTTTAATTTCAGATCTCCACATTAATACCGTCCTAAACTGCAGTGTAAATTAATCTGGGAACACTAAGTTTGTGTGTAAGATTGCAAGTTAAGTGTAGGTGTAAAATGAGTGATATTTGTCACTCACGTAACTAATAGTTTATTTAAAACAAGAGTTTTACAAAAAGTAGCCTTTGAATTATTCTATCCATCAACATCAACTCTGATACCAAGTGAATTTCCACACCAAGTCTCAGGTGCTTGAGATGAGTATGCCCTAGGGAAGGGCTGCTCTTTGGCTCTGCATTCTGCCTATTCTGTCACTTCCCTACAAACCCACAGAGTCACAGCCATGTGATGTTAGCACACATGGATTCCCCTGGGTTCCCAAGGGAGTTGGTGAGGAATATGCCAAGAAATTGCCACTCCCCACTTTTCTCTGATATCGGAGCATTTCTGACCACCTTTAATCCTATTTGTTCATCTCCAGGCTGCAGAACGGTGTTTTGGGCCCTCAACAATTCGACTGCTTCTCTGAATAGGGTGACCAGATGTCCCGATTTTATAGAGACAGTCCCGATTTTGGGGTCTTTTTCTTATATAGGCTCCTATTACCCCCCACCCTCTGTCCCGATTTTTCACACTTGCTTTCTGGTCACCCTATCTCTGAACCACTTTGGTCTGGAAATCTTATGACAGCTTTTCTCATATGTTTTCATTAGAACCATTTCCAGCCTTGGACAAATCCAGAAATTGCAGAAATGGCAAATTAACCAAATGTTGGCTCAAATCCTGCCCACTTTACTCACGTAAAGACCATCGGGCCCCATTTGGATGGCAAGTGAGTATCTGTAATGGTGTTAGTAAGATCAGAATCAGCGCCATTGACGTCAGTGAGTAACCTGCCCTGAACTCACTATATTTTCTAACATCAAAAGAAGTAAGAAGGTTCTATTTACATTTTCAATGACATTTCAGTTCAATTCTTATTGAATTAGACTGGTTCACCCATCCTTAAATTTTGCTGCCTGTGTGCCTAGTTTTCAGACAAACTCACATCTTATCTGAAGCTAAGGTTAACTTATAACAGTTATTATGCAGAGTATGAGAGTTCTTCATTTTGTTTTTTTAATGTGGGTATGTATGCTTCTCTCACTTCCAAGTGCTCATGAACAATATGTTATTCCACAAGAGCTTTTATCCTAGTGAGCAGGAACTGAATGAACAAAAGAATGAATGAATGAATTAATGAATGAATGTATTAAAAAACCTCCACCTGCTCTGCTCCAAAAATCTCTCACTCCACTATATAGAGGCTTGTTAGTTTTGGCTGGCTACAAAGTACCTCCCTCCCCCCCTTATTTTTACACAATACAACAAATAGGAGGTGTTTTCAATTGAGGTTGATTACTGAAAATGAAAACTTTGCAAGAAACCAAAAATTGCTAGTTAACCTCTTGCTGTGGCTAGTATGGGGTAACCCCCATTGTCACTGCCCAAGAGGTAATGATGGAGTGAGTAAATCAACAGCAGAAGAGAGAAAAGGTAGATTTCTCTAATGCCTTTCCAGAAATCTCATGCAGCTCTAAAGCACATGCATACCCTAGGGGTGAATCCTGCAAGCCCTTGCCCACGTATGCAGTACTTACTCACATGAGGAGTCCCCATTGACTTTGCAGGAGTATGGATAACTCACATGAACATGAGTTTTGCAGGATGAGGCCCCTAGGACCCAAAATATTGGTAAGCAATATTCATCTCTTCTCCCCCAAACACCAGACACACACAGTGGCTATAGGAAAACAGAATCTGCTCTGCATTCTTTATCAAATAAGTGCAGCTATTGCCAAAAGTTCGTCTCGGGGATGCCCTAAAGATGAAATCCAGGAAACTAGTGCTAGTTCTGTCTTCCTGGCAACATCTAGTTGATTCGACTTGTACTGGAGACACACCTGTGGTACTGAAGTGAAGGAGTTTATGGCTAAGGGCTGATGATGATGATTAAACAGAAGAATTTGTTTATCCCCAGTAATCACAGCTTTCAACACCAATAAAAAAGCACTGTGTCCCGCATGAAGGTGCTGAAATGCTAAGCTAGCACTCAGCTCCTTTTCTCTCTCTTGGTGGCATTTGAAAGTGTAAAGCTTTGAATACCAATTGCTTGAACTGGACATATGTGAATCTCTTCTAATCCTACTAATCCCGTCCCCAAGTGCTTCTTTGTATGGGAAGGCAACACACATAGATCTAAGTGAAAGTGGCCGTAATCCTGGAAATGTGGAAAAAGGTCCCAGTGTGAGAGTTGGGAGAGGGGAAAGCTCCCTAGCAGAGGGGACCTGCTGGAGAAACCATTGTGTTTGTGGGGGTAACTGAGGGTGGAGGGAGACATGAAGGAGAACTCTCACCTTTTCTGGGCTGCTGGGAGGAAAGCAAACCCACCCAGCAGGAAAGCTCCCTTGCCAACAGCCATCGCACACTTGAGCAAACCCACAGAACTGAGACAAAGTTTCCAAACGCTGGGAAATTCACCCACTGGCAGCTTTCAGCAGTGTGAACCCAGCAGGCTAGGCACTAATGTGCTGACTTCATTATTTCCCACTCTCGCCTTTCTGAATGGCCGATTTGTTTATGGAATTGTGGGCTAGTCCTTCTTTTCTGTACACAGATATATGGAGAGAAACTGGGATCACAGCCCTAGTAAAAGGGCTAGACAGTGACAGTAAAGGGGGCCTGAGTGTAAATGAGAATCAGGCCCCGTAAGCATTTGATCTTTCCCAACCAACAAGATATGCACTTAAAGTCAATTTGCAAGGGATCTGGTGCACTCACACAGCTCTGTGTGAATATCGAATTTTAAAACCTTTGCAGCTAATATCTTGATCACAGGCAAGTAATACAGTAGATGCAGTTTACAGCAAAATTAAGATTTCATTTTTAGAGTTTTAAAAGTAATGTTTTAAATTGAGCAATTGAAAACATAATTTGCCAGCCAAATCTTTAGTTTGTTGAATAACTCTCTAGATAAAACTATGTTAGGTGAGCAAATTGAAGCCTGTATATTCTCTGTCAGTTGACGTTTTTATTACCTCACCAGACTTTGTGTTTTCACAAATAAGTGTCAGCCGAAATTGACCTGCTGTTTAGTGATCGAATAAAGCGTCCTCAATTCAATCTGGAGATTATCTGAACAGTCTTGGCATGTTAACCCACTGAATGGAGCAAGAGCTCTGGGTGACAGGAGGATGGGGGAAGAAGCAGAGAGCCCTGACTTTGTACTGAGTAGAACAATCTGATTTTCAACAGCAATAAATAAGGAACTAGGCAAAAGTCCCAACATGCTGAAATGATTTTCATGCAGGCAGAACAGTTTATGTGAAAAGTTGTTTTAAAAGTGGACTGCAAAATTGGCAGGTTTCTTACCATCAAAAATGAAATAAAACCGTCTGAGATTAAAAATCAAGCTGGGCCTGGTTATTATGGGTCTGAGTGAATTCAGTGGCATTGCTTGTGGGAGTAAGCACTATTCTTGCAAGTAAAGTGTTCCTAGCCTAATGACAAACTTCTAGACCTTACACACAGCCTGTTTGCTTAGGTTGTGTGCAAGAGTTTTGCAAGGGGGTCCGGAAGGAAGTGTGGCTTCAGGAGACTGCACAGTGGCTTCACTACACCACCTCTGCAGGTGTGTTTGGCAATAGACCAGCTTTTGCAGGCTGAATGGAGGAAGGCCCAGCAGAGCACAGCTGTTCAGCACAAAGGAAATCTTTGGTGCTGTGCAAGTTGCCCATATCCTGCCCAACACCACTAACCACCCCACACATCCTAAACTGGAATCACACTGGTGATTACCCTAGGGTATTCAGGGTCTTCCTCACCCAGAGAGACATGGGGTAAGAATTTGCTTGTCAATGATCTCTGACTTAAAAATCAAACTGATTTTAAAGATGAATTGAAAAGATTTTGACCTACCAGGACCTGAATTCAGAATTCTCTCTTACACCTACAAAAGCTGGCCTCGCTGTTACTCTAACAAGGCAGAAAGCAGTATTTTGTTTCGCTACCTATGTCTTAATGATGTCAATTCTTGCAATGGAAAGGCAGAGCTCTGAACTCAGATCTTGGGAGCTAAGTGATTGGGGAAGTGATTTTCAAATAGTTTGCTTTTTCAAATACTTTTATTTGTGATTCAAACATGTATAATTATTCCACAACTAGGAATCTTCAACAGTTCCTTGCTTGCTTGATTGGTTTAAAAGCATTTTAGTTTACGTTAATGGGCTAAGAGAAACTGGGATGATTAAAGGGCAGCTATCCATTGGTGGTGTGCCATTTTTGTATGCAACGTATATGCTGCATGCCCCAGGACTGGCTGTGCCTGTGGGAGTATTCCGTCATTTTGCATACAGCTGTAGAATTGCATGCTTGACTAAAAATATCATGGGATGTCATTGGCGGGAAGATTATTCCATTATTTAATGTGCAATATGTGACTATGTAAGTGTTCAGTGTTATGATTCCATGTTCCTTGTACTGTGCCTTTCAATGTGAGGAGTCTCTCCGCTTACCTCCTATGTGGGATAGTGCTATGAGGGTATTCAGAATGGAGGCCCTTACAAAGTGAGTGACACACACTATGATCTCTCTCTCATGGAGACTCTTTCTTTCTTTCTTTCTTTTAATCTAAAAGGTAAAGTAATCTAAAAGATTTTGCTCTTGTGTGGAAAACATAACATGGCTTAAGGATGCTAAGCCTGACCCAATGACTTCAAGGCAGTGGGACTAGGTACACTGCAGAGGCTACTGTAATCTGGATTTATAAATGCTTAAATGCTTAATTTCTAAACAAGTCTGCGATGCACTTATTAGCACGTGTAGTAAAGAAGATGAGACCTACGTATTGCTTTCCCTGCTTGTCTAGAACCACTTTAGTTAAGATTCAATTTAAGTGGGCCAAATTCATCCCTGGTGTAATTCCAAATCAGTGATATTATATTAGGGCTGTATGAGCAAGTAGCTTCACTCGTGTAAATCAGTGTAGCTTCACTAGCTTCAGTTGATTCATACCAGCTGACAATCTAACCCCAAGTCCTCTGTTCAAAATACAGAGCAATGAAAAATAATTGTAAGTTTCAGCTGAGATCAGTGAACAATTAATACCTTTAAACCAATCTAGTTTTAAATTATTGCAAATACAGTAAATAAAGCAATTTAGCACTTTCTATCCTATGGGCCAACTTCACCCCCAATGTATCACCATTTAAGTCAGTGGCATCACACCAGGAGTGAACCTGGGCCTGTATGTTTTCCATTGGAACTGTATTCTTCATTGACATATTTAACACATCCTTTTTATGACATCAAAGGAAAACAATTGTAAAACCACTATTTTCCCCTAACTCAATGGCTCCCATGCCAAAGGCCTTCAAGATGTTATAAGTACTCCTAGAGTTAAATGCAAGATTTGTTGGCTTTCTGCTTCAGTAAATCCTTCATTATCCATTTCTCCCTCAATGAGGTGAGCTTTGTCTTCAGTCAAGTGCTCCTACTTAAATCCAGGGGTTGAAGGATTCAGGCAAAGTACATGCTGAACAGGGCCGGCGCAACCACTAGGCGACCTAGGTAGTCGCCTAGAGCACTAAGAGTTGGGGGGCGGCATTTCGGGTCCCTCGGCGGCATTTCGGCGGCAACGCTTCGCGGCGGCAGGATCTTCGGCTGCCCAGGTCCTCGACGGCATTTCGGCAGCAGCTTCTCCCAGAGGTGCCGCCTGTGGCGGCAAAAACATTGGTGCTGCTCCTGATAGAATCATAGAATATCAGGGTTGGAAGGGACCTTAGGTGGTCATCTAGTCCATCCCCCTGCTCAAAGCAGGACCAATCCCCAATTTTTGCCCCAGATCCCTAAATGGCCCCCTCAAGGATTGAACTCACAACCCTGGGTTTAGCAGGCCAATGCTCAAACCACTGAGCTATCCCTCCCCCTAGAAGCAAGGACGTTTGGGTTGTTAATCTTGTTTACAATACTATAACTTTTTACTTATACAGCACCTTTAATTAGAGGCTGTCATGACCAATGGGTCTTGAACCTATGTCTGCAGGAGCAGCCACACGCCAACCCTCCATCTGGCAGCCTGCTGATATTTGCTTACCTGGGAGCCAAGAAGCCCAGTCTCAGTTTGAGGCTGTACCCCTGCAGGCCTATTGGCAGAGTCCAGGACCAGCTGATTGGCTTGCTGGCACTACTTCAGCCAGCAGCAGGAACAGGAAGCTGCCTGAACAACTGAGCACTACCTTGTTCTGGACCGTGTGCCACTACCTCCTACTGCCCCTCCTTCCCCCGCCCCCACCCCCACTCCCACTCCCACTCCCACTCCCACTCTCCTGGCTTGATTTCCTGGCATGCTGACCCAGTGTGACTCCTGGCATCTGATTTGTGGTTCTGACCTCCAGTTTCTCTCCTGCTTCTGACCTCCTGGTATCCTGACCCAGCTGACTTGTGACCACGGACTCTGGCTCTGTGACTACTAGGGCTGGCAGCCCATGACCCGGCTGTGACAGTAGTTTTCAAAGAGCTTTTCCAGCATTACATCTCACAACACCTCTTTGATACAGAGAAGTATTGGAATATCTATTTCACAGATGGAGAAGCTATGGTGTACAAAGCTTAAGTGACTTGCCCCAAAAGCACATGGCAATTCACTAGTAGTGAATCAAATCCCCGTCCCCATTCTGGGCTGTCTGGGCAGAAGTCTAATTTACACTGATTCCTGGGCTGTTAGAGCAGATGGGGCATTGCTGGGGTGTAGGAACATCTGCCCTTCTTCCAGAAGTGAGGAGGCATGTACGACCCACTGTGGCAGTTCAAGGCCAAGGATTCCTTATGGTAAGGGAATCCTCCAGTGGCTGATTATGCTAACTTTAGGGCTGCAGTGTGCTGCTGGGGCAGTGCAAAGCAGCTCTGACACTGGAGAATTGGGCCCTACCATCTTTGGTATGTGAATAACGTCAGGTGCGTCTGTGTTGTGGAGAGATTAGAGCTGGAAAGGATCGGCACAAGAATCAGAGGGGTATAGTCTTGGCTCCATGAAGGGAGAATGAGCCATGTATTGCCTATTGTTACTAATCTGTGTGACTGGGCTACAGACACCCCCTCCCATTATTCATCCGTTGGGTAGAAAATGTATCCCATCGCTTCATTTCAACTAGCTTTTCAATAATGCTAAGGTTTCCTTGCATTAGTACAATATAAATATGACAGCATTACTTTTTAAATATCTCGCTGTTTCAAATGCTGTTTAATTAGGCACACTGCCATCCTGGAAAAATCTAAGAAACAGGAAAGCGATATTGATTCTTTATCACTCTAATTGTCTATTTTGATGTTTTAAACCTGAAACAATCTTCCAGCTGCAATGTCTAATGAACTCCAAGATCAAACAAGATCTTGCTAATTACTAAGTTAATGAGGACAAGTTCACAGGCAGAGTTAAGTTAGTAATTACATGTTTCAAAGCATCTTGAAGCTAAATAAGATTTTGATTTGTAGCTATAATGGTAAATATTTTGCATTTTTTCCATCTGAACACGGTATAGAAGGGCACCTCATGTATAGTATATGCAGCTAATAATGTGCAAAGGGGGCACAAGGAAGACTTCAATAAACTAAAACTTGTTGTTTATAAATCCTTCAGCTAAAAACTGAAAGCTCACTTATATTTCTGCTATCACATGTAATTTGTCTGTACATAAATAATTTCAATATTTGCAGCGTGCATGTGCAGGGGCTATTCTGAATTTAAATTACAGAGCATGTGTCTCAACCCAAACAGCCAAGGAAAGGCTATCAGAATTTTAAATGCACATATTAATGACTACATTTTCAAAATCTTTCCCCACTAGACCAGGTCTCTGTGTCTGTAGTAGCAGGATGCAAGTTTTGTATGTTCCTTTGGGGGCACAAATGTGGCCACACACATTTGTACTTAGTGAGAGGTGTGTTGTTCTCAGTAAAGCCAGGAGACCTTATATTTAACAATTAAACTATTTTTATGAAAACTTAGTAGAACTCAATAATCAATCTGCTTTGCACTGATCCACCTGCAGTCCTGAGCATCACCTTTCGAGATGGAGGAGATCTTTGGTCTCTGTAGTCACACTTCACTTCCTAACTTAACAATAGCAGCTGCTCCATGCATGAAACTGTGACCAAGAAAAAACACGTACAATCAGATTCTCAGAGGAGCACACCTGGGTGCAAGTGGTAACTGGGCTGCAAATATTCTGCATCAGAAAATGCTCCCAACAAGCATCTATACCAAGCGAGCAGCCCACACCAGCTGCACTGCTCATTAGATCAGCCATGTTACACAGAGAAACCACACACTGGCTTGGCAGCTCTTTGTGGCCATGTTCTTCCAGCAAATGTTCTGGCCAGCCTCAGGCCCAGAAATGGAGGGCAAGGGAAGAGGAAATGATCTCCAAGCACTCTGGATAGCATAGGGCCCAACTATATTTCCAGAACAGGATTTCCAGGTGGCAGGTTAGTATATACAGGGGTAGCTTCTCATAGTTCAGGTATCTGTCATTTTATAATTGTACAATGTGAGTTCATTCTGTCTCTTCTTTTGTATTTCTCTTCCAGGTATCTGGGAGTTGTTTCTACTGTCAAAGGAATGGGTGACTGTCAGACTTGAGGTATTGAAGTACCATGTTTCTATTATGTCTCTTTTCTACTAGTTTTAGCTTACATTTCATAACTTGTTTTTCTCCTCTCCCAAACCCCCGAATTGAAATTGAACAAGAAAAACCCGCTGAGTGTTGAAACATTTTCCAGTATAGAAATTTATTTTTCAGTTTTTCTGTCTTTTGTATTTCCCCAGAGATAGCTGACACCAATCCAGTGAAAGCTGCTGTGAGCCCACAGCTCTGTGGGGATTAGGGGATTTATTGGCCATTAGTTGAGCCAAAATTAGAAACATATTTAAATACATATCTGAATCCTGAGGCCTGGCCTACACTAGGAAATTAGGTTGGTATAACTACATTGCTCAGGGGTGTGAAACGTCCTCACCCCTGAGTGACACAGTTAACCCAACCTAACCCCCGGTGTTGACAGTGCTAGATTAATGGGAGAATTCTCCCATTGACTGAGCTACGGCCTCTTGTGGAGATGGATTACCTGTGCCTATGGGAGAACCCTTCCCATTAGTGTCTTCACTGAAGCGATACAGCAGCACAACTGCAGCTGCTCTGCAGCAGCGTTTTAAGTGTAGACAAGCCCTGAGACTAAGAGGTCTCACAATTGGGCCATGTACACTACCAGGCATGATTTTTTGGTAAACCCACACTGACTGACAGTCAGGTGATGCTCAGCTCTTTCGGCTAGGTTTTTTTAACTTTAGATTTGGGAGTTCATTTCAATAAGATCAACATGAAAATCAGAGGATTTGAACACCTGTGGCACCAAATTCTGCAGGGCCCCAGCCAAAATTCATCTGTCCCCAAGTTAGCTTTTTATTTAGCTAAACCTTGAAGTGAGTTACTTTAACCAGGGGACTCTCCTCCCCTTAGTAAATGCTTTACTGCCACCCTATTGCCCTCTCATCAGACTAGTCCTTCCTTTTTTGTCCTGAAACCACCAGCAGAGAAGCCCTTCTTATAACTCTGCTGTATGTTCCACTCCATGCATCTGATGAAGTGGGTTCTAGCCCACGAAAGCTTATGCCCAAATAAATTTGTTAGTCTCTAAGGTGCCACAAGCACTCCTCGTTCTTAGCCCAGTGGTTAGTGCACTTACCTGGGTTCAATTTCCTCTGCTCCCTTCCAGAGGGGAAGAAAAGATTTAAACAGGGGTCTTCAGCGGCTCAAGAGAGTTCGCTAACCAATAAGCTACAGGATATTCTGATGAGAGACTCCTTGGCCTCTCTTGCTGAAGCGATTTCACTGTGGATAAATAATGGGAGTGATTGGAGCAAGGGGTCTGGAGCAGCAGGTTCTGTTTAACCAATGAATTGTGGCCTGAGGCAGGGGCCTGAAACAGACTCAGCTGTAGCCTCCTTGCAGCCCAGGCTTAGGCATCTATATCTGAGGGGGCGCAAGATAGCATGCATCTCTGTCCTTGGCATCTCCTGCTGGCTAGCTCTGGGAATGCCCACCTAGGATGCATCCGATTATTTGTAGAGGGAGCTTAGGTGCCAAACACTGCTTTGCGGATCAAATACTAGGCACCATGACACTCAGCATTGCAACGCCTGAGTCCCTTTGTGGATCCCTCCCCTAATCATTATGGGAGCGTCACCCAAGGATGTAAATGCCTAACTGCCACTCCAGGTACTTAAGTCCAACAGTTAGGTGCCACTGAGATCATCAAAACCCCTACTCAGCTGCTGCTTAATTCTGTAGGCACCTACGTTCCCATGGCACCTAAATTTCTGCCAGTAAAGTGCCCAAAAATCTACCCGTGATCACGTACACAGATGCCTCAGTCTAGGTGCCCAAGTGCCTATCTCCTGCCTTAAATCCCACTGGACCAGAGAGAGAGAGAGAGTGAGAATGACTCATTAGGGCACTCCCCTGGGATGTGGGATACCTAGAGTCCAGTCCCCCTGCTCCGATGTATATTTAATTATTCATATGCAGTGGAACAGTTCCAACAGGAGAGGCTGAAAGAGCTCCCACCGAGAATAGCCCATAGCCTAACTGGTAGGGCACTCTCCTGAGAGTGGGAGCCATGTTCAAATCACTTCTTCACATCAGGCATAAGGGGAATTTGCACCTGTGTCTCCCACATCCTGGATGAATGCTCCGATCACTGGGCTAAAGGGGGTGGGCAGCAGCACCACTGCCTCCTCTTGCAGTTTTGGGGAAGAAAGTGCGTAGGCGACTTACTGCAGGAGAGGGTTCACAGTTGTGAAACCCAAGCACAGATAGGAGCTTAAGTCCTTTTGTAGGGCGGGACTTAGGCCACACCCCTCTCCTTGGCATTTCCTATTGACTAGCTTAGGTGGCTCCCTGCTCAGCTTGCTGGCTTTTGTGGATCCCATTCTTAGGTGCCTAACTCTCCCTATGCAGCATCACAGTGTAAGGTGGCGGTGCCTAACTCGGGGCTGTGGATTCCACTAGGCAGGAGGGCACTTAAAAGAAAGATGCTGCAATGCTCAGCAAGTCCCTTTGTGGATCTAGCTCTATGACTCCCAGGCAGGTGGTGGCCTGGGGAGAGAGAACTGTAGGGATCAGAAAGGCTTCTACAGGAGTTCCTGGGTCAGGGAAAGGACCTGGAAAGAGACCTGAAAGAGGTAATGGAAATGCTCCTGGGAATCATAGCCTATGTCGGCAGAGAAACGACTTTATTTTGGTGTTATGGTTACATTTTCTCTTTAACTAATGAATTGCGGCCTGAGGCAAGGGCCTAAAACGTGTGCAGACACAGCATTGATTCTTCCTGGGCTGCTGAGTTAACCTGCTGTCTTACCAACGTCCTGCAGCCTGGGAACTTTATGCTATTGGTTCCTGATGAAACAAAGTAAGACTGTTTTATTTTGTTGGCACTATATGTTAATTTCTAATGGATTTGTTTAATTAGTTTTGTATACAGATAGGCAACAGCTTGGTTTGGCAGTCTCCAGGCATTGGCTGTGGATTATTTTTCATCCCTTAAAGAATGTTAATATTTTTCACCCTGGTTTGCTATGCTACATGTCGGTTTGTGTCATTTCTCTTGTCTTGTTTCTATGTTAGGAGAAGGCTTTTACTAAGATAATGAGGTTTGCACACCTTCTGCTCTGACTGCACCATGGGACTTGTGGGCTGCTGTTGCCTAGAAATCATCCCTGGGTTTAGCTCAACTGCAGAGATTCCAAACAGTTTCTACTTGTCTACTGGCAGTTTCCAGTGTGTCCGTGTATAGCTGACGCAGTAGGGGGCTAATCCCCACGACAAACATTATACCCTATACTGACTCACTTATGCTTTGGAATCAAGGGTAAAATTTCTCTTTGAAGCTCTCTTTCTCTGAATAGTCTGGCAAACTAACTTGGACTTCCCAGTCTTGGGCCAGAATTCAGATAAACTGGAATGCAGATCAGTGACTATAGCAGATTGTACCAATCCCTACCAGCATACTAGTTTTCCAGTGGCATCAGATCAGTAGCTCCCACTTCTTTTTCCGAGGCAGGAAACCATTCACTTAAGATAAAGTTTGTCTATTTTACACCAACCTTGATCAAACTACCTTTCTCTAGTTTTGTATTCTAATATACTTTTTAAAAAAAATATGAAAAATATCATTTGAGATTTTTGTTTGTACTTCATACAACTGGCATTTGGTGACAATGTTCATGATCACTTGGGACAGGTTTAGCTGGCAAGCCCAGCCAGTTAGAATGATGTTCAAAGTCCATGCCCTTTTCTGTCACAGTAACAATGAGACAAATTCCATCCTCACTCTGGAAACAATGGCAGAAATACCCATAGAATTCTATCCACATGCTGACCAACGGGAGTCATACATGCCAGCATTTGACCCAAAGAATTGTGTTGCAAGATGCCATTTTCTTTTCTTCCTGAGCCAAATCTTGCTCTTAGATATTTGTGTGACTGCCATTGATTTCAATGGGTGGATATGTGCAAGAGTTAGGGGCAGAATTTTGCCCTAGATAAGATTCTGAAGGACAATGGTGTAAATATGGAGTAATTCCACTGAAGTCAATTGAGTTACTTTGGAGTTACACTGGTGCAAGTGAGACTAGCATCTGGTCATTTGTATCTAATACTGTTTTTGTTGGTTGGGTGTTTATGTAATATATCCTCTGCAGCAGTGCCTTCAGTTTTGATAGGTAGAGCCACATCCGAGCTGGCAGTGGCTTTGATGTGGGAATATGCTGTAGTTCCAAAGAAGAGAATTTTTGGAGTATTCTTCTGCTTTAGCAATTGCTTCTAATAGCACACCTTATTGGTGATCTTCCACATGCCTAATACTCGGTTCTTTTCCTGTACTTAGTGTAGTGCAAGATACTAGGTGACATTTTCTACCCTCAGTTATGTCTGTGTAAATCCAGTGGAATCAATAGTTAGACAGCGGCGACCGAGAGGAGAATTTGGCCCAATTTAGAAGGGAAGCTAAGGCAGTCTAAGTTGATATAATGTGCCAATGTTTAACATGTCACCAATTTAGACTCCCTTGTACTCACTTGGTATAAGTCTAGGGGAGACTAACCCACTTAATAATGTGTAGCTTACATATCACCTCTGCTTTTGGCACATGAGTTTGAAATTGGCATAATCCTTAAAATGGGGCCACTCTCCCCTTATGGGAGTATTGCTATAGCCAGTGCCAGAGGACATTGGATGTCAAGATTGCACCAACTTCAGCATAATTCCATCACCAGATAAGCTCCTTTCCCACCTGTCAGTCTTCTGTCTGACTGCAATGGAGTTATTCCTGTCTTTCAGCAGTGCAGGTAGGATCAGAATCAGGATGATGTATTTTATCCTTTTAGACATTTTACTTTGGGTTATTTTTCTTGCAGAACGTTCTCTCTGGCAATTTATTCCGAGAGCAGCATTCCCTGGAGTTTGTGGCATAAATGTGAGTTCTCTTATCACTTTTACATGAGGACTGCACATCAGTCATCAAACATTTGGATCACAGAGAGAAATTCCAAATCTGAAAACTGATAAAAGATTACCTGGTGGGAATGAGTGTGAATCCACTCATCTCCTCCCATCTACCGGGTTACTCTTAAAGGGAAAAACAATTCCAGTGCATCACCTCTGAGGCAATGAATATTAGTAGAGACCTTGAATGGGAGAAGCATTGTGTCAAGTTTGTATATAATAAACAATAGCAAAAAAAATAAAAAAGTATGGAGATCAATTTCTTTTAAGTGACTAACTTAATAAGCCAAGGCTGTGACATTTTTCAGTGACTACTGTGAGAATACCCAGCCTTCACCCTGAAAGTACTAATGTAAAAAGTACTGGTATTAACTGAAAGGTTGTCTGAAGGGACTGCTCACATGCAATTAAATGTAACACTATCTCAACACGCACTGTGTTAGATTCCACTCGCATCGCACCAATGGAAGCATGACACTTTAAGGCCCAAACCTATATGATTTAAATCTTTCTTGTTTAACTATCTTTTCAGTTTGCCTGATTACTTACCAAGGTCTTTTTTTCTCTCTCTCTTTCCTTAGACCCCTTTCAGCCTTGTCCTCTCTGTTCTGGTTTGAATGTTGCTGTGTGTTTGGTTCACCCACTCCCAATGTGCTCGGATAACCTGAAAGAGAGAGGATTTTTTTCATCCCTGGGAGGAGACAGAAGAGAAAAAAAAAGATTAAGATGTAAGCTGGCTAGATAAGCCTGGAACTGAGTTTATTACTATTGCTGAATGAGGGTACGAGGATATAAAAGCAGACCTGCTTTATTGGAGCTGGAGCAAGGTTGGTGGGAGCCCTATGCTGATTGTATGCCACTCCAAGAAGGGATGTTTCATTAATTACACATTAACTATGTGCACTGAGTAGGAGGTAGAGGATGAAAAATGCAGATGTTTCTGCTGCCCAACAGAATGAAAACCACTCTTGATCCTGTCAAAAGAACATTTGGAATCAAAGGGGCTTCATGGGAGTGAAAGAATGAGTTTTGTGGCAGAGTGCAATGGTGCGGCCTTTTAATCATTAAACCCTTTTATAGTGGTAAAATGAACATCCATTGTCATGGCCACTCCAATGGGGCCATCAGACCTGGTGAAAAGGGAATAGTTTACGAAGGGCACTAAAGCAGGACACAACCAGCCCAACTGCTGGAATTCTAAAGATAACAACAGCAGTGAATGACAAAGAATGAAAAGGCAGCCCAGGTTAGTTTGCTCAAATTACTTTCCTCCCCAAGCCCCTCATACAAGCTGAACATGCACCAGCTATAATGAGCATTAGTACTTTACAGGCTGGCAGTTCCCCTCCTTTGTTTTGTCAGAGTTTTACTGTCTTGGTTTAATTTTTACTGTTCTTTAAGTGACGGTTCCTTAGGAAAACTGATTGAAATGTTGTTTTAATCACTTTCTACAGTGGTAGTAAAGCCATTAGCATTGTGAGGAGGAGTGATCCATTTCCCTCCCGTCTATGCAGAGGCAGGCAAACTGCAAGACTGTTTTTCAAATGAAACGTTTCCAACCCACTGTGAGAAAGCAACCCTAATTTCAATCTGGCTGCCAGCCACCCTGGAGTTTCAGCTATTCTCCTTTCCTTGCTTTCTTCTCCCTCCCTTTATTTGATCTCTCAACAGTCAAACTATTTGTGAAAAAGTTGGATGAACCTGTACACTCCCTGGTTCCTTTTTGAGGTAGAAATAATGCAGTTAAAATATCTCTGATCTCAGACCTGGAAGTACTGGAAATCTTGGCAGATTTCTCTCTGATTTCCAGCCCAAAGAGATTACCAATTCAGATAAGCTTTGGAGAAGTGCCAGAACCAAACCTTCAAACTTCTCAGTTCTGCTTGAACAGAGCAGTAAGTTCATTTGTGGAGGATTTTGAAATGTGGTTTTGTTCTGATTCAAAACAACCCCCCCGCCGCCTCCCCCAACCCCAATTTTGAAATTATCTGTCAAAAGGAATGGATCTCTGGCTGTGGACAGGCTTCCCTGGACCCTGGGAGCCCAGGCTACTGCTGAACTGCAAGCCAGGGCTTCCAGGATCATGGCTCCTGGTCTGCCCAGCAGATGGATTGCCAAGGAACCAGAGGGCAATCTGGCAGGAAACCAGGCAGGTAGGTTTTGAAAGCTGTCTGGTGGGCAGGACTCCGTCAGCCCCCTGCTCGAGCTCGATTGGAATGAAAGCTGTCAACTGGAAAATTTTCAATGAATAAATGTTTTGTTGAGATTTTTCTGACCAGCTCTATTTTTGAGACTAATCCATCAATAATTAATACTGATCTGTCATAATGATGAAATTAATATAACTTTTATGAAGTTTGGAATATAAAGAGATGTCCCAAAAGGAGGCAAGTGTGAACTAGTGGATAGAACAGTGGACTGTGACTCAGAGAAGACCTGGGTTATATTCCCAGCTCAGCCTGCCTGCTGACCTTGGGCAAGTCACGTCCCCTCTCTGTACCTCAGTTTCCTCATCTGTAAAATGGGGATAATGATACTGACCTCCTTTCAAAAGCACTTTCAAATCTACTGATAAAAGAAGCTGGGTGGTATTATATAAAATAAAAGATATTTCTATCTAAATACATCTAAATACACAGTAATCTGTAAAGATACTCCATTTAAGGTTCTGATGACAATCTCTGTGAGCTCCCATCTCATGGTTGCTGATGTCATTAGATTTCCTCAATGAAATTACAGTCTTATATTACATGGTGGCCTTATCTACTTATCTTAATATGTATTTAGGGACAAAACTTCCCCAAAAAGGTCTCTCAGATTGCATCTGTCATTTTTTGTGCCTGCATCTATTTGAGTTGTGAAAAAAGTTAGATGGCAACACTCAGTTATTGGAACCCAAAAGTGACAGGCACAAAGTTGTGGGAGCAACTTTGAAGGCCAGGTCGAGTCCATTTAAAATTGGCCATTTGGAGATATGATTATTTTGATGTTTCCTAGTGTGTGGGCCAGATTGAGACATTTGGCCACTAGCCCACGTTATGTGTGTGAGGATATGTGCATGGTTTCTTTAAACCTGTAACTGGAAGCAACGCTGGATGTACAGGGAAAGGTTTTAGGCAGAGGCTCTGTAGTGAAACAGAGACCCAAAGCAACTAAACAATATTGTTTTAGTCATTCTAATAAAATTCCTTGCTCAGTATTAGAGGAAAGAAATGTTTTCTGTGATTCTCTGCCATTGGCACATGGTTTTGGAAGCTGACTAATTTATGAACTAACATAAATAGGAGGGGAAAATGCCAAAGTTCCATCTCCTGCATCTCTCCTCCCGATTAATTTCCATGTAATAAACCCATGAAATAGGCTGAATGGACAGAGCACGTCACTAGATTCTGAACTTCAAAGAAACTTAACACAGAATCAGGAAATACAGGTCATCCCATTGATTTATTCAATGGCCAATGAAGCAGAATATATTTATAAATCATGTTTTAAGCAAGGAAGAAGATAAGAAAAACTATATCATTATTAGATAGTTTGAGTCCAACCAGGAATGTAATAAATGCTCATACATGCTTTTAACAAAGAGGGCAGAGGTCTGGAGAAAGCCTGGGAGCCTTTATAATGTCCCAATGAGAAAAAGAGCATTGTGACTTCAGTGTAAAGTAAGGAAAACACCTCAGCTAGCATCTAGCGCAGTAGTTTTCAACCTGTGGTCCATGCACACCTGGGGGTCCGCAGACTATGTCTAAGGGGCATGGTCGGCGGGTGAAGCTTCCCCTGGGGGAGGCTAGCTCCTGGTCCCACCTCTTCTGCCCATGGCCCTGCCCATACTCCACCCCCACTCTGCTCCGCTCAGCTAGACTAAACCATAGCCACTGGGATATACTCAATGTGCAGAAGGAACTGGGATGGTATTTGGTGGGAAAAGTCTCCTTGCACTGTACCTCAGATTAATAAATAATAATAATAATTAATTATATTATACTATTATTTGATTATTAATATTTTATTTATTATTATTACATGATCATTTTTTCCCTGTTCTGATCGCTGATCCAGGATCGGTGCTTGGAGAAGTTTACTGGATCTGAAAGTAGTTGTACTGATTTGTTCGAATATTTCTAGCTTTAGCAAATCATGAGGTATTGGGCTATCATTCTGATTATTGTCTTCCTGTTTCAATTTGTCCATTTCACTTACAAGGTTTTAGCTGCTGATAGTTCATAGACTATTTAAGATGAAAACCACTGCTTTATGTAATTTCAGCAGTATAGATACATATTATTAGTTTCTTGCTTTAGAAGTTTTTGAGCTAGCACATCACAGCTGAAGTGGGGGGAAAAGGCAAGATAGTAATCAGAATGACATGAATTGAAGGATTGTCATCTTGTGACCTGCAAAGAGTAGGAAATGACTGCTTTTATACCATTGGTAAACTAGTTTTTCTACCTCTTATGGGTCATGACAAATTGGCCCTTATAAAAATTCCAGGGCAGCCTATAATACAAGCATGCAAACTAGTGCTTTCAATAGCTGTGAGCAAATCTTAATGAGTTTAGAAACTTTTGCCACAAAAAATACTTCCAAGAAAAAAGGTCCAAAAGTTTCTGACATGTATAGTGATAATTAAACTGGGTGCTACTCAAATGTGGATCTATTTTTTGTTTATCATGTTATATTTGGAGGATGTGCAGCATCATTACTGAGCCAACTGATCCTCTTCTCTCAGAATAAGTCATACAAGTAACTCTACACATGAAGTAGAGACATTGTTGTACCAAAAGCAGATCCTGGTCTAGTTGAAATCAGTGGGAGTTCTGCCAATGACTTTAATCAGAGCAAAACTGGATCCTTGCATTTTGCCTTTTATCTTATGGTAGCCCAATCAAAAAGGTATGATAGCATTTATCAGGCAGCTCTCAGGTCTCATAGAAAATACTAACATCTTCTCTACTGAGATGCTAATGTAGCTGGCATTCAGCAACATTTCTTCATTTGTTCAATTTTTCAGCTGTGTAAAAGAAAATTTAATAACCGCCTGACACCTTGCAACAACAGTCCCTAATGCACTGCAAGCACACTCACGCTGAATCCTGGGCATCATACTTTAAAATCATTCCACCAGATTGTGTCTGCTCTGGGTTCCAGAGGGGTGGGCTGGGGAAAGTTCCAAAGGATCAGAACTCAGGCAAAGCTGCAGTCCCTGAACAGTCCTGAGCATGGGTAATCAGGATCACTGGATTCTATTCCTGATTTCGCCACAGATTTTATTGTGGCCTTCAGCAAGTCACTCAACTGCTCTGAGCCTCAGTTTGCCAACCTGCAAAATGGATATACTGTCTAGTCAATGGACCATATATCTGAAAGTTCTTTAAGACCCTCTGATTAAAGGCAGTTGAGCCATGCAAAACATTATTATTAATTGTTAAAATCAGCTCATCTTAAACCAAATACCAGAAAGAACGTCTTTTCTCTTACTGGTACATAGATGTTGTTATTTTTCTGGAGCCACCAGAGAAGGAGATAGACACACAGAGGCAGGGGGAACTGATGCATACACAGCTGCCTTACAAAAATGAGGCTTTCCACTGGGGGACTTTGGAGGTGGTAGGGGTGAGGGCGAGCACAGAGCCCCCGGAACATTAAAGGAAGAAGACATCACAGATATAGGGATGCCTCAAATATTTCAGCTGTCAAAAGCTTTTCAGGTACACTGAGACATGCTATGAAGTGGTTTAAAACCATTGATTTTCATGCTGTGGTTTGGTTGATGGAGCTCATTCCCAGGCATGATCTTGCCCAGGTTCTCAACAGCAAATACCTTACTAAAATTTGCCAGACACTCATTTATTGATGTGCATCGCACAGAAAGACCTTACCCTGGCAGTGGAATCAATTCTCCTGAAAGACTGTCCAGCTGACAACTTTAGTTATGTAGCAGGGGCCCCGCTAGCTATAGGCAAATTAGGGAGCTGCCTAGGGTGGCAGATAATCTAGACCAGTAGATTTCTGGGAAAAGCAATTTTTTTTTTAAATGCTTGACCAAGGAAATGGCTTGTCTACATGGCACCGCAGTGGGGTCTATGGGGGTGTGAATTGCAGAGCTCTCAGATGTGTAGCTCCACGTAGGCCCTGCTAGCACAAACTAAAAGATACTTAGCTGGCACTGATGTAATCCTGTTTCAAACAACACTATGTTAATGCTCACTAGGTACCTACACAGGGCAATTTGAGTTCTATACACAAGAGTGCTCTGCAGTTCACACACCCATGTAGACCAGTCTGCAGTGCCCATATGTCTGATAACAGAAAGTGTTTGGTGCAGAATATCTTTCAAGTTAAAGCTACTGAATTTCTAGGGGCATGTCTACACGGCAATAAACCTCAGGGTCTGTCAAATTTCTATGGATAGGTCTGTCCTGCAATAGAAAACTCATGGCAGAGTCTCAGAGCCCAGGTCAATTGACTTGGGCTCCCAGGGCTAGAAGCTAAAAATATCAGTATAGATATTCGGGCTTCGGCTGGAACCCAGGATCTGAAAACCCATGAAGGGTCTCAGAGCTCAGGCTCCAGCCCAATCCTTAACATCTACACTGCTATTTTTAATGCCGCAGCCTGAGCCCCGCAAGCCGGAGTCAGTTGACCTGGGTGCTGAGACTTGCTGCTGTGGGTCTTTTATTGCACTGTAGACATACCCTAAAAGGGTAGAAGTTTTGCAGAGGGTGGCAGATTGTCTTGAGTGATCACTGTCTGTTAGTGGCCATTATACTCAGAACTGCAGGCATCAGATTGGGGAAAAAACGGTGGAGCTGCTCTTCCAAGCTCCGCCCACAAGATAAGCTCCACCCATGTGAGTTATCAATATGAGATGAAGCTAATAGTAGATTGTGCTGATGTTGAAAGTATGACTTTGCAGGTCTCTGAGCAGCACTGGGCCCCTTGATTATTCTTGAGTATGCCCATAGATTATTAGCTCTTTCTTGACGGTGGCAGAGGGGGAAAAAAGACATGTACTCATGGCACCAAAATGAGACATCATTCATAGTAAATTGTGCAGATCTGTGATCCTTCCTGTCCTTTCTTATATGAAGAACAAAATAGTTAGCAATGTTGTTGACATTTAAATCATCATCCCTGAGTATATCTGAGTTGAATGGTGCATTTCACACCTCTGACAGCTGCTGTGGCAGACTCTGCAGGCTCAGAGAAACATCTCTGCACCAGTGGTTTCACATTTTTGAGACTTTCTTCTCAACCATAGCAGCTAGAGACGTATATATTTTAATGAAATTTGAGATTCTGATGAACAATATAGCACCATGAGAGAAGATCCAGTACTCAGTACCGTCACGAACTGGCTCACTCCTGGTGCAATTTAGGTTACAGTGGCGGTAGGATGATCCCCAGGACAGAGTAAATTTTAATCACTTGGGGAAATCCTCTTTCCTTCTTTCCTCTCTTAATATGTATTAAATTGCATTCACAGCTCCCTGTCCCAGTTATCCCTTAATTCAAACCCTGAATATCCAGTCCCTTCTTTCTTGTTCCTGACAAGGAATTTGATGGAATCACTTCAGCCCTGTTTCAGATGTTCCCTGTTACAATAAAGAGTCATAGAATCATAGAATATCAGGGTTGGAAGGGACCTTAGGAGGTCATCTAGTCCAACCCACTGCTCAAAGCAGGACCAATCCCCAATTTTTGCCCCAGATCCCTAAATGGCCCCCTCAAGGATTGAACCCACAACCCTGGGTTTAGCAGGCCAATGCTCAAACCACTGAGCTATCCCTCCCCCCGCAAAAAATTAAAGGGAATGACCAGAGTCACTCCCATTTATGTCTAGGTGTCCCCAGCCAACCACACCATGGCTGGCCAGGAGCACACAGGGGACAATAATGACCAGTCATACTGCACCATCTTCTGCCAGAAGGCAAGGAGCTGCTGTGTAGTCCTGCAACTACCAGCCTCAGGCAGAACGGCCCCCTCAAGGATTGAACTCACAACCCTGGGTTTAGTAAGCCAATGCTCAGACCGCTGAGCTATCCCTCTGCACCAGTCTATCACCTGTCATTATTATCTAAGCAAATAAATTTCACCCTGACTTATTTATTTTCCCTCTTTCTTCCATTTGGTCTAACACACACCTCCTCATTAGAGATAAACAAGATGCCTGAATCTGTGAGGTGCTAATCAGCTCCAGTCAGATGTTGACAATCATCAACTTTCATTGATCTAAACAAGAACTGAGGGCTCTTGCAGGAAGAGGCCACATTGACTATCCATCCATAAACGTGGAATATCCATACTGTACATTGCAATCAACATAGTACACTATCCATATTGTGTATGTATTAACCTAAAAAATTTAATACATCCAAGTGAGGATAAGAAAATTGGAAGAATTGGCTAAACCCAGATTTCTGTGCTGGGTTCCAAGGGCAACATTATCAAAAGCAGCTAGTGATTTTTGGGTGCTTAATTTTTAGGTGCTCTAAAAGGGCCTGATTTATCAGAAAGTGCTGCGCTTTGAAATTCAGGTGCCTCCAGTTTATCACCCCCAAAACTGAGGCACTTCAAATCATTGGTCACTTTAAAAAATGTAAGCCAACATCTTTATAAGGGAGGTGACAACTGAGGGTGTTGTGAAAGTCATTTATTTGTAAAGAAGCAGTTTACAATTCCAGCGCGACATTTTAAGTGAGACTATGTCACATAAAGTTCCTCTGGGCTCCATAACAGCAGCACACAAAACAGTCACTTCTCTTGCTGCACTTTATTCTGTTGTCATGTTAAAAGCAATGAATTTATTTCCCCCTCTCCGTCCCCCTCCACTGCTGCAGTCCTGCAGTAAATCAAAAAAGTAAACTCTCACTCTCATTGTGCAGGGCTTACTTCCAGGCCTCTACAGTTTCCACAGTAACTAATTAGAAATTTGCATCTCCAAGAGAGAATTATTTAATACTGATGTAAGCCCTTTTATTCTTCGGAGCTTGGCCTTTTGCTACTCAACTTCTGGTAGATGTTGGGCCTTAAGGTCATACTGTACAAACTCTGAATGTAGGTGGCCATGGTCTCTCTTCTTTATTTCAGATGATTCATATCCTGTGAAGAAAATGTCTTGCCAGGTTTTTGTTCAATGGCCTAGATTTGAAAGGCCGCGCCCAATTCATTTAGTCACCATTTGTTTTAAACTGTAACATCTTCTCCATTCCTCATTAGCTAACTCTTGTGTAATTGAGTCATGCATTTTTAGTTGTGTTATACCAGCGGAGCTAGGTCACATTAATGCACCTTCCCCATTAGTTCCCTTGCTTTCTAAATCTAAGCGAGGCTTTTATTTTACGTGGCAGAAAAGAAAGGCTTGATGCTGGAAGTGCGTTGGCATTTACTTTGTGGTCATGTCACAGGTACTGTATGTCTGATATACTGTCCAGGCCTAAATAATGAGGGAAGAAGGGAGTAGAGGCTGCAAATGAAACAAAAGATTTCTTTCACATCCATGTTGACAACTGGAAATAAAGGAGCCAGCCTCACAAGCTTCCATTGCATAGAACTCTTGTTGAAGGCAATAGGAGCTCTGTACACAGTGCTTAATCCAAAGCACACTGAAGTCAATGGAAAGTTTCCCACTGACTTAAATGGACATTGGATCAAGCCCATCGTGAGCTTGCAAGAGTTTCTTCAATGTCAGTATCTTTTCAGCCATGGGGCATTCCTAGAAAGGATCTATAAAGAAAGAGAAATAGATGCTATCAGGATGAGGATCTCTTTCTGCCCCTACATGAACCATGCTCACCCTGATTCTCCACTCACTTATACTAGCTTTCTACCACTGTAACTTCATTGACTTCAGTGGGGCCACCTCCGTTGATGGCAGTGAAAGAGGAATCTGGCCCATTGTATCTTCTTCCTTACACATTGCTCTTGAAGAAGACATCATGGTTGCAATGTAAAAAGTTTTGGGTGTGGAGTTATGATAAACCTTTTGTTCCAGTCGCTGAAAGGGTGTTTGATAAATATCTACCCTTATGAGGATAAACTAGATGGAACCTCACGAACATCCTTGTACAATAATATTTCTTGTGCCAGAAACAGTTCACACTAGCAGAATTTTCTGGACCCTTTTCAAAATAACCATAAGATTCTATTCTTCTTCTTCAGAGATCTTTCACACAACATCTGAATTTTTGGATCCCTCCTTTGTGCCCCATGGCAGGTAACAATGATGCTTTTGCTTTGATGGACCCTAGCACTTGAAGTTGCTTGGCATCATTCAAGTCCATCTCTTCCTATTTAAAAACAAACAAAAACCTTTAAACTCTTACCCCTAAAGATGTTTTTTATTATGATTAAACAAGTTGGACTGATATTTGCTATCTTCACGCTACACTCCATTTTCAATGGATGTTTCAATTATTAATATTATTAATTTTAGGCCTTAATTACATGATCTCATCCTGGTTTCCAACATGACTAAGGGTGACAAAATCTGGATGTTAATGTTTTAAGGGTTTGGTGGCTTACATTTTATAGTGTTCTAGTTGTAGTTTGTCATGTTTCTATGGCATCCCAGATGCCTTGGCATGAGGACAATTTAAAAATGCTGTTTCAGATATAGATATAGTTTAGGACACAACTCTCTCTTCCACCTCTTGGCTGCCCCTGGATGCAAAATAGGGTTGCCAACTTTGGTTGGACGTATTCCTGGAGGTTTCATCAGATGACATAATCTTTAATTAAAGATGAATCTTTAATTCCTGAAGACTCCAGGACAGTACTGGAGGGTTGGCAATCCTAATGCAAAACAAGTATGCAAGCAAACAGAGTGTTCCTCTACAGCAGCCTGATGGAAACAGAGTAGTGGATTGTGAGGAACTCTGACACCACACATCTGCCACTTCACTACCCTCTAGTCCCCACAATAAATATATGTGTGACAAAAGGAAGGGAGCCACAAACAGACAGTGTACCAGGTACTTTACTGCTAGCCATACTACCAACAAGCCACACATGGAGGGGAGAACTGGAACTGGCTTTTAACTGTAAAAGCCAGTGCCACCTCGGCGGATTAATTCGGAATTAAGTGTGGAGGTAGTTTTATGGGTTCGGTGGGAACTCTGAGGAATGGGTAGGCTGGTACTAAAAGCCATGCCATTTGAACTACCGTTGAGTAAAATATTACACTCCTGACTACCCAGCTCATTTCTTGTTCAGAAACAAAGGGATCAGGTTCATTAAAGCTGTGAAGTCGTGTGCTAAATGTGACACTGAGAACTTAAATCACAACTTTATTATTTAAAAAAAAGAAAATGAGGGCAAGCCAGATGGAGAGTCTGACTTTTTAAAGTTTTTGAGTTATTTGTGTACAAAAACGTCTCACCCTTTTTATGGGAAAAGTAAATATATATATTTCCTGCTGACTTGGCTAAGAAATTGCTCCATGGATTTTAGTGATTCTTTCAAAAACAAAGCAAAACAAAAAATCACCTCTCGACTGAAACAAAGTAAGCAAGAGATTAAATACACAAGGAGGCTTTTACAGAGAGTTATCATTACATCATTATTCATATTTTAATGAGAATTGATTTTTGATTCTCCCATGTTCACATTCCCTGTTTGTTTGCTTGTCCAAGAATATTTGTTCACATGGCTGTTTGTGCAAGTACACACATACATATGTGAACAAGTGGCTATTTGCTGGCACAGGCAGGCATGCACTATTTATACCAGAGATGCCTTCCTTGTTTAATGAGTTTCAGTCTCCAGTCATGATGGAGCAGAAGCAATGCCATATGTTTTAGATGATCACTCAGATACCTGAAATAACAGACAGCCAATAGTCAGAAACATAGTAAAAATGAATTGTCCAGAAACAACCCATCATCTGAGATATATCTGCATAACACGTTACTCAAACAAGTATGAATACCTAAGGCCCTTCATTTTCAGTTTTTACTGTTTTTTACCAAAAAATTCCCAGGTTTTACAAAAGCTATTATTCAGTTTTTACCAATTTCCACACAAATTTTGGACCACCCATGTACATGAGAATACTGATTATGTTTAGAAAATCCAATACATTACAATAGGTAAAGGTATTTATGTTAATAATAAATTAGTCTAAGTGTAAATGTGAGGCTGGCTGTTAAAGTAAAGGAAAGTAGTGGAAGGTACACACACACACACATTCATGCATGCAAATGTGTGTATGTACTGTTAATGTATAATTCTTGAAATAAAGCAGAGCATCAAACAGCTTTTATAATCAGTACTCTTATTTTTCTCAATTTGTTTTTTTTCTTTTTCTGTCTTTGTCCCCAATATTAACCTTGGTATTTACCTAGAACTTTTTTGCATTGATTTTCATCTGTTTTTTTTATTTTTTTTCCAGGAAATTTTAAACAAAATACAAACCAAAAATGAGTAGCCTTATGGATAACGAATACCTTCGTTAAAAATAAAATAAAGAAAGGTCAAGATTTGCAAAACCAACTAGTGACTGTGGATGCCTCCTTTTGGGGTGATTTCTCAAATCAAAACTCCTGTAAGGTGTCCCAAGTTGGCCACCCAAAACCATAGCCGCCCATAATCACTAGACATTTTTGAAAATCTTTTCCAAAGCCTAAGCATTGCAAGCAGAAAAGAGGCAAAATTAATCAGAGGCATTTTTCACTCTGAGTTGTTCACACAGCGCTAGTGAGGAAGTGACAACAATGAAACTTAAGTAACAGCCACATAGTCTCCACTCCTGCACCTGCTACAGTAAAAGTGAAACAGAATGAATGCCAAGGCTAAGCACTCTGAGCAGATCTGCCTTCTGATTACAGTGAGACAAGGTGGGTGAGGTAATAACTTTTATTGAACCAACTTTTCTGCTGGTGAAAGAGAGAAGCTTTGGAGCTGCACATAGCAGCTGATTTCACTGTCAGTCATTTGGCTGTAATTACCTAATCACAGAGAGGTAGTAAATGGAAAACTCCCATTAAGAGCAGCCCACCTCCACACATCCCTCCCTGGAGGCATCTCAATTCATGTCACCTCATTAACACCTACTTGTTGAGAGCTATTAGCTGGTCAGGTAGACTAGTTGGTGTCAAGAAGCCTGCTTCATATAGTACTGACTACTAATTAGGGTCATTAGGATGAAGCTAGACCGCCTAGCCACCTGCACACCAGAGCTAGATATGTGGCTTTGCAGGGAAATGGTAGAAATCAGCAAGAGATGCATAACTAAGGGCATCTAATTAGATTAGTAGGTTTCTGTGCTTTGGATTTTTCCATAATTCAGTCAATTAAACTACACTTTCATAGTGAGGCCTTACGTGCCATATATCCCCAGGCACTGCACAAAATAATAAAATTAACAGCTCGTGTAATTATTATGGAGAGATGGTTACTTCTTCCTAGTTAAGATTGTGGGGCTTTCCATTATAAGGCTGATTTAGACCTTCCCTCGCTAATAGTGTCAGGAACGCTTATTTCTGCTTCAATTTTTGCATGTGTGAGCTGTGGCCAGAGAACCATTTTTTTAAATCAAAATTTGAGATGATTCCTAATGCACCTGTAGAGGAATTTAAGGTGGTGTCTGCAAATCCCATGGCCTGGAACCTATCTAAGGGCAAGCTCATCTCCCTCTGTAACCCATGATGGCAGTTGTAATCAGTGAGAAATCTGATTTCATATTGTATTCTATGTTCATATGGAAATCATAAACACACAAACTCACTCACTTCACCCACCACTGGAATACAGCCTCTTCTGGGGCCAAACAAAGACACTGTTTAAACAACAAATCAACAATTATTTTAGTGAGGAATTCTTTATGGGATTGAAAATAGGAAAGAAGTTTAAGTAGGCAGAATATTACCAACATCAAAATGTAGCAGCTAATCTCAACCCTTGTACAAAATACCAGGAAATTATTTGATCACCATAAATTATCTGGACTTCATCACATATCTTAAAAACACCATGGCTCCCACAGCACATTAATGGACAAGCATCCCATTAGAGCCCAGGTAATGTGCTCTCCGCACCAATTTCATATTTACAGTTAACAAAGCAAGGCATTTTTCAGTCATTCTTCACTCTGCTTGCTGTCTCTATGGGTCTTAAAATCCTGAAAATCAAATCTGCTGTGTATTATATGGCACTTGTTTTAGAGAAAAATCAAAAGAGACACAAATACAATGGTCAGGGGTGTAGTATAAAAACTGAGATAGAGAAGAACAGAATAAAAAATAAATCTTTTAAACTCAAGAGGGTGGCAGATAATCTGAAAGCAAAATTTGGATATTGTTTTATTTTACAAACTAGTTCAATACTAGTTTAGTTCCTGTGCATTCAGAGCGCTGGAGACTTGGCTCATCAATGTATAAAACAGGTACACACCCATCACACATATTGGTGAAGGCTTCCCCCTACAACCCAGTCAGTTCTGCCTCATCAGGGACCTGGAGAGATCACCAACAAGGGTGTGAAAAATGCAGTTTCCATGCCCTTACTGCCATTTAATTCTCTGCTAAAAAAGGGGTGCAAAATATAGTGATACAAGGGTGGTGCTAACACCTATCTATCAATGCATTTCCTATGGGATAGTGAATAATCATCAGAGGACCATTCAGTTTGGTCACTATTGAGCTGGGCTGATTTACAGACTGGATATTTTAATTACTCAAACTTCCACCTAATTGGTGTGCTATGTAGTCTGTTCTCAGTATAACTTAGAAGATGACACATTCTATTTTAGAATATTTTCCTGCTTAATTATCTTTTGCGATTGTTATATAAATAACAATGATTTAATGCGGTATATATTTTCTTTGTTTTAAGAGAACGGATCAAATCCTCAGTTGGTGTAAATTGGTGTAGCAATTGAGTTATCCCAGTTTACATGCACTGAGGATCTGGCTCAGTATGTTTCTAATTGTTCTGTGAGGCACTGGTTGTTGCTAGGAGGCTGTCACTGATGTCTTTGCTACTATGTTATAGTTCTGTGTTTCAGGCACTTCAAATTATTACTATTATTTTTTAAAATATCCAGTGTGAGTCACCCACATTACTAGGGCCTGCCTGAAAAACCATATTTTTAAACAAGAACATCTAAGAATCCCAACAGCTATTTATTTCTCATAAACACACACAAAAGGGCTAACCTGACTTTCCTGCTAGGTCAACCCTGCAGTTTGCTCCTTTGCTAAAAGCTTATACGTCAAGTTGTCTTCCTTTAATCCAGTGTATTCAGCTGAGCTGCAACAGAGTTTAGGAATACAAGCAGCTGTTCCACCTTAACTGTCTATAGGGGTGTTACTGTATGCAGCTAGAATATATCATACATCAAAGTCTTGGAACCTACTCTCTGCACTTCAGATCTTGATATTCCTGAATTTACTCAGCTGACAAACAATTGTTTTGTCCTAAAAAAGTCTGCATACTTTCTCCTCCATTGCTGTGACAAACTAATTCCTGAATGCATTGTAAAGCACTGAGGGCTCTGTGGGGTCCAAGACAATATTACTGTAAGGTTCAAAATTAAAAAACAAACAAACAAAAACCACAATTATTTCCCACTCTCTACTGTGTATGGAGGAAATTATGCTACTCCTCCTTATAAATAATAGGGGTGTGCAATGTGTCATTCCTATTCACTGTTTGTGGGTTTTTTTGTGCTTATTGATGCTGCATCTGTTTTGTCAGTGCATCAGCTAATGGAGAAAGTTAATTGTGTTGGTTGTAAGGCCACCTGTCACACACATGCCTCATTTCCATACTAATGGTCCAACAGAGGCAGGCAGTGTACTCCTCTGCAGTAGCAGCTACTGCCTCTTTGGAAACATGGGCCAAATGTGCCTATGCAGCAACTGTAGGCCTCTTATGTGAATGCCTCTAGTGTTGTGTCAACCCCGGACTTGCGTTAACCCCCTGCTGACGTCCCAAAGGTAGATTTATAAGCATTTGGCAATACAGTAAATGTTATGCTTGAACCACGTCCACGTGCAGAACACAATTGTCAGAGAAGGCAGGACATGGCTTTCTGCTTCTTATGCCGGTTTGATATGACCAGCTGGATTCAGAACCACACCTTCCCTTACACGCACGCTTTGTCTTCAGGAGCTGGAAGTCCAAGTGATCATCCCTCAGCAGAGGCAGATAAAGTCACTCTCAGTTCTTCATTCTTTAATAGCTGGATCGTTTTGCTCCCCAAGTTCCTTCCTAAATTGTTAGTGAATCCATAGCAAAACTGGCAAGCGCTGTGAGTGACTGTGCTCGTCCAGAGGAGAAGGGGCAATATCAATGTCCACCTCTTTTGTCCCCTTTGTTAAGATTTTGAGCGAGTAGAGGAGGGCACAGACCATAACTTGGGAAGGAAAATGTTACTGACTACTGAGGCAAGCAGGAGTACTCTAGGCCAGAGAAACTTTTAAACGCTCCACTTTGATTATAGAGCTGGTGCCAGAAAAGCTGCAGCTGATGAATATTTTATTTTAACATATGGGAAACTATTCTCTCCAGTTGAAATTGTGGAAGGCTTTTTTTCTTTCTTTTAGAAGGTTATGTGAATGAAGGGATTTATTCTGAACTGCCAAGGCTGTCCCTGGCCCTAAGAAATGTAAAAAACAAAATTTGCCAGAGTTTTTGTGGCTCTTTTTTTGTGGTTTCCTGTGCCCTGAAAAATCACCCATAAAACACTGATGGATTTTACACTGAAAACATGATTTGGGAAGTAATGTTTAGTCTTGGGACATTCAACGGGTTTCTAAAATGTGTTAAAGTAAAGCTTTGCTGAACTGCACTCTGACACAGGCTGTAGGAGAGCGATCAGGGCCTGGAACACCTGCTGAGCAGCTGGATGTACCAAATATTCCTTAATTCCTTCTGTTTTCAATGGAGTGTGTTCTGAGACTCCAGAACGGTAAGTACCGGAAACGAAAGAGTTAAAATGATTTGCTAAATCTTGCTGCATGTATGGGCCACAAAGAAAATACTCCAGATATGTAAGGGCCTAATTATGTAGGCCAAAAATTCGGGAGTACAGTGTGTGCACATAAATCAA
This sequence comes from Macrochelys suwanniensis, assembly GCA_033296515.1. Lineage (NCBI taxonomy): Eukaryota > Metazoa > Chordata > Testudines > Chelydridae > Macrochelys > Macrochelys suwanniensis. The sequence continues at coordinate 99,230,781 of CM065777.1, forward strand.
TTATGGTGATGATAATATTTCCTATTTCCTATAACAGGGCAGTTAACTAAGGCCACGTTTCTGCTTTTGGTGGCTTTGGGTGTGCAGGAGGGGCTGCACTATTGCTGGAGAACCCCAGATAAATTCTTGTTGATTCAGCAGAATACTTCCCGGGGGTCTCTGTGTTGTGCATCCTAGAGCACTAGCTCTTCCACCCTTCGAGAGGACACAGCATATCCTCCCACTTAGCGCTCAGACAGTCCAGTGGGCCGATGCAGTGTGTGTGGTGGGGCAGGAAGTCACTTAATCCTCATCTGGTCCCACTCTCTTTTGGACACCCAACCTATGTGAGGCACTAGGAAGGAGCTGGGTCTACACGTTCCCAATGGGATTCTGGCCGGCTTTGCACAGAGGCACAAGAGTGAGGGAAAGGCTCTTTGTATTGTGAGAGAAGTATGCTCCTGTATAAATATTTAATAGATAAGGTGCCAGTAGAATATGTAGCACAGTCCCTGGGTTTTGTAGGACCCGTAAAACTTATTGTTGTGCATTGCAAATGGCTTCTTGTGTGCTGTTCTTTACTCACCTCCCTTGCTTTTCCTATGCAGGAGTAGGCCAGAATATGGCCCTTAATCACTCAGGAATCGATGAATTAATCCATTGTGAAAGTGGAAAAAGTGGCAGTGATATGCCAGGGCCAACGAATAGGTTTTACTCCAGGTAGGGAAAATCCAGGATTCATACAAATGTAAAGCTAAACAGTTGCAGGAATTTCCATTTTCTTTATTGGATCTCCCAATTACCTCCCACTTCAAACGATCTCACAGGTCCTGTGTACATGAAGCTTTGTTCTTAGCTTGGCCTAAGGGGTCTGATTGTTTCCCGGGGGGCAAGGGTGATTGTGTTCACTCACATACAACCAGCACTCCTGCCTCTGATCCACTAACTTATTCAAGAGCTGCCACACAACAGGCTGCTACTATGTGACCAATAGGGCACTCTGACCTTAGCGCCTCCCCATTGGTGGAATCATGGATCCGAGGTCCCTTAAAGCATATTACCAGAACTGCCAACCACAAGCAGCCAAAAATTGTGAGTCAGGTCCACAAAAAAGCACAAGATCGGCTTAAAATCATGAGATTTAAAACAGATGTGTGATTCTTTTTATTTCTTTCTGGTTTTTCAGCTCATGTGGTTCATATCTTCAAGTTTTCCTCTGCAACCAAGAAGGCTAGGAACTTTGTTTTTTAATGAAAACTGAGATTCTTACACAATCAAATGACTTCAGGGGCTTTAAAAAAAAGCAGCAAATATCAGAAGAATCAGCAACACTACCTTATTCAGAGAAAAATAATTCTCACACTTCTTTCAGTTAAATATAACAGGTAATTATTTTGAGATATTTTCTAAGAGAAACAGAGAGGTGTAGTACAGAAAACAAGTCATATCAGGTCCATATCTTGATGTACTTTTATCTTTCCTCTCTCTTATAATCATCAGATTGCTTTCTTGGCTAAATACTCCTACATCTCTGGAGAGAAGATATTTTGGATACTCTTACAATCTGGTCTATTCCATCCTTGCTGTTGTGGGTTTGTGGGAAGCAGTAATTTTGCAGTATTTTTACATTCTTTGTGTGGATGTGGGAGGAGAAACTAAACTTTACCCCCCAAATTTAAAAACATTACAATATATTCATCCACGGAGCAACGACTGTCTTTTGGTTTGTTTGCTATACTGCTGCTTTCTATTTGGATGATGCAAGAAGCACACTGAAAGCAAAAGATATAGCCAGTGCTGGATGTGTTGATACAGTAACAAACTTGTGGCCACTTGGGGTGAGCGTGCTGCACACAATAGACATTTGAATATAGTGCCAGAGGGAACAGAACTCACATCCTGCTGCTCCCAAAGCACAAACCCACACCACTTTAGTTACGGAGAATCTCCGTTAGCTGATAGCACCCTTTGACTCACAGTTGCACAGTTCTGCTTGTATCCAGCAGAGGGTACTATCACACTTCCAGACAAGCCATTTCTTCACAATACATTGCCTGCACCTTCATTTTTTCTTCTACTTAAAAAAATAATGTATTATATTTTAAAAACTGTTAATGGGGAAGGAAGGGGATGAAGCAAATCAATGGTAAAGACAGTAAGTGTAGACCAATTGAATAAGTTAGGAGCATAATGGGGGAGGGGGGCACTCTGCTCCTGGAGGAGCCATCTTTTGGCTATGATGTAAAACAGAGGTCTCTTTGATCCCTTGCGGTCACTAAAAATCCCACGAAAGATGCTTTGGCAAAAGAAAGGAGCTGTGTCTGCTTCAAAATCTTGGGCAAATTCCAGTGTTGTCACTACATCCCGATTGTCTAAATTTATACATACATGCTAATCTGTCCAGGTTAGAGCGTGAGCACATATGTGTATGCACTATTTAGGAGGTCGGATCTTTTTTTGCAAAATATTTTCCCCCTTTCCACTCTGGTCCTGTAAAAAGCTATCCTAGTGCAATGCTTTTCAATTGAATTAAAAGCCGTGTATTTGTTTTTGTCCTCAAATGCCACTATTTATCTCACTCAGGTGCTAAATTTTATGCCTAATTTCCCTCCGACTTCTTCACTTGCTGTTTCTAAACTGCTGTGTAGTATTGCTGACACTTATGTAATGGCTAACATGTCCTAGCTCAGAGGATGCTGCATTTCAGCAATGCGTGAAGTGATCACTGTATATGTATAGTATGTCATTCTGTGAAAATGCTTTGAGAGGCTTGGGAAAGACACTAATAATATGTAATAGTAACAAATATAGCTGCCAGATGCTAACACCTTTTTCCTTAAAATATTTCGCCAGCATACCCAGAGTGCATGGAATCTTTGGGGACTTTAGCTGTTAAAAATCTCAGGGTTCTCTACTGAGGATGTGTGTACTGTGCTTTTTCAAGGGCTCCAACAGCTGAAGCTTGGGGAAGGTATAAACCACTGAAAATAGGGTCTTATAATGGGAAGTGTTCATCAGCCTTACTAATAGGTGGTTTTGCCTTGCCTATAACACAATATTTTCGATTAGGCTGCAAGGCAGAAAATTAACTCAATGATGAAGGTACTCACTCTCTGTGTAGATGGGTAAAGAATGAGTGGACAGGGCTGGGGAGTGGGCATAGCCTTAAATCTTCACACACACACACACCCGCTGGCCTCCCCAGCACACCAGTTGCACAGATGGAGTAGTATCTGCACCTGGCAAAGGGCTTCCACAGATCACTTCCCCCTTGGAGAAAGGGGAGGACCAGGGACCAAATTATGACTCTCCGAGTCACAATTCAGTTCCTGGTCTGCTTCCCGGGGCAGTGCTGCCCTTTTTTCATGGCTTGTGGTAACTCCAAAATGGGGCCCTTTCACAATGAGAGGAAATCAAAACCACTCAGCCTAGTTACGGTCACAAAAAATAAAAATCTCATCGCAAAATAAAAATCAAAGTGAAAATGTTTTTCTGTTGGGAAATTTCCATAAACATTCAGAAACCGACATTACAGCTGCTTTAAGTAATACTAGGCAAATTACTATAAAGTAACAGGCTGATCATCTATTTGGCCACAGATCTTAGTAGGTGCCAGCTAGGGATCTGTACAGTTGGCTGATTAAGCATGGAGCAACAGAAAACACAGTCTGGTGTTTTCCTCTACTTTAAACTCATCAGTGAAGTCTCAGTCAGAAAAGATGTTTCAGCCAAGGAAAGTGTCACCCTCTTGTAACAACACACAATTAAGATCAGGTTACTGCCAAAACCTAATATGCTTAACGGAATGGGAAAGATACTGTGTATTGTGGGAAGTGCTATGCAAATTGCCCTAAAGGTGTGGCAACTAGACTAGAAATGTTCCTGCAATATCAGTATGTATTAGCTAAAAGCTCCCATAATTCTTTCCCCAAACAACTATAGACATGTTTTGTTCATCTTTCTTGGAGTTCTTTTACTTTTCAAGCCATTCATTCTTGGCACTGATCCTAACCAAAGTAAGCATTTCAGGTTCCTGATATTATACCACTGTCTTTGTTCAATATATAGCAGAAGTGAGATGTGTTTGTACCTGTTTACATATAATGTTGTTAAAATATAAAGGGATTGGACATTTACATGGCTATTGAGAATATCCAGAGTTATCATAATTAAGGATACAAATGTTAGAAGGGATATTAAAAACACGTTCAGGGTTTAGGACAGTCTCTAGCTATTTGAGACTAGGATGAGGCCTAAGGTGGTGGGCAAATTATCCCACATCTGCCTACTAAAAGGTTCTTATGCCTTCTTCTGAGGCACTTGGTAAAGGCCACTGTCAGAGACAGGATACTGGACTAGATGAACCTTGGGTCTCATCCAGTAGAGCAATTCCTGTGTTTCTAAAACACTGGTTTTAAGACGTAAAGTACTGTATTCTGTTTGGGCTCCATGTTCAACTCACATCTTCAGGTTTTTTAAATGTCTTATTAAAAATACTTCTTTACACATCATATAAGCATAAATGCTGCAGGAGTCGGTCAAAGAGTCAAGTACTACAGCCAGATTTAAAGAGAGGTCAGACAATTTCATAACAAATATCATTTGAGATTCTGATATAGTTTAATATTTGTGAATTACACATTAGTAATATAAGAGCATGTGTAGTAGGCTAATAAGGCTAATCAAATTTCATGCATTAGAGCATATGTTGATTGTCTCAAGGTTCAGGGAGATATTGCCTCTTCCTAGAGCATTGCACAACTGCCAGGGCCACTTTTCAAAAGAAGAATTACAGGACCCTGTGTCCTTGGTCAAAATTTCCTCCTTTCCCTGACTTGTAGGTGAATCTGCTCCTGTTAGTTGAATTGATCTCATTAGTCTGTTTATATTATATCCTCCTGAACCACTCCCAGTCCCTGCTTTGGGGTGAGAGAGAGAGAGAGTTCCTTTTGTGTTAGGCCTGGTCTACACTGGTTGGCGGGGGTGGGGGTGGGTGAGGAGTCTACCTAAAATACGCAACTTAAGTCGACATATTTTAGGTCGACTTACCTGGGCGTCCTCACGGCGGCAAGTTGACCGCTGCCGCTCCCCCGTCGACTCCACTTCCGCCTCTCGCAGCAGTGGAGTTCCGAAGTCGATGGGGAGAGCACTCAGGGATCGATTTATCGCGTCTACACTAGATATCCCTGATAGATCGATCACTACCTGCCGATCCCTTAGACAGTTCCTGGTAGTCAGAATAAACAGTTGGAAATTAGACTCTGATTCCTAACAAACTGTGATTCTAACATGATAAAAACAAGACCTAAAATATTACACCACTGTTGTGCAGTGCAGCAGTTGGCTACTGCCCTCTATCTTAGCAGTGGTTGCATTTCCCAGGTGATGTACGTACGTATAGGAGTTTGTGAACTGCCTATGGAAATATTGCTGTAAAAGGTATTTTAGAAATATACAAAAAAAAAATATACTGATTCCCCCATCTTCTTCCCTTCCTTCCCCCGCAAACACACTGTCCTGTAACTCATCAGGTATTGGCCACTGCTGGAGTCAGGATATAAAACCTGTTGGACCAAAGGTCTGATCTAATATGAAAAATGCTATATGTTTATACTGAAATAAAAAGACCTCTCTCATATTTTTAAAGCATTAATCCTGCAAGATGCTGAGTGCTGTCATCTCCCACTGACTCAGCACCTGGCAGGATGAAGCTCCAAATGACTGAAGAATTACATTGCTGCATTTATATGCTGCTGGAACTATAGCTTTTGCTTTCAGCCAGATAAGCTGTTAGTTGAAGCTAGGCCTGAGTATCACATTTTAGTTTTTCATATCCTTACTTGCTGATGATACCACGCATCACCACCAGATTGTGGTTTAGCCTGGGCTGCATTAAAGCAGTGATCTATCTATCTGTGCTATTGTTCAAGCGGCTCATATCTGCTGAAAACATTAGTGAACAAATTCTCCTCTTTTACACTAATATACATCTGGAATGCCTTTACTGAAGCCTGTGGAATCACTCTAAACAGACATCAGTGCAAGAGTAGAATTTAGCCCTTGGTCTTTCATGCCCTTTATTCATTTTTTCTCCCACATCCCTAGGAACAATAGTTCATCAGACACCATTCCTGTCACCCAAACTGTTTTGTGCATTTTTCCTTTTAAGTTCAGTTGTCCCAGATCAGAAGCCTAGATGTGTGCAGCAAGATGTGCTAGCATGCTAATGTGCTCCATCACTGCTTAAACCTTCAGATGGGGGAAAGTTAGAAGTACTTTGTTTTTCGTTCCCTTCTCCCTGCCCAAAATAATCTTCCCAGGCCGGTAACTGAGCCCAGATCCCAAAATGTGAAAGAACAAAGGCTTGATTTGGCGTTCATCCTTCAGGCTCCAATATGCATCATTTTGGGGCACCCCCTGAAGGCAAAATGACATCTGCATTCTCAACACTATAGAACCAAAACACAATGCTTTAAAGCCTCTCAGAAAATCTACGGGACAGTTAATATGATTTAAGCCTATATTTAAATTTTATGAGACTCATTTTCAAGGCTAATAACCCAGTTTACTGTGCACAATATCAAATGCAAATTTTATTACTGACTTAGTAAAAACCAAGATGATATTCATTAGCATATCTCAGTGCATCACCCTTTTTAGCCAAAAGGTGCACCAAGAGTAACAGTGGGAGTTTTTATATGTGCTGTAAATTATAGTTACTATCTCATTAGATAAACACATTTAAAATCAGGTTATCATTCACTTATATATCAGAAAGTTGTTTGTTCAATTGCAGCTAGTCTCGTATTACAACATATGGTGCATGAAATTCTTAGACTAATAAAATTTCAAGGTACAGGGAGCTGGTGTCTTGGAAAAAACTGTTTCTGCTCAACGAATGGCTCGATGTAATCTGTAATTGCTTTGAAACAATTATGCAGCAGGCTGTTTTGTACTTAATAGTATTTACATCCTTGGTTTTATTAGCAACAAAATCTAAGTGGAACTTGTGAAAGAGAAATTAATTTTTGCACTAAAAGATGTACACTTTTAAGTTAAGGATCCAGCAGATTGTGGAAGTCTAAAATATATGAAATAGTCTCTAATTTAACTTTTCTTACACTGAAATGTTTCATTGGTGTGTGCAACACAAATAGCGGCTAGATTCTAATCTTGGTTACCCTTATGTAAATCCATTGACTTTAGGGGAATTTCTTTGGATTCACAGCAATGTAAGTGAGAGCACTCTGGCCCTATGCATTTAGTTATCTCTTTGAAAATACTAAATACCACATATTGAGTATCCACATATATTTCTTTGACCATGTGCTCAAAAACTCACTACGTGCTCATGAGATGTTTTCCTCATAAATTAAGATTTTTCAAATATATTAGATTCCATATCATGCATGTATATTAGTTATTGTTTGTACAGTGCTTTGAATATGTAAAATATAGTAAATATTTTCTAAATGAATGAGATAGATAGAATATTACATATCAACAAACATGCAACCACAGTTCTTGGGCCATATTTTCAACTGGTGTAACTTGATATGGCTGCATCAACTTCAAAGGAAGCTAGTTTACACTAACCAAATATCTGGTCCCTTGAATATAATTTTAAGTATATTTTGCTAAGGTGCTTCTTTGAAAATGATGCATTGAGTATGCAAAAAAAATGTTATAGCTGGTTGCATTATAATAAACCTTCTAACTACATGCATGTATTTTTAAGGTTGAACTTACTATAATAGCATCCAGTTCAAAACCAGGAACTGTACTGTGCTGACTGTATGTCATACATTTGACCTCAAGTGTGGGAGGAAAGCTTGAGGACAGAGTCCGGATCAAATGTATTCCTATAGAAGTAATGGAATTACACCAGGGATGAATATGGCTCATGGTAGCGAAGATAATCTTCCAGTGCTTGTCTGAAAATTAGATATGTGCCCTTTTCTTTCTTCCATGTGGTATGTAATGAAGACCTAAAAGTTTTGGGGTTGCTTGTGTTTTTGTTTTTTGTTTGTTTTTACCTTACAGTACCAGAAAATTCAGTTATGTTCTTTCTTGGTTTTGCTGAAGGGTTCTTTGGTGGGTGTTTCACAAATGTTTATTGAGCTTTCATACCTTAACTGAAGAGGTGAATTTAATATTTACAAAGATGGCCTTTCTCCCTACTCTTCACTAGGTATTGTTGTTAAATAGGTATGAACAGAACCAAATAAAAACAAAGCATTAGGGGCCTTATCTACAGTAGCAGAATTGAGACCCATAACTTACTACCAGGGCAGAGCTACATGGGGCTTCAACTATGGAAACTATAGTGTAAACAGGGGTCTGATGTTTTAAGTACTGTGTCCTCTACCCCGGCTCTGCACTATAGCTTCCATCATTGCTATCACCAGGGGAGCTGCACTGCCGGTGAATTACATGTCTGAATTTTGCCAGTATAAATACAACCTTAATCACTCTGACTCAAATTCCCCTGTTAGTTGCTCAGCTTTCCCCCTCCTGTCTCTTGTCATACCATAATTTCACTGGTTTCTCAGTCACTGTGGCTGGTGATGACACTGATTTAGCTTCTTTCTAAAATCTCCTACCATTGCAATGCCATGATTCCAGCTTCACCTGTGGGAAGAGCAGTGTAGAAAACTTGCCAGAATTATTACTCTATCTAACCTATCATGTCTAGGTGACAGAATGGTAAACATTTGATTATCAACAACAGCCTCTCTACATTGGCCTCAACATTGTTACCATCAGAGGATCTTCAATGGTGGGAAATTATAAGAAAAAGCCCAGTAGAGACAAGGCCATAGAATCTTCCAGGGCAGACAAAACATGGATTTTTCATGTTATAATCAAACAGATTCCCCCCCCCCCTTCCCACTGCTCTGCCCCCCAAAACCTTCTTTATAAGAAAGAAAGAAAGAAAGAAAAAGAGAAAGAAAGAAAGAAAGTTGGGGAGACACACAAGCCATATTTCATTCTCATTGACTATCATTTTAAGACACGCAGGACTAAAACCACAAAGAATTATATAGAGCAAATCAAACACAATAAATAGCACTTGGAAACAAAATGAAAGTCAGTCATCCTGTCATGCAGACGTTTTGCTAAATAATGCTAATCATTTGTTATTTTATAGCATTCACAAATATGCTAGGTGCTTCACATTATACACAGAAGCCAGGTCCCTGAATGATGGAAGGAGGCAAGTAAGCAGGCAGTCAAAGTCTAAACAGACTGACATTTCCAAATAGTCTGGTCAGAAAGTTGAAATTCAGTATCTTCAGTGGCATGAAATGCAATATACAGTCAGTGTTGCCAAAAAAAGATACATGTGCAGAGGCAGTTTTTCACACTAATTGTAGGGAAGACGAGGTTTATACAGTGTATCCATTTAAAAAAACTGCTTCCACAATTCATGTGGTCAGTGTTTACTTCAGAGTGTAAAGGTATAATTTCTCGCTGGATTTCACCTCTCTCTTGATCAAAGGTACCATTTTCTTTTCTTCCTTTTTCTAGTAGGTATGGAAGACATTGAAAGAATTGGAAATCTTTGTGTACTGGGAATACAGTTAAGGAAGGCCATAATCAGACTGGATATCAAAAGATATTGACGTAGTGCCTCTTGGCAATGCTATGATCTACACCTTGTTGCTATGTCCCAGCTCTCTGTGTCCCAGCTTTTCCCCTTTGGTATTCCTTGTGCTTCTTTATCAGTTACGATCAATTCTAGCTCCTTTTGAGATCTGAGATACTAATGCCCCACCCTCTTTAGTCTCACTGTAACATGTGCTCCCGTTAATACACGCACAGCCACTCCTCATGATTTTCATGCTGGTCACTCAGTCAGTCCAGCTGATGCCCAATATTGTTCTTACCCAGAACATCCCCAAGGCATTCAATCCTACCTCTAAATCTACATCAGAGACCAGCTCTCCGAACCCTTTCAGAAGCCCCAGCACACAAAGACTTTATACACTCACAGAAATAAAGGACAGGTTATTTATTACCTAGATTTTTTTTTTTCAAATCAGGAAGATATTTGTTTGTTTGTTTAAACAGGAAGGCCTAGGAGTTTTCTACTGACTAAACTCCAAATCCAGAGCAATGTCTCAAAGGTTGGTCTTCATTGATAACCAACACTCGTTATAACCGAGCCTCTGTGCTTTCATAAGCAAAGAGGGGAAGTGGCAGGCCAGCTTTTTGTTTTCTTCGTTTTAAAAATTTCGGAAGGCCACCCCCTTTGATGCGGCCAGGCCCTCTGTGCTGTCCAAAAGAACAATTAGGAGTAAAACACACAGGCAGGAATTGAGAGGAATTTGTTTGTCTGCTATATCTCTATCACTTCCTGCTATGCCACTTTCATTGTAAAAGTCCAGCTGGGGTGACCAAAGTTAACACTAAAACAAACAGTGCCATCTACTGCCTGCATAACATTATTACCTAACTCAGACAACACATTCGCCTCTAGTCTCCAGGGCCTCTCTCTCTCCGAGTCCTCAGACTCTTCATCGTCCGGGTCTCTCTGTCTCTCATTCTGATACCTTACAGTCGCTCTCTGGGCTACCAGGCCATCTGTCTCTCCCTGCATATAGTACGAGGCCTGTTTTTTATGACCAGACTGTCTCTCTGTGCTGCCAGGCTTTTCTCCTCTTCCCCATTTCTGTCCTGCACTACATGACGACTCTGCTTCTCTGCCTCTCAGTGCATCCTCTGGTTTCATCTGATTGGCTGGGTGTGGATAAAGTGTGCGGGGAAATGAGTCACTTACGCTCCTTTTTCTTCTTTTCTCCATTAACTTCAATGGAGCCCTGATAATTTACACCAGCTGAGAATTTGCCCCTATGTGTGTTTGTTTGCGCCAGCTCTCTCATCCCTAATCCAAATGACACTGATTTTTCCCCACTGTGCATTTTTGAGATGATAACTAATACATGTTAGTTACACAGAATAACTCTTAAAGGAGGAGTAACAACATTAGACTGTATGCTTCAATTGGTTTGTAATGTAGTTATTCTTCTGCATGTGAAAAAGATCTTATAGTAACTTTATGGAGGTAATGGATTTTTTGTCTGAATACCTCTATAAGAAGTGGGGTTTTGAATCCCATGACACCCACAAACATAGTGCCAGATAATCCTGATATTAAACAAGGAGTTCTAACTTTTACATCCTGTTTATAACATAACATGTATACACACATAAATAAAACATATATATATTAGATATTCATAAGACACCTAACATCCTGATATCTAAGCACCATATATGAGGTCAAGAAAGTCAAGGAATAAACTATGAAACTATGGAATAAATTGGCATTATCATACACTTCTGACTACCTCGCCTACACTTTTCCTATTAATCCATTTCCAGGACACCCATCTGACATGGTACCTTGGGAGGTATGCTGCCTACCAGGGGCCCATATCTGAGACATTATGAAGGGATTGTTGAGGATCATCCAGCCCTCTGACTAGTACCCCATGCTACTCATCCATGTGGGCACTAATGATACTGTGAGGTATGACCCTGAGCAGATCAGAAGTGACTACAGGGCTCTGGGAGTAAGGATGAAGGAGTTGGGGGCAGGTGGTGTTCTCTTCAATCCTTCCAGTCAAGGGTAGGGGCCCAGGCAGAGACAGATGCATCCTGGATGTGAATGCCTGGCTGTGAGGCAGGGCCGGCTCCAGGCACCAGCTTTCCAAGCTGGTGCTTGGGGCGGCATCAAGCATGGGGCGGCAGTCTGTGCTCGCCGCGGCAGCAATTAGGCAGCAGCTCCGCCGCTCTGCTCACCGCCGCGGCAATTCGGCGGCAGCTCCGCTGCTCTGCTTGCCGCGGCAGCAATTCGGTGGCACCTCTGCTGTTGTGGCCGCCGCCGCGGCAATTCGGCGGCAGCTGCTTAGGGAGGCCAAATTAGTAGAGCTGCCCCTGCTGTGAGGATGGTGTTGCCAGGAAGGTTTCAACTTCCTTGACCATGGGATGCTGTTCCCGGAAGAAGTACTGCTAAGCAGAGATGGAGTCCACCTATAGAGGAAGAACATATTTGGATACAAACTGGCTAATCCAGTGAGGAGGGATTCAAAGGGGGCAGGAGACCAAAGCTCACAGGTAAGTCAAAAATATGAAGACCTGGGAGAAGGGTTGGAATCTGGGGGGAGCATGGGCAGTAGCGTAGGCAGGTCAGGAGCACAGGGGGAGAAGCGCTATAAAAAGGCGCCTCCCCAGGCTCCCCCTGCACTCACCCGGCGGCGCCTCCGGCGGAGCTCCGGGTCTTCGGTGGAACTTCGGCGGTGGGTCCTCACTCGCTTCGGGTCTTCGGTGGTACCCGCCGCCGAAATGCCGCCGAAGACCCGGAGTGCCGCCGGGTGAGTGCAAGAAGCGGCGCTTAAAAAGAAGCGGCGCCTTTTTTCTGCTTTCTTTTTAAGGCGCCGCTTCTGCTCACAGGGGGAGCAGCTGCTCCCCCTGCTCCCCCCCTGGCTACGCTACTGAGCATGGGCCATTATAGCAGGGATAAGGGAGAGACAAGAGAGAACGGGGTGGGGGGGGGGGTAAAATCAGTATCTTAGATGTCTGTATACTAATGCGAGAAGTGTGGGGAATAAACAGGAAGAACTAGAAATGCTAGTGAATAAACACAACTATGATATAGTTGGTATGACAGAGACTTGGTGGGATAATACACACGAGTGGAATATTGGTATAGAAGGGTGCAGCTTGTTCAGGAAGGACAGGCAGGAAAAAAAGTGAGGAGGTGTTGCCTTGTATATCAGAGATGTATATACTTGGACTGCAGTTGAGATGGAAATAGGAGACAGACTTGTTGAAAGTCTCTGGGTAAGGATAAAAGGGGTAAAAAGGGTGATGTCATGGTAGGGGTCTACTACAGACCACCTAACCAGGAAGAAGAGGTGGATGAGGCTTTTTTTAATCAATTAACAAAATTATCCAAAGCACAGGATTTGGTGGTGATGGGGGACTTTAACTACTCAGACATCTGTTGGGAAAATAACACAGCAGGGCACAGATTATCCAAGAAGTTTCTGGAATGTATTGGAGACATTTTTTATTTCAGAAGGTGGAGAAAGCTACTAGGGGAGAGGCTGTTCTAGATTTGATTTTGATAAATAGGTAAGAACTTCAATTTGAAAGTGGAAGGCAGCTGAGGTGAAAGTGATCATGAAATGGTAGAGTTCATGATTCTAAGGAATGGTAGGAAGGAAAACAGCACAGTAAAGATAATGGATTTCAAGAAGGCAGACTTTAGCAAACTCAGGGAGTTGGTAAGTAAGATCCCATGGGAAGCAAGTCTAAGGGGAAAAACAGTTTGAGAGAGCTGGCAGTTTTTCAAAGCGACATTATTAAGGGTACAAGAGCAAACTCTCCCACTGTGCAGGAAAGATAGGAAGTATGGCAAGAGTCCACCCTGGTTTAACCAGAAGATCTTCAATGATCTGAAATTCAAAAACAGAATCCTACAAAAAGTGGTATTTCGGTCAAATTACAAAGGATGAATATAAATAAATAACACAAGTATGTAAGGATAAAATTAGAAAGGCCAAGGCATAAAACAAGATTAAAATAGCTAGAGACATCAAGGGTAACAGGAAAACATTCTACAAATACATTAGAAGCAAGAGGAAGACCAAGAACAGGGTAGGCCAGTTACTCAATGAAGTGGGAAAAACAATAACAGAAAATGTGGAAATGGCAGAAGTGCTAAATGACTTTTTTGTTTCAGTTTGCACCAAAAGGGTTAGTGGTGATTGGACATCTAACATAGTGAATGCCAGTGAAAATGAAGTAAGATCAGAAGCTAAAATAGGGAAAGAACAAGTTAAAAATTACTTAGACAAGTTAGATGTCCTCAAGTCACAAGGGCCTGATGAAAAACATCCTAGAATACTCAAGGAGCTGACTGAGGAGATATCTGAGCCATTAGTGATTATCTTTGAAAACTCATGGAAGATGGGAGAGATTCCAGAGGACTGAAAAATGACAAATATAGTGCCAATCTATAAAAAGGACAACCCTGGGAATTACAGACCAGTCAGCTTAACTTCAGTACCTGGAAAGATAATGGAGCCGGGGGCTGGAGCAATTAAGCAATTAATTTGCAAACATCTAGAACAGGGGTGGGCAAACTTTTCAGCCCGAGGGCCACATCGGTGTTGCAAAATTGTATGGAGGGCCGGGTAGGGAAGGCTGTGCCCCCACAAACAGCCTGGTCCTGTCCCCTATCTGTCCCCTCCCACTTCCCGTCCCTGACTGCCCCCTCAGAATCCCTGACCCATCCAACCCCCTCTGCTCCTTGTCCCCTGACTACTCACTCCAGAAACCCCTCGCTCCTAACCACCACTCCTGGGACCCCACACCCTATCTAAGCCCCCCGGCTCCCTGTCCTCTGACTGCCCCGACCCCTATCCACAGCCCTGCCCCCTGACAGATCTCCGGGACTCCCACGCCTATCCAACCCCCCCGTTCCCTGACTGCCCCCCCCAGAGCCTCCGCCCCATCCAACCTCCCCCTGCTCCCTGTCCCCTGACTGCCCCCTAGGACTCCCTGCCCCTTATCCAACCCCCTGGCTCCAGCCCCAGCCCCCTTACCACGCCACTCAGAGCAGCGGCCGGAGCCAGACATACTGCTGCGCTGCCCTGCAGGAGCGTACAGCCCCACCCCCCAGAGCGCTGCCCACGCGGTGGCATGGTTGCGGAGGGACAGCGGGGGAGGGGCCGGGGAGAGTTTCCCTGGTGAGCTCAGGGGCCAGACAGGACGGGCCAGATGTGGCCTGCGGGCTGTACTTTGCCCACCCCAATCTAGAAGATAATAAGGTGACAAGTAACAGCATGGATTTGTCAAGAACAAATCATATCAAACCAACCGAATGGCTTTCTTTGACAGGGTAACAAAGATTGTGGATTGGGGGGAAGCAGTAGATGTGGGATATCTTGACTTTAAAAAGACTTTTGATACTATCTCACATGACCTTATAAACAAACTAGGGAAATACAACCTAGATGGAGCTACTATAAGGTGGGTGCGTAACTGGTTGGAAATCCGTTCCCAGAGAGTAGTTATCAGTGGTTCACAGTGAAGCTGGAAGGGTATATCAAGTGGGGTCCTGCAGGGATTAGTTCTGGGTTGAGTTCCGTTCAGTATCTTCATCGATGATTTACATAATGGCATAGAGAGTACACTTATAAAATTTGGGAATGATACCAAGCTGGGAGGGGTTCAAGAGCTTTGAAGGATAGGATTAAAATTCAAAATGATCTGAAAAAAATGGAGAAATGGTCTGATGTTAATAGGATGAAATTCAATAATGGCAAATGCAAAGTACTCCACTTAGGAAGGAACAATCAGTTGCACACATACGAAATGAAAAATGACTGCCTAGGAAGGAGTGCTGGAAAGGGATCTGGGGGTCATAGTGGATCACAAGCTAAATATGTGTCAACAGTGTAACACTGTTGCAAAAAAAGCAAACATCATTCTGGGATGTATTAGCAGGAGTGTTGTAAACAAGAGAAGTAATTCATCTACTCTACTCTGTGCTAATTAGGCCTCAACTGGAGTATTGTGTCCAGTTCTGGGTGCCACATTTCAGGAAAGATGTGGACAAATTGGAGAAAATCCAGAGAAGAGCAACAAAAATTATTAAAGGTCTAGAAAACATGTCCTTTGAAGATGGAAAAAATTGGGTTTGTTTAGTCTGGAGAAGAGAAGACTGAGAGGGGACATGATAACAGTTTTCAAGTACATAAAAGGTTGTTACAAGGAGGAGGGAGAATTTTTTTTCTCCTTAAACTCTGAGGATAGGACAAGAAGCAATGGGCTTAAGTTGCAGCAAGGGTGGTTTAGGTTGGACATTAGGAAAAACTTCCTAACTGTCAGGGTGGTTAAGCACTGGAATAAATTGCCTAGGAAAGTTGTAGGAGATTTTTAAGAGCGGGTTAGACAAACACCTGTCAGGGATGGTCTAGATAATACTTAGTCCTGCCCAGCCGTGTAGCCAGATCCAGAGCACAGGGGGAGTGGAGCTAAAAAAGGCACCTCCCCCTGTACTCACCCAGCGGCGCTCTGGCGGTGTCCCAGCTGTTTGGCGGCACTTCGGCAGCAGGTCCTTCACTCGCTCCGGGTCTTCGGTGGTACGCGCCATGGAAATGCCGCCGAAGACCCGGAGCGAGTGAAGGACCCGCTGCCGAAGTGCCACCGAACAGTTGGAGTGCCGCCAGGTGAGTGCAAGAAGCAGCGCCTAAAAAAGAAGCGGCGCCTTTTTTTGGCTCCGTTCCCCCTTTAAAAAAAAAGGCACCGCTTCCTTTTTAAGGCACCGCTTCTGCTCACAGGGGGAGCGGCTGCTACCTCCGCTCTCCCCCGCACCCCGGCTACGCTACTGCCTTCATGTGCGATGTAGTTATACCCGACCTAACCCTGACAACATAGCTTTTCCCGCTGACATAGCGACTGCCTCTCAGGGAAGCGGATTAACTAAACTGATGGGAGAGCCACCTGGTGTCGCCACTCCCCCCCAGACATTCCTCCGTGCCCCTCTAGGGGGCCACATCCCACAGTTTGAAAACCTCTGTTCTAGATCCAGAGGCATTGCTTGGGGTGGTCACATGCACCCTTAGGCCCCCTTACCCCCCAATCAACAGTTACCTGTCACCTCTGCTAGGAGGGATGGTCTTGCCCATAGACATTAGAGAGGGGAAAGAACTACTGGACATCTTGTCTGATCTTCGACCAATGCAGGTTTTTTGCTACCATGAATGCTTTGTCCAGTCACAGTTTAAATGAATCAGGCTATTTCTTATCGCTCCTTTTGTGAGACTCCTTCATAGCCCAATAGCTTCATTGTTAGGAAATCTTTCCTTTGCTTTGACCATTTTTGTCCCATTGTAGGGCAAAGGTGCACATTTTAAAAATATACTTGTCATCTTCTGGATGAAAAAATTCAAGCCTGGGTTCCTATCCAAAAAAAGTCCGGAGTTCAGTGGGATTCCTGTCTTTTGCAACAAAGCATTGTTCACTAAACATCAACAATTGCCGTGGATTTTCCTGTTGGGTGTCCTGTCAGATCCTACGCAAATGACAGTAACCTGAGAGGTTCTGTTTCCCAAGGTTGCAGACAGCTTTTCATGCTGCTTTCAGAAGGATATATGTTAGTCACTTTGGATTTGAGGTTTAAAGTAGGAAAACTGCTCTTCAACTTTCTCTCCATTTCAATGTAACATTTGCTCAGTGCTTAAAGAACTCATGTTTATCCACAATGACTAGATGAAAAGCTATAAAGTCTTTTGAACTTCATTGCTCTGGAACATGTGTGTCCTCTATGCTCTTTTCTATGGAGCTCCCTGTTCCCTTCTTCTCCCTGTAAATTCCTGGGAGACTGCTGGCAGAGGTAGTTGAGAGCTGACTGGGGGGACAGAGCTGATGAAGAGGCACAAAGCCTCCACACTGATGATCCTGTCCTGTCTCTGGGCGACTACTAGGTTTGAGTAAATGACCCAGGGTCATTTGTGTGCATGGTGGGGAAGAAGGTAAACCCCAGAACCTTCTCCTCCGAAGGAAGATATGGGAAGAAACTTGGTGAGGGAATCCCCATAACAATTTCCAAGAGCCCCGTCCCATGGGTTTTTCTACAGGAAGAGCCATCCACATCAGACTATTTTGGTGTGATTGATTTTTGTCAACTTTGTCCAGATTCGTGGGGCCACATTACTTGTAGCTGGAATTTCTGAAGGTTGATGTGACACTGGCAGACCAGGTGTCAGCTCATGCCAAGGTTCCCATGCCTCAACTGAACACTGACCAATATAGAGGCGAAATCAGTCTGGCTCATCTGTGTGTCAGTATAATTAAAATGGGTATAAGAATGTGTTTAGTGTTTAGACTTTATTGAATGCTTGTGAGCTGCTGCATGCTTTAATCTCACTTATATCTGTATCCCATATTGTAAAATAATATTTGAGCATTTGCATTGTAAACCTTTGTAGCTGTGTAAATCACCAGACAGGAGAGAGACATTAACTAGTGTGAAATGCTGGTCTCCAATGGAAGATGTTATGTCCTGCCCAGTGAGGAAGGCCTATTGACACCAGATGGACTAGAATGGAACATTAAAGAGGACAAAAGACTTTGTTGTTTACTCTCCACTTCCCCATGAAAATGAGTCTTGCAAATGAATTCCTCCTATCAGCTGAGTTTACAGCTCAAAGCAGAAGTGGGGAAGGGAAAATTACCCCTAAGAAGGAGGTATATTTCATTGCTGTTTGGATTCTGGGGGCAAGATTTCTAGGCATAAGCAAGGGATCCCCAGCTGCTTAGCCTAGGTTAGCCCTAAAGGATATATAGAGCATGCTCATTATAGGAGCTCATATTACCTTTTGAAACTTAAGATTGTAACTCATTTGTATATGTATGTTTACCTGCTTTAACCTTGTAAATAACTCTCTTATTTCCTTTTCCTCTTAATAAATCTGTATATAGTTTATTATAGGATTGGCTACAAGTGTTGTCTTTGGTGTGAGATCTAAGGCGCAACTGACTTGGGGTAAGTGAGGGTCCTTTGGGATTGGAAAATTGCTGTGATTTGTGGTGCAAAGGACCATCTATCACAAAGGTAGATTTGCCTAGCCGACAAGTTAGATCAGAATAACCAAGGGGACTGTCTAACTCCATGCCTGAGTTTACACTTGATAATTGATTAGCGATATCTAAGTGTAAAATTCACAGCGCATTTGGGGTTTGTGCCCTGAGGTTAGTACTCACACTCTTGAGTCACTGGAGGACAGCTTTACAGTTTAAAATCATTTTAAAACAAAGAATACCCCCCTTCACTCCTCCTCTGCTCCACTGACAAACTTTAGCATTGTGCTAGTGTATCAGAACCAGAACACGGAAGACCAAAAAAAAATGACAAAGTGAAGAGTTTCTTTTCACTCTCCAAGATCATGAACAAACAGCATAAATTATGAGATGTAAATTCACTTTATAGAATTATTTTGAAAATATGATCTAAGTTGCTACCAATAATACAGGGACAGATTTTTTTAAAAAAACCTAGTCAATGTCCTTTTAAAACTGAAGTTACAGTTCTCAGCATCATCTGTCTTTCTGTGGCATTTCTAAGACAGGCATCTATCTCTTTGACATTTAAGCATCAATCTCTCAGACCTCTCATGTGATGTTAGGAAATCATGCAAACTACAGTTCCACATATAATAAAAGGCACATACACACAAATACTTTGTTCTAAAAGTGTTGCAAAATATCACATCAGATTTAAAACAATCACAATCCAGAATCAGCTAGAAAAGCCTTGTAAGGATACGTGACTGTTACTGGCAAGTGGAGCAAAAACAAAAAAGCAGCCTTTCGGAATAGATCAGGGAGACAGTGATTAAAAAGGAACTGAGCTTCTTGAGAGAAGTAGTTTTCTGCTTCTGAACACTGCAGCATGCAGTCTCTTATTGCAGCGGGGAGAGGGGCGATACACAGATCCCCACAGATGAATGAATGCCCATCACACACACACAACTCCAAACCAAAAGTTGTTTAAGGTGTCTAATTAAGACCCCCTCATAGAAAAGCTGTTGCTAGGTAAACAAAACTGTTTAAAACATGTTCATCATTAAAGTGTCCCTTGACAGAAGGATGAGGCAGCAGACTTGGTGACAGAAGGGAGAAGAAGAGAGGCATATGGCCCCCAGTTCTGTCCCCTGCTGACAGGCTGCCTAGCTGCAAGCCCCCTTTCCACTGTCTTCCTTGCGCACAGCAGATTGCAATGCCCCAACTTTCCCATCTGTATCCAAGGCTCGTGCCCCCAACAATGTGGCAGCCATGTACTTTTCATCCATGCACTAAAGGCGGGGGAGGGGAAAGGTTACTAGGGTAGGGTGGAGAGAGAAGGCGGGAGAAAGATTAACAACCAATAATCACAATGCTATACATAATGCATTGTCTCCACAAGATTACATGGTATATTTCCAGTGGGGATTAGGCCATCCATCACAGGCCTTTATTGGCCCTTTTTTTGTTGTATAAAGCCCAAACACTGCCGTAAAATTCTAAACTGCTTAATTGCTGTGCTGTAAAAATTTGCATATCAGAGATATGTCATTCCATCGTTAAATGGCACTAGGCATTTGTTACAAGGCCCTAACAATCATGCTAGAGCACCTCTGAAAAAGGTCACCTATTGGCATTATGCAAAGTTCTCTGCTGAATTCTAATCAGCAGCAATTATGGGTTTAAATACTATTGTGAATCAATGTGTTTTGATTTCATGTGATTCAAAATCCCTAGGCGCACACCCCTTTTTTCTACATGATCAGACTGTCTAAGCAATGCTGTCTTACCAGCTTGATCTCTATTTGTGCTAGGCCTGCAAACTTTGCACTCTTACAACTTTACCATAAACTAAAGAGTGGGTTTGGAGTAGAATTTCCATAGTAGGCATTTCTCTATCAATATTTTAATTTGTTGCAGTTATTTCAGACCTCCAGATACTGCACCATGCTATAGCCATTCCATGAGTAGCTCACTACTACATAATTAAAGACAGCTTCTGAATTTAAGATAAAAATTCATGTATGTTTATTGAAGAAAAGATTTTTATAATAATACTTAGCTTTTACATTGCACTTTTTATCCATATATCTCAAAGACATGTTTTATAAAGGGGTGAATGGATCATTATCTCCTTTTTACACTTTGGGAAACTGAGGCACAGAAGAGGGTGGGGCTGGAGTGTGATGTGTTCTGCAAGAAATAATCATGACTATTTTTTCCTTTATTTAGATCAGGTAACACTGCTCTACAGCCAAAAATGCTTCTGAAATAAATGTAGTCAAACTTTACTAATTCTGGGTCACTGAGAACGAAAATGATGCTTAAAATTGTTGATTGGCTCTAGTTTTCAAGACGTGCTATTGGGTCAGTATATATGACCCTTGACTTGGGAATGGCGGAGGATAAGTGAGTTATAAAGGGAAGGGATCTCAATTTAAACCAGAAATGACTAAAATACATCTTTGACTGGATCTATGAATAAATCTATGACTGGGTTTGGACAGTACTTGCTTTTTAGGCAAAACAATGAATGATGCAATCTGAAGCTGGTATTGCATCATACATGATATGAATTGCATCATGTTATTCCTAGAAGTCATGGATGATGCAATCATAACGAAGCTTACATCACTCTGCTGAACAAATTGCCCTATATCAGCTCTAGAAATCATACAGTGTCGTGCTCTCTTATTTGTCAGTGTTTGATTTTGCAAAGGGACACATTTCTGTTTAGCCAAAGTGAGCAGAGATGCCTCGTACTTGGGTGAACAGTGCAGATAACTTCTGCTATGTTTGTGGTGAAGTGACTTTTGCATCACAAAAGCGCAGTATAACCACTATGGTTAAGAAAGCCTATCACCTTTCTTTTGGCTGCAAAATTGGAGATCAGGACAAGAGGTGGGCCCCACACATCTGCTGCAACACTTGTGCACCAAATCTTCGCCAGTGGTTGAACAGGAAAAGGAAATCTATGCCTTTTGCAGTGCCAATGATTTGGAGAGAGCCAACAGATCATACCAGCAATTGTTACTTCTGCATGGTGCCTCCAGTTGGGAAAGGTGTGTCAAAGAAGAAAAAGTGGACTGTGCATTATCCAAACATTCCATCAGCTATACGCCCAGTACCCCACAGAGAAGGACTGCAGGTTCCTGATGCACCAGAATCATTCTCACTTGAGTCAGACGAGGAAGAGGATGAAACTTCTGGTCCTGAACCATCAATGTCACAGGACCCACATTTTCTCCCATCCTCCTCCTCTGAACCACACCTCATAACACAAGGTGAACTGAATGACCTTGTCAGGGATTTGGAACTACCCAAGAGTAAGGCAGAGCTTTTGGGCTCCAGACTACAGCAGTGGAATCTCCTGGCAGGTGATGTTAGGGTTTCCATGTTCCGTGACCGTCAAAAGGATCTTGTCCCATTCTTCTTCATGGAAGGTGATCTTGTAGCCTGCAACAACATCGATGGTGTGATGGCAGCCCTCAACATCGTTCACGATCCAGATGAGTGGAGACTGTTCATTGATTCATCGAAGACGAGTCTTAAAGCTGTTTTACTGCAGAATGGCAATGTTTTGCCATCAATTCCAGTTGGTCATGCAGTCCATATGAAGGAAACCTATGTCAACATGAAACAACTTTTGAGGTGCATAACCTATGACCAACATCAGTGGCAGCTTTGTGGCGATTTGAAGGTTGTTGCTCTCTTGCTTGGTCTGCAGACTGGATACACAAAGTACTGCTGTTTTCTCTGCGAATGGGATAGTCGTGCAAGAGATTCCCACTCCATCAAGAAAGATTGGCCACTCCGACAGTCATTGGAGCCTGGGAGGAAAAGTGTTCAGCATCCACCACTTGTTGAATCAAGGAAGATTTTGTTACCACCCTTACACATCAAGCTGGGTCTGATGAAGAACTTTGTCAAGGCCATTGACAAAACACAAGCAGCTTTCAAGTACCTCCGTGGAAAATTTCCAAGGTTAAGTGAAGCTAAGATAAAGGAAGGTGTCTTTGTTGGTCCTCAGATTCGTGAACTTCTTCGAGATGATGCATTTGACCATGCACTGCGTGGCAAGGAAAAAAAGGCATGGAAAGCCTTCCAGTTAGTGGCAATACATTTTCTCGGAAACAACAAGGCAGACAACTACAGGTTGTTGGTGGAAAACCTCCTCAAGGCATACAAAAGCCTTGGTTGCAACATGTCACTAAAGATACATTTTTTGCACTCTCATCTAGATTTTTTTCCACCAAACTGCGGAGCAGTGAGCGACGAGCACGGCGAGCGATTTCACCAGGACATTGCAACAATGGAGAACCGCTGTCAGGGCAAATGGAGCCCATCAATGCTTGCAGACTATTGCTGGACAGTGACAAGAGATGCTCCATTTAATGAATACAAGAGACAAGCCAAGAAGCGCCAAGTAGACGCTGAATAGGACTAAACTATGTACATAACAGTTTTTTGCCTTTTGTTTCATAATAAATTTTATTTATATAACCCCTTTGCTGATTTTTAAAGTGTTACATAAACAGGACAGGTGAAATAGTATCATGTAAAGCAACCATAAACACATGAAAAGACCTAGGTTTACAATTTATGATTAAAACGCTACTATCTACACAATATACATAGACATAAAATGTAAAAACTTAAATATCTTAGAAACAGTAGCCAATCAGTTGTTTTAATTGTCATATTTGAATTCAGCACATCAAAATACATACTAAATAGCACATTTTATCTCTGAAGCAGACGACTTCTCAAAAATTGTAGACCAGTGTAATGGGTAACTTTATTTTTCTCTAAAAGCAGAGTCTATGGGGCCGTGCTCCTCATTCTTTTGAAATCACTCGGGATGAGACATCACACCCACTCCAGGGCCTGTACGCTGGATAAAGGGGCCAGAGCACTGCATAAAGGGGCTTTAGAAGCCCTGGATCTAACTGGGGGAGCATAATTCTCTCTGGTGCAGGAACTGAGGAAGATAGTCACAAGCTGTTCTCCAAGGACCTCGTTGTCAGCCTGGCCTGGTGTAGCTGGCAGTAGGTGGCTAAACTGTAGTATGCAGTGTTGCAGGAATTATGAGCCAAGGCAGCTGCATGCAGGCAGCTTGGCTTGAGCTGCTGTAATTTAGGGCTACCTAAAGTCCACTGAGGGTTATTTTGGCCTCTGGAGTAGCACAGAATCAGGAAAATGCAAAAGTGGTTTAAATCTGCCTGAGCTTCCCTCTCCATGGACTGTGCCTCTGAGAACTTTAAAGAGATTTGCTATTGGCTGCACTGTGAGCAGGATCATATCCTGTATGTTTAGATGTTCTGGGGGAAAGGGTTAGATGATTTAGCTCTCTTCCATGTCCTCTCTCCATGATCCCATGTATCTGTTGTGCATGATTTCTATAGAGACTGAAATATCCTCAAGATATATCACAGGTATGTTAATGGTTATCTTATACCCGCTTGAGAGGGTCAGCTGTAGTGAGGCTGTTCAGTGAACCAATTCCTGTAGAAATGTTCCAAAGACCAGATGAAATGTATCTTTTAGATCTCAGGGGCTTAAGTTCCGTTTATGAGAGCCAAATTCAGTGCCTTCTCCACAAGTGCACAGGTTCCTCTGGCATTAGAACCAGTGAAGCTCCACTCCACAGTAGGGCTGCCAATTTTCTAATTGCTGAAAACCAGACACCCTTGCCCCCACCTCTACCCCCAAGGCCCTGCCTCCTGCCCTGGTTCTTCCCTGAGGTCCTGCTCCCTCTCCCCTCCCAAGAATATTGATTCATAGAATCATAGAATCTCAGGGTTGGAAGGGACCTCAGGAGGTCCTCTAGTCCAACCCCCTGCTCAAAGCAAGATTGAGCAAGATGATTCATGAGACTTAGAACAGCATGAGAGGTTTAAAAGAAGTGTTTGTTCTTTGCCTTTTGGAAAACTTTTTTTCATACTTGATTCCTTTCTACAACAAAATTCTCAACAGAAAAATCATGTAGAAAAAAACTCTAGCCTTAGGAGCGTTGGTTAAATGTCTCACCTGTTCTGTAGATAGGCTTTCCCCACACACCTTCTCAGGAACTTTTTTTATTTTTGAAAGAGAAAACTGATTGCACACTCAAATGAAGCAAACCTAATGAGCAGATTCAGTGTTTTATTATACAAATACATATTGACATTTACCCAACGTGCATCTATTTGCAATTGTGTCCTAATACTTAGGGCTTGTCTATATTAGAAAAGTTTGAAGGCTGTGTAGTTAAATAGTTGATACCTCCTAATGCAGATGTATTTAATCCTTGTTTAGCACATACTAGTAAATTACTAAATTAAACTAAACTGATTTAAGTGAGGGTTAAGTGCATCTACAGTAAGTGAGAAATACCACCACCACTAATATCCAAAACCAAAGTTTAAAAATCTTCCTATAACTTGGGTACAGGAATGTAAGTTTTTTCTTGGGGTGAGGGCAAATAAGAAGTTCCACAAACTTAGAAAAGGAAAGTTTCAGCTACACAAACAAGAATGCCTTGCTAAAACATAATATCCCAAGATAATGTCAAACAAACCTGGCAGCATATGTAATTCTGTTATAAAATGCAGCAACCCATTTGCCAGTCTGCTGTTAGCTACCCAGCCCATTTTCCATAATCCTAATTATCTTGTGTCTGTTTTAGAATTTCTAAATTTGGTACAAATGTTATGGCTTCTGGCATAATGTGCACAGTAAGATTTGTTTTGTGGAAATTAAGTCTTTTTAGGTGTCTAAACATTTCTTTGAAAAGCTGGCAAGTGATTTTGGGCTGTTTAAGAAAGTATTATATTTTAAATCAAATTTATTTTAAAAATTGTCACTAGAATAAACGTCTCAGAATATTGTCTAAATATAAATGTATTAATCCACACTCTTGATAACTCACAAAAAAGTAGCCTTGCCCTACTTCCCAAAGATGGGGGGGGCAGTAACTGGCTTTGAGGGGTGCTGGGATTGTAGGGGCACTAACTGGAATTGAGGGGGAACACTGTGTGTGGGGGCACTAGGATTTTGGAGAGACAGTAAATGTCATTGAGGCAGTGTTAGAGGTGTGGAGGGAGCAGTAACTGGCATTGATGGGCTGTGGGGGGAGAACTAACTGGAATTGATGGGACATGCTGAGGCAGAGAGGGAACACAATGACTTGCAGATTTGAGCATCTCCAGCAGCATGTTACAGGGCATATTATTTTTTTATTATTATTATTAATTATTATTATGGATAGCCCAGCATGAGTCATGCAATCTGGAAACACGGGTTCAAATCCTGCTTAGGGATGCTGGTGATTCGACCGTGTGTCAGCTCACTACCACATCTGTCTGGCTTCTTCACCAGCATACTCCTCGAGGCTCTCCTGGCCCATATCTCACCTAGCACGCAGCAGGCAGTGAACTCTAGACCCCAAGCTCCTCAGAGATGTTTCTCAGCAATGCACAGCCCCTAACACGGTGCATGCACAGAAGATATTAAGTTCGCTGCTCTGTGAAAGAGTCAGTACGTCACAGCTTATCAGTTTAACTAAGGTAAATACACCCTTCCCTTCAAACACAACACTGAATTGGCTTATTGTAAAAGTAAAACAAGTTTATTAACAAAAGAGCCTGGCTTAAGTGATACCCAGTAAAAGAGATAAACACAGAGATGCTTTCAAACAAATAAAAGTGAAAATACATGTTTAAAACTTACTCTAGCAAGATAGAGTCTTTGTTCAAAATGGTTTCTGTCACCTCCAATTTCCTTTCCAGCTTTTTACTGACAGGTCTGGCCAGGACTCATCACAGAGATCAAATCACTTGGTTTCTTTGGGCAGGTCTACACTATGGCTTAAGTAGATGTACCTTACATCACTTAGAGGTGTGAAAAAGACACACACCCCCAGAACGATGTAAGTTACATCGACCTAAGTGCTGTCCGCACCAGTGCTATGTCGGCAAGAGACGCTTTCCCGCCAAGACAGCTTCCGCCTCTCTCTCGGAGGTGGAGTAATTATGCCGACGGGAGAGCTCTCTGACATTGGCATTGCATGTCTTCACCAGACGCACTACAGTGGTACAAATGTTACTGCAAAGCAGTGTGTAGGGTGTGAATATGGTCCATCCACAAATGTAGGACTTTTAATCTGTCATTCTCAAAAGCTATACACAAATGCAGGTAAGCATTATTGTCCTCCTTTTACACACTGAGAAAGTAAGCATCTAAACCAGGGTTTTTTTTAAACCAGGTCATCTGCTTTCATCATATAACAACTTTTTATTAGTAAATATCTTTATAAACTGAAAAATCAAGTGATCTAGGGCCTGATCCAAAGCTCACTGGAGACAGTGGAAAAGACTCCAGTGACTGGGAATGAATGCTGGATCAGGCCCTTACTTATTTATATTTCATTTTCAGTTATCCATGAGCTGCTGAAGCCTTTTAAGTGATATAAACTATATTGTGTCGAAAAAAATGAGCTAAAATCCATAGACTCATGGGGACATTTTGGAAATTCCTACTTCATTATGCCATGCAAAATAAACCATCTAGAGCACAGTAATGCTCAAGAAGTGGCTTGAAATGAGGTGTGGGTAAGGAACCTTACAGTAAGGTTCTCACATGCTCATTTAGGGTTAGCTTCCTGTCACCAATGCACAGCATGAATAGTAGGAAACATATGTCATGCACATCACTCAATTAAAAACATTTTTATTGATAATATCAATAGTGCCTGTGGGTACTCGGCACCTCTGAAAATTGGACCATCTCTGAAAATTCACCTATGATGAACAAGGTCTTCACAAGTCCTTCCACACCACTTAAATCCTATATAGGGGATATGCTGGGGGTTGCTAGCGGAGTGGCTGTATGGGAGTAATAACACAGAGCTCTTTCCATCAGGCCAGATCTGTGAATAGAACCCAGCTTTCCTGAGTTCCAGGCCAGTGCACTATCCTCCCCTCCATACCTTACAGAAAGGGGTTCTAGGCAGGCTCCACATAATCCAGTATCGAAGGGCACAATGAGGGCATTCAAGGCGCGAGACTGTGAATGAGCGTACGCACCTGCCTTCATGAAGCTTCAGTGACGCTGTAGCTTATGCATCTGGCTTGGAGGTGCTACAGTCATCGTTATAGCTCATGTCCCAGCCCTGGCTTGTGGGGATGGGTTTTGCTTTCCTATGCATTCTGTACTCCAGGCATGTAAAACATGAAAATCTTTCTATTGACTTCAGTGGGGTGCTAATTACTGAGGTAACTCTACCCCAAACCCTTGGCATGCCAGTAGCTTGCCCAATGTACTGCGTCTCAGAGGCAAGCAATGTAGGTGCTACAAAGTTGGCCTTGTAGGTGCTAGCCCTGATGGGTCCCAATAGCCACCCAGACACATAGCTAAGGGAAAAGTTTTTACTAGGGCTGACAGAGGGGAAGGTTGCAGAGATCCTAGGCACCGAGGCTTAAACAGTTACAGCTCAAAGTGAGCAATAACAGCTCCTGTTTGGTTCTCTGGGGGCAGACCCTTTGGAAGTTGGGGCTCTTCAAGCCTGGCATCTGGGGGTGCCCTCTCCAGCCCAGTCTCTATTCAAGCAAACATGCATTTGCAGCTGTCCAATCCATGCTAAGTTAATGTCTCTCATAAGACCCCTTTGCACTGGCTCCCCGCCCAGCCGCTGCTGATTCCACAAGTCCCACACAGACCTGTATTCAATTGTGATGACCGACAGTTAGAGCCCATCCCACATGCAGTCCTGGCCACGGTCCTGGGGCTTTTTTCCAGTTCCCTGCAGCCCTGTGGTGCCCATGCCCAATCAGAGCCCAGCCACACCCTGATTCAGGACCTTTCCATCTCCCTGACCAGGTGAAAGGTAAGTGCAATGGGGAAGGGGCTGATGGGAGTTGTAGTCCCCTGCTTTGCAGATCCATCACTGGGGGTTCGATCAGACCCAGTGAGCCTGCACAATTGGACACTCTGAAAGTGCAATGAATTACACCCTTATTGAACAGTAATAGCTACATAATAGCTTTTATAGTGCTCCTCCTATTACGTATCACATGCATATGTTTCAGTTGGGGTGACCAAATAATTTGCAATGATTATGCAATGATTTTTGCTTTCCCTCCCCTCTATTTGTAAATGTTCCATAAACAGATACCTCAAATTTATTCATTATTCAAATTTATTCACACAAAAGTGTATTTGAACTGTAGTTCATTTGCTAGCGATTTGTTGCAAATATTCACCACTCAACATCTGAGCTGTCTTGATTGCACATGTAGGTCACATGGTATGTTTTGGTTCCTTTTGAATGTAACTAGTAGGGAGTATCTACACTCAAATGTGCTCCAGTTTAGTTAAACCAGTGCAAACCCCTGTGTGGACTGGACAATCTTATTTCACTTTTAGAGTGTTTATTTTAGTTTAAACTTGTTCCTAATCAAATTCAGTTAAACCAAAATTAGTCTGATTTAAACCACAGTAAGAATGTCCACACGGTCTTTTGTGCTGGTATAACTAAGTCAGTTTAAAATCATATCTTGAGTCAAACCGATGCAACTCCGCATGTAGATAAGCACTTAGATATAGGCTTCTGGTGTGACACTCTGATTTATAAATTCAACATTTGCTTCTTGTGAATTTTCTTCAATAGTTGCTGAAAAATGTGCCCATTAAAGTCAGTGGAAAGGCTCCCATTGACTTCCGCAGATCCTGGATCAGTCCCATAAAGAAAAATTGTTCCAGTAAATTCATATGCTAGAATATTTACAGAAAGTGGAAACAAAAGGGGATGCAAAACACAGTAGACCCAGAATTCACGGAAAAGTTCCCAGAATTGTTTTGCAGTAATCACCCAGCTCTATCTATTTAACATAAAATAAATGTATTATTAAATCTGGACGGCCAGATTCTCAGCAGGCATACATCAGCTCAGCTCTGCTGACGTCCGTGGAGCTTTGCCTGTTTGCATAAGCTGAGGATCTGGCTCAGAACGTTAGTCTGAGTAGTGTAGTTGCTACATGTTATTTGAATATAATTGAGCTACCTAAAATGTTCCTTTGGAGGCTTTGTATTATTTGTAACTAGATCTGCATTCGTTACATTTTCATTTTCATTAATTCTCAGTAAAAGTGTTTTAATAAGCATCTGTTTTATATCATACAACAACTGTTTTATTAAATCTATATTAAATGAATATTTGTCACCTTAATTTAAAGGGTTATCAAGGATGGAAATGGGAATTTGCCTTCTTTCTTAATTTCTTGGGTCTATAAACATCAACAGCCCCATAAATGTATTGGCATTCAGGGATGGGAACTGCTAAAAGCCTTTGAGGACACTATTAACTCATTCACACAAACATATTCCTATCATTATCAGTTTGACAATTAAACGGCTTTAAAAAAATGTTAATTGCAGGCTTTGCCTTCAGTTTGTCAGCTCTGCATTCATTCTTCCAAACTGCCTGTGTGATTTGTAACCATTAGAAGCTCTGAAAAGTCAGTGCATCAAATGATCAAAACGAGACCCCCTTTCCCCAATGTGAAAAAAAAGTCAGTGAGTTAGAAAAAAAATAAAAGTGCAAAAAACACCTTAAAAAGGGTATGGGGAATCAGAGGGGAAAAAAACAAGTCTCCACCATTGGAATGCTAAAACAAGTGCCATTGACTTTTTGTACTGCACGGTCCTTCTCATCTGCCCCCTCCCACAGGCCATTCAGTTAAAAGTTCGTATCCCATAAAACTAGGTTAGTTTCACCAATAATTAACTGGAACTTAGTTCATTAGGTAAAACACGGGGTAAGCAGTCATGTGAAAGTACTACAGCCTTTGAAAGAGAAAGGAAAACGAAGGCAATCCATAACCATCAAAGCACTGGGTAGGGTAAATGGCTCATGTATTACAGCCGCCAGCAAGGTGTAAAAAAATAAAAAAATAAAATAAAGTTCCACAACTGTCCTATTAACATACCGGAGTTGATTCGACGCCATTATATTTCATCAAATAGTTTAGAAAGCACCCAGCATAAAACATCATCATAATTGTAATCATATATTTGGCGATTTAACGTCGACACCATAATGTACCATTAGTTACACAAATAACTAATAATTTGCTAATGACAATATTATGTTAAGTCAGTTTAGGGGCAATTAAAGTGAGTGATATTTACATATGCCTAATGAATCACAGTCGATGGCAGATTAAGAGACTCTAATGAATATTCATCCAGACATTCGCAACCAGCTTCACAGTTTATAAACTGAATTATGGTTGATTTGCCCTTTTAAAAATGAATATGTGAGTATCTTCTGCATGGGAAGAATGAACAATTGGGGCTGACTGTAAAAAAAAATTTTTTTAAGCAATGTACTGGTCAGGACACAAAACATTTTTATGCACTCTCATACCCTTGGCTTCTCGGCTTTTTTTATATCACAGATCAGCATTGATGAACTATCTTCATTTTCATTCTCACCCATGACATGAAATATAGAAATTGTTTTGCGTCAAATTAAATGCAATAGAAGTTTTATGCAGCCTCACTAAGGAAATAATTACACAGGTAGCCTTGTCTTTCTAAGCGGAGAATACAAACTCTCCATGCCACAGCCAGCAACACTAAACCTCTGAAAACAGCCATGATACACATCACAGTCCCAATTCAACCCCCACTGAAGTAAATGAAAAAAATTCCCATTGATTTCAATGGGAGTTGGATAAAGCCCTTGTATGATAAAGTTAGGGTTATGTCATGTCTTGTACAGGTCTCTCACCATTATTATTATTAATAATAAAATGAATCACAATACTGCAAAAAAATAATAATAATAGCATGAGATACTGCTTCCTAATTTGGCCATCACAAAAGCTGTAAAGTAAGCTTCAAAAAATAGAGGAAAAAAATTAAAGGAAAGATTTTTACTCAAATATTTCTGTAATGCTTTGATGAGATTTTTATGGGTTCTGTGCCTAAGTTGCTTTTGAAAATGACCATCTAAGGCACTTAAGCCCTCTACCCTGAGTGGAGCAACGCGTGAATACCTTTAAATATC
This sequence comes from Macrochelys suwanniensis, assembly GCA_033296515.1. NCBI lineage: Eukaryota > Metazoa > Chordata > Testudines > Chelydridae > Macrochelys > Macrochelys suwanniensis. The sequence continues at coordinate 99,262,393 of CM065777.1, forward strand.
TGTGCCTATGTGACTTGTCCAAGGTCACACAGGAAGTCAGTGACAGAACCTAGGGGTGAAATTCTTGCCCCATTGAAGTAAAATAAATGGTAAGACTCCCATTGGCTTCTACAGGGCCAGTATGTCACCTTAGGTCTCAATTCCCACTCCTCGGCTCCAACTTGGATAAGTTAGCTTAGCATTATGGGTGAAATTTACCACATGTAGAGGGCCAGCCCAAAGCCTATGTGCCACTCAATATTCAAATTAGGGTTTAACTGGTGCATAGGCCTTGTGGTGAGCAGGGATGAATTTCATGCTCTCTGACCTATGCCACCAAACCTTTATAATTTACCCACATAACTAATACTTTGTACCCCAGGCACATACTGGTCATGACATTTTCCTGGTGTAAGTATATAGGTAAGTAGTTTCCCTTTTGCCCCATGCAGCAGAGCTGAGAGCTCCACAGTCTACTACCCAACCAAATTCACTGCATGGAGGTGTTCTCATCAAAGCTTAGTTGGAGCAAGAGGAACCATGTAAATGCTAATGTTACTAAGGACAGCAGTCTGAAAACCAAACAATCATTACGAGCCAAGGCATGATTTAAAAAAAATCTCTTTATGTCCTTACCCCTATTCCTCCCTCTTTTAATCCCAGGCTTTTTGCCTAGGCCCTCCAAAGCAGGACTGTCCTTGATGCTGTCTCTGCCAAAGGGAGGTTGGAGATTTCCTTGTCTCTTCAGCCTTAGCATTTTTCCATTTCAGTTCCTAGTCTTTCTAAGCAGAAGATGGGCACACCATTCTGCTGCTCCGTTTCACTGCTGCTACTAATTGACATGTAAGTTTGTGATGACATGAGCATTTGAAATTCCTCATAGTTTTGGGGACTCAACGGAGTCTTCCATATGTGTGTTTGAAAGAAATCAAGTACAGATGTGACTCTGGGACATCAATTTTGTTGTTGCTAGGTGAATTGTGGCATTAATAGTGAACTGTACTGGCTAACCTGGCAATAGTGACTGACTGGCCCATATGCCTACATTTCAGTTATCTCCATTTTAACATATTTCTAAAGCACCTTTTGAAAAGCATGTAAGGAGAATACACAATCAATATGCACCCAAGATGAACTCAAGGATCTGGCATAAGAGCAAAGCCATCCAAAAGAGAAAATGTACAAATGATTACAAAGATTAAGATGAAATGGGTGTAGCACATAATGAAAAACAAGAGAACAGGACAGAGAGCAGAAGAAAAAGTGAAAGATAAACCAGTCCCAAATAACCAGTCATTTACCCCAAATCAATGGTACTTTAGACCTTACACCGAAGACAATGCTGGTAGCCAATTCTATAGTAAACTAACTAAAGGTTTATTAGCTAAGAAAAGGAAGTGAGAACTACTGAGAGCTCAAAGCAGGAAAAATATATGCACAGGTGACTCACAGTTTGCAATTCCAAATGGTGGCAGTGATGTAATAAACTGACAGTTTCCCAAAAGTCTTTTCAGGGTACCCTGTCTCTGGGGATTTCCACTTTGCATCTGGTACACTTCCTTGTAATAATCCAAACAGTCCAGAGATCCAGGATCTTTCCTTGAATCCACCCTTATAGCTTCTTCTCTCAGAAAACAAGCTGACAGGGTCACTACCCACATGGGCTTTTCCTTTGATGATGGAGAGTGAGGAATACATTTTGAGTCTTTGACCTCCAATAATCACACACAATGACTACTTACTTTGAAATTAATTACTTTCTGTTAAAGTTCTTCATTTGCATTCCATAAGACTGCTTTCTCATTTGATGGGTTATTTAGTTATAGGGGTATACACAATGTAAATGTTTGCTATTACACTATAAGAGGATATAGATAAGTGAAAACAATGCAAGTAACATCCCATTAGTTTTCATGAAGTTTAAACATCAACTACACTCATACATTTAACAATCATTTTGATTTATACTATACACAAGTGAATTGGCCTGAGGCTCTGGCATGAGCTGGCACCTGGTCTGCCAGCATCACACCTAACAACATGGTTAGTGTCAGAGGGTTAAGGAACAGGTTCATGTCAACAGGTATAATTCCCGATTCCTCCATGTTTGTTGTACCAAATAAGATAACTGATAGGCATTTAATGAATCTCTGTCTAACCTGTGTGGAATAATTTTTCAGCTAATCTAACTTGTTTCTATCCATCTAGCAGCAGCAGTATTTAAATCTCTTGTTTGCACTTTACTAGCTGCAGATTGTAAATGTTTTATGAACCGCTGAGCTTGCAGCATTACTATTTTATTAGGAAGTTGAATAGCTTGTGTTCATTGCTGTCTTACAAGCAAATTTTGTATAAAAAAATTACCTTCATACTTCTTATGAATGACAGTTTGGTAGCTGGATGGATGTTGTTTGTTTCAGATAATTTTGGGTTTATAATTTGGAAATAGCCCCATGGCTTTGTTAATGCTATCACACCCCATTGCTCACTTAAAATAAATAGCATGACATTTACTTTTGACAACACAGAAACATTCCGTTCAGTTTGGTTTCTGGAGGGAAAGGCCAGGGAGCGGGTCATTTTATCATCAGAGACATGTGCTATTCACAAGTAAATGATTAGTGAGGAAATGAAGAGAAGGACTTCACGATATTAGGGTATATGAGCTAGAGTACTTCTTTCACCATAAAATCGCAGATCAGCAGTGCTTAGCTGACCTACTCAGGTGCTCCAGAGCTTAATCACTCATGGCGACTCAGTTATTCGCAAATCATATCCAAACTTGATAGCTCTTTGTAATGTAGGCAAGTCCTTAAATGATGAAAACTGAGGGAATTTGTCAGCTGCTTCCATGGAAGCTCTATCATTCAGGAAGATGGGGCACTCAGAGAGGAGAAAATACAAGCAAAGCCTTTCTTCCAATTTTATGTGCCAGTCAGAACTGTCATTTAACAATAGCTCCCATTTACAAATGCTCAGTGCTCAGGCAGCTTCTCAGGTGTCTCAGCATATGTACTACAAATTCCAGTAGGAGGATCTGATCTGAAGCAGGAATATCTGGATTAATTAAAGAATCTGGAAGCCAGAGCAGAGCACTGAGGAATACTTTCAGTGAAGTATCCCTAATTAACAAGTACAAGTAGAGGTAAGGCAAGTTAAAAATTGTGAGTCTGAATACACTGAGGTGAGGCAGTGACTGGGACTTTCCAGTTCCTTAAGGGTTCAGAAATTCGCAGTGGCCCTGTCTCCACTGACATTTAGAGGACCTTCTTTAAGAAGCGGTGAAAATTTAAGGGGATAGAAGCAAAACATCTTAATTTGGTTTGGGAGGGGTGCAAATGATGAATTGATTACCAGACTGCCAAGGCCATTTTTACAGTGGAGTCCTTTTTATTGAGTTTCAAACCAAGTTGCTTATATGTACTAGGTTTATTGAAGATGCCTGCTGTGAGTCTTCAGCTAGGACTTGAGTAGGTGACCAAGGTATTTGCAGATAGAGTGGAAATACCTGCAATCACATAGCAAAACACAACTCTGAGGTAAGCTTCTTTGGAGGCAGATCTTCCACAGGAACTGTCTGTTCCGGTTTGATGCCCAGAAAATCTGTTTACCTTATGCTAGGGATTGAGAAGCTGACTTTCAGCTACTTGGGGAAATTAAGGTAACTGGCTTCTGATGTTCTAAATCATTTTACCATGACACACTTCATTTTTCACACATTGTCTCACAGGCCCTGATGGTTCAAGTAAACCAAAGAGTTGTTAGCAAAACAATTGGTATAAATTAGTATAAAGGTGCTTTATACTGGCATAGCCACTCCAGTATGGGATGTGGAATAAGCTCTACCGTTGTAGGGCACTGTCGCATGGTATGCACACTCTGTCCTCCTTTGGGGCGGGTCAGGTTTGAGATACCACCGCGGTTACAATCTACCAGACTGTCCTTAGGCTGAAAGTGGCACAGCCCAGAGGCCGGAGTCAATATGGCAGCTCTTGGAGTCAGGGCAGTGCGGCCTAATGGTCAAAGTCAGTACTACAGCCCTTGCTTTCAGGGCACTGTGGCCAAGCTGCCAGAGTCAATTACAGCAGCCCTCGGGCTCCAAGGTTCTATTTTTACCCCCAGGCAGTTCCCGCTGCCAGAACAGCTGTCTGGTAGCTTCGCGGTTTCTAGGAGGGAGCGGGGAGGAGCGGGGAGCCACGCACTCAAGGGAGGAGGCAGAGAAGGGGCAGAGAAGGGGTGGGGCCTAATGGAAGGGGTGGAGTGGGGGCGGGGCCGGGGGCAGTGAGGGGGCGGGGTCAGTGATGCGGCCCTCGGGCCAAGGCACTAGTCCTCATGCGGCCCTCGTGGTAATTTGAGTTTGAGACCCCTGGCCTAGAATGACCTGGGCTGCTCCCTTTTATACTGAGGCAGCAGTTGGAGCATGCCCAGCATGGTCTGAGGGGGTGGGACTTCCACCACCCATATTGTGGGGTTAACCCTTTCCTGCCCAGTGCGGGGTATGCACACCCCATCACAGGCACCTTTATACTGATATAACTGCATCTGCAGTTGTACTGGTAGAACTCTATTGGTAAAAAATCACACTCGTAATCAAATAGCCCAGGCATAAGCCAAGAGTTTTAGTCCTGGTCCACACTTTCTAAGCAGTTCTCCCTTCCCGCATCCATAAATCTCAACATGTGGGCACATTCCCCACTTGAGAGTTAGGCTTGGGGAGGGAGGGCTTTGTTTTATAACTGTTCCAGGCAGTCTGATGATCTGTTAATCATTTGCTCTCTAAACCAAATTAAAATGTTTCCATTCCCTTAAATTCTCTTTGGGGGGTATCAATGTGTGGGGGTGGTGCAGAGGAGAGTATTGTGGAGTGGGCGAGAATATGTGTGCCCCCAGATCCACCCAATACTTCTAGCGCCACTGAAAATGTATTCTTGCTGCTGTGGCATCATAGCCAGGTGGTTGATTGAAAGCTATCGGCCTGTCCTCACTCCACCTATAGTAGCCCCCAGTGCAGCTAGTCATGGGAGCAGCTCCTGGGTAAAGGGCTCCATGCTCAAGCAACAGTCCGCCAGCTCAAGCTTCTTTCCTGAGGCTCTCAGCTCAACCACCAAAGTATATAAGAACCAGCCCCATGGGCTCACTAAGGGATGTCCCCTCCCCTGAACCAGCACGTAGCTTTTCGGTGAATGAGGTAACAGAGAGAGGGAGCAAGAAAGAAGTAAAGGAGCAATATGGTGGGTGAGACAAGGTGGGCGAGGTAATATCTGTTATTGGACCAACTTCCAGGGCCGGCTCCAGGCACCAGTGTTCCAAGCAGTTGCTTGGGGCCGCAATCTGCAAGGGGCGGCAGTCCGTGTGCCGTTAGGGTAGCACACGCGTTTCCACAGTGGCGGCAATTCTGCGGCAGCCTCTCTCTTCAGCCGCCCACGGCGGCAATTCAGCGACAGCTTCTATCTTCAGCCGCCCGCAGCAGCAATTCGGCAGCAGTTTCTATCTTCAGCCACCCGTGGTGGCAATTCGGCGCGCTGCTTTGGGCGGCAAAAACGGTAGAGCTGGCCCTGCCAACTTCTGTTGGTGAGAGAGACAAGCTTTCGAGCTACACAGAGCTCTTCTTCAGGTTTCAGGAAGCTTGTCTCTCTCACTGCCAGCAGTTGGTCCAATAAAAGATATGTCACCCACTTTCTCTCTGAAATATCTTGGGACAGACATGGCTACAACCACACTGCATACAAAATCGACCAAACAGAGAGAGAGAGAGGATAGAAATAAAGAACGATGCTGCCAACTGTCCTAGGACTCGGAGCAAGGGGACATATTAATCCTTTATAATGGGAGGCTCCAGCAAAAGGCTTGAAACTGCTGCAATACTAGGCTGAATTTGCAAGGGGTTTGGTTTTTCTGTCCTGTGCTGCCCTCTTCCGGTCACTACCAGCTTCAACAGCACCAGTTAGTGCTACAAATGGGAAACCTCCCTCCTGCTTGCAAACTTTCTGCTGGGGCTTCAGCAAAGTGGATACCTGTCCATGATTTGACCTTACAAATAAAGCACTGTTTGGGTGATACTTGCCATTCAAATATGTGCTAAGAAAAACTGTTACTCAACAAAATCTGTCATTTAGCTCCATACATGCTACTACAGTAGGTGGGGGTCTAAGAATGAGGGGTACATGTTTCCCAACCAACCTCTAACTATTTAATCTCCTGTTTATGTCCCCCTCCCTTCCCATTGTGGTTTTAGGTCTAACACATTCTCACCCCTAATCCTCCACAATATTTTTAATTTGCAGTGTGAGCCCGAGGATTACATTGTTACCAGGACAAAATTCTCTTGTTACTCACACAACCTAGGGCACCACCGTTACCCAGTTCCTAGGGCTCAAGGCATGGCCCTCTTAATTTAGGCACCCCTACCCTTTCCCAGTTCCTAGGGCTCCAGGCGAAAGGCACCTAACTTTACCCCTCCGTGGGTAACACCCTTTCCCTATGGACTCAGGGCTTAATCTTTTGTGGGTTTACGGGGCCTTTTACCAGTGAAAGACACAGTAATATACTACATAACCTCTATTTATTAACAATTACCAAAACCAGACTGCACACGCTACACATACAGTGCTCACCACTCCCAATAAGACAGATGAACTTTTCTTGATGGCCAGTCAGAATCAGGTCCATCTGGGGGACTCCAGTTTCTCCATGGTGTCATTGGCAGAGTGTTGAGGTCTGGCATCTCTGTTCTTGGGGCTGTGTCCTGGAGTTGGTTCCCAAAAAACTTCCTTTTGGAACCCAGTTTATATAGTGAAATTTGAGTTCTTTTTAGCTGTACCTTAACCAATCATTATACTAAAATTTTACTAACCAATCCTAACATAGTGTAACAAAATTCTCTAATCCAGGGGTTCCCAAACTTGGTTCGTGGCTTCTTCAGGGTACCTGCGGACACTCCGGTAAACAAAGCGTCTTGTGGCCTGCCAGGGGCTTACCCTGAACAAGCCGCGAATCAAGTTTGGGAACCCCTGCTCTAACCAATCCTATCCCACCACCTTAATTAATTTACACCTAGCAAAATTAATTATGTAACAGACAGAAACAATCAAAGAACCAGACAGAGACCATATAGATAAAAAATAGGGAAGTGGGGACCATAATGACAAACAACAAAGAAATGCGGATTTCACAACCACAACTACTGATAAGTGATTTCTTGCCAGACAGAATGCTATCAAACTAAGTTTTCTTTAACCATCTTAAGATCTGTTTCTTTATCTGGTGATAGTGGGTGCCATTAGGACAGGGTCTCCTTCTTAACAGCCTGATATTACATTGTTTAATGTAATTTAGATGGAATATGAGGATGTGACTGCCTGCTTCTCAGCTAATGGCTGCTGCTCTTTTAATCTGGCAGCAGACGAAGCCCTTAGGCTTTAGGCCTTGCGATATGGCTACAGACAAAGGTCTTATCCTTACAACGTAACCCATGCATTCTATATACCTGCTCCACTGGACACACGAAAGGAGAGGGAATTATCCTATTATGGAGACCTGTACAACTGACTGTGAATGTCAGCTTATTTTGGATGACAAGTGGGTAGAGCTTTGGAGAAACCCACCACTTGTTATTCCAATTCAAACCCTGCTCCTAACGGAGTCCTTTGGCCAGAAGAATGGAGGCTGTAAGGGGCATGGCAGGTGGTGAAGTGCAGTGGGATGAAATGGAGGATCCTCAGGATTGCTCCCAGAAAAATAATGTAATACAAAAAGTAATATTTTGTCTGTCTAGATTTTAATAAGCTCACTTTGTATTAACCCAGGCTTCTCATTCTAGGCTGTTTAAGCAGTTCACCAACCTTAAACAACCCTTTGAAGAAGGTGATGGGTTCCCCCCTCGGGATACCACTGAGCTGCCTGACCCACCAGTCTGGGCTCCCTTTCACACTGTGGTGCTGTGATAAGTTGCCACGGTCTCTGAGATTGCTTTTTCACCAGCACACACACAGATAGGGACACACCCAGCTCAGATTCACACACAGATGCTGAGCTCAGCTCTGTATGGGAAGGCTCAGCTAAGGCACCTCCCAGTTGCTAAGGCACGCACCCCCCTCTGGAGTGTAAACCCAAAATTATATTGTCCTGCACTGCACAGGGAACTGTACAGCATAAGCTCATGAAATTCGCCCCTCCCTCAACGTGGAGGAAGATATGCAACAGCTTTCTGCCCCAAGTATGATTTCCACACTGGTATTAGACAAAACAAAAACAAGTTTATTAACTACAAAAGGATCGATTCTAAGTGATTATAAGTGATAGCAAACAGATCAAAGCAGATTACCTTAGTAAATAAACAAAACCGCAAACTGAGCTTAACACACTAGATAGGATATGAATTAGCAAATTCTCACCCTGAGTAATAAATAGGCTGGCAAATTCTTAAAGAATAAGCTGCTTTGGCTTTCCTAGGTTTTCATACACAGGCTAAAAATCCCTCTAGCCTGGGACCATCACTTCCCCCCTGTTCAGTCCTTGCCCCTCAGGTGTTTCCAGGTGTTTTGTTGTAAGGAGAGTGAGGTACCATCATGACATCATTGTACCCCTTTTATATCTTCTTCCCACTTGCTGGAAAGCTCTTTTCCTGTGACCTGGGTCAAACAGTTCCCATTGTGCAGTGCTATCTCTGAGAGGTTTCTATTGTACTCAGTTCCTGGGGTAATCCTTGTGCTTGTGTGCATTTCCTCAATAAGCCATTAACATTGTTTGGCCTTTTTACTGTTGTACCTGAAAGGCTGCTTGTGGGTGTTTTCAACCTCACATGTTTCAGTAACATATACATAGCCTAAGTTCACATACGATGACAGCACACACAATCCAATGAGATATCAATGTCTAGTAGAGCAAGACTTTTAGAATGATACCTCACAAGGCATACTTTGTACAAAACATATCCTAATTACATGACAGTGGTGAATAGTGGGGTGCCAGGGTGTCACAGAAGGTAAGTGTTATTACACTTGTTTTGTGGCTGGGAAAATTGAGCCACAGAGGGAAAACTGAGGGCCTGATTTATACAGTGAGTATGTGGCAGACTTAGAAACAAAACCCAGTCCAGACCCCTGTCCTGTGTTCTCATCACTAGACAACACGAGTTAAGCGTCAATAGTACATATTCACTAAGTAGGAAATAGAGTCTCTATCTGTACAACACAGGCCAATCTCTGCTCTCCATCATATTGAATGTAACGGTGCTGCCCAGGTGTACAGTGCATGGGTTATATCAGCCAATCCCAATGCTACAGCCACTCCATGATGAAATCTTTATTTCCTGCTCAACGAAGCACAAGTTAAATGAAAATAGAATAGTCCTTTAAAACAGATCAGAAATATCACTGTGCTGCGCTAGCCAATGGGGTATGTGCTAAGCTCGGGCCTCTCTTGTAGATAGGTGCCTAAGTCCAGGCTGTAGCAAGGCATCTCTCTCTGCTTAGTGATCCATGAACAGGAACCAGCCACCTGTATTCAGGTGGCTTAGGTGCCTAAGGTGTTTCTTGTAGGAATGAGTTAGGTGCCTGCCTCCCTCTGCACAAAATGGCCAGAGGATGTGGTGGTGCCCACCTTATAACTTTTAGCTCACTCACCTGGTATGTGGGAGACCCAGGTTCAATTCCTCGCTTTCTGTCTGCGGGGGATAAAGGATGGGAATGGGGTTTTCCCACTTCTCAAGAGAGTGCTCTAACCACTGAACTATGGGATATTCTGATATGAGGCTTCCTTAGACTCTCGAGTTGAAGCGTCCTAACCCCTAGACAACAGAGTCATTCTCACACACACATACTCTCTCTCTCTGGCCCAGTGACTGTTTCACTGTGGATAAATAGCTATTGGGCCAAAGAGAGAGTTTTGTGGACTGTGGTGGAGCCAAAACTGGGACTTAGGAATCTAAATGTGGGTTTAGGCACCTAAGTCCCTTTGTGGATCTGGGCCAGTATTTCTGTTCCTAGCTAACGTGTGGATAATTTGTATTATCCTGGTTTGTCTGAGGATAAATAGACCCGAGGCACACATCAGTGTCACAATGCAGCAACATGGGCATTTAAATCTCTGGAAGATAAGGTTTCGATTGTGTGGAGTTTTACCCTATGTTTACATACTTTCATATAGTCCTGTTTACAGTGTAACATATGTATTTAGTGACAGAAGACTAGAGTACTTGCTCCACAAAATGCATAGCATGCACTGGAGTAGGAATACAAATTGCACTGCAATTGTTTTTATGGTCCTATTAAGCAATATGGAAACTCTACAAGGGTTTTAAATTGTGTAAGAAGTACTACCTGCAATTGGAGGAAATTTGGGGTTTTACACCAGATATATTGTTTGCATGGTGTGGGGAAAGTCATCATTAACATTCCATACAATGTTAGTAGATCTGTTCCAATCATAGTCCTTTCTAGAGAACGCAAACACAATGGAATTTCACATATTATATGGCTCACTAGGACTAGGGTACAAATGACAGGCTATACGTGACACACTTCCAGAGAAGGTCAGAGAACCACCAGCAGAGCTTGCAAGCCTTAGAGACACCAGAAGAAGGGAAAGTGTAGCCAGTCATACGAGGCCTAGAAACACTTAAGTGTAAAAGTGGGAGAGTTTGGGGAGGAGCACCGTGAATTGAAAGAGCCAGCAGGATCAGTCCATTCATCCTTAGATATCACTATAACATAGACTCAATTAACAGTTAGCTCTTACTTACCAGTTTTACTGGAAATCTGTAACTAAATGGGTGTATGAATAATCCTTAACATTAATTGTGTGAATAAATGTGTATACTGATACATTTTTATGCCCATAGCACATTTTAAATGATATGCTCAAAAGTTTATGAATAACCCCTTCATATTAAGTTGTCTGTTTCTGATGCATTTTCAGTGTGGTCAGTCCTTATATGATTTTCTTCTTTCAGAGAGACCAGGTGGGCGGAGTATATCTTTTATTGGACCAACTACTGATGGTGAGAGAGACAAGCTTTCGAGCTTACACAGAGCTCTTCTTCAGGTCTGGGAAGTACTCAGAGTGTCTCAGCTAAAAACAAGGGGGAACAGATTGTTTAGCATAAGTAATTAACCCATATTTCAAGGGACTATTTAAAGTGAAGTGGCCTGTTAACACCCCTTTAGTTGTAGAGGGATAAGGGTTTAAATGGATTATAGATGGTTGTAATAAGCCATGAATCCAGTGTCTCTATTCAGCCCATGATTTTTAGTAGCTAGCAAAGTTATAAATTTAAGCTCCCAGGATCCTAGTGTTGTGCAGGTGTACCTTGAGGATGTCCCTAAGAGGTCTGATTTATTTCTTTGTGAAAAGTGTTCACCCACAGGTGATTGGGTGTTTTTGTCTTATATCATTTTTCTGTGTAAGTTCATTTGAGAGCATAGTGATTCTCTGGTTTCACCCACATAGTTGTTATTGGGGCATTTAGAGAACTGGATGAGGTACACCCCATGTTGTGATAGGCATGTGTAGGACTTGTGGATTTTGAAAATTGTGTTGTGGGAGGTGTTGGCATAGAGAGTACACTTATAAAGTTTGCGGGTGATACCAAGCTGGGAGGGGTTGCAAGTGCTTTGGAGGATAGGATTAAAATTCAAAATGATCTGGACAAACTGGAGAAATGGTCTGAAGTAAATAGGATGAAATTCAATAAGGACAAATGCAAAGTACTCCCCTTAGGAAGGAACAATCAGTTGCACACATACAAAATGGGAAATGACTGCCTAGGAAGGAGTACTGCGGAAAGGGATCTGAGGGTCATAGTGGATCACAAGCTAAATATGAGTCAACAGTGTAACACTGTTGCAAAAAATGCAAACATCATTCTGAGATGTATTAGCAGGTGTATTGTAAACAAGACACGAAAAGTAATTCTTCCGCTCTACTCCATGCTGATTAGGCCTCAACTGGAGTATTGTGTCCAGTTCTGGGCGCCACATTTCAGGAAAGATGTAGACAAATTGGAGAAAGTCCAGAGAAGAGCAACAAAAATGATTAAAGGTCTAGAAAACATGACCTATGAGGGAAGATTGAAAAAACTGGGCTTGTTTAGTCTGGAGAAGAGAAGACTGAGAGGGGACATGAGAACAATTTTCAAGTACATAAAAGGTTGTTACAAGGAGGAGGGAGAATTTTTTTTCTCCTTAAACTCTGAGGATAGGACAAGAAGCAATGGGCTTAAGTTGCAGCAAGGGTGGTTTAGGTTGGACATTAGGAAAAACTTCCTAACTGTCAGGGTGGTTAAGCACTGGAATAAATTGCCTAGGGAGGTGGTGGAATCTCCATCATTGGGGATTTTTAAGAGCAGGTTGGACAAACACCTGTCAGGGATGGTCTAGAGATAATACTTAGTCCTTCCTTGAGTGCGGAGGACTGGACTAGATGACCTCTCGAGGTCCCCTCCAGTTCTATGATTCTATGATTATCATAGCAATGAGGCCATGTCTACAAGTTTTGCATCTGTAATTCTGACAGAGTCTGGTGCTGCTTTGAGTTGGTTGTCCTGGTCTGTGGGGAGCTTGCTTCTGATGATGAGCTTGGAGAGGTTCAGGGGATGTTTGAAGGCCAGAAGAGGGGTTCAGGAAAGGTTTCTTTCAGAATGTTGTCCCCACCCAGTATGGGTTGCAGTTGTTTGATGATAACCCATATGGGTTCCAGTGTGGGGTGGTAGATGACAACCAGGGGTGTACGGTTGGAGAGGATTTTATTTCTGTATAGAAGCAGATTCCCTTTCAGTATTTGGATGGCCCATTCCACGATGCAATCCACTCTTCTGGTGGAGTGTGCTTGTTTGATGAAGGCGGTTTTAAGTGTGTTAAAGTGTGTATCCCAGACTCCTCAGAGCATGTTCTGTGGTGTCTGAGTGCCTGGCTGTAGATAACAGATTTCTCGGTGCGTTTGGGGTGATTACTGGATCTGTGACGGTGGGTGTGGTGACTCATGGGTTTCCTGTATATAGTTGTCTGTAGGGTTCTGTTGTTGAAGCTCATCATGGTGTCCAGGAAGTTGATGCTAGTATGGGAGTGTTCTAGAGAGAGTTTAATGGATGGTTGGTTGTTGAAGTTGTGGTGGAAATCTAAGAGGGAGTTAAGGTCGACTGTTCAGGAGATGAAAGTATCATTGATATATCTCAGGTTTATCACTGGTTTTGTGGTGCGTTTGTCCAGACGTCCTTCCTCTGGGTGAAAGAGGCTGGCTTACTGGGGAACCATCCTAGTACCCATGGCTGTTCCCATGCACAAAGTGTTTGCTGTTGAATGTAAAATTGTTATGGGTGAGGATGAATTGGATGAGTTTGGTGATGTGTTTGGGGTGAATATCTGAGTGTGGTCCATGGTCTTGTAAATATTTGAGGCAGGCAGTGATGCTATCATTTGAGGGATGTTGGTACACAGGGGAGGTGACAACAAAGATCTCTTAAAAATTGCAGTACTATATAACTAACACAAAGTGGCAGCACTTCTCAGTTTCTCTAGCACAGTGGTCTCCAACCTTTTTACGCCCAAGATCACATTTTGAATTAGAGGGCAACCCAGGATCTATCCCTCCCCTTCCCCAAAGCCCCTCCCCTTCCCCAAAGCCCTGCTCCACTCACTCTCTCTCACCCTCTCTCCATAACTCACTCTCCCCTACCCTCACTCACTTTCACCGGGCTGGGGTAAGGGGTTAGGGTTTGGGAGGAGATGCGGGCTCTGGGATGGGGCCGAGGGGTTCATAGTGTGGGAGGGGGCTCTGGGCTGAGCCTGGGCCAGGGAGTTGGGGTTCAGGAGGGGGTGAGAGGTGCAAGCTCTGGGAAGGAGCCTGGGTGCAGGTGGGGGCTCCGGGCTGGGACAGAGTGTTGGGATGCAGGAGGGGGTACAAGGTGCTGGTTCTGGGAGGGGCATCAGGGCTGGGGCAGACTGTGGGGGTTCAGGAGTTGCTGGCTCTGGGACAGGGGTCAGGGCTGGGGCTTGGGGTGCAAGAGGAGGGGTCGGGGTGCTGACTCTAGGATGGAGCTTAGGACTGGTGTGCAGCCTCCTGCCAGGTAGCACTTACCTCCGGTTGGTGCTGTAGCATGGCTTCTGCTAAGGCAGGCTGCCCCATGCCACTCCTAGAAGGGGCCAACACACCCCTGCGGCCCTTGGGGGGTGGGTGGGCAGCACATGACTCCGTGAACTGTCCTCTCTTCAAGCACCGCCCCCGCAGCTTCCATTGGCCAGGAATGGAGAGCTGTGGCCAATGGGAGCTGTGGGGGTGGTGCTTGTGTAACGCTGACAGACCCTGGTTGTCGGTGGCCAGGATTGAACTGCGGATCTGTGGAGCTTAGGGCTAGTCTACACTACCCGCCTGATTCGGCGGGTAGTGATCGAAGTTCTGGGATTGATTTATCACATCTCGTCTAGACGCGATAAATCGATCCCAGAAGTGCTCCCCATTGACACCGGAACTCCAGCTCGGTGAGCGGAGGAAGCGCTGTCGACGGGGGAGCCTGCCTGCTGCCGTGTGGACCGGGGGTGAGTAATTTAAAAGTCGATCTAAGATATTCGACTTCAGCTACGATATTCACGTAGCTGAAGTTGCGTATCTTAGATTGACACCCCCCACCCCCCACAGTGTGGACCAGCCCTTAGTGCATGAGCCTCTACCGCATGAGCTAAAAGCCAACTGGCTGTTAGCTAAAGCTGTAGAGCAGACTCATTTTATATCTCTCTCTAAGTGGTCTCGGTGCCACTAGATGGGACAGAACACCACACCCAGGAGGTGTGTGTGGGTTACACTTGCAGGCAGGAGTAGCGTGCAGAGGGAGACCCCTGCCCTCCCGCCCCCGGGGACGCGCTAGCCACTTCCAGGAGCAGCGTGGGGCCGGGGCAGGTAGGGAGCCTGTCTTAGCAGCAGCCCTGCCAGAGATCACAATCGACCGGTTCATGACCACTGCTCTAGCACAACAGAAACAGATGTTGAAAAACCTCTTGTGAAAAAAGCAATAGTCCGATAAAAAAAGTGTATGTATAACAAATAAAATGTTCCATATTAGAATGTAAAACAAATACCACGGTAGCTCTCTCTTCTTTATGATGTCTCCTGCATGGTCAAGAAAGAGCAATATGTGAGTTTCTACTCTACTTTTATTGCTAAGGAAGTCGCATGCTCAAAAGTGATCCAGTAATTTTAGCCGTGTGATTTTTAAAACACCTGTTCGTAAGAACATTCCCGTAATGCTGCTTATGGGGTAGCATTCAAAAATGTGTTGGGGAGGAGAATAAAGCAAAATTGTGAAAGCTAAGTTACAAAAAGTTATCTTTTTTACCACAGTGTTAGGGAGCATAGGTACACACAACTTGTCATAATGGATCAAAATCCCTTCCCCATAATGGGTGCAGAACTGTCTTTCCAGAGTTAATATACGTGGATATTTTTCCATGACGAATATACGTGCTTTACTATGAGCCCTCCCATCCTCTACATGAACTGCTCTTATATACAGGACATTAAATTGTGCATTCGCACTAGGACAGAGTCTCATATCCTTATTCATGTTGGTTAGTAACTTCAGGCTAGACCCACAAAGATACTTAGGTGTCCAACTGTGTCTTTAGGCACCTAAGTCCACCATTTATGTGCCACTGGCATTCTCAAAATCACCATTCAGTTGCTGCCTAGCTCCATAGGTACCTAAGTTTCCATCAATGTACATACTGTGACGGGGCAAGGCCAGAGGGCTATAGGAAAGTGGTAAGGAACCAGTATGTTAGCCCCAGGCTAAACAAATCCCTGATACCTTATGGCAGTTGATCCAGGTTAATCAAGACACCTGGGGCCAATTAAGAACTTTCCAGAAGGCAGGGAGGTTGATTGAGACACCTGCAGCCAATCAGGGGCTGGCTGAAACTAGTCAAAAGCCTCCCAGTGAGTCAGTGAGGGGCGCATGTCAGGAGCTGTGGAAGGAGGTTGCGTGTGAGGAGCTGGGAGCAAGAGGCACTAGGAGCTGAGAGTAAGAGGGTGTACTGCTGGAAGATCCTGTGGTGAGGATAAAGAAGGTGTTGGGAGGAGTCCATGAGGAAGTAGCCCAGGGAGTTGTAGCTGTTGTGCAGTTGTTCCAGGAGGCACTCTAAACAGCTGCAGTCCACAGGGCCCTGGGCTGTAACCCGGAGTAGAGGGTGGGCCCGGGTTCCCCCCAAACCTCCCAACTGCTGATCAAGCACAGGAGGAGTTGATCTAGACTGTGGGTTCTACCAGAGGGGAAGATCTCTAAGGCAAACAAAAAAATCCGCCAATAAGCGCAGGACCCACTGAGGTAGAGTAGGAACTTTGTCACAATACACAAAATTGTCTAAGAAGTGCTGATACCACTCGAGAGCTGCTCTGAGTCCTTGCTAAAGCTGAAGCCCTGGTGGCACTGAAGCAGGAGTCTCAAACTAGGGCTATGTCTACCCTACCGCGGTAAGTCGACCTACGCTACACAACTCCAGCTATGTGAATAATGTAGCTGGAGTTGATGTACCTTAAGTTGAGTTACCTCAGGGTCTACACCGCGAGGGGTCGATGGCTACACTGCCTCCCCTATAAACTCAATACATTTCTCTGCTGACAATTCTGAAATGGCAGCATAATTCTCTTTTTCAGTTTTTCTTGTCGGAGATCTAGGCAGTTTGGTCTACTTCTTCTTTGTTAAATTAGTTTTCTTAACTTCTTCTGCAAATATCTGCATGATGGAAGGTTTTTGTGTTTTGTTTTGTGTATGCTTAAGGAGTGGACTTCCTTAGCAACCATGTTGTTTGGCCTCCCTTAAGCTCCACTTGCTTACACAGCATTTCAGCTGTGTTTTAGGAAACTTATTATTAGCTTTATGATTAGCTTCACATTAAACATATTTTGATCCACTTTCACAATTAATGGCTGGCCGGCTAGTCGTCTGATATTTATAATATTTGATGTATGGTTTGGCAGAAACAGAAGGCAACTCATGAGTCTTTCTGGCAAGTTTTATACACTTTAAAATGCATAGCCAGCACTAGTATTGACTGAATTAGTATCTTTGTTTGGACACATACCACTTCAACCCATAGAGTGTTAAGCTCCATTTAATTTGCTCTTCAGACAACCCTCTAGTAACTACAAAATTCATCCCAGCTTTTAATTTTTATAAGATCAATATTTAATTTTTGTTCTAAACCATTTTCCTTCATTGCAGAATCCCACCAGATATTTTACTTTTATTAAGCAACATCTAAAGCTACCTCATTTTAGAAACAGATTCCATGGGTGTAGGAAGGCAGAGGTGATATTGTACAATTTTCAATGACTTAGGAACAATATTTCTCACAGCAACTGATACTGTTTTGGTTGGTATATCTTCCAAGTCTTTCATTAACAAACTTCTTGATTTCGCTATCAAGGTGCACCTGCAGTATTACTGAACATAATGTACGGTCTGTCTTGGGAGTTGTGGGTATGCGACAGGTGGAGGAAGCAGCAGATTGGCTGCTTTGTGTGCACATATCAACTGATCACACAGGATAGCTAGCAGGAAACTGAGGGCCTGATTCTCCACTGCCTTGCACTTTGTGCAGTTTACATCCAGTGCTTAATTTGTAATGAAAGAGGCGCATTAGGTGCTGGGGCTCAAGCAATTTTTGTACTTTCATACCTCATGCAGCAAGCCCAGAGATGCCAGGGCTATGAACTGCCAAGCCTAGACGTGATAGGGCTCAGCCCTGGCAAACCTTGGCACAAATTAAGCACTGTTTACCCTGTGCAGTAAACATGCTACTAACTCAGAATGTGCTAGGAAGTGGAGAATCACGCCCTGAGACTTTATTTCCTGGCTTCAGTTACATGACTGGGGTCAGGATGAACACATTTTTCCTGGGTTGTCCATTGGTGCATTGTCTCCTGTTCACAGCATCCCACACATCCACATGCACACAGGGAGAGTAGGAAAATCACAGCATTTACCACTGAAATGCAGCTGTCCCTACAGTGAAATGTGGGAGCACTTTAACAATGTTACGGAACAGTATCCTCTTTTTTTGGAATGTAAAATCAACAAAACCATTTTCTTTCTGCTGATAACATAAAGGGAAAAGATATGGAATGATCAGACGTCATCTTTGTCAGCCTTCCAAGAAAGAACACTTATTCGGAAAGGCATGATTCCCTACATTGTCCCAGTCAAGTGAAATCCCCTGCACATTGTGTACAATACAGCACAACTGTTGGGAAAGCTGGGTAATTCTGGGCTTCCCAAGGGGCGTAGTGATAAGACTGGCTTCTTCTAAGGAAGATTTCCAGGCCACCTCAGCTTTTCAGCATGCTTTTATGGAAGGTCCATGGCTGAAAATTAAGCAAACGCACATCATTCTATTTCATCAATGACTCTAACGTGTTACCTTTTGTTAATGAGGAACAGGGGAGACTGTCTTCCCTGACTGTAATCAAAAGTTCTGTACTGAAAATGAAAGTAAGTGAGATATCTCACCAAATATTCTCAGAACAGTCCAGCGATGAAGTCAGAACGCTGATTATTATTAAAACCCCCTCAGGTTTACCTTGCTGCTGCCTGGGAATTTCAGCTAGAACTTCAGCTGTACCTCTTTGCATCATCCCCTGCATGAAAAGTACCATATTCCTGGCAGCACTCAGGAAATACAGCAGTTGGGTTTGGGTTGGAGAATCAGCTAGTAGTTTGTTAAGTTCAGAACTTAACTGGCTGGCATAGGTCGAATTCAGCCCTGATGTAAGGTTTAACTGTTGAGTTACTGTTTGCCGCAGGGATGACTTTGGCCCTTAGTATCTTGCTCTCCTACTGTTGCACAGAATAGCTGTAGTCACATTTGGAGCCTGATGCAGTTACACTGGCCTAAAGGTAGAGTAGTGAAGTGGTGACCCATGCCTTTTATCTAGAGATGGGATAACGTCATCACCTTGATTCCAAATGCCTTTGAATGTCAAGGGAGAGAAGATCAGGATCAAATTCCCAGCTCTGAACCTGTCCCTATGGTGATTCCAGGCCAGATCCAAAACAGGAGAGAGCCAATTTTCAGGTTCCACTTTGGATGTAGTGAAGATCTTATGAGAACAATCAGTCCCGGCTGGAAATCTCATGAGAATAGCTGATTGGTCCCAGATGGTGGAAGTCTCACACAAAGTCATGCAAGAACAGCTTCTTGAGAAATCAGCACTGAACTCAAAACTAGTTCTGATTCAGACTCAAGCCCAAACCTTGACTCCTAGTCTAAACCAAATGGGGATACAATCACCATTCATTGTCTTCCCTCTGATTACACCACTTGATTGAGTGGAGAAACAGGAGGAAACTGAGAGATGATCTTAGCAGTTGCATTAGGAAAGGACTGGAAGGATTTGATATGGGGTGGGGGGAAGGTCAGCACAGCCAGAGAATAGTCAAGATGGGACATTATGAAGGCCTAGATTAAAGTTGCAACTTTATGGATAGAGATCTTAGAATGTTGTTGTTGCAATGTCTGCATGTGTATTTATGTGGGTGCATGTATTGAAATCCATATAGTACCTTTCTGGACCAATGTAGTTCATTTCACCAGCACCCTCGTTGTCTTATAGGAGATTAGAATACCAAGGTTATGTAGACTAAATAGTTCTAAACCCTGTTGTTATTCAGTTGTCCTATAAGCACATTAGTTGAAACCTGCATCAGCCAATTTTTCTTTCCTGTTTTTTTAATACAGCATACAGCATGGCTAAAACAGTAACAAAGAACAAATCAGTAGGTGATGATTTAAACCATGTTATGTGCTGCAATAATTCTACAACATGGATCACGCATTTCATTGATTTTTCCTGCCTTCCTTTTTTTGATGAAAATATTTGTAATGGAGTGAAGAACTGTTTCTTGTTTACAGACTTCATGTAATGAAATGATGCCTGTGCCCTGAAGTTATCCATCTTCTGTTTGTGCACCAGAGGCAGAATACTTTATTTTTAATAGATTCCTTTCTGAGAAATTCTTTTTAGTAGCCAGAAGGGCTGACATGAGAGTTATATGAAGTTTTGCAATGGTACTAAAACACACACAAAAATCAAATATATATTCAGAAAAACAATGCAGAGTTTTAACTAAAAGATTTTTTATAAAATGTTTGGTACATGCATAAGAACTACCGACAACTCACTCAAAACCCATTTGCCACTGCTATTTGATCCTGTAGTTTAGATATAAAACAGGTTGTGTGATGTCATGAGTATGTCCATGGCAACAAACTGATGTCAGGGCAAACATTTAATTGCAGAATCAAGAAGGAAATTAAACGATGAAAAAAGGGGGAAATTTCACAATTAATAAAAAGATCCTTCCTTTGAAATTCAAAATTCCAAAGTATTAAATTTGAACTTTTCAATTTAATTTTTAACAAATTCTATTGATTGCTTTAAAAGGATGGGGAAGAGTGAAATTTCATGACATTTTATAGATATTTGTCTTGTTTCCTCACAATTTTTTTAAAATTCATTTTGAAAATTCAAAATTTCAAAAAAATTTGACCAGCTCTAACAGAGGATACTAGAACAGGGACTGCTGTTTAGTAAATCTGTCTCATGGCACTCAGTAAACAAATAATAGTAGTAAGATGGGATTGAAACAAAACCAGAAATATTTGTAAAAAACAAAAGAAGCACAATGTTACAGGTCAAGTATATATATTTATGAACAAACATTGATTTTTCTAAGGTTCCATCAATGTGAAATTATCTCTTTCAAATACTGTTCCTAGTAGGAGAAAAACTAAATGAAAATTATAAGCATCTCAGTCTGTTTCTGAAGAGAAAATAGAGAACACCTGAGAATGTTTAAATGACCTAAACCAGTGGTTCTCAAACTTTTGCACTGGTGACCCCTTTCACACAGTAAGCCTCTGAGTGCGCCCCCCCCCCTATAAATTAAAAACACTTTTTAATATATTTAACACCATTATAAATGCTGGAGGCAAAGCTGGGTTTGGGGTAGAGGCTGACAGCTCGCGACCCCCCATGTAATAACCTCGCGACCCCCTGAGGGGTCCTGACCCCCGGTTTGAGAACCCCTGGCCTAAACTCAAGTATGGAGTTTGCAGATTTGTTGGATCCATGAGTCTGAATCCCAGCAGAGTCAGTTTGGTTCTTCATCATTGCAAACTAAATAAATTGAAGTTAATTATGTGGCTTTCTCCTAAGAACCTGAAGGTCTGGGATCTTTCAGAAAGAAAGACATTATAAGGTAAAACACCATAGTGTTTTTCATTGGTCCCATGACAGTTCAGAATGAAATGTGGTAAGGCAAAAGGTATTTAACTTTTCATAAGAGATTATTTTAGCTCATGATCATCTTTATTAACATGACATGCACAACAGAGACTCTTTATGGTGCATCACCAATGTGGTGTGTGGGTTAAATCAGTGGGAGCCATGGTGTTATGTCTCAGAACAACTATTGGAAAAATTACCCTCAACTTTCTGTTGGTGCTCTCGTGGTGCTTATTTGGAGTGGAAACGGGGGTTTACCCTTGTACTTTTTGTGTCCAATATATCACAGAAGAGAAGTACCTAACTTCTACTACAAGTGGACCAAGTAGAAAGATCAAAGGGGAAATCCAAACTGCTTTATTTCCCACCATGTTCGCTGCTCTGCATCCAAAATATCAAATGACCTAGCTCTGCCCCTTAGAATAATATCCAAGCCAGGAAAACTCACCTACTTCCAGTGTAGTCATCTTGACTTCACAAAGGTTGATACTGAGTTCTAAGGGCATCCTAAATAGTCAATAGGAGACTTTCCATTGATTTCACTGGGCTTTGTATCAGGCCCCAAGAGGTCCATCATTTAGGAAAAATGTGCTCCCCTCTGTGACTCTTCCAAATTTGGCTCTGCTATGAAAACACATAAACTCAGCTCTTCTGCACTGCAGGATGTTGTATCTGAAAACACTGGGCTAAGAAACCTTTATATAATCCACTAAGGAATATCCTGTTCTGGGACTTGTGAATACTTTATTTATGGCAGTACAATAATATTAATTAATAACAATTATTCTAACATTTTTTCATTCTGCAAGACTCCAAAGAGTATATCAAACTGTAAATCCTACCTTTCAATCTCTCACAAGTTTCCATTGATTTCAGTGGAGGAGGATCAGATTCCAAATGAAGTTGGGACCCAAAATATGTAAATAAATCATTTCATCCACCACTGAAGTGCACCCATTTCTATAGTAGAAGGCAGGAGGTGTTTCACAGGCTATAGTTATACCACACTGGAGTTTAGGAAAGGAAAGGAAGAAAATTACTGTAACCACCTGAAACTGCAGAGGGATTGTAGCCAGGCAGAATGTAGCTACTTCTAACTTGGATAGGATGTTGGGGTTAACACCCTGACACCTGCCAAAAAGTGCCATGAGATATTTGACCACAACAGATAGGACTTCGGTTTCATGTCTCAAGTTAAAATATGTATGTCCAAAATATGAGCTAAGGAAGGAGATAGCACGAGCATGCACAGGTAAGTATTATTTCACCCATCAGTTTGAAAAACAGGGGTAATGACAAAAGACAAGGATAAGTAGAATGAAAACAAAATGGCTCTTCCCATTTCTTCACTGCGTGTGAGGTTATTTTCTGTCACACTGAGATACAGCATAAACCCAACTTCTCTAGAGAGTATCTGTTTTTAATGCTGAATTTGACCATTGCTCAGACTCTCACGTTAAAGGCTTTGCTTAGATACTTGTATTTGCTAACACAGCACTTTCTTGTCTCTGTTTGTTGTGTCCCATTTCCCTTTGTATAATATCCAAACAAATCACCAAAGCTAGCAGAGAGTGCAGTGTCTAATATGCCAGTCAGAGGGTCCTTCTCACATGTCCTGCAAACTAGTTGATGATTTTTTTTGTAAGAGGTTCCTCAAACTCTCCCCAACTGCATTATCAGCTAATCCCAGTGTTTAATTTGTGCCAGGGCTTGCCAGGGCTGAGCCCCAACACCTCCAGACTTGGCAGTCCATAGCCACGGCACCTCTGGGCATCAGTTATGAATGTAAAAAAAATTGCTTGAGCCCCCCGCATCTCTTGCATTACAAATTAAGCACTGATATGATTCCTGCCATTTCTGTGTTTTAAGTGATGAGGGGTAAATCAGAGCGGCAAGTGACCATCCATTTGGATTAAATATAGCAGCAAGCCCCTGCACAGCTGTTATGCGAGTATGGCATTCTGCTCCAGCTTTTCAACAGAAGTAGTGGGGGCAAACAACCTGAAGAGCGGTAAGAGGGAAATTGAGGAGTTTGTGAATGGAATTATATGACAGGGTTCTCTGAGAAAGCAGGGGACTGGGCTTGATGACCCAGCAGGTCTATACTGCAGCTGGGAGGTGTGATTCCCAGCCCGGGTAGACAGACTTGCACTACTTCAGATTGAGCTAGAACACAAAAACTAGGAGAGTGGATGCTGTGGCACGGGTAGTAGCTTGGGTCAGCTGCCCAAGTCCAAGACCGCCCAACCCCCGGGTCCAAGCTCAGGTGACTGCCCGCTGCCAATGCAACAATATCTACACTGGTCTTTTAATGCTCTAACTCAAGCTGAGCTACTGGGAGTCTGCTTACATGGGCTGGGAATCCCATCTACAGCTGCAGTGTAGACATACCCGGCAGTCCTATATCCTGCGTTCTATGCCTGCACCTCACGCTAACCTAAGCCGTGTAATGATGCAGCCAGTTGTCACTGCATTACTCAGCATTATTCACGTGATTCATGCCCATGATTGCATAACTTAGGTGTTTTATGCTTCATTGTGTCTGCAGCAGACACTATACACGATATCACTCTGACGCAAGGTTAATTAGCCAACATCAGCTTTATGGTGGCTGCTTGCAACATGATTTCTTCAGCTTCATGATGTCTCAGACAGTTCCCCCGGCGGTGTTGCTTCCAAACAATTTCCCACAGGAAACAGTACGCTGCCTGAAAGGGTCTGCAAGCACTTCCATACTGTTGCATTCGGAACCCACTGTTCAGAATTCTGTCTTGCTGCTGGCAGCATTTAGTGCTGCCCCAGCATGGGTACACTGTGGAAGGAGAGGCTGCAAGAAGCTCCTCCTCCTCCCCAAGTGCACCCATGTACAAGACAACCACAGTGTCACTGTTTGTGCTCCTCTGCACCCAAATGCGAGGGCCAGCTATCACTGCCAGCAATGTTCAGTGCCCCAAAGAGGACGTGACCAGGGCCCCACCCCCACCTGTGCACCAGCTAGCAGTTGGAGGCCAATGGAGACGGAATACATGCTGCACCTTCTCACATATATAGCAAGTGCTGGTCCTGAGCCTGCTTTCACAGCACACCTCTGCTCTAGCAAGCATAATAAGAATAAGAATACATAGCTCTTCTATAGCACTTTTCATCCATAGATCTCACAGTGCTTTACAAACGCCTGCAGCAAGTCCTGGTATAGGAAGGTGAAATGAAGTCAATCAAGCTCCTCTTGCTTTCCCCAGGACTGAATCTGGCCTGTCTAAAGCACCTTTGAGGTCTGCTAGATAAATTATTATTATTGCCCAAGTCACACAGCTCTACTAAAAGTCTTGTGGGGGGTAATAAAACATTTTCTGTCTCACTTTGATTTTTTTTCCATTTAGATGATCTAAGTTGTAGACAGTAAAATAACAACACTAATAATATTCCATACATGACTGATAAAACAAGAAACCTAAGGTTTCACCCAACAGGCTGCTACCATCTTACAAACAGTCAAACACGCTTGGCCAGCACCCGCATGCCTTTTTATTAGGGCTGAAGGGGGAAAGGCACATCTACTTGATCCAGTCAAACTGTCAGAGAGTTGATTTGCAACTGGACAACAGCTTCAGATGTTTCAGAAAAGAGCCCCAGCCCAGGTTACAGCACTTAACTTGTTTATTTTCAGTTCTGTTGTACTCTGAGTGCTGAGAGTCCTGGACTTTCCCAGCGTATCCCATTGGAATGCAAACAATCTTCAGATCCCAACCAGATGCCAGCATATTTCTTGGGTTAACTAAAGGGCAAATTCACATGAGAGGTTCAAAGCAAACAGTAATCATTTTCTTTTTTCCACAGAGGACTAGTTTGAGAAAATACAGTGTTCACCTTTATAGACTGTTATTCGGAAGGAAGCATGTAGGCTTAAATACAATAGGTGCTGACAATGTACCCCTCAATTGGTTATCATGGGTCTGGTGTGAAGTTTCTGACGTCAAAGGGAATGTTTTAACTGACTTTGACTGTCTTTGGATTAGGCCCTTTAAATACCGATTCTGGGACTAGAGATAGATGCATACTGCAAACTCATATTCATAGACATTTATGATCTTAAAGAGCTTGAATATTTCCACAGTAGTATTCACACCACCTGGATAGAGTGCTGGACTGAGACGCAGGAGACCTATTCCCAGCTCTGCTACTGAATTGCTGTGTGACCTTGGGCAAGTCACTTCACCTCTTTGTTTCTCAGTTTCCCCATTTGTAAAATGGGGATAATGATACTGACCTCCTTTAAAGCTCTTTGAGATCCACTGATGAAAAACTTTATATAAGAGCTTTTATTCATACAAGTGAAAGCTGTTTTCCAAGAATATCCGTGAAAAGGGAAAATGTCATAGATATTTTCCATATAAATTCTTGTGAATATAGTTGCACAAATACTTGTGCTAGAACTGTTTATGTAGTCATCTAGAAAGCTCTTTGTGGGTTTGGGAGGCATCCAAACAAGAAGCAGAAACAACAGCATGTGACGTAAGTGACTGATCCCATTCTCAAAAAGTGAAGAAGAATCATGAATCCTTGGCACGTTACTCACAGCTAATGCTTTGTGAACAACCCTAGAGCTGAAATTCATCGTTCATCAATTTAAAAGAACAAAGCATGATTATCATTACTCTGTGGTTTAGAACACAGTAATGTCTATGGGTCTTCACTGAAACGAGGGCCCCATTGTGCTAGATGCTGCACATTCACATACCAAGAGGCAGTCCCTACCCCAATGAGAAAAACATTATCTACAAACAGAACAAAGGCCGGGTTAAATTTGTTGAAGTCATTTCCTACAAACAGTTTCCCCTGCTCAATCTGGATCTGGCTAGGAAGCACTCCTCCATTTCTTACTCATGTTTGTAGCCTCACTGTTGGTATGTGGCTTTGTGGCTAAATGAAACAGTACGTGTTATGTAGGAAAAGTAATTAAGAAACTCTTGTTTAGAAAAGTATCACAGGGGTAGCTGTGTTAGTCTGGATCTGTAGACGCGACAAAGAGTCCTGTGGCACCTTATAGACTAACAGACTTATTGGAGCATAAGCTTTCGTGGGTGAATACCCACTTCTTCTGTCGCTTGTTTAGAAAAGAGAGTGGTATTAAGATATGTAAATACATGCAACATATATATGAGGATATCAGAAAGTTAGTTGAAAGATGTCATCAGTACTGAAATCTTTCTTATTCTCTAGCAATTCTGTTTTATTACTTGTCTTTAATTATTTTCTTTGCTATTTCTTTTCTTTCACCTTCTGATCTTTCAAGTCAGTGTGTCTTTAAATCATTGCTACAATGCTCACCTCTTCTGTGTTTCATTTGCCTTCTCTCTTTAACCAATAAGTGTCTTCCTGTCAGCTCCTTCCATTAACATCTCCCCTCTGCTCTGACTTCTCTTTTTTTCCCTCTCCCAAATTGCTCATTTCTCAGCTGGTCTTTCTTCTGACTGGGCCATCTTGGTTGAGTTGAACAACATCTGTTTCCCTTTTCTATGCAGACTTTTAGAGAATCTCCACATTACCTGCTCCGTGCTGGGCTCTTCGGGCTAATTGAACCATTAAATATGCAACTGGGATGAAATTCACACACTCTCTGCCCCCATTTCCCACACTACAAATAGAGGATATATGGGGAACTATCTGAGGATTTCAAAGTCTGTGGTCTCAGATGAAGGCTAAAATAGGGGCCATGATGATCCCTGGGACAGATGGGTATTAGATCTGTGTAACTATGGCATAGTGGTTCCTGCCATTCCCCTGCTCTCCCTGCAAACACCTCCATGCAGGGAATCTGGAGTCACTCACAGGTTCTCTCTGCAGACCACAACTGCAGTTCTGCAGTTTCAATGGCCACTACAGCAGTGGGCACATTTCAGTGTTCAGTCATACACTGGCAGGAAAGCTACTCAGGCTATCCGCTGGTTGAGAGGTATAATTGCCACATGATGGAAGGAAACAACCTCACTGGAACAATGAGCAGGAAACTTCCCAAGCTAAACAGTTTCTTGCCCGTACATGGAAATAACTCTCCCGGGTTAAAATATCACCCCTTTGTTAGAATTGAACTAAATAAGTCTACATGTACCCTGAATTGCATAAGGAGTGTGTGTGTGTGTTATCTTCCTGCTCCTGTTTCCTGAAATTTAGTGTTCCAGTTCCTGTTTCTTTGTGTGACGAGGCGGGGGGAGGCACACATAGTGTTGGGTATGTGCAGCTACTCAGGGTCTGTTGCTACATATCTGCCTTTCAGACTGTTATGTTTTGATCAGACTGTTGCTGATTTAACCTGTTCATGGTTACTACATGTTTTAATTGATAACTTACTTGCATGTCTTCAGTGGTTTGTTGGGTTTTTTTTGGGGGGGGGGGGGCGGGGGGTTATGTGTGTTTTGGGATTGCTGTTCTGGGGCACATCTGAGTGTAACATTATGGCTATGAATGCTTCAATTCTCCAACCCATACTGCTTGCACATCCTTGGGCTGTTGAGTGAAGCTGCTTTATTCAGAATTTCTGGAATGATGTGCACATCATGCCATTCTCTGAAACTCCTAAGTTACCCTTGCTGCAGAGCTGCTTAGGCCATGACGACATTGATATTCATAATGGACTCCTAAAGTCCGAGTTCTCCTTTGATGTGGTTGTGCAGTGCCTCAATGAGTATTTTGTCACTGGAGAGTCTGTTCCATTAAAGAGGAAAACATTTTTTGAAGCTTGTCAGCAGCCCAATGAAACCATACATAAATCTGCATGTCGCTTGTGGCGGTTGGACCAGGACTGTGAATTTGGTGACATTATGATAATCGTGCTTGGGGATATTTTTGTGATTGGCATAGCCATTGGCGCTGACTTATTTTTCCCCATAGGTGCTCAACCCCTCCCCCAAGGTCCCACCCCCACTCCACCCCTTCCTCCGAGGCCCTGTCCCCGCTCCGCCTCACCCTGCCCCCACTCTGCCCCCACCCCAAAGTCCTCCACCCGCTGCTCTGCAACCTCCCCCAGGCGCCTCCTGCCAGCCGCCAAACAGCTGATCTGCGGTGGACTGAACAGCTGTGGCTGGTGGGTGCTGAGGATCCACTATTTTTTTCCATGGGTGCTTGAGCCCCCGAGCACTCATGGAGTCGGCGCCTATGGGCATAGCCAGAGCCAGTAATCACCTGTGAGAATGGTTGCTGGTGAAAGATGATAGAATATTAACTTTGGACCCCATAGTTACTAAGAGTGAGGCATTTGAGAGGACTCAGGCTGAAAGAGGTTCTACGTATCAGATTGCTGCTATGTTTGTGTCTACACTTAAACTGTCAGCTGCTCCTGTCACCCAGAGTCATAAGACACTACCTACTCCTGCTCCAGAGCCACAGCAGAAAAAGTTGCCAGCTACTCAGTTTCTATTGCCACTTGGCTAATTTCTCTGCCTGCCAGGCTAGAACTGCTAAGTGCTGGCTTGTGGGAAGGAAGGACACTCTAAGTTAGTATGCCATGGTATATTGGTTCACGACGAGGAGAGGCCTGACGTTCATACTGTATCTGTGGGGCCACATGAGACTGCATTTACCAGGGACCCTGAGTTGCCTTTAATACCATCTTCTCATGTGGCAAGGCACTGGAGATGGTATCCTCTACTGTAGAAATTACTGGTATGCCACTGAAATGCACGGTGGATTCGGGTACTGAAGTTAACGTTCTCCTCTCTGGGTTAGGTCATAATCTGGACATTTGCCTGACTACAGTGGTTATAAAAGCATGGAATGTGTATGCGTTGCAGGCAGAGGGTGAAGCTGTGTGCTCCATGCCTGCCTGCAGATTTTACATGGTTAAAAGTGCTGCTGCAAATGCAGTTCCATTATTGTCCAACAATCCGTGCTTACAGCTTGATATCAAGCATGAACTCACACAGGACCCCTCTGGGGTGGTTATGTGGGCTGGAATAGAAGGGGATACCCAACACATCATGAAGAGACACTATGATTTATTTAATGCTGACAATGTTTTGGCCACACCATATGTGTACTCTCTGCAGTTCAAGTCAAATGCTAAGCACTTTGCACCGCCTGCATGTAGTGAGCCTCCTTCCTTTGCGGTCAAGATCCCAACAGAATTGCAGTGCATGAAATATAATGGTACTATTCAGGAGGTGGAAGGGCCTATGGATTGGAGCTCACCCATGGTGATTGTATATAAGAAGAACGGTGACATTCGGTGGTGCACAGATTTTAGGGCATTTAATAAATATGTGAAACATAAGCAGTTTCGATTGCCAGCCATCAAAGAGGTGACATGCTGGGTGAATGGATCACAGATTTTCTCTGTGTTAGATTACCAACCCAGTTATTGGCAAATACCTGTGGCTGAAAGTTCACAGCTGTTATTGACTTCCATCACATGAATTTGGGACGTACTGCTATCAGTGATTCCCTTTTGGTTTAGTTTCTGCTCCTGAGGTATTTCAAAGAACGGTCTCCTTGATAATATCCAGGGGGCATGTTGCTATTTGAATGACATCCTCATCTTTTCTAAAATCCTTCCTGAGCATAATGCTATTCTGGATCAGGTGCGACCCCGACTACAACAAGCTGGCATAAAGTTGAATGTGTCCAAATGCAGTTTTGCAAAAGATGCTTTAGTTTCTAGGGCATTCTCTGTTGGCCAATGATGTGAAGCTGACATGTGAATGGCTACAAGCTGTTGCTTTCCTATCATTATCTACTGATTGTAACAATTTATGATCATTCCTTGGCCTTGATAAATACATAGGTTGCTGTGCTTTGCCCCATTTTAGCACCCATGCCAAACTGCTGTGGGCTTTAATCCAGGGGCAGTGACAGTTGGTTTGGACTAACGAGGCAAAGCGGGCTTTTGAAAACCTGTGTCAAGCCCTCTGTTGGATCCAATCCCATTCTTATTTTAATCCCAGGGAGCCCGTAGTGATTCAAACTGATGCAAGCAATTGTGGTCTGGGGACAGTTCTGCTCCAGTAGGGACAGCTGGTTATATTTGTGTCTCGTACTCTCACCAGACAGAAGCAAAGTATTCCCCAATTGAGCTAGAGTTCATGGGTTTTGCTATTGTATGTTTCAAAGTCTAAAGTCTACAGTACTTAGTGGGAAGACATTTAACCTCAAAAGCTGATCATTTGCCTGTTCTTGGCCTCCATCATAAGGCCATTGGCCTGCTGAACGTGAAGCTTCAACAATGGATTATTCAGTTTCAGCAAGACTGTATAACTTTGATTTGGTATATGCAGATGCTCTTTTGAGAAATTCTTCTGGGTTGGCACATGTATGCAGAAATGGCAGAGTTCACCCCTATGCTTTTTACTCAAAGATTTACCAATTGACTCAGGGCAGCCCACTGACATCACTCTTCAAGATGCTGAACTGAACTGTGCAAGGTGATACGTGCTGTACAAGTGGGTTGGCCGGATTCCGTGACTTCCATGACCTCCGTGACATAAACATAGTCTTAATTATAAGTCTGGTGTGTACCATTCTCAGGGAAATGGGATAGTGGAGAGACTGCATGGGACTCTGAATAAGTGTATGGCTTGCATACTGAACGAACATCAAGATACGCCTTTCCCTAATGAACTAAGTCTGCTTTAAATATTATTTGGAGTACACCTCATGAAAATATTGGAGAAACTCCATTACATCAGCTCTTCAGCTTACCTATGAGGACCAAGTTGTCTATGCTGATGGAAAAGGTTCATTTCACCTCTTCACCATCCTCAAAGCCGACTGATGTGACTAGGAAATACGTGAGTTTCAACAAGTGTATCCCTGCAAGACTCATGAATTCTCTCCTAGACAGCAGTGTGTGTTAGGTGAGGGTCTGGAAGAGTTTCCGATAATCGTAACTTGATCTTGTGGGCTGCAAAGTATGGTGCATGGCAAGTGCATTTACCACAG
Organism: Macrochelys suwanniensis; assembly: GCA_033296515.1. Classification (NCBI taxonomy): domain Eukaryota; kingdom Metazoa; phylum Chordata; order Testudines; family Chelydridae; genus Macrochelys; species Macrochelys suwanniensis. The sequence continues at coordinate 99,293,575 of CM065777.1, forward strand.
GGAGAACCTCTTGGTCAATGGAACCACATGAGGGAGAACCTCATGTGGTCAATGGGGAAAGTTGCACCACTGCCACAGCGTCCACCTCCTGAATCAGAGGTATAACCTACAGCCCCAGGGTCACTTAATGCCTCCAGCAAGGTACCACTGAACTTCTGGGAAGAGTAGAAGGAAATTGTTTTGACGGGTGCATGTCGCCTTCTGGCTCCCTGTTCCTGTTTGTTTCCTGGTTTCTGCTGCTGAACTCACTATTCCAGTTCCTGTATCCATAGGCGGGTGGGTGTGTAGCATTAGGCGTGTGCAGCTATTCAGGATCAGTTGCTACATTTCTGCCTTTCAGACTGCTATTATGTTTTGCTGAGTCTGTTGCTGACTTAACCGGTTCGTCGTTATTACATATTTTGATTGACAACTCACCTGCATGTGTTGCTTTGTTTGTGTGGTGCTTTGGGATTGCTGTTCGGGGGCACATCTGAGCATAACAGAGAGGATATATAGCATAGTAGCAATTATTTTGTGCATTACTTGATAGGCAAATTATTTGCAAATATTTTAAGTTTTTCTCCTCATTACATAAATGAATGGCTTGACCCATATTGTACTGCTATCTGTGCTAAGCTTCCTAGCTGTTTGGAATCTGGTGAAGTTCTCTTTCTAGTTTGGGCCATTCTGTGAGCTTATCAAACTGCATATCTTGTGGAGGGCAGAATTCAGTTTGCATTTTCTTTTTCATTTATTTTTGCTGGTTCAGAATGATTCATCACTGGACACCATGTCATGTGACAATGGCAAAGGGTCACAGAAAGAGTTGCTTTCTTCTAATATTGAACAAGAAGCTGTATAGAAAAAGGAAAATAGAATTATCTTAAAGCTATCCCGATTCTTTCTGCTTCATTGTTCAGCTTTCACCTAGAACATTTCCCAGCTCCCTCCTACCTGGCTTCCTACTACAGTTTTAAAGAAACAGGACACACCTATCCTCACACCAAATTAATGTAGTTGCTGATGCATAGCAGATGTGGATGGATTCCAAAGCAGAAAATGGTAAAACAAAATGAAGCAGTAGGTGAAAACTAAAAGATTCTGTTCATTTAATCTTCTGTGCCAAATCGACAACAACATTGGCATATACCTAGGCTAGGCAGGGTAGGCACCAGAAAGTATTCAGGTGACTACCAGATCCACTTCCCCTCCCTCTTGCTGAGTGACTGTAGGAGCCAGACATGGCCAAAGACAATGTTATTGTGAAGGCACCAGTTTAAAAACAAGCTGCAATCTCCTTTAATGGGAGGTTCATACGCACAATTGGTCAATTCAGTGCATAGCCTAGGATGACTTTTGGATTCCTTGCTGACACTAAGCTCTCACACCACAATAGCCATGAATAATGCTTTCTACCATCTCCAGCTGGCTAAAAGAGTCTGTGCCATTCTGGTAGACAAAGGCCTGGCCTCAGTTGTTTATGCTTTTGTCACCTGTTGGCTGGATCACAGCAATACAATATACCTGGGTATGAAACCTTCAGCAATCTGAAACTCCAACTAGCACAAAACTCTGCAGCGCGTCTTCTCAGCAACATAGCTACCATGAGCACATCACACCTGTCTTCCGCTCTCTACGCTGGCTTCCCTTAGAATTTTGAATCAAGTTCAAGGTCTCTGTCCTTATATTCAAAGTGCTCCATGGTCTGGTCGCAGGATACCTAAAGGACCTTCTTAAGTTCCAGGACAAAGACTCTGGCAGACAACTTCGCTCCTCTGGTGCAATGGAACTCTCAAAAATAAGAATAAAGCTTGTCTGCATAGGAGACAGAAATTTCTCCGAGGTTGGTCCAAGACTGTGGCATGAGCTCCCTCATGAACTAAGGACTATCACAAACCTCACCATCTTCCGCTCCAAGTGCAAGGCGAATTTCTTTGACAATTGCCTTCTTTAATACCAACACATAGCAACAGGTATATTTATGTAACAAAAATAAAACCCAATCACCCTACCAAAATGAACACTTAACTGTACATGCTTGTCCCTCTGGGGAGAGGATGAGAGAACAAACAACATGTGACGGATATGTAATCATGTTGCTTATGTGCTACTGGAAGGCGCTCAGATACTATGGTGATGAGCATGGTGTGAAAACCTGCATAGAATAGAATTTTAGACCATGAAGCCAAGTTGTTTTGTGGATTTTGGTTTCACATCTGAGGGGTTCATAAGATTATTGTGGAAAAAAGCAACTCTTCTCCTTTTGGGCCATTCTGGCTCTAAATCACATATCACTGATAAAACAAAGATGGCATTCCTTTGAATTCTTCAGGAACAAATACCAGGTGAGACTGGTTTGCCTTGTTAGTTTTTGAGGTCTGAATGTGCTTTCCATTTCACCAGCCACCTTCCTCCTCTTCATGCACAAGAGCTGCAGATATCTTTTGGCAGAGTCACAACTGACAGCCATAAATCACATTCTGAAAAGAATCAATTTCTTAGATTCCTCATTGAATATATATTGTTTATTTTTCATTTTTCTTTTAGTTTTTTAAAAAAACATTTAAATGTAAACAGATGTGGTCCATTCATTCATCATTCATAGAGACTGCTCTGTGACGGGGTGTACCAACCCCGCATTGGGTCAGCAAGGATGGACCAATCACTGTGGGCCTAGGAAGCCACGCCCCCTTTCCGCTGCTGTGCATGCTCCAGGTGGAAGAGCCAGATAAAAGGAGGCAGCCCATCTCAGTTGGGGCTGGCTGACGAGGAGGAAATACGTGTACTGCAAGCTTCTCCAGAGGTGCACGTGATGCTCCAGGCAGCCGAGCTGTGGACCCGGACTATGTTGTGGATGACTTGTGGACTGTGGAGACTGATGGGGACACCAAGCCGCTGCCAGCCAAGGAGATGCCTGGGACACAATTTGTGGTAGGAAGTGACCCAGGGGATGTAGTAGAAGCTGATGCTTAAACCCTTAATGGGAAAGTCCCCGGCTTCATAGGGCCCTGGGTCTGAACCTGGTGGAGCGGGCGGGGCCAGGTTCCCCTGCCACACCCCACGGGCCATGAGGCATGGCTTCTGTTTGCTCTTGGAGGTTCAGGGGCCACAGACCATTCATTTGCCCTGCTCTACCCAGGGGCTACAGACTGATTGCTCTTCTGCTCTGCCCAAAAGGGCTGATTTCCCAATTGCTACTGTCTGCCCCATCCCAGAGGCTCAGGGGCCATGGACTGTTTGTTTGCCCCAACCCTGCCGGGGGCTATAGACTGATCATCGTTCTGTCCTGCCCAGAGTGTCAGCCCCAGCCTGGAGACTCAGGGCTACTGACTGTTTGCTCAGCCCCACCAGGGGTCTGGAGTCCACCATGCTGCAATTACCTGATCTAACAGGGAACCCCGATGACTGGGTGGCGGTGGGTACCAACCCTGCACTGGGCCAATGCCCCGCCCCCACCCTGGCACATGCTCTTTCCAGTGCCTAAGAATGATTTGTTTGTCTATCTATCTATCTATCTATCTATCTATCTATCTATCTATCTATCTATCTATCTATCTATCATTAAACTCATTAAGATTCCGATCCCATTGTTGGTTAAATCCATGTAGATCCAATGTAATTTCATTAACTTCAGTAGCTGAGATCAGAATCTAGCCCTAAGCATATCTCTGCCTCCCCTTCAGAAACTACCCACTTTTATATACTTATAAGATGCAACTGACTGACTTTGAAGCTACTTTGAAAGCAAAAGTTTCCTAGGCTGCATGAGAGGAATGTGTTAAGAAATTTCGAATCAGATGACCATAGCAGTTAGAGGATGGGAAAAGCACTTAAGCACTGAGTCCATTCCTATGCAAGGACAGGATTCAGTTCTACTTTTGAGGATCTATCATTTATTAAATTGATTTATTAAACACATCCTAGTTTCAAGGTTTCCCACTCTGCTGAGTAACCATGATTAAGGCTAAGATTCTGTCACAGAGGTCGTGGAAGTCACGGAATCACGACCACCGTGACATTGGGCGCCCCACGGCTGACCAGCCACTGCTGGCAGCGGGGGCCCTGCAGCAGCCCAGCCTCCACGCGTGGTGGGACCCCCTGCAACTGACCAGCTGCCACCACCGGCGGTGACCCGAGTTGCCCAGCCGCCGCCGGCTGGCAGGGGTCCCCCCTGCAACGGATCAGCCGCCGCAAGCAGCTGGGGCCCCACCACAGCTCCCAGTTGCCAGCGGCAGAGGGACCCTGGAGCTGCTCAGAGGCCACGGGTGGGGGGACCCCCTAATTCCCCAGCCTCTGCCACTAGTAGGCCCCCCCTGCAGCTCCTCTGCCATGGTGGGCAGCAGGGGACACACAGCCTGGCAGCTCCCAACCCTGCAGGGCAGTGGAGGGACCCCCCCAGCTCCAGTCCTGCACGGTGGCGGGGGACCCCTCTAGGCCACTGAGCAATGAGGTCCCTGCAGCTCCCAGCCGCTATGTGTGTGCAGGGTGCTGGACCCTCCTCCCTCTCCATTTTGTCAGGGATGTTTTTAGTAAAAGTCAGGGACAGGTCACAGCTTCCGTGATTTTTTGTTTTTTGTCCGTGACTTTTACTAAAAATATCCCTGACAAAATGGTAGCCTTAACCATAGGGTGACCAGACAGCAAATGTGAAAAATCGGGACAGGGGGTGGGGGGTAATAGGAGCCTATATAAGAAAAAGACCCAAAGATCAGTACTGTCCCTATAAAATCGGGACATCTGGTCACCCTACTTAACCATGATCCACACAACTGGGGGAGACACAGAAATGACATTGTGTAATACTATCTACCTGTCTACACACACACATTTTATCACTTGTTAACAAGAATAAGGAAGGATGAGGTTGGCCCACCAGACAGCATGAATGGAGAGGAGATTAAAGTTAATCTAGGGGGAGATAGGAAGTAGCCCAGGGGAACTAGACAGCTGTCTGGTTGAGATCTGGCCTGTGACCAGGTCAGCGTGTTGTGGGAGGATCCCTGCTGACCCAGTAGCGGCCCCCTCCACCACTGGATAACCTTGAAGACTGGAGTGACAGAAATGGGTTGAAATTCAATAGTGCAAAGTGCAAGGCCATGCCCTTAGGATGTAATGATAAGAATTTCTGCTACAAGTTGTGGGCTTGTCAGTTGGAAGTGACAGAGGAGGAAAGAGACCTGAGGGTGTAGGACAATCAAAGGATGACTGTGAGCCACCGATGTGATGTGGCTATGAAAAAGGCAAATGTGATCCTACCTAGGATGTATTTGGCAAGGCATTTCCCCTAGTAATAGAGATGTATTAATACCACTGCACAAGGCACTGATGATACCTCATTTGGAATACTGTGTGAAATTCTGGTCACGTGTATTCAAGACAGATGAATTCAAATTGGAACAGATGCAGAAGAGTTTCACGGATGATCAGGGGAATGGAGGGCCTGTCTTATGAGAAGAAACCGGAAAGGCTTGGCTGGTTTAGCCTAGCAAAAGGAAGACTAAAAGGGGATATGATTGCTCTCTATACATACATCGGCAGGTAAACTCTAGGGAGGATGACGAGCTATTTAAGTTAAAGGACAATGTTGGCATAACGACAAATGGGTATAAACTGGCTAGGAACAAATTCAGGCTGGAAATTAGAAGGAGGTTTCTAACCATTAGAGGAGGGAGGTTCTAGAACAGCCTCCCAATAGGAGTTGGGGGTGAAGGGTAAACAGATTAATTAGTTTTAAAAGAGAGCTGGACAAATGTATGAGTGGGATTCTATGATGGGGTTGTTTGTGATAGTTGCAGGGGAGAGGGAAGGACAGGACTCAGCAGCCCTTGGGGGTGGGTCCCTTCGAGTTTATGTCTTATGTTCCTGTTGCTCATGCTGCAGGGATTTGGCCAGTCAACTTCAGGGGTCAGGAAGGGACTCCCTCTCTCTCCTCCCATTATATTCTGGTTTTGTTGTTGTTCGTTGTTTTGTCTTCTTCTGAAGCATCAGGGATGGCCACAGCTGGAGATGGGACACTGGATGGCATGGGCCAGTGCTCTGAGGTGTCATCAAACATCCTCTCTCTCATTTGCTTGGCTGGCTGGTTCTTGCCCACATGCTCAAGTTCTAACTGATCCCCATATGTGGGGTTGGGAAGGAATTTCCCCCCAGGTCAGATTGGGTTTTTTGCCTTCTTTTGCAGTGTGGGCTGCTGGAAACTCATTTAATCAATTCCCTGCTGTTATAGGGGCTTGGTGCACCTCAGTCACTCTTATTATCTGCTTGTGACACATAATCATTTAGTCTTCTGTGGTCTGTAACATTTTGGTCTCATTTCCATTGCTGCGTTTAGTGCATGGGTGCTGGCTGCTGTTGGTGGTCTGTGATATACAGGAAGTCAGACTAGAGCAGTGGTCCCTAAACTGCCCCCCTGGGGGATTGTGGAGGAGTGTTCAGAGGAGCGCGACGGGGCATGGGCCAGCCCTCACAGAGAGACGGGAGAAGGAATGCCACCCGGCCCCGCTCTGCCCCCAGCCTCACCTCCGGCCTTGGCCCCTGGCTCCCGGCTCCCAGCTCCTGACCCAGCCATGGCCTCAGGCCCTGGCTCCCTGCCCTGGCTGCAACCCCACCCCCAGCCACGGCCCCCAGCTCCCAGCCCCAGCTGCAACTCTGTCCCCGGCCCTGACTGTGGCCCTCCTCCCTGCCCCGGCTGCAGACTGCGGCTCTCAAAGGAGAATGGGCAGATTACATTCGGGTAAGAGGGGGTGCAGTTTAAAAAGTTTGGGGACCACTGGACTAGATGATCTGGTGGTCCCTTCTGGCCTTAAATTCTATGGCTATGACTAAAGAAAGAAACCATTTCTTTGCACACACCGTTAAGATGGCACTTTTTCTTTCTGATCATTTCAAGTGCTTCCATATAACAATCAAATAGCAGTTGGGGTAGGAAAATTAACAATATATTCTTGACAGCACAAATAAGTCATGGTTCCCTCAGGCCATCAAAAAAGGGAAGTAAGCACAGCTGGAATGGTGACAAAGGGAAATCACCTTTTCTTTGCCCACCCCTTATTTGTTTTACAAGGTGGCTGTTTAGGGGTGGGGACACACACAGGATTCCCACCCTAGATCTTCCTCATTTTGAAGTCCTGGAATGATGTGTGTGGAAAAAAGCAAATGAATTAGCCTTCCAATGCAATCTATTCCAGTTACATAAGCGACCTTTATGCCGTGATGCTCTGTTGTTTCAGGACAATTCCAATAGATGGCAGCACATGATCCATCCTTGACTGGTCTATGTGGAGATGAATATCCTATATACCTGTACTATATTGAGCAGAAGATACAATGAAAGGTTCTTTTCTCCTCTAATGGGACAGGGAAAATTAAATGCAAAGTGGCCATTATTTTGAATGAAAGTTATCTACGTAAATATTCTGCAAGACAACAGAAGACTAGATCCCCATGTTTTTCCAACAAGAAAATATGAAGAAGGTAAAACATACACTGTTGTTAAATTGCCAGCATGAGAGGTTTTGAGACCCTAGAGTCAAACACCCTTGAGCCAGTGGCAAAGCCTGGTTTGCAGTGGGAAGGTGGGACGGGTGATGAGTCATGAGTGGTGGGCTGGAGAGTAAACCCACCCCTCAGTCACCTGGCAGCGGTGGCTCCTGTTCTGTGGGGCTGGGGCTGGGTGGCTCCCTACTCCAGGTGTTGCGACATGGCTACAGAATGGCTTCCATCATGATGGAAGGGCAAATAGGCCACATTTGAGTGAGTGGCATTGAAACATGGCCAGTGTGGTTTCAGTGCCGCACAACCCCATCTGCCAAGTTGCAATCCCGCAGGACAGGAGCCACTGCTGCCAGATAAGCGCTGGCGGGGCTCATTCTCCCACCCGGAAATAGCACCACACAGACATCTAAAGGTCACCTGGAGGGGCAGTCCAGTCTGCCCCCTCTACTCCAATTCCCTATTAGCTCCACCACTGCTGTGAGCTTTGGGAAGGCCACGCTCTGGATCTAAGATTTGTGTCTCAGGCCTATCTCTATACTTACTAATTGATCTAGCTGAATCCATAGAGGAATGTGTTGTACCACAGGAACAAGAATCACCCTGCTTGCTTCATGCAGTACACTCAGGGTACAGCTCAAATCAACAATTACAGTCTACTGCAGTCACAGATTTGAAGCCATGGATTAGGCTTGGCCTTTAAAGGTTTGGAAAGATGGTCTAGTCTACTGACCAGGGGCGCTAGGTAGAGATTTAAGAGATCTGGGTGCAATTCCTAGTTTAGCTATGGATTTCCTATGTATGTTGGAGAAGTTACTCAGTGTCTCCTGTTCCTTAGTCCCGGAGCTGTAAAGAGGAGGTAATATTTTCCCACCTCACCAGGAAGTTGTGAGCACAAAAATCCCTTAATGATCATGAGGTGCTCGGATACAACGGCGACAAATTAGAGACAGGTAGATTTGCAATAAATTTAAGTCAGCAGACTGCAAAAATGCTACAGATATTTAAAATGTACATGCTTTTATAAGGGTACGTCTTCACTACCCGCCGGATCTGCGGGTAGCGATCGATCTTTTCGGGATTGATTTTTCGTGTCTAGTGTAGACGCGATAAATCGATCCCCGATCGCTCTGCTGTCAACTCCGGTAATCCACCCAGGCGAGAGGCGGGGGAGCAGCAGCAGTCGACCCTGCGGCGTCCTCATGGCACGGTAAGTCGAGCGAGGTACGTCGACTTCAGCTACATTATTCACGTAGCTGAAGTTGCGTACCTTACATCGACCCCCCGCCCCTACTGTAGACCTGGCCCAAGAGTAAATTCCCCCACTAAAACTGCAATGGTCAGTCATCATGTTGCATGCAGTGTTCTCCCAGGTAGAAAATACAGGACTCAGGTGTAATGAATATAAAGGGGATTGTGGATTGTTTACTGAGGCTACTGGGAACAGATGAGACCCTGCAGTTCTCCCTGGACCTCTAGCTCCCAGATTAAACAGCCTGTGATGCTTTGTGCCACCACACAGGGTCTCCTGAGTCCTGGCCTAGACTAAGCATTCACAGACAGGACTGCTGATTATACTACAAGGTAGAACCACGGAAACAAGGTGTTTCACAGATAAGACAGAAAAAACCCATTAATTCATAGCACACTATGTACATACCATCGATTTTTAGTCTTCTTTAGCTGAACATAATATCAGATCTGTTACTCCTGCAACAGAGGCGGTAATCTACCCACAGCTGCCTCTCCACAGAGGCCCTGAAAGCCCCTTTTGCCTTTCTGTCATTTTCAAACCTTCGTCAAAATCCTTTGCTAGTTATACTGATCTAGTGGATTCAAATTACACCTCGTATTCAAAGTAGGCAAGATCTCTTTCTAGCTGGAGCTCTAAAGCTCTCTCCCCCGCCCCCCGAAGTAAAAAAGAGAGAGAGAGAGAGAGAGAACTACCTTATTTTGAAGAAAATGATGCAAAATGTAAAGTGAAGATTAAAGACAATAAAACTTGAAAGAAAGATGGACAGATTGTAGGGTTCCTTAAGACAAGATGTGACAGCCACACATCTACCTTTGGGACAGACTCTTTTTCTTCTGCGTTTGTATGGCGCCTAGCACACTGGGATCCTGGGCCATGACTGCGGCTCCTAAGGGCTACCCCAACACAAATAAATATTATTATCATTATTAGTGCATTACCTTGCCATATACCACCTTTGCTCAGCCTCCCTCTTCACACTTGTCCTGCTTGGGCATCATCCACACCACAAAGATGGCATGATATAGAGTGTAAAATGAGCAAAAGTAAATGCACCACTGACATTGCATAGGTGTCAATGAGAACAGAATACGGCTTCATTGTTTTCTCCTACTCTTCAGCTGTATTTGTTTGCTGCTGTCTCTGGCCTGCAGTGCAGCTGATGTCCTCTGAGCACCTGAGTCTTTCTATATTCTATCTGCTACCCCTCCTCTCCCAACAGTGGTAGCACACCAATGCCCCAGAAAGCTGTCATCTTGTCACTTCACAATGGATCAGCTCATCGCCTGTCTTTGTGTGGGTACATAGCAAGGGGAGAGGGAAGGAAAAGCCGGCCAGAGTGCAGCTAAAGCAAAAAAAACAAAACAAAACTGGAGCGCCGCCAAAGCTGTGCCGCCCAATTGGCCTGAATGCCGCCCCTTACAATGTGCTGCCCCAAGCATGTGCTTCCTAGGCTGTTGCCTAGAGCCGGCCTCATTTTCTGATATAGCTTATTTCAGTTGGGGAACTGGTCTCAGCTATATACTAGTACTCTTTTGCGGCTATAAATTGCATCTCCATTAGGAGGGTTTGCCAGTATAGCTATACCAGTAAACTCTTTCTAGTGTAGGCAAAGTCTTAGCCCTGGTCTACACTGGGTGTGGGGTATCAACCTAAGATACACAACTTCAGCTACGAGACTAGTGTAGCTGAAGTCGACGTATCTTAGGTCGATTTACCTCGTGTCCTCACGGCGCGGGGTCGACAGCCGCCGCTCCCCCGTCGACTCCACGTCCGCCTCTCGCTGCGGTGGAGTACAGGAGTCGACGGCAGAGCTATCAGGGATCGATTTATCGCGTCTACACTAGACATGATCAATTGATCCTGATAAATCGATCACTACCTGCTGATCCGGCGGGTAGTGCAGACGTACCCTTAGACAATCTTCCATTTTAGTAAGAGACATTTTAGTTTCCTTTGAACTTTGGGTGTAATTAGCTTACATTACCAATATAGCCATGAAGATATGTGTTCATGGACACTGTTAAAGTCCCAAGTTCAGATCGTGAGGGTACATTTATCACGGCGTTCTCTCAGTCACAGAAATATTTTGCTGGACACTCATAAGAACATAAGAATGGCCCTACTAGGTCAGACCAAAGGTCCATCTAGCCCAGTATCCTGTCTTCTGACAGTGGACAGTGCCAGGTGCCCCAGAGGGAATGAACAGAGAACAGGTAATCATTAAATGTTCCATCCCCTGTCGCTCATTCTCAACTTCTGGCAAACAGAGGCTAGGGACACCATTCCTGCCCACTCCTTTTACTGATGCTGCTTTGACACTTATGTAACTCCATTGCCTTTGATGGAGTTACTCCTGATTTACACCAGTGAAAGTGAAAGGAGAATCTGGCCAACTGATGTTTCTTTATTTATATGTTTCTTTACACTCTTTAATCTGCATTTATGAGACAAACATAATTTTAAAAGGTATTTGCTAACATCTAAAGGTGCATACAGGATGAAGTGTCTTCCCTTCAGTTGCCTCTCCTTTGTGGAATGCAGGCAATCACCATTTAGGAAGATATTTTTTTCTAGAGTGGGCTGTTAAAATTCCTTTCCCAACCACTACCACAAGGCAACTCCCTTCTTTTACTTAAGGTCCTTTGGTATGCAAATAAGGCATCCATTGGTTTAATCTACAGCGTCAACTACAAGGGTTTTCATCTGCATCCTGGAAGTTATTAAAGATGTCTGTATTTCTCCATCATTCCAGTCTATAATAAATATGACTTCCAATTAACATTGCCCACCTTCTACAATAACACTCTATCACTACAGCATTACATAAAGTCACCCACTTGGATCACAATGCTATAGATAAACCACTTATCAAATGTACAACTACAAAATGGGGACTAACAGGCTAAGTTGCAGTACTGCTGAAAAGGATGTGGGGTTACAGTGGATCACAACATGGAATATGAGGCCTGGTCTACACTGGCGGGGCGGGGGGCGGGGCGGGGTAAGTCAGTCTAAGTTAAGCAACTTCAGCTACGAAAATAGTGTAGCTGAAGTCGACGTGCTTATAGCTACTTACCATGGTGTCTTCATCGCGGTAGGTTGACTGCTGACTGCTGATGCTCCCCCGTCAACTCCACATATGCTTCTTACTCTGGAGGAGTACCGGAGTTGGTGGGAGAGCGCTTGGTGGTCATAGAATATCAGGGTTGGAAGGGACCTTAGGAGGTCATCTAGTCCAACCCCCTGCTCAAAGCAGGACCAATCCCCAATTTTTGCCCCAGATCCCTAAATGGCACCCTCAAGGATTGAACTCACAACCCTGGGTTTAGCAGGCCAATGCTCAAACCACTGAGCTATCCCTCCCCCCCCTAATTTGTCTAATTCGTCTTCCCTAGATGCGATAAATTGACCCCAGCTGGATCGATCACTCCAGAGGTAAGTGTAGATATGCCCTGAGTCAACAATGTGATGTAGTTGCGAAAAAGGCTAATGTACAGAGGTGTATTAACAAAAGGGTTGTATGTGAGACACAGGAGGTAATTGTCCCACTCTACTAGGCAACTGTGAGGCTTCAGCTAGAGTACTGTGTCCAGTTCTGGATATTTCACTTTAGGAAAGATGTAGACAAATTGGAGAGAGTCCAGAGAAGAGCAATAAAAATGATATTTTTTAGGTTTAGACAACCTGACCTATGAGGAAAGTTTTAAAAAACTGGGTATGTTTAGTCTTGAGAAAAGAAAATTGAGGAGTGACCCGATAGTGGTCTTCTACTATATTAAGGGCTGTTATTAAGAGGACAGTGATCAATTGTTCTTGATGTCTGCTGAAGGTAGGACAAGAAGGAATGGGCTTAATTTGCAGCAAGGGAGATTTAGGTTAGATATTAGGAAAAACTTTCTAACTATAAGGATAGTTAAGCGCTGGAAGAGGCTTCCAAGGGAGGTTGTGGAATCCCTGTCATGGGATGTTTTTAAGAACAGGCTGGACAAACACCAGCCAAATATGGGTTAGGTTTACTTGGTCCTGCCTCAGTGCAGGGGGCTGGACTTGATGACCTCTTGAGGTCCCTTCCAGCCCTACATTTCTGTGATCCTATGAGCTCCCTCAAAACCCAAAGTCAATGGCTAACGCCCTTCCAGAAAGCTTCAGCATTACACAGAATTGTAATAGTACATCCCTTTCAATAGTACATCACCGTCTGTATCCTTCTGTTGTCTCTTGTCTTAGATTGTAAGCTCTCTGGGGCAGGGCCTGTCTTTTTTATCTTTGTTTGTACAGCGCCTAGCACAATGGGGTCCTGGTCCATGACTGGGGCTCCTAGGCACCATAATACAAATAAATAATAACAATAATATATACTATATAACTAAGTCACTCAGGGCTGTGGATTTTTCACACCCCTGGAACTTAGAGAGTCTAGAACAACACTGTCTTTATTTATGATAGTAGCATTATAGCAGCTCTCATGTGGATGACTGATTTCCATTCACCTAATTTACAGGCTAGTCATGAAGTGGATGTGGCTTGCATTTAGTTTAGCCAATTGGAGATATTATTTGACAATGTATTTCACTGCATCCCCATCATCAGGAAATGTGGCTGGCAGCTGTAACACTGCCTGTTTCATAGTCAGGGAATGCTACATCAGATGATCCTGTTTCTGATTCAGGGAAGCATATTTCCCAGTAGTGGGTGTGGGAACAGACCTCTACAGCTACGTTTCTGATGCAGTTTTCTCTGATTGGCACTGGGGTCGGTGTGGTATAGCGTCACAACCTTACCCATTCCCGCTCTGCTTTTCCACTGACTATGAAAAACCCCAGAAGGGGAACCACATCAGACACTCCATTGGCCCTGCCAATGTCAGAAACATCACAAAGAATGGTGAGGAAGCCAATATAAAATTCCCAAACTAGATTTTACATCACTGGGGACAGTGCAGGATGAAGTGGAGATGCTATCATAATTGACAATGCACATGGTCTATCCCTCAGTGAAACAGAAAGACCAATGGAAATCAGTCATCCACATGAGAGCTGCTATAATGATACTATCATAATTGGTGCACTCTCTGCCTTGAAAAGCCAGTGGGAGAAAACTCTCTCCATGGAGGAATAGAATAACTAGGTTTTCAAGACATTAACATTCCTGTCATGTGACATACAAACATGTTAGGCAGCTGAATCACCAATTCCGTCTCTTGTTTATATTTACTCCATAATTTTGCAAGCCTGGAACTTCCAAGCAGACAAGGAAGGAAATTAGAGTTCATATTTATTAGCGCAAGATTCATTTGATTGTAACATATTGTCAAATGGTTAGATCGCTTTCTACTATATTAAAGTGAAAAACATTAAGAGTGAAATCCTGGATTTATTGAAGTCTATGGCCAAAACTCTCATTGACTTCAACGAGGTCAGGATTTCACCTTAAAAGTCTCTGTAAACATCTCTTCTCCAGCCGGTTACACAGGATTTCAGTTTCAGTTAATTTTGTTCTCTCTTGTTTGGGAATTTCTGCCAGTTACTCTGACTTTATTTACAGGAATCTTGAATGTGGAGTTTCTTGAGAATTTTATTTGGAAATAATGTGGCTTATGAGGAAGGATGGATTTATTTTTGTATGTCCATTGCTTGTATCTTAAAGATTTATGTCCCTTCTAAAAGAGACCTGCCTGTAGGAGCTAGACTGTCCTTTCCCCAAATTTTCCTGCAGAAGGATGGGAACTGAAAGGAAAACAAAGAGAACGTTATTTTAAAAGGTCATAAGAAGAGGTGGAGAAGCAGAACTGGCGCAATGGGATTCTAATCCATGACTGGGCCTCATATTTCACTGCAATGTATTCACTGTTTCTGATTCAGGGAAACACATTTCCCAGTAGTGGGTGTGGGAACAGACCTACACAGCTAAGTTTCTGATGCAGTTTTCTCTGATTGGCACTGGGGTCGGTGTGCTATAATAAACAAACACATACATAATAATAAGAATAATAATAGCTGTGATAATGGGGAATTACAGGCTGGGGCAAATTTAAGAAAGTTTGATTTGTATAAAAAGCAATTTTTCTACTTTCCACGGTTGAGGCTGTTTTGTCTAGTGAAAATGCTACCCTTGAACGAATTTGTGAATTCTTGCCAAAACTTCACCCCAAATCTGTTCTGTTAGGCAATAATTCCAGAGGAAAACATTGACAACTTCACATAACTGTAAGAAGGAAACTTTCAGTGGTGGATCTCCCATCCATAATTGGGGAGGTGGATTAACTACAGCAACGAGAGACCCCTCCCATCACTATAGTGCATGTCTACACTCCAGCTGCCGCTGAGCCACTGTGGTGTACTAAGTGTAGACATAGCCTTAGTGATTATGGGATTGAACTCAAACCCTGAATCCAAACAACCCTGAAGTTTGGGTCTGGTCCTAGCCCTGATGTGGACCCATTTCTACTGTCTATATATTTCAGGAATTTTTGTATACAGATGGAAAGAGAAGACAGAATATTTTGTCTGTGGAATAATCATTCTAGATTACATCAATCATCAGCAAGCTGATGTCAAATTATTTATGATTTTGCAATTACCTCCTTAGGCGAGAGTAAGCAGAATCCCCCATGTAGCAGCCAGCAGGGAGGTGTGCATTTCTCTGTATGCATACATTTTCATATGTGCATGTAAAGTTACATTTTAAACCTGAAATAATTGCACACAAATTGGAGACAGGGACGGTGCAAAAGTCAGACCAAAAACACTAATTTGATTTATTGATATTTAAATCTCACGTTTTAAAGTCAGTATTCTGATTTTTTAAGGGCTCTGCCTCATGATTTTTGAATGTGTAGAGTTGGCAGTACTGTAAAAAGGTCACCAACAGTTCATCTCATTTTCTCCTGCTTCTCCTATTATGCTCCTTTTTCAAGCTCAGGTGGTAACATCAATCCATTCTACTTCTTGCTATTGCTGGGCACAGTTGGTCAAAATATCAAAATTGTTTCCATTTTGCAGGGTTCCAAATGGAACAATGTATTTATTTGTTTGTTGAGAAATTTTATGATTATTGGGGGGGGGGGGGGGGAGGGGTTGAAATTTCAAAATTTTGAAGTTTTGTTTTTCCCCTTTCCTCCCTCATTCCCCTGCCACTTTTTTTGTCACTAAGTGCAATAAAATAAACAATGTGCAGGATTCACACACACACACAAACTTTTTTCCTTTTTTTAATTTGTGATTTTTCCAGATTTCCCCAATTTTAGAGAATGTACAGAGTGGTAAAAGGAAAAATGAGACTTTGTAACTCTGCCATTCTGAAACTTTCCAAAACTTCCTCAATTTGAAAAGTCACAGAGTGGCAAAGTTAAAGTGTATTTTCCTTTTTTTCCCCTGTGTAATTTGGCCAAAGCTGAGAAAGTTTTGAAAAGTTAGAGAAGAAAAAGGGGAAAAAAATCAAAACCTAGAGATCATTAATTCTATTGCATCCAGTGACAAAATAGTGGTGGTGGGAGGGACGGGGACAAAGAGGAAATAACTAAAACACAACATTTCAAAATCTTTTTTTAAAAAATGGTTGTCGTGAAAGAAAATGAAAATGAAAATTTCAATTCAACACGAAAATTTTTATTGTGCTTTGAAACTTCCCATTTAAAAAAAATCAAAATTGTGTTGAAATGGACATATTTCCATACAAATATTGTCCTTGATTAAACCTAATTTTTCAGCAGGAAAATTTTTCAGTTAAAATATTTTGACCTGCTCTACTATTGGTTTATGTCCTTTCCCTGCTAGGAACACACCTACATGTGTGTCTGGCTCATTGGTCTTCACGTGTGAGAGGTCCTGGGTTCAAATCCTAGATGAAGCCCATTGGTTGGCCTTTCTTCCAACCCTTATATTCTATGATTTTATTGACAAAGCCTTGGCTGGGATGATTTAGTTGGTGTTTGTCCTGCTTTGAGCAGGGGATTGGACTCAATGACCTCCTGAGGTCTCTTCCAACCCTAATATTCTATGATTCTACCTGATGGTAATTAAATTACTCTTAGTACTCAATAGAAGTTTCTTGAAGGGATGCTTCCAGGCTCCGTGAGAGATCAAATCACTCTCTCATAACTACCAGTGAATCATAAGGTTCATCAGCTCAGTTTGCTGGGAGTAAACAGACATTTAATGTCTGGTCCACTGGGGTGTATTTATTACTATTACAAACAGTTGAGTATTCATCTGCCTTTAGTTATATGTACAGTCAAAACAATACTTTGTCTTCCCCTCCTGCTGCTCTGACCACATCATCAACCGTCCCTGCATCCTGCACTGACTCCCTTTTGTTCTATAAGCTTTTCATTCTCACGGTCAAGGCCCTGCACTACTCCACTCAGCCTACACTTGTGTTCTAATTATTATCTCCTGCTTCTGCAATGATGCTCATCCCCAACCTCCCTCTCTTAAATGGTTATTTTTGTGTCCTTCTCCCACTCCTTATAACATGCCATCTTTCATACCGCCTCCTATCTTTAGAATGGCCTCCCACCTCTTGTGCACAAAGCAACATCCTTCTCCCTGACACTTCTTTTGCTAAGCCTTCCACTGCTCACTGCCGTCCAATATTTCTCAGGGATGTCTGCTCCCACGGTGACTGGAACTATTACTCAGCTATCATATATGTCTGAGTTATAGTGTGTGCTCCTTGAAGCAGTCACCTTGCCTTTTACCTGTTCTGTGAGGACCATGTTTACCTTTGGCACTATATAAGTAATGCCTAACAATAGTAATCACTGTGCACTACTATAGGATTAGTAATAAAAATTAAACTTCTGCTTTGAAGCAATATTTAGTTTGGCACTCAAAATAGCTAGCTCTTTACCACGTCACCTACTGATTCACAACACTCTTTCTGGAGAACTGCTGAAGAAACTAACCTAAGGAGCACAGTTGTCTTCAGATCTAAAAACAAAAAACAAAAAAACCAGGTCGCTACCAAATATTAATGCAAAGTTACAGCTTTCTTAATAAAGCAACAATTTTAAACCTGCTAGATTGTCTTTTTTTAATTAAACACATGGCCAGTCCAATACCATTCCCACTATGACAATACCTATGGCAGTCTCCACCTTGCGTGGCAGTCTTTGAGAGGACATAAAGACTGAGGCCATGTCTGCACTACAGTTATTTCAGCGCTTGTTCATGGCAACACTTTGCTCCTTGTGTCGGCAGTGCACCTCCTCACCAGCAGCACTTGTATTGACGCAGAGTGCAGTGCACCGTGGGTAGGTATCCCACTGTGCAACTCGCCAAAGTCTTTGCAATGCCTGATGGGGCCAAAATGGGTCACACGGGGTGACTGGGGAGCATGGGGTCAACTTCCCAATAATGCAATGTTCTCCTTCCCATAATTTCATCTGCATCCCATAATATTTTGCACCTTCTTTTCAAAATCTGCACAAACCTGCATGTCCCTCCTCACTATCTGTCCATCTTCGACAGAAACATGGAGCCTGCACAGCTCTGCACTATTGTCATGAGCATTGCAAGCACAGAGCATATGATCATGCAGTATTTCCAGATCTGCAAGAGACACCGTGGGGAACATGATGATTCCTCGGAGGCTAGATTGCTGTGGGACATAGAGAGAAACAATTCAAGGTTGTTCGTGGCATTCACAGAGATGGTGGAGTGCCAGTTGTGGGCCTGAGAAACAAGCACTGACTGGTGGGATCGCATGTCATGCAGGTTTGGAATGCTGCGTGGTGGCTGCAGAACTTCCGGATGTGCAAGGCCACGTTTCTGGATCTGTGTGCCAAACTCACCCCAGCTCTCCCATGCAGGGACAGCAAAATGAGAGCTGCACTGACAGTTGAGAAGTGAGTGGCCATTGCACTGTGGAAACTCGCAATGCCAGATTACTACCAGTCAGTCAGGAATCAATTTGGAGTTGATCCACTGCAGGGGGCCATTAATTGGCTCCTGCTAATGTGCATGACATAGTGGATGGTTTTGCAGCAATGGGGTTCCCAAACTGTGGTGGGGCAATATAATCATAGAATACCAGGGTTAGAAGGGACTTTAGGAGGTCATCTAGTCCAACCCGCTGCTCAAAGCAGGACCAATCCCCAATTTTTGCCCCAGATCTCTAAATGGCCCCCTCAAGGATTGAACTCACAACCCAGGGTTTAGCAGGCCAATGTTCAAATCACTGAGCTATCCCACCCCCCAATAGATAGCATGCATATCCTTATACCACCTTGTCACAGAAAGGGCTACTTTTCTATGGTTATTCAAGCATTAGTGGGTCACTGAGGATGCTTTCCTGTCAGAGCTTCAACTACAGTCCCAGCTGATGCAGAGTTACAGTTGAATGTGCCTTTGGTCATTTGAAGGGGTCTGGCATTGTTTAATTACAAGATTGGATCTCAGTGAGAAAAATATACCACTCATTACAGCTGTCTGCTCTGTCCTTCATAATATCTGTGAAGCAAAGTGGGGAAAGTTTCCACTGTGGCAGAGGTGAAGTGGCTGTCTGCTGAATTTGAACAGCCAAATACAAGGGCTATTAAAAAAGCTCAACACAGAGCTATATGGCTCAGCGAGGCTTTGATAGACTGTTTAGATAGTGAGCCAGAGCAGTGTGTATTGCTGTAGTGTGCTCTACCTGGCCTTGCTCTTTCACAGCCCAGTATGAATCTTGTAGTGAGTGCCTGTATGTAGGACTATAACACTGGCAAGGCACCAATTAATATTGTCTGTGAATGGTGTTATGGGTTCTGTGACAAAGTGAAGTAACAGGAAATTGGTGGGTGTCAGACCTGCTCAGCACCAGACAGCATATGTTGTGAACTAATAAAGAAGACTTTTATTCCAAAAAATATAATTTTATTCTCTAACATGAACCAGGCAATTAAAAAAAACCATTTAAAACTTAATAAATTAAGGGAACAGAACTTACGAAGGGCAAAGACCACTCCATTTCAGGCACACATGCACCAGCCATGGCTTTCACAGGTCAGCGTACGTCAAGCTGTGATTGTCTTTAATGTCCCCCCCGGGTGGAGTGGTACGGGAAAGTGCACCGACCCCTGATAGCACATGGAATGCTGAGGAAGCGGGGTGTCACGGAGTGTGGGGGAGTCAGGCCCTGCGCCCCTCTTCCCCGGATTCACTGGGAGTCTCAGCCAGCCAGTAGAACAGAAGGTTTATTAGAGATGCCAGGAACACAATCCAAACAGAGCTTGTCAATACAACCAGGACCCCTCCTGCGGGCCCTTCCAGGGGGCAGGGAGCTTAGACCCCAGCCCGGGGCTCCCTGCATTTCACCCCACAGCTCCAAGCGGGGGTGGGGGCGCAGGGAGGCCAGACCCTGTCTGCCCCTTCCCCCTCTTCCCAAGCCCGCTCCAAACTGAAACTGTCCAGCAGTCTCCCCACCTGGCTCCAGGAGGTCACCTGACTCCTTTGTTCTCCAACCCTTTAGCTATCACCTTGCAGGGGGAAGGGCCCAGGCCATCAGTTGCCAGGAAACAGGGAGTCGGCCATTCTCTGTGTCCAGGCCCCTGCCCACACCTGCCTTCTAGGGCTTTGTAACAATCATACACCCTTGTCCCACCACCTAGATACTCAAGCACTGCATAGGGGAAACCGAGGCACCCACACAGTACTCAGGGAAAACATTAACAACAGCCCTATTTCGTCACACGGGGGTATAGGAAGGTTCCGACATTGAGTTCTCTATGGACTGCAGAGGGAGGTGAGCACAGGATTGTTGGACCCGCAGGACCACCAGAGTCTGCAACATCTCAGTTTGCTGTCTGAGAAGTGCAAGCATCTCCTGCAGCACATCGCTCTCCTTTTCCTGTGCCGTTCACCTCTCACTCTGTCCTTGTCCATGCTGTCTGCAAGGGTGATCCTCCAGGCCCTGTGCTAGTTCTCTGACGCAGCACTGGCTTGCAGGATCTCCTGGAACATGTCATCCTGGATCCTCTTATTTCTCCTCCTTATCTGGCTCAGGCATTCCGCGGATGTGGAGGGGGAGCCATGGTGAGTACAGCCCTCAGGAGGGATGGGAAAATGAGGGGAGAATAAATAGCTCATTGGCACGATTATAGTGAGGGCCATGTAACTGAGTACTGGCACCACTTTCCACAGGCGGGGGTGATTTTAGCTGATACCTCACTCCTGAGGGTAACGGAGGCAGAGACAGCACAGCTGCTGCTGGCGTCCCAATGTTGCCCGGGACCGTATGCTGCTAGCCTGTGTACTGAAATGGTGCCTATTGAAGTAATCACTGAGTGGTGTGGGAAAGTGTCCTACCACCATGGAAAAAATAAGGTAGCCCTCCCCAGAAACCTTTGGCAGAGGATTGCAAACTACCTTCATGAAAGTTTCACTGAGAGCTCTACTGAGGATTCACGGAACACCCTGGTGTACATAAACAAACTGCTCCTCATAGTCCCCTGTGCCTAACTCTAGAGGGAAATGAAAAGCAGATGGCAGCTCTACCTCTCTTGGTTGTTCCACTGGTACTTCTAGCACAGTAAAAAAGAGTAAATCAATAGATGTGTCCTGCTACTTTGGGGGTGCCATCCCTGTCATTTCAAAGCAAACTGCATACTTACCAGAGGTTCTTTCCCCTGCATCAGGCTCGCCTGTCAGGACTGCAGCAGAGTCAAAAACACATTCTGGCTTGCTGCACAGCTGGATCATCTGTCCTCCATCCTCCTCCTCCTTGCTGTTCAAAGCAGTGGCCTGTGAATCAGGCTCCTTGGAAGTATCCACAATGCTCTTGGGTGTGGCGGTGAGGTCTCAGTTGAGCGTGGCATGCAGCAGGAGATCTGCAGCTCTCCACCAGACAGGGGTGAAAGTAACTTAAAGGACTTACCGGTACGCCGGCGTCCTCGGAGGGGTCTGTGGGGTGGCTCAATTGGAAGACTCAACTGGGGTAGCAGTGGCAGCCAGGGGCTCCAGCGGTGATTGAAAGGGCCAGGGGCTCCCAGGGGCTGCTGCCGGGAGCCCCAGGCCCTTTAAATCGCCGGCCTGGGGAAGCCGGTCCAGTCTGACACGGTGTACTGGCTCTTGCCGGTACGCCATACCATACCGTACCGGCTTACTTTCACCTCTGCCACCAGATCAATTGTTGGCCTCGCTGGCCTTCTGGTACTCCTGCTGTAGCACCTTGGCTTTCACATGACACTGCTGCAGGTCCCTGTCGTAACCCTTCTCCTGCATCCCTTGAACAATCTGCTTGTAGATGTCTGTGTTTCTATGACTCGATCAGAGCTGCACCTGCACAGCCTCTTCTCCCCACAAACCCAGGAGATCCAACACCTCCTGTGCACTCCAGGCAGGAGCGCGTCTGCAGTGTGTAGCCGGCATGGTCAGCTGGGCAGTTACACTCTACAATGGAGAGCTGCTAGGTGTGCTTGCTGAGCTGGGCAACCAGGAAAAGGAATTTCAAAAATTTGTGGGGCTTTAAAGGGAAGGGGTGCCTTCCTGTCTACCTCTGGGCAGCGGAGTTCACAATGCTGACCAGAGCGGTCAGTGTGGGGCATTGTGGACAGCTCCTGGAGGCCAGTAACAGTCGACATAAGTAATGCAGTGTCTAAACTATCACTGCGTCAACCTAATTACATTGACTGCCACTGAGCGGGTGTTATTAAATCGCTGTAGCAGGGCACTTACGTTGGTGGGAGTCAAGTTTAAGTGAAGATGCATCCACAGCTAGGTCAATGTAAGCTGCCTTGAATCAACCTAACCCTGTTGTGTAAACCAGGCCTTATTCTCTCTTCACTAAATATGGCCTCTCTAGTCCAGCGCTGAAGCACACTGGCAGTACAATAGGGAAAAGTCTGCCCATGCTGCAGCTTGTTCTGTGGCTCTATGACTTCATAGAATATCAGGGTTGGAAGGGATCTTAGGAGGTCATTTAGTCCAACCCCCTGCTCAAAGCAGGACCAATCCCCAATTTTTGCCCCAGATCCCTAAATGGCCCCCTCAAGGATTGAGCTCACAACCCTGGGTTTAGGAGGCCAATGCTCAGACCACTGAGCTATCCCTCCCCCCTACTTCAAGCTGTAGGGCTGTCAATCTAACATCTTTCACAATTTATCTACCTAAAACAAGTGTACATATGAGCTGGCGGCTTAAACAAAATGCTGAACTCTACCTATAACTTCGCTAAGGCAACGCTATAAACAGTATTTTTCATCTTTTGTTTCTTGTTAAGAAGAAACTATTTTAATACCAGCAGAGTTCATTTCCTTGGCTGCAATTGGAAGTGCTGATTGCGTCAGTGCAGTAGAGCAAAAATGAAAGAAGGAGCATTTGGTAGTTGATCTTTTCTTTTGGACAAATGTACTCAAAGGTCTCCAGAATTACACTCTGTTCACAGGGCCACCAGAAACAGAAGATAGTAGAGCAGAAGATCATGGTATGTATCAGCCTATATATGCAGACCTTTTACTTCAGTTCAGACATACGGCCGATCAAATGGGAACAGTGGAATTAACCAAGGGAGTTTCCTCTGAATTGTACTTTTTTCTTATCCTCAATCTTTGGTTAGGTATTTTTACTATGATTAATAGAGCCTCATGCCATTGCAATCCAGACAACACAATTAAGATGAGGAACTCCAATCCACATCCTGTATCAGCACGGTTTTCGCAGTTCCCCTTTTATCAAATGTGAATTTAATGAGATCTTTAAAGATCTGTCACCCAATCTGTGACCACTCCCTTCTCTGTCTCCATGGCCTGATTAAGACACTGTAGTGGTTCTTGATAGCTCAGGGCCCATTACATTTCTAGCTTCATTTAATTATAGGGATTATCTTGCAAATTCTTGCTTGTTTATTTTTGGGAACAATGGAATTGTATTTCCCTGTGCATCCATTTCTGTTCTGCGATAATCTCTTTTAGTGTTGACTGGTAATTGACATTTCCATATAAACATATATGTTTATGCTAACCCATCCAGACACTGAATGGTGCAGATGTGTAAAGTATTATTATTTAATTATTACAAGCACCAGTTGTACATACCCGCTCTGCCAGTAGACATGTTAATAGGCACACATAGGGCTGCATCTTGCAATCTTTACTCAGACAAAAATCTCACAAAAATTGCAGCATTTGGCCCATAATAGCATATGCTTTGTAACCACATATCTGGCATGCAAAGTACATGGTAAGGCAAAATGGCATATACCTTACTTGGGGCCCATTGAAGTCAATAGGAACTTTGCCTGAGTTGGACTTATAGGATCATACCCTTGTGGCCTGAATTTCACAGGGGCTTTGCCCTTCCCCAGATCAAACCATTCGTGTCACTATTCTTTCTGCAAAATTACTTTATTTTAATTCTTTTCATATAAAATATAAACACATAATGAAACAAAACATATATACACCATTATCTCCTATCAATTGTCCCTAGTGAGCAGAGACAAAGGCCGAGCATACCAGGACTGAAGACGAGCACTGGCGAGAGTGCCTTTTGCAAATTCATTCATCTGCATCATCAGACTCCTATTCTGTTGAGTACAAAACGTCAGCAAAGTCCCCCAAAGTTGGTTTTTTTAAAGATTATAGCACGATAGGCAAATCGCCAGTTCCTGTAACTTAACTTGATTGTCATATGCTTCAAACCACAGAAAGAATATGTCTGTGTTCTGAAAAATTCCCACTTTAAAATTTGGAGCTCATTCGGTACAACTGAAAAAGGGAAGGCCAGGGTGTTCTCATCCCTAAAGTCCACAGCCACTTCCTCCCCCAAACTCCCTACTAGAACAATTATTTAATATATGGTTTGACCTAAAGTAGTTTAAACTGCATAGGAGTGTTATGTGAACATGCTCTCACAGCCATGTCCACACTCTCCACCACCAGGGCAGATGGGTGTTGCAATGCATGGAATAACAGGAAGCATCAGGCAATGTACCTTCTATTCATATTGCTCACATTCTATGGAAGTAGCCGGGGCTAGGCCAAACCTTTTGAGCAGCCTACATCCTTTTACCCATAACTCTACTCAAGTTACTACAGCTAACGGTTCTGGTCAAATGAGGGGAATTACAATACTGTGAGGTTTCCAACAGATCCTACATGCTGAACCCACATGAGTGGAAAATATGCATTCAGAGTTAACATTGACAGTAACCAGCAAATTGCCCCTTGGAGGTGGGGGCAGGTCTCGATTGCCATGGATTGGGGGAGGAGACGTAGCTACCAAAATCAGTGGCTCTGATTGTAATGCCATGTAGAACCCTGTGCACCTCTGTGCCATCCCCACAGACAGCCATCCCTTTTAAGTTACTGGCTGCCTACACTACCCCATTCCCCTAGTGGCACTGGAACCTTGCTGCCATTGGCTATGTCCTTTGTGCCTGCCCTTTAGCAGGCTATCCGGCAGGGTGAGGATGGTGAAGGGTAATGCGACTGCACCAGCGGTAATTCCCACAGAGACTGTCCACTTGGAAATCTGCACATTCCCTCAGGGAACATCCTGTACCACAGAGAGCAGTTCCACTCCTTCATATCTCTGTCCCTACTTCCTATGCTAGCCCAAGTTGTGGAGTTTGTGAATGGGCTTCTGTGGTCTCTGAGGGCCACTGTATAGCAGGGGGAAGTATATGGCGATAACTATTTTGAATTTTCAGCAAAGGTGACGAGGCCTCAGGAAAGGTGCTTTTTGTACATCTTTATTTTAAATGAAAATAAATACATTGTTTTAAACTACGTTCGGCAGATGTTGTGTTTAGGCGGAGTTTGAACACAGTTGTACAGAACAGCTCTAGCCTGATTTGTGACCATTACCACCACCATGCTTTTAAATAGTGCTCTGCATCAGTAGATCTCAAAGCACTCAGTATCATTATCCCCCCTTACAGATGGAGAAATTGAGGCATGGAATGGGGAAGTGACTTGCCTATGGTTACCCAGCAAACCAATGGCAGAATCAGGAACTGAATGTAAGTCTCCAGAGTCCCAGTCCAGTGCCTCTACACAAGGCTGCACTGCCTCCCTTGAGGATGCAAACTATATCTGCCTCTTTTAAAATGTAGAGACAAGGTGGGTGAGGTAATATCTTTTATTGGACCAACTTCTGTTGGTGAGAGAGACAAGCTTTCGAGCTTACACAAAGCTCTTCTATGTTATTTATCTTACTATGGTCCTAAAGTTATAGGTCCTCCTGACTATGTAGAGAATGGTGGTATTGCAGCCTCTGCTTCAACGCCCCCGTATGTCCGTAATATCCCATGTCCATCCACTAAAGTGCTGGCATCTGTTCAGAGGCATTCATACCACCATTGCGATGTCACTTTTGAGAATGACTAAGCATGATGTCATCCACCACTGTGTCATCCTGCACACTTGCAGTGCCATTATAGACAGTAAGTGCTGACATAGCAGCTGAAGGGGTGATTTTGGTCCTCCCACTGCAGTCCTACAATTCACAAGCCCACACTTTAGTACAACTTTGACACCTCAGAGCACTGACTCAATACCACTGAAAGTCAAGTCACTATTAGTTGCCTAAATAAGAATTTGCTGTAGGTGCCTAACTTTAGGCATTCAAGTTTGAACATGTTGTCCTTACCCTTTAACAAAAGGAAGAAGACACAGCAGACTGTAATGGTGTAATGGTGTAAAGACTATGTCTAGTGATTAGAGCAGGGCAGTAGGTTGCCACAACTCTGACTCTTGGGTTCTATTTACAATTGTGTACAATTGTGTACAACTTTAGAACCATCGTGCAGCTCATTAATCCCCTCTGTGTTTCTATCACCCAGCTGTAAAATAATAAGAGTTCCCTGTACCACAGAACATTAATTCATTAACGTTCATACAGTACTTTGAGATCCTCACACGAAAGCCATTGTGCAAGTATAATGAGTAAGTGTTTTATATTCCTTCCTGTCAAAGTAGCTATATTTCCCACTTAGCCTGTAAAGATCATTTACGTCAGTGATAAAAGTTTTCTGCCAATCATTGCCGAATCAATTAGCATATTCTCTTATTAGATTGAATGTGGTGGTGGAATCTAGTCCTGAATAAATTGCAAAAGAAGCACTGAGTGTTACTGGGTTTTTTAGCCTTGTGACATACAGACCATCAACTATGGTGCATGTTCTTTTTTTTGTTCTTTTTTTTTAAAGTACATTCAATTCACTCTGTACTTTCCAGTTTTGCTGTTCACTTCCTGTATATGTTCAGTCAGCTGACACTGAGTCATTCACTGCGGATTAGAAGAATTTTCACAGAACATCTGCAAAAACTATCAACTACATGAGAAAAACGACATCCATAAATGTATCCACCCCCCATTCATAAACTTTCACCAAGTTGCAAAAGCTTTGATCTTCATGACAGGCACTGTAATCCCCCACAACAACAACAACATCATCACAAACGAAACTCACTTGACAATTTCCAAGAATAACAGATAGACTCAAAGACTTTAAGGTCAGAAGGGACCATTATGATCATCTAGTCTGACCTCCTGCACAATGCAGGCCACAGAATCTCACCCACCCACTCCTGGAATAATCTTCTCACCTATGTCTCAGATATTGAAGTCCTCAAATCAAGGTTTAAAGACTTCAAGATGCAGAGAATCCTCCAGCAAGTGACCCATGCCACATGCTGCAGAGGAAGGCGAAAAACCTCCAGGGCCTCTGCCAACCTACCCCAGAGGAAAATTCCTTCCCGACCCCAAATATGGCAATCAGCTGAACCCTGAGCATGTGGGCAAGACTCACCAGCCAGACACCCAGGAAAAAGTTCTCTGTAGTAACTTCGAACATCCCACCATCGGGCCTATTTACCATTGATAGTCACAGGTCAATTAATTGCCTTGATCATGTTATCCCATCAAACGATCCCCTCCATAAACTTATCTAGCTTAATCTTGAAGCCAGATAGGTCTTTTGCCCCCACTGTTTCCCTTGGAAGGCTGTTCCAGAACTTCACTCCTCTGATGGTTAGAAACCTTCGTCTAATTTCAAGTCTAAACTTCCTGATGTCCAGTTTATATACATTTGTTCTTGTGTCCACATTGGTACTGAGCTTAAATAATTCCTCTCCCTCCCTGGTATTTATCCCTCTGATATATTTAAAGAGAGCAATCATATGTCCCCTCAGCCTTCTTTTGGTTAAGGTAAACAAAGCAAGCTCCTTGAGTCTCCTTTCATAAGACAGGTTTTCCATTCCTCGGATCATCCTAGTGGCCCTTCTTTGTACTTGTTCCAGTTTGAATTCATCCTTCTTAAACATGGGAGACCAGAACTGCACACAGTATTCCAAATGAGGTCTCACCAATGCCTTGTACAACGGTACTAACACCTCCTTATCTCTACTGGTAATACCTCCCTAATGCATCCCAAGACCGCATTAGCTTTTTTCACGACCATATCACATCGGCAGCTCACAGTCATCCTGTAATCAACCAGGACTCCGAGGTCCTTCTCCTCTTCCATTACTTCCAACTGATGCATCCCCAGCTTATAACTAAAATTCTTGTTATTAATCCCTAAATGCATAACCTTACACTTCTCACTATTAAATTTCATCCTATTACTATTACTCCAGTTTGCAAGATCATCCAGATCTTCCTGTAGGATATCCCGATCCTTTTCTGAATTGGCAATAGCTCCCAACTTTGTGTCATCTGCAAACTCTATTAGCACACTCTCACTTTTGGTGCCGAGGTCAGTAATAAAAAGATTAAATAATATTGGTCCCAAAACTGATCCCTGAGGAACTCCACTAGTAACCTCCCTCCAGCCTGACAGTTCACCTTTCAGTATGACCCGCTGTAGTCTCCCCTTTAACCAGTTCCTTATCCACCTCTCAATTTTCATATTGATCCCCATCTTTTCCAATTTAACCAACAATTCCCCATGTGGTACTGTATCAAATGCCTTACTGAAATCAAGGTAGATTAGATCCACTGTGTTTCCTTTATCTAAAAAATCTGTTACTTTCTCAAAAAAGGAGATCAGGTTGGTTTGGCACAATCTACCTTTTGTAAAACCATGTTGTAATTTGTCCCAATTGCCATTTAACTCAATGTCCTTAACTACTTTCTCCTTCAAGTTTTTTTCCAACACCTTGCATACTACAGATGTCAAACTAACAGGCCTGTAGTTACCCGGGTCACTTTTTTCCCCTTTCTTAAAAATAGGTACTATATTAGCAATTCTCCAGTCAAATGGTACAACCCCTGAGTTTAGAGATTCATTAAAAATTTTTGCTAGTGGGCTTGCAATTTCATGTGCCAGTTCCCTTAATATTCTTGGATGAAGAAAAAATCCTAGTCTCAGATTTATTTTTAAGACATCATTTTCATGAATGAATTATTTATTCAGTTGCAGTAATCCTGACACATCTTTTTTAAAAACAAAATTCAGTATATTCTATGGGCTGATGACGACACTGTGTAGTGCTGGGTTTGGGGGAGAGAGGGCAGACCAAAAACTAGTTTCTAAATCCAGAGGGAAAGATGGGATGGTAGCTCTCTGGTGGCAACTTTGATTTAGTTGGGGTTGGTCCTGCTTTGAGCAGGGGGTTGGACTAGATGACCTTCTGAGGTCCCTTCCAACCCTGAGATTCTATGACTCTATGATTCTGTGAACTTCAGTAACGTAGAGGACCTGGGATGGTAATCTTGGTATTTTCCCTGCGGTTTGGAAGTACAGAAATTTACACATGGATAACTTTTGACAATGACTGAGTTAAAGAGACAAGATTAATCTCTTTTATTGGACCCACTTCTGTTAGTGAGAGAGACACGCTTTTGAGTTTACACAGAGCTCTTTTTCACGTCTGTGTAGCTTGAAAGCTTGTCTCTCTCATCAACAGAAATTGGTCCAGTAAGATATTACCTCACCCACACTGTTTCTCTAATATCCTGGGACCCACACGGCTACAACAAACACTGAATACAAACTGGGTTAAAACAGTTCTGTCATTTTTTTACATTTTTGGATTTTATAGTGCTAATTTTACATCCTAGCTGTTCTATGCAGACTAAAACTACCGCAGCCTGAACCAGTTCCCCCCTGTACTGTCACCAGTCTATTGTGAGCGGACCCAACCACTGGCTCCCACGCTTCTAAGTAAACCAGGTCTGGGCAGAACTGGCTCACTATTCAATTAAAAAGCAAACATCTTAACACACTAATTAACTGAGCTACCAATCCAACATTAACACAAGCCTATTAAGTGATCATACTTTGGGGCTTGTCTTCACGTACATCGCTACAGCGGTGCAGCTGCACCAGCAGAGCTGTAGCGCTCTAGTGAAGCTGTTCCTACGCCAACGGGAGACGCTTTCCCGTTGACATAGTGCTGTCTACACTGGGGGACAGGCTGGATTTTTCACACCCCCCCCGAGTAAGGCAGTTATACCAATATAAGTCTGTAGGGTAGACCTGGCTATGGTGACCACCCACATTCCATCTCACCAGCTCATTAATTATAGAATTCAAAAGAAGTGCCAATGCTGCTGGATTTGAACAACATTTTTTTTGAGGGGAATGAGGCATGTTCCTCTTATGCTCCCCAACCTTCAGCCCAGTTTTGAGACTCTGTCGGGGACACAGGTCATGTGTGGCTCTGAGGGACATTTTGCGATCCTCCTGACCATCTTCCAGTTTGTGCTGGATGGGATATTTCTTTCCTTCTTCAGCTGATCGGGTGCTTGTGAACTGGAGGTCTGCAGTCAGCTGCAGAAGCAACTGGAAAAGAATGTTTACTTTAAACCAGCCCTACAAAAGCAGCTTCTCTATGTTTTTTATGAAGATTAACAGGACTTATATTTCTTTAGGATGTAATCAGCATTAGTGCAGTAAAGTGAAATACATTTCTGATGCTATTGCTTTCACTGAGGGGACAGGAAACTGTTTCTCAATAGTAAATAGGAGAGGCAGTGTGATTATTGAGGTATTCTAATAAACTGTAGATATTTTAATTTGCCTATGTGGGGGAGAACTGCATGAGGGTGACCTTGAGCAAGTCACATCACCGCCCTGTGCCTCAGTTTCCCCATCTATAAAATGGGGATAATGATACTTAAGTCCTTTGAAAAGCACTTTGAGACCCACTGATGAAAAGCGCTATACAAAAGCTGGGTATTATCATTATCATCAGTGAATCAGCCACTGTAGAAGATATAGTGAAGAATAGACCCAGAGTCTGACATGGTGTTCTCTGACTGCCAAATGACACCACTGTCACACCTAGTAGCTCAGAAATTAAAAGACAAACTGAAACGATCCCAGATTCTGATCTCAGTTACCCTTCTATAAAAATCCAGCGTAATTCCATTGATATAGATGGTGTTACTTCGGGTTTGCACTAGAGTAACTGCAATCAGAATTCAACCCAGGAGATTTTATTTTCATCTCAATGGCACCCAAAACCTATTTACAGTGGGCATGTCCCTCTCCTGGCTATGTGCATACAACACAATTGCTAGTAACAACACTCCTGATAAGCAGGGTGAGCAGACAGCAAGCGTGAAAAATCGGTACGGGGTTGGGGGTAATAGAAGCCTATATAAGAAAAAGCCCCAAATGTCGGGGCTGTCCCTATAAAATCGGGACATCTGGTCACCCTACTGATAAGGTCAGCAAACTTATTCAACCTATAATTTGGAATGGCCAGTGCTTCTCTGTTTGCCAAAAAAGGAACAATCGGATTCACCCACACCACTGCCCCCTCCCCAGCCACCAACCCACCTAAGAGCTCTCTGTTTATTTTTGTGCCTGAGACACCACATGTTCCAGCCCACTAAAAAAAATTCAGGTTTAAGAGGGGGCAGGAAGAACACCCACGATCCCTTTCCTGCTAACAGAAAGTGTCTGAAACTTGAGCCCCCTCCTCTGCCCTCACACACACCTACTTCTCCTACTCTGCCGTAACCAAAATACCTTGGGAGGGGACATTCCCTTCCCTCGGATGACACACAATGTGCAGTTGGTGTGTTGCACTATGATAAGCACTGCAAATGTCATCCACATGCACAAAGAACTGATGAAAAAAAATCAATGATGAAGGGTGAAGTTTAACGGGTTGCAAGTCACCCCCCATCGCCAAACTAGAGAAGCATGATTCTAGCTTCTTTTACCATGTAAATCAGGAAGCCAAGAAATGTCAATAGAGGCAAAGTGGTGTGAAAACTGAGTATATGAGATCAGGTTTAGGTCTGAGCTGCCATATGCGAAATAAGTTCTTGGTCGCTGTTGGCAAACTGAGTGATGGGGGGGAAAAATCACACTGCAGCGTGTGAAAAAAGACAAACTGACAAACCCAGCTTTTGTTCTTGTTTTGAATTTACTTACATTACAGGAAAGGGTGACGGGATGGATCACTTGATTACCTGTTCTGTTCATTCCCTCTGAAGCACTTGTCATTGGTCACTGTTGGAAGCCAGGATACTGGGCTAGATGGACCTTTGGTCTGACCCAGTATGACCGTTCTTATGCTCTAACAGAAGTAAACGTCCACAAATGGGAAACTGACATTAGAGCTAGTCAAATGTTTTTGAAACAGCTGGTTTTTGACTAGTTAAGTGTGGTCCAAATCTTTCAAAAATTCTAAATTTTGATGAAAAAAAATCACCATAATTTTGCATTAAAACATTTCTGAGTTTTTTGACCAGCTGAACTCAAACATCATCTGTACAGTAGCAATGGTCACATTTTTTAAAATGAAAATGACACATTTGCACAATTGTGCTAATTTCACAGTGAAAGTCCTCAAGGTTCACTGATGGAAAATGGCTTCATTTCATCATAGATCAAATTAATAAATGTTTGCAAAAATATCAGTTTCCACACATGGATATGGTTCCTAGGAAATGAAAAGTGGTATCAGTTTCCCAGGGTTATTTCCCTTGAAATTCACATTGGTATGTTGTAATTCGTTCTTGTGAAACTACTACATATCTTCTGAAAAAGTAACAGCAGATAGAAACACAGTATTAAGTACAAGGTAAATATACAGTGATTCAGCATTTCTTATTATGTAATCACAGATACCAGTTCAAATAATACAATATTCGTGGCAGTCTCAGTGGGGGAAAAGGAATGAATGCGTATAGAGACTGATCTACCCTCTGACTCTTAAAACTGATCCATAAGGATAGAGTTGCATTGAGTGAGGAGAAGGGGGCAGTACTGGAAAGCTTGTATCTGTTCTATGGCCAAATACAGGATTTCAATATCCAGGCCTGCAGTAACTTCATTTTAAAATTTGGGGCCAGATCCTCAACTGGTGCAAATCAGCAGAGTTCTGTTGACTTTAAGTGAGCTATTCAAATTTTTACCAGCTGAGGATCTGATTTTGTTTAAGTATCACTAGTAGGATGACACGGAACGTAACTCTTTAGGACAGGAAAATGTATAGGCTCTGTCCCTAATAAGTGGAAAGACTCATTTACTTCACTGAGGTTTAGATCATGATCTTATAAAAAATTGACTGTCACACAACATATGAGACATAGGCCATTTACAATTTTCGTTATTAAACTGAAGAAACCAAGTAATTTCAGGAGACTCCATTAGGGATTATGACTTCAGTTGTTTGGAAAACGGTGGAAATTAACATTTGATATTTCTGTGGTGCTTTTCATTCAGAAGGATGCCCCGGTCTTTTCTCGGATGCATGGAAAGATATACTTTCAGACAGACTTATTAAAGGTAGACTTAGAATGTCAATTTGTAACAATTGCCATCTTGGTTGATGAATCATGGATTGAACTGGCAAGGACCAGAGTAAAACACAGGAGCTCTGCTAGATGCTGTAACAGACTTGTAACCTCCACAGATAAGCACAAAGTGTAACTTCTAGCACACACTCATCAGTGGGTTACACACTTCCTCTGCTCAAAGGAAGCTTGTCCTGAGCATCAGAAGTCCACAGTAGTTTGAATCCTAGGCGAGCCTCTACTTATGTAACATTTTCCATCTTGGCCAACAGGC
This sequence comes from Macrochelys suwanniensis, assembly GCA_033296515.1. Lineage (NCBI taxonomy): Eukaryota > Metazoa > Chordata > Testudines > Chelydridae > Macrochelys > Macrochelys suwanniensis. The sequence continues at coordinate 99,327,260 of CM065777.1, forward strand.
TGGACACTGAACCAGGGATCTCCAGAGCCAAAAGCAGGCATAGCTGTAGCTTGAATTAATGAGCCAAAGCTTTGTATGCTAGCAGCATAATCAGTCATGTCCTCTGCAGACCAGGCACAGAGTGGGGCCTGACAGACACTCACCAATGGGTTACATTTACCCATGCTTGAATTTGGCTATAGACATAGAAAACCAGTTTTAATTTAGGTGTTTATAATGTAAATACCTAATTAAAACTGGTTTTCATTAAAAAACACCTAAATAGTTTTCATTGGAAACATTATCCTTGACTTCCCTCCTAAAAATTGGATGGGGAGCGGGGTCAGTGCAAAACGGCTTTCTTGTAAGTGTAACTACCTCTAGCTCCAAACTTAGGTGACCAGTAGAGCATGATTAATAATAATGTACTCATATAAAAAGTGCTGTGGTATCTTCTAATGTTCACAAATGTCAAGACCTCAACTTTATGTATCATCTGAAAAGTATCACTTGCAACTAATTCCTCTCAACACCATTCAGGGGCTCTAGTTCAGCACTGACTAAGAAAAGAATACTACCTACTGAATCATTGCTTCCATTACTTCATTATTCTCTGCAGCACCCTGGAATTTCCTCCAAAGTCTCCCATCCAAGTACTTAAACAGGTCCAAACCAGTTTGTTTTCTGATGTTTGGCAAGATCGGACAACCCAAGGTGGTACATAGCTAAAGGCAACAGGATAGGTAAGGATTATCACCAGTAATGAACTCTGTGATTATTTGATAGAGAATAAAGTTCACCTGCATGCAAAAAGCACTTTCAGTTCTCTACAGTCTATAAAAGTTGCTATTTCCTCAAGAAGATAAGCAAACTGAAGGTAACTGGCAACTCAGTCCCTCTCTCTGGCTGGCTAAAGTGGAGTACTGCTGTTAGTGTAGCAACACATGCATTTTTAACTCCTCTGCATAATAAAACAGAGATGTTGTCATTTTTGAGGCCAGAGTGCGGCAGCATATTCTGCTGTCAACCTCTTCCATCAATTTGGAGTGAATTAATAATTATAAGATCTAGGTTTTATACAGGTCTTTTCTTCAGTAGATCTCAAAGCACTTTACAAAGGAGGACAGGATCGTTATTTCACAGATGGGGACACTGCGGCACAGAGAGATGAAGTGGCTGGCCCAAGGTCACCCAGCAGGACAGTGGCAGAGCTGGGAATGCAACCTAGGTCTTCTTTGTCCTAGTCCAGTAGCCTCCCAAAACCAAAAGACACAATAGGCACTAAATATTAGACAAGCAGTCACTCCTCATGAAGGAGATCCAGTCACATAAATAATATTGCTACGTATCTTTAGAAAATGGAAAGTAAGGTCACTCTTTGTTAGTGCAGGAACCCAGACAGAGAAATCAGGTCCATGTGTTGTGGGAGGAGAAGCAGGGCCGGCGCGCCCACTAGGTGACCCTAGGCGGTTGCCTAGGGTGCCACGATTTGGGAGGCAGCTCGCTGCGGCTGCCTCCCACCTCCTGGCTCCGCGGCTGAGCCGGGAGCCAGGGGGGCAGCTGGCCGTGGCTGAGCCGGGAGCCAGGGGGGCAGCTGGCCGTGGCTGAGCCAGGAGCTGGGGGGGTGGGGGGCAGCTGGCCGGGGCTGCCTCCCGCCTCCCGGCTCCGCGGCTGGGAGGGCTGAGCTGCTGGCCTGCGGGGGGTGGGGAGCCGCCGGGGTGGGGGGGGACTGGCTGCCGCGGCGGGGCGGGCGGTGTTAGCTGGGGGCGGGGTGCAGGGCTGGTTGTAGGAAGTTTTGCCTAGGGCACGAAACTTCCTTGCACCGGCCCTGAGAAGAAGGGCTTGTCCTGAACAAGTAACTCAAGTAACTAGATCCCCTGATGCTGGCCAGAGAGCTAATGTATCCAAGCCCCAGGTGAATCACTCCAGTGCAAGAGGACTCCTCTGGTGATATAGTGGCTTCTGGGCTGCCAACTGCTTGCTGACAGTGTAGGTGGGGTGACTGCAAGAAGGGAACATGGCCGGGATGCCTCTGTGCTGCCTTAGTACCCCGCTGAGATTTCAGCCAGTTGGGCCATTAGCAGCTGGCTTAAGCAAGACCAGCCCTCCGTCTGCTCTAACTTATGCTAGGGGACTGGCCATGCATGCAGTGGCCCCAGGATCTGAGAAGTGCAAAGTGAGCTTTACACCATTTTTGCACACACACATCCATGCAACCTGCTCTGTATGTAGTTTGGCCAGGCCTAGGGATCTCTCCCACAGAATCCAATGGAAGCAATCATTGTATTTTGTGTGCTCTTCTGAGCGTGTGTCAGGGGAGGGTTGTCACAGCTGGCCCTTATTTTCCTAGGAGGTCTATGGCAATTGTGATTGTTCTTATTTCACTGGAACTTCTACATCTTCCTTAAGATTCACTTTTCCTGTGATGCCTAAAGAACACGGCCTATAAATAACAGTCAAGCTATCTAGTGGACTGTTATATAGTGGCACAGAGCTAGTCTACCCAAAAACTTGCTCATAGTCACCTTGGCCTCCATTCCCTGACCCACCACCATTTTTTTCTACCCACCAGTTGTATCTTGTCATTTTCCAAGGCCCCAATCCTACAAAGACCAGTGGTGGATTATCCAATGGGCTCATGGGACTTGTGCCCAGGGCCCAAGGCCAAGTTGAGGGCCCCAGAAAATGGGCTCCCCAGCCCTCAGCAGAAATCCGCCATGGGGTGGCAGAAGCCTGGAGCCCTGTCAGAAGCCATGGGGTGGCCCAGCACCCCAACCCCAGTCCCCAGAAACAGCGCCGGGTGATGCGGGGTAAGCCCCAGTGCCCCAACTCTGGTCCCCGGCATCAGAGTTGGGTGGGCAGGGTGGGGAAAGCCCCAGCACCTGGACCCTAGGTGTGGTCCCAGGACTGGAGGAGCTCTTGCTCCCTGCTGCAGCCCCAGGGATATGGCAGGGGGAGGAGGAGGGAGACAGAGCTTTTCTGGTTTTGGGACTGCAGTGGGGGGGACAGAAAGAAGCGAACGGGGGCAGGCAGGGCTGCAGTGAGGGGGTGGAATGGGCCAGGGCTGCGGTGGAAGGGGGAGAATGGGGGCAGGGCCATGGGCGGGGCCATGGTTTCAGCACCCTCCCCTCCCCCACCCTTGCTCTGGCCCAGGGCCCCAGGACACCTTAATCTGCCTCTGAGATTAACACATGTGCTCAACTTTACACACAGTGAGTAATCCCATTGAAGTCATAAAAGTAAGCACATGTGTAAACCTTTTTCAGGATTGAGTCTCAAGACTGCAAGCCCTTTGGGTCTGGAACGATCTTTTTCCTACATATGTGTACAGCACCAAGCACAAAGGGGCCCTGATCTCTGACTGGAGCTTCTAGGTGTTACTATAATTTGGCCATACCTAGCAGAGAACTCAAATAGTTCATTTAAATATTAACATTAAATGTGTATACTGCAATGAGTACATACATTTAAAGATCTCATTTTGTTTTGTTTTTAGTGTAGTAGGTCTACTCTGCCTTTCAGTGGTATATTTCTGCTTCAAAACTCGTCTAGTACCATTCTCAGAAGAGAAATTGAACAGAGTTCTTCATCTTATTTCATATCTGGTGTAGGTAGGTGCAACTCACCTAGGGTCTATGGAGATCTTACACCAGATTACAATGGAATCATTGTCTGAGATGCTTACTGCAGTTTTAGGTCATAGTACGTGTATCATTTATAATCATGGGGAAGTCACTAACCACGTTTTGAAGGAATCAAAGTGCTCAATTTCCAATTGAATTGGCTTTCCCATGGACTGTCTTCCAACAATTGTACTTTTGTGCAAGTAAAATTTGCATAAGCAAGTTTGAAGTCGTTTAAAGGTTTTCCCTCACCAGCTGCTAAGATTATGGCTAGAGGCTTCCTGTCAAGGAAACATTTAGTCTGCTTTTGTCTTTGTTAGTCAAGTCTGGCATTCCCCTCTTTAGAAAAAAAGTAGATATTGTGTAAAAAAAGAATGCAAGCAAGCAAGACCACATATATATATAGATACTCATGCCACAAAGCATGAATATCCACCGGTGTGTGCAGTGGCCTGAAATATTCACCACAATGCTTACCACTTCCAAAGGCCATCCATTTCTAAGAAAATAGTAGCTTCCGATTGCCAGATGTCATAGGTCAGCACAATATGATGTGAAGAATATCACATGCACTTTTTTCCCTGCCCAGCTAAGCCCATAATATAACGTGCATTTTCACTGCATATATCAGCTAAGGAACAAACATGATGTGCCAGCAACTTAAATCTTATCTGCCCTCTCCTCAAACGGCTATTCCTGCAAGTGACCCAGATAAGCCACTTTTTGGGTGATGCCCATCATGTGACCAGGGTGAAGAAAAATGGTTGCGTGTCAGCAGTTGCTCCTAAGCAACAACTGATCCGTTCTGGCCACTGACAGTGATGAAGAGAGGGGAAGGCTGACCAAGATTTAAAAATCTGGAGTAGAAAATTCATCACTTTTGGAGACCTACTGTCATAAATGTAAACATTTTATGCTTTCATATATTGGGGAAGCAAGAGGAAAGGCTGGGGCAGTTTGACCTCATTTCTCAGATTAGCAATTCTTATTGAACAATTTTCCTTCTGGACATATGTGCATACTAAGAGAAAAGCACCTGCTGTCTGTAGCTGCAGTGGTAATGCGAATGACCTCCCACACTACCATGTAACTCCACTGAATGGAATTATTGCGTAACATGTCATGGTATGTAAGCCACAATATGTGCATTCACAGGTGAACATATACACACACCATTGAGCTGACTATCCTAACATCTCACAGGCAATGCCTATCGACTGGCAAATGCACACACTGAAATGTATGATTGTATTTGTGGGGCAAGATTTTCAAAAGTGGCTAGTAGAGGTGAGTAAGCAGTTCTCCCTTTGAAAATCAGGTCTCTATAAAGTTGCCTAAGTTGGGCATCCAAAAATTGAGGCACCCAGAATTAACAAGTCGTTTTTTAAAACCTTAGTCAGAAAGTAATTATTTTAATTAAAAAAAAACCTGTTAATGGTTTTATTGTTTACAAAATGCAGCCTACATATAATTTTCTAAACAGGACATTGGTCCTTTTTATTTGTACACATTATTCAGTTACAAGATTATTTTTGAAATTGTTCATTACCTAATTTGGCGGTGGTTGTTTTTCTTTAGAAATCAGATCTGCTGTCCTGATACTGCCACTCCAGGAGGGAGTTAAAACAACTCTTCTTCCGGAAATGTTTAATAGAATGGTGTCTTGTTACATATTAAGTAGAAGGGATAATGATTTGGTGGGAGAAGAGAATTTATATCCTAATGCCTCTGCTTGTAGGAAAATAATTCCATGGATTTGGAATCCACTTCAGCCTAACGGATTGCAATTTTCATCCAAGATATCCTATAAATGTCAGTATCCCACTAGCTAACTAGAGTGAGCATGAAGTCTTTGTAAAATAATAACAATGGCATGAGTTAGCCTCTAAGGCTTTGGCCACACAATTTTTATACCAGTATAGCTGTGCCAGTCAGGGGTGCGATTTTATACTAAAATATTTTACCAATAGAACCCATAACGTGGATGCAGTTATATCAGTATAAAGGTACCTCGTACCCATATAGATTATTTCCCTACCCATAGGGGAATAGTTATATCAATATAAAGTACCTTTATACCAATATAAATGCATCCACATTAGGGTGGGGTTGTACCACATTAGCTATACTTTTGTGCGTAGACAAGGGCTACAATTTCCAAAACACCTAAGTGACCTATAGAAGCGACAAAGGGTCCCGTGGCACCTTATAGACTAACAGAGGTATTGGAGCATAGGCTTTCGTGGGTGAATACCCACTTCGTCAGATGCAAGCAGTGGAAATGTCCAGGGGCAGATGTGTCAGTTAGGGGTGTGATTTTTTTGCTGACATAGTTATGCCAATAAAAGCCCCAGTGTATATGCACTTGTACCAGCACAAGGTGCTTTACACCGGTACACCTTATTTCATTTCCTGAACTACAATGAGCTCTACTTGCATAAGCACTATTATCTATCACTACCTAGACCTAAGGGGTTTAGAATCATGTGACATTCAGAGATTGGATCCAACCCCAACAGATTGATGTCCAATCAGGGACTGGGAATTGACCAGGTTGTGAAATATGGCAAGCATTTTTGCAGCTTTAACTATGTCAGCATAGTTAAGTAACAGAACTTAGCACACACAAGGCCTAAGATGCTTTTGAAAGTGAGGTACTTTTGAAAATCTTATTGTGCAAAGATTACATGTGGTTGGTTTTTGTGACCAGTTTATCTGGCATTGGGATGTTTCAGTGTATGCGTATCTGCAAAGTGACCAACTGATATTTCATAGATTCATAGGCCCATTAGATCATCTAGTCTGACCTCCTGTATATCACAGGTCATTCAGTTTCATAGAATTAACCCTGTATTGAACCCAATAAGTTGTGTTTGGCTACAGTATAACTTGTGTGTGGCTAGAGCATATCTTCCAGAAAGGCATCCAGTTTTGATGTGATGACAGGAAGTGGAGAATCCACTCCTTGCCTTAGTAGTGTATTCCAATGGTTAATCACCCTCACTGTTCAGAAATTATGCCTTATTTCAAATTTGAATTTGTCTGACTTCAGCTTCCAGCTGTTGGCTCTTGTTATGCCTTTCTCCTCTAAATTGAAGAGCCCTTTAGTGCCTAGTATTTTCTCCCTGTGAAAGTACTTAGATACTATAATCAAGTCACCTCTCGTTGGTAAACTAAACAGATTGAATTTTTTAAGTCTCTCACTGAAAGTCATTTTCTCCATCCCTCACATCATTTGTGTCTCTTTGCTATACCCTCTCCAATTTTTCAACATCCTTTAAAAAATGTGAATGCCAGAACCATACGCAGCAATCCAGTATTGGTCTCATCAATACTGCATACAGAGGTAAAATCACCTCTCTATTCCTACGCACCAGTTTATACATCCAAGGCTCATATTAACCTTTCCAAGTATCTAGAATTTGAAGACCATAGAATGTACAGTAGATAGTGTGACAGTCCCTGGAGTACCCAGGACTGTGAGTCATCCTGTTATGCTCTGCCGCAAGCATGAGCGAGTACTGCTTGTGGTAACTGGATGCCAGATCCCTAGCACCACCAGACTTTCAGTCACTGAAGCACTCTCTTCTAGGTCACTCCAGCCCTGTCTTTGACTTGCAGATTAACAAAAGGCGCACCCCAGTCCCTTGAAGTGTTCCTCTGATATCCAACCCCATGACACTGGCTACTCACAGAAATCCCGGATGCTCTGTCCCCAAAGGAGCATTGTGCCCCAGTTTAACCATAGCCCACCGCTCTTGTATAATACAGCCCTTGTAATGAAACAAAAGGTTTATTTAGGAAAGGATAGAGATTCTACTAGACACAGGAGAGTGATGGAGACAAATGGTTACAATTCAAAACAAAATCATAAAACATGAACTAGGACCGGCACCTTTCCTGTCTAATAACGTATGTATCCCACTCCCCCCAAAGTTCAGTCCATTGCAGAGCTACTTAGGAACCAGCCGTCACACCTGGGGCCAAGGAGAGGACCCCACATGTGGCCGAGGCCAAAGATAGACAATGTCAGACACCTCACTGACAACTGTCCTCTGACCAGATTTGACAGTGGTCTGCACTTTGCTGATGAGGCTGCTGCAAATTGGCCTGGCAAGCTCTGTACCCAGTAAGAAGAACTGAATGACTGCAGAGTGCCTCTCCCCACTCTGTGTTAGGTTATGTCTACAGTACATCATCCACAGCGGTGCAGCACTGTATACACCAACATAGCACTGTATACACCGGCGCTTAGGTCAGTATAACTTACGTTGCTCAGGGGTGTGAATTATTCACACCCCCGAGCGACATAAGTGATAATGAAGTAATTTATAGTGTAGACATAGCCTTAGACTGAAACAGTTTTTGTTCACAGACAGGGTGATCCCCTATCTGTTATATGTTCCCCTTGTTACCTCCAAGTGGTTTTGAGCAGGTACTCAGCATTTACTGTTGTTTTTATGGATTGGTCTAAGTTTCATTTGGTCAGTCTGAAGGGATATGAAGGGAGCAGGAGACATTCTCTCAGTACATGGTAATCACTGGGGAGAACAGTGAAATACTCAGCACACAAAAGGCAAATAACCTAATTTTTGATGTATTTGACCAGTCTTTCTATTGCCACAAACTCTCTTGGGGCTTGTGCTCTTTGGGGCTTCAGTCTTGCTCAATCCCAGATAACACTGATATAGACAGTGCTAGAGCAAGACAGCAGGGGAGCAGAATAGGTTATTAAAAGCACAGGAGAGACAGGGTCCCTGTTCGCAGTCCTGTTGCCCAGGCCCACCCCAGTCCAGAGCAGCTGGGAGCAGCCATTATAGGGAAAGGCCAGCTTCACCCCTGTAACTCCTGGGCTTGGAAGGATCATAATCAGTGGCTCTAGGGGAAAGGTTCATGCACAGTCCTCTCAGATACAAAAGCTGTGGGGGGATGGAGCATGCTCAGTGAGGATGGAATCTTCTGAGATTTTAGTTGTTAAACATTACGTCTCTACTAATCATGTGCAAACTCTGATTTTGCAAAGGCTCATAACTTGGGCAAATTTGGATCGATTTTAATAGGGGTGGCCAAAGGCCAGAGCCGGATTTACACCTTACACCCCCCTAGGCACAGCATCGTCAGTGCCCCACTCTCTACCCACCTACAGCTGACCTTTGTGTTTTCCATAAAAAATTAAACTTTTAACCCACTTTTAGCTTTTAGGTGCCCCTAGAATGCCGGCACCCCATGACATGTGCCTACTGTGCCTAACTGGAAACCCAGCCCTGCCAAAGGCACATTCCTAACACATCCCTGCCAAATTTCAAGCCTCTGCTCCAAAGCAAGGGAGCACTAGAGCTGTTCAAAGAAAAGGTTACCAGAATTTTTTCACATGGACAAAACAATGTATTTTCTCCTACCCTTATTCTCAGAAACAGCGGAACGATTTTGGCTGAAATTTTCCAAAAAAATCAGCTTTTCAGGCAGACACCTTACATGGAAAATTTTAGTACAAAAGGTTAAAGTTTGCCAAAGTTATCAGCAACTGAAACCAGTTTTATAATGGGAAGTGCTGGGCAACCTTAATAATAGGCGGCACTGCCAGCCATGCCTATAATTGCGAGTAAGGGCTGCAAATCATTTTTTGACATGTTAATTTACCCCGCTGGGATTCATTGTCTTGGGCATCTCCAAACAATAATCAACACGGTGCTTTAAAATGATGGTGGCCGCCAGTGATAGTTGGAGTCTGGAGTAAAAGAACTTCTGCTGTTAAACTCTAAGTAAACAGAACCCGCTGCAATGTCACTTGTTCTATAAGACATTCCCACTGTAAAACAGGATGACTGCTATGATCCTTTCTTTGTTACGGCCAGACTGTAGCTGGTCCTTATACAGCTGCACAGGAGTCAGGAGAGCACAAGGAACCTTTCTTATGCAAGATGTGTAAGAGGCAGCCAAAAATGCAAGGTGAGGAACAGAGACTGCTCCCTCCCTACATCCAGAGGGATGCAATCTACCACAAAAGGGGACAAGTGAAGGCCCGGCTATGGCCTCATTCTAGCCCACAGAGGAGTAGCACATAGGGTGAGAGTATGCTGCAATTGCACCACAGAAGGTGTGTAGCAGCAGGAGCTCAGGGACTGTCTTTTTGTCCAGTGCTTGTACACTGTTAGCACAATGGGGTCCTGGTTCATGATGAGGCTTCTGGGCACTATTTGCTACTACTACAACTCCTAGAAACAACGATGGAGGAATTCTGCCTCAGAGGCAGTGTATCTCGGCTCCGCACAACCGCTTACTCCAGGCTTTGTATAATTTGTACAATCACGCCTTTAATGACCATGTTACAGGGCACCTCTTGAGCCATATGGAAGTTGAGAAATGGTACCTTGAACAGATGATCTGGTAGTATCACAAGAAGAGTCTGAAGCTTATCACCACACTTTATTTTCCATCACTCTGAAATGAATCAGGTTACTGCCCTGGCTGTGTGTTAGCTCTGAATCACATTAATTACTGAGCACAATGCCTGTAAACCCACGTGATACACAAACGTGGTATTTTCTTGTTCAGATTGGTGAGGGCTAATGCAGAAGCAGCGATGGAGAGAATTGAAAGTTCAGTTCAGTTTGGATCATTTTTGTTAGTGTAGTAATAGTAGCAATCATTTAAGCAGAATGAATGCACACAACATTTCACAAATCACAAGGTGTCAAAGGGTTCATGGGGCAGGGTCAGAAAACCCATTGCTGAGTGCATCAAAAGGGAAAAGTGTAATTGGGAAATTTATGGAGATGACTTCTCCAAACTATGGAGTTTCAGTCCTCAGTGTGGGAGAGCTCCAAGATCACTATTCCTGTCATTCATGTTTGGTTGCCTCTTTCACCCTGGCATCTGGCCTCCTTCGTTTCCTCCCCCACCCTCATGTCCCTGTATTTGTTTGGTGATGATAAAACCACTGATAAACACAGGAATTACATTGTACATTCTGCTTGGCTAAGTTACTAATTCAGTTAGAATCAGTTTAAACAGGAAATCCATTCTGATCTTAAACAACGAGGAGCCCTCGTGGCACCTTAGAGACTAACAAATGTATTTGGGCATAAGCTTTCATGGGCTAGAATCCACTTCATCAGATGCATGGAGTGGAAAATACAGAAGCAGGTATCTTACAAAGTTTTGCATTTAGGAGCTGCTCCCTGATGACTCCCATCTTCTTGAAGGTGTGTGGAATAGTGTGGGGGGTAAGAGAGTTCTGTGTGGGGCAATCCGGATGCGGGTAGCTCAGTGGGAGATCTGGATGCACAGAAGCTCATTGGGGGTGTAACGATGCTGGCTTTGGTGGGACCCAACTGAGAGTACCAATTCAGGACAAATTGCTTAGAGCAGGGCAATCACAGCTCCAGGCTGATGGTTCTCCACCTCTAAGGCACACCAAACCGCTTCCCCTATTCCCTTCTCTTTCCCATCCCATGCTCCTTCCCTACCTCCTTCCCACCCCATCCTTCGTCCCCACTGCCTCTTTCCCTCTGCCCCCGCTTCTCCTCTACCCTGCTTCCCCATCCCCTTCTCTTCCCCATCCCATGCCCCTTCCCCACTCCTCCATCTCCTCCCCACCCCACCCCCTTCCTTCCCCACTGCCTCTTTCCTCCTAGCCCCAGCCTGCTCCTGCCATTCCCCACCATAGGCACTCAATGTTGTACAGAAAACAGGATGGCTCCCAGCACACAGAAGGGGAGCACAACCAGCACTAGGACCCAGAAAGTGCCATCTTCTGAGCAGCATCCTCTTTTTTCAGCTGGGCAGCTCTGCGCTTCCAGAAAGGGGGGGGGGCAGTGGCATGCGACTCCGTGTGCCCCCACGCCTCGCCTCTGTTTGGGGGCACTGCCCCCCAAACTAAGCCCATGGGCATTCTCAGCTGCCACCCTCCCCCCCCTTTGCTTCTCGATCACTTTTGAAAGGGAAGCAAAGAAATCTGCAGGATATCTGTTTTCATTCCCCCAGGAGTACCCCACACAGAACCCTCACTGCCCAGTGCCCCCCCACAGACCCACTCCCCCATGCCCTTCCTTCCCCCCAGCCACACACCCCGGCTTGCTGGAAGTGACTATGTCCATGCATGGACTGAGCCTGCAGCACTGCTGGGGCCGGTCAGGGATCCCTCTAGCCCCTCGGAAGTGACACAACCAGCCAGGACAGAGTGGGAGCCTGGCCTGCCCCAGAAAGGCTCCCTCAGGACCCACATGCCTGGAGGGGCCCAGCCCACCACTCATCCCCCAGGGTTAGGCAGGAGAAGGGGATGAAGAGGAGTGAGCGATGGGTGTGGTCTCATCTGGGCAGAACCCAAGCAGAGCGGGTTGGAGAGGTGGGGCCACAGTCCAGACACAGGGGCCCCTTTTGAGTGTGGGCCCGGCGCCATGGAGCCACTGGCGCCATGGTAAACCAGGTACTGGTTTGTACAGCACCTAGCACAGTGGGATCCTGGTCCATGATTGGGACTCATGGGTGTGACGACGATTATAATAATGTGGGATCCCATGAATGGGGTAGCATGCTGAGATGCTCCCATCTTCTGTGTTCTCAAAATCATCTGCAACAGCTTTTGCTTCCCTCCACCCACATATCTAGAGGAGAGCACCAGGCTAATAGTAATTTACAGCAGGCAGTTTGTTGGTTGTGGTTTGTAGCAGCAGCAATTATAGAAGTCAGGGCATGTAACAAGACTACCAAAACATTCCCTATTTGGAGATGGCAGGATTTTACACACAAATCTCTATTTTAGATCAGAATAAAGGATATTATTAGTCTCAGCAATAAAAACTGTCACTGTCAAGATGGTGAGCCTGATTCTCCTCTCTCTGACACTGGTGCAAATCAGGAGAAATTCCATTGAACACAATAGACTTAGGCCAATGTAAAACTTGGTCAAGTGAGGTCAGAATCAGGCCCACTGGAGTTGATTACATTGAACCCATATATGTACAGCAAATACCTGATTTCCCCTCAAAAGGTTTATTTCCTATAAATTAACAAAACCATGGCACTCTTGTTGTTTCATTTGGGAATAAAGTGCCGTAATTCCCATCCACGTCCAAACATCCTTCTTCGGAGGATTTTTCTTGGGGACATTCTGATTGTGCTGATTCAGGATGAATTCAGTTCTCACCATATGACATAATAGGCTAGATTTCCTGGACACTCATTTGGGCACGTTGTCGTCGCTGGTTATTCCCCGTGCACAGGATATGCCTTATATTCGGGAAATGTCTTTCCTTAACTTTTGAAAGGACAGGAATGAATTGTGTTTCCTTATTGCCGTAAAATGTGTCCACATACTTGAACTTTGAACGTAACCCAGGTTTATTTAACCAGTTAAAATACAAGCTCTTGGGCCCAAAATGATACCAGTTCTAGGGCAAAACACTAGAAAAACTGCTTTGCCGGTCTTGTCAGGGATTGTCTGTATCTCCTAGATTTACTTTGAATTAGGCTTTAGAGTAAGCTTTCTGGGTCAGAGATGTCTTTGCACACTGATTAAATCAAGACTGAATCTCTTTTGAAATGACAGGCTATAGCTCAAACATATGTTAAGGGTAGAGCTGGTTGGGAATTTGTTGAAAATTTTGTTTTTGTTGGATTCAATGCTGATTCATTAAAATGGAAATGTTTTGCGGGAAGATTTGGTTTTGATGAAACTTCCATTGGGAAGGTCTCTTAGGTTCAGAATGGACTTTCTGGTTAAAAAGAGCAACAGCCCCCAGAAGAGACAACAGGCCTGTAGGAGAACCAGGTTTAAATCCCTACTCAACCTGATTTGGAGGAGGGACTAGAACCTAGGTCGCTTACCTCCCAGGTGAGCACTTAACCAGGTGGCTTCCTTTCAATCTCTCCTGTTGGAGCTGTTCCACATCTCAGGTGAGTGCCCTAACCACCTGGCTTTTCAGGATGGGTCTCTCTTTCTCTCTCTTTCTCACCTCGAAAGATCTCAGCTTCATCTTGATCTAGAATGGGAGAGTTATTTGAAATCTTAAATTTTTTTGAAGGGTGGTAAAACAATTTCCCACCCAGCTCTAGCTGTGGGTTTGCAGGATGCAGAAATGATTGGGTGAGGTTCTTTGGCTAGGGTTACTTAGGTGGTCAGAATGGATTATGATAATGGATCCTTCTAAATGGAAACTCTATGAATGTTGTGTGTGTAACCTTTCTGCCCGTCAGAGTTGGCAGCAACAAGGGCCGGGTTCAGTATCCAGGCGTTCCATTCCAATAACACAATGCAAAACCGGCTCGAGCCCCCACCCAGTGACCTGGGACAAATATATACCACCACCCCGGGCGCCTCTAAGAGGCAATACTTCCCCTCTCGCAAGCACAGAGTCTGAGTGTAGCAAAAGCCTTTTAATGACAGCGAGAAACAATGCGGCATTATGTTGGGGAAACACCACAAACAGGATTCAGAAAACAAACCATGCATCAGAAGACCCCCCCCACCCCCAAGCAGATTGGGCTGTGTCCTCTCCCTTTGGTTCTTGAGTCCAACAACCCAAAAGTCCAGTCCCAGAGTTCAAAAGTTCATCTGCAGAGCGTTACACCCCCCCCACCACCACCCCGCAGTCTGGGTGGAAATGGGGAGGGGAGAGGTAAGGGGCACCTTACATGACTCGAAGCTGACTGCCCCACCCCTCCATGGGGCTTCGCTCTGCTCTGCCAGCCGTCCCATGAGCCACTCTCCTCCACCAGCCGTTCCGCAAGCCATTCCAGCTGTCCCGCAAACTGCTCTGCTCCACCAGCAGCTCCACTCCACCAGCCATCCTGCAAGCCGCTCCAGCTATCCCACAAACTGCTCCACTCCGCTCCGCTCCACCAGCCGTCCTGCCAACTGCGCCGCCAGCCGTTCAGCAATATATCTTCCGGCGCCCCCACTACTTAACACAGTGCTCAGTGATTTCAGCTCAGCAGCCTGTAACTAGACTCCTAAAGAACTCAAAATTAACTCTGATATTCCACAGTGGAGAGAGAAGAAGGTGCAATTGGCATTTAGGGTCCTCAGAAGAGGCCTATACCACCAGGTACAAATACCTATCCCTCCCCAGCCTCTCTCAATTCACTGGGTTTTTGGAACCCATGTCCCTTGCCTAGCGAGTGCTGCTTAGTTGATGGCGAGTCCCTCCATCATAACAAAAGGCCAAGTACAGTTCCACTGTCCTTGAGTCACATAATTAGTATAACTGTTTATTCTTCCTGACCCAATAACCGAAAAACTGGGGATCCTACAGCAGCCAACATGACCATTTGGGCTACTATGGGCTCACACTAGGCGGGGTGGGTGTGCCTAAGCAAATGAGATCAGCCCCTGAAGTCCACAACTTGCCATAACTCACCACCAGATGTCAGGGTGGAGCTCATCCTGACTCTGTTTACATGTGCTACTTAAAAAAACCAACAATAAGAATATAATCTTCATCTGGAGTGCATTAGCAGAAGACAAACAGTTCCACACTGCCTAGAGGAAAAGCAGCAAGATGAATCAGGGGAAAACTGTAAATTACACAGGAGGAAGGGGAGCACCACTAATGGTTACCCTAATGTGATCACTTCAGATTCATAAAGAAGGCCCTAAATAATTCCATTTCTGAGAGTTTTGATGAGGAGACGGGGCTGTTTCCATCCTGATAGAGGCCTCACTGATTCTTCCGCATTAGTAAGGAATGATACAGAGTCATTCATACATATATTCACAGAGCATATGGAAATTACCTAAAATAGTGTTGTGTGAACCACACAAAAAAATTAAAAAAAATAAAACATTGCAAAGGGGAGCTTACTGATCGCTTAAGAAATGAAAATGCAAAGGAAAATACAATGGGAAACACCAGAAAGAAGTAAGAAAAAGTTATACTGAATCTTCACATTCAGGTTATATAAACAGCATTTGCTATAGCACAGAATAATAGCTGCCAGAGAAACCAGATTTCACCCTGAAAGGTGACTGGAAAGGACTCAGGGACATTCAGCCAAAGTGCTAAAGGCCAGGGCTACGTATGACCAGGAAACCTGAAAATGCCAAAGAGGCAACAAGCTGACCTGTCTAAGGAAACTCATCCCATTTCATTATGCTTGTGGAGCTGTACAGGGAATGGGAGACAGAACAGACAAGGCTTTTATTAGCTCTGCAACTTCCCAGCTGGATCCTGGACCCAGTTTTCTTCCCTGATTGGGTTGCCTCGACCTCGCAAATTATTTCAACCCTAAGGCTGGAGTTACTCCCTCAAATGACCCTCTCATCCAAACAGATGGATCTCTCTCTGGTTGCCTTTTTGTCTAATAAAAACAAGAGTTTGAGGAAGGGGACTCTCCTCCCTTGCTAGCTTTTTCAAGGTAACTCCTGCCCCTGATCACGTTATTTGCTACACTGGGCTGGCCTGGTTGGTTGAGAAATGCTCCCTCTTCATCCACTCTGCCACTGATAGAGAGGCATTTTTGGCCCGGTGGTCCCTCTTCTCCTTCAGGGAGATGTGTTTTCATGCCATGGAATCCCTTTCAATTTTTGTCTATGACTGAGTGGTATGAGTCAATTATTGCAGACCCCTCATCCATATTAATGTACTGAATGTGTGTCCTTGGACCCCATTTCCATAAACCTAACTACCCATACAATTTTGGTTAGTGGCCATGTAATATGGGCACTGCTAAGGAGGAACTTCCTCCTTCAGAAGAAGGGCTGGTCTTTGGGGCTGCACAGTGCAATAGATTCACAGAGCTGTCAATGCCAGAGGCAATTTTAGGCTGCCTAAATAGCTTGATTTGCTGACAATTCCTAACCCTATATCTTTGATCTGATGATGTCTCATAGACTATAGTCACAGGATGAGAGGTGTTGAGGTCTCATGATGTCTGGTGAACAGGTAGGTAGGAAACCCAGAAGAAAGCAAAACAGTGGTAACACTAGGTCACACTTTAGATGAGACATTGTCTATAATTCGCCTCAGTTGCCCATTTTCTTATTAAGGAAAATGTTCTTATTAAGGAAGCAGCAAAGCTGTTCACTGAAGTGAGAGTTCTCTCTTGGAATTCCTGATACTATTTTGGAGCCCCCAACTGTGATTTGGCAATAGAACAGCCACCCCAGCATGGAAACTGATATAAAACCTAAAACAACATTGGCCCACTCTAGCTAAGGGACAGTCAGTTGCTCTGTGCAGTTGCGGGGTGTGAATTGCTAATCATCCCATTTTGAAAAGTTAGGCCCATCTCTGTCAAGAACCCACAACCAGGGAATATTCTCCCTTCAAATGTTTGATTATTTGTATTGCAGCAGTGCTTAAAGCTCACAACTTACATCAGGGTCCCATTATGATATACAAAAACTCATCGAGAAAGTTAGTTTACTTAGATGATACGCTTTTGGGGGGACAGAGATCATTTTTAAAAAATGTTTGTACAGGGCCTAGGACAATGGGGGAGGGGCCTCTAGATACTACTACAATACAAAAAATAAATAATAATAGCCTCTACACTGAAGAGTTTACACTCTAACTTAAACAGAAATGACAGATAAAAGTAGGAGAAAGGAAATATTATTGTCTCCACTTTACAAATGTCTACACTTTGGGCTGAGGGTGTGATTCGCTGCTTAAGGAGAGATACTTGCACTAGCTCTGATCAAGCTAGTGTGCTAAAAGTAGGGTGTAGCTGCAGCAGCGTGACCGGTGGGAGGGCATAGTCACCTAAGTACACACTCAGTGTCTTGGACAAATATAGACTCAGGGTGGCTAGCCCCTCATGTCACTAGTACTGCTGTACTAAGCAGCTATTTTTGCCTGCTAGCTCAATCAAAGGTAGTGTATGTATGTCTCCTCAAGCTGGGTATTACACCCCCAGCTCGAAGTGTAGACATACTCTGAGGCACTAAGGCCCAGGTCTTCAAAGGTATTTAGGCACCTAAGGCCTTGTCTACACTTAAGACGGCATGTAGAGCAGGTGTAGCCACACACCACAATAAAAGTCAAGCTGTGTCCATGCTGCGATGTGTAGCTACATGTAGCAATGAAAGGCTCTGGCAGTGGGCAGACAGCTGGGAAAGACTCTGGCAACATCCCCCCTGCCAGGGTCTTTCACTGCTGAGGGGAAAGGCTCCAGCAGCAGGACAGTACACTGTTAAAAACAGCAGTGTAGACATGGGGGGTACTGCTTGGGTGTGTAGAGAGCCATGCAGGGTATATGCCCTAGGGTTCTGGCATATACTAACCGAACCCTACTAGCCTAAGCAGTGCCTCACCATCTACACTGTTATTTATACCTGTGCTGGGGGGCATGCAGTGCCTGAACACTGTAGGTGCAGACCTGCTCTAAGTTACACTGAAATCAATGGGAGTTAGGCATCTAAATACTTTTGAGGATCAGAGTCTAAGAGATTAACTGACTTGCCCACGGTCACAGAGGAAGCCTTGGCAAAGCTAAGAACAGAACTCAGAACTGAGTGCCAGTCAAGTAGCTTAGCCACACACCCCTTCCACTTCTTTGACTAGGTATCTAAATCCATTCATGGCATCTTTTTAGATAAATCTAAAAACATTTTTGTTGTGTGTTGCGCTGCTTCTTTATTGCTGGTGGCTTGTTAGCTTTTTCTACACTGGCTCACATATTACATTTGGTTATTAATACTGAGTCATGTTTCTCTGTTCAAAGTGTAAAATTTTAGCTATATATTTTTGTGCAACTCTCAGAGGCCTTTGAGCTTCGGGTGTTCATATACCACAGTGATGGCTTCCATCCAGAACCCTAGGTGGAAAGATATTATTATTTAGAATGGTTACTATTTCCCAAACTTCCATAGTGTGCTGGGGGGAGGGGAGGAAGATGAGCAAAGCACAATCCAGTGATATGAGCTCAGGATTAGGGACCAAGGAATGCCCTACATTCTAATTTAGCCTCTAATGCTGACTGGGAATCCTGAGTTTATTTTATTGTATTCAAATGAGTACAATGGAAAATTCGCAAAACAGTTTAGCTCTTGCTAAGTGGCGGCGGTGAGTTTGGTAATTTTTACTCGTAGTAACTGACTCAGTAGTAAGTACCAGTTCTCTGACAGATATTTTAGGGATTTTCCTCCCTCCTTCTCCCATTCATAGTCAGGCACGTCTCATCAGCGCTCTTTGGTCAGGACAAGCAGTGAAGCAGCCAGATGACCCCTGGAAGTCATGGATGCTGAACTCAAGCATGACTTCAGGCTGTGGTATTGCAATAGAAGGAATTTCCTTCTTTTCCCTCTCACCCTCTTCCTCCCTTAGAGATGAGTCACAGGTTTTCTAAGACTGTCTGGGGCATGAAGAGTCTCTAGAAGGGCTGGCTAATGAGAAGGTTATTATAACCCAAATGTATTATTAATTATTATTATAATAATTATGTGTATACCATAGTTTCTAGGAGCTCTGGTCATAACATCATAGAAATGTAGGGCTGGAAGGGACCTCGAAACGTCATCAAGTCCAGACGCCTGCACTGAGGCAGGACCATGTATACCAAGACCATCGCTGACAGGTGTTTGTCCAACCCGTTCTTAAAAACCTCCAATGATGAGGATTCCACAACCTCCCTTGGAAACCTATTCCAGAGCTTAACTACCCTTATAGTTAGAAAGTTTTTCCTAATATCTAACCTAAATCTCCCTTGCTGCAGATTAAGCCCATTCCTTCTTGTCCTACCTTCACTGGACATGGAGAACAATCAACTGCAGTCCTCTTTATAACAGCCCTAACCATATTTGAAGACTGTTATCAGGTCCCCCTTCAGTCTTCTTTTCTCAAGACTAAGCATGCCCAGTTTTTTTTTAACCTTTCCTCATAGGTCAGGTTTTCTAAATCTTTTATCATTTTTGTGGCTCTCCTCTGGATTTTCTCTAATTTGTCCATATCTTTCTTAAAGTGTGGCAGCCATAACTGGACAAAATACTCCAGCTGACGTCTCACCAGCGCCAAGCAAAGCAGGACAATTACCATCCGTGTCCTATGTATGGCACTCTTGTAATACACCCCAGAGTAACATTAACTTTTTCATAATTGCATCACATTGTTGACTCAGATTCCATGTTGTGATCTACTATAACTCCCAGATACTTTGCAGCAATACTACTGCCTAGCAAGTTAGTCCTCATTTTGTAGTTATGCATTTGATTTTTCCATTCTAAGTGTAGTTCTTTACACTTGTCTTTATTGAATTTCATCTTATTGATTTCAGACCAGTTCTCCAAATTGTCAAGGTTGTTTTGAATTCTAATCCTGTCCTCCAAAGTGCTTCACAGCTTGGTATCATCTGCAAATGTTATAAGCATACTCTCCACTCCTTTATTCAAGTCATTAGCAAAAGACTGAATAGTACCAGACCCAGGACTGAACCCTGCAGGACCCCATTGCATACATCCCCCCACCAGTTTGACAATGAATCATTGATAACTATTCGCTGAGTATGGTCTTTCAACCAGTTTTGCACTTGCCTTATAGTAATTTCATTTTAGTCAGCTGTACAGAACCAGAACAAAAAGATAGTCCCAAATGAATTCCTGCTGTGCTGTTGGTTACGGTACCAGTCATTCTTTGCTAGGAAAAGACCTGTACTATAAACACAATGCCTATCCATAGCAATGTGCAGCTCACCTTTAAGCTAATCAAGGCTAAGAAGATTATTATACATGTTTAGATATATTCATGGTTTGTAATAGCAATAATGACCTCTTGTCTTGTCAGGTATTTCCTAATAGTCAGTGACTTCACTGTGAGCCCAGCACTCCTATTATTCAGAACAGACAGGTAATACCTGACAGGGTCTAAATAATTTTCTGACTCATACCCATCTTCACTCTTCCTTCCCTCCAGGGCTAAAATTGAAGGGGAGCAGTGCCACTTGCTGCTGCTTCTTGCACATATCAGGTACACTGGATAAACCACACCTCTAGGTCTGCCCTGCTTACCAGGTAAATCACTTAGGACTAGATCCACAAAGGAATTTAAGTGCCCAACTACCATTTAGGTGGCTAAATCCAAAATGTAGATTCTCCCAAAGGCCTGCCCCCCTCAGTTGCCTAACCCTGAAGGCATCTAAATTCTCTAGGTGCCTAAGTTTCTACAGGTAAAAATTTCTAGGCACCTAAATTTCTGCTGGGGGGCATGAGCCCAGTGGGCTTCTCAAAGTAGGCATTCCCCTGCCTCTCTCATCTAGGGGGCTTGCCTACCAGATTGGACCCTACACAAACCATAGCTAGAGGAAGACCCCACTTTTACCCTATCTCCCAGCAGTTAGAGCACCCACCCCCCCGGATGTGGGATTTGGGAAATATGGATTCAAGTCCCTCTTCCAAAGCACACAGAGGGTGGACTTGAACCTGGGTCTCCTGCATTATGAGTGAGTGAGCAAAGGTCTTTGGTTATTAGGGGGAGGGAGGCACCACCACTTCCTCAGTGTTTTCTGAGAAAGGACTGTGTTGACTAACTCCAGGAGAGGTTTCATGGCTGTGAATCCCAAATAGATAGCCCAGAGTTAGGCACCTACGTCTCTTTGTAAGGCAGGTTTTAAGCCCCATCCGTTACACTGGCATTTCCTACTGGCTAGGTTAGGCAGCTGCCTGCTCATCTTGCTGGCTTTTCCCATTCTTAGGCGCCTAACTCTCTCCATGCCTTCTGAGGGGAGCCTGTGCAAATAACTCCAGGCTGTGGATTACACTAGGCAGCAGGGCACCTTAAAGGTAGAACTGCAGTGAAAAAAGGTAAAATAAATCAGTTAGTTTAATCTAGAAGGGGATTACCCTTTTCCTAAACACAGCCCTGACTCAGTGAATACAGGGCAGAGAGAAGGGGAGGGCATATGGATGCCTGAATCCCACTTTCCTCCTTAAAAAATCCACTTTTCTGTGATAACATTCCAGATTTTGGGCCAGCTACAGCAAGGTGCTGAGCAACCCCAGCTCCCAGAGAAGTCAATGGGGGGTGCTCAGTACCTTGGGAGGGAGGAGTTCTGTGCTTTGGGAGATCAGGCCCTTTATTACTACATGACATTCCATTGTGCATAATTCTGTTACCCTTCTGTGTGCCTTTAGGTTGTCAGCTTTCTGGGCAGGAACCTGTTGTTTGTCCTTACACAAACAGCAACAATGAGTGGCTGCTTTGTTTATGGTATGTTAGAAGGTGGCTATTGGGATTTTCCAAGGCACAGTATTGAGAGTATTGCTTTAAAAAATACTTGGTGCTTATTAATTAACATGATATGTATATAGCCTGATAAATAGTCGGGAAGGAATTTTCCTCCAGGGTTAATTGGCAGAGGCCCTGAGGTTTTTCGCCTTCCTCTGCAGCATGGGGCATGGGTCACTTGCTGGAGGATGCTCTGCATCTTGAAGTCTTTAAACCATGATTTGAGGACTTCAACAGCTGAGTCATAGGTGAGATTCTGTGGTCTGCATTTTGCAGGAGGTCAGACTAGATCAGGAGTCTCAAACACGCAGCCCGTGGACCACATTCAGCCCGCGGAGTTATTTCCTGCGGCCCACCATAGGCGCCGATTCCACTAGCAGCCAAGCTCCAAACATTACTGAGTGTTTATATTTTATTAAAACCCCTCTTTGCATTACAGTTTTTAAAAGGTTAATACATTGACTTTTAATAGAATACTATATTTCTCTTCATTTTTTTTATTTTTGACTATACTTTTGTATCATTGTATTAAAAGGTTTCAGTGATGCGGCCCTCGGGCCAATTTACTAGTTCTCATGTGGCCCTCGTGGTGATTTGAGTTTGAGATTCCTGGACTAGATGATCAAAATGGTCCCTTCTGACTTTAAAGTCTATGAGTCTAAATATAACTGAATCTTTACAAAGAGATAGAAATTACAGGTCTCTGTCTCTCTTAATGAATGTACAGTGTTAGGCCCCAGTCTTCATATGAGTAACTTTAGTTATGTGAGAGTAGTCCTGTGGTCAATTGCATGGAACTATTCACCTGCGAAACCAGATTAAGACATATTAAAGCATTATAGACCCACGCCTAAAGCCCCATCCCCTGGAGTTATGGGATTACATCACAATCTAACCTTTCATTTAAACAAACAGTAAGTTTCTAAGTGAGGTTACCAAGCAAAGCTTGAAAATATGAACCAAGTATAACCAAAATATTGACGGCTGTTTGAGTGAAACAACTGAAACAATAGTTATGAATGGGGTGAACTGCCCATGCATCTTAATGGAGTGTCAACTCCATGACCTCCTGTTCTGGGGGACCCTGCTAGCAGAGAGCTTTGTGTGGCAAGAGAAGAGTGCGGTGGTCCTGGCCCACCCACCCCAGCAAATACATCCTAGCAGGTGGGGTAAATACTGGGAACCTCCATCGCCACCTGTACCTGTCTTGGGAATGAGAGGGAACCCACACCCATCATGAAAGAGAGGACAACTGTCATTCCTGGCAGGGGAGAGATGAGGGCCCCCATGTTGCTGCCCTCCTGTCTTTGCAGGAGGGAAGAAAGCCCCCATCAGTGCCACCCTAAGTGGGAGGAAGAGTGACCAGTGCAAGGGCAGGGCCATGAGGGCAGAGCTACAGGTGCCTAGGGCACCAGATTGCCATTATTCACCCTGGGGGAAGTTAATGGTGTAAATAAGGCCTGAGTTACAGGCACATTTGCAGGGGTGTATCTGTTGGTTAGGGGCGTGGCTTTGTACTGATGTAGTTATACCAGCACAAACCCTGGTGTAGATGCAGTTATACCTGGACGAGGGTGCCTTCCTGCACTGGTGTAATCCCTATTCATACCACAACGTACACACTGGGAAGACTAAACCGCTTTAACTATACCCGGGATAAAAAGGGTCAATTTTGGTGGTTAGACCAGGGCTAAAGGTTGGGACACGTTTCACCTACCGGGCACCTGACAAGCATTGCGTCATGTTTGTACTTAATAGGGTGACCAAATAGCAAGTGTGAAAAATCGGGACAGAGGGTGGGAGGGTAATAGGAGCCTATATTATATTAAAAAAGCCCCAAATATCAGGACTGTCCCTATAAAATCGGGACATCTGATCACCCTAGTACTTAATTAGTCCTGTCATTAAACACATGGCTGTGTGCGCGCGGGTGCAGAACAAGCCCCAGGTCACAGCCTGCCCCGGGGGGTTTGCCGCGTGCCCCGCGCAGCTGGGCCGTGCAGGGCGAGGGAGGGCTGAAGCCCGCGGGCCAATCAATCCCCGCCCTGCTGCTGCTGCTGCTGCGCGGAGAGGAAAAAAGGAATAATGCCCCAAAACGCGCAGCCGGCCGGCCGGCGCCGAAATGCCCCGCGGTGACTCACGCGGGGCAAGCCCCGCTGCAAAGGGCGAGGAATTTCTCCGGCTCAGACGTACCGGGCTGCCAAGCGGGCGGGCCTGGGTGAGCTGCCGCCGCAGCGCGGCGCCCAGTGGGGGCCGGCCTGCTCGCGCAGCGCCACCCAGGGGCCGCTCCGCCGCAGGGCGGGAAGGCGGCAGCCGTTCGGCGGCGTGTCACATGTCGGAAAGTCCCTGGCGCTGGGGGTGGAAATCCCCGCGCTGCTGGGGCTTTTTTCTCTGCTTAGTAAAATAGAAAGGAAAAAAACAAGAGTCTTTACTCCAGTTTATAGCCAGAGCAGCAGCTGCCGCAGCAGTAGCAGCAGCAGGGAGGGGGCGGCTGAGGGCAGCCTGATTCACTTGCAACCCCGCCTGGTCGGGCTTTCATGGCTCCCGCGCTTGGCTCTGCCCTGACCGTGGTGCATTGGCTTTGAGGAGGATTTTATCCGCCGCGCTGCGCGTTTGGAGCAGCCCTTCTGCAGCAAGGTACCCGGCTCTGTGCTGCGCTTGGCCATGGCTCTGCTTGCCGGCTCGGTGATGGCTGCTCCGGGCCTTGCCTTGGAGCACCGAGGGGTCTTGGGGGGGCCCTGAGCAAGGCCCCGGCGTGGATTTCTGGCTTGTTTCTGTGGGTGAGGAGGGTGCAGTGCACACGGGCAGACTCGCGCGGTGGCAGCTGGATGTAGCAGGTCGAATAGGGCTGTGTTTTAATGCCCCCATCTCGGATGGTTTGGTGCGTTCTTAACGTTAAAAACTTCGCTGGCCATTCCAGCACGTAAACACGAGGAGGCAAGGCGATTTGGAGAGCAGACCGAAGAAGGGGCCGGTATACGTGCAGTTACGCCCTGACACACCGCTGTGGTGTTGTAAGTTACATAATTATTGTGGACAGCTCGGGTAGGTAGTTATGAAAGACCTATTGTTCTGATAGTTATACGCGGTACGTTTTTAAAACAATTTGGTGGGTTATGGAATACTAACGATGGATGAAGAGAAGTGGATTGGCTGTTATCGCCTTGTCTACACTAACAGTTTTTTGTTCCTATTTCCCACCATTATAACGCCACTAGTGCAGTTCCACTGGTGGAGTGTTTAGTGTAGACCGGTTGCCACTGTCATTTGGGCCTTCACTGGGTCGAGTTCAACAACACAGTGGGTAAAACACCTGTGGGTTGTCTACACTGGTGTTCCCCACCATTGCTAGGTTGCAACAGTGAGAAATTTTGAAGAAAAACAACTTGCATGTACACATGTCAAATCGCCCAGTAGGGGGTACAGATCTGGACTGCAGACTGGGAGCCAGGGTCTGTTCTATTAAAACCTTACAGCAGCAGTATAATCAGGGCCGACGAGAGGAGGGGTGGGGGAAGCCAGTACAAATTACCGGGGTTCGGAAGGGGGCCTGGGGCCCGACTATGTTGCATATGTTTTTGTCTTTCTCGGTATTATCATTATTTAGTATCATTATTTGTCGATTGTGGGGGTTTTTTGCACATCAATACAAATCCCGTGTAAAGATTTTTAGCCAGTCCGCACTTGTGGGGGGTGGGGGGAATTTTTGTTTTCATCGGCGGCCCTGAGTATAATGTAAGTAAACATATGCTTAAACCTTCCATTTGCGATTTTTTTAAAAAAGCACCTCCTTGTTATTACTTAGTAGTTCCGGATTTCTTTTTGAAGTAAGAATCTGGCCTTAGTTACAGAGTGCATTAATATATACTACTTTTCACTTGCGTAGCACATTCCATCTGAGCCCCTAGAATGGAAGTTGCTAAACATTTATTAATTTGTACTGTACTTTATAAATATAAGTGAATCAAACTTCCTATTGCGCTCATGAACTAGGTAGGAAACTGTGGCAAGACAGGATAACTGAACACCGTATAAATTAATAGGAATTTTACATGGAAAGGGGAACATAATTGGTTGTTTACCTGTACCCAGTTCTGTAAAGTGTTCTTTCCTTATTGTACCACTTGCTGTAATGCATACTATGATACTGTATGAAGATTAAATACAGTTTAATTAAATACAGTTGATATATATCAACAATGACAATTTTGGGTATTACTTTGGATAAAAACTAATAAAAAATAAGTGTTACAGTAGTTAGCATTCAGAGATGTTACATTTTTTTAGGTAATAAGTGTATAAACCAAAAGGCTTCTAATGAAGTTGTTGGCCCGCCCATTTTGTTTGGACCTGGTGTCCCACATCCTGCTACCCAGTGGCCTAGGGAGGCCTCATTCTGGTTTCTCTGGTGTACTGAAAAGCCAAGCTATTATATATTTCTATTAGGTTTACAAATCCTGCTTATGCCTGACAACCAACTTTTCACCTTGAAACAATGCCCCCTCAGTCTGCTAGGTGAATTACACAGCCACCCATTTGTTTCTTTCACAATCAGATCATCATAGTGCACCAACAAGCCTGATCCAGCTAGATTTTGATTGCCTTGTGTGAGATGTTAAAAACCTTCACCTCCCATTCTTTTAAAATTGTTATTTGTTTAACGTTGACAATGTGCCATGCAATGTACAAGGCCCACACAGACCATCCCTTCCCCACTGAAGTCAATGAAATTTGAGGGTACTAGGTATCTGGCAAGATTGGCCTAATAATACCCACCTGTTATATACCACATTTCATCAGTAAATCTTAAAGTTCTTTGGTTGATAACATTATCCTATTCCCATTTTACATATGGGGAAACTGAGGCCGAAGGTGATTTTTAAATAATTTTTGGTTGCTCCTTTTCACAGAGTTCTTATAAATGACTTAGATCAGAATTTTTTATTTGTTTTTTAACACCTGAAGAATTTTCTGTGCTTTGGTTTCTTTATCTTATCTGGGTGTAAACTGTTTTTTGTTTTGTTTTTTAAATTGTACTATTTTAAACACTTTTTTTGTAGTTAAAGAATTGTTCTTTTTAAATTGACAACTAATAATCCTAAACCGCACAGACAGCAGTTTTCACATGTTATGGGAGGGGAGGGGGAATGCACTTGGAATAAAGGGGAGGTGGAAATCTAGTTCTGAATAACACACAGATTTAATTCACCTTTTTTAGTGATAAACAAATTGTGTGTTTCATTGTTTCTTAATACTGGAAAGATCCATTTCCAGAGCCAAGCTTGCAACACATAATCAGGTGAGGAGTCCTTATTCATACAAAAAATTCCATTGACTCAATGAGTCTCCTTGCGTACGTAAGGGTTTAATGGATCAGGGATTGGAAACTGCTGAAGAGGGTAAAGAAAAGTACAGCTGGGATTATAATATATAATACATTGATATTTTAATATTTTGTTGTCTCTCTCGTTCCATTCTTAACTTTAAAAATTAGTATGATGTTTAAAATAGGTGCAGTTCTACTCATGCTTGGGACTGGGGGAAATGGACAAGATAGGAAATGAGTTAGTTAACATATATTCTTTATAAAAACATCCAGTAGTGTGTATGTCTTTTAATATGCAGTCTTTGCTTATAAAAGGTGCCTTCTTTACATGTTCCAAGACATAATGGCCCTGACAAACAGGGCCGGCTCTACCTTTTTTGCCGCCCCAAGCGGCGAAACAAAAAAAAAGAAACCTGCTGCAGCAGTGCCGTTGAATCAAAAAAAAAATTAAAAAGCTGCCACAGCAGTGCCACCGAAGAAGAATTAAAAAAAGCCGGAGTGCCGCCCCAAGAACGGCCAGAGTGCTGCCCCTTCAGATTTGCCGCTCCAGGCACCTGCTTCCTTAGCTGGTGCCTAGAGCCATCTCTGCTGACAAATGGCCAAATCTCCCACCCCCATTTGTATGAGCAGAGGAGATGCTGCGTGGACAGAACTCCCCCAGATTGAGCGGAAATGGGGTATACAGCTTTTTCAGCATCAGACACCCCACCACTTCCACCCAAGACTCCATAGAAACTCTTCTAAGCGTGTCCACTGAGGTCTTCTGTCACAGATTCTTGGTAGGGGATGTACAAAGCAGCTCTGGGCAGAGCAGTTTGGGGCAATAATAACTGCTAGGCAGTTCCCTTCCTAGCTGTTGACCAGCTGCAGGGGAATTCTCACAATGGCAGCTACCAGAGCCAGGCAGATGTAGAGGGAGGCCAATATAGCTATGTGGAGGAGCAGTCTTCCATGCAGGATAACTCTGCCTCTGCAGATAGGGGGTTCCCTTCCTGGTGTATCTGTGAAATTGTAATACCTTTTCCCCCTGCTTACTCTGTGCCCCTCCAGGCTCTTATCACTAGAGAGGACAATTTCCTGACAGATGTGATGTTTGGTTTTCATTTGCCATTGGCCCCTCTCTGTTTGGCCCAAAATTAGAAATCACAATAGAAGTGTCATATTCTTTTAAGACATTTGATGAGAAAAGACTTGCTGAGTTCTCAAGCACTAGAACGTTTAAGGTGTATATGCATTTACTTTCCTAGAAAAAAAGTTAACTTTAAAACATCGAATGGGGTGAGCACTGAGAGAACAAATGAAAGTACATTGGATGTACTCTGTGTTCACACTTAGCTCTAGCCTGACACTGTGAAAAGACCTGATTTGCCTAGAACAAGCGTGAGACTCTGGTCCCCAGTGGAATGCCATTCATATCTATGGATTTATGTTCTCCTCGCCCTATCCAGTGTGATGAGGAAAGGGGCAAATGGTGGTGAGCATTACTTGCCCCTCAACGGAAAAATATTGGGGTTTTTGAGCAAAGTGGAAATGCTTCTTCAGCTCTGTTGATTTACCATTGAGTAATAATGGGCCTCTAATTCCGTACCTCCCCATCCCCACGCACACATGTATGTGCCTCTGCAATAATTCTAGCGTTAACATAACCTAAGGAATGTTCCTCTTATGTAGGTGTCTTATTCAGTACCAGGTGCCTGCCTTGTTAGAAATGTTTCATTTGCTACTTGGTTAGTTTTAAACATCATATGAAGTTATATGCCTGAGCTGGGTGCTAACATTACATGTAACTATTCTAGATGTCTGGGCGCTTTTTAATATTGCACTGCGCATCACATTGCTTTATGCATGCTCTGCTACTCATGTGTAAATCTGAAGTGGTCAGAATCCGTTTTCTCTGGCATGTGGTCAAGTTGAAAGCTTAAAGTGTGCCTAAAGTTCAGCAGGTTCACTGGAGATTACCTTGCTCCATTGTTGATTAGACAAAGCTCTTGTTGTAATTTCCCCTCCTCTTGATCTCCCCTCCTCTGCACCCCACTTCCATTTAAACTTCTCCTTTTAAAAGTTCTGTAATTTCATTATGAATATATTCTCTTTTCTTATTAAAGAGAAGACAGAGTAAAGAGCCTGTGATTAGTAGTTGAGGATCTATAGTCGAGTAATGCTAAGAGATTCTTGGGTATGGATTTCATATTAACTATATAGTGCTCACCGTGGACTGTGTGGTTTACAGACAAAGTTGCAAACAAGATCTCTTCCTAAAGAATTTGCAGTCTCAATCTTTATACCAGCAAGAGTCCTGTGATGTACATTAAGTGAGACTAAAAGAATTGTCTTTTTCTTTTTTTCCTTCAGGTTTCTTCTCGTCGTATGACTGGCCAACAAGTTCTTCCCCAAGCTTTATATCTGAGCAAATATGCTGAAAGCCGTGAAGATTAGGGAGAGACTTCATGAAGACCTTGTCAAACCCGCCAATGGAATAATTTATCACCTTAAAACAATGTACAGATACACAGTAGAAATGTTCAGAACGTGCCAGTTTTGTCATCAGTTTCAGAGTGTTCTTCAGAAATCTTTAATTGACCAATCCACCCAGTGCTCACTGGAACATAAGAGGCAGCTGAACTGGTGCAGGGAAGTTAGGAAACTTGTGCCATTAAAGACTAATGGTAAGTTGTGTGTGTGTCACTCCACTAGTATTAAGACAGGGTCATAAGGATGTAGCACGTTGTGTTAATGGGCTTGTAGTTTGCATTGCTAAGATAAAAACATAGTTGCTTTATTAAAATAACTTACCTGTTTTTATCTTAGCAACACAAATTAAAATCCTATTAATACAATATGCCAAACCAATTCTTAATCTCTAAGGGTGCATGGTGTACGTCATTGATATATCAACAGGTTGAAAGTTTCATGGATGTTTAATAATATCATAAATCTTTGGTACGGTAGAGTGATATGTCCTTATCGATGAGGACCTCAACTCTTACAATGCTGGCATTTTCCATGATGCCTTCTAAGGACCTGATTCTGTAGTAGTTAGTGTAGTACTATGACCCCTCATCATTGTAGTTTGCAGGCTGAACTCAGTTGCTAATGATTTTTTGGTATTACTCTAAGTACCGTATCAGTTGGAGTGTCTTAGATTTCCAGCCTTTAGCTTTCTAGCTGTGAAGTCAGCCCCTGATTAAGCTAACTAATCCTGAATTGCATTATCGGATAAGAGGGATTTCCTTTTTCCCCCAATTCTTGTGCATAGCTCCTATTTTCATTAATGACAGTTACATACATGTATCACAAGATGCATAATTCCCCTTGATTTTAAATGAGAGTTAAAGAAAAGTAGCATATGGTGCTGCTTTTAATATATTTTATATTATTTCAGGGCCTTGGGGATGATCTGGGAGAGGTGTGTTATAAATGTGTGTCTTATAAATATCCCCTAAAAAAACCAGGGCAAATATAGTAGATCATGGGGCTAGAGTCCAAAGATTTTGTGAGCAAGAGACTTATAGTTAAATTAATTAGTGGGAAGTTGAGCTGTGAAATATTGCATGTTCCTCAATCATATCTTTTCATATGGACATATATACACACTACCCAGTCCCCCTAGTTCATATTTCTTCCTCAAAATCTACAGTGTCCTATTACTGCTACTCTTCCTACATGTGATTAAATTATACAAAGACTCATACAAATTTAATCATGAACATAGAAGCATCGTCTAGTGGTAACTAACACAACTACTAAGAAAACAATATAGGTCTGTAACAGCAGCCCCTGTAACAGCCCCTGTAACAGCAGCCGTAATGAACCCCACATAGATTGTCCGCTGTACTTGCACAGTTTTCCACTGACTTCCATGAGCCTCTGCATGGGGTCCATCCATGCATGTGGAGCTCATTGCAGGACTGAGGCCACATTTAGCACTTGTTGCAGCATTTTGCAAACTCTAAATAAGTAATCTTGTCACAAGTGTTGTATCACATGATCTATTTCATGCAGTATAATTGTAGCCATGCTGGTTCCAGAATATTAGAGAGGCAAGGGGGTCCAATAAAAGATATTACCTCACCCACAATCTATTTCAGTCAAACAGATTTACTAAGAAAATGTATAATCTAGTGGATTTCTCCCTGAAATGAATAGAAACATTTTAGGCCCAATCCTGTTATTAACATATCAAGGAGCTGCACAGCACCCACTGAATACATTTTACTGGGTTGGATCAGGAATGGAGGACATTATTTGAAATGGAAATAATGCCATGGTTTCAGAGTGTGACTTATATACCACCTGTACATGTCTGTACTAGAGGCATTTCTGGGATGTTAAAACTGCGATTTATTTATTTATTTTAATTGCATTGAGTTCAGTCCCCTGCTCCCAGGTCAGTAGGGACTGTTGGTACTGCAAGGCATTGGGGAAGAAGAAATGCATCTCATTACCTTCTGTGATTTATGCAAAATCACCACAACACAAGGGCCTGTTCAGGAAAAAAAGATTAACAGTGTGGGTTGGAGGGAAGAATGCTTCAGAGTAGGAATGGGGCTTGCAGGAACCCCTTAATTTCCCTGGAAACAATGTTAAGCCTTAATGAATAGAACCCATTTTTCACATAGCATAAAATAACTTTTTTATGGGAGTTCATTTACTTAACCTTTAGACGTGTACAGAGTGAATTTGACAGATCTTTTAGTCAAAGACGGATTTGCTATTTACAGCTGCAGTTTTTTTGAAAGCCAAGGAAACCAATGCTTCTTCTAGGATTTTGGTAATGTGAACTTTACCTAATATGTACAAAAGAGTATATATCTGGGTGATTCACCATGTCTGCTCTGAGGATATGAGAATGGAGTAAATGAGGAAGGGAGTAGGAGGTTTAAAAATTGAAACCATGTTTTTAAAAAAAAATTCCAGTGTCTATTGGCTGTAGAGATTTCACTTGTATAATGATTAGGCAGTCATTCCAGCTCACCCTAACCACACCCACTTGGAAAGTCCAGTATGAACTTCATAGTTCAAATGTGTATACATCAGAACAAGAAGTACAATAGCTGTTGCTCCATTGCTAGTCAAATAACATAACCCTGGGGAATTCCCAAGTGTCGCATAGGGAATTTTGTACGGGTGGTTCTCAATAAAGAACTGAAAGTAAGTGCTATAATAAAAAAAAAAAAATCTTATCTTTGCTCTCGATTTTGCAAAGGGAAAATTTTAACAGGATGCATTAATTGTCTTACTTTTATGTCAAATTTCTTCTAGTTCAGGCAGAAGCCTTTTCAGTTAGTATTGCGTATTTTTCCCTGAGCCCAAAATGTGTGGTCTCATTTTAAATAAGATTTTACGCAAGAGAAGGTTAGGAAATCAGAAAATGAATTTCACTCTATTCAGAAGGCCTGAGATTATGCAGCAAGTCTGTAACCAATTACAAATTTACAAAGGAATCATGGAGTGCTCAATGCACCTTGTGCGGGAATTGTGTATGGTTTTGATCTCATTAGGCCTTTGGAGAACAGCAATCATGAGAATGGGAAGGGGTTTAAAGCTTCTAATGTATGTAACAAACTGATACACTGGAAAATAATCTGAAATAATTTCTTGTGGGTATCTTCAGGTTTAAAAAAAAAAAAAAAAATTACCACAAGTACAAATTCTTGGTGCTTTGTTAACCTCCTTGCAGTGTTGTAGTACAAGGTTATTAATGTATCTTCATGTCCTTAGATGACTTAAGTACCCTTGTAGTGAACAGTAAATCCCCAGGCTTGAATCCCACTGGTGTCCAAGAATAGTTTCTTTGTGCCTTCCTTTCAGGATACTGTTGGGGAGGAAGAAGGGACATGTAATTAAAAGCCCAGGATTGGGGTGGGGGGGTTAAAAAAGGGTTTTATTCCCAGCTCTTAACATACTTTCTTGTGTTTTCCTTGGGCAAGTCACTTAACTGCCCAGAGCAGGGGTGGGCAAACTTTTTGGCCTGAGGGCCACATCTGGGTATGGAAATTGTATAGTGGGCCATGAATGCTCATAAAATTAACAATTCAGAGATATTCAAATACACTTTATTTAATAAAGATACATTTTAGTGGAAACAAACATTAAACCTTACTTATGTTGTTATGATGGTATATTTATAATCGTATTACAATAATTAAACCAAACTAACCTCCTTTCCACGCCCTCTTTGATTAATGTGAACAATGCAGCTGGCACTTCCTGGCCAACTACTCTTTGTTTTATCCTCAACAATGGAAAATTAACACTACTAAAACAGCAGAGTCACCTAAGCCAACAAGTAGCAGGCACGTGGGCTTGCATGTTCCAGGCTCTGATGGCACATTTGAGTTGTGCAGCCGCAGTAGCGTGTGCCCTCATGCAGGTCCCACCTGAACACATGGGAGCGTCGGGCAGGCAGAGCTGGGCAAGCCCCCAACCCCGCTCCTTGGGGGCCGGATTAAAAGGTCTGAGAGGCCCGTAGGCCGTAGTTTGCCCACACCTGCCCCAGAGCCTCCGCTTCTCCTTCTGAAAAATGGGATAATACTTTCCTGCCTCTCTGGAGTTATGAGACTTCAGTCAATAATGTTTGTAAGGTATTTTGAGATTCTTAAATGGAAGGGGCTATGTGTAAATGAAGACCAAATTATTATTTTATTTATCATTTTTATTCTGTCTTTCAAAAAGAAACAAGTCTGACATTTTTCACCAACCTGACATTGAACAATACACTTCAGTATTAGTGTGAGAGGTGCCCTAGAAAAGCAGCAGAGATTGTTTCATGTGGGTCACTTATTACTTTCTTTTTGCTTTTCCTCTTGACAGGACTCTTCTGTCATATATAACAAAGCAACATGCAAGGACTTGCAGTGCAGTGTCATCTGTTATAGTTGAGCCCTAGACTGGCACCCCAGCTATGCAGTATTACATTTTTGGCAGTCCCCAAATCTGGACCAGTGTGTTTTCAATCCCTGTCTTCTACGTTGCATCTTAAACAAGTGTAAACAATGCTTGTGGAGTAGAGGAAATCCCGCTGTTTACTGAGTTTATTTAATACATTCTCTTAAGCTTTGTAGTTTTGTTTAAATTTATGATTGATTTTATCCTTTTAAGACAAATTTAGTTATGTACGAGGCATTTGCAAATAACCCCAAAATTTAGCTCATGTTGATTTATTGTAATTTTTCATCCTTTTGCCCATCAGTGTCAGATATAATGGGCTAGTTTACCCAAATTGGACAGGAAAGGTGGCCTTTATACCTCCCTGCCACAGCCTGCCCCCCTACATCCAGCAGAGAATCAACTGAGGAGGGAATGGGTGGTAGTTTTTGGCATCCTCTCTCTCAGGGTTTTCCTGATCTCTAATCTCCACTTTAGGAACCCCACTAGTGGAGTCTGTTGAGAGGAATTCAGGATCAGGTCTGAACTATATAACTTGGAATTTGTTCGCTGTGCTTTATGGGCCAGTTGCTCCTTTTGCTACTTCTTAAGGAATTGGGTTTTTTTTAATTAACCAGTAACTTTCCCATAGGTGATGGTAATTGCCTCCTGCATGCTGTGTCCCTTTCCATGTGGGGTGTTCAAGATGCTGACCTGGTCCTGAGGAAAATACTGTTCAGCGCTCTGAAGGAAGTGGATACGCGCAACTTTAAGCTTCGTTGGCAACTGGAGACTGTTAAATCGCAGGAGTTTGTAGAAACAGGGCTCCACTATAACACCAGGGTAAATTAATTTGACTGCATAGTGCTATGATATCGGGGTAAGCTAACTTGAATGCGAAGACTTGGTCATGTTTACTTGGTTAGGTTTGCTTGGGTGGTACTATAGGGTGAGAGACAATTATGACAACAATCCTAAGAGAATAAAAAAGATCGTATGTAGATAGCTTGAGTAACTTCTTCTTTGGAAGAAAAGGAAAAAAGTTAATATCTTGGGGACAGGTTTTGACATGCTTTGCTGCAACCAGTTCTTGATCTAAATGTCTGTGAGCTGGTGCTAATGAATATTTAATTCTTTCCTCAGAACTGGGAAGAGGAATGGGAGGACCTCATCAGAATGACATCCACAGAAATATCAGAGGCCCGAAGCGGGCTTCGGTACAATTCGCTGGAAGAAATCCATATATTTGTCCTTGTTAACATCCTCAGAAGGCCGATCATAGTTCTTGCAGGTGAGTCCTCCATGCCAGTTGCCTTTGATAACTTAATGTTAAGTGCAATATATATATATGTCTTTGTAAATGTTCTGTTGCAGTGTTTTAAAACCCCAGAACTAACACATTACACTTGTGTCATAGTCGAAAGGAATTTGACCTTACTAATATTCTGTGTTTTTCCTTAAATAGATAAAATGCTGAGAAGCTTGGAGTCCGGTTCAAGCTTTGCCCCTCTGACCGTTGGTGGAATTTACTTGCCTCTCCATTGGCCAGCTGAAGAATGCTATAGATATCCTATTATCCTGGGCTATGAAAATATGCATTTCACATCGCTGATCACTCAGAAGGACAGCGGGCCAGGTATGTTGTATTTAAATTATCTACTTGGGCCGTATGTAGAATTTGTATGATTTTTGGTATTTGTGTTTGCTCTCCCCTCCTTTATTGACAGTAAAATATTTAAAATATAATCTGATCAAGAGTTGCATTTAAAATGGACACAACAAATGTAAATGAGATATTCCTATTTAAATGTTCGACAGTCTTCAAAATCTAAATAGTTTGCATGACGTATATACCTGCTAGGACAATGGTCCCCAAACTGTGGGGCACACCCCCTGGGGGGGGTGCAGAAGAACATTTTTTTGGGGGGGGGCACAGTGGGGCCTGGGCCAGCCCCCGTGGGGGGCAGAGAGGAAGCCCTGTTCTGCCCTCAGCTCCGCTCCGGCTCCAGCCCTGCCTCCAGCTAAGGCCCTGGCTTCAGTTCCCAGCCTCAATGCCGGACTGACCCTGGCCCCGCTCCCGGCGGCATCTTCTGCTCCTGCCTTAGCCCTGCTCCCGGCCACAGCTCACATTCCCAGCTGCAGCTATTGGCCTTGGTCGTGGCCCCAGCAGCAGCTCTGGGCACAGCCTCAGCTCCCAGCACCGCTCCCAGTGCCAACTCCCAGGAGGGAGCATGGACAGATTACATTACAGATAAGGGGGGTGGGACATAAAATGTTTGGGGACCACTGTGTTAGGGCTTCCAGAGAGGAATCAAAGGTTGCGTCATATGGAGCCAAAGTACCTATTGCTACTAAAGCACCATTTAGTAGATGGCTAGCTATAGGTGGGTTCAATCTAAAGCATTGCCTTTGCTGCAGAGTATTGACATTTATTGCAATGCACTGACTTTAATTGTGTGCTTGCAGCAGAGGAAGCACTTTTTAGGGTTCGTCTACATCATGTGGTTGGGATTAGTGACGTCTGTGTCCATGTGTTTGTCCGTGTGTTTTTTGTGTATCCTGTTGTGAATGGGAGAATACATTTCTAGATCCATAATGGGAAATTGTCCTGTAATAAGGTTCAAGAAACTAAACCTATTGTCCTATCCATGTTAAGTATAAAAAAATGTATTAGGACGTTGAAAACCCCAAATGGTTCGTTCTCAGCATGCCCTAGTGAGCATCTTCATTCCATTTGCACTGTTTGGGAACACGGATGTAATCATGCATCCTCTTTACAGGCACTATTGCTGAATTTCAGAGAAGACCGAATGAGGGGATGATATTTTGCTTATCATATTTCACGGTTATTCCCATTTGGTAAAACTCACCCGTTTTGTTTTACACAGAAATCCGGGCTGTCCCATTAGTCAGCAGTGAACCAGGCAGGTTTGAAGACTTGAAGGTGCACTTTCTGACGGACGATGAGGAGATGAGAAAGGAGCAGCTACTGAAAGAGTACCTAATGGTGATAGAGATTCCAGTGCAAGGTTGGGAGCATGGTACAACTCACTTAATTAATGCTGCAAAGTGAGTGGTGTTCTTCTCTTCCTACAGCTTTTTAGTTGTTGATAAAAGTCTTATAGGATAATGTATTCAGTCTTTTCTTTGTTTCTCAGCAACATGCATATTATATACACCATTGTGAAATCACGTCACTATTAATAATAATGTACCTTTGGTGGCATAAGACTCTAGCTTGAAGCAGGCTCAAATTTAAATTCTGAAATTTCCAGTTTTCAGTTTCAGAAGGTAGTTTATAAATTAGTCCTGTGTTCTGCCAGGTAGCTAAAGGGATGTGACTGAAATGAGAACTCAGAAATAATAGTTAAACTCTCACATTCTTATTTAAACAGCTTTTGGGCAAATTGTGCCTTGAAGCACATTCATTGCACTGTGGAAAGTGTGCAGCTGTTATGACCAAGTGCTTCCGGCATTCTGCTTGTGCAGTGCAGCTTCAGGCAGAACCCTGCAGGGGTGTAGTGTGGAGGAACAGGAGGCTGACTCTATGCCCACCCTCTTATGCTTAGTAAATGCCCCTTTGGGTGTAGAGGGCTTTTGGCTGTGCTAACCTCCTCCTTGCTCTGAGGATACACTAACAGCAACATTCTGCCCAGTTCCTGAACAGATGCATAAGGGAGAGACTCCCTGCAACCTCCCTTTCACTCCAGTCCCCTTGTGCAGGAAGAGCTCTTTCTGCTCCTGTAAGGTTCTGGATTGATAGCCTTCAAAATTAAAATCCACCCCCGCACCCAGGTGCAGCATGGGCAGTGGTAAGACCACTTCCCCAGTTTTGCTGGGCTCATGTGCCTCAACCCTGTACTGACTGGATCACTTCTCCACATCTGCTCAATTGTGGCCTCTAACGTAATTGCAGTGTGGGTTTTTTTTGTTTGTTTGTTTTTTTGTGATGTAGACACTAGACAAATAGGAACATCCGAGCCACCATCTGCTCATTTCACATAAGCAGGGTTTCCAGTTTTAGATATCAAAGCAAAAATGGGAGTAGGTGTTTATAAAATATATATCAACATCTTTAGAGATGGAAATTGTTTGCAAAGTGGGCTGATGGGCCCTACAAAGCTCCCAGTTTACTCTGTGCTGAGTCCTGGAGTGCAGGACTTCAGTGGCAGCTAAGAGAGTGGAGTGTTTTAACATCAATTTATTCCATTACAAATTACCTGTAATGTGCCTACAACTAAACGCTGAAAACCGCATTGGCCAGCATTCTGAGAACACTACCAACTAGGATTGTATCCAACCACTTATTTAGAGGTGAAAGGCTCCATTTAACTTTACTAGACACCTAACTTTCAAAATATGTCACTTTAAGCTGCAATTTACCATCATGTATTTTTAATTCAGCAATATGGATATGTAATAATGATCTCTTTACCTCCTTAAATTTATATTTCCTTGTCCAGTGTTGCTTATATTCAATACCATGCCCACTCCTTGCCCCTTTCAGACACTGATATACATGTTGATTATTTGTTTTCTTATTTGGCCTTCAGGTTAGATGAAGGCAATTTACCCAAAGATCTAAATCTGATGGAAGATTACTTTAAACTGGTACAGAGTGAGTACAAGATGTGGCAAGAGAACACTGATGTTATTGTGAGGAAGCCTGTGTTTATTACAAGGGGGCCCTTCATGATGAATCAAAAATCAATGGCCTTCACCGAGATGTCTCTTGTAGAGGTGAAATGTGAAACTCCCAATTGCCCCTTCTTTATGTCTGTGAACACCCAGCCCTATTGTCATGAGTGCTTTGCGTGGAGGCAACAGGGAAATAAACCAAGGAGACCGAGCACCAAAACAGCATCTGAAAAGCCGTGGACAACTGGAGCAGGCTCATCTAGGGTTGAGTTTTGTGAGCTCGTGGGAGGGCTATCTGAAGAGCCAGTGACAGGGCCTCATTCTGCACCTCCAACAGCTCCAAGCCTTTTTCTGTATAGTGAAACTACTGCTATGAAATGCAGGACTCCAGACTGCCCTTTTACGTTAAATGTGCAACACAATGGACTCTGCGAACGCTGCTACAATTCCAGACAGCTCAGTCCCTCTAACAACTTGGACAACGTGCGACTTTTAAATAGTGTGACATGTAAAATCTGCCTTCAGGACACGAACAGGACCTTTAATGGCACCTGCACCTCTTGTCTCAAAAGGACTAGAGACTGTCCTGGCTTCCTGCTTACATTCCATCAGAGATCTTACTCCGACCCTTCACAGCTATCGCAGAGCCTCCTTCAGCATTCCTGTTGTGCAGCACCGAGCAATGAGCTGGAGGAACTGCCTTCCGCAATGATGCTTGAGGCTGCTCACAATTCGGAGGAAAGAAATGGAAGTAGCCAGTGCAGAAAACCTGGCTGCGAGTTTTTTGGGACTCCTCAGAAGGAAGGCTTTTGCACTATATGCTTCTTTGAGTACAGGGAAAACAGTAAGTGAAGCTAGTTTTAGTTCCCTAACACCTTAGCTTCAGGTCATTGTCTCTGAAGATACAGGGTGCTTTTGTGGGAGTTTTTGGTGGGAGAGAGAGGGCATTGGAAGGAGGTGGTGCTAATACAAAAATATCAAGGATGGGCCAACCAATAGTGTAGAGCAGCAGCATTAATGTGATGAGAATATATCTTTGACACACTTATTCTTGTGTAAACTATGGTACAAGATAAGGGTGGGATTTTCAAAAGCACTCAGTATTGGCCCAGTTCTGCTTCCACTGAAGTCAATGATAAAATTCCCATTGACTACTGTGGAAGGAGAGCTAGGCCAGTGCTGAGTGCTATTGAAAATCTCACCCATAAACCACTTTTCAGTTGTGTTTTGGTGTGAACTGTCTGTAATTCACGTGCCTTAATGTCACAGTGACAGGAGTTGTAGGAATCAGTCATACCACTTCATTGTCTCTGCTTAAAGTCAGGTTTTGTTAGTAGTGCAAGGGCCACATTCATCCTTGATGTAGCTATTGAAGTTGCCTGTGCAAGTTAAGTAAGAAAGTCTCTGTAAGAAACGTGGTTATATTAGAAGCTCAGCAGTCACTTTAGTAGTGGTCATGTTTGGGAAGTTACATTATTAAAATGTACCTCTTTTAACCATTTTTTATTAGTGCTGTGTTGTATGTGAAGTCAGGCCTTCATATGGGCAATATTCTGTAGCTAAATCAAAGGATACAGTCCTTACCCCTGTTACTACTCTTCTCTGAAATGAGCAAGGACCTCTCAGGAGTAGTACCTGAGAGATGAATGTAGGAGGGGAAATAATGCATCTGTCTTGCAGAATAGCTCATTGATGACACTAGTGGAGTACAGTCTGAAACTTTTCACATATCTTCAAGTTATGGAAGCTCCCTGGTAAATCATGTGGTAGCAGTTATCTGGGCTAGTAGTTTATTTTCAGAGGTCATTCACAACATCATTTTTTCCTGTTATTGTGGAATACAGTATACACAATCTGTATATGTAGGCTTTTTAATAAACCAGTGAAATATAACCCATTCATTGCTGGTCCTTTGCGCTACCATTTCTATTTAACATTCCCTTGAAATTGTGGGGGAATATTGGGATGAAATCCTGGATCCACTGAAGTCAACTACAAAATTTCCCTTTACTTCAGTGAGGTCAGGTTTATGCTCCTAGTCCTTTTAGCAACTGTGATCTAACTTGAAAGTACAGAAGGAGGCAAACTTTGATTGAATTGTTTCAACAACTTTTGATTTAAAAATAAGATTAGTAGCCACCATTATTTATATATCTTAAAAAAAAAAAAGTGAATCTGTTCTGAGTATTTGGGGTGGCCTCATACCTACTTGAGGCTAGATGACTTGTTTTAGAGACCAAAGAATTCTGTGTTGCCTTTTCTGTCCTCAAAAGTGGTGGTCTCATTCAAATAACCTCTCTTCTTGCTTTGTATGGTAGGCAGCGCCTCACTACTTCAACAGAGAAGGTCTCAAAGGAATTCTCCTGCTTCTGGTCAGTCTGGGACCTCTGCTGCCACATTCCATAACACCATTTCCTGCCTGGGGCGAGAATGTGGCACCCTGGGCATCAGTATGCTTGAAGGGTATTGTCAGAAATGTTTTATTGAAGCACAGAGTCAGCGATTCCGTGAAGCCAAAAGGACTGAACAGCAGCTATTGGGACAATCTGAAGTAAGTGAACTTATGGGAATCTTCCCCCAGTGTTGAACCCTGTACCCTTCACCCTAATATATTTTAGTGAACAGTTTCAACTAGAATAGAAAATCCCCACGTTACTGCACCTCCACTTTCTGAAAAGGAAAATTTTGAGTAAGTCACTACTCTGCCTTCCAGAACTGAGCACCAGGGAGGTGTGGAAGTCTTTCCCATGTTACATCTACAGTGGACACTGTGGCGATGAACACCACAAAATATCTTTCAAGAGCCTTTGTCCCATTAGCATGAAAAGTCTTGGAGCAGTCATAGAAGAACAGCATCAGTGGCTACAGAGTTTTCTTTGACACTCCTTTGAGATTTCATTTAAAAATGAAAATAAAAGAAGCAACACAGCCAAGCCATTTCACAGTTTCTAAAATCTAGTACAACACATCAAGATTACTGTATATAGGAGTTAGCCTTGCTTCATATTGATTCCAGGGTCGTGGGGGGGGGGAGATTTTTCAACCGTGTTCAGTGTTGCCCTAGCTCTGCTCAGATTTAAGTGTATGGGAGTTTGATCATAGAGTTCACTAGGAACAGATGGGCTAATGCTGAGTGCTTTTGGAGATCTCCCCCTTCACAGCTGTGAAACCACATCAGACAAGTTGGTCAGCTTTAGTAATGTCCAGCAGCACCTTTATTTAGTTAATTTGGAGAGAAGGGGCGGGGGTGGAGGTATTGAGTAGAGAGTTTTCAGGGAGGAAACTTTTTGTAATAAATGAAAGCCTTTTAAGATTCTGTCTGATAAATCCTGGCCCATAACAAGCTTGGAGCTTTGTGCTCTACTGTATTCTCAGAAGAGGGAAGTCTCTACCTAGAAATTGAAAAGACTGGTGCTTTGGAAATCAGATTCTTGGAAAGCTATTGTAAATAGTGCTGCAGCACTTCTTGCTGCCACTGTATACTGAACAAACTTGAAGTGGTTAAATATCAAAACATAGCAGTGTCCAAAGCAATTAAAAGCCACTTATGCTGCCA
Organism: Macrochelys suwanniensis; assembly: GCA_033296515.1. Taxonomy (NCBI): domain Eukaryota; kingdom Metazoa; phylum Chordata; order Testudines; family Chelydridae; genus Macrochelys; species Macrochelys suwanniensis. The sequence continues at coordinate 99,369,410 of CM065777.1, forward strand.
GCATTGCAACTGACAATTTTTTTTTAACCTTTACAGAGAACTGGGCAACACAGAGACTTACAGGTATCAACAGTGGGGAGCCAAAAGCGAAAGTGTGCCATGGCTTCTTGTAGGAACAACTTAGCCTGCAGAAATGATGAGCTGTGTCAGGAGTGCCAGAGAGTTCAGTCTGGGAATCCTAGAGGGCCAGCTGCAGAAGAGCCTCTGAAACAGCTCTGCCGAGCCACTGGCTGTGATCATTATGGCAATAATAAGCGCAGTGGCTACTGCAATGAATGCTATCTGTTCAAAGAGATGTATGGCTAGCAGAGAAGTGCTAGCAAAGAGCAAGGAAGCAACATCTGCTTCTACCTCGCTGAAATGGTGCTATGTCCAAAACACTTAAGAGGCTAGCCATTGCAAGGTCTATTTGAACGGTGTGACATATACATGGCTTTGGGGGAAAAATAAGCCGTCTGGTTTTGTACATATCTATGACCATGGGTATGAATAAATATCCACTTAATACAAACACTGCATACAAGGACCAATGAGAAGTTAGTTTGCTTTCTGCACAGAGGAATCTTGCAGGAATGATCTGCTATAATGCTGACTCCAAACTCCCTCTCCTGTCAGATTTCAAAATTCCTAGAGTGCGTACTGTGGCCGAGTGAAGCATTTGAATACAGAGGACTTTGTAACTTTGCCTCTGCACTAATACATCCCCTGCACCTTGTCAGAACTGATCAGAGTGCAAGGACGCTCAACCAATGTCTGAGATGCAGAGCTTCTTGAATTGGCCTACATCAGTGTTTTGCTCAATGTGAGGCTGGCCCTTCTTGAGAGGACTCCATTCTCGTCCGGGGGAGTCTGGTGCAAGCTGGGGGCGAGGACATAACTAAGAAATTTGCTTTTGCTTGCTTGCTTAGTTGCCTTTGTCTAAGCTCTGTCTTGCATGTAGTGTTCTGGTTGGTTTTGTGTTTGCTGAGCCCTGAGTAGAAAAGTCAGAAATGAAGGACAACTCGTTATCTGCCCAGTCAACATGTTTAACCAATGTACCTCCCTTTCCAAAACCCAAAAATAGGGACCCAATGAGTAAGCCCATAACCATCATCTACAAATGCATTTACGTGAAGGGAGGCCTGGACACTCCCCTCCCCATCCCTAGGGAAGGAAATGCCACCACAAGGTATGAGAAACACAGCCCTAGGTTTCAATGCTGATGCCAAACTGACCCTGTCTGCTTTGGTGTAGGAGAAAGCACAGTAGCAGTTAGGGCTGTGCAAGCTGCTCTTTTCTTATTTTATTGCCTCCTGCCCTGTTTTTCTGGCATCAAGGGCCCGATCCTGCAAAATGATGAGCACCTCTTGTGCAGCGGTGAGAACCATCACCTCCTATTTTGGGAGTTAAGGTCACAACACATCCCAGGATTGGGCCCTGATTATCTCGGCAGTTGCTGCTCAGATATTTTTATGCCTTCCAGGGTATCTGTCTGTTCAGCTGAATGACTTTATTTTATTTTTGTAACACTTGGTTTTCTACAGCGGCAGGGTATCCTGGACATAATATATACATATAGTCATTCATGAGATCCGGCCCCTGCCCTGCAGCTGAGAGACCAATTCTGCCGCTTACTCTTTCATATGTTAGAGATTACTTTATAACCAACCCCAAAATACAAGGAAGGTTTTAAAAGTAAGTTCCATGGTACACAACAATGGCCACTTTTGTGGCTCCTGTAGCTGTTGTCCATGTCTAATTATTGCGAGTTTGTATCCCTCCTGGTTTTAGAGCAGGGGTAGGCAACCTATGGCACGAGTGCCAAAGGCAGCACGCAAGCTGGTTTTCAGTAGCACTCACACTGCCCAGGTCCTGGCCACCAGTATGGGGAGGGTGTGGGGGAATCTGCATTTTAATTTAATTTTAAATGAAGCTTTTAAAACATTTTAAAAACCTTACTAACTTTACATACAACAATAGTTTAGTTATATATTATAGACTTATAGAAAGAGACCTTCTAAAAACGTTAAAATGTATTACTGGCACGCGAAACCTTAAATTAGAGTGAATAAATGAAGACTCGGCACACCATTTCTGAAAGGTTGCCGACCCCTGTTTTAAAGTGAGGTTGGGATTTACATTTGCAGGAATGGTATGGCCTGGCTTTTGTTGCTGCTGTTTGAGGTTGGAAATCAAAGGGAGCGTTGCCATGGACTTCAGTGGGGCCACAATTTCACTCCTAGAGTTCAAGCCTCCACTTTTCAAGCTATATTTCTTTCTCTAGCAAACTTGCCTTGTTTCCCTCTGCTTTTCATCCCACCCCATCCCTCAGATTTTCAGCTTTTATTGCTGCTATTATTTTGGAGGAAGCAGCATGAACGACAGCTGCTCTGATCTACTTTTCAGATGAAATCTTTTGCTACTGTCTATCCAAAAGTACTCATTGAACTTTTTTATATATATTTGTGAACTTTTACAATAAATGTGAAACTGTTAAGATATTTATATTATTAAAATGATGTAACTTCAAATTTGCACATTTTAGGAATTTTTTTTTTAGTATAATTTAGTCAAAGTTTGTGAAATTCAATGAGTAAGTAAATGTATAACTGCAAAAAAAATTCTCCAATATAAAGAAATAAATTATTGAAGGATTAACTTTGATATTTTACATTCATGATTGGTGGGAGAAGAACATATAGTTAGGTGCACAGGAACGATCCAGGAGGAAGCATCTCTATTCAGGACAGCACTTCAGCATGTGCTTAAAGTTAAACATGCCCTGAAGCGTAGTCCTGAACAAGACTTAAGAATGTGCTTTCCTGAATTGGGACCATGTAGTCCAGTCCTTTTGAGGTGCAAAGTGCTATTGCTGCTGAGCATGCTCAAGTGTTACTGAAGTCAGTGGCCTTGCAAAAAGAGCTCCACACCTTTCAGGATACTGCACGTGAAGCAAACAACATCCTTAGGGATGTGGATCCTGAGTAGCTTCAGTTCTCATTGAAGTCCGTGTGAGTTCAGGACACTCAGCAGGACCTGAACCCATGGTGAGTAACGAAAAGAAAGCTAAGAACAGTCGGCCATGTTGCTTGGAACTTCTCAGTCCAGAAAGGAAGTTCTTGCAACCGAAAGCATTAAATCCCCATGATATTTTCTCTGCAGCTTTCTGGGGCCATTACTCATAACTCTAAAGTCACATGAAGTTCTTTATCACGTTGATGTCTCTTATGTAAATGAGAACACACCCTGTCTCATTTGATCTAGTTGTGGGGGAACGACAGAGCAAATATATTTTACACACCCTGGTATTTCCCTAATCTTTTTTGGGGGGATTTTGATCTTTTGAAGCTTCATGACCTCTGCCTGGGCACCTAGTATTTCTCCTTGGGCTTCTACGTTTCTTTCCTGTAAGGCAAGAGAAGAAAATAGTTGGGGTTTCTCCCTTTTTGACCACTACTAAAGCTCTCTGCTGTTAGATGACTAAATAAAAACCCTAGTTTGGCCAGGTTTATTTTCTTACCAAAAAAGTAACACTTTTATGAAACAACAGGCTTGAAAACAGTCTTTTGTAGCTTTATAAATTCCTATAATACAGTGCAACATATAAGTCATTTTTATTTTTGGTAAGGCCAGGGTGCCCTATTACCTACACAGTGATTCTAACGTGAGTCAAGCTGGGAAAATGAATGGTCAGCATGTTAGCTGTGACCTTGAGGTTAAACACCAGCAGACATGGCAATTCATTGTGATGCAATATTATGCTAGTAGATAACCTTGGGTCCAGAAAAGAAGAAAGTCACGTGCCATCCTTTACCCTAGGTCTCAGAAGAAATGGCTGTGTTGATATTTCACTAGGCTGCAAGACAGCTTTCAGAGTGCTGATCTAGGGTAATGGACCATTTAGGCAGAGGAGGGTGGGAAACAGTGCAGTGAGACAGCATGAACCTACATGTGACTCATGAAAGAAATAGACTTCACCTAACTACAGTTACTCTTTAACACTGATATTCCAAAGGCTCCAGTCAGGGTCACAGCCACATTGTGGTAGTACCATGCAAATAACTTCAGGAGAGGTGGCCCCTGCCTTGAATAGCTTACAGTATAAGGGCCAGATCATGGCTGAGGCAGTACACCCACACAAGAGCGTAAAACTTCACTTTTTTTACTTTGGGCCATAGAGCCGTACGAGTAGGGGTAAATGGGTTTATGTCAATCCTTCCCATCATCACCTTCAGCCAGTGGTCAAATGTCTTATTTAATTAGCCTGTCTTGTTATAGTCCCGTACACCTCGGTGCAGAGACTGCTGTTAATCCATTAGCAGTCTCTGAAGTTAAGGATTTTGAAAATCAGGAATACAATCAAATGGAAATGAGAGAGGTGTGTTTGAGTTAATCTAACAGTATGCCTGACCTAATCCCAACTACCTAATAATAATAGTAATTTATGCCATAGCAGTCCTTCATTCCAAAATAGCCATCAGTGCTTTAGACTATAGATCTCAAAACAAAGAAGTGCCCCCCACCACCACACACTAGCAGTATGGAAAAATTATTTCCGAAAAAAATCCTTATGTACAAAGCCTAATTCTCCTGCTGCAGGATACAAGTGACTCCCATTCAAGTCAATGGGAGTGTAATCAACCATCCCCTCTTATTGGCTGAGGAGACAGCAGAACACCAACTCGCTGATAGCAGTGAATGGTAATAGAAATTTAGGAGTAAATTACAGATTTCCAATTTCCCAAATGGGTGGCCATAAAGATTAAGTCATTATGACATGATATCAGGCCTTGAACCCAGACCCATGGGGGGAGAGAAGGGGGGGGGATTGGGGTCACCCCATGAGGTGTTGGGAGTCTTCACACTCCAGTCCTCCACCTGGCAGCTTGCAGGCAGCAGCTGGGACCAGGGTCCATGAAGCCCAACTGGGGCACAAGTCCTAACCTTACACTCTGGGAGAGCTCCAAGGCTCCTGATTGGGCTACAGCCCCTAATTAAGAAAGGCAGAAACTGGAAGTTCTCTGAACAGTGGAGCTACATCCTGCCTGTTCTTGTCTTCTGGTATCCTGGTTCAGCCTGACTCTTGGTAACTGCCTCCTGGTTCCTGTCCTCCAGTTGTCATCTGATTCTGGCCTCCTGGTAACTTACCCTCCCAGTATCTTGACTTGGCCTAATTCCTGATAATTGGCTCCTGTGTCCTTGGTCTGACCCTGGTGCTAATCCCTAGGCCAAGGTGCCCACAGCCTGGCCCTGGCATATACAGTGATCTCTAAAAATAAAGTGTGATCCCACATGCAACATAAGGGGTTTCCATGGGCTATATGCTGCAGATGATACATATTCTTAGCTGATGTAAATCAGCCTAGCTGCATTACCTTCAGAAGAGCTGTACCTATTTACACACCTGAGACTATTGCCCAGAATGTACAGGATAGCTACTTCCCAAATTACCTGTACCCCAGTGCTTATGTTCATTATAGCCTAATTGGGCACCTAAAATGGGCATCTATATTAATTTTTAGGAAACTAAATGCCATGAGTGGCCAGATTTTCATATTTTTTTCAGAGGGAATTTTCAAAATTGCCATTGAAATCAGTGCACTGATGAGCCAGAGTTAGGTGCCTCCCTCTGCTCATGATCCTCAGCTGCGAACCCTCTCCTGGAGGGCCCTATGGCTTAGCAGCTGAAACTGTCTCTCTGTATCTGACTGCCTGGTGAAGAAAATGGACAGTGGAAGCATGTAACTAAGAGAAGCAGGCAGAGGCAAAGACGGGCCAGTGAAGGAGAAATAGAGCTCAAGAACAGGTTTGCAGAGTTGGAGAATGAAGAAGGGGTACAGCAGGTGGTCACTGAAGGTGGAAGGGCAAGGAAGAAGGGAAGAGCGGCTAGTCCCATAGAAGAAGGGGAAGAGTTGATGGAGACAACACCAAACATGAGCCCCAGGAGGATACAGGATGGGTTGAAGAGGATTACAAGGGAAAATAGGAATGGAAAGGACTTGCAGCCAGAGGGAACAGGGGATAGACTGGAGAATCGCACTGTCACCAGGAAAAGGCAGGTCTACGTGATTGGGGACTCCTTACTGAGAAGAATAGACAGGCCTGTAACCAGAGCTGATCCAGAGAACAGAAGGGTGTGCTGTCTACCGGGTGCTAAGATACGGGATGTGGACCTGAGGTTGAAGAGGATCCTAAAGGGAGTGGGAAAGAATCCATTGATCATCCTTCACGTAGTAACAAATGACACGGCTAGATTCTCACTGGAACGAATCAAGGGGGACTATGCTAGGCTGGGGAAGACGCTTAAGGAAATCGAGGCTCAGGTAATCTTCAGTGGTATTCTGCCTGTTCCTAGAGAAGGGCAACAAAGGTGTGACAGGATTATGATGATCAACAGGTGGCTCAGGGATTGGTGCTACAAGGAGGGCTTTGGGATGTATGGCCACTGGGAGGCATTCATGGACAGAAGACTGTTCTCTCGAGATGGACTTCACCTGAGTAGGGAAGGAAATAGACTTCTAGGATGGAGGCTGGCACAACTGATCAAGAGAGCTTTAAACTAGGAATTTGGGGGAGACGGTTGGGAGATGTCCAGGTAATCTCCACGCTGGATTTTAACATTGAGAGGGAAGACAACGAAGTAAGAGAGGATATAGCCGGGGGTAGGAGAATGGACATAAGGAGGAAGGGCAGAGTGGATACTAGTCTAATAGGTCATACTGGTAGTACAATGTCCATACCAAATTGGGTAAAGAATGTGAGTGAGGCCAAACAGCAAAAATTAAGATGTTTGTACACTAATGCGAGGAGCCTAGGTAACAAAATGGAGGAATTAGAGCTACTGGTCCAGGAAGTGAAACCAGATATCATAGGAATAACCGAAACATGGTGGAATAGTAGTCATGACTGGAGTACAGGTATTGAAGGGTATGTGCTGTTTAGGACAGATAGAAATAAAGGTAAAGGTGGGGGAGTAGCATTGTATATCAATGATGAGGTAGACTGTAAAGAAATAAAAAGTGATGGAATAGATAAGACAGAGTCTGTCTGGGCAAAAATCACATTGGGGAAGAAAACTACTAGAGCCTCCCCTGGGATAGTGCTTGGGGTGTGCTATAGACCACCGGGATCTAATTTGGATATTGATACAGACCTCTTTAATGTTTTTAAGGAAGTAAATACTAATGGGAACTGTGTGATCATGGGAGACTTCAACTTCCCAGATATAGATTGGAGAACAAGTGCTAGTAATAATAATAGGGCTCAGATTTTCCTAGATGTGATAGCTGATGAATTCCTTCATCAAGTAGTTGCTGAACCAACAAGGGGGGATGCCATTTTAGATTTGGTTTTGGTGAGTAGTGAGGACCTCATTGAAGAAATGGTTGTAGGGGACAACCTTGGCTCGAGTGATCATGAGCTAATTCAGTTCAAACTAAATGGAAGGATAAACAAAAATAAATCTGAGACTAGGGTTTTTGATTTCAAAAGGGCTAACTTTAATAAATTAAGGAAATTAGTTAAGGAAGTGGATTGGACTAAAGAATTTATGGACCTAAAGGCGAAGGAGGCCTGGGATTATTTCAAATTAAAGTTGCAGAAGCTATCAGAAGCCTGTATCCCAAGAAAGGGGAAACAATTCATAGGCAGGGGGTTTTAGACCAAGCTGGATGAGCAAGCATCAGAGAGGTGATTAAGAAAAAACAGAAAGCATACAAGGAGTGGAAGATGGGAGGGATCAGCAAAGAAACCTACCTTATTGAGGTCAGAGCATGTAGGGATAAAGTGAGAAGGGCTAAAAGGCATGTAGAATTGGACCTTGCAAAGGGAATTAACACCAATAGTAAAAGGTTTTATAGCCATATAAATAGGAAGAAAACAAAGAAAGAAGAAGTGGGACCGCTAAACACTGAGGATGGAGTGGAGGTTAAGGATAATCTAGGCATGGCCCAATATCTAAACAAATACTTTGCCTCAGTCTTTAATGAGGCTAATGAGGAGCTTAGGAATAGTGGCAGCATGACAAATGGGAATAAGGATGTGGGGGTAGATATTACCATATCCGAGGTAGAAGCCAAACTTGAACAGCTTAACGAGAGTAAATCAGGCGGCCCAGATAATCTTCATCCAAGAATATTAAAGGAACTGGCACATGAAATTGCAAGCCCATTAGCAAAATTTTTTAATGAATCTGTAAACTCAGGGGTTGTACCGTTTGACTGGAGAATAGCTAATATAATACCTATTTTTAAGAAAGGGAAAAAAAGTGACCCGGGTAACTACAGGCCTGTTAGTTTGACATCTGTAGTATGCAAGGTCTTGGAAATAATTTTGAAGGAGAAAGTAGTTAAGGACCTTGAGGTCAATGGCAATTGGGACAAATTACAACATGGTTTTACAAAAGGTAGATCGTGCCAAACCAACTTGATCTCCTTCTTTGAGAAAGTAACAGATTTTTTAGATAAAGGAAACGCAGTGGATCTAATCTACCTCGATTTCAGTAAGGCATTTGATACAGTACCACATGAGGAATTATCAGTTAAATTGGAAAAGATGGGGATCAATATGAAAATTGAGAGGTGGATAAGGAACTGGTTAAAGGGGAGACTACAGTGGGTCATACTGAAAGGTGAACTGTCAGGTTGGAGGGAGGTTACTAGTGGAGTTCCTCAAGGTTCAGTTTTGGGACCAATTTTATTTAATCTTTTTATTACTGACCTCGGCACCAAAAGTGGGAGTGTGCTAATAAAGTTTGCAGATGACACAAAGTTGGGAGGTATTGCCAATTCAGAAAAGGATTGGGATATCCTACAGGAAGATCTGGATGACCTTGTAAACTGGAGTAATAGTAATAGGATGAAATTTAATAGTGAGAAGTGTAAGGTTATGCATTTAGGGATTAATAACAAGAATTTTAGTTATAAGCTGGGGACGCATCAGTTGGAAGTAACGGAAGAGGAGAAGGACCTCGGAGTCCTGGTTGATCACAGGATGACTATGAGTCGCCAATGTGATGTGGCCGTGAAAAAAGCTAATGCGGTCTTGGGATGCATTAGGCGAGGTATTTCTAGTAGAGATAAGGAGGTGTTAGTACCGTTATACAAGGCATTGGTGAGACCTCATTTGGAATACTGTGTGCAGTTCTGGTCTCCCATGTTTAAGAAGGATGAATTCAAACTGGAACAGGTACAAAGAAGGGCCACTAGGATGATCCGAGGAATGGAAAACCTGTCTTATGAAAGGAGACTCAAGGAGCTTGCTTTGTTTACCTTAACCAAAAGAAGGCTGAGGGGAGATATGATTGCTCTCTTTAAATATATCAGAGGGATAAATACCAGGGAGGGAGAGGAATTATTTCAGCTCAGTACCAATGTGGACACAAGAACAAATGAATATAAACTGGCCATCAGGAAGTTTAGACTTGAAATTAGACGAAGGTTTCTAACCATCAGAGGAGTGAAGTTCTGGAACAGCCTCCCAAGGGAAGCAGTGGGGGCAAAAGACCTAACTGGCTTCAAGATTAAGCTAGATACATTTATGGAGGGGATGGTTTGATGGGATAACATGATCTTAGTCAAAAGTCAATTAATTGCCATCAGTGGTAAATAGGACCAATGGTCAATGATGGGATGTTAGAAGTTACTACAGAGAACTTTTTCCTGGGTGTCTGGCTGGTGAGTCTTGCCCACATGCTCGGGGTTCAGCTGATCGCCATATTTGGGGTCGGGAAGGAATTTTCCTCCAGGGTAGATTGGCAGAGGCCCTGGAGGTTTTCTGCCTTCCTCTGCAGCATGGGGCACGGGTCACTTACCAGAGGATTCTCTGCATCTTGAAGTCTTTAAACCATGATTTGAGGACTTCAATAGCTGAGACATAGGTGAGAGGATTATTCCAGGAGTGGGTGGGTGAGATTCTGTGGCCTGCATTGTGCAGGAGGTCAGACTAGATGATCATAATGGTCCCTTCTGACCTTAAAGTCTATGAGTCTATGAGTATCCTGCTCACACTCAGTACCTCTCCCATGTTTGCCCTAGGTGTGCCTGTGTACCCAGCTGTCTTTTGTAGAGGTGCTCTGCTGCCGTTCAACCTACCCGTTGCCTGCCTCCTGATGAGGGGACTGGGCAGGTAACTGATGTTAGGTGTGCTCTGATCATCCCTATGGGATTGGGCCTCACTGGCAAGATAGTTGTTCCCCAGCCTAGTTTGAAAATCCCTCTTCATGGCATCTGGGGCTTTGACTTGAGTTAGGGCTCAGAGTAGCTCGTTAGCTATGGAGCAGTGTCAGGATGTAGCATTTGCAAAGCCACCCATCAGCAGAAACATAGGCACCTCAGGGACTTAGGTGCCTAGGGTTAGGGGGCCACTGAGAAACAGCTTTGAAAATATCAGTGGTGCCTAAATGGTGGACTTGGGTGCCTAAAGAGGCAGCTAGATACTTAGATGCTTTTAAGGTTCTGGGCCATTTGGGTATGTCTACGCTGCAATTAAATACCCCTTGCTGGCCCGTGTCACCTGACTCAGGCTCACAAGCCCAAGTCAGCTGACACGGGCCAGCCCTGGGTGTTTAATTGCAGTGTAGCCATACCCTCACTTTCCCATGGGCATAATAACACTTCTCTACGTCAGAGGTGTGATGTAAGGATAAATACAGTATTAGCTTGTGAGGTTCTCAGATACTATGATATGGGGGGAACCATATAAGTACCTAACATAGAAGTTCTATTTATTTACAATGTTGGTCATTGGCATAACCGTGTCTATTTAGCTAGCTTAAGTATTTCTAAGGTATTTCTATTTGGCACTGGTGAGGCCACACCTGGAGTACTGTGTCCAGTTTTGGTCCCCCCACTACAGAAGGGATGTGGACACATTGGAAAGAGTCCAGCGGAAGGCAACGAAAATTATTAGGGGGCTGGGGCACATGACTTACGAGGAGAGCGTGAGGGAACTGGGGTTATTTAGTCTGCAAAAGAGAAGAATGAGGGGGGATTTGATAGAAGCTTTCAACTACATGAACAGGGGTTCCAAAGAGGATGGAGCTAGGTTGTTTTTAGTGGTGGCAGATGACAGAACAAGAAGCAATGGTCTCAAGTTGCAGTGGGGGAGGTCTAGGTTGGATATTAGGAAACATTATTTCACTAGGAGGGTGGTGAAGCACTGGAATGGGTGGTGGAATCTCCATCCTTAGAGGTTTTTAAGGCCTGGTTTGACAAAGTCTTGGCTGGGATGATTTAGTTGGGGATTGGTCCTGCTTTGAGCAGGGGATTAGACTAGATGACCTCCTGAGGTCTCTTCCAACCCTAATATTCTGTGATTCAATATAGCACTGTAGTATCTAAGGCCCCAATCCTTACATTGAGCTTAACTTTATACAGTGTGACTAGAACCACACTGCACTAAGTTAGGTGCCGATCTTGCAAAAACTTATGCATGTGCCTAAGTGAGGCGGTCTGAGAAGCATAGCTTGGTTTGGGGAGGGCCCCAGGGGAACAGGAATCATACCGTTTTACTCCAGCATACTTCACTATAACACAAAAGAAAACCACACCACCGAACAGTCACAATTTCAGTTTGTGTTATACTGACAAGGCTTTGTTTAAAAGGGGATTAAAAATAGAGGATTTTAAAACCAGATGCTCGGTTTCTCATCTTGCTAGAGTCACATGTCATACAGCAAACATATTCTAGATGAGAAGGGGTTAAAAATTAGCATGACTTGATATAGCAATTTGTGTCCTAGTGCATGTTTCTCCCTCATTAGTGATAAATACTGTCATGACACCAGTGTTTGCTGGGGACCAAGGGGTTTTTCTCAAGCAGTAGCTTTAGGTCACCTGCTGTATCCTCTTTGATAACTTCTGGGTTTCAAAAAGAAACATGAAATAAGATCAGGTAATTTTACTTGGGAGTTTTATGGTGACTGCCTTTTGTTCCAATGTTAATTTTCAAAAAACTCCATCTGTCTCATCTTGAAAGACAACCTACGTCATGTTACCCAGCCTACCCCCTCCTCCAGCCTGTGCTTTCTGAATAACATGACATGTAGCAAAGTGTCGTCCCCCCATCTCCCCCCCCACTCTCTGATGATTAACCATGATGATTCTTTTGGCTATTGGCTTTTTAGTTTAATGATTATACGAATGCTTAGTGTTAGGCAGGAAGTAAGATTTCCCCTGGTGAATTACCGCAGTGGGGAACTTAAGTTTTGCTGTCTGGTTATGGTTTTATTTCAAGGGATTCATGAGCTACTAAAATATGTGCATCTTGCCCAAATGATCTGGCCTAGTTACATCTCTCTAGGGTTTTATAATTTTAAAAATATTTTTACTGCTTTTTTAGTGTCGTTTAACGTAGTGGGGCAAATTCTTTTTCAGTAACACTGGTGTAAATCCAGAGTACTTCCACTGACTGAAGTGTTTTATACATTGGTCCGAGTTCTTTTTCCACTGGCTATTCTGAATATACACGAAGTAACTAAAAGAAAATTTGGCCCAGTGTGTTAAACTTTTAATAGAATGATGTCACAGAGACAGAATCCCCACTTACTAAAATAAATCTCTGTAGGAGTAATTTTACTTCCTCTTACCTAAATCACTGGAGAGAGAACTGCATGTTGCAGAGAAACCTGCTAGATATTTTAGACCAATTCTGATCAGTTATAGCGGTTTAAATCTGTAATCATAGAAGTATAGGACTGGAACAGACCTCAATAGGCCATCTAGTCCAGTCCCCTGCACTCAAGGCAGGACTGAGTAATGATTAGACCATTCCAATATTTCCATTAGCTTCAACAGAGTTATTCCAAACTAATACTGGTGTAACTGAGATCAGAATTTGTCTCATGTAATTGGCTTCGTCTCCTTCTGTGCAACCTGGAGTGAATAAATATATATATAATCATCAATGCACCAGGACAGTGTTTTGGGTCCTCATACAGCAAGATGCTTAAGGCTAAGTAGTCTCATTGACAACTCGTGCTTAAAGATAGGTGCATGCTTATGTACCTTGCTGAATCAGGGTCTTAATTCTCTATATAAAACCTCTTGTAAAAACTAAAATAGTTAATCATTAGTGTGATACAGCATGGCCAGAAGGCAGCAGGAGAGTGATCTAGGATGAGGAGAAGCCTTATTCCCTGTAGATTAATTAAAAGCACCTGAAACCAATTAGAGCACCTGAAGCCAGTCACCTGATAAAATCCCCCTGCTTCAATCAGCCAGAGGAGGAGCTGGAGCAGAGTGGTTTGGTGGTGGAACAAAGAGCAGTTCGAAGGAAAGTGAAGGAGAGTTTTGAAAAGTGCTGCAGCGGGCTAAGAAGACCAAGATCCTAGGTAAAGGGACACCTGGCTTGTGCAGAGGGAAGGCAGGAAGCCCCACAAGCTGAAGGTCAGGAGAAGGAAGTAGCCCAGGGGAAAGAATCACTGGTACAAGTGGTTCACCTACTATCATAGGGCCCCTGGGCTGGGACCCGGAATAGAGGGTGGGCCTGGGTCCCTCCCTCTCCACTCCCCTTCCCTGGGATACTAGTAGGATAGCTGTTACCCCAGTTCAGGGGCAAGAAATGGCACCCTGAAACCCCCCCCACAAGAAGAGAAAGTGCGGGACCCATCATAGTAGTGCCGGCAATTTGCCACACGTGGTGTTAGGGGTGGGATTTCCGCACTGGGGACTTAAACCAGGGTTAGCCAAAACAATCCAGTCCTTAAGATGGATGACGTAATCAAGGCCCTAATACAAGCCACCGCGGCCCAGCAGGAGGCTACCCGGGTCCAAGCAACCGCCCAACAGGAGGCGACCAGGGTACAGCAAGAGACTAATCGTCTGTTGATGAGTCAGGCTGCCCAGGACCGAGCCCTGCTGCTGGAGCTGATGAACCAGATGAAGGCCCTTATGGAGCGAAGCCAGAACGGCGATGGGACCTGGACTATACGGGCCAGCCACTGCCTACAGAAAATGACATGGGAGGATGATGTGGAGGCATACCTCCTGGCTTTTGAGAGAGCAGCCCTGCGGGAGGCCTGGCCCCGAGACCAGTGGTCCGGTATCCTGGCCCCGTTCCTGTGTGGGGAGGCCCAGAACGTATACTACGATATGGCTGCAGAGACTGCAGCAGACTACCCTCAGCTGAAGGCAGAGATCCTGGCCAGATCCAGAGTAACTACGGCATTGCGAGCCCAGAGGTTCCATGAGTGGCAGTATACAGAGGACAAGACACCCAGATCGCAATTGTTTGACCTGATCCACCTGACCCGGAAATGGCTGCGCCCTGAGGCCCTCAGCTCTGAGAAGATGATGGAGCTCCTGGTACTGGACCGGTTTATGAGGGGGCTACCACCAGGCCTCCGGGCTTGGGTTGGCCAGAATGACCCCTCCACCTATGATGAGTTGGTCTCCCTCGTGGAAAGACAGCTAGCAGCCCGTGAACTGTTCCAGACCCCAGGGGGTGAAACACGGCAATCCAGGAAGCCAGCCCCAAACCCAAGGTCCCGGACCGCCGAGAACTACAGGAGAACTATAACTGGGAGGAAAGACATTGAGGAATGGCCGGAGTCCAAGAAGGGACCTGGGGGTTTGGGAAGAGAGGGCTGGGGGGGCCGACCAAATAGCCCCAGGCAGAGGGCGGCAACCGGGATAAGGGGTCGGTGTTACGAGTGTGGGGAATTGGGGCATATAGCAGCCCAATGCCCCAACAGGGAAGAGCCTATGCAGTGCAATCTGGGGGATCCTGGGGAACAATGTGGCCTAATTGGCCTGGTAGGGGTCGCAACGACCCCACATGGGTATACAAGGTCAGTAAAAATGAATGGTATTGTGACCACAGCATTAGTAGATTCCAGGAGTGCTGTCACGCTGGTCTCGGGGAAGTTGGTGGGGCAAGACCAACTAACCCGGGCCAAAACCACAGGGGTAACGTGCGTTCATGGCACTGTAAATTTCTACCCCACAATCCCAGACGGACGACCGACAGGGGCAGGTGAGGATATCCCCTGAGTTAGCTCCAGAACAACGAACAGAGGTCATTGATATGATCCAACGGAACCAAGATGTGTTCTGTACACAGCCAGGCCGTACGACACTGGTCCAACATCATATCATCACCAGGCCCGGAATAAGGGTGGTAATAAGACCATACCGGATACCGGAAGCTAAAAGAGAGGAAATTAGGACAGAAGTGAAGAAGATGTTGGAACTTGGGGTTATTGAAGAATCCCACAGCCAGTGGTCCAGTCCTATCGTCTTAGTACCCAAGCCTGACGGCACCTGGAGGTTTTGTAATGACTTCCGGAAGTTGCATGAAGTATCCCAATTCGATGCCTATCCAATACCACGTGTTGACGAGCTAGTTGATCAGTTAGGCAAGGCCCGATACCTAACCACTCTGGACTAAAGGATATTGGCAAATATCCTGACTAAAGGATATTGGTCAGGATATCCTGACTAAAGGATATTGGCAAATTGCCCTGGCCAAGAACGCTAAGGAGAAGACAGCTTTCTCTACACCTGATGGCCTAGTCCAATACACTGTCCTCCCTTTCGGACTCCATGGGGCCCCAGCAACATTCCAACGACTTATGGATAAATTGTTGCGACCCCATGCCAGGTATGCCGCCGCCTATTTAGACGATATAGTCATCCATAGCACTGACTGGGAAACGCACCTAGTAAAAGTAGAAGCGGTACTAGACACCCTGAGGAAGGCTGGCCTAACTGCCAACCCTCTCAAGTGCATGATAGGACTAGCTGAAGCCAGATACCTTGGGTATGTAGTAGGGAGAGGTTTGGTAAAACCCCAATGGAACAAAGTGGAGGCAATACAAGATTGGCCTCGTCCAATCCGTAAAAAGGAGGTCAGAGCATTTCTCGGGTTAGTAGGGTACTATCGGAGATTCATCCCTCATTTTGCCACAAGAGCAAGGCCATTGACTGACCTGATAAAGGCTCGGGGCCCCGAGATAGTAAAGTGGTCTGATGCAGCAGAAAGGGCATTCGCAGATTTAAGGACAGCCCTTTGCTGCCATCCTGTACTTATAGCCCCAGACTTCAAGAAAGAATTCGTTCTACAAACAGATGCCTCGGAGGTAGGGCTAGGAGCCGTCCTTTCGCAGATGGTAGGGGAGGAGGAACACCCGATCCTGTACCTCAGCCGGAAGCTCCTCCCCAGGGAACAAAAGTACGCCGTCGTTGAAAAGGAATGTCTGGCGATAAAATGGGCCATGGAAACTCTCCGTTACTACCTACTGGGGCGGCGATTTACCCTGGTGACAGACCATGCCCCGCTCCAGTGGATGCACAGAAACAAGGAGAAGAATGCAAGAGTGACTAGATGGTTCCTATCTCTGCAACCTTTTCATTTCCGAGTACAGCATAGGGCCGGAAGCCAACACGGCAACGCAGATGGCTTGTCACGAAAGCATTGCCTCTCATCCCAAGTTGCCCAACCCCATGGTGTTGAGCAGGGGGGGAGGATATGTGATACAGCATGGCCAGAAGGCAGCAGGAGAGTGATCTAGGATGAGGAGAAGCCTTATTCCCTGTAGATTAATTAAAAGCACCTGAAACCAATTAGAGCACCTGAAGCCAGTCACCTGATAAAATCCCCCTGCTTCAAGCAGCCAGAGGAGGAGCTGGAGGAGAGTGGTTTGGTGGTGGAACAAAGAGCAGTTTGAAGGAAAGTGGAGGAGAGTTTTGAGAAGCGCTGCAGCGGACTAAGAAGACCAAGATCCTAGGTAAAGGGACACCTGGCTTGTGCAGAGGGAAGGCAGGAAGCCCCACAAGCTGAAGGTCAGGAGAGGGAAGTAGCCCAGGGGAAAGAATCACTGGTACAAGTGGTTCACCTACTATCATAGGGCCCCTGGGCTGGGACCCGGAATAGAGGGTGGGCCTGGGTCCCTCCCTCTCCACTCCCCTTCCCTGGGATACTAGTAGGATAGCTGTTACCCCAGTTCAGGGGCAAGAAATGGCACCCTGAAACCCCCCCCCCCCACAAGAAGAGAAAGTGCGGGACCCATCATAGTAGTGCCGGCAATTTGCCATATTAGTTTAAATTAGACTAAAACTAAGTTCTATTTCAAAGAAAAAGATTTTCTAATATTTTACTTGTCTATTGTAATCCATTGTCTAATATAAAATTATAGTGCTGCATGGTTTCTTTCTAAAACACACATGCCAGGCTACATTAGTCCTAAAATGATGATAATTTTCAGAGCTTTTTTTAAAAAAGAGTAGCCACTGGTGGCACTGACAAAGTTGCTTGCCTTCAATACCCTCACCCAGGTTTTGCGATAGAAGCCAGGAAATAAGATTCAACTGGGATTCAAACCTACACCCTGAAAGTTCATAAATCATCAGACCCCGCCTCCCCCATCATGATTTACAAAATGAAATCATGTTTTTTTGTCTTTTGGGGCGGGGGGTTGAACTCCCTTGCCCACTGCAAACATGTGAGCAGCTTTGAGCTACCTTGTTGACTCACACACACTTTTGCTTCTCCAAAACCCAAATCTTGCAAAATACCTTTTATCAAAGGGTGTGTTGTGACACTGATAGACCAGGTGCCTGCTCTTGCCCAGGCTTAAGGCCTCAGCCGAGCACTGACATATTCATTGCTGGAAACTAGTCCAGCTCACTTGTGTGTTAATACGGTTAAGACAGGTATTGTACTTCTAACACTGTTTAGTGTTCAGACTTTATGAAATGCTTGTATGTTGCTTCATGCATAGGTCTACACTGAAAAAAAACACCCAAAAAACCAAAACAACCCACCTCCACTGCAGCAGTGAGTCAAAGAGCCATGGTCAACTGACTCAGCTTGTGGGACCTGTGCTATGAGGCTAAAATTAGCAGCATAGATGTTCCCATTCAGGCTTGAGCCTGGGTTCTGAGACCCCCTGTGACGAAGTGGGGATTTTCCCTTGTTATGTTTTATAGGAGTCTTACTATTGAGCCTATGTGAGTTTTACTGTTTTGCATGAATACTGTGTGTGCCTCAGTTTCCCTGTGTGCTGCACCAATACCTCAGTGGTGAGAATAGGGGTATGTGACTTTGGCTGAGACCTCTGGGGCAGGTGAGGCTGCTCCAGCTGCCTGTACATATGCTATGACCAGTGCCCTTCATAACCTGAGACCCAAGAGGGGGATGCAACTAGGTGAGGACCAGGTGACTGGGAAGGGAGACAAACAGAAGGAGGAGGAGCAACAGGGGTGTCTGAGGTCGGGTTGCTGGAAGCTGGCAGTTTGCTTGGGGGGACTGGAAGAGGGGGAGTCCAGGGCATCTGGCCCACGACTCCCCAAGATGGACATGGCTGAAAGTCACTGATTTATGTGCTAACAAGTTCTGGTCTACGCTGTGTTCCTGTCGAATAATACACCTTCTGTTTTACTGGCTGGCTGAGAGTCACGTCTGACTGCGGTGTTGGGGTGCAGGGCTCTCTGGCTTCCCCAGGAGCCCCGCCCGGGCGGACTTGCTGCAGGAAGCGCACGGTGAGGAAGGGGATGCTGAATGCTCCGAGGTCAGACCCAGGAAGGTCGAAGCTGTGTAAGCTTCTTGCCCTGGTGACAGTATGCTCAGAGAGAGGAGGCATGCTACACCAGAGTCCTGACTGGCTTCGTATGGAGTAGTTCCAGAGTATCACCCAGTGACTCCGTGACCCCCGCCTCCCCACCCAGTGGGCGTGCCGGCCCTGCACATGGCTAATTTTAGCCCTGTAGCACAAACCCAAGTCAGTTGACCCAGGCTCTGAGACTTGCGGTGGAGTTTTGGGGGGAGCTGTTCGTTTGTTTGAAGTGTTGGATGTATCCAAAGAACCAAGCAGTAAAGTTGATACAAATGTGTCTGCGTGTTGCCTGATGGTGTGGAGCTTGGAGCTAGTTCCCAAACTACCAGCTAATTATTTCTGTACCCCTGTCAGCCCTCACTTCTGCCCCTTGTATCCCAGATTTAGAGATTTACAAGGCCAGGCGGTATGTCAGCTCCTGGGATTCTTACACCCCCAAGGCCTGGTGTAGACGGTACCTCCAGCAGGGCTCTGCTTCTCCCCCTTCCCAGGCCTGGTGGTATTGGGATAGAGAGGAGGGGAGGAGGAGAGAGGAGTGCAGAGAACCACTCTATTTTCACAAGAAGGGAGGAGGGAGCAAGGTTGCTTCTTGCTGCTGGGCTCTTTGCAGGGGCGGCTCTATGATTTTTGCCGCCCCAAGCACGGCAGTCAGGTGGCCTTTGGCGGCACGCCTGTGGGCGGTCCGCTGGTCACACGGATTTGGCAGCATTTCTGCAGGTGATCCGCTGGTCCTGCGCCATCGGCGTGCCCGCCGCCAAATTGCCGCCAAAGCCGCGGGACCAGCAGACCTCCCCCAGAAACGCCGCCGAAGGCTGCCTGAGTGCCACCCTCTCAGCAACTGTCATGCCGCCCCCCGCGGCTTGCCGCCCCAGGCACGCGCTTGCTGCGCTGGTGCCTGGAGCCACCCCTGGCTCTTTGTTTCATCTTCCCCTATTCCCCTTCCTGCCAATGATATCAGCTGCTCCATCTGTCTGCTCCGCTACCCATAAACTTCTATGGATTCTTTGGCCTCCTGCTGCAGCTATGATGGGCTGTTCTTCCTCGGGACACAGGGAAGTGGGGAAGGCAGCCAATTGGAGGGGGTTTTCCCCTTGGCTGGTCTGAAACTTTCCTGGAACTTTTCGTGTTATCATGAGGCTGCTTAGAGCAGGGGCCAAAATTGTGAGAGAGGTTCCACACTGTTACTACAAATGCCAACTAAACTCTTACTCTTCGTTGTATCATTACACAACATGTTTTTCAGGTGGCTTGCTTTTTTAAAATGTTTTAATCCCTTATTCAGTGCGTAGACCTGAATTTGAGACTAGGCAGAAACTGGTATGCTGTAATGGAGAGAATAATGACTCCGGACTTGTACACTTGATTTCACGTGATGAAAACAAGAGAATTTCTAATTATCCCAGAATTGTATCTACCCTAGGGCCTACTTGTAGTTCACAAAAGGAATTGTTTGACACCCAAGAGGTACTAAAGAAAGCACCATTTAGTATGTAAAAATGCATCCAGCACCAAGCTGAAGTTCTGTGATTTTATGTGAGACCATTAGGGAAAGCCTGACTAATGTCACCTGTCTCCACTGAAGCTTCTCAGAGAGCTTGGGCAAGTGAGGGAGGTCTGATGGTTTATATAGGGAAACAGTGCTTCGGCTTGCTTTCACCCAGGATTCCAGTGCTCTCAGCTGCCAGAGACACCAAGGTCTCTAGATGAGGTCCCCAAAAGAATGAGGTTGTATATTTACTTTTATATGTATAATGTATATACTGTTTACACATGCCTTATTCAAGCTAAACTCCTATCAAAGTTAAAGGGTGACAAGAGCAGTTAGGACCGGGCTTTATCTCTTTTTGCGTTCTTTATAGCTTCTTTTCCTCCTTGCATTACCAATGCCTCTAATCTAGTTCTCAGTATTATGGTTTATTTCATAATATTCTTTTGTCATAATGTTTCCTTTACTGTGTTTAACCTTCTATGTGGTACAAATAAATCTTTTCAGTTTTGTATATAATTTAAATAAATCATATCAGGACTTTTTCTGTAAACAGTAGAAAAATTAGCCTAGTATAAAGAACGAGGAGTACTTGTGGCATCTTAGAGACTAACAAATTTATTTGGGCATAAGCTTTCGTGGGCTAAAGCCCACTTCATCAGATGCATGGAGTGGAAAATACAGTAGGAAGATATAGATATAGATATACAGAGAAGATGAAAAGATGGGGGTTGCCATACCAACTCTAAGAGATTAATCAATTAAGGTGAGCTATTATCAGCAGGAGAAAAAAAAATTTTTGTAGTGATAATCAGGATGGCCCATTACAAACAGTTGGCAAGAAGGTGTGAGTAACAGTAGAAGAAAACTTCACTAATTGATTAATCTCTTAGAGTTGGTATGGCACCCCCCATCTTTTCATACTCATATAATATTCCTACTGTATATTCCACTCTATGCATCTGATGAAGTGGACTTTAGCCCACAAAAGTTTATGCCCAAATAAATTTGTTAGTCTCTAAGGTGCCACAAGTACTCCTCATTCTTTTTGCGGATACAGACTAACACGGCTACCACTGTGTAGCCTAGTATAGATTTTCTAAATATCTTATGAAAGAATGAAGAAAACTGTGTATAGATAATATAGTGATGGATGCTCTAGAAATAATAGGTATATAGATTTCATGGGTTTAAATCTAACATGGAGAGTGATAATGATGGAGGTCAGTAGAAACTGGCAAGTAGTCAGCGGTTATCTATGGATGTGGAAAGGGCCAAGGCTTTAAACTTGTGCACTCAAACCGCTCTATTGTTTTGAATTGGGTGAAGCAGGGACTCAGGGAGCAGCAGTTTCAGAAAAAGGAACAAACAAATTCTTCAGTCTGGAGCTATATTAGGGCATTCTAAAGATAGCATGTGTGATGGAGTGCTGGGAAACTCCCTGGAACCATTTCTATAATTTTGGGGGTTTAATCCTAGATAAGATGATCAAAGTCACTGTATGTTGGGTTTTGGTCTCTCAGACATCCCTTTTCTAGGGTCACTCTGCACCACACAGAGAATATGGAGCAAGTCTATATGTCAACTTCCTCCCATCTCATTTTCTCCCCCGCTCTGTTTGTTTAACATTGAGTAGTCAGATGTTGACTGTCTCACTTTTCCCATTTGTAAAATTGAAATAATATTCACCTAC
The DNA here is from genome assembly GCA_033296515.1 of Macrochelys suwanniensis. Classification (NCBI taxonomy): domain Eukaryota; kingdom Metazoa; phylum Chordata; order Testudines; family Chelydridae; genus Macrochelys; species Macrochelys suwanniensis. Next base: position 99,391,121 of record CM065777.1, read on the forward strand.
CTCACAGGCATGCTAATGAGGCTAAATTAATTACTGATTGTAAAGGGCATGGACATCCTTAGATAGAATTCCCAAAAGAAATGCAAAGTATTTTAATATTTATACTGGGAATAGGCTTCGATGCTTGCTAACGACAGGACTAACAGTTGGGATCACATGGTATCTTCACTTTCTGAAACTCATCTTCTCCTTTATTTCATTAAGTTGTCATGTCTTTTTCTCTCAGGTACCACATAGGCTGGGCTCTTTTTAGTCACATTTGGGCATTATCAGAGACCTGTCCCCCTTCAAAAAGTCCTTCCAGGTCTCGGGGTGCTGTCTCCAAGTGGTTAAAAAAGAATCTTGTTTATGAAGATGGGGAACAGCTAGAGTCAGAGCTTATCTTCAATGCCTCCCGGCAGCAATCGGCTTGCACCCGGTCTGATGGGTCCTTGCTGGCAGCAGAGATTCACAAGCTGTCTTCCTCTCTGCAGCTCTGTTGGAAGAGTCTGCTAACTCTAGTGCATAGCACCTTTTCTTCTGCTTGCCTCCCGTTCCAGTGACAAACTCTCCCTTTTAAGCTAATTTTTCCAAGTGGAGCAGGCTCTGTAAGTATAACTATTTAGTGTTGATTGATCCCAGAGCTGTTTGTTAGCCTTTTCCTGATTGGGAAGTGGGAGAAGATGCACCATCACAGACACCAATGGAACAAAAATAAAATCCCTGGACAGGATACTGCATCCCACATCAATTAGTCATATAAACGTTAACTGTACCTGCTTTAACTCTTCCCTAAGCTAATTTACTATTGTTTTAGAAAAAGATTCAGTCCCCACAAATGACCCAACTTGGGGCATCAATACATGTAAAAAAATGTAATTTTCTTGCTTTCAGTTACTGCTTTAAATAATCTTATTTTTATCGGATTATATGGGATCTAGGATCACCCAATCTAGCACAGGCCTAGGTAAACCTTGCTTCTTATCTAAATGAAAAGCATTTTTAACCAACAGCCTATCTGCTATCCAATTAATGCTGCTGTTAGCGTCCCCATCACTGGTTTGATGCCACCCAGTACAGATGATTGCAAAGTGACTCTTTTGGCCTCTTTCTGACCTCTTGTCCACACTATAAACCAAATGTTACTCCACTGAAATAAAACTAGTATGAGATCAACTCAGGCTTCTGCTCTTAAATAATCTGTGCTTGGTTTCCTCCACATTACCTCCGTTTAGAACCTGAGCAATTCCCCAAGGTCAGAGGAGTTATTTCAGTGTAAAACTGGTGGGAGAGCTGAAATAGGCCCTTTAATTTGTTTTCATAAGCAACTATTTTTTCTGGCATAGTGATACCTACATAAGATTTCTTCTTTTTCAAATTAAACTTGTTAATGTTCCAAAATATCTGCTGCCATTTCTTAACATACTGTACCAGCAATAAGCCACAATACGATTTACATTACATGGCTATTGGTGCACTTTCAGTTCATTGAAATCCCTTAACTTTAGGCCCAGGGCCTCACACCACACTAAAATATATCAAGCCAGGGCCAGTGCAAGGAAGTTTCGTGCCCTAGGCGAAACTTCCTTGCACCAGCCCTGCACCCACTCCCCTAGCTAACACCTCCTCCCTCTCCCCACCCCCCCGCAGCCGGCAGCTCAGCCCCCCCACCCGCGGCAGCCTCCCCCCGCCCATGGCGCCCCCCCAGCTCCCAGCTCAGCCACAGAGCTGGGAGGGCGGGAGGCAGCCGCAGCCAGCCAGCCACCCCGGCTCCCGGCGCCCTAGGCGACAGCCTAGGGTCGCCTAGTGGGCGCACCAGCCCTGTATCAAGCAATGCACACCCTAACCTGCCATTGCTTACTGCTGCAAGATTCAGGAAACAGCCGATCTATTTGCCCGTTTTGAGATTTCAAAGATTATCAAGAGGGGCAAAAATAAACCATTCTGACATGAACAGGGAAGCTCAGTGATAATCATCTCCTTCTTTCTTGCTTGCTGTTGTCTATTTCTACAGTGATTTATCATCATAATCCAGAAACTGCCACCTACTCTAATGGAAACTTTCTTCATAAAGGGAAGAATAAGAGATGTTGTCATAGATTTTAAGGCCAGAAAGGACCATTAGATCATCTAGTGTGACCTCCTGTATTTCAAGGCCCTTAAAGTTCACTCAGTTACCACTGTACTGAGCCCAGTAACTATGTCTGACTAAAGCATAATATATTTGGCTAAAGCTTATCTTCCAGAAAGGCATCCAATCTTGATCTGAAGCCATCAAGAGATGGAGAATCCACCTCTTCCTTTGGTAATTTGTTAATCACCCTCACTGTTTTAAAAATAATGTGCCTAATTTCCAATTCGAATTTGTCTGGCTTCAGCTTCCCGGCCATTGGTTCTTGTTATGCCTGTCTCCTCTAGATTAAAGAGCCCTTTAGTGCCTGGTATTTTCTTCCCGTGAAGGTACTTATACACTGTAATCAAGTCACCTCTCAATCTTCTTTTTGATAAACTAAACAGATCTTTAAATCTTCCACTGTAAGGCATTTTATCCAGCCTTCAAATCAATTTTGTGGCCCTTTTCTGCATACACTACAATTTTTCAACATCCTTTCAAAACATGGACACCAGAACTGGATTCTGGTATTGATCTCACCAATGCTATATCTAGAGGTAAAATCACTTCCCAACTCCCCTGTTAATACATCCAAGGGTTGCATTATCCCTTTTTTGCCACAGCATCACACTGGGAGCTCATGGTGAGATTCGGGGTCTACTACATCCCTAAATTCTTTTCAGACTCACTGCTTTCCAGGATACAGTCCCCCATCTCTGTAGGTATGGCCTGCATTCCTTGTTCCTAGATGTATTACTTGGCATTTGGCTTTTTTTAAATGCATTTTATTTGAATGGCCCCGGCTTACTGAATGATCCAGATTGCTCTGGATCACTGTCCTATCCTCCTCATTATTCACCACTCTGCCAATCTTTGTATCATTTGCAAATTTTGTCAGCAGTGATTTATATTTACTTCCAGATCATTGATGAAAATGTGGAATAGCGTAGGGCCTAGTACCGATCCTGCAGAGCCTTACTAGAAACACCACCATTCACTGATGGTTCCCCATTGACAAGTATTTTTGAGATATGCCTTACAAAAGTCTAAATATATATCATCTACACAGTTATCTTTATTAACCAAACTCGTAGTCTCCTCAAAGAATAAAATCAGGTTTGTTTGACAAGACCTATTTTGCGTAAAATCAATTGCCTGGCATTAATTATAGAGCTGTAATATTGCTAGGTTTCTTTTGTTCCTTTTAAACTTTATAAAACACCTTCTTCTTGTCAGCCCTGCCAGCCCTGGATTTTCTTCTGATGTCTGGGCAACCTCGACTTGGAAGGACCACCAAGGTTCCAAGAAGGAAGTTAACCCTCTATGTACAGATAAGCTGTTAACCCATTCCACGAGGGACGCTCATTTTTATGGTGTATTTTTGTAATGTGAAACTAGACTGAAAGGATCAAGTCATTTCACATAGGTCATCCCTGTCCCGTTTTTTTCATAATTGCTATCTGGTCACCCTAGAAACGAGGAACAATAATGTAAATGATACCCACTTTCTCTACAAAGAAAACAATCCAGTGCTACTGTATTGTAAATGTGGGTGCTCCATGCTAAAAGCCATGCCACAGTAAAGTCCAACTCATTGGAAAAAATGAAACAAAGCAGAAAATCACTACATAATTATGGGTTTTGTGTACCATGCATGCTCTCTAAATACTGAGTTGTATACAAGCTCAATTAAAAGAAATTAAAAGAAATCTTGAGAATATTTTTCATACCAGTGGGAACACTGCTCCCACTCAGATTATTTTTCAGAACTTAATCAAGTCTAGTCACATTTAGACAAGACAGTGAATTAAAGAGTTGTTAAATCTACCGACAGTGCAATGAGCCTAAATTGATCCAGTATGGTTAATCATTTGGTCCTCCAGCTAATCCAGTACTTTGCTTCTGGTGACGACTAGTACTATATCTGTCTGCCTATGGCATTTGTAATCCCATCGCTGTAGTATGTTGACCTCAAGTCACTACTTATATAATACATAAAAGTCGTCACCTATATAATACATTTAACCAGTTAAGCAATGCTGTCTGTATGTGAAGGGAACCCTCCAAAGCACTGGGGATTAGAATGCAGCTTGGATCCCAGCACAAGTACATCACTTACGAAGAACCAATTGATGGGGTATGTGTCCCACACTGTCAGTAGAGAGTTCAATTATGCATGTGGTGGGTGGGTTAAGCCCATCTGAAGATGAAGCCCATCTAGGGTAGAAGCTGGGTGGTAAGCATCAAGGGAAGAAGCCCAGATACGAAAAAGGCTACAGTAAGAGAAGAGAAGAACTCTGCAGTTTCTCTAGTTGCTAAAGAATAGAAGAAAGGACTACAGAGAAGCAGATGTACAATAAGTGGAGGGAGGGGCTGTGGGAAAGGGCCTGAAGGAAGGCTGAGGTAGGAAGAAATCCTGGGAGGCAGAAAGAGGTCTGAGGGAACGGACCTTAGCTACTCACCACGGGTTCCCTGGACTGGAACCCAGAAGAGAGGGAAGGCCTGGTTTCCTCCACCAGGCCAGTAGGAAGAGCTGCATGGAAACACCTTAGTACAAAGGGGAGATGCACTTTGGATCTGGGCCTTCAGGATAGGGTTTTACCCGGACAGTCCAGTTTTTGGCTTCTGTGTCCAGGTGCCCAGTTTTTGATCGGAAAGTTCAGTCAAAAAGGGGACCTGACAGTGTCTGGTCAAATGTACTGAACGTACACCAAAAGTCCGGTTACTGCGGGGCAGGGGGAGGCACTGGGTCATTAACCCAAGCCAGACCCTGCTCAGCCGGGGCCGTCTCCTACCTGCAGGCAGGCTCCTTGTCAGGCTACAGCAGCTCCCGTCCAAACCCCAGAGCAGAGGGAGCCCAGCTGGGGTGGGAGAGGAAGATGGAGACAATCCAGAGAGCGATGGGGAGAGGAGCAAGTGATGGGGATGGGGTCTTGGGATGAACAGATGAAACGGGGGCAGGGCCTTAAGGATCCAGTTACCAGCCATTAGAAAGATGGCTACTCTACTTCAGGAAGAAAGTCCTGGGAAGTATCATTCCTCACAACCCTGCAGAGCCTAGGAAGGGATGCCCATGCCCTGACCCTGGCAGTTGGACTCTGTTTACTCTGGAATAGGGAGAGAGGAGACTATAAGAGACCCTGCCACAGGGCTAAGTCACAAGAAAAGGCAGACCACCACAGGGTGGAGCAGCTGTAGGAGACCCTGCTACACTGTAGCCAGTCATCAGGAGGCACAAGAGCAATGAGTCCACCACACTCTTACAAACCACTAAGTGATAAACAGGATGCCTTTTTTTCCTCTTTAAAAAAAATGCTACTGTGGTACATCATTTCTCCTTGTGATATTAATAGCTAAACTGTAATTGAAGGATAGGCAAAATAAATGGCAGGATATTTTGCTTGGTTGTTGAAAAGACCCTTTTGTTTTGGCTGGAGAAGAGTGGTGAAAACTGCCTTATTGACGTAAGAGAGATGGGAATTCCCAGGATCTCTCTTAATCTCTTAACTTCAAACTGCTGTGTGTGTGTGTGTACTAGGTAATAGTCAAAGAAGTCTTGGTTCCTGTTTTGATTAGGAGAGAGGGCTTCCAGACATGAGGATGCAGATGCAGGGGACTTTTCTGGTCAACACTATGACCTATATTTTAGTCACTGGCCCAGGTCAAGGATTTGGCTCTATAGTTAGCTGCTCAGTCACTTCTCGGAGCAGAAAATTAACACTCCAAAGATCAACTACATTCCAAAAGACTGCTTCACAAAATAACAAATGACTCTAAAGGTGAGCCACAAAGTGGTTAGTGTTGCATGCTGGGAATATAACAGTGGGCTTGTCTTCACTACCAGTATAAATCGATCTAAATTACACTACTCCAGCTATGTGGATTAGATCGACTTACCCCGGTGTCTTCACTGCGCTGCGTTGACGGGAGATGCCCTCCAGTCAACTTCCCTTACTCTTCTTGGGGAGCTGGAGTACCGGGGTCAACCGGAGAGCACTCTGCCATCAATTTAGTGGGTCTTCACTAGACTCGCTAAATCAGCACCCACTGTATCAATTGCAGGAGAGTCAATCTCCCCAGTAGTGAAGACAGGCTCAGTGTCAGACTGTGTTTCACCTAGGAACAAAATAGTTAATCATGAGTCTGTGCTGTTCCCCGAGCATGTGATACTATTCAAACATGTACAGCTCTTCCGAACTAATTAAACAGATTAAATGAAAGTATCACCACCTGATGTGGGGGACAAAAAACTTTTATTTTCATGAATTAGGACAGCTGAACACTTCATTCACAAGTGTAGAACAGAATGGAATATTGAGTCAGTGAATGGTCCCCTCAGTAGGGGAGGAAGTTTTGGGGTTTGGCAAATGAATTCTGTAAAAACTGCTTGGTGTGTAACCCTCCCTAGGTGCTTTTGTCTGCTGTATGCTGTATTTATGATAGTTTCCTCTGCAGGATGTCTTTGGGTGTCACTACTTTAACTAACATTCAGATTTTAAAGCAGAGATGAGACAAAACAATTTTTAGAAATATGTTTCCACTATCTCCATAACTGTAAATGCTACCATGTCCTTTAATGGGAGCTGCCATTTTAATCTTACTTCCCATTCAATCTGTTGATGACAAATAGGATATGATTAATGAAGCTCCCGTCAACATGCCTGGGAAGCAGAACTTTCAAAGTTCTCGTCAAACATACCTTACATCTACCCTTACAGTCTCCATATTCTCCAATATTTTAATTGAAAGTGCATTCTTTTGTCCCCTAATCTACATTATCCTGCTGTCAGGCAGAAAGCTAACTACTTTTTTGGTAATTATTTTTATTACAGTATGTTTACCAAACTTCAAAAGTACTTTGATTTAATTTTATTGGAAATTTTGCATTATGATTTCTCATTCCAGTAATTCATGATCTGATAAATGCACACTGGAACAATAAAAAATAATGACATTAAGGGGGCAACTAGATTTGTTGTGTTGATATTCTGAAGATGAGCGTTTCCTACCATCTGAAATTTTTGTTGAGTGCTATAAAACAAATATGTGGAATATCTCCATGAAGAAGCAGGTCACATGAGAGCACTGTGATGACAGATGGAAGATCACGAGTAAAATTTTCAAAAGTGACTTAGGAGCTCCAGTCAACTTTTCAAAAGTGAGTTACGCGGTGGTATTTAGGAGCCTATTTGCCTCTTTAAGGTGTTTAACGCCACAATTTAGCCACCATTGACACTTTCAAAAGTGTTCAGCTGCCATGTAACCCCACAGGAGCCTATGTCCCCTAGACAGCTGGTTATACTAGATGATCGCGATGGTCACTTCTGGCCTTAGAATCTATGAAGTTTCTGTCAGTCGGCATTTGCAAAGTTGCCTGAGTCTTGATGCTGCCCCACAGCTAGTGAGCAGCTCAGAGAACCTCCCTTACACTAAAGAAGGATTCTCAAATTAAGTAGGGGACCGTGTATCTTGCCAGCAGGGCCCAATCCTGTAGGCATGCTCTGGGCATGCCTGATGCCTGTCAGATGTTACAGCAGGGAGGCTGGATGCAGACTATTGATAGGCAGCACAGCACTTGCACCAAAGACAAGTGGAGCCACAGAATAAGATAGGGTGAGTGTGATACAGATATCAAGCATGAGCAGAAGAAAGATCTTTCATTGTTGTTGTAGCCCTGTTGGTCCTAGGATATTAGAGAGACAAGGTGGGTGAGGTAATATCTTTTTTATTGGACCAATTTCTATTGGTGAAAAAGACAAGCTTTTGAGATCACACCGACTTCTTTTTCAATATGCCTAGCTCCAATTGACTTTCAGAGGAAGTCAAGTGTCTAGCTCACTTAGACACATCTGAAAATCCCATCCTAAGTCTCACTGGAAGTCAGGACTCCTAAGTCACTTACATGCTTCTGAAAAATTTTTCCCATGGATTTTTTGTTTTCACATATTTCATTTATTTGACACCATAGCATAGCTTCAAAAATGAACATACCTTATGTTCTTGAAAGACAAGGTCAAAAACATTACCTAAAATAAGGCTAGATACATTTTTTGTGTGTATCACCTTTCCGTAAAGTTTAATCTGACTACTGTAAGAGTTAGTCAGTCTTCATACCACATAAAGATTTATGCTTGAATCCACATTCATTAGCAAAATGAGATCCGTACTATTGATTAATGAGGCACTATAATACTACTTGAAGTAGCTTTTGCACTAGGATAAATCCTACACTTTTATTAATGGTGGCCTAGTAATGCATAGTCTGATAATATTTTTCTTAAACTGTAGTTAACAAAGATTAAAAAAACCAGTGGTTAAAACAAAAAACCTGTGGTTAAAAAAACAGTGGGTTTTTTGCCAGTCTGCAGATTTGATCTAGTCTCAGTAACACTGAGAGCAAACCATACATCTGCTAAATGGTGCTAGACTCTGAATTATTTCAATGGCCATCTGTGGGAGGGAAATTTTCAGCCAACACCTTTGTAATTATGACAGTTACTGAATAAATGACATTCAGTGTGCTAAGTGCGATGTCCAACCTCAGACTCTTGGAATGAATGTGACATTGAACCAAATCTTCCTCTCAGATGTGTCAGCACAATTTATTGAACTCCATTTAGTTGTACCAATGTAACTGAACAGGATATGTAAACTTAGAAAATGCTGTGGACTTGATTTTCCATTCCATCCTAGCCTATTTTCAACTGTTGTGCTATGTTATAACTATACCAGCAGCAAGCAAAGTGGAATAAGAGAATTTTTCAAAAATCAAATAAAACCCTATCCATAGGGCAGTTAATACAATACTCATCTATATGCTATGGATTTGCCAGCCAATCAATCAAAACTTTGTGGAAAGACACCAGTGTTAAAGGAAACAATAATGTATACACCTTAGAGGTTCCATGGAGAGAATTCAAAGCAGAACTATCCACTCCTAAACATGTACTTACTGAGATAAATGGTAATGGAGTCATATAAGTGAGACTGTTATTTCTACAGGAATGTTGTTTCCATCAGATAATATGAGAGAGGAGAGTCCTTCCAACAGATCAAGCCACTTTTCCTCAGCATTTTTGACTAAAGGAATATAACTAATGTAAGAATACTGTAGGTCAGTGGTCCCCGGAGCATTTGCTTGTGGCTCACAAGAGGTGGCTGATCAATATGGTGCCTGATCCAAAACTCACCAAAGTCACTAAATTTCAATGGACTTTGATTCAGGGCCATAGTGCTGACTCTCCTCTTTGTTTACCCCTGCTGGTTAACATAAGAACACAAGAATGGCCATACTGGGTCAAACCAATGGTCCAACTAAGCCAGTATCCTGTTGTCTGACAGTCGCCAGTGCCAGATGCTTCAGACGGAATTAACAGAACAGAGCAATTATCGAGTGATCCAGTCCCTGTTGTCTAGTCCCAGCTTCTGGCAGTCAGAGGTTAAGGGACTTCCAAAGCATGGGGTTGCATCCCTAACCATCTTGGCTAATATGCATTGATGGACATATCCTCCATTAACTTATTTAATTATTTTTTGAACCCAGGTGTACTTCTGACCTCAAAAAAGAATCCTCTACTTCCTTAAGAAATTCATTTCTGTAGTTTGTTGATGGGTTGGTTTTTTTGGTCTTTTATTTGTTGTTGGGATTGTAGCCAAATCCTATATCCAACATAAAAGTACCCAAATGCCTATTTGGTCAACTTCTGAAGGGCACCCTCTCACGTAGTTGTCAACTGCGTGAAACAAAAGACAAATATCAGTGTCTGTGTGACAACATAAACCTTCCGTGTTCCCTTTGGATATTAATTATGTGGATACCCTGCCAACAAAGAAATGTCTGGGGACCTTTTGCCAGGCACAAGGCCTTTGCACAAATCACAGGTGGATAGTTATCAAACAGCTATTTCTGTCAAGTTATGTGGCTATTTTGCTAAATAAAGTAGTTTCTACATATTTCCTGTAGTTAAAATCTTCCCTATATATGACAGCATTTCCATCTTAGTAGAGATGAGTATGTAAAATATAATCCAGCCATCTTTTGAATTAAAGTGATCAGGCATTCCAAAAATATCAATAAATCCTAGATAAGACGGTTGGGAAAGATTTCTTAATTAGTGTAATCCATCTCTTTCCTCTTCTCTCATGTGGAGAGGAACTACTTTCTGTCCTTCAAGCATTTGATCTTCCCTGTGTAAGGGGACTGTTGTCCCGCTACTAAAACTCAGTAGGGGTGTTTTGGTTGGCTAGCTCCCAGTACCAAAAGAAAGGGGAAGGGTCGATGGGAAATCAGGGTCCTGAGACTGATAGTCCCCAGGAACAATGGAGAGAGGCCAATGCTACAGGTCAGCCTGATTGACAGGGTGGGCAGGCTAATCAGGGAGTCACGAGGCCAGAAGGGGTCCTGTCCTCCATGTGAGCTGGAATTGCCTGGGTCAGACAGAGTGGAGCCGAGCTAAGGAGAGAGTAGGGGCCCAAGCTGAGCTGGGGAGCAGAGCCCTGCCAGCCAGAGGGGCCAGAGAAGCAGCCCAGGAAGCAGGTCAGCTGGACTGTCTGTGAGCTCAGGAAAAACGGCTTGGCTGCCGCGGTGCCTCAGGAGGCGGAGGTTAGCTGGGCGCAGAGGGCGGGGCTGGCGGGGAGCTGCCGGTGGGTGCTCTGCACCCACCAATTTTTCCCCGGTGCTCCAGTCCCAGAGCACCCACGGAGTCGGCGTCTATGGCAGCAGCCGTGCTGAGGCAGAGTGGAGCTGGAGCTGAGGCAGAGCGGTGGAGCTGGGGCTGGAGCAGTCCGAGCTAAGTGTGGTGAGCAGCTGGGAAGAGTGAGGGGGACCCTAGGCAGTGGGCCCATCACAGGGAGACGCCCCCAGCCAAGAGGCCTGGCAGGCCAGACTTGGAAGGGGATCGTAACCCTGACGGGGTGGGGGCAACGCTGGGAAGAAGGGTCTTGACACCTAGAGCCTGAGGGTGTGTGGCCACCGCCAGAGCAAGTGTTCAATCCGCAGCATCCCTGCAGCACAGCCAGGGCCTGGGCAGGAGGCCTGGGACTTATGAGGAACAGACTGAACTTCCCTTACGTTCCAGAGACACTGGGTGTGACGTCCCCGTGCCACAGAGCAGGGTTATGTGTTTTCCTTTAACTTAGGGGTTCTCAAACTGGGGGTCGGGACCCCTCAGGGGGTCATGAGGTTATTACATAGGGAGTCGCGAGCTGTCAGCTGCCACCCCAAACCCCCACTTTTCCTCCAGCATTTATAATGGTGTTAAATATATAAAAATGTGTTTTTAATTTATAAGGGGGGCGTCGCACTCACAGGCTTGCTATGTGAAAGGGGTCATCAGTACAAAAGTTTGAGAACTACTGCTTTAACCTTTCCCATTTTTTCCTTATTTTTTAAAATTGATTGCTGTTTAATAAATTGTATTTGCTTTGAACTGTATGTAATGATCAGTGGGTCTGGGAAGCATCCAGTGCGGAGAGAGCACCCCAGAGTGGGGACACCCTAGTCCCTGCCCTAAGTGACCAAAACAAGGTTGAGGGGTCAAGCCCCCCAGAAATCCTGGGCCCAGCCTTGTTGGGGTTACATGGACTTTGCCACCCAGGAGAGTGGAGGGGAGCCCTTGAGGTCAGGCAGGCCTCTGGGTAAAGGAAGTGGGAGCGAGAACTCAGATCCTTTCACTAGCCCACTTCATCGGGATAGTGTATAAGCCAGGAAAGTTCCCCACAATAGCAGGACCATTCCCCCGCTTACACCTGCTTGCAGACACCTTTTAGCACTGGAGCCTCAAATGTTTATTCATAGATCTGTTTTCCTGTATCTCAGTTTCAGGATGTGCTACTTCAGACCCTACTGTCATATCCTGTCTCTCTTTTCCCCTCCTCCACCCCTTTCAGCCCTGTCTCTTTTTCTCCAAGCCACACAAAATCATTATCACATTGCTTCAAAATGTCATCTCTGTGCCAGCTATAGCATGGGCACTTTCATAGGCTTCAGAATTATTTCAATTATAGGCCCAGAAAACCTCAAATGGGTGGCAGTCGTATGACTCCTTTCCCTCCCCGCTGCCTGTTTTGTGGGTTTTTTTTTATATGTTGGGCATTATTTGTCCATCCCCAGGCCAGTCAGCTGCCTATCCAAATACTGCCCACCACTTCCCCTGTATGCTGCATGGGTCAGTGAGTGTTCAGAAGCTGGGCTGACCTGAGAATAGGCATCAGAACTTCTTCCCCAGTTCTTTGTCTGAAACGCTGTTCCTTCGCAAGCCAGAAGCTCCTACTCTACAGTTCCCCTCATTCCTGAGGTGATCAGTTCCTAGCTCACCCGCCCCATGGATGACCTTTCCCCTAGGAATCACCCGTGTTCCCTGGAGGGACTGTTACTGACAGGACATCAGGGAAGTGGGGGGAGTTAGGCTGGGAGCAACATAACCACATGGACAGATCAGTGCACCAGGTTTAATAAAGACCAACTTGTTCGATTTAACCTGTGCTCAGCTTCACTATGCACTATTAAAACATGGTGGCAGGGGCAAAGGTGTGAGTTCACTGCAGTGCAGCAACTAGCAGCGTGAGCTGTTGAATATGAAGCCCTCCAGCGCTCTGGATTTTGCAGACACCAACCTAGCCCAGCAATGGACTCAGTGGAAGAAGTTGTTGGAGCTCTACCCAGACCTGGCCATGCAGAAGGCTGACAACCACAGGAAAGTAAACCTGTTATTTTACTTTATCTGAGAACAAGCAGAGAGAGCTGCACCACTTTTATTCCTGGGAGAATTTTGCGCCACTGCGCATGCAGTATTTACGCAAAAAAATAATGTTGTGTGTGCAGAATTCCCTTTTTTTCCCATAGAAATGGGCTGCAGAGCTGCTGTCTGCCACTAGGGGCCACTGGACCTGGCAGAGCCCAGCTCATAAATAGAAGACACTGGTGGGGGAAAAGAGAGGAGGAGCTGGAGGATTCCCGGCAGCTGCAGTTCTCAGCATGCCCTGAAGGAAGAAAGCAGCGTGCAGGAAACTCCATACAAGCCCAGGACCCAGCATCAAGCTGTTTCTCCCTCTGGATCCCTGTGCTGTGGGGGTATGGGTGTCTGGGCTGACGGGGCCCTCAGCTGGGGTCCTGGGCGGTTGAGGTGTGAATGTCTGGGGCAGGGGAGACCCTGCAGCTGGGCTTTGGAGAGGGCAGGGGGTGCGGGTGTCTGGGCTGAGGGGGCCTCAGCTGGGCACTGGGGAGGCCCTAGGGCTGGGCTCTGAGGGTTGGGAGGGGGTGTCTCGCCTGGGGAAGGCCCTGCAGCTCAGTGCTGGGGGGGTCCTGTAGCTGGGCTCTGGGGGATAAGGGGTACAGGTGTCTGGGATGGGGTGGGCCCCATAGCTGGGCTCTGGTTGGGAGGGGGTGTATGTGAGTGTCCAGGAGGGGGCGCTCTGCAGCTGGGCTCTGGGGGGCCAGGAGTGTGGCTGTCTGGGCTGGGGGGCACCCCGTGGCTGGGCTCTGGGTAGGGGAGGGGGTGCATTTGAGTGTTTGGCCTGGCGGGGGACCATTGCTGGGCTCTGGGAGGTAGGGAGTGTGGATGTCTGGTCCCCCTTCTGGGCTCTGAGGGGGAGGGGTCAGAAAAACGGGTTCCTTTAAGCTCAGTACCACTGTGGACACAAGAACAAATGGATATAAACTGGACATCAGGAAGTTTAGACTTGAAATTAGACGAAGGTTTCTAACCATCAGAGGAGTGAAGTTCTGGAACAGCCTTCCAAGGGAAGCAGTGGGGGCAAGACATATCTGGCTTCAAGACTAAGCTTGATAAGTTTATGGAGGAAATGGTATCATAGGCAATTAATTGATCTTTGACTATCAGCGGTAAATATGCTAAATGGTCTGTGATGGGATGTTAGATGGGGTGGGATCTGAGTTACTACAGAGAATTCTTTCCTGGGTGTCTGGCTGGTGAGTCTTGCCCACATGCTCAGGGTTCAGCTGATTGCCATATTTGGGGTCGGGAAGGAATTTTCCTCCAGGGCAGATTGGCAGAGACCCTGGGGGTTTTTCGCCTTCCTCTGCAGTGTGGGGCACTGGTCACTTACTGGAGGATTCTCTGCACCTTGAAGTTTTTAAACCATGATTTGAGGACTTCAATAGCTCAGACATAGGTTAGGGGTTTATTACAGGAATGGGGGGGTGAGATTCTGTGGCCTGCATTGTGCAGGAGGTCAGACTAATGATCATAATGGTCCCTTCTGACCTTAAAGTCTATGAGTCTACTCCTGGGTAAATTTTTTGTGTGTCTGTACTATCACATACATAGTTGCTGGCAGGTATTTTGAAATAAATTACCAAAATACTTGAAACTGGCGTGATTATGTAGTGTTATTTTGGTAAATAAAATATACAGAATTTTAAAATATTGTGCACGGAAGTTTTAATTTTTTGTCGCAGAATTCCCCCAGGAGTACATTTTGAAGCTCATCACTGCTTCAAGCCTCATAGGAGTCTTAGGAGCTCTGGGGAACTATTGCTCTCCAAAGCAAAACAGAACTGTGGAGCAACACAGGCTTTTCACTAGAGACTAGTCTGAAGGGGAGGGAATAAACCCCTGTGTTACTGCCTTATGTACACTGACTGTTACATGCAATTATGGGGACTTTACAGATTCCCTGATTCAGAACAGGACAGTTTGGAGCACTTGCAATCACCACCTGCAGTAGTGGCTGCTCCAGAAAGGTGAACAGTTCTACTTGTTCAGCCTTCATTCACCTTTACTCTGGTAATGAAACAGGCTAAGGGCTAGATTCACAATGGGATATACATAGCACCTATTTACTTCTTTGGGTGCCTAAGGCTAACACTTAGGCACCACGGACATTCACAAAACCACTGCTCAGCTACTGCCTATCCTTGTAGGTGTCTAAATTTCTGCTTGTAGGCATGCATAAAACTGCTTACATGTGCCAATCTGCTGGGCACCCTCATTCATGCCAAAGTCCTGTTGGAATTCTCAGATTAGGCATTCCTCTGCCTAGCTCATCTATAGGGCCTGATCTGGCAAGGGCCTGAACCTGCAAAAGACTCATAGACTCATAGACTTTAAGGTCAGAAGGGACCATTAAGACATCTGGGGCAAGTTAGCTGACTCCTTATGGATGTCAATTTACCCAATAGTGAATAGTCCAATGTTTAGCACACTCAGTGGGGATGTCAGAGTCCCAGGTTTGAGTCCCCACTCTTACTGACTTCAAGCCGGGGATTTTATCTATGTCTCCTACTGTGACATTACGCCCCATATTCTTCATAGAGATATGCCTATGATATGAATATGGCATAACTAATATCATTTTATGCAAGATGGGGTATGTGGGGTATCATTGTAAAGGTTATGATTTACTGGATGTGAATATCCAATTTGTATGCATATATCATTTCTGTATCTGAAGTTAGAAATATTGACTATGTAATAATTACAACTGTGTTTTCACCTTGGGAATGCCCACCAGACAGTATGGAATCAGCCTGGCTGGGTCATTAGGAAGGACAATAGGACTTTGAAGGTGCTAATCTCACTCCTTCCTGAGAAGTTTCCTGGGATGCTGCTTTGACACTGCAGGGTCAGATGATCCTGTCGCTTGGAACTAGACCCCTTGATACTGAACGTCTAGTGTTTTTTCATAAAGAGGGTGAGGATCCAACTGGAAAACAAAGGATTCCCACCATATGCAAATCCTCTTTAAGACTGGGAAGTGAGTTAATCTTGGCTCTTCTCCACTGCCTCCCCACCCAAGAAGGAAGATTGTTGAAAACACCTGAAGAAACAAATGAACTAAGCTGGGGGCAGGGGAGGAGCAGGGGGCTGAGCCCAGATGAGAAAGGTCAGCCTGTGAAGGGTATATCTGGAGATTTAACCTGCAAACAGTGCAGTTTACCTTCAAGAAACTCTGCAACCTGTATACAAAACAGTAATTTCTCACCCTTAATATTTGTAGCCTATTTTCTTTAATGTATTAAGCCTAGTTTGTGTGTGTGTTTTATTTGCTCAGTAATCCGCTTTGTTCTGTTTGCTATCCTTTATAATCACTTAAAATCATAGAATCATAGAACTGGAAGGGACCTTGAGAGGACATCTAGTCCAGTCCCCTGCACTCAAGGCAGGACTAAGTATTATCTAGACAATCCCTGACAGGTGGTTGTCCAACCTGCTCTTAAAAATCCCCAATTTATTCCAGTGCTTAACCACCCTGACAGTTAAGAAGTTTTTTCCTAATGTCCAACCTAAACCAGCCTTGCTGCAATTTAAGCCCATTGCTTCTTGTCCTATCCTCAGATGTTAAAAAAAACAACTTTTCTCTCTCCTCCTTGTAACAACCTTCTATGTACTTGAAAACTGTTATCATGTCCCCACTCTGTCCTCTCTTCTCCAGGCTAAACAAACCCAATTTTTTCAATCTTCCCTCATAGGTCATGTTTTCTAGACCTTTAATCATTTTTGTTACTCTTCTCTGAACTTTCTCCAATTTGTCCACATCTTTCCTGAAATGTGCCGCCCAGAACTGGACACAATACTCCAGTTGAGGCCTAATCAGCGTGGAGTAGAGCGGAAGAATTACTTCTCATGTCTTGCTTACAATACTCCTGCTAATACATCCCAGAATGATGTTTGCTTTTTTTGCCACAGCGTTACACTGTTGACTCATATTTAGCTTGTGATCCACTATGACCCCCAGTTCCCTTTCCGCAGTACTCCTTCCTAGGCAGTCATTTCCCATTTTGTACATGTGCAACTGATTGTTCCTTCCTAAGGGCTGGTCTACACTAGCCCCCAAGTTCGAAGTAAGATACGCAACTTCAGCTACGTGAATAACGTAGCTGAAGTCAAAGTATCTTATTTTGAACTTAAAAGTACTTACCCCGGTCCACACAGCGGTGCGCAGGCTCCCCCATCGACTCCGCCTGCTCCGTTCGCAGAGCAGGATTACCGGCGTCAACGGGGGAGCACTTCGTGGTTCGATTTATCGCGTCTAGACAAGACGCGATAAATCGAACCCAGAAGATCGATCTGACGCCGCGGGTAAGTGTAGACTAGCCCTAAGTGGAATACTTTGCATTTGTCCGTATTGAATTTCATCCTATTTACTTCAGACTATTTCTCCAGTTTTCCAGGTCATTTTGAATTTTAATCCTATCCTCCAAAGGACTTGCAACCCCTCCCAGCTTGGTATCGTCCGCAAACTTTATAAGTGTACTCTCTATGCCATTATCTAAATAATCGATGAAGATATTGAACAGAACTGGACCCAGAACTGATCCCCGCGGGAACCCACTCATTATGCCCTTCCAGCATGACTGTGAACCACTGATAATTACTCTCTGGGAATGATTTTCCAACCAGTTATGCACCCACCTTATAGTAGCTCCATCTAAGTCAGAGGTGGGCAAACTACGGCCCACGGGACCATCCTGCCCGGCCCTTGAGCTCTCAGCTGGGGAGGCTAGCCCCTGGGCCCTCTAGGCGGTAAGCTCCTGTCAGGCAGCGCGGCTGGCTCCGGTCATAAAGGGGTGGGGAGCGGGGGGGTTGGATAAATGGCAGAGGGTTCTGGGGGTGCAGTCAGGGGACAGAGCATGGGGCGGTTGGATGGGGCAGAGGTTCTTGGGGGGTGCTCAGGGGATGGGGAATAGGGGGGTTGGATAGGTGTGGAAGTCCCAGGGTGCCTCTCAGGGGGCGGAAGTGTGGATAGGAGTTGGGGCAGTCAGGGAACAGGGAGCAGGGGGGTTGTATAGGGGCATCATACTTTTGAATAAGGTATTCAGATATCACTGTGATGAACATTGTGTAAATTCCTAACCTATATTGAACACTTCAGACCTTTGCAAAAGACTTGCTTCACACTTCTTTCTAAAAATGAATCAAGGAAGCCGCTTGTCTTATCTGAATCCCTAATTGTTTGAGCTATTTATTTAAGGACTGTGTTGCTCTCAGCTTAGAGAATGGAAAATAGATCAGTCAGTGTAACTTTTTGTCACCAGCCAGTTTCACTTTCAGATTCTTATTCTCTAACCCAGAGTTTCTCGACCTGGGGTCCCGACCCCTGGGGGGTGTGTGTGTCATGGGAGCGGTTTAAGAGGTCACAAGCAGGGCCGATGTTTGGGGTTAGGAATCAGGGCAATTGCCTGGGGCTCCACAACACAGAGGGCCTGCAAAGCTAATTTAGACGTTTCAGCCCCGAGCAGGGTCGTAGCCTGGAGTCCCACGCCCCAAGCAGGGCTGAAGCCCCATGCCCTGAGCCCCACACTGCAGGGGGGGCTACTGAAGCCCAAAGCCCTGAGCTTACAGTCGGGGGGGGGTCACAATTTTTTTTTATAGTCCAAAAGCAGTTGCCAACACAAAACGATTAAGAAACACTGCTCTAACTCACTGCTACAATGTTTGGGTTGCCAGCATGGCAGAGGATTGTGTTTCTTTAAATGCACATACCTTTTCTTTTTTGAATTTAAAAACATACCATGGAAGTAATTCCTTTGTTCTTAAATTTTGTCAAAACTTAAATTTGGGTCTAAATTAGACCTGACAGTATGCTGTTAAAGTGTCACTCTCACCAGTGGCTCTAGTGTCATCTGCTGGACAGAGAAGCTGATAGCTAGCAGATTCCATTTGTCCCTTAAAGAGGGCTCTACAGCATTCCACCATTATCTAGTAACCAAATTGGTGCTTCTTCACCACTATGAAGTTAATACTTAATTCTTGCACTTTCCCTTCTCCAGGAGGGAGCCATCCCTACCTTTGATATGTTAAAATATCTATTATAGAGCTGTCTCATATTAAAGATACCATCCCCTGAGGAGTATCGCTTTGTCTGTCCATTGGGTAAGCAGAGCAGCTCCGGGCACGTCATGTGACATCTTTCACAGCGATCCATTTAAATCTAGCAGGAGAAATAGGCAGGAGCTTGGTTTAACACTGCTCAGTTTAACTTTCATCAAGATTTCATGGCTGCTATTCATTTGAAAACCTTACTTATACTGGGATTCTTGAGGGAACAAAACCCAGCACTGATGACGGGAAGCACTTGAGTTTGAGTGGGAGTTCTGTTGGAGTAGAAGGATTTAGGTGAGAAGGCTATGACAGATACAGAGGCAGCAGTGGTCATGACCCAAGCAGTGGAGGACACAATGAGGATGACTGGATGTGGAAGCTGTGGTATGTACATGATTCTGGACAGGGTACCTGAAAAGAGTTTCATCTGCATAAAGTGCCGCCTGAGAGAGCTGATGGAAGAAAAGATCCAAGGATTGGAGATGCAGGTGGAAACTCTAATCAAGTTTAGAAGGGGGTTCGAGCAGATGATGGAGCAAAGGCACGAGGTGGCTGAAGGGGAAAGCTCAGACATGCAGATGGAAGCAGTATCAAAGGCCTCCGAGGCAAGACTGCTGGGTGAAGAAAATGGACAGTGGAAGCATGTGACTAAGAGAACCAGGCAGAGGAAAAGACGGGCCAGTGAAGGAGAAATAGAGCTCAAGAACAAGTTTGCGGAGTTGGAGAATGAAGAAGGTGTACAGCAGGTGATCACTGAAGGTGGAAGGGCAAGGAAGAAGAGAAGAGCGGCTAGTCCCATAGGAAAAGGGGAAGAGTCGATGGAGACAACACCAAATATGAGCCTCCGGAGGATACAGGATGGGTTGAAGAGGATTACAAGGGAAAATAGGAATGGAAAGGACTTGCAGCCAGAGGGAACTGGGGATAGACTGGAGAATCGCATTGTCACCAGGAAAAGGCAAGTCTACGTGACTGGGGACTCCTTACTGAGAAGAATAGAAAGACCTGTAGCCAGAGCTGATCCAGAGAACAGAAGGGTGTGCTGTCTGCCGGGTGCTAAGATACGGGATGTGGACCTGAGGTTGAAGAGGATCCTAAGGGAGCAGGAAAGACTCCATTGATCATCCTTCATGTAGGAACAAATGATACGGCTAGATTCTCGCTGGAACGAATCAAGGGAGACTATGCCAGGCTACTGGTCCAGGAAGTGAAACCAGATATTATAGGAATAACAGAAACATGGTGGAATAGCAGTCATGACTGGAGTACAGGTATTGCAGGGTATATGCTGTTTAGGAAGGACAGAAATAAAGGTAAAGGTGGGGGAGTAGCATTGTATATCAATGATGAGGTAGACTGTAAAGAAATAAAAAGTGATGGAATAGATAAGACAGAGTCTGTCTGGGCAAAAATCACATTGGGGAAGAAAACTAGAACCTCCCCTGGGATACTGCTTGGGGTGTGCTATAGACCACCGGGATCTAATTTGGATATGGATAGAGACCTCTTTAATGTTTTTAATGAAGTAAATACTAATGGGAACTGCGTGATCATGGGAGACTTCAACTTCCCAGATATAGATTGGAGAACAAGTGCTAATAATAAATAATAGGGCTCAGATTTTCCTAGATGTGATAGTTGATGGATTCCTTCCCAAGTAGTTGCTGAACCAACAAGAGGGGATGCCATATTAGATTTGGTTTTGGTGAGTAGTGAGGACCTCATAGAAGAAAGGGTTGTAGGGGGCAACCTTGGCTTGAGCGATCATGAGCTAATTCAGTTCAAACTAAATGGAAGGATAAACAAAAATAAATCTGAGACTAGGGTTTTTGATTTCAAAAGGGCTAACTTTAATAAATTAAGGAAATTAGTTAAGGAAGTGGATTGGACTAAAGAATTTACGGATCTAAAGGCAGAGGAGGCCTGGGATTATTTCAAGTTAAAGTTGCAGAAGCTATCAGAAGCCTGTATCCCAAGAAAGGGGAAAAAATTCATTGGCAGGACTTTTAGACCAAGCTGAATGAGCAAGCATCTCAGAGAGGTGATTAAGAAGAAGCAGAAAGCATACAAGGAGTGGAAGATGGGAGGGATCTGCAAAGAAAGCTACCTTATTGAGGTCAGAGCATGTAGGGATAAAGTGAGAAGGGCTAAAAGTCATATAGAGTTGGACCTTGCAAACGGAATTAAAACCAATAGTAAAAGGTTTTATAGCCATATAAATAGGAAGAAAACAAAGAAAGAAGAAGTGGGACCGCTAAACACTGAGGATGGAGTGGAGGTTAAGGATAATCTAGGCATGGCCCAATATATAAACAAATACTTTGCCTCAGTCTTTAATGAGGCTAATGAGGAGCTTGGGGATAATGATGGCATGACAAATGGGAATAAGGATATGGAAATAGATATTACCATATCCGAGGTAGAAGCCAAACTCGAACAGCTTAATGGGTGTAAATTGGGAGGCCCAGATAATCTTCATCCAAGAATATTAAAGGAACTGGCACATGAAATTGCAAGCCCATTAGCAAAAATTTTTAATGAATCTGTAAACTCAGGGGTTGTACCATTTGACTGGAGAATTGCTAATATAGTTCCTATTTTTAAGAAAGGGAAAAAATGTGACCCGGGTAACTACAGGCCTGTTAGTTTGACATCTGTAGTATGCAAGGTGTTGGAAAAAAACTTGAAGGAGAAAGTAATTAAGGACATTGAGGTCAATGACAAGTGGGACAAATTACAACATGGTTTTACAAAAGGTAGATTGTGCCAAACCAACCTGATCTCCTTCTTTGAGAAAGTAACAGACTTTTTAGATAAAGGAGACGCAGTGGATCTAATCTACCTTGATTTCAGTAAGGCATTTGATACGGTACCAAATGGGGAATTATTGGTTAAATTGGAAAAGATGGGGATCAATATGAAAATTGAGAGGTGGATAAGGAACTGGTTAAAGGGGAGACTACAGCGGGTCATACTGAAAGGTGAACTGTCAGGCTGGAGGGAGGTTACTAGTGGAGTTCCTCAGGGGTCAGTTTTGGGACCAATATTATTTAATCTTTTTATTACTGACCTCGGCACCAAAAGTGAGAGTGTGCTAATAAAGTTTGCAGATGACACAAAGTTGGGAGGTATTGCCAATTCGGAAAATGATCGGGATATCATACAGGAAGATCTGGATGACCTTGTAAACTGGAGTAATAGTAATAGGATGAAATTTAATAGTGAGAAGTGTAAGTTTATGCATTTAGGGATTAATAACAAGAATTTTAGTTATAAGCTAGGGACACGTCAGTTGGAAGTAACAGAAGAGGAGAGGGACCTCGAAGTCCTGGTTGATCACAGGATGACTATGAGTCGCCAGTGTGATATGGCCATAAAAAAGGCTAATGAGGTCTTGGGATGCATTAGGCGAGGTATTTCCAGTAGAGATAAGGAGGTGTTAGTACTGTTGTACAAGGCATTGGTGAGACCTCATTTGAAATACTGTGTGCAGTTCTGGTCTCCCATGTTTAAGAAGGATGAATTCAAACTGGAACAAGTACAAAGAAGGGCCATTAGGATGATCCGAGGAATGGAAAACCTGTCTTATGAAAGGAGACTCAAGGAGCTTGGTTTGTTTACCTTGGCTGAGGGGAGATATGATTGCTCTTTAAATATATCAGAGGGATAAATACCAGGGAGGGAGAGGAATTATTTAAGCTCAGTACCAAGCATTGTGCAGGAGGTCAGACTAGATGATCATAATGGTCCCTTCTGGCCTTTAGTAGCGACAAAGAGTCCTGTGGCACCTTATAGACTAACAGATCTGTAAGTCTATAAGGTGCCACAGGACTCTTTGTCGCTTCTACAGATCCAGACTAACACGGCTACCCCTCTGATACTTGACCCCTTCTGACCTTAAAGTCTATGAGTCTATGAGATCAGGGAATGATTAGGCAGGGACACAGAAGTGAATTCTCACCCCTAGAAGAAATCTTGTATTTCCCATCAAAGAAACCTATAGCTGCATGTTTTCCCCACATTTGCATATGTCCTATTCCTGTTATTAGAAGCAACAGTCCGAGGTGAATGCCTTGCCATTCCTATTCATTTTCTAGTAATGAACGTTCTCAGGTTTACCGGCAGTCAGCCTAAAGGGACAAAATATTAATAACAAAATCACCACTCTGCAGGAGAGGTCTCTAGGGTACTCTAGTGTAACTCCTCATTTGCATCATCTGAAATGTACACTGATTTCGATTGCTCTGACATTTAAATAAGAAAAAGAAAATGGTTTCACCCCATTTTTAAGAAGTACTGTAGTAGTATATGCTGTCACCAGTTTCACAATCTATACTCTGAATGAAAGGTCTTTCTTTTACCAAAAGACTGAGATGAGGCTAGAAGTTTGACCAAGCTGTACTTCAGCGTGAGCTAACACTGTCAGCTAACACTTTCCGTTTCCTAAACTCCATTCTTATTTGACACACCTGGCTAGATTTCAAACCTGTCTATAAACTTTCTGTGGGAGGTGGCACAAGCCTTTGAAGACTTTGTCATGGTTGGTAAATTGCATTAATCACTTACTGTAGATTATTTTACCGGACCATCCCACACCCCATTCTCCCTCCATTTTCTTCTTTTTAGAGAACCCATAGCAACAGTAACCATCAGTGCAGGAACAAGCCCTCACTTATCTCTACCAACAATTGGCTAGACAAGCTTAGGGGTGCCACAATATATTTCATCATAACCAGGTACTTTATAATAGCATATAATTAGTTGTTCATTTCATTTGGATTGTGTCATATAGGACAAATAACTCTTTCAGGGTAAATCAGCAAAAGGATCTGGTAAGAGAATTAGATATAACAGCACACGGCAACAGGAATGGATTCTTGTCACTCAACATTTAAGATGTTTTAGGGTATGTCTACACTATGAAAGTAGTTCGAATTTACTTAAACCGAACTTGTGAAACCGATATTACAAAGTCGAACGTGTGAATCCACATTAAGGACAGTAATTCGAGTTTGTGAGTCCACACTAACGGGTCAAGCGTCGACATTGCAAGCGGTGCACTATGGGTAGCTATCCCACAGTTCCTGCAGTCCCCGCTGCCCATTGGAATTCTGGGTCGAGCCCCCAATGCCTGCTGGGGCAAAAAATGTGTCGAGGGTGGTTTTGGGTAAATGTCGTCATTCAACCCTCACTCCCGCCCTCCCTCCATGAAAGCGCTGGCAGGCGATCAGTTCGCGCCCTTTTCTGGTGATTGACAGCGCGGACGCCACAGGACCGCGAGCATGGAGCCCTCTGCGATCATCGCTGCTGTTCTGTCCATTGTCAACACCTAGCGCCTTATCGTCCACCTTTTCCAGAGGCAGATGCTGATAAATCGGGCGAGGAGACAACGGAAGCACCGTGAGGACATTGACTCTGAGATGGGCACACACCTCTCAGAAACCACAGGACCCCGCACCCTGGACATCATGGTGGCAATGGGTCATGTTGATGCTGTGGAACGACGATTCTGGGCCCAGGAAACAAGCACTGACTGGTGGGACTGCATAGTGCTGCAGGTCTGGGATGAATCCCAGTGGCTGCGAAACTTTCGGATGCGTAAGGGCACTTTCCTGGAACTTTGTGAGTTGCTGTCCCCTGCCCTGAAGCGCCAGGACACCCGGATACGAGCAGCCCTGACTGTCCAGAAGCGAGTGGCCATAGCCCTCTGGAAGCTTGCAACGCCTGACAGCTACCGGTCAGTCGCGAATCAATTTGGAGTGGGCAAGTCTACCGTGGGGGTTGCTGTGATGCAAGTAGCCAATGCAATCGTTGAGCTACTGCTCTCAAAGGTAGTGACCCTGGGAAACGTGCAGGTGATCATAGATGGCTTCGCTGCGATGGGATTCCCAAACTGCGGTGGGGCTATTGATGGAACTCACATCCCTATCCTGGGACCGGACCACCAGGGCAGCCGTACATTAACCGAAAGGGCTACTTTTCTATGGTGCTGCAAGCACTGGTGGACCATAAAGGACGTTTTACCAACATCAACGTCGGATGGCCGGGCAAGGTTCATGACACCCGCGTTTTCAGGAACTCTGGTCTCTTTAGACAGCTGCAGGAAGGTATTTACTTCCCGGACCACAAAATAACAGTTGGGGATGTGGAGATGCCTATAGTGATCCTCGGGGACCCAGCCTACCCGCTAATGCCCTGCCTCATGAAGCCGTACACAGGCGCCCTGGACAGTGAAAAGGAGCTCTTCAACTATCATCTGAGCAAGTGCAGAATGGTGGTGGAGTGTGCTTTTGGACGTCTGAAGGGGAGATGGAGAAGCTTATTGACTCGCTCATCTCAGCCAAACCAATATCCCCATTGTGATTGCAGCTTGCTGTGTGCTCCACAATCTCTGTGAGAGCAAGGGGCAGCCAGACACCCAGGCGATTAGAAGAGCACAGCGGGATGCGCTGCGCATCCGGGAAGCTTTGAAAGCTAGCTTCCAGAGTGAGCAGGGTAACCTGTGACTATTACCTTTGTGTAAGCAGAACCTGAACCTGCCTATGTTTATTTACCCAGTTAATGTTGCCTATCCTCTCCAATTACAAAACCCCTTCCCCCCCTTCCTACACTGCTTTAAAAATAAAATAAATGAAACGTTGTTCATTAAAACCGTCTTCTTTATTAAGGATTTCTCGGTAAGGGGTTGAAACTGGGACGCATGCTGCGGTTGGGGAGCGGGTGGAGTGATGGAAAGGATGCTTCCAAACTCGGGGAATGACAGGCTCCTGCTCCTAGAGCAGTCCACAGTGGTGGACTGCTTGTTTCAACGGAGCCTGCCACCCCTCCTTTTTGGAACTCTGTGTGGGGGGCCTATGTGACTCTGTGACCAGGGATGGCGCTTACAGATCCCCTGCTGCGTGGCTCTGTCGTGCAGGCTACTGACCGCTGCATAAGATCTGTAACCGCCCTCCCCCACCACAAACTCACAGAGCCCCCCCACACAGAACATGAAAACCACCTCCAAGAATGACCACGGTGCCTAGTGAATGCAATGTGAGTGTGACGTTCTGGTGAACCTGCCCCCCTGTCTGTACCCTGGTAAAGGAGCCTATCATCTCCAATTACCAACCCCTTTCCCCCCCTTCAAGCACACCATCCTTTAAAAGGAAATCAAGGAAACAGTACTTAACAGAAAATTAATTTTTATTAAGGACAGAACAGTTATGGGATGAAACTTTGACGGGGCTAGGGTGGGGTGCGGTTGGAGGGAAGGAAAGGACCCATCAAATCTTGGGGAATGAGAGCCTTCTGCTACTTGAGCAGTCCACAGGGGTGGAGTGATTATTTCCACGGCCCCTGCCGCCCCTCCTTCTTGGGACTTTGGGTGAGGGTGGGATGGGACTTTGTGGCGGGGGAGGGCGGTTAGAAATCAAATTGAGCGGGGCTCTTTCATCCTGCCTCCGGTCCTGCAGAACATCTACAAGGCGCCGGAGCGTGTCTGTTTGCTCCCGCATTAGTCCCAGCAGTGTCTGAGTAGCCTGCTGGTCTTCCTGCTGCCACCTGTCCTCACAAGCTTCAGTCCTCTGCTCCCGTTCGCTGAATGCTCGCCGGTACTGAGAGATGTCCTCTCTCCGCTGTGCTGCCTCATTTCGGGAACAGACCATCAGTTCTGAGAACATGTCGTCCCGAGTTCTTTTTTTGCGCCGCCTGATCTGCGCCAGCCTCTGGGAGGGGGATGCACGGGTAGTGCGGGAGACACTCGCAGCTGTGGGATGGGAGAAAGGGAGTGAATTCCTCACAAAGATACATTTTCGCGAACAATGAATATACTCTTTCCCTGTGAACAAGACCATGCACACTACCTATCACATGTGCACTCAGTACAAGGCCGAATTTTCTGTCTTTATATTGAGTGCCTGGGGTCTCGGTGTACAGATCACACAAGTGGGGCCGGACAACGGAATTCAGCTATCTGGAGGCCATGGTAAGCTGTAGACTTTTAGCTGCTGAAAGCTTACTTTACAGCAGCGCCCTCCTTTCATGTTCCAAGCACAGCTCCTAGCGGTGGCCAGTTCCTGCTGCCAGCAAACCGATCAGCTTGAACGGTTTGCCTCCCCGCCCCCACCACATGGCTGGTCCCGGGAAAGATCCCTGCAAGCTGCCAGCGAACCGCTCACCTTGAACAGTTCTCCTCCCCGCCCCCACCACGTGGCTGGTCCCGGGAAAGATCCCTGCAAGCTGCCGGTGAACCGCTCAGCTTGAACGGTTCACCTCCCTGCCCCCAGTGCGTGGCTGTGCTTGGGAAAGATCCCTGCCAGCTGCCTGCGAACCGCTCAGCATGAATGGTTCGCCTCCCCGCCCCCACCGCATGGCTGGTCCCGGGAAAGATCCCTGCC
Source organism: Macrochelys suwanniensis (assembly GCA_033296515.1). NCBI lineage: Eukaryota > Metazoa > Chordata > Testudines > Chelydridae > Macrochelys > Macrochelys suwanniensis. The sequence continues at coordinate 99,418,375 of CM065777.1, forward strand.
TGCTGCCTGCGAACTGCTCAGCATGAACGGTTTGCCTCCCCGCCCCCACCACATGGCTGGAAACCGCCGGGTAGAGTTATTTAAAGGAACAGGCAATCAGTCCCCATACTAAAATACCCCTAATTCAAACCAGGGCACCATGACTGATATCACTCTGATGAGGATTACGGAGACAGAGAAAGACCGTATGCTGCGTGAATGCCAGCAAACACCAGGGCCGTATGCCGCCATGCTTTGTAAGGCAATGATACCGGAGTACCTGCTACTAGCCTGGCGTGGAAAAGTTTCCTACCATGGAGGAGACAATAAGGCCGCTCTCCCCGGGAACCTGATGCAAAGGCTTTCACAGTACCTCCAGGAGAGCTTCATGGAGATGTCCGATGAGGATTTCTCCTCTATCCCCAGACATATTGACAGACTTTTCGAGTAGCTGCACTGGCAACGACTAAAAACTAAAGCGCCTAGGGCAAACTAAGCAATAAAAACCCATTGTTAACATACCATGCCTATTCTATTCAAAATAAATGTTTAAAACACTCACCTACTGATCCTTCCCCTGATTCCTGGTCAAGGTTACTGCCTTGGGAGGGTTGGTAGGGGATCTCAGTCAGGGTGATGAAGAGATCCTGGCTGTCGGGGAAATAGGCGTTGAAAACGCTGTCGACTGCTTCATCCTCCTCATCTCCTTCCTCATCTTCACCGTCCGTGAAAACCTCCGACGAAGTGGCCGTAGATAAGACCCCATCGTCGGAGTCCACAGACACTGGTGGGGTAGTGGTGGCAGCACCACCTAGCATTGCATGCAGTGCCTCGTAGAAATGGCATGTTTGGGGCTGGGATCTGGAGCGTCCGTCTGACTCCTTGGTCTTCTGGTATGCCTGTCGCAGCTCCTTGATTTTCACGCGGCACTGCGTTGCATCCCAGCTGTATCCTCTCTCCATCATTGCCTTGGATATTTGCTCATAAATTTTTGCATTCCGTCTTTTGGATCGGAGCTCAGATAGGATGGATTCATCTCCCCACACAGCGATCAGATCCAACACTTCACGATCAGTCCACGCTGGAGCCCTCCTTCTATTCTGCGATTGCATGGTAACCTCTGCTGGAGAGCTCTGCATCGTTGCCAGTGCTGCTGAGCTCGCCACGATGTCCAAACAGGAAATGAGATTCAAACTGGCCAGACAGGAAAAGGAATTCAAATTTTCCCGGGGCTTTTCCTGTGTGGCTGGTCAGAGCATCCGAGCTCGGACTGCTGTCCAGAGTGTCCACAGAGTAATGCACTGTGGGATAGCTCCCGGAGCTATTAGCGTCGAATTCTGTCCACAGTAACCTGAATTCGACATGGCCATGTCGAATTTAGCGCTACTCCCCTCGTCGGGGAGGAGTACAGAAATCGAATTAAAGAGCCCTTTATGTCGAAATAAATAGCTTCGTTGTGTGGACGGGTGCAGGGTTAATTCGAGTTAACGCTGCTAAATTCGACATAAAGTCCTAGTGTAGACCAGGCCTAAGTGAAAACAGACATGGTAGGAAAGACTTCATGTCTTTGAACAATGAAGTATAATTATGCTTAGGATGGTAGAAATACTTCAGATGAAGTAAGGACTGGACATGAACATTTTCTGATTTCTCAGACTGAGACTTGAGTAAATCCCTAATAAACCTTTAGTCATATTTCAAATGGTTAGCAAACTTTTAAATAGCTTCTATTGTTTTTAATTACTCTATGCTTTCTAGTTTCCATGGAAACAGAAGAGCTCAACCATTGAAAAAATGAGAGAATACTAGAACTCACCTGGGTACTGTGTGTGAAAACCTGTCCTCTTTGAAGTCAATGGGAGTTTTGCCATTCACTTCAGTTGGACCAGGATGTCACCCAATGTCTGTTTAAAGCTATGGCTATTGACTAGTGATAAAAAGGTGATAGCCATAGAGAAAATCAAGGACCAGATGTTAGCTTCACGTACAGAGCTCCTCGGAAAAACTTTGACAGGACAGGTTTCAGTGTAGTAGCCGTGTTAGTCTGTGTCAGCAAAAAAAATAAGAAAGGAATACTTGTGGCACCTTAGAGATTAACAAATTTATTTCAGCATAAGCTTTCATGGACTACAGTCCGCTTCGTCGGATGCATAGACTGGAACATACAGTGGGACGATATTTATACATTCAGAGAAACATGAAAAGGTGGAAGTAACCATACCAACTGTAAAAGGCTAATTAATTGAAAGAAACTGTTATCAGTAGGAAAGAAATTTTTGAAGTGATAATCAACATGGCCCATTACAGACAGTTGACACAAAGGTGTTAAGGGTATTTAACTGGGGGAAATAGATTCAATTAACGTAAGGACCAACCCATTCCCGGTCTATATTCAAACCTAAGGTAATGGTATCTAGTTTGCATATTAATTCATGTTCGGCAGATTCTCGTTGGAGTCTGTTTTTGAAGTTTTTCTGTTGCAAAATGGCCACCTTTAAGTCTGTTACTGAGTGATTAGAGAGGTTGAAGTGCAATTCTATGGAAATCAAAACACCTGTGTGAAATAATGTTGACCTTGCCAAAATTTCATTTCAGAGGGGGAAAAGGGGGAAAGGTTTTGCCATTTTTGGAATGGAATGTTTTGATTTTTCCATCTGAAATTACTTTTCATTCCAAATTTTCTATTTTTTAATATGAATATAAATAAAGTTGAAATAAAAACAATGTTTTGCTTTTGTTGAAATGAAACATTTTGTTTGATCCTAAATGATTTTTTTAAATGTTTCTTTCATGGAGATTTTTGAAATGTTTGAGTCTCATTCCAAATTGGAATAAGAACAAATTTAGAAATTCTCCATCAAATGGAATTTCCATTCTCCACACAGCTCTATTCACATGGCTTTCTCGATGACCTTTTTCTTTTGTCATAACAATTTGATCCCCTAATGATATAAGAAGCAAAACAGTACCACATAAATGGAGTGAACACAACATAGGTAATATATGCATTATGGGTTAGGACCAAGATTTTCTAAATTTGAGTGACTAAAGTACATGCTTAAGCATCTAAATATATGGCTTCATTTTCAGAGGTGCTCATTTTCTTTAAGGCTAGTTGATTTTATTTATATATAAAACTGTCAGATGATTTGGTACCATCATGGTGAACAATAGCTAACCTATGTAGTAGCCACACAATCTAATTTTCATTATTCTTGTTCTTGACCCTTTTCCTCGCCTTACTCAACTGTTGCATCTTATTTCAGAATAGATTGCAAACGTTGCAGGGCTCAGACCAGGGATCGGCAACCATTGGCACAAAGCCCATCAGGGAAATCCGCTGGTGGGCCAGGACGGTTTGTTTACCTGTAGCATCTGCAGGTTCAGCCGATCACAGCTCCCACTGGCCGCGGTTTGCCGTTCCAGGCCAATGGGGGGTGCGGGAAGCAGCGTAGGCCAAGGGATGTGCTGGCCGCTGCTTTCCGCTCCCCCATTGGCCTGGAGCGGCGAACCGCAGCCAGTGGGAGCCATGATCAGATGAACCTGCAGACGCTGCAGGTAAACAAACCGTCCCAGCCCCCTGGCGGCTTTCCCTGACGGGCCGCATGCCAAAGGTTGCTGATCCCTTCCCTAAGATATCTCAGTACAGATTAACAATAGTAAATAATGTTTCAAGAGCATTTCATAGACTTGCAGCAGATGCTTTCAAAATATAGACAACATGGGCTAATGGGTGAACTGGGAAATAGAACTCATAAGGAAGTGTCTGGATTTTTTTAAAAGTTCTTGCAACCTGAGGTCCCCGATTTCTGCCATTCCTTGAAGTCACCAGGCTTTTACCATGCCTGGCCCTGATCATTGCAGATGGTGTCTTGATGATCCCCTTTGTGCAGGTACCATTTATGCTGCCCATCTCTGAGAACAGAAGTTTGTTGTGTTTGTCTCTGAGAACACGCCATAGGGATTTTTCTGTGTAACAGGAGTATTAGCCCTTTTAGACTTAGAGGAAGACCTCCTTGGCTAGCATTACCCCATTCCAGGAAGAGTGGGATAGAGACATGGTCAGTGATGGGAAGGAGACAGTTTATGTGGTGCACTGTTTTAGGGTCTGAGACCAGTTTCAAGAGCAAGATGAGCTGAAACTTCCCTCTTCCCTAAGTGGTGAGAAATCAAGCTGACCCTTTCTGGCTGCCAGCCAACCTCTCCTGTGGAACCAGGACCGTAGGGCAGGCTTGGAGTTGTCGCTGCCAAATGGCATTGTAGTTCAAGAGTTCTGGCAATGCCTGCTGGGAAATAGTCCTAGCTATGTAAGGAGATCCTTCAGCAGACTGAGAAGTGACCTGGAAGGAGTGGAAGGCTCTCTCCAACTGTTGAGTAAGCAACTCACTTTTTTATTCCTTATTTTACTTATGCAATTTCTTTGGTTCCTAAAAAGAAAAAAGAAAAAAAGAAAAACCCTTCTGGGAAGGGGCTGAGTACGTCTGAGACAGACTGGTACAGAAATTTTGGAGAGCAGGTATTTTTCTGGGCATGGCTTTATTTGTTTGGCTTGCTGGCCACCCCTACTAATGTCTTAAATCCAAAAGTATCTCAAAGAAAACAATATTTATTAGAAAACTAAGAGGAAATCAAAGCAATCAAAAGTAAGCAGTATAAAAATTATGGATCCAGCGGTCTAAAATAACACCCTTGTTAGAAAGGTTAAACGGGATCTTCATCAAGGGGATCCAGTTATGGAACAAACTTCCAAGGAGATAAGGAGAGTCCCTAGTACTGCCATGTTTAGGAAACATGGCAAAAACTTCCTCTTTGAAAAGACCATTCCACCATAAGAATGATATTCTCAACACTGCAATCCCTCTTCTATCCAAAAAAACACAGCCAGCCAACCTACCTCATAAATAAAAAATGCAAAACAAATTAACCTAAAATGAACAAAATAAATTAATAAAATCATAAAATAAAATAAACACAAACCCTAGCCCAGCCAGTTTTTATCCTAAAAAGGGAGAAGTGCCAGAGACCCCATGAAGTCCACTAAGAACTTCCACATTGCTATTGATTTTATGTGGAAGGTGCTCAAATACTACAGTAATGAACAGCAGTATAAAACCCAAAGAGAAAGAGCTAGATAAAAACTTGCATTTTCAATAGTTCTGTATCTTCTGCCCTTGCTGACTTGTACTTTCCCCCAGCTTCTGAGCATCTGAAATCTGTGTCCATCAAGTTCTCCTCTCTGTGTTTCCTTCCTTGCTTATAATTTGTACAGGATTTCCATTCCAAAACCCTTAAGTCCCTTATGTAGGTTGGGTCCTCTCTGGCACAGTGTACAATTGTATACTATTTTTGACTAAAGCAACCATTTCTGGATATGCATGTTTATTTCCCCCGCAATTTCCTCTTACAGTACAGCACAGTACATATATGTATAACCTTGCAGAGTTCCATTTTCCTGCCTTTCTGGTCCCTTCCCTTGAGTCCCTCCATGGAAAGGGCAATCTCGTCTAGGGGAAAAGTCATAATTAGGGACAGCTTAATCCATAATCTATCCCCATTCTGGTCTGCCTCTTTAGAGGTTGAAACTGTTATTTTGTACAGCCATCTAGTGGACAGTTTATGTACCAACCAATGGGGATCTAATTCTGAACCCACTGCACGGTATGTATAAGGGATGCATTGATCATTTTGATTTTATGGTGCCTAAATCTTCTCAGATACCTTCATGTCTAATTTGAAAATTCCATTTGGCCAACCAACCCTTTGGCCCAGTAACCCCTGTGAAAAATGCTGAGGGAGCTGGGTGACAATTAAACACTAAGTTAAGAATTTAGAAAGCAGTTTAGGTGGTTTAACTGTTAACTGTTTATGATTGGAATTTTTGTAACTGTAGCATATCATTGGCCTTTCTGTAGAAATATACTTAAAAATACCCCGCAACTACATGTAGATTTACTTCCTAAATAGGTTGGTTTGGTTTGTTTCATTAGTTTGGAATTTTCATTTCCAGTCCTGACTGGATTCAGAACTTGAGAAATGCATGAACATGAGAAAAAATTAAACAAGTTTTCAATCCATAGAAAAGGTTCAGTTGAGATTCAAAGTATGGGCAAAATTTCAGATCAGATTTATTTTATCTGAACCAGTGCACACATCCCTAAATGAGATCTTGCTAATGCTGGGGGGGGAAAGGAACTATACAAGAGAGAATCTGAAAAATAAGTAGCCATTAGTCTTTCCATCCAGTTTATACCCTCAGAGGAATATTTATGAGCCCTCTAACTAACCACTAGGAAATCTTGCTGATCCATATAAATAGAGCTGGAGTAGTTTTTCTTTGGCAGTTTAGCAGCAGAAACTCTAAATGTTAAAGAAACTGTTAGAATTCAAACTGATTCTCTACTTCTTGTACCTTCACACTGTACTTAAAAAAAACCCTGTTCCTCAAAGGCATGTTATAGGCAATCGAAAAACACACAAATGTACTGAACATTTTATCTAGGAAATAGCTGCTTATAGGGAAGAAACTGTGGGAGAGAAGGGACATGGGAGGCTATCAGGAGAAAGGAACCACAGCTTTGAACCTGCTGTAGGTCATTCAGGGCCAGACTGCGCATGTAGAACTTGTCATGTTTAAGGAGCAGTATGTAGCTTTGCACCCCCAGGAGCAAAACAGGCAAGGAGGCATGATGCCCTTCTTACTCCCCCTTGCTCTTCAACTGGCCCTTACCTAGTGTGCCTTTCCTGTGGGTATATAGGTGGGGCTGTGGTCCTGCACTTAAACTTGCAAAGGAAAAGTTTTCCAGTTTGAACCTCAATTCCTGTCAACATTTATATGCCTCTATTCATATTACACATGTACAGTGAGAGAGAGGCTGCAGAAACTGCCTCACAATGTGTAGCAATCTGCCACAGAAACAAATATGGACGCTACTATACTAGGGATACATTTGGCCAAATTGCACTCCGGTGGTGTGTAACTTCACTGTAAATAACTCCATTACTACCATGAAGCCGTGTCCTGTGTACAGAAACCTGATGTAATAACTTTGTAGACACTTGTATACTTTATGTTAAAAATAATGATAATTAAATTGATTTGAGAGTGATTCTTATAGTTTAAGGTCAGAAGATACCATCATTATCATCCAGTCCAAACTCCTGCATAATACAGGCCATAGATTTTACCCAGTAATTCCTGCATCAAGTACAGTAGCTTGGGGCTTTGATTATATTTCTGTGAATGGGGATTACACTGATAATTTCATGAGAGTAGGACTTTGTGTAAAATATGAGCCCAACTAGGGGGGAAATGCAATAGACCCACCCTGAAGAAGAGTTCGGGGTAGTTCGAAAGCTTGTCTCTCTCACCAACAGAAGTTGGTCCAATAAAAGATATTACCTCACCCACCATGTCTCTCTAATAGAGCAACCCTGTCAAGTCTCCTGCATCGATGATGTAACATTATAATTTATTACCATAGTACCAAGGAGTCACAGATATAGACCAAGACCCCATAATGCTAGGCATTATCCGAACACTTGGTGGCTCCATACTATCATCCACATGAGTTTCCTCCTGAAATAGCTTTGGATAGATGCAACACCAGCATTGCATCACAACCTGCAATTCAACATCAATATTATGATATTGACACTGGGCTTTCCATTGGAGTCTGGAGTCTAATGTTGCAACTCCTCCCTCCCAATCCCAGTCAACAGCACTATCCTATACTAGAACTGATTAAGAATTTTCTGTCGGCATATTTTCATGTATGAATCGTATATGAGATTTTTAAATTTCTGCAGCTTGTCTGGATTGGAACAGAACATGTAATTTCATAGTTTTGTGATATGATAAATCAGTTTGTGCCATTGCCAAACCACTTTCAATGTAGTCTTTTATTTTTAAAGAACACAAAGAGTAGGAAAGTTGGGATTGTTAACAGGAACTCATCCTTGCAATTACTACCATTGAAATTCTACCAAAAGTTAGATCTGCTCTAACTTAAAAGCTTTACATGCCAATGGGGGAGCTAATTTTACTGTGTAACCAAGAAATAAGTGAGAGAGTAATATGGTGACTTGAGCAGCTGGAGACCAGAGGTGGATTAAGGCCTCCTGGGGCCCTGGACCAGAGCAAGTGTGGAGGCCTCGGTGTCAGAACAGTGTCCCCGCCCCCCCTTCCGCCTGCGGTCTCGCCTTCCTTCTGCCCCTTCCGCCTGCATCCCACCCACAGCCCCACCCCATTCTGCTCCTTCCCTCACAGCCCCACTCCTGTTCCACTCGCGGCCCTGCCCCTGTTCCGCCCCTTTCCCCTTTGCCCTCATTTCACTCACAGTCCTTCCCTGTGTGCCCCATCCCTCCCACTCTGCAGACCCAAGACCGGAGAAGCTTTGTTCCCCCGCCATGGCCCTGGGGCCACAGTGGGGAGTGAGAGCTCCTCCAACCCTGAGGCTGCAGCAGGGAGCAAGAGCTCCTCCAGTTCCGGGGCGGTAGCCAGGGTCCAGGCACTGGGGCTTCCCCCGCCCGCCCAGTGCTCTTGCCAGGACCGGGGTCAGGGCACTGGGGCTTCCCCTGCCCACCTTGTGGCTTCTGCCAGGGCTCTGGGCTTCTGCCACCCCGTGGCAGATTTCTGCGGAGGTGCCCATTTTTCCAGGGCCCCCCAGTTGGCTGAGGCCTCTGGCCACAGGCTCTGTGGATCCATTGTATAGTCCGCCACTGCTGGAGACATGCTGCTAGAGGCACCAGCTACTTCAGAGCTCCCGTGAGGCAGAGAAAGGAGCCCTTTGGCCTTTTTCCTTCCTCAGATTAGCACCAGGCAAGCAATTGAAATGCAGGCACATGGGGTAGAAAGGCACATATTCACCCCTCACTTTCAACTGCACACACAGTGCAAAAGCCATACACAATAGCAACCCCACTAACACCCAAGAAACTAACACCCCAACTCCGCCCCTTCCTTGCCCCCATTCCAACCCCTTCCCCAAATCCCCGGCCATGCCTCCTCCCCCGGGCACACCGCATTTCCCCTCCTCCCCCATCCCTCCCTGGCGGCGTGCTCAGGGGAGGAGGTGGAGGGAGGTGAGGGTGGGGGGGCACGGGGAGGGCCGCAGGAAGTAACCCAGGGGAGGGGGAGGGAAAGAGGAAAAAATTGGTGGGTGCAGAGTGTACCTGGTGGGTAGACTCTCCCCGCCAGCGCCCCAACCCTGCTCACCTCCGCTCCGCATCTGCCTCCTTCCCTGAGCGTGCTGCTGCTGCTCCGCTTCTCCCCCCTCCCTCCCAGGCTTGCCACAGGAAACAGCTGTTTGGCAGCAAGCCTAGGAGGGAGGGAGGAGAAGCAGAGCAGCGGCAGCACGCTCAGGGGAGGAGGAGGTGGAGCAGAGGTGAGCTGGGCAGGGGCGCCAGCGGGGAGCTGTCGGTGGGTGCTCTGCACCCACCAATTTTTCCCCGTGGGTACTCCAGCCCCGGAGCAGCCATGGAGTCGGCGCCTATACCAGAAGGGATTGTGCCTAGTGGTAGTGGAGGATCAATGTAGCTGAGCTCTGCTCCCCTATACACTGCCCCTGACATGGCTCCTCTCTTGCCTGGGAAGTCCCCGATGGCATTGTTGGGGGAGAGTGCCTGGCACAGGAACTGCCTCTGTCAGATTTGTGCCAGCAGGGAATTCCCTCCACCAAGGGAATTCTCCGCTGCTGGCCATTTATTGACAGAATCCACCCACTGTGCCCTTCCTGAGCTGCACCTGGTGGCCAGACCATACCAGAAAGTCCATGTCTGTGCCGGCTTTGAACAGGGTTTGATTATTGTAACCTTTCTTGAGGGTCTGTGAAATTTTGCTTAAGGGGCATCTCCCTGCATCTGCCTTCCAGAGGTTGCCCCAGTATGACTTCTATACTCTCCCTCCATCTTCTCTCCCCTTCTTTCATACGGTGGCAAATCTTCTGGGGTAAGTCTCCATATTCTGCTTCTCCTCTCCAGAACTGTGGTCTCCCTCTTCTGCCTCCCAGTGTTTTTAGTGGGCTGGCTAGGTAGCCTATAATCTCTCAGGCCGCTTAAGTACTATAATTTTAGAGCAGTGGGATCCAGTAACTCTGCCATTATGCTCACCCTTCAAGTTTAGAAGGCACTATGGAGCTCACATTGGGAGTGCACTGACAGCGGGCCATATATTTGGAAATCCCAAAGATCATGTGAACTTTCTTTCCCACTCTACTCAATAAAGAACAAGAAAGATCTCGCACAGCTGTGGATTTCCCAATCCCCCTGTAACATTTCTGATAGTATGGTGGCCACTATCAGGAGACTGCAAAATTCCTCCCTTTCCTTTTAAATATGATCAACAGTTTATTAATAGCAAACAGAGCTTCTCACTGAGTGAACTTTCAGAGTGCTGTATTCAGCAAAATGGGTATCATCTTTTCAGTAGGCCTCTGGCCACAGCAGGTTTCCCTGTTTTGTTGGAGGGTATGCAGTGCATGAGCGATAAAAGATGGTGTCAGTTAAGCCATAATGGCTCAATGTTTTTGGAGAGTCATGTCAGTGCAAAGCACTGCACCAAAATGGAAAATTTTAGAATTCTCCAAATGAGAAGTGATATAGGAGATGCTAGGGTCATAAAACAAGAAATTACTGTTAACTCTGCAACAGACACGTTAGTTTGGAGGCATAAATCACTGTATTTAGTAAACCTGGTGTTTGGTGTTTTTGAGGGAGAGAGTACCTTATTTTTGGTGTTATGATATGAGAGAAAAAATATTAGCTTCACTATCAGTCTATCAAAGATTGAATTATGTATGCAAAGACAGAAATTCTGGGTGAAATTCTGGCCCTAATGAAGTCAATGGCTGTTTTTTCCATAGACTTCAATAGAGCTAAGATTTCACCTTCTATCATAGACATTGGCCAGATCAATGCAGAAATGGAAGAGAAATGGCAGTATGGGTGGATGCTCCAATACTATGAAGTGCTCAGATACTCTAGTGAGCACAGCATAAAAATCTATACAGAATAGAATAGATGGACTCAGGAGGACAACTTGTTCATATACCATAGAACAGGGGTCTCAAACACGCGGCCCATGAGCCACATGCGGCCCGCGGAGTTATTTCCTGCGGCCCACCATAGGCGCCGATTCCACTGGCAGCCAAGCTCCAAACATTACTGAGTGTTTATATTTTATTAAAACCCCTCTTTGCATTACAGTTTTTAAAAAGTTAATACATTGACTTTTAATATAATACTATATTACTCTTCATTTTTTTTCATTTTTGACTATACTTTTGTATCATTGTATGAAAAGGTTTCAGTGTTGCGGCCCTCAGGCCAATTTACTAGTTCTCATGTGGCCCTCGTGGTGATTTGAGTTTGAGATTCCTGCCATAGAGAATAATCGTGTTATTTGCAGAGAGATCATCTAGAGATCTGATAGGTCTTTTCTGTCTCTAATTTCTATTCAGATGGACCGTCACTGGCTTAATTTAATTTGATTTCTCAAGCACTGTAATGGATTTCCTCTAGATGGCGCATATGTACAACAATACACTGTATATACATACAATGTCCTTTGGTTTAGATTATAAGGTGCTGTCCGCACTGTATTGAACTGCACCCACATTGTTAATTTTACTGTTTTAAAAGTTCACAGCAAAAGCACCTCCCAGCACAGTGTAAATTAACCAAGTTTAGAGTGAAATGCACTTGAAATTAAAAGGCAGAATTCTGCCCTTATATGTATGTATAGAGCGGATTGATTTCATTGAAATTGTTTGTGCTTTTGAGGGGAAAATTTGGCCCCAAAGACAAGGGTCTACTGTACTCATTGTGGAATGGCAGTATGAGGACCAGGGCCAGATTTCCAGTTAGGCACAGTAGGCACGTGTCTGGGGCGCCGACGTTCTGGGGGTGCCTAAAAGTTAAAAGTAGGTTAAAAGTTTCATTTTTTAAGGAAAACACGAAGGTCAGCTGTAGGCGGGGGGTGCTGAAGATGCTACGGGTGCATAAGGTGTAACTCCAGTCCTGATGAGGGCCCTCCATAGGATACTGTAAATCAACAAACTTCTTTTCTGAGTATTAAACTAGTGGTAGGATGGGAAATATTTCACCATCTCTTCCAGTGGGTATGTTACATGTTGGCTTCTGCCTTTACAGATGGTAGATCCGTCTGCACCAATTCTGCAAAGTTGAAACTACAGGGGGGAGGGGATGTGGTCAGTCAGGTTGGAAGGGGTAGAGCACTATACGTGGCATACTCCCCTCAGTTATGAGTGGATCTCCATGAAGTAGTTATTGCAGTGGGAGAGGCAGTATGGAGGTGCCATAAATGCCCCAGAATCTAAGGGGCTATGCTATAAATTCATCCTTGATCCTCACATTCACAGGCTTTGCAGGTCCCTTTCTCCTTGTACCTTGCTGCAAACTTCTCCCCCGCCCTCAGAGTAGAACTGATGGAATCTCTTTGTTCTGCATGTTTGTCTTTGGAAGGACAATATGTAGCCCTAGATATGGGAGTCACTTCACTTCACATGCAACTAGCAATGGAGTGTGGAATATAGTGGCTGTCTAATGACGGAAGGTGACAGTTTATGGTGAGCAGAAACATTTCATCTGCAATGGGTTGTACCATCTAATGTGAAGTCCAATTGGGTTGTATCATTCATGGCAAATGCTGTAGAGCTATGGTGTATAGCTATGAGTTTAAAGAAAGTGATCTTTCCACTTAGAAGGATCAATACTACTCATTACAGCTTACAGTGCTTGACTAGCTCCTGACAAGTAGGACAGAATTGCTGTTCATGCAGTTCCCTGCATTATCTACATAACAAATTCTCCACTCCACCTGCTCCGTCCAGCCAGTCTTTCTGCACTCCAGTCTTTTTATATTTTGAAATAATGATTTACAGGCTGTCATTGGAGCTAAGTGAGCAACTGAAGGGCCTCACTGAAGTCAGTAGGAGTGTTGCCATTGAATTCCGTACAGCCAGGGTTTAACCCCAGGTGTCCAGTGAATTCTGGCATTTTCCTGGTTTGTGGAGAAAGTGAGTCCCAGTTTTCATAATGAAATTATTGCCGTCTAGTGAGAGATTATCACTTTTTCTTAGATAAATGCCCCCTCCTTTTTTTTAAACCATATGAAAATAGAAACATTCACAAAAGGAGAGCAAACATGGCAAATTTGATAAATGGGTGACATTTTGCAAGGCAGATGTTTTCACTACACTATTCAGAATGTTGTTACTAGCTTTGTACAGACAAAAAGTGACACTTGGCTCAATTTATCACACTGAAAATTGAGACAGCTGAGCTAGAAATACCCTGCTTGGCCAGTACTGTGTGTACTCCAGACCATATAGTACTCCTTAATGTTTTGCCTTTGGATTCAGAGGACTACAGGCCTGCAGCCATAGTACCTAGAACTGCGGTCTCTTCAGTGCATACACCACAATAAGCAGGACTGAGCTTGGATAGCAAGTCAAGCACTGGCTGCTGCAGTAAGTAGTGTTCGTTATTTCAATGACACTCTCTTCCAACTGAATGATTTAGGAAATATTCTGGTTTGAAGGGCCCATTCTCTATCAAGTGATGCAAACCTTAAAATTCCCATGGTTCTCTGCAAAAGTAGGACACTAGACCTGATATCTTTCCCAAATTCCAGATTGGCTGACAATGTTCTGCCTACTTGAGTTCCCTCTACAATTTCAATCAGATACAGTAATCTTCACCTGTCTACCACAGTTATTTCTGAGACACCCCATACAGTAAAGTATTTATTCTCCTTAATGGTTGTGCGTTGCTGATATGTGCAGTTGATCAGCTGCCATATTCCAATCTCAGGTGGTTGCATTTCACTGATTCTTGTATAAAATGGTTTGTAATTCTTTGGAATGAAAGTTGTTACAATACATACATTTCAGATATTATTTCTTTCACAAGCGATATGCAGCTACAGAATTAATCTGGTCTGCACCAAAATCTTAGCCAGCACTGCTCTTTCTCTGGATCTAAAGTGTCTCCAGGCTTAAGAAAATGGAATGTGATTGACAGAAAAAAGAGAGAGTTAATACAGAGTTGGAACTTTTCATAATAACCCTTTTTGATCACCTTCCTCTGCATAGGCTGAAGCTGAGAACTATGTGTGTGGTTTGAATTAAAAGGACCAGACCTAATCTCATAAATAGTTCGGCAACTTGATCTTTTCCTGAGTTCATGAATGTGTCTAACCAATTTGAAGACACAGAAGTTTCAGTAGTTTACCATCAAGTGTGTGCTCAAGGAATAAACTGCAGTTCAAAAGAGCTAAGCAACTGGAGAGCTTTAACATTTTTTTACTCTACCCGCATCCTGGGATATAGTAAACCCAGTTTGACATGAGCTGCTCTTTTCCTCTGGTAATAATAATAACTAATAATATGCAGTGCTTCTATAACACATTACATCTTCCAAGCTCTGTACAACATTGATTAATAAGGACAGGTCTACACTACTGCTTAAGTCAATCTAACTTACGTCTCTCTGGGGTGTGAAAAAGCCCCCTCCCCAGCCCCCCTGAGCTCCCAACGACTTTTCACTGTCCACATTGGCGCTATGTTGGCGGAACACACTCTTCTGCTGACATAGCTTCTGCTTCTCGCCCAGGTGGAGTAATTATGCCAGCGGGAGAGCTCTCTCCCATCGGCATAGTGTGTCTTCACCAGATGTGCTAGAGTGGTGCAACTCCACCGATGTAGCTCTGTAGTGTAGACTTGCCCTAAGATTGATCTATTCAAGACCTTGTGAATGTGTTTGTTCTCTTACACAGCGCTGGCTGCTTTCCACCCACCCACTCTACGTAAGATTTTGTGACATCAGCAAATTTGGGAAATTAGACCTTCCTCCAGCTCTCTCATGCACTACATAAAAAGGAATCTCTAGCTCACTCAACAGCTCTTTCTTCTGAGCTTACTATCTCTAGATTTGCAGATATTGGTATCTGTGCAACAGCCATGTTGAAGATAAACATCTCAAAATGTCATCTGAGACACGCCCATGCTGTGTTTAAGTGATGTAAACAGATGCCAACTAACAAGAGAGCGAGGGCATGGCTGGGCAAGTTTGTTAATGATACACTGATTACAAGTTGGAACAGAAATTGGTGTTTGCATTTAGGAGAAACTGTCTGAAAAGAGCTAAGAACTGGGAAATGTTCCCAAAGGGGAAAAAACAATCTAACACTCTATAGTGTAGAGCACTTGGATTTCAGGTTTGGTTTATTTGATTTAAAGTAGCACCAGACTAATATGGACATTAGAGTAAAGGTCTGAGAGTATTTGTGTGGTTTCAACTGTACTGAGCCAACGACTCGCTGAGGGAACTTGGGCAAATCATTTGATTTTTCTTATGTCTCTCTATCAAGTCAGCTGTGTAATTAGGAAAGTGACGGTTACCACTAAAAAAACAGATGTTACATCTGAGTAAGCCTCTGGGAAAATGTCTTACAGTAAAAAAAAATGTGCTCAGAGGAGTCAGGGAAAGCTGTAAAATCTAGCAAAGAGAGCATAGTACGTCTAGCTTCCTATCCATCTCAGAATCCACTTCAGTAACAACTTCCTGGTTCCCAACATTCTCCATAGATTCACCTCATGCACTTATTTCTATGACCTCCATAATCACCAGCTTTCCCACCCCTTCACTCTGTTCCTGGCCTCCTCTTTGTCACTTTCCACTGAGTGGAATGTTCTTTTATTTTTTCCCCTTTTGTGCTGCCACATCTCTCTCTCTCTCTCTCTCTCTCTCTCTCTCTCTCTCTCTCTGGGTATGTCTACACTGCAATGTAAGCCCAGGGTTAGTGGGACTCAAGTCACCTGACCCAAATGGGAAATGACTGCCTAGGAAGGAGTACTGCGGAAAGGGATCTGGGGCTCATACTGGATCACAAGTTAAATATGAGTCAACAGTGTAACGCTGTTGCAAAAAAAGCAAATGTCATTCTGGGATCATAGAATATCAGGGTTAGAAGGGACTTTAGGAGGTCATCTAGTCCAACCTCTTGCTCAAAGCAGGACCAATCCCCAGTTTTTGCCCTAGATCCCTAAATGGCCCCCCTCAAGGATTGAACTCACAAACCCTGGGTTTAGCAGACCAATGCTCAAACCACTGAGCTATCTCTCCCCCAACTACGTAGTAGGAGGAGTCTATAAGGTGCCACAGGACCCTTTGTCATTAGTAGGAGTGTTGCAAGTAAGACATGAAAAGTAATTCTTCCGCTCTAATCCGCGCTGATTAGGCCTCAACTGGAGTATTGTGTCGAGTTCTGGATGCCACATTTCAGGAAAGATGTGGACAAATTGGAGAGAGTCCAGAGAAGAGCGACAAAAATTATTAAAGGTCTAGGAAACCTGACCTATGAGGGAAGATTGAAAAAACTGGGTTTGCTTAGTCTGGAGAAGAGAAGACTGAGCGGGGACACGATAACAGTTTTCAAGTATGTAAAAGGTTGTTACAAGGAAGAGGGGGAAAATTTGTTTTTCTTAACCTCTGAGGATAGGACAAGAAGTAATGGGCTTAAACTGCAGCAAGGGCAATTGTCTTATGCCTTGGTTGTAAATCCTTTGGGGTAGCCACTGCCTTTTTGTGCTGTGTTCATTCAGTACCTAGCACAACATGGTCCTGGTCCATGAGTGGGCTCCTAAGTGCTAATAAATAACATATAATCAGGGGATGTATTTCCCCCATCACACACTTTTTCAGTTTAGATGTTCATTTGCTAACTAAAGATATTCACACAGTCTGATTCCAACTAAAGTCAATGGAAGTTTTGCTATTGGCTTTAGTGTGGGTAGGTTCAGGCCCACTTATAACAAACTATGTATAGTACAGCTGTGTACATCTCTCAGACCTTTGGGTTGTATCTGCCCTCCAACCCCAGGAATTTCACAAATAAATCTCAGTGTTAGGTAACAGGACTTGTAACCCAGTTCTAAATAAGGGCATAAGAGGCATAAAGAACCTATGTAATATTTTAGTGCGTGGGAAAGCATGAAGATGAGGCCATTGGCACAACATGCTTTCTTGTCTCTTCCTTACCATGGGAAAGGAGTGACCTCATTTAAATCTCATTCCCACTTATATATAAACCGATCTTGCAGCAAACAGGGACTCAGCCATTTTTAGCATCTGCTCCTTCACCCTAACCTCCTTATACTGTAAATTCTTCCAGAGCCTCCATAAAATTATAGAGGACTCTAAAAGACAGTGGAGCCTGACTTATGCTGTCGCTCATGGGTCCAGGAAAAATTGCTCTTTAATAGAGGCATAAACTGAATATTTATAACGGAAGCTTCCAGCATACCTTAAAGTGGTTGCTTAGAATAAATTATATGTTGTTAGAGACGATCGTGAGTGCAGGGTTTTACATATATCTAAATTAAAGTTGGGTTTTTCAAAGGAAACTAAGGGAATTAGGCACCCACTTCCCACTGAATGTCATTGAGAGCTGGGCCCTACCTGAAAATCCCACCCAAAAATCGTACCTTTTATCTTAAAGCCAGGAGTGAAAGTAACTTAAGGGACTTACCAGTACACAGGGCCGCCAGGGTCCTGAGCAAGGTGGGGGGAGGCTTAACCAGAAGGGGAGGGGCCTTGGGCAAAAGGGGCGGGGCTGGGGCCAGACTCCCCCAGCCAGCCCTTCAGCGCTGCCCGGCCCGCGCCACCTGCAGGCTCTGGCAGCAATTTAAAGGGCCCGAGGCTCCCAGCCATCGCCGCTAGCACTATCCCAAAGCTCTGGCAGTGATTTAAAGGGCTGGAGCCCTGGGCTCTTTAAATTTCTGCCGGAGCCCCTGGGCTCCCGGCTGCCGCTACTGCTACCCCAGGGCTCCAGTGGTGATTTAAAGGGTCCGGGACTCTGGCTGCTGGCACAGTAGCGGCAGCAGCAGCCAGGGGCCCTGGGCCCTTTAAATTGCCGCTGGAGCCCCGGGGTAGTGGTAGCGGCGGCCATGAGCTCCGGGGCTCTGGCAGCGATTTAAAGCTCTGGCCGCTACCAGGAGCCCCGGGCCCTTTTAAATGACTGGGCGCCAGAGAAACTCCCCGTGTTGTCCCCCCTCATCAGCGGCCCTGCCAGTATGGTCGGCTGTGTACCGGCTCTTACCACTATGCCGTACCAGTCCGTACCATCTTACTTTCACCTTTTCTTAAAGCTACATTCCCAATGTAAATATTTCCCTTATTATGCTACATTGCAAATTAGCCCTGTCCCAAAGAAGAGATCCTTCACATGTCCATGCATTCAAATCTCACACATTTATTCCTAACCCTGTGAGATGTGGAGCTCTTACCTCTAGGCACTGAAAGCTAAATTGACAAGTGGGACGTAGGCATCTAACTGCCCTTTTGTGTTTAGGCACCACAGACATTCACAAAACCATTGCTCAGCTGCTGCTTAACCCTGTAGTCACCTGAGTACCCAGGTTTATGACAGTAAAAACCTCTAGGAACCAAAATTTTCTACCAAGGCATGAACAAATCTGTCTAAATCCTGACAATGCTGCCCGGGCCTAACCCCTGGCAGGATTCACAAACTAGCCATTCCCTGCCTGTTGCCCCAGCCTGGTGTGCTCAGAGACTGCCTACCTGACTGGAACCTGCACAAAACACAGAGGAAGTAGTCCCATTGACTTCAGTACTCCACCTCCCCAAGACGCAGAAGCCAAGTCAACAGGAGAGCCAGGCAGGAGAAGAATTTAAACCTGCCTTGCCTACATCCAGGGTAAAGGCACTAGCCAGGGGCTTATTGTAGGCACCCCACATCCTTCCTGTTTTCATGTGAGAGGGGGTTGGCTTAGGCAACTAACTCCTGGATGCTTAGGCTTTCCATTCTCCTCAACACTTCCTACTGACTAGTTTAGGTTACTCCCTGGTCGAAGTAACCGCCTTCTGTGAATCCTTTTTTGGGCTCCTAACTCCTGTACGGGGCCTAACTCAGAGCTGGGAATTCCATTAGGCAGCAGGGTTCCTAAAAGCTAGAGGTTGCAATGCTGAGCATTGCAACACCAATGCCCCCTTTGTGACTCTAGCCCTGAGTGACCTAACTTTGCACTGATGTTAATGGGTGCTGAGAGTGCTCAACACCTTGCAGTGTCCAGCCCACTGGAAGCTTTCCCATAGCTTCTAATTCAATTGAATGGTGTTAGGACAGAGGTAAAGGGATATTTAATGAATTCACCATCTCATCTATATACATGCATACTTTATAGTCTGCCCCCGCCCCCAGCTCCCCATAGTGAGCATACCATAATATCCTCAACTCCAGAATGGCATTAAATTCTGTCAGATGATGGAATAGATTTATGGAACATATATATCGTTACCAGTTAATCCATATGGAGCAGCATGTAGAACAGAGCTCTGCCAGCCCCCTGGCTCTAAAGATACAAGCCCTAGCCCTTGAGCTAAAGAAGGGCCTCCCTGAGATGTTAATAGTAGACATGGTTATGGTTACTGTGTAGGCCAAACAGCAGAAAGGGATATATCCACTAATGACTGAGGACCCCATCCCGTCCCTTCCTTGATAACTGAAAAAACAAAGGCTCAGGTAAAAACAAAGGTACTTAGGTACCATCCCCCAGACTTAGGTGTCTCAGTATGGTTTTAGGTGCCACTGTGATCACCAAAACTCCTGCTTAGCTGTCTCCTCCGACTAACTCACTTGCAGGGCCTGATCTGGTAGGAGTTGTATCATGATCAGTGGAACTGGAGTCAGAGGGCCAATGTTCCCTAGAGAGGCTGTTATTGACAGGTGTGTGATGGGTTGGGTCACAGAGACCCCCTTGGGACTGCCACCTGATGTGCTGAGACTACCTCTGAGCCTGTTTTCCCTGGCAGCTTGGTACTTCAGTACCCTGTCTTGTTGAGCCAGACACGCTAGCCTGCTGCAAACACAGACCCAGGTCTAAGCCACATCCCCCAAAGCTGCAAGCTTTAACTGAAAACAGCTTAGAAAGTGTTCCTTTCTCTAGCACCCAGATACCCAGTTCCCAATGAGATCCAAACCCCCAAATAAATCCATTTTACTCTGTATAAAGCTTAGTTTACTCTGGATAAACTAATCCATTGTTCCCCCTCTATAACACTGATAGAGAGATATTCACAGCTATTTGCTCCCCAGGCATTAATTACTTGCTCTGGGTGAATTAATAAACAAAAAGTGATTTTATTAAATATAAAAAGTAGGATTTAAGTGGTTCCAAGTAATAACAGACAGAACAA
Source organism: Macrochelys suwanniensis (assembly GCA_033296515.1). Lineage (NCBI taxonomy): Eukaryota > Metazoa > Chordata > Testudines > Chelydridae > Macrochelys > Macrochelys suwanniensis. Next base: position 99,438,589 of record CM065777.1, read on the forward strand.
AGTAAATTACCAAGCAAAATAAAACAAAACCATAAAAGTCTAAGCCTAATACAATAGGAAATTAAATGCAGGTAAATCTCACCCTCAGAGATGTTCCAATAAGCTTCTTTCACAGATTAGACTGTATTCTAGTCTGGGCCCAATCCTTTCCCCGATACAGTTCTTGTTAGCTCCAGCTCAGGTGGTAACTAACGGATTTCTCATGACTGGAACTCCCTTTGTTCTGTTCCACTCCCTTATACACCTTTGGCACAAGGCCTTTTGTCTCTTTGGGTCCCCACCCCTCATTCTAAATGGAAAAGTACCAGGTTTAAGAAGGATTCCAGTACCAGGTGACATGGGCACATATCCTGTGAGACCCCAAGCCTTCATTCTTCCAGGCCTGACTCACAGGAAGGCTTGCAAGTAAACAGAGCCATCTACAGTCAATTGTCCTAGTTGATGTGAGCCATCAAGATTCTAAACCACCATTAATGGCCCACACTTTGCATAATTACAATAGGACCTCAGAGTTATATTTCATATTCCTAGTTTCAGATCCAAGAATGATATATTCATACAAATAGGATGAACACACTCAGTAGATTACAAGCTTTGTAATGATACCTTACAAGAGACCTTTTGCATGAAGCATATTCCAGTTACATTATATTCACACTCATTAGCATATTTTCATAAAATCATATGGAGTGCAACGTCACAAGGCGGACACCAGTGGAACAGGGAATGTGGGGATTTCGCCTGGAAGCAGCTCAGCCATATGGACAGAGCAGTCCACACAGTTTAATAAAGTTTCATTTGTTCAACTCAACCTGCACTCAGTTTTGCACTTTTGTGAATGAAACAGGCACGCTCAGAGGCTTCTCAACTCAACACAAAAATGTTGGGAGAAGCGGCACTCTCTTGTAACCTTTAGCCCATTGGTTAGCATACTCACCTGTAATGTGGGAGACCGCCACTTCAAGTCCCCCCTCTGGCTGATGAGGAAAGAGAATTTGAACAGAGATTTCCCATTTCTCAGATGAGGGTCTAGTGAGAAATAGTGCCTTGCTATTTCTTTGTCCCAATGCATATTTAATTAAAGTGGAACAATTGCAACAGGAAAGACTGAGGAAGCCCCACATCAAAATATTCCATATCCCAGTGATTAGAGCACTCACCTGAGAGGTGGCAGAGCCGTGTTCAAATCCCTGCTCTTCAACAGGCAGATGGGGAATTTGAATGGGTGGTCTTGGAAAACATAATCCCAGCTATACATATAAAATGATGGGGTCTAAATTAGCTGTTACCGCTCAAGAGGGAGATCTTGGAGTCATTGTGGATAGTTCTCTGAAAACATCCACTCAATGTGCAGCAGCAGTCAAAAAAGATAACAGAATGCTGGGAATCATTAAGAAAGGGATAGCTAATAAGACAGAAAATACATTGCCCCTATATAAATCCGTGGTATGCCCACATTTTGAAAACTGTGTGCAGATGTGGTTGCCCCATCCCAAAAAAGATATAGTGGAATTGGAAAAGGTTCAGAAAAGGGCAACAACAATGATTAAGGGCAGGGCTGGCTTTAGCAGGTGCAGGCCCTCCAGCCGCCGATTGGGCCGAGCCAAAAAAAAAAAAACCTCCCGCTAGAGCGGGGCCCCCTGGGGTATGGAACAGCTTCCGTATGAGGAGAGATCAATAAGACTGGGACTTTTCATCTTGGAAAAGAGACGAGTAAGGGGGATATGATAGAGGTCTATAAAATCATGATTGGTGTGGAGAAAATAAACAGGGAAGTCTTATTTACTCCTTCTCATAACACAAGAACACAAATGATACTAACAGGCAACAGGTTTAAAACAAACAAAAGGAAGTATTTCTTCACACAACATACAGTCAACCACTGGAACTCTTTGCCAGAGGATGTTGTGAAGGCCAAGACTATAACAGGGTTCAAAAAAGAACTAGATAAGTTCATGGAGGATAGGTCCATCACTGTCTATTAGCCAGGAAGGGCAGGGATGGTGTCCCTAGCCTCTGTTTGCCAGAAGCTGGGAATGGGCGACAGGGGATGGATCACTTGATGAGTACCTGTTCTTTCATTCCCTCTGGGGCACCTGGCATTGGCCACTGTCGGAAGACAGGATACTGGGCTAGATGGACCTTTGGTCTGACCCAGTGTGGCCGTTCTTATGTTCTCCCACATCTTGAGGAAATGACCTAACCTAGGGGTGGGCAAACTACGGCATAAAAATGTCCTTGTAATTTCTTTGGACAAACCTATGCCAAAAAAGTAAACACAAAAATGGAGTTTAGCATTTAGAAAGAAGTACTGGTTGTCATCACTCAGCTCATCTTTATAGCAAGTTCATTTATATACCAGTTTAATGACAAGCATATGTATGCTGTATGTTCTAATTACAGATGTCAGCTAGTATTTAATTAGTGAATTAAGAATTCAGAATATGTGTTATCCTTAATAGTGACATATAATTAGTGAGCATCATGTTTTAGCTACTCCTTAAGTGATGGCAGTATGACTGTAAGCTTTATTGGTAAAAATAAAACAATTTATACGTATGTGCTTATAGATGACAATTTTCGGATGAAAAGCCACTGACACATAATCAAATGTATAGAGAAAAGGACTAATGCTGCATCATAAGGGAGGTTGAACTGCCCGGTGGTTAGAACAAAGGAGGGGAAACTATGAGGATCATAGGTTCCAAACCGAGCTGAGACAATGACTCAGTGTGGGCTTGACCCTGTACTACTTATTTATTTCCAAAGGGGGCAATTTAATGGACCTTGTGTGACTGTGCGCAACTTAATGGACCTCTTCACACCCGTCAACCCATCTCAGAAATTGGGTGAAAGTCATGGGCTTGATCCTGCTCCCCTTGAACTTAATCAACCAGAGTTTTATCACTGATATTATGACATCAGTGGGAGCAGCAGACTTGCCCATACAAGTAGATGCAGAGCTTCCAAACAAAACAAATCTCACTGACATACACCTATGTGCAAACCCTGTCATACCTCCTGGCAGTCTTGCGAAGTTGCAGTACCTCCCAGTGCCAATGGGGGACACATGCCTGCTCTGCAAGCTTTCAATCAGTCTCTCTGTTGCCTGTCTCTGTCCCTGGCCCCCTTCACTACCCAGATCAGTAGCCAGTGGAAGTAAGGATGGAGTGGCAGTCAGAGACTGGCCTGGAGAAAGAGGGGAGGGAGCTGAATAGGTCAGGACAGACATACTATTTAATAGGAGGAAAAAAACCAAACCTATACTATGTTGATGGCCTGTATCTATGGGATCATAACCGTCCATTCTGGTCTTAAATGCTGTGAATCTGTACTGAAGTTGTTACACAGATCAACACCAAGTAAAATGATCAAAGATAAGACAGACACTAGGATCCATTGTTACCTCTCCTTGTTTTATTTTGTGAATTCATTTCTCATGAACCGTACCAAACGATGAAATCCTTTCTTTATTCACAAAGTGGGTATAGCATGGGAAATGAGAGAGCAATTCCCTGCCACTGTAACTTACCGACTGTACTCCAGCCCTGATGTGGAGGGACTGCCCCTCTGGGTGAAAGGTTAGTTCAGTTTCCAGGGGTCAGCCAATCCTTGGCCTCTCTGCTGAGTCCATCACCAAAGATGCAAATCAACTAACGCTGGGATCGTTTTAAGAGAAACAGGTAATAATTTTGCCTTCTGTTAAACGGTGTGAAAAGAGAATTTATTTGTTAAAGAGAATACGATTCCCAACATGTAAATAATTTAAAAAACCCATACATTATACTGAATGTAAATCGAGTAAAACTAATATAAACTGATAATGTGGCTGTTTTGGTTTCTGCTTATTGTTTAGTGTGGGCAGGGAAAGAGAGGATGGAAACCAGCAGATTCTGACCCCCTACAGATACATATTTATACATCGTTTGGAAAGATTGTGATTTTTTTTTACCCTGCTATACGCTTTTATTTTCCCTATTGTAAAAAATATTTTTTTGCATTGAAACTGAAGGTGGATATTTATTACAGACAGTGAGGGATGGTGATATATTAGCTTATACTGTAGTCAGTAGGTACCTTAGACTACAGTAGTCGGCAGTCTTCTTAGAAGGTATGACAGGGTTTGCAGACCCCAGGCTTACCTCTAATTAGAGAAGGACACCACAACTTCCTTCCCTCAAAGCAGGGCTTGCCAGAGACTGGGGCCATGATGAGAAAGTGGCTGGGCCCAGCTGGTGGGAGTTACCTAATCTCCCAAGAAACTACCAAAAGTTGTGTAGCCTGGGGAATCTAGCAGACTGCCTCAGTCAGGTCTAGGATCTGGAGATTCTGTGGAAGTAAAAGCCCTTTTCATGGTTCATTCTGACCAGGCAAAGCTGATCTTTCCAGCATTGCCAATCCCAAGCATTGAGAAACCATGAATCAGGTCACAACAATAATGACTGGATTAAAAATGAGCATTTTAACCAGCAATAACATTGGGCTCTCTTTATAGCTCAGTGGTTTGAGCATTGGCCTGCTAAACCCAGGGTTGTGAGTTCAATCCTTGAGGGGGCCATTTAGGCATCTGGGGCAAAAAAAATCTGTCAGGGGATAGTACTTGGTCCTGCTAGTGAAGGCAGGGGACTGGACTCGATGACCTTTCAAGGTCCTTCCAGATCTAGGAGATTGGCATATCTCCATTTATTATTTATTTATTTGGCTTCCAGTTGTTGAGCCTCTGGTGTTCATATTTTCAAGTTTTTCTCTGCAATCGTGAGGTCTAGAAACTTTTTTTAAATAACAGGTGAGAGTCTCACATAATCATATGACTTCAAATGCTGGGCCTTGAAGAAAAATGCCAGCTATTGGACTCACGATTAACCACACAAGTTGACAAAGCTGTGTTTCTATTTCAGGGATTTTCCTCGATACAGGCAAACCTTCCTCTGTTGTTCTGAGTTTATGCTCTTATTGGGAAAGACCTCCTTTGGACTTTGTTCAGGAAATGTCCTTGAAAGCTTCTCTCCCCCCACTAATTTATCACAAGGTAGTGAGAGTGAATCCTGATTCCCACAGTAATTTTCTTCAACAATCCCTGTGGTCCTGGCTCCAACTCACCTGCTGTGTTATGGAAAGATTTTTGTTTTGCACGTGAATTAAAAGTAATAGTAAAAGGGACATCACACACTCCAGCTCTGCCACTACAGAGCTCACAAGTTTTTGTCACTTTGCCCAAATTCGATAATATCTAATGTTAAAAAAACCTTTGTAGTCAAAAATTAAACTCCTAGTTAGAAAAGAGATGTCTACATTTCAGTGCCAACACTCTATCCGCTTCATCTTGTTTTCATTTTTTTACATTTTTACTGTTTAAACTGGTCAGGTTACAACTTGTGAAACTGGGGCAGAGGCGAATTTTAAATCAGTTCTTTTTATGTAACAAAATTCCAGCTTGGAATTTCCCTAATAACTGTCTTGGGCAAAGAATGTTTTTTTTAAGGAAGCTTGTGTCAGTAGTTCCAAATTGTCTCTTTAGTCTCTTAAAAGTAGAGACTGAAAGAATTTGAGCAGGATTTTCCCCATTTATATTACACTACTTTATGTCCTGTAAGTAGTCCTATTAACTTCAATATGATTACACACAGTGCATGAAATTAAGTAAACAGGTAGATCTTTGCAGGATCAGGGCCTTAGATTGTAAATTATTTTGGGGCAAGAACTGTCTCATTATGTGTTTTTACATAGCCTAGCAAAATGGGACTCAGGGTGCTACAGTAATATAAATAATAATATAAGAGCTGTGTAAATATTAGCTATGGGAAATATACTTTTCTTTACATCTGGTTTAAAACACCAAAACATTCTGCAACAGGATAAAAATTAATCTTTTACTTGGGTGTGTTTACTATTGCCTCCAAAACCAGTTTTCAAAACTGCTAATTCTGTGGAAAGCATTAAAAGGCATTTAAACCAACTGTTCATCAAGTGACTGTTGCCTTGCCCCTATTATGCCCCCAAAATCTGCCTTTGTGTAATACAGGCCAGATTAATTTTGACAAAGGTGCCAGAGGTAATTATAACTTGCATTTCATGTATTCAATAGGTGTTGTTCAAGGACTAAATCTTGCACCTCTGGCTAATCACAAAAATCCTTTCAAGACTCAGCCTTGCTCTCATTTCTCCAGTATTGTGTACATTATTTGCTGTTTCAATACTTCCTCCTTTCTAAAAATGCACATACATTATTATATTACTACTTTCATAGCTTAGTGCTTGGGCTTTCTACATTTTCCCAGTAGTTTAATGGGAGAATGAAATCTCTTTGAGCTGTACTGCTGATCCCAAACCAACACCCTCATGACTCACTCTGTCTTATTGTGACAGAGAGAGATTGTGTTGCTCAGTTACCAAAATAAATGGATCTGTACATATACAGAGTGGTGCAGCAAAGTTCCCAACTGAAAACTAGAGTTAGTCACCGCTGTACTGTAAGTGAGGAGAGTTACAGTTTGATATTATGGTGATGTTAATAATTAATATCTCTTCCCTTAGTTCAATGACCTCTCTATATTCAACTGAGACGAGGAAAGGGAGTTTGACCGATGCAAAGTCTATTGCAGTAGACTTTAATTTAAACACTTTAATGTACAGATCTTCAAACCTTTAAACTTAAGCCTGCAAAAAATATAAAAAGTCATCCATGTAAGAAAGCATAGCTTATCTGCTATGACTCTATGTACAGTTTCTCCCTGGCAACGCACCAGCTCTTCTGAACCAGCTGCAAAATAAATGACAAGCTTCCTGCATAGCGATAAGGTAGCCCTATTGCTCTTTGTTGTTTTCAGTATCTCTGGTGTCACCGTTTTTTAAAAGGAAAGGCTGACTTTACATGTTCCAGCCACCTGGGTGTCTGATGAGGTGAGCAGATTGGGATTTTGAGGCACAAGGGAGTAGAAACGACTAATGAATTCTTCTCCAGGAGAGGCTGGTGGTGTCTTTGGTAAATGCCCGGTGCTGCTTGGGTGTTGTCTTTGGAAAGAGGGTGTGGTGGTATCATGAAAAACAACAGTCTCAGTGATTGTTTGGCAGCTTTAGACACCAATTATAACTAACTACTGATTAAAATTTAACAACTCTACATCTTCAAAGTGCTTTACAAACATTAAGCCTGGCAACAACCCTGTGAGCTAGGCAAGCCTATATTATTGAATTTGTCCCCATTTTATGGGGAAACAGATGCATGGAGAGGATAAGTGGCTCGCTCAAGGCCACACAGTGAATCATTGGCAGGATCAGGATTAGAACTCAAAAGTTCCTAGTTCCCAGTTCTGTGCTCAGTCAGTGATTGCACGTGCTTTCCTGTCTACCTTTTGCACTCAAGTACACACTTCTGGGCACAAATTTGACTCTTGTTCATTAAAATCACAACTAGAGCTCACTCTCCTTTACTCCACCTCCACTAAACACATTGTACAAAAACTGACTTTTCAAAAGTAGACTCTAATGTCTGATGATCACCTCCATCAAAATCTGTCTATGTTAAGAAAGCTCATTAACTTCTTGCTTATATATGTCCATCCCAACAGACAATGAAAGGTGCCACACAATTTTAGCACTGCAATAAACTAAGCTGCTGTAAGAATCATTTGGAGTTATATCATGGGAGAACGTCTGTCTTTCCCCAGAGTGTGTGTTTTATATCTGTTTGTTGGGTTTAATGATGGTTTTTTCTCTGTAATGTTTGCACCTTAAGAATAAATGTGCTTGCTTAGAAAGAGCTGTGTAGTAACTTGTAATTGCTGGCAATGCACAGGTCAGAGACCTCAGAAAGAAAGCAAAGCATAGGTGCTGACCTTTAGGCAGTCTGACTTGCTGGGGATATCATAGTGTGAGGTAGGGAGCTGTGCAGCCTCCACCCACCCTGGTCAGAAGGGAGTGGGACAGGAATCCCTCCCCAAAATAGGTGACAGCATGGGAACCCAAGACCTGACTGGGAATGCCTGGAGTGGACCCTGGAAGGAGAGAATCATGTGCAGTTACCCTGAAACTGTGACACATGTCAACATAGTAAACTATAGCAATTCTGACTCTGCATGCTCCTCACTGTTGTCCATTCCAGCTGGTGCCAAGGCATGGATCCAGCTCAGGATGATGACTCATGTCTGCTTTTGGCACTGTTAATGCAGTAAGATGCAGGTGAAGGGCATTTTGATAGCAGCAGGTCTTGGTGAAGAGACCATGCATGCTGACATGGCTAAGTGGAGACAGCTGATGCTGTTTGCAATAGCTGTGAATTCCCCGCTATGTGGAGTAGCAGTTCTAGTGCAGAGCTATAAGCACAGAAGTATGGGATTGCATCACCATGCAGACCTGGGATGACCAGCACTGGCTCCAGAAATTTTGCATGAGAAAGCCAACCTCCATAGAGCTATGTAAGGAGCTTGCCCCAGCCTTCCAGTGCCAGCCAAGACATGCACATAAGGGAGGCCAAACCAGTCCAGAAATGGGTTACTGTTGCCATCTAGAAGCTGGCTTCCCCAGACTGATACCAGTTGGTGGCTAATCAGTTCGGTATTGGCAAGTGTCACAGAGTGGCTGGCCCTTTAAAGGGAGATGGGTCTCAGCCCTACCTGTGACATAGCCAATTCTCCTCCCCATGTGAGGAAAATGAAGGTCACGTGACCTGTGAATCATGCGACGCATCAGACCTAAATTTTTAGCCCCATGGTTAGAGCACTCATCTGTGATGTGGAGGACTCTAGGCTACAAACATCTTTGGAATTTCTAAACATTATGAATGACAATTTCCCAACTCAAAATGTAATGCAGCCAACACAGGGGGATTTTTTTATTGAACCTTGTCCTAACAGATAAAGAGGAACTGATCGCAGAACTAAGAGTTTTTGGTATCTTGCGTACAAGTGATCATGACTTTATCACATTTATAATCATAGAATCATAGGGTGAGAAAGGACCACAAGAGTCATCTAGGCTAACTCCCTGCCAAGATGCAGGAGTTGTTGTATCGAAACCATACAAGACAGGTGGCTATTCAGCCTCTTTTTGAAAACCTCCAGTGAAGGAGCTTCCACAACCTCCCTAAGCAGTCCATTCCATTGTCCTACTATTCTTACTGTTAGGAAGTTCTCAGCAGCATGTGCTTCAGGAGCCCATTTCAAATCAAGTGTCGCTACACTGAAATTCTCTTATTTTGCACTCCTGGATTGTTTTTCAAAGCTAAACTGAACTGTGGAACGGAGACTAAACCTTAGTACCAGGTCTTTCTTCTCTAGTGTGGGCTCACTTGATGATGCCTACTTTGTCCTTAGTGTGCCAGAAACCACATTACTATTCTAAATGTAAAATTCAATGCTGTTCAGTACAATAGTGTAACATGGGGGTGGGGCAAACTACAGCCCACAGGCCACATCCGGCCTGTGGGCCCACCCTGCCCAGCTCCTGAGGTCCTGGCTGGGGAGACTAGCCCTTCCCCCCTCCTCTGTTGTCCCCCCTCTCCCAGAGCAATGCCGCCGCGCGGGCAGCGCTCTGGGAGGCAGGGCTGCGTGCTCCGACCGGGCCACACGGCTGCCAGACATGCTGCCCTGAGTGGCATGTAAGGGGGCTGGGGCTTGGGGGTTCGATAAGGGGCAGAGGGTCCCAGGGGGAAGTCAGGGGACAGGGAACGGGGGGGGGGGGTTGGATAAGCATGGGAGTCCTGGGGGGCCTGTCAGGGGGCGGGGCTGTGGATAGGGGTCGGGGCAGTCAGGGGACAGGGAGCAGAGGGGTTGGATAGGGGGTGGGGTCCTGGGGTGTGATTAGGGTTGGGGGGTCTCAGGAGGGGGCAGTCAGGGGACAGGGAGCGGGGGGGGTTGGATGGATTGGGGATTCTGATGGGGGCAGTTAGGGATGTGGGAGGGGGCAGATAGGGGGCCAGGTTGTTTGGGGAGGCACAGCCTTCCCTACCTGGCCTTCCATACAGTTTTGCAACCCCGATGTGGCCCTCAGGCCAAAACGTTTTCCCACCCCTGGTGTAACAGCTTGTCCTTCCCCTTTAAGGGCCAAGGGGCCTGCAGTTAACTAGTCACCCTGTTCTGTCTTCAGACTCAGCTAGAAAGCAACAAGGCCCAGATCCACAAAGTAGGGTTGCCAGCCAGGCATCCAGTTTTCAACCAGAACGCCTGGTCAAAAAGGGACCCTGGCAGCTCCGGTCGGTACTGCTGACCAGGCCATTAAAAGTCCCTGCCTGCCCTAGTGCCACGCAGCTACCGGAAGCGGCCGCCAGGTCCTAGTGGCCCCATGGCTCATGGGCGGCCAGGGAGGCTCCGCACACTGCCCCCCGCCCATAGTGCCGGCTCTGCAGCTCTCATTGACCAGGAACTGCAGCTAATGGGAGGTGCAGGGGCGGCATGTGAGGGCAGCATGCGGAGCCTCCCTGGCCACCCATGTGCCTGGGGGCTGCAGGGACCTGGCAGCTGCTTCCTGGGCGCTGTGGTAAGCGCTGCCGTGATCCCGCACCCCGACACCCCTCCTGCACCCAGCTCCCTGCCCTAGCCTGGAGTCCCCTCTCACACCCAAACTCCCTCCCAGAACCCACACCCTGTACCCCCCCAACACCCCAATCCCCAGCTCTGAGCCCCCTCCTAAACCCCAAACCCCACATCCCCGGCCCCACCCCAGAGCCCACACCCCCAATGGAGCCCTCACCACCACCCCCAACACCCCAACACCCTGCTCCAGTCCTAATCCCCCTCCTTCACCCCAAACCCCTCATCCCCAGCCCCACTCTAGAGCCCACACTCCCTCCCACACTCTGAACCCCTAGGCCCCAGCCCAGAGGCCCCTCCTACACCCCAAACCCCTAATCCCCTCATCCCTGGCCCCAGAGCCTGCACCCCAACTGGAGTCCTCACGCCTCCCCGCCCGCATCCCAGCCCGGAGCCCTCTCCCACACCCTGAACCCCTCCTTTCTGGCCCCACCTGAAGCCTGCACCCCCAGCCCAGAGCCCATCTCCCCTCTGCACCCAAGCCCTCTGTCCCAGCCCAGAGCCCTCTCCCACATCCCAAACCCCTCATCCCTGGCCCCACCCCAGAGCCACACCTCCAGCCAGAGCCCTCATACCCCTCCTGACCCAGTCCCCAGCCACAGCCTGGTGAAAGTGAGTGAGGGTGGGGGAGAGCAAGTGAAGGAGGGAGGGAGGAATGGAGTGAGTGGGGGAGGGGCTTTGGATAATGGGCGGGGCCTGGGCAGGACTTATGGGAAGAGGCGTGGCTGGAGTGTTTGGTGTTGTGCAATTAAAAAGTTGGCAACCCTACCACAAAGGGACTTAAGTGTTGCGTGACTGAGCGTCACGGCACCTGCTGATGCTCACTGAAAGTTCACACCAGTGTGCACTAGGGAAATTTTAGTACATAGCAGTGGGGTCCACACAGATAGTTAGTGCATGACACACTGGAGCACTGTAGATTTACACCCGACCTTGCCGCACAGTGAGTGTTCATATAGATATGCCCTTACTGACAACAAATACTTCCATCAGACCAGATCTGCGTGTAAATGGGATTCAGGACCAGGAAAAAAGAGTATCAACAATTAATACTTTGACCAGCTCCACTTTCAAGGTGTTTAGGCCAGAAGTTTTACATGCTTTTACATGAGGGGGGAGGGATAGCTCAGTGGTTTGAGCATTGGCCTGCTAAACCCAGGGTTGTGAGTTCAATCCTTGAGGGGGCCATTTGGGGATATGGGGCAAAAATTGGGGATTGGTCCTGCTTTGAGCAAGGGGTTAGACTAGATGACTTCCTAAGGTCCCTTCTAACCCTAATATTCTATGATTCTATGAACAAATGGCTCATTTCTGATAGCTAATAGTTTCTGATTAGTCCCTCCAAGTGTGTTGGATCCTGAATAATTAAAAACACTCCAAGTTGTTGTTGACCCCAGTCATTAACAATGAAAATGATATTTATCACCAGAAGCATATGGAAAGAAGCTTCTACTCAAGAAGTTTAAAGAACTAAACATCTTTGTTTAAAAAGAGACTTAGAGGTGATGATCTTATGAAAAGTGTGCAGATACCCCAGCTGGTGGATAGGAATAAAGAAAGGGGTGTAGGAATATTTTGTGTGTGCTGGGGTGGAGGTGGCAGGGATTTGGTGCAAGGAGTTGTATTTGAAAGTAATTTACATATCAGACAGGACTTTTCATCCATGCGATATACCCAGTGACGTGGCTGGGGGGAATATAAGCCTGGAATGCAATAAGAATGTTAAGAATAACATGAATGGACTACATCTACTGAGATGCAGAGGAATCGTGCAGTAAAGCTTGTGATGGAGTAGGTGAACTTGTCCTTCATAAATTTGTGCTGCTTAATAACTCTCAAGTTACATACAATTGAATTCTTAAATGTGTTCCAGAGTGGTGAACATATTATAACTGAAGGAGAGATGAATTCCAGTCTTACCAAAGGGTCTAATTATTTCATCAGGTTCATATGGAGAGCAGCTTTTATCATAAAAGAACACAGGTACTAGCAGTTTTCTAGCACACTTTCCTTAGCAGGATGTTTATTTTCCTGAAAATCATAATAGCCAAACCATACTACAGACCAGTGGTTCTCAACCCTTTTCACTCTTTGAGCCACAAATTTGCTGAAAAATGCTCCCATTATCTCAGTCTTTTGCAGATTTCTAGCAGCCTGATAGTCAGGGGCAGCGCCAGCTTTTTTGCCACCTTAGGCGGCAGCGGGAGAGGCTGCCACCGAAATGCCACCGAGGACCCCGGCGGCCGAAGAAGATGCCCTTGGCAACCGCCTAGGGTCGCCTAATGGTAGCGCTGGCCCGGCTGATAGTATGGTTAATGTCCCTTATGACAGCCTTAACAAAAAATAGTTATCTCAGAAGAAGGCGCCCCATAGAACAACATTTTTAAATTAAAACCAAAAGCAAGAGGGAGGGGCATATTGAATCCAAAGTCATGATGTAAATTACTGATTTGGTTAATAAAACAAAGGAGGAAAGGTTGGGGTTGTTACTGGCAACACTCAGAAAAATGTGTGTTTATTTATACGTGATGTAAGACATTTCACAGTTAATACAATGAATGAAAGATCCAATCTTGTAGTCCTTATTCGAGCAAACCACCACATTGAGGTCAATGGTGAAACCCAAAGTGAGCATCTGTTACACCTGCCACTACCTACCAAAAGCCTAATGTTATGAGGTCACTTTGAATAACTATGGTGTTTGTTCTAGTCTTGATGTTCACAGTGTTCCCCAATCCCCATTACCTCCTAACATTATATTTCACTGCAGTTATAGAATGCAGAACATTTAATCAAAATAACTGGCAGCCTGAATTATTGCAGCATTCATGTACTGCTGCCGCAATGCATGACCAATAGAATCAAGATCCTTTTTACTTCCATCCCACCTCCACTTTCCTCTTTTTGACACTTTTCCATTTTCTTATGTGGTTCCTCAGTAGGGTTAAAGAGACATTTAATTAGGCCACATAGCTGAGGAACTCCGCCGTGTTATTACACAACAATCTTTGTCATATTGCACCTTGTTATGGCCTTCGCAAAATGGTCACGTTTGGCTTGCTTGAATCATTTGCAGTATGAGTTTGTAATTGACTATTTGATAGAGTACAATTGTTAATTGAAAATACAGGGTGGAGACTACTGAATGTAATTATAAAGTTCCAAACTCTCTGACTGCTTTACCATGGGAAAGCTGCCTGTAACTTTGATTTCAGCATTTAGTTGGCTTCCCTGCTAAGTGTCTCATTACCCTCAAGCAATCTCAGGAGGGCTGCTCCTCAGTAAATAATGTTATCCAATGAGGTGTGGAGGAACCCAGCCCTAGCCTGAGGCAAAGAAAGGAAAAAAGTTTCAGCTAAAGAGGGGATGGTGAATGTGTCATCTCTTGGGTTTCAAGTTAGGATTTTTTCCTGATTCAGCTTTTCAGGGCTGTTTGGTCATATTGTTCTAAATCTGTTGAAACTGTCAGTAGAATAATTTGACGGTTTCAAAGTTTAAGAGGAACCATCTTATTTTAATTGTTGCTTTTCCACAGAGATGCCAGAATTAAATAATTCATGTCAGTTTTATTTGCGTATGGACGATAACTATCTGTGTAAGCTAGGATCTGCACCTTTCTAGTATCTTGACATTCCTGTACCTGATATAGCCATTGGTTATTTGAGGTGTGTCTAATTCATAATTTTGCTTACTGAGGGTGAATTGCAGTATTTACACCTAATATTTAATTGCATAATGTAAACAAAAAGCAAAATGATAGAACACTACCACTAGGAACACCTACGTTTGACATGCCTATTGCATATGAATTTATCCTGGGACTTGTGTTCTACTCTTTCATTCCTAGATTGACTTACATTTTCAACATTCTCGTGCAAACCATATGATCCACCCACAAATATAAAAACTAAAGCATCCACAGGACTGAGAGTGAGATTTAAGTCAAACTCTTAGGGCAAGTATGTAAGTCAGCAGCACTATAATAATACTGCTTAGAATATCTATAGTGCTCAATATAGTCACTATGCTTTACAAACATTCGTTAATTGTTCACAACAGTGCTGTTGGCAGTTGGTGTATGTTTGTGTTTGATTTGGCATGCAAATTAAAGGAATAATAAGCAACACCAGGAGAGTAAGTGAGGAGGAGTTCACATACAAGACCAGTCATATGTAACATAGCTTAGCTGTCTGTGATCTCGGCTATGATAACATTAAAAAACTGCCCTCCTCTGCAAATGTGTTCCTTCATTGTTTTAGAGTCATTCATGCCACAAATACTTAAGCTTCTCTTTTTACATTGCTACAGTCTGTTAGCAGCACAGAACTGTTATGTTCTTAACAGAACTATGTCAGGGATGCAGAATTTAACATACCGGATCAAACCATTAGTCCAGCTACGCTACCTCCAGCAATGCCTAATACATTAGACCATTGTTTTCCCCTTCCAGTTGTGCACTTAGATGATTTGTGTAATGTTACATGGGAGAAGAAACCCTTCTTGACACCTGAAGCAGTCCCTGAAGCACATTTAAATTAAATATTTTCTTTATGATCTTGACTCACATTTCCTAAGTCTGCTACCTGTGCTCAAGGCTGAGATCCCATCCACACAAATCAGCTCCCTCTTTTGAGACCCCTGGTGCTCTTCTGAACCTTTACTGGAGACCACCCTTGATGGCATTCCATTTCAGGAATGGCGTAAGTGGCTTAGATGGCAAAGCTAGAACATTTCAGCTCAGATCAACCATTGCCCCCCTCAAACAAACTATTTCATAATCAAATAATTGCTCTAATTTTATTCCATGTCAGCCATAGTCATGACTATAGGCTTTTGTGAAGGGGGAAAAGCTCGTTTGTTTTCTCAAATTCCTTCCATTTTTCTGCATACACCACCTCATTTGGGGCTAGATTGTCACAGCTGTTACCCAAAAGCTGCCTCTTGTTCTCTGGACAGCCCTGCTCAGGTTCCAACTCCAGCTGAGTGGGGGTGGGGGACAGGGAAGGGAGAGGTGCTTGTCCAGTACTCCCTCTGCAAGCGAAAGGATGTGGAGATGTAGATACAAGTGGAAAGCAAAAGGAGCCCGGCTTCCACCTCCACTACTTGCTGTCCACAGTAGCCAATGGGTACACAGAAGTAGTAAGCAGTTCCATGAAAAGGAGTAGAATAACTTACACATGCCCAGAACAAGGGCAAACGCAAGGACTGAATGGTAACTCCCTGCGTTCTCTGGTTTCCTCATGGGGTAATGCAGCTATGTGTCTCCCTATACTCAAGGCAGATTGTGCTTTCCCCATTACTAATTGAGCATTTCATAACACCTAAGAACCAGCTGTAAGAATCACTAAAGATCATTTAAATTGGAGGGTCATGTTTCTTCTCTTTTCCATTTGATACTCATGGAAATTTGTGTTAAAGAAGGGAGTAACTCCTAGCAGAGTGGACCCGCAATTGTACTTCAGTAAGGTTCTACAAAAACCATTAAGTATGTTTTCACTGTGGTTAATGCAGGTTCTTATTCCAGTGTTGCCTTTAACTCTGCTTCTGTCCACACACAAAGCCCTCTCACCTGAGTTTAGCGGTGCTTTCAACCCAGCCTAGCTGGGCTGTCTAGGGCTATGGCTAAAACCCAACTTAAGCTTTTACTTGGGCTGGTAACTGGCCCACTTTGCAGTAAGGACACACGCTAAACCAGTCAAGTGCTGATAGTCCATCCCGTGCCTTCCCACAAATCCCCCCCTCTGCCCAGAAGGGCAGACAAGTTCCCCCACAATTCACAGTAGCAGCTCAGCTTCCTGCAGCACAACGAACCAGCAAATGTGCCCCAAGAAGTTCTAGCGACACACAGGGTGAGTGCAGCACCAGTGAGGACACAGTAACTGTAACTCAGGTATGGCTTTACAATGTGGCTTCTCACATCCAAACTAGGCTAGCCTGGATGCTCAGATGCCAATCACCTGAGTTAATTCTGCAGTGAAGACATACCTCTTAAGCTTTCAAAGGTTATTTCCGTGTTAGACTAAGCTCTAGTCTACACTACAGAGTTAGGTTGCCGCAAGGCAGCTTATGTCAACCTAACTCTGTAAGTATCTACACTACAATTTTGCTCCCTCCAATGTAACTCCCCTGCTACACTGACTTAGGGCATGTCTACACTGGCAGAGTTACATCACCGGCAGTTACGGCGCCGTTCAGAGAGCGCCAAAGGAAAACTGCTGTTGTGTGTTCACACTGACAGCTGTCTGCGCGATAGCATGTTCACACTTGTGGCACTTGCAGTGGTATTCGGAGCAGTGCACTCTGGGCAGCTATCCCAGAGAGCACCTCTCTCTCTTTTGCTACTAAGACTTGAGGGAAAGCGGAAGGGATCGTGGAGCATCCTGGGTCCTGTCCCAATGCCCCATGATGCATTGCTTCACATCCCAGAAATCCCTGTGCTTCTGTCCACATTGGGCACCATCTTTCAACAGTTTGTGTACTGCGCGCCCTGCCCTGCCTCTTTCTGGCTGCATGAATGGATCCCAAGCTGTTGACAAGAATGCTGTTTGCACTGACCAACACATCACAAGGGGGGATGGAGTTGTCATAAATATAAAGGGAAGGGGGAGAGGATCTGATGCAGTGCTATAAAATCCTCTTACCAGTAAAGGGTTAAGAAATGCAGGTAGCCAGACTGACACCTGACCTGGCTGGCATCTGACCAATGGGGGGAAAGCTGTGTGTGTGGCTTTGTCTGGGTCAGAGTGATCTTGAAAGACAGAAGGAACCTACAGAAAATCAAACCTCCCTTTTCTGAAGTAAGTTTAGATAGCATAGCGAATAGATTTCTGTTTAATTTTGCATGGTGTATTCCCTGTGTTAAAAGGGGCCGGGGGGGCGGGGTGGGGGGAGTTATTCATGGTTTTCTGTAACTTTAAGGTTTTGTCCAGAGGGGGAAATCTCTCTGAGTTTGGAAATTAAGTGCCCTGTAAAATAGTTACCATCCTGATTTTACAGAGATGATTTTACCTTCTTTATTTTTAATAAAATCCTTCTTTTAAGAAGCTGACTGTTTTCTATGGTGTTAAAACCCAGGGGGTGGGTTTTTAGATCACCGTGTAACCAATTGGTTGGGAGATTGTTCTCAAGCTTCCCAGGAAAGGGGGTGTACGGCTTGAGGGGGTAGTTTGGGGGGGGAGGGAAGTTCAAGTGATTCCTTTCCTGGATTCCTGTTAGACATTTGATGGTGGCAGCGAAAGAAGCATTTCTCAGGGTGCAGGGAATTTTGTACCTTGGGGGTTTTAACCTAAGCTAGTAAAAATAAGCTTAGGGGCTCTTAATGCGGGTCCCCACGTCTTTACCCTAGAGTTTAGAGTGGGGAGGGAACCCTGACAGGAGTTATTCCTTAAACTACAAAGTCAAGAGGAGTGCGACATTGATCTCGCCACATGTAGTAGCTATGACACAAGAATGCTTGTGGCATTCATGGAGGTGCTGACCACAGTGGAACGACGCTTTTGGGCTCGGGAAACAAGCACTGAGTGGTGGGATCACATTGTCATGCACGTCAGGGATGATGAGCAATGGCTGCAGAACTTTTGCATGAGGGAAGCCACATTCATGGGACCGTGTGATGAGCTCACCCCAGCCCTGTGGCACAAGGACATGAGAATGAGAGCTGCCCTGTCGCTGGAGAAGCGCATGGTGATTGCACTGTGGAAGCTGGCTACTCCAGACTGCTACCGATCAGTCGCTAACCAGTTCGGAGTGGGAAAGTCGACCGTTGGAGTCATGTTGATGCAAGTGTGCAAGGCCATTAATTGCATCCTGCGCCAAAAGACCGTGACTCTGGACAACATGCGTGAGATTGTCAGTGGCTTTGCACAAATGGGCTTCCCTAACTGTAGAGGGGCGATTCTGACACCAGACCACCTAGCCACCGAGTACATTAACTGTAAGGGGTATTTCTCAATGGTTCTGCAGGTGCTTGTGGATCACCGTGGGCATTTCACAGACATTAACATGGGCTGGTCCAGAAAGGTGCATGACGCACGCATCTTTCCAAACATTGGCCTGTTCAAGAAGCTGCAAGCAGGGACTTTCTTCCTGGATCTGAAGATCACCGTAGGGGCCGTTTTTGTTCAATATCTTCATCAACAATCTGGAGGATGGTGTGGACTGCACCCTTAGCAAATTTGCAGATGACACTAAACTGGGAGGAGTGATTGATACGCTGGAGGGTAGGGATAGGATACAGAGGGACCTAGACAAATTAGAGGATTGGGCCAAAAGAAATATGATGAGGTTCAACAAGGACAAGTGCAAGAGTCCTGCACTTAGGACGGAAGAATCCCATGCACTGCTACAGACTAGGGACCGAATGGCTGGGCAGCAGTTCTGCAGAAAAGGACCTAGAGGTTACGGTGGACGAAAAGCTGAATATGAGTCAACAGTGTGCCCTTGTTGCCAAGAAGGCTAATGGCATTTTGGGTTGTATAAGTAGGGGCATTTCCAGCAGATCGAGGGACGTGATTATTCCCCTCTATTCGGCACTGGTGAGGCCTCATTTGGAGTACTGTGTCCAGTTTTGGGCCCCACACTACAAGAAGGATGTGGATAAATTGGAAAGAGTCCAGCGGAGGGCAACAAAAATGATTAGGGGGCTGGAGCACATGACTTATGAGGAGAGGCTGAGGGAACTGGGATTGTTTAGCCTGCAGAAGAGAAGAATGAGGGGGGATTTGATAGCTGCTTTCAACTACCTGAAAGGGGGTTCCAAAGAGGATGGATCTAGACTGTTCTCAGTGGTAGAAGATGACAGAACAAGGAGTAATGGTCTCAAGTTGCAGAGGGGGAGGTTTAGGTTGGATATTAGGAAAAACTTTTTCACTAGTAGGGTGGTGAAGCACTGGAACGGGTTACCTAGGGAGGTGGTGGAATCTCCTTCCTTAGATGTTTTTAAGGTCAGGTCTTGACAAAGCCCTGGCTGGGATGATTTAGTTGGGTTTGGTCCTGCTTTGAGCAGGGGGTTGGACTAGATGACCTCCTGAGGTCCCTTCCAACCCTGAGATTCTATGATTCTATGATTCTATGATTGTGATCCTGGGAGACCCTTCCTACCCCTTAATGCCATGGCTCATGAAACCATACACGGGGCAACTTGAAAGCAGCAAGGAGCGGTTCAACAACAGGCTGAGCAAGTGCAGAATGACTGTGGAGTGTGCATTTGGCTGTTTAAAAGCCCGCTGGTGATGCCTGTATGGGAAGCTGGACATGACCGATGGCAATATTCCTATGCTTATAGCCACGTGCTGTACGCTCCATAATATTTGTGAAGGGAAGGTTGAAAGCTTCACTCAGGGCTGGACTGCAGAGGCTCAGTGCCTGGAGGCTGAGTTTGAACAGCCAGACACCAGGGCTATTAAAGGGGCGCAGTGCAGGGCCATAAAAATTGGGGATGCTTTAAGGCAGCAATTTGAAGCTGAAAGCCACTAATATTTGTTGCTATGCTCAGGATTGCAGTGCTTGTAATGCTAGGAGGTGATTGGTGCACATGATGCAAGAAGGGGCCTTAACATAACTGTATCTTGCTTCGCAGGACTATTTTTGCTTTTGCTTAATAGAATAAAGATTGCTTTCAAACAGACACAATTCTTTCATTGAAAGACAACAACCAGAGGAGAGAGTCAAACGAAAAAATTCATCAGCAGGGAGGGGGATGGGAGAATGGAAGGACTGAGGGAATGGAAGGTCTTAAAATGAGGAGGGGTCCTGGGACCGCTACAGATTTGTGTACGTCCAGGGATCATACCTAACCTTCTCCTTTGGCGTACAATGAAGCAGGTGCTGTACTTCAGCAGGGCCAAACTGCAGAGGGTGTTGAGTGCAGTGAGTAGTGGGAATCCGCACTGCTGGACTGTGAGGAGCGAGGAATGGAATGCTGCAGGTAGAGAGTGGAGCCAGGAGGTCGATAAGAGTGTGTTGGCGGTGTGTGGGGGGACACATGGGAAAGAGTTTTGAGAAAGCAGCTGAAGGGGAGGGCGGCCGCAGAGCTGCTCAGTTTGAAGAGCTAGTATCTCCTGGAGCGTGTCCACTTGGGGCTCCATAAATGTTAACAGCCGGTCCGTGGCTTCTTTCTGGAGTGCCTCGTTCTCCTTTCATTCCCTCTTCTTGCTGTCCTGCCACTTCTTCAATTCCTTTTTCTCGGCGGCAGAGTGCATCATAAACTCATGCATAAAGTCCTCCATACTGGCTGCTTTCTAATTCTTCGCAACCATTCTGCCACTGATAAGGAAGGCTGGCCTCCCAAGGTCATCTCTGTGAAGTTTAAATGCAACATTTTACAGAAGCAGTATTGTTTTCAACACAGACAACACTGCCCCACAGGGGATTTCGCAGTGGAGGTGGGGTCGCCACCAAGTATCGCGTCCAGCTCTTTGTAGAACTGGCAGCTCATGGGCTCAGCACCGGAGCGGTGGTTTGCCTCCCACGCCTTGTGTTAGGCGTTCTGCAGCTCCTTCACTTTGACCCTGCACTGCAGTGTGTCCCGGTCATGGCCCTTTTCTATCATACATCTAGAAATCTGTCCATACGTATCATAATTCCTATGACTTGAGCACAGCTGGGACTGCACAGCCTCCTCTCCCCAAATACCGATGAAGTCCAGCAACTCGGCGTTGCTTGAAGTGAGGGATCACCTGGTGTGTGGAGCAGGCATGGCCACCTGGAAAGATGTGCTAAGACCACTACATGCATCACCAAGCAAACAGGAAGGGGACTTTCAAATTTGCAAAGGAATGTATGGGGTGGGGCTGACACTTGGTCACCTCATAGCAGGGCAGGGCAGTAGAGTTCAAACGGATGGCCAGAGAGGTGAGAACAAGCATTGTGGGACACCTACCAGAGGCCAATCACAGCGCTATAATCACCACGGTGTCTACACTGGCACCGCAGCGCTGTAGCCCTGGCACAGAAAGCTCTACGCCTCTCGTCAGGGTGGTTTTTTTAGAGCGCTACAACTGCGCAGTTTCTGCGCCCTAAGTGGCTTGGCAGTGTGTACACCTCGGGAGTTACAGTGCGCAAAGCTGCTTTACTGTGCACAAACTTGCCAGTGTAGATGGGGCCTTAATAACTCCACTGCCACGAGCAGTGTAGTGTCAATGTCGCTGGAGTTATGTCGACGCAGTGTCAGTGTAGACACTGCATTGTTTACATTGAGTGTTTCTGGCTTTCAGAAACCATCCCATGGTGGCCCAAATTGATGGTTCAATTGGTGCAAGTGCTCCTGATGAGGACATGCAGCATTGACACAAGGAGCAAAGTAAAGACCCACACAAGTGATGTAATTACTGTAGCAGCTGTATGCTGACATAACTTAGATTTACTTAGTTTTGTAGTGTAGTTTGCTACTGACTCCTAGTCATTTTTTTTTTCCATTTTGATTGGTTCTTTCTAAGCATGCCAGCCTGGGAAAATCCTCCCCAGGCCCTTCTCTTTTTCTAGTCCACTTAATGTCACTAAGCTTTTCACTACTTGTACTTCAAGTCTTTGTTGTGAAATGCTCAGGTTAAGTACAGACCCAGAGGGCAGGTAAAGAGGAAAACACTATGAGTGTCAATACTAACAGTAGGTGTGAGCGTCTGAAATTTTTTTATTTTTTTTTTTGGTTACTTTCCTTATCATGGTTGGGTGTGGCAAAAACTCCAGTGTAAGCATTAAAGAAGCAGCTTTCCAAATGGCAATAGCAATTTTAAAGAACAGAAGTGGGAACACCTAGTACTGCTACACAGAAGGAGAACAGAATGGGGAAACTTGAAAAACCTGTGTCAGATCAAATGTGTTTTACATCATCTGGGCCCAGTCTTGCTCCCATTGAAGTCAATGGGAGTCTAAGGATCCAACATACGTTTTTGATATCATCTTGGTCTTCGCCACTGCACAATTAAAGGCTTGGGGAGGAGTGGGGATGGGGCATGCTCAGGGGAGGGGGTGGGGCAGGAAGAGGCGGGGTGAGGACTTGGGGGAAGAGGTCGGGTGAGGGTGGGGGGAGGGCCTGGGGCAAAGCCAGAGGTTGAGCACACCCCGAGCCTGAAGGACTGTGGCCCTCTTCTTTAAGGAGCCTGGCAGACAAGTCCTATGCAGATTTTTTCTAGTGAAATAATAGGCAAGTATTTATTAATTGCTTTTGTACAATATCAGTTTAAATATGCAAATGCAATTAAGAAGTGGCCAGTGCAATGCTAGAATAATATAGGAGGGTTGGGGTTATGTGTTCAGTTACTGTGCAGTAACTGGTTTAGATCACAGGAAAGCATTCATTGGTGTGGAATAACGTGGTGATTCTTCTAACAGTTTTGATGAGTTGCCAGTCACGTGACTCTCCCTGAATTAACTTGTTCACCACATTTTTACAAAACTTTACTCTTTGTGTCCTGTCCAATGCCCATTGAAGTCAATGGGAGTCTTTCTATTGACTTGGATGATCTTTGGATCAGACTCTCTGGATGGGATTTACAAGGGGGATTTAGGCACCTACATCCAAAATGTAGATGATCAAAACCTCCACTAAGCTGCTGCCTAACCTCTAGGCACCTAAGTTTCCACTGAAAAAGTCCCTGAGGACCTACATTTCTTCTGGTGGGCATGCACGCAACTGTCCCAGGGCTGACACTACTGAGCAGTCAGGCACTGAACTCACACCTAAGCTCCAGCGGGATTCACAAAGTGGGTGTTCCCCTGCCTATCTCACCTGTGACATCTGAGCCAGTAGGGGTCCTCAGAGGTCATCTACTGGATTGGGTCCCACACAAAATACAGCCAGAGGAGGTGGAGCGTTTTTCCTCCCTACATGCCCAGCCGGGATGTGGGAAACCTGTGTTCAAATCCCCACTCTACCTGACAGAAGCAGGGACTCGAACCCAGGTCTGCGATCTAGGCCACAGGTATTCTCATTCTCTTGTTGGAATTGTTCTTCTTTGTAAAAGTCTCCAACATCCTGGGTGAGTGCTTTAACCACTGGCCTGTTGGGCAAACAGGGGGCTCCTCCTTGTTTTTTCATAGAAAAGGGCTGTCCCAGATTAGGCACCTAACTCCAAGAGAGCATTCATGGCTGTGAATCACACGTGCAGGCAGGTGCCTCTCTCCAGCCCAGAATGAGGTGCCTAACTCCCTTTGAGGTACCTAACTCCCTCTTCTCAGTTTTTCCTACTGACTAGCTTAGGCATCTCCTGACTCAGACTGCAGGCTTCTGTGAATCCCTTTCTTAGGTGCCTAACTCTCCCCATACATTGTATAACAGCTTGCACACTTAACTTGAGGCTGCGGATTCCACTATGCAGCAGGGCCCCTAAACTCAGCATTGCAACACCTAACATTTAAGTCCTCTTTGTGGAGCTAGCCCATATCTAAGCAATTCCAAGAAATTGAAGGGTTGTTTAAACGTCTGTCTTTCATTTCTGAGTAGTAACTGCATTTGACCAGAAAAAAACACTGTTTAGAATTGTATTAAATGATAAGAATCTACTGTCCTTTTGTGAGGGAGGTGGTAGTGGTGTACCTATTAAAACCCAGTTTTATTAATGGCCAAATTCTGCCAATCTTGCACAGTCTGAGTAGTATCTTACTCTGTGAATAGTACCATTAGGCCAGATTCTGGTATCCTTGCTCATGCTGAGTACTATTTTACTCCCAAAGCAGTCTCATTTAAAATGAGTGGATTATTTGTGGAGTAAGATACTACTCAGCATGAGTAAGGATGGTATAATGTGGTCCTAAAGGGTTTTTATCCTGATAGTGAGAAATCCTGGCCCCACAGAAGTCAATGGAAGTTTTGCCTGTGACTTCAACAGGGCCAAGAGTTCACCCATTGTGCCCGTTTGTACAATGAAATATGCACAGATTTAGTACAGCCTTAAGATTACTTCAGTTTAAATATTTTTAAGGGTTTATCAGGCAAGCTATTTCTTCTGGAGGGGAAATGGGAAGTGCCCAAAGAAAATAGAGTGAAAGGGGTATTTCCTCCGCAAATATTTGAAAAGATCAAGACCTAAAATTCACTATACAAATTCTACTAACTAGTAGAAGCTGTTGCAAACTGATTTACAAGGTATTTTATTAAGCTACAGGTTGAAAGTTGTGTAGCTTTCTTCAGTTCTTTTGCTTCCACGTGAAAATCCATTTGAAGAACTGCCTGTTTTCAGCACATTTTGTAATTTGATCTTAGCTACATACATTAATATATATGGAGATATGCCTATCTCATAGAACTGGAAGGACCTTGAAAGGTCATTGAGTCCAGTCCCCTGCCTTCACTAGCAAGACCAAGTACTGTCCCCTGACGGATTTTTGCCCCAGATCTCTAAATGGCCCCCTCAAGGATTAAACTCACAACCCTGGGTTTAGCAGGCCAATGGTCAAACCACTGAGCTATCCCTCCCATCCACCTGCAGCTTTTTCTCAGTAAATAATTTGGATCCTTGCCGGGAATGGGCAGGAATGACTTCAGCAGCAAAATCTTTTGAATGCTGGTCATTACTTTCCTTCTTGTTGCAGCAGCACTAAGGTTCTGAAAATAGCAAAAGCTTGTGACCATCAGTTTATTTTTGATATCTTTTCTGCACTGCCATTAAACGTCTCACCCTGTCCCTGAAGAGATATACAGAGACTTCTACTGTGCTGCCCATCATGCTTCACTGCCCCTTCCCTGTAACAGCCTTGTTTAGAAATGAGGTCCTCCTCACATTGAGACACAGAAGTTAAGAGATGTTTTGTCTCTCCCCTTACTCCCCCCATTCCACTATGTCTTTAATTTCTCCTCTGACTGGAAATTCCAGCATTCTAAAGTTGATTTGGCTCAGGCCTGATTTTTCTAACAATGAGGTTTTTGTTTTCGTAGCAATGGAATCTCTGCCATCAATTTTTCTTTGGCCATTCCTGTCTGCCTCAATTTCCTACCTGTTGTTTCCAAAAAATCAGCATGAAAGGGATTCAACTTCATTACAAGACATTTTTCTCCCAGAGATGATTGTGTTTTGTCTGTCATTTTAGGATTCCAGGTAGCTCCCAGCTGGTTGGCTCCTCTAATCTGGTTGTCAGAGGAAGAGAAGGCACCAAAAGGATCTACAGAACAAAGGTTGGGAAACATAGCTTTCCACCATTTTTTCTCCTCTCACCTTTCCTCACATCGCTGGGGCTTAGAAAGCTTGTTCATCCTTTCCACGGGCCTGTGATAATCTTTTTCTGGGGATTAATTATCCAAAGTATTTGCTGCAGCACTCTGGTATTTTTTAACTTCTCAATGGCCAGACCACACCCTTCTCTCACCCTTTATTTTAAAAATAGCCTTTTCTTGAAATCCGCACTATCAGTCATTAGTTTAATGATTATTCCAGAGCACTTTTGAACTAGTTCTTACACAGCTCAAATAGCCAATATAACTCTGTAAGACTCTCACTTGGGAATGTGCTGCACTGGCTGTTGACCCAAACTTCCCCAGAACTAATTAGTTACATAGCCAGTGTATAAAAATGCTGAAGTATCACAAACCCCCCTCCCTCCAAGTTACTTTATCATTTGTATTTATAGGATTTTCTGTGGGTTGCAGAACAAATGTCCTCGTTTCTTAAAGTTTTGTCATAGCTAGTGAAAGTATATTGTTTGTGTAGGTATCATCTGTTATTATTCACTGAGGATTATTGCTCTAGGAAGCTACAAAATAATACTAACCACCTAAAGAATGCTACGTGTTTAGTGTTTTCTAAATCATCCCCACAATAGTCTGAGGTAATGAAGTGATATTTTCTTTCTTTACAGAAAAGGAGTCAGGAGTTCCTGATTCCCTTTTCTGTGCTGAAACCAATGGAGTCTGTCAGTACATGCTAAAGCAAGCATTCAAAAGAAATGTATACAGAAGTTACAGTAACAGGAGAGAAATATTCAGGATATACTTCAAGGTGCTTGCAGCTCCCATGTAATGCCAAGTGCAATGATGATAAATGTCGAGCTGGGTAAAGCTAATCTGTACCTAGAATGCTTTATTCAATGAAAAGCAAAATCAACCACTGCTGACCTGTTAACTCTTGCCGTCTCTTGTTTGATCTCATGTTTCTTACATATGCAAGTTGATCAGTCCAGAATGTTGAATACGGGGGCCAGAGTCCATGGGCAATGAAACTTTGTTTGCCAAAAATCTAAGGCTCTGTTCAGATTTCAAGGGCCTCAGTTCCAATGATTTCTTACACAATTCCTTTGAGGAGAACGTATCCCCACCACCTGTGTTTTGAGCACCTCCCCTTGCACCCCGAAAACTACAAACTATTAAAAGTGAACAAATTATTGGCCAGATTCTGCCTTTTCTCCTTAAATGGATTGGCTCATCAGAAGTCTGTTGAATTTTGGGGAGTGGAAATAAAGGATCAGGCCCATTTCGACTTCATAGTTTGGTGAACATCAAATTCATTGTTTATTGTAAATATTAGCCTTGAAACTGCCTCTGTCAATACTTCTTCTCATCAACAAACTGTGGTGTTCACCTCAACAGTTGATGTGCATTTAATAAGAAAGTATATAACATTGTACATATGATGTATCCCTCTACCCTAACCATTATGTGCTGTAGCTCTTCATAATTTGTAGGCTCTCCTGGGAAGGTTCAGTGTCTTCCTGTGCATGTCAGCCATGAATTATTGTGCTACCAGAATATAAATGAAGAATAATAGAAGTCCCATTAATATTAAATAATAAATTTGCAAGTTACTTTCCCACCCTCCACTTGCTTCAAAATTCTACTGCAATGGAGTGTAGTTATGGGTGTTTTATCCCTCCCTTTCCTTCCTATCCCCAAACAGAATTAAATACAATCACCATGTTTGAAACAAGACACAGATGACCATCATTTATTGAGTATGGTTAGCATCATGAAACTATCTGCAACAGTTTTTTCCTAAGCAGATGAACTGCATGTGCAGCAATTGCATTCTGTCACTTTTTTATACAAAATATTCTCTAAATTTTTTGGCCAGGAAGAACCATAATAATTAATTACACAACTCTTCTCTCTAACCATTCTCAAGGGTTTATATATATGCTTTGGGTCTGATTCATCTCTCACTTTTATTGGTCTAAGTTAGGCGTAACTTCAGAGCAGTAAATGGAGTTACGATACATGGAGTTACACTGCTGCAAAATTAGTGAAATATAATAATCTGGTTATGTGGCTTAACTTTTTTTAACTGTCCAAGACCTTTATCAAGGAAGACCAGGTTTCCTTCCTGCATTTCATATTTTATAGTGTGGAATACTCAGTGTAGCAGTTTTCATCATCTGCAGTATATAAAGAGAGGCAAATTTATTACAAGGTAATAGTCGTCTTAGAAAATGATGTAATGACTTTGATGAGAGTTCTTGTTTGAGAAGGATAATAGGATTTGGTCTATAATTTTTTTACCTACAGCAAACAATGGAATATTATAAAACCAGGATGTAACACAGAAAACAGCAAGCAAACTTCATTACTTTTAACATATTTTTAGTGTTGTGGAATGTGAAATATATCTGAAAATGTTTTATAAAATGTGCTTGTGTCTTGTTATACAAGTCTTACCGTGGGAGGTTGTGTGAGAGTGTATTTGTGTGTGTGCATATTATATATACATCACACACACTTTCCACTCAGAAAGTAATACATCTAAATGAAAGAGCTCAATAAGGGATTTTGTTTTACCTTGTTTAATAACTCTAAATTCAAATTCCACAGTTCAATAGTATAGAGACAATTGGATACTATGGAGATGAGGGCCATAAGGGTAAATAGAGGTGAGATTCCCATGCCAGCTCTGGCCCTTTGAACCAGGTAAAAGGGCTGCAATGGCGTAAAGGGGCTCTAAAAGCCTAGATTTGGTGGGGAAAGAATTCCAATGGTGCAGAAACTGAAGAAGACAGAAGCAGGCTGTCCTTCAAGGACTCCTGAGGCGTTGGCATAGGGGATGTGCCAAGGATAGGGTTAGGAGCGGAGGAGGCGGGTCATGGGTGGAGCCACAGCGCATAGGTCTATGGAGGTTTGGACAGTGCTACTGCCACCTGGTGAAGCTAACATAACTTAAACAGTTCCTCAGGACTCTCTAAGTTACAGCAGGGGGCTCTCCAGCCCTCAGAGCAGCCCAGAATCTAAAGGGTGAAAGGGTGTCTTAAAGCCACTTTTGTCCCCCTCTTGCAGTGTGCTAATCCTGTGCTGCTCCTCTAAGTAGCAGCCCAGAATCTCACCCAGGACTTTTAAGACTGCTTGGACTGCAGCACACACTACACAGTGATAATACTTGTTTATGTTTAGTGGTATTTGAAAATAGTTTATTTTTCTTCTTATTTTTGGTTCACCTTTGACAATTTAGCAACTAAACTATGCAACAAAAGCATTGAGAGAAATGAAAATAAAAATGGCCTGTTAAAAATGAGGAGGTAGATTTCTCTATCTCGTCTCTGACTCTAAGTGCTATATTTTTTATGAATAAAAGAGGAAACAAAGTTATGAAGTGGTGACTGAATTATTGGCAATGGTGGCACAAAGTGGGTGGGCAGGTTTTGTAGGCAACCAAATATCAGTTTTCTGGTTAAACTAAATAAATAAACCCACATATCATGGTATCTGGTTTTCCTGAGCTGCTTTGCCTCAGGGAGCCAGGGTTTCTGTTGTCTGGCCCTATAACTGATTCCCTGAGGAATTAAAGGGTTTGTTGGAACTTAAATAAAAACACAAATGCTTGAAACACCAATACCAGAACCACCCCACACCCCTACTAGTGGGAAGTAATGGAGCAATACAAAATGGTAGAATAATTAACCCTAACAAACCCACATCAAAGAGGAAAATTCAGAACAATTTAGATCCTCTATTCTATAACTCCCACACTATATTTCTACTTGCATAAAAAAGTTTCCAAGCCTTTGTACTAATTCCTGGTCATAATACTCTGTAAAAATAAGATAGTCTGTATGTATCTCTGGAATCTAAATATTAAAACAACAGTAAGGCACCTCTCCTGTTGTTTCTAGTATTTATGGAGAAGTATAAAAATATGCGGGCTTGACATTGCCCAGGATCTGATCTTCGTAATTCGGGAGGCAGCAGAAGAAGAACGCCAGGCCTATTTCCATAATGGTGGTGGTCCAAGCAAAGCCATAGGCCCAGCTGAACATATTGACTCCTTCCATGTAAATTTCTTTTGTGAACATCACTGGGTAAATGACCAGGCCCATGATCGAGAACACAGCTGAAGAAAGAAAAGACAACAACAACAAAAAGTCAGAATAAGTGATTAAACTGGTATCCATTACAGTTTCTGCCTTGATGTTATCTCTAGCTCAATCCTTCTTTGTTTTAGAGGTTTGAGGATTTACTACTTGGATGGACTTTCCATTGATTTTAATTGAAGTTTCCAAGGGCCAAGTGGCTATAGAACAGGGCACAGACTCCTTTGTTTGAAAAGTCAAATAAGGCATGTACCAATTTTACAACAGGTACCATTTTAAAAGACAACCTTTTCCTCATACACAGTCTTACCAGCAACAAAGAGCAAGCCTCCGATTCCCCGTATGTAGTTCATCAGAAGCGTATTAATGGCGAATGCTATGATGGCCAGGGCAAAACAAATGACCAGAATGATGTAGCCAAGAAGGAATGTGGCAGCAGCAGCTCTACCCCAGGCTGAAATCAGAAAGAAAATATATTATGAAGGCAACAACGCAATAAGGTAGATTCATGCCTGCCTTAAAAATGACGTGTTTTCATTTCAGACAAACGTGAGAAGAGGGTAAACTCTCAAGGAGAGAACACAGCCACCTACTCTCCTTTGACTGGTTTAGAATGTACAAAGTGGTTCTGATCCAGCAGAGAGTTAATGCAAAATGTATGATGTTCGAACAAACATTAATTTCAAACACTATGTTATAGGAATGTCAAAGAATTTCAATATTAAGCACTGAGGCAGAAATGTAAGAATACCCAGATAACAACCTTATCTTATTTCACTAATACAGGGCATTTGTTCAGCAACTGGCAATCATGGCTCTGTTGTATATGTCTATCATGGCACCAATGGGTATTATGCATAGGCATCAAATTAAGAGGAGGCTCTTCCTCAAAGGCAACTTAAAATCTTCCATTTTAAAATACTGTCTATATTAGCATACCATGCCGGTATGGAAACATAACAGTTTGGCATTATTTGGCAAATCTATACATCAGACACAAACAATCAGGGATAGATCATTACCCTAAGATTTGCATGTGGAGAGGGCACCTTTCATGTATGTTGTTCCTCTGGCTCATCCACCAAGTCTTTTAGCATAGTGATGGCTGCTTCACTTTCAGTAAGCAACATTGGTGATTATAGAAATAACCTGTGGCCAGATCCATAGGTCCTTACTCAGGTAAGCTCTCACTAAAATTAATAGGTTTTGGATGAGTAAGGACCGGAGGATTTGTCATACCGCACATAAGATCCAGTTGGATCTTAATCTCTGTCATGTCTAGGGTGACCAGATGTCCCGATTTTATAGGGACAGTCCCGATTTTTGGGTCTTTTTCTTATATAGGCTCCTATTAACCCCCACCCCCGTCCCGATTTTCCATACTTCCTGTCTGATCACCCTAGTCATGTCACATGTTTAGTTATAGTTACACATCCCAGATCAGTACAAAGATTCTTGCTCGAGTGGTAAGGTTTTCAAAAGAGCCTAAGTGACTCATTGACTTTCACTGGGACTTGTGCTCCTCAACCATTTGAGCCCACCCTAAATCTATAAAGCTCCACACAGGTGCAATCAATGATCATTAGATGTCATGATGAATTCAGATCTCCCATGCCCCTTTGATTTGCACTCCAGAACACAGTAAGGCCTCCAGAGCTCAAGGTGTTTGAAATATGTGAGTGGTGAGATGATCTTTGGGCCCAATAAGCCTTGGTTGGGGGAGGGAAAATCAAGGCCAATCCTTGGCTCCCTTGTTCCATTGGATAGCAAGTTCCAAATGTACTCTCTGGTTATCTTGTTTTTGTTTTCTTCTTTCCTGTGGTGTTCTGTTAAATACTACACTTATGTGCTCACGTCTTAATATGTAGCTGTAATATTGGCTAAATGAAAGAAGCGCACACTACTTAAAAGCAGCAGTAGAGTACATGAAATGAACTTGTGCTCATATGGGCTGCATTCTTTTTCTCCTTAAAAGAAGCAAACAAATTACATGTAACCCTGTTAACACAATACTGTATAAGATGATGCAGTTTAAGAACCACACGGTATAAGGATATGCAGAAGATGAAGTTCCCATAGCACTGTTACCTTGTCTGTGTTACTCAGAGCAAGTACTTCTGCTTTACTTTTTAAATCACACTACATTATGTTTTGTTAGAGTATGCCATATAACCTACGGGTTGTGCAGAGTTAACAATGATCCAGTGGCAATCAAATGTGCATCCATAAGGTTCCATTAATGCAAACTTTTGCATTTCATATGTAAAATCTCAATCAATGCAGCTATTTCTGAGGTGATGTAATAACTACCTAACACCATGAACTGTACCAGCAATAAAACGAATGCAGCAGCAAAAAGGCTTCAAAGCTGCTTTAACTGGGCAGCTAAGGATTCTCCCCAGCATGACGGAGTCCCTAAGGGTATGTCTACTGCCATTAAGCACCCATGATTGGCCCGTCTCTGCTGACTTGGCCTCATGAGGCTCAGACTAAGGGGCTGTTTATTTGTGGTGTAGACATTTGAGCTTGGGCTGGAACCCAGGCTCTAAGACCTCACGAGAGGGAAGGGTCCCACAGCCTGGGCTCCAGCCCGAGCTCAAATGACTACATAGCAATAAAACAGCCCCTTAGCCTGAGCCCCATGAGCCTTAGGGTACGTCTATACTACCCACCTGATTCGGCGGGTAGCAATCGATCTTCTGGAATCGATTTATCGCGTCTCGTCTAGATGCGATAAATCGATCCCGGAAGTGCTCCCCGTCGACACCGGTACTCCTGCTCCACGCACGGAGTAAGCGGAGTCAATGGGGGAGCCTGCCTGCTGTGTCTGGACCCGCCAGCCATGGGTGTTTGATTGCACTGTATACATCAAGCTTTACACACCTTAGGATATGCCCACTCTACATCACCTCACCCAGCACAGGAAGTCTGTCAGCTTATGGCCAGGTGATGGGAACATGGCCACTGCGTTGCTGTCACAAGCCCCAGAGGGTGTAATGGCCTTTTGAGCTCTTAAGTCACTCTAACTTGCATAGTGGGCCAAACCAACCCCCAGCAGCAACACTGGAGACTGGGAGAGTGCGGAGGCGGCAGTGAGCCATTCTCCTCACTCAGGTTCCAGACCAAGCATAGCACAAATGGGAGGGAATTCTGACCCAATCCTCTGGTCTATCTCCCTTTCTCTCAACAGTTAATTGAAGGTTTTGACCATCTCCCATTACTTTATGACCCATGTTCCATTTCTATTCATTACATTTCACTAATTCCCCCCTCCCCCATTATAAAACTTTTTTCTCCCTTCCCACCCTCAGTGCCAGCTGATCCAAGTGCCCTGAGGGGCCTCTGTTGTTTGGCCGGGGAGGGGTGGGGTGGTACTCACTCATTCACCCTGTTCCCCACCTCTTCATGCCACTAACCAGTTTTTTCTCCCAATAGTATTGCAAATGCCATGACTCTCTATGAAGGCACACTGGGAGAGACTGGCATACTCCCTGCCTTAAGGGAGCTGGCTATATGGCAAGAACAAACATGCTCGCTGCAGGATTATTACATCTTATGCATTGCTTAGTTACATAATCATTGCAGGTTTCTGACTCCATCTTCTGCAGCAGAGGAAAATTTTAAATCAAGGTTTTAAAGATTCAGTTTTGAAGATGTAAAGACTTTAAGATGCTGTGCTCAAACTAAATCTAAGCTGCAGAATGCTGCATCAGAGATCTAGTCTAAGAACCGACTTTTTATTAATTAACTCTATTAACAATTTTGATATAGATCCTAATTTTGTGTTTCAATAAGGCCCAGTCTGATGATGATTTAGATTAACCCAGGGCCAAACTGTGACAGGGACCTGGATGTCATTGTCAACAGCTTAGTGAAGATCTCTGGTCAACATGCAGCTGCAGTCAGAAAAACTAACATGCTAGGGGGCATAAGGAATGACCAGGAGAATAATACAGAGACAATTATAATGCCTTGATATAAATCCTTTGGAATGCTGTGTGCAACACTGGCCACCCCATCTGTAAAAGAATATTGCAGAACTGGTGGGGATTCCAAAAAGAGTAACGAGAATGACTGAAGAAATGGAAAAAACTCTCCTATGATGAAGAGAGATTGAAAACACTGGGATGTTTTAGTCAGAAAGGAGATGAACAAGAGGGAACATGATAAAAATATATTACAGGGATGCAAGGTTTAGAAAAGGTAGATCAGGATCTTCTGTTCTCTCTCTCTCTCGCTCTCTCTCTGTTCTTCTGTCTCATAACACAAGAACAATGAAATTTAAAGGTGGGAAATTCAAAATTGATAAAAGGAAAACCTTTTCCACTAACTGTGTGATTAATTCACTGCCACAGAAAGTCACTGGGGTCAAGAACTTAGTAAGATTCAAAAAGGAATTGAACATTTAGTATTAATAATTAATTGTAACAAAAATGTTAGAAGGGATATTAAAACTTGTGCTTCAGGCCTTAAGCCAATGTCTACCTATTAGAGAGCAGGAGGGTACCTAATATGGGGTCCGAATATCCAGTACCTGCCTACTATGGGTTTCTTACACCTTTTTCTGAGGCACCTGGCACTGGTCAAGACAGGATACTGGATTAGATGGACCATGGGTTTGATCTAGTGTAGCAATTCCTATCTGGTCTTAAGTAACATCACAGGGGAGTAACAAGCAGTAAAACCACATGACCCCCTGCACAGCCACATTAGTGCTTCCTGCATTGTGGCTGGAGTCTGAGGGGTGGGCCATGAGCAGGTAGGCAAGGAGGGTATGGGAAGAGGGCCAATAAAAGTAATTTCCCTCTGAAAAAGGAGGGAGTAAAGAAAGTATTGTGAGTCCTTGGGCCCCTTGCAGAAGACACAGAACAAAGGCTCAATCTAGTTCAAAACTCATTGGGCCAAATCCATCTCATGAAACGCCACAATTTAGTGGGATTGAAAATTATGAGGTTGCACTAGTGTAAATGAGGGCAGAAATTGGTCCTAAATCTCTCACGTTATTTGTTATCCACTGTGTTTTTATGTTTTGCTTTAACACGCAGGTAAAGTATAAAACACCTATGCAAATATTAACTCATTTCATGGGAATGCGGAATCCAACAAGGTCAACAATTTTTCACAAATATACACAGACTCAGTATACATGAGCCAGAGAGGTCACAGGTTCTAGTCCAGCCCATTTAAAACTGAAACTAAACAAAATACAGAGAGAGCAGCAGTTTACTTAGCTTTCAGGGTGTCAAGCTAAGTCCATAAAAACACACAACTATTTGCCTGAGATCAATTAAGCAGCTGAGAGAACCGCAGAGTATTTTTTGTGTGTGTTTAAAGGTGGTCAGCAGAGAAAAAAAAAAACAGAAATGTATCCCAGAGAATCCCTAAATACTAGAGCTGAACAGGAAATGATTTTCCTGTCCTGTGAGAATTTTCAAAATTTTGAAAGTTTTTCCATCCTAAATCAGGACAGAAAGTCAAAATATCAGATTGTCATGAACTGAAAATCCAACAAAAGTTTTGGAATGGGTTGATTGAAATGTGTTGTTTCAATTTTGACTTTTATATATGCAATATATGTATATTTTACTATAAAGTGATGGAAATTTTGAAACAAAAAGAATTTTCAAACAAAAAATGAAAAAGTTTTCATTTAGAAAACTTTGAAATTGAACATTTTGAAACTTTTTTCAAAAGTGGAAATTTGTCTAAACTGATCCTTTCCTGCAAAAAGTTTTGGTTTTGGTGAATTGGCATTTTCCAATGTACACCATCATTCTAAAATGATATCACCATCATTTGAATGGCATGTCTGCTGCTTCCTTCTTGTTTCTCTCTACCATCAAATCAAAGAATGTGTATGATAATTATTAAATGCCAGGAAACTATATACTTTCTAGTCTCAAAATCTCATTACAACTGGCAATTTTTTTGTTTTTGTCTTTGAAAACGGGGAAGGCCTTGTATTAGGACAAGTAGAAGAGAACCCAAATCTTTATTTTCATATAAAGCAGAGTCAGGAATGGTCCTAGCTATATTTGTTTGATTTGTGAATGGTTAGGCTATCCAAAGGAAATGTTGTAGCAACAGTGTAACTGGGAATCCGAGTATTCTTTGATAAGGCAAGTCTTCAGTCAAATGTTGATGTAAGACTTTTATTAGGGATTCAGAGCTACTAGGAATGTTGCTTTCTGATTTTCCTGACTTACCTCCTCATGTATTCCAGTTTTACGTACAATCAAAGGGCTGTTTTATACACAAAAGGATGCAAATTTAATTTGGGGTATTGTCTGCCCAGTGATGTATTATATTCAAAACCTTGAAACCCACACTGACATTTTTTTTACATGTTTGTTGTTCCAAATTTTCTCTGATAACACAAGGGTCACAACATATTGAAAATACACCTCATAACCTAATTGCCTTGTACAAAACAAACCAAAGATTCTGGGTTCTTGTGTACTAGCCCACATTGTGAACAAGTATTCCCATCCACGCCATTCCACCCCTCAGTGTGTTTATTCAGGGCCTGGGTACTCCACTTCATGTGAACTACCAAGTACCCTAGGCCTGGCTCATCAGGATGAAATCATGGCGAGGTCAGATATATATCTCCTTGTCTGATTAATAAGAGCACAATTCCTCAAGTTTTAATTCCTTCTGCCCTGAAACTGAAAACATAACCAGCATTTAAAAGAAAAATAAATCTATTGTCAGCTGTTCATACATCTCAGCAATCATTTACATTATCATCAAATTATCATTTTAATAGGAGTTGTTCAGTTAACAACCTCTGCAGCCCCTGCATGACATTGTGGTGAGTGACACAGCTGTGTTAAACAAGGGTAGCTTTAATTTAAAAAAATGGAAGACGCTATGAAATGCCAAACCTACACTGAAAATGGAATAATACTTTGATCCTAAGAGTATCCCAATGTCAGAGGGCTAGGGGCTCCCTGGTATCTAGCAGTGAGTCTCAGCTGGCCTGAGCAGCTGAGCGTACTTCAACTCATTGTTGTCATAATCTGTATCTAACAGGTGTAAGGTATCATATGCTAACTGGTCATTAATATTGTTGCTTGGTGTATGTACAGGTGATATATGAAAAACTATAAATGTGCTGGAAATATGTTCTTAACATGTGTTTGGTAGGTAAAGCTTAAGGGGCCCCACCTTAGACCAAGGAGTGTGATTCCGCCTGCTTGAATGTATCTTCAGTGTAAACTGAGCAAGGAGCGACAATAGAAATACATCTACATAAGAGATAAACAAAGCCATCAAACTAGCGAGTGGGGGAGACAGCTACTTAACTATCCCAATGAGAGGAGGGGACGAGACAGCCAACATAGCGCTGTCCACACCGGCGCTTCTGTTGGTGTAACTTGCATTGCTCAGGGGGGATGTTTTTTTCACATCCCTGAGCAACATAAGTTTTGCCAACATAAGTGGTAGTGCAGACATAGCCTAACTGCTGGTAATCAGAGGCTTCTCAAACTCGAAACAGACGGTTTCTCATTAAAAGCAAACAGACCTTCACCTTCTCATCATCTTTCTATTTCCAGACAGTATCATCTACACACTCATCAACATATTTCTTAAAAAATCCAGAGCCCATGGTTTTGACATGCTTGAAGACCCTTCTCCTTTTGAGGGAAGCAGTTCAGTTTAGAAAACATTTCCACTTGAAGAGTTTTGTGTTTGGTCGGGGGGTTTCCCCCCACCATCTAGAGGGTGTGGTTCAGTTTCAGCTACGCTCCTCAGCAACTCACCTGACATGCAGGAGCTTGATTTAGAAGGGAGTCCAACAAAGCTTTGTGCTAATGAGGGATCCTCCCTGATGCTTAGTGCTACGAAGGGAGCAACACGGGGTGTAGAAGAATCGTCAAAGGGCGCAGCAGAGAAGTGAGTTAGGTATTAAAAGTAATGTGCATGCCAATGCCTCAGAATTGGCTTGATCAGGAGAGAGGCCCCACGTACCCACAGTTCACACCAATTTCAACAGGAATTGTCGGCATCCTCAGGATCAGACCTTAATTTTGCATGTTTTGATGCTCGGTTTGATACATGGTTTGCTCGTTCAGTCTATTTTGAGCTAAATTTTAACTAGTGATTTTTGGAAAAAATGTGTAACATACTAATAAGCCAATCCAGGTAAATCATGTCAATTAATCCCAATGTAGCATGTTATATCTGTTTTCTAGCTGTTACTACTATTTGGACAGAAGACCTTGTCAAGGATTAAAGATGAGTTGATTAAAATAACCTACAGTTTAAAAGGGATCTTCTTCTTTATAACTCAGCCTTACAAACAATGACTATTAAGCAAAATAGCAGTGTATCCTTTTCCCAAAGCTTTCTCGCACTCTTACATCTGGCTGAAGCACCATGGATTTACATCTCATTTCCAAAAACAAGATTTTTTTTATCAGATAACTCTTAGTCTATAGTTTGCAGCAGAGTATGAGCAAACTGTGTTCAGAAACCTTGCTGTGGCTAGCCTTAATTGCAGTGAAGGAGTTTCCCTCGGTAGGGAGTGGCTGTGAATCTGGAGCTAACTTTTTGATAGAACTTAAATCCTTCCCACCCAAGAAACAAAAAAGCCTACAGGAAAAGACATGATGCTGTTTGCTCATTTCTTCTCCCTGTGACTGAACAAGAAGGCGATATTAACAGTTTTTGCTGCTGCACTGTTATTGACTGTTGATAGGTTGCTTAACATGTGATTGGGGATTACAGAAAGAGTCTATGTTATAGTTGTATATTTAGGGCCAGATTCTGATACTTTTACTCAATATAGATGCATCAAGGTCTAGTGGACAAAGCACTGGATTGGGTTTCAGGCAGTTGACAGTTCTATTCCTGTCTCTGGCATGTTGGTGACTTTGGGCAAGTCACTTTGCCACTCTGTGCCTCAGTTTCCCCTACTGTAAAAGTGGGATAATGATGCTGACCTTCTTTGCAATCTATTGGTGAAAAGCACTGCATAAGAGCTAATTATTATTACTCTTATTGGATAGAAGCTTCCTCTGCAGGTAGCTCCAGACACTTCAGGGGAATGAAATCGCTTGTGGAATAAGGCTCTATTCAGTGTCAGTAAAGGCATCAGAAGCTGGCCCTACAGTAATCATCAAGCAGCACTTAGATCAAAATTAAATGTCATTTGCAACACATATATGTGTCACATATATATGTCTGCACATATTAATGCATTCACCCATATAGCATGTACAGTGCCTCTAAGAGTCATACCCCCTCCCCCACACACACCTTCCTAACTCCCCTCAAACTGATTTAAAATCCAGTGCATTAAATGGTATGGGAGTTTCCAGATCAGCCTGGACCTTCTTTACCATGATAGTGTAAAGTCTTCCTCCTCTGCTAAACGTCTAGCTGTGGTCCAAGTTCTCTTCCTTTAGCAGCATTGGGCTAAATCCTGCAGTTTTTACTCAATCAAAGCTGACTAATTTCAAACCATTGGGATTTTTGACTGATCAAGAACTTTCTAAAGACACTTTGCAAAAGTTCCCAGGAGGAGCTTGCAAACACTATAATATTCTCCTACAGTCTTGTTCAAAATTGTTCAGAATAGATATTAGCTGTCAGTAAGACTTGCCCTGAAAAATGTGAAAGTATGAGGCTATGTCTACACTAGCACTGCTGTCAGTATAACTTTTGTCAGTGAGGGGTGTGAAAAAACACCCCTCTGACCGACATAAATTTCACCGACAAAAGCACTGGTGTGGACAGTGCTATGCCAACGGGAGCACTCTCTCCCATCGGCATTGAGCAATTACACGGGAGACCTTACAGCAGCGCAGTTTGTGCTGCTGTAAGCTCTGTAGTGTAGACATAGCCTGACAGATTTTCTTGTTTGCTTGTTTATCCTCCCAAAGGCATTCAAAGTCAATCTTATAATGGGACTTATATCCAGCTCTTCCTAAGGCGGAATCATCATCACTCCATCCTATCAGATTCTCTGAAGAGATGACCCAACTAAAGAAAAACGACAATGCGGTACCGTTTTTACCCACATCCATTCACAAATCCTCAGCACAGTTACCTCCTGTGTGAAAGGTTAGGAAAAGTATGCATGGTGCATGCTTAAGAGAGTTCATTGTCTGAGCCTGCAAAGTGCTGGGATCTCTGCAAGGTATTGAATGTCCTCAGCTGCTTCTATTTTCATATGGTAGCTGAGAGCCCTCAGCATCTCACACTATCAGCACTGTTTTAGCCAATTCGACTGTAATTATTAGGGAAGCGATTTGATTATAAAGAGTATTTGTTGCCATCTGAGTGGGCTCTTTGTTTCTCTTCATGTATAATAATGCCTGCATCTGTAATTTTCACTCCATGCATCTGAAGAAGTGGATTTTTTACCCACGAAAGCTCATGCCCAAATAAATCTGTTAGTCTTTAAGGTGCCACCGGACTCCTCGTTGTTTTTGTGGATACAGACTAACAAGGCTACCCCCTGATACTTTGTAGAGTTAGTTACCCAACTAAGGGCTTGTCTTCACTACCCGCCGGATCGGCGGGTAGCAATCGATCTATCGGGGATCGATTTTTCGCGTCTCGTTAAGACGCGATTAATCGATCCCCGATCGTGCTCCCCGTCGGCTCCGGAAATCCACCTCATCGAAAGGCGGAAGCGGAGTCGACGGGGGAGCGGCAGCGATCGACTCGCCGCCGTCCTCATGGCCAGGTAAGTCGATTACGATACGCTGACTTCAGCTACGCTATTCACGTAGCTGAAGTTGCGTATCGTAGATCGACCCCCTCCCCTAGTGTAGCCCTGGGCTAAGGAAATAACTTATTTAGCAAAGGTTCTGATGAAATGCGCCTGGCAATAAATGTGTAAAAGGGTGAACTGTGAAATGATAAAGAAACGTACGTCAGTAATTACAAATGAGGAATATGAACTGCCATGCTGTGGGCCTGATTCCCCTCTCACTTACTCCAATAAGCAAGAGGAAAATCAAGCCATGTCTGTTCTTTTCTTCCCCTCTTATCAGCGCTCCTTAAGAACAACATAACTGTAACATTTTCAGTATTGTAACTATTACATTTAACTAGGACCCTATTTTTTCTAGCATTTAAAAGTCTAGCTACTTTGTGAAGAGTAAATTCTGTGCATGTTTTGTATTAAGGCTTGACCTGAAATAATGTTACGCTTTTTTGTGAGATGATTTGGAAAGTAGCGTGTGGCTAAGAACCTGTCCACTCTGCAAATTGAAACTACCTAAAAAACCACATTGAACCTGTTTGTTTCGGGTTTTGGCTGTAGTATGGACGGATAAAGTTCTTATCTTCAATTTGCCCTGCAAATAAGGGCGGAAGGATTGTCCTGTGATTAAGCAAGTGGACTGGGACTCAGATGGGGGGGTCCATTTCCAGTGCTACCACCGGCTCCCTGTGTAAATCTGGGCAAGACCCAATCACTCTGCCACAGTTCCCCCATAGAATGGAGATACTAATGCTACCCTACCTCGCAGAGGGACTGAGAAGATTAATTCATGAATGTTAGTAGGTTTCCACTTACTACTGTGGTAATGATCATGTAAATAACTAGACTAGAACATGTATGCAGTGTTATTGTAGCTGGGTCGGTCCCAGGATATTAAAGAGTGACCTGAAGGAGAGCTCTGTGTAGCTCAAAAGCTTGTCTCTTTCACTAACGCAAGTTTGTCTAATAAAAGCTATTAGCTCACCCACCTTGTCTCTCTAGAACAGAACAATTCAATAAAGATTCCGAGAGAGATTTGCAAGGAGGATGAAAGTGGAGAATTTTGCTTACATTATTATTATTTGTATTACTGTAGTACTTAGGGATCATGGATCAGGGCATCATCATACTAGGCATTCTACAACATGTAACAAGAAGACAGTCCCTAACTTACTCAAGAGAAAGAGATGTTGTACAAAGAAAGCTGCTGAATTATCCCGTTGTGTTGTTTCATATAAATACACAATCTACTAAAATTGACCTCTGTGCTGCAAATAGCATTTGTTCTTATTGATACAAAAATTCAACTGGTATTAACAGGCCTTGTATGTTGGCAGTGGAGTCACTAAAGGAGCAGCAGCTCCACATTGTCATACCTAGATTCAGAGGTTGGCTTGAACCAAAGCCATATATATGAATATCCTTTAATGAAGGGAAAGTTTAGATTCAGATCTGGAAAATAACTTTATGGCTCAAGACTATCTGTTTCAAATGTGGCTCTTTGTTACAGTTTTATTTCAACCACAGTCCTTCAAAGTAGTACACAATATATGATGTGGTCAAGGTACTCCACTGACAGATAGAAAACCTGGTTCTCATACCACTCAGTGCTGAGAAAGGCCGTTCCCTCAATCTGGCAATATGAAAAGCCTTATAATGTTCTGCTCATGGTGATTTATTGAACTAAGTAGAAATTAAGTCTCCTGTGTGTTAATCTGGGATCAGATTCTGGCTGCTCATGCACCATGGGGAGATGGGGGAGAGAGTCACACCAGCCAAGGCCCAAATCCACAAAGGGATT
Source organism: Macrochelys suwanniensis (assembly GCA_033296515.1). Lineage (NCBI taxonomy): Eukaryota > Metazoa > Chordata > Testudines > Chelydridae > Macrochelys > Macrochelys suwanniensis. Next base: position 99,480,857 of record CM065777.1, read on the forward strand.
TAGACATTGCAACATTGGGCGTGGTGGCACCCAACTTTTAGGCACCAAGAAAGTCACAGGAACAACATTGTAATCCCCAAAGCCTAGACTCCCTATACAATGAATGGCGAGAGAGAGGCACCTTAGACTGTGATCCTCAAAGCCAGCATGCTAGGCAGGGAGCTGTCTGAGCTAGCCAATGGGAGATGTCGACCAGAGGGGGTGAGAAAAGTCCCACCAATCTTTTGGAGATAAGCACCGAAGTCCGGACTGCAGAAAGGCACTTAGCTCTGGTGGTGATCCGTGAACTGAGTGAAGATAGGTGTTCAGCTACCTTAGTTGTAAACAGAGCCTAAAACAAAATGGCCAGGGGAATGGATGATCTCCCTTGCAACCATTAGCCTAGGGGTACTCACCCATGTTATGGGAGACCTTCCGTTCAAGTTCCCCTTCCCCCTGAAAGGAAGAAAGGATTTGCCACCTCCCAGGTGAGTGCCCCATGCACCAGGTTATAGGGTTGTTCTAACTCTTTCAAGGGCCCAATTAATATATAATTAGTCAGTTATTTAAAGTTGAACATGTTCAATAGGAGAGATTGCGGGGGGTGGCATGTCAAAGTATTCCATAGCCTAGTGATTAGGGCACTCACCTGAGAGATGACAGGTCCGTGTTCAAATCCCTTCTCCCCTTGACATGGAGAGGGGATTTAAACTGGTGGTCTCCCACATCCTGGGTGAGTACCTGATCCACTGGGATAAAGGAAGAGGTGAAAGTAATATTAACACTTACCGGTACGGTGTGTAACTCTCTCCACCTCGGGCAGAAGGGGCAGGGCCTCGGGCGGAAGGGGCAGGGCTGGGGGCAGGTAGCGGTGGCCGGGAACCCCAGGCCATTTTAAATCGCTGGCCACGGGGCAGGTGCCCCTTTTGCCCTCACCCCTGTCAGCAGCCTGGGAGGGGGGCAAAAGGAGCAACGATGTTAAAGCGCTGCCACGATACCACTTTAATGTTGGCTGCATATGGGCTGGTATCGGCTTCTTACCGGTACACCATACTGGCCTACTTTCACCCCTGGCTAAAGGTATAAGAGAGGTCATTCTTTGCCGCCCTTCACCCCCATGCTTGAGGGACCTAATCTGATAGATGACCTCTGAGCATGCCTACAGACTCAGGCTTCACACGTGACTTAGGCAGCCCAACATCTATCCCTCCTGATTTGTGAATCGCTCTGGGGCTTAGGCAGGAGATAGGTGATGAGCTGGCCGCTGCTTCCCGCCTCTCCCATTGGCAGGGAACAGTGATCCACAGCCACTGGGAGCTGCAGGGAGGCTGTGCCTGCAGACAGTTAACGTAAATAAAATGTCTCGCGGACCACCAGCGGTTCCTGATGGGCCACGTGCCGAAGGTTGCCGACCCCTGCCCTGTATAATGACTAGAATCTAGTATTGGATGGTATGTGCAAGTCACTGCAAATATTGAAATTCCACTTAGCATGTGCACAAGCACTGTGTGGATTTTTCAAGATCTGCATTTACTCAGTGCAACTAAGCCTAACATTTCACACTAAACCTGAAGGACTCAAACCTATATTTGTCCTATGCATGGCATTTTTCATTGAAATTGATGGAAGTTCTGCATGCCAAAGGACTGCAGGATCAGGCATGATATGAGAAAATAGACATTGCATGTATTAAAGATTCTTTCATCTTACTGTGCACCACATTCAACTTAGCAAAACAGGAGCAATCATTTTCTAGGAACAAGCAACAAGCATGTTCAAACATGTCAAAAGCCTGCAGTCAGTAGTGCAGCCAGGTCCAGAGAGCAGGGGGAGCGGCGCTATAAAAAGGCGCCTCCCCCTGTACTCACCCGGCAGCTCTCCGGGTCTTCGGCGGCACTTCGGCGGTGGGTCCTCACTCGCTCCGGGTCTTCGGTGATACCCGCCGCCGAAATGCTGCCGAAGACCCGGAGCGCCACCGGGTGAGTGCAAGAAGAGGCGCTTAAAAAGAAGCGCCGCTTCCTTTTTAAGGCACCACTTCTGCTCACAGGGGGAGTGGCCACTCCCCCTGCTCCCCGCTGGCTACGCTACTGCCTGCAGCACAATACATTAAATATTTAAAAGGTGGCTAAGGCTTTCGGAGGCATACCTTGTTCTGGAGAGCTCAGATAGTCAAGAGTCAGGAAAATAAAAAGGTGGTGTGCCAGCTTCACAAAGTAAAAATGCAAGCATGTGTTCACTGTAAAAAAAACTTTGCAAGCCCCGCCAGTTCCCACATAGACAGTCAGTAATGTAGTTGGCATTCTTTCACGCAGGCTTTTGTCAAAGCTCAAGGGTACTATCCTTTTGGTAACTTTATATTATCTAAATCGTTTGTCACTATGGCGCTAAAGCACACCTTGATATTTTATTGCAGCTCTTTCTTTTTTGACCATGCTAATCTTCCTTGAGAATAAAAACAACCTACCTTTCACCTGATGCGTCTTATAAGTGGCCTTTAGAAAAAAGGAGATTTGTTTTTTCCTGCAAAGATTGTGGTTATCTCGGCAAGATGTATTTGAGAAATAAGTATGTGCACAAATAAGACAAAAGTTTAATGCTTTTAACTATCCTATCTCAAATGACTTACTCTAGAGTTGAGAAATCAAAATAAAAAATTGTCCTCAAAGGAAACTAAGGTCTTAAAGTATGTCTAGAAGGTTGGATAATTAAAACTGAATATTTGAAACTCTTGAGGATGCAGTAGAGTTTATAAACTCCTCAGACTCTCACTTTTCACAAAGTTATAAACTTTCTGGGGCATTCAGAAGCACGGCTAGGACATAGCTGCACCAGTGGGGTTTGCAAGATCTGTCACTTTAATGGCGTAGGTTCCAAACCCTCTTGTGATCCCTGTGAGGTTTGTAAATTCCATCAGCTGAATCACTGAGGTTGCGAGAGATTACAAACTCTACTGCTGCAACCAGTGAAGTTTGTAAATTTCATCCCTTCCCAGTCTGATTAGGTTCAAAGATGTTCGATTTTTCTAGTGCAGCCTCTAAAAGGTTTATATAGGATAAGTCAAACTGCTCAGATTCAAATTCCAAGCTTTGCTAGTGAAGAATTTAATCTGAATTTGTGTATTTTATTGAATAACATGCATGGTCTTTATAATTAAATCGAATTCTCATAGGAGTAAAATATATTCACTGTTCCACTAATGTTGATACGTTTCACTGGCAGCAGGCAGCTGACTCCCAGATGAATACATATCTATCACACCAGTGGGATCAGCCCCACTGCACCAAGCCATCTTCCACAGGACTTGCAGAAGATAACCCTTTTGGGCCTGCACTACATTATTGGTGGGGTAGAGAAGCTGGAAATCAAGCCAATAGGAGGGGAATAGGGAAGAAACAAGGAGTTCACTCCTCACAAAAAATGTCAAATCACTTCTGCCCCCTTCTATCTAAATCTTTATGTCTCCATGCTTATGAAAGGGGGAAATGTAAGCATACTTGTGATATGGTTTGTGATATTGTACACTTGTCCTCCTTAACGTTTTTGTATTAGTGTAGATAAAAGGAAGCACACAAATAAAATGCATCTTTTAGTAAAAACCTGATCATAGGGGCACCATTTGCTTTAGTTTTCAGTCTACACTAATAGCAAAGGCAACTTTTAAATTTTATTACAGGAGTTTATTACAGGCACAGGAAACCTGCCATGATGCATTCAGGTAGAGTGCTATGGAGCCAAAAATTAGCATTCCCACTCTAGCCAAAAAGGATCAGTGGAAGACAGTTTTGATTTCCAGCTCAGAGCTGGTCAATAAGAAGTGGCAATAACTTAATCCAAAGGGCTCAGTTTGCCCATTCTCTCCAGATCCAAAGCACGTCCCAGTACAGAGGGCGGAAGCATGAGCTTGTGATTAAAACACAGGATTAAGAGCAGCCAGGAATTCTAAATTCAGCATCCAAATTTTGCCAAAGACTTCCTGTGCAACTTTAGGCAATTCATTTAGTCTCACATTTTTAAGAGTGTCCATTAATCTGGGGTGCCCCACTTGATGCACCTACAGACTAGTTTTCAGAGGCACTGAGCATGCAGAGCAACAGATAAAGTCAATGGGAGTGTCAAGTTGGATACTCAAAATTAGTAAACATTTTTTTAAATGTGGGCAGTCACCTTTCTGTGCCTCAGTTTCCCCATCTATAAATAGGAGATCATATTTGCCTATTGTGTTTTGAGGATTAGTTCACAGATGTTTTTAAATTGACTTGAGATCCTCGGTTGGAAGGTGCTACAACTCCAATGCATTTGTCTGAGAAAAATACAAAAGCAGGGAAAAAAGACCGTCATGAAAAGCCCAGGGCCAGCCTGGACCCTAAATTCCAACCCTTTGTCTGTGAGGGACATGGGCCCAGATCCACAAAGGAATTTAGGTGTTGCAATGCTGAGCTGAACTTTTAGGTGCTTAGAAAAATCACAGGAACAGCACCACAATCCACAAAGCCTGAGGGAGGCACCCGGGCTCTCTGTACAATGAATGGGGAAATATAAGTGCCTTAGACTGTAATCCACAAAGGCAGGGAGCTGCCTACACTAACCAATGGAGATGCCAACCAGAAAGGGGTGTGCTAAGCTGTGCCCCTCTCTTGGAGAAAGGCGCCCAAGTCCAGCTGCAGGGAGGCGCCTAGCTCTGCTAGTGATCCACAAACTGTGAGAAGATAGGCATTCAGCTGCCTAAATGCAGGCCAGGCCCAAAGCAAATTGGCTGGGGGAGGACCTGCCTTACAACTTTTAGCTTTACTCACCCAGGGTGTGGGAGGTCCCTGGTTTCAGTCCCCCCTTCACTTGAAGGGGAGAAGGGATTTGAATAGGGCTCAGACATCTCTCCGGCAAGTGCTCTAAGAACTAGGCTATAGTAGAGTCATTCTAAATCTTTTACTGTCCCAATTAATATGTAATTATTCACTTGCTTAATTAAAGTGGAACAACTTTGAGAGGAGAGACTGAGGGAGCCCCACATCAGAATATTTCATAGCCTAGTGTCTACTAGGCCACTGACCTGAAAGAGATGACAGATCCCTATTCAAATCCCTTCTACCCCCTCCAGGGTGGGGAGAGACATCCTAGGTGTGCTTCTTAACCACTGAGCTAAAGCAGGGGTTCTCAAACTGGGGGTCGGGACCCCTCAGGGGGTCACGAGGTTATTACATGAGGGGTCGCGAGCTGTCAGCCTCCATCCCAAACCCCACTTTTCCTCCAGCATTTATAATGCTGTTAAATATATTTAAAAGTGTTTTTAATTTACAAGGGGCACTCAGAGGCGTGCTATGTGAAAGGGGTCACCAGTACAAAAGTTTGAGAATCACTGAGCTAAAGGGTTATTAGCGAGGACTGCCTCCTTTCCCTGCAACTGCTTTGTGTGAACTCACCTGAGGGGCTGGATCTGACAGGTGTGATCAGAGGCCACCTACCAGATCAGGCACACAACTTAGCCATCTTGTTGCCTGTCTTTCTTGTAGTCATCTTGCTGACGTTCCTCTGTGAATCACTCTGGGAGACAGGCGTCCAGACGCCTACAGTGCGGCCAAAGTGCGCCTGCTCAGGCAGGAGATAGGCACCCGCTCACCTACAGTGAGACGGCAGTGCACACATTCAGAGGAAAAAACATGGGCGCCCAATGAATTTAGGCACCTACAGGATTAGGCAGCAGTGGGAGTTCTGTGGCTCATAGCGGTACCTAAAGAAGGGACATAGATTCCTGAGTCTGTGGGCTAGGTGCCTAAGTACCTTTGTGGATCACGTCCCTGGCGCCTAGAGAGAAACAATACCATTGTGGAACTGATTAATATAACATTCATGTGGGATTGGGGAGGGGAGGGATACCCAAAGGGCACCAGGGGTAGAAATAGAGTCCCCAAATAGAGCAAATAGCAAACATGCTTGAAAAATTCCACTAGCCCAGAGTGAATAACTTCTTTTTGACTAGTGAATAAATCACCATTATCTTTTCATTACCGTCAGTCAATGCAGAGCAGGGCCAGCGAGCACAATTTGTGCATGGGTGGTACATTTTCATGATAGTTTTGGAAAGCTGCACCAAATGGACACTAAGGGTCTGTGTCTCTACTGCTGTGCACCTTGCACAGACATTGATACTTACAAGGTGAGTGTAACATGTTACTATTCTGATTTGGTAGTTTTTATACACACACTTTATACAGGTGTAAATAAGTATACAAGCTGCAAAACAGTTGAAAATTAGGCTATTAGCCAATGGGCCCTTATGACTTGAATTAACATTATCTAAGTGACTTCATCAGAGTCCAAACTTTTATCAAAATTCCTCCAAGTATGAAATTCTTAATTCAGACCCTTCTCAAAGAAAAAACACGTCCTCCTTTCAACATTTTGTTTCATAACCACGTCACAAGTGGTGGTGTGTGCCTCCTGATATAATTTTAGAGACACGTTCTGCAACCTGATATTTATTGTGGACATCTCTGCTTCACAGCTCCTTTTTTACATCCCAACCATTCCTTGCCAGTGAAGGATGAGCCATCTTGTTAAACCCAAGTTTACCCATACAGCTTGCTATTTATTGCTTTATGGACTTGGCCTGCAATAATTATTCACTTCTGAAAAGCAGAGATTGTAGTTATTTCTAAAGAAATTAATCTCACCCGGTTCAAATGTTCCCTGCACTATGTTTCCATATGTGTCTTTGTACCATGAAGATACATACCCTCTAGCCCTATGAAAATAGCAATCATCCCTCCTTTTTTTTTTCTAAAAAGATCACCCTTGTTCCACCCTTTCTACAAAAAATGCTCAATGTATTTGAATGGTGAGCCCTTTTTTTTCCCACCAAACTGATGAGATGTGAGTTGAGTGGGGTAAGCTCAGTCATGTGATCTAGACTCACTAGGGGCTGCCACCCTCATTGCAGTCACTTACCGTAGTCCATCAGGGAGGTGCACGTCCAGTCGGGGTCACCGTTGAACTTTGTACAGCTTTCCCATAACGAGGCATAATGCTGATAGGGCAACGTCTCCGACTCCAGCCAGCCCTTGCCGGCCAGCGCAATAAGGCCAAAGATGACCGCTATGCCTAACATCAGAGGCAAGATCCATCTGCACCTTGTGTAGTCAAGGCCATACTGCACCATCTTGTGGAATGGTCAGTGGCTTCTCTAGAGGCCAGGTGCACAAACTGAGGAGCTTTTTCTGCTACTGACTCAGCAGCGTGGGGCAAAGGTGTTTTATGAAGGCTCCTGAAGAGTGTGTGTATCTGTATGAATGTGTGAGTGAGAGGAGCTTTAGAATCGGAACAGACACTGAAGGAGGGAGCTCCACCTAAATTCCAGTGACTAAGAGCTGTAGCGGTGGCACCAGAAACCTGTTGAGCTGCACTGAAGTTGCAGGGCTGGGCTGGCTCATCTGTCTGGCTCCTCTTTCCTCTATGCTGATTCGTAAACACATCAGGCACCATTATACGCCCTGGCCCTGGGCTTTTAACCCTTTCCTGGCTGTCACTTCCCACTAAGGAGCAACTTGGATTAAACAAGGTGCTTTTGCACTAGAGTGCGTGCAGGTAGCACAATTACACTAAAAGCTAAAAACCAATTTGCATTGTACGCTCTTTTGTCATAGTTGTCTGAAACTTTCCCCTTTAAGGCTGAAATGTTCCATGCTGGGCCTATGCTCCAAGGGGAAATCTTTTGAGCATGTTTCCCCAGCCATTACTAAATTAGGGCAGTGAAGAAAATGTCTGACTCTTTCTTGGAAGAGCTGTGGCAAAAACCAACAGCTGAAATTTGACAGTTACAATAGGGCATAGCTTGGAAGTATTGAGGAGCAGTGCATGTTTCTATGGGGAGAAAATAGGTTTGATTTGACTATGTTCTATGAATATTCTCAGCAGACACAGTAAAATATTTGGGAATAATTCTCCACTGCCCAAATGTAAAATGCTACTAAAACAGATTATTCCATTCACGCTAATGGTAGCCTTTGCTTCCTCTTTGCACGGAAGTAAGGCTAGACAGTGTAGTGGAGAATTGGGCCCCTCTGGGATTGGGGACTGTGCTTTAACTGCTGACCGTCCCAGAGAAAGAGCCTGGGCAGGGTGCTGTGAAGCCGATGTTGCGTTATGCACCACCAGTTGGAATGGACACAGAATAAAACAGATCTTCTGCAACCACACCTTAAGCACAGTGATCACTGAACACCATATAGCCTCCAGTAAGATATACACGTGCATGGCTAGATGCCATAACTCAGTGGTACTCAACCTGGGGGTACTCAGAGGTATTCCAGGGGGTACATCAACTCATCTAGATATTTGCCTAGTTTTACAACAGGCTACATAAAAAGCAGTAGTGAAGTCAGAAACTTGCCAGTGTATATAAGGTTTGTGTCTAAGCAGATGGAGGCTCATCAGTGCTGGGGAACTGGTTCTGGAATGTATGGCTAAGGCAGGCAGACTGCAGGCTCCCACTGCCCAAGAAGAGTGTCAGATGTGAAGTCTTTACCAGGTGTCTAAGAAGCACATGACCCACAAGGGCAATTGGGTCCACTCACAACAGACTGGTGGTTGTCCAGAAAGGAACTAAACTAGATTATGATTGCCCCATTTTGCAAATAGGATAACACTGAGGACTTTTCACAAATAGGATAACACCAAGGACTTGTCTACACTGGCACTTTACAGCGCTGCAACTTTCTCGCATAGTGATTGTCTGCTTTCACCCACATAGTTGTTGGGCATTTAGTGCACTGGATTAAGTACACCACATGTTGTGATAAGCAAGTATAGGACCCATGGCTTTTGAAAGGTGTGTTATGGGGGATGTTAATCATTGTAGCATTGGAGATATGTCTGCAGGTTTTACATCTGTTGTTCTGGAAGGGTCTAGTGCCATTTTGAGTTGGCGTGTCCTGGTCTGTGGGGAGCTTGCTTCTGCTGATGAGTTTGGAGAGGCTGGGGGGTTGTTGGAAGGCCAGAACTGGGGATTCAGGAAATATTTTTTTCAGGATGGGGTCCCACGAGTTGTAGTTTTCTGACAAGGTTGTAGGTGACAAGTAGGGGTGTGCTATCAGAAGGGGTTTTAATTCTATATTGATAGGTTCTCTCGGGGTATTTGGGTGGCCTGTTCCTTGACGAGATTTACTTGTCTGGTGGAGTTTTCCTCAAAGGAAAGGTGCAGGCAGAGGTGTTAACAAGCCACTCTACCTTGAATGGTCCCTTGCAGTATGTACTAACTACTTATGATAAACAATCTGTTCTACCTTGCATTTTGCTGGGATGCTTGAAGTACCTTTCCCAGACCTGAGGAAGAGCTCTGTGTATCTGGAGAGCTTGGCTTTGTCTACACTGCATCTTATGTTAGCATAATTTATGTCGCTCAGGGGGGTGAATAAACACCCCTTGAGCACCATATGTTACACCGACATAAGCGCAGATGTTGGCAGTGCTATGTCGGCAGGATAGCTTCTCCCGCCAACATAGTTAGCGCCATAGGCGCTGACTCCACGGAGTACGCACGGAAAAAAAAAAAGTGGATGCTCAGCACCCACCAACCACAGCTGTTTGGCAACGCCCCCGATTAGCTGATTGGGGGCGCCGCCAAACAGCTGTGGGAAGGGGCTTGGTGGAGGGCAGAGAGCAGCAAGCGGCAGGCGGGGGCCTTGTGGAGGGGGTAGAGCGGGGGAGGGAAGAGGCAGAGCGAGGGTGGGGTCTTGTGGGAGGGGTGAAGTGGGGGCAGGGCCTCAGGGCAGAGTGGGGGTAGAGCACCCCTAGTGAAAAAAAAACCTCAGTGCCTATGGCTACTGCCCCTTGCAGGGGCTGGAGTAGTTAAACCAATGGCTTAGAGCAGCTACATTAGAGAGCCTACAGTGGCATATCTGCACGGATGCAGCTGCGCCTCTGTAAACCCGTAGCTCTTGTCTCTCTCACCAACAGAATTTGGTCCAATAAAAGACATTACGTCACCCACCTTGTCTCTCTAATACCCTGGGATTGCCACGGCTACAATAACACTGCAGACAACCCGGGTTTTTTTTTTTCCATAACAGAAACAGAAACACACTTCTTCGAAAGCTTATGCCCATTTTCATTCTGATATGACATACAATGTCAAAAACTTTTCAGCATTTTGTGTTTTGTGCAATTTCATTCTGATTCAAAACAGAAACTAATTTCAGGGTAAAAATTCTGTTTTCCAACCAGCTCTATTTATTAATCCATTGTACAGATGGGTTAACTAATACAGAGAGAGTTCAAAGAGTCATTTTACTCTGAAAAGAGACTGCATAAAAATGTACCTCTTGTCCAACATGACTGCTCCCTATGTTTATCAGGAGTCATATCTACTGACTAATTCCCTTTTATTCCTAATAGTTTTCCAGAGCCAACATAGCTAAGAGGGAGCTAAGAAAGTATTTTTTCACGCAACACACTGTCAACCTTTGGAACTCCTTGCCAGAGGGTGTTGTGAAGGCCAAGACTATAACAGGGTTCAAAAGGGAGCCAGACAGATTCATGGAAGATAGGTCCCTCAATGGTTATTAGCCAGGATGGGCAGGAATGGTGTCCCTAGCCTCTGTTTGCCAGAAGCTGGGATTGGGTGACAGGGGATGGATCACTTGATGATAATCTGTCTGTTCATTCCCTTTGGGACACCTGCCTTTGGCCACCGTCAGAGGACAGGATACTGGGCTTGATGGACCTTTGATCTGACCCAGTATGGCCGTTCTTATGAGTGAGCTGAATTCTATTCCTCTCTATGAATCAACAGAAATTCCAACGGTAGGGCCAAATAGTGCCCTCATTCACAACAGTGTAACTGAATTGAAGACCATTAGTTACACCTCTTTAGCCTCATTGTTCAAAGCAAGTGCAATTGTTGGCACAATCGGCTGCAGCCTTTAATACTAGCAGGATGCATGCAAAGGAAATAAGTCTGCTTAACTTTCAGATCTCTGAATGAATTTGCAGTTGGAAAAACATGTTATCTGTAAATTAAGTTGGTTGGATCTAGAAATCATAATGATGTCAAATTTGGAAGCCAGTAGTACTGGTTTTGGTCACTTTTCAGAATAGATTCCCAATGTAAGTATTTTGACCTTGAGGCACTATCAGGGCCAGTGCAAGGAACTTTCGCACCCTAGGCAAAACTTCCTTGCACCAGCCCTGTGCCCCCCACCCCCAACTAACGCTGCCCTGCCCTGCGGCAGCCAGCTCCACCCCCCTGTGGCAGCTAACCCCCCCCACAGCAGCTCCCCACCGCCCCCGCAGCGGTGGCTCAGCCCCCCCACTCGCAGTGGCTCAGCCCCCCCACCTGCGGGCCGTGGCAGGCTCGGCTCCTCGTCTCCCCGCAGGGCCGCAGCGCACTTGGCTCCCCGCCCCACCTGCGGGCCACAGCAGGCTCGGCTCATAAGCTGTCTCTCTGAATGGGAGTCAGTGGTTTAAGTCTTAAGGTATCTGTGCCTCAGTCACTATATCTATAAATTGGAGCTACCTACCTTTGTAAAGACCTCTGAGAGCCACAGAACATGACAGTGCCAAGAACTTTATTACTCCTAAAAAAACAACGAGGAGTCCAGTGGCTCCTTAAAGACTAACAGATTTATTTGGACATAAGCTTTCGTGGGTAAAAACCCCACTTCTTCGAAAGCGTATGCTCAGATAAATTTGTTAGTCTTTAAGGTGCCACCGGACTCCTCGTTGTTTTTTATGGATACAGACTAACACGGCTACCCCTCTGATATTTATTACTCCTAGTTTATAGATCAGCAACTGACATTCAGTAAGGCAGAAGTCTTGCCCAGGAGCTTTATAGATGGAAATCCTGGCTCTGATGCTTATTTGCCATGTGACATTAGGCATCCCTTTGCATAATTTAGTAGGCCATATGCTCTGTGAGGGTCATCTCCTCCAGGTCTAACTTCAGTATATAACTCTTTGATTGTTTATTTTGTTACTATTTTTAATTGTCCTTATTTCTTTGTGGCTCCAGTTATTTGCACAGAAAACACAGGGCTAGAGTCACAAAGATACTTAGGTGTGGTGACTCTATGCATTGCCATACCTACTTTTTTGGTGCCTAGAAAATCACCGGGATTCACAAAGCCTGTGTTTGACCACTATGCTCCGCTGTCTAATGAATGGGGAGAGAGAGACACTTCAGAATGGAATATATATATATATACACACACACACACGTCAGCTCCTCACCTAAAGCAGTTAATGAGAGATGCCAAGCCAAGGGGGATATGCCAACTCCTGCCCGTCTCTTGGAGCTAGGTGCCTAAATCTAGACTGCAGGGAGGTACCACTCTGTGGGATTCTCAGCTGCAAACTCTATCTTGGCCTTAGGTGCCTATGCCATTTTTTTCAATGTCAGGGGTGGTGTAAAGGAGCTCTCTCATAACTTTTAGCCCCATGGTTAGTGTATTAGTATAGTTGTCATAAATATGAAGGGAAGGGGGAGAGGGTCTGATGCAGTGCTATAAAATCCTCTTTCCAGTAAAGGGTTAAGAAATGCAGGTAGCCAGACTGACACCTAACCTGGCTGGCATTCGACCAATAAGGGGACAAGATACTTTCAAACTTTGGGAGGGGGGAAGGTTTTAGTGTGTGTCTTTGTCTGAGTCAGAGTGATCTTGGAAGACAGAAGGAACCTGCAGAAAATCAAACCTCCCTTTTCTGAAGTAAGTTTAGATAGCATAGCGTATAGATTTCTGTTTAATTTTGCTTGGTGTATCCCCTGTGTTAGAAGGGGCGGGGGGGTTATTCATGGTTTTCTGGAACTTTAAGGTTTTGTCCAGAGGGGGAAATCTCTCTGAGTTTGGAAATATAGTGTCCTGTAAAATAGTTACCATCCTGATTTTACAGAGATGATTTTACCTTATTTTTAATAAAATCCTTCTTTTAAGAAGCTGACTGTTTTCTATGGTGTTAAAACCCAGGGGGTGGGTTTTTAGATCACTGTGTAACCAATTGGTTGGGAGATTGTTCTCAAGCTTCCCCAGAAAAGGGGGTGTACGGCTTGAGGGGGTATTTGGGGGGGGGGAAGTTCAAGTGATTCCTTTCCTGGATTCCTGTTAGATACTTGATGGTGGCAGCGAGAAGCATTTCTCAGGGTGCAGGGAATTTTGTACCTTGGGGGATTTAACCTAAGCTGATAAAAATAAGCTTAGGGGCTCTGAATGCGGGTCCCCTTGTCTTTACCCTAGAGTTTAGAGTGGGGAGGGAACCTTGACAATAGTGTATTAGGGTTAGTGTAGACCCTGGGGTTCAAGTCCCCTGACAGCTGAGGGGGAGAAAAGATTTGCACAGGGATTGGCCACCTCTCAGTGGTGAAGGAGGTCATTGAGGAAGGCAGGGAAGAGAGAGAAAGGCTCGATAGCCTGGTAGTTAGCACACTGTCACTTGTGAGGTGGAAGATCCAGGCCCCCCATGCCAATGACTCTTTTGAAACTATTCCATTGTAGAAAAATAATTTTAACTGGAGAGATGGAGACCAGCCCTCAGAATATCCCATAGCTCAGTGGTTAGGGTACCCACGTAAGAGGGAGCAGATCCCTGTTCAAAACCCTTCTCCCTCTCAGCTAGAGGGGGGAATTGAACAGGGGTCTCCCATGTCCTTAGAGTGTCCGCTAACCTCTGGGCTAAAAGCTGTGAGGAAGCCCGCCCTCCCCCTGGCTGTTTTGTGTAAGCTTGCCTTATAGGGGACCAATCTGATAGGCAAGCTGTGAGCATGCTTACTGGATCAGACCCCACAGGCAAGTTAGGCGGAGGGCCATCTCTCTTCCCTGAGTTTGTGAATCATTCTGGGGCTTAGATATCTTGGTGCCTGGTGTGCACATGCCCAGAGGCAGAAACACAGGTACCCAGGGAACTTTTACTACAAACATTTAGGTGCTGAGTGAGTTTAGGCGCCTACAGTCTTCAACAGCAGTTGAGCAGGAGTTTTGTGAATCTCAGTGGGGCTTGATTCTGGGATTTAGGCACCTAATTGGCAGTTAGGCTCCCAAGTCCTTTTGTGAATGTAGCCTATAGTCTTTGGTAGGGGGCTTAGTAAGAAGTCTTAGGGGGCTTCTCTGTGTTGCAGCAGCCTTCATTGGCCCTGGGAAACCATTGCATCAGCTGACACCATGGCAGACTTTCGCAGATGAGGCAAGCGCAGAAGAAAAATTAACTTACAACACAAGTTCCATAAACCATTTTTTAAAATAAATTGCAGTATACTCTTACACAATGTATTTGGAACTCATTGTTTTACTTAAACACTTGATTTGAGAGGTTCTTTTTTACAGTTCATTTAATTGTTTATACGTATGAGCGTTTCGATAGTGCTCATCACCATACTACTACTCCCCCACCCCACCCCCAACAAAACATCGTCAATTATCTGGACTCCAGTGCCTTACTTTATGTAAATTAACCACAGGTTTCTAAACTAAAGCTCAGCCAGATATTTTAATGAACCCTCTTATTAACGAATTGTTTTTGAATTTGTCCTTAATTTTACTAAATATGAAGAAAAAGAAAGAAAATCTCAACAGGGACCTAATGCTGCTGCACTTATTCATGGGCATACTCACTAGTTGTCCCGTTCAAGTGAATAGGCCTTCTTAAGCGTCCACTTCTACAAGATAGTGAGTGCCCTTGATTTGATTCATCCAGAAATAGCTAGGAATAGCAGATGCTCACACCCCAGGATTGCTTATTGTCTCCCAGGATTGGGCTGATCCTGCACCATTGAAGACTGTGGGAGATTTTCTATTGCCTTCAATGAGAGCAAGCTCTGGTGTATGAATACAGAGCATTCATGTGAGCAAGGGTTGTAGGAGAGGACTTTTAATGTATAAGTGTGTTTGTGGAAAACACCCGAACCAAACTTACATTCTCTTCAAGCCATTTGGGAAAATCTAAAATCAACCAAACTGACCTAGTTGTGTACTTAAAAATCGTGAGTATTTTAAAAAATCTAAAAAAACCCCAAAACCAATAGTCAGATACAATGTGGGGTGAAGGATGGGAGAAAGAAGTCACGTGTTCCCTACAATTGTACTAGCAAGTCTCTTAAATTCATTGGGGATGAAGAAGGAGGATGGTTAATTAATGCAAACAAAGAAGAAAATCCTGGCTTATTAGCTGGAAACAGTTGTTAGATGACTCTGTTGTTTACCTGCTTCAGAGATCAACAGTCCTGGGGTCTGGAACAAAATTATCCAATCAGATCACAAATAAAAATGTCCGTTTTCCATCTTCCTCATCAGATGCATCTTATACTTAACCTCTTTTGAATGCTGTTTATTTTTTTAAATTATTACCTTTTATAGGTCTATCAGCCTAATGGAGAGTTTTCCACATACAGTACTTTTGATTAAGGTATTCAGAATATGAGGTGCAATATATACCTTGTATTGACTTCTCATTTCAGTGAACATTGCAAATTGTTGCCCTCTCATATAAATAATAGCTCTGCCTCATTTATTTACCTTTAGAGTTCATACATTTTGATGTTCACATTAAAAGTCAAGAATTCCTTAAATTCATGCTTTAAGTGAGCCCCCTTCTCACAAACTACTCCAAATAGTTACCACTATTAATTATACATTTTTTGAATAACCGCCTTAAACAGAATAAGTGAAACCACTATATCTGAAATTACCAAAATATATTACCATCATTTATTGAAAGTAGTTTATTATTAAAATATTTGCAATTACTTATTCCTGAACAGCTGAATAGAACAAGCTGTAACATTTTGCTTTTGTTTCCTTTCAGAATACTTCTGGAACTCAACTTGGTTTATATTTAACTTTCTTTTTTTGTCAAGTATGACAATGATTACAAAAACATACAAAACACTTCAGTAATTCTGAGCAACACACTTCTACTCAACCTCTCTCCAAGTGTGTACATCCTCATTCAGGTCTTGTTTTGCTTCGCATCTTTAGCTGTGCAAGGTATTTGCCAGACAACATCACTATTCCTTGTTGTGTTTTGTGCTTCATGTACAACTATATATTATCGTACTAATGGTACAGATTAATTTATAAGGCAGTCCCCACCAGCAGTAGTACTGTACAGAAATAGAGAAAAATTTTCTCCTTCCCAGCAAGAATAATAAATTCAGTTGATTGGCTAGCCATAGCTGAGATTATAACATGTACAATTATTCATTTTCCAAAAGCAAAAGGTGTATTACAAAACTATAATATAATACAAAATATAATACAAAAAAAGATCGGGCATTGAGAAAACTTAGTTTTAATGTATTTTAGTTCTACTGTGTTCTGGTTATGTCTTATAGGTTATATTTTTATATGTGTTTTGTACATTATATGTAAATAAAGGTATGCACACACACTCCACCTACAGTATGGTATCATGATAACTTGGAATAAGTTATTTTATTTCTGAAGCCATGTGATATAAAGCCCAGACCACTTGACAAACAATGGAAGGATGTGACCACGTGCATTTGCTTTGCATTTTTCACCACTTCATCTGTACCGTACCCAGTAATATAGCTGTGCCAGAGCTACTTTCAGGATTTGCAACCTCTGAGCAGCTTCAAATAGTCACCACTTAAAAAAAAAAAAAAAAAGCCTGCCACAAAAAAAGTTTCCTTCTTTCTCCTCAAATGAAGATAAGGTGAAAAGTACAGATCTAAAATTACATTTGCTGCATCAGTGAGGGATCCACAGTTTAGAGGCCTGATGTCACTGGTGTTGAGATATTAAGGTGATAAGTCCCTACTTCCAAATATGTCTCTCTCTCTTAGGTATTTCTTTCAAGTCTAGAATCACATGTGTTATCCCACTCAGCTGGGATTTCAGATTATCCAATGAAATGTGTGTAAATATATGCAAACGCATACAAAGACCTGTGCATTTGTATCCCCTGTCTGGTGGTCCACACCGTATGAGACCTTAAATGTGCTATACTCTGAAATACAGAAAAATTATTTTAAATCACTTTTGAAACCTTTAAAATTGTATTTTAAAATTTTCCTCCAAAGCCTGTCTGATAGATAAGGCAACCTGGTTTTAAAGGTGGAGGGATGTGAAAAATAATACCTGTTTAAAAACAAAATACAACTCTAAAATATTTTCTAAACTAACATCTCTAAAATGCAGCATAAAAAATACATGATGGTGTTTGATGGTTTGAAGGTTTTATTGGTACCCTTGGAATGATTTGTGTTATTCACTCATGGTTTCATCACATATGAGTACTGCAGTCTTCACAAACGAATGCCAATAAATGTTACACCAGCGCACACCATTAATATTGTACACAGAGATATTCACTTTATGCTTTTGGGGAACATGCCATCTAACTGCAACAGTCAGTGGAAAAATATTTTGTTTTAAGTTTCTAATTTCTCTAGATCCAATTTCTACTATTTAGTATTAGATATCAGTCCAATAATATGGAGGGGAGAAGAAATTCTTAGGAGACTAAGGATTGCAATGAACTTGCGTAGCAAAAATTCTTCTTTAGGACTCCTTATATTGGAAGGAAAAAAAATGTTCTTTGAAAGATTTTTTTTTTTAATTCTATTTCACTGCTGACAAATTTGCATATAAAACATAAAAACAAAAATACCAGGAAGGGAATAAAAGGGCTCTGCAGTGTTTCTGGTTAAAATAAGAATGCACTTCTGTTTCTCTCCTTTTGTTTAAGTACTAAATTATTTGTATATATATGGATGTCTAAACAAATGTGTGGAAGAGAGTGACTTGATTAGTAGGAACTTTTGCATGTAGAGAGAGGCAACAAATTGACTAACCCAAATCAATCCATATCGGATATGAATATGAAAATACAGACCTTCTGATCTTTTACCTAAAATGTATAAAATATTTGCTTCAAGTTGCCAAGCCTTTCTGCTAACTCAGCGTCAGCACAAGTTCAAAACACTCTGGAAAAAGAAGATTTTTTTTTCAGTCTGTAACATCCAATTGTCAAAGTTCCTGCGCTGTAATTTTTAGTGTGTTTATATTTTAATTTATTCTTTCATTGTATACAATGTGCTTTTCAACTCCTCTCTGGGGAAGAGTACTAATATGCTGGCTTGATGTTACCCAGCACCTCATCCTCCCAGTTGGGGAGACAGCAGAAGAAGAAAGCACAGCCTATAATAATGATAGTGCTGGCCCAACCAAAGCCATACGCCCAGCTGAACATATTAGATCCCCTCATTGGGATGTCTTCTGTGAACTTCACTGGATAGATGACCAGGCATATGATCTGGAATACCGCTAAAGGAAGATAAAAATAAACGAATTGAAAACGAGTGACAATTAATCTCATTACATTTCCTGCTATGACTTTATTGGCAGGTAGGTGCACTCCTCTCTCAGATATTTAAGGACTTGGCTGCAATCCTACAATCAGATCAGGGCAGGTATATCCTTGCATTCTTGCAGAGGTTTATTGACTTCGATGGGACTCAGCGCAGGTATGAGGGTCTGCCCACACAGATCTGATGGCAGGATCAGGGCCTCATTCTGGAACCATTCTACACACAGATCTCTCACTGACTTCAAAAGGTTTTGAAGGGTTTTGGGTGCAAAGTGACTAAAGAATTGGGTCCTTAACCCCATGCTTGAGAAGAATTCAAACTAACACAATGGCAATAAGAGGAATGTACATTTCTTTAACCAAGCATAGATGCAGAGAAGGAACAATCTAGACTAAAAGAATCAAATGTAATAGTTAAAAGCCATTTACTTTAGTATTTGCATAACAGTTTCCATGGCAAAACATACTTGTGTGTTAGCAACATTGCTGCTGGGATTGTTGTTTCGCTGTTTAGTTACTACCACAGAACCATCAGAAAGAGTTCAGAGCCAAGCATTCTAGTTTACCTGCTTGCTTTATGTCTCCCCCATCATGTCACAACACCACATCCTGTTTTAATTCTGAAGTGAAACTTGATTTGCATCCTCGGATATTGTAATTGACCATTACAACATCTCTAAGCTCTGAGGATGCAAAACCAAGTATCATTGCAAAATTAAAACAAGCTTTTCTCATTCATGAAAATGAATCATGAACCCAATTAGAAATGTGTGGGGTGGATATTTTTAGGGGGAGAGGTAGGGAGGCTTTTCTCCAGCTAGCAGGTATCAGATTTAGAACAAACATCAGTTTAAGAAGCAATCATTAGTCTTACCAGCGAGAAAGAGCAAGGCACCAATTCCTCGCACAAAGTTGAAACGAAGTATGTCAATGGAGAACGCAATGACTGCTAGGGCGAAACAGATGACTAGGATCACGAAGCCGACGAGGTAGGTGGCAGCTGCTGCTCTTCCCCAGGCTTGAAAGGAAAGGGGGAAACATGTTATACAAAACAGTACATGGAAGTGGGTGTCACCCTTAGGTGAAAATAAAAAACATTTATTTCGTTTGCTTTAATTCTATCATTGTGGAGATTGTCCCTTATAAGTGTAAGCAGTCAGGATGAGCTCCACCCTGACATCTGGTGGTGAGTCATGGCAAAGCACTCCAGGGGCTGATCCAATTTGCATAGGCACACCCACCCTGCCTGGTACAAACCATAGTGGCCCAAATGGGCATTTTGGGCTGCTGTAGGATCCTCAGTTTTCTGTATTGGGGCAGGAATTTCTGTTATTGGGGCAGGAAGAATAAACTGTTGTTATACTGCTTATATAAATCATGGCCAGTGGAACTGTACTTGGCCTTTTGTCATGTTAAAGGGGAACTTGCCATTAACTAAACAGCACTTGCCAGCCAAGGGACATGGGTTCCAAAGCCCAGTGAATTGAGAGAGGCTGGGGACAGGTAGGACTCTTGTGAGGGTCTGAGACACCAATTACAGCATCTCCGCCTCTCTCCACTGTGGAATATCAGAGCTAATGTTGAGTTCCTTGAGAGTCTGGTTTCAGACTGCTGAATTGAAATCACTCTGCTGCGCACTAGGGCTCCCCTAAACTACAAGCTGAAATCACTAAAGTGCTAACAGCCTTATGAGCTTAAAATCACTGAGCTGAAATCACTGAGCACTGTGTTAAGTAGTGGGGGAGCCTGAAGATAAGTGGCTGGTGGAGCAGTTGGCAAGACAGCTGATGGTGTGGTGCTGCTGGCAAAGCAGAGCAGTTTGTGAGGACAGTCGGAGTGGTGCTGCTGGCAGAGCGGAGCAGTTCGTGGTTGCAGTTGGAGCAGCTTGCAGGACGGCTGGTGGAGCGGCGCTGTTGGTGGGACAGAGCAGTTTGTGGGGACAGCGGTAGCGGCTTGCGGGACAGCTGGCGGAGCAGAGCGGCCGGTGAGACGGCTGGTGGAGCAGAGTGAAGCCCCACGGAGGGGTGAGGCAATCATCTTCACGCCACGTACGGTGCCCCTTACCCCCCGCCCCTTCCCATTGCTGCCCAGGCGGGTGGCGTGTAGCACCCTGCAGATGAACTTTTGAACTCTGGGACTGGACTTTTGGGTTCTTGGACTTTTGGGGACTTTGGGTGACGTTTGGGTTGCTGGACTCAAGAACCCAAGGGACAGGGCACGGCCCAATTGGCTGGGGTGGGTCCTGCTCACAGTTTGGCTTATAGATCCTAGTTGCGGTGTTTTCCCAATTTAAGGCTGGTATCGTTTACCTGCTGCTATTAAAGATTTCTGTTACACTGAGGCTCTGTGCTTGCGAGAGGGGAAGTATTGCCTCTTTGAGGTGCCCAGGGGTGTGTATAAGATTTTCCCAGGTTACTGGGTGGGGGCTCGAGCCAGTTTTGCATTGCATTGTTGAGAAGGGAACCCCTATGTACTGAACCTGGCCCTTGCTGCTGTCAACTCATCCTGGCAGAAGGGTTACATAAGCATACAATATTGCTTTGACTTAGTATCAGAGATGTAAGTGTGGCTTTTAGGGAACCATAGAGGTCCGAGCAGAGAGTAATTGTTTATTATCACTATTTATAGTGTAGGGTACCACGGAAGATTGTGTTACGGCATAGCAAGGGTGTTCACTTTCTCACATTGTTTCAGCGGCCGGTTATTGCAGCTCAAGGCCGGCCAGCTGTAGTTTGTTATGAATTAGTTAGAATTGCTTTGCATGGCCTTGAGCCAGGAGGCGGCCCCTGCTTGCTTCTGTATGAGATGTCTGTATATAGCTGTGTGAGTTCGCCCCGTTTTTGGCACTCCATACCAGGCCCGGATTATGGTGCGCTGGGTTCCCCGTCTCCGTGACAGCAACGCCAGGAGTCCCCGTTGCGGATGTGTCACTTTGCCTTCAATAAAGCCAATAACTCACAGAGTGTGTGGGCCTCGTTCTTGCAGAGCACCCTGGGTAGGCCCGCAGCCTCCCACGAACGTAACATATAGGGCGCCATAAGTATGCACAATGCTTTACAAGAAAAAAGACAAAGGTTGGGATTGTCAAGAGCACTCAGCATTGGCCTAGCTCTGCTCCCATTGAAAACCAATGGTAAAGCTCTCACTGACGTTAGTGGGAGGAGAGTTAGCCCACTTTTGAAAATTCCATTCATGGTCCATGAACAAACAGACAAGGAGGATGGTGGGGCAGACAAAAGCAGACAAATGAAGGGATATCTCCCTGGACAATGCAGTTTTCTGCTGAGAGCAAGAGATAGAAGCTGTTTGACATCATGAATTTGTAGTTACTTTAATTGATGAAGAAATGAGTAATGCTGTAATGGAGGACTAGCACTGGAAGGCTTAGCAGAAGAAGTTAGGATTAATGCGAGATCTGAATAAGGAAAGGGTGATTGGTATACACGATAAGGGAGCCTATGCCCACATAGAGGGAATGAGAGATATGAAGGCAACCAATGCAGAAAGTTATGGGTAGTCATAAAGGGAGTGGAATAAGCCACATTCAAGGAATTGGATTTTGGCAGCTTTATTCTGCATGAAATGGAAGTGAGAATTAAGGAGAATAGAATGGGGTAGATTTGGAATAGTTAAGGTGAGAGATTACAAAGATTTGGACATGGGTTGTACCAGTAGAAATAGAAGGGAATAGGTGGCTCTTAAAGATGATGTAGACTCAGCACCAAAAGGACTTGGAACCAGCTTAGATGTGTCAGGAGAAGGAAAGTGAGCAGTCCAATGACTGGTGGAGTTACCCAAACTTCCCAATTTTAAATTATTTTGATAATACCATATGGAATAAGAGGATGCATTCAAAGTGGACAGGTTCATGGGATCAGGATAGGTCTAAAGTATAACTTCAGGTCACTCAGAGGCAGAAGAGGACCAAAAAGACATTCAGAAAGTAACCTTATTCCAGTAACCTTTTTCCAGAATGTTCTCCTCAATTTGCCAATGCTAAATAATAAATCCCATCATGGCAACAATGGACATCAATGTCCAGGCACCAGAAAAATAACATCCCTCCCTGAAAAGCAACCTACAGTTTTCCTTTCTAAAAATAAATGCTGGCTTCTGAACATTCAAATCCCATTCTCTTTCCAAACAGTAGACACAAGCATAGGCAAGCATCATGCAAACAACAGGCCATTTCTTAACCACAAGGCTGAGTAGTTGACTATTTTGACTCTGAAGAGTCCAAAGGTACTAATCCAAGAGTTTTGATTTTATAGGTAGACAGTTGTCATGCATCACCCTCCAGCCACTCTAAATACTGGTTAGCTGCATATACACAGAGGATTAAAACAAGGAACTCATGTAGGCCCAGATCCTGAGCCTGTCTCGTATAGGACTAAGGGGCATAGCAGAATAGACATGAGGGTTCCACATGGGCATGGCCAGATCCTGAAGAGTTAGGCAGGCATGGAAAGAATGTGGAGAAGCTCCACAGCAGCCCTGCAGTCTGGACCCTCTTTGCTGCTGAAGAAAGGAGGGAGTTTGTGCAAATGAGCTTCCGCCTCTCTGCATTCTTCCCCAACCACCCCTAGTATATCCTATCCCTTTCCTCCCCTGTGGAACTGATGCAGGGTTAGGAATGGAGGAAGGGAACAGCTTGGTTGGAATTACTGGTCTGAAACCTGCACTAATTCTTTCATACCAGATGTTGTTCACTGATGCTCCCAATGCTGGTATTGGCTATTGTTCAAAGCTGCCACAACCAAAGGATTCATTTACAGATCATTACTATCTAAATATGCTTAAACATAGAATGGAATCAGCTCAAGAAAAAATGTTTCCTGGATTAAACCATCTATTTAAACTACTTATTGGAATTTGTCATACAGAATAATTCACAAAACTGTTAATTATAAAAGTTCAGTAGAAAGCCATATCTGTACACTCCTGTTCAAGCGGAGTTTGGAATGTTAAGTACAAACATGCCAAGGACTCAAACATCTTATAATCTGGATGGACTCTGAACAGTTGACTCTGTAAAAATATGGCATGGTAGGGGTCTCACATTTATTGAGTCTCAGAGATCTCCTTATCAAATACACTTACTTTACAAATAAAAAGACATTTTTGTATAGCTGCCCGCTGTGTAAGCTCAGCCTGGCATCCATTTGCTGTGAATTATTTGCTCAGCTCTGGTAATAATAAACTAGCAATGTATTTAGCTTTAGGAGATGTCTAGTGACAAAACTGCAAAGATTAGTGTCAAGTCCAGTTTTATTTAATGTCTTCAGCAGGGCCGTCCTTAGGCATACGCAGCATACACGGCTGTGTAGGGCACCCAAAAATTTGGGGCCCCCTTCCCATCACTGGCCATGGCTGGAATCCTCTCTTCTCTGGTGCCTTCCCCGCGCTGGGCCGGCAGGCTTCTCCCCGCCCCTCCCTCCCTCCCTCCTGAGCCAGCCAGCTGAGGGCTCCAGCCTCCGGTTCTGCTGCCCCAGCCCTGGGGAGCCCAGAGTGGCGCGGTTGATCACTGGCGGTGCGGCGGCCCAGCCCACCGCCACCCGGAGCAGAATCCCTCCCTGGAACCTGCTTGCCTGGGCCGCTCAGTCTCCGGCGGGGGCCGGGCTGGGGCCAGGAGGAGCGAAACCTCCAAGTGAATCAGCATTGAGGGGGGCGGGGGCACAGAGCTGGGCCGAGCCGGAGAGGGAGCACTTACACACACACACACTGTCTCTTTCACACACGGACTGGCTGTCACACCCATATACACTCTGCCTCTCATGAGTCACAGTCCCCCCAATACAGACTGTCTCTCTCACACACACACACACACACACACACACACAGAGAGAGTCTCACACTGTCACACAGTCCCCCAACACACAATCCTGCACACACACAGGCTTTCTCACTGGCTCTCTCACACGCACTGGGTCTCTCTCACACACACACTTGTAT
Source organism: Macrochelys suwanniensis (assembly GCA_033296515.1). Taxonomy (NCBI): domain Eukaryota; kingdom Metazoa; phylum Chordata; order Testudines; family Chelydridae; genus Macrochelys; species Macrochelys suwanniensis. The sequence goes on from CM065777.1 coordinate 99,505,100, forward strand.
TGTTATTGCTGTTATTACTGCTTGGTACTTCCTGTGAAAATGCTCATGGTGAGCCAGGAGTGGCGACGGGGGCTGCAGGAAGGACGTGGGCTCTGACAAGATGCAGCCTCCATGTGACAGCATGAAGCCTGCCTTGAGCCACTGCCACAGCGTCTGCTGCATACGAAGCTCAGTGTGTGTCAGCAATGGGGTGGGTTCTGGGGGTCTGCAGGCAGGGGTGGTGGCTGTGCCCCCTTGACACACTGGAGTCAGCAGCGCCGGCTGGGGACCACCTTCAGTGAAACATAGGGGCACCAGCTTATTAATACTGCATAGGGCCTCATAAATCCTAAGGACAGCCCTGGTCTTCATAAATAAAGAGGGAGTAAACAACATGGTCGTGAAATTTACAAATGATACTGTGGCTTTGTCTAATTTGGCCAAAATTTTTCTATTATTGCTTCCACCATTTCAGCACCACTAGTGGCAGCAAGAGTTGGCATATTAGTATAGATAGGGATGAAGATAGCTGGTGTTTTTTGCCATTGTGTCGTGTGGACCTGCTCTGAGTAGGATTAGACAACATCATGCTTGAAACAGTGAGTCCTACAGCCCTGTTTACACTAACACTGCTACTGTTCCTAATACTGGTAGAAGCAACAGTGGCAAATGTTTGGCAAAAGAAACTCAAAAAACCCCAGTGTAGATATGCCCTGAATGAGAGCATTTGACAATATCAAGGAGTACAGGGCTTGAAAAATGCACCAGACACCTGTGTTAAGGGTCAATATAAAAATTGGGGTAGGAAGGATCATCACAGAGCACCTGGTGAACACCACTTTTACACACACGATTTCCAGATCTGAGGGAGAGAGCTAGGATTCCTTTAGGGTGCTGTACCTGGACTCTAGCTGGAGGTCCTTCTTCCTGATCAGCTTCTGCCTCACAGCTGTCTGACAAACGTGAAAGACTCCCCTGTCCATGAGTTTGCTAAAAGAGATGACAGATTGTTGCTCTCTTTCCACCCCAGAGCTTTCTGACTGTTGAGTTGGCCTCAGCTGATCCCCAGCTCCCAGCCTCTGTTTGTGGGGTCCTTTGTCTATCTCAGTTGCTCTACAGCCTCTCTCTGGGTTAGCCATAGCTTGTCTCATCATTTTCATGCTGTTGTTTCTTGGGCAACTTGAAGCTCTCTCTGTCTGCAGGCATAGAGAGAGAGGGAGAGAGAGAGAGAGAGAGAGAGAGAAAGTACTCCACCAGTTTCCATTTGGTTCACATTTGTAAGGCTAGCTTTGCAATCATAAGTGAGAGGTGTTTATTTGTTAAAGCTTCATTTCTGGAGAAACTGATGTATTCGATCCCTTTTCAGCCAAAGAGTTTCTTATTCAGCACTGGCAAATAGGTACTCATGATACAATCACAAAATCACCAATGCAATTTTGGGCTGCATATATAGAAGTATCAGATCATGCAGCAGTGAAGTAATAGTCTCTTTTTATGTGCTCTGGACCAGCTTCACCTGAAATACTGCATTTAATTCTGGACATCTCATCACCAGAAATATATTTACATATTGGACAGAGTTCACAGAAGAGCAACTAAAATTATTCAGGGCTGAAAGGATATAATTACTAGGAAAGATTAAAAGAGCTAGACCCATATATCCACATCTTAGCGAAGTGATTATTTAGAGAACATAAGTCTACAGATATTAGAGGACTGCAAGTACCAAGTAAGGAGAGGAGTTATTTAGGGTGGCATTACCAGAAATGGGATGAAGTTTAAAAAAAAAAAAGAGGAGAAATTAGCCTGAATGTCAGGAAATCTTTTTGGCAGTGAAATGTGTTCAAGGGAAATGGTGAAAACTCTATTTGTAGGATATTTAAAACTAGTTTGAACAAAAACCCTAGGAGAACATTCTGTAGAGAACAAGCCTACAGCAGCAGGTACATGGACTAGACCATTTAAAATAGCAGGACTTTTCCATCTACAACTTCTGATTTTATAAGTCTCATTGCAATGATCAGTTGGTGAGGTTGTGAATAATTGCTGTTCTAATGGCTGAAGGCTGGGAACTGCTGATAGTGATGTTTTAGATATTTTATATTACCATAAATGGCTGCAGGTTGTTTGGTTCAGCAACAGGGCAGCAGGTATGAAATGTGATCTTGCTGACCAAATAAGAATGTCTAAGCTCTCTCCTGGTTCATCCTGAGCAGGAGTCCAAGGTAAAGGGGATTTTCTTGCACACAATGACAGAATAAGGTGGATATGTCCACATCATGAGTGCAAGAAATGCAGGATTCAGAGATTGTTTTGGGGGAACTAGGATAGTCAATTGCACCCTTTATTTTATTGGTATGAGTTTTGAATGAGCCATGGCTACATCTGGAAATTGTACAAAACAGTGCCCACTAGTACAACAACAGGTTGACACTGGGTGGGGGTCCTATTGTAGACAAAATGCCAGCAGCTTCTAGAGTCTATATAACCATTGTACTGTAGTTGAACATGCTGAAAAGCATGTAGTAAACTGGTCAGGCAATACTCATCTCCACTAGGATGCTTAGTCTGGTACCTGGCAGGAATATTATATAATAATTCTTAGTTTAAGTAAAGCTATAATACTTGATTTGGGTGGGGTTGGACACAGCAACCTTGACAGTGTCTCTTTTACTATAATTTACCTTTGCTAAGCACACCCTGCAAACTCCATTCAACTTTCCCTAAAGCAACCCTCGTATCGCAAATCTGATAGAAATACGCACAGAGGGGTAAGGCCAAGAGAGTGTAATATCTCTTTAACATTGCTACCTAACTCATCTGAGCTCCCCAATAAATCTACCAACACACGTGGCTGAGAGCTTGCTGAATCAAAATCCACTCAGTCTCCCAGCTACACTGTTAAACATCCCCAGATGGACTTAACAACTGACTCATGGATCTTGGCTCATAAGCTTCTAGCCTTTTTATTTTCTGGTAAAGATCCAAATTAATGTTTCCATGTACTGTATGTATTTTTTTCAAATAAAATTATGAACTTAATAAATGCCAATGGATTATTAAAACGTAACCAGCAGGGCATTAACTACCCTGTTAGGTACTTGACCGTATATACTTTCTGTTAGAGGATGGTAATTCAAATCTAAAATAACTGTGAAGCTAAGAACCTTTAAAAAACAACAACATTTATCTAGAATAAGAGGACATTCCCACACACAAATATTGGGCCTAAGTTTACAAGTGTTTTTTTAAGGGACAAAGGCAGAAAAACAATTGCTTTGCAAACAAGCCCTTACCAGTAATACATCAAACACAGTATGTCTGAACAGCACAGACTAGACACAAAAGGAGGATTATTAATCCAGCAGCATTCTGGGCAACATAACCTCAATTCAAAATGCAGTGCAACATGCCAGCTTTTGCATGTAGTATATTGGTAACATGCACATGCTAGCACTCAGGAGCTTCCTGGCCTCAAATCAGAATAGTTCTCACTTAAAACAAACCCTCTTTCCAGCTACAAGATGACCTCCACTCTTCTTTTTGTCTTTCCACCCTTTGTCTGTTGTAGGACACCGGAGCCCCAGGTTTCAGACATGCATTAAGAAGCAGTTCAATTTAGGAACCATTCCAACATGAAGATTTCCCCTTCCCCCACCTAGAGGGCGTGGTTCAGTTTCATCTCTCTAATCAGCATGCAATGGACATGCAGATGCTTGATTAAGAAGCTGATTCCAATGTAGCTTTATATTAATGAGGGGATCCACCTTGAAGCTTTGTTTTCTTATCACTGGGAGGGGAACAGAATAGGGTGGAGTAATTAGATATTACAAAGAGTTATGCATCTAGACTAATAGATTATTTTTTTAAACTGCAGCAGCCCTGTACATGCCTATTTTGAGTTAAATTTCTTAGCGTTTTTTAAAAATAAAATAGCATGTTGCATATTGGTATGTTAAGCAAATCAAACCATAGTCTGACATGTTATGTCCTTTGCCCAGATGTAGATACCATTTGAACAGAATAATTTTGATGGTACAGCATTAACCTCATCAAGATTATTCAAGGGACAAAGTTAAATTGGTTAAAATAACCTGTCGGTAATTAAGGCTATTCTTCATTTATAACAGCCATGGGAATAACAGTTCTTTAGCAAAACAGCAGAATGTGGCCCTTTCCCCAGAGCTTCTGGTTTTCTGGGGTGAAGTATGAAACAGTTTATCAATATGCCATATAGCACTTAATCTACAGCGTGTATTGAGAGCAACCTAAGTGCAGTAACCCTGCTGTTAGCCTTTCTTCCCTTTGTACAAGGCTCTCGGAACATGGAGTTACTTTCTGAGGGCAGCCAAATTCCTCCCACATGAGAGTAAAACCTACAAACATCATTAGGGTAAAAATTATGCTGTTGCTCTCACAATGAGTTCTGCATTTTGCTTGCAGGCAAGTGCCATAATGGAAAACTACTAACAGGCATTAATACTTCCATCCACACAACACATACAGTATCCCAAATAGTTTATCCTCTGTGTCCACACTCCTGATACCCATTTTAAATCCAACATAATCCAAGGTTTCTGAGTTTCCACATCATTTTGGATGTTTATCATCTTCATGTGATCACTGTATCTGTTCCTCCTCCACTAAGTAGGCTGTAAAAGAACCGATATGTACAAAGAACAGCCTCTACCTTTTAGAGAGAAAAAATATATTCCATTTCCCTAGTCTCATCCTCCCAAGCTTCCCCAGTCCAGTGCATTTCAATGAAGTTTTGAAGGTGTGTCTCTATATTTGACCCTAAATGTTTCATTTTATAAAACAACAAATGTAATCAGCAAGTACTTTGGCAGCAAAGGCCATACCCTGCGAATATGTGGTGAGAGTATTAAGAGGAGGCAGCAGAACCGAATGTAATTTACTAACATTTTTAGCCACTTCAAAAATATATACACATTATTCCCGATTTAGTTTCTGATTTTTCAGCTGCTTCATATAGTGACTTCCTTTTCTATAATATACATATGTGTATTAACTAAATACCATTTTCTTTCTGTGCTCAAAACACATTTGACTCTATTTGAAATCACAGGTTGAGAGGCACCAAAGCAGCAGAATTTCCCTAGTCCAGAAGGGTTGGACTCCTGTTTCCCTCACTCCCTCCAGACTCCAGAGTACTATGAGGAGGATAGTTAAGATCTTGTGCAGATATGGCACTCCAGAGGCTGGGCATGTGTGCTGTGCTAGCAATGGCCAGCATTTATCAACACACTCATTAGAGGGCAAAGTGGTTGGTGACTTCAAGGAGCCTCATGTAAGTCACAAATAGTGCTGGTGCGGAGCCAGCAACAAAGGAGAGAAGACATGCAAAGAGCCAGATCTGTTCACTTGATTTTAAAAGACCCCATCTGCTATTCTTTTTTATTTACTTCTATAGTGAGTCCCTCATCCAGTTGCTTAACGTTGGACTGACAGGGAAGCCTGTTCAAAAGAAACCAGAGGCAGATAAGGCCTGGTTTTCTGTGTAACTATTAACCAGGAAACGCTGTTAATGCTAGTCCTGCAAACACCGACCTGTCCTGAACCCCCCCTTAACCAGCCACACAAGGGGGACAATTGGACCCTTCCTAAGTGAGGAAAGGGGTAATTTTGCTAATGGCCGTTGGTAGAGACAAAAAGTTATTTTGCTAATAACGATGGCACCAATTTACAGCTGTCAAATATTGGCAGGGATAACTGGGGTGGTTGGAGTAAGGTGAGCTCAGGCATGTGACCTGGACTCTGACGCCCCATTGCAAACACTTACTGTAGTCCATGAGGGACTGGCATTCCCAGTTGAAGTCATTCTCCCACTGGGTGCAGCTCTCCCATAACGACGCTTGGTGCTCGTAAGGCGCTAACTCCGATTCCAGCCAGCCCCGGCCAGACAGTGCAATGATGCCCAAAATGATAGCTAACCCCAGGAGAAGGGGCAGGAGCCACCTGCATCTCCAGCAGGCAAGGGTACACATCGCCATCTCAGGCAGCAGTCAGGGCCTTCAGCAGAGAATGGGTGCACAAGCCTGAGAGAGCTCTTTCTGGATTCTGCAGGGCGGGGTGTTTTAAGACAGAGAGAGAGAGACAGAGAGCTGCTTTTTAATCAGCAGAAAGGCACTAAGGGAGGAGAGAGCCCCACCTAGATTCCAGTGACTCAGAGCAGCAGCAGCAGTAACCTGTTGAGCCAGAGAGGAGTTGCAGGGCTGGGCTTAACTGCCTTGCTGCTCTGTTCTTTTCCCCTTGGCTGCTGCTAAACAAACCATGGTTCCAATTACACTGCCTAGTCTAGGCACTTAACCCTTTCCTAGCTGGCACTGCCCAGCGTAAAATGCACCTCATGCGCTCGGCTCACAAGTCCTTTTTTCAGTAAAAAGAGATTCAGGGCTGTCCTAGGCTGTGAGAAAATGAGATTTCATAAAATATGCGATATTTAAAATTTCATTGAAAGGCACTACAAACAGCATTCTGTAGTGTTGCTGATCAAAATGTCTGATGTAAACAAATATTTACTATAAAATCAGCCCCCTTTTTTTTGGTCAGCGAATCAGCCACAAACTGATCTTGAATTTCTTTTAACATTGTCATTATTCATAATTATTTCCCAGGTTAATTTGAAGTATTAGTTTTCTGTAAGTTGTTCATGAACTGATCACTTCAACTCTTCACTGTTCATTATTCATGTTATTTTGTAGCTTGTAGCTGGTTACTTAAGTCTAACAGATCTCCTTCCCCACATATCAGGCTGTCTCTTAAACATCTCCTTGTGGGTGTCCTGTTGGCAGTTGCAACTAAACATGGCTAAAACTAAGATCCTCATTTTATCTCCCATGCTTTTGTATCTTCCCTCATTCTTGATAATTTACTATCCCTCCTGTTGCTCATACCCAGAGTCTGAGCACTGAAAACAAGTCAGTTACCAAAAATTGATAGTATTAATTATGAGCTACCAAAAACTGATATTATTAATATGTTAATCATCTCATATATTGCAGGCTTAAAACCTGTTGTTATTGAATTAAAATATGTGACTTCTCACCCAATTTTGAGATAGCAAAAATGCAAATTAGGGGCAAAAACTGTGTTTACAATGGAAGTGAGAAATTATTTAACAAGGAAATCTGCTTGTTTTAACTATAGCTTACCTGCTATTATGGTCAGCATTATGCCAGGTGCCTGTATGTTGACTGACAACTAAATGATTTATTGGAATATATGGCCAGAAAAATTAAGTCAGCATCTGGCCCCAGAATTTTTAGAACCTGCAAAGACTTGTGACGTGGTGACACCAAACAGCTTATAAAGTACCACCCTTTTTAGTTTTTCCTAAAGTCCTTTTTCAAGGACTCCACTGGCAAACTCTGGAAAGAAAACACAGCTGTTCATAACAATTTCAATGAAACCTGAATGAAAGACGTGGCTCAGTTAATAAAGTTATTAAGTTTGTTTCCCATAATGTATGTAATTTGTTCTTAAAAATAGCTCTACGTCATTATCTGCATATTTGATACGTAGTATGTGACATATTTGTTAGTGTATAAATCACAAGGTGTGGCTATGAATTATTGTTACCTAGAAGGTACTTTTGAACTAAATTGATACTTTTAATTATTAAATAAATTCCTAAATTTGAAATTGTATTGGGTTGAATTGATGGACGGTCCCACCATTTAATTAACACATCAAGTTTAATTGGCAAATTAATGAAGGATTTCTTGTAAGATCCATTGTTCTATACTGGTATTGAAAATACCTATCCAGAAAAAATACAGTATATTTACCACTGTGTGTTAAGATTTATTGTGAAAATATATTGGTTTATTGATTTGACATAGATTTTTGTATAAAGTTTAAGTATTTTAGGTCAACATCATTTGTTTAGAAATTATGAACACTATTATCTAACCAACTTTATTTTTCATTCTGTAATTTCTAATATTACCATAAATATTATTTTCGTTAATAAAATGTATAAACATAAGAATTATTAGCTAAGTCAACTGATATACAAATAATGGCAAGAAGTGTAAGATGGGTAAGTGATTAATTGAAAATTTCTTAATGAATATACATTTGATAACCATATGTCACATATCATGTCCATATTTTTGAATGATCTCTCTCTATGAATCCTCACATCGAGGCTACATCCAAATATTGCTGCTTATTCCTTTATACCATGTCTGCTCCAGACTGCCAAAGCTCTCATCCAGGCCGTTGTCATATTGCATCTTGACTACTTTAATTTTCTCTTCTTCAGCCTTGACTGCTGCTACCATGCCCCTGCAATTTTATCCAAAGTGATGCTCCCAAATTCATCTTAACTTTCAGGTCTTTCCTGTTGTTCAGAGTCCATCCATTTTTCACATAAACAATAAAATATAGGGCCTAAATTGAATGTACATGTAACTCCTCATTGGGGATTGCATAAGGTATACATAAGGGTAGAATATTCCCCCAGGAGTACCTGTTTGTTTGTTTGTTTGTTTGTTTTCTGTAAAAAGTGTAACCAGTGCCAGTTCAGAAGTGCTTGGTTTGTTCGGTGGTGAGATTTCCCAACCCACCCACTCTCATCACTCAAACAAATAACCTCAGAAGTGGAAACATTGTAGTTTCTTCAAGACTAAAAAGAGATTCTATTGACTGCAATACACTAATGGTAAGGGAAGAAGGGAGAATTATGTTAAGATTAAAATATGCTTTGTAAGAGTCACAGATGTGTTGCAGTGAAAGTGTGCCGCGCAGGCAGCGGTAGCGGGATTCTTATGCTATCTAAAGTTAGAGATGCTAACCCCAAATTCAGGAAGGTATTTTAAGCGTATGCCTAACTTTAAGCATGTGCATAGTTCCATTCAGTGAAGGGATAATTCACATATATATAGTTAGGAACATGCTTTAAGTACCTTACTGTATTGGGGTGTAAAGGGAGTATGGGGAGAGGCAACCCTTGCTACATCTCTTAAAACCATGTAATCTATGTCCATCCCCGTCCCCACCCCTACCCCGGACCCCCCAGTGCAGCCATCATAGTGCTGTTCAGTGTATTGCTGGAGACTTGGACACTCACCTACCTCACCCAGCCACGCTCCTTCTTGTTTCACAACACTGCCATCAGCGCTAAACTGGGCTTCTCCTACCCCCCTCTCCAGTGCAAGAGGTACATGTAAGTTTTCCCTTCATTTTTAAATAAATGACCATCACTGAAGTCCAGCATATATTTCTCCTATCACTGCCCTCAAACCACACTTCCCACTCCTCAGCAGTACTATCCTTTGCACACTAGGAATATCCTCAATCACCCTAGAACTGATACTTTTTTGGGTGGCACAGAGTAGACAAATTTGCCCAAAAAGAAGAATTCTCCTTATGTTTTGCATTGCTTTCTGGACTCTACTTCTGGGAACCTCACTGAGCTGTGGAAAGGAGCTGCCTCACTGAGCTGTGTAGAAGAAATACCTGTGACAATCCAGCTGAAGGGAAGCCTCCTGGGAAATCAAAATAAATCCAAAGACAAACTAAAATCTACGGTATATTATCTGTGGCCAAGTGTTCAATGACATATTACTGACCTTTACCTGCCCTCAGTCCTAATGTTCCTGTTATCTAGCACTGAAAAATCTAACAAACCAATATGGCAGCCTTAGCAGAGCGGGAAGCTCCATGTGGGCATGGTGCGTCTCTCCTGTCAAAGGTGCGTTGACTGCTTATGTCCAGAGAGCAGAGGGTAGCTATCAACTCTGAGGCTGCAAAGAAGCAAACCAAAACCTTAGTGATGTATGTGATCACGGGAAAAGGATGCCAAAACCTCTAATGAAGTGAAGTAGCCTTTGCTTAAGCTAACCTACTCAAATGTCTTGGGCATGTGATTTACTTGGGCACAAAACATTCTGGAACAAGATGCTATCTCAGACATGCAGGATCCTAAATTACAACACAAAGTCATGTGTACTGTAATTAGAGTGAATCTAGACCCTTCTTTATAGTGACAACCATAAACCAGGGAAACCATAAGTAACCTTGAATCCCTTGTTCCTCCTCCCACCCTTAATTATTGAGTATAAAAGGGTTGTATAGCCTTTGTTTCAAATCAGATAATTCCATCATCTTTTTTATTTTGTAGCAATGTTTTTTTCTGTGCTCCACAGCTGGGGCTCTGCCTGCATTTGGCTATTTGATATGTGGTGTAATTTGTGTCGTCAAAACCATATGCTGCCCAGAGCTACAAAGCAAAATTTCTATTTAGTAATCACTTGTAGTCTATTTTTTGAAAGGGCCTAGAGCCTGATCCAAAGCCCATCCAAGTGAATGGGAGTCCTTCCATTAATTTCAGTGGGCTTTGGATCAGGTCTTTTTAGAGAGCGTCAACATCAGCCTCACAAAACCATTATAAACACTGGAATACAGCTCCTTACAAGGCTTATACCTAAAGGCTAAATGCTAGTACAGTACTCTGAAATATTCCTGTTAGAAACTTTTAAGTCTATGCAGGTTTCTTTCTTATTTGTTTTGATGGCCACCAACACACAACTACAGCGATGGATTTACAGTGCCCCCTGCTGGATCCCGTGGAGATGGAACATTCTTTGTGGTGACTCATGGCTTTAAGCTACTGTCTGGCACATTTCACCTTTTATGAATCACTAAGTTAAACAAGTCCAATATAAACAGAAGTGATGGGCTAGACTCTGACCTCAGTTAGCCACATAGAGCCTTAGTGACTCAGTGGAGTTGAACAGGTGTGAGTGAAAAATTTGTTTCACATCTGGTCTTCAGTAAGAAAATATCCATACTTAAGGTATTTTTATTCTTTGTGATTATACTCCATTTTCATTGAGCGGCATACATTTTGAAATTTGTTTCCACTCCACCAGTACTTATCAGAAGCTTACTACACTGTCACTCTCATTATCTGTCTCTGAGGGTGGTCGGCAATGCTCTATCAAAACTGTTTTTCAATGGCAAGTTGTGTTTTTGCCTAAACAGATTTTTTTCATGAGTGTCTGCTTTCCATGAAAAATTTGGATTTTTTTAAAAAAAAACAAGCACCTGAAAAACCCAAATATTTCTGCTTGGCTATGCCACCGTGGTGCCTCCTGCATCTTGTACTTAGTCTCCTCTCGGCAGGCTCCCCAACCAGACTCTGTTGACACACCAGAGCCATGGGAATCTTATGATATTAGGATTGCCACCCCCCAGGATTGTCCTGGAGTCTCCAGGAATTAAAGGCTAATCTTTAATTAAAGATTATGTCATGTGATGAAACCTCCAGGAATACGTCCAACCAAAATTGGCAACCCTATGTGATGTATCACCTCCCCTCACCAAGAGGGGCAACCGTCATGCATCATGGATCTATAGTCTGACCAGGTAGCCCAGCCTACAAAGGACAATAGGACCATGAGGCACCTGAACTATAACTCGCACGAGGCACTGCGGTGGCATTCCTGAATCAAATGTTGGTTCTTGATTTTTGGCTGAAAAGGTGATATTTTCTGCAGGACATAAAAAAGCCATTTTCTGACCAGCTCTAGTCAGCAGCCTGCATTTTATTGGATTGGTGCAAAGCCACCTGGAGCCAGCTCAACAGAGATTGTCCCCACCCTTAAAACTCAAAAGGGATTGTAGGTAGAAAACCCTCTTATGCCACATGCTGTTCATCTGCTTGCTGTGTAGGTGCCAAGGCATAGGATTCTGAGATTAGAGGCTCTTCATTTATAGCTTTCTGGGTTTATGTCAGCATACAGGCCTCTCTGATGTCACAGATATATCAAGTGAAGTCCTGGCCTGATTGAAATCAGTGGCAAAACTACCATTGACCTCACAGGAGCTAGGATTTCACCCCAGGGCTTATTTGAGGACTCTGGCACAGCACATGTAGCTTGATGGGGCTCACACAGCGTCCAGGGCCTAAGCCCAAGCTAGGGGCCCATGACTGAGGGTCAGGAAAGTGTCACTGCAGCCTCTCCTCCCCTTTTCAGGAAGTTCTTTGGCCATCTTCTTTCCCTACCAAGATGTAAAGAAGGAAAAAACAAGCAAACAGAAGAACTAATTACAACCTTAACCTCCATTTTAAAGATCTTTTTATCTAGAAATTTTTCTTCTGCAGGTTGCTAACATAGGTCTGCAAGACCCTAAGGGAGTGTAATAAGAGCTAGGATTTGTCTGGATTACATAGAAAACCTCATGTCCAGGAATGGTACCACAGCACAAGAAGTTGGACATTATTTCCTACAGTTTTTAATGTTTAGTAAAATTGTTCCAGCACCCCTGTGTGCAGGTCCTTGTGTGGGTCCCCTCTACTTGGGTGAGCTAATGCCTTTCTAAAACCTTGATCCTAAAAACACTTATACATAAGAGTTGCCTCATTTAGTTCAATGGGGCCCCAAGTATGTAAGTCTTCACTGTACCAGGGCCTAGGTGTGTCTGGGCCATTTCAACTTCTCTAAACTCAGTTCAGCCTAAGAATCATCAGGAAAAAAATCACATCCAGCTGAGACCTGAGAAAAGATCAACCCAGCCCTGAAAACACACAGGAGAGAGAAGAAATATTTGTTAAAAATTAAACAAGAGGTTTATTTTTTAAGAAAATGTTTTTGAGAAAAATATTTTAAGAATATTAATGTTAGAAAAGACTTTAAAATTAATTTTCAAAAAATGACATTAATAGACTAATAGATTTGAAAACCAGAAAGGACCATTAGATCATTACTTATGACCTCCTGCATAGCACGGGCCATTCAGTTTTACTCACTTACCCTTGTATTGTGCTCAATGCATTGTGTTATGCTAAAGCAGATCTTCCAGTCTTTTGATCCAATGGTTAATCACCCTCGTTTTTAAAAATGTGTGCCTAATTTCTGATTTGAATTAGTCTGGCTTCAGCTTCCAGCCATTGGTTCATGTTCTCCATTAGATTAAAGAACCTTTTAGTACCCTGTATTTGCTCCCTGTACTTATACACTGTAATCAAGTCAGTCTCACTGTAAGACATTTTCTCCGGCTCTTGAATAATTTTTCTGGCTCTCTTCTGCCTCCTCTCCAATTCTTCATCCTTTTAAAACTGTAGATAACAGAACTGGATTCAGTACTGCAGTATCAGTCTCACCAGTCCATATACAGATGTAAAATCACCTCCCTAGTCACTACTCTTCTGTTTATATATTGAAGGATTGCATTAGCCCTTTTTGCCATGGCATCGCACTGGGAGCTCAGGTTGATTTCTTTGTCTAATTTGACCCCTAAATCCTTTTCAGAGTCATTGCTTTTCAGGATACAGCCCCCCATTTTATGGATCTGTTCTGGATTCTTTGTTCATAAATGTATGATCCTGTGTCTGACTGTATTAAAATACATATGGTTTGAATGGGCGCAGTTTACCAAGTGATCCACTTCGCTCTGTATGACTGCCCTGTCCTCATCATTATTTTCCACTCTGTCGATTGTTATGTCATCTGCAAATTCTATCAGCAGTGATTTTATATTTACTTCCAGATCATCGATGAAAATGTTTCATGGTATCAGGCCTGGTACTGATCCCTGCAGAACTCTATAGAAACCCCCACATGCAGTGATAATGCTCCATGGACAACTACTTTCAGAGATCAGTCAGTTTGCCAGTTCTTTCTTAATCCACTTAACATGTGCTTTATTGATATTGTAAGGTGCAGTCTCCCTTTCTCTCTCTCTCTCTCTCTCTCTCTCTCTCTCTGACCCAAATGACTGTTCCATTGAGGATAAACTCGTAAGTAACCATGGGCCAGAGAGAGAAAGGACAAGATAGTGAGACTGACTTTGAAGTCCAGTGGCAAGGGCACCCACATGGGAGGTGGGAGACCCTGGCTCCAGTCCCCTGGCTCCAGTTATTCTTTCATTATTTAGCCACAGTGGAAGAGCTCCAAAAGGATAGAGTGAGGGAACCCCAACATCAGAATATGCCATAGCCCAGTGATTGGAGCCCTGCCCACTCCTGAGAGGTAGACAACCCCTGTTCAAATCCTTTCTCCCTGGTGGGCAGAGAGAGGGTGAGGGCAGTTGAACCTGGATCTCCCATGTCCCAGGCAAGTGCTCTAACCAGTGGACTAAAAATTATGAAGTGGATTATGCTACCTCCTTTGGCTGTTTTGTGTGGAGTGAGGCAGGTGCCTAACTTATTCCCAAGAGAAGTAGATCCAGAGCCTAAGCCGCCTCACAGGAGGCAGTGGGTTCGCATTCACGGGTCACAAGCAGAGCTGACACCTCCCTGCAGCCCAGACATAGCCACCTCGCTCAGTGAGGGGAATGGGACTTAGCACACACCCCTCTCATCAGCATTTCCCATTGGCTACCTTAGGTGTCTCCGCACCCAGCATATTGGCTTTTGTGGCCTGTGTTATAAGGCACCTACCTCTCCCTATTCATTGTATAGGAGCCTAGGCATTGAACTCGGCTTTAGGGATCACACTGTGAGTCTGTGATTTTTCAGGCATCTAAAAGTGAGGTGTCACGACACTTAGCAATGCAACCTGAGTCCCCTTGTGGATCCGTGGGTAAGTATATTACATCTACGCAGTTACCTTGATCAACCCACTTGCAATTTCATCAAAGAGTGAAATCCAGTTTGTTTGACAAGACCTGTTTTTAATAAAACCATGTCGACTGTCATTAATTATTTTCCAATCCTTTAATTCTTAATCACTTGACTCCTGTATCAGATTTTCTGTTAATTTGCTCTGGATTGATGTCTGGCTGCATGCTCCCACTTTGCCCTTTTTGATCATTAGCCCTCTTCCATCTTCTAGAATTTCCCTGGTATTTCAAAATGTATTAAAAATTAACATCAGCAAGTGAGAGCTCTCCCCACCATCTGTTTTAGTGCTCTTGTTTACCAGTTATCCACATCTGCTGACTTATAAATATTTATCCCTCCCTAGTACAGGAGTGGGCAAACTTTTTGGCCCAAAGGCCACATCAGGGTTGCGAAACTGTATGGAGGGCAGGGTAGGGAAGGCTGTGCCTCCCCAACAGCCTGGCCCCTGCCCTCTATCTGTCCCCTCCTACTTACCACCCTCTGACTGCCCCCCTAAGAACCCCCAACCCATCCAACCCCCCCTGCTCCTTGTCCCCTGACCGCCCCCTCCCTGGGACCCCTGCCACTAACCACCCCTCTGGGACCCCACCCCCTATCCAACCCGCCCTGCTCCCTGTCCCCTGACTGCCCTGACCCCTATCCATCCCCCGGCCCCCTGACAGACCCTCCCCCGGGACTCCCATGTCTATCCAACCATAGAATCATAGAATCGTAGAATCTCAGGGTTGGAAGGGACCTCAGGAGGTCATCTAGTCCAATCCCCTGCTCAAAGAAGGACCAACCCCAACTAAATCAACCGCCCCTGTTCTCTGACTGCCCCTCCCGCAGAACCTCCATCCCATCCAACCGTCCCCTGTCCCCTGACCGTGTCCCCACCCCGAACCTCCGCCCCATCCAACTGCTGCCCGCTCCCTGTCCCTTGACTGCCCCCCAGGATCTCCTGCCCCTTATCCAACCCCCAGACTGCCCGCCCCCTTACCATGCCGCTCAGAGCAGCAAGAGCTTGCTGCGGCACTGCCCAGCAGGAGCGGCGGGCCAGAGCACTGGCGGCACAGCAAGCTGAGGCTGCGGGGGAGAGGGGACAGCAGGGGTAGCCTCCCAGGCTGGGAGTTCAAGGGCAGAGCAGGATGGGCCTGCGGGCCATAGTTTGCCCACCTCTGCCCTAGTAGATGGTCTCTAACATTCTCCTCGGTTACTAATGGACTGGAAAGTTTTCAAAAATCTTGGGGAAAACTGGTTTATTGGAGGAAAATTAGCTTTGTTTTCTACTAGGTGCAGCAAGAGGATGGAGAGAGCTCAGCAGGCCTTGCTGAGAGGATAGTGCATGTAATCCCTGCAATCCTGAAGAGCTGGGAGAAAAATAACTAAAACAAAACAAAAAAACAGGTGCTGCCCTGGCAGCAGTGCAAGAGTGCAACTGTGTCGGAGCCATATTGGCAGGAATAGTGGAGGAGGATGATCCGGTCAGAGGGCAATCTAGGGGTGGAGGAAACTGAAAGGGAAGGGAGAAAACGAAAACTGCTGGCACTGGGAGTGGAAGAAAGAGATGCCATCGGGGGGAGAGGTACTGTGAGGAAAAGTCTCTCTAGCAGGCGGGCTGGGGGACAGCACCTGATCATTGCTTCTGAGGAAGATTTTGGGAGAACGGGACCTTCTCTTCACTTACTCCAACCCTGACTGTTTCTGTTCTGCACAGTAATAAACAATGAGATATCAGCACCAGACTTGTGTAGAATGGGAAGGGAGAGGAATTATCTTTATTGCCATCACTGGTAGTCAGGTAGCATTGAAATGTAGGTATACTCAAACATAGTGGGGCGCTAGCCACAAATGAAACAGTCACATCTTTCTGGTCTCTCTCTCCCTCTTATTTACAGCTGGTAATTACATTGAAGGTACAGTCTGATCAGTTGGGAGAGCAAGACCACAAGAGACTTCAAATGGTCATGCACTGACAGATAGATGGGACAATATAAAACTGGGGCAATACAAAATATTTGCAAAACAAATGAAAGATCACATTTCTCCATGATGACCCCTGTGTTATAAACGTAGGAAGAGGCAAGGGTTAAAGCACTATCTAAAAAGCAATTTGGTGAGAAGAACATATGGCCACGTAGGTAGGTGTTAAACACACAGAGAGATAATTGTAAATTGTCTCATGCTGCAGCCCTGCTTCTGCCCCTTTGGGCGCCTTTCATCGCCATAGGTCATGTCAGCACCAGCCTTGAGCTGCGAGCAGTGCAGAGTCATCCCACCACATGGAGCAAAGGGGAGCATCATGCTCTAGGGAGGTAGAAAGGCACTCAGAGGTCACAGGTATGCAGAGGCTGTGTATCCACTGCTATACCCCTTCCCCAAATTTGGGGTGGTTGGATCCAGGGTTTTTGGTTTGGGACCATTTCTATGCACACCCAGTGTGTAAGATCCTCCTCTGTTCTGAGGCCTCTGAACAAGCATTTCAGTGTGGATTAAAGATAGAATGGTGGCTTGGATCCTACAGTGCCTTGGATTTGGTGAGGAATTAAGGTCCAAAATGAAGCTTCTGTAAAAATTAGAACACAATAAAACCAAAAAAAGGGATGACGATTTACAAACCCTGAGCTGAACAAAAATGTTCTCATGATTTCTCTCTCTTTTTAAAATTTCAGTGCAAATCACTGTAAAGTGGATTTAAACATTGCCTTGCAATGCAATGTGGCACTAGTGCCAGAAAGTGAAAGTGACTATAAACAGAAAGTGAATCTGACCTAGCTAAACATTTATGCCCTGCTCACCTCTATGGTATCTGAGCACCATTATCCTGGCTAGTGAAATTGGCCACATGGCTGGGAAATGCAGAAAGCAAACAATGTAAGTGTTGAAGACTGTCAGATATTTAAATCTCTTTCATCTTTAATACTCTACAGTGAGCTCCATGAAGGCATCGGGATCTGCCTGTGCCAAGTTCATTGCAAGATTCATTCCAAGATTCATTGCAGAGCCTAGGAGGGGCAATCAAGGAAGCTCTACAAGCTGCTCCACCCCCTGCGCTGGCTCCGCAGCTCCCATTGGCTGGCAACCACTGCCAATGGGAGTTGTGGGAACAGTGCTTGCAGGCACAGGCAGCGCGCAAAGCCCTCTGGCCCTTCCGCCTAGGGGCCACAGAAACTTGCTGGCCGCTTCTGAGAGCTCCGCGGAACCAGGGCAGGAAGGGAGCCTGCCTTAACCCCACCGCGCTGCTGACCATGAGCTGCCTGAGGTAAGTGCCACCTGGCCAGCCCCCAATCCTCTTCCCGCACCCCAACCCCCTGACCCAGCTCTGTACCCCTCACGCACCCTAACTCCCTCCCAGAGCCCACACTCCTGCCCCAGTTCTGAGCCCCCTCCCAGAGCCTGCACCCCATGCCCCCTCCTGCTCCCCAACTCCCTGCCCCAGCCCAGAGCCCCCTTCTGCACCCCAACTCCCTGCCCCAGTCCGGAGCCCCCTCCTTCACCTTGAACCCCTCATTTCTGGCCCCACCCCAGAGTTCACACCCCCAGCCAGAGCCCTCACCCCGTCCCACACCCCAACCCCCCCGAGCCAGCCCAGTGAAAGTGAGTTAGGGTGGGGGAGAGTGAGCGATGGTGGCAGGGGGGATGGAGTGAGTGAAGGCGGGGCCTCTTAGAAGGGGTATGGCAGGGGCGGGGTCTCAGGGGCGGGGTGGGCCAGGGGTGTTCAGTTTTGTGTGATTAGAAAGTTGGCAACCCTACTTGGCACTGCCAAGACTTACACATGCTATGAGTAGTCCACTAAATTCAATGGGACTGCTCATGTGCCTAAAGTTAAGCATATTCATAATTCCTTGCAAGATTGGGCTTACGGGCTTTACCTAAACGAACACCATCATGGTTAAAATCGTATATTTAAAAGTAACTTCCTGACCCTTGTCTCCGTGGTTGTTGGGACCAAATTCTTTTTAGTATTGTAATTTCCCCTTTTTATGATAGTAGGAACAAAACAAACATAAGAAAATTAAAAAAATTAAAACCCTGCCAGAAACATCATTTGAGTGCACTATAATGAGACTTCTCATTCACGGCAGTATCGAGCTGACAAAGCCCAGATAATAGCACTGATACTTATCAGCTGTGCTGCAGTGCAAAACACTCTTTGTTATGCTCTCAGCAGAGCTGCTTCTATATTATGACTCACCCTTTTATACACTGAAAAATTAAATCCTTGCAAATCAATACACAATAAGGGAGCAGCAGTTATTAACTGGAGTCCAGCTAGATGGGGCCCAAGGTAGAATACCTGATCTACGTCCCCACATCTCTCATTTGGGGTCCATTTGGATCCTGATCTCAATGTCCTGACTAAGACCTGACTGGGTTGGAATGGAGCATCAAGCCCTACCACCAACAACCTTTCGGGAAATTCAAGTTAGGATCAATATGTAATTGACAGGACTCAGGCTTTGCTCTAATTCAAACACAGTATGTTGATCAAAATAATGAAACAAAACAAGTCCTGACTTCATTCACCAGAAGACCTCCCTGCTGTGGTTAAGGAGAAAGGAAGATACAGAGGACTCTGTGTGCTAGAAAAAGGGAAGTGTAGAGGGAGGGAGATATTGAAGACGTCTCAGGTGACATAAGCAGCAAGGGGAAACATAGGGATTCTGGACTGAGGAGTAGCACTATTGATATGAGCTACCCCCAGGTGTGTCCTGATCCTATGATCTTCCCAGCTGACTTTGGGCGCACGTCAATGTGTGAGACTTTAAAAAAAAAATAGAATGTGTACCTATTTTGTTTATAGAGTTAAAAGTAACGAAACAGAAGTTGTAACAATGAAGAGATGTGTAATGGAGTCAGGCTAGTGGCCCCCAGTGGCTATGACCACAGAGACTACTTAGCCATGCAGGTGTGCCCTCTTTTACTGTTACCATATTCTGCACCCCACCCTCATTTCCATTTTTCTCCATTTATTGTGTCTCATCATACTCCTGGACTGTGAGCACTCTGGGGCAGGGATTGCCTTTGTCACGCTTGTGTGTACAGCACGTAGCACTTTGGGACCTCCACCCCTGACTAAGACCTCTTGGCACTACCACAACAACAATACTGCAATAGCAGAAAGGAAGTGGTACTGCGATATGAGTTTGTAACCACTATGGGGTGCAGTGACGTGTGTGATGTAATTCTGCGTGAGGCTGCTCCTTTCGGGAAGCCAAGTGTGGAAGCTGTAAAAAAAGCCAGAGGTAGAGGGCCCAAGCCTGAGAATGACTGCAGCCTGGTGGTTGGAGCACGCACCTATGATGTGGGCAACCCAACATCTAGATCCCCTGCTCCAGTGACTCATTCATTACTTAACCACAGTGCACCAGCTTCAAGAGGAGGGACTAAGGGAGCCCCCCGCAAGAGAACACCCCATAATTCAGTGATCAGGGCACTTATCTGAGAGGTGGTAGATCCCTGTTCAAATCCTTTCTCCCCTTCAGGTGGAGGGGAGATCTGAACTGGGGGGCCCCCACATCCCAAGTGAGTACCCTAACCACTGGGCTCACAGTAATGAGGGAGCCCCTCCCTCCCAGTTGTTTTGTGTGAAGTCGCATGCAGGGCCTGATCAAAGCGAGCCTGCTGGATCAGGTCGCACACATGAGTTATGTGGATGAATGACTATCTTCCCTAGCTGATGAGTCACTCGGAGGCTTAGGCAGGAGATAGGCGGCCAGATTCTTTGAAGGAGGCAGTTGTGCACATGTCCAGAAGCAGCAATGTAGGAGCCAAGGGAAGTTTTTACTGCGAAAACTTAGGCACTGAGTGAGTTTAGGCATCTACAGGTTTTGGTAAGAGTTTTGTGAATCGCAGTGGAGCCAGGACTGGTATTTAGGTCCCTAAACCCAAATGTAGGCACCTAAATCAGGGGCTTATGTGCCTAAGTACCTTTGTGAATCTAGGCCTTAATCTCTCTGTGCGTCAGTTCCCCAACTGTAAAATGCACATAATAATCTTTTCTTTCAATCACCCTTTCTCTGCTCTGTCTATTTAGATGGTGAGCATTTTGGGGCAGGGACTGTCTCTTACTGTGTGTTTGTACAGTGACTAGCACAATGGAGCCCTAGTCTTGGCTGGCCCCCTTGAAGTGCTACTGTAATACGGATAATAAATAATAATCTTCCACCTTCCCTAGACCACAGTTGTAATTCAAGGATATATTTAGGAATTTTTTTCGATATTTTCGATAGCTAAACCCTAATCTTGTGAACTCGATGAGACTGAACTGCCCTAGGTAACAAGACAGTTATTTTTCTCTTTGAAGTCACAGTTTCTCACAATACGTTCCAGCGAAGGAAAAATGCTATTGGAAGTGAAATAAACTCCCGTTGGAGAGACAGATCACTGACAGCTTCCGTTATTTTATGGACATGTTACATCAAGCTGAGCCTTTGCCATCTGCTCTGCCCCCTAATTGTAAATGCAAAAAGAACAAATCACAGGAACATCTAGAAGATAAAAATGATTTAACTGCCTGTATATGTCCCTCCAAAAATGCAGCCTGCACCAAAGATGTTCTTTCTCATGATTCAGACACAAATCAGGAGGAAAACCGTTCACACCAGACAGAGTAAATTTCCTGCCTACTGAAGTTTTCATGAACAAACCTGACTCCAGAAGAGGGTCTAACTGTATTTATATTAAAATATGTGAGTTTTATGTAAAGAGCATCTCTAAATATCTGGCATGCCCTTTGCAGCTTCAGCAATAAGGCACAACGGAATGTGAATTATTTAAGGGATAATGCTCATGGCAGAGGAATCTATGAGGCAATAAATGGCTTTTGCAGGTGACTGAATGCCAAAGCAAGCTGTGAAATGTTTGATAAGCACAAAAGCCATTCATTGCAAATATGCACCGATGCCATGGGAAGTTCTCTTATTAGATTAGAAGAAAGAAAAAGAAAGAAAGAAAGAAAGAACAATATCAAGGATGTATTTTTTTTTTAACCTTGTGAGGATTTGAAAAATCTGTGCTACTGCTTTCCCAGACTTTGTAGTAATGTTCCTTTGGAGGGTGGAGACATGAATACTTTTCTGAGGGCACATAATGGTGGGTGGTCTATGTGGAAAAAAGTGCTTAGGCTGGATACACACACGGGGGGGTCAATAAAGGCTCAGATTTAATTTTTCTGTGCTGCCACTGACTCAGAATCCTGCTATTGATGCGCAGCTTGTAAGGAGTCCTCCTCATTGCATTGTTAAACACAAGGCCAAAGGTCAAAGGCCATCTGCACAACATAATATGGATCATTACACCATAATTCGAATGTCTCGTTTCCAAGATAAAATCACATTTCTGAGGTGTGGCATAGATCTGCCATATCCCATCTAACTGGATTCATTATAGCAATAATGGAGAAGCATTAGACTGATAACCAACATACAAATTGAAATAAAACAGTTTGGCTGCATAAGACACATGCCTTTTTCTCTTTGACCAGCCGATGATATTAGGGATCTTGAATCATGATCTAGGTTCAGTGTAGTATTAAAAATATAGGCCCAGCTCCTCAGCTGCTGTAAATTGGTGTAACTATTGTCTTCAATGGCCGTATGCTGATTCATATCAGCTGAGGATCTGGTTGCCCATAACATAGTTTTGTAACATCCGTCCAGGTTTTTTGACAGAACTGTGCTTTGACTGATGGCATTGTACAACGTAGGCTATATACAGCCACTCTTGCATATGTATACGATGACTAACTTACATTTATCACATGAGCCTTTCAGGAATGATAGAGAATACATGAGTTCTTGCATTCCTCCTCCTGGGTGAATGTAGGTATACTGAAGGATCAGCTCTCATAAAATACATGTTTTGTGTTAATGTTTGCTCTTGGGGAGGGTTGTGACAATCGGAGAGTTTCCTCTTCTCAGTCCTGAACATAAATGTCATAATAGAGATTAGGCTTTGTGTGGGTCGGCATGCCTGTTTTCATCAGTTAATGGCAGTAAATCGGTTTACATTTTGCTTCAGGTTGAAATTAGAACTACGAACAGAGCCTGGGAACTGTATTTTTCAAAACCTGTTTTCAAAAACAGCAGAGATGCTAACTTACACTATGAATGTCATGTGTTCATGTAAACTCAAACAACTGGAACAAAACTGAAATCCTGTTTGTCTGATAGATGCACTGATGTACATTTGTGACGCAGCAATGCTCTTCTCTCCTGCACCCATTCAAGTCAATGGGAAACTTTCCATTGACTTCAGTGGACAATGGACCAGGTTCTTAATGAATGAAGACATCATAAAAGTGAGGCACTTTATATATAAAAATAAAATAACCCTTAAACCTTCCAAACCAATCAGAGAAGGCAAAGTAATTGAAATATATAAATGTACATCAGTTACTGCTATTAGTGACATTTTGTTGCTATATTAACTAAGACTAAGATAAGGTTCCCCGGGATGCAACCTGGAACTGGGGTACAGCTGAGCCCTCTGGCTTATCAACCTGGGATCGCTCTCACACTGTGATGCTGTGACAAGCTGCAAATCTCTCCAGGTACTGCTCTTAACACAGACTTCCACAGGCTGGGACACACCCAACTAAGTTAGATGAATGCTTTTGCCAGCCACTCACACACCAACAATAGAGAGGCTCCAGACAATTCCCCACAGCTCTCCAGCCTAGGATGCCAGAGCTGTATCGTCTTGCTCTGGTCAGAAGCCTGACCAGCATAAGTTTATGACCCAGTCCGCCCCTCCCTCAATGTGGAGAGGATATGCACCAGGTTTTTTTCCTGAGCAGATTCCCAGGTACGTCAGCCAGAACACACTGCTTTAGGTAAAATATAAAACAGATTTATTAACTACAGAAAAATAGATTGTAAGTGATTATAAGTAGTAAGCGTACAGATCAAAATTGATTACCTAAGAAATAAAAGTAAAATCACAATCTGAGTTCTATAAACTAGACAGGATTTGAATCAAGCAGTGTCTCACCCTGATAGTATAGTTCCTTCGACACAAGTTGGGATTCTCCTTTCCAGCCTGGGACCATCCCCCCCAGTTCAGTCTTTGTCCTCCAGATGTGTTTACAGGTGTGGAGTTGTGGGGGGAGTGAAGCCAAATGATGATGCCACTTCCCCTCCTTTATAGGTTTCTCCAACTTGCTGGAAAGATCTTTTGTTATGACATGAGTCAAACAGTGTCAATTGTCTACATGATCCCTCTGAGAAGCCTTCATGTGTACAGATCCTGTGGTAGTCCTTGGTAGTGTGGATTCCCTTTAATGGGCCATCCATGCTGTCTGGCTGCTCCAGTTGTTTTACCTGAAAGGTTGGTTGTGGGAGTTCCCAACCTCACAACATATTTCAGTAACACACATGTAGCAAAACGTCATAACTTCACATACAATGATAGCACATACAATCCAACAGGATATTAATGTTCAGCAGCTCAAGACTTCTAAAATGATACCTCACAAGGCATACTTTGTACAAAACCGATCATAATTATATCACCATGGTGAATGTGGGGGTGCCAGGGTGCTGCTTTGAGGCACAGAGTGTCACAAAAGTAATAACTTTATCACAGCTATGTCAGTTATAACAGGGGTTCTCAACCTTTTTCTTTCTGACCCCCTCCCAACATGCTATAAAAACTCCACAGACCACCTGTGCCACAACAACTGGTTTTCTGCATATAAAAGCCAGGGCCAGCGTTAGGGGGTAGCAAGCAGGGAAATTGCCCAGAGCCCCACACCAGTGGGGCTTCAGCTTTCTGCCCTGGGCCCCAGGAAGTTTAACTCTGGCTTCTGCTTGGTGGATCTCCTGAAACCTGCTTGCACCCCCCTGGTTGAGAACCACTGAGTTATAATAAGACTGATCTGTGTTATAGACCCAGATGGTAGACCAGCCTATCATTAAGGTTGCCCGGCACTTCCCATTACAAGACCCTGTTTGCAGTTGCTTATATCTTTGCCAAATTTTAACCATTTGGGTTCAAATTTTCCATGCCCTGCCTGAGGCTGAATTGTTTTCAGAAAAATTAGAACAAAATGGTTCAGCTGTTTCCAAGGGAGAAGCTAGTGAAAAATACATTGTTTTGCCCATGTGTAAAAATTCTGGCAACATTTTCTTTGAGAAATTCTAGTGCTCTCAGGCTTTGGAGCAGGGACTTGAACTTTGGCTGAGGGAGGCGCTTGTGTCCGAGACATGCCTTTTTCTGTGCCCGTGTAAATCTCACCAAACTTGGCTGATATTAGCAATTTTCAAAATAAATCTTTTTAAAAATGTGAATATTATTAAATAAGTGGTGTTCCTCTGCCCTGCTAAGTAATGTACTTGGCAAAAAGATATTATTTCAGGTTTGGAGTGAGCTGGTAGTGCAGTTAAAGCTCTTCTGTGGTTCAATATCCACTTAGTATTGGATTTTCTGACCATGATTTAAAGGCAATTACTGTCGCCTTCGAACATGATGAAATCTGAATAATACGTTCTCTATGATGATATTTCCAAAAGTATACGCCAATAATAATTGAGCATTGATTTCATAGTGACTTTTACTAGTAAAGGGTAATAATTGATACATAAGGGCATTGCTGAAAATTAAAGTATATTGGTCACTTTTGTTTCTCGGTGTGCAATCTACAGTAAAACTTAAACCTGAATCTTTTGAGAGCGTATTCCAAGATAACTCTCCAAGCATGTAACTGCACAGCTAACCTGAAAGCTGTTGAGCTGATTCGTCATGTTATTCTCTAGGTTCATGGGCTCAAATTCTGTTTTCAGGAGTCTTGCGCATGCATTTGAGGACAGAATTTGACTTGTGGTATGTGAGTTACATACACATGCATTTCTCAGTCTCCTAAACTGATGTTATCATTGTGAAGTATTTCGAAAGTCACGTATCTGCACATCATGGGATAATGTGAGATAATGTTCCCATATATAGTAGTATATGGAGTGTGGTACCCCCTTGCACTTTTGGTGGCCCCGTCAGAATATAAGGCCTCATTTCTTTAAAATAAGTTTTTACCTTTATGGTTGTGAAGAGCACATACCAGATATGAACCAGTGCACTGCAGTCTTTCTGGATCAAATTTGCTCTCTTAGACAAGTGCAAATCCAGAGAAACCCTTTGAAGTCTACATAGAGCAGAATTAGGCCCACTGACTCAGCAGATTGATAGAAATAGGAACTCCGAGAGACATGAACTAGCCTATTCATCACAGTGATGAGTTAACTCTGAAACATATTGATGGCAATTTAAAAATCAACATCAACCATTACACAGATGATCATTTTACCAAAACATCTGGTACAGTAGTGTGAGTTTAATGCCATCACTATTTTTCCCAATCTAAGCTCTGGCCATCAATCCTATGCATTAAATTAAGTGATGTTTATCAGACCCAATATTCCTTCTCTCAGACAAGCTGTTGTTACACAATGAAGGTAATGAACCATTCTTTAAAAACGATTGTCTCCAGCTTTGGTAGCATGTTTCAGATCTTCAAATGTTCTTTATTTGATCATCTCAGGATCTGATACTTAGACACATTCTGGAATATTGATGACATCTCGTAGAACCCGTAGGCTACAAGCAAAATGACAAATCCACTTTATAATACTGTGGGTAGAGAAACTTTTTTTAAAATTAATGAACTGTAAAAGCTTTTTCCCTGACAAGATCTGAATTCAGGGTTCTGTGTTTCACCTATCACAGTTGACACCCACATTTATTTCTTTTTACATTTTCTAATGTTTTGGGGGGTTGAGGTGATTACTGTATGGTTAGATGTTTCACGGTGAGGCGCATTAATGGACTGATTAAATCATGAATAGCAAAATCAGAGCAGGAAGCCACTTTCCTTACACAATATTAGTTATTAGTAATGATGATGATGATAATAATACTAGGGGGACGAATACAGACATGGTGTGAGCATGTCCAGCACCATTTATGTAAATGCAAATGCACCTCTTTATGCCATGTGTGAATTTTTCCCAGAACCTTGACCCTGAGTCTTGAGCAGATAAGTTATGTAAGAACCATCTGCAATTATTTAAGCTTTAATTTGTAAATGTTAAGCCTACACATAAAACTCCAGATTCTTATTTTAATTACATCTGTGTGACAGTGTAAAATTGTCATTATGCTATTGAAATCAATGGGATTGGTTACTGGTGAACTCAGCACGAAGGTTTGATAATGCACAAGCAGTTTGGCTTGTAAATCTCTGGTCTCACAGGGATTTTTATTTTAAAAAGGAACCTGACACCATTTCAGATTTTCTGGTAATATTTCTGGCATTTTAACCATATTTATAAACCTGGCCATAGCCAAACAGAATAAATAAGTCACTGTCCATTTCCTGTCGGATCTTTTCTGGACTGTGCCTCATTAGTACCTGACAGATACAGAATAGCAGTCATTACCTTCCAATCTGCCTTTTTTCCTGATAACAAGAAGCATGTTTTTCAATCAAAGGCCATAACAGGTGTAAAAACAGTAAATGGCCTAAAGAATTGTGTTTAATGCATTTTTAATTCTGTCAGTGACCTGAATTTTATTATGTGAGAACTAGGTATGTGATGGATTCCTGTTTGAACACAGATCTACTCAAATTGAAGCTATTTGGACTTGTCCATTCAGGATCCTACTAATATATAAATATGGGTAATAAATCAGTGCCTGATCTTACAACCCTTTCTGCTAGAAGCAGCCCTAGAAGTTAATGTCAATACTTGCATAAGAAAAGGCTGCAGTATTGGGCTTCAAGGAGCAAATTTTGCTCTGTTACCCAGATGAAGTCAATGGGATTACTCTGAGTTTACCCCATTGCACCAAAGAGAAGAATTTAGTCCTATGTCTTTAATCCCTCTCTATATATATCTATATATACAGCAAAAAATCATAGCAATAAGGTGAAGCCATATAAGAGAAATATCAATAATTAAATCATAGAAAAAAAGGCAGCCCAATATATTATTCTTTCGGGGGAAGACACTTCCATTATCCCTTTAGCACCCTACTACCTCTCAGTTTTGAAGCTGGTGAAATGTTTTTATTAGGGAATTAGTTTAGGGCTTTTATCATCACTCCACTGGTTATCGGGACCCCTTAGGGCTCTTTTTGATAAAGGAGCTGCTGTAGCATCCCCTTTGCCCAACCCTGCCCTACAGAGTTTTTGCAATGGGTTAGGAGGTGCAGTGACTTCTCTGACAGCTGGCTGAAGTTTATCTACGCCCAGCTCAAAGCACTTGTGCTATCAAGCCCTGTCCTTTGGTTCACTTCATTTTCCTTTCCCACGTGGCAGTGTTTTCAGTGCTGTGGACTTCTGCCAATATTACATTTGTGTAGATTGTTTGTGTACACGTCTTTTGTGCTGCCTTTTGTCCTTTATTCATTTCCCCTCCCAAGACCCTCCCTCAATTGTCTTTGAAGGTCTCCAAGTTCCTAGGACATTACCTGTTTGCCTCCAACTCTCTCTTGGTCTTGCGCCAAGAACTGCTCAGCAAGGCCAGAGAATCTAGCCTATTACTTATATCCTTATATCAGACTTAAATGATACCTACAAATAAAGGCAAGGCAAATTTAAATTGAATAGATAGAGGTAAATCCCACCTCAAAACGCTTTTTTTCTAACACTGCTAATCTCTGCTGCCTGCCCCACCCTATTGCCACTAGCTTTACAAAGCTTTTTCTCAGTTTACAAATGTCACACACTATGCAGGGGCGGAGTGAGTAGCACTGAGCAGGAACAGCTTTAATGAGTACTAACAGAGTGTATGGTGGCTTCCTACCTGAACAGGGTAAAAATTACAGCGCCCTCCCTATGCTAAAACTCAGACATGCAAAATATAAAACATAAAACAAGGGCCCCATCCTGCTCTATTTACTCACGTGGTCTCTTTGCAGTCTAGGGGACAGAGCCTCAGCCAACGCCCCAGTTAGGGTGACCAGACAGCAAGTGTGAAAAATCAGGACAGGGAGTGGGGGGTAATAGGAGCCTATATAAGAAAAAGTCCCAAAAATTGGGACTGTCCCTATAAAATCGGGACATCTGGTCACCCAAGCCCCAGGTTAAATTAAGAGAGATGCGCTCAGATTTTCAAAACAGCTCAGCATCTGCAATCCGGGCCAGATTTTCGAAAGAGCCCAGCTCCAATTTAGGCATCAAAACCTGTGGTCAGGTTTTCCAATGCACTCAGAGCATGCTGGGTGTTGGGCTCTTTTGAGAATCTGGCCAGTGGAGACAAAATGATTGCAGCTGGATGCTAAGCCGTTTTGAAAACCTGGCCCTGACTGTCAGTGCAGAGCACTTGAAAACCTGGCCGGAGCTTTTTTGAAAATCTGGACCCAAATGTTTTTCAGGTGTTTAGGGAGGCCACCCAAATGTTATTAATTTCTTACTTAATATTTTCTCTTTAGACTGCAAACTATTTGGGACAAGGCCTGTCTCTCTGTCATGTTTGTACAGTAGCACAATAGGGTCTTGATCCATGACTGGACTCTTAGGCATTACAGTAATGCAAATAATAAAGACAATAATAAATAAATATGTGTTACTTTTCCACTCTACATCACGCCCCTCATTGGTACTTGCATATTTGGTGCTTCTTTAGGAGCTCAGTGCTGGGTGTGGTACGGGGACTTGAATATCGTCTGCAGTGCTGCAATGCAAAAGATCTGCAACACTTCAGGATGTGCTTCCCAAAAGCATCTAAGAGAGTCAGGCATCCAGCTTCCATTGAAATCAATGGGTGTTAGGCTACCTCCCATTGCATCCCATGGATCCCAGTTCTGTATGGCATCCGGCTACATCACTGTCCAACAGGGCTTGAGGGACAGGTCAACATGTGTTAAGGAAGGAGCTGAGATGAGGCCGTTGCATCTGCCACTATTCAGACCTATTGGCCCTTGCTTCCTGCATAGCCAGGGTACAGCAACAGTGTGCCATAGTAGTAGCCATGGAGCAGCAATGCTGCCATCCCATGGCAGGGGCCAGAGGATTCCTTCCCTTCTCCCACCCGACTTCACTCTGCACCTGCCACCTAAGGCCCCAGTGCCATTCCAGGCCACGCAGGCTAAATGTGGAAGGGAGCCATTATATGCAAACAAATTTGGCCCATTGTATGTAATGTACATTACAGGATGTATCAATAAGCTCATGGACTGATTCCCAGTGTGCTGAAGCTGATATGGTACGTGCACACTTATGTGGTTACCATAGTAAACAGAGACAAGGATTGGTAGACTCCTGTTCATTTGTTGTTGGGCTAGTAACAACGAGAAGTGGCTTATGTCATGAATGTCAGCAAACCATAGCATCGTGGCACTCTAAAACTTATCTATTAGGAAAGGGACATGATTGTTTACTTTGACTTTTCCCCTCCACCTGCTATCATGGAGTGGGTTGCAGAATTCAAGCATGGCCTGAGGGTTTGAACATGAACCTGCGTCCTCCCACCCTGCTGTATCGGCCCTGAAGAAATGCTCAGCTGTGCAGAATCCATTTTGCGGGAAAACAAACAGCAGTGATTGTGACTGCAATGCAAATGAGTCTGAGTCTTGATTCCATGGACAAAGATTGTGGCTTTAGGAGGAACCCCAGCTGCAAAAGGCAGCACTGTCAAGACCACAGAGAGATGAATTCATGCACTTATAATGCATTAATCTAGAAAAATTATCATAAATTTGACTGGAGTTAATTGACTGTCGTCTCTGGCTTCCTGAAAATAAGCAAGTGTGCAAACAGTGGACAAATGTACTATTAATTATTCATTATGAATATTTAATCTGATGGCAGTTCAATGGCCTAGGTAAAATGGTGGTCGCTATCCATTCCCCAGCAGATAGATTCCCATGTTATAAAAACCCTATCACAATCACAACTGGCTCCCTTGTAGTCAACATCAGGAAAGAGGCCAGGCAGTGAATAGGTAAAGAGACTGAACTATCCTCTGCCCCCTGCACATGACCTCTCCAGAACAAAGCTGAGACATAATGGAGAGCTAAAATCATGGCAACCATCTCATAGCAACATAGGACTTGCACTGCTGGATCAGATCATTGGACCATCTAGCCCAGAATCCTGTCTTTGTCAATGGTCAGTAGAAGACAAGTCAGAAGAAGATGCAAGAACCCTGCAGTAGGCAGTTATTGAAGGATCTGCATTTGGGGAAAGTTTCTTCTTAACCCCTGTTGTTTAGAGTTGGCTCGTGCCCTGAAGCATGAGGGTTTTACATCCCTTCCATCCCTTTACATCTCTTGTGGTTTTTTATCTTTAATATTATCACTAGATATTGTTGTTATCCCTATAAATGTTCAGTCCTTTTTCTGAATCATGCTAAGCCCTTGGCTCCAGTGATAACACAGTGGAGAATCAGGCTCAGCGTCTCTTATTGCTCCATAACGGAGTGCCTTTAGATGCTTTTGCAGCCATATCACCAAGGGTGATTTCATTATATTTCAAATGCTTTCATTAGATTTCAGAACATGGGTGGTGTTGGCCCTTATAAGTGTTTGGATGGGAGACTTTTGAAAATCCAAGATCCTATACAAAATGCTGTTGATGATTCATTAGGTGCCAATATTCTCTCGGTGGCCAAGTGATAATTCACTTTTCGCACTGCTCCAAGCAGCAACAGCAAAAACAAAAGTTTTTACCATCTAACATAGCCAGTTAGTTACCACCTTGATCACTTTAACTATCTGTTGTCCCCCTCATTCCTACCCTTTGTCTCTTGCTCTGTCAGGCCGTAAGCTCTTTGAGGGGCAACACCAGAAGGTTTTTATAGGTGCCTAAGTCCCATTTTTAGGTACCACTATGATCCTAAAACTCCTGCACACCTCCTGCCTACCCCTGTAGGCACCTAAACTCACTCAGTGCCTACATTTTTTCCTCTGGGCATGTGCACTGCAGCCTTACTCTAGGTGCCTGGGCGCACATCTTCTGCCTGAGCACGTGCACTTCTGCCTCGTGATAGGAATCCAGGCGCCTATCTCCTGCTAAGCCTCAGAGCGATTCACAAACCAGGTAAAATAGGCAACAGGATGCCTAAATCACAGGAAGGGCCCAATCCAGTAGGCAGCCTCTGAGCATGGCTATCAGATGAAGTCTCTCAGGCAAGTTCATACAAAGCAGCTGGGAGGGCAGACTTGAACCAGGATCTTTCATATTCTGGATAAGTACCCTATCAAGGCTAGACATCATGAGGTACAGCTGCATTACCCGCCCTGTTATCTGTTTGCGGCCCTGCATGTGACTCAGGTGACCAAACACTTGTCTTCCCCTGGTCCATGGCTTGCTAGCAGAGCTTGGTGCCTACCTGCAGCTCAGTCTTAGGCAACTATATCCAAGAGAAGGGCAAGGCTTCCGCCCACATTGGTCAGCATAGGCGGTGCATGAATCTTCCATTTAGGAGGCTTAAATGCAAGCACTGGAAGTGCCTTAGAAGTGGGGGGACACTGGTGCCCAGACCATGGTCCCGCACCCTGAGGCTCCATCCCCACTCCACCTCCTTCCCCAAGGCCCGCCTGCAAGCTGCTAACTTCTCTCTGCCTCTTCCACCGAGGCCCACCGGCCCACCTGCTCCTTTCTGTGGTGGAGAGGAGCAAGTGGCGAGAGGAGGGCACCCAGGGGGAAGAGGCCGAGCAGGGGTGGGGCCTTGTGGCGGACCATGGGCAGGCCCATGGTCCAGACGCCGGTGCCCCCCACCCCCACTTCTAGGGAGCTTTGCTTCTGCAGCTCCAAAGGCAGCAGGCTGATGCACCTCCAAAGTGAGGTGACCCACACCGCATCCACAATATTTGCCCTCCTGCATGATCAACCTTTTTTGGGAAGGCTTAGCCTCCCCCAAGCCTCTGATACGCGCCGCCCATTACTCCTGGGGGATTTCTGCACCACTGCGCATGCACAGAATTTATGTCCCCCGCAGATTTCTTTGCTTCCCTGCAGAAAAATGACTGAAGGGGAAACAAAGGGAAGCCACAAACCAGCAGTATGTTTTGGGTGCCCAGGGTAGCCAGCAGAGAGGTAAATCACTGTGGGGCAGGGGGCGGGACTGGGGAAGACCAAGCTGGTGGTTCCTACCCCGCGCTGGGCTCAGCTGCCAGTCCTGACTGGGCTGGGGAGGATGGGATTTCCTCTTCCTCTGCACAGCATCTGGGCCTGGATCAAACCCACCACAGAATTTCTCCCCCCGCTGCAGAAAACTCTGCAAACTCCCCCTGCTTCCTGCACCCATCGCTCCTCAGCTACAGAGGGAGGGATCCCTGTACAGGGAGCTGCCCCCTCATGCATCCAGACCCTCCCACAGAACCCATCCCCTGATGAGCCCCACTCCCCCTGCACCTGGACCACCCCAATGAGCCACCCACACGCCACACCCGGATCCCCACCCCACGAAGCCCCAACCAGCTGTACCTGTATCCCTGCCCCACTCCCCCGCATCTGGACCCCACAGCCAGACCCCCTTGCCAAGCTCTATCCCCTCCACACCCAGACCCCTCTGCTGAGCCCCAACTACCTTCACCTGGAGCCCCCTGCAGAGTCCCATTACCGTTGCACCCAGAATCCCCCAACAAACCCGTGCATCCAGATCTCCCCCGCACCCGGATCCTCCACTGAGCTGCCCGCACCCAGGTTGCCCCACACAGAACCCTTTCAACCCACACCTGGATCCCCCCAAACTAAGCCCCTCCACACTTGAATCCTGCCTTGCTGAGCCTGCCTGCCCACACCTGGTGCTCCTGGCACGGAGGGGCAGGGCCCTGGGATGTTTCTAGGGCAAACCAAGCCCCTGCACTGTGTCAGGTTGGGTGCAGCCTCACCACTGAGTCCATGTCCCAGAGTGGGAGCTGCACAATAATCTCCCATCTCTGTGCAGCCAGTGGCCTGTACTCCCCAAAGCCATGTTGGAGCCTCCACATTTATCTGACAAATAAAATTTGCAGAATTTTACAATATTGTACACAGAATTTTTAATTTTTTGGTGCAGAATGCCCTCAGGAGTAGCCCATGCTGGTCAGCATCTCTCACTGGCTATCTTAGGTGGTTCCCCATCTAGCATTATGGCCTAAGGTGCCTATCTCTCCCCATTCCTTGTTTTGGAGCCTGTACACCTAACTCAGGCTTTGTGGATCTTAGTGTTATTCCTATGATTTTCTAGGCACCTAAACATTAGGTGCTGTGACACTGAGCATTGTAAGTCCCTTTCTGGATCCCACCTGTTGTGAGATAGAAACTGTGCCTTCTTTTATTTCTGGAGTGGCGAGGACAATTGTGGATGCCAGTGCTTCCAAAAACAAATAATACAGTTAGTCTAATGAACTTTGAACCCTCAGCACACAGCCACAAACAGGCCGAATACATTTTTGAAGTGAAGAATCAGCATAATTGTAAGGGGAGAGGAAGGCAGCATTGGGATGGTTTTGGGTGGTGGTCATGGGGTTTTGGAAGTGTGGGGGAGGATTGACGCTAAAGAGGCTGGGCTTATTAATGAATTTATGAATGTGAGAAATAAATATCCATATCTGAAATACCCATAGATCCCTTCACTTTGCACTTAAAACACTTTTTTAAAGCTAGACTGCAGCCACAGTTGCATGGCCTCCCCAGATCTTGGGTTCCAATGCGTAGGGTGTACGTAGATGCCGCAGGCATGCTACTCCTTCCATTGAACAGGTGAGCGTAGAAAGGCAGGGAGTGGGATAAGCCTTGGCCCTGGTAACCTTACTCCAGATTTGAAGTAAATTACTGCATTTCTTTACAGGGCACAATTTACTGCCCTGCATTATGCTGTCTCAGCTCTTCTAGCCAACTCACAGAAGGGAGTAGTAGTCCCATGGAACTGGTGTCTGAAATGGTTCTCTATTCAATGGCTAGCAAACAGGAGCAGCTAACAGGGGAGTTTTCCATGTAAAAGACTATGTGATCCTTGGGGGGTGAGTTTGTTGTCCTTAAGTTTGTTTGTTGTATGCTTGCTGCTTTACAGAAACATATAGTGTGGTCTGTTTGTTTGGAGGGCCATGTGCTGATCCAAGCAGCTTGCTAGGCAAGGCTGAGCACTTCTTAATGAGGCTTTGATCCCTAAGCCCTTTAGCACCCATTAACCCTGAGCCAGGGGACAGGGCTACTCAGGGAGAATAGGGGCTTAAAAAGCCAGCTCCTGAGTTACCAGAGGAGCTAATGAACAGGAGGGAGTTCTCCAGGTAGAGAAGAAGGTAACCAGTTCTTCAGGGGGCCTATAACGCAGGAACCCCTTGGTCGAATGATCCCAAATTTGGATCATTAATGCTACCCCATGCCTCTATAAGGGACACCAAATTTCAAAGCAATCTGATTAACCATTTGGATTTCAGAGCACTTACAAGAGCCAAGTTTTATATATATAAAATGATGGGAATAGAAACCTTTTTGCTGTTTTTTCATGAGATGTAAAAATGTGTATATTGTTTTCAATTTGGGTACCCAAGGATTTAATGGGTGCCATGCATTACCTTGTGTAAAACTTGACACATTGAGATCATTTTGAGCTGCGTCACATCATAAGAACGGCCATACTGGGTCACACCAAAGGTCCATCTAGCCCAGCATCCTGTCTTCCAATAGTAGCCAATGCCAGGTGCGCCAGAGGGAATGAACAGAACAGGTTATCATCAAGTGATCCATCCCGTCTCCCATTCCCAGCTTCTGGCAAACAGAGGGTAGGGACACCATCCCTACCCATCCTGGCTAATAGCCATCAATGGATCCATCCTCAATGAACTTATCTAGTTCTTTTTTGAACCCTGTTATAGTCTTGGCCTTCACAATATCCTCTGGCAAATGGTTCCACAGACTGACTGTGAGTTGTGTGAAAAAATACTTCCTTTTGTTTGTTTTAAACCTGCTGCCTATTAATTTCATTTGGCGACCCCTAGTTCTTATGTTATGAGAAGGAATAAATAACACTTCCTTCTTTACTTTCTCCACACCAGTCATGATTTCATAAACCTCTATCATATCCCCCCTTAGTCGTCTCTTTTCCAAGCTGAAAAGTCCCAGTTTTATTAATCTCTCCTCATACGGAAGCTGTACCGTTCCATACCCCTAATAATTTTTGTTGTCTTTTTCTGAACCTTTTCTAATTCCACTATATCTTTTTTGAGATGGGGCAACCACATCTGCACACAGTATTCAAGATGTGAGCATACCATGGATTTATATAGAGGCAATATTATATTTTCTCTCTTATTATCTATCCCTTTCTTAATGATTCCCAACCTTCTGTTCACTTTTTTGACTGCTGCTGCACATAGTTCTCTGAAAACATCCACACAATCTACGACTCCAAGATCTCTTTCTTGAGTGGTAACAGCTAATTTAGACCCCATTATTTTATATGTATAGTTGGGATTATGTTTTCCAATGTGCATTACTTTGCATTTATCAGCATTGAATTTCATCTGCCCAGTCATCCAGTTTTGTGAGATTCTTTTGTAGCTCTTCGCAGTCTGCCTGGGACTTAACTAGTTTGATTTTTAGCTCTAGGCAAAAAAATAAACTATCTAGAAACATTTTTGAAAAATGGCTTTTTTGGGGCAGAGGGGGGTTTAAATCTCCTAAACTCCTGGCTCAAATGACTCCATATCTGCATCTTTAACCTTACCCTGCACCCTCCTGAGGCACACCAATTTTCAAATTACTAAGCACATCAATTTAAAGGTCAAATCTAAGTCCTCTCAAACAGAGGTCTTGATGCTATCTGAATTATAGCAGTGCTGGTGGGTTGCTATAATGCAGGAAGTGGAAGGGGAGAGTGGTTTACATCACTGAGAGAGCATGTTTATAGACTCATAGTAGTTAAGAGTGAAAAAACAATAATTGTTATCTAACAATTCAGACTCCAACAAGTACAGAACTTATTCACAGAAAACAAGTGTTATATAAGAGATACATATTCATTATTATTAATTATTATTATTTTAAAGAGACGCGGTAACCTAAATATGGCTCCAAAGTAAATGCTATAAAACAAACTTTTAAAAAATCTAAAACCAAGATAAATATATACACAACTTTTAAAAGGTGTCCAATGGAAACAATGGGTTTCTTAAACATTGCTTTGCAATGCTTCAAGCCCAAACTTTGGAGTACTACATATATGACAGTGAAACTAATTATAAATAAATTGAAATTGTCCTTAGTCGTTTTCATAGTCAAACAAAGAAAAAAGCACAAAGTAAACAAAGTGCATCAGCAGTGACCAGACCATTAGATTGGTCAAATACACATTGATTTTTGGTGGTGAAAGAATTTGATAAGGAACATAAATACACATGCTGTGGATAGTTCTTTGAAAACTTCAGCTCAGGACACAGCATTAGTCAAAAAGTCTAACAGAATGTTAGCAACTACTAGGAAAGGGATAGAAAATAAGACAGAAAATATCATAATGCCACTATATAAATACATGGTATGCCCACACCTGTGTCCCGTTCTGGTTGCCTCATCTCAAAAAGGATATACTGTAGTGGAACTGGAAAAGTTTCAGAGAAAGGCAGAAAAAAAAAAATCAAGGGTATGGAATGGTTTCCATATGAGGAGAGAGTGAAAAGATTAGCATTGTTCAACTTAGAAAAGAGACAGATATGATTTAAATCTATAAAATAATGAACAGTGTGGAAAAAGTGACTAGAGAAGTGTTATTTACACTTTTTCACAATACAGAACCAGGAGTCACCCAATGAAATTAATAGGCAGAAGGTTTAAAACAAACATAAGGAAGTACTTTTTCACACAACACACAAATAATGTGTGGAACCCATTGCCATGGGATGTTGTGATGGCCAAAAATAAAACTGGGTTTAAAAATGAACTAGATATGTTCATGGAGGATCGGTCCATCAACCGACGGCTATGGGTGACCTGAGCCTGTGACTGTCAGAAGCTGGGAGGGGAAGACAGTGATGGATCCAGGGCTGGCGCTATCACTAGGTGACCCTATGCAGTCACCTAGGGCGCCAGGATTTGGGGGGCAGCCGCTGAGCTTGGAGCCGGAAGGCAGCCGCGGCGAGCCACCCCCTGCCTCCCTGCTCAGTCGCTGGGCGTGGAGCCAGGAGGCAGCTGCGGTGAGCCGCCCCCTGCCGCCCGGCTCCACGCTCAGCTGCCGTTAGCGGGTGTGTGGGGAGCTGCCACGGCCCAAGGGCTGAGCTGCCGCAAGCGGGATGGGAGCTGCCTGCCGCAGGCGGGGGAGCTGGTTGGGGGGGGGCGGGGTGCAGGGCTGGTGCAAGGAAGTTTCGCCTAGAGCACAAAACTTCCTTGCACCAGCCCTGGGTGGATCACTGTAAAACTGCCCTGTTCTGTACAGGCCACCTGAAGCACCTGGCATTGGCCGCTGTTGGACACAGGATACTGGGCTAGATGGACCATTGCTCTTACCCAGTATGGGCATTTTGATGCTTTATTTACAATTTATGGTTTCAAGATTGATACTACTCCTTGCTTTAAACTAATGCCGCACACAACAGGGAATTGTTAGGTATTTAGGGCTGCTCCTGATCAGGGCTGGCTCCAGGCACCAGCCAACCAAGCGTGTGCTTGGGCCGGCACCTGGAGGGGGGCAGCGCTGAGGTTTTTTTTTTTTTTTTGTAAACACTCTTCCCAGCTAGGGCAGCGGGCGCGCCCTGCTCCCCGCCCCGGCTCGGGCAGCGGAGCTGCGGGCCCCCGGCCGGGGCAGCGGGGAAGCCGCGCTCCCAGCCGGCCCCCCCCCGGCCGGGGCGGCAGCGGGGATGCTGCCGGCACCCCGGCCGGGGCAGCAGCGGGGAGCGGCATTGCCCCGGCCGGGGACCGGGGCCGTGGGGAAGCCGTCCTCCCAGCCGGCGCCCCGGCCGGGGCGGCAGTGGGGATGCCGCACTCCCCGCCGGCGCCCGGAAGCTGGGGAGCGCGGCATCGCCCCGGCTGGGGGAGCGGGGCGGTAGGCATGCCGCGCTCCCCGCCTGCGCCCCGGCCAGGGCAGCGGGAATGCTGCCCTCCCCACCGGCGCTCCGGCCGGGAAGCAGGGAGCGCGGCATCGCCTCGGCCGGCAGCGGGGCAGCAGGCATGCTGCGCTCCCCGCCGGGGGAGCAGGGCAGCGGGCATGCCACCTTCCCCGCCGGCGCCCGGCCTGAGAGGGGCCTCCGGTGGCTTTTTTGCCTGGGGCAGCAAAAAAGCCAGAGCCGGCCCTGCTCCTGATCCCACTGGAGACGGTGAGATTTTGGCCACCGCCACCAAAGGCAGCAGGATTAGGCTCTAAATGCACAATGAGACCAGGTCGGGGGTTACTTACTGCCCTGAGCAGTCTCCAGGTCGCTCCGGAGAGCGTTTCAGCGCCGCCTGCGCACCCAGGGCGGGCAAGAGGAGGCGACTGCCTTGGGCTGCAAACGCTTAGGGAGCAGCAATACGTGCAGCGACAGTTCACCACGGGAGTGGCCATGGGCTGTTCCCCCACACCCCCGAGAGCCACGTAGTTACAGGAACAGGAGTTTGTCGTGGCGAGAGCCGGGCTCCAGGTGTGCACTGGAGGGAAAGCCCTGACCCGCCGTCTGTGCTCTGCTCGTGAGATCCGCGCTCGCTCGCTCGCTCGCCCTCCCCCCCCGTCCTTCCCTTCCCAGGCTAGGAAATCCTCTGCCACCTTTTCCCGGAGCCTCGCTGGGCTGGGGAGCCCGGCTCCCGGCCGGGGCTGAGGATTCGGCCTCCTGGCGGCAGCAGCGACACCTCCCGCCGCCCAGCTGCACCGCCGGGACCTGCCCGCTGGGAAGCCGGCAAGGGGGAGGAGGCAGCGGCACAACCTGACGTGTCTCCGTCATGGAGCTTAGCGTGATTCATCAGCAGCAGCGGCAGCAGCGCGCCCGGGGCAGGATGCTGCGCACCGGCCCCGCTTAGAGCCGGGCAAGGGGCGAACCCCGCTCTCTGCCCTGCCGTCCGCAGCTGCGTCTCCTTGCCGCGGGGTGCAGGGTCCCTGCGGGAGCCAAGATGGAAGAAAGCCTGAGGAAGCTGCAGAAGGAGGCGTCGGGGAACAAGCACAAAGCGATCAAGGAGAGCTGCGGCTGGGCCATTGGTAAGGAAGCGGGCACCTGCCCCCTGGCGCTTTCTCCCAGGGCATGCCCCAGCCCCCCGCGCCAGAGAGCAGACAGCCCCCCCGCTTTGCCCGGCTCCCATTATGGGCAGCTGTGGCGCCGACTGCGTGGGTGCTCCGGGGCTGGAGCACCCACGGGGGAAAATTGGTGGGTGCTCAGCACCCACCGGCAGCTCCCCGCCCGCCCTGGGACCCGCGGCCAGCTCCCCGCCAACCCGGGGGCCCGCCCCCATCTTACCTTAGCACCGGGAGACGTTGCCGGGACCCGCCCCCGACGCTGGGCGACGTTGCGGCGGGGGCCCCCCGCAACGTCACCCGGCGGTGGTGCTCCCCGTTGTGCACGCGCCGTGCCTGGGGGATCTCTGCCACTTGGATCCTTTCCCCCGTTGATTTAAAGGCACCCCTAAGCCATACCTGTGCTAGAGTATTTTTAACTCCCCCCCCTTTTTTTTGGAGGCTCTAATGCCCACATTGCTATCGATTTGTTGGCCTTCAGCGTGAGCTCCAATCGTTCAGGAAAACCGAGCTGTTTGCGATGTTTCCTTTTCCAGCCAGGGCGCAGACAGGCTTAAGTAGGATGGCTTTTAATGATATCTTTTTCGAGCTGCATATATGACTCAGTGGTTCACCACTGCTGGAAGGCTGATGTGAGCCCACTGCAGGCAGTTTCCTTGCACTTGTAGCACCACTGGTTTTATTGAAATATGTTAATTGCATTTGCCCTAGTTGCCAGGTAAGCACGTTCTTTTGTCAGGCTCACATTGTAAAACTTCAGAAGGGAATGACCCAAAGAGTGCCTGGTTGACACAACACTGGGGAGCTGACGTGGTCCAACACCGACTGGGCATAGACTCTGTAGGGTTAGCTATTAACATATGAAAGGGTGTTACTACTGCTAATGAAATTTGAAAAGGAGGGATAATGACCTAATGAGGACAGCTGTTGAGGTTGCAGTACTTCTGGGTAGAGGAATCACTTATCTCTCACAGGTGTCAAGCTAATGTCCCTTTTGTAAAAAAAAATGCTTTTGATTTTACTATTTTCAGTGCATCATCATCTCATATTCAGGTGCATTCTAATTGCTGTGAATCATATGATATGTTAAAACTAGAGAGACTGAAAAATGAATAAACTTATGTTTCATTGGCAGGTAACTTATTGTTATCCCTCAAATGTATATGCTGTGATTCAATCATCTGATGTCATTTTAAAAAGTACAGGTTACCCTGTGTGGCCAAACCGTGCTTTGCTAAAGCCCAGTGATTTCAGAGGAAATCTATATTTTCATATTGGTGCATAGACACTACTGTGATTGGCACAGTATAAACATGTGTAGAAATAGCTATTCATTTGTTTTTCACTTGATATGTAGTTTTTTTTTCCCTTCCCAGACTCAAACCACCATAAACCTATTTTATGGATATTTTAGTATTTATATTAAGGGAACTGTGTGTTTGGTGATTACATTGGACTCATTAACACCTTTCTTTGAGAGCAAGCTCTGGTAGACCCTTAAGTTATTTCACTGGAAAGAGAAGTAATATTTTACCATTCAAAAGTGCCAGTGATAGAGATGCTGAGCAAACAAGATGATTGCAGAACCACTGCTTGTTTTAATAACATGCAACCATTCAGTTTAATATAACACTGAATTCTTTAAAAATACGTATCTTCCATACAAGGATAAGGCTGGTTGAGCGGTATACCAAATACAGTACATGGGAAATATTTTCTCTTAGTTCAGTGAGCACATACATAAGTGTCCTTTGATGAATGTGCTTTCTGTTACAATGCAATTCTTTTGTACTATGACTTCTCAACCACTAATTTATGCTAAGAGATCAGTTCTGAGAGAACCTCACTGCACATACCTTGTTGTTAGGCACTCATTTTATTAGGTAGTTGTTTTAGTGAAAATGAACCAAGTGTAATGAGCAGCACACACATTTTCAGAGAGGATGTGACTCAAGAGAAATGGTTCAAGCAACATAAGTCAGTGCTGGGGTTGATCTATACTAGGGCTGTCAAGTGATTAAAAAATTAATTGCGATTAATTGCACAATTAAACAATAATAGAATACCATTTATTTACATATTTTGGGATGTTTTCTACGTTTTCAAATATATTGATTTCAATTACAACACAGAATACAAAGTGTATAGTGCTCACTTTCTGTTTATTTTTGAATACAAACATTTGCACTGAAGAAACAAAAGAAATAGTATATTTCAATTAACTTAATACATGTACTGTAGTGCAATCTGTTTATCATGAAAGTGCAACTTACAAATGTCGAATTATGTACAAAAAAATAACTGCATTCAAAAATAAAGCAATGTAAACTTTACAGCCTATAAGTCCATTCAGTCCTACTTCAGCCAGTTGCTCAGACAAACAAGTTTGGTTACATTTGCAGGAGATAATGGTGCCCGCTTCTTGTTTACAATGTCACCCGAAAGTGAGAACAGGCGTTCGTCATGGCACTGTTGTAACTGGCGTTGCAAGATATTTACGTGCCAGATGCGCTAAAGATTCATATGTCCCTTCATGCTTCAACCACCATTCCAGAGGACATGCATCCATGCTGATGACAGGTTCTGCTTGATAACAATCCAAAGCAGAGCGGACTGATGCATGTTCATTTTCATCATCCGAGTCAGATGCCACCAGCAGAAGGTTGATTTTTTTGTTTGTTTATTTATTTTTTGGTGGTTCGGGTTCTGTCATTTCCGCATCAGAGTGTTGCTCTTTTAAGACTTCTGAAAGCATGCTCCACACCTCGTCCCTCTCAGAGTTTGGACGGCACTTCAGATTCTTAAACCTTAGGTCGAGTGCTGTAGCTATTTTTAGAAATCTCACATTGGTACCTTCTTTGCATTTTGTCAGATCTGCAGTGACCGTGTTCGTAAATCAAACAACATGTGCTGGGTCATCATCCGAGACTGGTATAATGTGAAATATATGGCAGAATGCAGGTAAAACAGCGCAGGGGACATACAGGGTACATAGATGATCATAATGGTCCCTTCTGACCTTAAAGTCTATGAGTTTATGAGTTCTCTCCCAAGGAGTTAAGTCACAAATTTAATTAATGCACTATTTTTTTAACGAACATCATCAG
Source organism: Macrochelys suwanniensis (assembly GCA_033296515.1). NCBI lineage: Eukaryota > Metazoa > Chordata > Testudines > Chelydridae > Macrochelys > Macrochelys suwanniensis. The sequence goes on from CM065777.1 coordinate 99,547,876, forward strand.
CATGGAATCATGTCCTCCAGAATGGTGGCTGAAGCATGAAGGGGCATATGAATGTTTAGCATATCTGGCATGTAAACACCCTGCAATGCCGGCTACAAAAGTGCCATGTAAATGCCTGTTCTCACAAGTGACGTTGTAAATAAGAAGCAGACAGCATTATCTCCCGTAAATGTAAACAAACTTGTTTGTCTTAGCGATTGGCTGAACAAGAAGTAGGACTGAGTGGACTTGTAGGTGCTAAAGTTTTACTTTGTTTTGTTTTTGAGTGCAGTTATGTAACAAAAAAAATCTACATTTGTAAGTTACGCTTTCATGATAGAGATTGCACTACAGTATTTGTATGAGGTGAATTGAAAAATATTATTTTTGTTTATTCTTACAGTGCAAATATTTTGTAATAAAAAATATAAAGTGAGCACTGTACACTTTGTATTCTGTCATAATAGAAATCAATATATTTGAAAATGTAGAAAAACATCCAAAAATATTTGAATAAACAATAGAATACCAATTGAACTTAATATTGCGATTAATCGTGATTACTTTTTTTAATCGCGGTTAATTTTTTTTTTAGTTAATCGCATGAGTTAATGGCGATTAATTGACAGTCCTAATTTGTACATAAACTTGCACCAATGTAACTAAATCAATATCTTAAACCCAGTTTAGTTATTTTGTTGCAAGTCCAGGTGGATGCTGATTTTGGAACAGTGTCCACACACAGACTTGGACTGAAATAATTAAATCATTTGTAATCCACAGCAGCTGCTGTTTTGGTGCAAGTTTTTAGATAGACTACCCTGTTCCAGGGTCCTGTATATGTCATCATGCTGACATCTAGAAGGGTTCCCTACAATGAGAAAAGCACTCAATACCTCACACAGGATCATGCCCAGAGAGAATTTTTTCAAATTATAAATTGTAAGTTAACTGTCAGTGCTATTGATAGGAGTCAGGGTTGGGAACAATAATTCAAAACTGTGGAAATGTGCAGTATCTAGATCCTGAATACATTGTCTCCGTTAAAGTTCTTATTCTTTCCTTTACTCGTATAGAAACTTTGGAATCTTCTGATGCTGCTGCTACCAAGATCCTGCCATATCAGCTGAGGTAAGGAAACATAAATGTCTTGGATCATGTGACGCCATGGGTATTGGCAAAGCCTACAAAAAAGATCATAAATGGACAGAAGTATATTACTGATGTTCAGTGAGAAAGGAAGGCTGGACTGTGGCAAGATGACACTCATGATGGAAGCTTGCTTATTCTCACTGCTCCTTTCAGGCTGATATACTGTCTTGTTAAATATGGATCAGTCAGTGTGTACTGGAAATTAGCAACCATTGGGACAGGCAGTGTGGTCTTAGGGATAGAACAATGGGTTGGGACTCAAGAAACCTAGTGTTGGTTTTGCCACTGGCCTGCTGAGTGACCTTGTGCAAGTCACTGCATCGTTTTGTGCCTCCGTTTCTCCATCTGTAAAAGCAAGGATAAAGATGCTAACTTCCTTTGTAAAGCACCTTGAGATCTCCTGATGAAAAATGCTATATAAGAGCTAAGTATTATTATTTTAGTTATTCAGTCTACCGTATTATAAAGTGGCAGTGAACTCACACTGTTAGCCAAGCAGTAAATTGAAATTGAGAAAAGGGGTATTGTTTCCAAATGGTCACTTTTTAGGTTTGAAATCCCTGGTCTGTCGTTTCAGTTGAAGTTTTAGTTCATAAGTTGCTTTAGGGTTCCTTAGCAAGTCTAAGCTTTTACCTTGTCTACACTAGACTTTTTTTCCTGACAGATCTCACTGCATTGTTATCCCAGGTGCAGTTGCACGGCTGGTAGCGACATCAGGAGTGCTAGGCTAGACAAGGCTTTGGCAGCCGTCAGTACTTTTACTACCACATCATTGAAACTTGCTCAGAACAGGGATAAATAGAATGGTTTTAAAACAGGCAGCAGCAGCCATAGGAGCCTTTCCTGCACTAGCACTGCCAAGTGACTGGAGCCATAGCAGAGGGAGCAGTTTTTTTTTCAGAAAGAAGCCTAGAACAGACCCCCCTTTGTGTGCCATCTTGCACCCTAAACCTCCGATCTTGCCTTCAAAATTCACTGTCAGTGGCATGGTGCTCGCAATTGTTTCTGAGGACATGGTTTTTTCCTCTTACAATCATCTGGAGGTGTATGTGGATTGTCTGGCATAGGGTACAGTGGGCTTGGGAATGGTAATTCTGTTTTGCAGAGGATTTTGATATTTTGAAATCTGATTTCATTCCGATTTGGGATAAAACTCAAATATTTCACAATCTCCCATGAAAGGGAACGGTGTCCCAGCTCTGGGGCAGTCAGCCTGGTGGACTGCCTTGGAGCCGTGGACCCCAGGAGCTCAGGCTGCTGAGGAGCTACAAGCCTAGGAGTTTGGGAGCTAGCTCTTCCAAGCTACTTCCTCTTCAGTCAGACTGGTGAGCTGAAGGGCAGTTGGGAATCTGCAGGCTTGCCCTGGCTGAGTTGGGAGCTGGAGCTCCCAGGGTTTCTAGGTTCTGACTCCCTGTCAGACTGCCTGGTGAGCTGTGGAAGAACCAGGCATCTGGAAGCACTCTGAGTCCTGGCTAACCTGAGAGCCTCGGAGATTTGGAAAATGGCTCCCAGGGCTTCAAGGTTCCTGGCTCCTCATCAGATTGCCTGATGGGCTGAAAGGGAGCCAAAATTCTGGGAGCCTTTGGAGCCCCACTTGGTGGCAGCCCACTAGCTGAGTTTCAGAAGAGCCTGAGATGGGAGCTTAGGAGCTGGGGCTCTCAGGGCTTCCAGGCTGTTGGTTCCTTGTCATAGAATCATAGAAGTGTAGGATTGGAAGGGACCTCAACAGGTCATCTAGCCCAGTCCCCTGCAATCAAGGCATGACTACGTAATAACTAGACCACTCCTGACAGGTATCTGACTAACCTGTTCTTAAAAACCTGCAATGATGGAGATTCCACAACCTCCCTAGGCAATTTGTTCCAGTGCTTAACCACCCTGACAGTGTTTTTCCTAATGTCCAACCTAAAGCTCCCTTGCTGCGATTTAAGTCCATTGCTTCTTGTCCTATCCTCAGAGGTTAAGATGAACAATTCTTCTCCCTTCTCCTTGTAACAACCTTTTATGTATTTGAAAACTGTTATGTCTCTCACACACACTCTTTTTTCACTCTTCCCTCATAAGTCATGTTTTCTAGACCTCAAATCATTTTTGTTGCTCTTCTCTGGACTTTCTCCAGTTTGTCCACATCTTTCCTGAAAAGTGGTGCCCAGAACTGGACACCATACTCCAACTGAGGCCTTATCAGCATGGAGTAGAGTGGAAGAATTACTTCTCGTGTCTTGCTTACAACACTCCTGCTAATACATCCCAGAATGATGTTTGCCTTTTTTTTTTTTTTCCAACAGTGTTACACTGTTGACTCATATTTAGCTTGTGATCCACTCTGACCCCCAGATCCCTTTCCGCAGTACTCCTTCCTAGGCAGTCATTTCCCATTTTGTATGTGTGCAACTGATTGTTCCTTCCTAAGTGGAGTACTTTGCATTTGTCCTTATTGAATTTCATCCTATTTACTTCAGACCATTTCTTCAGTTTGTTCAGATCATTTTGAATTTTAATCCCATCCTCCAAAGCACTTTCAACCCCTTGCAATTTGGTATGGTTCTCAAACTTCATAAATATACTCTCTATGCCATTATCTAAATCATTTATGAAGATGGTGAAGAGAACTGGACCCAGGACCGATCCCTGTGGGGCTCCACTCGTTATGCCCTTCCAGCATGACTGTGAACCACCGATGACTACTCTCTGGGAATGGTTTTCCAACCAGCTATGCAGCCACCTTGTAGCAGCTCCATCTAAGTTGTATTTCCCTAGTTTATGAGAAGGTTATATGAGACAGTATCAAAAGCCTTATTATAATCAAGATATACCACATCTACTGCTTCCCTTCCCCCCCCCCCCCCCCCCCAATATTGTTACCCTGTCAAAGAAAGCTGCCATCCTGCCAGGTGAACTCCCAAAGAGCCTGGTGGGCATGCTGGCAGGAAAACAGGTAGATTTCCATGCAAATTTGTTAAAAACAAGCCATCTCCCCAAAATGTTTCCATTTCAATGCATCAGCATTCTCAGAATTTCCAACCAACTCTAATAAGTTCAAATGCCAAGTACTGGGAACATTGGGAATCTGGGAACAGATTTCTTACTCTTCCAAGATGTATTTGGCAAATGTATGTGGAGAGTTGGGGGATCGGAGATACAATTATGCCTCTATAATTCATTGGTTGTCCTGGGATAAGCTAAAGCAGCCTAGAGGTTCCTCTGATTTATGCCAGTTGGATACAATCCCTGTGGAACTATATGTCAGTACAGAACTGACAGAGTACATCTTGCTCTGCTTCTTCCCACGCACACTCTCTCCCATCCAGACATGCAGCCTGTGTCAAAATAGAGGGCAGGGGACAGCTGGGGTAGGAGCTAGCTATTCTGCCTCATGCTAGCTGAGAACTCCACCACACCTGAGTAATTTTCAGGTGACCTGTTAGGGTCAGTTTACTCTGCTTTGCACCATGGCTGAAGTGGAAGGAGTAAGTCTGGCCCTTTATCTTCCCATCTATGGCATAGTGTGTTCACTGTAGTTTGTTTTTTTCACACTAATCCTTGTGATAGTGTTATGTAGCATTGTCCTCATTGCCAGCCTTTCCACAGATCAGCTTTTTCATTTGGTCATCATCTGTTAAGAACTCTTTTCCCCCAGCATTATTAACGTGAATTGGCTTTTCCATTGTAAATGCTAATTTTTTGGAACCAGAAATCTTGACAACTTCAGCTGTGGTGAAGTGAAATCTAACAGACAGGTTTGTCAGGAATGATGTAATTAGGGTTACTTGTTTATACGCACATTCCATTTTTTGTAGAAAATGTTTGGTGTTGGGCCCTAGGTGTCAAAACATCGGCTACCACGCTGGATGTTGTGACACTTCCTGGGAGTACCCAGGGCTATGAGGCACCTTACTCTTAGTGTGAGAGAGCCTTGTCTCTGGCTACTGGGGCCTGCTCCACTACCCCAAAGGCAACACAAGCACTGCCCTCTAGGCCTTTGCAGGCTCTGCTGTGACTCTACAGGTTAGCAATAGGCACAGTCCTCCCCTGGAGACCTCTGAAGTATCCTGCCCCTGGACCACTGGTCATGCAGCATTCACAGATTCACTGCTCTCAAAGCAACTGTACACCCCAGCTCACCAGTTCCACCCCGGATCACCACTTTGCTTAATACATAGGGCTTAGATTTGTTTTTAGAGAAATGAGGTACACGTTTATTGAACAAAGGACAGAGATTCAAGAAATAGCAAGTAGACGTTTTGGAAACAAATGGTTACATATAAAATAAAAATATAGCATGCATTTTAGAGCCTAGACTTGACTAACTAGATATTCTCGTATCTCGTAGAATTTGGCTCACTCTAAAATCCTTGCAGAGTTTTATAGCTAAGCTGCTGTGACCCTCCTTTTGTGAGACCGACATGTTAGCTTCTGAGGTGAAGGATCCAGTGTGTGTCAGGGTTTTTTTTTGCCCCCCAAGATATACCAGTCCTATCCTTTGTCTTTATTCATAAACAGGACATGCCCTGTCGTTTGTTTCATTTTGTAGACTTCCTCTCATAGATTTTTTGCAATCACTTATTTAGCCTGTGGCTCAGTACACAAATAGTCATAAATTGTGAGGTATACAATACACAAATGACCAGGCAGGGAGATAGGTGTCTGTTCTCTCCTGTCTGAAAGGAACATTTTTGAGGCACGCCACCTCCTGGTGACCCGCCTTAACTCCAAGACCATAAGAACATAATTTTCTGTATAGCTACATAACTCCTCAAATATTATGATTATGTCGACCTGTGGACAATTAGCTCTCAGTAGAGCTGTTACATGCCACTTTTCGGTGAACTATTATGCATGTATCTGACCCAGACAGAGAGAGATGCAACTCTGTGCCCTCTGCCCATTAGCACCAAGGTGTCAGGGCTGGGTCATGGGCAGCCAGACCTAGTAGTCAGAGCCAGAGTCATGAGACAGGAGTCAGCTGGGTCAGGATACTGGGGTGGTGGGAGGAAGGGGAATAAGAGGCCGGAGACAAACTGGAGCCCAGGAACCACAAGTCAGATGCCAGGAGTCAAGCTGGGTCGGGATGCCAGGAAATCAAGCTGCAGGAGCAGGGTGGAGCCTCGTTCAGACAGCTTCCTGTTTCTGCTGGTGGCTTGAATAGGGCCAATCAGCTGTTCTGGGACTTGGGCAGAGCCTCACACTGAGCTGAGCTTGGTGGGTCCCAGGCAAGCCATCATCAGCAGGCTGCCAGGTGGAGTATTGGAGTGTGTCTGCTCCCATGAGTCCTGAGGGCTTGGGTTCAAGACGTGAAGGTCATTATATAAGGGGTCTCTGAGTCACAGACTTCTAAACCAGGCATTGTCTAGAAGACAGAATGTCTTCACCTATCCTTTCCCCCGAGCTTACTCTTCATTCCTTATTTGTAAAGCATGATCCTGTGTTTTATCGCAGATCCACAGAGGTCCGAGAGAGTGCAAATGGAGAGTGGATTGAAACTCCTCTCGGTACTGCACTCATCCAAGTGCGGGTCTGTGCAGGCTGGTCCCCTACACTTAATGAGAACAGTCTAAAGACAGCTGTGACTTATGCTGGGCTGCAGTGACTGTCAAAGGCCAAAGCAGTCGTCAAGGACAGGTGCGACACAGAAATGTCCTGACCATGCCTCATTTCCTGCAGCCTCTTTTCCTTGCCATGTGGCAGCAGGGAAATTCTGGGCTGGCACAGATCGAGCCAGGGCTCCTCCAGTTCTCATCCACCTTAAAACCACCCTTCACTCCGTCTGCTGTTATTGTGCTGAGTGCAGCTTAGTGGGGCTAGGGGATCTGACCCAGAATGTTTAATGAAGTCAGATTATGATAGAAAACGAATTTGAGCTCAGGTGCAAACCAAATATCATCCCAAGTTAACAGAGCCCATCGATGTGTGAGCTACGTAATGCCAGCATGTGGGAAAGATTAAAGAAAGTGCAAATATCTGAGGAAGAAAATATAGACAGTTTAGGACATAAATGTGTTTTACAGTGTTCTCCAAAGGGGACAGTTTAGTGGATTTCCTAGCTCAGTTACCCAACATCCCGAGTCTTGTGTGCACAAGGAGTAACACCACCATTTATCCCATAGGAGTGTGTGGTGTGTTCTTACAGTGCACAGAATCCGAGAAGGATGTTTTAGCCAAACATCTAGGGAATGTGCTTTATTGCATTACGTGTTTGGTAGCAAGTTCAAAACTAAGCTAAGGACACGGAGGGCTTTTCTTTCCCCTGTTCCCCTGGCCTATAAGGAGCACATTGGGCTTCTGAGCAGAAGGAAGGGGAGATGTGGTGTGATGTGTTGGGAGACCAGCACTAGCATGTGTTTTTGCATCTTTGTTTCATAGTGATTAAATGAAAAGCCAGTGAGTTAAGTTTCAAAACCAGCCCCTGTAGGTTTAGTAGGGGCTCTTCATAATGTTTTCTCTTAACATGCTGGGTCAGGTCTAACTGAGCTGTACTTCACACAGAACCTAAGGTAGTTCTCAGCCAGTTTTCTGCTTCCTCGGTCTTGGGACTGACCGGGGGCCAATTTAGTTCTGCAGTTCGCAACAAAACTTTAGAGCAGCTTAAGGTTTCTCTAAGTTATGCAGGCAGGAATGGTTCCACTGGCTGGGTATCACCAGAATGCAAGCCTCTCTGGCCACACCATATCCCAGTCCTGGACCATGTGTGACACACATTCTATTCTGGATGCAGGGAGCTAACTGATGCTAGTGAAAAATACCCAGCGCCTTTAGAGCTGCTTTCCACAGCCTGAGCAGAGCAAGCAGTTGAAATAGGGATGGGGGAATTGGTCCATGATGTGCCAGATTGTGACTGGCCCTAGTAAGTGTGTGCAAAGAGCAGGAGGGAGCAAAGATTCTTCCAACTTGTGGCAGTGTCTCTTGCAGTGGCACCAGCTACAGTGCAGTCTCGACTAGCTCGAGATGCTAGCCATACCAGAAGGGAGTGAGGCCATGGTCCTACCCCCCATTTCTGCCTTCACCCCACTCCATATTGGCCCGCAGAGATGGAGGAATGCACTAGGGGAGTGCACCTTTATGTTTATAAGGGATGGTGCTGTGGCTGTTCTGTCGGGGAACTCCAAGAGGAATTTTGTCTCCCTAAACTCTTCCCTGGGTTGCTGCATTTAATCTGGCCCAGCGTTTCTCATATTGGGGGTCCTGACCCAAAAGGGAGTTGCAGGGCGGTTGCAATGTTATTTTAGAGGGGTTGCGGTGTTGCCACCCTTACTTCTGTGCTGCCTTCAGAGCTGGGTGGCTGGAGAGCAGCAGCTGTTGGCCGGGTGCCCAGCTCTGAAGGCAGTGCTCCGCCAGCAGCAGCACAGAAGTAAGGGTGGCAATACCGTACCATGCCATCCTTATTTCTGTGCTGCTGCTGGCGGTGACTGTCTTCAGAGTTGGGCTTCCGGTCAGCAGCCACTGCTCTCCAGCTGCCCAACTCTGAAGGCAGCGTCACTGCCGCCAGTAGCAGCACAGAAGTAAGGGTAGCAGTACCGCAACCCCCCTAGAATAACCCCTCCCCAGCTCTTTTTTGGGTCAGGACCCCTACAGTTACACACTGTGAAATTTTACGTTTAACTAGCTGGAATAATAAAATTTACGATTTTTTCAATCCTCTTGATTGTGAAATTGACCAAAATGGACTGTGAATTTGGTAGGGCCCTAACTATATCAAATCCAGTGAGCCAGATGGAGCTAAGCTGATTCATGTTGGCCCCAAAGTCTAGAGATCTGATTTGACATTGCGGAGGGGATGCTCTCCAATTGGCTTTAAGATTACTCTTAAAAAAACTAAGGAAATTGAGTGTACAAAAACTACATTAGAAGAACATTAAGGATCTGCCTAATTCCAACACAGTGAAGGCAATTCTGATGTACACCTGCTGCTCTATTCTTAGCTCACCCTCTTGGGTTCCTCCTGTGTATTCTTGAACATATGACATGTTAGAGCAAATGGTTTCCTGAGGCCTTTGCAACAAATGAGTGAGGTCTGCTGCAGCTTTTGTATAATGGTTGCTTCCAAGGCAACCTCAGCACTTCCCGGATGAAATACCTATTACGTAGGACAACACCTGAGGTGTATTTTGCCCCATAGGCCAGCTATGTTCAGCAGTATTTGGACAGTTAAGGAAGGAGAGGCAGCCTTGAATGTCACGGCTTTGCTTAGCTTAACTGAGACCCGTTGGGGTTCATCTTCCCAGCACAAAGTAGGGAGAGGTAGCCATTCAGCTCCCCTTGACATTAATAGGATTTATGGGGTTAAATCCTTGAAAACCACTGTGAAAATTAACCCAGTTGAGGGATTGCAATTGTAATGTCTTACTTCCTAACAAAAACACACAGCTCTGGACACTGAGGCCTTTCATTTCCCCACTGAACATGTACATGGGTTTTCTCACACTACTCTGTCAATGTGCCTCACCTTGGACGTATCACCTAACCTCTCTGTGACTTTGTTCTCCATCTGTAAAATGAAGATAATAATGTTTCCCTAACTCACAGGGGGTTGTGAAGATAGATGCATCGTCAGATCGGGGCTTTATGAATACTTAAATAGATCAAATGGAAGGACTACTTTGAATGGCCACGTCTATCCAATGGAAAATGGTCTAAGATAAAGGGTTGCCAACCCTCCAGGATTGGCCTGGAGCCTCCAGGAATTAAAGATTAATCTTTAATTAAAGATTAATGTCACATGATGAAACCTCCAGGAATACGTCCAACCAAAATTGGCAACCCTAATAACTTCGTCTCGCCCAGCAGCCAGCCCGCTGATTCTAATGACTGTTAGTTGCTACTCAGCAGAGCTAGATTCCTTTTGGCATCTTCAAGGTGAAAAGCTCTATATCCTATTGCCAAACACCTGAGCTATCCCATCTTCTCTATTATGGGTCTAATTTCTAGTGATGTTTAATGGTCTACTAACAATAACTGAACTGAAATAGAAAATGGGCCCTTAGTGAGGTCTGTGAGCCATACCGTGGAGTAAAAGGTACATAGGTGCTGGAACTAGGGGTGATGGGGGTGCCGCAGCACCCCCTGGATTGAAGTGGGCTCCGTTATCTACAGGGTTTGAAGTTTGGTTCAATGGCTCTTAGTACCCACACTATAAAAATTGTTCCAGCACCCATGTAAAGGATGGAGCCAGAATGAGTTTACTAATGGAGAAATCAGAGAGGTAGCCGTGTTAGTCTGGATCTGTAGAAGCGACAAAGGGTCCTGTGGCACCTTATAGACTAACAGAGGTATTGGAGCATAAGCTTTCGTGGGTGAATACCCACTTCGTCTGATGCAAGCAGTCAGACTGCTTGCATCCGACGAAGTGGGTATTCACCCACGAAAGCTTATGCTCCAATACCTCTGTTAGTCTATAAGGTGCCACAGGACGCTTTGTTGCTAACGCAGAAATGTAGCTGCTGTAGTTCTTTTAATTGCTATCTTCAACCTTCATCAGCTAAAGGGGGTTAATGCTGGGGCAAATTTTTGTGCACATAAAAAAGGCAAAGCCACCTTACTGATAATATACCCCTCGGTACACTTTGGAGACTTGTCTTTTGTGCCCTGTATTTTTTGTGTACAATGCTTCTACCTTGGCCGGGCCATTTAGCATTAGAAAATATTGTTCTTTTTTTCCCCTAAAGTGATTTCCTCAGAGCTCTAAGGTATATTTCCACAACCCCCAAGTTTTTCACTACCCAACTGTAAAGTCCCTTTCATCTAACTTTTCTTCTCTCCAAGAATGGCTGGGTTTAGTACTTCATAGCTTATTGCCTCCTGCCAACCCACAGAAGTGACACTGCCGACCTTGCTCTGGACCATTACATGGAATTTGTGTCTCAGTAGTGCCCCACCCCTGAAGCAAGGTGAGGCATGGGGGGAAGACATGTATTCTCAGGTTCTCAGCAGGTGTAAATTGGCACAGCTCCATTTCTGTCAGTGGAGCTACGCTGATTCACACCAGCTGAGAATCTAATGCTCAGTTTTTACAGTGACAGGTAGGAGATGGATCAGTGTGTATGTTATGTTAGCATAATGAATAATTAGGGCCCTACCAAATTCACAGTCATGAAAAACACATCAGACTGTGAAATCTGGTCTCCCCCCATGAAATCTGGTCTCCCCCCATGAAATCTGGTCTTTTGTGTGCTTTTACTCTATACTGTACAGATTTCACAGGGGAGACCAGCGTTTCTCAAATCGGGGGTCCTGACCCAAAAAGGAGTTGCAGAGGGATCGCGAGGTTATTTTAGGGGGTGGGTCGTGGTATTGCCACCGTTACTTCTGTGTTGCCTTCAGAACTGGGCGGCCGGAGAATGGCAGCTGTTGGCCGGGTGCCCAGCTCTGCAAGCAGCAACACAGAAGTAAGGGTGGCAATACCTTACCATGCCATCTTTACTTCTGTGCTGCTGCGGGCAGTGGCTCTGCCTTCAGAGCTGGGATCCTGGCCATCAGCTGCTGCTCTCCAGCTGCCCAGCTCTGAAGGCAGCACCGCCGCCCGCAGCAGCGCAGAAGTAAGGGTATCAGTACCGCAACCCCCCTACAATAACCCTGTGACACCCTCTGCCCTCCCCCAGCTCCTTTTTGGGTCAAGACCCCTACAATTACAACACCGTGAAATTTCATATTTAAATAGCTGAAATCATGAAATTTAGGATTTTAAAAATCCTATGACCATGAAATTGACCAAAATGGACTGTGAATTTGGTAGGGCCCTATGAATAATATAGTATGCATTCATTGCTCAGCAAAGGTTCTCCAAATGCTTTATAAATACTTATTTATTAAACTTCACAATACTTTGCTGTGCTGTGTATTACGGTGCCCAGTTTAGAGATGTGTAAACTGGAACATAGAGAGGATATCCCCAAATTTTCAGACGTGTCCACTAATTTTGGTGCTCAGTAAAGAGACACCTAGGTCCTATTTTTCAGAGCTGGTGAGTTCATTTCAACTGTATTTACTAGCGCTCAGCACCAACAGAAATCAGACCCTTAGGTATTTTATGTTGGGCATCCACATTTAATGAATACTTTTGAAAAATTTGGCCTAAGCAATTATGTGATAGAGTCAGAACTCGTGAGCCCTGACTCCCATGCCCCTCTTCTAACCATGATACTGTGGCCACCTTCTTCCTTCTAGTGAGCTTTGTTAGGTCATACACCCCCAACAGCAACGCCCCAAATAAAACTAAACTGGGTATTGCCAGTGCTAGCTATAAATTGATAAAAGCATGTTAAGGGAAAAGTGACCAAGCAAATTTAAAAAATAATCTGGCAGCAACTCTCTCGGTCTTAGTAGCCAGCAACAATGATGGAGGAAGAGTCAAAGGTACATGATATGATGTTAGTGGATAAATAGAATTAAAAAAATAAACCTTGCCTGAGTGTAGCAGTGGTCCTTTAAACTTGTTTGGTCTCTATCGCTAGTCTTAACGTTTTCCAAGAATGTGTAAAGATCTCAGCGGTGTTGGAGTGGGAAACTCTCTTTTCAAAGCACATGTATCCAGTAGCAGGATAATATTCAATAAGTATCATACCCTATGGACCCAATCCATTAAGTAGGAGAAGAGAGTTGCATATGTACAGTGTGGCAAATTGCCCGCACTACTATGATGGGTCCCGCACTTTCTCTTCTTGTGGGGGGGTTTCAGGGTGCCATTTCTTGCCCCTGAACTGGGGTAACAGCTATCCTACTAGTATCCCAGGGAAGGGGAGTGGAGAGGGAGGGACCCAGGCCCACCCTCTACTCCGGGTCCCAGCCCAGGGGCCCTATGATAGCAGGTGAACCACTTGTACCAGTGATTCTTTCCCCTGGGCTACTTCCCTCTCCTGACCTTCAGCTTGTGGGGCTTCCTGCCTTCCCTCTGCACAAGCCAGGTGTCCCTTTACCTAGGATCTTGGTCTTCTTAGCCCGCTGCAGCATTTCTCAAAACTCTCCTCCGCTTTCCTTCGAACTGCTCTTTGTTCCACCACCAATCCACTCTGCTTCACTCCTCCAAACTGCTCTCTGCTCTACCACCAAACCACTCTGATTCAGCTCCTCCAAACTGCTCTCTGCTCCACCACCAAACCACTCTGCTTCAACTCCTCCTCACTCTGCTCCAGCTCCTCCCCTGGCTGATTGAAGCAGGGGGATTTTATCAGGTGACTGGCTTCAGGTGCTCTAATTGGTTTCAGGTGCTTTTAATTACTCTACAGGGAATAAGGCTTCTCCTCATCCTAGATCACTCTCCTGCTGCCTTCTGGCCATGCTGTATCACAACAGTATATGAAGAAAAGAGACCTGAATGTGTCCTCTGCAGTAGATTTCACATGTACTTTATTTTTTCCCCTTGTTATTTGACATAGACTGTCATTCCACCGCAGCAAATAGAAATGATGCAATTGCTATGACAGTGTGTATCCTCCAGTACCTACAAGATCATGCCCTGCCTATATATTGTTTGGGGTTTTTTCCATTGCTGGAGAGGTTTCTCCAAGTTTGGAGTGATACATTCAGCAAAGGGGCTCTGATTTTTGCAGAAATGTTTGCGGAGGAAAGGATTTCAGGACTAAAAGGAAAATAAAAGCTAATGTCAAAAAGTGACAACATTTTGTAGTATTCAGGGTAAACTGTGGTGAAGGCACAGCCTTCCTGATTAGTGGATAAGAAAGAGACCATTGCATCTTGGCTTCTCATTATCCTACCCAGCATAGCTTACTCAAACTAGAATCAGTTCCTGTGCATCTAGCTTTTTCTCAGTGCGTTCTTTCTGCCGTGGTGCATTTCATTCCAGTGTTCATTATTTCAGACTGATGTGTGAACTTCAGGAAGCCTGCTCAGTGAGGAGCAGGAAGTTAGCATCAAAGGTAGCTGACCTCTGAGGTATGTGTTTGAATTTTTCTGTAGTTCTTGGAACGCTGGACAAAAGCAGATAGCAGATCAGTTCAGAAAGAACTTCTCTTTCCGTCTCTGAGATCCTCCTGCAGCTTCTCATGTGACAGAGGTCTATGTCCTGAAAAGCAATAATAGCTTGTTAAGCTCTCAAGGTCAGGGACTGTATTGCCTTCTGTACCATATGCACACTGTCTCCATTCAACAATGTGGGTTGTGGCCTTTCATGGGATTATTTGCATGATTATCACCAGATTTCCAGCACTGCAGAGATCTGACATCCAGCTAATCACATGGATGGTCCATACAGCTCGAGAGTCCTGAGACTGGAATGTAGTTTGGCCCTTCCTTTATGTTTGAATGTTGGTGATTTTTATCATCTCATTCTTCTCCTTCCTCATTCCGGATAGTTTCCTTCCACTGGGAAAGAGTGGGCAGGGAGAGCTGATCCTTGTTTGTTTATTTTTTGTTTAAATAGACTTTTTTTTTTTTAACTTAAATCAGATTTTTTTTAAATTATATATTGGTGTCTTTCTTCCTATTTCATATTGTTACATTGCTAAAGTTGATATTTTAAATGTTTTTCTTTACTTAGTTTCCTAATTGATAGTAGAACTTTAGATTTTTTTAAAATACTGAATGTTTTTTCTGCTAAGGAGTTTCACGTTTAGAGTGCTCATGTATGCTGAAAATGACAAATTCAGGGCCTCATCTCTAGAGCTTAGTGGGGAACAGCTTCTCCTTCCTGCAAAACTTTTTTTGGAGATTTCAATAATTTTTCCTATTTTGCTTTGAAATGGACCACAGACCCCCTTGACATTTTTCATGAAAAATCAGAGCAAGGGAGACCCAAGAATAGTCAGTAAGCAAGTGGGGAGGGCACTTACCTTGGCTTTGGGAGATCCAGGTTCAAGTCTCTCTGAATCAGGCAGAGCAGGGTCTTGAACCTGGATCTCCTAAATCCCTGGTAAATGGATCATTAACTATTTGGGGGGCAGAAGGTGGTCCTCTTTTTCTCTCTGTGACCAGAAATACCATCCTTACTTTGAGAATAGCACAAAGACAAACCCCAAATTGATAAGCAAATAGCCTATGCTATATTTGCAACAAACCCAACCAATACTGAACTTCTACAAATCAAGAAAGCTGAAATGCTTTAACCAGGCTATATTCCCTCTCGGGTTTACAGTTTGAAGTCAGTGGGACTCATGCTCCTAAGACACTTGGGTCCTGTTAAAAATCTTAGGGACCCAAATACGGGCCTAGGAGACTAGCTTGAAAATTTTGGCCTGTTGTGCTAGGTACTGTACAAACACAGAACAAAAAGGCCCTGCCACCAAGATCTTACAATCTAGTGTAAACCAAGACAACAATGGATACTAAAAAGCAGATGGGGGAGTATGAGGAAACAGTGAGATACTGTTGGTCAGCATGATAGGCAGTGGTCTCCGCACACCAGTGGTTTTTGTACACATGGTGGAAAAGGAAGGGTTTTGAAGGACGATAATGAGATAGTTCTTCTGCTTAACCCTAAACACGAGTAGTGTTTAGTGAGTGAATCAGGCAGAGCAGGGTCTTGAACCTGGATCTCCTAAATCCCTGGTAAATAGATCATTAACTATTTGGGGGGCAGAGGTGGTCCTCTTTTTCTCTTTGTGACCAGAAATACCATCCTTACTTTGAGAATAGCACAAAGACAAATCCAAAATTGATAAGCAAATTGTCTTAGGAGCACGAGTCCCACTGACTTCAAACTGTAAACCCGAGAGGGAATATAGCCTGGTTAAAGCATTTCAGCTTTCTTGATTTGTAGAAGTTCAGTATTGGTTGGGTTTGTTGCAAATATAGCACAGGCTATTTGCTTATCAGTGAGACTGTTGATGAGAGTAAAGTTATGAAGCTGCTTACATGTCTCCAGGATTAGGGCCTCAATTTGCTATAAGCAAAAAACCAAAATATTGAAATCTTATAAAATAAAATAAGACACTCTACTTGTGGTGGCATTTAAAAACCCCAGCATTTATAATTCAGTTCATTCTAGATTTTAATCTATAAAGTTGCAGTAGCACAAATTTTCAAATTGGTTGTACAACATTCCTACCTGATTTAAAAATCAGTGATTACAAAGAAGGTGATTACAATCATGATTTCATTCAGTGATTGAAACTGCCGTAATTTAAGTTGCTGTACCTTGTTTGCAAACCGCTTGATATATGTGCCCCTTTGCATGTAAGAGGATGGTAGCACCGCAGAGTCCAGTTAACACTGCCTTCAACTTTAGGCTGAATTTAGCATTGCTTTTGTTCAAGGGTATTTTCTCTGGGTGTTGAATCCACTGCAGAAATAGCAAAAAATTATAGGACTATGAATGTATCCCGTGTACATTTACTCGTAGTCAGCTACACTTTATGACAAAGTAATGTTAAGAACATGAAGCAAATTGTTTTGCCTGCCACAGTCTACCTGGTGCTAGTGCTCTTGTGCCCTCCTCCTCCATCTGAGTGCTGGATAGGAGAATCACCCCACGCTGCTCTGCAATTACATGGTCGCTATCTGATAGTAAATCGAAGCAAGTCATTCAGGGCTGGCGCTATAACTAGGCAACCCTAGGTGGTCGCCTAGGGCGCCAGGATTTGGGGGCCGGCAGCTGCCTCCCAGCACCACGCTCAACCGCCCGCTGCCTGGGGGGGTGGGGGGGCTGAGCTCCCGCGGCCCGTGGGCGGGGGGGGGGGGGGGCTGAGCTCCCGGGGGCGGGGGAGCTGGCTGTGGGGTGTGGGGCGGCGCAGGGCTGGTGCAAGGAAACTTCCTTGCACCGGCCCTGAAGTCATTGATGCACTGGCGGGGAGGCCCCAGCAGCACCATAGATTTGCTGATTAGCGTGCCTGGTGGTTTCCAACACTCAGTTTGCTGGCTGGATCCATCCTGTTTGGCATATTTCTGCGGCCTGCTTGGCTTATTCAGATTCTGCAGAATCTCAACTTTAATTTAAAAAAAAAAGTTTCTAGCCCTCATGGTTGCAAATATAATCTTTCAGTGAGAACCATTTGTAAGAGTATGCAGTGTTGTCTGCCTGAGTATGCAGATAGCCTGAAACAATGCATCTGAGATGTGTGAACTCCTGTACTGCCTATTAATGTCACTGGGGTATTGACTCTAAAGCCCAAGGGTGACAATTTAAACATCTCTACGTAAAAGAATTAATGGACACAAATCGGACATCAGGAATGGTAACATGCAAACGCCAGTAGGAGAACTCTTCAATCTTCCTGGACATTCTATAACAGATTTAAAAGTAGCCATACTTGAACAAAAAAACTTCAGAAACAGACTTCAAAGAGAAACCACAGAACTAAAATTCATTTGCAATTTAACACCATTAATTTGGGCTTGAATAGGGACTGGGAGTGGCTGGCTCACTACAAAAGCAACTTTTCCTCTCCTGGAATTGACACCCCCTCATCAATTATTGGAACTGAACTACATCCACCATGATTGTATTGGCCGCACCTGTCAACACTGGTTCTCCAGTTGTGAGGTAACTCCCTTCTCTTCATGTGTCAGTATAATAATGCCTGCATCTGTAATTTTCACTCCATGCATCTGAAGAAGTGGGTGTTTTACCCACGAAAGCTTATGCCCAAATAAATCTGTTAGTCTTTAAGGAGCCACCAGACTCCTTGTAATTTAAACATCGGTACTGACTTAGCAGATGGGATGAGTAAGAGGATCGGAAGAGCAAGTGGGAATTGGAAATTGCCTGAGGGAAGGGAATGCAAAGGGGGCCCGGGGGGGAAGGGCAAAAGTAGCAGCGATCCTAAATGTGAACATATTTTCCCACTGAATAATGTTGAACGTGACAATAGGAACTGAATGAATAATAAATGATGACTTAGAATTTAGTTACAAATAAGGGTCCTTGATCTTTTTATAAACCTCCCACTGATATCAGAGCATATCTAATCATTAGGGCCCTACCAAATTCACGGCTGAGAAAAACGTGTCACAGGTCATGAAATCTGGTCTTTCTTTTGTGTATTTTTAACCTATGCTATACAGATTTTTTTTTTTTTAAATCCCATGACTGTGAAACTGACCAAAATGGACCATGAATTTGGTAGGGCCCTACTAATCATCACAATGGTGGAAAAAGCTCCTGAAGCCACAAATGCCCTTTACATTAGGGCTCCCAACATTACTAGCCCCAGTGCAGCTGAATTGTTGTTAGCACCAGCAGTGTAGATGAAACTCCAGAGAAGTTTCATTAAGAGTGTGCCTCACCTGTCCTATAGGCCATCATTCCTGGGAGCAGAGGGTGGGGATAGTGTTTAATCCTGGTTGGAAAAATTTAGCTTCACAAGTGATCATTGCTGAAGGAATGACCCATTCCAGAATTTAGAAGTAACTAAGATGGAGGGAGACTCATTGATGGGCACAGAAATCCATGTAACACAAGGAATATGATTATTTTATATCATTGCCATCAGTTTCAGCCTGTGAGAATCTTCCATAAGACCATTAGGAATACTTCTCCCTGGCAACGAGCTTATCAGCTATTGTTCATCATTCTCAATGATAAAAGGCAAATGTTTAGCAGTTTCAGTCAGATGCATTTCTGTGATGCCGGTCTACAGGGCAGTGCATCCTACAGGCTCCGTGCTCATACAGTCTGCAGGCCACTCATGGCCCCGGACCATTTTTTTCATAGCCCTTGTTGATATTCATCAGTAGAGCAGTTAAAAAATATATGTTCCTTATTTAGTTCCCTTTAAAACCGCTGTGATCCACCTGAGGTTTGGTTGTGGACCCCTCCCCTTAGTTCTTAGCCCTTTACTTCCCCTCGGTTGTAACTCTCTTTTCAGAGTCATTTCAACCAGGTCTGCAGCAGTCCACCCCCATGTTACCTTCTCTGCCTCTTTATTTTTGTACCTTTGGTTTAGCACACTCCTCCTTTGAGCATGGCTCAGCTGCAAGTGCCTTCCCCAGGCTGCCAGGCAGAATCACAGCTTTTAATAGCAGTGGGCTAGCCAGCCACTTCCCAGGGTGGAAGAGAGATGGTGGGGATGGGTCTGCACACTTCTAGGAGAGAAAGGATGTTTCTGTGGTGAAGGGGCATGGGAGATCTGTGTTATTTCTGGGCTCTGCCACAAATTCTGTGTGATGTTGAATTTCACTGAATTTCTCTGAGCCTTAATGGGGATATTAAACATCCCCACTTTACAGACTAAAAAAGATTAATAGCTGCACATAAAACAAAGCGTTTCCTAATGCACAGAAAGTACATTGCATGGTTGGTTTCTTTTAATCCTTGTTTGCGTAGGAAAGTAATGCTTTTTTATTGTTGAATACACTAAGGCCCAGTGAGTGTAAATGCACAGTGCATGGCAAATGTGATGTTTAAACAGCTCTGTTTATTTTAATAGCCATCCTTTAGATCTGCTAAGATTTAAGACTCTTTGCATTGCTGCTAAAGCTAAATGCAGTCCCAAAACACAGGACTAACCTTTAAAACTCAGCCTGTAATAATTGGAAATGCAACTCATCCCCTCGTCTCCTCACAGAGCTTTTTTTGATTGTATGGCCCCAGGTTTGCTTACACAGTGAACAAATTAGCATAGAATTCATCCCGCTCATCATGCAGGGTCGGGGAGCGAAAGATGTTTTAAGTGTCAAAATAAGAGACTTAACCAGAAAGAGTTTTTTTCATTCTTTTATTGCTGAGAGTCCAGATTCCCACTTAATATGTTCCTGGCTCTAGTCCTGGAGGTGGTGATGGAAAATGTTTGTGTTGTACAATGTAGTTAATAGTGAATGAACTCTTAAGATTGTCATTCATCTGTTGGAAGAAATTACTGCAGATTGTGGTATCTTTTCACATAATGGAAATGTTAATGTTTGATTGAATTGTACTAGGTGAATGCATGGCAGAAAATATATATTATAGTTATGGTCCCAACCAACATCCGGCCACATTGTGCTAGACAAATTTTAAGAGACAGTTCCTTCCCAAAAGAGCTTGCAATCTGGACAGTCAAGGGTCGGAGGAGAAGAGATTTGTCATGGGAATCGCTCTAACTGGGGAGCAGTGCTTTCCATTGTTATAGAGAGAACTGGTTTGGATTTGACCAAGTTGTTAGCCTTTTAAAATGACATACTGGGCATGTACAGGAAATCTTTTAGCTAAGGTCAGAAGGTTCACCAATAAGGATAGATTCGCTGACCCTTATCACACATTCACACTCTATTTCAGCCAATAATCTCTTAAATCTCGCTCTTGTGCTTTTGGAGAAACACTGAAGAAACTTAATAGCTGCAAATAAAATAGGCAATAAATACATAAAGGATACTGGTTGTCTTCTAATAAAGGGCCCTTTGGGATTTGTGTGTGCCATCAGATTCCTTCAGAACAGAGTTAGCTGGAATCAGTTACCCATGGTACACACAGTGCAAAGAAAGAAGAGCTTTTGGGAGAGATGTGGTATGAAAACAATTAGAAATGTATCAAAAAGAAGTTCCTCTGGAGATTGACATCCTGGTTATTTCTTTTGGCCTTGTCCACAGACTGACACATTTCAATATCGCGATGTATGTTTTCTTTGTTGCTCTTTCCTCACCTTTTCCTTTGTACAGTACTGCTACCCTCTGAGCATAGTACATTATGTGCCTAATGTTCTTTCATCTTGACATTAGTGTCAAGCTGCTAGCTGGGTGGACTCTCTCTGTATTTAAATAGAGATGTTATTAAGGGGCATAGCAAAGCAGCTAATAACCTTAGAAACTATCTCCAGATGGGTGACGGTTTCAGAGCTATTTAATTAAGCAAAATAGGGTAAGAAATCCCATAAAGATGTTGCAGGTAGAGCAGGGCACGCCCCAAGGAGTTGCTGTGGCTCACCCATTTAGTTTGTTAGGAGAGAGGTGAGCCTCTGGGGGAGGAATATGGATTTTGGTGGAAGCCACTGTATATCTGGGTAAGCATCCACAGCGAAATCCTAACCCTGTGGATACTAATGGCAAAACTCCAATTGACTTTAGTGGAATGAGGCTGTCACCATCCAACTTTAGGATGCTAAATCCCAAAGCTTAGAAGTTTGAACTGTTTTCCCATCACTGCTTTTTATGGATTTTTGCAACATTGATGCTGACTTTGTGCATGCTCTGTCTTTTTTAAAAAAAAATATTTGTTTTTGGTGTTGTCTCATTGTAATGCAGGATAATCTTGTAATGATGCAATAGCACAAAGGAATGTATTATGTGAATATATATAAGTGGCAGAGAACATAAGTTTTAGTGGATTTTTTTCAGCTTTTGCCTTTTTTTCCTCTTGCTCAAGAACATCTTTAAGGACAGTTTGAAGTCTGAAATCAGTTTTAAAGACATGTACATTTTAAAGCCAGAAGATACCATTCTGATCATCTGTTTGACCTCCTGCATAAACGGGTGATGGAACCTCACCCACTAATTTCTGCATCAGGCCCATAATGTCTATGTGAGCTGTAGCATAATGGCCTTAATAAGTAAGACTCAAATAATTTAAAATTACCCAAATGCACAAAAACACTTTCCTGCTTCCCAGATCCCCAGCCTATTTAGAGAACCGTCACTTGAAAGATTTTTTTTTTATGATTGCCAACTACTTAGTTTCAGCCATAGAGTTGACAGAGACTTCACTAGCTTTAACTAAACTACTGCAGCTAAAGAGAGCTGTAGATATTTAAATTTAAAAAAATCCTCATGTCTGCAGGATTACATTTTAACCAGTTTGGGGTAAAATTTGCCGCCTTTTTGGACTGAACCATTTTTTATTAATATGCATGTTAGTAACTATTTGGACTATACCTAGATTCACAAAGGGACAAACTCAGGGTTGACAGGCTTCTCCCCACCAACAGTCTGAGTCTGACCTCTCATGCCAAGCTCACCTTATGAGTATGCCCTTCAGGTACAGATTATCAGACAACGGCAATCAGTATTTTTATATGCCATTCTTTGACTCGGCTCTGTGTTACGTTGTAGAATGTAAACTGCATGTAGCTATGCCCTGAGGTTCCTAATTTTATTTCTACATAATTTGCAGTGGAAGATAATGCGGAAAGATAGTTTATTTTGAATGTCGTCTTTTTTTTTTTAAACCAATCTTATGAAAATGAATTCTGTCACTGGCTTTTATATGAAGAGGAATAACGTTTATTGCAGTGACAAATTGTTTGCATTTGAAGTGCACTTTTCCTTGTGCTGCAGCAGGCCATGTGATTCCATTTCTATCCTCATTACAATTTTCATCATGAGATTAATGAGAAGAGAATAATGGCTCATTAATTCAAAGTCTTTTCCCACTAGGATGAGGTAGCAGGATCTTCACGAGCTCTTATTTATAATAGTCAGCTGTCTTGTTCGGATCTTTCTAGTGTTGTGTTTTGATTGGCTGGCCATACTATCCCACACTAGTGACAGGTTCTTGGATCTGAAGGGTAGATAGACAAGTCATTACCAGCACAGAATATTAAAGGTCATTGTATCCCAGTGTGCTGAATATAAGTGGCATGTACATTCTAATAATGCATTCTACAGTCTAACAAGTTAATAACAACAATGGAATAGTCCACAGCAGCATGAAACAACATCCCTTGAGGGAGCAACATGTGCTTCTGTTTCAAACTAGGGACTGGGAGACATGGCTCCGAGCTTATATTCTTGGTTCTGTCACTGAATTGCTTTGTGACTTTGGGCAAGTTGCTTATTATGAGTCAGTTCCCGTGCCAATGAAGTCCGTGGCAAAACTCCCATTGACTTCAATAGGAGCAGGGTTGGATCTTCCTCAACTTACCCCATCTGTGAAATAGGGACAATAAGGCTCACCTCTGCAAAGAGTTCTGAGATCCTCTGATTAAGATCCCCTACGTGGAAGCTGCTGTTGTTTTTAATCTAGAGTTGTGAAGATTCAGTAAGTATGGTCTGCACTGGGGTGTCTTTTTTTTTAATGTAATAAAAATGGTCTGGCAGCATAATACATTCATTGGTTCAGTATTTATTACTGTTCCCCCAGCTAGGAAATGGGAGCAGCATGTCTAGGAAGGCTGTCTGGTTTCTCTGTTGTTTCTGTAAGTACCGTTGTGCTCTCTGCTGAAACATTGTTCCTGGGTAACATTATTCTGCAATGAGTCACACTAAATCCTGCACAGCGGGTAGTGTGACCTTACACTTCCCATGGCGACAACACAACAAGGGAGCTCTCGTTATTGTCTCTTATCTAGCCAGGAAAGAACACCGCTGCCAGGAGGCTGCGCTGAATCTGGGCATTCACTCTTTCTACCTTTCTTCCTTTTTAATTTGAGAGTGGCTCTGGCATTCTTGTGAGCAAGTGGCTAATAGTGAGGATGACACTGTGAAACTCTATGAATGCATGCAGACATGATTAATGGCTGCCTACTAGCATGAACTTCACACTGTTTGGCTCTGCTTAGGAACACAAATATTAAAGATGCAGAAGCTGAACATCATTTATGTCTATCTCTTCCCATTTCCTTGCCCACCCGCAACTTCCTTAGGTTTCAAAGTCCTTCCCTGTGCTCCCTGACTTCCCTTCATGCTTTCAACGTCCTCCCTGCTACCTCCCTTTCTTCTCACCACCTCCCTTCCAGCTCCTTAACTCCCACACAGCACCTCTGCCCCCTGAAACTTCTGACTGCCTCTTTCCCCATGAGCCATCAGCAAGTAAAGGACTCGCGCTTCCTTTGATAATCCCTTGTGTGAAGGTAAGCAGTCTCGCGTGTACAGTGTTGGAACAGAGAAGCCCTAGAGCTGCAGATATGCAGCCAGTGAGATTCTCCAGTGAGATCATCCAAGGCAAGGTGCAATTACCTAAAAAGTTATGTGAGGGAGCATGAGGAGTCCAGGTGGTCATGGATAGTAGCAGGCGGAGGTGGAGAGGACGGGGGCAAATGGACAGTGAGTGATAAACACAGTATCAGCTTTGTATAGTCTTGACTGAGGTACCAATCTAAACTCCAAATGTTGAGGACATGTGGATACCCCTACAAACTGCCATGCAAGCTCCACCAATGGATCCCATGCCTGACTTGCTGTAGGCTGGTATTCATTCATGGGTCTCTCTTGGACCAAACTGGTTTGGGGATGTTCACAGACAGGGACCAGAAGATGTGATCCTGTGACTCTTTTTTTCTCTTGTTTTCTAAGCAAAAAGCTAAATTCTGGGGCAAACTTCTACCCCATCTTACACCCTCTGCAACCCCACTAAGATCAACTATTAAAAGTGATGGACATCCGTAGTGATATATTGTGCTAGTTTACCTTCTTCTCCCAGGATTAGCTCTTTGTACACAGACACTGCTAAGTTTTGTGATTAAAGTGAAGGTCGAAGTATTGGACTATTCAGTGAGTCCAGTATTGGCAGGATAGCTGTAGATGCAAGGAGATGATAAAGATCTTATTGACAGAGATTGTAACAAGAACAGGAAATGACATAGTGGCAGCTCATTTTCTCAGAGAATGTAATGGGAAGGGAGATTGCTGCAGCATTAATCAGATCTTCAGTTAGACATTTCTAGCAAGGCTGGGAAGTTCAGCTAATTGAATCTGTTCTCATTTCCATCCTCCTGTTGTAATTTTGTGCTCAGCTTGGGATGATGTATCAAGAAATCACTTTCATTATCAGTTGCAGTCTCTAGCTGCAGATGGTGGGCCCTGTGCTGAATTGCGTGGTAGCTATACAGTGAGCCAGCCATAAGGGCTCCAGGCCATTTTCATTGTCATGAACATCAGCTGGCTCTGTTCCACTGGGTTATGACTGCCCTCCCCACCCCCACTTCTCAGTCCATGTTAATAAAAGAATAAATACACCTGATGTTTGCTATGTCCCACCTATTAACATTTGTTGTTTGTACTGCAGTAGTGCCTGTAGCCCTGACAGCTCTATTGTGTTAGGCACTGTACATAGTGCATAGGGTGGAAGACAGTCCCTACCCTAAAGAGCGTATAGTCTAAATAAGTGGGACCTTTTTAACACACCACAGTGGCTGCGCTTAAAATATGCTTTTTGGGTGGTTCACTTCTAAATGGCTGTTTACATGAGTTCATGCACAGCGACCTTGATTGCTACTTGTTGGCCACATAAACAATTACAAAACCTGGATTCAGCAGCCGAAATGGGACAGCACTGAGTATTGGCTGGCCTAATAGCTGTGATATTTTGTTTAAATTAAAAAAAAAAAAAAAAGAACAAAAGAAAACAATATTTTGAGTGCATCCAAGTCTTGGAATATCAGATACCATATTGGATAGAGGTGGCATCACCATGCATCTCCATAATCTCCCAAAGTGTCCTCCTGTCCCAGCATGCTCGGATAATCCACATTCCCCCTGGGCATGTAGGTTAAAAACGGGTTATTGTGTAAAACCTGTAATAGATTTTTTTTGTGGGTTATCTCTGCTTTGGATGTTCCAGTCTTCAAGTCTACAACACTCAACAGAGATCTTTCCCACGTGTTGCACTGTTCACACAGCTTTGGATGCTGCAGCTCATACTTACAAAGAGTCATTTTAGCTAAATATGTTCCAGAAACATTTGAGGAGCTTCTGAAATAGGTACACTTTCTGCATGTTTGTTCTGCAAAGCATCCTAAGCGAGGCATATTGATAATTTCCAGTTAAATAGCTGATTGAATATATGTGTAAACTCTATTCCAGTTTAAAAATAAAAAAACAAGAATTCCACCTACTGATGTTTGTGCTGCCACCAGATATGTTAGGTGGAGTTTTGTAAATTTGCATCAATTCGTGAAAGAGTATGGGAAGTCCTGCGAGTTCCCAAACAAGCTTTGCAATTACCTGAGTTCACTCTTTTACTGTTTTGCTAAATTGTGTTATGTTGGTAGCCTTGGGATGTGGCGAGATCTTTAATTGGCGCTAACGACGAGGGCCTATGTTCTAAAAAGTGACTTGTGATTTTGAGCGCCTTGATTTTTGGATGCCCAACTGAAGACCCCTTAAAGGGACCTGATTTTCAGGGGCAGGCACTCAGTATTTTCTACAAATCAGGTCCCTTTAAAGGGTTTCAAGTTGGCCTCCCAAAAACAGAAACACATGGTCTCTTTTATAATTTAGGTTGAGACCACCACACTCATTTCATTTGTGAACTGCGGTTTTGGTTAGCGATTGACATGGTGTGGGAATTCCCCACATAGCTCTGCTGATATGTCTCAAGTATGAGCTGCAGTAGTTTGTTATTCCAATTCAGGGCCTCTCTTCAGCCAGATTATTGTGTGAGAGGATTTGTGAGACGAGCAAGTGTACACCGACTGGTCCACTAACCTCATTTTTTTTGTATTTCAAGTCAGAATTTTAATCCAAGTCTCCAGTGCTTATGGACCTGCTTGTGCCCATCCTAACTCACAGTATGTTTTAATATGCAAAAGCTTGCTGCATTCTACAGTCCAAGTACATTTTGTAATCGTGTTTTTAAAATGTGTTAATTAACTCATTGTAAACCCTACCCTTTAATGTTTGTTCTTTGCACAAATTGCTTTTGGCTTAGTTAATACATGATTACATTTTGTACTGTACACAAGGCATGGAGCAAAGCTTGTTCCACAGAAGATGAATGTGGAACTCAGTATCCGCTTCTGCAACTTGACTAGTAAACAGAAGACAAGTGACTGAAGCACAGTGCTTCTCAAGCTGTGCTATAGGTCCATGAGTGGTTTGCAAATCACGTGTTTGTGCTGCACAAAATGAAACATTTTAAGGACCAAGCTGCTTGGGAAGTGGGTCCGTAAGAGGCTGTTTCTCTTGAGGAACGCTTCTTTGAAAAATTTGGAAAACCACTGTGCTGTTTTCTTTGGGAAGATAAATATCACATTGCAGCTGTTTGCTGTTAAATTCTGCTCAATGATTGTTTGAGTTTGACCCTGTTTAAAGTGAGGAAAATCCAGAAGGCTGTGCTTTTTGTGAATGCAAGTTTCTCAGCACTCTTTTCCTCTCATTTTTGTAGGGAGAAGTGTCTCCTTCCACTGCAGCTGGCTTTGGAATCAAAGAACGTGAAGTTGGCCCAACATGCTCTAGCAGGGATGCAGGTATGGTTTGGGACTTGGGTAGATTTTGACTTGCTTGGTTGGAGGGTGGCTGTAGAACATGGCAGCTCCCATATGATTAAAATTCAAAGGAAGTGTAGGTGTTCAAAATGAAAAAAAGTACTGTAAACAAAGCATCAAACCATTGGGTCTGACCTAGCGATAGCATGGGCACTGCTGAGAAGGCATCCAGGAGCTAGTCTCTGCGCTAGCAGAGGCAGAAGATTCTGTGGAAGCTCCATGCTCTGCAAGTAATGGAAAGTGACTGGCTTTGCTCTTGGACTCCAGCAAACGACTAAGGAGCTGCATTGGCAGAGTCTGAAGAGAGTCCCATCCAGCCCTCTTTGATCAGCTCAGAGGACAGTGGTGCTTTGAGTCTGGAATGGGTAACGTAGACATAAGGAGTAAGGGCTCTGTTATACATTTATGGGACCCCCCCACTGAAATACTGAAGTCAAAATTCCCTACACATTCAGTAGGACTAGCTGAACTGAAGGGGTTTTATAAGTTACAACTGAAAACAGCCATGCAATGCATGTACCAAGAAAATCAGATGCAGGCTTCAGAGAGCTAAAGCATTTGTAGATAACGAAATGCAAACGGAGCATATGTTTTCACTTCATTGAAGGACAATGGACATTGTACCAGTATGCAATTAACGTTTATTGCTAGGAATATAGTTTTGTAGGGAAGGCTTCATACTGCTATTCTATTAAATACAAGTTGCTGTTCACTAAGGTGCAGTTCATTCCTGTGTGAAGGGCCAGCATGAGGTCTTGTTTTGAGGGCATATAGGACTTAAGTAGTGCACACGCCTTTTGTGTCTCTGTGTTTCACCCTCATGTAGCTGAAAGTAGTTTTGTTTTTTGAGATAAATAAAAAGGCCAATATTTAGATTTGAAAATGGGCTCCCATAAAAATTCACTTCGTCCATTTTATTTTTTTTTTAAGTTGGATTTGCTCTTTTGTGCCACCTTTTCTAGCTCTATCATCCTGTCTGGAAATACCCACTGTGCCACTCCATTACTCACGTACTGGGTTCTTTCCAAGCAAAGGGAGCCTGATCAGGCCATAAAAATCAGTAGGACTGTGTCAAATCTACCCCTTATACAACCTCTCCACTCCTACCCCCAGCAAATACACATAAAACTTCATACCACCAGCACAACCCACTGATCAGGCTGCCTTCTCTTCAGGGGCTTAGTTAATGTTTTATTTTTTTCATCTCTCAAAAGATGCATAAATACTTCTTCCCACCCTCTGCCAGTGATTAGCAATGCCACCTCCACAGTGCTTCTGTCCCCCTGGCAGCTCAAAGGGAGAGAGTGGGATGATAGCTAAATCTTTATCTCCCACTAAGCAACATGTAAAGTAGTGGTAGCTCTAGGCCACCAAACCAGCCTCATTTTCCACTCTGTACATGTGTTGAAGTGTTATTTCTAAAATGGCATTAGCTGAGGGCTTCACCAAAGCCAGGTCCAGCAGGCTTAAGAAATTGACATGTTGAGAGTGCCCTGGGAAACAACCTTTTTGAGATCATTTGAGCTGCCAGAAAAGAAATAAAAACTCACTTTTAGAATTCAGTAATGAACCCAAAAGTGTTAGTTGCATCATCAGCAAAGCCTAGATCCTGTCCTGATAGCCTTCAGAGAAGGAAGGGCAGGTATGCAACTAGTACTCTGATTACCAATACATAATAGGTTACAACTGAGTTAAATAATGGGGAGAGGGGGGAGGAGAATTAACAGTCTCTGAGACTGACCTACCTCGTGCCTTATTGCAGAAGCTGCTGTCTGATGAGAGATTTGTATCCGTGGAAACAGGCTCAGATGAGAAGCAGCTACTAAATCAGATGCTGAATGCCGTCAAAGTGACTCCTTCCCTGAACGAAGACCTGCAGGTAGAAGTGATGAAGGTGAGTGATTTACCGATGTCAGTGCTTGCGACAGAGACTGTCTGACTCACTCCAGGGCTTTGTGAGCAAATTTAGAAGTGTCTTGGATATGTGCTCGTCCTGCTAGGAATTGATCCCCCTCCTTGTTGACAATGAACACTCATTTGCAATGCTATTTGAATAGTGTTACACACCAGCTTTCATATGTTGCCTCTCAACACAGTTATCTCCCTTGTTGCTGTTACCCCACGTATGTGATAGGAGGCAAATTTAAACGGCATAAAGCATTCATTCTGGTTTGAAAACTTCCTTGGAAGGAGTTCAGAGATGTCACATGGGCTCACATTTGTACGTGGTCAGTGTTTGTTGTGTGTGCTCAGACTGAGGATTTGCACACTCAAGGATTTGCACACTCGAAACCCTGCACACACACTTTAGAAAATTTGGATCACATTCTCTATCTGTTCTTTGCCTCTTTCTAAAAAAATTGATTACAAATAGTGGTTCGCCAAAGCCGGGGGGGAATTTTGACTTATCTGGGCACCTGCTGGTTACCCCCAAAATATCTTTGAACTAGTGTATGGGAGCCACCCACATTTTGTATGATTAAAGGAAGCTTTTATTCCTAGAAATACTTGTACTGCTCCAGGATGTTAGCTATATGAGTCAGAATGCTCAGTTGGCAGCTGCCATTGTATCAGAAGTTAGCAGATGTCAAAAAATGACCTGTCCTGCCAACAGGCCTTCCAGTGCAACCGGCATTTCAGATGCCAGCTCATGATCCCTTATTAAAGGTACAGTAGAGCATCAACTTCAGTTAACCGCGTTCCTGACAGGCAACAGTACTGTGATGGATGGATTACAGTCCTTTTGATGTGAATTTTATACTTGATGTAAAGAATTTCTCTTTGATATCCTCTTCCAAATAGGTGCTTACTGTTAGGAAGGGAAACTCATCCAGGAGAAACTCTTTGAGGAATATGTTCAGAGAGGCCCTTTCTGCATGTTTAAGGCACCCAACACTGCAGTGTATAGGTGTCTCATACAGAATTAAGATTCATGAAACCATTTGTCTGAAGGGACCTGACTCACCTCTGCTCCTAAATCCAACTGCTCCTACTCATTTGCCTTACAGATTTTGTTTGCTTTTCTGTATTTCTTCGTGGTTTTCAGCACTGAATGGTGCCCCTGCTTGAAGGATTAAAAATGGCCCTTGCTAAAACTACTCCATATTGGCCAGTCGTGCAAATTGCTGCTTTTTCTGTTTTTTATTCAAAGCCCATCATTTCCTTTGTGCCCCTAGCAAAGATCATTTGTGTGTACAGTACCCAATGCACATATACAAATTGAAGAGTGAAGCCTACCAAAGAAGATGTGCAATGGGTGGGGGTTGTCAGGGAACTGGGTTCAACTCCCTCATTATTGGGGTAAGCCCCAGCTCTGATGCAACAAAGCTGATGAGAGGGATTCTAAGCACTGATCAACTATGTATCCTGCCTACCTCAGACGCACTGCCTGCCTCCCTCGACATACCCTCTGTGGTGAGAGGGGACTGGCACAGCGCTAAGAATCAACACATCTGCAATGATAGGGGGTTCTCTTCTGTCAGGGGAATTCTCTGTGACCAGTGGCAGCCAGCTTCCTGTGTTGTGCCAAGTGGCTGGAAGCAGAGTAGGGAATCTGGCACTGTGTGTAGGATGTTTTAAAGGTCATTGGACCGTGACAGACTGGCCTTAAATGCCTAGTTCACTGTGAAATAACTGCCAGAATATATAGTGCCACTTATCCAAAATGGTGATGTGCGGTGCGTCTCATCAGAAATATTGGCATACATTAAATATGAAGTTCCTGACCCAAGTCATTTTGGTATGTAACATGTCAGAAAAGAAAGCATTATAATAACTTACTAAACTTGATTTACATTTTTTTCTCTCAAACACCACATCGTAGAATATCCTATCCAATTTTTCTTTGGCTCTGTATCGTCCTGTGCAGTGTTGAAGTAGAAATGCTTATTTTAAGGGTTTCAGAGGCCATGCCAAAATCGGGCTTGCCACAGAAAGCAGGCCTCAACCTTAACTGCAGAGAGGCTGCAAACCATCCAGTATTTAGTTATTTATTATGATTTATATAACTAAAAAGACACTTATCCAAGACTCTAGAGGTCTTAACGCACCATGAACAATACAGTTAAATCTCAGCAACAGTAAATCTTTTTAACCTTCTTCAAAATCCCAGTCTTTTGCAGTGTGACCTGAAGGTTATCAGATTTGGGCTACTTCAGAATTCTGGAGCTTTATTTTATGTAGTGCTCCTAGAAGGAGGTGGCAGTTTTCAAACTCTGGGCTGCGTTCCCCCCCCCCCCCCCCCCCCCAAGGGAGCACACCTCGCAGTTTGAAATCCTCTGTGCAAAATGGAAGGCAGAAATCAGGGGCCAGAGCACATGACAATGCGTACCCTCCCCCACGCATCACCTCTAGGGGGCACAAATATGCTTACTCGCTCCAGGCACTAAAATGCTTTGTTATGGCTCTGATTCATGGCCAGAAGGGACCCTTAGCTCATCTGGTCAGACCTCCTGTATAACACAGTTCACAGAATTTCATCTAGTTACCCCTGTATTAAGCCCAATCACTTATGTTTGCCTAAAGCATATCTTTCAGAAAGGCATCCAGCCTTGATGTGAAGACTTCAAGAGATGGATAATCCACTGCTTTTTGTGGTAGTTTGTTCCAGTGGTCAATCATTTAAACTGGAGGGCAGGGGAAAAGTGGGATACCACAAAACTGGAGGCCACTTTTGAAATTTGGGCATGAATGTGTACCTGAATTACCCTCTCATTCCTGGAGATGGTCCCTTCTGGGTCAAATTTGAAGCATCTCAGCTGGATAGTAAGCATATACTGTTCTGCCCACTTTTTTACTAGATTTATGGATAAACAGAGGACTTAATCTCCAAGACTGCCAATCGGGCATCGTTTCACTTAAAGTGTAACTTGTATCACTTAAAGAAAATATTACAAACTGAGTTACAAAGAAATCTCCTTAACAATAAGAATACCTCGTTAGAGCTAATAATTAACTTATTAACTACTTAAGGTTCACTGATAGCTTTGGGGGTTTTTTAGGAAAAAGGAAATTACCCAAAGGATAATTGTAATTTCTGTTGGATAAAATGGATAAAAAT
Organism: Macrochelys suwanniensis; assembly: GCA_033296515.1. Lineage (NCBI taxonomy): Eukaryota > Metazoa > Chordata > Testudines > Chelydridae > Macrochelys > Macrochelys suwanniensis. The sequence continues at coordinate 99,580,066 of CM065777.1, forward strand.
GAGTAATATTAATACATTTAATTACAATAACTGTATATTAATATTGTCTAATGTCCCCAGCTAATTGCAGTTTTTTGCATTCCTCTTGTTCTGGAGAGTTAGCTGTTTTCCTTGATCTATTTTCATCATATTTTAAACTCCTGCGTTTGTTACTAACTCCGTCCCTGATATGCTTTTGGGACCTGATTCAAAGCCCACTGAAGTCAATGGAAAGACTCTCATTGACTTCAGTGGGCTTTGGGTTGGTCCATTAGGGACACAAGCAGATCCCCTGCTATACCTCCAAAATGAAGGTGCCAAGAGGAACTCGAAGCTCTCATCTCTCATAGTGCTTGTCGCTCTGGTATGTAGCAGGATCACATCAGCACCTCTTATCTCTTCTAGGAAACTAGGAATTTTAATTAAAAATGGAATTTCACTTTGCAATAAGCAAACAAGATTAAATTCATCAAAACTCAGGTGTGGATTTGCTGGCAGTAACTTTAATCCTTCTGAAACCAATCGTGGACTGACTCTCTCTTCATAAAGGCCATCCCATATAGAGTGAATGCATAGGGTTGCCAACCCTCCAGGATTGGCCTGAAGTCTCCCAGAATCAGCATTGATCTCCTGGTGACTATTGAAAGCAGTCCAGGAGATTTTAATAGGACATTACGTAATGTGGGGGTGGAGGGGGAGAGGGAAGAATCTCCCAGAATAGCTTCAGTCAGAGTTGGCAACCCTATGAATGCATGAGGATTCCCTATCACTTCCTTCTTTAAGAGTACTGTTTCTCTTCTTGAAATCCTAGTCCTCTTCTCACTTCTTGATCATTGTGAATGTCGGAGGCCCAGTGACTGACCCATCTCTGAGTCTAACGCAAATATTTTTCCATGGACTGGTAACTGGGTGATCCTTATGTAAACTTTTCTGATATTTGGCACCCTGGTGCTTAACTTAACCCATTGCAAAGCTCTGAAAGTTCCACAAGGCAAGGAAATGAAAGATCCAAGACCTTTCTGGTTTATGTCTGTGCAACACCAAGCATATATGGCAAATCACAAAGGCTTCTGTTAGGTTGCATGTGATCTTCCTGGCCCCCTTCCTCCAACAAACTTTTGCACTCAGGTCGTGTGTTCTTTGATAATTGCCTAAAAATCTGGAAAGTCTAGAAAAAGATGCATTGATATACTGAGCATGATACAAGGTCTATCTCAGTAATTATTCCGTCTGGGTCATTTCACACTTCTTCTCTACCTCCAACCCCATTCTATGCCGTGAAATATTCAGACACAGACTCACTATTATTCCCATATTGTTAATTTAATGTAAGGTTGTTCAAGCGCATTTCCGCATAACAAAAACACTAAAAAGCAACGAAATCAGGAGGTAAGACAACAACTGTACCCAACACAATACTAGTCTCCAAGCATTAGTCCACTGTCTTCGCAACACTAATACCCCCTCGAACATGCTTCATTCCAATTCAGCAACTCATACAACTTTAGGATAATCAGATCAACTATGTATATATCTATATACAAGTGGTAGTGTGGCCTGTAGGATGGAGCAATGGACTGGGACTCTGAAGACTGGGATTCAAGTCCTGGCTGTGCCATTGACTTGCTGGTGGCATTTCAGGGGTGCCTCAGTTTCTTCTTCTGTAAAATGAGGATAATGTTACTTAGATCCTTTGTAAAGCACTTTAAGATCTGCATTATATAAGAGCTAGATGTCCTTAAGTATATGCTACTAAACTGAACCAATGCTAATTACAAATGTGATGTGTTGTATATTGAAGTAATAAATAGGTTAGTTAACATTCTGCATTGAAGAGATTTTCAGGCCTTTGACGTGCACTGAGCACAAGGGTGTTGTTGAATTGAAATTGTTTGTGTTAGCTTTAGGGGCCACATCTTAATTTCAATAAATTAAATGCTAGCATGAATCTGACTTTTAGGGTTGTATGGGACTACCTTATACAGCTGGTACTTGTGGCAGTGAAAGAGTTAGCAGAGAACTAGCCTAGAGTCTGAAGAGATGCTGGGAAGGCTCTTGATTAATGTAGGGACAAACACAGACTTTTTTGTCTTGAGCTCGAAAAGCTTGTAAAATGGTTTTAGTATTTGTTTTCCTTATTAAATTAGACCACTTTACTCGCAAGATCATGTGCAGTGTTGACAAGAATACTATCCGATATGGTCAGGTCAGCAGTGCAGGAGGAAACTAATCTGCTGCTCAACAGTTTTAGTTTCTCTTTTTGTGATAATATTACAGGTGAACGACCAGCACCTTTCTTTTCTGGGTCTGCTGGTAGCCAAAAGAAATTTAGCTCAGAACATGACCTTCTGGCTCTAAAGCAAGTGTATATAAAAGGAAAGTGTGTTAAACAAGAAAGCTCCAAAGAGCAAGGACAATTTTTTTGCACAGTTTTATCATATGCAGTATTCATTCTTACCACATTATTGTGACATCTATTTGTAAAATGCCAACCTTCCTAATTAATTTAGTTTTCAGACTAATTCTTTATTTTATAAGAAATTAATCAGGGGGTTCCTCTCAAATGTCCCAATGCAAAACAGACTTAATGCTCTTTTTTAACAGTCATGGATGGAGGCTCTGAAAAATCATATATGTATGATGCACTTGCTTCTGATCACTGTGGAGGAACAGCGGTAATGTTAAAACAGCAGGCAAATCCTTCTGGAAAGTAACCATTGGCAATTTAAGGTGTGCCGATCTCTCACCAGCGTTTTTGTTTGCGCTTTGTAATTTCAGTTAAATTAATGAGCTCTAGTACGTGACTGAGAAGCTTGGGTATGGAAGGAATGAGGGATTAGACCCTGTAAAAGAATTTGGGTGGAAAACCTGAAACTACTGAGACAGACGCTGCATGGGAGGATCACGAGATGGAAATACTTAATTAAGGCCATCTCTGATGGAAAGCCATTTGCCTGAGATAGTGTCAGTGGTGACCTTTTCTAGTATTTATGAGTCATTATTTCACTCTTAGTTAATGTGATTGTCAGGGTTCCCTCCCCACTCTAAACTCTAGGGTAAAGATGTGGGGACCCGCATGAAGAGCTCCTAAACTTATTTCTACCAGCTTCGGTTAAAACCCCCAAGGTACAAAATTCCCTGCACCCTGAGAAATGCTTCTCTCACTGCCACCATCAAGTGTTTTAAACAGGAATCCAGGAAAGGAACCACTTGATGTTCCCCTTCCCCCAAAAATACCCTCTCCAGCCCGTACACCCCTTTCCTGGGAAGCTTGAGAATAATCTCCTAATCAATTGGTTACACAGTGATCTAAAAACCCACCCCCGGGTTTTTAAAACCATAGAAAACAGTCAGCTTCTTAAAAGAAGGATTTTATTAAAACAAAGAAGGTAAAATCATCTCTGTAAAATCAGGATGGTAACTATTTTACAGGGTACTCAATTTCCAAACTCAGAGGGATTCCCCCCTCTAGACAAAACCTTAAAGTTACAGAAAAAACAGGAATAACCCCTCTCTCTAACACTGGGAAAGCTCACCAAGCAAAACAAACAGAAACCTACTCACTATGCTGACTAAACTTACTTTAGAAAAGTGAGGTTTGGTGAGAAGATGACTGGTTGAGGAGATTGATTTTCTGCAGGTCCTTCTTGTCTCCCAAGATCACTCTGACTCAGACAAAGAGCCACACACACCTTCCCCCCTCCCAAGATTTGAAAGTATCTTGTCCCCTTATTGGTCAGATGCCAGCCAGGTCAGGTGTCAGTCTGGCTACCTGCATTTCTTAACCCTTTACTGGTAAGAGGATTTTATAGCACTGCATCCGACCCTCTCCCCCTTCCCTTTATATTTATGACAGTGATGAAGATGTTCTGGTTATAGGCTCTGAATATTTCCTGCAGCTCTAATTGGCAGGGCTCCCCATCTTCTTTTCTGAGCCCAAATAAACTATCTTCAGGTATTTAGCAGCCACTGATTGGTATATCACATGGCATGGTTTGGAAACAAGCAGCATTGCGAAAAAGGATAGTTTACAAAAGGGTATTCAGAGGAAGGAAGGGCTCTGCTAATCCCTGTTTTTATGTGTTGTTCATAGTGACCCACTGTTTGATTTAGTAAAGATTAGTTTATTCCCAGCAACTCCAAACTCGCATTTGTTGGTGGATTAGGTGTACTGCTCTCTGATTTGTATTATCTTTCGTGTTCTATTCTATAGGCTTTCATTGAGGAACCAGACAATGCTCTCTGTTCAATCCATGCATGAGATTGAATGAACTTTTGCTAAAACTGTTTTAAGGCAACGTTTTCCCATACCTCTTCACTTACCCATTAATACAGTATTTGGGAATCCTACAGCAATAATATAGACAGCATTTTCTGTGATTTCAGCATTCACTTTGTCTAAATGCATAAGGGAAATCTAAAAATAGACATTACAGTTCTACAGTCATAGACGTAGGTATAGCCAGCACAGACAAACCACAGCAAATCATTCTGTCTCTAAAATACTGATATCAGATTGAACAATCGTAATTAGGGCACTATCAAATTCACACTCCATTCTGGTCAATTTCATGGCCAGAAGGTTTTAGAATTGGTCAATTTCACGATTTCAGAGGTTTACATCTGAAATTTCACAGTGTTCTAACTGTGAGGGTCCTAACCCCAAATGGGATCATGGAGGGTCCCAAGATTGCCACCCTCACTTCTGTGCTGCCTTCAGGGCTGGGCTAGAGGAGGTTGGTGGAGGTGGGTAGGTGCCGGGGGTTCCTAGATGCTAGTCCAGGCCAGTGACTGATTAAGGCAGGGCCCCTGGCCAATTTGTGAGCCCCTGAGAAAAATGGGTGCCGCAACCCTGGAAGAAGCCCCAGTGGCGGTAGCCCCTACCTGGTCACCCCAAGTCCCGACAGGAGCTGAGGGGGGAAAAGCCCTGAGCCCAGGCACACTGAGTGTGGCTGCAGGGGCTGAAGCTCTGAGTTCCAGCTGGAGCCTCGGGGGGGCAGAAACCTCAAGCCTGGACTGCCCCAAACCACAGCTGGAGCAGCAGAAGGTGGAGGCCCCAAGCACAGGATGCCTCGGCTTTAGCCGCCAGGAGTAGAAGCCCCCAGCCTCAGCAGGAGCCGCCAGAGGGGGAAGCCTCAAGCTAGAAGCTGGGGGGTGCGGGAGGGAAGGGCACAGAGGGGTGGGGGCGGAAGCTGGGAGCCCTGCTCCCGGACTGCTCCAGTGCAGAAGAGAGGGTATAGCACCCTCATTTCTGATCTGCCTCTTGAGGTCTTTCTGATCTGCCCACCAAGAGTGGCCATGCAGGGGAAGGACAACTCCGGTCCCTCTCCAGCCCAGCCAGACTAGCACCTAGGAGCCCCAAGCTCACAGCAGCATGGGGAGATCAGATTTCACGTGGAAGAGCAGATTTCACAGTCTGACACATTTTTCACGGCCGAGAAATTGGTAGGGTCCTAGTGATGGTGTAGGAAGCAGAACCCAGAGAGAGTTTTACAAAAGATTTTTCTATTAAAAAGGTTTTTTAATGGAGAATTGGGGGGGGGGGGGGTTGATTAAACAAAACTTGTTGTGGGGAGTGTCTGCTTTCCTCCAAATTTTTGGATTTTTTTTTCCATCAGAAAACTTTAACAATGTGTGGGTTTGGGGATTTTCAGTTTTTCAATGAAAATTTTATATGTGGGCAAAAAATACCCAGTTTCTGACCAGCTCTAGATTTAAGAGCTAATAGTTAAACATCATCTTTTGATTTATAAAACTGATTGTGTTTGATCTGGAAATATTGAGAGAGCATGAATGAAGCCATTGTTGGATATAGTGAAACTGCACTTCAGATCTTTCTCTGAATTACTAAATTCTGCACTTTATGGATAAAAAAATTATAAAGAATCTCATTAAAATAGTAAGACAGTGAAAAGGTTTGTGATTAACCTGCACATTTGAGGGTATTTAAGGGTCAGTGTGTATGAAATATCTCTCTGTCTCTGATGCATACAGTTGGTTACATTTAATGGAGCAGCATTTTTAGCTACTGTGCCTTTCCTTGCACAGCATAATTAAATTGAGGAGGAGGTTGGATTGAAACAGCCATGTTTTAAACTGTATATAAGCTGCATTACTCCTTATGCTGCCTCTTTGAGATGTTATACATATAATGACTGGTTTTATTGTAGGAGTAAGAGTCATTTCACTGTCCATAAAAACAGGAATTCATTGCAGGAGCTATAAAAATGATAATTTGGTAAACAGAGACACGCGGGGCGGGAGAGGGGGAAGAATATCCTGAGCATACAGACTAGGAAGCAATTGCTGATCTCTGCTGCCAATGTGTAGTTGAGTTTCCTCTTAAATAATATATCACTTTGGTGCTTTCTTGGATTTTATTCCAATCATTTTTACTCTCTAAAACAGCTAAATTTGAGAGAGAAATAATATTAGCAAAAAAAAATTCATACGGGCCTTTGGTGGTTTTTGTAACAGAAATGATCCCTCTCCCACTAGAAGAAGTGTGCCAAATATTTGCAATGTAAAGGGAGACTACTTAAAATTCAGGTTTGAACATTTTGGTACAAACTTAAACGGGTCCATTTCGCCATAAAATGAAATACGTTCCAGCAAAAACAAATCCCTTTCTGAGCAAAGATAGTCCTGTTCCAAGCAAAAGGTGGATTTGAAATGTGAAAGTCAAAATGTGATACTTTTGTGTTTAATGCCAAAAAAAAAAAGCAAAAATTGATCAGATTTCACAGAACTAATTTTGGGGGAGTGGAATGGGAAGGAGGAAAGAGAAATGGTGTAAAATTTCACTATGTTCAGCGGATAAAACAGTGATGGATAAAGAGCTGAAATAGATCGTGTCCTGTTTCACCACCTTACCATCTAGAGGTGTGCTGTAAATCTTTGCACTGTGGGAGGTGGCCTGTGTAGCATGTGTGATCACATGACCCCTTCCCTTGCGTCCCTCAGTTAAGTTGTTTACTGGCTGAAAATTGATGTGCGTTGTAGACCAAACTTACAGATGCTGGTCACAGTTACAGGGAAACCACCTTTGACCCCCTCAGTGTTCTCTTCAAGGTACGTGTCTGTAGGTGTCGGGCCTCTAGCATTCACCTCTGCCTGCGCTGGGCCCCGCGTCCCTCTCTCTCCTGAGAAGGGATTCAGGCTCTGCAATCCACTGTGACGATCCCAGCAGGACTGACCTTAGAGGGACTATTTCAGAGCAGTATTTTGCTAGGATTTAACTTTCAGGGCCAAACCAGACGTAGTACAAGCCATTCTAATATCATTCAACAGTGAGCCTGAGCAGAGCAGAAAGGCACTAAAGGCTCCAATTGGCATTGTCCGTGCGGCGCCTAACGGTTCCACAGATGAATACATGGCAATCCAAGGACATGAAGCATTTTTTCCTTCATATCCAAAGAACCTACCATGAGGAAATGGGCAGCACCTGGCAAGAAAACCAAACTTACTCAGTGTTACAGCCCCAATTTGGGGTATGGATTCAATTAATTCCTGCCCCCTGGGTTACTTCTCTCTGATGCATTTTATATCCCTTATGAGCCTTCTCGAACTAGCAAAACTACAAAGGAGCAAAATAAGCATTTCATGTTATTGGCTCAGAATCTCTGCAAGTTAGGTACAAAGAGTGACTGTGGCTGCTACTCCAAAATGAATTCACTGCTGACTCGGCATGGCATTTTTAATGTAAGGTTAAATGCAAACGTAGGTCCGTCAGTGTTTTTATGAAGCATTTGCAGAGAAGAAAGGCCTTGGTCCCCATCTGTGTAAGCTTGTGGCCTGAAACGCTCGCTCTGTTCAGCATTGTAGACACCTGAGACGAGGCCATTGATCAGCTATAACAGATGGAGGCTGTAGCTACAGGATTGTACCTCTCATTCCTATTATACTGCTCCCTGCTCTCTCTTGCCTTACGCTGACTGAAACCCAGTGGAGTTGCACTGGTGTGACAGAGAACAGCATTTAACCATTATGTGCAATGCTGGCATGTTAATATTACAATGAGAACGTCAACATTTTCATATCCTTACACTTACGTTTGAAATGTATAGTCTTAACTTCACATTATTTTTCCCTATTTAATGCATGCAAAAAAATTCCCCATGCAAAAAAATTACATCAAAAGAACATTAAGGGTGAGATTGAGACTTCACCTCTAACCCCGTGTGAGGGACTGCACTGAACTCCATCAGCCTAGGAAAGGAAGTGTAACTCGGGCTACGTCTACACTGCAAAAAAGCCTTCATGATAGTGAGACTCAGACTCATGGAAATTGCTACTGTCTTTAAAAAGGAAAATGAAGAAACAAAGAAATTCTATCATGCTTATCTATTAATAGGGCCCTACCAAATTCATGGCCCAGAAAAATGCATCACAGACCGTGAAATCTGGTCGTCCCCCCCATGAAATCTAGTCTTTTCTGTGCTTTTACCCTATTGTTGGGTGGCTGAAGACCAGCAGCTGCTGGCCAGGCACCCAGCTCTGAAGGCAGCGCCCCGCCAGCAGTGGCACAGAAGTAAGGGTGGCAATACCAAACCATGCCACCCTTACTTCTGTGCTGCTGCCTTCAGAGCTGGGTGGCTGGAGAGTGGTGGCTGCTGACTGAGGGCCCAGCTCTGCAAGCAGCAGCACAGAAGTAAGGGTGGCAACACCATACCATGCCATCCTTACTTCTGCACTGCTGATGGCAGTGGCTCTGCCTTCAGAGCTGGGCGCCCAGCCAGCAGCCACCGCTCTCTAGCTGCCCAGCTCTGAAGATTGTGCCAGCAGCAGCAGCACAGAAGTAAGGATAGCAGTACCGCAACCCCACCCCCGCTACAATAACCTTGCGACCTTCCCTCCCCCTCCCCCCCAATTCATTTTTGGGTCAGGACCCCTACAATTACAACACCATGAAATTTCAGATTTAAATAGCTGAAATCATGAAATTTACAATTTTTAAAATTCTATGACCATGAAATTGACCAAAATGGACCATGAATTTGGTAGGGCCCTAGGTGTTAGTTTAATTAATAGAAAAATGCTGTGTACTATATACCAGATGCCATGGTGATAGTATGGTATAAAATCCTATAAAGTATAGAATAGTACCATGCAGCAAGTGCAACCAATGAGTCAGCCTCCCTTGCCTCATTTGATGCACATCTTTCTATGTCCCATGGAAGGAGGTGGGGCTTTGAGCCCTGCATCCTGTCATAAAAACTCTCAGGTATAGTGTGGGAGGAGGCAGAACTCCCTACAGATTTTCGTAACCCACACATACTGTCATAGAACCGGAGAACATTGGTAAACCATTAAGGGATTGGATTAGAAAGGTCACTGTGTGGGCACAGAGTCATATTTTAAAGCCCCTTCACTTTCACAAATCGCTACCAGGGTTTTTTCAAACCACCAAAAACTACATCTGTAATCTAAGTATCTATCTTCTTGCCAAATTTCAAGTTTCTACTTCAAACTGTTAAGACACTTCAGCTGTTTAAGAAAAATTACAAAAAAACAACAACAATTTATGATGGTAAAAATGTATTTTCTTTTCACTCTCATCAGTCTTGAAAGTGGTGGAACTGTTTTAGCTCCAACCTTCCAAAAAATTAACAATTCACCCAAGAGCAAACTTCCATCTTTTGTCTCAAAAGGAAGAACACTGAAAAAGTCATAAGCCACTGAAGATGACCCTTAAATTTTAGCACTTCCTAAGGTAGCTCTTTAACTTTTAAGTAGTGCTGTGTGCTTCACCCATAATTAAGTCATTAACATGAAAAATCCTGTGCAATATTAAAATATAGATACTAGGGCTGTCGATTAATCATAGTTAATTCACACGATTAACTCAAAACACTTAATTGCGATTAATTGCACTGTTAAACAATAGAATACCAATTGAAATGTATTAAATATTTTTGGATGTTTTTCTACATTTTCAAATATATCGATTTTCAGTTACAACACAGAATACAAAGCGTACAGAACTCACTTTATATTATTTTTGATTACCAATATTTGAACTGTAAAAATGATAAACAAAAGAAATAGTATTTTTCAGTTCACCCTATGCAAGTACTGTAGTGCAATCTCTTTATCATGAAAGTGCAACTTACAAATGTAGATTTTATTTTATTTTTGTTACATAACTGCACTCAAAAACAAAACAATGTAAAACTTTAGAGCAGGGGTAGGCAACCTATGGCACGGGTGCCAAAGGCGGCACGCGAGCTGATTTTCAGTGGCACTCTCACTACCCAGGTCCTGGCCACCGGTCTGGGGGTCTTTCCATTTTAATTTAATATTAAGTGAAGCTTCTTAAACATTTTTAAAACCTTATTTACTTTACATACACCAATAGTTTAGTTATATATTAAAGACTTACAGAAAGAGACCTTCTAAAAACATTAAAATGTATTACTGGCATGCGAAACCTTAAATTAGAGTGAATAAATGAAGACTCGGCACACCACTTCTGAAAGGTTGCCGACCCCTGCTTTAGAGCCTACAAGTCCATTCATTCCTACTCCTTGTTCAGCCAATCGCTAAGAGAAATCGCAAGTTTGTTTACATTTATGGGAGATAATGCTGCCGACTTCTTAATTACTCTGAAAGTGAGAACAGGCGTTCACATGGCACTGTTGTAGCTGGCGTCGCAAGATATTTACGTGCCAGATGGCTAAAAATTCATATGCCTCTTCATGCTTTGGCCATCATTCTAGAGGACACGCATCCATGCTGATGATGCTTGTTTAAAAAAATAATGCATTAATTAAATTTGTGACTGAACTCCTTGGGGGAGAATTGTGTCTCTTCTGCTCTGTTTTACCTGCATTCTGCCATATATTTAATGTTATAGCAATCTTGGATGATGACCCAGCACATATTGTTCGTTTTAAGAACACTTTCACTGAAAATTTGACAAAATCCAAAGATGATACCAATGTGAGATTTCTAATGATAGCTACAGCACTCGACCCAAGATTTAAGCATCTGAAGTGCCTTCTAAAATCTGAGAGGGATGAGGTGTGGAGCATGCTTTCAGAAGTCTTAAAAGAGCAACACTTTGATGCGGAAACTACAGAACCCAAACCATGCAAAAAGAAAATCAACCTTCTGCTGGTGGCATCTGACTCAGATGATGAAAATGAACATGCGTTGGTCTGCACTGCTTTGGATCGTTATTGAACGGAACCGTCATCAGCATGGATGCATGTCCTCTGGAATGGTGGTTGAAGCATCCAGGGTCATATGAATCTTTAGCGCATCTGGTATGTAAATATCTTGCAACACCAGCTACAACAGTACCATGCAAACGCCTGTTCTCACTTTCAGGTGACATTGTAAATAAGAAGCCAGCAGCATTAGCTTCTGTAAAAACAAACCTATTTGTCTGAGCGATTGGCTGAACAAGAAGTAGGGCTGATTGGACTTGTAGGTTCAAAAGTTTTACGTTGTTTTATTTTTGAATGCAGGCTTTTTTGGTACATAATTCTACATTTGTAAGTTCAACTTTCATGATAAAGAGATTGCACTCAGTGCTTGTATTAGGGGAATTGAAAAATACTATTTCTTTTGTTTTTTACAGTGCAAATATTTGTAATAAAAAATAAATATAAAGTGAGCACTGTGCACTTTTTATTCTGTGTTGTAACTGAAATCTATATATTTAAAAATGTAGAAAACATCCAAAATATTTAAATGGTATTCTGTTATTGTTTAACAGCACAATTAATATTTTTAATCACTTGACAGCCCTAATAGATACAATTGCTCTGGGAAGAATTATTTTTTATTTCCTGATTTCTAAGCAAATAAAATTAAATATAAAAATGTATAAAATAAATATAAAAATAAAATATCAACATTGTATTAGCAAAGCATTTTCTCAAAATATAACATAGACTCATAGACTTTAAAGTCAGAAGGGACCATTATGATCATCTAGTCTGACCTCCTGCACAATGCAGGCCACAGAATCTCACCCACCCACTCCTGGAATAATCCTCTCACCTATGTCTCAGCTATTGAAGTCCTCAAATCATGGTTTAAAGACTTCAAGATGCAGAGAATCCTCCGGTAAGTGACCCGTGCCCCATGCTGCAGAGGAAGGCAAAAAACCTCCAGGGCCTCTGCCAATCTACCCTGGAGGAAAATTCCTTCCCGACCCCAAATATGGCGATCAGCTGAACCCCGAGCATGTGGGCAAGACCCACCAGCCAGACACCCAGGAAAAAGTTCTCTGTAGTAACTTCTAACATCCCATCATTGACCATTGGTCCTATTTACCACTGATGGCAATTAATTGACCTTTGACTAAGATCATGTTATCCCATCAAACCATCCCCTCCATAAACGTATCTAGCTTAATCTTGAAGCCAGTTAGGTCTTTTGCCCCCACTGCTTCCCTTGGAAGGCTGTTCCAGAACTTCACTCCTCTGATGGTTAGAAACCTTCGTCTAATTTCAAGTCTAAACTTCCTGATGGCCAGTTTATATCCATTTGTTCTTGTGTCCACATTGGTACTGAGCTGAAATAATTCCTGTCCCTCCCTGGTATTTATCCCTCTGATATATTTAAAGAGAGCAATCATATCTCCCCTCAGCCTTCTTTTGGTTAAGGTAAACAAACCAAGCTCCTTGAGTCTCCTTTCATACGACAGGTTTTCCATTCCTCGGATCATCCTAGTGGCCCTTCTTTGTACCTGTTCCAGTTTGAATTCATCCTTCTTAAACATGGGAGACCAGAACTGCACACAGTATTCCAAATGAGGTCTTACCAATTTCTTGTATAACGGTACTAACACCTCCTTATCTCTACTAGAAATACCTCGCCTAATGCATCCCAAGACCGCATTAGCTTTTTTCACGGCCACATCACATTGGCGACTCATAGTCATCCTGTGATCAACCAGGACTCCGAGGTCCTTCTCCTCTTCCGTTACTTCCAACTGATGCGTCCCCAGCTTATAACTAAAATTCTTGTTATTAATCCCTAAATGCATAACCTTACACTTCTCACTATTAAATTTCATCCTATTACTATTACTCCAGTTTACAAGGTCATCCAGATCTTCCTGTAGGATATCCCGATCCTTTTCTGAATTGGCAATACCTCCCAACTTTGTGTCATCTGCAAACTTTATTAGCACATTCCCACTTTTGGTGCCGAGGTCAGTAATAAAAAGATTACTGACATCATAGCAGAGGTCCTAAAACTATTTCCTCAGGTTCACTACCCATAATCCCTTTCTCTTTGAAAGTTCTCTGGGTCAGACCTGTGGGTTTTATGTGCCTGGCATAGCCTGGCTGCCAGGCACCAGTTCTGTTCAAACGTGTGACATAGAGCAGCCTTCAGGCGACCCTACATTTTTCCAGCTGATAACATCCGAACAGTCATTCTTGTACACTCAGCCATGTCTCCTCTTTAGCAGAATTGCTACTGTTCATCACACACCAGGTAATATGGATGCTAAACAGACCACACCAAGCTATATTATCGCATACATACATGGGCCATGTAAAAATACATTGGCACATTTTTACATAAAGGGGTGATTGCAAATGACTTACCTTTTGATAGAGATCCATGTGACTTTTTTTTTTTCTTATTACTTTCATATTTTCTCTTGGATTCATGTAACCTCAGCTTTATTGTTTGTTTGTGATCACAATAAAAAAAGAGAGAAAGAAAAGGTAGACATCCTTATAACATTTGCCCAGAGAATTGTTAGGACAATTTGGAAAGGTTCACTGACATTACTATTGTGACATTTATTGTGTGGTATGATAAAATGATCTTAATACATCCGGAATACCTCTATCACACGTCAGAGAAATACCCAAATTAATGTAATGTTTTTAATGTTTTGGCCTCTATTGCCTGCCTGTCAATGATAAGCCCTTTCCTTACCCTGTCTTTTCTATCTCTTGCAAAATCTTTTTATTATACTAATTGCTTTTTAAAATAAACAACATTCAGTAGCATTAAAAACTGGAGGAAACAAATTTTGTTGTTTTTCTCTCTCAAATGTGATCCCCTGTGGAATATAGATAGTTATGTACACTCAATGTGAAGTAGCTCAATGGTTTCTTTGATCCTTTTATATATTTTAAAATTTCCCCTTTGTTGTTTCTTATGTTATCTGCAATTTGCCACTAGCTATTACTTTTTGCTTCTCTCATTTTTCTTTTTACTACTTCCTGGGTGGTTTTACTACTCTCCCAATCACCCATCTTCCCATCTTCTTGTATTTTTAAAAAGCCTATTGTCTAGCTGTCATTTGCCTTTTTATCTCTTCTTATCTGTATTAGTTTCTGTTGCCCTTATAGGACCAGATTCTAATCATGCTGAGCTGAATCATACCTAATACCATGAGTGGTTTTATGGATACCCCTACTTAGTGGAACTACCCATGCAGTACTGCTCAACATGAGGAGCGGCACCAGAGTCTGGCTCTGAGTTTTTCCATTGGGTAATGGAATTCATTTCTTTCTTTATAGTTTTTCTTGTGATTGCTTTGGTTTTGCTTGTAATTTAACTGTCATTTAATTTATGGAGTAACACGATATATACAAATATTGCTATAGCTGGTTAAGCAGAATACCTCATCCTGACTTTGCCAGTCAGCTTTTTATAATCCTCCTTACATTAGAGTATCATAATTTTGAAGACAAAAGCCACTGCCAGAGCCATTAAAAAAAGTGTAAAATATCTATTAAGTGATTTGCTCTAAATCATTTCCTTCCCTCCTTTCCCTGTGCTACATGAGCAGAAGTTTCACACTTAAGTAGCTTTCAGCGGTAGTTTTTAGTCCAGTGAATTAGTGAGCATGTTCTTCTGGGAACATTCAGCATGTCATCACTTATCATTTGAGAGGTTATTCCACACCAGATATGAGTCTTTGTCTGAAACCGTGGTGCATTCATAACCCAGAACACCAGTTCCTACTGATAGCCAAGCCTTTCACAGCACTGCTGATTTATGGGAAACCACTGTCTTCATCCTCCCCAGAATTAGAAGCTGCCATGCTGTATACAATGATACAGGATTGCACAATCCATGTAGAGTCATTAAGGTACTTCTTCATTTCTTTTGCCCTTGTTTTCCTTACAAGGCCAGAGAAACCTGTATGATCAGACTAACAGTTATTCCATCAGCTATCAAGATGTTTCCTGGTTGCGTTTCTTTGCAGAAAGGTTCATATTTATTAACGGTATTCAGATCCTAGCACTACAGGAAACCAGTCTCCATTCCCTCCCTTTCTCCCCACCCCCAAAAATAATAATTAAATGTAATACTGTAGGACCCTATTGGTCTTGTGGATATGGCACTGGACTGGGACTCAGGAGATCTGGTCTAACTTCCCAGCTCTGTCGCAGACATTCCTGTGGGACCTTGGGCAAGTTGATCTCCCTGGGTAACATTTTAAAAAGCACCTAGGTCTCATTGGACTTAAGTGCCTTTGAAATTTGTATCCTCTCTCACCCACTTTCCCCATCTGTAAAATGGGGGTAGTACTTACTTTGTCCCACTCGTTGTCTGACTGCAATGCACTGCAGGGTAGACATTGCAATTCCAATTAAAGTGACCCTCTTTTTATACAGTAAAGTCCTTCTGTGAAAAGTGACTTTCAGTGTATTACAAAAAGCAATTATTTTTTCCCTTTGCCCATTGTGAAAACCCATCTGTGCATGTAGTTTGATATTGCCTTGTAATACCATTTGTATCCTGGTCTCTGGGGAGAAAGACAGTATTTCTTGTTCCATGACGGGCAGAGCTCCACCAATAATTAAAATGAACAGTTTTCATTATGGCTCACCCATTGCTAGAAATCAGATTTGATCAGAACCTTTACAAGATAATAGAACCTGTTTGACTTTGCAGGAATCACAGCAGTAACAATATTCCTTATTTATAAGATTGTTTCTTTACAGGCTCTCCTAACTGTGTACGGCTCCTTCACTTTAGCTTCTCTCCTCATTGTACTTTATAGTAAAGTCCCCTTTCTAATGTCCACCTTGATATACTAGGGAAGAACGTTTTTTGCTATGAAAGATGCCACTAGGAATTTGCCTGGTAGTCTGTTTTACACTTTCACAGCCATTCATTGCGAAGGTAAAATGTCATGGCCCAGTGAAATGCACATTATTTCTTTTCAGTACAGAATCTGCCTGTGTTGTTGTTTATGCGTGTGTTTAACAAATTTAGTCTGGGGCTGGAGCATGTTAGGTGGAGATAAGTATCTTAGTGTTTTTAGTAGATCTAAATAATTGTTTGTAATACACCAATAATTTGCATTTCTAGAACACCTTCCCTCTAAAACCTCAAAGAGCATTCATGAACTAAGCCTCAGGTAGGGAACTCTTTTTATACCCATTTTTGGACAGATGGACAGCTGAGGCACAGAGAAGTTGCAGGTTCTCTATGATTTGGCCAACGTCACAAAAGAAGCCTGCAGCAGGGCAGGGAAAAGAATCCGAACTCCTGACTAGTACTGGGCTTTAGTCAAAAGATCATCTTTTCTATCTTGGGTCTAGTCTACATAGAGTTGTAGAAATGTAGGACTGGAAGGGACCTCAATGGGTCACCTACTCCAGTCCTCTGCACTGAGGAAAGACTAAGTATTACAGATTCTAGTTCATCCCTGACAAGTGGTTGTCTAAACTGTTCTTAAAAACCTCCCCTGATGGTGATCCCACAACTCCCTGGATAATTTGTTCCATTGATTAACTACCCTGACAGGAAGTTTTTTCCTGATGTCTAACCTAAATCTCCCTTGCTGCAATTTAAGCCCATTACTTCTTGTCCTGTCCTCAGTGGTTAAAGAGAACAATTTATCACCCTCCTCTTTATAATAACCTTTTATGTACTTGAAGACTGGTATTATGACCACCCTTAGTCTTCTCTTCTCCAGACTAAATAAACCCAATTTTTTCATTCTATCCTCATACGTCATGTTTTTTCTAGACCCTTAATCATTTTTGTTGCTCTTCTCTGGATCTTTCCCCAATTTCCTGAAGTGTGGTGCCCACAAGTGAACAGAATACTTCAGTTGAGGCCTTATCAGTGCTGAGTAGAGTGGAAGAATTACTTTTCGTGTCTTGCTTACAACATTCCTGCTAATACATCCCAAAAGGATGTTTGCTTTTTTTTAAAACAGTATTACATTGTTGACTCGTATTTAGTTTTTTGTCCACTATAGCCCTTAGGTCTTTTTCTGCAGTACTCCTTCCTAAGCAAACATTCGCCATTTGTATTTGTGCAATTGGTTATTCCTTCCTAAGTGGAGTACTTTGCATTTGTCCTTATTGAATTTCATCCTATTTATTTCAGACCATTTCTCCAGTTTGTCAAGATAATTTTGTATTCTAATCCTGTCCTCGAAAGTTTTTGCAACCCTTTCCAGTTTGATACCATCCACAAACTTTATAAATGTACTCTCTATGCCATTATCCACTTCATTTCTGAAGATATTGAATAGAACTGGACCCAGTACAGATCCCTGCAGGACCCCACTCATTATGCCCTTCCAGTTTGGTTGTGAACTATTGATAACTACTCTCTGAATACAGGTTTCAGTGTAGTAGCCGTGTTAGTCTGTGTCAGCAAAATGAAAATAAGAAAGAAAAACTTGTAGCACCTTAGAGACTAACAAATTTATTTCAGCATAAGCTTTCGTGGGTTAGTACCCACTTCATCGGATGCATCCGATGAAGTGGGTACTAACCCACGAAAGCTTATGCTGAAATAAATTTGTTAGTCTCTAAGGTGCTACAAGTTTTTCTAACAAATTTATTTCAGCATAAGCTTTCGTGGGTTAGTACCCACTTCATCGGATGCATCCGATGAAGTGGGTACTAACCCACGAAAGCTTATGCTGAAATAAATTTGTTAGTCTCTAAGGTGCTACAAGTTTTTCTTTCTCTGAATACAGTTTTCCAACCAGTTATGCACCCACATTATAGTAGGTTTGTCTAGGCTGTATTTCTCTAGTTTGAGAAGGTCATGTGAGATGATATCAGGAGCCTTACTAAAGTTGAGATATATCCCATGTACTGCTTCCATCCTATCCACAAGTCTTGTTCCCCTCTATTAAGTTGGTTTGAGATTATTTGTTCTTGACAAATCCATTTTGGCATACAGATTTTGTACATAGTATAACTATCTCAGTTAGGGATATGATTTTTTTTTTTTAACCAGTACAACCCCTAATGTGGACACAGTTATATCAGTATTGAAGTGCTTATACCAGTATAGCACTTCTATACCGGTATCATTGCATCCACACTGGGTGGCGGGGAGGGGAGGGACAATCTTAACTATACTGTTTTTGTCACTAGACAAGGCCTTAGAAGACAGTAGGGCCCACAGCCTGTGTGTGAGAGTGGCTTCCCCACTCTGTTGTAAATCTAACCCCTACAAATTATTAGCAGTCAAATCTACTTTTGCCAGAATTCCCTGTTATTTCAAAACATGGTTTTCATTGTCACCTCTTCATCAGCAACCAGCTGATCACATTTGTCATGTTTTGTGTCTGACCCCCGATACCAGAAACTGAGTCAGTTGCCAACTACTTGAGGCTCACTGGTATCTCTGACAGGAAAGACTAGACACATTTCCTACCTGCTCAAATTGCAGCCACTTAAAGACAGAAGATGGAGAGAAAATTAAATGAGAGCGAAGAAATAGGAATCATCATTTCAGTAAGCAGAGCCGCATAAGAATACACGGTTATGGGATATATTCCCTTGTGTTTCACAGAATGTTCTACAAAGCACAAAATCTTTTACAAAGCTATCTTTGGCTGAGCTGCCATAAAAGAGCAGAGAAGTCACACAAAGCACACAAGGGGTGCTGTGTGTCATTAGTGCCAGGGAAAAGACTGTACCTTACATTGGCATAAGGCTTTGTATTCTAAAGGGTACAATAGCACTTTGCAAATTGTGGACCAGATATTCCGATGTGGGTGTTTAAGATGCACCTGCACGCCTTTTGGAGACCTGTGGCATGTGAAATATGACATCTGTATGAGATAAGAACACAGGAATTGCCAGATCAAACCAGTGATCCATCTGGCAGTTCATCCTGTCTCCAGCTATGAGCAGTACAAAACATTTCAAGTGAAAGGTGCTATGAATCCAGTAATTAACAGGTTTGGAATATGTTTATGGCATACCAAATCATGGGCAGAATTCACCCATCAATGAAATGGGTATATCTGGATAGAGTATCTGAATTCTTCTGAATGTTACTTTCTTTTTTACAATATTCTTTATTATTTGTTTTGTGGGAGTGTTAGAGTACTATTTTCTCCTCTCTTTTCTTCGTTTATCAACTTAGTGCTGAGGATGTGTGTCCCAGCACCCAAATTCAGGTGATGTTTCTGTCAAAATGAGTAAAATATGATAATGTTAATATCTTGCATGTACCCAGAGAGGATTGTATTTTTTGGCAACACCAGGAAATAATGATACTGAGCAACTTGCATCTGATAATCTAAAGGTACTTTACAGACATGAAGCATTACAACGCTTCTGTGAGGTGAGGAAATATTATTGTACAGATGGGGAAACTAAGGCATAGAAAGTTTAATTGATTTACCCAATGTCGGACAGCAAAATTGAAAGAGCTGAGAATAGAATCCAGAACTCCTGTGCGTCACAAGGCTATTCTGATCCTTCCTATTCCATTCTCCTGGGTCTCTGGCATTTATCTACAGTATTCAGCTCATATTTAGAAAGAGCTGAGGGTTGAAGAAAATAATATTGGTGAAGGACTTCGAAATTCAGTAATTCCTATTTGCCTGGTTTTGAGGATTTAATTCAAATCTCCTCTTTTCTAGATTAAGATTATTGACTCAAAGGTATAGCCAATTGCTTGACTACTCTCATGGTCCATTCTTAAAATGTTCAAGAGACTAAGTAACTGAATTTAGCTAAATGTATTGTCCAAAGACAAAGCAGTACAATGAGAAAAGGAGACATATTTACCCTCCTTCCAGGACGCAAATTCTCTCAGCTTGCTTACCTTACACAGAAGATGGTACTTCAAAGATATGCATTTTAGCTATTATAGTATGATTGTACACGTACAGTAAAATAGTATAGTATGGTATTTGTAATATGATTTTTATAAGTTACAAAACTTTCTATATGTCACTAAAATCCAACCCACCTGTTTGTACCAGTTCCTTAATTATTTGTTCTGTATCTTCCTTGCATTAATTTCGGATACTGGTATTCCAGGTACTGGTCTATGAAGATATGTCCCTATACTTTCCTATGTCTCATTTTGAATACTACATTCCAAGTGTTGACGAGCCATGAAAGTACTCCCTAACTGTGCTTGGTACAAAGTATTCATTCATCTTTGCTTTGACATGTTTCCTATTTTCTAATGCTAAAGCTAATGTCAGCGTTGCAAAGTATTGTGGGATATTTGATATGAATTAACTGAATTGTGGGAAGATTATAACCTGTTAAATTAGCATAATTTCCCAACATATAATATAATGTATATCATATTACTGCCATGCACATAGTATCAATTAATGTGGTATATACTACACCTAACATATATGTATTGGCTAACAAGGTTCAGCTTCTGGATCTTCCTGACTTGTTTGCAGATGTTTTTTAAAATTGGGGTAGGGCAAATTATAAATGCATGAAATCAGACTTGTCCGTTTCTGTGCTCTGGTATTGTTTAGAGTCATTTCTCATACCATTTTTAATGATCCATCATGTTTCTGAGTGCAAGGAACACAAGCATTTTTCAAGCTGACAGGCAAGTGAATGCTTAAGAGGATACAGACATTTGTATGCTATGGGGAAAATGACACATTTTTCTACAGATGGGTTTTTCCTCTCTACCTGTAAGAGCTGACAGATGATGATCAAAGGATCCTTAGTACCAAAGCTTGAATTCCCTGCACTTACCTCCAGTAATGGATGATTTTTGTGTCTGGTACAAGTGAGCTGCACGGAGGAATCTTTCTTCCAGATTTGGAGTCTACAGTAAATATATTGGGAGGAGGGGAGAGATAAACACCAGGGAGATGAAGAGCTATTTAAGCTAAAGACAGTGTTGGCACAGGAACAAATAATCATGAGCAAATTTAGGCTGGTTAGAAGAAGGTTTCTTTATAGGTGTTGGTACAGTGCCTAAGACAATGGGGTTTTGATCCTCTAGACACGAATGTAGTACAAATAATAATAAGATGAAAATATTGTCACACAAAGGAGATCCCTTTAAGCCTCCCCAATCCTTTTCAAGACCCTCTCTTTTCTGTTTTCCTTCTTGGCAGGGATATTTTGTGGATTAATTAAAGTTACTGATTGTAAATCATTTTTTAATCTTTATTATATTGATGCCAATGCAAGGACTGGTTTCTAAATTGTTCACTGCTTTCTTTCATATTTATTTGCATGACTCCTCACTTCCTATAGTATCTGAGTGCTTTACAGTCTTTAATGTGTTTAGCCCAACACCATCCCTGTTAGGTAGATTATAGATGGGGCACTAAGTCACAGAGAGACGAAGTGATTTTCCCAAGATAACACAGGAAATCAGTGGCAGGCCAGGGAATTCAACCTGGCTGTCTCAAGTCCCAGGCTAATATCCAAACCACTGGACCATCCTTCCTCTCCGAAAGACATGTACATATAGAGCAACATAACATCTGCGATTGTGGTGACTCTTTCCTTTTTGGGTCAACAGACACGATTTTCCAAGTGGGAACCAGTCAGCAACTTCATTGCCCTCCCCAACCCTAGTAATTGCTGCTGTGGAAAATGGAAGGAGTTGTGTCTAAAAGGGTATGACGAAGAAAAAGTAATTAGGGAACACAATAGACAATATAAAAACTCAACCACAGACTAGAAATGGTGGATGAAACTAAAGCTCTTGTGCTTCTCCCCACTCTCTGTGTTCAAGGTTTTGCTCTGTATCACGTACACCTCCACGTTTGACCTGAATGGAAGTTCAGTGCTAAAGATTGCTGAGGTGAGTGCCCTCCATCACCCACTAACATTGCTTGTTTTTCTTGACTTGTTGCCACTAACTAGAATGTGCTTTCTATACATAGACTGGGATTGATTTAGTCAAAACAATTGCAGTTATTCTTAATGATTGCTATTACCCGAGTTACTGTTTATTAGTCAACATGATTAGCAACCACAGTGCTGACAGCTGTAGAAATGCACTGGAAGATGCACTTTCTACTCATGGTAATTCTTCTTAGTGGCTGCTGTGTATTACAATATTGTCTGTGTTTAAAACTTTGCATGTTTTGCTTTACCTTTCACAGTAATAAAATTTTCTCCTTCAACTTTACAACATGTACGGCCAAATTAATCCCCGGTGAAACTCCACCAAAGTTAATACAGTTACATCAGAGATGAGATTGACCTATAATATGCATTGTTAGTGTGTCCCTTATTCCTGATGTGTCCAAGAAAAGGAATTATTCCATCCCTAGATTTATTACGTTGTCCCATTGGCATTAATCAGTCTTCCCTTGTCCTCATTACATTTGTCTGGATTAAATTGTAAAAAGAGTTTAGGCAGATGGAAAATGCACCTGCCAACAGCAGATCTGTTTATAAGTGAGCATTTTCAGACAAGTGCCCTATTTAGTTGCACAGTGAGTTTCAAGCAGTGAGCCTCCCGTGTAGCCTGGAAGGAAGAAATGCATAGAAATACTCAGCCCTATTGCATGGCAGGGGCTGTTGTGTATATAACATAGTATAAAATTATATTGAATTACACAGAATAGGGTTGAGGGGAATGTATACACCCTTAACATCAATGTATAATACAGCAATGAAAAGGTTTGTATGAAAATCCTTGAAAACCCCATGGCATAACACCCCTCTGGTTTTTACAACACTTGTTAACTGTTCTTTTCAGTAGTGGGGAATAATAATAATTATTGTTATTATTTACTTGATATCTCCATCTGTAATTATCAATGCAGAAATAATAGTCTGTGTTCTGCTCTTATTTAAAAGACAGCTTGGAAAGTTACAAGTGAAATTAGTGAGCAGAGAAAGAAAATGACTGACAATTGCGAGTCAATGTCAGTTTTTCCTTGGTGCGTGAAGAGAAGAAAACCTGATGGAAGTACCTAGCTTTACCTGGCAGTGGTAGCATTTTATAAATCTGGGAATGAAATTGATCCTGCATCAGCATCACCCCGTTGCTACCTGGGGGGGAAAAGCATGGTAACTAAGAAAACTAGCTGTCTTACCATGGTAACTTAACTGCTAAAACGTCACTAATTGACTTTGCAGGCAGACAGATACAAAAATAGTCTCCATACAAAATGTTAAAACTCTCTAAGACAGTCCTAAAAACATGCCATGTACAGAATACATGATAGTACTCATTTGGGATGACCTGTGTAACTCATGGTTTCACCCCTCTTGAGTAATGTTAGGAAATCCAAACTCATGAAGAGTAACTTCTGTTTTCATGGGGGCTCTGTAGGAGCCTCGTTACTTGGGGCTGTAGCAAAGATGTACTGGATCAACAGCACCTACCTCCTCTCTGCCCATGCAACCCCCTTTCTCAGGCTGTGCTAAACCCCTGTTGCCCCAATCCCCCATACAGAGGCAAACTTATGGCTCCTTTCCACTACTGCAGCCTCTCTTTGGCAGAATTTCCACTGTGGAGGGCAGAAGCTGGTGAAAATTGAAGGTGAATCTATCCCAATGTATCTATGAACTGTAGATAGAGAGATGCATTAAGATACAATACACATTGGAAAAAGGGTTTAATAGTATTTCAGCCTTTGAGCTGCTACTTCAGGTAGTGGAAATCAGTTGTCAGTGCTTCATGTTCTTTGTTCCCTAGGGACATCCTCAAGACTGTGAGCATTATCTGAAGTCATATTTTCGATTTGTCCTGTGCATTTGCAGATAACGATATGTAAATGACACATGACTGTTTTCTCTTTAAAACACCCTGATAAACACCAGCTTTGTTTCATGTTAAGTGTTGGATCCTGCCATTGTTTAGTGGCTCTGACATATCCTCCCTCTTAAAAGGCCATGTCTACCCCTAAAACTTTTGCCGGCATAGTAAAGTCAATTAGGAGTGTGATTTTTATTTTATTTTTTTACCGGTAAAAGCCTGAGTGTAGATGAAACTATATTGGACAAAACAGTTCTTTTGCTGGGTTAGCGCTTTTTGTTCAGGGAATCAGTATCTGCTATACCAGCAAAAAACAGTATCAGCTCTGACTACATTAGGAGCGTTTGCGAGTGTACCTGTACAGAAAAGCACCTATCGGCACCTTTGGCTTTGTGATTCTGGCCCATAGATATTACAAAGGCTTTAACCTTTGAAGCCCGAGGACTCAGTTCTCCCCTGCATCTGAACTCTTCCCCATGCTGGGGTGGTAGCCATTAGAGGACTGGACGGATATGGCTCCCTGATTCAGTACTGGCCTGGCCCCAGCATCAGCTGCTTGAACTTATTCCAGTGGAGAATTGGCATCGTTCTGTTCTACCATGTGCCCATTCTTCCTCCCTTCCCTGGTGTGTCCCATACTAGGGTGGAGCTGGTGCTAGAGTCAGCTCTTCTGTCTCTGCTCATCTCTTGCCAATGGGGGTACCCCTCCAATGGGAATTATCTTCTGGCAAGTTACAGCTAGAACCCGGCCACTTTGTGCCACCTGATCAGTCCATAATGGAGGCACCCCAAATTACTGGATACATCTGAGCATTTTGGCCTTAACCTCAGCCTCAGTTTCCCCATCTTTAATCTGGGGGCCATAATGCTTATTAACCTCATTGGAGTTCTGTGAAGGGTAAGGAGATAATATTTGTGAAGCACTCTGACCATGAAGAGTGTTGTGTAAATGGCTTAAATATTATTAATGTTGAACCTACAGTCAACCTAGCTATGTCTAACTACAGACAATACCTTTAATGTTGGTCAGGCCCCTGCATGAAAGGTTATTTCATGCTTTGTGACTTGTTTATCTTCTTTTATCTATTCCCACCCATGTTTTGAGAGATTGTCTTGTTTAACCCTTTGCTTTGTCTAATCCTTTGTGTTTTGCTTTCTTAGCTGTGCTTTGCATGTCACAAAGCTGGAAGCCCCCAAATGCATGAAATGATCAAAGTGTCCATTGCACACCTCTTCAGTGCCCTGTGCTCTCGCATTTTTACTGGTGCATCCCTACCAATGACATTTCACAAGGTATCATTCTTGGCTTGCGAGACTGAGCTGAGCAACAGTGCTGCACGTTAACACACAAGGGGTGGGGGAAAAAACAAGGGGAAATCGATTCTGCTCTTTCCAGAAAGTCAGCCTGCCTTTAAATTTAGTCTTTTCACAGTTCTTTCAGTAAGTTGAATTAGACAAGAATATTACTATTCAAACCCTCGCAGCAGCACAGTTCCTGTGAATGGTTCGGCCTCAGCAAGGTCTGAATTGCATGATTGTAAGTGGTCGACAGGATTTTGTATTCCTTGCCCACTGGAATTCTTGTGTGATATATGATGGCAACCTCTGTTCCACGTCTCCTTTTGAAAATGGCAGAAGAGTAAGGATTTTCTTGTGCTGTCAGAGAAGCATAAAGAGGAAATCACACTGGCTTAGCAAGATAGCGCATTACACTATCTCTAAACTGAGGCGTTTCATATGTATTTCCTTAGGCCCCAGTCCTGTAATGGATATGTATTGGCAGATCCCTGCTCCTCATTGAAGCCAATGAGGTGATGCACAGTTCTGGGGTCTGTTCATGTAGGTCTGACTGCAGGATTAGAATGTACACTGTTCAGTGTAGGAATTCTGTATTTGTTTCGATGGTTTTCCTGTCACGAAGCACTGTGCACTATATAAATAACAGTAGTGACAGCTGCATGGCACCTTTTTACACATTTAAGATAAAAAGCTTTAATCTGCATTGACAGTCTGTGCAGTGTGAGACCTCATGCATCTTTGGAATCTTCCTCACACATCTACTAATTAAGATCATGCTGAATGAAATTCCTCACTTACCTTAGGAAATATAACACTCTCAAAGGTCAACAGATGCCCCAAAAGCCAAGATGAACTGTAGGTTCTGTCCATTATCTGATGCAAATGCCTTTAGCTTTATCAGGCTTTAATGTATAGTTAAGATGGGAACACAAGCAAATCCGAGAAAGGAAATATTAATTTTGTCTGTATCTTGCCTCTGTCACATAAGAGGCACAAAATATCACGTGCTACATATAGTGTTCTCACAACGCCACACTGGGACATAACAGCGTGACTGGGATGAGAATGGTGCAAGAGCTATAGTTCAGATTATTCCAGGATGTAGCATTTTGGCTCACACACTTTACATTAATCAAGCATATTATATTTCTAACCAAGGAATTCAGTCATGCTTTACTGTGCCCAAAATTTAGCCATGAGGCAGAAATCCTAAAAGCATTAGCACCTCTCACATCTGCTGGATATGTCTGCTGAAAGGAGCAGAGATGATAAATTCAAAGGGCTTCTGGAATCTGGTCTTATTCTCCATTCTGTTATATTAAAAGTAATGCACATGGACAGCAGTTCCATTTTAACCTTACTCCCTGTCCTTCTCCCACAGAAGTTAATGGCAAAGCTCCCTTTGATTTCAGTAGGAGTCAGATCAAGCTCTTGATTGTGTTACTGTGTACATATCAGCATTGATTAGTCCACATAATGAGCTAACCACCTTCAAATTTTCACCTTAAAAGCTGGATTTCCTCCTCATTAGGGAAATATAAGTATCTAAAACAAGAATTTTATTCCATCTATGCTCTTATACTTTGAAAAAGGACAACCAGTTAAATTCAAATTTTGTTTTAAAAGATGTCTGTACAGAATATACCAGTTGTATATTAATCTGTGTACATATAGTATATGTAGTGTTGTTCCTTTTCTCCCTATGACTGGAGTGGTGTTAGGCCACTTCACCTTGAAATACGTGTTAACTACTTATGCTAAACAATCTGTTCCATCTTGTATTTAGCTAAGACACACTGATATATTTCCCAGACCTGAAGAAGAGCTCTGTGTAAGCTTGATAGCTTGTCTCTCTCACCCACAAAAGGTGGTCCAATAAAAGATATTACCTCACACACCTTGTGTCTCTCTACATACAGCATATGCAGAATGTATGTATTCATTGCTAGAATGACTTTACAGAGGAGTTATAACCCTTCAAAGATGACTGTATGATAGAAATGCTGACGAGTACAACAGATAGTATTATGAACCCATGTACGCAAAGGCTGACCGAATAACTTCACAGCCATAGACAGAATCACAGAGTTCAACATATGCCAAAGTGAGTGGAGTTGCTCCTTTGGATCACAATTTATTAATAAGTTTTCATTAAACAGTCTGGTTCCAATTCCATGATATATATTACAGGAGGCACTAATTACCTCATATCTCAAACCAGAGGCTGCTGCATCAAAAATGAAACACAGTAATTACAAACTCTTCTTGAGATAAACACCTCCTAAAAGAAATCTGGTAAAGGACATTGCAGTGGGCATACCATGTCCTCAGCATTCCATTGCATTTTGATAACTATCTGCAAAACATTGTCTTTGGGCAGAGTCCAAGAATGGAAAAATTCAGCCCTAAAGATGAAAGTTTGCAAAAGTTATGAGCAGCTGAAAATGTAATTAGAACATAAACTGTGATGTAACATGAACTATAGCAGTCACTATCACTCTCACTATAATAAAACTAAACGGATACAATTTTTCCCATTTATGGGCACCAAATGGCTATTGGACACTGTAATAAACATAAATTAAAACCATGATTTACAATGAACAATCAAGATGCCTAGTGGCATCCTAGTAGCAGAATCTGTCTGAAAATCCCCAACATATTACTCATACAAAAAACCCACGGAAATAACAATTTACGCAAATAGAAACAAAAACCTTTTTGAGCCTCATATGAAAGGATGATACTGCTTATGTACTAGGGGCAGAATTCCAGAGTAATCGTCCCTGTAGGTTCATTTGGTCCCTGTTGATGTCATGAATACATCACTGGAATTAAACAATAGGGCTAATATTTGAAAGCAACATCCACAGCACAAGCCACTGCGTGGGCATCATAGTTTGACAGGATGGGGAGTCGTTGCCATTTTTGTCTTGCCACCTCAATGTGCACAGCACTTCAGAAACCTGACAAATTGCATGCTGCTTTTAAACCATATTGTTTTTTGGCTATTTGCATGGCTGAAAAAGTTTCGAACACTATTCACTAGTAAATCTGGCTGACTTTCTGCATGAAGAGGGCTTCACTTCCTCCCGAGATGGTCTACAGTTAAATTGTTGTTTATATCTATGTGCTGCTATCTTGTTTCCTCACCAGGTTTGCATTGAGACATATGTATCTAGCTGTCACCAGCGGAGTATTAACACCGCTGTGCGGGCAACCCTCAGCCAAATGTTGAGTGACTTGACTTTACAGTTACGGCAAAAGCAAGAGAATACGGTGAGCCTTCCGGCATCAACAGATGGTTCAGTATTCCATGGCTGTGTCCTTTTTGTGTCTCTGCATGCAGTGTTCTGTGGCTGGGTGCTGTGCCTTCTGGTGTTATTTGAGCATTCCAGCATCAGTCCTGTTTAAAACTGCCTCCTTTTGGGGTTCCGTCTGTATGAATGCCTAACAAATCCTTCAACAGAAACAACTCTTCCCTTCCAGCAGACAGGCTCTACGTTTTGATTGGCAAGAAAGGCTTCATTCCGATGTCAGATTGTCTTGACTTTGCTTCCTTTTTCTGTTCTTTTATTTTGTGTGTTTATCTTGGCAAAGTCCAGTTGAAATCCTTTTGCCAAAACTTTCTTAAATATTAAATGTTGCCCATACCAAATAAATTCTTAGCTACAGAAAATATATTGGAGGAGGTTTTTTAATTACAAAATTTAAGCCAAATCCTTTTGAATGTGTATCAAATTAAATTATTTGGGCCAGAGGGATTCTTCACCTGCTGGCTTACTGGCAAAAAATAACTGGTTTCTTTCTATTGCCTTTATTGTGTTATTAAATTCCGTAAGAGCTGTTTGCATTAAACTCCGACTTATTGTCTAGATGGAATTATAAGCACCTCTGGGCAAATTTGAAAAGACTTTGGCTTCTTGCACTTATGAGCACTTCCTTGCATATTAATGAAGAAATTATTTGCCTTTGTGTGTTTGTTTGGTTTGTTAGCGGATTTTGCAGCTGTCAGTTGTGTAGAGGTTTAATCTTAAAGCAGTTGTGCTAGGTTCAGTAAAATGGAGATCTTTTTTTAAAAAATTAAATAACCAAAATGTAAATATAGCATTAATCTGAGAAATAACTGTAAAATGTAATTATCGGGTTACTTATAATTGTCTCCATATACAGTGTGTCCAGTTTATAAGTAAAAAGATGGTTTTTTTCCAAGCTGGCAGGTCTGCAAATTCTATCTGGATCTAAAAACTGAGTTTATTTACTTCTGCTTGTACATCCTAACTATAATAGAGATTCTGAAAACTGTTCTTAGTTCCTGACAATTTTCTGATAATACATGAGAGACAAGAGAATTGACCTTGTTCTTCTGTGTGCTGTATGCACCACAGGGAACAGTCCTGCACTGGCAGAGAAATGAACTAGATGATCTAAGAGGGCATTTCTGGCTGTATTGCCTCTGTAGTGTTAACAGTGATAAAGTATAAAATTTTCAAGAGCACCGAGGTGATTTTAGAATACAAGTCCCATTTTCAAAAGTTACTTAGGTACCAGGGAGTCTATGTCCCAATGGCTTTCAATGGGATTTAGGTGCCTAAATCTAAATTACTTTTGAAAATGGGACTTAGGCACATTTGAATATTTCTCCCTCAAAATTAGTAAAGTAAGAAAAACAGGTATGACCAACACCCGAGGAAAAGTTGTGACTTTTACATTTGCTTTTCTGACCATTATCCCACACTAAGGCTTTTTCAGATTAGGAACCGAGTACTTTAAAGTGCTGCATATACCTACAGCCCTTTTCTTCCACCTATTCTAATTACAATATTTCTTTTCCCCCAATAGACAACTGAAAACCATGAAGCCATGCAAGACTTCAAGAGCCAAGGTATCTATGCCACTTTATTTTATGGTGACTCTTTAAAATCGGATTTTCTTTTCTTTCTCACTATCCCTTATACTTGCCTACTGTTGCCAAGACACCCGGTTGCCATAGTGTTTACATATTCTGCAGAGTCACACTGCTCCTTTCATTTTCCACTGCTCGCACCTTATTGATATCCCCCCACTCATTGTACAAGGGCTCTGGTTACTTTCAGAACTGAGTAGTGTCTTCAAAATCTTCTTGGCTCGCAACACTTTTAATTATACCTTCGTCTGCACTGTGTGAATGGTATTCCATATGGGAAAGCAATAACTAATTATTACAATATGCTGTCTCTGCAACCTAAGGGCTTCAGTGTCGTGGGAAGGGTTAAAGTGAAGTGGGTTCCCTTCCAAAATTTGAACAGTGTTCTAAGGACTTTTTCTTCAGAGTTTAGGAGGGGTCTGGAGACAGACACACAATTTCTTGCCTGTTGGGCCAACCCTGTTATATAATTAGCGAATAATTTTAATATTTTTGCAGGTCCTGACAGCTCTGCGAGAGGGGGAGTGCTAATATGCCTCACCTTCATCATGCCACAGCATCAGTTAGTTTCCTAAGGTTTTTCCTAGGCCCTGTCTCCACTATAATCTCTGATTGCTAAAGTCTTTATTAGGCCCTGATCCCGCAATTGGATCTGTGGAGGTGGACCCTTGTGCCCCCTGTGGAGCCCATTGACTCCAATGAGACTCCACACAGGTATTATGTTCTGCCCACACAGTTCCATGTACAGGACTGGGGCCTTAGTTGCTACATAGATTTCTGGTGGTTGGAAGGAGCAGCACAGAGACAAACAATAGGAAAAGCCACCAAGATGTTAATAATCCTGATGAATTGTCTATAGTCAGGTGCCATGCAGAAGTACTGGAGCCTCTTGCTATTTTTCTTCTTGTCTGAGTTGGAGGAAAGGGCCCAAACTTCCATAAATGCATTTAAGCAATTAGTGTTATCCTCCAAGTTAGTGATACTACTTTTTCATTTTGTGGATCACTCCCTCAGAAAGAGATTCTGTAGCAGAATCACTTCCCGTCCCACTACCTTTCCCACAGCATTCTTTTTGTGAATTCTGGTAGCCCACGGTCCACAGTTGAGAACTATAGACCCAAGTCACGGAAGATGGGTGAGTTTTGAAAGATGCGGGGGAGAGTTGTGGGGATAAACCAGCTAAGCATACATAATGCCACTGACCTTTGTCCTTTTTGGAGGTTCTACAGTAGAGTCCCTTTGCGACGATGTTGTGTCTGTCCTCACTGTGCTCTGTGAGAAGCTACAGGCTGTCATAAAGTAAGTGGATTATTTAGCTATAATTATATTTGTCGCTGCAGATTCTCTTGTGGAACGTCACTTATAAATGATCGTATTGTCCTAATTCTAGGATAACAAGGCAAACAATTCTTGTACTAAGTTACTTGTCAGAGGTACCTCGCCTCTGTTGGGGTATTGATCATGTATTAATTTAGCCCACAATTGTGGTGAGAAATTGATTTATCACCCACATACACAGTTTTTCTTTAAAGAAACTCCAGTAAGTGATAGCAACCCTTATTTGTAGATAGGTTCTATATAGCAACAACACCTTTCAGGAAAATGCTTGCTTTTTTGCTATGCTGTGCATAATAAACACATTCGCAGAAGAGCGAGGGAGAAGGACGACAAATAGTATAGCAAGACTAAAATACAGTGATCTCTTGGAAGGTATTACTGGTATTCCCTAACCTAAATATTGGGACTATAATGACAATTTTACCCAGATAACTGTAATTATTTGCAAATGGTATGTTTTCTTTTGAACTACAACCACCATATGTATGATAATATTGCATTAAAATACCATGATGCTATACATCTGAATATTGATCCAGATTCTCAGGTGGTTTTAAAATGCACAGCTTCATTAAAGTCATGAAAGATGATATTCAAGTTTAAATGGTTTATTTATCATCATTATTATTGTATTAGCGTGTTTTTTATAGAAGTCAATGGAGCTTTGCTGATTTGCACAAACTGAGGATCTGCTCACTGATTCTTTAATATATCTAATACTATTTTCCAGATACCTGAGCATATCTTGAATGGAACAGAGACTGAATAAACTATTAAAAACAAAATAATTACTGATTTACCCTCCCTGCGACCTTTCAATCAAAGAATTCAGAGCAGATCGCCAAGACGATCATTATTATCTCTATTTTACACAGGGGGAAATTGAAGCACACACAGAAGGGACTTGCCCAAGGTCACACAGTGAGTCAGTGCCATAAGGCCAGATTCTGTGAATTACACATGGCCGTGCTTTGAGAGTGGCACAGAGCCATACAGCTCTGGAAACACAGGCCCTTCTGGAGCTGTCCAGCACTCCGGAGAAGTGCACATGCTGCACCATTTCTTGAGGACTAAATGTAGCCAGTTTTCATTTTTAATGCATTATGAATTAACTGAAAAGCCCTCTGGATGTGATCCTACAATTCTTACTCTCACGAGTAGACCTGGCTTGTGCAAGTAAATCCATAGACACTAGTGGGACTGTGTAGATGAGTAACGACTGCCTATAGGAGTCAGGTTTGCAGGATCAGGCTTTTCATTTGCAATGCGTTGCTCTCCATATTAACCTTACTGAAGAACAGGGTAGACTGTGAATTTATTCCAAAAATGTTGTAATTTTGAAATTCCTTTGACTTCAGTGGGATCCACACAGATGCAAGGCTCTGCCAGCCCTGTAGTTGCATACAAAATCAGAACCTAAGGCCCTTATCCTGCAAAGACTTATGTGCCGAACTTTACATACTCTGAGTAATCCCATTGAGAGAGGGAGCCATGACTTCAATGGAGTTAGGATTTCACCTACAATATATAAAGTTAAACCCATGTATAATTCTTTGCAAGATTGGGGCTAAGGCTACATCCACACTACCCGCCCGATTCGGCGGGTAGTGATCGATGTTCTGGGATCGATTTATCGTGTCTCGTCTAGACGCGATAAATTGATCCCAGAAGCGCTCCCCGTCGACACCGGAACTCCAGCTCCACGCGAGGAGTAAGCGGAGTCGACGGGGGAGCCTGCCTGCTGCCGTGTGGACCGCGGTAAGTACTTTTAAAAATCGATCTAAGATATTCGACTTCAGCTATGTTATTCACGTAGCTGAAGTTGCGTATCTTAGATCGAAACCATCCCCCACCCCCCGTGTGGACCAGGCCTAAGAATGGAAACCTGCACGTGAGTAACATGGTTCCTCTAAAAACTAATTTATGTATCCAAACATGCAAAATTCCAGAGTTTCACATGTTTCAGTACCATTATATATTAATAGTTTGTAGAAAGCAACATTTTGTGGCCTCAGAATAGCCTACAATAAATTGCAAGTCCTCTGAAATAAATTGAATGAAAAAATCCTAGCTGTGGTATTTTAAGCCAAGCTCTGCTAACATTCTACTAATTAATCAACCAGGAAAAAAACCCAAACTGTGAGAAAATAAGTTAATCAAAATGAAAAAGTAGCGCAAACAATATGGGGCAATTATTTCAGAGGTATAAATATGACAAACTAAAATCTTGGTGAAAATTTGAGAGACATTTGGAGGGAAAAAAGTTATTTTTAATTAACAAAACCGCCTCCATATCATTAAAACTAAGCTCTCTCTTGCTACTGCTCTTCTGCTTGGTTACAAAAGCCTATGGCTTGAGTGAAAAGGAAAAAGGAGCTGTTAGAAGCTGTTTTAAGTGGTACAAAATTAAAGCACTAATTGGAGTGGACAAGTTTGTTAATGAGCAAAGAGACATTGATCAGTGTGAGCAGTAGGAAGCGCACACAAAATTTCCCTGAATGTTCTGGAAATCATTTGAAGATGGGGGCTGCATGCACATTTAGGGGGTGATAATTTAGGTCTGCAAAATTGTGTGCACAAAAATAATGATGTTTTCAGTTGTCCTAGGCACTTCACCCTCTGCAACAAACTGGAGTTTTGTCTGTGTGCTAATTTTTTTTAATGTCATCTGATAGGCTTTCCCACAAAAAAATATAACCATTTCAAATCACGGGGGATGTAATACCAATACTAAACTATTTTATAGGATCTTTCCTAAAAACTGTTGACTTGAAAATAAATAAATGGAAAGAAAGATCCTTTGTGAAGTTTATCTGTAATCCCAGCTCCCCAGGAGACAGCACTGAATTTGAGCAGATTGTGTTCGTCTACAATATGCCTTAAAGAGATTAATAGAACCTAAAAATATGGTCAGTGAACCATGATTTACTGCAGTAATATATCCAGGTAGCACGGAAGCACTAACTTGTAATTCTGCACCTATTTTCTTAATTGGGTCTTTTAATTAACAGAGAAACATAATGAAGGACTCTAATTAGTTCTGGAGAAAAACAAATGTAGCTGGCTTGTTAAAAAACTTACTGAAGTAATTATGTGGGAGGCTGGGAGAAGAAGGTTGTTCTTCCTTTCAGCCAATGGTTGTTTCTCCTCAGAAACAACCTGTCAGAGAGATTCACCCTGTGCAGCCTTTGGGTCACTGAGGCGAGGCTTTGGATTATTAAGCTGTCTGCTCTAATCTCCTAGCCTGATGATTACTTTAACACACTGTTCTTAATTTCAAGCATATTGGTATTTGCTTCTGAGGGAGGTAAGGCGGGGGTGATGAAAGAGGGGTTATAGGAAATGAATTCTGGTCATTATAGTTCCTAGGGCCCTGAAACCATGAAACCTGCTTTAGCAGGTTTATTAGCAGATGGGCAGCACTGAGGTATACAGCAATACAGGCTATTTGCCTACTGCAGATCAACTTCATCCTGGCGGGGAGATGTTTTTGTAATAAATAGACCTTGGAAAGACTTCAGAGGCAAGGGTATCTATGTGGATCAAAACTCCATGAATGCCATATAAGTAACATGTTCTGTATATATTGGATTTATATGACTCTCATATGAAGTAATGTGGGAATGGCCCATTTCTTATATGGCAGGCCATATCTTTATGAAACACATGCAAAGAAAGTAGGCCGGCATTTTCAAACCATCCATAATATGGATTTGGGTATCTAGTTTTACACCTCCAAG
Organism: Macrochelys suwanniensis; assembly: GCA_033296515.1. Taxonomy (NCBI): domain Eukaryota; kingdom Metazoa; phylum Chordata; order Testudines; family Chelydridae; genus Macrochelys; species Macrochelys suwanniensis. The sequence continues at coordinate 99,615,241 of CM065777.1, forward strand.
CTTCAAATTGTTGGCCAACAGACATGTGAAAGGTGTCTTTTCTACTTAGGGATAATTCATTCGGCAAACCACACAGAAATATATTCAGCAAAAGAACCAGGAAAAAGCAAAGATGATGGATCAAGATGAGTCGAGTCTCTATAGCTTTGCCTACTTTTTGTTGTACCTCAGAAAATATGGTTTCATAGCCCTCAACATATCAAAAACAATAATCCAAAAGGAATGGAAAGATTCCTCCCTAACTTGCTGAGTGAAAAACAGAATGTTAATCCTAATGAAAAAAATGATCTTTACATGGTGAAGCAACTTTAAACCTACCTATTGTCTGTACCTTGCAGTTAATTCTCAAAATGTGCATAAGAACATGTTCTGTTTGTGGTGTCCACAGATCCTTCCATATACTTTCTCTTGGGACTCATCTTGGTATCAGGATTGTAGCTCACTGACCAGGAGTTCTCAAATTTCATTGCACCGCAACCCCCTTCTGTCAACAAAAATTACTACAAGACCCCCATGCGGGGGAATGAAGCCTGAGCCCCACTGCCCGGGGGGACCGGACCGGACCAAAGCTGAAGCGAGAGCCCCACTGCCCGGGGCGGGGCCCAGGGGAGTGTAGCCCAAGCCCCACTGCCCCAGACTGAAGCCTGCCCCTGAGCCCAGCCACCCAGGACTGAAGCCGAAACCACCCTCAGACGGTGGGGTTCGGGCTATGGCTCTGGGCCCTAGCAAGTCTAACGCCAGCCCTAGTAACCCCATTAAAATGGGGTCGCGACCCACTTTGTGGTCCTGACCCAAGTTTGAGAAGTTAAGAATTAGACCCCCAAAATCACATTGACCCCAGAGTCTAGCTTTCCTGATTTTGCGTTCTTTGCCATGATTCCTGTCATCAGAAGAACAGGAAAGGATGACAGCAAAAAGAGGGAGAGAGAAGCAGAAAAAGATAAAATATCTGTGTAATAATAAGAATGTTAGGCAGCTGCTGAGTGTTCTCAGGTTGCATGAAGAGACTGTAACAACTCTGTTGGGGTTTGAAGAGGTTTTTATTCATTTGTGAAAAAATCCCATATTCTGTGTCAAGTCAAATTTAGATAATGGCATCCGTCTTCTATCTACTTTTTCTTTTCTTTTTTAAGACGACTTTTATACCTCATTTCCACGAGCTAATCACCCTGTTGTCTTCTGTACTGCCTGCTTTTACTGAATGTCATTAAGTGCAAAGCAAATGGGGCGATAAAGGAGATCACACATTTGAAATCCATACCATTTTCAGGCAGATGCAAAATAACACTGTGCTATAAATTACAGGATAACATGCAGAGGAACTAATGCAGTTCTCCAAACAGAATAGTGATGATGATGATGATTGATGATAAAGTCTCAAAAATATTTGTTTTAGTCATTGGTGAACATTCTTTGTTTCTGTTTGTCAGTGAAAATCAGCAACTGCAGCTTCTCTACCTGGAATGTATTCTCTCAATGCTAAATAGTTCCTCTCCCAGCATGCACAATCACAGGGGATTCACTGACCTTATTTGGTGAGTACACATGTTTTGCACCTTCCTAAAAAGAACTGGAGCTTAGATTTCCACTGATTAAATGTTTAGGGGTGGGGCAGAAGGGGGGGTTCTCCTGAGCAAATATAAACCCCCACCACCTCCACCATCAGATTTGACATTATAGAAGCCATGCCCAGCCCTCACTGGAAAGCTCTTCATTAACACTTTGTTGGGTAATACAGGTTGCTCAGCACTGGGTCCCAGCTATATGAAACCCTATAGTAAATCTCATCATTATCATGGAATCCCAGTTATTTAGGCCTTGAAAGGAATTCATTGATCACTTTGTGTATCTTTTTGCCACAGTGCAGGATTGAACTGTGCATTCCACATACACATTTTATTTAAATTCAAACAGAAGTGACTGGGCTCAGGAGTGGTACTTATGTACTAGGGAATAATAATTTGCAACACTACCTGAGTTACTGGCCTGTGTTATGCAGGAGAGCAGATTAGACTATCCTAATTGTCCCTTCTGGCCTAAAAATCGGAGTCTAGTATATTCTTGAAGGCTCTAGTGATGATACCGCCAAGACCCATTTTATCAAGTTATTCCCCTGTCTAATTGACCTTACTACAAGGTCCCCTTTTTTTCAATTTCAAGCCATTAACTATTTTACTATATGGTGTACCACCTGCTCAAATCACCTGAACTAATCCTTGCCCCGCTTTCTGAGTGTGGCAATGCCTCTCTATAGTGTTTAGATGCTTGGCTCCCAGGAATGGTGTTAGAAATAAGGGAAAAGTGTAATTAACACAGTCTACCAGAGTCTGTGAAGAGCAGCGATGTCCAGCCTGTGGCCTGCGAGGCTCTAAATCTCCCTTGAGGGTGACTATGTTGAGAAGCAAATGTGTATGTGATTGTGAATTGAAAATGTGTTCCATGAGCTACTGGACCCTGTGATTTTTAAATAGAAGTGTTTGAATCAGGCCCACCTCTGTGGGGAAAAGGTAGGGGCATGGCTTTTCCAGCTCCCTTCCACCACTTCCCCTGCAGCCCCAGGCACAGCTCTGGCAAGAGCTGGGGAAGCTCTAAGTAGCAGCTGTCACTTCCCCAATGCAGCTGTTCAACAGCTACCCTGCATCACAGGGTTGGAAGGGCAGAGTATTCCTGGCTACTCCTTTGCCTGCTCACTTGAGTGTTGGAGCCCTGCCATGAGCAGGGTGGGAGCTTTACTGGTGCCTACAAGCCTAGGAGAGCGTCTAGCGTGCGCATACACGCATACAAACACAACCAGCACAGCACAGGAAAGGGGAAAAGGAGCTGAGAACCAACAACCAGTTGCAGCTTCCTGATTCTCTGCCCCAGTCCTGTCACAGGTTAAAGCAGGCTGACGACTACTCTAACTTGTCCCAGCTGCTGTATGGTCCGTCAGGGACCATGTGCCAGCTGGGAATAGCCAGAGTGCAGCTCATTCCAGCCACCTTCCCTCTGCACCCCCGACATGCCCTCTGTGCCAGACGGTGAAGAGAGAGAGGCATAGGAGTCAGCTGTGCTAGCTCTATGCCCATAGGGGACTTTCTCACCCTAGGGGAATCCCCAGCTGGGGGCTTGCTAGTGGTTTCTGCTCCTTTATGCTGTTCCTTTTGGCCCTCAGGCTGAAAAGATTAGACAGCAAGAGTGTAGAACTTCTAGATGAACACAGTCAGCTAGAGAAAGAAGACAGTAAAGGGTAGATAATCCTCCCCATTACAGATATGTACAGTATTTTATGTGCACCTGGTACTGAGGGCTAGAAGGCAGCACTTTTAATATGATGGCTGTGATGAACTGCAAGGAAGTGAGTCCTTACAGAGAGAGGCTGGGGATGGGAATAGCCAGTGTGTCTCAGAAAAAATATACCGTATCTGGTGCTGAAAAGTATTTTACATGCTTATGGTGCAATGTGGCACCTAATTACATCAAGTAGCATCAAATGGCCCTTCCCATTGTGTGCTGTATCTATATTGTGTAATTGGTTTGGATCAGAGATTTAAGAAAGTAGCACAAATATGTTGCTCGACGCTATTAATCTTTTGTGAATATTAAAGTCATTAGAAGGGACTTCAATGGCAATGGGATACATACAGGCGTTTTTGCTCTGGGTCACTGGTTTGAATCCAGCCTTGGCTGGCACTAGGCTAAAAGTCTTTACCAAGTTGTTACAATCCTGGATGAGTTCTCCCTGGATCCCGTGTGCTCTTAAGGTGGCTGGGGCTGGATAGAGGCTCTCTCTCTTGTAACCAAATAATGGATCACCTGATGCAGGATTTGAAGCCGCAGAGGAGAGTCGCCTGATGGAGGGGGGGGACTAGAATTTTATCAAAGAAAGGCTCTTTTAACAGCTGTTTCGGGGGTAGATGAGACCCTGAGGCAACTGACCAAAACCCAAAGGGCTCAGAGTGGTGAGGACACCGAGAGGGTTTCGCATGCAGGTTTTGTCTGTGAGTAAAGTGTGATAGGTTTCAAAACTCCTTTACAAAGTCTGTATGGCCCTGACTTTCATTGTCACGTGGTCCCTGAAAAAATAACAAAACCTGCACACAAAAGAGCTCCAGAGATACAGGAGAGTTGAGGTGTAGGGCTTGAAAAGGGTTGTAGGCTATTGTAAAGCTGTTTCTGGGAGATTTTTTTCATATTTCCACCTGTTCCTTTTCCTCTTTCCCCAGGAAGCAATTGTGTCCAGCCCTTGTAGTAATCCTGGGAAATCCAATCCATGACAAAACAATCACCTCTGCCCACAGTAGCATCTGTCTCGAGGCCGATTCGCCCTCCTCAGGGGTCGCTGATCATGGCCGAGGGTCAGGCTGCTCCTCCACAGCACCTGCCCTCAGTGGCCCTGTTGCTCGGACCATATATTACATTGCAGCGGAACTGGTTCGATTGGTGGGGTCAGTAGAATCCATGAAACCTGTGCTCCAGTCACTCTATCACCGTATGCTGCTGTATCCCCCACCCCAGCACCGAGTGGAGGCCATCAAGATCATGAAAGAGGTAGGAAAATTGAGACATGAATTCAAACAAAATGCAATGGAAGTAAACGCGTGCTAATTGTTAAATGATAGTGAGGTGTGTGTAGAAGTCCAGTATATGGGATAGCCATATGAATATCAAAATAATCCTTTCTGATCAGAGCTGTTACAGTCAAGGCTACTCTGCCAAATTTATTTAGTCTGACCAACACTTAATACTCCCTTCTGATCATATTTGCCTCAGTCATACCAGCTGCTTTGGCAACACTAGAAATATTTGTGCTGTATTACTCTGTGGGAGCAGGTCTTGTGACTGAGACATGACAGTCCTGATGGGTGATAGAAAGTAAAATGATTCTGTTCCCAAGTTCTCTGGCATCTTTTCCCACTCTCTCCTCTTGCTAAAAGGAGGCAGTCAGCCTGGCACTGCAATGTTCAGAAAGCCAAGATGGAGATATCTTTTGATTCGGTGCGAGGTTTTTGAAGTGCAGTAGGATAGCTACAAGGTAACTGTCAGCTTCTTGTGGAGCTATGCCAGTTCCAGTGGTTTCTCTAACCATTTTGGGAAGCATCTCAGGACCAGAGACACTAGAACAGAAACATAAGAATGGCCATTCTGGGTCAGACCAATGGTCCATGTAGCCAAGTGCTCTCCCTTTGTGGGTTCCAGGACTAGCTGCTCCGAGAAGCAATCATTTACAGAGTCAGGAAATTTTATCTTTGCATCTTGTCTTGAGGTGACATATACCCAGTCAATATGAGGATGGTTGAAATCCGCCATTATTATTGTGTTTTCTATTTTTGTATCCTTGCTCATCTCCCAGAGCATTTTCATCATCCTGGTCAGGTGGTCAATAGTATATTTCTACTGCTATAGCCATATTATTCAATCATGGAAATACTATCCATAGAGATCGTATGGTACAGTTTGATTCATTTAAGATTTTTACTGTATTTGATTCTATGCTTTCTTTCACATATAGTGCCGCTCCCCCACCATCATGACCTACTCTGTCATTCCTATATACTTTGTACCATGGTATTACCGTGTCCCATTGATTATTATTGTTCCACCAAGTTTTTGTGATGCCTACTATATCAGTATCCTCATTTAATACCAGGCACTTACGTTCACCCATCTTAGTATTTAGACTTCTGGCATTTGTATACAAGCACTTATAAAATTTGTCATTATTTAGCTGCCATTATGTGATGTAACTGAATGGTACTATTTTTCATTTGACTGTTCTCTTCAGTTCCTACCTCTACTTTATCAACTTCTATCCTCTTCTCTTTTCTAGAGAATCCCCATTAATAGATCCTCTCCCAAGGAATGTCTCTATCTGGACCATGTACTCCTCCACACCTGGCAGTTTTCCACAGCCCTTAGCTTAAAAACTCCTCTGTGATCTTTTTAATTTTACATGTTAACAGTCTAGTTCCATTTTGGTTTAGGTGGAGCCTTCCTGTATAGACGCCTCCTTTCCCAAAAAGGTTCCCCAGTTCTTAATAAACCTAAACCCCTCCTTCCTACACCATCGTCTCACCCATGCATTGAGACCCTCCAGTTCTGCCTAACTGGCCCTGCGCGTGGATCTGGAAGCATTTCAGAGAATGCTACCAGGGCGGTCCTGGACATCAATCTCTTACGTAGCAGCCTCAATTTGGGCTCCAGGACACCTCTCCTACTTTTCCCTATGTCATTGGTACCTACGTGTACCACGACCGCTGGCTTCTCCCCAATACTGCACATAAGCCTGTCTAGATGTCTCAAGAGATCCACAACCATCGCACCAGCACCAATTCACCATGCCATTCTCCTGATCATCATAAACCCAGTTATCTGTATTTCTAATGATCGAATCCCCCATTACTATTACCTGTCTCTTCCTAATAACTTGCAGAACCACCAAGAATCAAAAAACTTCCATGGAGCTCCTTTGAGCTGTTGCTGACTCCATGGAGTACCTTTTGCTGGGATTGTGCTTTACTTTACAGTCTCCTTCACTTGTTGCATAACAGCAGTCTCAACCTACATAATTGTTAAAAAATATAATATATTTCACCCTGAGGGGACTTTTATAGCTTAAACACACAAAAAACAGGTTGTGTAGAAGTGAAGTCTCTCTAAACAGGACATACACAGCCACTAGGTTAGTCTTCACAACTCATTGCCGTTCTGTGGGTTTGCCTTTCTTTATGGTTTAAATAATAACAAAATGTAAACCTCAACCTAAGCTTTTCCTGGGGCTTCAAATTGTTGTTAAGGTTTTATAACAGGCCCACCATTCCCAAACACCTCCTTGTGGCCTTTCGGATGGTCCTCTGACCAGGTTCCTTAGAAGCCCAAATAATGCCCACTATTGACTGAGTGGAGAATTTGTGAGTTACTAATCATATTCTGCCTCTCTTGGGACGGGGGAGGGTGAGCTGTCTCTTCGGTCCCGGTCTCTACACCAAAGGATGACAAACAAAAAGAATACCATAAAAAACTCTCTCGCCCCTGCGGCCTCATGACCTCAGTCCTTCCCATTCCTCTTGTTCCTTCATTCTATTCTCAGGACACTTACTCACAGGACCACCACCCTTGAGTGTTGTTCCTTCCCAGGAACTAATCCATCCCTGTGGCTTTCCCAGTTCCCCTTATTTCTGGCTCTAGACAGCTACTTCTCCTCCGCAGGACCGTCTCTCTCCTTGACTACCCTCAACTCCCTGTTTTAACTTCCTCTGTCAGCCTACCACACCCTCTCCAGATGTACCAAATGACGTTAATCACCTCCCCCGGGTGTTCATTAGCTCCCTTTCCTAGGCAGATATTCTTTACCAGCCCTGCCCTGGGCCACTCACCCTGGGTAATGGACCAAATCTCCTTAAAGGGTCCAGTCAACCTGTAACAGGGTTCTTCATATCTGACACGTATCCCATCCTCTTATTCCCTCTCCCCAGAGAGGCACCCTACCTCCACTTTTATTTCCTGATTGGAGTTAACAAGAGCCACCACCTGCCACTATGAATCAACAGAAATTCTTTTGCATTGTTATGCAAGATCCTAGCACCTAACAACTGGGTGACTTAGCAGAAGATATTCCCCCACCCCCTCCAATCTTGCCCTCCCTGTGCAGGGTCCTAGATCTGTTATACTATCAAAGATGTTTGCTTTTTGCTTAATATTTGAATGGTCTCCTATGCAGTTTCTCTGCATTTACTTTTTTGTCTGTACAAAAGTACAAAGTGAAATGCATTTGTCCGTATTTTTAAAGTGTTGTAAAGCATTCTGTATTTGATTCATAGTTTAATGTTTGCAGTTTCCCTGTGTCTTCCTCTTTGTTTAAAAAGAAAAGAGCGAGAGAAGTGTAGCCTTAATAAATGAAATAAAATATATTTTCCTTTGATGTGACCTGTCCTTTGACAGTGTTAATAGCTCAGCTTCTCCATTATCCGGATTACTCCATAGAACAAAGACTCATGTATTTGAGCTGCATACTGTTTAGATAACCCTTGGGTAACTTGGATTTTCTTTTCTTTTAGATACTAGGTAGTCCACATCGGCTCTGTGATTTGGCAGGACCCTGCTCCTCTGAACCAGAATCCAGGAAGAGGTCAATCTCGAAAAGGAAGTCCCATCTGGATCTTCTCAAACTGTATGCTTTATTTCCTTCTTTAATGTCTTCTCTTTTAGGTGTACACACTTGTTACAGTTGAGTAGCTACTGAAAAACCACTCTACCAGGAACGTACACAAATGAGAACCATGTAAACTTCCTCCCTAGTTAGAAATGCTAGTGAACAGAGCTGTGAAAATGGAGGAGGAATAAAATTAGGGTGACAAGACAGCAAGTGTGAAAAATCGGGACGGGGGTGGAGGGTAATAAGAGCCTATATAAGAAAAAGACCCAAAAATCAGGACTGTCCCTATAAAATCGGGACATGTGGTCACCATAAATAAAATGTAGTAAAAATTAGTTTCTTAGGACCAGATTTTCAAAGGTGTTTATGTAACTAAAGATACAGATAGTCACCTAGTGGAATTCTTTAAAACACCAAAGCAGGTTAGGTACCTAACTCCATTGAAATCCTAAATCCACCTAAATACCTTTGAAAATCTGGCCATTAGGTCCTGACCCTGAAAACAATTATGCACATGCTTAACTTTTAAACATGAGTAGTCCCATTAGACATTAATGGGGCTGCTCACAAACTTAAAGTTAAGCACATACATAAGTGTTGCAGGATCAGGGCCTACAACAGGCCGTTGTAGCTCTGAATACACAAGAAGAGCAGATCTGTTGAGTTAGAAAGTATCATTTTGTATGGCTACTTTTAAAAATAGAGACTCACTTTACATAATTTTAGTTTTAGATCTCTTGATTTGCCATTTTAAAATCTAAGTTAATTACTTGGGGATATTAATTTTTTTGTATTTATTTATTTTAAATTCAAGTTCATCTTTAAAGGAACATCAGGATGGTGATTTGCCATGAACAGTCTTGCAGGACTATTCCACTGTCTTATTTTTCTGCTTATTATGAAAATTAATGATGATTGTTAGCAGTATCAGCTTATTCTAGGAATCTGATTAATCAACTAGAATAAACTTCATTTATTTTTTTATTTTGAAATTGTAGTATCATGGATGGGATGACTGAAGCTTGCATAAAAGGTGGTATTGAAGCATGTTATGCCTCCGTTTCTTGTGTCTGTGCCCTGCTCGGGGCATTAGATGAACTAAGCCAAGGGAAAGGTCTTAATGAGGAACAGATCCACCTGCTACTCCGACGCCTGGAAGAATTGAGGGATGGGGCTGAGACAAGCCGAGACTCCATGGAGATCAACGATGCTGACTTTAGGTGGCAAAGGCGCATCCTGTCATCGGAACATACCCCCTGGGAATCGAGACATGAGAAGAGTCCTGATATTAGCATTAGTGTTACCACAGATACTGGTCAAACCACTTTGGAGGGAGATATGGGGCAGACTACTCCGGAGGATAATCCTGAAGAACAAAAAAACTCTCTGCAGTCTCCAGCTGGCCAAGACTTTAAAGAGATTGAGTGTAAAGAACCAGAGTCAGAAACAATAGAGCAGCCAGATGTGGTTCAAAGAAGTCACACTATCGTTTATCCAGATATAACTAATTTCCTGTCGGTTGATTGCAGGACACGGTCCTATGGATCCAGATATAGTGAAAGTAACTTCAGCGTTGATGACCAAGATATTTCGAGGACTGAATTTGACTCATGTGATCAATATTCCATGGCAGCAGAGAAAGACTCTGGGAGGTCAGATGTCTCAGATATAGGGTCTGATAACTGTTCCCTGGCTGATGAAGAGCAGACCCCAAGGGACTGTCCAGGTCATAGGTCCTTGCGTACTGCTGCTCTCTCTTTGAAATTATTGAAGAACCAAGAAGCAGACCAGCACAGTGCCCAGCTGTTTGTACAATCCCTTGAAGCCCTTCTTCCTCGGCTTATAACACTCCATAGTGTAGAGGAGGTGGATTCGGCACTCCAGAATTTTTCCTCGACCTTCTGCTCAGGTTAGAAAGCAGATATTTACTATGCAATCAACATGCAATATGTCTGAAGAGCCTCTCTTCTAATAAGCAATCATAAAACACTTCTAGAATTGGCAGGCTGATGTACCAAGCATATAAATGTTCCTTTAAACAAACTATTTTTCTTTGGAGTGAAACAAAATTATCCAAAGTTTACTGAAGTCAATGGGAGTCTCTCCATTGATTTAAATAGATGGGCCCTAAATCAATAAATGGAGAAGATAAACTTTGATGTGGTAGCTAAGTTTCCCATTATATTGTACTGTACATCAAAAGAGCAGAGTTGGGTAAAACAACCTCTTCTGAGTAAGGAGAGTTTTGAATAGGGATAAAAGGGGCATGAACCCATCTCCTGTTTTAAAAACTGATTAAATATAGCTTGCAATGCACCTGCATTAGTATTAACAATTCAAAACCTCACAAAGAAGAAACCAAACGTCTCACAGTAGTGAATTTTAAAATGGGCATTTGTTCCTATTACTACTCTATATGTCACCTAAACAGACTCTTGTCCCACAGCAAGTGCAAAATAGTCAAGGGCATGGGCATTATAAGAGGTCAAATAGTTACACCTAACTTTTCAGGGTGAGGATCTTTGGGAGTTTGATCTTTGCAAATTAAACAAAAGATGACCAAGTGAAGGCTGATTTTCTATTGAAAATATACTTTAGGCTAGTATGAATATTTTCTATTTGTAAAAAGATTTCTTTATCCTGACAATGAGCCAACATGCAAAAATGTTCATTAAAATATATATTTCTGTTTCTTAACTGATTTCACCATAACGACCTTTACCCTTGGTCCTCTTTCATTCATTCATTCATTCATTCTCTCTTGCACACACAAACTCAGAAATGATGTATTTTATATCCTCAGCCCAAAGAACACAGGCCAAAGGACCTCACCCACTAATTTCTGCATCAAGCCCATACTTTCTGTTTGAGCTATAGCATCTCTTTTAGAAAGATATCTAGTCTTGACTTAGATTGCAAGTCATGGAGAATCCACCACACCCATAGCTAAGCTATCACAATGGTTAATTACTCTCACTGTTAAAAATTTTCACCTTATTTCTAGTCTAATTTGGCCAAATATTTAAAAACAAAAACAAAACAAAAAAAAAACCACTCAACGAGTCATAAAAAGCTCCCAGGTTTTTTTACATGGGAAGAAGTATCCTAATATTTTCATGGATCCATGGTTGCATATTAGCAAGGAAAGTTGTTGTGTCCTCCCAACATCTGTGTGCAAGTCTCAGTTGATGATTCAGTGTTTAAAAGATCTGTTGCTGTTTTCTTTGTGAAGGACACAGGTGGAAAGCTTAGCTTCCATAAAGAACCCAGTTACAAGATCTGACTGATAGCTACAGTTAGATACAGTTAAATCCATTAAGTGGGGATGTTCACAAGCTAACTTGTGAATTTTTAGTAAATCAGTGTTTCTACACAGAGAACCCCCATCCTACCTGCTTTGTTCCATTCATATTTTCTATTCTGCACTGGAACAATGCAGTACAGTATTATTTATAATAGTGTGTTTCATACCAGCTATGTCCCAAAATACTTATACAATTATAGAATTGAAAAACAGTTGAGAGAGCATGAATTTATGAGGTATAGAGAAGGTAGAACTGGTGTGTTTTCAGATGAGATTTGAAAAAAAAGATGTAAAGTCAGCCAGGTAGAGAAATGCAGGAAAGGTAAGAGTCAGAAATATGTCAATGGGAAATCTTATGATTACAATTTTAATCTTTTTCCCCCCAGAAAAATCTTCCCCTATTTGTTGCTGGATCAAAACAGTGACAACAAAAACTAATAGCACTAAGTTGGGTGCTTGTTTATACAGTATAATTTAATACTTCATTACCAAAAAGCTCTTGTCACACAATCTTGATTTAAACAAAATATTAAATCTGTGGTTTGACTTCTGTGACCTGTCTACACAATTAAATGAATTGTTGTCCTCATCCAGACAATGTGTTAGTTTGTTATGGGTGAAGCTTTTTATAATTAAAATTAGTAACCAATATTCCTTATACGCAGACACAGCTATTTTCAGAACAGTACCACGGAGTTAATTGTAACAAACCAAACATCATTGTTTGGATAATCAAGCAGGACAGTTAGCACAGCTTATCAGTCATCTATCGTATTCTGTTACTGGCAGGGTTTTATGGTGTTTATGCCTTGCAGATAGTTCATGAATGCAGGCCTACACATTAGCGGCTAGTTTCCTTTGTGAGGCTGAGCATCTGCTCTGTCCATTAAATGTACGTGAGGGAACTGCCACTCTCCCGTGTTTTAGAGGAATTGGTAACTCGGGGCCAGATTTTCAAATACTTTGGGCACACAAATGCATACTTAATTTGCATGCACGCTTAGCCATTTTCATTTGCAATTTTGCAAATTATTGCACTTTTAATTGCAGTAATTGTGCACATCAGTTTTGTGTGCAATTTTATATGCAAAATTTTGTGCTAAGATAATTGTTCATATTTTCTTTAAAAATCTCTTTAATGCCTTATTCTTCTTTCATGTATCTGATGTATTTTTTATAAGCTGACCTTAAGTAGCAAATCGATATATTGTAGCTGCAAGTTTCATTATCGTGGTCTCAATCCACCAAAGCACTTAAACACATGCTTAACTTTAAACACATGGGTAGTTCCATTGCAATCACTTGGACTGCTCATAGACTTAAAGTTAAGCGCATGGTGAAGTGTTTTGCCAAACGGGACTATTACAAGACAAGATAAAGATTTCTGCCAGGTGTGACCACAGGAATATCAAACATGCTCCCCCTCACAAGTAAATATGGAAATCTTTGTGGACACAATACATGTCCAGTCCCATCACTCCTTTTCCACACACACCACTCCCTTATACAGTTATTCATTTTTTAGACCCACCAGTGAACAATTATTCACTTTCTAAATCCGCCCTCAAACAGTTATTCACCTTATCCACGCCCCCAAAGTGACGTCAATGGAAAGTCCAAGGAGGCAGCAGCACAGAGCTTTCAAACCCTCACGAGGCAAGAAAACCATTATTTTTTTTCTGTGTGTGGTTTTTTTAATGTACTGGTTTATTGTATCTTTTTTTTTTTATCTTGTCTAAGAACAGGCATGATCTTTATGGTGGGAGGCGTATACTCACAATAAACCACTGGGAAGTTATCAAATGACTCAGCTTTGCTGAAACATTTAACCAACCTCAGAAGTTGTTTCTTGCTTCATATCAAATACTCCTCTAGGATGATCATGATCCCTTAATCAATCAATTAATAGTCTATAAGTGGAGTTTAACAACAGAGGTGAAGGCCCTAAAATACTGTGGCCATCTATAGTTTAAAAACAAAAACAAGGATTCAGATAAATTTTCCAGTTACTTGACTTATGTTTTCCTACCAATAAGTCAATTAACTAACCCTGAAGAACATGTATAGTTCTGTCTAATATCTGCCTGAGAAGAAGGGATCATGCCATTATGAAAATGATCAGACGACATAGTTACATATAAATACGTAATGCACCTGATTCTCAGAGGTACTGAGCCAGTCACAGCTTCTGTTGAAGTCAAGTGGAGTTGGGAGTGCTTTGCACGTCTGAAAAGCAGCTATTTGTGCTACTTACATGAGCTGTCCAGCATTTGCTGACAATTTGAGGTGTGCCAAGTTAGCACCAAATATTTCTCCCTGTCATTATAACTGTAGGTCAAAGAGTGGATAATGTTCTGGGACTTGATCCTGCAAGGTGCTGTGCACTTTGCTCCTGATTTCACAAAGCATTTTACCATGTGCTTAAAGTTAAACATGTCAGTTGGCCTTTTGAAGTCTTGGACTAGTCATATGGTTAAAGTTAAGCACATGCTTAAGGACTTTGCTGGTCTAGAATCAGAGTGTTCAGCACCATTCAGGATCAAACTCAAGATTGGAGAATGGAGAAAAATATTGATCATATTAATTGTTCACGATAGACACATATAATATATATTCATTACTACTGAAAGGTCTGTGTTTTACTAGAATTAGGTTACGATTGTTCAAGAGCAAAATCTATTTGAAGTGTGAGGGCTCACTCTGCCTTTTCGTTAGATATGATGTTCTCACCAGGATTTGAGGGGAACCCCAATTTCGGCCTCCAGGCTCTGATGAATGCAGACAGTATCTACATGGTCTCGCACTACACCCTTCTCCTCAACCTGAAGTTATCCAACTGTGACTACTACAAGAAGAAACCTGCCCAAGCACCTGTGTTGCTGGTGAGTGAGGAATATAGAACAAACCATGGTGAGAAGTAAAAAGTCCTGTGGGTGGCTGATGATGCAGTATTTATTTTATTTGGAGCAGCTGAAATATGTTTATTTCCTCTCAACCATTTGAGAGTAGGCAGAGAAAATAACCTGACACTTTCAAATCGTGAAGCTACTATAGACTACTCACTAAATTTGACCTAAATTTGCAAATTATTTTTGTTACACACACCCCAAATGCATTTTTTGATGAATAAACGACAGACGCTCCCTGACTTACGCAAGCGTTCTGTTCTGGAACGCCTTGCATAACTCGGAATTTGCGTAAGTCAGAGATATATCTCCAACCATTATGGCCCCCCCCCCCAAAAAAAAACCCTCTTATTTTTAGCTTAGAGCTTTTTCCGTAAGCGTGGATTTCCGTAAATCGGGGAGCGTCTGTATTGGCCAAAATAAATTCTAAAAACTGGCTCTAGTTGACACCATGTGGGGCAGGAGGGGGGAAGCAGTCCTTGCCAGTAATATCAAAGAGTATTTCGATTCCAGTGACTATCAAAAGTAATCCTTGAACATTATTAGTGTTTCCCATATGTTTTTTATCAATTATTATAATTCAGTTCTTACAAAATTTCCACTGAAGTCTCTAGGGGGTGCATCCCTTGCACCAGGCCTGAACTTGGCCTTGTGTGTCACTGGGAGTTTGGCCTGAGTAAGGACTTCAGGAATGGGCCCTGCCTCATTAAGGGCTTAGTTGGCCCATGAAGGCAGAGCCTTGTATTAGAGGGCAGTGCAGAGCCTATCTGCCCCATGGAGAGCAGCAGGTGTCATCACATCTCCCTACACTCAGGTCCTACTCAACAGGCTGAAGTTGAGAGTGTTGGGCCATGGCCTGCCTCCCACACCCTTTTTGGTCTCGTACAGCCCAGGAGAAGTATTGAAGGACCAGTCCCACCAGTTACCTCACCATAGGAAGTGTAATTGTGCCTGTCTCCTACATGAGCTGCGACAAAGAGAGGGAAAAGCTCCTTGCACCATCTCACTTGCCATTGTCCAGATGTGTATGGGCCAGGCACAATCTAGTCCTAGGTCAGTTCTTACTCTTACAAAACCTCCATACCCCCATCCTTTTCCTCCTCATTTCCCCAGCAGTCTGATGCACTCAGAGAGGCGTAGTGGATCTGCTGGTTGAGGCTTACACTCTGGTGACTGACTGTCATGTTACATTTGGATTTGTATTCTCTGCAGAAGGAGTTTATGAAGCAGGTTCAGGCCAGTGGAGTATTGATGGTGTTCTCTCAGGCGTGGGTTGAGGAGCTCTACCATCAGGTACTGGAAAGGAACATCCTGGGCGAGGCTGGTTACTGGGGAAACCCTGAGGAGCACTGTCTTCCGCTCATCACCATGTTGACTGGTCAGTATTATATTACCCTGGCTATATGAACACAGTAATATGTTCGTATCAGTACAGATTAACTTCTAAATGCATTCTGCAGATGCCTAAAATATTAAATACTTGAACATTAGGATTCATTCAGTTACCTGCAGATCAGGATGCAATAGGGATAAAATATGGTGCTTACTAAAGTGCCAGTGGAGAAGAAATTGGATTCAGTTATGGTATGTATCTGGTTGTTTAATCTGGATCAGACACTCTGTATTGAAATCCTGGATCAAATAAAAAAATACCTGACAATACCTTGATTCCCTATGGCCAGTATGACCAAAAACTGAATAGAGTCTGAAAGGATTGTTTTCTTTTGTTTGTGTTTATGGCAGTGCTGCAAGCCCCAATGCAAAGTCATGAACATTGGAAAACATACTTCCAACGATGCATTCAAAATGATGGGGTCTAAATTAGCTGTGACCACTCAAGAAAAGAGATCTTGTAGTCATTGTAGATGGTTCTCTGAAAACATCTGCTCAATGTACAATGGCCGTCAAAAAAGCTAACAGAATGTTAGGAACCATTAGGAAAGGGATAGATAAGAAGATAGTAAATATCATAATGCCACTATATAAACCCATGGTACGTCTCCACCTTGAGTACTGTGTCCAGTTCTCATCGCCCATCTCAAAAAAGATATCTTAGAATTGGAAAAGGTACAGAGAAGGGCAACAAAAATGATTTAGGGTATAGAACAGTTTCCATATTAATAGAGATTAAAAGACTGCGACTGTTCATCTTAGAAAAGAGACGACTAAGGGAGGATATGATAGAAGTCTATAAAATTATGAATGGTGTGGAGAGAGTGAATAAGGAAGTGTTGTTTACCCCTTTGCAGAACACAAGAACAGGTGTCTCACAATGAAATAAATGGGCAGCAAGTTTAAAACAAACAAAAGGAAGCACTACACTTCACACAACACACAGTCAACTTGCAAAACTCATTGCCAGGGGATGTTATGAAGGCCAAAACTATAACTGAGTTAAAAAAAATTAGATGAGTTCATGGAGCATAAGTCCATCAATGGCTATTAGCCAAGATGGCTAAGCCTCTGACTGCCAGATGCTGAGACTGGACGACAGGTGATGGATCACTCAATATTGCCCTGTCCAGTTCGTTCTCCCTGAAGCATCTGGCACTAGTCTCTGTTGGAAGACAGGATACTGGGCTAGATGGACCATTGGTCTGACCCAGTATGACCAGTTTTATGTTTCTAATCAGAATCAGGGCTCAATTGTGCTAGGCAATGTGGAAACATGCAGTATAGGAATGTTCACTAACTGATTTGAATGATCAGAGCATGTTGAAGGAGCTCTGTAGCTTTGTCAGAGATGTTATAGGGACGGATCCTCAGCTGGTGTAACTGAGCTTGAGGGATTGTCTCCGACAGATGCTGAAATTATCCTCTTTTGATATTTTGGAATCAAAGACATGCTGCTGCTCCAAAAATCTATCAGCAAAAATATAAATCTAGGATTTGTGTCCACAACATAAAGAACACGGTGTGTGCCTGTCAAAAGATTCTCCTTCAGAGTCCCAGAGTGATAAAGATAGAATGTGGTGGGTTAGACTGGGGAAGCAGTGTGCCCTAGTGGATCGAGCACTGGACTGGACCATAGGAGACCTGGATTCTACTCTTGGCTCTGCCATTGACCTGCTGGGTGACCTTGAACAAGTCACATCCCTCCTGGTGCCTCAGTTTCCCCACCAGTAAAATAGGGGCAACAACACTGACCGCCTTTGTAAAGCACTATATAAGATCTAAATGTTGCTGTTGTTATTGCTGCTTCTTGGCACTTGTGTTCCAAAAAACTTCCTTCTCCATTCATCAATGTTTATTAATAACTGATTGAAGTCAATGGAGCTATTTCAGTTTACACCAGGGAAGATGTGGCTCACAGTGTTCTATAGAGTTTGTCTTCTACAGAATTCAACGGCATTTGCCTCCATAGTAGCAAGCTGCAATTATTGTTCAAAAAATGTGTAGTTTTGGAAAGAAGTCAAAGGTGTTTTTAAAACTTGACCAGCACATGTAGGTAAATACTGATGAATGGGAAAGGAAGCTGTGTAACTGCCTAGAAAAAGTGTGGTTCAACCCTCAAAATTCCTTTGTCACTGCAGGTGTCTCGGGGAATCTTTTAAAAAGAGCATTCCATGTTCTTTATGTTCTGGGCACACATCCTAGATTTGTATTTTCACAGGCAGATTTTTGGAGCAGCAGTAGGTCACTGGTGTCATGATATCACAGGAATGTAATGTCAGTGTACCCAGGGCTCTGTACAAGCATAAATACTGGGAGTCTGAGCCTGCAGTTTTTCCACTGATTGAACTCCCATTGACTTAGATTGATACTATGCCAGGGATATGCTGAAATACTACTGCTGAGACATAACTCTGCTAAGAAGCTAAAAGACCAGAACTCCTCTGACAAACACTTCCCTAGAAAGAAAATTTAGGGTGAATATTGTGAAGGAGGTGGGGATGCCTGTAATATTTTATCAATATTATACATTCTGTTTCAGTGTTATGTGCAATATGATTACACAGGGCTCATACAAGTAGGGGTTTCCTGTATTAAGGAACAATAACTTCAGGTAGCCCCATTTACTGGTAGATAACTGACAGGTGTCATTCATTGTAATGTTTACATCCAACAACGCTGAGTTCAGTCATCCAGCTTGTAATAACGGGGAAAGGGCTGGAACATAAAACTTTGGGATGGATAAAAAGGCAGCCCCCAAAGGCAGAGACTGCTGGGGACTGGACTGAAACCCAATCCCTAAAGTTTGGAGTGTCTGGGCTAAACTACTGGGCCTACCTAAGCCTACAGGTAAGATGCGTGTACATCTTTCATTGTGTTAAAAACAATACTTTGTTTTGAAAAGTCTGTTTTGGGTCACTGTGTTACCCACTGGTCACAGCTCCCGAAGGGAAGTCT
Source organism: Macrochelys suwanniensis (assembly GCA_033296515.1). Lineage (NCBI taxonomy): Eukaryota > Metazoa > Chordata > Testudines > Chelydridae > Macrochelys > Macrochelys suwanniensis. The sequence continues at coordinate 99,633,935 of CM065777.1, forward strand.
TGCAGTACTGCACCCCAAGCACCCACTTAGAGAGGCTAGCAGAGTCAAAGATGTGGCTTACCCTGAACTGTGACTAACACCAGGAGAAAATTTCCTATCAGTGAGGTTTACTGGACTATGGACCAAGGAAAGTGATGGATGCCCTTCTCTTTGGATCATTTAAAATTGCACCATGAAGAGAACACTCAGGGATATCATTCTTATTTACTCAAAGGCCCTTTTGCACCCTCATTAAGGTCCCTTCACACTGCCAGAGACGTATCACTGAGAATCAGACCCTTAAAAATATACCATCAGAAATTCTGGAACTCTCTTAGTGCAGTGGTTCAATATGAAATGTTCTTCTGATCCCATATGTGTGTGTTTTTATGGTCTGGCAGACATTGATGGCTTGGGGAGCAGTGCAATAGGTGGGCAGCTGATGGCATCTGCATCAACACAATCTCCTCTCACCCAGAACCAGAAGACCGATGATTCTGTTGTGGCAGGTAGTGAGTCTGTATTGTGTACGTGTGTGTGTGTCCACTATTAGTAGACTTATAATATACAGTAGGACCCCATGGAATTTATTCAAGTGTGCAAAGGCTTTAGACAAACAGGGGACTAAGCCCAGTGACGTTATACCATGGATTAATGTAACCTAATGTGCTTAAGTGTTGTAATCACAGCTGGTGCTGCAGCAGGCGTCAAATAGTTTAACTGTGTTTTCATAAAAAGTAAAACACATTCAAGAACAAAAGATCAAACATTTAGAATGTAAAGTGGCCTAAGTCAATAAAGCCTATGCACTAGTCAAAAGATCAGATGGTCCAGCAAGTAGAGAAGGAACGGGGCCTGTTTCCCCCTAATGACAAAGCAGCAGCTATTTCACTTTCCAGGAAAATGATGGATGCATTTCTTACTCCAGGTGTTGCTTTTGCCCGATACCTTCTGATCGGTTGCTGGAAGAATTTGATTGATACCTTATCCACACCTTTGACTGGTCGAATGGCAGGAAGCTCCAAAGGTTTAGCATTCATCCTGGGAGCTGAAGGCGTCAAGGAGCAGAACCAGAAGGAGAAAGATTCCATTTGTATGAGCCTGGATGGACTGAGGAAGGCAGCCCGGCTGAGCTGTGCTCTAGGTATCAGTATGGACTGATTTCCTAGATGGATTCATGTAATTGGATGAACCACTGCATAGTAAATGTTCTTAATGGGGCGGGGGGGAGGAATTTGGAGAAGAAGGTAAGATGGTCTGATGGTAAGATTGCATAAATCCAGGAGATAAATGAAAATGCTGATTAGACAATAACTGTTGTCTCTTTGTAGGGGTTGCTGCTAATTGCGCATCTGCCCTTGCCCAAATGGCTGCTGCCTCCTGTGTTCAAGAAGAGAAGGAGGAAAGAGAAACCCAAGAACCCAGTGATGCTATAACTCAAGGTAGCTACTATTGGCCAAGTAGTCCTTATTATCTAATGTTCCTTATAGTAATGACATTGTAAGGTATTTTGTAATGGGAAAGGTAGGGATGGGGGGATTTCACTGCCACATTACATTGCCATGCAAATATATGGGAAGTGCACCTACAGGAGGAACCATTAGTCTCGCACAGACTTCACTGTACCAGGATCTTGTTATTACTTCACACTCCATTTTATCCTGTATAAATCTTCTGCTGATTCACTTCAACACCATTAAACTCAAACTGTATTTTAAAGTTTAATCTTTTAAAGTTTGGTGACACAAATGCAGCCGTAGTGGCACCTGGGTAATAATAAGTTATAAAAACGTACATCTTATGTATCTGACACTACCATGAGTTCAGGACACCAAAATGTGCTCAGTCTTACCTATTTTCATTACGTTCACTCAGCTTGATTATTTACATATACATCCTTTACCATCACATTTTCCCAGATGTTTAAAACTGCCTACCTCTAAAGTGTAGTAAGTTAAGCTTGATGAAGCTGAAAAAATGTTGTAATGGGATAAGAAGTCTGTCACTTCTAGATTACTGCTTCAAAGCCAGTGCAGATCATTAGTGACCCAAAGTTGTCAACCTCACATGTTTACTTGGTGGCCTGAGTTAAATGAATTTGGAAACCTCATTCCAGTTCCCACTGGATAGAAGTTCGTGACACAAAAATGGCCATCACAACTGGCCCTAAGTGGCAGTCAGCAGGGGCCAAAGACTGAATAGGTCTGAGTGTGAAAAACCTCTGACCCCTAGAAGAAAGCCCTGGAAATGAAACTTTGGGCATATTGGCCAATCAATATGTAGAACTGGAAGTAGAACTGGCTGTAGGATGACAATTCTGTTTTGTGACAACTTTCAAGATTTCAGAATTGGTGTTCCCCCTTGGTACAAATACAGACCTTTCCAGGGTTTCAGTGAAAAGGAATGGCGTTGAAACGTCCGTTTTCTGATAAAAAAAGATCAGGTTTTCGATTTGGGTCTCTCTCAGTTATCAAGTGACCAGGGAGTCCACCCCGGACCTCAGAGACCTTCCTGTCATGGAACTTGTCAAATCTAATACATCTCCATGAAGCATCTCCGCTTCAGTGAAAAGACATTGTCAAAAATGATTCCAACCAGCTGTAGAGGGAAGCTTGCGCTATGTCTTGCAATGCTGTGTCTGTTGTGAATAACAAGAAGATGTGAATCTGTAATGGAGTCAGTTTAGCACCTTCCATGAGCAGTACATTCTCTCACATACACACAAATAAAAAGGAATTTTTTTTTAAGTGTAGCATGTACATCCGAAAAAGGTGTTTGCTTTTATATTTTGGCTAAAACGCCATCTTAATATAGATCTCTTTCATATTGTAATTCTCTCCATCCCCACCATCTGTGAGAACAAATGTTTGTTTCTTTCTTAAGTGATGGATGTTCTCAAATAATGTTCTTTTATTGTTAATGGGACAGTGAAACAGAAAGTGGAGCAGAAGCTGGAACAGATGGGGAAAGTGCAGGGAGTCTGCCTGCACCCTGCTCATGTTTTGTGCATGGATGCCATCCTCAATGTGGGTCTGGAAATGGGAAGCCACAATCAAGACTGTTGGCCGCATGTGTTCAGGTACAGGAATCTACTGGCTTTGGGTCAGAAAATGTATTTTAACAGAATACAACTCCTGCTACCTAGAGCGAGAGAGAAATAAATCTGTATGCATTCACGTTATCATTCTGGGAGGTGCTCCAGTGCGCCACACAAAAATAGTGGACCTAGGAAACTGAGTGCAATTCAGTGGGTGAAAGGAGAATGAGGAGGAGATTTTTAAAAGGGCCTAAGGATAATCTTAGATACACCCATCTGAGTGCTTTCCAATCCTTAAGATATTGATCCTCACAGCACTGATGTGAACCAGGGCAGTGCTGTTATCCCCCATAGCACTGATAGAGAACTGAGGCACAGGGGAGCTATGGCCTAGATCCTCAAAGGGTATTGAGGCATCTAACACCCCTTGTGCAAGGACACATAGGAAGCCTGCGGCAGAGCCAGGAACTGAACCCAGGTCTCTGGCGAGTGCCCTATCCACCAGGCTCCTTCCTTTCTAAGGTAATTGAAAGTCCAGGCATTTAGGAACAACAAACGCCAGCAGGCTCTTCTGGAAGTCTCCCCCTCAGACTGTAAAGAGGTGCAATATCCCCTTCAGAGAAATTCCAGCCACATGACATGAAAACAAACCTCCACTTGCCTGGCACCAGATAGGCTGGCTCCATAGGCAGAGTGGCTCCAAAGCAGATGTCACCACCTGTCAGTGATCTCCATTGCCATTTTCTGGTAGTGGGATTCTTTTCACTTTTATGTCCCCTTTTTATTGTGATTGGCCTACATCACTATGCGTTTTCTAAATGACTAAACTAGCTGCAGAGACGGACACTATTAGAGACCAGTAAAACAAATACATTGGACTTCATTATTAGACAGATGTTTCCAGATTACCTTTAAGGAGCGAGTGCAGTGCAGAACCAAATAGTTCTATAGTGACTGACTCTTGGGATTCACAGTCCATCTTGTCCCATTTGTTCTCAGGGTGTGTGAATACATCAGCACTCTGGAGCACACGCATTTCAGCGATGGCGCATCTCAGCCCCCTCTCACTATAACCCAATCGCAGCAGGCCACAGGAGGATTGCAGGTGGATTATCCATCTGCAAACTCTCCCCAGGAACTGACCCCTGAGCAGGAGACCACCCTGAGCAACAATCCCGTCATCCAGCCCATCTCCATCCAGGACCTCATCAAGGAGGGCAGCAAGGGTAGAGCTTTTGACTTTCGTGGCGGCAGCCTGCTAAGTGGAAGCAGTGCCGCCAAGGCTGTCCTCATCCTCTCCACGCAGGCTGACAGGTATGGATGGCAATGTCTGAAACTTGGTTTTGGCTTCTCAAAACCTCTCCTGAGCCTTCCAATAAAGTAAAGGGCACAGGCGGCCAGTTCTGGACCTTACAAATGTTTATACCATTCGCTCTGCAGCCAATGCTATAGTTGAGGTGGGGTTGAGATTTCTATTAGCACATCCTATTTTCACACACTCGTAACATGCTAAAAAAATAAAAATCTCCTTTTTGCTGAAATTTTCCATGCTTGGGCTCCATCCCCAAGAGGAATGTATTGTAAATTATGAGCAAAAAATAGTTGTTGCCTTATTTCGTATGCTGCATCATTTTTTATTAAATTCAGAATTGTAACACTGCTCACAGGACTACAGAATAATACAAATGCTTAACAGCGCTCTTAGTTATATAGGTGTGAATTTTGTAATCTAACTTCACTGTGGACCTCAATAGGCACCTGATCCTGTCCCATTCAAGTGAAGGAGAGATTTTCTGTTGACTGAATGAGAGCAAGATTAATCACTGGCTGTCTCGGTTTTTGACTCTGCTGTTATGGAATTTCACTGTGATATCAGTCAAGCCTAGTGTTGTGATCTCCTTTTTTTAAATATATAATAAATAGAGAAATTAAAAACCCAATTTTACATTAATGTAAAATTAAGGTTACAGTTTTAAACTCAGTGGGAGTTTTGGATGCACAGTCTTGCTGAAAATCACACCGCTTGCCTAGGTGCTGAATTTTAGGCTCCCGTGTCTGAAAATTCAGGCCTAAATTTCTCAAAATAAGATTAATTCATTTATATTACATATATATGGGGCTTGCTCCTCAGATGGTGCAAATTGGTGTAACTGTGAAGTTAATGGAGCTATGTCAATTCACCTCCGCTGACCCATGTCATATTTTGGATTGTTAGCTATTGGACCGATTGTGGCATTAAACCACTAGATGTATTTTGAGGTGGGATTAAGAATGGTCTGTGCCGCAGTTAGAACCCCAGAACGAGTTCTGGTTAATTTTGGAACCCCCTGCTCTTCCTCCCTGCAAAAATAATAAAGATGGTGGATAAAAGTGGACTCAGTAACACTATATAAACTAATAAATTCTCAGTAAACTAATCTGGCAGGCAGTGGCTGCATGTAGGTGAGGTTCTTCAATGCACATAGAAACTTTTAACCTCCATGGCTCATTTTCCAGTTACATTCTCTGCACTGTTGCTTACAGGCTATTTGAAGATGCTGCTCACAAGCTAAACCTGATGGCACTGGGTGGCTTCCTATACCAGCTCAAAAAAGCTTCTCAGTCCCAGCTCTTCTACTCAGTCACAGATACAGTTGATTACTCCTTAGCAATGCCAGGTAAATCTACTAAAGGCCTCATAAGGATTCAGGTGTTTCTTGTATATTTTCTGCATTTCCTACATGATTTACTTTGTGTTCATGTTGCTATAATATACCCAGGACAGATAGCTCAAAGGCAACAATAAAATACAGAGGGGGGTTTTTTTTCCAAGCATTTTTAAAAGATAGCTACAGTCCCTGACCAAGAGAGCTTTCAACTTCTGTGATACAGCACCTAACACAACAAGGCACTAATCCTGACAGACATCTGGGTGCTACTATAATATAAACAATAATAATAATGCATTTTAAATGTCCTTTAAGGTTCCAAATTAGTAACATCTATGGGTGAAATTCAGGTGTGACCTAGATGGTGGGTGAAGGTTACATGTCACTAAGTGGATATACATGGCAATAAGCCATGAGTGGGTTGTAGACAGAGCACCCAACAGGAGCTCTTACGATCAAGCAGGGGAGATATGTTCTCCAGGTTTCTCCCTCAGTGTGGAATCCATCCCTCTGTAGCACAAGGGCTATGCAATACTTAAGTCTCCCGTAGGTCTTCAGACTGGGCATAAGGACCTGATCAAAAAGAAAATTTTCCATTGACTCAAAGAACTTTGGACCACAATCTAAGTGAGACTTGAGTGGTGCACAGGATTAGCACTGTCCCTCTGCAAAGGGGTGAGTTTCACCCCGAGTGAATTCAAAATGGTTTTTGTGCTACTTAGCATTGTTCCAGAATGACACTCAATTTGTTATTTTCTGCTCATATGTCCTCTCTCTCCAGGACTCAACAGCATGTATTACTTTATTATTAATAAATGATCTCCCTCTGTGTTCTGTACACAGTGTTCCATCAACAAATGTTAGTAATAATAATTCCTTTTTAAAGATTCATACCATTAATAATTAGCCTAGTACACACAGCTGCTTAAATATTTGTTTTCAGTGTCAAAAAGAGGTAAGCTTCCTAATTATGTTCTCCATTAGAGATAAAAGCAGGGGCATCCTTTTGAGCCAGTCAGTGATGTGAATTTCCCAATATTTCGAAAGCAGTGGGAGATTAAATTCTTCATATCAGGATGGTTTTCAAAGTGTTGGGGAATTAAAAATATGTACTGTCTATTGGGAAATTCAGAATAGGTTTTTAAGTTCTCTTTGTCCTGTGTTCTTCAACTCAGTAATGATAATTTACAACCTTTCACTACTAAGAAAATAAAGAAATTGCAGTTAATACTCGTAAATGTTACCAAAGGCTTCTAAAGTCAGCTCCTTGTACTCAGGATGAATCATAAACCACTTGCCAACCTAGACTGCATATTCGCCAGTACTGAACATTATCGTTATCATTGATTTATAATTTTATACTTTCCCCAAGTGTTTACACTTTAAAAATGCATTTGAAAAAATCCACAATATTTGAAGCCAGTGAGACATGCCTAAGATGCATAGCTGTGTAAGCCATTCCTACAATGTAGGTCCTTTTCTCAGTCTATTCCTATGCTTTTTGCAAGCACAGACTGCTTGCTATGCTGAATGTCTTTCTGGACTGGTCTTGATGTATATGTAATTAAAATCAAATAATTTGTGACCAGATCTGAATTCCAATCCAGACCTGCAGAGATGAAATGCTGCAGATGCCTAATTTCTGTTAATTACCCCTCTGGTCGTAACAATTAATTTTCACATTTATTTACTTAATGCACCTTATTTTTCTTGTAGGTGAAGTAAAGTCTACCCAGGACAGGAGAAGCGCACTCCATTTGTTTCGTCTTGGGGATGCCATGCTCAGAATTGTACGAAGTAAATCCCGCCCATTGCTCCACCTCATGCGCTGCTGGAGCCTGGTGGCACCTCATCTTGTAGAGGTGAGGGAGAAAGAAGAACCTGTGGAACTCACAGCTACAAGATATTATAAACGCACCTTACTTAGAGATATTCAGAAAAAGTTTGAACCTTTAAATGACTAAAGCAGAATATCTGCAGTTATACTGGCTAGAATAACATTTTAAGGCTTATTAATCTTCTTCATTAGCTAGAGTCAAGAAGAAATACCCTCCTCTTCTTATAGTACAGTATTGCACAGCTAGAGATAGGTACATTGTGGGCACTTTCACACCTACCTCTCAAGCATCTGGTAATTGCTACATTTGGAAACATGATTCCAGAGACAGACCACTGATCTATTTCAACATGGCAATTCCTATATTCCTGGGGAAACTAGTTGTGCCTAAAATAATTGAAAACTGTTCTGTGTAATGGAGCTGGGTTTCTTGGATGTATGTCATTCATATGAATAAGTGTGTGCGCCTAAACCTTGTTTATGTTAACGAACATGTGTCATCATGCGTTCAGGTTTTTAAGGTGCACAGGAAGCACATTTCTCAGGTGCTTAAGATCTACGATAAAGAAAATATTTGAAGTCAAGTGTTAAGGCTGTTGAAGTGCCCATAGTGGTATGTTTTGACTCTACAAGTGGTCTAAATTTTCAAAATGACTAGTGATTTTGGATGCCCAGCTTGAGATACCTTAAAGGGGCCCAATTTTCAGAAGGTGCTGAGCACCCGCCTTCTGATATCCAGGCCCCTTTAAAATGTCTTAATTTGAGCATCCAAAGAGTGAGACTCCCAAAATCGCCTGTCGCTTTCAAAATGTTGGGTCACTATAGTTCTCTGTTGGTGAACTTTGGCATAGGTGAAAGCATCAGGAGGAAGCGGCTGGATGGAGTGAAGGGACTGAGCTTAGAGATGCCTGGTTAGTCCCCCAGTGTGGAATAATTTTCTGTCCAGATTCACTCCAGCCCTGATTTTGGAATAGCTCTTGCCAGATAAGCAGTGTACTGTTGACAGCATGCAATTTCTTTTTTAGTAAACTTTATTGCTAGTCATTTTTATTGTGCTATAGAGGTAGCCAGTTCCAAACAGATACCAGGTCCCTTTCCCTAGAGGCTTTTATTCTGGAGTCTAAGAATATACTAAGTACAGTACTTATCCATAAATGGCCTTTTAAGAAAACATTATATTTATACAATGAGAATGAAGAGAAATTGGATCTCTCACATGTTAGCCATTCAAATCAACAGTAATCTGAAAAAGCCGGGAAGATTGTAGACCCATTTTTTAACTTTCGAGTTTAGTGCTTTCTTTTAACTCTCAATAAATCTTCCTGCATCTCCAGAATACTAAGCATCTTGGATACACAGCACCTTGTTTTCCATTGGACAGTCACTCTGTTCGTTCAAGCAGGACCCTCTGGTCACACTGTGCTGGAGCTATTTTTGGAGTTTGGCACTATCAAGTTGCTACTTCTGCCTGCCCCAGAAAAGTTTAATGAAAAGGCAATTTTTTTTGCTTGGCCAACATTCTGGTATTTCTTTCTTCATCCCTTCTGTCCCTGTAGGCTGCCTGTCATAAGGAGAGACATGTTTCTCGAAAGGCTGTCTCCTTCATCCATGACATCCTCACCGAGGTGCTGACAGACTGGAATGAGCCCCCTCATTTTCACTTCAGTGAGGCGCTGTTCCGCCCCTTTGAGCGCATCATGCAGCTGGAGCTGTGTGATGAGGATGTCCAGGACCAGGCAAGTCAACCCTGATGATGGTGTCTACACCCTGTGCACCATATAAACAATGAGGGCGGTCTCAGGTGTACACCTAGTGGCTAAAGTATATGCCTACTTTCCTTTAATGGGGTGCTATCTCTATTCAGGGTTTCAGAAGGGTCCTTTCTCCCTAGCTATAGCACCAACACAAGCTGTGATAGACAGAGCACAATTATTTTTGTAATAAGCTTGTCTCTGTAAAAGGAGCCCTGACCATTGTCACCCCAATGCAGTTCAATACAGTGCAGTGTATTGTTGAGCAGTACTCTGTTTTGCTCTGTTCCTTTGTCAGGACTCACCTCAGGTTCAAATTACTTACTTCTTTTACGAGGTAAGGGATTCCGCCTAATATACACTGTGCATTTGAGCCACGTACGAGGGGGCACATCCACTTTGCAGCCAAGAAGCACTAGGCTTTTGGAATATATGCCTGGTGGTTTAGCTGTTCTCTTTCCTTAGAGCAGGAACGTGGTTATTCAACAGAAATCCACCTCCAGGCCTATAGACGTTAATGAAAAGTAACTTTCTCTGAAAAAAACATCAAAAAATCTACATTTTTCAGTTACTTCTGTAGATGTTTGTATGGTAATTTCTGTTCGTCATTCCTTCCACCTGTTCTGCTGGGCGGATTTATGTTTGTAAAGTCCTCTCTGCTTTGCCTACAACAGGTGATCACATCTATAGGGGAGCTGGTGGAGGTGTGTTCCATTCAGATCCAGTCCGGGTGGAGGCCCTTGTTCAGTGCACTGGAAACAGTGCACAGCAGTAGCAAGTCAGAGCTTAAGGAGTACCTTGTTGGAGACTATTCTATGGGTAAGAGTTTTCTCTCTTGCTTGTTTTATATGTCTTTGTTTCTTCGTCCCATTATCTCTAGGACATAATAAATAAGTAAATAAAAATACTACCATAATCTACAATAAGGGTCCAAAACAATGCACTGCAAAACTCAGTAGTGTCAGTAGTGTGGAGTACTGCCATATCGAGAAGATTTTTTTAGTAAGAAAACAAATGTAAATCTCTGAATACTTTATCCTGTGATTCCTGGCAGACACTAGCAGACACACAGGGGTGAGAAAGAGAGGACGTTAACAGCCGTTCAGCAGTCTGGCCGCGCCATGTTCTGCTGCTGGAACATTAGGTCTATCAGGTTCCTCTGCGGGTGTCCTACTGGAGGAAAGAAAGATGCTCCTTATGGCCGTCTCTTGTCTATGCATCCAGGCCAGGCAGCCTACATTTTGCCCCTAGTGTGAAACAGATGCTCCTGTAAGTGTTGGGCAGATGGTGAGCAAGCTTCATCTCACATAACACTAACACATAACCCCTAAAGTCTAATCTGTAACAGTCTTGGTGTATCAGTCCCAGATCTCTCTTGGACACAGTGTGTCAATTTTATGGCATTTATATGGAGAAATATCCATTATTCTGTCTTTTGATCAACTTAACAGGTATTTTAAAATGTTTTAAAGTCAAATATAGGCATGTATTATGTGCCTGTTGGAATCTAGTTTTTCAGATCCATTATGTACATTAGGCAAGCTTTAAAAGGCTTATTTTCAACTCAGGAAAACAGACCAGTTTTGCCTCTGTCAAATAGTGTCAAGATTGTGAATGTGACAGCCACCATGTCAGCCAGCAACACCAAGAATTGAACCAGGGACCTAAACGAGAGCTAAAAGCATGAAGTGCTACAGCCTGAGCTAGAGAGACAAGTCTCTGTAGCTGGGGCCGATCTGCTCTAGGAATTATTTTGGGGGAGTTCTTTGGCCTGTGTTATACAGGAGGTCACAAAGGTGCCTTCTGGCCTTGGAATCTGTAAAATTGTGACTCACTCCTCTGCTGATCAGGCACAGAGGGGAACCTGTAAAACACTCACCAGTGGGTTGAGAGAGTACTCTCAGGTTGCTAGTCCCTTGGGAGCAAGGAGAAAAGGAAAGTAGATGCAGCTTCCAAGGCAGTCACAACATTTGCCTTTCAGAAAGTTGCCTAGCGATCACAGGAGAGGTATGGTACATTCAGCTGAACTAGGGAACCTCAACTTTTATTTTTTTTTAAAAAAAAAGCTGCTTTCACCTTCTACTGTTCTCACAGGAAAATGCCAGGCTCCAGTTTTTGACGTTTTTGAAGCATTTCTCAACACAGACAACATCCAGGTCTTTGCCAATGCCGTCACTAGTTACATTATGTGCCTTATGAAGTTTGTCAAAGGACTGGGTAAATATGATTTTTCCTTTTCTTTCATTAAGCTCAGCTTTTCTGTGGTGGGGGTGGTTATTCTGGAAGAAGTGACTTTTGTTTATTATAAGGTACAAAATATGTTTGGAGAGAGGTTTAGCAGGTGGTAAGCAGGGGTACCATATAAAAGACTCAAAAATAAAAGGATGATTCAAAAACACTTCTGATGCTGTTGGATTTAGGGCATGTCACAGCAACAAAGATTCAGCCATCTAATATAATTTTTTCTCATTTTCACTATGACCTACCATACCCCTATGTAGTACAGTAATAGTCCAGAACTCTGCAGTCACGGTATTGTAATATTTGGGGGTGGGGTTGGATTAGGCACAAAGAACAACTGTAGCATTTTTTCATAAGGGCAGTTATTCATTCAGTGATCAAAGCCACATTTTTCCCCAGTCCGCTAGCAGCAGCGTTTGGCACACAAACTGCCAAAACTCTGCTGGAACCTTCAGTAAGAACACGAGTATCACAGGTAATAACAATCTGTCAGCAAGATTAACTTTTCTTTTCTGAGAGTGAGGGTAGAGTAAGTGGGAGAGAAGATGATAGGGTATTCCAAGTCAAGGTGACCCTGTACTTTAATTGTAGTGCTTGGAGAAATTTCAGAACAAAGGCAAATTTGGATGGGTTGTTCTGCCCTCTTATTCACATTTCCATGCTTTCTTTGATCATTTAAAAAACCAATTGTCAGAAATTCTAAGAAATTACGGAATGGACTCTCCTCCTACTAATGTAAATAGCAAAATGCCAGGGGAAACTGGATGGGGCCCTACTTTGTCTTTTATTTAACTCTACCTTTAATTCATAAATGATGCAGCAACTTTGTGCCTGACCCCACCCACTAAAGTCAATGGGAGTTTTACCACTGACTTCAATGGGCACAGGATCTAGACCTGGAGGGGGGGGGAAGGGTGTGGAACTTCAATTATTTGCTACTTTTTGGAGAAAATTTAAATTGTATGCAAAGAGGAAACTGGTAAACGCTGAACCTGACTGTCTTCAGAAACAGATGTTTCTCTTGCTGGTTTAAAAAATATGTTTTCCATTTGGTGAGATGGATTTATCAAAGAGAAAAGAAATGAATATTTCTTGTTTGTAAAATTGTGATGGACAAATGGAATTCCTACTCCATATATATCATTCTGAATTTTAACGAACTGTCTCATTAGATGTAATATTTACCTAGAAGTGTTGTTCTAGTTATCTGGAAATATAGACCATCAACAAATGTTACTAGGGTTTTCCTGATACTCAGTAACAAAGGAAAGGACATGTATGCATTGTGGGTTTGTTTCAAAGCTTACCAAAATCAACAGATGTCTCCCCATTGACTTCAATGGGCTTTGGATAAGGCCCTAGAACTTGCACACCTACAGTACACTGCTTATGAGGAACCATATTTTTAACAATAGAATATACATCGGTCTGTTAATCTGCTTTAACTACTGGAAAGCATCTGCAGCTTGCAATAGGCACTGAAAAGTTTAAATAAAATTGTCTAAAATTCCTTGAACAAAAAACAAATGTCTCCCATTATCTCATTAACAAATCCATCTCCAGAGTAACTGCTAAGTTAGTGAGATGCAGTGGTCCAAATTTATGCCTGGCAGCACTCCAGTGACATTAATGGAGTTACACCAGGTTTGAATTTGTACCTACATGAATCAAAGATGTGTCACCTCCCTATTAAAACACCGTGGTCACACTTTATATTAAAGGTACATGTATAAATAGTTCATGAATGAGAAATAGATAATATGATGTGTGTAGTATGTGTTATAGATGGTTGTAAGCATGTCAGTTGAAGATGTTATAGATGAATATAAACTCTGGTTATAATATAAGTAACCTATTGGATCTATAACCATCTGTAATAAAATTAATTATCCATTTATTAAAGCATTTATCAAATATTAACACTTTATTACAAAGTATTTGTAAAGCTACTCTTAATCTAAAGTATGACCACCATTATTATGTTGTTCAATGGGAGAAGTCTCTCCAAACTCTTTGGACTAAGGTCTAAAGGCTGCGTTTATGGAAAGCGTAGTCAATAGCACATAATAGCCAGATTGAATGAGAAATGTGCGTTGCAGAACTTTTAATGCTGTGTTTACATTTCTTTTTTTCCCCCTTCTCCTTCACCCTGCCCTTCCACCCTTAGGAGAAGTGGATTGTAAGGAGATTGGTGATTGTGTGTCAGGATCTATGTCTACTGACTTGTGCCTTCCCGCTCTTGATTACCTCAGGAGGTGTTCTCAGGTATGCCTACAGAGAGGTATAGACCTGAACTAGAAAACTGCTTCTAGGTTTCTTGACTCTCAGCAATCATTGGAAATGTGTGCATGCACATAATAGACTATTTTATGTATACAACCTTTGTGGCAAACGTAGTGGTAATATCCTGCACTGCCATAGAGGAAGTCAAGGGTCAGTTCTTTATTGGAGTTTCTTACTCTCTTGGCCAGCTAAAGGGGGCAAAACTCAGGATATAGTAGACTCAGTCTTGAGGAGAGAGAAATGGATTGTATGCTCTGTGAATGAGCAAGATATGGTACTAGCAGTCTTACTCCAACAACACTGGGACTTTGGGGAGTGGAGAGATTTCAGAGAGAAAAAAATAGTGAGAATCCTCACATCTCTAGAAGTGTGATGGACTCCACCTGCTGAAATAGGTCAGCAGCCTAGTTATACTATAATAATATATGTAAAGGCAAGGGCAGAATTCTAAAAGGTCAGAATGCCAGCATATTGTGTATGCAGTGTTGTAGCCATGCCGGTCCCAGGGTATTAGAGAGACAAGGTGTGTGAGGGAATATCTTTTATTGGACCAACTTCTGTTGGTGACAGAGACAAGCTTTCGAGCTAAGCAGAGCTCTTCTTCACGCCTAGGGAAGGCCCTCAGAGTGTCACAGCTAAGTGCAAGAGCAAACAGATAGTTTATCATAAGGAGTTAGCACATATTCTAAGGGGGGCCATTCAAGGTGAAGTGGCCCATTAACACCTTGTAGCCATAGGACGAAAAGGAGGATTAGTGGATTACAGATTGTTGTAATGAGCCATACATCATCCAGTGTCTTTATTACGACCATGATTTTTAGTGTCTAGCAAAGTTATACATATTTTGTATGAACCCAGTGCTCACCGCATAGGTTTCTGTTCAGGGCTGCTTGGACATTTTTTGTCTGCACTTTGATATTATTTTAATTTATTTGTACCACAGTAACACGTGAGGGTCTTAATCATGCATTGGGGCCCCATTGTGCTAGCTGCTGTACAAATACATAACAGAGAGATTTCAGTGTAGTAGCCGTGTTAGTCTGTGTCAGCAAAAAGAAAACAAGAAAAATACCTGTGGCACCTTAGAGACTAACAAATTTATTTCAGCATAACAGAGAGAGTGTCCTTGCCCCAAAGCAATTACAATCCAAGTATGAGATGAGAGACAACAGGTAGATGCAACAGACAGACTGCAAAAGGGGAATGGGCACAAGGAAATAATGAGACAGTACTGGTGAGCAAGATAAGCAGCAGTCACAGCAAATCATAATTAGTTGTTGTTAATATTCTGTGTGATAGTGTTAAGCATTTGGTGAATGGGAAAATCTGCTACACATCACATTATCCTTTCCCCCCACCACAACCACAGAGAAAGGGAACCACCCTATCGGTCTCTCTGATATAAATTTTAATTAATCTTACCAAAAAAGAAAGAAGAGTAAAAAATATGGTAGGTACATTGCAAATACCTCTATTATATTCAAAAATGTCTAAGAAGCAAAGTACAGGACTCCTCTCTGTTTGCAAATTGAAATTTAGGTCCCAATTCTACCATGCTCAAAGCAGTACCTTACTCTGTAAATAGCCCTATTGAAATCAGAGGGATTGCTTGCAAAGTACCTATTCAATGCGAGTTAGGGGGCAGAATCAGGCCCTTAAATTAGGGTTTGTTTGGTTTTAAAATACCTTGCTGTCTGTTGGGTATCGCAGTCTGATGAAGATGTTGGAGAACCAGGCCACGGAGGCTGCCTCATAATTTGAGAAACACTGTTCAGTTCATAGAGATTGGTATGAGACGATACAAATGCAGGGAGTGAAAATGTTAGTGGCACTACACTGCTATAGTTTATTTAGCTCTGGACCATGGGCACCAATGTGCGATTGTGAAGGACCATTTTGAATACCACATTGAATTGTAATCCATTCAGTTCATATGGTTAGCAGCCTCTCACTCAAGAACTTCTAAAGTTACTTAGGTACCAACGATTTATGGCACCAGAAAATGTGGAATCACAGCTTTCAGAACATATAAGGCATTAACGTTATTTCTGGTGCTATAATGCTGCAAAGATCATTGGCAGACCAGTATATATTGTTTCAGCAGTGATCAACCTTTGCTGGGCTAGTGATCAGAAAGGAAAAAACCATCTCCAAAATATTCTGCAGATAGGTGGATGGCTGATAGATAATGATAATATTTAGTATTTATTCAGTGCTTTACATCTTCAAACTAATCTGTATACAGCTAATCCTCAGAATACTCAGGCAGGACTAGTACTGTATTATTTGAATTTCACGGCTTGTGGAACTGACACACACGTTATTTAAATGACTTGTCCAAGGTCACAGAGCAAATTAGCAGTAGAGGGAGGAGCTCTTGACTCCTCATCCTGTGTTCAGTGCCCTAGACTATGTTGCCACAAGATGGACTATATCATGCCACTATCCATCGCAAATATTACTGTCACTCTAATACTTATTTCCCCTGTGTGTGGCATGACGGCACTTTCCATGTTACGTTTTTTCTTTGTTTAGTTGCTAGCTAAAATCTACAAAATGCCCTTGAAGCCAATTTTCCTCAGTGGCCGACTGGCCAATTTGCCCCGAAGAGTGCAGGAGCAATCAGCCAGCAGTGAGGATGGGACTGAGTGTGTCTTTTCTGACTTTGAGGATGACACTGGTAGGTGAATTTAAAATAATGGCTATTGCATAATTGCGGTTACACACAGAAGTTAATCAGCTCCACATGTAATTGTGAATTTGGCCAACTGCTGCAAATGTTCAGAAAAAAGCATCCAGAAATATGGTGTCGCCCTGTGTCTATATTGTTTACATATCCACATATGTTGCAAGTTAAGCTCTGTTGTGACGATTCCTCCCATGAATACTCAGGTGATTTCACCTCGTTTATACTCAGTGATGCACTGCATACATAAGAGACCCACACTCCTCTGGGGTGAGGGGATCAAGTAATAACAATGACAACCTAATAATCCTAACCGTTCCATCCACTAAATGGGTATGAAGGGAGAAAGAAGGCAGAGTAAGGCGGGAGGGGGATAGATGCTCTACAAATGAGTAGGGAGTGGAGAGCAGAGATTCAAATGGGCAATGCCCCGTCACCACTGCACACACAAACTGTATTGGGATGGGTAGGGGGTAAAGACTAGGAACCCATTATCTAGCTCACAGGATTTTTTCCTTCATCTCTCTTGCATTCTGAAACCAACCCCAGCCCATGATCAAACCAGTAAATGCATTATAAATAGCTTCTAGTCTCTTACCCCAAACCTTGCTCTTAACTTCTCATTATATGTCCATATTTCTAGGCCTTATCAATGTCTGGATCATTCTGCTGGAAGAATTAACTACTGCCATATCCAACTGTCCCCGTCAGCACCAGCCACCCACCCTGGATTTACTCTTTGAGCTGCTGAGAGATGTTGCCAAAATTCCTGGTAATTTCAACGACTTTATGGAACATCTGCTACTGAAACACAGACAAATCCTTGTTAAACTAGCAAGGACTGTGAAGATAGTTTGCTTAGCTCCTCTAGAGAAGAGATGTTGTCCTTGTGGTGTTCATCAGTAACTTCTCAGCTTGGTTAAAGATCACATTGACTGGCTCCCAAGGGAGCTTCATCAAAAAGATGATAGTCTTTGCATAGCGGAGGGGAAAGGGATAACTGTGGTAATTGTGTGATAGCTGTTGGCATGTGTTAATTTTTTTTTATTGGTATTGTTGTCTAGTGTACACGATTCTCCTTGTTCTTGACACATCATGATATGCAAGTATTCTTTTCTCCACTCCCTTGAAGGCCAATATGTGGAGTGATAAGACATCACTATATATTGGTACATTCCCAGCACATCTGCTATTTTATCCAGAACAAATACTTCCAGCTTTTACCTTGCTCTGTTGTATCTGCTTGAAAAACTTCTCCTGTTTCTTGAAGTGCTGGACTGTTCTCTGTATATTATTAGACACTTTCCATGAAATCCTCCTTGAATGTTCATCCAGCATAAAAGTGCACTGCTCAGTTTGCATTCCTATAGTCAGAACCAGAACTGTGCATCAGACACCGTAATATAGAAACGTATGCCTTTACACCACACCATATATGGTTATAAATGTTTTATATTAAAACCACACAAATAATTGGCTTAATGAGTAAAAAACATGGTGTTGGTGTCAAACTCAGAGGATTAAGTATTGTCATAACCAGTATTTATTTTATTAACAGCTGAATATCTTGCCATGCTCTTGATCACTCCTCCCCAGAAAATAGTTGCTCTGTCATCTCTTACATCTTACAATAAATTTACATTAAATTCAAGAAGACAGTTGGATTCTCCATGTGGTAATTTATACACCTTCAACAGACAATCCAAGGTGTATGCACTGCTGCAAACACTACTGGCTCTTAATTAAGACAACACAAATGTTTCAGATACTTTGGAAGTAGTTTTCATTAACATCACTCAATCCATGATCTCAGTCTGGTAAAGGATCCTGGATTTCTTAGTTTGGGCATGTGTTTGAATGGATATTTGCAGTCAGAAATTCTTACCATGGTTGTTTTCTCCTTCCAGGCCCAGGATTTGGCATTTATGCAGTTGTACATCTTCTACTCCCCACAATGTCCCTCTGGCTCCATCGTAGCCATGGTGACCACTCTTACTGGGATGCAGCATCTGCTAATTTCAAGCATGCTATTGGACTTTCCTGTGAACTGGTAGTGGAGCACATTCAAAGTTTCATACATTCAGGTAAGCAGGGTCCCTTCAACATCAGAGCTAGTGATTCACTAACGATGCAGGGTTTTACTGTGTGACATGCTTAGAAGATGGCTTGGTTTTGGTTGCTCAAGAACAAGTCAAAATCAGGGAGAGTGGGAAAGTCATTTTTACCTTAAAAGGGATTATGTTAAACTTTCCAAAAATATTAAGTGATCAAGTATTACACTCAAGATCATAATGGACAGGAATTGGCAGGAATAGGAGCTAACACAGTACTTTTCCCAGTATCAATGGGAATATTTTACATTCCCATATACTTGCATGAAGAGAACAGCTGTCCTCTTAATTTGCTGTGTTTTGATACCTGCAAAACAGCCATTAGTGTTAAAGAGAATCAAGTTTGTAAAACATCCAGATATCAAGAAGGACTGCTGTTTGTCTAGATGATATTGCGAAGGTGAGAATGCTAAAAACAACTTTCTTTTCCCCATAGACATTGGCTACGAGAATATGATTAATACAATGCTAAAAGATCTTTTCAAGTTGTTGGTAGCCTGTGTGGCTGAGCCTACAGAAACAATCTCCAGAGTTGGCTGCTCATGTATCAGGTAATATAGAAGAGCCTCTTTCCCCATCAGCATATTAAAAAGAGGAAGCGATGCAAAGACTCCTGACTAGAGAAGTCTTGGCCAAACATACAGATTGATCATTCTGGCCAGTAACTCCATAGTAATCTATAACCTGTCTCTTGTTCTTTAAAAGCAAAATCTAGAGTTAGAAAAAGCTTCCAAGGGGTGAAATCAAATTTCCATCAATTAGCCAGACTCTGTTTGCTTGTTATCAGACCAAATTCCCAGTCGCAAAGGGGAAGGTAGGAATGTGTGGGAATGCCCATGGCCCGTCTGTATTGACTGGATGCTGTCAGAGCAGAGGAGAAAGTCCATAATTTGGGGAAATAATGTAAATAAACATGCATGTTCCTCCCATGAAAATATCTGCTCTACACTAATATCTACATCACTAGTCAATATGCAGCCTCTAGAAAAAATAATCAAACTGCTGTTTGGTTGGATTCACAGATCTCCTGAGGTAAGTATCCCCATCACATTGTGCAAATTATTATTGCAGTCAAACCCAAAATGTGGTGCACAGCACTGAACAGACAATAAAGAAAGATGCAGCCCCTGCCCTGCAACGCTTGCAATCTATATAGATAAAAAGCACTCAAATAGCAGTCAGGAAAGGAATACAAAGTCTAGGCAAAATGGTCAGGGTGATGGTTGGCACCATCTTACTAGCTCACTGTTTGTGAAGCAGCTGCCTAGATTTTGCTCTACCCAGTAGCCCCATTTGTACCTTCTTCCTTTGAGTCAGAAAAAGATTGTAGGGCTTGCAGGCTTGATAGCTTCTAGTGTCCTTACTTGCAGGTATGTCCTGGTGACAGCAGGGCCTGTTTTCACTGAAGAGATGTGGAGGCTTGCATGCTGTGCATTACAGGACGCGTTCTCTGCGACTCTTGAGCCAGTAAAGGTAAAACCAACATCCCAACCAGCCTCAATTCACTGATATTTGCTAGATAAACAGATTCCTTTTTCTGAGAAACTTTTGTGTCTAATTTCACCCAAGCCACAGTAAAGACTGTTTGCCTGAAAATCAAAAACATCAGAGAAGTAATTTCAGATCTATTATCATATATTTTAGTTATTGTTATGTTAATTTAGATGTAGTGCACGGTCTCAGATTAATAACCCTGGAAACAGAAGTGTTCTATTTTTTCCAAAGAACGTGTACATCATGGGCAGTGGCATGGTGCCATGCTTCCTAAGACAGTGCTCTAGTATTGCACCAAAGATCAGGGAGGGAAGTGACCAGGCTTCTTTATGCTGCCCTGCCAATGTGAAATCAGCAGAGTTGAACAGGTGCAAGTGAGAGCAGACTTTATCTCCATGACATGTCTTTGTATCCAGTTCTTCAGCTGGATTTACAAAAGCAATGGGAACACAAATGATTGCCTGAGTGATGCCTTCGCTACAAACTGAGTCTGGACTAAAACACTTGTCTCTTTTGACTCAGTCTTTGGTTGTAACCAAAAACCCTGGTAAGTCATCACAGTCCAAGCTGCTTAAAAGGGAATCACAGTGCATTTGTACAAATAAAATATCAGGGGAGATGCCAGGGCAATTATGGGAGATCACTCAGAATCTGATACTGCACATGTGCTCATAAGGATAGAGGGCTCTACAACTACTTGGTTGATCTTACATACAGTGAAAGACTAATGTTGTGTCTCTCTGTAGAACCTCTTGGGCTATTTCCACAGTGGTTCTGAAAGCTTTAGTGGTGATGCCTGTGAAGTGAAGGTGGCGGCCCCATCTCTCTCTCCCAGTGCCGAAGCTGAGTACTGGAGAATCCGAGCCATGGCACAACAGGTAATGATCTCATTACAAAGGAAGCCAGAGAATAAACTATATACTAAGAGTTAAACCAACAGGCAGGTTGGGAATTTTCTTTCCAAAAACTCTTGGAAAGGGCAAATAATTGTACTGTGCGAAGAGTCTTTGCTCAGAACCTTTGTTACTGAAGGCCTGGGGAAGCATTTCCCTCCAACGATGTGTTGTCTCCTCGTGGAGGGCAGTAGGCTTGTGAAGCTCCATATTAAAATAGCATCTTGCTGGAGTTTACCTTGCCCTTTTACTTTGCTTGTCACTTAAGGCAGCACCACATCAACTACTTCTCCAAACTGCCCTTTGTGCAAATCCAGGGAAATGTCCTATTAGACATAGAAATAATTATTCTCCCGAAAGAAGTAGTGGAATGTCTGTCACTTTGGTCACATTAAAAATAAATTGGAGAAGCCCTTGAAGGTAGAGACAATCCTGCCTGGGGGAAAGGGATGGATTAGATGAACCAACAGGTCACTTCTGTCAATTTCTGTGTGTAATTGATTGTACCTACTGCTTCTTGGAATGCCCAGTCCACAGATAAGATGCAGACCTGGAACTGATGGGTAATAACAAAAAGGCAACCCAGTAGGTGACCGAGACTAGTGGGTGGCATTGGCAGTGTTTGTTTTGTAATTTTTTAACACATAATATATGGAGATATGCCTATCTCATAGAACTGGAAGGACCTTGAAAGGTCATCGAGTCCAGTCCCCTGCCTCCACTAGCAGGACCAAGTACTGTCCCCTGACAGATTTTTGCCCCAGATCCCTAAATGGCTCCCTCAAGGATTGAACTCACAACCCTGGGTTTAGCAGGCCAATGCTCAAACCACTGAGCTATACCTCCCCCTATGAAGTTCAGAGAACGTGAAGTTCAGAGAAGCCCAACTCCCATAACCCCTATCTGGTTGCACGTGTGCATACACAGTGTCTCTTCAGTGACATCTCCTGAGATTAACTCTGCTCGGTTGTGCTTTAGCACAGCTATCCAGTTACAATACAAAGCGTGACAAGCCACAAGAGTTGAGATTTGATTCACATCCCATGGGAAGTCAATGGGAGTTGGGTGCCTTTGAAAATAATTCCCCTCAGAATGCACAGCCCTCACAGCCATGCGAAGGGGCTGTTCTGTTCCTATATGTATTACCTTTTCAAACGGTGCAGGTGTTGAGCTGCTTGTTGTGCATAATGTGTGTTTTTTTAGGTTTTCATGTTAGACACCCAGTGCTCACCAAAGACCCCCAACAACAAGGAGGGATTTGAACATGCTCAGTCCTGTGTGCTTATCATTGAGCTGCCTGCTGACAAGAAACACAATGGGCATACCCAGAAAAGGTGAGCCGCCATTCCAAAAGGCCTTCATATGGCTACATCAGGAGGCAAAGAATGTTTTTAGCCAGGTAGTGAGGTGAAAGCAGAAGAGCAAATCTGTCCTCCAGTTTTGCTAAAAATATGAATTATCAGTGAATAGAATGGAACTTAGGGAAGAGAAACAACCATTATCAGCACACAGGAGAGACCCATTTGTGAGGAAATATTGATTGTGCAACCCTCCCACTGGTGAGCACACACTCGTATGAGTAGTCCCATTGAAGTAAATAAGGTTACATGTGTGAGTGCTCACCTATGTCAGGGATCCACAATCAGTTTGGTAGCCTCATCACATGGTACGTGAAAACTAGACTGGAAAGAGAACTAGCAAATCATTTATAGGGGACTGTGTGTGTGTGAGTGAGGGATGGAGTTGGACTCAATAACCTACAGTGCTAGTTCTTTTCCATCTCCAATATCTAGGGTTCATTCTGTTTCCTTCGGTGCAGCTCTCTGGATTTTTCATCAGCCAAAAGCAGAAATTCCCTTTAACAGTTTTCAAAAATTTGCAGGCACCAGGGAGACAAATGGAAACATGGTTATGCTGTTTTGTAAATAACCATACTATGTAGAAATTAGAACCAGATGTCAGTAAAATCCCCCCCCCCCTCCTTTATTTATTTTTTTTTACCCATGACACCAAAATTATGCAGAGGAAACTTTTGCTTGTTCCAGCTAACGGACTGTTAAAATTATTGGATTAAGAACGAAAGAAATGTAGGACAGTGGGTCCAGTGGAGCAGTGTATGCTAATCCTAGGTTAGCAAAAGCATTGTCCAAAACTATCAGGGTCGTGCTCGATATACTAAGCTGAGGAATGTTTTGTGTGTTTGTAGATAAAACTCTTCAAGTATTAAGTCATCCCATCACAGATCTTTCAGCATGTGATTGCCTAACACTTCACATTCTGAGTTCATCACATAACATTTAGGTTGATACTTTTTGGCACTGCTGAACACGAACGTCAACCCCAATAGCACAAATGAGACACAGAGTCAGAATTGTGAATCCAAGACCTGCATTTATATTGTTGGAAATGTATTGCCGACAGTGAAACATTTGGGGATGAAATGTATGTAATCAATGGCCTACAAGCAGGCGTTGTGGCAAGTCCCCCTTTGCTCCTTATTTAGAGCTGTAGTCTTGTTCACAGTGAGGGGCAGATCTTGATGGTCCTTCCTTGGCTGAGGAGAAAGAAGGACAATGCAAGAAGCCTCATTTCCTTGCAGGGGTGTGCAAAGGTCTCCCACTGCTGCAATCCCTATGCTTCCTCCTCTCTAGGGTGCACGGGGACTGCTTTCTCCTGCTTCCCCTCAAGGAACCGAACTCCAAAAAGGGGTGAGGGAGGGTTGGGATCATGACCTTAACCCTTTCCTTGTTTGGGGGGAATAACCAGCTCCATTGTAAAGAATGGGACAGATTGTACAACATTCCTTTACCTACTGAGTGTGCATAGAGAGGTCCCAGTGGAGACTGTAGCACTTCCCAGGGCAGTGGCATAAGTGTCAATCTATACCCAAGCATTTATAAGGGAACACGGGCCTTTCGAAAGGATCACTGTACTGAACATAAGTACTCTGAACCATTTCAGCACCATTAGTCCTGTGTAGTGTCTAAACAATAACCGGGAGTTTGGTTTTGTTTTCATAAGTGGGTTTCCACTATTTAGCCTAGTCTTCACCAGAATAAGGCTCAACCTTGACTGTGCCATTGTTTTCTACAACAATACATCTGGTGCCAATCTTGCATGCTAAAAATTGTAACCATTCTGAAGCTTTGTTTTAACCTCGTGGGATTTCTCTTTTCCCATTTGATTTTTGCTTCATTAATGCTACATTGTTCCACAGGAAGCTGGGGTAAGGGAGCTTTTTTTTTCCCTACAATATAGTTTTATAATTTGCAATCGCAAACAAAAGATAAAATAATGTTATGCTTACATGGGATTGATGTCATGTGTTCTCGCTTGTGTCTGTGCCAGCACCTTAGTTTGGTGTTTTACCTAGGAAATGACATCCTGGCCAAGCAGTACTGCAAACAAATATCCTGTTAAGCTGTAAGGCCCAGATTTTTAAAGGTGTTTAGGCACTGCGGTGCTCAGCATTGCAAAGCATAACTGATCTATGATCCTAAATCTAATTTTCAAAAGGAATTTAGGCACTTCAAAGTCTAATTGCCTTAGGAGCCAAAATCCCATTGACATTCAAAGTGCCTAAATCCCTTTTGAAAATCTGATTTAGGCTCCTAAATCAGTATAGGTGTTGCTACCCTCAGTATTGCAACACCTAATACCTTCAAAAATCTGGGCCTAAGCCTATTAAAGGGTGTGTGGATTTCCCTAATTCTGGTCTTGGATCTGGCACATGATTAGTCCCTTCAAGACAATGGAAGTACTCATTTGCTTAAAGTTATGCACACGCTTAAGTACCTTGTTGAATCAGCACGTCTGTCAGTAACGCTTGTAAAGCAGAAGACTACCTGCTAGAAAAGAGCTCCTGTATAATCATCAGGATTTTGTCATCATCATGGTCATCATGTAATATGAGACCATTCTAGATTTCACAGAGGTGTTTACTGAGTCACCTGCACTGACCACAGGTGTCACAGCAAACACACATGCATGGATAGATTTGCCATGACAGCACTGATACTACATTGTCTGACCTGTGACCGCTGCACATGCATGCACACAGGAATTGCATCACACCATCAGAGCTAGCTCCTCTACCAGAGTTACATGTATTTGCACATCTAGCAGCATGTTGCGTAAACTCTATGATACTAGCACTCAGTTCCTCCCATCATGACAGGCACTGCTATCCAGGTATGTTTACCACAGCATCAGTTCCAATTCTGACATCCGAGCAACCAGGACTGTATGCAAAGACTAAAGAGATTAAGAAAATTATCATCAATGAAGATGCTAGTGATTTGTAGGATTAAAAAAACAGTGCCTTAAAAATTATCCTAGCCTTTCTTCCTAGCTTGGTCTATGCTATAGGATTCTAAACATGACTAACTGGTGAATTATCTGCAAAATTTGATGATGTCAACAAGATGACATTTTAGCATTCCTGGGTTTAATGTTCAGATCATTAATTCGGTGATGTGGTCGCAGGATGTTCCTGATCTCATTGAGAGGAGCAGGGATATATATATACACACACTCAAGTCTGGGTGTCTGGGAATAATACCCACTAGGAGTGGTACTGTAATTTCCATCCCATATTAGGTGTATATAAATTGAGGAATCTGTTCTTAACACATTCAATCTGGATTAAATTAGATAGTTATACCAACGACCATGTAATATGCTTTAGAACAAGAGCCTCTATGCAGTCTCCACCATATTCCTTATGCTTGTGTCCTGAAGTTCTGGGGAGAGGTTGTTGGCCTTACTAGAGGGGAAATGGAAACCCGAAATTAGTCTTTCAGAAGCATGTCAGTTTGTGTCTAAATCTGCCATAGCAAAGCTGAGCTTTCATTACGTTTATAGAGAGGAGTGGCAGGGTTACCACTAGAGAGAGTCAAAGTGCAATAAAAAGAAAAGAAAGTACAAGGACCTAAGCGAAGCAAAATCAGGAGGCACTGTAGGCATTGTAGTCTACAGTCTTCCTATAGTAGTGTACAATGTTTGGAATAAGCTTAGTTACAATGATACTGAAAAAGAAAACATTTAATCCTGCAGTTGATGTCACATGTGCCAAAAGGCTACAGAAATAGCAAAAGCATAGTACAGTATTGAAATAACTATTACAATTTGAATGAGGGTAGCGAGGGCCTGAGCCAGAAAACTTTTACTCGGTGTCCTTACCCAACCAATTGTAATAAATGGGACTACAGGTGTGAGTCATGACTGCTAAAGCAAATAAGGGTTTGCAGGATTGGACCTTTAGTTTGTAGCTTTCATAAGTCATTCTAAAATACAGTATACACCTATAACTCATAGTGAAATAACTTGTGAATTATGAACTGTTAATTTATATTTTTTTTCCTTTTTTGGTGGTATCAAGTATCCCTTTCAGGACAATAGTGGTGAGTCTGTTGTCTCATCAAGTGCTGCTCCAGAATGTATATGATATCTTGCTGGAAGAGTTTGTGAAGGGCCCTTCTCACGTGGAAGAGAAGACAGTACAAGTGCCAGAAACCAAACTGGCTGGTTTCCTCAGGTACATTTCCATGCAGAATTTGGCTGTCATCTTTGACTTACTGCTGGATTCTTATCGGACAGCCAGAGAGTTTGATACCAGGCCTGGGTTGAAGTGCTTGTTGAAAAAAGTGTCTGGCATTAGTGGAGCTGCCAACTTGTATCGCCAGTCGGCAATGAGCTTCAACATTTACTTCCATGCTTTGGTCTGTGCTATACTGACAAACCAGGAGAACATCACCGCAGAGCAGGTGAAGAAGATCCTATTTGAGGATGATGAAAGAAGCACAGACTCCTCCCAGCAGTGCTCTTCAGAAGATGAAGACATTTTTGAAGAAACTGCCCAAGTCAGCCCCCCAAGGGGGAAGGAGAAGAGACAGTGGAAGGCTAGAATACCATCTTTGAGTGTTCAGCCAGTGAGCAATGCAGACTGGGCTTGGTTAATCAAAAGGCTTCACAAGCTATGCATGGAACTCTGTAACAACTATATCCAAATGCATCTGGATTTGGAGAATAATGTGGAGGAACCTCCAGTTTTCAAAGGCGACCCTTTTTTCATCCTACCATCCTTTCAATCTGAAACCTCCACCCCATCAACCGGAGGGCAATCTGGAAAAGATACACCCTCAGAAGATGACAGAAGTCAAAGTAGGGACCACTTGATAGACAATCTAACTCCCAAGGGAGGGAGCGGAGAAATACTGCTGCCACCACCGTTGAGCCCTAAAATGGAGAAAAAGGACCAAGCCAGGAAAAAAGAATGGTGGGAGAGTGCTGGCAACAAAATCTACACCATAGCCACTGATAAAACGATCTCCAAACTCATGACAGAGTATAAGAAAAGGAAGCAGCAACAAAACTTGACCTCTTTCACCAAAGATGTCAAAGTGGAAAAGAAGGGAGAGTTGTTGGGCTCAAGAGGGCAGGATTCGCCACTCCCCCAGCGACCGCAACATCTGGTGGACCAGAGCCAAATGAGGCATTCCTTCAGTGCCGGCCCAGAGATCTTGAGGCAAGAGAAAAGGCCGCGCTCAGGATCTACTGTCAGCTCCCTGAACATATCTGTGCGAGATGCAGAGGCACAAATACAGGTAGGACAATTGGTAGACTATGGTAGGATAATGCCAAAAGGGGTAGAAAAGGTTAAACCAAAATGTCTAGCATCAGAGATCTACTGAGTATCCCCACAAGCTGGTATTGATGTGATCCTACATCATGATCAAATCAGAGAAAGAGTATTCTGTGGAAGAATCATCAGAGACTTCAGGGAAATTGGAATGGGAGCTACTGGGTAAAATTTTCTAAAGCGCCTAAGTGACTTTGGAGCCCATGTCCCATTTTCAAAAGTAATTTGGCTAATTAGTAGCCTAATTGACTTTCAATGAGACTTAGGCTGCTAATTGCTTGTCTGTTTTGAAAATGGGACTTAGGCATCTAAGTCACTGAGGATATGTCTAAATTCCAGGTGGGAGGTGTGATTCCCAGTGCAAGTGGAAACATTCACACTAGCTCATCTCGAGCTAATGCGCTAGAGCTAGCAGTGTTTACCTGGGCTGGGACTCTCACCTCCCAGCTGCAGTACAGACATACCCTTAGGTGCTCTTGGAAATGTTACCAGTTCTCTCAGATGTCTTATGATTAAGGCCTTACTTAATTTGCGATATTGCAGAAATTGCAGATCCTGCAATATTAGACTTCCACTACAATTTTGATTTTAATGAGCTTTCTTTGCGCAGTCCACAATTTTGCAGACATTTTGAGGTTTGCCACACACACTTTTTTCCTCAGTAGTATAGTCAAATTCCATTTATCCGAGCTGGTAGCAGCTGGGGCTTGAGCTGTCAGCCCCATGCAAAGCAGGACTCCCATTGTCAGCCCTGTGCATTAATGACTGTAATATAGTTGCAGCAAAATATCTAGTTATCAAAAAAATTAGTAGGCATAACACAATACTTGAGTGTTTTTATTGTTCCAGCAAATTTTTCTTAAACAAATAGGTCTTCTCTGGCTTTTCCAAATTACCACAATTAATAAAGGTCCATTATTACTTTTCTGCAGTTTTTCCACGTCTTGTGCGCTATTCAGCTGCAATTATTTGACAATCATCCCGCAGTTCAAGTAGGGCCTTACTTATGATGCTCTTGTAATAGAACTGCTTCTTTTGTCAATTCCAGAGCAGAAATATTGAACTGATGACTGGTTGCTATTTTTATCTCTGGATGAGAGACAGACACTACAGGCACCAAACTTTGGCTTTGTGCTCATTTTGTGATAGGATAGTATGTGAAGAAACACTACAATGGTGATGTGCTCACTTTTAAGCCAAAAAAAAACCTTGGATATATTGTGGGTCTTCCTGATTCCTGTTGTACCCTATGAATACGAAACATGCTAGCATCATTCTAGACTTTTCCTGCTGTCATAGCCTCAAGATATCTTTATTTTCTACCATGTAATGTGACCCAAGAGGAGACTGTTCTCTGCAGAAAGTGCGAGTAATTTCTGTCTTCAATGGGGTTTACTCATACACTGTAGGTGGAGATTTCCCCCTGGAATGTATCTTGCTGCACCTCAAAAAAACCAAAGCAATTTGCGTCTCCTTCTTAGCATGTGCACTGTCTGCCAGGCTGGCTGCCAAGCTGGCTTTAGGTGCCCAGAGGCACAATTGTGGGGGCTTCCTCCCTCTCCATTACAACCTGACCCTAACCAGATGAAAGTATCATGTGTAGTGCTCTTTCTTTAAGAGTCTGCAGTGTTAGTTCAGTGAAGAGAGGACCCCATTCATCCTAATCCCTTATTCAAATTTCCTCTGAATGTTCCCTTTGCAAAACACTGCAAAGATGAAGATGCTTATGTCCATCTTATTTTGAATTTAAAGGCGCAAAAGTGGCCCTCACTGAATCCTTTTTCTCTTGGGAAAGAGGAGGAGGGCCCCAGACTTTATTTAATAACAACAACAAAGTGGATTCTAATGAAATGCAAGGTTTGGAAGAATCTGCTTTTAAGATGTAGTGATGGGATTGAGACAAAGAGCCTGATTCTCATGTCAATTGTATCAGTCATACCCTAGTGCATCTCCATTAACTATTGAGTAGTTACTTCTGATTTACACTGGTGCCACTGGTAGCAAATTGAAACCCATAGGGTGCTATAGTCTTCCAGTGGCTATTTATGTGGCTCTTTTCTGATTCTGAACAGCAAAGCATTTTTTTTTCTTCTAATTTTTCTAATTTTGTTTTAGGCATGGACCAACATGGTGCTGACAGTTCTCAACCAGATTCAGACCCTGCCTGACCAAACATTCACAGCCCTCCAGCCAGCTGTGTTCCCCTGCATCAGTCAGCTGACTTGTCACGTGACCGATATCCGTGTCCGTCAGGCTGTGAGAGAATGGTTGGGAAGAGTGGGAAGGATCTATGATATCATTGTATAAAAGAAACATGTTTCATTAGCAAGGGGAGAAGGAATCAAAGGCTTTTACAGGTATACAAACATAATGCCATTACTGAAAGTAACTGGTACGGAGCTGCACATGCAATGCCTGTTCGGGGTGATAACTTCTGAAACAGCAAGCTCTCCAACATGTCCTCTACCCACTTAAGATTGTATGTTTGTCATTCTCACCCCAACAAAGGAAGTGCTACACTTCACATTAAGTAGCATGACATGACACCAAGAGATGAATCTGACAATTGCTGGTAAATCAGGCTGGTACATAAAGGCTCAGTAAATTTCATAGTGGGTATTTTCATTTGTGAATGTGTATGAATGTGCTTCTGCAGGGAGGAAAGGAGAAGAAATAGTCAAAATCTTCCTGGATGCAGCTGGGATGAAAGCCACTGTGTTCACCTAATATGGGTCTCTCAGATGATACCTATAATTCCCAAGATTTAGGATTGAAATTATGAGCCTGGCCTTACCTGGCCTCCATTTTTTGAACATGTAATATTGTGGGCCCCATTCATTGAAGGTTCAGAGGATTCAATAATTGGTGGACACAGCTCTCACTTAGATATTTAAGTACAGGAGTTGATTGTGCTTCAAAACCCAGCATGTAGACAACTGGATCACCTCACTCTCACACCTAGATTACTGAATAATTGTGAGGAAAAAGCTGAGGGCATAACAAGTGAAGGCAGGGGGGAGTGGTTGTTTGTGGTACTCTTAAATTTTCCACATGAAACTAAAGCGCATCTGGGAAAAAAGTCACCATAAAGATTACATATCCCAAAAAATACATTATTGACCTCACTGCTTAGTAGTCATTAAAATTTACATTCTGTGCAGAGGCTTTAAGCCTGGGCTGTTGTGTGGCTGCTTTCCATTGCACCTTAGGAAGATCCTAGCTGTCAACCAGCCACAGGAGAGTCACCACTGGGTAGGAGAGGCCGCTGTAGTATAGGGGTAGTGGGTCCTTTTTGCAGCTAACATATGGGGCATGGCTTGAAGAAAGGTGGAATTGCCAGGGCTCCTCTTCATCCCACTATCAGCCACTGATACACCAAAACCCACTCCGCTAATCCACATTGCAGCGACTCTTACATTCATTCCACATGCATAACTCCCACCGAGGTCACAGGGGCAGTTCTTCAGTGAAGCTAGCAAAGAATATGCACTAGTGAGCTCAATTGCAGCCTGGCCAAGAGAATTGTGGCAACCACCTAGCATTTAACTAAACATGATGGAAATATACTATACAGTGGAGTCCTATACATAGAATTGGCTTTATATTTTCACATGAAAAGGTATTCTCATGTGTACAGCCTGTCTGCTGTAGCTCTGAGGATCCCCACCATTTGCAGCTATATTTACCGCCACTGCCAGTACCCCTTGTTCATCTGAGTCAAACTGGACAAGATCTGGCAGTGCTACTCTTCAGTTGGCCAGAGGAGGCCTGTGGTGGACTGAGTTCCCTGCTCCCTCATGCTCCCAGCTTGTGCAGAGTTGACCAGTGCACAGTCTGTGTGTGTATTGGTGTAAAACAAAATCTTCATTTCAAAAGATAAACCTCAGCCACCAAGAACCTCCGTGTGAGTGGAACACCTTTTAAATCTGTAGAATACCATGTAGGTGCAGGGTTTCTCCTGTGCTGATCTCCTTACAGAATTGGGGCCTAAGTTTCTAATAGAATCTCAGTGCTACTTCCAGTAATTTTTAATTGCTGGCTGATGAATAAGCACGGTAGGTGTAATGGAGGGTCATCTCTGTGTGTGGAAACTTAACACAATCCCTCTGACAGATGGACAATGTCCACCTGGTGCTCCCTTAATATGTAGCCCCAGGGTTGATCAGACTTTGTTTCTCTATTGTACTTACAGAGATTTTAACAATTTTACATATACACTTAAATGTACCGCTATACCTTAAGCCTCTCTGGGTATGTCTAAACAGCCCATGGTAGCAAGTCTCAGAGCCTGGTTTGACACACACACTCATGCTATGGTGCTAAAAACAACCATGTAGATGGTGTGGCTCAGGCTTTGAACCTCACTCCCTTCTTTAGGCTTCAGTGCCCAAGCAGCTACACGTCAATTGTAGTGCCGTAGCACAAGCTGGGCAGTTTAGCTGTCTAGTGTATATGTGCTGGGTAGCATCTGTTGCCACAAGAGTTTCACCCATTCACACCAGACCTGAAATGGGCCCATACATACATTGTATTTAGGGTTACCAACCCTCTGCGATTGGCCTGGAGTCTCCCAGAATCTGCATCCCGGAATAGCTTCCTGAATCTCCCGGAATAGCTTCAGTCAGAGTTGGTAACTCTAGTTGTATTGCTTAAATGTGCATTTTCAACAGCTGTCTAAAAGGTACATCTCTCTAACTGCCAAAAAGTTGATTCGGTTTATCTAATATGTGTTTTAAATTTTGTGCATGCACCTTTACCCGGCATACTACCAGTGAGCTAGTACATTCTGTGGGGTCAGCTCTCACCTACCAGGCTGGAGCATGTGGAGGGTTTTTTTTCCTTCCACTGACAGCACGGTGGGAAATGAAGGCCAAAATATATGATTAAATTAAATTAGAGATCTGAAGTTAACAGAAGAAAAGAACTTAAAATCATCTTCATGAGCCATGTAAGAATTGCAGCATATTCTGTACAACTTGACTCTTAATGGCAGCTGAGTCTGCCCTGTTCCAAGCTGGCTGTAATATGTAGGCACAGTGGCAGCATCCATCTGGATGCAATCTTTCCTCTGAACTAGTTCCTGTGCATTGCTCAGACACCATGAAGGAGGCAGAATGTAGCTGCGCATTCCCTGACGGAGGCCCTCTAAGCTTGCATGCAACGAGAAAAATTGACTTCTGCTCCAGCCGCCCTTCCCACTCCCAGCATTGGGGTTACTTGGGAAGGGATGGAGAAGTTATGTGCTGGCATGTGGCTCCCCAGCATCCTCTCGACTCACACGGGGGCAGATGGGCATACATAGGGAGCTGTAACGGGCTCCCTCACTCCCACCATCCCCACAACTATAGTGGGCAGGAAATGGTTTGCCCACCTCATGAGCCTTTGAGCTTTAAAAAAAAAGTCTAAATCTCAAAACTTTTCACTAACCAAAAAATTGACCCATTTTTGCTTTGACTTCAACTTGGTTCTGTGGTTGGTTGGTTTGTTTGTGCTATAACTTAACTTGAATTTTAAAACAAAGTCATTCTCACCTGAAAAATTGAACTTTTAAAAAAAAAAAAAGATTTTTTTTTAGAGGGGGAGGAGGACATTTTTACACACACAAAATTATTTTCCCCACAAACACTTCTGGCCTCAATCTCCATAAATGGGCATTTTTTGTATGAGAAATGTTTAATTGAAAAATTCCTGACGGTTCTAGCCCCCATCCACCTTTACGGTGTTCACTCCTAGTAAGAGCATGAGAGAGACTAGTCCTTCATTTTTGACTTGTTGTATGAAGCCAAACTCCTGCATCTAATTGGCTCCATTACTGCTTTAAGCTTCTTTATGTTGTTGCATTTTAAAAAGTGCCCACTCTCCCCACCAGTGCCTAAGGTTTGAAGAGGACTAACAAATGGTGTACAATATTGCTGGCATTTAAAAAAATTAAAATTAGGGAATTTTTTTCTTGCAAATAATACAAGTGTAAAAGGGTACTTCTAGCCCACTACAACAGGTCTTTAAAATAGTCCCAGTCTAACTGCCTCACTTTGGTGATGTTTTAACATTTTATGTAAACAGCAAAACAACCACAACCATGATAATTTCATGAATAATTTGTGTAGAAAGCTTGATGAGGCACAATGAACTCCAGGGAAAAGCAAATTCAGTGGGGCTAATTCTCAGTTATGCTTAGGCCCAGTTAGGTTTATAGAGGGAAGAAATGCTCCCCTCCCCCCCTTCCCCCGCCCCCAATTGTAGCCCCTCTGGGAATCTCTCCAACCACTGTAGAGGGGATGTGACAGCTCTCCCCTCCTCCCCCGCAATCCTCCTCCCAGCAATCTGGTGTGTGGGGCAGGATCAGGGAGATGTCTGGATAGCACAGTTCTATGGCCACTTTCTGCTTCTCGTGGCCTGATGGAACAGAGTACGTTAGAGCACTGTTGAGGATCTTTTTATACCAGGGGTTCAGCATGCTGCTGCAAAAACCCAAAATATGGGGAGTATAAAAGTGGCTTAAAACTACCATTACCCTCCCCACCCCTGATCCAGGTAACACAGGGCTTTTCCACACAGCAAGTTAGTGCACAAAAAGCCAGGGTGTGAATCTACCACACACACCAGCTTGCTACACTGCCTGTATTTTTCCTATCTGCTTGCAAGCCAGGGTGTGATGCTACAGCCCTCCCTGCTTACAGTAAATTGTATGATTAAATAGAGAGACAAGGTGGGTGAGGTAATAGCTTTTATAAATATAATAAGAAAAGATACTACCTCCCTCATGTCGTGTCACCAATAATATCCTGGGCCCAACACAGCTGCAACACTACACACAACAATGTGATTAAATAGTCTGTCCTGAATCATGGGCCTTTTGTTCCAAAATTAAAGCAAAGGGCCATCATAAGCTTTAAACACATGCTTGAGCTGATTTTATTTTTAATCTGGTAGTGGTATAAGTAACAGCTACTGTAGTAATCGAAAGATTAGAGTAAAGTATATTGCTTGAAACTCTGCATTTGATAGCATTTTATGTACAAGTTTCACTATTGCACTACACATAGTGTTGGTGTAGCTCTTTCACAAAGTAACAGGAGAAAAAAAACATTTTAAAAATAGTAAAATGTGACTAAAACTTCAACAGTTGGCTGATGGAATCTGAGGCAGTTGTAGTACCAGAAACTACTTGAAATCTAGTCAGTTTTTTTAAAAAGGAGTTAAAGGTGGTGAAAGTTTAAAGAAACTCTTGTGGAAAATTCAAGGTCTTGGCTTTAGGAAAAGAACTGTATACTAAATCAGGTAGTCGGGGTAAAACAGATGTTCCCTACTGGTGAGCGTGAGCACATGTGTCCGTGGAGCAGACACTGTTGGATTTCCACTTAAGAAATACAGTATCCTCTTTCACACACACGAGTCCCACAGAAATCATTGAAGTTTATATTTCAAGCCCTGCTAGCATAATAGTGTGAGGTGATAGTAGAATTTTAATTACTAGTTACTAGTTTAATTGGAGAATTCTTAACAGCCTTTAAAGTCAGCCTGGTTTACAATGCATTACAGACAGACACAATTCTTCCTAGCTCTGGGTTAAAGACTGGATTCTTCACCCGACTTGCTTCTGTGTTTCTTATTTCCATTTTCTGTGTCACACATTTGTGTGTGTTTGTTTTTAATTAGAAAGAAGACAATGAATGTACAAGTTCTGCCAGCTTCTGCACCTTTGTAAATAATCTGCAGTAAATTATAAAATGTTTTCTCTCATCGTTTTGTCAGTGAAAGAAACTGCTCCTGTGCTTTGATAAGATGCCATGAATCCGTTTTGTTCTTTTTTCCTGTTTTTAAGGTTATTTTTAATTTAAATATGCAGTGTTTTTATAAGGCCGCCCTGTCAAGGTGGAGCTTTTAAGGGAACATTTTTCAAGTGTTGCATGGCAGTCCTGGGTATTGTTTGTTAATGAGATTTTATTTGTGGAACTCCCTCATCATATTTAAAATGTACCCCCTTCTTTTTGTTTAACACAACAACTAAAAGCTCAGAGCCCCTCCCCAGATTTTCTGCCCCTTCAACAAAACAAATTTGAGATTCCAAATTCAGCTTTGGAACTCATGGGGTGTACACAGGGATCCAAACTGAACAAAAATAGCCTACACTGGAGAATTGTACCACTGCCGCCTGTACTGGTGCAGTGCATCCACCAGAGTTAACCTGTTTCAGACGCAGCATGTCCACACTGTGCTTGTCGCTATACCACTGCATTGTGAGCTCTCTTCTGATAAAACTAGGCACAGCTCTTGAAGGGTCCACAGGATAGGAAACTTGATGAGATGTGGCCCTTTATACATACCTCCTTAAGCATGCCGAAGAGAAATCGGGTACTGTGCCCTTCTTGAGATTTGTATCTCCTTAAGGCATTTAGGACTCAATCCTGCACTATTGAAGTCTGAAGGGAGCAAGATCAGACCCTTATCCTGCTTACCTTTTCAGCTTCTCAGGAGATTGCAAAGCTTCTCAAAACCCTCTGGATGTATACAGGCCCTCATTCTAGTGCATCTCCTGAGATACTCATGCACCCCTGCAAACAAAAACCTCCAGGTTTAGGACAGCTCTAGTTTTATGTTTAGTGGTCTGATCATATAAGCCTAAGTCATAACTATCCTGCCCAGGTGTTCTGGGTGAAACAGAGGAATGTTAACATTCCCATGACCTTGAAGAATTACAAATATCTAAAATGTGTGCTAATGACTTGTTCGGGAGATACCATTACTCGGTTTGGAATGTTTCTATACAATTTCATTCCTCCCTTTGCCCATACTGTTGAGTGTGTGAGAGAATAAGCCTACTCTTGAGTGGCCCATTTGAACATTCTACTAGGTAAAATCATTTAGGCGAGGCCATACATGCGTTGCTAACTAATCAATCACATGCCATACGTCGATGGTTTTGGTTTTGCTCATTTGAAATGTGAGGATTCCCCCCATCACCCCAGTTTTCAGAAACTCTTTGGATTTTGAAGGAATGAGTATTGACACTCACTTTTTTACTAATAAATGGAAAAGAGGCCAAGGTAACATAGCGTACAAGCACAATGTTTTATTTTGTGTAATATAAATCATAGCACCAGGCTGCAAAGGATCCATTTTTTTCCACATCCCCTGCATTCCTTACAGCTCATGAGGCTACAGCATAGGATTACTTTAGCAACCATGACTGTCAACACACCAACGCAACCCCAATATGGGCATTGAACAGATCACCATCTCCTGTGCTCCCTCCAATTCAGTTTAATGCCTCAACTTGGAACACACACGCCCCCAGTTCATTCCTCAGCACAGTCAGTGTCCTAATGTACCAGACAAACAGGCAGGACCTTTGGCCAGAAGTGGTTTTGCCTTGGCCATAAAAATACAAATAAAGGAGTGCTGCAAAGTTCTGCTTCTGTAATGTCTGCATGTAAACAAAATAAATTCTTTATATTCAGAGGGTCAGGCTAAAGGTTTTAGGGGAAAATCTACATCTTTTTGGAAGTCTGTGGCATTGCACTAGCATAAAACTAGAGCAATGCAAGAGTGAATCAGGGCATGGGATCATACCTCTAAACTGCCCCTCATTTTAGACCCAAATTTACTATTTGGTGTTCTCTCCTTTTTGCTGTTGTAAAGAATTGAGCATTAGAACCACTGTCAGGTAACAGTTTTAAAGATTGGGGTAAGTTTCTTTAGCAAAAATAGCATCATCATAGGAAAGTTCTTGCACTCTGACTTCCTATTCCCATATTTCCTCTCCCTGTCCCAAATTTGGGCTAAGCTAAAGTGAGAGTTAGAGAAACTACCACGATTCAACAAGAAGTGACTGAATTGAATGACAGCTGTGCTAGTAGGATGGTGTGGCGATTAGCTTTGAACAGTGAATGAACCCAATGGCTGCTTAGAGCCTAGAAGTGCTGCAAACACACCATTCTACACAGAGAAGATGAGACGGGCACAGTGAAGGCTGCTGCTGTTCTCTGTTACTGCAAGACCACATACTGTACAATGAGGCTTGCAGTGGGGGTTTGTCACAACAGATTGCTTCATGGGTCTTGGGACCTGTGGAAAGCATCCAGTATCTTGCAGTTCCCTAATTGTGTTTGTTTGCAACATATAATGCTATAACAAACTAAACCCTTTTCCCCCCTCCTGCAAGGAATTGAAAATAAAGCCAAAAGGGAGTTGACGCTCCATTTGCCCTCTTAAAATTATGCCAAAGATCTAACTCTTGCCTGTTTGAAAGTGACCATGAGATTTAACTACAATATTCCCACAGTGATGACTGCCCTGACGAGCATCTTACTACAAAAAACACTAATCCCAGGACTTTACCTCCATGGTCATATGTTCATGAGGAGCCTCTGATAATTTTCCAGAGACTTTAACTGGTCTTGGCAAGGGAGTGAATACATTTGGTTTACATTCTACACAATTCAGACAGTTATCTACACCCTGATCCTCAAAGTTATTTAGACAATGACGTTAGGTACCTAAATACCTTAAGGATCTGGGCCCTAATGCTCATCTAGCTGTGATTCCCAGCTATTTTGTCTCCTATCTTTCTTTGTGCCCTTTAGACATGAAACACTGCCTCATACCTGCTGTGTTCTTTTGTGCCGCTGCGTTTGTTTGGTTATTATGTGTCCATTGCCCAACAGGTCACTGTAAGCTGGCTTGCAAAATGTATTGTGTATATTTTATTCAGACTGAATTCAGAAAGGAAAATATTTTAAAAAACAAATTATAAACAAACTGTATTTATGTTGCTTGTGTTGTAGAATAAAGAAGCAAATGCAAACAAAAAAATAGTATCTAAATTTTGTTTTTGATACTGTCCTATCATACAATCCATTCACAGTTCAGTCAACTGAAGGAGCAGAGTGGGGGAAACATGGAATACTTGTTATTTAGTGATATAGAATTTTTAGAGCTGACCTTGGGGATTTAGCCTCCCATTAAAATGAATAGGAGTTGTGAGACTGAGGCATTTTTGAAAATTTTATCCTAAATCCCATCTTCAAAAAGGGACAAAGTATTTATGTGCCTAAACATGCAAACTGGCACCTTGTGGCATATTCAAAAGTGGCATAGGTGCCTAATGCCCATTTAAATCAATGAGAGCCCTTTGGCTTTGATTTCAATGAGAGTTAGGTACCTAACCTGCAAAGATGCTTTTGAAAATCCCACAAGGCACCTAGCTTCATGTTTAGGTGCCTAAGTGTCTTTGAAAATACTTGTCCCCTTTGAAAATGGAGCGTAAGTCATTTAGGCACTTTTTACCCTAAATCTCTTAATCTGTTTTTGAAAACCTCAACCATAGTTCACCAAATATATAGCAAATCTAATTTGTATTTAACTAGTTTGTTACACTCAGCAACCAAAATATATGCTTAAAAAAACAATTCTTGATAATTCTTTGAATTTAGATCTATGCCAACTGCAACTTGAGAACACTGGTTGCTAAATTACCAGATCATTTACTATAGTGTCACCATGGTAAGAGAAAGCTAAGGTACAATAACCTGTCTTGGATGCAAAATTTAATAAATCATCATTGAGCATGCTGGCTAGTTTTACTCAGAGGAGGAAGAGGTACCAGATGTACTCCACCAAATCAACAGTGCCAAGGTCCCAAAAAGTGGAGGTTGGGAGGGGGCTGCCATCCTCACTATATGAGGTGTGCAGGTGGAGTGAAACCAGATTTTGCCTTGCCATACAGGTTAGAAGCCATAAGCTTAAAGATAGCACCAATGGCACCTCTCTCCTTGAGCCACTCCTGCCTGTTATAAGCAAAATGGAAGGACAGCTGGAGCTGCTCAAAAAATGGGGACACTTTTTCACAGTGTTTGCTGCCAGACTTGACACTTTTTTTTCAAATGCTAAAAAAGGGAGTGCAACTAGCCCTAGTGTTGGTCAACAAACTAAAAAAACATGTTATACATTGTTGACATTTCCCCCATCCCCCTATTTAAAACAAAAAGTCAAAAATTTGCTTAAATTCAAATAATTTTAAACCAGCTCCAAACATAATGAATTGTTGTACTGGTGTAATGAGAGTGCAGCCTCTGGTTTTGGGTGCAGTACGAAGAAGCAGTTACATTAATACTTTGACGTGAACAAGGATTGTGGGGTCCAGGTCTAACTCCTTTGCACTCAAAGTGTTTTGGAATTTAAAGCAAGGCAGGATCTGTCCCTTGATGTTTATAACAGACCCTTACTTCCATTGGACTGTTGTGCAAAGAGAAGTGTATTAAAGCAGATTACAAAGGAATAAAATGTGGGCATTATGTTTTAATAATCTGATGGCACTTTTGGCAAAAAGTAGGGGGGGTGTTAAAACCCAACATCAGGGTTAACAGTAGCTCCTTTTCAGGGGAGAGTGACTCCCTGTCTCTGCAAGGTCTGTTTTCTCACTTGCACTGATTTTGCACCATTCACGTCAGGGGCATGACGCTTGGTTTAGACCAGTGTCTAAAGTAAGTGCATTGCACACAAAGTAGAAAGTATCAGGTTTCTTTCAGTTGCACAGAGGACATTTGTTCTTCCGTGTATTGGCTTAAATTCCAACCATTTGTCAGGAAAGTGGCTGTGATAAATATTTAATAGGTAGGGGGTTTTAATCTCAAGTGCTGTGTGTCCTTCAGCAGCGTCAGTGACCTCATAAACCAGACAGAAGAAAAATATAAACTTAATGCATTGCTTTGGCTTTCATTAATTGACTGGTGAACAAAACTTCCCATTATCTCAGGCATATGAAACTACTGTACCTAATCCTTTCATCAACTATACATTCTCTTTTTATTTATAGTTGCCTGATTTAGCAACATGACAGCCATGTACCATACACCACCTATTTTGGCCAATTGTGCAAACAGTTCTGTCATCAACTAGTCATTCCCCCCACAAAAATTCTATAATTTTAGTTTTCATATTAGTTCTGGGAGATGCAAATGTAGGCACTGAACACATGAAGGTGCTCTCAGTTTCCAGAATTGAAAGCAAGTCTCTCTCTTTTGGAGCATTTCTGTCTGCACAATTGCATCCTGATTTGTGAGCAGAAGAGAAATGGATCCCACTTTTTACAACCCACTTGCATCGAGAATAGGTCTAAGATCAAGACGCAGGGGTAAAAAACCTTCCTTTCATAGTGATTCCCATTTTCTACCATCCTTATTCCAACCTTCTTTGCTGAGTCACTCTCTCAAAATACTCCTCAGTATCGGTTCAAAATAGAACAAAACTCAATTTGGGTAACATTTACAACACTGAATGTGAAGCAGGCCCAAGACTGAAGGAGAAGAGGCTGTGCTGCCCTTTTGGGTCCTACATCCAGGGCATGAACTGGGGCCCATGTAGTTCCACTTGGTCAGGTAAATCCATTTATTGTAATATTTTGAATTTCCATATAACTGTCGCTCCTGATGGAGCTCAACGCACTTGACAAATATATAGCATGCCACAGAGGAAATAACTACATGAATAGAAAATTAAGGCATTTCCCTCAATTGCAAAGCTTCTCAGGTGCCCCAGAGCAGAACTTCCTCAAGCACACCTTAGGGGGCTGGCAAAGGGCTCCTTCCTTTTGCACACATGATACAGTCCCTAGGAGAGAGAAACCCTCTTTGGGCCTTCCTCATGCTCAAAATAGCTTTGGAGATGAACCGCAGTAAGGTCTCTCATTTGCACCACGGAAAGGCCACAGTAGTGCCTTCTATACCCCTTTGAATATTACAGGTTCCAGAGGGACTGAAGCAGTAGTTTAGTGCTTGCCATAAGGAATCCAATTTTAATAAGCTCGGTGTGCACCTGCACAGATCCCTAGCAAGCCCTTGCCCAGA
Source organism: Macrochelys suwanniensis (assembly GCA_033296515.1). Taxonomy (NCBI): domain Eukaryota; kingdom Metazoa; phylum Chordata; order Testudines; family Chelydridae; genus Macrochelys; species Macrochelys suwanniensis. Next base: position 99,675,382 of record CM065777.1, read on the forward strand.
GCAGGGGCTCTCAACCCTTTTTCTCAGCCCCCCCAACATGCTATATAAACTCCACGGTCCATCTGTGCCACAACAACTGGGCCAGCATTAGGGGGTAGCAAGCAAGGTAACTGCCTGGAGCCCCATGCCACTGGGGCCCCCACTAAGCGAAGTTCAGCTTCAGCCCCAGGTGGCAGGGCTTCAGCTTTCTGCCCTGAGCCCCAACAAGTCTAACACTGGCCCTGCTTGGCAGACCCCTGAAACCTGCTCACAGCCCCCACAGGAGGCCCCAGACTCCTGGTTGAGAACCACTGCCCTAGTAAATCTCCTAGGATGTGCAGGAGTGAACCCTTCCCCTGTGCATCTCAGCCATTAGCACTCTCTACATGGCCTACACAAGTCACCAGAGCCCTCCCTCAGATTTTAACAAGGCCTATAGGATTGCTTCTCAGAGCCCCAGGTATCCAGGAGCCACAGCAGATATATGAATGGACTTTTCTGTCTGTGGGCAAGTTAGTCACCCAATGCACGACCCATGAATACTTCCTTAGCTACACACTTTATCCAAAGCCCATAGAAACCTTTCCATTGGTGTCACTGGGCTCTTTTATGAGCTTCAATTTAAAACAAACCTCATGTGCAGGTTCAGCATGTGACTGCAATTGCTCAGAAATTAATCAATCAATCAAATTTAAATCAAATTTCCTATGAAACAAGAATGGCCCTTCCCAGGGAAGTTTTCCATGCCCAGTTTCACTTTGCAATCCCCATGCTGTTCAAAACGAGAATGCTATAATTTTTGTTGCTAGAATGGGGATGTAGCCATGACGCCTCCTGCTGGTCATCTGGGAATTAGCTCTTTTCAGCCTTGGAGCACCCTCTGCTGACTGATGTCCCACCTGCCTTAGGGCCCCATGTCCCTCCCAGACCCCGGCGCCTTTTACCTTGGGGTGCTGCCCCTTGGCAGTGCCCCCACACTCAGTCTCCCCTTTCCAGGGGAACCCCCAACTCTCTAACCCCACCTTGCCTCAGTGGCTACTTCCAGTCGTCATCTAGCCCCCACTCACTGGGGCAGACTGCAGTCGGTAATGGCCACTCATCATTGGCAAGGGGTTAGGACCTGCTGCCTTTTCCAATCCCCGGGCTGCACCTCTGCAGCCCCAGTACCTTTTGGCCTTAAACAAAGCCTGCAGCTTGGGGAGTTGCCAGGCTGGAGCTCCCCAGTTCCTCTTGCCTTTCCCCAGCCCTGCTCCACTTCAAGTACCCATTTTCTCCCAGGCAGCGAGAGAGAGAGAGACAGACACACACTCCCTGGGCCCTTATAATAGGGCTAGGAGGGGCCTGATTAGGGCGTGGCCCAGCTGTGGCTGCTTCCCCAATCAGCCTACCCTATTGGCTCCCTGGGGCAGCCCTTTCCCAGGGCTGTTTTAACCCCTTCAGGGACGGAGTGGGGTGACCGCCCACTACAGGGGAATATGTGTTTTGTCCCCACCCTCACTACATTCAAGCAGCTGAACCATTTTCTCTCTCACACTTCCATGAAGAGTGCAATACAATGGTATTCATCCTAAATAGTAAAGGGTGTAATTCAGTTAGCACGCTCTAATGCATTATCCTCATGCTGTGAGCTGAAGTATTATGAGACTACAATAGCAGTCATTACTGAGGACTGTAACTTTTGGATTAATCAGACAAACAGGGAACGGGCATGAGAGTAACTTCAGATCACAGACCCTGAGCTCAAAACATCCAGCTTCTCCTCGTGGAGCTCAAAAACAGGGTCAGAGTCATCCCTGAAAGAAACATCAACAGCCGTCTGAGACCAGCCAGACATTCAGTTACATTCCCTTTTCTCCAACACAAATCCAAAGAAAATAAAGTGGGTATGGGTGAGAGGGCCAAGAGCTTCTGGCACTTTGTGCTGGGTTTTTGGCTTGCATTTCTGAAAACAAAAGCAGAGATTTGGAGGATGGTCTTATTTCAAGTGCATTTCATGAAAAAGGTTCCTTTTTGTGAAGAACAGTACTGCGATACAAAAAAATAATCAATTTCCTTTAGCTCTACGTTTTTATAATCCACCAGGAAACTATTTGTTGCAGGGAATGTACTTCTAATATCACATAACATCCATGTCCATTTTTGATTTTTTTTTTTTTAAGACTTCCTAATTTTCAGCATCCTTCCAGCAATGTGACTACAAACTCTATCAGAGTACCCATGGGAATTTGTGCACCAAAGTCAAATCCAGGTGTTAGGTGCAAAATTAACTAGTTTGTGCAGGGACTGTCTTTTACTAAACGGCTATAAGATGCCTAGCACAATGGGACCTCAGTCTAGTTGAGCCTGCTACCTGCTACTTTGATGCAAATAATAATTATACATGCAATTAATTAACCGGGGCCATGAACATGGGTTTTTGCACCTGCACAAATTTTGCTGGCTGCCACAGCCCTAGCTGAGTTGCCCCTGCTAGACACTCACCAGGCAGCTGTGTTTGGGTCCCATCACGCACATGTGCGCTTAAGCTTCCCTTGGTTTGTGTAAGTTCCAAAACCAGCCCTTTCCTTAGCCTCTCTGGCACACTCCCTGGGCAGAGACTCTGTTACCCATTCAAAGAAATGGAACCACATGGCCTACATCCAAAGGACCAGTGCTGACCTCCCAAGATACCCCAGTTGCTTAAGCTCATTCTTTCCCACTCATTGCCAGCAGCCTAACAATGGGCAGTGTCGACTATTCAGTAGTAGTAGCTACCATAGTTAGAGGATAATACAGAAGGGAAGATATTACTCCAAGCTATTGACTGAAATACCACATATAATGTAGCATTGAACAGAGTGATGTTGGCTATATAGAAAACTCTTGCTTAGTCCATCTGAACACTTAGCGCTTGTCTACATGAGGCACAGTACAGCCTCTGGGGGGAAAAATTGTAGAGCACCGTAAGATGTTACACTAACTGCCCCATGTAGACTCAGACTCTAAGAACAGAAGGGGCCATCGTGATAATCTAGTCTGACCTCCTGCACATTGCAGGTGACAGTACCGCACCCACCCACTCCTGTAATAGACCCATAACCTCTGGCTGAGTTACTGAAGACCTCGAATCATGATTTAAAAGACTTCAAGTTATAGAGAATCCGCCATTTATACTAGTTTAAACCAGCAAGTGATCCTGTGCCCCATGCTGCAGAGGAAGACAAACTAAAAGGTAACTAGTTCATGTTGTCCCAGGACTATGTTAACATGCACTAGGTACCTTTTAGTTCATACCAGTGGAGTCTACATGGGGCAGTTAGCTGTGTCTATACTGCAGCTGGGAGCAAGTCTTGCACTACTGGGGCTCAAGCTAGCACACTCAAAATAGCAATGTGGACATTCTGGCTCTGGCAAAAGCTTGGTCTCTCAAACCCACCCAAACTCCTAGGCTTCAGAGCCTGATCTGGAACGCACAGATTGCTATTTGTACATTATTCTTTGTGTGATTTTTAATCTTCAGAACAAGTATTTCAGTGTTTTGTTGTTTTCCTTTAATCAGGAGGGGAGGTGAAGTCTCTAAAACACATCACAGTAGAAATACATAGCATGCTAAATTCAAAATCAACCTTGAATGTAACCATACAAATATATACAAGAAAGTTAGTATGAACAAATAGATTTTGATAGCCTTCCTCAACTGAGGAATCTCTCAAAAATCTCTTTAACTTGCCATAAATGTGTTCTTTAAGTAATGGCTGTTATGGAAATGAATGATCCATGTTATCAAGAAGACAATCTGCAAACTTGCTATGTCCAGGGCAAAAGGACCTTCATGTCCAACAACTTGAATTAAAATACCAAAATGGAAAGCAAATATAGAGTCAAGCAGTGTTAAAATGAATATTGCCCCAAACAAGAAACACTAACTGCTTGGCAGGTTTTTGATTAGGTGTTATTTTGCTAGACAATAGAGGTTTCTAAATATTGTTATTTATAAAATTAAAACAGAAAGAACAGAAGGAAGTTGAGAGAACATTCATAAGAGTCCTGTGGTCAATTTGCAGATTAATTTGTTGTGTAATAATGAGTTCTTCCCAAATCCACAGTTTTAGACTCTCTACCTGATGACCTTATGGTGCTGCTACCTCATCTATTCAGTAATGACCTAGTGTTACTCTACTGAAAAATATGAGTGAAAGAGAAGATGAAAGCTTTGGAGCCAGCCCTGTGATACCTGTTCAAAATGTGATGTGAATATAAAGGACTGGGCAGTGATCCACCTCACCAAGTCTAACATGCTTTGATGAGATTTCAAGAATGAACCCTAGTAAATAAATTACTGCCCACAGGATCAATGAGACAAAGGTGACCAGAGGTAGAAGATCAAAATGGCTTCAAGCCTGGACAATCAGTGAGGATATCAACTCTCATAGAAAGTGAAAGAGGACAAGAGGAAAATCATTTTATAAAATGTACTGCACATATCCCGTTTAAGGGAGACAAAGGTGACTAAGGTTTTCAGTGTCAAAATGTTCCACACAGCAATGTAATTAATCCCCTCATGGGAAAAATATGATATTGGATTCCTGGATTGAATTACGATGGGCACCACTGAAAAAGCCATGGAGTTTGAGCACTCTGATATATCTAATTGTTCATGTACAGTCCCAGATGCTCTGCTGTTCATCAGAGCGGATCTTACATCTCTCTTGCATACATTACCTTTTCTTTTAAAAGAACACTAAATAATTAAATACTTTCATATAGGCTCTTGTGGCCAGCTCGAAACTCCAGAGATCAAAGATTATTAGTTTGCAAAGCCGACCATGAAAAAAGAAAAGAAGGTGCAAGTTGAAATTTAGCTCGCCTAATTATTTTTCTAGATACTCAATCAAATCTTCTTCATCCTTTTTTAGGGGAGAAGGGGAAAGGGAAATTCTGCACAACATAGTTTGCTATAGACTCTTCTGTGTTTCTCCTAGATTAAACTCACTGAGTTCCAAGACAACACATGCTTTCAGGAGAGCAAGCGTCCTTCTTGATGGACATTATCCTTTCTACCTCGGAGACTGACACCAGAAACCAAATGCATCCAAAGATTTGAAAACAGCAGCAGGAAACAACTGAAGACCAGCAAGGCCCTGGTTCTGCCCCTTGGACTTAGGCCTGTTCAGGCAACTCCACACTGGGAGCACCAAGCCTCAAGAAGTTCCCTCCATGCCACATCCTGCCATGTGGCCTGGGAAGGAAGAAAAGCATTCCTACACCACAGCCAGTATCCAGAGATACCCCCTAAATCTCCTGACAGCTTCAGTGGATCAAACACTGAGGGGAAAATGGAAACAGCAGCCTAAGACATATCTACATTAATGTTGCCACCAATGGAGCTGAGCCAGGAGAAGTACATCAGTGAGAGACTTCCAAGAAATATCTAGCAACAACAAGGCCAGGGAGCAACTAATCGTATTGCAAATGATTTCATCACTTGCAGGTATCTCAGTTAAGTAGGAAAACTGTCCCAATTAAGCAGAAGTCCTTGCCTTTAAGTAATTTTATACTTAATTTCATTCCTGGTAAAACTGCTGATTAAGCAGGCGCTGATTATGTAGGGTGCATATGAAAACATCTGCTCAATGTACAATGGCAGTCAAAGAAGCTAACAATGTCAGGAACCATTAGGAAAGTGATAAGACAGTAAACATCATAATGCTACTATATAAATCCATGGTATGCCCACACGTTGCATACTGCATGCAGTTCTGGTTGCCCCACCTCAAAAAAAGCTACATTAGAATTGGAAAAGGTACAGAAAAGGGAAACAACAATGATTAGGGTATGGAACAGCTTTCATATGAGAAGAGATTTTAAAAAAGACTGACTGTTCAGCTTGGAAAAGAGACAACTAAGGCGGGGATATGATGGAGGTCTACAAAACCATGAATGGTGTGGAGAGAGAGTGAATAAAGAAGTGTCATTTACCTCTTCACAGAGCACAAGAACAGGGGTCACCCAATGAAATTAATAGGGAGCAAATTTAAAATTAAAAAAAGGAAGTATTTCTTCACACAATACACAGTCAACCGGTGGAACTCGTTGCCAGGGGGTGTTGTGAAGGCCAGAACTATAACTGGGTTCAAAAAAGAATAGGTCCATAAATGGCTATTAGCTAAGATGTTCAGGAATGCATCCCCATGCTCTGGGTGTCCTTAATCTCTGACTGTCAGAAACTGGGAGTGGATTACAAAGGATGGATCACTTGATAAATTGGCCTGTGTTGTTCACTCTCTCTGAAGACTGGCATTGACTGTTGTCTGAAGACAGGATACGGAGCTAGATGGACCATTGGTTTGACCCAGTATGGCCATTCTTACAACAAGTGCAACCTTCTCATGACGAGTGTGTTTGGGAACATCTAATTGCAGCAGATATTTCTCAATGTCTTTCTTTTGTGATGGTAGACTGCATGTTGGATTTTGGAATAGTGATCAGTAAACTTGATAGAACTATGTATGTTACATATGAAAGAACTGTTAAAATCACCCATTCTGCCTCTCACCAATGCAGGATTTTTCTCTATAGAATCATAGGCCTGGAAGGGACCTCAAGAGGTCTTCTAGTCCAGTCTGCTGCATTCAAGGCAGGACTAAAGCATTATCTAGATCATTTAGTAGGACATATATGCTAGTGTGTTTTTTCCCCCCAGTCTAGTCTTACAGATCCCAGGGTAAGAGTCTCCACAGCTTTCCTGAGGAGATTACTCCATAACCTAATACATCTCTCTATCAAGCCCTCATTCTGATATTCAGCCTAAATTTTCCCTCTCAAAAAACACATCTTGGTATATTTCTGTGTATCATAGTAAATAATCCCCCTCTCTCTGGTGTTTACACCCTTCAAATAGTTGTAGTTTGTAATTATGCCCCTCCACCCACACCTACATCATCACTTAAACATGTATTGACTAACTCTTAATCTTATACTCTCACTTCCACATCCAGCAGAAACTAGGAAATTGCATAAGCATGTGATTTTTTTTTTTAAGAACCCATACCTTTAAAAAAAGAAAATCTATGAGATAGGCATATCTCATGATTTAAAAAAAATGAATGTTGTATTTTATCCAATTACCATTTACCTCTATATACTTAACTACTTTCTCTTTTAAAATTTGTTCCAAGACCTTACATACAATTGAGGTCAAATCAACAGACCTGCCATTTCCCAGATCACTTCCCCCCCCCTTTCTTAAAAATAGGAACTATATTAGCAATTCTCCAATCATAGTGTACAACCCCTGAGTTTATAGATTCATTAAAAATCCTTGCTATTGGTCTTGCAATTTCATGTGCCAGTTTCTTTAATATTCTTGGACAGAAATTATCTGGGCCCCCTGATTTAGTCCCATTAAACTATTTGACTTCCACCTCAGATGTGGTAATTTCTGCCTCCATATTCTTGTTCCCATTAGCCACCCCGCCACTACCCAAAGCTCTTCATTAGCCTAATTAATAACTGACACAAAGTATTTGTTTAGGTGTTGGATCATGCCTAGATTATCTTTAATCTCCACCTCATCCTCAGTGCTTAGTGCTCCCACTTCCTCTTTCCTTGATTTTTTTATTTATATGGCTATAGAACCTTTTACTATTGCTTTTAATTTCCTTTTGCAAGGTCCAACTCTCCTTGGCTTTTTGCTGTTCTCACTTTATCCCTACAGTTTCTGACCTCCAAGAGGTAACTTTCCTTGCTGATCCATCCCATCTTCCATTCCTTGTAGGTCTTCTGCTTTCTCCTAATCACCTGTTTGAGATGCTTGCTTATCCAGCTTGGTCTGCAACTCTTCTCTGTGAATTTTTTCCCCTTGCTTGGTATGCAGGCTTCAGATAGTTTTCACAGCTTTGACTTAAAGTAAATCCAAGCCTCTTCAACATTCAGATCCTTGAGTTTTTCAGTCCAGTCCACTTCCCTAACTAATTCCCTTAATTTTTTAAAGTTTGCCCTTTTGAAATCAAGGAACAGTACACACAGTGTGAGCTTGGATCAGGGTGATGTTCCAGCTCGGAGTCTGCTAAATTAAATCAAACAGGAGAATTCCCAGGAGCCTGTTGGTGAATGCTTTGTTAAATAATGCAGGTTTCAATTCAAAAACTTTCATCTGGATTCAGTAGTCCATGGACTTAGTATAACTTTCTTACTTTTTAGAAAGAAAATGTATTGTAGGGGAATGAACACAGAACTGGGAACCAAGGCCTTTTGATTTCTAATTCCTACTTGTGACATTGATGGTCTCTGCGGCCTGGGATTTTAGTTTCCTCTTATTTGCAATAATTATGAATAGTTGTTAAACTATCTACCTCATAAGAGTTTTGTGGGGCTGTATCTAAACGGCTGTATCTAAAGCCCTTTAGAAAAAAAAAGTGTTACAATAGATATTATAGAGACTGCTGAAATGGAGTACAAATATTGAAAAACCAAAAAAAGCTTTGATCATATTGCTGAAAGATTCTTTAAAAAAAACCTTCATTCATGTCAGTGATTTAGATGAGATTTGTCATATTGACAGGTTCTCATTCTGCTATGTGTGTGGTTATGCCATACCCTACTTCTCAGCTCTGCTGGTTGAAGGGGGGGTGAAAATGGGGAGGGGGGAGTAAAAACATCCCATCACTTCCTACCCATCCCCAGTTCAGGCACTGCCAATCTTAGGAAAATGTGCTTATTTTAGTAGTCATCACAGTTTAAATTCATAGCCATTATCATCACTACATGTATAGAAGGATCAATACATTGAGTATATTTACTGTATGAGTGTATTTTGGAAACTCCATCTGACAGCTTCTCAAACACTGCTCATCTCTCTAACAAGAGAGAAATAAGATCATGCAGACCAAATATCACATTAATGACAACATATAGGATATAGCAGTCTACAGAATTCTGTAAAAGAGTACTAGAGAAATGTCAATATATACATATCTGCTGGTCTGGAATCACATTCCAGTCTCCAGAGACTAGTAGAGGAATTTATTAACCCATTATCATCAGGCATTTTCTAAGCTTCTTGACGAATTGGGTTAGTTTCAGATGACTAAAAGTGAAGCTTTGTTTCCAGTCTTTAAACAGGGAAAAAGAGTTATCTTGACTCTCTATGTCCAACTTCAGTCCCTAATCAAGTAATGAGGCAACTCTTCTCATTTAGCACCTAGAAGATAGAGACATTAAGAACAATAAGTAGCATGGGACTGTGACGGGGTTACGATTCACCACTGCAGCGCCCCCTGCCGGTCGGTCTGGGAATTAGCTCACAGCAGTCCCGGAGCGCCCTCCGCCGGTGGTGGCCTGTCCGCCGCTCCCTTGCCGGCGTCCGGACCTGCGTTGCTCCTGACTCGCGGCGTCCTGTTCAGGACACTGCCCTCAGGCAGTGGCCCCTAGTCCATGCTCTCCCCCTTCCGGGGGGGGGGGTGTTAATAGCAGTCCTCCAGTTCACCCCTGCCGCAGCGACCAACCACACCCCAAAGTCTATCCCCTTCTGTCAGGGGTCTGGTGCAGTCTGTTATGGCCACCTCTCATGGCCAGGTGCACGATAAGGGGGAAGGGAGGGGACCCAGGCCCGCCCACTACTCTGGGTCCCGACCCAGGGACCCTCTAGCGGCAGACTCCCTGCCCTCCTTCTCTCCCCTCGTCTGCTCTCTCTCCCTGAGTCACTTCCCCGCTGACCCCTTTGCACCCTCCAGGCCCTTCCAGTCAGGGCCCACAGCCTGGCAGGTAACAGGCTGGAGCTCTCCTAGGCTCCCCTGCATCTGCCCAGCACTGAGCTGTCCGAGGTGCTGGTCTCCTGAGCAGGAGACAGACCTTCCCCTCCGAAGGCCTGGGAGAGACTCCCTGCGCCTCTGCTGAGCAGCCTTTTTATAGGGCTGAGCCTGGCCCTGATTGGCTGTCTCCAATCTGGGCCCTGATTGGCTCCCAATAAGGCCTCCTCTCATTGGCTGCCCTTCTACGCAGGCTCACTGGCCTGCTGCAGCCCACTCATGCAAGGGGGTGGGGCATCCGCCCCACCACAGGGACCAACAACGAATAAAGCATGCTAGGAAGACATGATCAGGTTTCATTGATCCAATTTACTGAATCAGCAGTGAAAGTTAAGACAGTACAGTGGATATCGTACTTGGCCTTCGCTTAAGCATGAGACACCGCCTCACAAAATTCTATTAGAAAAATTAAATCACATAGGCTTGAACAATGGTACTGTTAAATGGATTCAAAACCAATCAACAGATTGTAGGGAAAGCAGAATCATAGATGGCAGTGACTGCACTTAGTTGGGCTCAATTGTTTTAGCGAGGTCATGCAATGGTCATTGTTGGATCCTACTTTGTTAAATGTTGTCATTAACGATCTTGGAAAAGGAAATATAAATACACATTAACTACATCCATGCACAATACAAAGTGAACGGGAACTGCAGACACATGAGAGTCAAGAGAGAAAATATAAATGGATCGAAAGAGATTAGAGAAATGGCAGGAATTAAAGTGAGATTCAACCTGGGAAAATGCAATCTAATACATCAAAGAGAAAAGAATACAAAACACATGTATGTAACAGGAGGGAGATGCTTGGAAAGCCATATTGCTGAGAAAGGCCTGGATCTAGGGGCTAGAAAATGAATTATAAGTGTGCAATTATGAAGAGCTGACCTCACAACCTGTGGGTCCAAATCAATAGTGTTGGAAAGGAGCATCTTTGAATTGTCCCCATGTTGATCAGTTAGAAAAATTGGGCCTAAAAATGTACCTTAATTGTGAGAGCAACTGCAAGAAGTATGTGAAAGTTCATAAGATGTTACACATGGGTGGCAGGTGGAGCCTCCCCTCGGGGAGGCTCCCTTCCTAGGGTTGCAATTTTGGTTGGATGTATTCCTGGAGGTTTCATCACATGCCATAATCTTTAATTAAAGATTAATCTTTAATTGCTGGAAACTCCAGGACAATCCTTGAGGGTTGGTAACTCTCTCTTCCACCTGTGCCCATCCCCTTCCCCCCTACCACCCCCAGAGGTTCAAGATCCCCCCTCTGTGGCCAGAGGAGCCCCAGGCCAGCTGGAGCCCCCTCAAGCCATGCCATGGGAAAAGCTCTTGTTTCTTCTCTTCTAGGAGAAGAACCTGAGCTTTTGATATGTGCCATGTGGTTTCTGGGGTGGCTGAGGAGGTGGTATGTGTTACTCATCTGGATTCCAAGGAGATTACTGATGAACCCAGGAAGCTGAATAGCAGATACTGCCTCCACAGCCACCCCAGAACCTGCCTGGAGCATAATAATAAGCAAGGACTTCCCCCGCCAAACCCACAACTAGCGTCCGGCAGCTGCAGCTGTGCCAGGGCAGAGTTAGCCTACCGTGGCCTATTATACCCACCGCCCATGATGTTATTATAACTTATAACAACAAATGTTGATGAGAAAAAGTAGGAAAGGGAGACAGAAAGAGTGAATTAGTCTAAACAAAAAGGCCTACTGATGTAACTCAAGAACTGTGTTAAGATTACGCTTGGTAAACAAGAAAATGTAGGGTCGGAGATCAGTGAAACAAAATCGGTGTAAGAAACTAGGCCTAATTGGTGGACAAAATAATAAGGGGATGGGCTATTCCACCCATCACTCCCTTTTTGGGTCCTTAAAGAAAAAGACGTTGGGGTAAAAATAGGGAAGAATAGATGGAGGCTACTGAAACAAGTTTCACCATCATGGCTGCCACCCACCATCTCTTGGGACCCGCCCCCCCAGACCTTCTTCATCCTAATCCTGAGAGATGTCCTGACCAAGATGTCCTGACCAACGAGGTCACAGAGAAGAATGAGTGATATTGCCACCTCTGCCGACTGACTCCCAACTACCACATGGGATGAAATGGGATCAGACTTTAACAACAGCTCCAGCCCATCTCAGCTAACCATCTCTTTTCCCCACAAGGAGTCATTACCATCTTTGATACCATCCAAGAGCCAGTCAAACAAGGGGGAAGGCGGGTATTTCATTCTAAAAAACTCCCTCCTGATAAAGGGAAGGGGAACAAGGGATGTTGTTAAAATGAAATCCGTATTGAGTACATTTCAAATGCTTTTACTGTTTTTCCTTCTTCTCTTTAACAGGATTTTTAATGGTGTGTTTGCCATGGTACTAAGCAGATTGTGTAACAAACCCCAAACTTGTTGAGTGCTGCACAGTGACTGGGTTATGTTAACATCTTTAGCCCATGTATTCCACCTGAATTCACAGGAGCCGACTTCCTGTCACGCCGGGCCCCGCCCCCGACGCCGGGTGACATCGCGGGGCCCCACCCCCGATGCCCGGTGACGTCACGGGGCCCTGCAACACCAAGTCTCAGAGCCTTGGTCAGCTGATCCAGGGTCATGGGGCTCAGGCAGAGGGGGCTAAGAATAGCTATGTAAACATTTGAGTTCAGACTGGAGCCTGGGTTCTGAGAGCCTTTCCCCCGTGGCGAGGTCTCAGAGCCTGGCTCCAGCCTGAACATCTATACTGCAGTTTTCTGGCCTCACTCTAAAAGCCCCATGAGCCTGAAGCAGGTGACCCAAGCCAACCACAGGTCTTTTATTGCAGTGTAGACATACCTTTGAATGCTTGTATCTAAGTCCAGCCTTGGAGTGATGTTATACAGAGTTTTGAGTCAGGGCACGCACCACAAAAATGGTGAACTTCAGAACCTTAAAAAAACAGATGTCCTCCAATAATGGACAAGTCTCAAAAGATTCAGCATTTTAGTATGGATGCTCATCTGAACTGTATGAAACATTTATATTATATTCAGAGTAATGGGAAGAAACTGGCAACGGAAAACAATCTGTATTCAGTAGGGACCACTTCAAATTCAATATTTGGTTTATAGTAACGTGGTATCTACTTCTATTTCTTTAGAATCTTCTAAGCACAGAGCTACTGAAATTCTTACAGCTCCAAGAGGTGGTGAATACAGTATTAAATTTTTAAATAGTCCCCACATTGATTCATAGAGTCATCTGCATTTAACATCTGTATTAGAAATTCTACTGAATTAGCTTCTCTCTGTGATCCAGAAGGGGTTTTAATTCAGAAGGTCAGAGTTCAACTTTATTGTTAATTGTTTAACCTTTAAACCTTAGGTTTAATTGCTAGTAATAACATGGTATGTGTGTCTGGACTTCTATAAAAATGCATAAAAATAGGTAGAGGAGAAGACACTTTTATGGTCCATTTAGTTATCAACTTTTGTAAATCCAAAAAAAATCTCAACCATCAGTTCTAAAGACATACAGGGAAAGGAGTTGCAAAGGACTTTGATTCTGACTGGAGTGGAGTTTTGTAGATTAATTCATTTACTTTGATGTATCTCTCGTCTTTCCAAGAGGTTTTGAAGAAATAGATTTATCGAGCTAAGCATTTCTAATGCACTTGTCCCCGTAAGAATAAGCTCTCTACACGTAAATTATGAACCATCAGTTCTGCCGCTATCACTATGGGGTCAAACTCCCTAGATGCTTTTGAAAATCCCACTAGACACCTAGCTCAATCTCTAGGCACCTACACACCTTTAAAAATCTGGCCCTCAGTGACTATCTTTCAGGGGGAATGCTGCTGGACTTGCTTTCCAGATTCTTTATTGGGGGAAGGCCTTTGTAAAGCAATGAGTCAAATATCCAAAAGCTGGCTAGAATCAGGTTCTGCCTCATCTCTGGTGGTAGGAAACACAAAAAATGCCAGAGAAGCTTGATCAGAAAAATCATCAAAGGACTAGTCATGTAATTCTCATACATACAGTAGTAGGTTGCAGGGCTGCTATTAGCAGGTCAGCTTTCTGTACCAGATATGGACTGACTACAGAGCTTCCATCATGGAGAGAGAGAGAGAGATGTGTTCTCTCTGAGATACTTTAAAGCACTGCCAGGAATTGCTGTTACCAGCTCAGGTACGGTATGTTACACATAGCTTGACCTAGGGACAGTGGTGCAAGTAGATTTTAACTTACTGGTGCAGTACCGACCCCCTGACCCTGCCCTCTCCTCACAAAAAATGTTCCGTGACTAGAGCCCTGCATGGATACAAATTTATACCGTGGATGCGGATATCCGCAGATAGAAATCCGTATTTGCTGAACCACAGGGCTCTCCTGGGAAGTGCAGCAGCAAAAGGAGCAGAACGTGGGGCTGCCGTTCCCAGGAGCCAGCACCCTGTGCAGGCAACTCCTCCGGCATGACTGTACTGCCCCCGGCCCTTCCACGCAGTTGCATCTCCTGTCTGGAGTCTGTACAGCCCTGCCGGAGGACAGGGCTGGGGGTTGGGCTGGGGGTGGTACAACTGCGCCAAACAGGGCGCTGGCTCCTAGGAGCAGCAGCCCCACATTCTGCTCCTTTCGCCGCTGCACTTCCCAGGAGAGCCCTGTGGTTCAGCGGATACAGATTTCTATTTGCGGATATCTGCATCTGCGGGTATAAATTCACATCCGTGCAGGGCTGTACAAATTCATTCTTGAAAATGTGTCTCTCTGGTATGGTGTACTGGCAATAAATGTCTTAATGGTATGGCGTACCTGACCATACTGGCTTACTTGCACCACTGCCTAGGGACTGAACTTGTTAATACCATTTTAGCATTCCATCATAGGGCCTGCCTACTACAGAAAGCAGTGAATAGCTGGGAGTCACTCCTCACCCCTGAAAGTCAGAGGAGATAAGATGCAATGTGATATAGTAGAGAATAGGGACTCAAGAGACCTCAGCTCTATTCCCGGCCCTACCACTGACATGCTGTGTAACCTCTGTTTGCCCTCTACCTTTTGTCTTGCCTATTGATACTGTAAGCTCTTTGGGACAGGGACTTTTTTTATTACGTGCTTGCATAGCCTAGCACAGTGGGGCCTCATCTCAGCTGAGGACTCTAGGCACTACTGTACTACAAATGGATGGCTGCTGCTACACACAATATAGGGTCTGTGTCAAAGTTGCTTTCTGCACGTCTAAGAGTGGAGCAGAGACGATGTATTTACATTTTGTATGCTTTAATAACGATTGGAAATCTTGCCTAGAAAATAAAACCTGTGATTAATTTAGTAATGTCATTAATATGCATTTTTATTCTGTATGCTTTTCCTTCTGTACACACATTAGTTCTTGTTTCCATATAAAGTCTGTAACTTATTTACCAAAAGATTGACACATACATTCTACATACTTTCAGCATCCTTTTTTTTCCCCTCCTACAAAAACACACTTCAGTCTTATCTCACACCAGAAGGAGAAGAGAAGAGTAACATTACCCATCTCTTTTCTGCACCTGAGAACAGTTTGACTCATTAACGGGGGAGCTATATGGAGTTTGAGCAACATGCTCAGTTCTGGTCTGTGGGCACATAATGAGAAAATCATCACACAAGTACCAGCTGGTGACAAGCTAAATATCAGCAAACAATTAGTCAGTTAAGCTGTGGAAATGAAGGAATGGATGAACAATGAAGAGAAAGGGATGAGGAAGTGCACCAAGGCCCCAATTCAGCAAGGAACACAAGTATGTGCTTAGTTTTAAGCATGTAAATAGTCCCACTGAGAAGTCAATAGACTGAAATTCTGCTTCGGCAAGAGGAATGGACTGGATGCTCTAACAGGGTTTTTCCCCTATCTCTAAATTCTTTACTTCTAACTCCTCATCGCTAATATGATACAATCTGTGAGATGCTTAAGCATGTGCCTAATTTTAAGCATGTGAGTAGTGGTGTTGCATAGCCCTTGCTGAATCAGGGCCTTAGTCTCCCAAAGCAATATAGGGGTGGTTTTGAATCATTCAAAAGTAATCTGAATAAAAAAAACACACTAGAAGATGCACTAAAGGGAACAATGGTGACTTGGCAAGAGGCAGACTACATGATCTAAGAGCTCTTTTCTACTTGCAGATGTTATTATATATTGCTTTGAAGTAAAAACATTGCTTGCCTCTGCATCTCTATAGATAGAGTGCTGGGAAGAGCAGAGTGCACAACCAGCAGTTAATTTTAATTATTGATTGAGATATTTACTTATGGCTTTTGTATGAAATTGCAAATAAACGTACTGTAGATTATTGGACTAGAAGGTAGATGGCTGGAGAATAATGGTCCTTGGTGGAAAGGCAGAAAACAGACCAGGATAAAGAAATGTGTTTATTCTTCAAGTCGGGAGGCACCCTATAGGTCTATGAGACAGAGGGCCCGATTAGCCATTCTGTTACATCAGTTTTACACTTGTGTAACTCCACTGATTTCAGCAGAGTTACACTGGGGTAACAGTGATGTAACAGAGCAGAGAATCAGGCCCAAAGCCTGCTTTGGATATGCCAAGCAAGTTTATGCACATTAGCTAAAGGCCTAATCTTCCAGCCATTGAAATCAAAGTCAAAGTTCCCATTCACTTCCATCATGTGATATCAGGGCCTACGACAGCAGCAGAGATAGAAACATTTACAACACTGCCAGCGCTACCATAGGAAGCAGAGGCTTTTGACAGCATAAATACTTCCTATCTATTCAAAGAAAGATATAATAATAAATAACATAGCACCTTTTAGTCTGAAAAAAATCTCAAAATGCTTCCAACAAAAACAAAAAAACCCACAACAACAACAACAACAAAATAACCAAATACAGGAAACCAGTGCCACTGATGCCAACTCTCAGCTATTTAATCAACACACAACAGCTTATGACAGGAAGTGAAGAAAAATATCACATACTTTTGAAAGTGGGCAGAATGTATATTAGAACGTGGCTGTGACATCAAAGTTAACATAATGTTGGGTCCTCATTCCTGCCTCTGAGTGAACAAATTACTGTGCCACCTGCCTGTGGGTTATGGGAAGGAGGACATTTCTTACCTTTCTGTTGCTGTTAGTTTCTGTTTTATTGTTTGATACCCAGCCTGCCTAACCTAATGTAACCCACTACCCACTCCCTCTCTCACAAATGTGTCCCTTCTGCTGCTGCTTGTGTGTCACTGTGAGAAAAGCCTGGAAAATGCTCTCAGAAAGCACATTCACAAGAGGCAAACACACACTCATAACAAGAGCCCATTACAAGATTTAAGGATTTGCCTTCAAACTCCAATCAGGTTGTGTCTTCTTATGTACTCTTCCAACACAGCACAGCAGCCATTATAACAAAGAAGGTGCGTCATTAGGTGGAAGAGTAGGAGCAGAGACAAGAGACAGGTGTCATAGTTTCAAGGCTAGCTGCAAATTGGACACCCATCCCTCCCCCCCCCCCAGTCTTTGAGGGCACCCACTTACGGTTTCATGCTAAAATCTCCAAAGGCTCCATCCCCACTGGGCACACTTTAGTGCCGGACTGAGCAGGATTTTCCCTACAATTGCCACATTAGCTGTTATATGTTGGGATAGAGACAGTTACCTGAAAGGACAGCAGAGACACTCTCTCCTATGCTTTCAATGATCCCCACACTGGCCAAGGCAGTGTGATTAATAGATTATAAAACCAGAAGTGGTCACTTGATAATATAGTCTGACCTGTACAATACAGGCCACAGAACTTCCCTGAGTGAATTCCTGTCTAGATCATATCTTGAATTGCAAGTTTCCAGTAGAGGATCCACCACAACCCTTGATAAATTGTTCCAATGGCTAATTACTCTCATTGTTAAAAATTTGCTCCTTATTCATAGTCTGAATTGGTCTACCTTCAACTTCCAGACATTACATCTTGCCATACCTTTGTCTGCTAGATTGAAGAGCTCTCTATTATCAAATTTCTGTTCCCCATGTAGGTAGAGGAGGAAGTTGCTTGATTCAAATGCAGATGGGACAAGAGCCAGACCTAAGGAAGGAGTAGATTGGGACTGGAGGCAGCAGGGGAGGAGAGGGAAAATAGATTGGGAGTTGCAGGAGGGGACACCCTGGGAAAGGAGACCGGGATTGGGGACAAATTGGGCTGAGGAAATGAAATGGAGGAAGGGGGGATAGAACTGATGGAGGATGCAGGGTGAAGGGAAAGAACTGGGGCTGTCTCAGCAAAGAGACTGGGGTAAGGAGCCAGGAAAGGGAGAGACTGTGACAAGGAATCAGGAATGGACTGTGTGTGGGAGCAGAGGAGGATACGGATACTGGATGAGGAGCCTTGGACTGGCAGCCAATGGTAATTGGCAATATGGACAGGTGGGAGGGGAAACAAGAGACAGACTGGATGAAGAGCTGTAAGGGGGAAACTGGGACTGGCTGGGAAAGGAGCCTGGAACTGGATGCATGGAGGGAAGACGGGTATTGGGATGGGGAGTTTGGAGAGGTAAAAATAGGACTTCTGGGCAAGGAGACTGGGACTGGGATAAGAAAACCTAAGGAGTGAAGACTGGAACTGGGTGTCAGTTCAGCAAATATCTGTAAGACCCATTGGCAAAATAGACGTCTCATCCCTACCTAATGCAGTTCCACACCAAGGAGAAACTACTACTGCTGCATTCAATTATTCCATTAGTTCTGGTGACTGAAATCTGTGGTGGATCTAAGGGTTCCAGCCCTGCTCATGACAGTTGTGTGTTTTGACATGTCAGATGACGGAATTCTGGTTGCAAGTGAAGTGCTCAAAAGTTAGCAGATGCCAAAATTAAAGTTGCTTGAGCAACCTAATTCAGCCCTGTGGGTGCATGAATTTGGATAGTCTTTAATTATATGATCAGATACAATTTTTTCCACACAAGCCCTGCCTCATTAGTGCACACAATAATACCGTGTTTACATAACAAGCGGCTATTCAATATTTTGTTTTCTCCTCATTGTGTGGGCCCAGGGCTTATTTACTGCATACTATTCAAACCCTGCTCTGAAGACTGAATTATTAATTCCTCAGACTTTTCTGCAGCGTCATCACTACAGTGTCTGCATGCTTCACAAACTCAATGCCCCTGCGGGTTTTATCCCCATTTTACAGATGGGGAACTGAGGCACAAAGATTAAGATTTTAAAAATCCATAATTTTGGGTGCCAAATTTGAGACACCTAGGACTTGATTTTTCAGAATAATTAGTATTCTATAACACTTCATGTGTTCAAAGCACAGCTCCCATGGACTTCAGTTTCAGCTAGGAGTGCGGAGCATTTCTGCAAATTATACCCAAGGTCTCAAGTAAGACATCTGCAAAATAAAGGACAATCAGCAACCACTTGTGAAGAATTTGGTTGCAGTGACTTGCCCAACATCACATATGAACTCTGCAGCAGAGTCTGGGATAGAATCCAATTCCCCAGGGGGGCATTCTAGTGCTTTAACTAGGAGACCATCTTTTCTCTTCCTCCAACCCCCTGCCTCATTCACTACACGCCTACCAACTACTGCAAGAAATGGCAAAGGGCCCTGCAAACAGTTTCCCTTACTACAGAACCCTGATTCATCACCAGAGCAGGACCATTCTGTGCACTGAATGAGACAGGGGTCCTGTAATGAAAGACTATTGTAATGCTTAGGCATGAAGGGACTAATTTAAGGTTGCACAAGCAATCATAATTCTGGCATTTCCTAAATTTTCAGTGTTTGACTTTGCAACCTTAACAATGTTCCTTTATTACTTTTTTTGATTAATGATTGTGTGTGTCTGTTATATATATGTGTGTATATATATGTGTGTGTGTGTGTGTGTGTCTGTTATATATATATAAAACAGACACACACACACATATATTATATATATACATACATATATATATATATATATATATATATACACACACACACACACACACACAAGTCCGTTAAACTGTGTGTATATATACATACCTTATTATATGAGCCTGATTTTCAGTTGGGCTGAGTACCCACAGTTCCCATTGCCTTTTACTGGAGATTCAGGCTCTAAATCTTTTTAGAGTGTTAAATTAGAGAAGAAAAATGTAAGTCTGTATCAGAGCAGGGAATAAAAGCCAGAAATCCTGCCACCCAGACCTGTGTTCCCACCTCTAGGCCATGTTCCTTCTTCCCTGCACAACCAAGCCTTTCAGGTTACTGAAGTACATGCAAACTGCAGGAGCAATTACTAACAGTCCCTCCTTCTACTCAGAATGAAAAAATAACCTGTACACTTAAAAAAAAAAAAAAGTCCTCCCTCCACCTATCTCTAGCTAACTACCACCTCAATGAGATGTGAATACACCATTGTTGAGATTTTTTTTAAAACTAAACTGATTTCAGTCTAATGATGCTTATCTAAAAAGGAGTAAACAAGGGCAGAATTAAGCAGTTATCAGATTTGTTATTATTATTAAAAGTAATCATATATTCTCAGTGACCAAAGCCTTTGCTGGCAGAGATCGCTCACCGGATTTATCATTAACATCTACATTCTAATGCTCCTAAATAATTCAGCAGAGCATTCAGCCTTATGTCCTTGCCTCTCTACCCAGAAACCGCTCACTGTTTACTGTGTTCCAGCAAAGGTAAAGAGAAAATTTGGATCGATTCCCCCTGTCCCCCTTTCTTACAAGGTGCACAGAACTTTCTCTCTGGGCATGGAAACTCTTTTAAAAAACCCCAAAATATATTTATTAGATATCTAAATTTAGAAAATTATTTATCCACAAAGAGTCAGGACCATGTGGTAACAGATTCACATGCAAATTCCCCTTTAATAATCCTAGTGCAGGGAACTCTCCAATCAGAATGCTATCCCATCCCTGATACCTGATGCCAGCTTTTCTGGTAATGTAGGCCACTGAAGCAAATCCAGAGAGATTGAGTTGGAACTGAGAGTAGCATCTGAGATCTATTTGGTTGGTTTTTCACTTTTTCCCTCCTCACCACTGTCAACAAGGAAAGAATTTATAAAGGATCATTAGCCGAGAGCCTCCCATCTGGGTCTGGACTAAAAGGCGAGGGTGCTGTTTAAAGCTGTGAAGCAAGGTGGAAGGACTAAGACAGAGTATCAGGTTAATGAAAGTATGAGGTGGCTCTTAGACAGCAGCTGGAGGAAATTTGGACATGCTGACAGAGGAAACTATGACTGGTTAACTAGTGAACCAGGTGTGCCACTTCTGGAAACTCAGTTGCAGGTCAGTACCATGGCTTCTCTTTGGGGAATGTTCTTTGGCTTTTTTTGTGAAACGCCTTAGTGTATGTGACAGTGGTAATGACTGGATGTTGGGACACTAGCATTTATACCAATGGAAACAGAGATAGCATTTTATTACAGAAAGTTGATGCATTTCCTCATTGCATGTAGCTTTTTTTTCTCCTACAAAAACACAAATATATTTAAGCTTTAAAACTTGAGAAGGAAAGAACTTGCAGTTATAGGCAGCAAAAGTAGTTTCATTTTCTAAATGAATTAAAAAATGAGTATACTGCATTCTACATTTTATACTTCCTTTCGTTTGTTTTTAACTATACACACGCACACTCTTTGATCCCTAGAAGCCCTTCTACAGCTGTTAGAGTGAGTAGTACTCAGCAGTAAACTCTTGTTCTCTAAGCTCTACAATGATTA
Source organism: Macrochelys suwanniensis (assembly GCA_033296515.1). Classification (NCBI taxonomy): domain Eukaryota; kingdom Metazoa; phylum Chordata; order Testudines; family Chelydridae; genus Macrochelys; species Macrochelys suwanniensis. Next base: position 99,696,836 of record CM065777.1, read on the forward strand.
CTTCTTAGTGGAGGGGAAATATGTAGGGATGTGGGGGAAGGGAAATGTCTGTCAGAGATGAAAACACAGCCTGCTTTTCTGTTGTTGCCAGTCTCAGCTTTAAAGGTGCAAGTTTAACCCTGGTGTAAATCCACCGACTTGCAAAGAGTTACACCAGGAATGAGACTGAAAGCTGCAGCAAACAAGACATCAAGCACACTGAAACAAAATAAAATAAGGAAAGTGGGGTTTATGTCCCTGAGTGAGATTGTAACTAATTTCAGATTAAGTTAAACAGAACCAGCCCATTAGTGGCACTACCAGAACAATAGTAGATGGCAAAATCTTTATCCTGTTAAACTAACATCCTTTTGTCAACAGAAGTGACTCGTAATGAAATAAAATATAAATTCTTTGCAACAAACAAACTCACTCCTGTTGTGCTTCCATGCTAACAGGCATATGAATAACTTTGAAAATTGAGATTAACATTACTCTGCAACAAAATAATGTTTATATAGACAGATAATTACTATTAAAATATGATTTTATACATATTAATATAGATACACACATGAATATTTTCCATCAATGTAACATTCAATAATGCTGTGAAAACTGTTTTTTAAAAAAACAATAAAAGAAACCTATTAAAAAATGAAGGTGACATTTTTCAAACATGCCTAAGTGAGTTAGGAGCACAAATCCAAATGACCTCCGAGAGGATTTATGTTCCTAACTCACTTTGGATGTTTTGGAAATTCTACCTTCATGTTTATGTGCCTCCTTAAAAAAAGCATGAATATATTCAATTCATCATTCAGTCCCTCTCTTGTTTCATATTTATTTAGATTTAAAATAATTCAGATATACTATCCAAGGCTCTGGGTGTCCTAACAAATCATTAACAACATAATAAAATCCCAGCAGCAGTTAAAATAATAATTTTAGTAGGAACTCAGCAGCCAGGCATCTCCTTTCCACCCTTACATCATTCTAGGAAGCACACCTTCTCATAACTTCCCTTATTAAGTCATCATCTACAATGAGTCCGTATGTGGATAGCGACAAGTTTTATTTTATCTAAATAGAGTTGACAATTGAGTTCCTTCTTAAGGGAATGGCATACAACTCATCTGTTCTCTAGGTTTCATTCCTTTACCAACTAACATGGGTGAAAAGCCCATCCAAACTGACAAGGGTCATGTAACCTGCAAGCTGGCAGTTGTACATACCCAGCATGTTAAAACAAGTACAGGCTGACTTGTAATGAAAGGCTTTACTCCTTATGTTCCTTCCCAGTGCTCAGTTGTTTGAAAATTGACCCTTTCTTTCAGTTCCTAGTAGGATATAAATTAAGGGAGAGAGAATAAATTTCACAGGAAGTTACTTAAAATACCCAAGTAATTTCATTTCTGTTTAAAGCACTATAAACCAGTGAATGCTAAGGGAAACTTAACTTTTGAAGTGTGTGTCACACAATTTTCTTAGTTTCTCCTTCCCCCCTACTTTATTATGAAGGCCATTTCTCATGAAAAGAAGAGAAGTTCATCTGCTCCTGTTGCTTCTTTCTCACTCAAAGTCATAATCCTTTGTTTATGATATCATAATATCCACAACATCTAACTATGTCATCACACACAGAGGCTATCGGCATCATCGGAACAATTTACCAAGGGTCATGGTAGATCCTTCCTCACTGGCAATTCTAAAAAAATCAAGACCAGCTGTTTTCCTCAGAGATATGCTCTCGTTTAGGAAGTCTTGTGTGTTATACAGGAGGTCAGGCTAGATGATCACAGTGTTCAGGCCTTAGACTATGAATTAAAGGATAAGCAGCAGGAGCAAATGAGTCCAGAGAATGCCATCATTTTAATTTTAAGGAATTTCTTAGAGCATGTTTTTGCTTTTTCATTTTACTCAGTCTAGACACTGAAACTTAGTGTTATTTGTTTTTAGACAGTTTCACTTTCTGGTACCCATGCACTTGTACATTTCTGCCATAGGCACCGACTTTCGTCGGCACTGGTGGGTGCTCGCGCCCCCGCCCCCCCCCAACTCCACCCCCAGCCCCGCCCCGCCTCCTCCCCCAGCCCTGGGCACGCTGCATCCCCCCACCCCCCCCCGGCCTTGCAAGCCGTGGGGGGGGGGGGGGAGGGGAGGAACAGCAGAGCACCCACCGGGCCCGGCAGCTCCCCGGCAGCCCCCCCCCACCCCACGCCCCCAGCTCACCTCTCGGCAGCTCAGCCAGATGCAAAGCGGCAGCCTGCCGCTTTTCTTGGCTCCCTCTAGCTGGTCGGGGGAGGGAGGGGTATGGGGAGGAGGCGGAGACAGGCCCTCCATCTCCACCTCCTCCCCATACCCCTCCCTCCCCCGAGGTGCTGCTGACCAGCTGGAGGGAGCTAAGAAAAGCTGCTGGCGGCTGCCGCTTCCCATCTGGTTGAGACTGGAGGTGCAGAGGTGAGCTGGGAGCGTGGGAGTGGGGGCTGGCGGGGTGCTGCTGGTGGGTGCTGAGCACCCACCAATTTTTCCCCATGGGTGCTCCAGCCCTGGAGCACCCACAGAGTCGGCACCTATGATTTCTGCTATTTCACTTCTCTGCTTGCGGCCCCTGCTGGACCCCTGGTTGACAACAACTTTTCTATATGCTCCATTTTTCTGGAGGGAGCTGAAATTTAATTTTACTTTCTTCTGACTTGTTACTTCTTCATGATCACATATTTGTAACCAAATATGTTGGTGGAAGGGTGATGGTACATAGCCAGTTGAACATGAGGTCCCAGTGCAATGCTGTGGCTAAAAGGGCAAACACAATTCTTGGATATATAAGCAGGGGAATGCCAAGTAGGAGTAGGGAGGTGATTTTATCTCTGTATATGGCATTACTGAGACCATTAATGAAACACGGTCTCCAGATCTGGTGTCCACACTTCAAAAAGGACATTGAAATATTGGAAAGGGTTCAGAAGATCACCAGGGGTGGCCAACCTGTGGCTCCGGAGCCACATGCGGCTCTTCAGAAGTTAATACGCGGCTCCTTGTATAGGCACTGACTCTGAGGCTGGAGCAACAGGAGCCAACTTTCCAGTATGCCGGGGGGTGCTCAACCCCTGGCTCTGCCACAGGCCCTGCCCCCTCTCCACCCCTTCCCGTCCCCTCCCCTGAGACTGCCGTCCCCTCGCTCCTCCCCCGTCCCAGCCTCCTGCATGCCACGAAACAGCTGATTGGGAGGTGTGTGTGGGGGGGGGGGTGAAGATGCTGATCGGCAGGGCTGCCGGTGGGTGGGAGGTGCTGGGAGTGGGGGGGGAGCTTGTGGGAGGCTGCTCAGGGCCGGTGCGCCTAGGGCGTGAAACTTCCTTGCACCAGCCCTGCGCGCGCACACACACCCCCCCCGCCCAGCTAACGCTGCCCCCCCCCCCCCCCGTGGCAGCTCAGCTCCCACCCACGGCAGCCAGCTCCCCACCCCCTCCCCACCGCGGCAGCTAACCCCCACTGCTCGCAGCAGCTCCGCTCCCTGCCCACAGGCCACGGCAGCCTCCCCCCAGCCCGCGGCGAGCCGCCCCTTGCCTCCTGGCTCCACGCTCAGCCACTGAGCCGAGCGTGGAGCTGGGAGGCAGGAGGCAGCCGAGGTGAGCCGCCTGCAAAGCCCAGATGAGCCCCAGCAGCATGGCAACAGCCCTCGCCACAGCAGGGCTTCGCAAGGAAGCAGGTGGCTGCTTCCTGCCTCCCGGCTCGAGCGTGGAGCCGGGAGGCAGGAGGCAGCTGCCCCCCAAATCCTGGCGCCCTAGGCGACTGCTTAGGGTCTCCTAGTGAACGCGCCAGCCCTGGGGCTGCTGACGTATTATTGTGGCTCTTTGGCAATGTACATTGGTATATTCTGGCTCCTTCTCAGGCTGACCACCCCTGAGCGACACGAATGATCTCAGGTCTGGAAAATCTGCTTTATAATTAGTGTCTTAAGGAGCTCACTCTATTTAGTTTATCGAAGAGAAGGTTAAGAGGTGACTTGATCACAGTCTATAAGTACTCACCTGGGGAAGAGATTTCTTATAGCAGATAGGCCTTCAACCTAGCAGAAAAAGGCACTACAAAAGCCAATGGTTGGAAGCTGAAGCTAAACAAATTCAGACTAGAAATAAGGCACAGATTTTTAGCAATGAGAGTAACTAACCATGGGAATAATTTACCTATGAATGTGGTGAATTCTCCATCACTTGAAGCCTTAAAATTATGATTGAATGTCTTTCTAAGAAATGTGTCAGCTTGGAAGAATTTGATTTTTTTATTTTTTTTACATATTTCAACCGATAGTTTAAGTATTTCCCTCCCAATATTTAATCAGTTTAAATTTTTGTGGCTGAGTAAAATTATTAAATTTAATATTTAAATTTTTACACACAGTTGTGGGAAATTATGTGAGGGTCAGGCAATAGACGAGTGACTATTATTTAATGACAGTAGATTCTGAAATTCAAAAAGTTAAAGCTTTATAACCATTAACACACAAATTGTCGACATCATGTCAATATACACAAAGTAAATATCTTTTTATCAAACTCTAATCAGTTCTCAAGCAGCATTTTTCTTACTTTGCCTGTCTAAGCTTTGATCATCAGTGAAAATGTTTTTTCATCAGTTTCTGTGTCTATGGTGAACTTGGCATTTACCCACATTTACCAATAAAAATATAATCCTGCCAGGCCTAAAGATATGTTATCACTCAAACAGAAGTTATGGGCTTCATGCAGTGGCTGTCTGACCTTTTTCCTTCTGTGGACCACTTCAGAGGAATCTTCTTCTAAACCCTTCCTCCCCCACTCCCAATATGTCAATTCTTCCAGTCCTTAGTTCTCAGTGTTTCATTTTGTGGACCACCAGGGAGAGCTCTGCAGACCACTGACCTACAGACTACAGTTTGAGAAAGGCTAATAAGGAAGATAGGAAATCACCAAATAGAAGCAGAAGCATTTGGTGATGAAGGAGGGGGTATATGTATCCACCAGTTAAAGTAAAAAGGGAGAGAAAAAAAAGTTAAAGAAGTTTTTGTTTGTTTTAATTACAGAGCAGACATCAGATCAGCTCAACCAAAGATGATATAGAACCATTTCTATGCATCATCCTGCCTGCCACCATGCTGCTCTTCCTGGCATTCCTGCTGCTCTTCCTATACCGCCGCTGCCAGCGACCCAGCCCCCAGGGGCAGATCTTCAGTATTGATCTCCCAGAGCACCTACCTGAGCGTGATGTGTCCGATTTCCTTTCAGTGCTGCCCTGGAATAGTGAGCAGAATTTCCACTACTCCACTCTACTCCCTGAAGCCACCTTCCTCACTGTAAGCTTGCCTCCATCATATGAGGAGGCCACTATGAAACCGCCTATGGGAGAGGCTCACATTGAGTTTTCTCAGGATCCAGTGCCTCCTTATGAAGAGAGTACACACTGGTCAACCAACAGTAAATAAACTTCCTAAAGGAAACAGCTTTGGCTGAAGCTTGCAACCCGTCAAGGCATAAATATGATACCACTAGTCATTAACATTAGTGACAAAATTTTCGAACAAGGAAACAACAAAATTAATGGAGGAAGGAGCTTGGGTTGATGTGGGATTACTTTAACACATTTAATGATTCAGCATTTCTAACCTCAATTCAGAGCAGCAAACACCGATAAATACCAGGTTGGTGTGGGATGGGAGGAATTGTGGGGATAAAATGAACGATGTACCTCATAAATTAACTAAATTGAAGGACAGTCACTTAGGTTAGAGAGCTAAATCTAGGATGTGGGCTATCAGCTATAAAGGGAGGCAAACTGCTGGATATATGCCAATTACTGAAAGGGCTTTTATCACAGAAATCTCTTCCTTTGTTTGGTTTTTTAATTGAGTTTTTGGTAATTTTAGGAACTTAATTTGAAGTATTTGTATTAACAAACTCACTGTACTGTAATAACGCAGATCTCAGGAAAAAGTGAAGAAACAAGGCCTACAAAGTACTGTCAGTGAATACCACCACTAGGCCCAGTGTCAGACCTATAAACAGTAGATCAAGATTTTGCAGTCTGCCTTTCAGTGCAGCAATGAGACTGAGGGCTTGGCTACACTTGCAAGTTAGAGCACATTAAAGCAGCCCCAGGTGCCCTAACTCCCGACCTGTCCACACTGGCAAGGGACCTAGAGCGCCCAGACTCTGCAGCTGGAGCGCTCCTGGTAATCCACCTCCACAAGAAGCATTAACGCTTGCTGTGCCTCGGCTGAAATGCCCAGGTGTCAGTGTGAACAAGGTGCTGCATTACTGCGCCGTGATAGGCTTCCAGAAACATCCCATAATCCCCTGAAGTCAAGTGGCCACTCTTGTCATTGTTTTGAACTCGGCTGTAGGAATGCGGATATCCCCTTCCAAAGCTCCGTTTCTGACAGCCTGCATGCTTATCTGCTCCAGGACAAAGCAAACCATTACTGTGGAATGCTGCTTGCTGTGAGAGAGAGAGAGAGAGAGGCAGGGGGGAGGAGGGGTCTGCTGCTGTCTGAACTGACAAGACAGCATGCTGACACACTCAGCACCCCAAAAACCCACTCTCTCTCCCCCCTTCCCCACATACACACAACACTCCCTGTCATACTCCACACACACACCCCATTTGAAAAGTATGTTGCAGCCACTTGAATGCTGGGATAGCACCACAATGCACTGCTTTCTGTGGCATTGCAAGAGCTGCTAATCTGGCCACACCAGTGCACTTGAATCTGACAGTGTAAACACACAGCAGCATTTTCCCTGCTTTGTCTGGGAAGGCTGGTTTAACTCCCAGCGTTCTACATCTGCAAGTGTAGCCATGCCCTGAGTATAACAAGCAGAAAGGATCAGAGGTGATTCAACCATTTTGGGTTAAGTGGAAACAGACATCATGGCAACTGGTGGCACAGCAGGATATTCATACAGCTGATAAGCGGATGTGCAGTCCTATAAGTTGTGTGGGGCTGATGGTTTTACTTTGTTTTCTCATTTAAAGTTTAAAAAGAAACTAAACCCTGTAACCTTTCAGTGCTGGACATGAGGTGCAATGTATAAAGATTTAGAAAAAAAGTTAAAAAAATAAATTAACGGTGAGAAAACTATTTTGTGTTTCAAACAAATACCCATTTCCCCTTAAATCACTAGACAAATGTAAATGCAGCTGTTTAGATACAGAAGTAGAATTAAAGGAACTGGAGGAAATATAGATGCAATGGAGTTTACTCAGCAACTGTCTAACAATGCTTACCAAAAAAATGCAATTCATGTTACTCTGTAACATGCAATTCCACACTGTGGAGGAAAATAAGTACCCATTTTTGATCAATTGTGCAGTTACAACAGTACTAAGCCATTTGTGTGGACAGGGCTCAGGGATTATAACATGGCTTCATGGAAACCTTCTATGAATGAGTTATTATGTAGACACTCTTACTGTGAGCAATAACAACATAAGATATACAGGTTATTTCCCTTACAGAATGCAGCCCTCAGTGTATTTGCCTCAAAACATTACGCAGAAGTGATCTTACTGAAAACAAAATGTATGAGAAGAGAAATCACAGTACAAGAAGAGAGTAAGGTGTGCACACATCTCTAGCCTTAAAATTGTCAAATTCATCTAGAGAGGTCCACTTTTAACTAAATTGACTGAAGTAGCAACATAGTTACATCTCTAAATAACTCAGCCTCTCCACCAAGCTGTTTCTATCTGGTTACTTTACCTTGCTAGTGTCAGAGACCCAGACTCTGGTCTCAGGTTTCATTTGCAGTTGGCCCAGTTATATTTGCCAGTGATTTTACAGGTGATTAAGGGTGACTTGTCATGACAGTTATCTCCCAGAAGGGTATTTACACAGCTGTCCTCTCCAAAGAGATGATGAGTGTCATTGTCAATCTCTTGCTCACTGATTATTTTCTCAAATCTATCTTTGGACAAACAGTTTGGGGTTCCTATTTGTTTGTAATCCCATGTACATTTGAAAGATGAATGAATTCAGTATATTTCCCCCCACACAGAATGCTTTTTGTACTTTATTCAGAGTTAGCATCTCTCACCCCACCCCAACATAGTGGTATCTGCTTTAGATATTAGTTGGTCCCTGGCTGAAGTTATGCCTAAATCCACTTCAATGTCCCCCTTAAGTCAAGTTTCATTTTCCCATAATTTCATTTTAATATTATGTCTACTCAGTATCAAGTGTGGATTTTAAGTAAATTAACATTGATTTGTCATAATGGGCCTGAATCCAGAAACCCCAAAACTATGGTTCCAATCAAAATCAATACCTCCACCGCAAATGTGAATTAACTCATCTCTAGAATCATACAAAGTTATTTTAGATCAATTCAGCATATGACCTGTCTGAGCCTGTTGGTAGACGGGTACTTATTTTAAGTGCTAAATGGTTATTGACCAGTTAGATCACTAAAGCAAACTTATTTTAGGTCAGGTTTGATGACTTAGGTGAATCCAGTTGATTTGTGTCTGACAATGCAGTAAAGTAATAAATATACAGATAAGCCATGATTTTCAGAACTCCACTGATCAGCAAATCAGATGATTTCAAATTCATTTCTGTTCACCATTTCCAAAGTTTATGTAGAAATAGAAATTTGTTTTTTGAAAGTTTTTATAAATTTTGCAAATTTCTCCCTACACCACTGTAAAATTGTTATTTACTTATATGCAGAGTACTTAAGCATATTTGTTTGAATTTGGTGAAGTTTGGAGCTCATTAAAAATTAGAGTCTTAGCAGATGTGTAGTATTTATGGAAGTGAATTCATAGTGATTTGAAAGATAATTATGTACAGTTCTCTCTCCAAAAAGATGCTAGATGCTCTGAATAAGACTATGATGTGTGCATAAGCTCTCCCAGTAATCATTTGCTGGTCTTTACAAGCAGGGCCAGCTTTAACACGTGTGGGGCCCCACGTGAATAATGATAGCGGGGGCCCACCGACTTTGTCAGAGCAAAAAAAATCGGGGAATCGGCTTAAAGACAGCCCTGCTTACAAGGAGAATTTGCGAACTGCAGTGCCCCAGTTATTAAAAAGGCCTTCTAAAGCTTGAAGGGCAATCTCTGTTTCTTGGCCTCTTCACTAAGGCTGCCAACAAAAGTGCAAATAGTGATGTGGTTGTGGTTATTTTGAGAATCAAAAGATGCAAACTGGAGTAAATTAATTGTATGTAAGTGCTGTATTATTTTCCTTTTAAACATGGGGGCTTCATTGCGCAAAGTCTAGTATGTGCAGAGTCCTGATCTCCAGTAATACATACAGGTTGTAGCAATGCTAGTTTAGTTACTCCGGGTATAAGAAAGCAAATGAGCTAGACTGACGATCTCCTTTGCACTGTAGGAGCTTATAAACTAGACTCTTAAATAAATGGCTTTATGTTTGTGCACTGAGCTGGCCCTTGGCACCCATTCTTTGCTGCAAGCTAGCTCATGAATATTCACTAGTACTCTAGCTGTGACCAGCTATACTTTAAACACCGTTCAAGGGATTCTCTTTATAAGTGAAAATTCCTACTATGCTTCTGGTACAGGGCTTTTAATTTTCACTATTGCTGAGTGGCCTCAAGGCATCAACATTTAAATGAATGCATTTTAAAAAATTCTCTGGTTTGTAACAAATTGCCAATATGAATATTTATAGCCTTGATTTCAAAGATTAAAGAAAAACCACCACCAAGTGATTATGTCTATAGGGTCATTATTATCATGCTGATTGAAAACAGAGCTGTTCAAAACAAACAAACGTTTTTCTTAGATAAAGTACCCTTTTTCCCCCAACACCAGAGTTTTTCACACAAAAAAAGTGTTTACAATTTTTTTTATATTTAAAAATGTTTGTTTTTTTTAAATCGCCACCTCCCCCCACAAATCCCATCATTAGACTCAACTGACCAGACAATGAAATATTTAAATGTTTTAAATTTGGAAAAACTGAAAATAAATGAAACATTTTGATAAACCATTAAACACACAATTTTTTTAAACCCAGCTCTAGGTAAAATTGTAACTGTCATAATAAGAATTGGGGGAGCAGTTAATTGAGAACAATTTATTGATTGAATGGAGTCCCTTTTCTGTTCACAAATTATTGATGAACAGAGTGCAATTCCTATGAAGGCGTATGTTCACATTTATTCATTGTTCAACGTGAATGAGTTTCAGCCTATGGAATGCTTGTAAAGAGTCTGCTGAGAGTTATGGCTATTTGCTATTCAGGAGTCATGCTATGTGATTGGTCACATGGTATCATTTCTCTTCCTTGACTGGATGATCATAGTCTCAGTAAAAACAGGAAGAGGGGGATGAATAAGGATCTTTAGGTTTGATTCTCTCAAGAGGTTCAGAGAAGTACTTGCAGAGGGGTTGGGGGAGGGAAAGAATTTTCCCATTAACATTTGTGTAAATAAAATCTGAACCTTTTCCATGAATGTTTGTGGAAAGTGAATAAAGAGGGTGTGAAATGGTCAAAATAAAAAAAAATGTCTGCACTATTCACTCAGCTCCAGTTCTAATCTAATACAGAGTTAATTGTCAAAAATAAAATACCAGGGCAAAACAAGAACACAAGCCTGTAATACTCAAAAAGTCAAACAAGACATCCCAGTATGTAAATCATTACTACAGTACTTTGTCTCCTTGGCTGTTCTTAAGAGCCCAGGATGTATCTTTTTTCCTTTAATTCCCATCTCAGAACCTACAGCCATTTTTTCCACCTTGCTTTTCCCATATTTAAATCCACCAACCTTGAGAAACAAGGGCCATAATTCCTCCAGGCAGAAAAAAAGAGAGTGTATGGAGTCTCTCTCCAAAGCCTTCACTACCTCTCCTTGAATTTGGGGCAGGTTCAGACCCACACGGAACATAGCATCTCTCCACCAATCCTTTGGTATGCTTCTGGTGAAGCAATTGCTGCACAACACTATTGCAAACCTACTTCTAATAGTGGACTTCTGTGTTTTCATACAGTAGGTGTGAATCCGTTCCTCAAAGCATCATTACCAGCCATATAGCATACTAAAGCATCCTAACAGGAAGAAGGATATGCACAGGGATGAAAAATAGTAGAGAACAAGCCAGTCCAGAAGTAACTTTCTTATAAACCTGCTTCCCGCACCCCACCCCTAGATTCTCATTCTATTTAATTCACTTTTATGTCCAATACAAAAAAGTAATACAAGAAGGGAATGTGACAGGTTGGTATCACAGAAACCCCCTTGGAGCTGCCACCTGGTGTGCCAAGACTACTTCTGCCCCTGCCTTTTCCAGCTTGGGATTCCAGAATCCTGTCTGTTTTGAGCCAGACCCGTTAGCCTGCTGCAAACCCAGACCCAGGTCTGAACCACGTCCCCTAACAGCTGTAAGCCTGCTTGGAAGCAGCTTAGGAAGTGTTTTTGCCTTTGACACCCAGGTGCCCAACTCCCAATGGGGTTCAAACCCTGAATAAATCCGTTTTACCCTGTATAAAGCTTATACAGGGTAAACTCATAAATAGTTCGCCCTCTATTTCATAGATAGAAAGATATGCACAGCTGTTTGCCCCCTCCAGGTACTAACACATACTCCAGGTAACTTAATAAGTAAAAAGTGATTTTAATAAGTACAGAAAGTAGGATTTAAGTGATGCCAAGTAGTAACAGACAGAACAAAGGGGGATTACTAAGTAAAATAAAATAGAACACACAAGTCTATGTTTAATCAAACTGAATACAGATACAAACCTCACCAGTTCCAGCAAACTTCCTTTTACAGGCTATAGTCCTCCTAGCCTGGGTCCAGCAATCGCTCACACCCCCTTTTGTCTTTGTCCTTTGTTCAGTCTCTTTCAGATGTGTCCTTGGGGAGTGGAGAGGCTCTCTCTTTAGCCAGCTCAAGACAAGATGGAGGGGTCTCCCAGGGAGTTAAATAGACTTTCTCCCCTGGGTGGATCCCCTTCCCTTTCCCTGTGTAGCATCCAGTTACCAACTGGAGTTTTGGGATCACATGGGCAAGTCACATGGCCATGCACAACTCAGTTCCTTAGGAGCCAAGCCCAGCTACATTCCTGGCCAGGGTCAGATGTGGATTGGTGTCTGCAACTTCTTTTGTCTGTCAAGAGTTTCTTGATTGGGCTCTCAACCTGCACATTCCTTTCTCCAGACACGATCCCATGCTCTTACAAAGGCTATGTATAAAACCAGCAAATATACAACCAATATTCATAACTTCAACTACAAAAATGATACATGCATACAACCAGGAGGAATAGATTCAGTAGATCATAACTTTTACAGAGATATGTTACATGGCACATGTAGCATAAAACATATTCCAGTAATATCCTATATACATTTATAAGCATCCCCCCATAAAGCCTTATGGGTTACGCCGTCACAGGGAAACAATAATTCTGTAAATTGACTGCCTACCATTCAAAACAAAACATAAATATGCAACATGTCATCTTCTAGCCATAATCTGGAATATCTATTTTTCATTACAAAGTGCTTTGCATGCAAGAAGTTGTCATTACCATGTTCAATGGATACGGTCAAGTTCAGAGCCATTTCTGAAAACTCATTTCTTCACCTATGCGACACACAGTAATTTAGATTATTAAAGCAAAGTTATTTTAAAACTAATAGACCTTTGTGTGGTGGAAAGGGGTAGTTTTAAATTGTTGGATGCTGTCACGGACCAGCACATGGGCAGGCATACCTAGTGGTCAGAGCTGAAGGCAGGAACCAGAATCAGAAACTGAGCAGAGGAGCAAGGCAGGGAACAAGGCAAGCACAGGAGACATTGCAGCCACTGGCCAAGTGTTATTGCTGGGTTTGAGAGCAGTTCTGGCAATGCCACTCAGCCAATCAGGCTATCTATCTGATTGATTAGGGATTGCAGCTGAGGTTAGCTAGATGATCCCAGGCCCAGCTGCAGGCCCTCTTTCCTGACAGAGGACAAGTAATTTTATTTTTAAAAAGTTGACTAAATATTTTTAGTCCAGAGAAACAAGAAATGGTAGACCAGTTCTTAATGATTGTTTCTCTCACTGCCAACTCAAGGTGTGGCTCCTACTATTTAGTCACAGGTGTTTTTACATACCTTAGGAAACACCATGATCAGGACCAAGCAAAATAATCACAGTTATTAACCGTAGCTATTTTATTATTAAAGGAATAATATGAAAACAAACAAGACAACATGAATGACAGAATATAAGTGATAAACTTTGTTTCATTACATTTTCTTTTGTATGTTTTTCTGTGGACAGCTTTTACATAGAGATTATACCCTTGAGAGTGAACCTGCCTTTGGTGGGTCATTTTTCCTCTTGGTAAGTTAAGACCAAAGTATATTGTTTCCCAAAATTACCATGAATTCAGCTTTAGTATCTCATTAGATACTTAAAACAGTTTATATATGGCAAAATAATTTGTTTAAGGACAAGTAAAGCCTGTCTAGTTAATAACCTAAACTGTATATAATTGGGCAAAGCAAGCAACCTAAACTAAATCCTATGAAGTGGAAGAAAATATTTAAATTAGTTATTTAGAAGCAGCCATTTAGGAAGATGTCTTAAAACAGACTAATTTAAAATATTAAGAACCATGTCCAATTAAATCCCACTGTTCTTCTGTTTACCAATGTTTAACTCTTGTCTCCTCTTCAGGAATACATGGTCAAAACATATGGTGATTAACAGGAGAAACTGTTAATCTTTTAAATTGAAACAGCATTTCAGTATTGCAATAAAAACATTACAAGGGCTATAAATCCAATCCCTTGGCAGTGTCTTCGTTAATGTTCTCTCACCATTGCATGCTGACGTTTTGGGGAGGTTTTATCTTGTCTGACAATGACAGCTTGCTTATAGAGATGGATGGACATGTGCTCACTTCAGAGTCTTTATATACTCTTATTTTCATTAAATTATTGGAAAACATCTTTCAGGTTTGTTTAGATTCAAGCTGGTTGCTGTCATTCTCTCATTGGCTCCATGTTTGCATGGGTAATCCTTAGGAGCCGCCTCATCTTATGAACATGTAGTTCATTAATTAACAGACATTTCTTTAGTTGTCTTTGTTTTAACTCTTTTTATTCAGCAAAAAGAAAATAAGAAAGAAATACTTGTGGCACCTTAGAGACTAACAAATTTATTTCAGCATAAGCTTTCGTGGGTTAGAACCCACTTCATCGGATGCATGGCATGAATCTGATGAAGTGGGTTCTAACCCACGAAAGCTTAGGCTGAAATAAATTTGTTAGTCTCTAAGGTGCCACAAGTATTTCTTTCTTTCTTATTTTCTTTTTGCTGACACAGACTAACACGGCTACTACACTGTAACCTCTTTTTATTCAGTCCATTCTCTAAAATATTCTTTCAATTTTATTGGAGTTTGACAGGTAATGAAATTCTGTTTTAAAAAAGTAAAAACACACACACTTGTTCTTTTATATAAAAGATTTTCAGTTCTCAAAACAGTCTTAAAATTAAATAACTTGTAGAAAGTTATTAGATTAATTTGACTATACAAGAGTTTTTCAAACGATGGTTTCTCTTGTCATCCCTAGTTGGGTAACGGTTTACTTGCACACTCCCAGTAATTATTTTATCCCACATTAATATAAATATTCTATACTTAAATGGCTTCTTACTTCAGTAATTAATTTAATGAGGTTATTAGGTTCCATGTTGATACATAAAGCATTTATTTATATAGTAATGATATTAGGAGTTTGCATTTAGCTAATGTATTTGCAAATCTGCATTTTACAAAGGCATTTGTTATTTCAATATTTAATAAATGAAGTTTAAAAATTTCCAACTACACGGGATTTTCCTGGAGTTTCAAAAAAAGACTTTCCTTTGGAAAGAAAAGGTATGGCCACTTTACAACCTCGATTTATGGCTCTGATAACATACTCTACACTCCTTTTTTTACAATTAGATCTCTACCTAAAACAAATATTTTACACGGTTGATGTTTGCTTGTCCTTGAGAGATTGGAGCAGAAACCTTCTGGTATTTCTTTGATTAGCTTTAACATTTTGTAACATAACTAGCTAAACATATGTATTATTATATTTCCAGTTACCCTGGCTATTACATACTTGTAGCTATATCTTAATATTCAGTAAATATGCAAAGTTTATATTTGTATTAATATTTTTGCATCAATATTGAGGTCTCTCCCCTACACCTTTCACTGTTTCTTTTTTGAATTTGTGAGCTTGAACAATGAAGCTATTCAGCCAGAAACTAATATATTCTCAAATACATCAGGAGGAATAGTAAAATGCAGTTATGGCTAGAGAAGTGACTATGAAAACAACAATGCAATTTAATTCAGTACACTGTATCTTCAATTCACATCCACTTACTTGATTGACAAAACCAAATTTTCCTCCTGTTAGTACTGCAGAGCCAATATATCCATGGGGGGAAATGACTGGATTCCAGTCTGACTCGTGCATTAAAGTTATGAACTAAAATCTAAACCAGCAGAATTTCTCTTACCACTAACAATGTAAGAAAC
The DNA here is from genome assembly GCA_033296515.1 of Macrochelys suwanniensis. NCBI lineage: Eukaryota > Metazoa > Chordata > Testudines > Chelydridae > Macrochelys > Macrochelys suwanniensis. Next base: position 99,712,363 of record CM065777.1, read on the forward strand.
AAGATAACCTGGGGTTTGACACTCAATCTGAGTTAAGTTTGCAGTACTGGCAGTTAGAAAAATAAAGTAAACAGAGCACATTAGCTATGGAGATCAAATGAGAGAGAAGACAGAATCCCATTCTGTCATTTCTCTGACTAGAAATTAACTTTAAGAGGCACCTAGTCCAGTTAGACACAATAACCAGTTGAATGCACTATGCTACTCAGGTGCAGCATTTCTGGAAATAGTCAGCTTGGGGAGAAATCTGGAGCTATGAAAGTGGGTAGCAATGTCCCTAACACTGGCCTGGTAGCAGCAGAGGCCGATTAGGACTTTGTGGGGCCCTGGGCCAGAGCAAGTGGAGGCCCCTCCCCAACCCTTCCACTTGCAGCCCCCCCGCCTCACCACTCCACTCCTGCCAGGGAGCTGGGTCAGAGCACGGGGGCTTTCCCCGCTCCCCGGCAGGAGCACCAGGCAGAGCAGGTTTCTGGTACGGGGGTGCCCATTTTTCCAGAGCCCCCCCAATAGCCTGGGGCCCTTTGGCATGGGCCCTGTTGGCCCAGTGGCTTATCCACTATTGGGCGGCAGGATCCTTAGCAAGCGACACCAAGAAGTCCAAGTGATGCTGCATTTCACTTTAGTTAATGGGCAACGTTAAACTTGTTGCTATTCCCTACACTTTTGTTTTCCTTTTCTATAATATCATGATCACAGCTTCCAATCTTCAACGACTTATCTTGAGCGGTGTGTGGAAACATTTGTTCAACTCAAAACATTTTAGCCTGCCACTGTTTAATGCTTTTTGGATGTGTGTTGTCTGGTTCTTGTGCCATTTCTGTTTCTAAAATAAGTTAGAAGGTCTTAAAACTATTGTTGATATTATCTCTACACTGCCTAATTCCCCTTAAATCTGATCCTACATTTCGGTCTTGGCCTGCCTTCTTTATAAAGGCAGATGCAAAATAACTTAATAATGCTTAATATCTCACGGGGTTCTTATCCTCTGGTCCTAATTCCTTGTCATTCCTTCTTAAGCAGGCTGATGGTTTCCTGTAATATTTGTCAGCTGCATAGATGCTTGAGAAGTATTTTAGAGCTATTATTGCTTCATCTGATAGTTTTACTGTATTTCTAGATCTGCCAGCATTTCCACTGGAGCCCCCTATTTGCGTGATTTTATAGCTCACCTTTATGACCTGAACCAGCTTAAGACTTGATGGCTTAAGGCACTTTCTTCCATTGTGTTTCACCTTTAGATCACTGGTTTGAATGTTGCCTGGTAGAGATGAGGAGGTTTCCCACCCTGCCTGAGTGCAGCTCAGATTAGTAAAGAGAGGAGGCAGTTCCCTGATCCTCAGCCACAAAACCTCAGTGCACATTTAAAGCGGCTTTGATGCAGCTCTAATTTATACCACAGGAGTGAAGTCTCTCAGGGACCTTCCACCAGTGGAAGATCAGGGCACCTCTCCCCATCCTGGACATGCCCCTTTCTCACCTTATGCCAGGAGCATAGGGGTGGCTGATGCAAGAGGCAGCAGAGATATTTCTACCAGCTTTATGTTAGCAGATAGTTCCTGTACACAAGGGAAATTCTCACTGGTTATTTCCAGATGTTTTAAGGCCAAGTGGCCTTAGTAACTGGAGAATCCAGGACCAAAAGTCAGAAGTCATCACTCTTACTCCTTCCTATCGAAAGTTAAAACACTTTGGCAAGAAAAGCATGGGAAGTTTACACTGCCATTCCCTTTGTTGTAAGATACACAGGAGACTTCACTTTCCTGCACGATCTTTCAGCATCATCCAGTTTCCGAAAGTCAGGACGATTTTGATTCCAGGAATATTCCCTTGTTGGGAAAGAAATAAGTTGACATACGTACACAGGCACTTTAAAAACAAACACAACACAACAGTGAGGGTAATTGACCATTGGAACAACTTACCAGGAGTGGTGGGACATTCTCCAGCACTCAAAGCCTATAAAGCAAGACTGGATTTTTCTCTAAAAGATATGCTCTGGCTCAAGTTATGGATTGATGCAGAAATTATTGGATGAAATTCTGTGGCCTGTGTTATGCAGGAGGTCAGAGTAGAAGATTAAAAAAGAGTCCCTTCTGACCTTAAATATCTATTATTCTTACTTAATTTATTTACAACAGGTACACATTCTTGAACTGAGAGATCAGATGCCAAAGACAAGTGCCACTTATAAGTCACAGATAACTCAAGAATTCAAGCGACAGCTCTGTGTGTTCAAACCGTCAGCTAGCATATTTCTCTCATAAATGTTGTCCAAGTTGCTTCATGACTATTTTTACTACTCCAAAATCACATTAAATCTTTTGTTATGACCAGGTACTTGGACTGTTACTCAGAAAATTCCTTATCCACCAAGCCATCCACCAATGTCTCAGTCAAAAAATCATAGAGCTGGCTGGGGGCTAAAGCATTGGGTAGGTGCAACACAAAAAGCTCACTTGAGTTTTATATAGTTCTTCCTCACGCATAATATTAGGTCAGTTTGGGGTCATTTAACCAAGGCATTCCTGAGTTACAGCCCCTTCCAAAAAAAACTAACCAAAAAAACCCCCAACCAACCAAAAAAAAGTTTAATTTTGCTGCCTCATGCTGTTAAACTGAGGGGTACGAATGACTGGATGAGTCACAGACTTCTTGATGGCTTTAAACTCACCATTCAATTAAGGATAAGTAAGGCCCTACCAAAAATCACAGTCCATTTTGGTCAATTTCACCGTCATGGAAATGGGAGCCCTCCCATCGACATCATAAAACCACCTCAATGAGCAGTGGTAGATCTCCCGCCGACATAGCGCTGTGCACCCGAGTGCTTAGGCTGGCAAAAACTTTTGCTGCTCTGGGGAAGTGTTTTGTCACACCCCTGAGCAACATATGTTTTGCCAACATAAGTGGTAGTGTAGACATAGCCTTAGCCACCCAAGCGACTTAAGTTACACCAATCTAAGCACCAGTGTGGACAGCATCATGTCAATGAGACAGCTTCTCCTGCTGACATAGCTACTGCCACTCGTGACAAGAGAGCTCTCCCCCGTCAGCTTAGAGCATCTACACTGTAAGATCTGTAGTGTAGCCGTAGCCTTAGTAATCAAAGTCTTTGGGGGAAAAGAATTAGACACGTGAATGCTTCCTGGAAGGGAAGAGGTTTTAGGGGGTGGAGGAGTAAGGTATTAGGGAGAGAGGGGTTTAGGGTTGCAGCGAGGGAGGGATAGATAGGGATGGGTGGTAGGGGAGAGATGGTAGGGGATCTGGTGAGGGAGGCATAGCAACCCCCATTTTTTCCAGTGCACCCCAACAGCCCTGCAGCCCAAACCGCTGCACCCACAGGTCTGCCAGTGAACCCCCAATAGCCCTGCAGCCCAGCCCCCTGAATTCCACAGTGCTGCCAATGCAGCCTAAAACTGCATGAAAGCTATGTTTTGGAAGAATATTAATTGGGGGGTTCATGGATTGCCAGAAAACATGTCCTGTGTGGCTGTGACCAAATGCACCCTCTGTTTGCACCCTACACACCATTGTAATAATCTTTGTTCAATATATGCTTTGTGAGGTATCATCTGAAAACTAATAACTCACTGGTCAATAATATCATGGTGAAACGTGCGTAGTAACATTATATGTAAAGTTATGAACAAACTGAAATCATGACTGAAGGACATTTACAGACAAGTCTGGGTAAACCTGTTTTGAAAAGACAAAGGACAAGCTGACACCCCTGTCAGGTGTCATCAAAGCTGATGAGCAATCACCTGTAAAATGGCCATTCTTTGGCAAGGAAGGGGGGTACAAACAGATCGAGCTGCATTTTAGCAAACACGATGGAACGCTTTTGCCCCCAGACTACTTGTCTCTGTCCTCACAGTGAGAATGACCTGTATCTAGGGGTAAACCTCAGGAAAATGCATTTCAAAGGGTGACTGAACTATAAAAGTGAGGGGCAAAAACACCGCAAGGTATCACTACCTATCCCACATAAGACGACAACAGAAACAGCTCTTGGACTTTTAGGAGCAGATACTGGCCTGAGAATTTGGTCAGCAGTATTACCGGGAACATGTGGTAAGGGATTTCACCTTAAACCAAGTCTAACTTGGTAAGTTTTAGTAGTAGGAAGCATTTTATCTGTATTTCTCTTGTAGCTATTTCTGACTTTAATGCCTTATAATGGTACTCACTTGAAATTTATCTCCTTGTAGTTAAATAAACTTGTTTTATTCTTTAAATCAAAACTTAAGCTCTCATGGGATAAGAGGGAAGGTCCTTTCATGGACTGGTAACTGGTTAAAAGATAGGAAACAAAGGGTAAGAATAAATGGTCAATTTTCAGAATGGAGAGAGGTAAATAGTGGTGTCCACTAGGGGTCTGTACTGGACCAGGCCTATTCAACATATTCATAAATGACTTGGGAAAAGGGGTAAACAGGGACGTGACAAAATTTGCAGATGATACAAAACTACTCAAGATAGTTAAGTCCCAGGCAGATTGCGAAGAACTACAAAAGGATCTCTCAAAACTGGGTGACTAGGCAACAAAATGGCAGATGAAATTCAATGTTGATTAATGCAAAATATTCATATAAAATGGTGGGTCTAAATTAGCTGTTATCACTCAAGAAAGATCTTGGAGTCATTGTGGATAGTTCTCTGAAAACACCCACTCAATGTGCAACGGCAGTCAAAAAAGCGAACAGAAGGTTGGGCATCATTAAGAACGGGATAGATAATAAGGCAGAAAAAATCATATTGCCTCTATGTAAATCCATGGTATGCCCACATCTTGAATACTATGTGCAGATGTGGTCGCCCCATCTCAAAAATGATACATTAGAATTGGAAAAGGTTCAGAAAAGGGCAACAACAATGATTCGGGATATGGAACAGCTTTCGTATGAGGAGAGATTAAGAAGACTTGGACTTTTCAACTTGGAAAAAGAGATGACTAAGGGGAGATATGATTGAAGTCTATAAAATCACAACTGGTGTGGAGAAAGTAAATAAGGAAGTGTTATTTACTCCTTCTCATAACACATGAACTAGAGGTCACCAAATGAAATTAATAGGCAGCAGGTTTAAAACAAACAAAAGGAAGTATTTTTCACACAACGCAGTCAGTCTATGAAACTCCTTGCCAGAGGATGTTGTGAAGGCCAAGACTATAACAGGTTTCAAAAAAGAACTAGATAAGTTCATAGAGGATAGATCCATCAATGGCTATTAGCCAGGATGGGCAGGGATGGTGCCCCTAGCCTCTGTTTGCCAGAAGCTGGGAATGGGCGACGGGGGATGGACCACATGATTATCTGTTCATTCCCTCTGAAGCACCTGGCATTGGCCACTGTCGGAAGACAGGATACTGGGCTAGATGGACCTTTGGGCTGACCCAGTATGGCTGTTCTTATGTTCTTACTCCAGTGTTGAGAACTGTGTGGGTAACTCCATTTAGGGTAGCAAATTGTTGTATATTGATCCCCATTAAGAGGGACAACAGACTTAACATATCTAGACAGTCCAAGAGAGGGCCAGACAGTGCAGAACACATGTTTTGGGGGGAAAATCTAGGACTGGATTCGGGTCCCCCTGCAAGTGGTCCCTAAGGATGGTGGAAGCCAGAGTGTGACTGATGTGTGGCTAGCAGGCTGCAGCTATACACAAACACTCAGGTTTTACCTGAATGCTGGAAGACTGTTTGTGAGTGGCCTAGGTGGCAGCTACAGCAGCAAAGCATTGTGAGGCACCCGAGTTTGCAGAACAGGGGTGACACAGCCCCTCACTGGTCTGGATTGCACACCGGAATGTCATAATAGCATAGAAACGTTACAAGCTCAGACATCTCACTGTTTCTCAGAGATGGGGCACATCTACTGGACCAAGGTCAGAGGATCTCTCTCAAAACATAAAATTGTCAGTGTTTTGGAACTGAAACCCCATCTGATTCCTCTCACCAGCCCTGCCACAAACTCCACCTTGCAATCATTCTGAAACACGACCACGAACAATATTCCACTGTAACATAGTTGTTCTTGACTCCCAGCACTGCATGTGAGTTATAGGAGGGAAGTAACATCAACACAAATATTTGTATCATAGGGAGTGAAGACCTCAGGGAGATGTGTTCCCTGCTTATGGTAGGTGGCCTGTTTACAGTAGGGGGAAATGCATTGAATGGGTCAGGGGGCATGGCTGGGTAGGTGTGCCAAAGTAGATTGGTATGATGTAGCTGATGTGTTGGGGAGGGGGAAGATGGTGGACTCAGGATGCTAATTGTGGGACATGATATATGTACAACTGCCTAAATGACTACTAACACCTGCCAACAAATAAATATACATATATAGCGCCACTGAATTGCCTTGTGGTTCAGCATGTTTGTGTAAAGTATTACACACATAGGAACAGAACCACAAGGCAATTCAGTGGCAAACAAAAACAAAAAAAACCCTACACGGACACAGAATTAACTACAGTTGATGGTATGTCATCCCCTTGCAGAACGTGAGCAAAACTCAAACTTCTAAAAACCAGAAAATGTAATTCCTAACTCTGCCCTCTTTCAGCAATGCCCCAACATGTGGTGTTCACACACATACCTGGTTCATTTCAGCAACTGTGGGGCTGGCAAAGTAAAGCTCTTCCCCTCCTTTTACAAACCATCAGCTGGAATCCTCTTGGTGAGAGCAAACACAATTACAGGACACAAAGGAGTTGGGGAGAAAGGTTGCCCATGCCACTTTGCTCTAAGAGGGTAGAGGAAATGCCTCAATAAGCACACATTCACACAGGCCCTTGGCACTGTAAGATTCAGGAGGTTCTAGATATTGGCATACACTCATCTGGCCAACTCCCCAGAAAGAATACCTTACATGTTCAATTTAAGAACCACTTCACAGTTACAGCTCCCTTTCCAGACAGCTTGACACATACCCTCAAGGAGTGACTAACGTGTGAGTACCACCTCAAGGCAGACTGTTAAGCAGGGCACAAACCCCAAACTGGCTGAGAGCTCGATACTGAGATTTCACCAACTAAACATCAAATGTGAACTCCTCAAGCACTATAACTGCCTAAACATGGAGTCACAGACAGTCCTTGTGAGACACAGTACCTCAAAGAAGCTCTCTGTACATATCATAATATCAAAGTGATGGATATGGGGGTTCCAAAGTATGCCTTGTGAGGTATCATTTTAAAAGTCTTGATCTGCTGAACATTAATACAATCGAACAGGGTATGTGCTATCGTATGTGAAGTTATGACATATTGCTATTACTGAAATATGTTCTGAGGTTGGGAGATGCCCACAGCCAACCTTTCAATTGCAATAAAGGACCAGGCTGACATGTGCTTATGGCCCATTAAAAAGAATCCACTCTCAACCATCCCAGAAACTTCTCAGAAAGCATGCACGTATGCAATGTAGACTGCTTGACCAAAGGGGGACTGCCTGATCCCCATGTCACAGCAAAGATCTTTCCAGCAAGCTGGAAGAAAATATAAAAGAGGGGAAGTGACATCGTGACCTGGCCTCTCTCCCAACTCAACACCTGGAAGGAACACGTGGAATAAAAAGACTCTGAACTGTGGAAGAGTGGTCCCAGGCTGAAAAGGGAGTCCAGGCTGTGTACTGAATATCTGTAACCTGCTTATACTATTGGTCAGAGGGAGACTGCTTGATTCAAATCCTGTTTAGTTTGTTGAATTTAAGAAATAAAAATAAATTTGCAGTCTAAGTAACCAACTTTTCTCTCTATCCTTGCTACTTATAATCACTTTATCTTCCTGCAGTTAATACATTTGTTTTATATGTTACCTAAAAACTGTTTTAGTTGAAGTGCTTGGGAAAATCTCAGCTCAGTGAGGCTAGCATGTGTCCATTCCACACTGAGGGAGTGGGAAACTACTTAATGAACTTGCACTGCCCATAGGGGTGCAACATTAGGGAGCTGGGGTGAATTGGCTGGAGCCTCCCTATTGTTGGTGCATGAGCGGCTGGGAGATTATTCATGTAACTTGGGTGCATCCCTGCCAGTGGATGTCTGTGTAAGTCCAGTGCCTATCAGAGGTTTGTAGCTTGACATCAGCCGCACAGCGAGAGAGGCAGCCCAGATTGAGATGGCTGAGCCTCTGTCCCATCACAGTCCAAGTTGCACCCTGGGGACCCTGTCACAGTCCCCTTCGGCACTCCAGGCTATTTTGCCACCTAGGAAAGCTTACCTTTGTCATAGATGGTCCCTTCAGGTTACTCCCATCCCAACGGACTGGTCACTTACCCCAATTGTATTTTAGGTCTCAGACAAAAGCAATGCTTATAGCTAGGACTGTCAATTAACTGCAGTTAACTCAAGCAATTAACTCAAAACAAATTAACCGCAATTAATAACAGTTTTAATCACACCATTAAACAATAATAGAATACCAACTGAAATTCATTATAAATATTTTTGGATTTTTTCTACATTTTCAAATATATTGATCTCAATTACAACACAGAATACAAAGTGTACAGTGTTCACTTTATATTATTTTTGATTACCAATATTTGTAAGGTAAAAACAAAATAGTATTTTTCAATTCACCTCATACAAGTACTGTAGTGCAATCTCTCTGTTGTGAAAGGGTAATTTACAAATATAGATTTTTTGGTTACGTAACTGCACTCAAAAACAAAATAACGTAAAACTTTACAACCTACAAGTCCACTCAGTCCTACTTCTTGTTCAGCCAATCACTAAAACAAATGCTGCCTGCTTCTTATTTACAATGTCACCTGAAAGTGAGAACAGGTGTTCACATGGCATTTTTGTAGCCGGCATTGCAAGGTATTTATGTGCCAGATATGCTAAACATTTTTATGTCCCTTCATGCTTCAACCGCCATTCCAGAGAACATGCTTCCATGCTGGTCAACAGTCATGGGTTCTGCTCGATAACGACCCAAAGCAGTGTGGACAGACACACATTCATTTTCATAATCTGAGTCCCGTAAATGTAAACAAACTTGTTTGTCTTTGTGATTGGTTGAACAAAAAATAGGACTGAGTGGACTTGTAGGTTCTAAAGTTTTATGTTATTTTGTTTTTGAGTGCAGTTATGTAACTGCCCAAAAAAATCTACATTTGTAAGTTGTACTTTCACAATAAAGAGATTACACTACAGTACTTGTATGAGGTGAATTGAAAAATACTATTGTGACACTACACCCCAGGGAAGTGCCCTATAAGCCCCATATTCATCATTTCTATATAATTGTGATATTGCATATAAAGCATCCCATGTAAGGTATCATGGGAAAGGATATGATCTGCTGAAACCCACTGTTCCATCTAAATATGTACATCATTAATGCACATGAAGTTATGAGAATTGTGTTGTATAGTTGTCACTAAAATATGATGTGGGTTTGGGAAGCATTCAGATATTAGCCCCCACTCCCAAGACAACAACAAGGAAGGTAACCAATGCCCAGGCGGGTGCTGAATAGACATGACCAGCCATTGTCCAACAAAGGAGTTACAATTCAATGACTCACTCACAGGAGACACACTGGGGATATTGCTTCACATTGTAACTCACCAATGCCCACCAGACATCCTTGGAGTCTGGATTTATGTTCTCCAAGCACATGGACTAAGGGTATAAAACAGGACCAAGAAAGGGGCCACTGTGCTGTCTCTCTTCTCCCCCAGCTATGCTGAAGGCAACAAGAACGTTGGAGCTGAGGAGACTAGTCCTCTGGGCTATGGGGGAAATGCTTGTGTATGAAAGACTAACCAACCTGCAATACCCAATGGGGTGAGAAAAACTGCTTAATCTAGATGTTGCCCATAGGGGCAATAGGGTTGAGAATTAAGACTGCGTGCTTATATTTTATTTCCTTTTGGTAACCACTCTGACTTTTTGCCTATCTTTTGTAATCAATAAATTTGTTTTACTGTTTATCTTTACCAGTGAGTTTGCCTGAAGTGTTTGGTAAATCTGCTCATGTTTACAAAGGTTGGTATATACCCACTTTCCGCTGACGAAGTGGTGAACCAATTAATAAACTTGCATTGCTCAAGAAAGGGTCTTGAGCATTGAAAGATGGTATATTTCTAGGGTACAAGGCGGGGAGCATTTGGCTGGTGCCTTTCTCTGTGTGATTCATGAGTGGCTCTTGGACCACTCATGCAATCTAGCTAGGTGTGGAGATCTACATGCGGTTGTACTGAGTGGAAAGAGCACCTACAGGGGTTTGCTGCTTGCCACTGGTAGGGCATTGTGAGAGACAACCCAAGATAGTGAGAAGGGGGCACAGCGATCCCACAATCCCAGGTTGCACCTCAGGGATACCATCACAACTATTTATTTTGTTTCTTTTTTACAATGCAAATATCTGTAATCAAAAATAATATAAATTTAGCGCTGTACACTTTGCATTCTGTGTTGTAATTGAAATCAATAGATTGGAGAATGTAGAAAACATCCAAAAATATTTAAATAAATAGTATTCTGTTATTAACAGTGCAATTAATCATTTTTTTAAAATCTCGCCTTTAATCGCGATTAATATTTTAATAGTTTGACGGCCCTACTTTTAGCCAAACCTATAATAAACAAAAGATTTATTAACTGTAAAAACGTTCATTTATTTTCTCAATGTTAAAGCAGGCAAACATATACACAAATGTGTTAAAGTCCTATGTTCCAAAAGGTAAGAGGCTGATGTAATATGGAAGCTTTATATGTCCTTTAGGGCTAACTCAGGCTAAGAAGCTGGGGATCCCTTGCTTATGCTTAGAAATCTTGCCCCCTCCAAGTCCAAGCAGTGTAGAGGTAGCTTCTTTCTGTCAGGGATTCTTATTTCCTTCCCCCAGAGTTCAAGCTAATGGGACAAGTCTCCTCTTTATGTGTTGGGGGAGGGGCGGGGGAAGAGCAACCAAAGTCCCTTGTCCTCTGATCTTCCACAATGGTTTGTCTGGTGCCTATGGGCCTTCTTTTGTTGGGCAGAAGATATGCTGGTTTACCACAGGTGGTGTTCTTACACTTGTTAATGCCTCTCTCCTGCCTAGTGGCTTTACAGTTTTAGAACAAACCAACACTTAAATATTATCTTATATAGATATTATAAATGATTAATGCATGCAGCAATTTACAAGCATTTCATAAAGTCTAAACACTAAACACATTCTCATAAACTTAATACTTATTTTAAAACTGTTACATACCTCAAAGTAATCCACACGTGGTTATATTACAAACATACCTTTACAAAGTAGGGATGATTTAGTTGGGGATTGGCCCTGCTTTGAGCAGGGGATTGGACTAGATGACCTCCTGAAGTCTCTTCCAACCCTGATACTCTATGATTCTATGAAAGCAGGGCCAACAACTGCCTCCACTGCCTTGTGTGGGCACACCTAACACTCTGACAGCACCTAGAGTGTATGCAAATAATTCCCATTGGTTCCTACCAGCTCCAGAGGAACAGAGGGAAGGCATCGGGGTCAACTTTTTTTGACTTATCCTTCAATTTTGTTAGCTGAATTCCTCTGAGGGAGAATGAATGGGTTGTAAAATAACATGGTGAAGAGTTCGTACATTTCAGCAACTTGGGGTTGGCTGAGTAAAGGTGTGTGTGTTAATGGGGAATACTGGGGCAGTGCTGAAAGAGGGCAGAGTTAAAGTTACATGTGCAACCTTACTCTGCATTTCCTGTTTCAGTTTAGCTCAACTCAACATTCTTCAAGGGAGCAACACATAAGCAAGCAACCTTAACTCTACATTTAACGTAGGTTATGGGTTGTTTTTTTTTTGCCATTGAATATATAATACTGTAGTGCTTATCAAAGGTTCTGGCTAGACACTTCTGGAGAACAAAGCTCTCTCAATATTAAGAGCTCAGTCCTCTTGTAGGGATAAGGTGGCAATTGAGTCTCTAGGTCCATTCAGTTTTTGGCTGATCCGCTGAAAGTTCCAAAAAGGCTGCCAGGGCCCTGCCCACTGGAGTAGTGGTGTTTGTCATCTACTGGAAAGTGGACAGAAGAGGCACCATCACAATTACCTGATATAAGCACACACTATTTTAAAGTTACAGGGGAGTCGCATCTTATGAGGGGGTTAGGTTCTAAAGTCAGCACATAAGGTGAAAATCGCATATAGTCAAACGCTCATTGAGTGGAATGGCGGGCAGAATCGTCCGCACTACAGGTACAGTATTTAAATTGTTATTTTTCTCTTCTTTTTTTTTGGCAGAACGCGTATGAATTCGCATAAGTTAAATGCGCGTATGATGCGACTCCACTGTATTCTTCTTTCTTTCGTCCTGTTGATAAGTAGCTAATATTGGACAAGCACAGGAGAAATACTCTTATAATAATAAACTAGTATTCTACACTGCTATAGCACCTTCCATCTGTGAATCTTAACGCACCTTATAAACACTGACAAATCAAACCGCACCCCACCCCTGTATATTAGGCATAATTGTTTCAGTTTTAAAGGTATGGAAAGAGAGGCACAGAGAAATTAAGATCCAAATTGCCCACAAATTTGACTACCTCTTCTTTTGAATGCCTAACTTGAGACACTTAAGGTTGGATTTCCAGCGGTGCTAAACACTAAACTCCCCACTAAACTCTTTATCCCGTATCTGTGCCTTCAACACAGCCTCCTTAAAGCTTTTTTAAAAAAATGTTATATTCCCACTTAATAAACAAATCAAAGTATTTTTCATAAGTTACAGTAACATTGTCCAACTATGCATAAGCATTTCCTTTAGGAACAGTGTAACCTACCCCAACCAATACTTGTTTCACGTGCAGAAAAATAAATGCATGTAATAATACGAGTATTATTACGGAGTAAATGTCAGTATCTATTAAAGTAATAACTTTGACAAAAGAAATACATGTTGTCTGTACCAAGGCGCAATAATTTGACCAGCCATACTAAATCTTTGCCTATGTATCAATAGAAGTGAGATTGTCCTGAAAGAGCTACTGATGCTAAACATTCCACATTGTGCTTAAATGCACATTCTTTATTAGGCTACACTGTACATTTTACTACAGTATTTTCTTCTACATGGCTCGTATGTTACCTCACCCACCAGACAAACAAGAGAATAAAGCCACATGAAGAGTAGTCCATTCTTTCCTCAGTTTACATCTGATCCCAAGAGAAGGGAGAGCTATATCAATCATTGCTTTTCAATCTGCCCCTAAGGAAAAGGGTGAAGTATAAATTAATCCTGCTGAAACGGGTGAGGTGGGCCTTACGTAAGGCTTCTTAGTTAATTCCCAGAAATACATTAGAGATAATACCTGACCATAAATCTTGACTGACAACCATGAAAATATGCTGACGAAAGCTATGACGAACTAAATACAAAACATTAAGTTCATCCTTAGGCCAGTTCACCCTTTGACTTCAGTGAGGTTATAACTAAAATTAATTTGGCTTTAGGTTAATGCATCATTTTGGTGAGATTTTAAATGCAGGAGACTCAAAGTAATGATTCAACAACAGTTGGTTACATGCACATACATAATCTCAAATACTATTCATGTGTTTAAAATCTTTCACCATCAGAATAATATTCTGCAATTCTATAGCACCTTCCATCAAACTCAAAGTATTTTATTGGAATTAATTTAGCCTCTCAGCATCCCTGTAAATTAGGAAGGTATAATCCTGTGTTTTACACTAGATCAAGGAGACCTTGCAAGCCCTATTTGAAAAATTCTGGTTTCCCTTCCCTAAATACAGCAGCTGTTGTAACATGCTGAAACTGTAGGGTCTATTTATACATCATTTTAGAAATGTTCTTCCTCTTCTCATTACCTTTAACCTTGCCTGAGAGAGGGATTCCTCTTTCCAAACCACCAGATATGAGTTAGCTAACTCTTCCATAGGAGAGATCAAGGACGTGCACAATGTGGGCAAGCAGTCCCCCCCCCCCCCGCCCCCCCAAATAATCAGCAGTGAGGATCACAGAGCTCTCCTCCCCCCACCAGGGCCAAGGTGGTGGGAGGCGGGGGGAAGCTGACAGTTTTCTCTCCCTGCCACGGCCAAGTACTTGTGGATACATTTATTCAGATGGCTCCATGGTGCATGGATTTTGGTTGAAATGGTGAGCATACGGCTGTTTATTTCTATGCATCTGATGTATGTGCATGTGTCGATATGGTGTGATGTGTATAATGTGTGTGTTTAACACACCCCTCCAAAAGCAGTGAAATTTTAATTCCTGCGCATGTCTAGGGTGACCAGGTGTCTGGTTTTTGACTGGAATATCCGGTCAAAAAGGGACCCTGGCAGCTCTGTTCAGCACTGCTGACCGGACCATTAGAAGTCCGGTCGGCAATACTGCAGTGCTAAGGCAGGCTAGTCCCTACTTGTCCTGGCTGGCACTGTGCTTCACCCCAAAAGTGGCCAGCAGGTCCAGCTCCTAGGCAGGGAGGCCACGGGGATCCACACGCTGCCCCCACCCCGAGCACCGGCTTTGCACTTCCATTGGCCGGGAACCAGCCAATGGGAGCTGGTGCCTGTGGGCGAAAGCAGGGCGTGGAGCCTCCTTCCCCCCCGCCCCAACCCCCGCCTAGGACCCAGACCTGCTGGCTGTTTCCAGGGCACGCGCAGCGTAGTGCCGGGACAGGCAGGCAGCCTGCCTTAGCCCCCCCACTGCGCCATTGACCGGGAGCCGCCCGAGATAAGCCCTGCCCCAGCCCTGAGCCCCCCCCCCAAACCAAGAGCCCCCTCCTCCATCCCAAACCCCTCATCCCCTGCCCCACCTGAGAGCCAACACCCCAAGCCCTCACCTCCTCTGCACCCGAACTCCCTGCCTCAACCCGCAGCTTCCTCCAGCACTCCAAATCCCTCAGCCCCACCCCAGAGTCCCCTCCTGCACCCCAAACCCCTCATCCCCAGCCCCACCCGAGAGCCTGCACCCCCAGCCAGAGCCCTCACCCCCTCTCATACTCCAACCCCTTGCCCCAGCCAAGTGAAGTGAGTGAGGGTGAGGGAGCAGGAATGTAGATTGGGGTGGGGCCTCATGGAAGGGGCGGGGCTAGGGTATTTGGTTTTGTGCCACTAGTTGGCAACCCTAGGCAGCAGGTCCCTGGGAGAGATGTCTACAGATACAAATCGGTGTTTCTAAGTGATGTAGTATCTGCCCAGACCTCACTCATTTGGGATGAGCGTGAAGGGATCTGGAACGCCTAAATAGCCAGATAACGATTAATTCTTATTTGAAAGGCTGCCATAGAGTCCATTAAGGCCTTTTTACATTGAAGTCAGAAGGGTCCCAGCCTGGGGGTGGAAGGCCTGTGGGGACTTAGTTTTAAGATCTCACCGACTGTGATTGCCACTGAAGGCGCTGGCGCTAGAGAACCCCACACGCCCAGTCTCGCTGGAACAGACACGTGTCTGCAGAGGGTCAGCCCGGCTCGGAAATCCTCCCCTACGGCTGCTCCGTCAGGGTAACCCCAGCAGCAGGTGGCCTGTTTCTGCACACGGTAGTAAAGCCGCCGTTTAATCTCTCGCCCTGCTGCAGCGAGCGGGGATTTTGCTGTGTGAGTCAGGCTCCTTTACAGCCCCGCCGGCCCCATCGCCGCTCCGGGCCTTCCCCTTGGTACTCCCCCCCTTCGCCCTCCACTTTCATAACACGCCCAGTGACTGGCAAGTGCGGCACGGAGCAGGCCAGCACTGCCCCCTCCCCGCCCGGCCCTTGGATGCACCCACCCGGCTTATCCCCGTGCAGCCTGGAGCTCGCATAACTCCGCGCCACCGCTCACAAGGCTGCCCGGAATAGCGGGGAGCAGAAAGCCGCTGGAACCCCCGCGGGAGCGTCTCCCCCGTGCAAGCCCCCGGGCGGCGCAGCGCGCATCGCTTGGGGCAGGGCCGTTCGTAGCTGGGGCTGCCAGCCGCTTGCACGGCGGAGGGTGGGGGGCGACTTCCTTCGCCTTCCCCCATCCCCGGGAGGGTGAGGGGGCAGCATGCTGGTGCAAGGGGCCGGTCGCCACCGTGCGGGAGGTGGGTGTGCCCAGCCTCGTGGCCTTATGAAACCTCGCCGCCTGGCCCGCCCACAAGCAGCTGGCAGGCTCGGGCAGACGGAGGTTTGTGCTTCCCTCGGGGACAGCCCACTGGAGAAGTGCAAGGCAGGGCACGGGGCGCATTTGGGAGGGGGCTGCTGAGGGAGACAAACGGTGCTGGGCTGGCCCGGCCCCGGCATAGGGGGAGGGGGATGCTGAGCTAACCCCAGCGCTGCCGCCGCGGCTGGGCGGGCGGGCGGGGCTCAAAGAGAGGGGGGGCTAGAGCAGGCCCTACTAACTTCGCTCTGCTTTAATTTCCCCAGGATGCTGAAGCCCAATAAACAAGCTCTCGCCTCCGGGCTGGAGCTGCCCAAGTGGACAGCGGTACCAAGCCAGGTGAAATTCCTCTTAGCAGAAAGGAGAGGGGTCTGTGCTAGAACACCCCTTTTCTCACTCATTTGATCTGCTTTCCTGTCAAAAAAAATGCCAGCGTAGGTCTCCGCAAAATAGGGGGGCATGGCAGGGCGCTTGAGTTAAAGCACTTTAGCCCTAATGCTTAGGAGAGCAGGGGAAATAAGTTTGATTAAAAAAAATAAAATCAAACTGCAGGACTTCAGGTTGCTAGAACAGTTGGTGTTCTATGGGCTGTATTATATAAAAGAGGAGACATGCTGATCATAATGGGCTAAATGGCTAATGATCATAACATCATAAATGGCTCATCTTCAGCTTGTGATAATCATTGTGGAAAGTGGAGGCAAGTGGGGAGTGCAGAAGTCATCTTGGACAGGAATTTTAGTTAAGTTATTTCCTGTTCACTAGAGAGGTACAAGATACCACAGCACAGTAGGTCTGTGCAGTAGACATGGTGACTTGCATAAAAACATTGTTATGCAACGTGTTTCCACCTGCAATTGGAGCCATGCAAAACAATACTCTCCGTGGTGTCAGGAATAGCTAGCTATTCCCCTAGGATCAAATAAGATACAGAAAACTAATCTAAAGGCAAGAATAATCTTGCATGTTTCAAATAAAATGCAAATAAATGCAGAACTTAAGGTTGCTGTAGCCACATTAAGTACACAGTCAGGTTGATTTAGGGTTATAATCAAAATTGTGTAATCAGAGGTTTCCTAAACCTAAAAATCAGAACTACTACTATGGAATTCTTGTAAGGACAAATAAAATAGTTGGTTTACACTTCCTTTGCTCTGGATTTGCAGTCCAACTGTGACAGCCTTTTGCTAACTAGAATTGGAAAAGATGAAATTGGGGCATTTATATTTTGTGTTGCAGTTTGGTCAACAAAAATATATAGTATCTAAGTACATGCATTGCTTCCCATTATTGTAATGTCTGAAAGCTTGTCTAGAAGATGAACAGTTAGTGCACAGCAGACTGGAATGTAAATCTCCCTTGCACGAGCATGCCATGCACTAAGTGTCCATGTGGACCCTCTTGCTGTGCATTAGAAGTTCCCTAGTGCACATTGACTTGCTCATGTTTCATAGCAGTGTAGATCAAAGCATACTAGGGTGTTTTTGGTGTGCAGCAGCAGGGTCCGCACAGGCAGTGAGTTAGCACACAGCAAGCTAGTGCAAGGTAGTTTTACAGCCCAGCCTGCCAGGCACTAACTGTTCTTCTGTACAAGCTCTGAGAACCTCAAATATTAATAAATTTATCTTCAATATCCCTGTAAGGTACAGTAGTACTGAACTTGTTTTACAGATAAGAAAACTAAGAGGCAGAGACATTAAGTGATTTGCCCAATGTAATACGGCAAGTCAGTGAGCAGTATAGGAATTGAACCAAATCTCCAGAGTTCTGATGTGAAGTAAATTAAGCTCTGGTCCTCCAAACACTTACACAAGTGTGTAACTTTTCTTATGAGTAGTCCCACTAAAGACAAGATGACTACTTCAATGAGAAAAGTTATGTATGTGTGCACATATTTGTGAGATCAGCCTTAGATTGTTTAAAGGTTTCCACATTAATAGTGTAAGGCAGATTGTCACATTCTGATGTGTGGTCCACTGAAAACTTTATGGCTATCACAATGGACTGGCTGATTAATAGCAGAAAGTTGTGTCCATTTAATAGAGATTATTTTGCAATGTAAGTAATCATTGTAGTTGTCACAGAGATCATTCAGAGGTGGTCCAGGTATTTATGAGGGGAAGTGAGCCATGAGAGGTACTATAGTAAGATGTGGGTCACATAAAAAAGTGTGAGATTTTCTGATCCAATATATTAATGGTATCTGGTAAGTGAATCCCCCCCCCGGGATTAACCTCATACTATTTCTTTGACTGACTTACATTGCACATTAGACTACATTACTTGTTAGGCTGTTTTTTTTTAAAAAAGTGGTGGTTTTCCTTTAAGTTAGACATTTCAGGTTGTGACTTTACAGCACCTTTTTTTTTTAATTTTTCTTCTTTATTTTTCTTCATAGAGTGCTGTCAGACTAAAATAAAGGAAGATTAAAATTGTTATGGTAATCGTGGATTTTAGTTATAATAGTAAACAAGCTTTATTCCAGAGGTTCTCAAACTGGGAGTTGTGAGGTTATTGCATGAGGAATCACAAGCTGTCAGCCTCCACCCCACACCCTGCTTTGCCTCCAGCATTTATAATGGTGTAAAATATATATTAAAAAGTTTAATTTAGAAGGGGGGAGGTCACACTCAGAGGCTTGCTATGTGAAAGGGGTCACCAGTGCAAAAGTTGGAGAACCACTGCTTTATTCCCTTTGTGTTCTTTACCATTACAGTAATGTGCA
The DNA here is from genome assembly GCA_033296515.1 of Macrochelys suwanniensis. Lineage (NCBI taxonomy): Eukaryota > Metazoa > Chordata > Testudines > Chelydridae > Macrochelys > Macrochelys suwanniensis. The sequence goes on from CM065777.1 coordinate 99,731,166, forward strand.
ACTTGGATAAATCAACACAGAAAAAACTTCCATACATTTCCTGACTTTTTAAAAATAAAAACTTCATGTTTTGATCTGAACTTGACCTGCAACACTGTTCCAAGCTTTGAGCAATAATTGGGCTCTCTTCCTACTATCTAGTACCTAATCATTTTCTCCAGCAATGTCAATCTGGTTAATACTCGTCCCCCTTTAAAAATGTGTTCGATTAGGAAAGAAATACCAATGCTAAGCCTGTGGTGTAAAAATGAAGGAGTTTTGTTTCTGTGAATGCCTAATCACTTATACTCTGATGCCCATGTGAAATGCTATTCTTGATGGTATTTTTGTGTGGTTGTTTATAGGCTTCAGATTATGAAGTCCGGCAGTATGAACCAGCTAACTGGGTTGCCACTCCTGTTAAATCAATGGACTATGATTCAGCTGTCAGCACTGGCTTCATGAAGCTCTTTAACTATATTCAGGGCAAGAATGAGAAAGGTAAGATGCTCTGGACTATACTTTTCAATAATTCAGTGTTCCTAAACTTTTGAAAGCGGAGCCCTCTTTCAGGAAAAGAAAGCCAGTCCCGTCACTCAGGAACCCTACTACACGAGGGCAAAGGCTACACATCTCAATCCATACATCTTCCACATCTCCACTAGTCTTTTGTGCTCCTTCCACACCTGACTTTGGGAATGCTGGTCATTATGGTGTAGATCTTCCTTCTGCTTTGAGCAGTGAAATAGTTAATGTGGACAATTAAAGTAGCATCCGTGTTAGCAGCCATTGTTTCAGGCTCTGTGCAGACTCAGGGAAATGTCTCTATTAGTTAACTAAGAAGCACTCTTTAGTTTTGAAAGTTAACCATGAGGGGTTTTTTGTTTTTTAAAGACTCTGGAGGACAGTTGGTCTTTCTGCACACCCGTCTTCCAAACAGTCCCTCACTCCACCCAGGTGGATGCACACTGTACACTTTAGGAAACACTTCCTTAACACAAAGTGTCTTCCTTAGTACCCAAATTGCAATATGCAGCAGTATTTAAATGGGCTTTACTAAATCTGTCTTTGTCGTGGACATAGAAAAAGTTAATTTAAATATGGCATCTGGAATAGATCAAATACAAAATATCTTTAATACTACCAGGGGCTCCTATCTCCCATAAGCTTGGCTTCTGACTGATTGCTATTGATGGCTGAATATCTTTGTATTTTAAGCTACTGAAAAAGTAAACAATAAGTGACAAAGCATTTTAAACATGTTATGCCCCATCGTAGGGTTTACTTACTACTGGGCACCTCCTTGTGGTAGTGTCTGGGGATGAGCTCTGCCCGGTCTGATACCCCCTTTTGCTTGCTCGCCCTATGGTGTCTCTCTGGAAACAAGTAGCTCCTTCTTGGAGACTTGGCCCTCTAGCCAGGTTACTAGAGTCTTCTCCTTCCAAGGTAACAAAGATGCACTGGACAAACAGTCTATCTTCTAACCACTGCCCAGTAAGTGCCATTTTCCCAGTGGCTAGCAGGAGAACCCAGGCCTATTCACTGCTCCAGGTTCCAGCTCAGGAACCCTCTGCCTAGCAGCCATGGTCTACTCAAGCTCTGACCTTGTTGCTATTTCCCTGGGCTCTTTCCTAGTTTACTTCCCCAGCTTCTGCTCCTGGGGAGCTCTCTCTGCGGCTACTTCAGTCCCAACCCCCCGCAGTCTTGTCAGATTCTGTAGTCCAAGGCAGGATCCTAGGTTTTACTGTCTCCCTAAACTGCCTCTTTGTCTCTTGCCAACACCCTTTTTTAGATAGTGACTGCAGAGCTCCTCCTTATAGCTACCTCTTACCATCAATTTCCCCTCTTTATAAGCCTAGCCCAGCTCCTCCCCCAGCTGGGCTTCATCAGCTATTAGTAATCATCAGTCCCTGGCTTCCTTCCAGGTGCAGCCTAATAAAGTTAATTGGCCTGTTTTACCTCTTCAGGCCTTGTGTGGGGTAGACACCCACTCACATGCACTAACAATTGTAATTTTTTCCCAAAGAAATACTTGTTGTGTTATTGGATAATTCTGGGTAAAAGTGTAACTCCCAATTACTTTGCCTCTATTCTGTCTTGATTATATCATTTGTCCTTTTTTGTTTAGCAAGCCGATTAAATATTTTTAATTTACAAAGGGGGTTGCACTCAGGGGCTTGCTATGTAAAAGGGTTCACCAATACAAAAGTTAGAGAACCACTGTTGTAAGGCATAAAAGACAATATAGGTGTGTGTCCTTTTATAAATTAGGATAGCTGAGAGGAAATAAGCTTGTGGCTTTAAAAACAAACAAAAAACCCACTCACACACTGAATACTCCTAACAACAGCAGGGAAGAGAAGCATTCAGCACATGAATGCTTCTAAATGTACCCTGCCCCCCTTCAAAAGCCTTTCAAATCCACTTATCATACCCTTCACAATACCATGATGTTCCACTAGAAGAGGGGGCAAGGTGGAGGAAGGTAAGTGGTTTTCTTTAAGATATAAGGGGATGATCACAGGGTGTACTCACTGCTAGTGACATCTTCTCCTGGTCACTACCTCTTGCTAGGTGCTGCCCTTGTCTCTGCCTAGTTTCTTTCACCCTGTGGCCCCATCACTTCTGAAGCTACAGCTTTCTGTTCACATCTTGGTCCTCCAGCCAGGTCACTAAGGTCCTCCCCTTCTGGGGAATTCAAAGTCCTTCCAGACCAGTTGTCATCTCCAAGTGGTGACTTCACAGTGGCTGGTAGGGGAATCCTGCCCTACCCTCTACATTGGGTTCAAGCCCAGGCACCCTATAACAAAAGTCACAGTCTGTACAGTCCTATCCCTGACTGCTGTTTCCCTGGACTTCTTCCTACTTATCAGGCTCCCCCTAGGTTTACCAGCCCAAGCACCCTCCTCCCAGGGAGTGATTGTAGACTACCTCCATACAAACCCCTTACTGCTTACAGCTCTTGGGTTTTATACAGGCCCCTCCTGTTCCTGCCCAGCTGAGCCCATTTCCAGTTAGTGTCCTGCTCCATCTCCTTCAGGTGCAGCCTGGGCAGTTAATTGGCCTTCCTAGCCACTTCAACCCCTCCAGACCTTGGAGTGGGGGGGCCACCCCATCACAGTGATATTTTTCAAAACTCTTATACTCCCTTGGGAGAGAAACTCCCCACAACCAGGCCTTTATAACTGAACACAAAAGAACTAAACTCCTCTCCAGTAGGCTGGTTTCAGCAGATGCTGAAGTGTCCCAGCCCACTGCATATTGGTACATCAAAGCTGTGAGAGCTGGCTCATGTGACTGTAGAACTTGGAAATTAGTTTGAAACCACTGATGTGCTGAATGATCCTCTTCCCCACTGTTATTTTGGGGCATTCATCAGTGATTGACATGTAGTTTATTTTTGATACACAGTTACAAATTATTTTGCTCTGCAGCACAGAACCTCTAGAAAGGTCAGAGTCAGCTGATGGTGCTCACTTTTAGGGCACCTAAAAGTGAGCACCATCAGCTGTCTCTGGAGTATAAGAGTTTTGAAAAATATCACTGTGATGGGGTGCCCCCCCCCCAAAGTCTGGAGGGGTTGAAGTGGCTAGGAAGGCCAATTAACTGCCCAGGCTGCACCTGAAGGAGATGGAGCAGGACACTAATTGGAAATGGGCTCAGCTGGGCAGGAACAGGAGGGGCCTGTATAAAACTGCAGCTGCAGTTGATTTTTATAAAACAGCCAGAGTTCAGAGGGCATTTCCTACCAAATTAGGAGTTAATTTTAAGTTCATAAACGTTGAACCTAAAGCTACTTGACTGGGGTCCTCTAAAAAAGAAAAAAGTTAGGTTTCATTGTGTTTTTGTACTGCATAAGTTTTTTCAATTTTGAGGGTTTTTTTTAAAAAAGCTGTCTGCACAATAACCTCTCTATAGCAAGTATTAAATACCCATAGTCTTGGACTATGTATACACCGCAGCTGGGAGCGAGCCTCCCAGCCTGGATAGAGAGGCTGATGCTAGTATGCTAAAAATAGCTGTGTGGACATTGTGGCTCCTGTGGTCACGTGGGCTAGCCACCTGAGCTCAAGGCTGGGGGGCCCAAGCCTGCACCAGAGCCACAACGTCAACAGTTATTTTTAGTATGGTAGCTCAAGTATCTGGCTGGGCTGGAGGTTTGCTTCCAGCTGCAGTGTAGACATACAGCAGCATGTAGAGTATAGACGTTGCACAAACCCAGTGCGGTTTAAAGAGCACTGTAGATGGTGAGGTACTGCTTAGGCGAGTAGACACAGTAACTCCTCACTTAACCTTGTAGTTATGTTCCTGAAAAATGCGACTTTAAGTGAAACGATGTTAAGCGAATCCAATTTCCCCATAAGAATGAATGTAAATTGCGGGGTTGGGTTCCAGGGAAATTTTCTCTTGCCATGCAGTACTGTACTATAGTGGGGAGGTTCCCCCGCCTTACCTCACACAGGCACAGCCCCTGGCACTGTAGACAATGGGGCAGGCAAGGAGGCTGAAGGTGCCATAGGCTAGGAGAAGCATGTTGCGCAGCAGCAGCTTCCCCTACTCTGCAAGCACGCGCGGGGGGGGCTCAACCCTCAGCCCGCCCACTCCACCCCTTCCCCCCAAGCCCCCACCCTTGACCCGCCTCTTCTCCCCCCCACCTCCTCCCCCCTCCCTCCCCTGCCTTCTGAACGCCGCAAGCCAGCTGATTGCCGTGGGCAGGAGGCAGGGGAGCGGGGGAACCTGCACGCCACGTCTTCGCCCCTCCCCCCTGCCCACGGCAATCAGCTGGCTTGCAGTGTTCAGAAGGCAGGATCAGAAGGTGCCAGTGGGCAGGAGATGCTGGGGGGGAGGGGGGGTGTAGGGGAGCTGCCAGCTGTGGATAAAGCGGGCATCCAAACAACGTCATAGCGGAGCATTGCACAACTTTAAATGGAGCATGTTCTGTAACTGAGCAGGGACGTAAGAGCAAAACAACGTCAAGCGAGAGGACGTTAAGTGAGGAGTTACTGTACACAGCAAAAGCCTTAGGCTGTGTACACGACATGGTTCTCTGCACACCCACGCCATGCCTCCCTGGTATACACAGCTGTTTTTAGCAGTGTAGGGGCCTGCTGTCTCCCCACTGCCAGAGCCTTTCCCTGCCCCTACCCCAGAGAAAGGCTCCAGCACTGGGGAAATGCTCTGGTAGGGAAAGGATCCGGCAGAGGGAGGCGGTAGAGAAAGGTGCAGGAGCCTTTCACTGCTTCCTGCCCTCTGCCAAAGCCTTTGACAGCGTGGATGCAGTCTGCCTATCACTGCGGCAGGTAGCTATAGATACCCTACATACATACCCTTCATCAGCTGCAAGTATAGACAAGGCTTAAGAGGTTTGGTCTGTGGTAGTGGAATGTTAATAATTGAAACAAATGGATCTGCTGCATATGAGCAGAAATTTGCCATTATGAATTTTCTTTAAAAATTATTACAGGCAGACAAGATAATCCTAATACAATACAACAATAGAAAAAACACGTATGAATTAAATTGACCTTTTATTAAATATAAATCAAAGGCAACTTTTGATAAAGCCACCAAGGTGCTCTCTCTTTCTTGACACTCTACATTATCTGACCTGAGATTTGTGACAGAGCAGTGAGCTGTTGCTTATTTGCCTCTGATAGGGATGAAGATAGAGATGACAGCTCCAGTAACATGTCATGTGGAACCTGGTGCAGGCCCATTCTGCGAGTCCACTATTATAGTCTCTTTCTATATACCATCTGTTCATCAAGCTGATCCACCTAAGCCATCAGAGTCCGATATTTTCTTTGAAAACAGACCAGCAATGACTGTGTTTGTCAGGTATGTATTAATGAACTACTGCAATTCTGCAAAGTACAGGTAATAAATCTGTGTGAATAAGACAGCTTATATATGATCAAAAATGTTTTTAGCCTTCAAAAGTAGTAGTCCTGACACTTTCTAAAAATATAGCAACTTAATGTGATATTCTTCAGCTAAACTGTGGCTGCCACCTTGTGGCAGTCAGTTGATGAATAACATGGTGCGTGCACATGCTTTATTGAATGAATAATCCACTTTATACTAGCCATGGAGTCCCCAAACTTTTCATGGTCACGCCCCCCAATACCCTTATCCACCCCCCCCACCCCAGAACTGGGCTAGGAGTGGGGCACGGACAGGAGTAAGGGGTCCGAGGCAGCTGCCACAGCTGGGGGCAGGTCTGAGGCGGGGAGCAGAGCCAGGAATGGAGCAGCAGCCAACTCCCTACCAGAGTCACGGCTAGGGGCAAGGCTGGGGCCAGGAGCAGACTGCAGCTGGGAGTGAGGCTGGGGCCCGGAGCAGAGCTGAGGATGGGCCAGGAGTGGAGCCCTGGCTGGGCCACAGTGGGGTCTGTGGTCGGATGCGCAGGGCCGGCTCCAGGCATCAGCACAGCAAGGGCGTGCTTGGGGTGGCAAGCCACATGGGGGCGGGCGGCCAGCTGCGAGGGTGGCAGTCAGGCAGTCTTCGGTGGTGTTTCTGCTGGAGGTCCGCCGGTCCCGCGGATTCGGCGGCAATTCAGCGGTGGGAACGCTGACAGCGCGGGAGCAGCGGAGCGCCCACAGGAACGCTGCCGAATCTGCGGGACTGGCGGACCTCTCACAGAAATGCCGTCGAAGGCTGCCTGACTGCCGTGCTTGGGGCAGCACAAAACAAAGAGCCACCCCGGTGGAGCAGCCGCAAGCTGGGGCTGCAAATGGGGTCAGGGCCGAAGCAGAGCTGGGAGCAGAGCGGGGCTGGGTAGTATTCCCTCCTCACGCCCTTCCCCCATGGGGACTAGGGTGACCAGATGTCCCGATTTTATAGGGACAGTCCCGATTTTTGGGTCTTTTTCTTATAGGCTCCTATTACCCCCCACCCCCTGTCCTGATTTTTCACATTCGTTGTCTGGTCACCCTAATGGGGACTGGCCCGCCTCCTCCCCCTCCCCCGCACTCTGCCTCCCTCCCTCACGAACATTCCTCCATGACATGCCCCACAGTTTGGGGACCACTGTACTAGCCTGTACAAATCTCTGTATCCTCATACCTTTTTCACATGAACCCAGTAAGTATAATTAGTATACAGAAGTCACATGTCCTGAAAATATTTTGTTGAACATCCCTGGATGGAGATCTTGCATTCTTTTAAAATATATACATATTTTACTGTATATTAATTAAAACATAATGAAGGACATGGGATTGGAAAAAACACTGTACGTTTCCCAGTTTAAAACAGTTAAGAATATATGTTCAAGTATACAGCAAAATGTTAATTGATGAATTTCCCCACTGCCAAATCTAAACCAAAACAAGTTGTTCTAAGACAAAGTTAACTTTCAAGCATAAAATAACTAACTTCATTTTCCATGTAAGCTTCAGGTAGTAAAATTTAAATGAGTGCTGGGGAAAGTGTCCCATCTATCCATCTCTGTTCTTGAACATTAATCCTGGATGTTCAAAACCACGTTTCTTGGAATTTTGCTTTTCACAGTGGAAGCAACAAAGAGTCCTGTGGCACCATATAGACTAAGACGTATTGGAGCATAAGGTTGCGTGGGTGAATACCCACTTCGTCTGATGCATGCCACAAGATGCATGCATCCAACTAAGTGGGTATTCACCCACGAAAGCTTATGCTCCAATACGTCTGTTAGTCTATAATGCGCCACAGGACTGTTTGTCGCTTCTACAGATCCAGACTAACATGGCTACCCCTCTGATGCTTTTTACAGTGGCACTCTCAGGACATCAAGATAACACTCTTTACAAGTGCAGAACAAGGCATTTGGTCATACATTTTACTAGTTTTGCACCAAGAGGAACAGCTCTCAGACAGGCCTGAAGATACCCCATTTTCCCATTGGTTAAGTCTGTTACTGTGAAATTATCTTAGCAGAAGCTTTATCATTTGAAACAAACAAAACTGGACAAAGTACTAGAAAACAGGCTGTAGGGAAGAGTCCCTGAAAGAGTTGGACTATATGGTTTCAAAAGATCACTGCTGACCCATGCTGGATTTAGACAAGCTGCATAGAGAACAATCTTAGATTTATCAGTGATAATCTTTCTTCATGTTCCCTTGCTGTTTATTATTATTGACAGGTCCTTTGGAGGATATTCCAGTGCCACAAAGAACCAAGAAGAACTACTGACACTAGCAGAAAGTTTGAAGCGGGATGGGAAAGTGTTTGATGAAAAGGTCTATTATACTGCTGGCTATGACAGCCCTTTTAAATTGCTTAATAGACACAATGAGGTGTGGCTTATCAAGAGAAATGGAAACCCCAGCAGTCAAGAATAGGAAACAAAATGCTTTCTTTAGAGATAGAAGTTCAGTTTATTCAGACACTTTTTTTGCCTGGGAATTGTAAGTAATTTTTTTTTTTAACATCTAGACAGATTATAATCTATCAGATTTCAAATGTGCCTCTTCTAGAATGACACTACAATTTCCCTTATTCTGTCAATGGTATGAGACTGGTCACACTTTCAGTTAGAGTAGAAAGCCATGACATTTTTCCTGTTTTCCTGTTCCTTCCACTTCACACCATGTTCCCTATTTCCATCCCCTTAAAATCTATCACTGCAATTTAGCACACACCTAGAGAGGTTGCTGCAGCATAACACAAGGAATTCTTCCTATGTATTCTGTGCCCACTCTCTTTACTGCAGACACTATCCCTCACCACAGAACTGGGATCCACAATAAGATTTTATTTTTTTTAAAAAGTCTGTATCTGCAATCGGTGTATAGAAAACGAGAACTTAGTGTCTGTGTCTGCAACCAACAGAAAAACAATAATTGAGCAGTTTGAACAGCCTCAGTCATCTCAGTGGGTTATTACCTCAAATATGACAGTTTAAATATCAATATTAACTACTTCAGTGCTAACAGAACTTTAGCATTGTCATAGAATCATAGAACTGGAAGGGACCTCGAGAGATCATCTAGTCCAGTCCCCTGCACTCCTGGCCCTGCACTAAGTATTATCTAGGCCATCCCTGACAGGTGTTTGTCTAACCTGCTCTTAAAACTCTCCAATGATGGAGATTCCACCACCTCCCTAGGCAATTTATTCCAGTGCTTAACCACCCTGATAGAGATTTTTTCCTAATGTCCAACCTAAACCTCCCTTGCTGCAATTTAAGCCCATTGCTTCTTGTCCTATCCTCAGAGGTTAAGAACTATTTTTCTCCCTCCTCCTTGTAACAACCTTTTATATACTTGAAAACTTATGATAGGTTACAATGTACTAGCCGTGTTAGTCTGTGTCAGCAAAAAGAAAATAAGAAAGAAAGAAATACTTGTGGCACCTTAGAGACTAACAAATTTATTTCAGCATAAGCTTTCGTGGGTTAGAACCCATTTCATCGGATGCATGGAATGGAACATACAGTGGACAGATATTTATACAGTCAGAGAAACATGATAAGGCGAAAGTGTCTATACCAACCTTAAGAGGCTAATTAATTGAGAGGAACCTCCCCTGCTGTTATGGTTCCTCTCAATTAATTAGCCTCTTAAGGTTGGTATAGACACTTTCGCCTTATCATGTTTCTCTGACTGTATAAATATCTGTCCACTGTATGTTCCATTCCATGCATCCGATGAAGTGGGTTCTAACCCACGAAAGCTTATGCTGAAATAAATTTGTTAGTCTCTAAGGTGCCACAAGTATTTCTTTCTTATTTTCTTTTTGAAAACTTATGTCCACTGTCTTCTCTTTTCCAGACTAAACAAACGCAGTTTTTTCAATCTCCCCTTATAGGTCATGCTTTCTAGACTGCTAATCATTTTGTTGCTCTTCTCTGGACTTTCTCCAATTTGTCCACATCTTTCCTGAAACGTGGCACTCAGAACTGGACACAGTACTCCAGTTGAGGCCTAATCAGTGCAGAGCAGATTGGAATTTACTGGTGAAGGGCCTGATCTCCCACTGAAATTAGTGGAATTTTACCATTGACTTCAGTGGGGATTGGCCCCAAAAGGTTGTTTGAAAAAAGTCATTGGAATATTTATCAACAAAGTGCCTAAGTAATTTGAGAGAATGAAATGTACTTATTGCATAATGGAGTGCTAAAAAATTGTTTACTCTCCTTCAGAGCAATAAATTATCTGACACTTCGACCTTTACCATCAACTTTGTTCAGCATATATTAATTCAGATGCTTAGATAAAGGGTATGTCTGCACTGCAATTAGTTGCATGTGGCTTGCCCATAACAACTGTACTCAGGCTCGTGGGGCTTGAGCTTTCCGAGCTGACTTGGAGTAAAGAGCTGTTTAATTGTGATGTAGGTGTTTGGGTTTAGGCTGCAGTCCGAGTTCTGGGACCCTCCCACCTCACAGGGTTGTAGGGCGCAGGCTGCAGTCCAAGCCCAAACATCTGCACTGCAATTAATCAGCCCCTTGCCATGAGTCAGCTGGCTCAGTTCCCAGAGTGTATAGTTACCAGAGTGGCCACTATTATGTTCCACATCCGGTATCCTTTTTTAAGGTCCAATGTGATCTAGTGTTAATAGTGCTCTTAAAATGATGGAACCAAGAGACTTATCCTGTTTCTCTCAGAAGAATTTGCTGTATTGACTATGAAATAATACTAATCATTTTGGATCAAAGTTAAGGTTGGATGATGATGAAATAAACGCTTAATAAACAAATGTGTTTTATAAAGTACAACGTGGGCAGATTAAGACTTAAAATGCTCCAACTATTCAAGTCTTTTGTAAGTGCTTCAGTTATGTAAAAGGACGTAATAGTTAAGTACATTGCTACACAGCAATCTTAATTGGGTTTTAGTTAAAAGTTTGTGTTGAGGAATGTTCCAGGTTTAATAATCTTATGTAATTAGATTGTTTTAAATAGATGGGAGGGAGGCAACTAACTTGTTAAAGAAGTGAGCGGGGTCATGCAAAAGATGGCTCTGCAGAAGCTTGCCTTATCCAAAGCAGACCAGAGAAGACATGCATGTTGACTACACAGTTATGTTACGCATGGACATAATAGCCTAGCTTCACTCAAAACAGTGTTGAGGAGTACAGTTGCCACCGCCAGGATATCCCTCATCTTGGTTCTCTGTGAGGTGCCATTGATGTCTGTTCAATCTATTTTTTCAGGTGGAAAAACCGGTGGAGCATGGAGGGATTAACTTTTGCCCACTACTGTTGTCCTGATTACATCATAGATGGCTACTCCATATATTGTAGAGGTTTGGGAAGTGGTCCTCTATCTATAAATCCATGTGGGCTGGTGGTTAAAGGAATTTGGAAAACTTACAAGAGTGAAACCTTATCTAAACAGGAAAAGTTGCACAGGTTTAATAAATTGATTTTAAATCAGTCAAGCTAAACTGATTTAAGGGCCGTCAAACTGGTTTACGTGAATCTACATTAGAGAGTTTGCACTGGTTTAATTATAATTAATTTAGTCAAACTGGAATAGACAAGGCCTACTGTTGGGACTTGGCAGGAAATCTTGCTTCTTTCAAGGAAGAGAATTAATTAGTGGTATCTATTCATTAAGTTAGCATGACTGGCAGCTTGAAGGGACTTCCAACCACTAATTATAAAAAATGGACAGGATGTGTCTGCCTTACAAGAGACAGACATATAAGCAGTTAGGGAAGAGAAGCTAAGTGACTTTATGACTTTCCTATTCATTTTATCATTAGAAAAATGTAAACCACCATAATATTTGCCTACACTTCTCCTTCAGAGATGAGTCTAAATTGTTTGCCTCGCAAGCAAAAAAAAGGTTGCTGCTAGTTAGTTTTGTCTTCACTTTACAGCTACATGCTGGTTGCCATGGAATGCATTTTCCTAATAGTGTCAAACTCTTTCCTTCCTCTCCTCCTCTGTAGCAGTTTCCAAGTCTGAGGTCTCCCTTCTACCTGCTCCTAACCCCTCAATTTGTCCTTTTGATATGTTCCTACATCCAAAACTTCTTTTGATTCTGTCTCCGTTATTTCTAATAGCTCTCTCCCCACCCTCCCCTTCCTTTGTGCTTGAAGCATGCTTTTGTTCCCCTCCCCTCCCCATCTATCTTGCCTCCATATACTGAGTGCAGTATCTAGTCAGGCTGCATTTACATCCCTCTTCAACTTTGTCCTTGATCTCCTCTCCTCCCATCTAGCTTCTGCTCTTTCCTCTTCACTGCAACTGCCCTGCCCAAGGACACGAATGACCTTCTCCTAGGTAAATTCATGGGTTCTGTCTCCATCATTCTTTCTGAACTATCCGATGCCTTTCACACTGTTTACCTTTTTTCCCTACTTTGTCCCTTTTTGGTTTTCACAACTCTGTGCCTTCCCACTCTCCTTTCTGTTTGTCTCCCTTAAAATTCTATCACTGGCCACCTCTTTCCCCCCCCCCCCAACACTTACTGTCCCCATGACCTCATTTGCTCTGAGTTTCAAGCCCCACTTTGATATACAAGCCTCCGATCTTCTCTACCTGATTTTTCCCCTCCACACATCATTAAATCTCAAGTTGCCTATATAGCAGTTCTTCATTTCTGTCCCATCACAAATGCACTCTTTCCAAAAGTGAACTTCCATCCTCGCTCCTCTCCAACACCTCCTTTCCATAATTGACAACTCCGCTATCCTACCTGAGTCTCAGGTTCATAACCATGTCACCTTTGACTCTCTCTCCTCCCTGACTACATCCTGTCATTTCTTCTCCTTTAATATCACCAGAATCTGCCCTTTCTGCTCTTCTAAAACTGATTCACATGCCTTCACCAACTTTGGCCTTAACTACCTTTCTCCCTCGGGCCTCCTTGCTCTTCCCCCTGCAGTCCATAAAAACCCTGCTGCTAAAAGAATTTTCCTTTGCCACTGCTCTGACTGCATCATTCCCCAGCCTTCCTATAATCCATGCATTGGCTTCCTGTCTCTTACTGTATTAAATTCAAGCTTCTAGTCGTCGTCTTCAGGGTCATGCACAAATTTACATCTTGCGCTCATTTCCCCCCCTTTTATTCTCTATTTTCCCTCAATACTCTGTACTTCTTCACCTCTCCTGCCACTTTAGGCTCTGTGCCTTGTCTCACGCGCTCTCTATGCTTGGAACAGTCTATACTCTTGTCTGTCAAACACAGTCTCCCCTCCTTCAAATCCATGTATTCCAGAAATCCTTCCCTAACTTCTCATAACCAATAACCTCCACCTCCTTCTGAATCTGAGCTATTGTCCCTTGATTAGTCTTCATATTGCCTAGGATCCATACTCTACGTTTGAAAAGGACCGTGTCAGTTTGTATACGTTATAAATAAAGCTACAGTTACATCACAGAGGTCATGAAATCTGTAGCTTCCATTGACCTCCCTGACATTTTCTGCCCTGGGGTTGGAGTTCCCAGCCAGGCTCGCCCTCACAGCTCCCAACCCCAACCTGGTGTGGGGAACCCTGCAACTGCCCAGTTGCAGCAGGCGGTGGGCAGACCCCACAGCTTCCCAGCCACGGCCCGGTGTCGGACCCTCTGCAGCTGCCCAGCCGCGGTGGCCAGCGGGGACTCCCCACAGCTGTACAGCTGCAGCTAGCAGCTGGGAGACCCTGCAGCAGCCCAGCCCCAAGGGTAGGGGGACCCCCGAGCTCCCACACACTGCATCTGTGGGGGACCCGGGAGCCCCAGCAGCAGTGGGTGCTAAACCCATCCTTTTGTCAGGGATATTTTTAGTGAAAGTCATGGACAGGTCATGGGCTGCCGTGAATTTTTGTTTATTTCTTGTGATCTGTCCCCGACTTTTACTAAAAATATCCATGACAAAAACTTAGCCTTAGTTATAAATAACCGTTGTGGACTCAGGTTGCATTTTGCTCTTGGGCTCACTGTGCTCATGTGTTGTAGAGTATATATACTCAAGAGCCAATACAGAGATACTGTTCTCAGAGCTAAGGAAGTATAAAATTAGTTAATAAAGAGCAAACTTGAGAGAATACTCAATGGAATTGTAAGACAAGTGAGTAAAGAAGAGGAAAACTGATCATCTCATAGCTAAATAGATTCAGTAATCATTTCTGACTTACATCAACAGTCAAACTACTACTTGGAGGATATGCAAACAAGCCTTCCAACAGTAACTCTAAATGAAGGGTTTGGATGAATAATCTTTGTTTAGTTGCATAGGGCCGAGGGTTGCATTTTCTCCCCTCAAACTCCCTGGATATGTTTAGTGGAGATTTTCTAAGGCCTAGTCTACATTTCAAAAGCGGCAGCAATAGAGCTATATCACCAAAACCCTCCTACTGTAGACAGAGCTTATACAGGCAAAAATGTACTTTTGCTGGTGTAGCTTCTACCAGTTTGGTTAGTGAAATAAAATGCCAGCACAGATATGTAAAAGAACCCACATCCCTAATCAACATTACTATGTGGACAAAATTAGACCTGGCCTAAGAATATGCTGCTGAGAAGTAGTTGTTTACATATCAGAAAATTCAGTACAGATCACTGACTGAGGAGGTACAATGACTGAAGACAGAGGACATCACCAGATTCCAGAGGCACTACTTGGAATAAAGATGTCTATAATCTGATTAGAACACATTTTACTATATAAGCCTTACATTGAATGAAATGTGTTTCTATAGCAACCACCTGATTAATTGATTTCTGCCTTTTCTAGTTCCAAATTAGATACCTCCGAACAGTGGAATTGGGTATTGTATCTGTTTTGATAAATCATACAGTCATATGTTATTTTTGTTTGTCACAATGCTTTGCAAATATTTACTTTGTTGCATAGGTAACAGATTGAAGGAAATCAAGTGTTTAAAACAGAAAATGCTAATATTTGCAACACAAAGGAATAAAAAGAGAATAGGAAAATCTGAAGGATAAACTTAACATTGAAATGGTTCTTTCTACTTAAGTCTTAGCCACAGAAAGAAAAGGAGATCACTGCATTCACATAAATAAGTTTCAGTTTCACAACCAAAACAAGCCTCTGCCTTTCCAAGCCATCCAATCTAATAATGTATGAGAGCTATGTATTACTATTTGGGACATAAGAACTGCCATATCAGATTGGACTCATGGTCCATCTAGTCCAGTACCCTGTCTCTGATAGTGGCCAGCACCAGAGGCTTAGAAGAAGGGGCAAGTAACCCAGTGATGAGCAATTAGTGAATAACCTCCCATGGGGAAGTGTTTTCCCCACCAATGTCACTTGATGGTTGACTAAACCATTCTTTAAAAAAATTCCTAATAAATTTAATTGGCTTGTCTCATTAGCCAAATGTTTTGTTTTAATTCTGCTAAGCTCTTGGCCTCAGATAGCCTTTAGAACACATTGCCACAAGGTAATAATGTGTGGAATTAATGTATTTCCTTTTAACAGTTTTAAATGCATTGCCTTTCATTTTCATCAAAGACGTCCCTTGTGTATAAGGCATCCAGTTTACCTTCTCTATATCATTCTTTATTTTGTGTACCTAGTAGCTCTCATTCATCATCTTTCTAAATTGAATAGTCCTAGTCCTTTCAAATTTTCTTCATATGGCAGACTCTCTCCATGCCTCTAACATTTTTATTGTCCATTTGAGATAGAATATTAATTTTATCATCACCTGTTTCTACACACACTACTGATCTGCTATTCCATCCTCTTCCTGTTGCTTACAGCCCTGGATTGTCACATTGTTTTATTCTACTCTTACAATACTGAGTATTTCTTATATAAATGCAAAATTCAACTCAACCTTAACTATGGAGCTGTGACTAAACACAGGGCTGGAAACCAGAAGCTCTTAAGTTCTTATTTATATACCAGATCTGCCACTGAGTTGCTGGGTGGCTTAGGCACCTGTCTTAGAGCCTGATCCTGCAACTACAGACGTGAATAGACCACACTGAACTCAGTTCCTACATGTACTCACACACTTGAAGCATCAGGCCCGTTAGTCTCCCATCTGCAAAATGAGAATAATTACCTCCCTCTCAAGATGGCGTTATGAGATTAGTTAACATTTGTGCAGCGTTTTGAAAATGTAAGTGCTAATTGATACATGAAAATATGGCGCTCTACATTTAATATTTGATTGACGTAGGAAGAAAAATGATAACCATGTGTGATTCCCCTTTATTTTATTACAACTTTCATTCAACGTGTAGTACTTGTGCATTTTTTTTTTTGCAATGAGTCTTTATAGCTGTAAATAGCTCAGATCAGTATTAACAATTATTTTAAATGTTGGTTACCTGAATTAGTTTTCACTTGGTTCCAATAATCAAATGCATATATCTGGTATTTTCACCTGCTCAACATAGCTGAAGCATAGAA
This sequence comes from Macrochelys suwanniensis, assembly GCA_033296515.1. NCBI lineage: Eukaryota > Metazoa > Chordata > Testudines > Chelydridae > Macrochelys > Macrochelys suwanniensis. The sequence continues at coordinate 99,747,449 of CM065777.1, forward strand.
AGTTTGCTATACACAGTTCCATTGTTCCAGGGATTTAGACATGCAGCACTGCAGAGCCCATGTTATGGGCAAACTGGCTCCTGATTTAACCCCTCATCTGCTGCTTCAAGAACTTTAGTTCTCTGGGACCGGTAGCAAAGAAGAGAGAATGAACAGTAACATCTGAGAAAATTATACAGTAAACAGAATGGGTTGGAGATGAGTTAGGATTTCTTCAGGCCTATTCATTGCAATTGGGTTTGTCCCAAAAGATATGTAAAAATGGGATGAAGAGAGAGACTTTAGTGGCATCTAACAATTTTTGGTAAGTTTCGCTATATGAACTGGATGTTAGTAGTTAGATGCATGGTTTTCTATATAAGAGCACAAAATGTTGGCTGCAACTTTTGACAGATGTTATCAATTCAAAAGACAAGATAGCAGTTGGCAGCCTTGTTTTATTTAAGCAGAGTCACAGCATTGTCATCACCCCCCTCTTTTGAAGGGAAGAGTTAAGTGAAGGCCCCGGAAATTTACATTGCTAACAAATAAGGGATTGAAGAAAGGGATTACAAGCATATTTCACTAAAATAAATAATCTACGAAGAGAGTGTTTCTTCTTAAAGCAGTCTAAAAATGTATAAATTCTAAAATGGGAAGATCAAAAGGTATTTAACCACTTCCATTATTTACAATCAATATAAAAATGCACAAACCATCAAATGATGCAAAAATCCTTTTCAAAATTAAAAGCTTCCTTCCTACTATAAACCAAAAACTCCAGACAATGTTTCAGTTTTAATCAACTGTTTTCTTTACAAATGAAAACCATTAAACACTTTTATTACCATCAGTAAAATATACAATAAAATAAAACAAACCGTGCTAATTTTTTTTTTTCTAAAAATAGAAATACTGCAGGCAAATCAAAAAGGAAAATAACTAACTTACTCTTTGGTAACCAAAAGTTAGCAAGTATTTGACATTTCAAGTGATGAAAGTTATAATAAGTCTTCCCATTTTGATAAATGGAAGAAAAACTTCTGGCAAAATGTAACCCCCATGTTTAATTTAAATGGAAAGGCTCCACCACTGCTCTGTGGTGCAAATTCTCAAATTCATGCTTTGTGATTAATTTCATTTCAGACACCTGAAAGCTTTCCAAATCTGGCAGTGTATTGCTTATTCCTCTCCCATTTTCCTATGATTTGCTCACATTCTCTTTATAAATATGCATCCTGTTATGTCAGTTCTCCTAAGGGATCACTCAATTTCCAGTCAAGTAAGCAATTCACTTGGAAATGAGTATGTGTGTGACTGTCACTATGGCTGCACAGCAGCTAGTACTGTATTACAAATGTGCCCACTCTCCTGTGTTAGGTTTAAAAAGTGTATATTTTCCTCTGGAAAAATGTACCACACCAATGCATAATCTATTGATCTTGTTACGTTAATATGACATGCTTAAATTAACAGGTGCAGACACAAAAAAGAAGCTGTGCAGTGCTAGCCCTGCTACTTCCAACAGGCCACGCATCTCATCCACTTCCCAAGCCTCAGAAATAACACGCCTTTAAAGCAACTGCCCCTTTGTACCACAGAAGCTTCCCATTTTCTTTTCAGGCTTACTCTAAATTTTACTCCCACAATCAAAAAGTCTCAGAAAATTCACACCCCAAAGGATCTGAGGAAACTCCCTCAGACAGGACTTTTAAGGCTTATGAAAAGGTTCAACTCTTACTTTCTTTAAAGTCGCAGACCACCTACTCAAAAGCAAGCCCTACCCTACCCAACCCAACCATGCAGAGCAATCAGTGCTCCAGCGTTCAACGCACATATGAAGTTCATGTAATAAACGCTCAGCAAAATAAACTGTTCTGGACTGGGCTTTCTCCTGGGATTTGTTGCTTACTCATTCTATATACCATCTGAAAGACTAATACCAAATGCCTTTGTCCTCATTTAACTTTCTTCATCTGAAGGGCTTAGACACTTCTTTGAAGCATTCGGTTTTACCAGTTGAGTCATTAAGTCTAGGTGGGTTGGAGCCTTGGTCTCATTGGAACCGGCCTCCTCAGCATATGGAAAATCATTCATGTCCATGTCATCGCTGTCAAACACATTGAGCTGGCTCTCCTGCTGCTCTTTTAAAGTCCTACGGATCCTGCTCTCTGCTGGTTCGACTGCTTCCCCATCTCCCTCACGAATAACAGTCATGGGGCTGCTCTGAATACGGTTCCGGACGTTGTACTTGCTGCTGGCAGCAGAGGGTGGTGTTCGCGACCTGCCATACCTAGTGCTGGAAAAGGACATACTCCTTGGCATCAGGCCTTCGCTCTTGGCCCATTCTTCCTGGGCCCTTTTGTTCTTGCTGGGTGAACAGCTCACAGGGCTGTCGGGAAATTCAAGGGAGGAGTCTGACTTTGTTCGGTGGAACCTCGGATCTGTATTCTTCAGCATCTCTGCTGCTGACATGCGGGAACTGGTGTCTGAGCGGCTCCCTTTCTTCAGCAGCAGGGCTTTGAAGTTATCGTTGCTGGTGCTGCTCTTGCGAATGCTTCGCTGAATTGATCCTGCATGCTTGAGGGAAGCTAGATTTGGGGAAGCACCAGTGGGTGTTACTGGGGGTGAAGGAGAATGGTTGCGGGTGCTGTCATCTTCAGAATCTTTGCGACCAAGGACTTTCCTTTTGGATCTGAGATTTTAAATATAAAAATAAAACGTGCATATATTAAAACAGATCTTTGAGGCATAAAGGAGTCAGAGACAAATCCACTATTCTTATTCCTCAGAATAGGAATAGTTAATCTATTGTATTTGACAGTGCTGATGTCCAAGCCAATTTGAACGTATTTTCCAAACAAGATTTTCTGAAGCCAGTACATGACTAAATCTAGATATAGGCTGCATTCGTTTTGTCCACAAATATTGGGATTTGATCACAAAAAATGAGGGCTGTCGATTAATCACAGTTAACTCATGTGATTAACTCAAAAAAAGTAATCACAATTAAAAACATTAATCACGATTACTCACATTGTTAAACAATAGAATACCAATTGAAATTTATTAAATATTTTTGGATGTTTTCCTAAATTTTCAAATATATTGATTTCTATTACAGCGCAGCATACAAAGTGTCCAGTCCTCACTTTATATTATTATTTTTATTACAAATATTTGCACTGTAAAAATGATAAACAAAAGAAATAGTATTTTTCATTTTACCTCATATAAGTACCGTAATGCAATCACTTTATCTTGAAAGTGCAACTTACAATGTAGGGTTTTTTTTGTTACATAACTGCACCCAAAAACAAAACAATATACAACTTTAGAACCTACACGTCCACTCAGTCCTACTTCTTGTTCAGCCAATCACAAAGACAAACAAGTTTGTTTACATTTACAGGAGATAATGCGTCCTGCTTTTTATTTACAATGTCACCTGAAAGTGAGAACAGGCGTTCTCATGGCACTTTTGTAGCCAGCGTTGCAAGGTATTTACGTGCCAGATATGCTAAACATTCATATGCCCCTTCATGCTTTGGCCACTATTCCAAAGGACATGCTTCCATGCTGATGATGCTCGTTAAAAAAATGTGTAAATTAAATTTGTGACTGAACTCCCGGGGGGAGAATTGTATGTCTCCTATTCTGTTTTACCCGCATTCTGCCATATATTTCATGTTATAGTAGTCTTGGATGATGACTCAGCACATGTCCGTTTTAAGAACACTTTCAGAGCAGATTTGACAAAATGCAAAGAGGGTAGCAATGTGAGATTTCTAAAATACCTACAGCACTCAACCCAAGGTTTAAGAATCTGACGTGCCGTCCAAAATCTGAGAGGAATGAGGTGTGGAACATGCTTTCATAAGTCTTAAAAGACCAACACTCAGATGTGGAAACTACAGAATCTGAACCACCAAAAAAGAAAATCAACCTTCTGCTGGTGGCATCTGACTCAGATGATGAAAATGAACATGCGTTGGTCTGCTCCGCTTTGGATTGTTATCAAGCAGAACCCATACTCAGCATGGACGCATGTCCTCTGGAATGGTGGTTGAAGCATGAAGTGACATATGAATCTTTAGTGCATCTAGCACGTAAATATATTGCGACACCAGCTACAACAGTGCCATGCGAACACCTGTTTTCACTTTCAGGTGACATTGTAAACAAGAAGCATTACCTCCTGCAAATTGTAACCACACTTGTTTGTCTTAAGCGATTGGCTGAACAAGAAGTAGGACTGAGTGGACCTGTAGAATCTATAAGTTTTACATTGTTTTATTTTTGAAAGCAGATTTTTTTGTACATAATTCTACATTTGTAAGTTCAACTTTCATGATAAAGCTATTGCACTACAGTACTTGTATTAGGTGAATTGAAAAATACTATTTCTTTTGTTTTTTACACTGCAGATATTTGTAACCAAAAATAAGTATAAAATGAGTGCTGTACACTTTGTATTCTGTGTTGTAATTGAAATCAATATATTTGAAAATGTAGAAAATGTCCAAAAATATTTAAATAAATGTTATTCTATTGTTTAACAGCACGATTAATTGTAATTAATTTTTTTAATCGCTTGACAGACCTACAAAAAATATATCAGTCCAGTCTGTCTGGCATATGTTATTTAGAAACTCATGCTCTTCATTGCTCATGGTTCCTTTAGGAGAGCCTAGGGATATAGTTTTGTGCATTTTACTTTGGAAATGTACATGGTCATGCATGTTAACAACACTAAAGATAAGTTTGAATAAAAAGAACTAGATGTTATGGTTTTAGATAAAATGATTTTAAAAATAAGAATTTAAATGGTTAAAATCAGGCCTTCAAGATAAATGGCAGATATTCACAATGCTGTTGGTGCTCTGTGACTCCCATCTGTTTGATTACAGAGCCAAGAGCAGATCAAGTTTGCTAATTTACAACATGAAATTTATCTTTACAGCCAGAGGAGCTACATGATTTTAAATTTAAAAATGAAAACTATAGAAAACACAGCAAAAATCAAAAGAGCCTAAGTGTGCGGGAACTGGATTTTTATTGTCTCTGTTTTTATGTCATTATGTAGGTTATATGCTTGGCACCTATGGACTAAGTAAGAATACATATAAAAGGTGTATTAATGCTGTATTATAATATATATATATATTATATATAATATTATAATATTATATATATATTATATATTATATATAATATCACCAAAGGATTAAAAATGACTCTCAGCACTTGTTGCAAATGCAAGATTTACACAACAAATTACATATTATTTACTAAAAGACTTGTACAATACAGACCATTCCCCTTATTAAAACCATAACTGGTACAACTTAATGTACACCTAAGGACATTTTGATGCAACGTTTCATCCCCATTTCTGCCAGAGGCGGAACTTTCTCCATGGCAAGCTCAGATGCATTTGCATTATGGCCTACCAACAGAAAACGAGGTACCAAAATACAGTACATCGGCTAAGCTGGAGGCAGCAAGAGGATGTAGCCACGTGATATCGGGAGTAATCTCAGGACCCTTTCTGTTGGTGGAGTTCAGGTGCATCCCACCTATTACACACCTGTAGTCAACTTATTGTGTAACTGGTGTAATTTTCAAATGCTGCTGCTTACATCTTTCTAGCTGAGAGAAAAGGGCAGTGCTGGCACCTATCCACTGTGAGGGAGGACAGGCGATGTTAAGGAGTATAAGGGGAAAAAATATTGCAATAGTGTTGTCCAAAACCAGGAACACTCTAAGTCAATCTCTGTGTCAGGGCCTATGCAGCCAGGGAGAATAATGCTTGAATTTTAGTATACGTATTTATATGTTATACAGGGGTAGCTTTAGTGACCCCCTATATAGAAGTTGCCTAACACTTTCCACTTATAAAGGATTATTGTGATCTTGTCTTTAAGAAGCTCTTACAGCTCTACTGTTTGCAGCGTGCCTTGGCTATTTTGCAGGAAGAATCCCCAGGGTCTAGAGAGATGCCTTCCCCCTCTGCCCCCCCATGAAATTTCATTCAGATTTGGCTGAAATATAAATGGTTTAAAATGGTCATTTCCCTTCTCTTTCTTAGGTTCCTTGGAGAAATTGTGGCAGGCTGCCACAAACACTGAACACTCCGAGTCCAGGCTCTCATGCAGCTGCCAAAGGGACACAATTGCAATTTCCTAGGCTGAAGCATGCTCAGTGAACACTGTGAGGAGTCGGAGGAGCACGCTCAGTGTGGTTGGCCTGGAGCTCTGAGGGTGTGCAGTATCCTCAGTGGAGATGGAACATTTGCTGCACAAACCAAGATTTTCAGAGGTTTATTATTCAGCCAAATTTCACAGGAAGCGCAAAAGGCACATCTCTAACCTAGGCTGAATTCCTTGCCAAATTTCAAATCCCTGCTCCAAAGCATAGATACATGGGACCTTCTCAATGAAAGGGAGGGGGGAGGGATGGGGGACAGAGAGAGAGAGAGAGAGGGGAGTGTTTTAACATGGCCAAAACAATTTAATTTTCCCTAGTCTTGTTCTCAAACAACTGAACCATTTTTTGCTGAAACCTTTCTAAAAATTCAGCCTGAAGCAGATACCTAACATGGAAAATTTCAGCCCTAGTAGTTAAAGTTTAGCAAAATTATAAGCAACTGAAAACTGGGGTCTTTTAAAGGGAAGTCTCACGTAATATTAACTATAGGCATCAGTGCCAGCTCTATTTTATTTTTGTATTTTCTGTATAATGTGTGTGTGTGTGTGTGTATAGATACATCTACAAATATTACACCTTAATTCCATGTAGTATTCCATACAGCGCAAACCTTTGTGTGTATATAATGTAAAATATTGCCCTCAAGAAACCAATAACCCTTTGTACAATAATTCTTTCAACTTCACACATTATAGCACAATTTTCTTTTTTTTAAGAGATATCAAAAAGTTATGGAAAGCCAACATTGTGATATAATGTCTGAAACTGAGAGGATTATTTCACAAATGAAATAATATATGCATCCTGAGTGTCCTGATTCCTAGTCATGTGCATTAGCCACAAGACTTCCTCTTTTCTAATATTTGTGATGGAAAAGCCACACAAACTGTGTGCACAAACTGATTAATTACACTCCTAGTGAGGGCAAGTAATCAATTACAATGATCCTTTGGAAATTTGGCCCATATGTGTTTTGAAGAAAACTACATGGCCATAAGATGGCACCACCACCACACTCATTCCAAATGCAAGTTCTTCAACTGTTCCAATTGTAGATAATTTTTTTCTGCATACCTGCTGAGTTAAATTGTGTACCTGCCTCTCACTGACGTGGGTTTTTTTTAAATCTAAAGAAAGCTAAATGAAAAATCAGGTACCTATTGAGTAGGGGTTTTTTTAAACAGGGGAATGATGCATGAAATCTGTATTGTACTCTTCATTGCTAAACCAGTTTGACACAAAATACCCCGCTTCAGACTGGATTATGGCAAACTATAATCCAGCACTTGTCATATGTTTTGCCATATGACTGACATATTATGTTACTTGCCAGTTTAAGCCACGCTTGCCATGAAGCATTAGCGTTGAGCCTCTGTCCCAAACTGCACCATATAACCAGCGAAGGAGAGTAAAAGGGATGAAGGGGAAAGGGAATGAAAACAAAAAGATACACAGAGAAAGCAAAGGTATAGTTAATCAGGCAGATTAAGAATAATACAATATACACAAGGTGTAACATGAAATTTTCAGGGGTCAGGAGATTTGTAGGGTTATCAAAACTGGTTTAACTGTGAGCAATCTTTAATGTGGAATTAGTTAAATATTATTATAAAGCACTAAAATGCACGTTCTTGTGTTTACTACAGATATTTAATAGAAAATAAAGAGGGTTTTGCAATAAAAACAAAAATGATCAACATTAGGTTTCTTTGGAGGATACTATTAACTGAATTGTGAGAGTTAGTGGATGGAGCAATACCGACAGCAACTTCTGCAGTACCTGTGAATGGCTGCAAACAGATCCTCGGTAGTTCTCGGTCTAGCTGGCGTTGCCACCTCCACACTCCCTGCCCTGTAACTGTTGCTTGGCAGTGATGAATTATTTGTTGTGTCTGTCTCAAATACCTCAGCTAATCAGAAGGAATAAAAGAAATACAGACAGGCTGTCACCGGAGGTCCCAAACTGCACATTATCCGCTAAAGCATCCCTCCGTGTTCTTCACTACAGTAAGTGAAACATTGAAGGGATGTACTGAACATACTGTTTTCTCAGTATTTCTCTGATTTCACAATAAATTTTTTTTTTGAGGGAACTGCAGTGTCTGAAATGCTTATGTTTGTTTACCTATACACAGTACAAAATTACATTTTGAGTTTTTTTTCTTTTAGGGCTTCAATTAAAACTAGTCACCGAAATTCTTCAAACTAATCAGGTTTTCCTAGGATTTTTTAAATGATGCAGTTAATAAAACACTGCTTGGATCTCCACTGCTTTTCTGACTAGAGGTTAAGACAGAGACAGAGAATCTTTATCAGGGATTAATCCGAGCTCTGTTATTTTCCTTATGATTTTTAGTCTAGTATTACCGCCCCCCCCCCTTTCTATGGGTGAAAATTTGAATGCTATCACACTTCCCCCACCCACCACCATCAGTAAACTAGCTCCTGCTACACCTGAAGGATAAAAGAAGACAGACTTACCACTTTCATCCTCTTGAGATAGATGTCTGTCAGTGTTACTGCTGTCGTCTCCATTGCTGTCTGAACTGCTTCCTTCATCCAAAGTGGTCTGCTGCTCCTGCTTGGGAGCTTCTTGAACTGGTGATGCAGCAGGCTGTACCATACAGACATTGGTTTCCACCGTTTCAAAGAAGGTGGAACCAGCAGCTCCTCCCTCAGGAACCAAGCTGCCCGAGTCCATCTCACTGGAACGGAGTCCATCTGTAAGACAATTTTTTGCTTCTTCGCAATGTGCAGTCTCTCTCCTAGTTGGACATGATGTGCCTCTGACAGGATCACTCACGTTAGCTATTTTCTCTGCTGTAAAATCTAGCTGCGGAGGTGGCACAATGAGGAACAGTTTGGGTTTCTTCAAAATAGGAGGTGGCTTCTTGTTTGGCGGTGTGCCCTGAGTCTTGTTTGGAGACTCCGATGGCACCTGAAACGGTGTACTAATAAGGCCAGAGTGAGATTTTTCATTCTGCACAGGAAACTGAGGTGCTCCTTCAATGTTTGTTCCTGATACATCAGCTTCAAAGGTTTGTATTAGACCTGCTGCATTTCCAGGTTTTTGACCACTGCTGATCTCAGGGGCACTGTCACTGAAATCTGGAACTGAACTCTGAGGAGGAGTTTGAACTAAGTTTTTGAAGGAAGGACTATGAGTTTTCATCTCTTCATCCAGGCTGTTACTGAGCCTTAGTGAAAGAGATGGTTTTAGAGAAGGCTGTGGTGAGAAAATTAGAGTTGCTTTTTCCTGAGAGTTGGCTTCAGAAATATATCCATCTGATTGTTCAGTCTGTGCGCCTGTACATTTTTTCACGGACCTCAGTTGTACCATTTGCAGTGCTTTGGTGGTTATTAAGGGCATTACAGGCCTACTGGAGTCTTGCTTGTTGGCTGGCTGTTTCACTACACTGTAGCCAGAATCATCCTGATTACATTTCTTAAAAGAATACCGTGTGAATTTAGTTGCATCTTGTGTCAGTTTGGGGTCAAGAGGTGGTGCTGGTGGAGGTACTACATTGGGGAAAATGGAGGAAGAAGGGGATGGAAGGGGAGGAGAAGGGGCAGAAAAAGGACTGAAGGACGTTTCCTGTGGAGGAGAAGGAAACCATGGACCACTCAAGGGAAAGGAAGAATTTGTAACAGCTTCTGGCGGGGGTGGGGGGAAGCTGGGAGAGGCTGGTAGTGGAGGCAGATCCATTCTATCTGCTGGGGCAGGGGGCGGAGGAAGGAGAAGACGATCAGGGGAATGTGGAGGTGGAGGATCAGCAGCATCAGGAGGGGAGGTCAGAACTGGGTCCAGTTTCTTCATGTTTACACTCCCTTCAGTAGATGTATTGGAAGAAAGAGATGTGGAGGATGAAGAGACGGATACTGAAGATAGCAGAGAGGATTTTCTCTCAGGCACTTTCGGTTTCAGCTTGGGTTTCCCATTTGCTGGTGACATGGATTTTAAAAACACGGGCACTGGAGTAAGTGCTGTGGGTGTATTTGATTGACTAGAATACCCACTAGATGGTGATGTGACTCTGTGAGACTTCTCTGGAGAAGCGTTCTTTGGTTTGGCCAGTCCACTGGCCACTTGGGGCGTAGAAGCCCTTGAGCCATCATTGAGGTGGCTGATGCTGTAATCATTGACGGTGGCTGTAATGCTTGCAGAACGAGTCACTGGGCATTTGAACTGATCATCTGGCATCCCAGCATAGTCACTGTAGTAACCCCATTGGTCAGCATACTCTGACTTGATGCTGCTTGTGTCACTCTGTGATGGGGTGACAGTACAGAGAGAGTACATATTTGGAGCTGTTGTGGACATCATGCTGCTACTTGCGCTGACGGAGCTCTGGCTGCGAGAGCGCAGCACCCAGGGATCCTCATAATCACTGCATGGACTTTGGGATGGGGAGCTACCATTTTTGCACTGAAGGTTTAACTGAAGTGAATGCTGGAGGGTAGCGATTAGTGTTTCATCAAGTACCTGTCCGGTGGACTGGGTTTTTTTCTTTGGGATCCTTCTGAGTGAGTCTGTTCTGGATGGTGGAAGAGGGGGCTTCTTTGCTTTTTTCAAAGATATGTTTCGTATGAGGGATTTGTCACTGTTGCTTGACCGTTCGTCTTGATTTTTCTTCTCATTTCCATCAAAAACATTAATCACACTGTGCCTGGGGTTTCCAAAACCATTATTACTATTGCAGAGTTTACTTGACTTGAGTCCAGAGTCCATATGCATGGTAGTGTAGTAGCCATCATGGTCCACTGAATACAGAGAACTTGAATCTTCTTTGACAGAAGTTCTCTCTAGGCTGCTGCTACTCACATTGCTTACAGGAGTGGAATAACCTGCAGTGACACAGGTTGGCTTGTGTGAGGGAGTCTCATCATTTTCTCTAGACTTGTACAGCCAGTGCTCTGTGCTGTTTATACTGTTGCTTTGTGATCTGTCCCCTGAAAAACTGGATTCACTCCTGCCATCGGTATCCTGGGAGTGGCCTGGGAAAGGGAGATTGTTTCTACAGCTATAGCTCATACTTTGGGACCCATTCTCCACATTTCCGGGAGTGCTGAGCGATACTGCTGAGTCGCCAAGGGAGAGCATCATGGTAGCATTAGACGAGATAGTGTCTGAGGTCTGCGAATGACGCGTTGAGCTGCTCTCACTCCAGTTACCGCTAGAAGAATGGTGATCTTCTTTCATGCTTACTGCATTGTTGGCAACCGGACTGTCTCTGGGTTTTGTGTAGGAAGGTGAACTGGTGATTTTACTATCCAATGGTCCAGCACTCTGGGTGGTATGAATCACAATAACTTCTGAAGAGGATGATATCGTGGCATTTGGTATGATGCTGGTTGAATATGTAGCATGAGGAGAGACCAGACATGCTGGGCCTGCAGCTTTTTCACTCTCATAACTTCTCATCTCTTGGGACTTTGGCCTTGGCAGTGTCCCAGTCCTAGGGTTATTCCTCATATGGACCACACTATTATCAACCTGCAACTTGCTTATCTGGTGTGACAAAGTACCAGTGATGTCTTCTGCCTGGCTAGAGATGCTCTGCCTTTGTTCTAGTGACTGCAGAGACACTCTTGCTCCAGGTCGAGGCAGGCTATGAAAACCCATGTCATTGTTTAGGCGAGAGGCAAATATAACCCCAGCAGAATCACTCATCACAGACATGTTTCCAGATGAGCTGGAGAACTGCGACATCTGGGCCGCAATCCCTTGTCCTTTCTGTGCTCGTATTCTTCTCACTGAAGGGGGCACAACTTTGACCTCCTCTGTCTGGCAGCTGGTGTCCTTGGTTTCAGATCGCTGCATAGCAGAGCGGTAGCTGTCTAGTCTCCCTAGTGTGGAATAGTGATCTGGGGCATACATCGAATGCCCACGGAAGTCACTTTGGCCAGTGCCAACTGCTGGAGTCAAAATAAAACAACAATTATCCCTCGAAAATACAAGTCCTTACTTCACTATTTCCGTGTTCTTATTAATGTAAAAGACATCATAGGTCACATTCATGATTAGGTCCTGGTTCCCTTTGCCCTTGGAGGTTATACAGCTGTGGAGAGATGTTCGTGCCTTCTGAAAAACCATGCAGTACCAACAAACTCTGCTTATGCACTGTATATTTTCTGCATTTCTCTTCCCATTTTCTTTATTACAAGAGACTGTTAACTTATGGAATCTTGTGTGTTCCTACCGCTTATTTCACATGACATCTTCTATTTATGACATGATGATAATTTCCACAGCAATCCATTATGTTACACACCAAATAATACTGCACAACTTCCAGAAGGGAAGCAGCAGGAACAGACAAAAGCCTGAGAAATGGAAATCTTGGTTCTGTATTAACATCTTGGGAAATAAAGAATAAGGAAAAGAAATTCTTTAAAACAATTAAAATCTGTGAAACTGTTTCTAAACATTATTCTTTTCAAAGTCCTTCAGAAGGCACCAGTATCTCTTCAAATCTTTGTGTGGGCTAAAGAATTGACAGTGGGAGTTGTTGTATCACAAATAAAGAAAATGTTTACAGAAAGCAATAAAAATACGATATTACCTAAATCTGTAAAGGATTAAATACCATTTCCCATTGGAAGTAGTTTGTATATACAGTAAAAGAAGAAAACGAGGGGCAGGGAGGCGGGAGTAGAACCAAGAAAAATAATTCAACTGATGATCTTCCAATGCCCACCACCACCAAATACCTGCATCCCTTATTTAAAAAGCAGAGAAGTTGAGGACCACTGTGCTTCCTGTTTATGAGGCAAATAGCATAGCCTGGGGTAAACAGACTTGGAAGACAAAGGATGAAGAATGTTAATTAGTTCAAGATATATTATCATAGTTATTTATTATTTGTATTACTGTACGGCCTAGAAGCCCTCTATACAGCTATTACTAGATCAACAGAAAGGACCATCAGGTTTATAGATTTATATCTTTATAGGTCTTTGTGCCAAGAAAAAACCCCACCACTGTATATATTGTTCTTTAAACAGCATTTAGGACTGGACTGGAAGGGCTCTTAATCCCCATTACAGTTGTGCTACTACAGTAAATTGCAAACATAAGAGGCAGCAGAGGAAAGCGTCTGTCTACATTGTGTTTTAAAACACATTGCAGTGAGTCTCAGAGCCCGCATCTACAGACGTGGACTCTTCCTATGGCACTAAAAACAGCTGGAACAGGGGTAAAGTGGTTGCTTTAAAACTCCTGCCTGCAAGCTGCTCTCAGAAATGACCCAGTGGCGTTTCTGAGTTGGCACCCGCTCCCACTACCTGCCTTCTTTCTTATTTGCTAAGCACAACTGGATTGGTAGAAGTAGTGTTTTCCCCATTGTGGCAAATTGCCGGCACTACTATGATGGGTCCCGCGCTCTCTCTTCTTGTGTGGGGGGGTTTCAGGGCACCATTTCTTGCCCCTGAACGGGGGTATCAGCTGTCCCGCTAGTATCCCAGAGAAGGGGAGTGGAGAGGGAGGGACCCAGGCCCGCCCTCTACTCCGGGTCCCAGCCCAGGGGCCCCTAGGATAGCGGGTAAACCACTTGTACTAGTGATTCTTTCCCCTGGGCTACTTCCCTCTCCTGCCCTTCAGCTTGTGGGGCTTCCTGCCGTCCCTCTGCATAAGCCAGGTGTCCCTTTACCCAGGGTCTTGGTCTTCTCAGCCCACCGCAGCACTTCTCCAAACTCTCCTCTGCTTTCCTCCAAACTGCTCTCTGCTCCACCACAAAATCACCGTGCTTCAACTCCTCCAAACTGCTCTTTGCTCCACCACCAAATCACTATGCTTCAACTCCTCCAAACTGTTCTCTGCTCCAACTCCAAATCACTCTGCTCCAACTCCTTCCTCCTCCTCCCCTGTCTGTCTGAAGCAGAGGGTTTTATTAGGTTCCTGAGAGGGCCTTAATTGACTGCAGGTGCTCCAATTAACCTGTAGCCACCCTCCCTAGTCTCCAGGGAACCACGCCTTAATTAGCCTACGGTTTATATATTTCCCCTCTCACACTCTATTACTGCTCCCTGGCCCTCCTGTATCACACCATTCAGTTTTAAATACAGTTTAAAGCACATTCAATTATTCTTATTCTTGGCATCTATCAATCAGAGTGAAAAGGTATTTGGGGGAGGAGGGAAGGGTATTACTTGGGGTGATGCTTCTAAAGGGAAAGCAGCACATAAAAGGCTGAATTTGTTTTACTTTTTCCACGGCAAAAAAGTAAACTTTAAGCCATTTTAAGCCCATTTTGTTTGCTCGTGTGTAGATTCTTCTGCTCTCATGAAAATGCAGACTTTTTCTGCTTTAGCCAAGGGAATGAAAAATGAAATTAGATAATTCTTTGCTGGCAAACAGCTTGAAAATTCTAAATACATGAGCCTATCAGAGCAGACAGACTATAACAGCCAATCAAGGTACAGATTTGTATCACTGGAGTCTAGTTATTAAGAGAGCCATACAATAACAATCATATTTTTATTATTTGTATTTATATTATAGGGTCAGGGCCCTGTTTTGCATAGTGCTCTAAAAACACAAAGATAGACATCATGAAGATCCCTGCCCCTGCGATGTGACCAGGTGACAATTATTAGAGATAGAGATAAGGAACTTGTGTATTACATAGAGAAATAGCAGTTGTGATTTGACAAATAAGACAGAATGTAGGAAACTGTGAGAGAATAAACTGCAGTTATGCATCACAGTAGGTATACAGTATCTTTGCATTCTGATTGGCTGAGCATTTCTTTTCAATATATAAATATAAATATAAGCTAAATTTGTTCCTCTACACAAGCAACTTTTAAAAATACATGGAAACACACTTTGCATTTGTTTAAAATGTTACACACAGGGAAAGTAAATATTCAGCATAATAGTACCATTCACAAAGCAGGACAACACCAAAGGTTTTGACCCGAGACAAGAAGCTGAGAATTTTAGAGTGTAATTAACTGGGACAAATGTATTTACTGTAAATATGCACGGAAATGTTAAACTGATTGGAAGAAAAAAATGTCAGGACAATTTAGGGCCTAATCTAGCAGTCCTTATGCACATGCAAGGAGTGCAAAATTTGACTCAAGGTAGCTAAAACTTTAGGCCCCAGTACTGCAATCAGCTCCATGTAGGCAGATCCCTTGCAGAGCCCCATGACTTCATTGAGGCTCCAC
Source organism: Macrochelys suwanniensis (assembly GCA_033296515.1). NCBI lineage: Eukaryota > Metazoa > Chordata > Testudines > Chelydridae > Macrochelys > Macrochelys suwanniensis. The sequence continues at coordinate 99,762,812 of CM065777.1, forward strand.
AGTTGTAATAGGCAACCAGTGTGCAGCCCCAGTGGAACCAGCGGCACTCTGTGCAGGTGCAAGGGTCCACTCACATAGCTATAGCGGATGGATAAGGACCTTAAATTGTAGGCCAATTGTTTCAAGTAATATATTCTGAAAAGTGTCTTGTTTTTGTTTTTAAAGAGAACATAACTTTGAGGTTTTAAAAATTTTCTGTTAAAAAGGACTAAGTGACAAATTGTGAAATTGCATTGGTCTATGTCTGTCCTCAGATGAGTGCACAACTCCCTTCGAAATCAATGGAAATTGTGAGTGCTGTCTAACTACACAACTATGTACTTGTTTCCAGTTCCATTTCTTGTACAGGGACAACAGAAATCTGCAGGGAAATCTGTGGGAACTCACTGTGCCTCTCTTAAAATGCTGTGGGTTAACCCCAGCTTGGTGGAACTTTGGAGGGAATTTTATTTTTTTTGTTTCCCAGTTTGTTTGGAATTCCTCATTGAATGCCAGATTGTCTCTTACACACTCTTATGAAGGCTTTCCAAAAATTCTTAATCTGAACTGCCTTTGTTGCTACAGCTGCTGGAATGTGTATTGTTTAGCAGCAGTTTCTGAGGAAAATCTCAAACCATTAATTGAATATTAAATTTAGAAACCTCTAATCTAATAACAGGTTGAAGTTATGTCTGCCACAACACCAAATGCTGGAAGAGAATTTGATCTCTGAAAGGATACCACGTATCAGCTAAAAGCCCATCTGGTTTCAGAGATGTTTAAGCGGACACCGGCAATTTTTTTTTTTACAGAAAATGAAAATTGAGTTACAGATGTTGCACAAATGTGGTTGAGAATCATCATCATGTTTGAATTTTAAAATGGTGGTGTCTAGCACACTGGCTTGCTGATTAGTGCTGTGCATTACCACGTGAGAGACCTGGGCATAGTATCTTACCCATTAAACCCATCAAACTGTTGCCAGGCTGGGAATTACTGGGACTACTGAACAGGCAGCTCAATTAGGGCACAATTGAAAAGCAAATAGAGAAAATTGAATATCTGAGCCAAGATGGGCTTATATATTTATAGGGTTCCAATCAGAAGTGCTGGATAGAGACTCAGTTGACCTGGGACACGTTTACAAAGATAAATACCCCTGTTACATGACAGAGATCAGTATCCCCTGACTCTAGTGGCTACTCGTAGTGTCACCAAAACATCTAGCCATTGTAGATTAATCATGGAGATCTGAGAAAAGAGAGTTTGCCTTTAAGTCCCTTGGGTTGGATGAAAAGCACCTGGAAGAGAGAGCCTCATGTGACTCTGCAGTGCTTACTCGGACAAAGAGCAGCAACAGTTAATTGAGGATCACCACAAGGCGGGACTCTGAGGTAAAACAGGGTGCAAATGGAAGGGATGGATAAGAGGAAAAGGAGTAGTAGTGTTGTTACGAAATATTGTGTTTGTTTCAACCAATATATAAGCAATCTCTCTTTCCAAACCTTCTGTGTCTGGCTGTATGATTATTTCTAGCACATGCACTTCTCACTTATGCTTCAGACACGTTCATGAACTTGGCCCAACTTATGCCCTACTACTAGGCCTTCTCCAAAGGTGGTAAGCTGGGTAAAGGAATGGTGCATGTGCAGTGCCAGCACTATCCCTGTTATCACATGTGAGCAGCCCGAGTCACTTGCTCCTCTATGTTTTCCCCTGGCACTTGCACAAGTATATAATATCTACACAACAAAAATCAATTTACAAGTGTATGAATTTGCACTGGGTGCTTCATAAAGCATCTGTGACATTTGATGGCGGAAAAAATCCCACAAAATCCTACAGTACTCCACAGAACTGTCAGCTAAAAAGTGTGGGCTCCTTGTAAACATCACTGCTTCCTGAAAATATGAACGTTTAATGGATGAATGTCTACTGGACGGGGAATCAAGACAGATTTGGTTCTGTTCCTTGCTCTTGCCCCATCTGCAAAATGGGGATAATACTTAGTTGCCTCCTAAGAGTGTTATTAACTATGAATTCATTAGTGTTTGGAATGCTCTTTGTGACCCTCAGATGAATGGTACTATAGAAGTGCAATGGATTAAGCCCAAAAGCAAGTATCTCAATGACATTCAGAAGCTGCAGCCTTATCAGAAATACCACCAGTGAACAGCACAAATGCCCGATGACCCTAAAGGAAATAACATCCTCTCTGAGGACTATGTGGGATATATATATAGAGAGAGATTGAGAAACCACAAGGATTTAAAATCCCCTGGCTTGAGTTGCCTAACACTGGCATGGAATCTATACACATGTCTGTAGAACCTCTAGTCATCTGGAGTTCTATCTGAGAAGGCAGGAGATCAGGTGCAAAACAAAAATATTTCTATAAGTATACAGCAATTACTGGGCTCAGGAACTTGGTGGAGTTAGCTGAATCCCCCAGGACTCAAAACACCTCTGGATTTACTTAGTAAAGCCTAGTATCATTTGGGGTCATAGCTGCTCAAAATTTTCTGAGATGATTACCTGGGACTTCACAAGAATTGTTTCCTCTCAGCTGTTGTTTACAAGAAAGAGTTCCAGCTATAAGAAGTTAAAAAGTGACAGTTGGAACATTTACAGATGGTTGGTGAGAACCAAGGGATGTGATCTGTCCTACCAGAAAGCAGGTGCTGAGTGACCATTCTGGATTCGGCTGTCAGATATATCCATCCTGACCACTGATGGGTTGTCACAAACAGATTTGGTGTTTGGGGAACTATCAGGAAGCAGATGCTAGAGACAGGAGCCAAAGAAAAGCATCTGATCTCAATTCTGGCCCTGAAAATCACTTCCTTTTAAAAAAAGGGGAAGGTTATTGTGAATAAAACCCCAGGACATTCAATTGGACCTTATGTTAAAAAGAGTTGTGAACGCTGTTATTGAAGATGTGATGTGGGAACAGCAGTAATGGACAGAACGGTATGCTTAGAGGGTTGTTTTTTTTCAGGACCAGAACAGGGCAGAGGCTAGCTGCCAGGCTGTTAAGAGGCAAAGAATCAGAATGTGTGTGGAGCCTGACAAAAGGGGGTGGAGGGGGAGAAACAAGCAAGGAAAGAACTCTAAAGCAATTTCCTCTACTGAACCTATCCCTGTTGGGACAAAGAAAGACCTGTTTTGCTTCTAATAATGGAGGGATTAGCTGTGGTTCCTGCTGTAGGACTGGTGCAGAGATATAGGGAGGGAGCGTAGGAGACCTAGAGCCTGGAATAATTGAATGAAGTAACCCATTGGAACTGCTTTGGTGCAGGTTTATGGGGGAAGCTTATCCGCAAGCAAGACAGCTTCAGGTCTTGGTAAAGGCAGCATTGGATCAGGTTAGGCTAGATCCCTGATAAAGGAGTCAGTACAGAGTACGTACACAGTAAGTTAAGTAGTACTGTAAAAATGTGAAAATTTTTTGGTGTCTTTGGTCCAATCCACAGCCTAGAGATATAGGAAAAGGAAGGTGAACTTTACAAAGAGCTGAAAAGAGGGGGAGGCTTCCAGTAGATTCTCACTGATACTTGCCCTTCTGAAAGAGAAAGAGGGGAATGTTCTTACTTCCTGACAGGTGTAACCCAGATTCACCAGTTCCAAAAAAGGTACATCCTGACATCCAGACAAGAGTTAGAGTGTGATAAAGGAAATGGTGATGGGAAGTAGCTGCTTTAGTAATGCCACATCCAAAAGAGAGAGAGAGAGAGAGAGAGAGAGAGAGAGTTGTCCCTGGTCTACACTACAAATGTATGTTGATATAACTACGTCACTCAGGGATGTGGAAAGGCCACACCCCGAGCGATGCAGTTATACCGACTTAACTCCTGGTGTAGACAGTGCTATGTCATGGGAGGGCTTCTCCCGTCAACATAGCTGCCGCCTCTTGGGGAGGTGGAGTACCTACGCTGACAGGAGAAGCTCTCCTGTTGGTGTAGGCAGCGTCTTCACTAAGGGCACCATAGGCACCACTGCAGCGCTATATATATATATATATAGACAAGCCCTTAGTGAAGCTAAGTCATGCAGGTACATTGATTTGGAGCATTAGTCTCTGACTTTTCTTGCCTTTTCTTTACTCTTGCTCAAATTCTGCCCCACAGAGGCTAAGTTTTATGGTTTCTGTGTAGTTGATGCAGATAATTTAGAGCTATGTAAAAATAATCAAGAGTGTATTAGTATCTGTAGAAATTTAACACCCATTTCTCCCCCTTTTTGTTAAATAGTTTTAAGAGATGCTACTGTTCAGCAACAGTATTGTTTAACATATATAAAGTTAGTCCCTTTGCAGTTTCTAGGTGGTATCTCTAAATTGTTAGGGGTCTAATACTCTGAATCTGGCCAGTGTGGATATGAGAACACCTACTTTAGCGCACAAGTGAAGGGCCATCATGAGATATTACATTTATAGAGCACCTTTCATGCAGAAGGATCTCAAAGTGCTTTACAGACTATGTACAAGGATCACTTTGCTCATCACTGAAATGGCAAAAGGGCAACACTCCAAAGTATTCTAAAACATGAATATTTAAAAAGATTTTTCATTGGTATCTTCATGGGTGCAATTAGTGTTCCCTTTTAGAATATTTGGTTAAATCCCAATGGCATCAAAGTCACTATGCACACCAAAACTGCTATGTTCATACACATCAAAGACTTTTGCTATATTTTGTCTTTATTCATCAAAAGAAAACAGAGAAACAGGGAAAACCCCAACATTTCAGCCTTATAGAGTCTTTTCCAGCTACATAACAACAAACAAAAATAGTGCACTTTGGTAAGGGATTTGAGGTTCTCTCATATTTCTGTTTCCTTTTGAAGAACAAATAAGATGTAACAAGTCAGCTATGGGTTGATTATTTAGCCTGTGCATGGCAACTTCAATGTGTCCAGAGATTTCAGTTCTTGTATAAACATTGTAGCCATGGGAGGGAGGGATAGCTCAGTGGTTTGAGCATTGGCCTGCTAAACCCAGGGTTGTGAGTTCAATCCTTGAGGGGGCCATTTAGGGATCTGGGGCAAAAATTGGGGATTGGTCCTGCTTTGACCAGGGGGTTGGACTAGATGACCTACTAAGGTCCCTTCCAACCCTGATATTCTATGATTCACAGCAATGTTTAGGGAAGACATGAAGAGGGATTTATTCAATTGAAACCACAGGGAAAATGTAGACAGGCACAATGTAATTGCTTGATTTGGATTTGATCTGGATCCACATTCCAACAAAATGAGCTGTGGTGTGTTTAACAAGAAGTTGTTTGTTTTTAGATAGGGTTAGGGAAAAAGAATGGATTACATGCAAATATTGCAAGGAAGCAGTGTGGCCTAGTGGACAGAGCACCGGAACAGCACTCAGGAGACCTGGGTTCTTTTCTCAACTCTGTTACTGCTGGGTGACCTTGGGCAAGTCACTTCACCTCTCTGTGCTTCAGTTTACCCATCTGTAAAATGGGAATAATGATACTGACCTACTTTGAAAAAGTAGTTTTGATATTTACTGTTAAAATTGCATAAGTGCTAGGCATTAAGGGGGCAACAATGGCTCATAGGGAATCCCCTTAGTGTAAGTTTTCTCCCTATGTGGTGCAGAACTGCCACAACGACTCTGTGAAGCTAATATAACAGCTCCCAGCACAAGGGACGTGGCTGTGCTCTGCCTATTCTGACATAGCGGACAGTCCATAAGAAGCTGTTGCAGCCAGAGCATAGATTAGCAGCCCAGAGGTTGCTGTAGCTTAAGTGAGGGGGGTCAAAGAAATTTCCAAACAGCCTGAGAAAATGCAGAGAGTGAAAGGTGATTTAAAGTCACCTTTTACTCCTGCCCCTTCTGTTTCTGTGTTCAGCACATCACAGAAACACAAGAACAAAGAATCAGGCCCATAAAATCTGTGGTCTCAACATTTTAAAAGTAGAACTAGCAAAAGGCAACGTTCGTTTAAGACACTTGTGGAAGATTTCTGCATAGTACAGATTCTATCTGTATTTGCTATTTATTTCAGCTAGTAAATAATAATCAATTCTTTTAGATGGTAAAAATAAATGCATAAAATATGCACACATATCCAGAGTTTTGGTTTTACATAATATGCAAAAGACCACATCCTCCACACAGTGCTTCCTAATCGGGTTGCCACTCATTTCAGAATTCACAAATCCAACTTTTCCAGGTCTGGTTTGCATCCTACAAGCCTAGTATTCGGGACATTAAGAGAATCTCAAAATCATTATAGGTAGAAAACAGTCATTTTGTCACAACAGCAAAAGGTGTTGTAATATAAAGTTGCCATGTGAAGATTCAATACAGTGTTATGCTGTGTGACTCTTGTCTGGTAGCAAAAAGAAAGGTGGGATTCCCATAATGGGACACTGTTTCATTATGGATTTTGAGGGAACAGCTCTATTTACAGCACCACTTTGTACTGCACCTGGGTTTCCCTGTAGCTCTCCCATTCAAGTATTCTATAAGCCTGACCCTTCTTATGTCAGAAATTGGGACAGGTGAGCTTGCTTTGCCTAATTTCAAATCTACTCAGACTCAAACATCATAAGTTTTGTGTTCTGCTTGGGAGACTGAAAAGTGGAGTGGAGAAAAACAGAAGAATGAGGAAAAAATGAGAAAAAAATGTGTGGGGAAAAATGCAGGCGGGAGAAAATCTAAAGGAAGAATCAACACATGATATATTACCATATGTATGGCACCCAGCTTGCACTACCTCCGTTTTTTGGAAATTCTTATAACTTTAATATATCATTACTGGAGTCCCTTTGGCTAAAAAATTATGATTTAGAAAACTCAATTATCTTTAAAAACAGGAAAAAGCGTGGATTTAAATGACTGGGGGAATAAAGCTTTGTTTACTCAAACTAGTTTTATAAGCCTTTAAAAAAAAGTCTGAAAGGGTTTGCCAAAACCCAGAGCTCCACCACCTTCAAACACCCCTAATTTATTAAATCTGAAAAAGATCACTACCCTAAATAGGGTGGTCGCCACTGACTAGAAAATTGTTCCTCTGGAACATGCAAAAGAGTTGATCAGGACATTGAAGTGTTCTCATTAAACAGCTAGTTAATCTATTACTGGATGTCTAGTCTGTGTCAAGCATGAGCAGTGAGATAGTTAACAATGCTGGCATTTAAGAGGTCACAATTAGGTCTGAACTACACTGGAGGAAGTGGATGGCTTTTGGGGTATTTTTGTTTCAGTGCGAGAGGCAGCAGATCCAGTAAGACCCATTAATTGGTTGACAGTGGTAATGCATTCTTCACAAGTAAAATGCCTAAACACTTCATTTTTATTTAAATGGTTGCTTATATTCTGGAGCATGGGGCAAAATCTGTAGGAAGATTCTAAATGCATGGATTTTACATCCCTGCAGATTTCTATTGTCCCAGTACACAACTTTTTCAAATAATGTGTTCCCCTCAATTGATTGAAATCAGCAAAGAGCTTTAATTTCCAGATGCACAAATTATTTGGCTTGAATTAACATGCCTTTTGCAATCGGGCACACATTTATTTGGAATTTTAATAGGCTATCAGACTGTATTGGCTTCATGAGCACTGGTAAATGTTATTAGTCAAGTAATGGTAAGCAGTGAAGATGAATAGTGACGGAATACAGTTCTGATGAGCCATACCTAGCTCCTTTTGTATGTTGTCAGGTACTCCTGTAATAGTCTTTCTCCTTTTGACTTTCTTCGGCCGTCTTACCACAGTGTCTGTGTAAATTAGAGACCGCCGAATGCTGGCTTGGCGGTCGAAATTCTCCCCTAATGTGTAGTAGAACAAGCAAAGCAACATTACTTTCAAGCACGCTGACATCATGCACTTTCTTCCACTAGCTCATTGTAGAAATGAAAAAAAGGCATGAATAAATGATGTTAGCTCAGTCCTACAGTGAGGGAATACATTGAAGGAAAAGATACAGCATATCATCACCATAAGGCTTGAGGAACATATACCATGCACCTTTCTATACTGTATATGATTTTTTTTACTCCTTGGACCTAATTCAAATCTGACTGAAGCAAGTGCCATTCTACTAAAGTCATCAGGTTTGAATTTGGCCCCCTATGGGTTGTTTTTTGGGGGAAGAGAACAAATCTGATTGCTCCCTGAAAATGAAAGACTAATACTGTTCATTTAGAAACAGACATTGTGGTGGCAGGACTAATGCTAGCTTCCTCACGCAGCTCCACCAATGCATCTAAACCTTGACCTGCAATATTTTTTTTCAGTCTGCGCATGCTCAAGCAAACATTGCCAAAGCAACGGTATCAAATTTGTATAGTTATTTCATGATGACCATTGGTGACCAGGGTGAGACCAAACTAATTGGGGACTGGTCCTGCTTTGAGCAGGGGGTTGGACTAGATGACCTCCTAAGGTCCCTTCCAACCCTGATATTCTATGATTGATTCTAATTTTCCTTGTGATCTCAGCTATATTTCAATCCCAATCTCCATAAGTGAAAGGCCAAAAGTATTAATAAACTGTAATACTGGTTACTATCAAACCTTTATAAATGGAACATTCATAAACGGACTACTATAGAATGAAGAACTCATGTCTATCAGAGTGCATTACTGGAGAAAGCCTTATAGTGACCATGTACTGTATCATAATGGGACCCAGCAGCAGCACCACTCCAGTTAAGGTTGAGCAGCTTTTCTTTAGAAACTCACTTTTTAGGGGTTCACAACTTGGCCATTTTAATTCCAACTAAGATCAAACTTGGCTTATGAATTGTCAGCCAAGTTAATTTCCCCCCCTAAAATTAGATCACAGTGCTCAAACTCTTCTTTTCTTTTTAATTTAAAAAACCCACAAATAATTTTTAAAATACAAATTCACTTTGGATGAGTTTAAGCACTTTTAAATCTGCCCTAATTTGGGGGCAGAGTTTTAAAAACTGAGATGCTGTACACACTTGAGCATGTGTATTCTCTTGCCTTCTTCTACGTTTTTCTTTAGTAATTTAAAAAAAATCAATGGCCAAATTATGTACCTCTGAAAAGTGACTACTGCACATACACAGTAGCTAACGTTCTTCTCATACATCTTTCTCCTGGTTTCCTTCACATCATTGTGTGTGTCATACAAGTAGCGTGGAAAATACCATAATTTCTACAACACTTCACATTTCAAAAGATTTGTGCCGACACCTGAAAACACAGGACTAACAAGTGTAGAAGTTCCATTCATCATATACAAAGGATATGACTAAATGTTAATGGATCGTCGTGTTCCAATGCATAGTATTCTTGCTAACCAAAATCTTTGCAACTGTAACAGTGCATCGATTTCATCTCAATGTTCAGGGTTCTACTAATTAAAATAAGGCCATATATAAGTAAGGGGATGGGGGGCATTTATTTAAATATGGCTTTAAATAAGGTCATATTTAAAGTAAGGGGATGGGGGGGGGGCATTCCCCCATGATCTATGATAGAGAGCCCCCAAAACATTGTGGCAGAATGTCTACTTTTAGAGGACACTACTACTACTCTAATGGTATGTCTACACTGCAATCAGGTGGTGTTATAGCAGCACATATAGGCACACCCAAGCTACGTCATTAAAAATAGCAGGGTAGCCATGGCAGCATAGATTAGCCACTCAAGGCCATACGCAAGTCCTGGGCAGGCTTGATGAGCGGCTAGCTCATGCCACCATGGCAACACTGCAATTTTTAGCAAGCTAGCTCATATATGGCCATTGCATGTCCTGACTGGAGTACAGACGTACCCTGTGGTTACGTCTACACAGCAAACGAACATCTGGGGCTGCCGTGGGTCAGCAGGCTGGGGCTGCAAAATTGCTGTATAGATGTTTGGCCTCAGGCTGGAGCCCAAGCTCTGGAACCTAGTCAGGGGGGTGGGTCCCAGAGCCCAGGTTCCAGCCTGAGCCCAAACATCTACACAATAATTTTACAGCCCCACAACCGGAGCCCCACGAGCCTGAGTCAGCTGAACCAGGCCAACCATCATAGGCGCCGATTCCGTAGGTGCTCCAGGGCTGGCAGCCCCCCTACCAGAACCTTCCCCTTCCTCCAGCACCTTCTGCCTGCTGGGGGCCCTGCCGATCAGTGCCTCCCCATCCCTCCCAGTACTTACACCTGTTTCGCAGCATCAGGAGGTGCAGGGGGGGAGAAGTGAGGGCACAGTGCGCTCGGGGAAGGGGGTGGAAGAGGTGGGGTGGGGCCTTGGGGGAATGAGTGGAGTTGGGGCGGGGCCTGGCCGGAACCGGGGGGAGCACCCCCCTGACAGATTAGAAACTCAGCGCCTATGCCAGCTGTGGCTGTGCCATGGGTCTTTTATTCCAGTTTAGACGTACCCTAAATGTTATGGGATGCTGGGACCCTTATTGCTTGAAGGTTCAGGATCGTTTGTTAATCCAGCCTTCACATTAACAACTAACACTTCTTCCCACATTAGGATAGGTCCAAAGAACTGGATGGAACAATCAACCGAAGGGTTTTTTTGTTTCTTTAAAAATTTCTTCTTCCATTTAAAAAACAAACAAAAACAATCGCACACAGGACAGTGGGTTCTGAGGAAATTAGAATGCAAAACAAAAAGACTAAAAAAATATAATCACAAATCCTCCAGAATAAAATAAAATTGTAATTGTAATTTAAGAGAATTCAAACAAGGAAATCCTCTGTTGATTAACACTGCCACTCCATCCTCATTTGCCTTATTCTGCCTTTGATTTTGCAGTATGGATTATGTAACATGTGAATGTTAATTATGGATCCAATCCCACAACCATTACTCATGCAATCAGTCTTTGGTTTAATTGGGACTACTCATGTGAGTAAAGGCTGTAAGAAAAGGCCCAAATTTATATTGATTTGTATGGATGAAGAATGTCAAGGACAATGAAGAATGTTAATGACAAAGAGGCCGCATTAACAAACCAAGGGCTTGTCTACACTTACCAGGGGGATGACGAGCGGCAATTGATGCATCAGCCGTCTATTTAGCGGGTCTAGTAAAAACCCGCTTAATTGACCGCCGATCGCTCTCCCATCAACTCCTGTACTCCACCGGATTGAGAAGAGTAGGGGGAGTCGACGGAAGAGCATCTCCTGTTGACATCGCATAGTGTGGAGCTTGCAAGCCTTGGGGGGGTGGAGTGGAGGGGAAATGCAGCGTGCCCGGGGGAGGAGGCGGGGGCGGGGATTTGGGGAAGGCGTGGAATTGGGGCGGGGCTGGGCCGGGGGCGCGAGCGCCTATGACTGCAGCAGACACCACTATATGTCTCTTGATTAAAATGTAGAACGTGCTGTAAAAGCACTTGCTGGCCACCATTCCATCACTAAAAACAGGAGCAAAATCACTTGCGGAACGAGCTCAGCACGTTTACCCTAAAGACAGAATCCATTTCCAAACCTGGATGTCTAGTCAGCAGCTTGTCAGCCTAATGCAGTAACCATGCATCTTCAGACCAGCCACCAGATTTGCAATACTAATGTGTTAATTGCAATCTGTCCTATTGAAGAGCTAAACTGCCAGAACACCGCCATGTGGTGCACACCCCAGTAGGAGGCCTTGTAGCTTATTCGTTATTAAATCACTTTCAAAAATGCTTTCAATGTCCAAAAGCCACTTCTTGGGTTAATATTTTATTTCAGTTAAATAGTAATGAATAGGGATTTCTGTGCCACTTCTGTGCAAACAACGTAAGAGTCACGAGTTATTAAAAAAGAGCAAGCAAAGGAACAAAAGCTGCTAGGTATGTTGCACAGCATGGTTTAAAGAGTGGCACAGAACAAAGTTTTCATTCTGCATTTTTTTCCCTCCCCATATAAGTAAATTTAACATAGGAAATGTATAAAACTAAGTTACTCTGGGGAAAAGAGTGAATTTTTTGAAACCTGTAATAGACTGCAACAAAGGATAGATCCCCTTCGCTACGGCACTCAATTCATTATTTTTTAAATAGCATAGTAATAATTTCAGAGACAAGGAAACCTTATGGTTCATGTAGAGCAGTTTACATACCTAACAGTAATTTTGCTTTCCGCTAATCACTTTCATAGCTCCTTACTATCATTTATATAAAAGGAATAGAGTGCAAAACAAGCACTTCAAAGAAAGCAAGATTTGTTACACAACTTGATGAAATTACAAGTACAATTTGTACAGATTCATTAACATTTCATATACTGTATAGCTACATTAAACCCATGGCAGTTACTTGATCTATCTCCCCTCTCCCCCCGTCGCCCCACCTTCTTTCCATCTGTTTGTCTCCATTGTACATTTGCAGTACACAGAGGTCATTACTGTGAACTGCAGATTACTTAATTTATAAGCATGTTGTGCTCCTGCTGTCACAATATCTAAGCCATGCTCAGACTTATTGATTATAGCAGATAATCCATTGTTCCCATAACACCACCTTCTGCACCTGTGTATCCTATATTTCCAAGATAATGCCAATTGGTCTGTAATACTTCAGTGTTGTATTTGTTTATGCTGTTAATTTGAAACATTTCATTATTTTCTGGTATCTTCTTTTAATGTCCATGACATTTTCTCTTGATTTGCAGATTTCTTTGTAGTGTTCATTATTGGCCTGAAGTTGTATAGCATTATAAAATTTCACCAATGGAAACGTTCAGCATTAATGCTATGCGATTCTTTCACAAAAATATATTAATAAAAAGGATGTGTATTAAATAGTTATTAGTAATCAAACAGGAGAGGTGAACACCCCATAATAAATTATTAAACAAAATCAAATATCATACGCTGTTGATTACAATATAATGGTAAGCTTGGAGTCAAATGGAAGTCATGTGAGGTTTGAAATAAGTCAGATACTGAATATCTTCCTGTTTCTGGCATGTAAACATAAACACACATGAACAACCTATAATATACAATCTTTATAATATTCAGACACAAGGACGAATTAAATGATGATTTAATCTTTCATGAAAGTTCTAATTTGGGATACATCAAAAACTTTTCTGGGTCTAGCTGGTTTTCAGCAGTGTAACTTCCATAGTCTTAAATGGGAACTATGCAGCTAAAATCACCCACATTTTTTACATTTAGGGGCAATATATTACTGATACTAAGGAAATATGGAATACATATATACAAAGGGAAATTTTCTCCCAAGAGCCATAAATATAAGCAGCCCAACACCTCTTTTTATATCGTCATCCTTATTCTTTCCCTGTAAGCCTCTTGCCATCAATAATAAAAAGTTATATATATTTTCCAAATTTTGAAACTCTCCCACTTTGGGGGACAGAAATCTTTGGATAACTTCCCTTCCATAAATTCTTAAGATAAAATCCTGAAAATCACTGCCAGTACTAAAGCAGATGATTTTCCATTACAAATTTTCATTGTAGTCCATTGCAAAACGTAATTGATATCAATTTTTGTGTTAGATCTCGTGAATTTTTATTCTGTTTCAAGACCATACTGTTGGTTTCCTTCATTAAATTAAGTGTCTGACTAGGGTTCACAAACCACTGTTTTGAAATAAAGGTGCAGTAACTAGTATTTATTTCAGGTGATGTAACTAAATCATGTGTTTCAAGTAACAAATAAAGAAAAAACATTGACTAGGGTTCATTCCTCCCCTCCCCACAAGCATTCTAAACACCACTGAAATTAAAAGCCTACCAGTTACATTAATAGGAACCACATCTGTTTGGACCGCTTGTGCTTGCTGTCGCATTTTCTCCTCTGGTGTTGGCAATGGAAGTGACTTGGTCCAGTTAGTTTGGGTGTTGATATCAGAACATTCATTTGAAACTGGTGTTCTACTTCTCTTGATGCTAATAAGCTTTTCCTCTTCTGGGGAAGGGACTGAGCACTACAAAAAGAAACGTATACAACAGTATGAATTTCTTATAAGAAAAAAATGTCAAGCCAAATTGTGATAGCCTTACTGACAATGAACAGTACTTGACACCGCAAGTAGTCTCATTGCAGCCAGCAGGACTACTTGTGGAGCGAGATACTACTCATCAAGAGTAAGGATATCACAGCCTGCCCATAAAAAGTATGATTTTTTTTAAATGAAAACTTGTTATTTATCCAACAAAACTGCTCAGATTCAAGAGTATATATTAAAGTAGCAAGAGAAATGATCTTGAGCATAGTGAATGATGAAGTTATTTATTAATGTATTCCATTTTGCAATTGTTATTCCGGGAACAACTGCATTACGCACTGTCAGATTAGTTAACTTCCATGTTTGCCTCCTTGTACACCTCTCTCAGCAATGTGCTAGCAAGGGACATTAGAACTGAGCACCTGTTTACCTAGTTGTGATGTGCACAGTTTTAGCAAGAAGCCTGTTATGAAGAGGCAGTTTTTTATGCAGCTCAGTGAAGCAAAGAACTAAAATAAAGCACAGGAGAGAAACCCTGACCCACATCAGTGATAAGGAAAAGGGTATACATTGATAATATCAAGGAACAAAAACAATTAAGTTAACCACCATTGCATTTTACTGGGAAATCTAATTACCATTACACTATCATAGGATTTACATACCTTATAAAGTCATTCCTTATTAAAGGACCATGCTTCACATCCATGCTACTATTTGGGAGAGGTGGGCGAGGAACAACAAAGCTCACACAGTATTTTCACTACCCAAAATTACTGTGCCAAAAAAGGGTTTTCGGCTGAGTGACATTTGTTATACTACATGAGCCAAATTCTGGGGTCATGGGTGGTGGAGAGGGGAAGAACGTAACCCCTTTCTGATGTGAATATGCTGATGGCATCAGTCAGACTAATTCCAAGGACAGTTGTACCCAGTATATATGCAGAACAGAGGGTGCTGTTCACCTCCATAGGGTTGGAGGTGAGGATCAAGATCCCTGAGCAACTCGTCATAAATTCTCAGCTCTCCTCCCTGGAGCCAGGGAGGTTATCGCAGCCAACCCCAGTGGCAAGAAAGGATAGAGAACTGGAGAAAAGTCCTTGTTTAGAAAGAAAAACAAAACATTTTGTAAGTGTTAGGAGAAGCGCTGTGGTGTTGGTGGGTCTTTCCTCTCTCTGACTACCATGCTCCAAGACTCTCCATCTTACATCTCTACTGACATCTGTGTTTCAGGACCAGCAACCTGGGATGCTTTGCTAGGTGAAGTTACCCATTCAGTCCCTTTGTCATTCTGCCAGGTAAGAACAACCCCTTATTAGGGAGGCATTATTTAAAACTCGCTCTTCAATGAGTTATCTGATCACTGCCTCCCACTGCTGTCATTCATTCCTCATAACTTGACTGTCATATATGGAGGTGGAATCCGTGACCCTCTGTAGGTGCTTTGCAGCCACAACTTATGGGCCAGGGGCTGAGGATTTGGGGAGATGTTAAAATATATATATTTTCAGACAGAGATTAAAAAAATTGTACTCTCTTAATTTTCCTAAAAAGTACAGTAGTATAAAAATGCTGTAGGCAGCTGTTATGCTGTAACCATTGCTTAATACACGGATCATAATCATATCACTGTCATGTTGCACTCCCACTGTTTGTTGTATCCAATTCTTCACCACAACCACCACTTAGATTGTACGCCCTTTGGGGCAGGGGCCACCTTTTTATGATTTGTTTGTATAGTGCCTAGTACAATCGAGCTAGAGCCTCTCGATGGAAATGATAAATGACACTAATAATACTGTATTTCCATGATATGGGAATATGCTTTGAAGTGTAGGATTTTCTTTACATTTCTCTATTTAATACTATATTGATGATACTGGTGTATTATCTGATCTATGGACACTTCCATTCATATTTTAGAGCGTCCAAAAACCAACACTCTTAAGTTCATTAAGGGCTTGTCTACACTTAACTGGAGGATTGACGCTACGGTGATCGATGCATCGGCAGTCGATTTAGCAGGTCTTCTCGACTGCCGATCACTCTCCCGTTGACTCCTCTACTCCACCTGATCAAGAAGAGTAAGGGGAGTCAACAGGAGAGCATCTCCTGTCGATGTCGCGTAGTGTGGGCCCCGCAGTAAGTAGATCTAAGCTACGTCGATTTGAGTTACTCTATTCACGTAACTCAGACTGCGTAGCTTAGATCGACTTTTCCCTTTAGTGTAGACAAAGCCTAAGTATAGTTTAGGGACCCAACCTTGCACAAAGCTCCATGGACAGATCCATGCAGAGGACTGAGGTCTAAATTGCTTAAAAAAAATCTCAACCCTCAACAGATTTTTTTTCCACCACTGAAGATTTTAACAAAACTGCATGAGTTAAGCAATGGAGAAAAACTAACAAACACTGTCACATAAGGAATGGCAGCTTGTATGCCCAATTTGATTAAAAAAAAATATAGCTGAGGTATAATGGGTTTCTAATGAAAATGGCAAATGACCATGAACTGTAAGTGGTGTTAACCTTTATTGCTACAGTACAATAGAACAAAAAGGAAAAACTGTGTGTGTTTGTTTCAGTGGGGTAGTCGGAATCTGTTTGATGGTGAGTAACATTATTTCCATCCAGAGGTTTTTCCTCTCTCCTTGGTTCATGTGCCAAGGGACATGTCTGAAGCACAGTTTTGCCCTTTGTGTGTGGTGATAAGCTCCAGTAACCTACTTTTCCTCTGGTTGCTTGATACTGTCAGAATCGATAACTGTCACATTGAAACTATGTGGTGCTCTAGGTCTCAGCTGTCATCAGGCAATCACCAGGGGCTGCTCCAGTATGACAAGTGACAGAAATAGTCAGTTAAGAAGCTCGCCTTCTCTTTCAAGGAAATTACTCCGACAAACAGGGCACAGACAATATTTTTCTTTTAAATGAAGCTGTTGTACAATGGAGTGATCAGATGGAGGGGAAACGACGGCATCTAGAGGGAGAAAATACTATGGTGGAATTCTTCTTATCCAAAGATCTGGGGCAATTGCCTACATTTTTCAGAAAAATCAGGGTTCAAAAAATTAAGGGGGGGGGATTAATTGACCAGCCAAGTGAGCAAACAAATATCACAGGTGAAGATCCTTGTGAAAAGTGATTCAAAGCACTATTTGTGCTGACTGGAGCTAAAATGCTGTTTCAATGGAAGCTGCTGTTTCAAGCTAGAGGACACATTTGTATTTCTGTTAAAAGGGAGTTTTGGAAATTTGGGGCTTTAGGGGGTGGGGTGGGAGGTCAGGCTCCAACTACAGATGATTTTTTCCCATTGTACCGGCTTCTTGAAGCACACCACTTCCCCTTCTTCCCATTCCTGCTCCCAGGGTACTAACAGTGGTAGTGGTAGGTATTATTTGTTTACACTTTTCCACATCAGTGTACTGAAAAGGCATGACATTTACAAAGCTGTGCACAGCTCACCTGCTGGGAAACAGCAGCCTGGGTCTGTCTGCATTGAAATGGTTCATCTCTAAAATGGCAGATTATAGGACATACAGATTTCTTGCCAAATATGGAAGTAGGCTCTTTTAAATATTTCAAGGTCATCTACTTTTCTAGGCTAGTGCACACAGCCTTGTATGTAGATTAGATGAGTGACCATTCTAATTGCAGGAATATCTTTTATCAAATAAGGCACATTACATCACAGTGGTAGTGCAAGCGGCAATACTAAGAGATTATACTAGCCATATAGCACGTCCGTATAGCCATAAACACAGAGTATTTCTGAAATAACAGTAAGCAACTTTCCCATTTTAAAATTGTAAAAATTTAAAAAATTCTCTGCTTCACACTAGCTTTTCTTTTGGACCAATAGGGCTAAATTTCAAAGTATGGCTTTTAATTTGTAGGCACATATCTTTGCATGAGCTACTGCTTGAATGCTCAGTTTTTTTGTTGCACATGCAAATGATGAACTTGGACCATATACAAATTTTTCACTGATGTGCGCCATGGATATTATAGAAACAAATCTGAACTAAAACAGAGGTTGGGCGTGAGATCTCCACCTTGGAAAATTTGGCCTACAGGGAAATAGACTCAGCAAGGCTGTTTCCTCTAAACTCTTTATCATTTTGTTGGGATTCTGTCCCTCAGTGTTCCCATTACCTATACAATGGTTTCTCTTCCTCAGAAGATTTATACTATTTGCTTCAAAGACCTTAACTGGCAACTGACTCTAGGCTGATTATTTCACAGCATGTTCTGCCTAAATTCCATGTTTACTCTTAATCTCCTAATAGAGACAGACTGTGCCCCAAAGGTTTCTAGAAGGTCACTTGAAGTCCTGTCTTCTCAGATGACAAATTAAACCTCTAGAAACTTGCCCTTACAATAAAAAAACCTTCAAATGTCTAACCATGCCAGTCACCCTGCAACTATTTCTATGAATAAAACTCCTTTGAACAGATAAGCAAAACTGAGAACTAAGGTCTATGCAGAGCTTTGGATAAGAATAGTATCAATTCAGCTTTCTATTCATGTATCTCATTGTCCTGTTTGCAGTTTCTTCTCCAGACAAATACTAGTTTGATGGCTTCAAGTGCTATTCTGTTAAAAAAAACAAAAACAAATAAACCCACATATAAACAAAAACAAATAAACCTCTATCTATGCTACATTGATGACATCTTCATCATCTGGACCCATGGGAAGGAAACTCTGGAACAATTCCACAACGATTTCAACAGCTTCCACCCCACTATCAACCTCAGCCTGGACCAGTCTACACGGGAAGTCCACTTCCTAGACACCACGGTGCAAATAAGCGATGGTCACATTAACACCACCCTATGCCGAAAACCCACCAACCGCTATGCCTACCTACATGCCTCCAGCTTCCATCCTGGACACACCATACGATCCATTGTCTACAGCCAAGCACTGAGGTACAACCGTATTTGCTCCAACCCCTCTGACAGAGACCAACACCTACAAGATCTTCACCAAACATTCTCAAAGCTACGATACCCGTATGAGGAAATAAGGAAACAGATCAACAGGGCCAGACATGTACCCAGAAGCCTCCTGCTGCAAGACAAACCGAAGAAAGAAACCAACAGAACTCCACTGGCCATCACTTACGGTCCTCAGCTAAAACCTCTCCAACGGATCATCAGTGATCTACAACCCATCCTGAACAACGATCCCTCACTTTCACAGGCCTTGGGAGGCAGGCCAGTCCTCGCCCACAGACAACCCGCCAACCTGAAGCATATTCTCACCAGCAACTACACACCGCACCATAATTACTCTAACTCAGGAACCAATCCATGCAACAAACCTCGATGCCAACTCTGCCCACATATCTACACCAGGGACACTATCACAGGACCTAACCAGATTAGCCACACCATCACCGGTTCATTCACCTGCACATCCACCAATATAATATACGCCATCATGTGCCAGCAATGCCCCTCTGCTGTGTACATCGGCCAAACTGGACAGTCCTTACGCAAAAGGATAAATGGACACAAATCAGATATTAGGAATGGCAATATACAAAAACCTGTAGGAGAACACTTCAATCTCCCTGAACACACAATAGCAGATTTAAAGGTAGCCATCCTGCAGCAAAAAAACTTCAGGACCAGACTTCAAAGAGAAACTGCTGAGCTTCAGTTCATTTGCAAATTTGACACCATCAGCTCAGGACTGAACAAAGACTATGAATGGCTAGCCAACTACAAAAGCAGTTTCTCCTCCCTTGGTGTTCACACCTCAACTGCTAAAAGAGGGCCTCATCATCCCTGATTGAACTAACCTCATTATCTCTAGCCTGACTCTTCCCTGCATATTTATATCTGCCCCTGGACATTTCCACTGCATGCATCTGAAGAAGTGGGTATTCACCCACGAAAGCTTATGCTCCAATACGTCTGTTAGTCTATAACAGTGGTCCCCAATGTGGTGCCTGTGGATGCCATGGCGCCTGCCAGGGCATTTATGTGCGCCCACCATCCGGGCCGGCACCAAGGAAGGAAGAGAGGAGCATCCACCGGAGAAGCATTGCCTCTGAAATGCCGCTGCCCAGCGCTTCCAGCGGAGAAGCTTTTGCTGAAATGCCACCGAGGAGCGCTTCTGGTGGAGAAGCTTTCGCCGAAATGCCGCCGAGGAGCATTTCCGGCGGAGAAGCTTTCGCCGAAATGCCGCTGAGGTGCGCTTCCAGCGGAGAACCATCGCCACCGAAATGCCGCCGAGAAGTGTCGCTGCCCGCCACACTCTGATGAAGGGATGAATGTGCCCTTGGCCACAGAAAGGTTGGGGACCACTGGTCTATAAGGTGCCACAGGGCGCTTTGTCGCTTCTACAGATCCAGACTAACAAGGCTACCCCTCTAATACTTTACTCCATTTAGTGTGTTGTACTCCAATCTGTTTTGAATCACTGCTACTTTCACTGAATTTGCATTCAAGCACATTAAATCTGTCATCTACTGGTCCAGTTAGTGGCAATCCTCAAATCCCTCTGAATCTGGGAAAATCCTTATTATTGATTATATATTTACCATTTTCAGTCTCATTTACCAACTTTGCTATTGCTATCTCAATCATTCACTTCCTATTATAAACAACATCTGAAACTTAACCGCCTCTCTGTTGCAAGGCAAGGTGGCTGGAACTTCTTTTTAGATATAGTTAGTATTTCTTACATTATTTATCTCAAAATGGACAACCTGGACAAACTTATCTCCAGTTTTCTTGATTAATTCATCAGCCCTTTAGCTTTTGCCCCAGAACTCTTATCACTCACTGTCTTGTTAAGGGAGCATTTTGTGTGAGTAGAAATGACTTAGCTACAAAGAAACCATCAAGTCTTCTAGTATCATCTTTATCTCCTTCTCTTTCCTCTGTTGCTACAAGTACCAGAGGGGTAGCTGTGTCAGTCTGAATCTGCAAGAGCAACAAAGAGTCCTGTAGCACCTTATAGACTAACATATATTGGAGCATAAGCTTTCATGGGTTTGACGAAGTGGGTCTTCGCCCACGAAAGCTTATGCTCCAATATATCTGTTAGTCTATAAGGTGCTACAGGACTCTCTGTCTCTGTTGCTACAGTGCTTCTTTACTTATTTCCCTGTGTATTAGAATTCTACCATTTGAACAATCTTTTGAAGAAAATGGGTGGGATTTTCAAAAGTGCCAAGTGATTTAGAGGCATACGTCCCTTAATTTTCAATAGGAAAATAGAGTATGGCTCTAAATCACCCTAGCCTCTTGAAACTCCCATCCAACATACACATGAGCTTTCCTTTTGGACAGTGCCCCTTCTGTTAATCTCTTCACTACATTATCTCCTCAGTCAGTGTTTTACGGTTTCCTAAACAGTGCCCCTTATGACATTTTGTTTCTGCTATGAAGACACAACAACATCACAACTGCCAGCCTGCCACATCCTTGGGGTATTAAGAAGCAGGAAGCAATATAACGCAGGGCCTATGGCTCTCAAAGCAGTACAGGCCTCTCAGCCTGTATACCCTGAAGGAAATTTCATCAATGAAGATCAATATTGTTAACAAGAGCCAAATCAGCAAGTCCAGAGCTCCCACAATTCACATCAATGTAGGGTTTTCAAAGGGGCCTAAGGCAGCTAGGCACCCAGTTCTTTGAGACTGCTTGGAAAATCCTTGCTTCAAATCTCGATTCCCATGTGTAAATACTATTAATAAATTTCTTTCCACCTATAATTTCTAAGACCCCAACTGCTGCAGAATGCTGAAAAGAAAAGAGAACCAACAGCTCTGATGAGCAAAGTGACAAATATATATTTTCTTCCCCATTAACAAGCGTGAAGTTGTTGCTACCCAACGTTTGTTGAAATAAAGGCACAGTGAGATGCATGTCTGAGTCCATGTACTCTGTGCCATGGACATTCCTTATTGTCAAATCATGCTAGTCCAAATCACAATATTTGAAAGCTTTTGATCACTAATAGAACTAGATCATTGTCATCAAATAGCCATTAAATAAAACGCACTGCTCACTGCAGAAGTTTAAAGAGAAGCGAGTGTTAACAGGTTTTCAAAGGGGATGAAAATGTGTTAGTTTGTCAAGTAAACAAAGGATCCTGAGCTGCAGACAACTGAGCTAATGCGAAAAAAGGGCATGACTGGATTTAACATTACTTTTGTTGGTGGTTGTTTTTGTTTGTTTTTACAAAGAAAACAGCAGCAAGCGAGGAACAAAGAATAAAAGCACAGTAAGATTCCAGATATGCTAATGCTACAGTAACATCAAGCTGCAACTAGGACAGCTGGATGCGTCCATTGTGGCTAGGTACCTTGAGGCTCCATGGAACCAAGGAACAGCAGGCGCTAATGCAAGACTGAGATATGCAGTCTAACAGACTAGACTGTTAAGTGAGAGAAAAAGAAAGAAAGAGAATGAGTGAAAAAGAGAATGAATGAGAAAAAAACATGTAAAAAGACACACATTTAAATTATATAGTATAGTACACATTTTCAGAAAACAAGGGGGAATCAGCAAAAACGAGGAGTCCTAACAAATTTATTTGGGCATGACTCCTCGTTGTTTTTGCTGATACAGACTAACACAGCTACCACTCTCAAAGGGGGAATCAGTGACTGAAATAACACCTTCTTATTTCTAGATCTTTGTTACTAGGAAATCAGATAAGCACTGGCCACCAAAAATACTGAGAGTGATGGTATTCTTTTACAAAGAGAGAATCAGTAAGACCAATCAAGTCTTTACTATTGAGATTTAAAATACAAAGAGACAAATTCATCCTTAATGAACTCCACTTAGGCTTTGTCTACACTGCCATTTTACAGCCCTGAAACTTTCTCACTTAGGGGTGTGAAAAAACACCTCCCCTGAGTGCCACAAGTTTCAGAGATGTACAGTGGCACTGTAGACAGTGAGAAAAAAAGAGCAGTTTAAATATTTTGTAGCATACGAACTATCTTTCCGAAAACCATACTTGTTTATTCAGTCTCTCATTTTTTTAAAAAAGGATAAACTCACCAATACATCCCTGACAGTTCACTGGAATAGTCACCTGGAATACCAGACAGTCTGCCAGTCTAAACCTTTCCTAAGCAGACAGTGTAGTGTTTTTTTGATATGAACATCATCCTCTGGTGACTTAGCTGAGAGAACTATACTTACACTTGTACCATGATTTCATGTCAACTGTCTAGAAAATAAAGAATTATCCAGCTACATCACCTAGTTTCCCAGAAGTTTTTAGAGAGCATGGAAACTTCAGATAAGTCCATTATCTGAAATTACCATGCTCTATAATATAGTTTTCCTGAAGCAAAAATGGAATAATGCCAATTTAGGGAAAAGTTTCCAAACAGTAAATGAGAATTCATTGATCCATTCACTATTCTATTACTCTCCAGTTACAACACTGAAATATGTCCTTCCTCTAGTCTGCCTGTTAAATGTTTGCTTTGATTGCTTTTGATAAACAGCAGATCCCATTAGAAAGCTTTCATGAAGAGGAGATGTTTTTGCTGTTTGAAGCAGTCTTGCTGCAATATGGAAGAATTCTGAGCTCAAATCCAGACTGTTGCTTGAGTACTTTTCTACCCCCATAAGGGAAAACTTATGCACTCAAGGCCAAGTTACAGCTACATTCTTAGAAACCTTTGACTTTTTTTTTTTTACCAATGGTATTAAACTTCAAGTTTAGAGAATGATTTTTGAGAGATGGTCATTCAAACAAAGTAAAATTCTAGAATATCGCTTTAAAGTTAAAAAAAATTAACTACAGATGCAAAGAAGAACATGAACCATTGAAACTGTACAGTATGAATGGAGAGCCACACTGTAATTTTGCTAATGGGTAAAATCCTACTAAGTTTTAAGCTAGAGTGAGAGAGCTAATGGTGTTCAGTTAATTAATGCCACTAAGAACTGTGTCAACCTTACATCTGTCCATCCTCCTTCACACTAAACCATGTTTTGAGTAACACAGATTAATAGGAAGTTGTTTCAATTTGAAATAGAAATGCTATTCACTCAATGAAGTGTAATAATTTATAGTTAAACATTTCAGAATGCATAGACTAACTGAACAAAATATTAGCAATTCCTTTATTAATAATTTTAAAACAACATACCACAGAAACCTTAAGGATGACAGTGTTTAGTCTGTAAGCAGAATTATCCATGGCAATTAGTCCTTAGCAGGTCTGCTCACCTATAAACAACCTTAATGTTACATCACACCTCACTAATTTTACAAATGCAGTTCTGTGGACTATTTATCTATAAGGACCACAATACTAACTAGGACAACCAGATACTTAACATAGCTTAAACACACACACAATTTTACACACACAGAGCAACAGCTATGAACAAATGTAGTCAATACTTTTTATAATAAAAAGCACATATTATATTATGACTCCTAGTGATTTCAATAGGTCTTTGCAGATTATCATTGTAATGTGCTTGATATTCTTACTTCCATACTGCATACACAATGGCTTTAAAAGAAACGTTACAATGGATACTGTTAAAGCACAGCAAGAATAGTTGAAGTTTCTACAAAGCCACAGCCCTGACATTGATGTGAGGCAATGTGGACAATGGAAGTGGAAAAACTGTATGATATTATCAGTCACTTTATATTGAATTCAAAGGACCTGCAGATCTCACAGTGTAGACACAATTTATATACAGACATACATACACAAACACACGGTATAATGTTAGTATTAAACAAGCAAAAAGAGAAACTAAACTACAGTAAACATAAAGCTGTGATACAAACTGACAAAAGAATGCCAGATTATTGTATCCTGCGATATCTTGGTACAAAATATTGCCTGCCCAGCAATAACTTGGATACCACATGTGCTCCAACACTTACGCACAATGGGATGAGCTAAGGACAGGTTACCATTTCGCAGATTGGAATTTTTTTGCTTTTATGCAGTTAACTCAGAACTTTAATATTAATGCAACATAATGCTTCTGTAGCTGAAATGACCGAAATCACATGAAGACCACAAAACCATCTTAATACTAAGGCTAAACTGTCCCTTTCCATCATCCTTCATTTGTTTCGGTAATTTCCAGGTTCTGAGACTACTGCCCACTATTACTGAGCTGAGACAGGGAACATAATACGAAGCAAACTGACATGCAGTGAGCCAAACCAATATCAATGTGAGATCTTTCATTCCCTTGGAATTCATTACAGAGAGATGGGATAACATTAGGACAGCACTTCTGAGTACTGAAATGACTTAACCACATTAGACCAGGGTATGAAGTCTGTGTACTCGTTGTTGTGTGAACACAGTCATGTTGTGTACCTGGGTTAATGGCCCACCTGATACTTGATCATAAAAAGATTAGTAAAAACTAACATGATCCCATTTCAAAACAGCTGCCATTGTTAATACATAAGATACACCTTCTCCCCGGAACATTACCAGGCCATTCATACTGTCGGCCTTGCATTACACCAAAGGGAACTTTATTTACATATAGATACATATAGTCAGAGCTGGAATTTTCAAAGGGCCTAAGGAAGTTAGGTGCTAATAAAAGTTGGGCATCTAACTCCCTTAAACTCCTTTATAAATCTCAGCCTATATAAATAATACGAAGAGCAGATTTTATAGTCCGCTTAATGCATTCTTTCCAATCTCCTGCCTCCTTGCTAGGGCTGTCAATTAATCGTAGCTAATGCAAGTGATTAACACAAAACAAATTAACTAGATTAAAAAAACAGCTATGATTAATCGCAGTTTTAATCGCACTGTTAAACAATAATAGAATACCAATTTAAAATAATAAATATATTTTGGATGTTTTTCTACATTTTCAAATATATTGGATTTCAATTACAACACAGAATACAAAGTATGCAGTGCTCACTTTATATTAGTATTTTTATTACAAATATTTGCACTGTAAAAAAAGATAAAAGAAATAGTATTTTTCAATTCAACTCACACAAATACTGTAGTGCGATCTCTTTATCGTGTAAGTGCAACTTACAAATGTAGAATTTGAGAGCCTACAAGTCCACTCAGTCCTACTTCTTGTTCAGCCAATTCCAAAGACAAACAAGTTTGTTTACATTTACAGGAGATAATGCTGCCTGCTTTTTATTTACAATTTCACCTGAAAGTCAGAACAGGAGTGAAAAGTGAGAACAGGCATGGCACTTTTGTAGCCAGCATTGCAAACTATTTACGTAGCAGTGGATGTGCTATTTCTTGACTTTAGCAAAGCTTTTGATACAGTCTCCCACAGTGTTCTTGCCAGCAAGTTAAGGAAGTATGGGCTGGATGAATGCACGGTAAGGTGGATAGAAAACTGGCTGGATGGTCGTGCCCAACGGGTAGTGATCAATGGCTCCATGTCTAGTTGGCAGCCGGTATCAAGTGGAGTGCCCCAAGGGTCGGTGCTGGGGCCGGTTTTGTTCAATATCTTCATCAACGATCTGGAGGATGGTGTGGACTGCACCCTTAGCAAGTTTGCAGATGACACTAAACTGGGAGGAGTGGTTGATACGCTGGAGGGTAGGGACAGGATACAGAGGGACCTAGACAAATTAGAGGATTGGGCCAAAAGAAATCTGATGAGGTTCAACAAGGACAAGTGCAGAGTCCTGCACTTAGGACGCAAGAATCCCATGCACTGCTACAGACTAGGGACCGAATGGCTGGGCAGCAGTTCTGCAGAAAAGGACCTAGGGGTTACGGTGGACGAAAAGCTGAATATGAGTCAACAGTGTGCCCTTGTTGCCAAGAAGGCTAACGGCATTTTGGGCTGTATAAGTAGGGGCATTTCCAGCAGATCGAGGGACGTGATTATTCCCCTCTATTCGGCACTGGTGAGGCCTCATTTGGAGTACTGTGTCCAGTTTTGGGCCCCACGCTACAAGAAGGATGTGGATAAATTGGAAAGAGTCCAACGGAGGGCAACAAAAATGATTAGGGGGCTCGAGCACATGACTTATGAGGAGAGGCTGAGGGAACTGGGATTGTTTAGCCTGCAGAAGAGAAGAATGAGGGGGGATTTGATAGCTGCTTTCAACTACCTGAAAGGGGGTTCCAAAGAGGATGGATCTAGACTATTCTCAGTGGTAGAAGATGACAGAACAAGGAGTAATGGTCTCAAGTTGCAGAGGGGGAGGTTTAGGTTGGATATTAGGAAAAACTTTTTCACTAGTAGGGTGGTGAAGCACTGGAATGGGTTACCTAGGGAGGTGGTGGAATCTCCTTCCTTAGATGTTTTTAAGGTCAGGCTTGACAAAGCCCTGGCTGGGATGATCTAATTGGGTTTGGTCCTGCTTTGAGCAGGGGGTTGGACTAGATGACCTCCTGAGGTCCCTTCCAACCCTGAGATTCTATGATTCTATGATTCTATACGTGCCAGATATGCTAAACATTTATATGTCCCTTCATGCACCAACCACCATTCGAGAGGACATGCTTCCATGCTGAATTTAAATTGGTATTCTATATTGTTTAACACTGCAATTAAAACTGCGAATAATTGCAACTATTTTTTTAAATCTCACAATTGTGTGGGTTTTTTTAAATCGTTTGACAGCCCTATTCCTTACCTTTCGTTCAATTTCTTCATAATCATCTTGGTAACTTCCACAGGCTGCACTGGAAGAAGAAGAGAAGGTTGGACCCTGAGAGTAATATTGAGAACTTCGATAGCCATCCCTCCGCAGCTTGTCACATTCTGCACATGGGAGGGGAAGAAACAAACAAAAAATAAAGAAGAAAGATAATATTTTATTCCCATTCTCTTACTTATATCCAGTGTGTAGTTTAAGAAAGGCATAGGGATCAGTGTCAGATCAATTTATTTTTACCTCTCTAAGCATAAAACTCACTTGTTATAAATGTATGTAGTATAAAGCTTGATACATATGAGTCTAATTGTAACTAAACGTTTTGATTCCTGTGTAATGTAATGTACAATAACAACTGATCCTTATCTGTCTGTAGTCATCCCTAATCTTTTTTTCTGGCCAGTTTCTAATATGAATGATAACACTAGACTGTTATAATTATAACATCATACATACATTTTTTTTAATATATATATTTACACATGTACATCAGTTCATATATACATACACACTTCTACTGATAGCATATTATGAAGGCCAATGCCTATTACTTTTTTACTGTACAGCAATTCTAAAAAGAAAATACATAATATTTACTGTGAGTATGGTGATAGAAACTTCTACAGTACATTACCATTGTCAAACAGATAATAGGATACTATTTTGAAGCTCTATACATATAGGTATAGGATAAACATAGTTTATTTCCGGTGACAGGAGCTCTAGAAATACTATAAATAAGACGGAGAGCAAGAAAGAGAATTTTTTGTTAAGTGTGGTCTGGCTCAGTGTCTTGACAGATGGCAGCATACTACAGTACGGGAGATGAAGGTGTACTAGCAAGAGTGGGGGTCTCATTTGCCAGGCTGGTAGACCTCCATAATGTGCCCTACACTTGGAGTGAGGATATTCCTCACTACTCAAGCACCATCTGCTAAGTGGCTTTGGCATTGACCATTCATCTAGCTTCCCAGCCTGAGGAAGACACAACCATTACAGTGTTTTTAGAAAGAGAGGCAGGAGTGCAAATTATAGGGATCCTTAGAACCTCAGGTCAGCCTTTGTCAGGCCACGTGGGAAGAGTGTAAAGTGAAGAGTCTTTCATGTAGAGGAGGAATATAGAGTAAAATTGAGGGAGGGATAAAAAAACCAACCCAAATTGGCCAAAATCCCAGTATCACTTCATTTCCCTGAATAAAATTTCTGTAGCTGTGTTCCTGTCTGTGTACTTTTCTTAATTGATATTCAGTGTGACTGTGCTCAAGATTAACAGATGCTGGAGCATAAGGAAAAATTAAATGTTCAAGATGCGACGACCAAACTGATCTGCCCAGTCAAACTGTGTTTTACATTTCCAGAGACGGAAATCTGAATCTGTTGAGAGATTAGGAAAGCACAAATAAAAATAAGTATTTATTACACCTCTACCTAAGTAACTGAAACGTCTCCTGTACAGTGTATATTGTTATGACGCAAACAGTTTTTGTCATTACTTACTGGAGAAGGGGTGTTTTGAGAATTAATAGTTTTGTGCCTGCTTCACTCCTTTGTGTGTGTGTGTGTGTGTGTGTGTGTGTGTGTGTGTGTGTGTGTGTGTGTGTGTGTGTGTGTGTGTGTGAGAGAGAATATATATATATAAACTTCCATTTTTTCTGAAGAGAGAGAGTGTGTGTGTGTGTGTATAAATAAATAAATAAAAACTTCCAATCTGTCCTCAAGAGCAGCTACTTTTTACCTCACTGTAACTAAACCGGGAACACCTAAGATGAAGACGACAAATACGTAGGATGATACTGCAAAAGACAACAGACCCCAAATATTACCCCCTTAAAAAAATGGAGGTGCAGCTTTTAAAGATAAATTGTAAAGAAGGTGTGTGGGCTGTAGTAGTTGTGAGTGTGACAGATGGCAGTTTCCTGCAATGTCCTAGTTAAACATTATTGAATTAAGTTTAAGTATTTTAGGAGTACACTGTATTAAAAATGCCTATGTTTATGTATAATTGAGGGATTGTATGTAATCTCATGAGGTGGGGGACCACAGCCCTCCAGGAACTAAGAATGCTAACGGAGAAAGGATTTTTCGTTAACTAGCCTGAGTAAAAACAGACTCAGGACCTTCTCTCTGATCCAGCAAATGGACAGGACCTCTAGTCCAAGGGGGGCCCCAAACCTTAGGGAAGTGTTGGAAGGACTAATCACCAACCAGAGCCATAAGAACGGCCATATTGGGTCAAACCAATGGTCCAGCTAGCCAAGTATCCGGTCTTCCAACAGTGGCCATGGCAGATGCTTCAGAGGGAATGAACAGAACAGGACGATCATCAAGTGATCTATCCCCTGTCATCCAGTCCCAGCTTCTAGCAGTTAGAGGTTTAGAGATACTCAGAGCATGGGGTTGCCTCCCTGACCATCTTGGCTAATAGCTACCGATGGACCTATCCTCCATGAACGTATCTCATTCTTTTCTGAATCTAGTTATAGTTTTGGCGTTCACAACATCCCCTGGCAATGAGCCCTTGTTAGATTTAGGTGGTGATCTCTGGTAAGCTTATTAGCATGTCTATAGGTTCTTTTATTGTTTGTAATATATTTTCTCTGTAATGCTTTTATCTTAAGAATAAAAGTGCTTGCTTAGCGGGAACTGTGTGGTAATTTCTAACCACTGGCAATTACATTGTGTACCATCTCTGAAGTGGGGAGTACAGCAAGCCTGCTTAGATAGTCTGTCTTTTGCTGGGAATATCACAACATAGGGATCAGACTGTGCAGCGTGGAAATACTGTGGTCGGGGTGGGGGTGATGGTTGAGGAGTCTCAAGTTTAGAGAGGGTAGCCCTTGCTAGACCACGAAGGGCAAATACAACTTCAGTTGCCCTGAACTGTGACAATTCGTTTTATAGTCTCTGTATGATTTATAAGTAGAGCTGACCAAAATTCTTCACATGGAACATTTTCCTGTTAGAAAAGTGGTTTAATCAAAATCAGACTTCTCCACAGATAAATGCTGATTTTTGACATAATTTTTGATTTTCTGAACAGGAGAATCTAATGAGAAATATCCTTTTGACATGTTGAATTGGGGTGTTGACATTTCCCATACTGACATACCCAATTAGATACTTTTCGGAATTTTCCATTTCACTAAAATTTTCTATATTTTGCCTTTTTGTTCCATTTTGCAATGGAACGTAATTTCAAGATCTTGACATTTCTTGTGAAAGGAAAACTCAGCAATACAAATAAGTCTATTTGTAAGGAAAAACTAAAAGGTTATTTTGGGGAGAGGGGGGAGATTTTTTTAAAATTTTGTTTAAGGCTTTGGAAATTCAAGTTTTGTCTATGCCCGAAGAATCTATGGATGTCTGGAGAACTAGCACATTTATAACATCAGAGATTATTATTATTACATTTCTGGGTGGCCAGGAATGTGGTAGGTGAAGAATGTCCAGATTGGGATGGCACTGTCTGCCCCGATCTTGTGTAAGATGATCTGGGAGTGTGCAGAGACAGACTGGTGGTCAGGCGGAGAGCCTCAGGAGGTTGGTGAACCAAAACTTCCGGGGCCAATAGGGCGCTATAAGGATGTTGGTGGCCCTGTCCCGGTGAATCTTGTGAAGAACCTGTGGCAGAAGGGGAATGGGAGGAAAGACATAGCGAAGGTCACCCGTCCAGGACAGGAGAAGAGCGTCACCTCGAGAGACCTTGCCTAGAGCTCCTTTAGAGCAAAAGAGGCAAAGATGTCCCAGCAGGGCATGCCCCACCATTCAAAGAGGTCATTGATCATGGCATCGTGTATCAAGCTATTGTACATCACTGAGGTATAGAGTTCTGTGAGGACTAGGCTGGTGGGAGGGCGATGAGGTGGGAAGGAGAGGAACTCTATAGAATATCTGTGGCGGATGATCTCCAGTGCCCAACTGTCCATGGTGATTTTACCCCAATTGTGGGTGAATAGGACAAGACGGCCCCTGAAGATGACTTGGGATGCGGTACTTGGCACTGAAGGAGGTTCACTGCGTTTGACCCAAGCATCAAAACTGGCCCTTGGCCTGTGGTTGGGAAAGGGTCGAGGAGGCGGTGCATGGGCTGGTTCCAGGATGGTCTCGTTGATTGGGAAATGCCACCCTGGAGAAGCCCTAAGCACTGTAGTAATTTTAAAAAGTTCTTGGAGTTATAACTTTGTCAACTCCCATGGTTAGCAAGGGAATCACTAAATGAAGATGGACAAAAAAAAAAAAAAAAAAAAAAGACAGAGTGGAGTCAATTCTAATTCTTGAAACCAGAAACTGCCAATCAAAGCTGATGGAACTGTAGCTATATCTGTGTGTGCTTATTTATAGGCCCATCCACCATCTTTCTAGTGCTGATCCTTGTTTCTCCTCTTGTATTAGTAATATTTACAGCTTCAAGGCCCTGCCTATGCTACAAAAATAACTATTTACAAATTATTGTGGTTGAAGGTGTTATAACATGGTTTATTCTTGCGTGTATGAACAGGGAGAAAAAAAAGTTACAACCCCTGCCAGTGAGCCATGCTTTATCCATGGTTGTTATTGTGGTGGTTTTGTTTGTTTTATTTACACAGACAAGGTTTATTTATTTAATTAATTAATTTTTAAAATTGTGATGGGAGAAATATGGTCAGAAACCTCTGAAAGACTCACAGGTCATTTTTACATTTGTAACAAAAGGTTAGGTGTGTTTCTGGGAGGTACATTACTGAAGAAAGTGTTTTTAAGCAGTCAATGGTGTTATATATAAGACAGCAATTTGTCTCTGAATCCGTGACTTCCACAGACTTCCACGACTTCAGGCAGCACCGGTTGGGAGTTGGAGGGTCTCCTGCTGCCTGTGGTGGCAGGAAGCTGTGGGGTACCCCCACCGCTCCTGGCTGCAGCAGGTGGCAGGCAGACCCCCGCTTCTCCCAGCCGCCCCGGGCAGCAAGGGGGATCCCCTGATGCTCGGAGCTGCCAGCAGAGGGGGCCCCTGGAGCTCTGAGCCCCCCTTGGAGTTTCCAGCCCACCGGCAGCTGCCCAGGCTCCCCATTTTGTCATGGATATTTTTAGTAAAAGCCAGGGACAGGTCACGGACTTCCATGAATTTTTCATTATTGCCCGTGATTTTTACTAAAAATATCCATGACAAAATCTTAGCCTTAGCTGTATATAAGCATTTTCTCACGATTGCTGGTCCTTTTACTACCACACACACTGCTATATTCTGGTGCACGGCAAGCGCCTGTCACAGACCATGCATAAGCTGTTCACAGTACTCTCCCCATTACATAAGGCTGTTGTTCAGAGCAGGGATTTTGTAGACAGTATTAGTGTAGTGTGTCAAAGTGGAGTTCACAGTGAGGCTTCAGTGGAATTCAGTGCAGCCCTATAGCAGAATGTTGTGCCAAAAACAGTAAGCTAAGGATTGTTGCACAACTAAGTGAGCTTTTTATCTTTAAATGTTATTATCATCTGTTGGACTGGGTTAAAGATCAGACTCCACTTGAAAAACTGGACCTGTTGGTTGCAAATTCTTAACAGGCTTTGTGGTGTGTACCCAGACAAATCCTATGAAAATGCTAGAGAAAAACTCATAAACCTGGAAAAGATCGCATGTCATTTTTGTACTAGAGACAACTCCCATCTCATGTCTAACTGTAGCTGACCCTCAGTAGTTACTACACAGTACATAACTACAATACATAAACAATTTTCTGCATTTTAATAACTTGAGACCATATTCTTACACCATCATTTGAGTCACAGATCAATTGAGTGAACAGAAGGCACGGAATTGATACCTCATTAATTCATTTGACATGGTATTACTGTGAAAAACCGGATTAACTTATGCACTGTCTGTCTAGTCAGACAGACACACTGCATTTCTCAATGCCAAAAGAGAGTACATGTATTGGGGGAGGGGCTGGAAGGATTTTTGTACAGCTTCTCCTCTGTTCCAGTTTTATCATTTAGTTAATATTTCATACCAGCAGAATTTCCAACAACTAAAACGAATCTCCATACCTTGAAAATTTATGTGAAGCAAAATTTACTGCCATATAAAGCAACAGCTAAACAGACAGTAGAACTGAACAGAGTGATGTGGATTTACAGTCATTTTCTGAATGTTTTCCATACAGTTATATTTGCTATAAATTCCAAGAAGATATGATCTCCCAAACTGTCATGTTTTTTTTTTTTGTACCTAACACAAACCTACATAGCTTTTGTGCTGTTTTTATGCCTTCAGGTACGTACTACACTTTAACCCTTTGGAGACAACATGTTATAGGCCTGATTATTGCTTACAAAAGTAGTCCTCATGGGATTACTTGTGTAAGTAAACTTTGCTTGCATATGCAAGGGTTTCAGCATAAGTCCCAAGCCCAGTATGCCTATATATAATACACATCCACATACAAGTAATCCCATTTCTCCATATTTTAAGCATTTATCGGTTAGCAATAAAAATGCCTGTGTTCCCTGAATTAATTTAACAATGAATACTCACAAAATTAAAAAAGACATTTTGGGTAGTTAAAGCAAAAGAAATAATTATTGCTCAGAAACGCCTCCATCAGGCGTCTTGTCTTGCATCCAAGGAAAATTAATTCAACTACAACTTCAGACCAACTGATAAAAATCACAAATTAAATGCCAGCTGGACCACGGGTAAATTCTACCAGCCCTGCATGCATAGCACAGCAGATGTCTCTATGCAAAGCTGCCTCAGTAGAGGATGCTCTA
Source organism: Macrochelys suwanniensis (assembly GCA_033296515.1). Lineage (NCBI taxonomy): Eukaryota > Metazoa > Chordata > Testudines > Chelydridae > Macrochelys > Macrochelys suwanniensis. Next base: position 99,797,063 of record CM065777.1, read on the forward strand.
TGGACCAAGAAGAGAAGAGGGAGGAAAAGAACACACAGGGGCTGCCTTTGTATTAGAGGTCTTCTCTTTTGCTGAAGGAAAAAATGAACAAGTGACAAGCTGACAGCTGGATTTGCATGCCTGAAAAATTAGCTTGGCTAAATTCAGGGTGACTTTTTGGCACAGCCTCTCTCACTACGACTTGTATCTGAAGGATGGGTTGGGGGATCATGGAGAAGAGCTATTAATTGTAATAGTCAGTTGAACTGTCAGTCACAGAAATAAATCTGCTGACCAATGTATGAAAACACATTTATCTATTCATTGCACACATCATTGGAAAATTATTCTATTCCCAAAGGTCAAAAATTCTTTCCTGTTGATTTTAAACATCATAGAAAGTCTCATTTTACGCAAAAAAACAACAACAACAAGAAAAAAGCTCCTTTTATAGGTCACATTTATAAGCAGCACTTTGTATTAAAGTAACTTTTTAAAATTAATGTCCATAAGAACTGAATCTAAAAATCACCTGATAAGAAGATGGCAATCCTATTAAAATGTGCAAGGCATATCTCTATTTAAGGCAAACTGATTAAATGACATTTGTTGCTTTATGCTTTTTTGTTACTGGCTACCTGTTTTGCAATAAACTTCTATTTTAGAGACAGAGAAGTAAATTCTGTGTAATAGTTCACCTTCATCTTTTGAATTTATTGCTGCATTATACCTGAAACAGCTGTGATCTTATAGATTGTGCATATGCTGAGTGTCAAGAGACCTGGGTTATAGTCACAATTCTGCCACTGACTTGCTGTGCGACCTTGAACAAGTCACTTGGTCTCTGGATGCCACCTATAAAATGAGGATAATACTGTTTGTCTCTCACTTTGTATGGATGTAGAGTGCTAAAATATTATCTGCAATAAATCTGGTTTCTACAAATATCTCATACTTAATAGGACATTAAAAGAAGGGTCTGATTTATGTTCCAATATAGCAACTATGTCCCTTAGTCTAAATGAACTACATAGCTTGCAACTAGTGAGAATGGATGGTCTAGTGGTTAGGATACTAGCCAGAGACCTGGGTTAATTTCCTGTTCCACTATAGACTTCCTGTGTGACCTTGGCAAGTCATTTAAATCTCTCCGGGCCTCACTTCTCCAGGTGTATAATGGGGATAACAGCACTTCCCTATATCACAGGGGTGGTGTGAGGATAAATATGTTAAAAATTGTGATGTGCTCAGGTATTACAGTAATGGGGGCCATACAAGTATCTCAGACAAATAGCAGTCTACATATCACACAAGAATGCATTCAACTTGGAACAAGTCCCATTTTGCCTGTCTAAATCCCCATATCATCTGCAGAACTGGGCTGTCACAGTGAATCTCTACATCAAAGCTAGCTTTAAAATATGCTGCAGAGCCACACCACTGATGACCAATACTGGCTATAAGGCAAATTCATTAACTTTATTTACAATACATCCAAAAGCACCCATTTTGGACAAAGGACAACAATTTTCTCTCACTGCGTCAGGAATTCCAACAGATTAGCTGAAAAATCTTTTGTTCAACAGGTTTGGTAAATATTCTGGTTTGGTAAATATTCTGTTTATTTAAGTGACTATATTTCCTTGTCTCACCCAACCCTTCTCCCATCCCCTTCCCACAATGTACGGTGATGTTAACAAGATTAGAACTTTGCTACATCAGTACATATAGTGAGGTATCTCCTGGCATGTGTCAGTCCAATAGGGAGTCTTCAGTCTTTGGGACTCAATGACACTTCATCCCCAATCAAGTAATTCCAGTGCTAGCACCTTCTTCACTAGCGGAATGCACACTGCAAAATATATTTAATCTCATTGAAAAAATCATGGCTTAAATGGTCTCACAGAAGTGCCTGGTCTCTGCGACACAGCCACTATCCCAGCATTCCCCACACACACCTTGCTCCCTATAGCAGATCCTTTTGTTACTTTTTTTAACCTTTCCTTCCCTTTTTCTTGTGTCCCTTCCTTGCTTCTCTTCTCCCCACTACACTTCAGAATTTCAGAAACAGACTGGGTTGATAATTGTGCTCACCATAGGCTAATTCGGGACCATCAGCTCAGACTCATGTCCATCACTGTCACTCCAGTGGCTGTCAAGCCACCTTAGAGCGCTCTGGTTTTTTGGCTAGGCTTAGAACTATGCATCCCAGCCAGTTTTACGCTGAGTAAAAGCTGATAGTTTAAATTAAGCATACTCTTCTTGGATTTGTAATCACAACTGCAACAGTAAAGTGTATGTTCTTAGTGATTTAATATATGTATACGGGGGGAGAGTTGTTTGTTTTAGAGTGCATTATGTCTATGGTGGGGGTGGGGGGTTACTTGTACAGTATCTCAGACAAGGGGTTGCTGCTCAATTCTTCAGGAAGGCTCTAGACATGACTGAGAAGAAAGAGCTCTGAAATAGGTGACTCCCAGTTATAGGTGTCGAATCATCAGCGTATTTAAATATTTCCATTGCATCTTTTCTCTCTCTTTCACTAGGGATGTCAAATGTTAACCAGTAAGCATTAGTCTTACCGGTTAAACCACCTTAACTGTTAACACCCCCCAGCCAGCCGATCCGCCAGCCCCAGCAACCCCACGCAGGCCGGAGCTGCCCGGGCTTCAGCCCCAGCCACTTAATCAGTTAACCATTTAAATGAAATATTTTTAATCGTTTAAACTATTAACTTTTTAAACGGTATTTACATCCCTCTCTTTCACCTGGCCCTTTCACAACCAGCAAATTCCAACAGAGTGAATGATCTAAATGATTCACCAGTACAGAAAACCCAATCAGCTTTCTAAGGGCACTAAGCTGAAACAGACATAAACAAATATCATTTGTAACAAGCTGTCACTGGGGAGACTTCAAAATGATTATCTCCATTTGTCTTGGACTAATTTAAATTTCTATGGGGATGTAATACTGGTGCACTTAACTAGTTTAACTGTGCCTTTTCTATATTCATTTATTCTTGCTTTTTCAATGCTGAAAGAAAAAATAACCACCTTTTCTATCCTTTTTATGGACATTTGCTGTTTCTAAGACAACTGAACGTTTATATAAAAATATCCAGAGGCTTTCTTCTAACACATTTGGCTTCACTTTCAATTTAACATACTGGATTCTTAATATATTGCAAACAAAAAGCCAAGTACATAGAACATCCCCCGCAAAATGCCAGATTGATAGTTCTGGAGATGGAGGCCTCTTAACCATAAATAGAACATCTATAGCACAGGGAGTAATGTCCCCACCCCACCCCTGACAATAGCTCTCAACCAGATGCTGAGGGAATACCCTAAAGCTCATGTCTAAGCTAAAAAATAGGCCAGGTTTACACACACAATTTTAAACAGGTCTTTGTACCTAGTATAGACCCAGAAAGCTATGCTTTAAAATGATGATCAACAACCAGCTAACAAGTTTTAAAACATGTCACCATCAGGTGCAAAATCCTATTTAATCTCATGTTACGTAATGTGTTAGCGAACGTGACAACATGATCTGTTTTCCTAGTCTGTACATGGGATAAGAGTGACAACTAGTTTTAGTGTTTATACATTCTTTATCCTTCTCTGAGGATGACCACAGAATGCCAGTTAGGTGGACAACTGAGATGGTTGTATTCTTGCAGTATGGACACCCGCCCACTAAGAACTCAACATAGCCTTGTCAACACCAGGAATTTCTGCCAATTTTATCGAGTCATAGTCAGCCACTGATGCTATGCCCATCAGTTTATCAGCTTTCGTTAGCTAAACCCCTAGTGTTTATAACAAAAGCCGTGAAATAGTGGATAATTAGCCCTACTTGAAATCAAAATCAATTACACTGGTGCAAATCACAGCTTCCCTTGTCTACATTAGTCGTCAGCAACTGGCCATCAGTTCCTGGATTCAGGGAAAATTCCCAATGTAGACAGTGCCTGAGACAACTCATTCATTTCACGTAGGTCACCAAATCAAGAAGCAGCTTTTAAACAGCCGGTTAGAAGTGAAAGGTTCTGTGTCTCATTAGCAGTTATTTAAGGGCTTGTCTTCACTACCAGGGTAAGCCGACCCAAGTTATGCTACTCCAGCTACGTTATTCACGTAGCTGGAATCAGCGTAGCTTAGGTCGACTTACTCCGGTGTCTTCACGGTGTCCATGGGAGACGCTCTCCAGTCAACTTCCCTTACTCTTCTCAGGGAGCTGGAGTACCGGAGTTGACTGGAGAGCGCTCTGCCATCGATTTAGCGGGTCTTCATAAGACCCGCTAAACCGATCAATCTCCCTGTAGTGGAGACCATCCCTAAGTGTTTGTCTTGACTAAGATTTGAAGGTATGTTGTTAGAATGTATTAACTACGGGTTCCCCCCCCCACCCCACCACCAGGTTTCCAACTAGACCAGCTAGCATACGTTAAAAGTACACACTGCGTTGTCTACACTAGACTTTAAAATGTATTAGATAAAAAATTCTAAAACACACACTTTTTATCCTACTCAAGACAAATCCTAAACTATTTAGCACCCCCTGCTTCCTATATAGGATTCTTGAAAGCTATCAAGAAACAGGTTTTAAAAAATAAGGTTTACATGAATGCCACCAAACACAGACACAAATTTGAAAAATGGTAAGGCTCAATGGACTTAAGAATACTAGAGGAATATTGCTATGGGCTTTGAGTGAACAATATCAGACATACAAAATGTCTTTTAGAGGATTTTAAAATATCTTCTCAGTAGGGATTTTGACACTGTTTCTTAGCTATGTGTCAAGCATTCTACTGTAAAGTGCTTATAATGTGCCCTGTGTATATATAATCCGTCTAAATATAATCAATGTATTTTCACACCCAGGGATGTGGGATTTAACAAAATCTATAGATTTGCATTCTGAGCATGTCCCAGTAAGCGCTCATTTCTCAGCATGAAAGCAATACTCAACATGTAAAGTCTAGATTCTTGGTGGAGTTTTGTCTAATTTCCTTTGAATACTTTTTTCCCCCTTTTTAATTCCTTACAGAAAGGGCAGTTGGAATATGGAACTCTGCCAGAGTCAACAACAGATGTACTGTGAATTAATTCAAAAGGAGTAAAAAGGATAGAGTACATCGGTAGAGCCACCGGCACTAACTTGACTATTGAAACTAAAATAATGAGAAATAAGTTGATTTTTATTTCCTGGTTTTGTAAGAACAAGGCCTTGCAAGGACATATGGTCTGCTCCTAGCCCGTAATGGTCTTTTATTTCAATAAGGCTTTGGTGGGGAGCTCACATCTTGACATCTCTGTGAACCTGGACTAGACCTGTTGTTAATATTAAGTGGTTCCTCTTTACTTTGCAGCTCTTTAATGAAACACACGATTACAGTTAAAACAATCTTCTCAGCAGGATTATCCACCAGTGGGGCTGACCCCAATATTGCTCATCTGTACAGTGATCAAGCAGAAGCATGGTGAAAACAACGGGTAAACACAAAACTGTCCAGAGGTTCTTTCAGGATGGGATGCTAAAAGGCTTTCTGGGAAATCTGGTTTTATTTTGTAATGTTAACCAGATGCCTTCTGAAATATAAATCAAACATTTCAATCACTGCTGCTAAAGACATTACTTAAACTTGGCTAACAGGACAAAACAGAAGACACAGCCAGCAAACCCCTTTCCCCACAAGATAAGACGACTAATGAATCATCATAGACACTGGTGCCTGGAGCATTGAGCCCTACAGTGTGTGCAAATAACCTGAATCAATACAACTGCAATGTAAAATCAGTAATTTATGCAGGAAGCCTCTGCAGATGTGTACAAATAGCATAGAAGTTGGTCTACTGGACCTCCTGTCCTTAATATGTCTATTATGTGGGATTACTGTACAGTCTTTTACAAGGGTCTATACCTTAAATCTACTTGGAAATTAGTGGAGAACATAGTGGTAATGAAACATTATCCCCTGTGCAGCAATCTGCACTGGATGAGGTTGACTTTGGTGTGATTTTTAAGGTATTGGTTACCACCGATTTAACCCCCGGCTAACTCAAAAACTGGATGCCTTTATCTCTGAGTAATATCGGGGCAGCTGTGATCAGCTGAAGCCTTGTCTACACTGAGTATTTGTCTCAGTTCCAGAAATCAATGGTCAACCACTGAAACAACTGCAATCCTCATGTGTAGACAAAGAAAGCCATGATTTGCACCAGTAGAGCTAACCTGTTTTTTTCCACCAGTGCAGCTACAACTTCTCATTACAAACAGGGCCTTAGCCACTTGATATAGTTCTCTTCTCTCCCCTTCCCAATATCTCCCTCTGGTTTAAACTCAAACTTGTATGATTTTCTCAGTGACATATCCTTGATTCCGAAAGGCAATTTCCTCACCTTAGCCCTGATTTGGTGATCTTCAGGTTGTGCTCAAATGCTTATCTGTTCTAACTAGCGTTGATAGGTGTATTATTACACTGTTGAATAGTCCAACATAGTTCAATTAGCTGTACCATAGTCACGCATCCTAACAAGGGGCCAGCTGAGCCTTAATTGGGGCGTGGCCCCAGCTGAGCCTGCCTTTCCACTCTGCCTGGGGCTGCTTGCTCCAGCTCCAGCCCTCTCCTGGGCTGTTTCAAGCCCCCCAGGGCCTGAGCGGGGTGCCACCCCGCTACACTGGGGAACATAGGCGAACCTATAAGAATATGAATGAGATCCTTGCTAAGATGAACTCTCTGGGATGAACTGTAAGACCGCTTGGACATGAAGGACAGTGAAACAGGTATCTTGGATGGCAATCTTTAATCTTCAACGTGTGCCGCTCCCATCCACCCCTCCCCCCGCTCCCCTTTCCCATCTGGTTTATTGGATATTCCAAGATCTTGGTTGTGCTGAACACTCATGTCCAAGAGAGGGGAGAGGTTATTTGGCCAGTGGAAATAGACTGACTCAAATAATGGAATAAATTATGTAATCAGGGTACCATACTCTACTTTAAAAAAAAAAAAAAAAAAAAAAAGACAGTTAAGCAATCAATTGAAATGAGGGGGGTGGGTTTATTATTAAATTCAACTGAGCTTGCATTTAAGCCATTTATAATTCCAGAGCCTCATTTTAGACCATTTATAATTTTCCTGAAAAGCGCACACATGGATTATGAGCTGAAATTTCTTAGGTATTGATTTCAGACTAGAAGTCTTCTTAGTTTTTAAAAACACCTACATCAAAATCCATTCAGTGTTTCTTGAGAATGAACACAAAAATGTGCATTGTTAATTTCACAGGTTTTGTTTTTCAATTCAGATCATACATAAACATCTTGGTTTTAAAAGTTTTATATGGAACTTATGTACTGCATAAAATCATAAATGAGGACTAGCATCTTTACCTCGTTTGAACAAATCTGGATGCCAGATCGAGACATTCATATTTAAAAATAGTTTTTATAAGCAAGCAAAGTTGGGTCTTCCTTGCTTAATTTCAGAAAGACATAGTTGTGGTTTATGGGTGCAAGAATTTTAAATACAACACTTGTCAGCATATACAACTGCATGTTGTTTCTCAAACTGATTATTACGTTTATAAAATTAAACAAGGTAAAAACAAAAATAAAAACGTGTGCATGTTTCCTGAAGAGATGTACAAGAAACGTATGTAAAGATCGCTGCTGAATGCCATTGCTCCCATGAAACAATATCCCTCCTTAACTTTTAAATGTACTACATACCAAGCAGATTACACAATTACAAAAAGCTACTGGTATAACTATTATCATTGTGTGTATGTTTTACATAGTGCTGATCAAAAGCCCATTAAAATCAATCAAAAGACTCCCATTCACTTCACCAAGCTTTTGGTCAGCCCCATAATGTCTAAAACCTGCTGAACTTTTAAAATTATACCAGTGTGAATAGGTATGACCTTAAATAATTTTAAAAACTAAGCAGGTTTGACCTGCTTACCTCTAGAAAGGTAACACCAGAGAACACCTTGACAGCAATCCACTTTTTTGTGTATTTTTATTATTCTGAAAAATGTCAAACATTTGATATGTTACCAGGTGGCTTTAGTGCCAACTACTCTGCTTCTGCTTTGTTATCTGTAACCTGGGTTGAATATTTATTTATTTTTCATTCATTGGGGCATCAGTGAATAAAACTACACAAAAATCACTAGCCTGGAATCAGGCTGGCATGGGTAGGCAGTGGTATTGTCAAATCTCATAAGCTAAGGCTAAGCAAAACTGGGACCCAACACTATTTGGATGGGAGATCTCTCTGGAACAAACACTTTCATGCACCAGACTACAGCAATCAGTTGCTTTCCGATGACATCACATCCTGTAGTTTTGGCAGCAGTTGCCCTACTGCCTTATACCTCATTTTAACATTGTAACATTTAACAAATATTATACATTTTGAATATTAATACAATGTTAAAAGTGAAGTTTAATCACAGAGTCAAGAAATTCAGAATCCAGGTTCCCACAGCAACCTAACTCTGCTCTTATGTAATTGCATTTCATTAGGGCCTTTTACTACATAACAGAGTTTTGGGTAGTTATTCAACAAATAATACAACATAACATAGTGCAAAGATTTTCAGTTTATTCTCTAATCATAAATGCACATATGTAGGCTTTGAAAAATCCACTTGTCCTTTTAGAAGTGGTGAGTAGAAAACTAACCCTAGTCAGTAATGAGTCCTCTGTCAAAAAATTCAGCAGAACTTTAAGTTGAATAAAGCTCATCTCTAGACTTAAGGTTATGAAGATAAACTCCCAAATTTGACCCAATGCAAAGGTGTCTCCCTAATTCTGCAAGGCTTTCCCAAGCTGCAGCAGAGGAACATTGACAAGACTTTGGCCAATTCATTTGCAGTGTATTGACACAGAGTCCTGCAGTCATCAGTAAAATTGACAAGCATCATGTCATTTTCACTCTGCAGCTACTTGGGGTGCCAGGAGTAGAGCAGAGGGAAGCGGGGGGGGGGGGGGGGGGGATAGCTCAGTGGTTTGAGCATTGGCCTGCTAAACCCAGGGTTGTGAGTTCAATCCTTGAGGGGGCCATTTAGGGATCTGGGGTAAAAATCTGTCAGGGCAGGGACAGTACTTGGTCCTGCTAGTGAAGGCAGGGGACTGGACTTGATGACCTTTCAAGGTCCTTCCAGTTCTATGAGATAGACATATCTCCATATATTTTATATTTTTTTACTCTCAGGGAGGGAGAAACTAAAATCATAGGCTGAGGAAAAGATGCTATAGTGGAGATCTCCTTCCATGTTGGCAGCCAAGAGACAGGTGGAGGATTAGTGATGCACTGCCAATACTTTACCAAGGGAATCTCATAAAAATTCTCTCCTTTAACTTATGATAAATTCTGTGTAATGGGGTTCAGGCACCTGCAGAAGAAAGTGGTAAGAAAAAGTGGACATATTCGTTTATTTTTCTATCTAACCTAAACCCTTTATGACCAAAGAGGGAGACAAAACTACATGGAAAACGTATATTTAGTGCACTGGAAATGTTTGCACTTTGATTCTGAAAAACGTACTGAGGTACCAGTATAACAGAGTATTCAACAGCTGCAACGTGAAATGTAATTTTTAGTTTTTCTTTAACTGCAGAATGGAGAGGGGCTTTATGAAAGACCAGGGGTCGGCAACCTTCAGCACGCAGCCCATCAGAGTAATCCGCTGGCGGGCCGCCAGACATTTTGTTTACATTGACCATCCGCAGGCATGCCCCCCGCAGCTTCCAGTGGCCGCAGTTCACTGTTCCCGGCCAATGGGAGCTGTGGGAAGTGGCGCGGATTACTCTGATGGGCCGTGAGCCGAAGGTTGCCAACCCCTGTGAAAGACCTTTTAGCGTGGTCCAGGAATATCCCCCTGCCTGAACTCTTTGAAAATACCTGATGTGGTGCTCTTCAGTTCGGTGTGTTTTATGAGCCCAAGGCACGGATGTGTTAACAGTATCCAGAGATGATGTAAACTAAGATAACCATCTCAACACCCCCCCTTCAATCTGATGGCAGATTACTAACAAGGGCTGCTGTACCCCCCCCCCCCCCCCACACACACACACACACACTCTGGGGAGGGGCAGAGTAGCAGAGATCACTTTCCTAGACTGAGGGAGGAGTAGCAGGGAAGAAAGGAAGCTCCTTCTCCTTGCCAGAAGCCACGAAGAAAGGAAAGTGCAGACTTACATTTATCAGCCTGTGAAGGTCTAATATGACAAATGAAGGCCCCAGACAGATGCATTGACAGGACCAGAGTATGAATTCCAGAACTCTTTGCCTTTATTACATTAAAAAAGGGGAAAGGGTGGGAGAAGCTAACTAGGGCATCACCCGGGGTTCTCTCAACACTTCCCAGCCCCATATCTTTGATATCAGCCTCTAGCTAGTAGAGATGACACACATTTTTTAAGCCTGGGACATATGTAACATTTTGTATTATTGCAGAGATCTGGTGTGACCCCATAACATTGCCCACACTTGATGGGACAAGTTTTAATATTGCTATGGTAACCTTAACTTTGACTCATGCAAGTCAGAATATTCAAACATCAGCTTTAACATTGTTTTCTCATCTTTTGGAACAAAAATCTCACTGATGAGATCATTTAAAAAACAGCATCAAAGTAGGTTTGTTTGTTTGTTAGTAAATGTGAAGTAATTTTTTTCTTCTGATGTTCATTACTAGCCCTTGGAAACATGAAACCGAAACCTGTTTCCTTATCAAAGTTTCCTCAATTGTGTGCATAAACTGATTTGTTTTTGCAGGATTGTTTATGATAAGTAATTAGCAGCTAGCATTGAAGGATTTATTTTAAAGAAAAAAAGTTACAGAAAAAGCTAGCAGCAGTTCCCACTTACTTTGATATCTTGAAGCTGCAGAGGAGCATAAAAGCTACCTACTTCGCACTGTAATATGGTTTTATATATATAAATCTATTAAAGATAGAAGAGGAAATTCATCCCTGGTGTAACTAAAGAAAGAAAGCCACAGCAGGCATGAATTCGGCCCATATATTTTTCTTTCATTAAGTTTCTAGGACAGATGATAGGTAGAAAATGGAAGAACAAGTAGTTAAGACTTGACAGTGCAAAATTTAAGTACCAGCGGCATTTTCTTTAAGCTACAGTGGGAAAATACCTTTCTATTGTAAATAGCTGACAAGCATGTCTTGTATGTGCACTGTAAGCCTACCTCTACAAGAGATAGTTCAAGGCTAAAGTTCTGCACAAATATATTAACCCAGTAATACATTTAAGAGCATGCATGGTATTTGCTGAGTCGTGCGTGATCTAATAATGTTGGCTGTGAAGAGTACCCTATTAAATTACACTCAAAGGCATAAACAAGAGATGGTTAAAACCAGTTAACTGAAGTGGTAAGAGAACTGAAACAAAAACAAACAAAAATATGGCAACAAAATGTTTCTCCATTTATATCTATTAAAAGAACTTTTCTAGGCATTCAAAGGCAAGCCACTAACGCAGACAAATATTTTCTGCAAACCAAATCACAAGGCGCTTTTACTCAGGCCCAATCCAGTGAGGTACTTAGTGCCTTCAGGTCGCATTGAAATCAATGGGAGTTGAAGGATTTGGCACTTTGCAGGGACCTTGGTGCAGGGACACCGTCTTTATTGAATAATACACACAAGGCTAAACATTTTTTTTTAAATTCCTATATATCGAGACGGTCTCAAAACTCTACTTCCACCCACAGGCGGATGATGTTCCTAACTTTTTTCCATTGACTGCTCTTGTTCAAATGGCTGCACTAACGGAACATAGTGCCGCTAACGCCAAAGATAATGCAATGCTGACCCTGGTCATAGACACATGGACAGGCTAGCAAAAAGCCTTCTGTATAGACTTACTTTGTAAACAATTTTAAAAAAAAATGCGTAACTTTTTTTATAAGTTTCTTTCTAACTCAGAAACTCATTCAAACTCCCGGAGAGTTTCTAATTCTTACCTAAAACCTTAGACCCATACTGTGTATTTCAGTGTGCACCTTGCACATCCATTGCCTTTCATTGAGAGTTGTGCATGTGTATGTGAGGGCAGAATTTAGTCCTTAAAAGTTTAATGCAACTTTTTGTGAACAAGGAGCTATGCTACAGAAAGCATCCATGGAAGTTGATTTTGCTAGCTACTCAAAAGCAGCCACCATCCCACACGTGATACTATACCACTTTCAACAGAACTGATGAAAAAGATGTCAATTCTGCCTGGCTATTTCTTAAGACAATAAATGGGCTGATTCAGAACTTTGAGATATAGTTATTATTTAAAAGAAGGCTCTGAAGGCAGATGTGAATTTATAAAGGCACCAAGTCATCGAAGGCAGTTTTTATGCCCTCCATGAGAATTCAGTGCAGCAAAGCTGGGGATTTACTCATCTCTCTATGGCAGAAAGAATTACTTACCCTCCTCCACTGGCAAATGTCATCCAACACACCTGACATCTGTTTAAGACTGCAGAAGAAGCTGTTTCTTTTGGAGCGTAAGAAACTCAAATATGCTTTTAAAGAATCAGAAGCCCAGTGACAAAGCCAGGCTCTCTAGTGGCACAGAGAACATAACCATGTAAGTTACTGAATTTCTCTCCGAATTCTTAGCAACAGCTTTACTGCCAGCATCTTACCTCTTAGTACCGACTTGAGGTTCAGCTTGGCTTGGCGATGCAGATCTTCCACACAAGGTGGCCTCGTGGAGGGCAGGAATACATTTTCCTGCTGGTGCCAGGGAGCAGTATAATGGACCGTCCATCTACTTTCTTCATCTAGGTTGGAGACAGCTGCAAAGAAAGAGAGAGTGTAATGCACAAATTAAATGCAGCTGATTGAGGACTATGAATAAATGGCGGGGAGGAGTGGGAACTGAGGATACCAATATAAAAACAGACTGGGGCTCTTCAGATTTCACACTGGTGTAGATCAGAAGAAACTCCATTGACATTGATAAGATGACACTAGCTTTACACCATTATGAGTGAGAGCAGAGTCTGGCCCACTGCCTTTACACATCACAGTATCACACATTGGTCACATACTGGCCAGGCCACAATAGCAACTTGGCAGGATCCCGATGGCCACACCTAACTTGCCAATATATTTGCATAAAAATATATTAAAATAAAACACTTCTCAAGTTCAAAATTCTTTAAAAACATTATCTAATAATAAATCAACTACTTAATTAACAAAAGTACACCACCATAATATTTACTTGTAATTTATCTTCCCTGAGAGATAGCAAACTTTAGACAACAAGTAATGTCTATCAATATAAACTTTTGTGGTTGAACAGTCTTACCCCTCACTCAGTAGGGACAGGAAAAGGGCAGCTGGGGTATCACCCCTCTAGCAGCATTTGCCCTTCAAAGCACATGCTGTGCATCCAAATCAAAAAACTACAGCTGTGCCTGTCTCCCAAGCACCTGTTATGCTGACTCAACCAAACTGAGTTGGCCATTTTCATTACCTCTCATTTGCTGCAGTTGGGAATAGCATTTAAATCATGCAGCTCCTACTACAGTATATATCGCAACACCACCTAGCACTGTATCATTATTAAGCATTAGAAATGTAGTGCCTTGTATAATGGCAGAGGAGCAGTACAGGCTATGAAGCACAGCCTGAAGGTGACAGCTTCCTTACATCTGAAAAGTGACAGATTTCCATCACAGCACACTGCCTAGAAGAATAATTTCAATTGTAAAATAATTGCATTGATTAAACAAAATAAAGGAACTCACAAATTAACTTCAGAATCTTGATACAACAGTATGCTACAAGAAATGCAGTAAAAGAGGACTCATTTTTGGAGGCTTTTAACTGAATTTCCTTGTGGTTTTCTGTCAGATCTTTTAATAAATGTTTTCATAATATTTTGCTGGGCCGTTCATTTGCTCATAAATTTGCTTGGCCACGTGGCCAGCCTCCCCCCCGCCCCCCGTACCTACTTTCATTGTACTGTATGTGATCAAAAACACCTCATGCAGCAGGGCAGACAATGCTGACATGGTGTATGGCTGCAGTCTCTGTCCTTGCTAATCAGAGGTCAAATCCAAATGATAATGAACAGACAAGTCACTCACTATCTGATCACAATATCAATCATCCTAGAATTATAGGAAACAAAATGTACATCAACTGACTGACTTACCAGGAAAGAACCCCTACCCCTGGCATTCACCTTACAAAATAAGAAAAGAAGACTGACACCAGCCATATTACTGCCCAGCTCTACTCAATGCTATACTAAGAGCAGTTTATTGCTTATCTACAGCATAATTAAAACCACCAAGATGTGCTACACCTACTCAGACGGCCAGATCAAACCAAACTAGTCTGTCTCAATGGATTAAATCTCACCAGCTAAATATGCAAGTAAATCAAGTATCTCAATGATTTTTTTTAAAAAGTTTATGACTACAATGATATTACACAATGAAACAGTACCACAAATTTCTGCACATGTTCAGCAGCTGTACAGCTGGGGCTACCAGAAGATGTTAGAGTAATGATGCATACAATGATGATTATATACACAGAGCAGCAAGTTACACCAAGAGGATTTCAAATTTCATAATCAAACAGCTTACATTAAATGAAAAAGTTTTGCTTCTTCAAAGCCATTTAGAGGGAGAAACGAAGTCAAAGTAAGTTAGCACTCACTCACTCTTACAAAGAAGCAGATGCTCAGGAACATTGCCTTCCGTAACGCTGCCTCTGCACATTTTGAAACAAGCAGTGAAAGAGAAATGTACAGATTTTCCAATAAGGGTGCCTATAAAGTATATATACATATTGAGCTTTCCTACCAAAATTCCAACACTTTCCAGAAAGAAAACTTGCATGCACATCACTACTTACTCTTCTTCTTGAAAAGTTTAATTAAAGATTTCAGCTTTGTGTTGATGAACACCACCATTTCCAAAGTAGTCTATCTGTGGTCCTGGAGTTTAGATCCCATAGAAAACAGGAGCAACAAGCAGGTGGCTGGTTTTCAATTTGTCCTTGCCAAAGCTCTGCAAACCCTACTAACTTTGTCTCTTCCTACACCCCTTCTCTCCCACCCCGTCCCTTTGTTTTGCACAGCCGTGAGGTTGGCCTTATTGTCCTGGCAGTTAGAAACCATTAACAATCCTTGAACCTGAACACCTCCTTCTGAAACATAATCCTGGGGGCTGGGAGCAGCTAGTTACAACTTGTGAAGGAAGGAAAAAAGAAAGCCAATCGTTCATATTTGCATTGAACCAAGATCAGGCTTTTTAACTCAGTGCTCATTCATCCAGTTCACTCTCCAGTAAATCAACAAATTTTCCTCTCCTGGTTTCACTCCACCACAAACAGTGACAATTATAGATAATTTCCATTTTCACTGCTCTAACAGGATCTTCCAAAATCCTTTACAGTGTAGCAGAGAGAAAAGTGGATACTTTCATGTCCATCCTTTGTATAGCCCAGGCTACTTGTGAGTGTATGGAATTTGAACTGGCTGGGACAGTGAGGCTTTCAACTATTGTTTCTCAAACACGCCCCCAATCCCTTCCTCCTATTCCATAGGCAACATTTATGAGCAGCAAGGCTCTACAACTGAATCTCCATGGAGCTGTAAATGAGGGCTGCATTCTCGTGTAAATCAGGATGCCTTTCTTTCCCACCTCTCTTCCCTTTCTCCCCACCCCCCCCCCCCCCTTCTTAATGTCCCAAGACCTGCATTTTAATTGTTCCCATCACGGAACTTTTCTTTGCATTTCCTTGCTCTCAAAATACTCCCCCTCCCTTACAATTACAATAATGGAAACAGCCTGGCAATCTTACATGTTGAATTTCATTCAGTCACATGCTGAGCTATCCTGATTAGGATCAACTTGGAAACTCCATTAACAAAATTAATAATAAGCTAATCAAACGATTTCTGTCTAATAAAGAAACTATAATTCAACGAATGACACCAGTACAAGAGCCTGACCTGAATAGGCTTTTTGAAATACACTTTAACCTCATGACTTTAAGTATTCCTGTACATAAGCACATCTACTTTTCTATTTAGCCGTGAATTACTATTTTACTGAAGTTAAAGAGAAAATGCAAAGTACCCCATCAATCTGCTCAGCAGGGCATGCCCCTCACACAATGCTAAGATTCAAGAAGCAAGTCCTCCTTTACAAAGCAAGGCTCCGCAACTGCCTGGGTTTAACAATGAAAGGGCTTTTCTTTGGGGGAAAGAAATGGCAGCAGCAGGGGTCTTAGTCTGCCCCAAAAGCTGCCGCAAGTTCTAGCCTTCGCAGTGCAGCATGAAGAAGCAGGTGTTCTTGAGGTGCATCCAATTCCTAGCCCTGCTGATTTATCTCAGAATCACAACTATGCAGAATGGAAGCGATAATATTTTAAATTCAGACATTGCCTCTCAGCCGAAAGGGCCCCATAGCACTTTACAAACCACAAGTGTGTTTAATATCACAGCCACCATTGGGGGCAGGTCCCAGAGGCACTCTGTCTGGCTCACCACTGAGGCAGTCAGAACATCCTGGAAGAAAACACACCAGAGTGTGAAGTGCTTCAGTGCTTGAAAGGATGCCACATGCTTTCCCCCCAGGCTGGCTTCCACCCCACAGCTGATGCAAAAAAAAAGAGCCAGATGTGGCCTTGAACTTTTTCAGCCTCTCTCTGGGGAAGGTAGCACTACTATGACTCCCCATTATCCCCTTGCGTCCCAGACGTGCAAGGACAGGGACTGAGGCTTCCCCTTGTGTACATGCAAGGTGCCCTCCACCCTTGCTCACCTGTGCAGTGCCAGCCACATTCTAGCCTTACACAAATCACCACCACTAGAAACGCAGCCACCTAAGGGGTGGGGGCAAGAGTTGGACAGACAACCAGCATACAGTCCATTTGAACCAGGTGAACCTCTACTGTTACGAGTTCCACGTCCTCGGTTGTCAAGGTACTGATAAACTGCATAGTACTTATTTTACCTGCCATGGAAGGATGAAGTGACTGAGAAAACTTTCTGGGATTTCAAGCAAGGGGGCACCTGATTTGCTGGAAAATATATGCTTCTGTGGGGGTAACTGAGGGAGAAAAGTAAGCGAAAGAGGGAGAAAGGTAAGAGAGAGAAACAAATTATACCAGTAAAAGCTTGGCTTTGCCTGTATAGCTCCATCTACATGAGTGACTTCTGCTAGCACAGCTATATCAGTCAGGAATCGATATAGCTTGCTACACCCGACCAATAGCGTTAAGCTGGCAGAAGTCTGAAGTGTAGACCTGGCCTGGGTAGTGGACCAAATCTAGATTAACTACATAACATCTGAATTATGTTATTTATCATCTGATGGTTGAAGGAAAATGAGTCCGTGGTCTCAGTCCTGTTCCTAAAGAACAGGTATCCGCATCCCTGGAAATAACCACCATTATTAGTGGCACCCTTGTTGGCAGTCTCTGCAGAGAAGTTAACGACTGAATAAGCCGGAGAATCAACACTGCAGCAGGACTGTGTCATGAAGCTTATATTGTCACTGCCTATGTTGTTCCTGTCCTATAGATAAAGGATTTCAATAACCAAATCCAGCACATTTCATTAATAGTAAATGCAACTATAAAGCGGGGGAGGGGGGGAATGAGAAGAGACAATAAGTGCCCCACCCCATTAATGTTTGTAATGAAGCTCTAACACCCAAGCTTAAGCATCCAAATATGGATGGCGCGGGGGGGAGAGGGGAGGTCCTTGGAAAATTTTGAATGGTGAAAGCAACTTCCTTCATTCGAGCATAAGGTTCCTCTCATAACTACCTCTGACCTGCTGAAGGCTCCGGTGTGACAGAAGGTCTATGTCTCAACCTCACTTACACAAAGTAACCTCTGTGACATTTCCAGTCTCTAGTCATCCTTGGAAGCAAGATTCTGAACTTTCCCACAAATCTTGACCTCCAAAATGACAGCACAGTCAACCACTGCAATCCGTCATATAAACATGCTTCTTCCCCGGATGGATATTTAGTGGCTTCTGTGAACTTAGTATATTGTCTCAGTCTAGACCAGTGATACTCAGACCTCAGTGGTTCAGGAGCCAAATTAGTGATCAACATTACCCAAAAGAGCCACAATAGAGTGAATTCATTGTTTCATTTACCACAGTAGCATATATTCATATTTAAACAGTATGACAGGGGAAATATTTTGTATGTATTCTCACAGCAAAAACACTGACCAAATATTCAAATTTTATCATCTACTACAATTGGTTAATAACATAGTAAAAGAATCCTGACTGGTTAACAACTTAGACTGGTTAATAATTAAATCACACAGTGTTTCAATATCATGTGCTGCAAAGAGCCGCAGGAGACACATTAAGAGCCATTTGCGGCTGCCGAGCCTCAGTTTGAGTATCCCTAGTGGACATGTTCCACATCACAAAGCCATCACCACATCACAAAGCGGGCACCCCGAGAGTTATCTCAAAACTGAACGGGCATGGAGACTAAAGTATCCTCCAAATGTGTTTCCTCAAGGTCAGGGGTAGAAACACAAAGGTGGGACAGTTTGGGGAAGCTTAGACTGTTATCAGCATCCCAATAATTAAAGGACTTCATCCTCCAGTGCTGTCAATCGAGCAGTCAAAACACCAACCCTAACATTAATTTTAAACAAATATTTAAGAGTGGGTTATAGTAGAACAAGAACAGCACCAGCAGTAGCAGGGTTCATGTCACAATCTAAATATCACAGGGGGCTGACCCATAGTTAGGATGCGAGCCTGGACTTGGGAGAGACAGGTTCAATTCCCTGCTCTGCCATAGACTTCCTGTGTGACCTTGGGCAAGTCACTTAGTCTCTTTGTATCTTATTTCCCCATCTGCAAATGGGGATAACAGCACTTCCCTACCTCACAGGGAAGTTGCGAGGATAAATCCCTTAAAGGTTATCAGGTGTGCAGACACTATGATCACGTAGGCTATATAAGTAGCTACTCTAGATATAGATAGGTATTTGGCAAGTTCAAAACGTTTGAAAAAATGAAACCAAAACCAAAAGGGAAGTAATGATTTTATCAGAAAGTAATATGATGAAATGGTAAGGGATATTTTATTTGATGAGATCATTAATCCAAGCTGCTCCTCTGGTCCTACAGAATGAAACACCGCAGGTTATTTACTGGGGGGGGGGGGGGGGGGGGGGGGGGGGGGGGGGGGGGGGGAAGGTTCAGAGCACCAAAAAAAGACAAGTAATTAAAAAAGTACATCAGCTAGTGTCACAAATGCCTATTCAAAACCTTGAGAGTAGTATGCAGAATCGCTGGCAAACTTCTGCTTCTCTGTTTTTTTACCATATAGAAGTCTCTGCATATTCAATTTCAGGTAAGTTGAAGAGTGCTCCTTTTGGGCTACTGTCAGCATAGATTATTTTGTTTTCTTTTAAAGTCTGCCAATAACATTGCAACAGTGGCACTGTAGTTTATGATAAAGGACATGCACGTGTTTTAAATCTTTGAAATAGAAAGGTTGTAAATGAGCGATCAGTTGTATATGAAGTGCTTGAAACACTGCACCCATCCCCCCCTTCAGAATTAGGTTTCCAGCTGACCTGTTCCATGACAACCATCTGGGACAGTCAACCCCTGACAATGACAGCCATATAAGAGGTCTGTGCCTGTGAAACTATCTGGAAATATTTTGTTTCCTCAGAAATATTTAAGGCAGACCACTGAGATAGCTTCCTTTATTATCTAACCTGCATTCACTTAATACATGGAACTCTGCCCTGAAACTATCTGGAAATATTTTGTTTCCTCAGAAATATTTAAGGCAGACCACTGAGATAGCTTCCTTTATTATCTAACCTGCATTCACTTAATACATGGAACTCTGCCCCACTGCTACCAATCTTGTAAAAATCTGAGGCTTTAAGAACCAAGCGTCAAAATTAGACTAAACTGGAATGTTTATAAACAGGCTTACAACGTATCTGCCAAAGGCTCTACATCAATTTTGCATGATGAGAACATTTTCAAGAAGCGTTCAATGTATTGTGTCCCCTACTATTCCTGCTTATCATACTACACGACTGAATTATGCAAAACTCAGAAAATACTCAGCAACTAAAGAATCTAGTCCTGCTCCCACTCACGTTAATAGTTTTGCCATTTATTTCCGTGCAGGCAAGGTTGAGTCCATGCCCCAAACTACACACACCATGAAGTTCATGCAATGAGTGACGTACCAAGCTACTACCAGATGTACATGCCATAGGCTCAAAATATAAATGTTAAAAGTGTAAGAGTTAGCCACCATATTGTTCAGCAAAAAGAAATAACAGTCACAGATGCTCTGGAAACCTTTTAAAAAGAGAGTTTTAAAAGATACAAATGCCTGGTTCAACAGGGAACTGCATTGTGAAAATTATTCCAGTGCATCTCCATTTTACATTTAATAAGTGAAATAATGGAGGAGAGATGTGTATTTCCAACATCAAATTACATGTTTTTGCTCTTAAGAGACATGCCAGTCACCAAAATATAAAATATATCAGCGCTACTCTTCTGCAACTCTTATGTCCATGCAATATGAAGTGGTTTCCACACGTATCTGAGGAAGGAAGGTATATACAGTGTGACCATAGGCGCAGGTTAAGTATACTACTTAGAACTCCTCTCTGAGTCATCTCCCCATCAATCCCATTAAGCAGCTGTTGCTGACAGAAGGAAACAATTGGGCTAAATCAGAATGTCACCCACCATATACAGTCTGAGTACATGTGCCCGGTATCTCTGGTGAGAGAAACAGGAAAGTGGGCCTAATCCTGCGAAGTGCTGAGCGCCTCCTCCAAGACACAGGGTGTCTTCCATTGATTTCAAAGGGAGTTGAGGGTGCTCAATACTACACAGAATTGGGCCCTTAGACAGTATACTACTTTCTTTCTTTCAATTAAAAAAGGCTCTTGTAACAGACTAAGGAATACCAAGCAGCTCAGGTATGGAAAAGAGTGTCTAGCCATGTCCAGTTTTATTCCAATTTTAGTCACCTTCCCTCATGCCATCAACTATTTGTTAACCTTGAGGTGGATCCAAATGGCTGTTTTCCTTTAGGGATAACTAATTTATAAATTAGAAAGGGATCTTTCCCCGTTGGAGCCAATCATGTCTGGCCAGCTCAGGGTATTTTTCCTGAGAACAAAAAGTTAGTATTTCCCACCACAAAGGCACTCCCAAATGGAAATACATTCAGCTGCCTTCCTATCTTGAACTCAAGTCGCTCACAATGGCTTCTTTCAAGACAATCTCACTCTTCATGAAGCACGATACTTCCTCAGCTACTAACAAATTATATTAATTAAATCTGGGATCATGACAATTAGAACAAGGGGGAAGGGAGAAGTATTTTATCCAAAAGCGGTTGTAAAAGAGAGGTCCATGCCCCACTTAACCCACTGGGGAGCCTGCCAAAAGTCTCTCTCCGCATAGGTGATTACCAAGCAGGTATTGATTTTAAAGATATCACAACAGCTCCCTCATTTATTCATGCTCATAGGGGATTAGGGACTGCAGACTCTGGGAAGGAGGTCAGGAGGCGGTGAAGAATGAGGAAGATGAGAAGGAGAAGCAACACGAGGGTAGATAAGAAACAGACTTTGATCGATCTGATTATCCTATTTAGGCCACAACACAAGAAAGCTAATTTACTTCTTCAACTGTTCAAAAATCTTCCCTCATATTCTCCAGCTATAGCATATAAACAAGTTGCCAAAGAGAGATCGGCTTTTATAGGCAGAGCTGCACATAGGAAAAATAGCAGTTTTCTTTAGGTAGAAAGATCTCCAGTCAAATATTGCAAGAATGTGAAGGAGAACAGAGAACATTTAGCTACTGTGCAACTTTTTAATGTTTTGTTTTAAATTTAGGTGTGCAACCATTTTTCTTTGGTCATTCCTGAACTTAGTTAAGGGAATATTAGCTCACAGAAGTTTGTTTTTTCCCCTGAGAAATATCTTTTTAGATTACATTGGAAAATATTCTTTATTGTAAATTTCAAATGTTCCCTGTGGTTGACTGTGAGCCTGGGATTTGGTTTATAGAACTGATCAGAACCTAGGATAGCAGTTGAAGAAAAACTAGTCTTTCCAAAATCTAGATCTCCTTCAGATTTGTCAGATAAATTCAAGTTTATTGGTTTTTCTGAATCAATGCTAGTGAAAATAAACTATCAGATAGAAAACTTGGATTGGTCTTCTCATTTTATTTTTTCTATTGTAGGAGATATTGGGGATGAGTGGGGGACCAACAAAGTCAATCATAAAAACTTCATTTCTGAACTTTTGTCCCACAGTACCCCCTCATTCATTTCACAAGTCACATTTGGCAGCAGGTATGTATTTGTCAATCTGTAGTAATATCCAGCAAACATTTTAAACTAATTCTAATCTGCATTCTCTCTAAGGGTGTCCTGAGGGGGGGACACTTCCTGTCAGTTTCACATATTTAAAAGTCACATAAATAATTTGAATAATGTATCTCAATCTCCCTTCCCTACGTTGCTCATCCTGACAGTTATATCCATATATGGACCAAGTGGATTTTTCACAGAGCGGAGAGGCAGGAGACCTGAATTCTTTTTTCATCTCTTCCACTGACTTTCTGCGTAAGGTAAGTCATTGAACTCCCTATGCTCTGAGAGAAACACCCTTTGTATAATGGGGGTAGTAATACATCTCCACTTTTGCAAAGTGTTTTGCGCTGTATAGATGAAAAAAAGATGCAAAATATCATCGTTACTACAATATTTACAGTACTGCCAACCGCATGATCCCAAAAACATGGATCAAGCCCCACCAACATCATAAGCCTTAAAAAAGATAACACTTTGCCATTAGGTGTTGGGACCGTTAGGATACTTTTCTGCAGTAAGGAGGGCTAGATGCTTACTTTATGTAATGAAAGAGGAGATTCCCAGGTAGTAACTTAATTCCAGCAATTAGGGTTTTAAGAAAGACACCAAATATTGTGAGACACTTGATAAAAATCGCAACAACTGGCAACACTGCTTTAACACAAGTACAGTCTCCCTCAGACAAACAAAATCATTTAGCTAAAGTAATGTACTGACTTCATATAAACATGTGACTTTGTGTTGTGAGAAGGTGCAAGGGGGAATCATAATTTACTTAAGATGCCACTGCAAACTGAGCCAACATCCATCCTCAAGTGTCTGCAGAAAACTTATTTTGCTGGTCAATGGATGTATTGATCTCATGCCACCAAACACCAAAATAATTGGAAAACAGAATTTAAACAAGACCTTTTCTGTGGTTCAGTTCCTCTTAACTAAAATGTCCCTATGATGCCCTTAAAATGAAAGGTTAGTCCCATAAATGTACACTGTTCATTTGTTGAACTTTTTTTAAAAAATCATCATATGCTGCGCTGGATTAACCTTTTGTGGGCCCAGCGCCAAACATATTTGCGGGCTCCCATGGGGGCAATGGAGCATGGCACGGGGAGGTCGGTCCCCGGAGCGAGGGGCAGGCCAGGGGCGGCCCCGCTCCACCCAGCCCAGCGCGAGAGCACTGTTTACAAATTGGCAGTCGCCAGACACAGTGGCCCACCTGACCCTGTTCTGCCAGCATGCCCCCTCCCCTCGGGGACAGACCTGCGCCCCGCTACACAGCCCCTCCCCCAAAAAGACTACACACACACACACACAAAATCTCTTTTGTGAAAGATTCAAACTTTCACATCCTTTTAGTTGAGGAGCAAGAACGGTTTTACTCCAGCTCTCTAGTCCTCAAACAAAAACATGCAAGACAGAACTTCATATTCCTGATATACAAGGTTAACAAAAATAAATGGGGAATACAGGTAGGTGGGAATGACACACCATTAAAAAGGAAGGGTAGCTGTGTGGGAGGTTAGAAGGCGGACAGACACCCTTATCCCCATTCAGTAGCGTAGCCGGGGGGGGGGGAGCAGGAAGAGCGGCCGCTCCCCCTGTGAGCACAAGCGGCGCCGCTCGAGCCCCACTGCCAGAGCCGGACTCGGGCGGCGCTTTAAAAGGCCTGCTGCTCCCCGCAGTGGCAAGAGCCCCGGGCCTTTTAAAGCACCACCCGAGCCCCGCTGCCGGAGCTCCGGTGGTGCTTAAAAAGGCCCGCGGCTGCAGGAGCTACGGGCCTTTTAAAAGCGCCGCCCAAGCCTGGCTCTGGCAGCGGGGCTCGGGCGGTGCTTAAAAAGGCCCGCGGCTCCCTGCGGCTGCAGGAGCAACGGGCCTTTTAAATCCCTGCCTGGCAGCGGGGCTCAGGCGGTGCTTAAAAAGGCCTGCGGCTCCTGCAGCCACAGGGAGCTGTGGGCCTTTTAAAGCGCCGCCCAAGCCCCGGCGGCGCTTTAAAGGGCCCACAGCTCCCCGCAGCGGCTGGAGCCCCGGGCCCTTTAAATCACCGCCGGGGAAGCCAGTACGGTCCGGCACGGTACTGGACCAGACTGCACCGCCGTGTGAGTACAGGGGGAGCGGGGAGGCACCTTTTTATAGTGCCGCTCCCCCGTGCTCCGGACCTGGCTACGCTACTGTCCCCATTAGTAAACTACAACTATACGCTAACTAACAAAATTATTAAACCTATTTACAATCTTTTTACAGGAAAGTTGAGCCAAAGAGGTTAGAAGCTACCAACACAGGGTTCCTTCCCACACCGCAAGTGAGAACTGAAGAGGCAGTTGGTCCATGCCGCCAATTACACCCTTAGCTTGCAGCACAAGAAGGCATAGTGCATAGGTGCAGAACAAGGGACACAGTTACTGAGGAATTTCTGGTCCCGGACGACGGAGCATGGACCACACCCACAGTGAATAGCCAGAGGAACCAGCACTCGGAGAAGAATTATTGTTGATGCCCAATTAGCTCATGACACTTAGACTTAGTGAATGTACAAAATGCCCTTTTTGTATACCAGTGCTGTAAGTGCATTAGCAAGAACAGAGTTAATACTAACAATAATAACAATGCAGCATTTATATAGTGCTTGATCTCTTCAAAACAACCTGCAAACCTTAACTAATGAATCCTCAAAACATCCACATAAAGTGGCTAAAAAGGCCCTTTTCACAGATGGGAAAGAGAAGAAAGAGGTTAATAACTTGCCCCAAACCATATCGCAGCTCAATTTCAGAGCTAGGACGACAACTTGAACTGCTGATTCTATTTAGTGCTCTGCTCACACCTCTAAAACAAGTCTCCCCTTTAAATGTTGTCTTACCTGGCTAGGGTGGACACAGGCAGGGCTGAAGTTGGTTATAAAACATTTTTTCAAAAATGTGCTATCGACTAACATGGGGCCAACCCAGCAAGCCTTCTCCACATGGGACCTCTAATGACTTCAATGAAGTACAGGCAAGTCTCATCTTACGTGGGGGTTCCGTTCCACGGTTAGCGCGTAAAGCGAAAACTGTGTATAGTGAAATACTCATTGAGTTGAATGGCGGGCGGAATCACCCGCACTACAGATGCAGTTTTAAAATTGTTATTTTTTTTCCCCTGTTTTTGCCGACCGCGCAAAGCTGAACTCGTGCATGTTAAATGCGCCTAAGATGCAACTCGCCTGTACTGTGCCTGGAGGGACTGGTGGGTTCAGTGGGACTATATATTGTATTAAGACAGTTTCCTTATTAAAGTAAAATTACAATTTGAGTAAGACTCACTTAGCTGCAAAATATGTCCCTTGTCCCTCAGTCCCCAACCTAATACACAGTGGAAAATCCTTCATAAGCTTTTCAGGTATATAAAAGGCATTGCACGAGTGAAAATTTAAAGCAATCCAGAACTCAGTCTGTCTTTAAAAACATTGATGCCACTAGATTTACTACTTATAATTGAAAACCTCACAACCTACACAGTCAAAGCATCTTCATCATTTCAGTATCAAGTTGATAGATACATTATAGTCAATATATATGTGACAGAAAGACATTAAAAAACCCTTGAAAATTAACAGCTCAGTGACCTTTTACAAGGGGTGGGAAACTCAACTACCACATGAACTGAAGCTGCAGATACTCAGCATCTCTAAAAGTCAACATTTCATAATATGTGGGTAATTTCAACATAAGCAAAGAGCTTTAAGATGCCCACACATGTCAATATAATATACACTATGATTTCAAGCCTGCCAAGTCTTAATGAGAGAGGAGCTATATACCACACAAACATGTACACAAATAATTCTGCACGGACTCTAAAGTAATATAGTGACAAATATTTTGAGGTGTTTTCAGCCAATATACAGAGTTCACAATAAACTGTATTGTGCAATTCAGTTAGTTTTAAAAGATAAATCCTTTGTTAATAAACAAGTTGAATAAAACCCAAAGAATTATCAGTAGTTAACAAAGAAAAGGAGCAAACGTTGGCACCTTTTAATAGTTTTAAAACTGTAGCATGTTCCACTTCAGGTTCCAATGGATGTATTATAAAGCCATATACAGTGGTCCAAATTCTACTCTCACTTACTAATGTGACTAACCGGACTGCTAATTCTACATACCAATAATATTATTAAACAATTTGATCTTGTACTTAAATTACCCAAGGCAACGAATTAGACACTAGTTATGGCAGTGAACATAAACACAAATGGAGGAGCCATGTTGTTAAAGTATGTTGTTTTTAAACAATAAATATTTTTGTCACTGGCACATACAAAAGCCAGATGAGAGTAGTTAATCAGCAGTCTCCAGTAGACTCAGGGGGAAGATTTGACCGCAAAAGGAGAATGTTCGATGAGAGTGGTTTTTTTTAAAAAAAAATCAATGGTGCAAACGCAAATGAAGTTTCCACCCTTAGGAAAACTTAATCAATAAAACTGCAAGAATTTTGTTTTAGGATGCACTGTGATGTGAAAAAGTCTCTAATTTCTTTGCTCACATTTATGGATGATGATAAAGACACATTGTATTCTTTGGCAACTTTTATTAAGTATTATGAAATACAGTATTAGGTAAAATACAACAACTCTGGAGTTCCCAATCTACTAGCGTGACAAAAAGTGTCACATGACAATATCCTTATTTTATAACCATGCAGAAAGTTAGCTAGTGCAAAAACTCTCTCAAACATATCCCCCAAGCATACAGTAGTTATATGGAATTACTATTTTACATATAGAGTCCAAAAATCATGCCAAGTTGATTACAGACCTGTAAAGAGACATTCTCCAATCAAATATGCTTATCACAGCTGGCTTGATTCATGAGTAAACTTTGTAAAAGGATTTTAAGTATAGACACCTAAAATATCCAAAACATTTCCCAATGTTTACAATTCTATAACAGTGCCCATTCCAGGCATCAAGAGATGAAACAACCCTTTCTGTGTGCATACTTTGAGAACACATTTTTTATGCAACACCAAACAGCACTAACATTCCCTTCTGATGAATGAATCCCATTGAAGACATGGTAGACAAAATAATCTTCACCAACATCAGACACAAGGAAAAACCTGCATTTAACTACAGCTCCCCCTCAGTAACTCTGGAGCAAAGTGTTTGGCTTACAACAAGTTAAATATACTGCTAAAAAACTCTCTTATCTATTGTGCACTGAAAGAGTGCCTCTGTCTCTGATACTATTTAATTATTTAATCTGACACTACTGCTACCATCTGTTCAGTGCTCTACTCATACAATTCCAGAACACCAGCTCACTATCGCTGGTCTAGCAATGCCTTTCATGTTCATCAGTCAAATGTTTAACAAACAAAAGGAAAAGCAGGCAGATAAAAAGGGTGCTGCTACAAAAAACTGAAGGAGCTCATTTAAATTAAACAGAGTTGTCAAACTTGCTGTGGAGAAGGGCTAATTACAAATTTAATTAGAGTCTACAGACCAGAGACTCAAGGTTAGGGGCCCCTAACAGCCAGAACACAAAACTGCAGGAAAAACCCTTTTTAAAAACCCACTCATCTGTTTTCAGCAAGGGCCGAAAAGCCAATGGCATCTCATTC
Organism: Macrochelys suwanniensis; assembly: GCA_033296515.1. Taxonomy (NCBI): domain Eukaryota; kingdom Metazoa; phylum Chordata; order Testudines; family Chelydridae; genus Macrochelys; species Macrochelys suwanniensis. The sequence goes on from CM065777.1 coordinate 99,825,067, forward strand.
CCCTCCTGAGGAAGAACCTAGATTAAGACATTGAAAATCAGAGAGAAAAGTTGGTTCCAGCCTTTATTTCACCACAGTTTTTAAGTTCTACCGCTGCATCCAACATAGGAAAAGTGTAAGAGATTAATGTTTCTGCTAAAATTGAATAGTAAAAGTTGTCATTTGCATTACTGTCATTAGGCTTCAGAGTTAAAATTTTGAGACAAATGTTGACCCTTCTCCAAATTACTGTTTCAGAGTAGATGTGCATTCCAACAGAAACACCTAGTTCACACTTGGAATGGATGCTTCCAAACCATAAGTGTTAGCAACTGAATTTTTAAAAAACCCAAAACATTAAATTCAACAGACACTTAGTCTATCACAAGAGCCACATTTATACATCATGGGGGTCAGAACCAGCCAACAGGCTGGATGTTTGCCATCGTATTGACAAAGTGTTGTTCTAACAAGAGATAAGAACTGCAACCTAACAGTTAAGCCCAGTGCTTGAGGGACTTCTATTTTAAAATGACAAATACTCAGACTGAAGCAAAACTCTCTCTGTATGGAAGACATATGGAGACTGATTAAATGAAGCTCCACTCTGGTAAGTGACTGCAAAAAACAGTATCATGGGGTTTCATATATAGCCCCTCAGTGACTCCAGGTCAGATTATTTGCTCAGTTTAGAAGTAAAATGATGTTTTGCTAACTGCTAAAACTGCAGACGAAGCCAGGGATCTGAAATTCAACCTGTGCTCGTTCTAGTTCATACATCAACCCAAATAATCCAGACCCATCTTGATATTTTTATGAGATTATAAATTTGATTGATAAAGATAGTAGTGTTGATGTAATATACTTAGACTTTTGTAAGGTATTTGACTTGGTACCACATGACATTTTGGGTGAGTGGTAAATAATGAAGAGAATAGGTCACGGACACTGAGCAATCTGGATCAGTTGGCAAACAATATGCGTTTTAATATGGCTAAATGCAAATGTATACATCTAGGAACAAAGAATGGTTATTTGGCACTGGTGAGACCACTGATGGACTACTGTGTCCAGTTCTGGTGTCCACAATTCAAGAAGGATGTTTATATATTGGAGAGGGTTCAGAGAAGAACTACGAGAATGATTAAAGGCTTAGAAAACATGTCATAGTGATAGATACAAGGAGCTCAGTCTATTTAGCTCAACAAAGACAAGGTTAAGGGTTGACTTAGTTACAGTCTGTACCTGCCTATGGGGGAAACAGAGATTTAATAATGGGTTCTTCAAGCTAGCAGAGAAAGGAATACCATGATGGCTGGAACTGAACTAGCCAAATTCAGACTGAAAATAAGGCGTAAATTTGTAACTGAGAAAGTAATTAACCATTGGAATGTATTACCAAGGGTCATGGTGGATTCTTCATTGCAGGCAATTTTTAAATCAAGATAGGATGTTTTGCTGAAAGCTATGCCCTAGGAATTATTTTGGGGAAGTGCTATGGCTTGTATTATGGTCAGATGTAATGATCACAATGGTCCCTTCTGGCTTTGGAATCTATCTATTAATTATAGTTACAGTTTAGATGCAATTGTAATGCAGTGCTTTAAATACTAGACTAGGAGTTATCTTACCTGGAGTTATGAGCAAAAAGCAGATGCATATTTAGGCAATAGTATATTATGAGATGTATTCTGCCAATATGTTTGGTCTAGTCTGATTAATAAATTGACCAACCCTTGTATGTAATTCATCAAGTTTACTAAACTGAAATATTTTTGTAATTTGTAATTATATATCAGTTACCACACACCTGGATTCTGAAGACATTTTTAAATGTGATATTAAATACTCAACTAACCGCTTCCCAATCTCTGTTCTTCTGAAAGATTTAGGGAATACAAACAAAATACCATCTGTTATACTAAGGTAGGGCTAAGCCTTTAATACCAAAATATTCCTAGGCTCACTTTGGGGCAGCCACACTGATAGATTTAATCAGCCAAGAATCTCTAAGTTTCTGAGTAAGACAAAGCATACTCCAGTTCCAGCCCCATCCTTCCTTTTATACAAGCAGGGATTTGGGAATTCAATCAGCCATTCACTCGCACCACTCCCTTTCCCAGAAAGCTAGAGTTTTAGAGTTCCACCATTGTCCTTCCTGTTGCCGAGTCAACCTGCAACTTTGCTGCTTTAAAAATTCCAGAATGAGGAGCTTCCTGCCCTCCTAAAGAGTCTGCAAGGGGCATGGGGAAACAACTAGGATAGGCCTTAGCTCTCCTGCTTTAGTTAGATTTTTTTTTTAAAGTTGTGTATCAGTTGCAATTGAATTATACTGGCCTAGTTTAGACATAGAGGGTAGCAGGTGTCTTTCCAAGAGCGCATCTGTTACGAAACTGAAATTCTTGAAGAGTATATTACATATCACCTGATTTGCATCGTTTGCCTTGCTAAAGTCACTCAGACCATCAGACCTCAGACCATTGCTGCAATACAATCATGTTTTACAAAAGCACCAGCAGGATCACACTCACTTCAGTTTTGTCTCTATCCATGTGATGTAGCCTGAATGCATACCGAGACTGTGGACAGCAGAGTACAGAGGAACCAAACACTAACCATTGCTTAGCCTGGTTCTATAATTAGATCAAAGAAATCACCACGTTTTAAAATCTAAAGGAATACACAAACCAAAAAATGTGAATTACACATTTTTTAAAAAAAATACTGTAGTACTAAAACAGAAAACCAAGGACTGAAGCGCTTAAGTATCACTCTGTTATATTCATTTAATATAACAGCAATCTGAAAGGGAAACTTGCTGTGTTCCAAAACAGCAAAGAGTGAATGTCTAGCACAAGGCCAAAGACTGCCATTTACAGGGAACCATTGGCACTCATCAATTTGCAATGAGTAGCTACGCAAACTAGTAAGAATTAGACCATGATAATGTAAATCTGGGAGTGAAAGGGAAGAAGTCAATCCTTGCAGTGTACTCATAACCTATATTTTCTGTCTGCTTTAAGGCAACTGAGTGTTTTCCAATGGCAGCAGGTGCATTCACAATGCATGAAAAAATAAATATAGGCAAGCATTTCAGTGTCTTGCCTCCAAGTGTGACAGATTTCATCATCGTGAAAGATAGGTTGACACTGAACACATGCAGCAATCAACATTTTTGCTTTGTGGAATTTTGGGCACAGAAATTCTCAGCGTTTCATTTTTCTCCACTATTTTGTCTCTCGGTAAATTTCATTTTCAGATTTGCGGAAATGGCTGTACTCCCACAGAAAACATGCAAAAATGAAAACGTTCCATGTTTCAGATGCAAAAGCCATCTTCAGCTTTTAAAAAAGGGCGGCAATGCATTTACGTTCAAAAATAGGCCCAATTTTACTCAGAAACTGTCCTTTTTGCATGAGCGGTACACAAGTCTGTAACAAAAATGTATAAAACCTTGAACTTCACATAGTTTCGTATTTCTTTATGTCTAATCTCGAATATCACCACTCCCTTCCCAAACAATCCCACCCAGATCCTTGTCCCATAAATTAAAATAAGTATAAGAACCAGAGAGAGAGACGAGAAAGACACACAAACAAAATCATATGCCAGGTTTCTTTTTCTAGGTAACATGGGGGGTTATAATTAACAACTCTAAACAAGAGACATGGCTGTAATAAATTACCACTCAGACATTCATACAAATAAAATACTGACTTGTTTTAGTTTTCATCTGTATACCGTCATCAACCAAGACATACTTCATTATGATCACTTGTCTTTCTGTTCAACTCTCTCCAAATTTTCAGTACAAATCAAAGAACAGAAGGACAACACATGGATCATATTAGGATGGTGTGCATACACCAGCACTCTTGAGATATATGCTCTGAAGATACAATTACTATTTAATTTCCCCCTTCCTACTATTAAACAGCCTTCAATGCATTCAGCAACATCTCCCATACGGTTAAGATGAATGCAGTAATTAATATGCAATTAATAAGATAGTGTGATCAACTGCTTTTGTTCAGTGAGGCAGCTGGCCCACATGTCGGATAGTAATTAGACAAATTAAGATGGACCACTTTTGTTTACTGATGAACTGACAGCACTGCCGGTGCTTAAATGTCACCAATCCTATTATAATTTTTTAGTAATACTGAAGGGGTATCAATAAACCGGAATTTATTAATCCCCATCCATAAAGAAGGGATGGGGATTAATAAATTAATAAATTAATAACGTTTCCCTCAAAAACGTTGGCACCAGCTGCCCAGTGAGTTAATGACAGAATTGATCTGATTCAAGGATGCTGTATCCTGCAACTAACAATGTAGCAATGAGTATCACAGGCAGTGGAACAGAGAAGACTTTGGATATTGGAGGGGCTGGGGGGGAAGAGAGACAGAGAAAGATTAGATTTGACCTGTATCTAAATACAAGCAGAAAGTCTGAGGATCTTCTAGTGAGCTACATAGTATCAGCCAGTCTAAATATTTCCAACTATTTTATCCTGCTAGTCCTGGTCAATAAAAGAGAATAAACTTTTCAACTTAACCCTAAAACTACTTTTAAAAGCAGTCATTTAAAATTGTTTTTGTTATGCAATCAGCATGAAAACTACATGTAGACTTTGATTATATTTGCATTTATACTTTTGATCAATGTATTGTACAGTGCTCCATCAGCCTGATGTTTTGATTCCAATGTAAATTATGTCAAAATCCAATTGGGACTAAATACCTGGAAGTAGGTGCCAGATATATCAATCATCAGTATGATTAGATAAAAACTATACCCAGAGTGCTTTCAGGACAATATCCTATTGCAGCAGTTCTCAAACTGTGGATCGGGACCCCAAAGTGGGTTGTGACCACATTTTAATGGAGTCGCCAGGGCTGGCTGAGACTTGCTGGGGCCCAGGGCTGAAGCCTGAGCCCTACCACCCCGGGGCCAAAGCTGAAGCCCAAGAGCTTCAGCCCCGGGTGGCAGGGCTTAGGTTACAAGCCCCTTTGTCTGGGGCTGAAGCCTTGGGCTTTGGCTTTGACCCTCACCCCCAACCCACCGTCCGCCCAGGGCAGCAGGTGCTCGGGCAGGCTCAGGCTTTGGTCCCCGCGCCTGCGGTCGTGTAATAATTTTTGTTCTCAGAAGGGGGTCACGATGCAATGAAGTTTGAGAACCCCTGTCCTATTGCATCCTTCTAGATGGGCATTCTAGAGCTTGCAGCTTCCCAATACATATGTGCTGGTGAATGACATATGGGAGAAAAGCTGGCAGAAGGGACAAGGACTCAGGGGAAAAAGGAGAAGGTATATTAAGATTTTCACTTTTACTAATAGTTTGCAAGAAAACCTAATCAACTGCAAAGAAAATCTTACTCTAATCTTCATTTCTGCTCCATCAACACTGTCACATATGCTAAAGCTCTTAGCAAGAGCGAGGCACCCACACACACACTTTACCAGAAAATGGGATCACATGCTTGGGCACCAATACTGCTGAGTTGAAAAGTGAGCTTTTAAAAGGCCAGTGTGAAAAAATGACACTTTCATCGGAGAGCTACGCAGCATTGCTGTAGCCATGTCAGTCCCTGGATATTAGAGAGACAACATGAGTGAGGTAAAAACCGGTTACCTACCTTTTCATAACTGTTGTTCTTCGAGATGTGTTGCTCATGTTCATTCCATTCTAGATGTGTGCGCGCCCATGTGCACAGTCTTCGGAGACTTTTGCTTGAGCTGTATCCGTAGGGCTGGCTGCAGCGCTCCCTTCAGTGCCATGCTCATGCGCTGGTATATCAGGCACTGCCGGCCCTACGCCCTCTCGGTTCCTTCTTGCCAACAACTCCGACAGAGGGGCAGGACATGAGCAAAACATCTCTAAGAACAACAGTTATGAAAAGTTAGGTAACTGTTTTTTCTTCTTCGAGTGCTTGTTCATGTTGATTCCATTCTAGGTGACTCACAAGCAGTCTCCTCAGAGGTGGGCTTGGGAGTTCACAGTCTCGTGACTTGCAGTACTGCTCTACCGAAGCCAGCATCGTCCCGGGCACGCTGGAAAAGTGCATGATGGGACGTGAACATGTGCATGGACGACGAGGTGACCGCCTTACAGAAGTCCTGGATAGGCACTTCGGCCAGGAAAGCTTCTGACAAGGCTTGCACTCTGGTTGAATGGACAGTTGTTATTGCCAGAGGCGGCACCCTTGCCTGCTCACAGCAGCAGTGAATGCAGGATGTGATCTAAGAAGAAAGTCTTTGAGCGGACATCATATGACCTTTCATTCTGTTGGCCACTGCAATGAACAACTGAGTAGATTTGCGGAATGGCTTGGTCCATTCAATGTAGAAGGCTAGTGCCCTTTTGACATCTAGGGAATGCAGCCAAGGCTCCTCCGCTGATGTATGTGGCTTTGGAAAAAAGACTGGCAGATAAATGTCCTGGCCCATATGAAACTGGGAGACCACGTTGGGCAGGAAAGCCAGGTGTGGACACAGTTGGACTTTGTCCTTGTAAAAGACTGCATAGGGCAGTTCCGAGGCAAGTGCCCTAATCTCAGAGACTCTGCGGTCCGAAGTTATTATGACCAATAACGGGACCTTCCAAGAGAGGAGGAGGAGAGAACAGGAAGCCAGAGGCTCGAAGGGGGATGCCATGAGCCGGGATAACACGAAATTTAGGTTCCACGGAGGGACAAGGTCCCCGACATGCGGGGAGAGGCGCTCGAGGCCCTTGAGGAACCTGGCAGTTACGTTGTGGGCAAAAAACAACCTGACCTCGAGTGGCAGCTGGAAAGCCGAAATAGCATCCAGATGGACGTTAATGGATGACCGAGACGGGCCTTGCAGCTTGAGGTGCAGAAGGCAGTCCAGGATCAACTGCAGCAAAGCCCACTCAGGCCGAATGCCTTTATTTGAGAACCAACACATAAACCGCCTCCACTTGGCCATGTAGGTTGCTCTAGTGGAAGGCTTTTTGCTGCCCAGCAAGACTTGCTGGACTCTGGCCGAGCACTCCTGCTCCTCTGCATTTATCCATGCAGCAGCCAAGCCATCAAGTGCAATGCTGCCAGGTTAGGGTGCAGGAGGGCACCGTGGTTTTGTGATAGCAAATCCAGCCGGAGCAGTAGCTGTAATGGAGCAGCAACGGAGGCTGGTGGAATGGGAGAGGGGATCTGCCACACAGACTAGGCAATTTTCAGGACCCCTGGATGGACGGGCAATGCGACCCGGGCTGGAGTGGGGGAAGCATATGACACTGAAGAGATCATCAGACTCCACTGCTAGCTTCTTGACCTCCAAGTTCAGGTTAGCAGCCACGCTTTAGAGCAGGGCCTGCTGCTCTTTGAAGTCAATGGGGGGATGGGGGGTAAAGAGAGTGGGGAAGGCTTGCAAGGGGCCCACCACCGCCTCGTCTGGAGATGACTAAGATGACTGTACTGCAGGGGGAGGGGCAGCTTCCCCTTGCCTGCCAGGGGATGGCTGCTTGGACATCGGGGCCCACTGCAACGCTCCCACATCAGACTCGGCACCATGCTCCGATACTGGTGCCAGCTGGGCCAGAGGCAGTTTGTCCGACGCCGCCTCAGAGGAACGGTAGGAGTTCAGGACCGGCATGACAGGTACACCATGGGCTCCAATACTGCCACTGGGTGGGCCACTGCCTCTGCTGCCACGCCGCCATGGCCAGAACTGTGCCCGTTTCGTGGGCCTTTGGTGATTCGCCTCTCCTAGGTGAGGAGCTGAACTCTCCCTTCGACTCGGACCACTGCCCTTCCGGCGACCAGGGCAGAGCTGTAGATGCCAGAGTCTGTTGGCTGACCCTCATTGGCGACCAGTAAGAAAATGGCGAGGAATAGTGCCTGCCGGAAGAGCGGTAACAGGGAGTCAGAGACTGGTGCCGCAACCGTGAACAATTCCGCACCGAGGCGATCGCCTAGCTCCCCCTTCCTCCCTCCCCCCCCCGGGCATCGATGTGAATCTGTGCTGCAGCGAGCTCTGACGGAAGGCCCAGAGGTACCACAGGTACTGGGATCAGCGTCGTGACTTGGGCGTCCCATAGGTGGCGACCTTGGTGTTAGATACCTGGGTCTTCTAACGGGAGACTGAGGCTACGGCACCAAGGTCCTACCTAGGCCATGGTGATGGGGATCAACGCCTCCGGTCCAGGGACGCTCCGTTGCTTTAGCGGGAGGTCCCATAACCAGCTTGCCCTTAGAGGTCTTAACTGGGTCTATCGCTTGGCTTGGCATCTGTGGTGCCGGCCAGCCTACTTGGTCCTTGGCCGCTGGAGCCACCTCGGGTATAGGTGGCCCTATGAGGGGCCAGGACCCTGATGCTCCTGGGAGTCAAAGGCAGATCCCTGGCTAGGCAAAGGGGTCCAACCATAGAGGTACCCCCATGTAGCTCCGGAGAGGGCATGTGGCCTCTAAGACAGGTACTTTGCCTGACTCCCCCTTGCCCTGTGGTGCTGATGGGCCCTTGGGCTTCAGCTGCTCCTTGGGCACCAGTGAGGGGGAACGGTGCCGGGCGGGTTCCGGTGCCAGCAGTGCGCTGCGCACCAACGCCCAAGTGCTAGGCGTGGAGTCCGACTGAAAGGGCTCCGAGGCAGGAGGAAGCGCAGCCTCCATGGGGATGGCCCTCAAGCGGATATCCCGCTCCTTTTGGGTTCAAGGGTGAAAGTTTTTGCAGATCCTGCATTTGTCTCTTCTGTGTGATTCCCCCGGACACTTCAAACAGCAATCATGGGGGTCACTAATGGGCATCACCCGGGTACGCGATAAACATGGCTTAAAGCCTTGGAAACAAACGGGCCGTTCCACAGGGAAGTCCCAGCAGGACTCTAACTACTAAAACTATTATCTAACACTTAACTTAATGGTCAAACTAAGTACCTAACAACTAACAACAAAGATTAGACAGAACAATGGGCTGAAAGAACTGTTACTGCTCTCAGGATACAAGACAAGGTGCTCTGACCAACGGTCACAGGCAGTAAGAAGGAACTGAGAGGGTGTAGGGTCAGCAGCACCTGATATACTGACGTATGAGCATGACACTCGAGGGCGCCGCAGCCAACCCTATGGATACCGCTACGGCAAAAGTCTCCGATGACTGTGCATGTGGGTGCGCACACACCTAGAGTGGAATCAAAGAAGGATATCTTTTATTGGACCAGCTACTGTTGGTGTGAGAGACAACCCCTGTGTAAGCTCAAAAGCTAGTCTCTCTCACCAATGGAAGTTGGCCCAATCAGAGAACTAGTTAACCATAATTCAACAGTGCAGAAAATGCACCTCAACTGCAAGCTGATTGCCTTTTATGACTTCATCTGCAACCAGCTAACTCTCTGAGAGACGCAATCTTTCTGAACCATGACATGATAAAACATGTTTACATTATGCTGCCATAATCAATTTTTGTTGGCAAGCCTGATTCAATTAGGTGTTTGCCACTGATGAGGAGAGTCCTTAAAATGCTTGTACATTTTCCGGTGAAGTTTAATGTTCTGTTTATTGTGTTCCAGCCTTAATTTGATTTAAGTCCAATTTTTTTCACATTACAGCAACTGCTCTCTGCACAGAAACACTTGCTGACTACAACACATTGGATGGCACAATCTATGGTAAAGATTTGAGAATACATTAAATACATTAAATTCAGCATTAAAAGCACATCTGAAGATGTTTAATCAGATTCTGTCACTGCAGTGACTACATACCCTAAACTCTAATCACCATCCTCTGCAACAGATCTCATATCTCATTTGCTTCAGATTTGAACTTGTAAGGCTCCTTCACCTGATTAATTAAAACAGACATTCATTGCTCGAATTACAAGAGAGCCTATACAAAGATATGTCTACACTTTGCTTTCTTTCAGACACCTCCAGATTCACACAAGTGATGTTAATGAGCTAACAAAACCTCTCCTCCATTTCTCTATAGCATAGGAGTGCCACAGACTGTGTCTTGTGTAGCAGAACTTTCAGGGAAATGCAGGATCTCATTCTTACAATGAACAAAAATGTGTATTATAGTGTTTATACCTAGCCCTTGATTTAACAGCCAGACTGTTAGTGTTCTCCCTTCAGCACATTTGCCTTGGTTGACCATAAGTAGGCCTCTCTATTCATCTATTTGCTTTTCAGTACATTTACCACTTTGCCAGCATCCCATCATAAAGTAAGTAGTCTTTATTCAATACGTTTCAAGAGCATTCAGAACTGGTCTGTTTTCTTCCCCAACTGTCCCTACTGATAATTTTTCAGAGTTTGACAAATCCGATCATCTTGGCCAAATTCTTTACAGTAAATCAAGAACAGGAACAGAACTTAACTTTTCAATTGCAAATATTTTAGGTTAAATTTGACTTGCAAGGGTTATTGCACCAGCCCTTCCAGTGGCTTCCACACACCCAAGAGCTAGTGATACGTCAAGTCCAGCCCAGAATAAGTGTAAGGGGCAAAAGCATGATAGGGGTAGGGCTGGAGCAAGATGCACATTGCTGATCCCCACTGATAGAATGGTATCTGAGGGACTGTTTTAAGCAGCATAAATTAGAGAAATCTGGTGACTGCTCTAACTTGAACAAGAGGCCAGTTCAACACTCAGCTACACCCAGAAATGGGAGAGCCATAAACGTAATTTACAGCCACCTTTGTCTCCACAACTAGCTGTGTCAAGCAAAGCCTGGACCCTTCATTGTCATGGGCAAATCACTGGGTTACTCTGGCATTTGCTTAAATAATGACTAATAATTGGGAAATTTAGTTCCTACAGTAATGAACACACATTCAAGAAACAGTAAAGAGAGAGAAAGACATTTGCAGGCAGTTAACAATAAGAAAGCCAGACCTTGTTCTGAAGGCTTCATTAGTTTGTAACTTAGTTTAATTACTCATGTTCTTTACACTAAGGCCTTGTCTACACTACAGAGCTTTGCTGGCAAAAGCTGCCTTTTGCTGACAAAACAGGGGAGGCGTACACACTACAAAGTTACTTTTGGCAGCAAAACTCTGTTGTTTTGCCGACAAAATAAAACCACCTAAAGGAGAGGCATAAAGCCTTTTGTTGCAAAGTTAAAGTGACAAAGGGTCAGTGTAGTCACTGCTGTTTGTTTTGTGGACAGAACTGGCTTCCGCCAGTATCCCACAATGCCTCCCCTGACCGCTCTGCTCACTGTTCTGAAGTCAGCTGCCCTTTCAAAGCTCCAGGAAGTATGTGACAGCTGAGCACACTGCTCTGTTTGGGGAACAAAGAGCAAATCATTAAGGTGGAATGCTCCTTGTTCTGCCCTGCACTAGGAACACAGGGGCAGGCAGGCTGCTGCTTTACTTTGACATACCTCAGCATGGAGAGCTCACAGAGCTGCTCAGGATGCAGCTCCCGACAGCTGAGGAGGACGTGGGAGAACTCAAAGAGAACCACAAACCATAGGCAGGCAGGCAGGCAGGCAGGCAGAGAGATTACAGTGTTTCGGGAGAGATTACAGTGCCGAGTGGAGACGGGGGCTGACTTGGAGTGGGGGTATCTCCCTCCCCCTTCCTCAGGATAGGTCAGTCAGCCTGCTGTTTCCACTGCCCTAGACACACCACCCTCCTCCCCCCACTTCAGTTGAAAAAGCAGTGGACAATCTATTAGGATGCCCCGAAACCATGGGACTGAGAAACCTGCCCCATTGTGACACTGTACCTGCCCCATGAGGCATTGCAAACCCTTCCCAAATCACCCTGCAGTCAGTTTCCCAGTAGGATAGCTACCACAGTGCACTGCTCTCTGTGTCGATGCAAGAGCTGCTAGTGCAGATGCACTCTGCCGACACAAGGAGCATAGCGTGGACATGCAACAGTGGTTTAATTAAAGCACTTTAAAGCAACATAGCTTTTGTAGACAAAACTTTGTAGTGTAGACAAGGCCTTACTCTCACACAGACATTTTCTGAATGGCAAACGACATTATAATACAGGTAGATGCAAAAAACACCTGATACCTAAAATTGGACCTTTGGTATCTTCATAAAGTGTAATAACACAAAAAGAAAACATTTCCCATCTCATGTTGCTACTAGTTAATAAAAACACTGAGAAGTTTCTTAGCAGCAGCTACCAATGTCAAACATAAACACTCCTAAGAACACACTCCCCAAACAAGAAAATAATATGCCTCCCTCCCAGTATACTCAGCTGTCATAAAAAACAGATGAAACTGTTCAGTTAACTCAGTAATAAACACACACACGTTCCATTCCTGACAACCTGTCAGTTCAGGGATAAAACACTGTTTCAACCTAACTTCTCTACTGGGAAACCAATCAGCAACCAATCTAGATTGATGGGTTTGTTTATAATCATGGATAAGTGAGGATGTCTCTGTCACTGTTGCTTTGCTGACCTACTGGTTTGTTGTTGTTTTTTCTTGAGAGAAGGAAGATTATTGAAAGACGCATGATTCCTATTCCTGGACTCTGCTTGATTTCAATACCCTGATTACTTATAAGAAATGGGTCAGTAATGACGGCAGAGGAACAGAGTCATGGACACTGGACCAAGGCAAGGCTAGCAACACAGAACCCTCATTTTACACTGTCAAATTTAAGTATACTATAGTTATTTACATTACAAAATAGTAAAGTTAATATTACTTAAACTGTAGTGTTTGGAATTATTACCGCAGAACGCAGAGTACTTCCTCACCCCTCAAATAAGGGTGGCCCGTTAACTTGTGAGGAAGTTCAATAATTTGACCACATTATGCTTTAAAACAACCTCAGTTTTATGGAGTGCTTTTTCAGCAGGGTAAATCAGTACTGTGAAGCCACCTGAAATGCTGTTCTCATTCAGCTCGATAAGGACCCCAATAGGAGGCTTTTATCAACAGAGATAAAACCCAGCCAATAAGCACGTACTGTGCTCTGCCGTTATCACCACCTGTTCCCAGAAATTCCTTCAGCTCTTAAACACTTTTGTTCCTTAAAATAAACATTAACAAATTTAAAAATAAAACAAACTCTACTATCTAAAGCAGGCCTGCACAACTCGTAAAGTGGTGAGGGCCATATTACTCCAAAAAAAACAGCCGAGGGCCGAAACTCCTCTCCCGCCGCAAAAGTTGTTGAGCAACAAAAAAAAATAATTTTTTTTTTTTTTTTTGCTGTACACCTCCCCCCCCCCGGCACAATGACCCACCGCGGGCCGCATGTTGCGCAGGCCTGATCGAAAGGTTAAATATTTAGTACTTGTCCAAAGGCGGTGGTTTACGCTTGTTCTTCATAGTGTTTGCAATTTATGCCTTAATTATGATTGGTCCATATGCTCTTTTATTGTCTTAAATGAGGAAATGGGGGTGGAGAGATGGCAGGGGAAAAAAACCCTGTTCCTGAGTCCCTCCAGAATGCATACATCTTGTGAAGGCTAGTGCAGTAGGGCATCACACAAAAAAGCACAAGCAGTTCTCTTGGAGAAACCTGCACAGCATACTCAGAAACTAAATTATAGAACAGATGAGCTGACAGCTGAAACTTCCTAGGATCTTATTTTCACAACTATGCATCTCAGTCACAACCATGTAATGCTTTAAATTTATATTATTTTAATATCTGGTTCAGAGTTCATTAAGCACTAATCTAATTGTATTAGTCAGTGAGTCAAACATAGCCTCATAATGAATCACAAACATCCAAATATGAATGAAAAGAGAGCCCAAAATATTTGCTAAATTTAAGTGGATGCAATGATTTCAAAGGAACTAAGATCACCAATGCACATTTAACGTATACTTTTAACTACTGTAGTAACTAAATAGCTTCCGCAATTGGTTCACCTCTTATCTTCCTTCCTGCTCCACCTCCACCTCCACCTCCTCTCCCTTGCAGGAGAATTTCAATTATTAAGGGGCAGGGGGATCCTTGAAGGGGCGGGGGGAGGGGGGGGGATTCCTTCCACATATGCAGCACAAAGAGAAAGGAGAGAAAAGCTCTCTGCAGGATTTCTGAGTGCTCTATGTATTCTTCTTAATCTTAACTTCATAGTCTGAAGAAGCAGGTTCAAACACAACAGCTATTCTACATACCTTGAATTTAATTAAAACTGAAACATACCAAAAGGTCATTGCTAAGGGACCAACTCTGTACTATGTAACATGCTAAGTTATCCTGTTTAGTTCAGAAGTGGAAACTAACACCAGAATCAGATATTAAAAGACAAAAAATTGTCTGCAAAAGGGTCCTTTGTACCAAACTAGAAATTCTAATAAAACAAACCAACTATAAATCTGTATTGATAAAACTGCATTTATCCTTCCATGAGCTCCATTAGTGGGTTTGTTTCCTAAAATGTTATAGCAGGAGACAGATTAGCCCCAACAATATCATGATTTCTTTTTATATAAAATAGCTCAGCATTTTCCCCAATATACATATAATATAGATATTTCATATAATGTTGGTGTCATTCTTTTCTTCCCCCTTTCACTAAACCAGAGCTGCCCTTGTGCTATTAGATACAAAACTCAACAGAAGACCTGCTCAGCAGGACCCTCTAGGTTATGTTTCTTCAGTTACATTTTGAGAAATTATTTCGTCTTTAAACAGGGCAGGGATATCTATTCAATAACAGGTCAAGATCATTCCCTTCTTGGCACAGAACACGAGAGGAAGCATGCTTGGCACTAGACGGAAGAATGCTAGAATGCAGAAAACTAGAGCTATGTCTAATTTCACTTATCAGAATTAGTATTGTGTGGCTAGGTAGTGTTTTTCAATTGTTGGTGATAAATAGACATCAGAAAATCAGCTTGAGAGCAAAGGGGAAAAGAAAATCAATACAGCTGCAAATGAATTAATTCACTTTTTCCAAACAGCCTGGTGCCATTAAGCCCAGCAGGTTTCTGCAAGGGATGTTTTCCTTGCCTTGTGCACATTTTGCTCATATACTTTACTGAACAACTCCATGAACAGCGGGGTGCCTCTGCTTGGATGGACAGAGAAAAGGGGAGACAAGCAATGATGTTAACAACAGACAGTTGAGCATTACTATTATAGATTCTTTCCTGTGTGTCTTCTATCTCAATCTCTATTTACTAATGGAACCTGACCTTTCAAGAAAAAAAAACCACCTCATTATGACTCAGGAATTCTTCTCCTTACATGCAGAGGAAAAAAACCTTAGACATAAACGGCTTTTTTTTAAGTACTCATCTATTGCACCAATAGCAGTTTTCATCTAAATGGAAGATTTAACATCTATGAAGCAAATCTACCTTTTCCTTTGGTTTAATTTTTATCTTCTGCTTTGCATATTAATTGCTTCTCTGGTTCTTTAAAAAATAAGTAATATGGCAACATTCCATTAATACAAAACACTGTTTTGCTAACAAAAAAAACAAAAAAAACCCTGAATAATTAAACTGACACAGGTTCCCAAGAGCTCTCAAACATGGTAACATCACAGCATAAAGACAACACCATGGCATCTTCACTTATCAGTTACACAGCAAAAAGCACTGCCCATAGTCTAATATTACTTGATTCCATCTCATTTATTTTTTCCAAATAATTATGATTATGAAAGAACATAATACTAAGCAACTCAAATCATTAACTAAAAGGACATAATCCATTCTTACTTGGCCAGTAGGAATTTTCTTCTCTGTTCATTAACTTTTTCTTGAGGCGCCCATGAAGTTTGATGTGACTATTTCCCATTTTGTTTGAATACAGTGGGATAAGTTCCTCTTCATCATCATTACGGTTGGCCTGCCACTTGCTTCTGTGCAAACACCCAACCATCGGGTCTGACGGCAGGCAGTGCACATAAGCAATCATTGTAAGATGCTGCTCCAAAGGATGTCCTTAGTATTCCCAATGGCTAGTTTGGAGCAGAAGGAGTGGCCTGTCCATAACCTTTCAAATGGACAGAGTTAAAGATTATGGAGGACAAAGATTTTGCTCTCCTCCTCAGTTAAGTAAGCAAAACTATTTAATTTGTGAGCCGTTTTGAACAGGATTTTATAATCCTTAAAAAATAATCTGACTAAACAGATGACTTTTTAGGTGCTGGATACAGCAATATTTTCTTACTCTTAGCCTTGATTTCTGCAGCGAAGAAACCCAAAAATATCAGCAGCACAAAGCTGTGAAGAAGATCCATCTGCAACAGATTTTAAACTTGTTCCTTGGTGCTCCCACTAAAGTCTGCTGCTTCTCTTAAGCTTTATCCCAGATTACATGTCACCCTCTAAATAACAGGTACTATGGACACACACAGATGGTCATATCTTAGAAGTTTATTCAAGGCTAACTTAGCATGATCACTGCAACATGAACAGCTACAGAATCATAACCTGAAATGAATCTGCCTTGATTAAGGACATTTAAAATTCCTTTTGCATGTAGGTTAAAGAAAAGGAAAAAAAGAAAGTAAATGTTTGGATTTTACATATGTGGACTGGAGCAAGGATAATCAGATTTTAACATCTGAATCCTAATAGTTACAAAAATTGTAGGAAATAACTCACAGTTTAGTCTGTAGCTATATTTATAGTGAATCAATAAATAAAATCGGATATATATCACTTAGCACTTTATAAGCACTATACAAACAAATTAACAAATCTTTGTAACACCCCTGTGAGGCAGGTAGGTATCCATATTTAAAGATGAAGACAAACAGTCTCACAGAGGTTTAGTGATTTGTCCACGCTTTAAGTGGAAAAGCCAGGATTAGAATTCAGATATCTCCAGTTACCAACCTCAGATTCAATCTACTAGTCCATGCTACCTCTCCTAAACATTGTGATACCTGTGATTAGCATTTTAAATAATAATATCTCATATTTGTAGCTGCATCAGTCTTGATACTATCACTCCCTCTATTTCTGTGCATATGCATACACTAGCGCAGGTATAATGATAATCTTCCTTGTCCTCCATATTAGCTGAACTGGGTGAAGAGCTTAGGAAACACTTCTGTGGTACCCGATGTAATTATAGGGTGATTTTCCAACACGTTCAAAATTCCAGGGAAGGGAGGGGGAGAGACCGAACAAATCACTTGGTAGGATGAGCCCCACTTGGAGCAAACATTTTCCATTAGTTGATTTTACAGGTTTACTTTGTATTTTTGGTAGGACTGGAGGGAGAGGAGGGAAGAGGGAAGGAGGAATAAGGGTGTTTTAAAATAATCATAACGTGAGAATGTCAAACTTTTTCCCATAGTGCAGATCACATCTAAATAAAGAGATTGTTTCCGGGACCACTTCCCCAACTCCCCATTCACAATTGCCTTGGATCATATCCCCTCCCATTCACCATCACAGAACATCCTTGTGACAACTATAGCAATTGCTTACATGCAAAAATACACTAGTGTTATGCAAGTATTTATGTATATTATAAGGCTTTTCCTGCTCCCCTGCTGATATTCAGAAGCTGCTTTGGGCAGGCCCCAAAACCCACATTACAAATACAAGTGATGGAAATCTTCTGGTTTCTATGTTCCAAACTCTTAATAAAATCAAACAGGATAACCTATTGGTCAGAAGACCCAATAGCATTTAACATGCACTTCTCTAGACCAGACACGTTCAATTAGCCATGTTTTCAAATGTGTGCCCCTGCACTAATGCTAATACACGATAATGGGATCAGTACTGAAATGCAGTTTTAAAGAGTATATTTACCATATGGTAGGAATTAATGTCTTCACCTATTCTTTAAGTAAAGACTAAACCTTTTTTCCATTAATCCTGAACATCCACGCTTATAATATGCATGTGCTAGAAGTTATGGTCATTAAATTCTGAGTTACTCGCAAATACAAAATCATGAAGACTTAAAAGGAAACTGCAGCTTCATTCTTTCTGAATGTGATAACTCATTTCTAGTATATTGCAAACTGTCCCCCACTGCCAATTCTTAGTATGAAACTCTTAATAAAAAGAAAAATAAATCTTGTACATTGTCTGATAATACACTGTGTGTGAAATCTTGGGTCCATTGTATTCAACAGCAAAACTCCCATTGACTTCAAAGGGGCCACAATTTCATCTTATATCTTCAAAAGCAGCCCTTGAATAAAATTCTTCCTGTTCCACTGCAGCTTTCATATTATTTTTCTTTTTTTAAAGAAAGCTGTCAATTCCTTTTTCAATCTTGAACTGTCATAGACCCAAAAAATAGCACTTATTTCCTGCATTACCCTGTTTTTAAATAATTTAACTACTAGTAATATAGGTTATTAACCTGTCATTGCATTCAAGTTTTTGATAGCCAGCTTTCTATTAACCTATTTTTAACCATTTCCTTATTTCAAGCTCTGTTCCTAACAATTACGGAGAAAACTGACTACATTACACATAAAACTGTCAGGTGCTGACAGAATCACAAGAGTATGGACATTTAGGCCTTGTCTACACAGCCACTTACAGCGCTGAAACTTTCTTCACTCAGGGGTGTGAAAAAAACCCTCCCTGAACGATGCAAATTTCAGAGCTGTAAAGTGGCAGGTAGCTGCGCTCCCAGCACTGGTAGCTATACCCCTCGCGGAGGTGGTTTTATTACAGTGCTGGGAGAGCTCTGGGCTCTCTCCCAGAGCTGGAGCCGCGACTACACAGCCACATTAAAGGCTGTGTCGACATACCCTAAGGGCTTGTCTTCACTACCCGCCGGATCGGCGGGTAGCAATCGATCTATCGGGGATCGATTTTTCGCGTCTCGTTAAGACGTGATTAATCGATCCCCGATCGCGCTCCCCGTCGGCTCCGGAAATCCACCTCATCGAAAGGCGGAAGCGGAGTTGATGGGGGAGCGGCAGCGATCAACTTGCCGCCGTCCTCATGGCCAGGTAAGTCAATTACGATACGCCGACTTCAGCTAAGCTATTCACGTAGCTGAAGTTGCGTATCGTAGATCAACCCCCTCCCCTAGTGTAGCCCTGGGCTGAGTGTTAAGAGCAGGGTTAGGCAACCTATGGCACAGGTGCCAAAGGCGGCACGCGAGCTGATTTTCAGTGGCACTCACACTACCTGGGTCCTGGTCACCGGTCTGGGGGGCTCTGCATTTTAATTTAATTTTAAATGAAGATTCTTAAACATTTTAAAAACCTTATTTACTTTACATACAACAATAGTTTCGTTATATATTAAAGACTTGAAGAAAGAGACCTTCTAAAAATGTTAAAATGTATTACCGGTACGCGAAACCTTAAATTAGAGTGAATAAATGAAGACTCAGCACACCACTTCTGAAAGGTTGCCGACCCCTGGTTAAGAGAAAACCACTCTGTTGTGCCTAGGCATTCCCAAAACAGTGAGTGATGCTGAATATCACATGTGCTATAACACTGAGTGTGGGTATAGAATACATATTTTTTCTCTCTCTCTCTCTCTATATATATATAATAGAGACACACAGAGTATTATAAACACATAAATTACAGATAAGTGTCACTGACACATTGGATCCACATCACCTTCAGACCTGTTGACAATTTATCTTTATGACTGCATTAAATAAGAAATTCTATCATCATCATGTATCCTATGTAGATCCTTTGGATAGTACAAGACATATCCTTACAACTTCCACACCTTTATTATGCTAATATCATACACAGCTGTGACCAGTGACAGTATACAAACACCCGAAGGGTAGAACAGGGGATCTAGATTCCAAAGAATAAGCAGTTGAATCAACTGGTTTTACACCGTGTTATTGTGTATAAAAATAGAGCTTTTAGGAAAGACTGTAATGTTTTGAACTCGATGGTCATGAAATATGTATAGAATAGTATGCTCATGACCAGTACTACAGTTGCAAGTACACATCACAGCAGGAAAAGGTCTCCTCCCACCCTCACTGTTCAAGTACCCATCCATTGTCCAGTCAGGAAAAGACAGTTGTGACCCATTAGAGCTAATGGGAAAACACTGAAACAACTTGAAACTGAAAAGAAAAGCCCCGAGTATGTCTACAGTGCAATTAAAAGCCTGCAGCTGGCCCGGCCAGCTCACTCTGACTCCCATTTCAGGGCTTCTTAACTGCAATGTAGACTTCCCGAGTCAGACTGGGGCCCAGGCTCTAGGACCATGCATGGTGCAAGGGTCCCAGAGCTCAGACTGCAGCCCAAGCCTGGAAGTCTACACTGCAATTAAAAAGCCCCTTAGCCCGAGCCCCTTCGCCCAAGTCAGCTGGCATGGGCCAGCCTCAGGTTTTTAATTGCAGTGTAGATATACCCCCAATTCAGGAAAACTAAGAGAGGAGGGAATTTTCCCCACAATGAACCACCATAGGCTAAGGTCTGGTCTACACAAAAAAATTAGGTTGGCTTAAACTAAATCAGTAAGGAGCGTGAAAAATGCACACCCCCCAAGTGGCGTTGTTAAGCCAACCTAAGTCCCTGTACGGACAACACTAGGTTGACAGAAGAATTCTTCTGTCAACCTAGCTATGGGAAATTTGCATAGGATTTCCTATACTGACAGACCCCCTCAAGTCGGCGGAGGTACTGTCTACACTGAAGCACCACAGCGGCACAGCCCTGAGAGAAAGAAAATAAACTGGAAGCTCTTAAAAGAGAAGGGGTTTGATGTGACAGACATCCAGGTACTAAGGGCCAGCATCTAGGCAGGATACTGTCCCATGAAACGTTGGATCCCTGCTAGGACAGAGGGCATGATGGGAAAACTGTTCAGACGCAATAGGTAACTTGTATTAGAAAAGGGAATTTGTCTAATATAGAAGTGTGAAGCCTGAAGTCACATCTTTATGTTTATTTTCTGTGCAACTTGTATGTGTTTCCTTCATCTTTGAATCCATGGGTTTTTTTCTATTAAACAAACATTTTGTTTATTTTTATCACAAGCGGGTTTCTGGCGTTCAAACTGTGTTGAGTGTGCACCAAAGCGAACCGATAACTGGGCAGGTTTTACTCCTTCAAGGCTGACAAAGGAGAGGGGGAAAGTCCAAGTGTCTGATAGTTAAGAACTCAGGATAGATGGATTCAGGAAGACTCGGGACTGGAAGGGCTACTGAGGTCACCCTGCAAGGAGTAACAAGGCTAGTGGAAGCCACGGGGAGACCTTTCTGCTTGTAGGCTAGCTACTGGTGTCAGGACTCTGAGCCATAAAAGCACACCATTAAGCCACCCAAAGTTACAGGGCAGGCAGTGACAGAACCCCTTACTGGTCTGAGTATCCCCAAAATGTGACAACAGCGTAAGTCAAAATGCCACAAGAAGTTAACTATCGGTGCATGCACAACTGCCACATTTTAAAGGTAAAGGGGCACTTTAAAAATGTATACGTGGTATTCAACGATTACTCAGAGCCAGCAGATTGACAGAAATCCACTTCATTCAATGTCTAAGTTCTGACTGATCAGCATTGCAAGCTATGAACCCCTGTATAACATAACAATCAGTTCCAAATAGCTTTTGCTATAGAGCCTCTTAGTGGTACAGTTCCCCACAGCATATAGCTAAATGTTGCCCTATTTTGACAGTGATTCTATTTTAAGGGTGGTTGGCTTTATGTGTTTTGTCTTTTTAAAAAAAAAAAAAATTGTAAGTAAGATTATACTTTTTAAATAAAGTAACAGCATTTCCCAGACTTAGTCTGCAAAACACCAACCCCATGCAACTGACTCAAGAAAATAAAATGGTGCACAGAGCACTTAGTCACATAGCAAGTAATAACAACACTTATCGCTTATATGATAGAAATAAAATTCAGCACTTACATTATGCATTTTTCTTTGTCAAAGCGTTGTATACAAATGTTAGCTAATCTTTACAACATTTTTGCCACGCAGGAATTATTATCCTAATTTTACAAATGGGTAACTTGATACACAGCAGGAAAAGTTAACGGAATGTTCAACACCACAGAAGGAGTTGGTGTTCGAGCTAGGATTAGAATACAGCAGTTACTGGCTCCCAGACCTGTGTGCAGACCTTACCTCTTTCTGGGGCACTAGTTTAATTCCCAAGATGTTCACACTAAGGGCTAGTCTACAGTGGCAATGCTAAAGCACTGCCGTGGCAGTGCTTTAACGTGACTTGTGTGGTCGCAGCAGAGCAGCGCAGCTCCCAGCACTGGTGCACTGTGTATACCAGCGCTTTACAGCGCTAAAACCTGCTGTGCTCAGGGGGGTGTTTTTTCACTCCCCTGAGCGAGAAAGTTGCAGCGCTGTAAATTGCCACTGTAGACAAGCCCTTAGTCATGCATTTGAAAAAATAAACAAACGAAGAGGACTTACATTTTCAGTCCACTACATGTTTTAGAAAAAGTAATAAAAATGAACTCTTCAACTGACGCTAACATGACTTTTTACTTTTATTGTTCAAACATGTGAATAGCTTTTACCATAAACACCAAAAGACATCAATCGACACAGAGCATGAAAGGTTTTGGAAGTGTCTACAGACTTCACAGTCAGGCACTGCAACAGCTTCATGCTGTTCAGGACACAACTGTCCCCACATGATCATGCAACATCACATTCTCTGGCATTAACTCCATTCCTGACTCTCTTGTGGAATTAAAAAAAAAATAATGATGTGCTTGTGACTATCACTGCATACAGTTAACTTTCATTAAATAATCAAGGTACACACATACTCACACAAGTAACTTGCATCACAAGATTTAAACAATAAAAAACTAAACAATATGTAATATACAAAAACCAAGATTAATGGTGTTAGTGTGCATAACAACTCAGGTATAAATCCACACACACAGAAGGAACTTGGCCAGTTTAATTCCTGGTGTCCAAATAGTCAGATGTATGCTCGAAATGTGACCTGAAAACACAATCCCAAAGTTCTGCAGAACCTGCTCAATACACCATGCACCTATAAAACCAGCAGAGAAGCTTGCTACTAAACAAACTAAGCTGAGTATACACATTCACCTCTCTCTCTCTCTACTGAACAAAGCTCTAATGAGATAAAAAAAATTTCAATGTTAATCTAAGTTAAAACAAGTGGCTGAAAGGTTATAAGGAATTAAAGCTTTGGGGGAAAAAACAATCAAATTTCCAACACTTACAAAGCAGCCAGGGCCGGTGGAAGGAAATTTCGTGCCCTAGGCGAAACTTCCTTGCACCAGCCCTGCGGCCTCCCCCCAGCCCAGATAACACCGCCCCCACGTGGCAGCCAGTCCCTCCGCCCCCCGCGGCGGCTCCCCACCCCCACCCCACCCCCGCGGGCCGGCAGCTCAGCCCCCCGCCTGCAGCACCTCCCCAGCTCCTGGCTCAGCCGCGGAGCCGGGAGGCAGGAGGCAGCCACGGCGAGACGCCCCACAAATCCTGGCACCCTAGGCGACTCGCCTAGTGGGCGCGCCGGCCCCGAAAGCAGCATGCCACACCATTACCATCCCAACTCTACTGGCTTCACATGCATTTCAGGGCTCAGCTCAAAATTGCCATCCTTGGCATTTAAACCTTCCATAGATTTGCTTGCAGACTAATCCACTGACCTGGTGTCTCTGTTTCTGTCCCCAGCCTTCTTCCTGTCCCCTCATGTAATCTCTCTACTGATCCTGGGAGAGCCTTCTCTTCTGCTGTTCTTGTCATGTGGAACAACCTTCCCATATCTCCCTACATCGTCAACTCTGTTCTCAGCTATGATCCTATAATTTCCCACTCTTCTATACCTCTTACTTTCACTCTTCCTCTGCTATTATTTATTATTTAATTCTGTTACTATTGTTCAACCCAATAAAGCATTTTGGGATCACATGAAAGATACTACTGAAAATAATAATCAAAAAACATTTTGCAAGATACTGTTCTCAGTCTCTGGACATTTAAAAAGACACTTAATGTATTTCAGTCATCTTTACTTTCAGTTAAAAAAGCCTATTTTAATGGCAACAATCAATGTCATATGTTTGATATTAGCTTTGCAATATTTAAACAAGAAAGCAAACAAAACCAGCTGTATAAGCAGTAGGTAAATGAGTAGACTCCTACAGTTTTCCTCTTTATCCTTGTTGCCACACAGAGGCAAGACTTTTCCTAAGAAAGATTGTTTCAGTAAGTATAATTCATGAATCAAATTTTACGAAGGGAGTTGTACATTTTTGGGACTTCAGTTAAAAAAAGTAATTAGAGATGCAGAAGCAATTTGACAATTGTTCTAATGAGACGTTATTACTGGTGGCTGTTAAAACAGAAGCTATTATGTTACATTATTTTAGGGGCTTGGTCCCATGCAGCTGTTGCGGGATCTGAAACATGGAACGAAAGATGATCTGCCAAAAAAAAAGAAAAAAAAAGGATTCTAATCTGGAGCAACAATGGAATGACAAAGCTGGTAACGCTGGTACACCCAAGCACCACTAAAGCAAAGGATTCATTTACATCTGTGAAAAACAGCTCGTTTTACAGCTCACATTAAATGGCAATTCAGACACAGTTGCGGTAGGATTACCAGTGTCAGGCCTGCTTATTAAACCCATTACCATGGTAACAGAAGAAAGTAGTCTCCCCACTACCACTCCCTTCACAGTCCCTTTATGGATTTAAAAGGCCAAAGAGGAAAGCTCTTTCTTTTTTTTTTCTTTTTTTTTTTGACACAGCAGTGTGGAAATATCTTCATTTCATTTCCAAAGCTTTTCTGTATGTAAAAGTCATAGTGCAACTGAATTTTCAAAATAAAAACAAAGCAAAATAATAGGCTCTCCAGAGTCAGTGTTATAAATTGGCCTTTTGCTGGGAAACGGAAAGATGCATTATTCTGATGCTGCCACTATGGCTTATGAATTAGAAGCTCTGTTCAGTCCACCTTTGTTGTTATCACTGTAATTATAAAAACAGTGCCATCTACTGGTCAATCACAAAATTACATAAAAAGCCCAATCCTGCACAGTGCTGACTCGGAAGCATTTTTCCTGTCCTATGAAAAAATGAGATTTTGAACATTTTTCCTGTCCCGAATCAGGACAAAAAGTCAAAATCTCAAAAATTTCACAAAACCAGTCTTTTTTGTTTTTTTCCTGACTCAGGCAATCAAAATGTTTTGTTTCTATTTCAATTTTTTAAAAAATTTTAAACTAAAATTTCAAAATGAAAAGTCATTCAGAACTGGGAAATTAAACTTTTTGTTTCAAATATGTCAAAACAAGATTTTTTTTTGCAATTTCAAAACCTTTTAACAAATCAACTCAAGAAATTCATCAAAACTGACTCTTTCCCACGTATAGTTTCAGTTTCAATGAACTAGCATTTTCCAACAAAATAAAGTTCACTAGTAAATTCCCGACCCGTGCTAATCAAAGCATCACAGCATGATTTTTAAAGTTTTGAGGGGTTTTTGGTGGGTTGTTTTTAAAACCTGTTACGGTACAATGAGTTGCATGCAGACAATTGCCTTTCGAACTTGTGTAAAACACAAGTGGAGTTCAGTTTCACTACTGAGTACTCACAGCAAATGTGTGTCATAAGCAGGGCTTTGGAGTTTTCACATTTCCAGAGCAGACTACTTCAGAGTCAAGTGCACCCTTTGGGCTCTGCAGGGTAGAGGAATTTGCTAGATGTCATTATCATACAACCAGGTAGTGAGCTACTAAAAGAAAGGTAGATTCTAATACCCTTATGCCAGCTGCATATTATTTAACATTTATACTCTATAGTACAGTACCTTATTCGGTAAGAAGTCTCCTTGCAATGAATGGGACTGCTTGTGGAGTCTGGTACTTTTCAAGGTAAGCAGAATGGCAAAATTTGGCCCTCAATTAGCAGAGGTAATTAAACTGTATTTTCAGTTTTAGAGACAGAATTGTCATCACTGCATGGTTTGGTTAATGACTACCTTTAACCTTCTTGCAACACTCTCATTAATGTGGGTTTAAAGCATGGAGGAATTTTTGTTGTTCTTATTTTTAAAAGGCCAAAATCTAAGAAGATATATTTGACACAACTGGTAAGCATGTGGTACATCCGTCCCTCCTCCCATCATAAATTTGTTTCAATGCAACAGTTTCAGTTCCATCTTGGAAACAGGCTAAAACCTGAACTTTAGCAACAACAACAACAACAACAACAGTACATTAACTGATCTTGAATAATACCTTGTATCAATAAATATTATTTTAAGCAATAACGGTAGAGCAGAAAGCACAGTATTCTTTGCCAATCTAAAGTATTATATTATTTAATATCTCAATTACTGGAGAAACACATCTCTGAGACAAACCAGTAGAATTAGCTGCTTACGGTACATATACTTTACAACCGTCCAGAGGAGGAAAAAAATGTGTTTGGAAAGAAGAATTAGATTAGCTCTGCTATTTATAGATCCTGGTAGAGTGGGGCATCTAATTCTTTCAGCAAGGGCAATGACAAAAATATGTGCTGCTATTAACAAAGGAAAGATGAATCTGGTAAGCAGCAGTCCAAGTTAGCAGTACTTAATTCCAAAATAAACAGTCAAACCCCATAAGAGCAATATACTTCTGTCAGTAGGTAACCAATGCAAATTGTTTAGAATCCGGCGTCACATGGACACATTTCTTGGAGATGAGATAATTATATTAATATGCTCTATCAGCTCCTTTTGATTTGTCACTTTTATCCCTATAACCTCTGATTGAATGGTCAGTGTTTCATGATGCAAAAATTAAGTTAATGGATTAAGCTAATTATATCTATTTATATTGCTCTCATCTCCACAATATCTAAGCACGTAACAAAAAGATAAAATCCAAATGGCTGAATCCAACAAATAATATAATACTCCCTTCTTCCCCTATATCAGTCGTTATTGTTCTAGGAAAGGAGTGAGCTTTACGTATTGTTCCAGAAATGGTGTGAATCATAATCATTTTCATGTCCTCAACAAGAGAGTTCCACAAACATAGGCCGACTGCCAAGAAAGCTGGCTGACTCAGTCCCATGACTGCCACCCTGTCTGTGATGAGACAGTCACACAATTGTTGAGGAACAGAGATGCTGTGAGAGGCCACAGTCAGAGAGATAAAAGCTATAGAGGTAGCGTGGGCCAATTCCCTGGTGTGACTGAAAGATAAAGACTGGCTGTCCATCTTTGGACTTGAGATAAGGACCTGCAAAGGTGGGGGGAATCATAGAATATCAGGGTTGGAAGGGACCTCAGGAGATCATCTAGTCCAACCTCCTGCTCAAAGCTGGACCAATCCCCAACTAAATCATCCCAGCCAGGGCTTTGTCAAGCCTGACCTTAAAAACCTCTAAGGAAGGAGATTCCACCACCTCCCTAGGTAACCCATTCCAGTGCTTCACCCCTTCCTAGTGGAAAAGTTTTTCCTAATACCTAGACCTCCCCCACTGCAACTTGAGACCATTACTTCTTGTTCTGTCATCTGGTACCACTGAGAACAGTCTAGATCCTTCCTCTTTGGCTGCTATCAAATCCCCCCTCATTCTTCTCTTCTGCAGACTAAACAATCCCAGTCCCCTCAGCCTCTCCTCATAAGTAGTGTGCTCCAGCCCCCTAATCATTTTTGTTGCACTACACTGCCTAGAGACCTCATTTGAGGTCAAGGCTCCATCCCATTGTATTAGGTACTGTAACAAAATATAGAAAAAGGATCCCTGCTCCAAGGAGCTTGTAGCCTAACTAGACAAGACAGATGATAATATTCCCCATTTTATAGATGAGGATCTGAGGCACAGAGATGTTAAGTGGCTTGGCCAAGGTCACACAGAAAGACTGCTGCAGAACTGACAATTGATACTACTTCTCCTTTGTTCGGTCCCAGTCCAGTGCTTTGATTACAAGGATATATTTGCTCCCTGTTAGGCCTGCTATCCTACAAGTGTACATTTGGGCAAGGTGAGACTGAGAAGAGATTTTGAAAATAGTTTTTAAAGGAACATTATCATCTTAAACTCATGCTTCTGTGTGCATATGCTTTACCCATTTGATTACTTTAATTGAAAGAGGTTAAAGAAAAAAGTCTTTTTCAGTTTACTTTTGCATCTGACAGCAATTGTCAATTTCACTGGTTCTTTACAATCTGCCCTGTTTTTGGTGGGGAGATTTTAAATTATTTCTGCAGAAATAGAGATACAAAAAGAATACGTTAAATATTAGGAAAATGTGATTGGAAAGCCACAAAAATTGGAAGGGAGACTTATAAGGAGGGCTAACACTTTCAGAAGTAATAAACTACTTTTAACTCATGTTCTGAAAAGGACTAGGATTCAAGGTGAAAATATTCCTTTAAAGGAGGAGGAACAAGAAAATCATAATGTACCAAATGTCTCCATCCACCAACATGTAAATAAGGAAAACTTTTCAAAAGTTGAATTTTTGTCTAACTATATCTTTTGAAAAGAGGGAAGAGTAGAGAAGCATATTTCAAAAAGCCACATATCCAAATACTACTGAACAGGCACATTTTAAATTAAAGTTAACTGGCAGAGGGTAAGGAGAACTTTCTTTAGTGCAAAACCACTACAAAAATTAAAAACCCCAGAGACATGCAATGCAGTGAGGGGGCTAAATCCAGTTGTTCTTTCTAGAGCTTTTGTGGGTAAGGTTTCCAGTCAGAAAACATTCCTCTGTAATCCCCAGTCAGGTTAAGTGTAAACTACAACATAGTATCCTTAGAAAAGTGGAGCTGACAGTTAAGTGGCCCGCTTCCAAGGTTACTAACTGCATTTTTTTCAAAATCCAGGAACATACCAAATACGAAAAACTTGTTTCCTTGTCGCAACACAGACCTGACTTATCAGTTCAAAATATGCTCATTACAGGAAACTCTCTAACAACTTTTGTTCCCACCCAAAATACTTACTGAAAGAAAAGAAAAGAACAAGAAAAAAAAATGGTATCCAGCTTGAGTAGGTTTTTGTTTTTTTCCTCCTACAACACAAGCCTCACACCCAAGAGACATGGACCAGCCTCCAACACTTTCCAACATCATAGTCTTTCAACAAATAAATGATCTGCACATAAACAAAATTAATTTTTTAAGCCATTTACTTCACCATGGAATAAACACTTCAAATGTTAGATTTTGGTCAGACTTTCATTTAGTCATACCCACGTGCATTTGTCTTCTCGCAACTATGCACATATTTTGTGTGGGTGTGACACGCTTGCACAATGCTTCCTTCTAACAAATAGTTTACAGAGGATTAGGGCCTCCTATTGCTGTCAGCTAATGGAGTTACTGATGGAGTTAAAGTAGTTTGGGGTTTGGAACTGAAGGGCTTGAGTTCAACCCAATCGGGGGTGGGAGGTATTAACATTACATATTGTCATTACAGATTATGCACTTTCCAGAGTGCAAATCTGCAGGTGCACATAATTAAGCATGTACTCACACAAATTCCCATTTAGCACATGCCCATCCCTAAGTACACATGGAAAGTAAGTATGCAGCAGCATCTGCACAAATGTGCAGTTTTCTGATTGCTTTAAGCCCTATCTTAATGTAAATCTATGCCTAAATACCTTTAAAAATCTGGGCCCAAGTACTTAGGCTCCAATCCCCCAGCTCATAGTGTGCTGGCAAACTGCTGTGCCCATAGAAAACCCTGTTCCCAATGAGGGCCTTACTATGTGGTAAGCCACCATATGGAAAGGTAAAATAACCAGAATTGCAAAAAGTAAAGCTAGGGGATTCAAGGCTTTATTTATTTTTATTTTTTTAAGTGCACAGTCCTGACAAGGGAAAATAAAGAAAGAAATGACCCAACCATACAGCAAGTATATGAAAATTTTACTTCATTCTTTAAGTTTGATTAAAATAGCCATATGTCTTATGTGAACACATTTTCTTCTTTAGTCTCACTTTGGATCCCTTTATCCTCCCACTCTCAACCTCAGTTTTCTTCCTCACACCAGCCAGGAATTAAAAGACTGAAACAAGCCCTAAGTCCCTCCCCCTCAATTACTAATTGCTGCTTTTCAGTGGATGCACAATGAGCACCTGATGGTGAAGGACATGGTGAAGGACACCCCACCCACAAAGAGCTGCAGCCATTATGCATATACTGGTTGCTAGCAACAAAAACTAAAACTTTTCTGTGATCTTGAATATTCATCTGATATATGCAACTGTGACATCAGGAAACAAAAGCTGACTTACTAATGCATTGGTGCATTTAGATAACATGAAAGCTCTATTGAAATGTATTTAATAAAAAAATACAAATTAAGCCTTCATGGATGGCTATGGTATCCCATTTGCTCATGTTAATAATAAATTAAGAAAAAATTGGAGTTCCCTCATTATTTAGGCGGCAAACTTCTCTTTCACAGAAGTACCAGCACAAGAGTCGAAATTGTAACAGAGTCGGGAAAACTCACTATATCGTCACTACAGGATACAATATGGACTACCCAGGATTTTGTCACTGAGAAAATATAGAATTCATATCCTTCCACCAAGCATAAATCCTATCATTTGAACTAAAGGAAACTCTGGTTCAGCTGTACAAACATTTGACCAGGTCTTCACTAGGAAATTTTGCTAAAATTCCTCAACTTTCTTGTGACAAATATGACAAATTTCCCACACTATCTTTGGGAGATCTTACTGAATTAAGTTTAAGTATCTCTGGAGTTCATTGTATTAAATGCAAAGGTTATGTATTATTGTGGGCCTGGATGATCAAAGGACTATACTGAACAATGTGGCAAATAAGAATGCCCCAAAAGTTCAATGCATATGAAGTGGAATTCCTGGGAAATATCTAGGAGAGGGTGATTGCAAATTGATTATCTGTTCCCAGGATCCCAAGATGAGAGGCCCAAACTGTATAAAGGAGTGCCTCACAGATTCATGGGGGGGCTGCTTCTGAGCTAATAGCTGTTATGAACTTGTAATCACAAAAAAACCCTGGTGGGGTTGAAAGACTGATCAACTGCCTGAGCCCTTGTTGGGAGCTGAGAGTGATCTCTGGTAAGCTTATTAGAACATAAGAACAGCCATACTGGGTTAGACTGATGGTGCATCTAGCCCTCCAGCCTGTCTTCTGACAATGGCCAATGCCAGATGTTTCCAAGGGAAGGAACAGAACAGACGATCATCAAGTGATCCATCCCCTGTCATTCAGTCCCAGCATCTAGCAGTCAGAGGCTGAGGGACACCCAGAGCATGGGGTTACATCCTGACCATCTTGGCTAATAACCAAGCCTATCCTCCATGGACCTATCCTCCATGAACTTAGCTAGTTCTTTTTTTTAACCCAGTTATATTTTTGGCCTTCCCACCACCCCCGGCAACAAGTTTCATAGGTTGACTGCGTTCTATGAAGCAGCATTTCCTTTTCTTTGTTTTAAACCTGCTGCCTATGAATTTCACTGGGTGACCCCCCCCCCCCCCCCCCCGGTTCTTGTGTTCTGTGACGGGGTAAATAAAACTGCCTTATTCACTTTCACCACACCATTCATGATTTTATAGAACACTAACATGCCCCCCTTAGTTGTCTTTTTTCCAGGCTGAACATTCCCAGTCTTTTTAATCTCTTCTTGTATGGAAGTTGTTCCATACCTTAATCATATTTGTTGCCCATCTCTGTACCGTTTACATTTCTAATGTATCTATTTTGAGATACAGCAACCAGAACTGCATGCAGTATTCAAGATGTGGGCATACCATGGATTTATATAATGGTATTATATTTTCTATCTTATCTTTTTCTTTCTTAACGGTTCCTAACATTCTGTTAGCTTTTTTGACTGCTGTTGCACATTGAACAGATGTTTTCAGAGAACTATCCATAATTACTTTAAGATCCCTTTCTTGAGTGGTAACAGCTATTTTAGACCCCATCATTTTGTATGTATAGTTGGGATTATGTTTTCCAATATGCCTTACTTCGCATTTATCAACATTGAATTTAATCTTCCAGTTTGTTGCCCACTCACCAAGTTCAGTGTAACTCTTCACAGTCTGCTTTGGACTTAACTGTCTTATGTAATTTTGTATCATCTGCAAACTTTGCCCCCTCACTGTTAACCCCTTTCCCCAGATCATTTATGAATATGTTGAATAGCACAGGACTCAGTACAGATCCCTGAGTGACACCGCTATTTACCTCTCTCCATTCTGAAAACTGCATCTATTCCTACCATTTGTTTCACCTTAAGAATAATGCACTTGCTTAGAAATGGCTGTGTGGTAACTTCCAACTGTGTACAATTAATTACGCTGTTTATAGCCTCTGACAAGACAGCAAAGCAGGTGTCAGGAATTGGGGCCTGCAGCAGAGCCAGTCTCCAGGCAAGGTGACAAGAGCAGCTGGCCTGTAGTAGACTGCCTGATTGCTTGGAAGAGTCAGCGGACCAGCTCTTAAGCCCAGCAGAAACAGCAGCAGTTGTTCAATGGCTGCTCAAAGCATTTGCCCACAGCCGCGATGGCCCCGGCCTTGGCCCCTACCTTGCCTCACTCCAGGTAACCCAGTTCTGACCCCTTGGCTCCGATCCTGACCCTTGGCTCTGGCATCTGATTCCAGGCTTACCGACTTCTGGGCTAACCACAAGACTTGACTTCTACTTCAGCCACTAGTCATGACCACCCATGTCCTGGTCACAAGACAACAGGCCAGCTTACGCAGTCTGGCTCGTTGGGGAACTCAAGGTGTAGGGAGGGAATTGTACAGCCTGTATAGACCCTGGTCAGGAGGGAGAGAGATGCAGGTCTCCACCCAAGAAAGGCTCGGCCCCTAAAAGTGGGTGGCCTTGCTGGATCAGAGAAGGGGAATACATGCTGCCCTGAACTGTGATGCTTCTTACCTCTTTTTCAGCCACACTTGTGGGACTGTGAGTGTCAGAAATGTGCCAGGCACTGTTCTGTGAAGACCTGCTCTGAGCACAGAAAACATGGTTCTTAGAAAGGCCAGTGACGACCTGAACTTAAGTCTAAACTAGCGCTCCTACCATTGCTACCAGGGTTCACATAATACAGCCACTATGAAGAGGAACTGGTGGTCATTGAATGATGTTCTCATTACTTCACTTTTGTTTTTCTACATCTGTCCATGTTTTAATCATCTCTATTTAAAAAAATAAATGTTAAATGCAGATGGTGAGCTGTCAAGACAGTACAGATGTTGCTTTGCTGCTCAACAGAGGGCAGTGGATTCCTGTTAAATTGCAGCTAGATGCCAACACTCCCTATTTTAAAGAATAAAAGTGCATGCTAGAGAATACACTAAAATATGTAAGAAAAATTATATGTACAGCTGATGGGATCCATAAATATTGAAAGAATTTAATACAGAAGTGCTCTGTAAAATAGCATACACATACTTTAAATAAGCCTATAAATATCTTCGCAGGCTTTTCAAGCATTTAAGTCATTACTTTGCATTGAGTATAGCATTACCAGTGCTGTATATGGTATGTACTCTTCTAGCTTTGCCTTATTCACCACCATCTATGCAGAAGGCTGGTGTTGCTGTTGAGGAGATGTCATAAATTACTTATGGGTTTTTCTGATTAACAAGAAATTTAGTGAAACAGAACTTCAACACGGACTCTCCGCTCTTTTTAATTGGTTTGTTTTTATTGCCATTTCTTTTCCTCCCTCTTTTAATCTTCATATTTTGCTTTCATAACTGGCACAGGGGTTTTCTTTTTTATATATCTGCAAAAGATAAAATATCTGTTGTCCTCTGGTGATAAATGTTAGACTATTCCAAATAAATGACCTATCGTGTATTCAGGGGTGAAAGTAAAATTGAACTCTTACCAGTACGGAGCCAGCTCCAAACCCCTCCGCCCCCAAAGGGGCAGGACCTCAGGTGGGGGGGGTGGGGCTGGGGGGGGGGGGCAGCATCCCCCAGCCAGCCCATCCGCGCTGCCTGGCCTGCGCCGCCCGGGCTCCAGCGGTGATTTAAAGAGCCCATGGCAGCGCTTTAACATCGCTGCCCCTTTTGTGCCGCCCCGTCAGCAGGGCAACGATGTTAAAAGGGCAGTGATGTTAAAGTGCTGCCGCGGCGGCACTTTAAGCAGGGTCCTTAAAGCGCTGCCATGTCAGCTGTATGGGCTGGTACCGGCAGCCTCTTTTTACCGGTACACCGTACCAGCCCATACGGCCTTATTTTCACCCCTGCGTATATTCCTAGCATATTGAGGGAACTTTTCCCACATAGCTACAAAAGATTAACTTTGGATAAATAAAGTAAGGAACCCTTGTTTCTTCTTTCAACTGATACAAGGAAACTAGTTTCACATGGATCTCAAACATGTAAAAGGCAGAATAGGTTCACAGCTTTGTTAGAAGATAGTGGAACCTTTTTTCAGAAGCAGCACAATTTTATGAACATGCACTATAAGTTTAGTTTATCTTTTTCTGCAACTTTATCGTGTTATGTAGCTTTTTATGTCTGAGACACCTGGTGGGAGCAGGGGAGAGTGAGAGCAGCAATGCAAGCAATATATTTAATTAGTATCTCACATGTACGTTTATATATTTCAGTGTGATGCCTTTTGTTTTTTCAGTGAGCTTCCCTGGAAGTGTAAGAATTACATAAAATATTTGCAGAATGTATATCACTGGCCTTATGACAAATATTCTGTAGAATACTTAAAACAGCCTTTCTGAATGGCAGCAGTTAATATCTCCTTTACAGGTTCAATCCAATTTTGCCTATCTAGAGTCTTCAGGATTGGGCCCTACTTATTTCATAGGTATCGTGAACACGGCCCAGTATTTAG
This sequence comes from Macrochelys suwanniensis, assembly GCA_033296515.1. Classification (NCBI taxonomy): domain Eukaryota; kingdom Metazoa; phylum Chordata; order Testudines; family Chelydridae; genus Macrochelys; species Macrochelys suwanniensis. The sequence continues at coordinate 99,859,705 of CM065777.1, forward strand.
CTTTGCTGTTAAGGAACACTGTGAAGGTACTGTCTACTCTAAACTAAAATCTGCAAACATTTTTGTATCTGTTTCCGCTGATTCAGTTATATTTGTAATCAGCTTGTAATTTCCAGTATCTATCTGCAGCTTTTATTTGGTACTTTGTCCTGAATGTTAAATGAATCAAGAGGCAAATGACAAAGGGAGTGCAGGCTAATGAATAGGACAGATGTAGGTTTTATCTAATCTCTGACACTGACTTAATACATGACCCTTGGAAAGTCACTTCACCTCTCCATGCTATTTCCCCTCCTACCCACTGTCAGTACAGTCTGTGATCTCTGAGGCGAGGACTATGTTTTATTCTGTGTTTGCACAATGCTTAACACAATGAAGTCTTGATCTCAACTGGAGCCTCTGAGTGCTCCTGTAATATAAAAAATAGTAGTTAAGTGGGGCTGTCAACATTTCTGTTAGAATACTATTCCACAACCTAACAGATTTCACTGAGATTCCCCCGCCGCCCTCCCGGCCGTTATTTCACCCTAAATTTTCCTTGTGTTTCATTCAATTTCACTCCATTACTCCAGGTACCACAAACAATTCCCCTCCCTCTTTGGTATTCAGACCCTATAGAAATAGGGCAGACAGCTACCTCACATACTCATTGAGCCAAGCTACAACCTTTCCCGATATGTCCACCCTCTGTTCCTTTCAGCATGAAAAGGGTGAAGCTTTCATTGTTTAACCAACAACTATCCATTTAAAATGTTGGGTTTATTTTTTTAATGAAAAATTTCTGCTTTGGCAGACAAGAGACCTCTCTTCTCAAGATCTGACCCCTGGACCATTAAGCCAGGCTGTTTTGGGTAGACTGCTCTTTATTGCTCTGTGGCATCCTACTTTCATCTTGGAATTGACACAGCTGTCCTGTTGAGAGTTAGACCAGGATCTGGTGTAAACTGAAAAGTTTTGCTGGTATTGCTATTTCGTTTAGCAGTGTGTGTGTGTGTGGGGGGGTCACATCCCTAATCAACACAGCTATGCCTGCTAGAATGCTGATGCAGACTCAGTTATAACAACAAAAAAGTTGGTATAAGCTTTTATAAATATATATTATTTTGTTCAGGGCACTGATGCAAGTTATATTGGCGGAAAACACTCTTCTGTTGGCATAAGCTGCACCTGTAGGTGTAGGCAGGTTTGCTGGTATAGCTACACACACACACCCTTCCTCCTCTCCCAGACCCCGAGGCCCCCACCCCGGCCAGGTCAGAGGCGGGAAGCCGGAGTCGGGCAGTGGCTGCTCTGGATGGTGTCATGAAGCAGGCAGCCACGGCATGCCCCCATCTGCTACTAATGCCCAGAGTTGCGGCTGCTCCTCAGCTCACGCAGCTAGTAAGAGTCACCCAGGGACGGAGACCCCACCCTGTGGCTGGCAGAGCCCTTGGGGAGCAGTGACCACAGGGGAGCCCTACTGGCACACAGCCCCTAGCTACCCCGTCTTTGCACCCTGAGCTACCTACCCCCCTGCCCACACACAGCCCCTAGCTAACCCCCTCCTCGCACCCTCAGCTACCCCTCTGCCCACACACAGCCTCTAGCTGCCCCCTGAGCTACCCCCCTGCCCGCACACAGCCCCTAGCTACCCACTCCTTGCACCCTGAGCAGTTTTCAAACTTTTTGAGCTGAACCCCCACCTCACACAACCCAGACAGGCTGGATGGCCTGCTGAGGTGAGTCAGGGAGTGGAGGTAGCGTTGCCTTCCTGGACCCTGCTGTGTGGAGTTGGCCCAAGCCTTGCCGGCTCCTGCCCTCCAAAATAGAAGTCAAACTACACCTATTCCCGAGGGCCCAGCTCCAGAGCCCCAGTTCCCGCCACTCCCCATTGGGTCCTGGAGTTTTTACAGCATGTTGAGGGGGCCTCAGAAAGAAAAAGGTTGAGAACCCCTGAACTAAAGAACCACATCTTGGCTACCGCACTCTGCTGAACCATAATTATAAAGAGTGTTTTGTCATCCAGGGGTGCTGGAACAATTTGTATAATGGGGGTGCTGAGAGCCATTGAACCAAACTGTAAACCCTGTATATGTAAACCACTTCAAGCCTAGGGGTTTGGCCGCACCGCCCCCGGCACCTATGCTTGCCATAACATATCAATCACTTATTTAGGAAGAAACAACCTTCTAGGAAGGAGAAAAGTAAATATTGAACTTTAACAATTCAGAATCTTGCATTATTTGTCTTTGCTTTACACTTCCATTCGCTCTCTATTGTAACTAGAGTCCATGTAGCAACAGTTCTGATAATAATCACTTTACTCACAAATAGCAAAGTTGATGCTAGAAGTCCCGGGACAGTGAGATAAAAGGCAACAAAATGATTTTAAGAAAAAGACAAAGACAATTTCAATATAGAAATGTGTGAATTATGTTCAACGTATTTATTAAGATTGCTTGTTCCCCTGTTGGGAGAATCGACTTCAGTGCCCTCACAGTCGCTGTACGTTATTAAAAGGATCTCTATGACTCACAAAATGCATCACACATACAGGACTTCAAAAGTCCAAGATGGAAATAAAAGACAGAATTGAATTCATGTTAAATGAACACACACACACACACACACACACACACAAACACACACACACACACACACACCCCCAATTGGTTTCCTAGTTTTAAATAAAGCAGTTTTACATTTTGACTAGAATCTTATAGGCAGACGGCACTGTCTCTTTAATTGACTCCAAATTTCCTCCCTTCCCTCTCTCTCTTCTGATTTGCTGCTGTATGTATGAAAAAGAAAAGGAAAGACATGAAACAGAAAAAAGCAATCGCGTGTACATATTGTCACTTGCATGGCTCAACTTGGGAAATGCATTTGTTTCAAGACATCAGAGAAAATCTGTTTCTGATTCTAAACATTAGATATTTTCTGAGAACGTTGCCAAGAAAAGAATCCAAGGAATGTCTTTACATGCATAACACACACGAGACAACTGGTGAGCAGGCCTGTGATCTTTAATTTTAAAAAAAATAAAAAAATCTGTATTTACAGCATGGAACTCTCCTCTAGGGAGCAACAACCCACATGCCCAGGATTTTTCATAGATAGTTTCTAACATAACTCCTTGCTATTATTGGTATGAAAAACTTCCCCCATCAAATCCACAGTTGTAAGACGTGCAAGGATATGGAAAACACTTCTCAACAGCAGGCAGGTAGCAGGCACCCGCTTTACAGCATTTCTGGCACTATTTGCCTTCTGTGAAACTATGAACTTCTGCAAAGAACCAAAAGAGTTCCTAGGCAAAAGTCCAACCTCACTTTTCAGCACATGCCAATGTACTGAGGCTGATGCTCATGACCCTTCCTGATATTAACTCTTAAGGACTAAAATATATTTAGTTTCTAGATATCCAGCTCTCCAGTCCAAGCTTTTGAGAGCAATAAAACAGCCCAGCTTCTGCCCTGCATCCACATACATCTATACACGATCTGCTTCAGTCTATCAGCAATAACATTTATATTAATGTATCATCATATTTTCCAATAATCCCAGAGATTGTGAAGTAGCACCTGGCACTTCCAAATGGGACATTAAGATGCAGAAGCGATTTCAGAACTAATGCTCCATGATGCTGGAAAGCTCAGATACAAATTCTAGAGGAAATACATTCTGGTTCATTGGGGACATAAGTAGAGCCCTGCAAATCTGAGAATATCTGCAGATCATTTTTGCGGATCGTGGATGGATGTGGATCCAAATTTTATAATTAAAGCCCTGCAAATCTGCAGATATCCACAAATCATTTTTGCAGATTGCAGATTGGATGTGGATACAAATTTCGTAGCCATGCAGGGCTCTAGACATGAGGATGGAGGTCTACTGTCTGAACTGTGTCTTTTGCCAGAGCAATTCCAAATTGATGGTAGTTCTGAAGGATACGGTGTGCCTTTTCTTTTGATATGGACATGGTGGCTACACATGGGTGGCAAAGATAATGGTAAAGTGAGCACAAATGATCGTTAAAAAAAGAAAAAAGACAATAAATTAGAGGGATGCTGAACCCAAGACCATAAAGATGCGGTGAGCCCAAGTTCAGATGGAGGATTTCAGTGCCAAACAGCCCCCACAAGTACACACATGATTCAAAGCATACATAGACATTAATAACTGATTCATCTAAGCAAGAATGCTAATCATAACCAGAGACCGAAGAAAACTCCTACTGCACAGCAACACAGGAGTTGCTAGGCATAGAAACATGCAAATAAAAACAAACAATTCTCCTAGAGCTTTCTGAACTGAAAACAAAACAAAACTAATACCCACAGGACAAACAGGCTGCACTGTTTAAGAGACAGAAAACAAACCCACCTCTCAGTCTCCCCTCATTCTATTGTATCTTGATTTAACAATATATCCAAAACTGCAGCTAAGTACAATGATTAGGATAAATCAAACAGACTGATACAATAGAAAAAGATTGGGAATTATTTAAAAAAAAAAACTGGGGGAAGTGAAAGTAAATTAGAGACTTGTACCTCCAAGTTATAACTGTGGGTTATAAACATGAATATAAATTAAAACTAGCATAGTGTTTTACTTAATTTACTTAAATTACTGATTTCAGAATTATTTTAGGAAGTAGAGAACATTCCTCATGATGATAAAATGGCACTACAATATCACTTTCTAGGGAGGATACAGAGAACAGGAGAGAGACCAGAGTGTAACTAACATAACTGGAATGGGAAAGACAGGAAGCCCATCTTGTCACCACAATGACTAAGATAACACATGCGTACAGTAAACATTTTGATGATGGCATTGTCACCATATGAACCCCTGTATCCACACTCTATACACTACTGTAATAATCTTTGTACAAAATATGCCTTGTGAGGTATCATTTGAAAACTCACTGGTCAATCATATCATGGTGAAATTGATTGAAATGTGGTTACCAGCTAAGTTTCCTGTAAGCTGCCTATTTAGCACTGCACAGGTGCTCAGGGAACCCACCCGGGGACCTGCTGCGGCTGGGCCAGCACCCCGCCCCCCCCCCCCCCCCCGAACCTGCCACGGCCGGGGCTGTCCCGGATCTGCTGTGGCCAGGGCACACCCCACCCCCCCAAACCCAACTGTGCCGTGGCCGGGGTGCCCCTACCTTGGCCCAAACCCAGCCAGGACAGCACGGCCAGGCCCAGATCGAGCCGCGGTGACCCGGACCCGGACCCAAACCCAAACCCAGGCGGCCCAGACACAAACCCAGCCACAACAGCCTAGCCCAGACCCAAACCTGGGCAGCCTGGCCCAAACCCAGCCACAGCCCAGCCCGAAACCAGGCGACCAGGTTTTTAAGGTCAGGCTTGACAAAGCCCTGGCTGGGATGATCTAATTGGGTTTGGTCCTGCTTTGAGCAGGGGGTTGGACTAGATGACCTCCTGAGGTCCCTTCCAACCCTGAGATTCTATGATTCTATGACCCAACCCGAGCTGCGGCCAGGGCGGCCCGGCCCAAACCCATCATGTGGTGCCCTTCCCCAGATCTGTTGCGGCTGGAGCACCTCTCCCTGAACCCAGGTGCTGCTGAGGGGAGAGAGAGCTTGGCGGGGGTCCTCTCTCCCCGCCGTAGCCTCGGAGCACCCTCATGCACCCTCAAACCCCTCATCCCCAGCCCCACCCCAGAGCCCACACGCCCAGCCGGAGCCCTCACACCCCAACCCTTTACTCCAGCTCTGATCCCCCTTCCACACTCCGAACCCGTCGGCCTCACCCCCACCACATGAATTTTGTTATGTGCACCGATATGGAGGTGACACACTACCTCCATATCGGTGCACATAACAAAATTCATTACGCATGTGGGTGGGAAAAATTAGAGGGAACACTAGTTACCAGACCAGTCTGTGGAATGGATAAACCTGTTTCTCAAAGACAAAGGACAAGTTGATGCCAGGTGTTATCAGAGTTGATGGGAAATCCCCTGTTAAGTGGCTACTCTTTGAAAAAGAAGGGGTGCAGGAACAGATCCATCTACATTTTAGCAAACAACAGCATGGAACCTCTTCCACCATAAGCGTCCATGACTCCAACCTCACAGCAGGAATTAACTTTATCCAAGGGTAACCCTCAGGAAAATGCATTTCAAAGGGTGACTGGACTATAAAAATGGGGGGCCAAAATACCCCCAAAATCTCTCTCCCTCTGTCTTGTTTTTTCACCTGAAAAGACCAAAACAAAAAAACAACCCCTAGTTTTTGGACTTTGGTGAGAGACCCTGACTTGTTGCTGGGAACCTGTGGTAAAAATTTTAACTTTAACCGAGTCTAGTTTGTTAAGTTTTAGTTACTATAAAGTGTTTTATTTTTATTTCTCTGGTAACCATTTCTGACTTTAATGTCTTATATGTGTACTCACTTAAAGTTTCTCTTTGTAGTTAAATAAACTTGTTTTATTTCATCAAACTAATCCAGTGCTGTGTTTAAAATGAAATGTTGGGTAACTCCAATTAAAGTAGCAAACTTGTATACTGACCCCTTACTGGGTCAACCGACTTATATCTAAACTGTCCAGGAGAGGGATGGACAGTGCAGAACACACATTTTGGGGGGAAATTTGGGACTGGGAGTGTGTTGGAGTCACACTAGTAACTACGGCTAGTAACCAGGGCTGCTGGGGTCAGTGTCGCTGGCAGGCTGGAGCTAGGGTGATCAGATGTCCCAATTTTATAGGGACAGTCCCGATTTTTGGGTCTTTCTCTTATATAGGCTCTTATTACCCCCCCACTCCCCCGTCCCGATTTTTCACACTTGCTGTCTGGTCACCCTAGCTGGAGCTATGCACAAACACTCAGGGTGTGACCTGCATGCTGTTCGGCTGTCTGAGAGTAGCCCAAGTTGGGAGTTTAAAGGGGCTTAAGTCCCATTTTCAAAAGCTGCTTAAGCACTAAGACTAAGTCTCATTCACAGTCAATGAGACAAGACTCCTAAGTGCTTAGTACATTTTAGGAAATGGGACTTTTGTGTTTTTAAAATATTACCCATATTCCAGATAGTTACTGCTGAAACAAAGAACCTAATATTCTGCATAAAATAATGATTTAATGCTTTTGCAAACAGCAGCTCAGAATCACTGGGTTTTGTTTTTTAAAATCCAGTGGCCTGCTGAGTTGGATGCATGTCATGAACTGAAAACATTTTGTTTTAAACAATTTTTAAAAAATACACACAACACAAACTTTTTGAGCGCGTGCATGTGTGCAGAAGTATAGCCAATGTGTAATTTAAGATGAACCTAACATAGAGTGAAACAGTGTTCTGTAACCAGTTAAGACTTTATCAAGAAACTACAAAAATATAATGGCACTAATTAGACTAAGATTCTGGGGACATTCTTTTTGTTATGTATGAATGCAGTGCTAGCACAATGGGGGCCAGGCTATCTTTGTGGCCTGTAAGTGCTACCGCGATACTCTACACAACTACAAATTTTTGTTACTTATTGTAAGTACAATGTATTCAATATTTTGATATTACCACTTTGAAAGATGGACAAGAAGTTCTTACCAAATGAAAAGCAAATGTGCTCATCAAATATTTCATTTTACTCTTCTCTCCCATGGAAAATTAAATCTGTGTCAGAGTCCTAACACTTCACCCCAACAGCTCTTTGCTCAGCCAGCTTTCAGCAACTACACTTCAGCAAACTATGACAGTAGCAGCAAAGTGATTTTTGAGGAAATACTTACTAGTATTTCTGAGAGGAAATATTTCCCTTCAGGAACACAATCTTACAAAGCACAATTACAACGCGCGCACACACACTTTGTTGTTAGTATGGCTCAGCATTTGTTCTGGGTCCAGAAAAGATATCACCCATAACAGCAGAATTAATTTCTACTGAGTATTTGCATTATTATGACAAAACCAATTTCCTTCGGTCTTCCCCCAAAGCACTCATTACATCCCATCCAATTTTGGGAATAATTAAATCGAGATACAGTCTTGTTGAACTCACAATGCAGCATTACCAGTGCACATGCTTTACATAATAAACCCTTCCAAAAGTTTCTGTGATGCAACTAAGTCCCTTTGAAATATTCTCTATATTAAGCTACCCCAAGTTTACTTCACACACACACAGCAAGCTTGACCTTTTGTCTGACAAACATTCACGTACCCTACAAGAGAATTCCAGCCAGGCAGCAGTGGGTCTTTTGCCTGCTCGTAAGAACAAAAGGAACAATGAATTGATACCACTCTGTCATTTCTGCACAGAATAAACTCACAAAGTTGTAAGTGTTTTTAAAGGAGTTGCCATCGTAACACTAAACTCCATCCCTATGAAATAACACAGTCCTGTTGGCTGGAACCAGAGCAACAACTTTGCCAAAGAAGCCCCCTCACCTTTCAGACAAAACATTCTGAGGCAGTTCCATGAAGAGGAAGTGTTCTGCTTCCCAAGCACAACACAGAGTGCTAGGTACAGCTGTTCCACAGTCAACCCTATTCAAGCACACAGCCGGAGAAGCATGGCAGTGGGCCAGCTCATGCTGTTTCAAGAAACTGCTACCCAATCCACTGATTTCTGAGCTGCACTGATGACACCTCCCTATTTCTCACCTCCCCACCCATTAAATTCCAAATAACGCTTTACTTTATTTTAAAAAAGAAAAAAAAGGCTACTGTGTCTGTCTCTTTAGTCCATCCCTGCACAGCATAAGCATGAGTAGTGCAATTGTTTTATCTCATCAGTCAGCATTTTTCACTGCTGTGGACACAGCTTATACCCACCAATTGGTCAGCATTAGAATAAATAAATCACTCTAATCCAACTCAACTGTTTGTTATGAATTAGTAACTCTGCTCTTTGTGAACTTTTTTTGTTCTGGAATGCATGGCTTTTCTCTCACCCCCAAAAGTGAGGTTTGTATTTTAGATATGCATATACATCATACATACAACATACCAAAAATCTCCCTAGAGTCCTACTCGTAGATGTTTTGAAGGTCAGCTAGGGGATGTTACAAGACCCCCATGTTCTGTGTGAAGAAGGTTAGCAATTAAGGAATCGAACATGATGTCAAATAAATTTCAGTTACAGTTTTAAGCATTCGCACTTTGAGCCAAATCCTATCAGCTCTTACTCAAGCAAACCTCCCATTGCAGTCACTAGCAGTTTTGCCTGTGTAAGGACCGTGTAGGATTTAGCTCTTGTTATTCAGGGCTTAAAAGTATCTTTTAGGCACAACTCTGGGGTAGGGTTAATGCACACCACACAGCGGGACCGTGCCGTGCCCACTGTTACCTCATTTCCAGGGATTCAGCACTGCCCCCTGTGCATTGGTCCTACTCCACAGGCCTATGGGTAGGCGGTGGGGCTATGGCCTTGCCTTCCTTTGGAGCATTGTGTGCCTCCCCACCCCCCGTGTCCCCTAAGAGAGTAGTCCCTGAGCTCAGGGACTGGAGATGTGTTCACCCTTTGTAAGGGTCTGATCCTGAAAACATTTACTGTACTACCAGATATTGTGCTTACCACCAGGTGTGGTCCCACTGATATTTCAGTAGGACTAAACATGGTACACTTAGCGCTATACCCCACAGCAAGTGCTTGCAGAACCAGAACCTAAGGGTATGCCTACATTACAAATGAAGGTGTGTGACTGCAATACAGGTAGGCATTCTCATGCTGGCTTTCATTTAGCTGGTGTGGGTAATAGTGGTAGTGAGGACATGGTGGCACAGACTTCAGCATGGGGTAGCGACCACAGTACTAGGGTGACCACCTTTTCAAACGGCAAAAGCAGGACACATGTAGGAGCCCCACCCCCTATGTGATCCCAGCCCCTGCTCCTCCTCTTCCACTGCAGCCCCATCCCTGCCCCTCCTCTTCCACTGTGGCCTCGACCTCTGGCCAGGAGGGATGCTGGAGCTGGGCCATGATAAGAGCTACCCAGGGAATCTGAGCCGCTTACTACTGCCCAGCCCTGGCTTCTGGCCTGGTGGCAGGGTCTTGGGGAGAGAGGGGGAGCAGGGGGCGTGGCCTTGTGGCAAGAGGTGGGCTAAGGCCTACCTGAGCCTTCCTCTCCCCCGGAAAAAGGCTGGTGCCTGTCCCAGAGTCATTCAAGCCAGGACCAGAACTCACAAGCCCACTGGGGACCCTGGGTACGTAATCAAGTTGTTGGTCCATGCTGGGATCTTTGCTGCCACGTCTTCCCTGCTATTGTTACCCGCACCAGCTAGATAAAATCTAGCATGGGCATGCTTACCCATATTACAATCACACCTTCGTTTATGGTTCAGATGGACCCTTAGATAGTAAAGAATCATATGCATTAAGGAGCAAAGAAGAGTTCATGGTAAATTACCTCCTTGTGTAACTGGGAAATGCAGCTCTAAATTTATTTACAAACATATAGAGCTCCTGCAATCCAGACCCCACTGTGAAACACAAACACATGCATACACAAATCATCTTCTGGAAATTTTTCCAAAGCATCAACATAGCAAATGGTGCAAACACCTTGAAAACAGCAGTTAAGACCACAGTCAAAGCAGCACTAATAGTATGCAGAGTCCTATTAGCCATGCTTAGCTCTTATCTGATCGCTGTTCAATATGTGTTACCACACAGAGTAGAACCTCGAGTTACAAACACATTGGCAATGGAGGTTGTTCGTAACTCTGAAATATTTGCAACTCTGAACTAAACTTTGTCGGTGTTCTTTGAAAAGTTCACAACTGAACATTGACCTGATAGAGCTTGAAAACTTTATTATGCAGAAGAAAAATGCTGCTTTTAACCATCTTAATTTAGATGAAACAAGCACAGAAAGTTTCCTTACCTGGTCAAATCTTTTTTAAAACTTTCCCTTTATTTATTTTATTTATTTATTTTCTTCGTAATATACGTTCGATACAGCACTGTACTGTATTTGTGTACTTCCAGTTCCAAAGGAGGAGTGTGGTTGACCAGTCAGTTCGTAACTCTGGTATTCGTAACTCTCAGGTTCTATTGTACACAAGTGACGTGGGTGGGTTACAACTTTGGAATAAAGTGCTCTAGCAGAAAAGTGGGGTAGACCTTATGGTGGTGCATCCATGATTGAGAGACAGAGCTTACCCTTAACCCTAAACTATGGAGCGTGCCTCCCTAGGGCAGCACTGAGGAAAGTTCGGGGGGAGGGCGTGGCCAGACCCGGGCCGCACCTACCAGGGGGCGGGGGGGCGGGGGGGCACGCTACACTTCCATCCCTGCTCCACCCTCAGACCAGCTTCACCTCCAGGCCCAGCTTCGCATCCAGGCCAGATCCACCCCCAGTCCCACTCCATCCCCTGCTCCACCTCTAGCCCCAGTTCCTCCCCCATCCCCAGTTCTGTCCCCAGCTCCGCCTTCAGCCCAAGCTCTGCTGCTGAGGAAACCCTGGCTGTGTAGTAATGGAGGGGAGGTGCAGACAGATTCTGTTTCTGGTAGGGGTGGGTGAGTGACTAGAAAAGTTTGTGCACCGCTGGCTTAACCTGTTTTTCTGATGGGAAGAATGCAGACCTATTTCAAGTTTGAACATGGTCTGAGAAATGAAATTAAGAAAAAAAAATTCTTTTGATTGCTTTAACTGCTGTTTTAAAAGTATTTGCATCGTTTGCTATTTTGATTATTTGGAAAGAGCTCCAATAGTGAACAAATCTGTACGACAGACAGCAACGTATTAAATTGGGGGAAGCATTTAGTTGGGTGCCACAAGGATCAGTGTTAGGTCCAGTCTTGGCAAATCTATTCATGAATTACCTGGAAGGAAAAATAAACAGAGCATTAAATGAAATTCCCAGGAGATTCTAAATTGGGAGCAGCTGTGAACTCCAGTGAGTACTGCAAAATAATGCAATTTAGAAAAAAGATTAAAAACTTGAGCAGAAAAACCCCCCCAGAATGATATTTAACTTGGAAAAAAATGCAGTTTTGGACATCTGGGGGTGGGAGTGCGGGGGAGAATCACAGATATGCAGTTGGATGGAGAGACTTGGGAAGCAGTAACAATGACACGGAAATTAGACATGCAAATTAGACATGACTTTGTAATGTGATACACTAGGGGAAAAGGCCAATGCCATTTTGAGGCTGCACGTGCAAAGGCTTCATATCATGCAGTAGTGATTTGAGGATTTCAGAGTCTCCGCTGCAAGGAATGATCCAGCCATCTTCAGAACTCATGCGTCTGCTCTGAGCATCTGGCAGGCCAGCTTCTATGCACCCACTAAGCTGCACTGGCTCCCACTTCCAGCTGTCATTGGAGGGAGGGTAGAGAAATCCCTAGCTGGGTTAGGAGAGATGGACACTCTCAAGGGAGAAGACGGAGAGTTTCCAGCAAAGAAAGGAACTGGGAAGGAAGATGAGGGAATTTCTAGAGAGATAGAGAGATGGAGAATCCCCAGGGAAGGGGGTAGGTGGTTTGCCCACAGTGAGTAGTGGAAGGGAAGTCCCAGTTGGGGAGGCAGAGTGAGGGAGACAGAACATGTCTGCTTTTTCCCCTGTGTTCTCTCCTCCCCTTGCTCAGCATACAAGTTCCAATGTAGGTGGGAGTGATCCTAGCCTGGCAGTATAGATGGGAAGGCTTCCACTGGCCTCCTTCTCCTCCTCACTTGATGCACTGCTGCAGTTAGGCAGAAAGCCAAAGCAATAGAAAGCAAAGAGAGGAGAAGCCATAACAACCCTGTATGGTGCAAGAGGAAGACACAGCAAGTTAGAAACTGCTCCAGCCCTGTAGAGTTGCTTGTTCTGAGGCACCCAGCTGTGCATCAGCCTCACATGAGTGGGATAAAACCACCTCTGTTATGGACAGCTAACAATCCTTTTCTATACAGCTCTGATGTAACATTCCCTCCTGGGCATCTCATTAAACAGAAAGATACTGGAAGGAACTCAAAGAGCAACACATTTTGTTAAAGGCTGGAGAAGTTTGATTTATGAGAAAATTTAAAGAGTCAAATGAATATAACTTGACAAAGGGGTATTTAAGAGGGAAAAAATGTAAACTGAACAACAAGAAAACAATTCTTGGCAAAGTAGATGCTTTATCTTTGGAATAATTTCCAGAGGAAGCAGCAGAAATCCCATCACTTGGCATATTTTAAATTCATCTGGACAAACCATTATTCAATGCACTGTAGGGAACAATCCTGCACTGGCAGGGAGACGGATTACAAAGCCTAACAGGTATTTTCCATCTCTCGAGTCTATTTTTTTTTTTAAATGTTCAAGCCATCCCTCATAACTTAGTCTGACCAACAAACGCAGATACTAAGAATATCTTGCATATGCTTCATCCAAGTAAGAAAGATGTTCCTTTCTTCACTCCTCTCCAGCTTTCTCTGAAGTATGCTCAGTGTTCACCAATCCACACAATAGCACATGGGCAAAGTAGAAAGGGGGGCGATTTCTCCCTTTTTATTATGCACCTGGAGAACACTTCTGCCAAAAACACTGCCTCAGAGGAAGAAATAAATCCAGCCTTTTCAAGAAGACTGTCTAGTGTCTTGTAGGACACTCATGCACTTGAAGCCCTTCCATGCATTCCTGCACTCCAACTGAATCTTCTGACATCCAGATGGGCTGTAAGAAAGGGCTGCAGAGTTCCCAACTCTGACCATTAGAAGTGCTGTTGCGCCTGCTGTGTGTGCCTGGTAAAGGGCTGAGACCCCAAAGTAGGCAGTGGCAGCAGTGCGTGGGCAACAGATAAGGAGGCTGAATGGGGGGCTGGGACAGGCAGAATGGGGTGAATGAGGACATGGGGGGAACTGATATGAAAGGAAGGCTGGTTGAGGGATAAGGACGCCAGCCCGACTTGGGAGATCTTGGTTCAATTCCCTGCTCCAACACAGACTTTCTCCGGGTTTGTCACTGAGTCACTTTGGGCAAGTCACTCAGTGTCTCTATGTCTTAGTTCCTCATCTGTAAAAAAGGCATAGTCATATTTCTCTACCTCACAGAAGTGCTGAAGTTTATGGTTATATGGAATTTACTTGCAAATATGCAAATTGGCTCATTAAACTAATTGTATAAAATGTCACACAGGTAGAATTGCACAAACCTGGCAGCTACGAGTATGAAATGCTGCACACGTGCATATTCCACAATTTTTATCACAGAAATAAAAAAGAATGGGAGGTAGCTCCATCTGCCACTGCTCTTCCTCGTGAAGGCATTATTTCTAGTGAAGTGCTAAGTGGGCAGGCCTGATAATGCAATCCATGAATGACCATTCTTAAATTGCCCACATTTCTTCTTGGATCTGCTTTTCCAAGGGTTGTTGTCCATTCTTTAGATGGATGAAGGTATTTTTTAAAAAAATAAAAGGGATTTGGGGAAGTCGAAGTGTGTTTCATTCTTTTTCCTGTGTGCAAAGTCATTTGAATTCATTGCATGCAAATCCCTGATGACAACCACCAAATGCTCCGCTGTTATTTTGTTCTATTAAAAAATGTCAATCAATATCAACAGCCCAGAACTGTTAAGCTACCCTTATAATTAAAAAAAAAAGGGACAGAGAAAAAAAGTTTATTAAGAAAACCAAAATTTCATCCTTTCAAAGGGATTATTATAAATAGTAAACAAGAAGGACATTATAAACATTTTTTGGGGAAAAAAAGACCTTTACATTTTTCTTTTTTAAAAGATTATTACAAAGAGAAAGTGCAATTAAAATCTCACTTCTGACTCTGGAAACATTTGTTCCAAGTTGCCCCATTTTCCTAAAAATAAATGGCTAATCTCATAAATCCGAGCTGTCAAATTCAAAATCGCCAAGGAACTGAATTTGGACTATTCCTACTCCATCTGCATTCTATCATGCTTCAGCTGTTACTGGGCTACAAAGTGCATCCAGACACTAGAACTACCAAGTTGCAAAACAGAATTGTCACTCTCTGGGCAGGTCTACTATCATGAAAAGCAAGACAGAGATGCCAGCACAAAAATGTTCACATCACCAATAACAGGAAAAAAGTTCAGTTACAGGAAGTCATACCATTCATTTAAAAATCACACTTCTGTCTGAAATTATATCATCAACTATTGTGACAAGTAACACAATCTTATTGCAGCTAAAATATTTTCCCTATACTTTGTTTACTTTGAACATTTGATAGCACTTTATATCTAATCAGTTTCACCAGAGACATTTTTCTCTGTTTTGTGTGGGTTTTTTCCACAAAACTATAGAGGAAAAATAGAATTTTAAAAATAGAAAAAATGTGATTATAAAACTACAAAATTGGGTGTGGGACCTAGGAGAGGTGTATTGAAACAAATTAACTCATTTTTTTAAAGTGACTACATTTCCAATTGAAAATATGCCTGGTAAAGGAGAACCACAGTGATTGCTGATAATATCTCAGATAGCTAAATATTTACTACACAAGTAAACCGAAAAGTAGGCCCCTATCCTGCAAACAGTTATGCATATAAGGAACTTTAAGTTCAGCAGGACTTCTCAAATGTGTAATGAAACTTCTCACATATGTAAGTACAGGACTGGGGCCTCCATTTTCAAGACAACTTTTGAAAACATCCATCACACTCATTATTTCACAAATGTACAAAGTAATATCCACAGCCATAAACAACACGCTTTCAAAGACTTCTTGTTTTCTTAATCACGAACAACAAAAAGCATTCACAGACATGAAAGTTAGTTCAAGCACATAATGGAGTTACTTGTATATACCTGAACTCATTCACTTTCTAGGATTTTCTTGGGAGGGAAAACCCAAAAGTTGACCAACCTTAAAATGATTGTAATCTAGTGAGCAATACCCTTTGAATTCTAAAAGTATATTTAAAAGTACACCACTGTTTCCAAAAATATGAAACAAAGATTGCTATTATATTCTCTTTTTCTTATTCAGATATCCTTTCATAGGAGGATGTTCTATCCAGTCGCCTCTATTTTTAACACTGCTCCACTGCTTCACTGCTAGCACCTCAAACCATCTCCCACAAAGATCCAATGTGTTCCGTCCACAGTGCCCTTGGTCACCAGGAGCCTAGTGAACAGAAATGTGTCAGCCTTACTTGTAAGAAGGTTTGGGAGGATTAGATTTTTAATTGGTAAATGTCAGGAAACATTGGTTTCACCATACACATACAAACCAACAAACAAATATTCCCATCAATGATGATAGAAATTTATAGGTAGGCAAAGAAAAATGGTGCCTGAGAACGTATTAGAGTTTGACGGAAATACATTTACTGTGTACATTTTTATATATGATGTTGACAATTAGTATTTATAAAACTTTAACATTTTGAATCTCAACATCTACTGTCATTAAATAACTATTGTCTGACCCCAAATAATTTCCCACAACTGTGAACATTTAAATTAATAAAAATATATATTTTTAAAATGCTTAAAATGCTTGTGGCAACACTTTAACGTTGAAATTGGTTTCTATATGCATCTAGTCTTTTCTGAAAATTACCCTAAAGCATCATCTCACCTGTAAGTGGCACCCAACTATATATACTAAAAATTTAATCTGAAATCAGATACCAAATCTCAATCATTTATTTAACTGAAGCTCACCAAAAGTAGAATCCTAAATTAATATTATTTTTTCAAAGTTATTTACATCTCTGCAGTAGGTGCACTTGCACAGATCTCACTTTGCTATCATTGGAAAGAAATTGAGAACTAATATTATGGAGACCGAGTTTACTGCAAACCAGTATTGTCAAGTATTTAAGGTTATCTTTTGTTTGACTTGTTAAGGGGGCACACAAAGGGCAAAATCTTCTATGGCTTGCTGTATGTCAAGGAATCTGTTACCAACTTTTCCAAATGTGTTCAGGAATTCCTTAGCCACAGAAGTGGTACAAAGAGGAAGGACAAAAGACAAAGGATTTACCATGAGGACAAAGAGGACACTATACTAAAATAGTTAATGAAGGGTTTCTGATGGGGGATAGGGGGAAGCAAAGAGGTGGAAGAAGAAAAGTGTTTTGTTTTCTTTAGGTAAGAAATCACCATAATGGAAATGATGCAGAAAAACAAAAGATTATCCAGGGATATCAAGTCACGGCTATAAGAAACTTTTTTTAAATTTAAAATTATTGCTTGGCAAGAACTTCAGTATCAAAATGACATCTGGTTAATTGACACAACTGAACTGTATTAGAGATGCTTACAACTTTACTCCAAGCCAGGGAAGCTAAAGGTCCAACCAGAGGACCAAATTTGGTGATGAATAAGGCTGCGAGGTCTGTCATGGAGGTCATGGATTCCGTGACTTTCCAGGATCTCCTGGACTTCTGCAGCTTCAGCGGCCGGTGAGGCCAGGGGCCTGCCACGCCAGCTGCTGCTCGAGCAACCCCCAGGGCTGCTGCTGCTCGGGCAGCCTGGGGGCCACTCCAGAGGCTGTCGGAGCAGCGGTCCCCAGGGCCCCCCAGAGCAGCTAAGATTTAGACAGGCGTATTTTTAGTAAAAATCATGGACAGGTCACGGGCCGTGAATTTTTGTTTATTGCCCGTGGCCTGTCCATGACTTTTACTAAAAATACCCATGACTAAATCTTAGCCTTAGTGATGAATCCTGGTCATGTGCCACCTGCGGCATGTTGCATAAACGCTAAGAAGAGGACCACCTGTTCTCAGAGACAAAAACCTTCATCGCATTTATTTACACTTAAATAGTACTTTGCATCAGAAATCAATGGGTTCCTATTTCAGGGTGACTCAGTATTTTACTATAATAAAATAATGATAACAAGAGTGCTGATAATGGTGCTAAAATGGAAAATAGGGATGTCAGGATCAAGTAAGGCAGGGAAAACATGGAATTATTCTGCTACCATTTTATTTACTGTCTAGAAGGCAAATCACACTTAAAAGGGCCAGGTGCATTAAAAGGGAAGTGTGCCTGACCGGATCAGGTTACTTTGTTTACATTTAAGAAAAAATACCAAACAGCACACATTCTAATAACTAGAATTTAACATAGTCAGACCATCTGTGGTTCAAAAAGAACAGTTAGCTTCCCTGATATGCACATGAATATGCATGGTGGACAAACAGTGTGATTATCTTCTAGTAAATCACACGCTGAAAAAACCCATGGCTGACATACAAAACAAAAACAAAAAGCTTGTTTCCCTTCTGGACTAAAGAGGACAAGTGAATGAGAGCAACAGAAGATGATACCCAGTTATTGAGACATAGCTTTCCCATGGCAATTAATGTTCACTCGGCGGTCCAGAAACAATTAACCACAATATTGTTGAGCGTTGTACAGGGTTTTAGCCATGTGGCTCTCTAAGGATTTGGAACCATGGGATTCAGACCCCACACAACTCCTTAAAAGTTCAAAACAAAACATTTCTACGTAGGCTGTGTCCTCACTGAGATATGAAACCATGTCAGCCCTGTACCATGTGTGGAGTGGAATAAGGCAGTGATTCTCACCTTTTACATACTTTTGTAATTAGTTTCAGAATTCTCCTGCCATCCTCCTCCCACCCAACACACTCCTATCTAGCCATAAAAAAGGTTATAATCTTCCTGTACCTGTGAGACTCTCCAGGTTGATAACCCATGGAATAAGAAACAACTCTACCAAAACCCAGCCTTCAGTGTTCAGAGTGCCTATGCTGAAAGGGGAGGCAAAGGAGGTTTTTTATTTCTATTTTGACAGGACTAGTCTGATACATTTGTAGCCTCACAGACCTAAGCAAAATGAACTCTGCCTAGAATTCTGACCCCAGCCCAAAGAATGTTCAGAAGTTGTGAGGAAACTGAGGCAGGGATGCATGTAGGTTTATTATTTTATACACAGATCTGTGTATTTCTTATGCTGTTAAATAAAGAGCAATGATGTTAGGATCATGTGCAAACTCTGTTTGCATGTGCTATGAATTATACCTATTGCATGCCCTTAAAGAGTTAACCAGTGGACCCAGAATGCACCCAAAGCTGGAGCTCTGGGAGAGGTTGTGTTTAAGGTGTGGGAGCACCTGAGGGATCAGCCCTGGTACTAGGGAGCAGGTAGTTCTGGACTGTGGGGTCTAAGCTCTCAGGAGGGGGTGCTAGAAGATCTGCACCCTAAGAGGATGCCTAGGGACCCCAACACAGGGGAAGAGCCTGGACTCTGTTCAGACAACAGAGGCTTAAAAGACACAGGATCCAGCAGTCAATTTCCTTACAGCAGTCTGGGAGTGCCCTGACAGAGAGACAACAGCCTGCTGGTTGGGGAACTCACCTAGGATGTGGGAAACCCAGATTCAAGTCCCTTCGTTAAATCAGGCAGACCAAGTACTTGATCCTGGATAAACTACATCCCTTAACACCAGATTACTGACTATTCTGGGGTTTCAGGTTCTCTTTCAGCTCCACCCCTCTGCCCCCATTCTTCAGCTGATTTCCCCACAATAGGGGAAAACAAGGAAACAATACAGTACAGAGAAGGCTGTGGAAACCACAGCTCTGTACCAGCATATTTCAGATCTCAAAAGACAACATAAAACTCTAGTATTCATTGGACGTATAGTATAAAGCCACCATTCCCTATCCACCACTTAGCACTATGTCCAAAATAAAAACAAAGGGGCTAGGAAAATAAGAGAATTTACACAACAAACATACAGGCAGGGGAAGGAGCGGCAGTGTGTATATGAAGGGATAAATCTGCAGGGATATACCAGAAATGATCTGCTGTTTATATCAGTGGGCGTGCAACCTTTTGTTTTTCTCTGGGGATGGTCAGCAGGTGCAGTTAATCAAGCAAAGTACATTACCAAGGCTGGCTGTGTTGTCTTCCAGCAGGGGAACAAGGTTTATATTAGTAATAATTAAATCAGACCTGCCAATTTGCAAGCATAGCTCCTTGCACCATGACTAATGGACATGCTACATAGTGTGTGTAGGGAATGGGGGTTTGACATGTACAGGGAATTGGCGGAGGGCTGTACTTCCTCACACCCTTATTATTACAGGGAAGGAGTGTTTCTCATGATTTCAGCTCATGCACTGGGAGAATTGTGACCATTTTATCCAACAAGTCAGTGACCCATTTCTCAGAGTACAGCTCCCTTTCCTCACTCTCTCCCTCCCACCACGCTACTGCGTCTGGCCTCAGCAACTTCTGAGTATCTTCCCTATAAGCTACCCTCTTGTTCTCAACATCTTCATCATTTTGAGCGTACGGGCAAGTACACTTAATTCATGGCTCTTCACTCCCTCTCATATGCTACTGGCTGATCAGGAGAGCAGTGCCTGAGGAAACCATCTGCTCCACAGAGGTAAAGTGCCAAAATGGAGGCCACTGTGGCATATGTAGGAGAAATATTGGGAAGATTTGAGAGACTACATTCTAATTGCATTTTGCTGGTACAGAAAATATTCCATCTTGTGTTTTCAAAAGACTATGCCCAGGCTGACAATTTAACTCTGCCCTATACCACAAGCATGTACTCTATATATTTCAAAGGGTCAGGTTTTGTTCGTGGGGATTTTTTGTTTTTGTTCTGTTTGGGTTTTTTGGGTGGGGCTTAATATGTTTCAAAACAGTAAGTCATACATAAGGGATTTTCTGTCCTGCAGGAACAGTAACCATTCCATAGTTAAGGTTACAACTGAGTTCCCATTTGAACTCCAATTTTGCTCCTTTCCCTCAAAAAAACCCATAAAGATATATTAGCCTCCAAGTTGGTTGGTTAGGTCTACCACAATACAAGTGAATTGAGCTATGGATTCCTGAATTATGAGCAACCTAAAAATAGAAGGGTTTACCAGAGTTCAATAAGGCTTCTACAGTGGGTTGGTTTTTTGGGTTTGTTTTTTGTTTTTTTGCTGTTGAGATTCTGTAGCAAAAACCAGAAAGCAGAGAGCGAATTTAGTTGATAGGACTTAATTTACAAATGGTTTGACCGAAGCTCCTGCCCTTTTTGATAGTCTGTTTTCTTTAGAATCAATTACAACATTCTTGTAATGTTCTTTATCCTTAAGTTACCGATATGTACTCTTAACCTTAGCTTCACCTTAATTTTCATTTGTCTGCATAACTAATACATTTATCCCTTCCAGCTCATCCACACTCCCAATGGTGCAGCCAGAATACCTGGGCTACAAGCCCTCCAAGGATGAAGGCAGGCTTCTTCTCAGTTACAGGAGACTCCATCAAGTAACCTAACCACCTGCAGATGGTCAGCAAACATTGGTGTAAAAACAGAATTCTGTTTTACTTTATCAGATGGTGGAAGCTGTGATGGAGTCTACCTGACTGAGTATACAGCACTGGGGCAAACAAAAACTCAGGGCTGGTCCACACTAACCCCCCAGTTTGAACTAAGATACGCAACTTCAGCTACGTGGATAACGTAGCTGAAGTCGAAGTATCTTAGTTCGAACTTCAAGGTACTTACCGCGGGTCCACACGCGGCAGGCAGGCTCCCCCGTCGACTCCGCGTACTCCTCTTGCGGAGCAGGAGTACCGGTGTCGACGGCGAGCACTTCCGGGATCGATTTATCGCGTCTAGATGAGACGCGATAAATCGATCCCAGAAGATCAACTGCTTACCGCCGAACCCGGAGGTAAGTATAGATGTACCCTCAGTATGATACCTATCTGAAACACATATAACCATTTACAAAATAAAGTTAGCCAGAAGTAGACTATCAAAGATAGTGACTCTGTCCCTCTGCTGAAACACCACTTTCAATCTAAGGACCAGAAAAGTGAAAATAAGAAACAGAGAAAAGGAACAAATCTGGAGAACAAGGAAAAGATGCAAACTCTATCCTCAGGAGCTATGAGTAATGCAATTACAAATTATTTCTAAGGATTAAAACCTATATTGAAGTCACAGTATTATGTTCATTCTCTCATTACTACAAAACGCAAACAAATGATAGTAACAGCACTGCTGTTGGAACCATGCCAATCCAAACACCACCTACAGCCACAATTTAGGAAAATTCTGTTTACAACATTGTGTGTGTGCACTTAAGAATCTAGACACTATCTATTCACAACTTCTTGGGTGTGTGTTTTTTTAGTCTGTCTTCTTTTTTCAAAAAAAGATCCATGTAAACTCTTCCTAGAACTACAGCATAAAAAGTACTTTATAAATCACAGTGGAATGTAAAAAACATTATAATTGTTACTGTACATCTCATTTCAAAGCAGGGTATGTCATTAAAGTAAACTGTAAGTGTCTAAAATATGAGAAACAAAATCAGACAGACGCTCTATTACTGAAAAGCCAGACAGAAAGAATTGGCTTTTTCCATTGGAAAGCACTAATCAGAAAGTTTCAGCTTGTCTTATAAATTTCATATTTCTTCACAAATATCTATATATCAATAAACATTTGAGTTAGCTAATAAAAACCACACAGAACTTATATGACAAGCACTTTGATTCCCAACTCTTCATACAATAGTAGCAGATTCTTTCACTAACTTTTCATCATCACAAAAATTGCTTCCAAAGACCTGCCTCTATAGGCTGAATGCCTTTTGAGATGGGCTCAGCTAACCAAACTTAAGTTAAAAATTGAAGTTAAGTAAATAGGAGATGAGGGCACTAAGCATTTTGTAGCATCAGATCCAAGGAGACTGCAGAGAAATTGTGAATGAACATACTGAAATAGTGACAGTATTTCTTTAAATAAAAGCACCTATTTGGAAACTTCCCTTAACATAATTTTCCATTCTCCATTCACCATTTCCCTGACGTGGGAAGAAGTGCCTGAACAGGAGTCGTCACTAATGCTGCTGAAGAGAAGTCTTCATTTCTCAGAATAACTTTCAACAAAACATACAATCACAATTCAAGAGTGAAACTTTTTTTGTTCTCACCCTAAATTTTGGGCAACAAAAGAGCAAGGCAAAAAATAGTTTTGCCATGAGAAGTTATTTGTGCTGGAAAAAAGGATTAAAAACAGGCATATCTGGCAATAGTTTTGCAGTACCAGCAACAAGGATGGCTTGGATATAGGTCCATGTTATCCAACCCTCCAAAGCTAAGGTGGAGGGTTCAGATAAATGATCTCAATCTGGATTTATCAGAGATATGTCAAAAACATCTATGGAAAAATAATTTGTTTTTGTGGATCAAATTCATTATTTTGCCCAGAAAAATCAAACCTCTATATTTTTGCCATATACAGCTGTGTTCACTGGTGGAAATGGCAAAATAATGGTCAATACATAAAAACCGTAATTACTTACAAAAATGCAGAAGTTACTACAGTAATCTGCACACACAAAATAAAAATTAGTGGCTTTGCATAACTCCAGCTGTTTCACCATCATGAAAAGCTGAGACTGACACTGTATATTATTAGTATTTTAAAAATGCATTCTGCTGTATAATGTCCACAAACGCCGTGACAAATATTGCACGCCTTATGTAAAATAAATATCCAAACACAGCAACAATGATTGGCCCAGTTTGAGAACTACTTAGTCTTGCATAAAAACACATGAAATATCTGAACTGACCAACTGTAGGGCAGGCATTCAGGGTTAACATTCAGAGTAACATATTATGGATCAAATTAATACATAGCATAAGCATGGGCAACTATTGTGGCATAAGCATTTGAAATGCATCTGGTTTTAGCTATATGTCCTCAAGTAATGACAATCTGTAAAAGGCAGTGTGACAGAACATAGCATCAGACTTCACATTAAACTTCCTAGGGTTTTTTCTACTATTAGGTTTAGCTTTGTAATATAACAGTGTTTATGATATACCAATTTATTTTTCTTATTTAAAAAAGACTGAGTTCTGTGAACAGTGTAGGATTTATCTGGGAGCCATTCCAATCTCTTGGGTAAATACTTATTTAGGCTCTTATAAATGGGTATTTATGTACTTATGCAAAAGCCTCAGCACCTATTTGCACAATGCTTTTTCCTACAAACATTGCAATCTGTCACAGAGTATTGCTCCAACAGGCCATAACAGCTCCTTCTAAGAGTGTACAGCATAGTCTGTATACTAAACATCCTTATTTTTATTTTATTGCTGAAAGTAAATCAGTTCACATATGTACAAAAAATGCTACTAGAGAATTTTTCATAAAAATATAAATATCTTAAAAACAATCTATATTATGGATTAATTACGCCAATATTTCCTTTAATAAATTAACAACGAAAATTGAATCGACATTTCTAGGAAACACATCTACAATTTATAAATTAAAATTTAATTTGGACTTTTTTAAAAAAAATCTTATTTTTACAAACTGAGATACTGAAAACTAAGTTTTCTCCTTTGGTCACCTGGATCAATCGGACTTCAGCTGTCATTAAGACTGCGCCGATCACAACACGTCTGCCATTCTTCTCGCACTCTTGCCTCTCTTCTCCACGTTCGTCCGAAACATTTAACGATGTCATCTTCCCATCTTCTTGGAGGCCGACCGGGGGGTCTTTTCTGTTCTCGCGGGTACCACTCAGCAATGATTGCGGTCCACCTGTTATCCGTGAGCCAGGCTGTGTGGCCCGCCCATCGTATCTTGTTATGTCTGCTTTCCACGACAATATCTTTCACACCGCTGCATTCTCTGATGATTTCATTTGGTATACGATCCAGAAGGGAGATTCCCAACATAGCTCATTCCATTGCCCTTTCAGCTACCAACAGCCGTTGCTCTTCTCTCTTCGTCAGTGCCCACGTTTCACTGCCATACAGCATGGCTGGCAGCACTGCTGAATTGAAAATATTTTTACGTGTGGTCTTGTCAATTTTTTCTTTGAGGACGTCCTTGATGGAATTAAACGCACACCATCCTGCCCGAATCCTTCGCGAGAGTTCTCCGTTCAGGTCTTGGTGCATATTAACTTCTTGGCCCAAATATATGTACTGTTCCACTTCTTCGATGTCTTCTCCTGTTACCGTTATTCGGGCTTTTCGTAAGACGTCTGATCGCATATATTTCGTTTTGCAGCAGTTCATTTTCAGGCCAACCTGACTACTTTTCTTGTCGAGTCTTCGTAGCATGCTCTGCAGTTGGTTGGTGCTTTCGGCAATTAGTACAATGTCGTCTGCAAATCTGAGATGAGATAATCTCTCTCCGTTTATGTTAACACCACTCCTCCAATTGATCTTGTTCATAACCATTTCGAGGCAGGCGGTGAATAGTTTCGGTGAAATTGTATCTCCTTGCTTTACGCCTTTCTCAATTGGGATGCGGAGGGGAGTTTCAAGGAGAGTAATGTTTGTTGTATTCGCTTCCTTCAACAAACTAATGTACTGCGTGTTAATGCCCTGCTCTGCAAGCGCCTTTAATATTGCGTTAAACTCAATGCTATCGAAGGCCTTTTCATAGTCGACAAAAGCAATGCACAGCGGGAGTTTGTATTCCCTCGCTCTTTCTAGGAGCTGGCTAAGGGTAAATATATGGTCGACTGTACTGAAATTTCTTCAAAACCCTGCCTGCTCTCTCGACTGTTGTTCATCCAGACTCTGCGAAAGTCGATTCGTTATCACCTTTGTGAAGAGCTTGTAGATGTGAGAGAGCAGGCATATAGGGCGGTAGTTCTTAAGATTTTCTCGATCACCCTTCTTGTGCAGCAAGATGGTATTCGACTCCTTCCAGCTTGATGGTATTTTTCCTTCTTCAAGATATCGACTGAATCTTAAAGCGAGGGACTTCCAAAGTTTTTCGCCTCCTGCATAAATCATTTCTGACGTTATTCCATCTTTGCCTGGAGCTTTTCCCTTCTTCATCTGGTGTAGTGCGCTTCGGACCTCACTGACGATTACTGGGGGGACGCGTTCTTCTGACTCTTCGAGGGTTGGGAGGGGGACGTTGATTCTTGATTTGAACAGTTCTGTATAGAAGTCCTTGCAGACCTCCTCCATCCCTGCTCTGTCGATTACTGTCTCTCCATCCTTGTTCTTCAATGCTGTTACGCTCAATCTATACTGCGTCAATTCCCGCTTGCATGTCCTGAGGCTCTTGCGTGATTCAGCTGTTTTAAGGAGCTTTTCTTTCCGGAAATTCTCGAAGTCATCCTTCAGTTTTCGCCGTATAAGCTTGCACAGAATGGAGTACTCGAGGTTGTTATCCGAGCTCCTTTTCATGTTTCTCCGCTTCTCCAACAAGCTTTTCGTTTCAATCGAGATTCTTCCCTTCGCCTTCTTCAGCTTTTTAATTTCAGCTGCTTTTATGCAACATCTCAACTTGTCAGCAAAGATACTATAGTCCTCATCACACTGTTCCATCTGGCTCCAGTCAAACCCCAAAATCGCTTTTTTCAGCTTTGCTTCATCAAATGTCTTCGGCTGCTGTTTCCTGTTTGCCATTTGTAACGCCTTCTTTTCCACCGCTTCGTCGAAAATCAACTTCGCTCTAAGCAGGCGATGGTCACTGCCAGTGTTGAATGGCTGCACCACAGAGACGTCTTGAACGATGCGCCTTTTATTGACTAAAATATAGTCGATTTCATTCTTACTCTTCGCGTTTGGTGCGATCCATGTCCACCTTCTTGAGATCTTCTTTTTGTACCAGGTGTTTGCCACGTACAGTTCTTTCATTTCTGCCATCGCTACCAGCCTCTCTCCCCTTTCATTCCTTTTGCCGCTGCCGTATCTCCCTATGAACTTTTCGCCAGCTTTCTCTTGCTGCAAAACCCTACCTCAGCGCCTCAATGTGGTGCAGCGGTGACCCTGGCCGTCTGACAGCTATGGTAGCGGGGCGTATGCCCTGGTAGGTTTTACCATGCTACAAAGGTGTCGGACTATCCAATCCAGGGAGGAGGGTTGCTCTCTCAGAGGAAAGAGCGCTTTTCCTTCTCCTTAGAGGTTGAAGGCTAGCTAAGCTTGAGGAGGTACGCATGCCTGCCCACCTAGCCAGTGGGATGGCTTGAAGTTAACGGCTAAAACAACACGAGTAAATGCACGTTCTACGGTGGCGGAGCGGAAATTGAGCGACAAGAGGTTGCTAAAAATGTCAGGTGCTAGGCCAACATGGAAAAGGACAATCCTTGCTGTGTGTACTTACAATTGTAGGTCACTGGCAAAGGAGGAAACTTTAAACCATCTGATGGAGGAGAAGAAAAGGATAAAATGCGATATTCTCGGTGTCTGCGAAACCTGACGAAAGGAGGAGTTGGAAGTCAACTGGAAGAATGGAAGTGCTGTGAGGCTTGGAAAGGGAGATGGCGCTAGAAATGTTGGAGGAGTTGGATTTATCGTCAAAAAAGACTGGTCTTCGAAAGTCATATCATGCCAGCTAACATCATCACGTATCAGTGTGCTGCATCTTCAGATGGAGTCAAAAGCTACCCTCAAGGTCATCCAGGCCTACGTTCCCACAAGTGCAAGTGAGGACGAAGAAGTGGAAGAATTCTACCGAGAGCTTGAAAGAGCTCTCGCGCAAAAGTCCACTTACACTGTCACGATGGGAGATTTCAACGCCAAGGTCGGGCGAGGGAAAGCTGGTGAAAAAGTTCTCCTTTGGTAAAAAATAAAAAAAATTAAGACTAACTTGTAAATCCCTAAAATGAGTTTCTGAAGAAAGTGTTGACACGCTGTTAAATATTGAGGCATGAAAGTATTCTAAAAATTAAATCCCAGAGTGATGAAGTTCTCTTTGGAATGTTAAAGAAAACTTACCTGATACCATCAGCATTTAAATCAATCACAGATGGTAAAAGCATTACTAACTTTGTAGTTTGTAATAATATAGTAAAGCAGCACTAATATTGCTACTTATGCTAAGAGTCATTAATTGTCAAGTTTATGGGAATTTAAAACACTGATAAATGATATACATCCTCAGAGAAATAATATAAATTTAACGTATAGTTGTGGCATTTCCAAGTTAACATTTTAAATCAATACACAATAATTATCCACACTATCTATGCTATTATGGCACCACAGCCTGAGCCCACAAGTAGTTTCTACTCTGCAATTTTAAAAAAGTTTTGGCATAAAAAATGTTTCAAGTTTTGAGATTTTTGGCCAGAAACCAAACATTCCACATACTGTAGTTTTAGAGTTCTATTGAAGACTTGGCCTTGTACACAGCAAAATGCCAGTGGTTTTCACCTCCTGAACTTTGTTTGAATCCGTCCTTAAAGGGACGGTCATCTTAAAAATAACACTTGTCCCTGAGTGACAAGCCAAGAGAGGTTTTTCAGGTGGCACAGCCACTAGCAGAGAGACGCACATTTGATGCCTGAGGGAGTGGGAATGAGACAGTGTACAGATATGTGGGGATGCTGCAGAGTGGGGGACAGCCCATTAATAGCTCCCACTAAAATGTCCTCACATTAATATGCTCTCCTCTCATTTATGCCTCCCACCAGTAATTCCCCCCTGCTTCTGCCCTTTACTACTAGCTGTGGTTCTTCAGTTCCTGATAAACTACAAGAGGTTCTCCATCAAGGACATGTGCATGAGCAATAGGGCTGTGCTAGTTCAGCTCCTTAGACAACTTCAGAGAGAAGTCCTCTCCTCAGTCTGCCTTCCTTCCAACATGGCAAGGGGAAAGGTAAGACTTGCCGTCACAGAAGGCACCTCAGATTCAGAGCTGGTAGGTCTATTTGTGAGCTGTAAGCATAGGTACTGGAACGAGGAGTGCTACTGCACCCCCTGGCTTGAAGTGGTTTCCATTATATACAGGGTTTGCAGTTTAGTTCAATGGCTCTCAGCACCCTCACAGTACACATTGCTCCAACACCCCTGGCTGTAAGTCTCCCTCTCGTGTTGGAGAATTTAAGCTTCGGGAAAACACCAGAAGTTTGCCAGCAAATCTTGGTGTAGCATCTTAAGGTGTAGCACTTTAAGGTGAAAGTGGCTTTTATCTTTCTGCAAAATCAACAGAACTGTTGTGACATTTGTATTGCATGTGACATTTGTATTGCATATGAAGTCATTCACTATCTGCTGTTGCAATAAATTTGGTATGGTAGGAATCTGTGCAGGTATTTGTTTTCAGCAGGGATCTGAAAAAAGATAAGGCATGCCAGCCCAAAGTCCAGAAAAGTGATTTCTGATTGCAGATATACTATTATTCATTATTTTTATTTTAGTAGCACCTAGGAGCCCCAGTCATGAACCAGGACCCTAGTGTCTTAGGTACAAACACAGAACAAAAAGATAGCTCTTATCCCAAAGAATTTATAATCTAAATAGTTAAAACAGACACACAGTGGGTACAGGGATATAACATGCAAGCACTGTGAACAAATGTTATGGCAGCAAACATCAGGTTAGTTCCACAATTTATTTTCTCCCCGTCTCCCTTCTCCCCAAAGGTGGGTATAATTTGAAGAGAAGAAGCTAAATAGAAAAAAAATGGGAAGGGTCAGGGCAGGAGAGGAGGGTATGAGGGGCAGATGTGGAGCAATGCTGAAGGAACACTTCCTATTGCACAGAGTGCCTCAGACAACTCTAGCAGTGTTTTCCACCATCGCCTTTTTTTTATTATTATTATTAAAGGAGAAATAGTTTGAGCTACATATAGGGTGACCAGACATCCGATATAATGGGGACTGTCCCGATATTTAACACTTTGTCCCATGTCTCGACCTATGTACAATCAGGACGCCATTTGTTCCGCTCTTGTAAGGTTGGCAGGCGTCAAGTTGGTGTGGGGCTGGTAAGCTCCCTACCCGGTTCTGCACAGCTCCCTGGAAGTGGCGACATCTCCCTCTGGGTCCCCCCGCGGTGGAGGCCAGAGCCGGGGCCATGTGTCCTCTTCCCCCATGGCTCCACCACCAATGTGTCCCGATATTTTATTCTTGCCATCTGGTCACCCTAGCTACAAAGAGGTTTTGAGAAGTCCCAAATGCATAAGTGGGATGCAACCTTAATTACAGTGCTGCTATTGCATTTCCACACACACACACACACACACACACACACGCACCCCCAAAGGCCTGGAGAATAGTCAGAAAAATACTCTATTTTGTATTTGCTACAGCTGCTCCTTTAAGCTTTGCTCAGAGGTTAAACGTATCTGTATTATAGCTTCTCAGTTTTGTTTTACTGAAAAGAGAAAGGAAGAATGTAGAATATAATATCAAATATGTCCTTGACAGTTCCCCAGCTTCTGTAAAGAATTTGAAACCTAGCTGTTTAGCGTCAACACCTAAGAAATAACCACCCTCCCCAATAAAAACACCAACACAGACCATAAACAAACTATTATCTACCTTCCCTTAAGGAATAACAAAAAAGTAAACCATTGAGATGCAGGAGCAAACAAGATAAAGGCTAGCAGTAACGACACAAATTATTTGAAAACCAACAAAGCCTGATGCAAGCTACTGGCCCCGTTCCGAACTTCCAGCAAGAGTTAACTTGTGCAGGACTAGGGTGCAATTCTCTCGATTAAAAATCCATGTAATTGTATGCAACACCCAGGGGATGTAGGAAACCAAAGAGGGATGAGAGAATGTAGACATGGAGTAATGAAGGTGGCAGAGGGAGACTGGCAGATGTGGACATTGGGGGGAAAAAAAAAAACACAAAAATGGAGAAGACCTAAATCTCTAAGAACCTAGAAGAAAGAAGCCTGGAACTCTCCAAAAAGCGACAAAACCACTCTGAAGATGCTAGAGGAAGAAACAACTAGCTTTGTCGTCTTTCATTAACATTAGCAGGCAATAGCAGGCCAATGGGCTTCACACAAATAGACTACTACAGACCTCAGCCTACCAACTTTTGTTTGAGAGGGATTGTTTGGGGATGGGGGATTGCAAGGCTCTGTGGGGGGTATCCATAAATTCAGAGAAGCATCCAAACTATTCATTGTTTATCTTAATCTCAAACCTTTCCTGGGAATTTGAAAAGAACTTGATTAAGTGATAAGGAATTATTTAAGGGAAGAAAATCACGTCCTAATTTATCAGTTCAGCGGTCAGAAGTGTGGTCAGGGCCTGCCTTGGACAAAATGGCACCCCAAGCAAGGAGCATCTTTGGTGCTCCCCCCCATTTGTTAAACTTTTGAATACCTTATATTTTGTTGCAGTTGTAGCCCATTTCATGGCTTTGATGCACGATTTGCATGCATGATTTATCCCTGTCATGTAAGACAATAAATTTGCCTGCTAGGATCTGTAAATCTGTATTTATTCATGCCATATATAAACACATTTTAAAAAATTGTTTCTTCTAAGCTATAGAAACCTTTTAATTTTAAGAATAACTGAAATGTACCAACATCAAAAAATTTAATTGTGCACCAACATTCGATGGAGCAGTATTAAATAGCGTTACAGTAGGTGACAGCCTTAGAATGTTAACCCTAGTCCTTCGGTTCAAAAGGTTGCTTTTCTCGCCTTTGCCCTCATGAACTGAAGCACAGCATCAGAGAGGTCCAAAGACTGGCCAAAGGCAATTTCAAGCGATAAAATAGCAAGTGATGTCAGTCTCTTGTCAGGCATCATCAATCGAAGATAGGTTTTAACAAGCCTGAGCTTCGAAAACTGAGCTCACCACTCGCGACCGTGACCAGCAGCATCAGCAGAATCCTCAAAGCTATCCACACATTAGAAAAAGTGTCCTTCAGCTCTGCAAAATGTTGACGGATGTCAATGAAAACAGCACCCCAAGCCTGGAGCACCCCAACCCCAGAACCCCAGGCAGTCACCTGGGTTGCCTGCCCCTAAATCTGGCCCTGAGTGTGGTGACAGGTACTACAGAAAAACCTCAAATAGAAGAGACAAGACAGATGATCTCAAAGGACAGTGAATACAGTCCACAGCCAAGAGGTGCATTTTTTAAGTCTCATCATTTCAAACCCCTCAAAAGATGCTGAAATTTCCAGCATACCCTTCAAAAACAGGGTCACTGCACCAACATGTACCACTGCATTAAAAATCAGACACAACAGCTTGTAAAAACCTGATGGGTTTCACCTCATCTCAAGGAAAGAAGTTTAAATTATGGGGACAGCTTAAAAAAAAATTCAGCCAGTCCTCTCTCAACTCCCTTTTTGGCAGTGACATCCCTACGTGTACAACTGAAGGTCTCTCACACATGTTCATTTTAATGGACAGTTGAATGGGATGTGTGTAAGATATTTAATGACCAAAATTGTAAGATCAGAGTTAACAAAATAACCGAAATCTCTGTTAATCAAGATTACAACAAAGCAGTTGTGTGACCAAATAGATGGTCTGCCTTTTAAGTGATCTGCCACAGCTCACGCAGACTGAGGTCACGGCATCTTGTTTTCATCCACACCCATTAGTAGAGATGCATCAATACTTATTTATTGAAAACCTGATATATTGATGCATGGCCACATAAAGCAC
Organism: Macrochelys suwanniensis; assembly: GCA_033296515.1. Lineage (NCBI taxonomy): Eukaryota > Metazoa > Chordata > Testudines > Chelydridae > Macrochelys > Macrochelys suwanniensis. The sequence goes on from CM065777.1 coordinate 99,891,972, forward strand.
TGCCAGTTCAATCTGTTAATCTTTAATGTGTTGACTAAATTCTTATTGATCCTAGCCACGACTGCTCGCAGTTTTCCCCTTGAAAACAGTTTTCAGGAATGCACGTGATGAGAAGTGATAAAGAAAAACTAAGCAAGAGAAAAATGGAACATGAACTGTGTGGGGAGTGAAAAATAAAGAACAGGATGCTATGTGACTAAGGGCTTGTCTACATGGTGCATTAGTGCACACCAGAGGGGTGATAATTCTAGTATGTACGAGCATGTTGCACACTACCTGGCCTACGTGGACCCTGCTGGCACGCACTGAAAGTTGCCTAGTACACATTAATATAGTTTCATTTCAAACAGTACTATGTTAACACACACTAGGGCACTTCTTGTGCATGCCCGTAGGGTCCACACAGGCCAGATAGTACGCGACATGCTGGTGCATGCTAGATCTGGGACAGACTAATGCACCATGTATACAAGCCCTTAGCCTACTCTAGCTTTCTGACCAGATTTTTGCATATGCCTGATTATGAGGGCTATCGATTAATCGCAGTTAACTCATGTGATTAACTCAAAAAAATTAATCGTGATTAATCGCGGTTTTAATCGCACTGTTAAACAATAGATTACCAACTGAAATGTATTAATTATTTTTGGATGTTTTTCTACATTTTCAAATATATTGATTTCTATTACAACACAGAATACAAAGTGTTGTATTATTTTTATTACAAATATTTGCACTGTAAAAATGATAAACAAAAGAAATAGTATTTTTCAATTCACCTCATACAAGTACCGTAATGAAATCTCTTTATCGTGAAAGTGCAACTGACAAATGTAAGGGTTTTCTGTTACATAACTGCACTCAAAACCAAAACAATGTAAAACTTTAGCACCTACAAGTCCACTCAGTCCTACTTCTTATTCAGCCAATCGCTAAGACAAACAAGTTTGTTTACATTTACAGGAGATAATGCTGCCGGCTTATTTACAATGTCACCTGAAAGAAAAGGCATTCGCATGCCACTTTTGTAGCCGGCATTGCAAGGTATTTACTTGCCATATATGCTACACATTCGTATGCCCCTTCATGCTTCGGCCACCATTTCAGAGGACATGCTTCCATGTGACGCTCATTAAAAAAACAATGCATTAATTACATTTTGACTGAACTTCTTGGGGGAGAATAGGCAGTCTCCTGCTCTGTTTTACCTGCATTCTGCCATATATTTCATGTTATAGCAGTCTCGGATGATGACCCAGCACATGTTGTTCGTTTTAAGAACATTTGCACTGCAAATTTGACAAAATCAAAACAAGGTAACAATGTGAGATTTCTAAAGATAGCTACAGCACTCGACCCAAGATTTAAGAATCTGAAATGCCTTCCAAAATCTGACAGGGACGAGGTGTGGAGCATGCTTTCAGAAGTCTTAAAAGAACAACACACTGATGCGAAAACTACAGAATCCGAACCACCAAAAAAGAAAATCAATCTTCTGCTGGTGGCATCTGACTCAGATGATGAAAGTGAACATGTGTTGATCTGCACTGCTTTAGATCATTATCGAGCAGAACCCATCATCAGCATGGATGCATGTCCTCTGGAATGGTGGTTGAAGCATGAAGGGACATATGAATCTTTAGTGCATCTGGCACGTAAATATCTTGCAACGCTGGCTACAACAGTGCCATGCGAACGCCTGTTTTCACTTTCAGGTGACATTGTAAACAAGAAGCGGGCAGATTTAGCTCCTGCAAAGGTAAACAAACTTGATTGTCTGAGTGACTGACTGAGCAAGAAGTAGGACTGAGTGGACTTGTAGGTGCTAAAGTTTTATATTTTTTTTATTTTTGAATTCAGGTTTTTTTGTACATACTTCTACATTTGTAAGTTCAACTTTCATAATAAAGAGATTGTACTACAGTACTTGCATGAGGTGAATTGAAAAATACTCTCTTTTGTTTTTTACAGCATAAATATTAGTAATAAAAAATAAATATAAAGTGAGCACTGTGTTGTATTCTGTGTTGTAATTGAAATAGATATATTTGAAAATGTACAAAACAGCCAAAAATACTTAAATGGTATTCTATTATAGTTTAACAGTGCAATAATCACACGATTAATCTTTTTAATCGCACAATTAATCGTGATTAATTTTTTTTAATCACTTGACAGCCCTACTTATTACCTGTATATTCTGATATCTTAGTTTTCTGCCACTATTTATCCAATGTACAATATCTGATGGGTAAAAAGTCCAACACTGTTTACAAAGGGACTTGATCCTGGTAGGTGCTAAGCACTCAGGCCCCAATCCAACAAAGCACTTAAGCCCTTGAAAAGCCATCAATGCTCATGGGCTTAAAGTTAAGCATGTCAAGTACTTTACTGGATCAGGGGCAGACTGTTTAATACTTGCAGGATCAAGCCCAGAAAGAATCAGTCACTATCCAATTCTTGACTAAAAGTCTCTGTTTCCATTCTCTGATGTATCTTCCATGATGGTGGAAGGAGCAGAAGATTGAGGCAGCTTAATGTGACTGCTATACAAATAATAATAATAAAGAACATAAGACAATTTTTTCTTTTGTTTTCGTCTAGGAGTGATGAGAAGTGGGAATATGACACGTTCACCTACTTCCATTTCCTCTCTCACTTAAGACGAACTCAGATAATGAACATCAAAACTAAATTTCAGATTCCTGTAAATGAGGAGAAATATGGTGATAAAAGTTTGTTCTGAGATGTCAGAACTCCTTGAGATAATTACTGAGCTGAGGAACAGGCATATGCAGTGAGGCACAGCAATTTCGAACAACAAAGCAAGTATTTCGTGAACAATTCTTAAGGTCTGTTTAGTAACATTTCCCATCTGATAAAGCACAGACACATTGGTATTACATGAACCAAAATACAGAGGCATCCTGTGCAGCTATTCATATTGAATATTGAAACATCATTAGAATTGCTTTTTGATATAAACCAAATCCTGGATCAACTGACTTCAATGTAAGTGAGTTTACCTGAATAAGAATCTCAAGATTTCCCCCAAATTAGTAAATTAATCTTAAATAAATAAATAAATAGAAACAAAAAAGTAAACCTAGCAATCTCACTGCCTTCTATTATTGCAGCTTCAGAATTGCTGCTCCTAGATGAGTGGAGTTGGTCAGTTAGCTGGTGGAGAGTCAGCGACAGTTTGCCTTTTGCATGTCATCTAGCAGTGGTATGGGAATGCAACAAGAGCTGGACAGCACAATAAAGTGGCAAAAGACTAGAGGGTTTAAAGACAGGGTAAAGAGTTACAGCTCAGGACAGACTAAATAAAGACCTTTTGCCCATTTATGCCAGGCCTTTCACTGTTAACACTTCCTTCCTTCGTATACAGTTAGGTAAAGAGGAAGGGGGAGGGAGGTCCTAGGAACTGATGTTCAAGGTCATTTTGTCTAAGCAGGAGAGGTGGGTGAAGAATTATCCCGACAGCACTGAGGCTTTTTGTTTATGTACATCAGGGGTAGGCAACCTATGGCACGGGTGATTTTCAGTGGCACTCACACTACCTGGGCCACTGGTCTGGAGGGGCTCTGCATTTTATTTAATTTTAAGTTAAGCTTCTTAAAACATTTTAAAAACCTTATTTACTTTACATACAACAATAGTTTAGTTATATATTAAAGACTTATAGAAAGACCTTCTAAAAACGTTAAAATGTATTACGGGCACGCGAAACCTTAAATTAGAGTGAATAAATGAAGACTCGGCACACCACTTCTGAAAGGTTGCCGACCCCTGAGGTACATGCAATTTCAATTAAAAAATCAGGACATCCTTAACAGAGTGAGTCAGACTATGCATTTTAAGCCCCTCCTTTTCCTCATCTACAATTTTGCTTTTCTCTGAAGTCATCTTATAATTAGTGCCACGATTATTAAATCTGAGACTTAAGACAGACACTGATGCCCGTCCTCAGTTTTATTGCTACAAAGGTTGGCAACGGTGTAATGTCCTGGTCCAATGGAGCGCCCTAGTTTGAGAACATGAGCATCTGATCACATTTTCATCTTTCAAAACAACAAACAAGACAAAGTCAGGCATCAATATTCATACCATGGTGAGGAGTTATTCTCATGAGTGTGCATGACTGACGGCACTGGGTAGAATGTTTGTAGCAGACAGGGTACAAACTCCTCTTAATCCCCAACTCAGGCAAAATGCACCTCAGTCCTGACCTGCAGCAGCATATAATTTCAATCTTTAGGCCTTTTTTCAGAAGACTGTCAATCAGACCAAATGGTGTAGAGCAAGTTATGAACTGAACAGATATCCATTAGGCAAACTAATATTACAAATTATTAAGCCAAATTTGAGCCTTCCCTCTCTGTAGGAGAAGCTATAGGGCATGTTAGCACTGCATAACCTATCCCTCCTCTGTTTCCCACTCAAAACCCACATACTGTAATCTCCCTTATGACAAAGGATGCGAGCTTTTATAGCTTGATGACCAATTTCAGAAGGAATATTCCCCGCCCCCTGTACTCTGTACAATGGACTTCTTTATTTTCAATAACTCAAGTGTACAATAATGCTCCCAGCAAAATACATACACTATGTTAATCCACTAGCATCTTTTCCTTTCCCATCACAGCCATGCCATCTGAACACTTGGGAAAGAATTTCCAGCTGGTGCAAGAGAGTAATGTAATAATGAACAGTGTACATTGAATTTTGTGACCAACAATACAAACCATCCCAAAATGTAATAGAACCAACTTGAGCACAGCAGTCATCACTGTATGGTATAAACTTGTCAACAACTAAAAAATAAAAATTAGGAGCCAATTGCAAAATGAAGATCCTTCTGAAGCAGTTTTACAGTATTTAAATGGTTACACAGCAGCCTTCAAAAGAACAAATCAACATCCAGTTCCACCTTCTTGGTACCACAGCACAATTGTATACACCCTTTTTAGTGTTCTTGCTGGGGAGGTTACATCCAAACCACTTACTAAAACCATATTTATTTCTGACTTGGAGTAAGTCAGACCAATGTTCTGGTTGAACATACTGCTACCAAAAAGAAAGGGAAAATTCACTTTGAAGTGCAAGTGTCCTTCAAGTGCCTGCCTGCTCTTACAGAAGTCACTTTATAGCTTAAACCAGTCACCTTAGGCTTTCCATTAACAAATCAGTGTTGGCCATTCTCCAGCAGCAGCAGAGAAATGACGATTCAATCCATTTATCAAGTAATCTTATCTGTATACCAGCCAATGACAAATGCACTGACAACAATAGTTCAGCCTGTCAACAGAGGTATGGAGACAGGGTTCTGAAATTCACTCTGCTTTGTCCTTAGTAGATACATGTGTGAGCAGGTGGCTTCCACATTCTGCTACAAAGAGTTTGCACAAGTCACATTTTAACTCCTTGCAGGGGTTTAGATTTATTCACAAAAGGAACACTCAAGGCTTGGCTATTCCTGGGCTGCTTCTCAGTGGACTGCTCAGTTCACACCCCACATTCTCTTTCTCGGACTCCCAACCTCCCTTTTATTCGAGTGGGGTTATGAGCCACCTGCGAGAGTGTGTCTGCAAAACATGCTTAACATTTTCCAGCAGGACTATCACCTGTTAACATATTGAGCGTGTCAGGAAAACACTACCAGCCTGTTAGAGAAATGGTGATGCCATAATTGGGCACTGCTCCTGTATCAAAATAAAAGGTCCTTTCAACATCAGTCAAACCAGCCATCACTATTGAGGCCCAGTCACAAGCCTTGCCCCCATGTACTATGGAAATGGAAATAAACAAAATCTACTTAACACCATGGAAATAAATGTTACATTCCCAATCAAGGAAGTTCACAGCTTTTTCCACCTGGATTTCTATAAATTCCCATAGAAATGATGTGACCACACCAAGGACATTGCTACAAGATCGTGCTAAGATCAGGACAGTTCTGCCCTACTTATTCAAACACAGCATTGGGAGAGTCCCACTGACTCCTCTTGAGGTATGTCTACATTGCAACTGGGAAGTGCAATTGCAGCAAATGTAGGCATAGTTAGGCTAGCTTTGATCAAGCAAGCTTGCTAAAAATAGCAGGGTCGGACCCAAAGGGAGAGATCGTCCCTAGTAAGAGACTAGGCTTAACAGCACCAGTGGGCATCACTAGTCACAAGAACCCAAATGCCAAAGAAAAGGAGCTTTGAGATACAACAGCGAGGAGAAAAAAAACTAATGGAGAAATGGTACATAAGCAAGGACACAATTCAATGTGGACAAAAACTGGGTCACCTTTTCTGTGTTGAGTTCTGTAGGTCCAGTTCTCATCGTTCTCTTCTACCTGCCTACATATTGACGTGAGCTCACCATCACTGCGAAACAATCTTTTTGTCTGCCTAGACAAGGAGGAGAAATTTATCCAGCTCACAGCACGTGAGATGGAACCTGAATTTTGTTTGAGTCTGAAAGACCTTGAGGTGCATTCCTTTTTCATTTTCTTTAAAGCCAACTAGAGTACTCAACTTCAGAGAAGCCCTTTCTGGAGTTGCTCCTGTCCCCCTCACGTTGGTCGTTGAAATGCTAATCTTGAAATACAAGATCTGTCCAGGTTTCTTCCAACTCATTCAGTCAAAACAGTTGCTGCATTTAAACCAGCAGCAGTACGGAGCTGGGTAACCATGCCAGTGCAATTCTCCTGAGGCTGCTTTGCCTACAGCACTTTGTAAGCTGCCAAATAAAACAAACGGGAGAAAAACAACAGCAAGTGGCACCTTGCAGGAGTTTCAGAAAAGCATATTAGGATTGTGTAGAAATATAGTACCAAAGCGCATGCTTTCTTCAGTCTCCACTCAGCATCCAAAACTGCAGTCCCACTCCTCTCCCTGACGTAATTTTCCAGGAGTGAGCCTGCAATCCAGTCGTCTGTTCTATCTCATCAGAAACAACACAGTGGGAAAAATGACACAGATCAAACAAGTTGTCAGAGTACGATATAAATTAGAGTACTTATGTCTCTGCTTCGTGAAAACAGTGCTGCCGCTCTGATTCTTAAGCCCATCCGTCCTGCTTTCCCTTAATGAAAAGCCTAGTGAGAGATCTCCAGGACGATTCTCCTAACAATAAAACAGACTGCGTGGCTATCGCTTAGGATTAGAGTGAAATACGATAGGCTCGCTCTCCTACAGGCATGGCCACAAAGGCAGCAAACTCCTCCTTTCCACAGCCAAGAGCTCAACGGCAATGAAAACTTCTGAACTCTGCACACACAAATAGGATCACTCAAGTGCAACTGTGCAGACTCAGGTAGGAGGGAATAAATTATTGATATCCATAATTGCACAAACATTCAATGTACAGCACATAGGGCTTGCCAATAAGCGAAGTGATGTAAAAAAGAAGTCTGAGTTCATAAGTATGAAAACAAAAACTGTACACTAGCAAGAGGTTTGCACTGAACAGGCTAACGACACAGCATTGGTGTGACCGCAGCTTTCAAATGCCTTTCACCCCTGGTTGTTGCTACCAAAAGTAAAACACTAAATCATCTCAACTTCGTTTTTTGAAAAGCCTGACATAACTGAAAGCATTACAGTGATGTTTCTGTTTACTGACCCTGTTGAAAGGAGGGAATGAGTCAGAGGGGGATGGAAAGAAAGGATGACAGAGCCAGGTAGAAAGGCAGAAAGGGAATAAAAGTTGACAATATACCAAGTCCAGGCATCTTGACACTATTTCCTGGTTATTCGTGATACTGCAGATTGACAAAAACACTGAAATGAGTACAAGTTTAAAACTAGCAATCAAAGATGCACCAAAACTCATGATATAATACAACCCGTCAAACAATATAATCCACACTGAGAGACTACTAGTATGGCATTTTAAAAGAAACCACCTTTGGTATTAGTAGGTGTTACTGCCTTATCATTTAAATAATACTACTGCAAAACAAATGGCTGCAAAAATAGAATTTTTTTTAGCTGTTAAGTGCCAACGTCTAGGGGTTGTTGGTTTGGTGTTTTTTTTAGGATTTACACTACAATAGAACACACCAAGTTTTCCTCTGAACATAGATGCACTCCCACACACCTGTGAAATCTGCTAACATACACCCTTCAGAAACCATTACAAAAAAAGCTTCGGCTTTTCGAGAGTTATGGTACTCTGACTCATAATAAAAGGATAAGGTTTAATTTACTGACTAGGAAGCAAAGAGCTAAGTACTGTATCAGATTACCCTATGAATCAACTAGGCGCACTAAAGTGACCTTTGGCTCCTACCACACAGTACAATGGGCTAGCCAACTGTCTTCTGTAAATAATTTAATAGGCTGCATTTAAATTGAAATCACCCTCAGAGGTAATGCACACGTGCACATACAGACTGAGGCCTTTCACCACTCCTGCAAGTAAACAAGTGAGAAAGCTATTTCGATGTTGCTAACTCTCAAGATTTTATTTGGTGTTCTTGAAGTTCCAGCTCCTGGAGGCATTGGATTATGTGAGAATCTCAGATTTCATGTAAGAAGAGGTAACTTTCTAGCCCTGATGTTTAAGGGAAAAAAGATTGAAAACGTGATCCAAATGCACACTAAAAGCCCAAATGCCAGAAGGGAAAAGAAAAAGAACCCAACATTTATACCATTTTTTTAATATCTCAAGATTTTTAAGCCAATATCATGAGTTGGGAGCCTGACTCATGATTTATGAACACTTGCAGTTGGCAATATGGCTATAATTCACTATACAGCTTCAGACAATCCAACAAGAAAATACACACAGTCATGACTACTACAGTCACTCTAAACAATATACAGACACTGTATAAAATCTGCTGTAGGAACTGTGGAATCATAGTCAGCTCCACCGCACTGTAATTCTTAAAAATAGGAGAGATGGGGAAGTAGAAAATGGGAATCATGAATAGCTGTCCACCCTGAAATTTAAGGGTAACTCCCACCTTCCATCTGATGTCCTGCCAGCAATTAGACTTTTAGAATTTGTCAATAACAATGCTGACTTCACCTCATGATGCGGCATCACAAGTTGACAAAGTACTGTAAAAGATATTATCCTGATGTGACTGACTCTGTCAAGATAAGCTGAGAAATGTTCCCATTTCCACAGTGAAAAAGCAGTGATGGGACATTTATTTTAGAATTTTATATCCCCTCACCAATATATTCCATTGCAGGAATAGGAAGATATTTTAACTTATTGTGATAAGGTCAATACCATTACATTGTTTCTGTTTATATTTTAGTGGCAACTAGCCTTACAACAAACGTTATAAACTCACACTCAGCACATCACAATTAATTTTGTCCTTTTGTACAAATGGAATAGGAAGCAAGCCTAAGGGGAAAAATTTATCTTGTACCTTTGGATTGTTTCCTCTCAATCGCCTTTAATTTACTGGCTTGCTCCATGGAAAATATAACCAGTCCAACACTCAGTTATTGCCATGTACATATTTTAGACTTAATTTACAAAGTGAAAATGGAAAGGCACTATACGACCATTATTACAGGATGCACCATGTTCAAAACAAATGTCTCATGTATGTGGCAAGGGAGATGGAAAATGTTCACATCTGACATACATTTCCCATTTAAAGTATCTTATAAGATAAATGGCTTTTATAGATCAGTGTAAGAAAAACAAAGGGACAATTCTATTAACTTCTATTCAATGATATTAGTTTCCAATCCTACAATTTTTCTTCCTTGCTACCTGTTACACGTGCAAATGAGCTTTTAGGTTTCACGATTAAGTGGGTTAAAATGAAGACCTTGTTTTTCACTGTCTTAAAACAATTACACCCTGGCTAGATCCATGAATCACAGAAGAGGGAGTAGTTCTTAGAAACCCAGAGGAAGCTGAATATGATAGAGGGAGAGGCTAACGGAAAAAAATATGTTCCACATTTACTGTTATAAATAAAACACAGTATACTTTATAATACTCACACACCTTCAGAACTCCCACTACCTACTGTGCTTCATTCTTCATAGAACTCCCTAAAAGTTCTTAAGTAAGCAAATGCAAATGGCTTGAAGCCACTGACTTTTCCCTAAGGCCAACAAACTAAAAGATTTGTTGTAAGGAGAAAAAGTTTCAGTTTAGTACAAAACTCAGACTTGCTCTGTTTTTGGTTGGTCTGTGGTTTCTGGCACCATTCACATGCTACTTTAATCCCTACATTTCCTATAATTTAATTTCTGATGATTTGGCTAGACATTATCCAACATGATTCACAAGTATTGCTCCCTGGGGTACTTACTGATCATGGTGAGTAAACACCTTTGTCCAAGAGCAAGGAGCTTCCTGGACAATCTCAGCCTCTAGGTATTAAAGAAAATCATTGTCAGACAGCCACAAAGGCATTCTGATTAAATAAAATCAAAAGCTCCTTGAAACTGTCGTGTTTGTAGACTCAACCTTTCACAATGCGTCTGTAAACAGACTGCCACCTGAGAACATAATTCAGTCAACGAAAATGAATCATCACTCATACTTACTCAGACTCTATAAGAAAAATCATTCAGACACAGTTCCAAACTTGTTATCTGCAGCCACCTCACACAGTGTGACTGATGATCTCCAGCCATGAAAATCATTTGAAGGCAAGTAGGAAAATCATTGGCTATAACTGACACAAAAGCTCATGAGCCTGCCCTCCTTCAGAACTGTTACTGTCTACTGTGTAAAGGCACATTGATCTACTTGGATAGGCACAGTATAAAAATGCCTGGAAAGATAACAAGCCTTATAATACCATAACCCAGAGTCCCATATTATTATTTACAGCAATTATGAAGATAGAAAACTTAATTGTTTTTATTACAATAGGGCCTAGAGGTCCCAACCAAAATTGCTGCCCTACTGTGTTATGCACTGTACCCAAAATCATAGTAAGCAGCAATCCCTCTCCCGAAGAGCTTACAATCTAAGCAGACAAAGGGTGAGAAGGGAAAAAGAGCCAGAGATGAAGTTATTTGCCCCCAATCAGACAGCAGGTAAGTTACAGGGAGAACAGAACCCATGTCTCCTGACTCCCTGTCCAGTGACCTATTTACTAGGCCTTGCAGCTCCCCTCCATTGCTCTCAGAGCAGGAATCAAAGATTTAATGTCTGTTCATTTGTTCCATTAACAGTCTATGTCCTTCTAAAGATCGCTACAGTCTAATTGCAAAGAATAATTTTGTTTTGAACTCTTATATTTTGTTAGTGAAGATCTAGCCGGGGGAGGGTGTTTGTTTAATTGAGAAATGAAAAAAATATATTTTCAAAGATAAGTATCCTAAAATTTGTTTTTTCAATTGCAATATTACTTTCAGTGTCCCACACACACTTCAAATCTGTCAGGCCTACAAAAAACAAGCTTGCAACAACATTAAAACCAAGCTCTCCATCCACAGTAAATCCAGCCTTGGGCTTATGGATCTTCACATGTAGACGTGTGGCACCTTCCCTCTGTCCCCTAACCTTGTAACGAATTAATGTACTGATTGGCACAGACAGGCATTTCATACCTTGTTTGAACACAACAATGGGAGAAGGCAGGCAGAATCACTCAACTCTGCCGTATTTTCATACACAGCATCATACATTGTTGCTGACAAGCTGGGATTTTAAGCATGTTTGCAGCCCATGATTTACAGAGCTAATACATTCCACAATATCAGTGGGCAGGTTTGAGGAGTTTTATTTCTGGAACAGATTGGGTCATTCTCCTCTTATTTACACCAGTTTGACATCAGCACAACTCCATCCGAGTCGACTGAGTTATTTCTGATTTACATTGGTATGAAAGTAGAACCAAGCTCATTCAATCTGAAGTTTTTATAAAAACATCAACAAGAAAGTAAAGAAGGAAGGATTTTATAACAACAAAAATAATAAACTTTATTTTAAAGGGAGATGTGAGCCAAATGCCATTGTCATTTTTAAACAAAATCTTCACATAGAACTGCTTGGCACCAAAATAAAAAATAAAATAATCTTTTACAGAGTGACCCAACAAAAATAAGAAATATTCCTTATTTAAAAAAAAAAAAAAAAAAAAAAAGGTCAGTTTAGCCTAATAAATTCCAGAATTATTACAAAACCAAAAGCCCTCAGTAATCCACCTCCCAACATAAAAATGAATTAAGCAATCACTGACCACAAGAGAAACACTTAAAGTATTGAGACATTTTAGTGTATCCTGAGGGAGAGAGCATTCTAGATGTGGAGTCTCAGGCCTTGTCTAGACTAGAAAAGGTTGTTGATACAACTCTATCAGTGGCAAAAGAGTTCCTTTGGCTACATCTGCACTGAGGCTTTTGCTGGCATAGCTATGCCACTTAGGGTAGGTCTACACTTACCCGCTGCGTCGGAGGCGACCAATCGATCTTCTGGGTTCGATTTATCACGTCTAGACAATACGCGATAAATCGAACCAGGAAATGCTCCCCGCCAACGCCGGTAATCCTGCTCCACGAACGGAGCAGGCAGAGTCGACGGGGGAGCCTGCGCGCCGCCGTGTGGACCAGCGGTAAGTACTTTTAAGTTCAAAATAAGATACTTCGACTTCAGCTACGTTATTCACGTAGCTGAAGTTGCGTATCTTACTTCGAACTTGGGGGGTAGTGTAGACCAGCCCTTAGGGGTGTGAATTTTCACACTCCTAACTGACATAGCTATGTAGGCAAAACTTAAGTGTAGACCAGGCTTTGGAGAAGGCTTTGCCTCTCCTATCCTACAGGACTGTATGTGAGCTCTTGTTGAGTGCATCAAGACTGGTGTGTTTATCATTTCAGACACTGCACTATGGATTCTGTCACACCATGAAGGTATTTGACTTTACTCACAGATCAAGAAGCTTATAAACATGTGTGCTCTGAATAACTGAAGTCATGTTGTTAGAATCAGTGTCTAAAGCTGTTTTTAAGCCTTGAGTACCTTGATATAATGATCAGCAGGTGAGCCACAAGGTGGCTCCATGGAACAATTCACATCTCTCTACTGCTATATCGACATGAATTGAAACTGCACGAAAGCCAGCATGCTTGGTGTACTGTATCAGCATCAAACCCAAAGCTAACAGTGGAAAATTCTGGATTGTGTTTATAAAAGAGAAAAATATATAGCGTATGGCAAAAGAGCCCAAACATTTTTTTTAAATGTTATCTTCTGTTTACAGAAGAATTTTCTGAAAATTCCCACAGAGCACTAGAACAAAAAGACATTACTACTACAGAACAATAGAACTGAATTGATGCGAGATCATACAGAATCATACTATAAGGTCTGGAGAGTGATCATCCTGTCTTTAGCAACACGCTCATCTGAACCCTCTTATTATCCAAGTAAGAAAATAAAACTGAATCTCATATATTTTAGTGTTGCTTTTTTTAAACTCAGGCATGATTCTTCTCCAGCCAATAGTCCCACAATCCTGTAGGAAAGTCCCACATCTAAGAAGCTGCCACAGCAATCTGAGTTGCTGTACCAGTTTCAACAGAAGAGCTTCTAAATTGGGTGTGGTTGTTGCTTCATAACACAGAAATCTTCTTCATAGGCAAAACATCAAAGAAACTTCTAACCATAAGTAGCCTCTCTCTTTCCAAAACTGAAACTTGGCTAGCACAAATAGTTACTTGGTTTAGAAAGAGAAAAATGACAAAAAATCGTATCTATTGACCAAGGAATCCCCGAAGCTGGTGCACTCTACGGATTGATCACTGTAGGATGAAGAGGATTTTATTTAAATTTTCCCCTATCCATGGAAGATAACGAGAGCATAACTTTTATTGTAAAAAAGTCTGTATTTTTTTTTAAACACACAGAGGATTCTAAGTAGTCATTATAACTAGAAGATGGGAAAAGTTTAGCAGAACCACACAACAAAAAATACTTCATATAGACATTTTGGCAGCCAGTCCTCTGTTTCTAGAATTTAAGTATTTTTGTGCTATGCAAAAGTCAGTTGAGGTCAGGGTATTTTAATACACCAATACTTCTTGGATTCTTTGGTTAACAGATATGGGTGACTGTTATACATTTACCTGGAGAAACCCATGTTCAACTCCTGCTTCAGGCCATATCTGAAAAGAAGTGATCTCTTGCCATTTGACCACATCACAAACGCTCCCCCATATCATTCCAGCAGACGTGAAAAAATTATCTGAGAGGTCTAAGACAGAAATACCAAGATCACTGCAGGTCAGAAGCGAGGTGGACCATTAAGCCTGAACAGAGCCTGTCCACACTGCCCCTCACTTTCTCAAACACTCATAATTGAAATTTTTGTTCCAGCTCAGAGGAAGAGAGTTCTCAGAGTCAAACCACAACTGCTTCTAGTCACACTCTCTCCTTCCAAGGAAGACGTGTATTTTTGTACTTTTTTTTTTTTAAACCTAACTTACTTTAGCTGCATTGAGCACCTGGCAAAGAAAACACAAAGTTAAATAGCACGCTCTCTCCTTCTATATAACTTGGATAGTTCAGAGCTAAATTATACCATAGTTTACTCGATACTGCAGTGTTTTAAGTTGAAAAGGTTATCAGTTTCTTAACAGGTGAGCCAAAATATTATTACCTGCATATACACTTGTGTCCAGCGTGAAATCAGTAACATATTGCAGTGATACACCATAAACTCAAGATTCAGTTGACTTGGTGAGGCCAAGAAAAAATTCTTAACAGCATGCCCCATTAGGCTGTGGGAAGTGTTGGCAGCCCTATTGCTGTGGATGTTTAAAACTAAACTGTACACTAGTAAATGCACAATACAGAACAGTCCCATGCTGGCAGGGAAGTAAACTACATGGCCTAATAAATATTTTCCATTTCTCACTTCTAAGAATCAGTAGGCACTAGGGAAATTGTGGAGGGGATATGTCTGTCCACATGGGAGAGGGAAGAGATAGGGAAGATGCTGACTATATTGAATAAACAGCACCCTCTGCTGGTAGTTTAATATAAACAGACACTAGGCCTGAAGGCTTCTCTTTGTAGAGAAGAAAACAAGTGGAACAATGCTGGTAAAACTGGGGGAAGCAGGAGTAGCTGGAGCAATAGAGGAGGGAAGATGTAATTGGTGGGGAAACTCACATTCTTCTGAATGATCCCCAATCCTCATCCTTTTGTTAGGTCCATAAAAGTTTTCCTCCTTAATTTTAAAGATCAGCAGAAAAATGATCTTTTTTTACTTTATGCACTTCTTGGGGTTTGCAAAATATGCAATTTACTGAATACGATTAGGCACCAGAGTCTTGATAATTAAATGCTAATAATGAAACTAAAAATGGACAGCTAACACCTAGAGCAGAATATGAATTTCTTTAAAAAGGAACATTTAGTTCTCTCAGGCTTTGTGACATCTGTACCCAATGATGTGCTCATCACACTACAAGCACCAAAACATACTCAGCATTTGAAATACATGCATGGCAAGTGTTTGTTTAGACCAGGGGTAGGCAACCTATGGCACGCATGCCAAAGGCGGCATGCAAGCTGATTTTCAGTGGCACTCACACTGCCCGGGTCCTGGCCACCGGTCCGGGCAGCTCTGCATTTTAATTTTAAATTTTAAATGAAGCTTCTTAAACATTGTAAAAATCTTGTTTACTTTACATACAACAATAGTTTAGTTATATATTAAAGACTTATAGAAAGAGACCCTCTAAAAACGTTAAAATATATTACTGGCACGCGAAACCTTAAATTAGAGTGAATAAATGAAGACTCGGCACACCACTTCTGAAAGGTTGCTGACCCCTGGTTTATCCCACTTCCATCTCGGCATCATGCTCCTATATTTAGTTTAAAACATATTCTCTGTTTTAATTAGGTCACTCCAGTGATTTATATACTTGCTCACTTATTTTTTCCCTCCAGAAGATACTAAGTAAATCTCAATCTTCCCCCAGTTTCTCATGTGTGTATGTACATGCATATACGTAAGTTAGGAAGAAGGTTGAGATTAGGCTGTCAGCAAAAAGATGGTTATGTTGCACAGATAAAAAAGGGAAAAATGAAACCTGCACACCTGAATACAAGAAGGACCGCCAGTTGTAGACAACAGTGTTCTTAAATGGTGATTTCCCTTCACAGAACCATAGGCACCAACTCTGTGGGTGCTCTGGGACTGGCTCATTAGCGGGCCCTGCCAATCAGCTCCTCCCTCCCCTCACCCATCCACCCAGCATCTCTCACCCACGACTGATCAGCTGTTCAGTGGCAGGGAGGGGCAGGAGCAGGAAGAGGCGGGGCAGGGGCGGGGCGCTCTGGGGAGAAAGGAGGTGGGGCAGGGACAGGAAGAGACGGAGCAGAGTGGGGCCTTGGTGGAAGGGTGGAATGGGGGCAGGGCCAGGAGCGGAGCAATGGTCGAGCACCCCTGGGGAAATCAGAAAGTCAACACCTGTGCACAGAACTATAGGCTGGTCTTAAATACACCTATTGATCTCAGAGTCCTGAAATCTTTCTTTACAACACATACATTTCACAACTACCTTGCTGAAGACTGCCAAATTCTTTCACAATGTTTTTAATGGAGTTATACCCATATATCTTATGCAAATTAGACCTACAATATTCCTTTCCATGACACAGTGAGCTTGTGCATTAATTTTGAACTTATAGCTTTTCTTTTGTCATAACACCTCTGGCTCTGCATTTGTCAATTTTAGGGGGCTAGAAGGAAGGGAGGAAAAAAAACACTGTAAAAGTTTTTGAAGTATGCACATGTTCTGTAATCTAATGCTTTGCAAATCTATAGGGAGTGTGGCAATTCTGTGCAGATTTCAAAAACAGCCATGGCCTTCCCAAATGAAACCAAAACATGCCACACCTAGAAGAATGCTGTAATCTTGCCTCAACCTCGCAACAGGCTCTAGCTTACAGAAACTCTAGGTGAAGAATGAGTACAATGAGGAATGTTGCTGACATGTACAGACGGTGAAGAGGAGGGTGTAGATTTCATACATAATGTACTGTCCTCCATTACTGTAACCCAAAATTAAAATGATGGGACAGAGTCCTCACCAGTCCTGTGAGACAGCCTTGTTAAAAATACACCAAGAAAAAAACATTTAAAATAATGAAGAGATGATAAATGGGTATCGACATGCATGCAAGGGGGGTGGGTGCACCAACACTGATAAACCAGAAGGATCTCCACGCCTACTCATCAACATATATACTCACTCCTTCTTCCATACTTGGACCTGAAATAACACTAGGTTCTTTTTTGCAACTCTGAAATGTCTGAATAATCTTTTTTGCCACTACAGTTTCTTGTTGGGACTAGGACTGGAATGCAGATATAATGCCAGAAAAGTGGTCTGCCCTCAGTCTGGACTGGAGTGGACTAAGCAGACAATCTATACAACCTCTGAAGAGTCATGGGAGTACCTGATGACCACCTGCCAAAAAAGTGAGACTAAGGAAGGGAAGTGGTACCGGTAGTGGAGGTGGAAGAGGTAGCATTATTCTAAGTAAAGATGAGCATGGGACAAGTCAAGAATATCCATGAAGGACAGCAAGGTGTTGCTGTCAAACCACAGACAGATAAAAGAAACACTGGCCATACAGGTTAGGGTGTGACAGTTTTTAGATTATTTAACCTATCATCAGTGTGAACAAGATGCCATCTGATGCCACTCTGCAGAAAGGGGAAACCAATTGGGGATGTGCAATCTCTTTTCATTAGCACCATGAATGGATTCTTGTTTACATTTATAAAGACGGTTCATCATCCTGTCAATGAATCATTTTAACTAATAAAATGTGTGGGTGGAAGAAAGCAGGTAGGCATCATATATTACAGAAATTACAAATATACACTGGTTTACTCTCACTAAATACTAAATTATTAAGAATACTGAGCTTCTCCCAAAAGGAGCTTCTCCCTTGTAAAGTCAGGCTGCTTTATTTAACATGAGTCCAACTGTACAGAACCGATGGAAGAGATAGTTAAATGTTTGGTATCTGGCAAGCTACCAGCAACTGAAATAAATGCCATACAGATGTTTTCATATACTGTCTATAAATATAAATACACGATTAAATATAAAATTATAGGAGTAAAGCGTACATGTATGCTTATTATACAACCATGTACTATGCTATTTAGCAGATGCTTGTGACACAACCAACCTACCTGGCTGGAGGAACAAACTGACAAGTGAGCAATGTGTTTATAATGTATTTATTTGTAATAATAGTGACAATTTATTAATGGGAACGGCCTGCTTCTTTGTCTCAAACATCTCTTTGCTCTCCCATTACTACTTGTGCTAAATCCACCAAGTTAAAAGTCTTAGCAAAGCAGCTCAGAGAAGAGCTTAGATTTATTTAGTGTGCAGTACTTTTCTCCCTGAAATACACAAGTGGAAAATAGATTTACTTTCTCTGCCATCTTTGAAATACAGATAATACCATGTTCTGTGGTATCAGCTCTTCCTCCTCCAAAGCTTTTGAGAGTCACTTTTGTGTCTCATGCTACTGTCTTGCAAACAATTCTGGGTAAGAGTGTGCTTCTTCATTCTCCCCCCCCCCCCCCCCCACCCCCCCACCAAAAAAAAGACATTGAATGAGAGCATTGTTACATAAAGGAATTATATTTAACACCAATTAGTTGGGGGGGGGTTGTTTGTTTTTTTAAAGTATTTCATAAAAAATGTGTAAGGCAAACAATGTGGTAACTACTAAAAATAAAAGTAAACTGGCTTCATGAAAGTTAAAATCCTACAGGATGCCAAGAATGTAAGAGCTTCCTTTCAATGGTGGCAATACTACAGCAGACAATTCAACAGATGAAAAAAATCATTTTTCTTATCCAACGGCATCTTTTTCCTAGGCTCAACGGACATGTCAGGAGACATATTAAATCTTTACTTACAGGCCATACTATTCTCTCATGTCATAAACTATTAGTATGCTTTTTAAGGGACTCATAAAATACTTCACATTTCTTTTCTGGGGGGGGGAAAAAAGGCTATGGACTAATTTTTCTTCTGTATTGTGTTGCCATATAGGATTGAAGTTCATATATGAAGAGCTGTTCCGGTCTTCGGTTTTTATGTGAGCATTTAATTTAGTGCTGGTGACACCTCTGGAGAATGCAGCCACTGAACAAGCGTACTGAATGGATCTTCCCTAGACATGAGATTAAAGTTCAGGCTTCAAGTTCATGTACTCCTTGGTTTCTCTGAAGAGATGGCCAATTAGTTATCACTTAGTACACAATACATACTACTTTGCACTTCTGCAGAACATTTCATTGGAGGACTTTCATCTACAACAAGCAAAGGCTAAGGGACAAATTCTGCACTACACTTCCTGGAAGCTGCAGCACACACGGCACAGTCCAGTGGGAAATGGGGGCAAAACTTTGTGCCCCCCAGATTCTGGGCTGCTCTGGGGGATAACATGAGCCTCATAAATTAAAGTAGCCTTGAGGGCTGCTTTAAGTAGCAGCAGACTCTGGGGCTGCTAGCAGGCTGCATTGCAGCCCACGGTCCCAGTTGCACCCCCAGCTCCCCACCCAGTCCAGGGCCGACAACTGCAGCAGTGGAATTCTCTCCTGGCCACTTGCAGTGCATTAAGACAGAGGAGCAGGGGGCTAAACCTGTCCCTGAATATGGATTAAAGTAGCTATTTTAACAAACGCATCAGTAGCCTAAGTGCTTAAAGGGGGGAAACTTTATTTGGAGAGAAAACTGGTTCTATTACATTAACAGCATCTCATTGTCAGAGCATGCAAGAAAAAAGAAGCCTCAAATCTTCAATGGTTTCATGGAGGGAAATACTTATAACCTTTCAACTGTATTCCAAGGGTAACCCACTAAATTAATTTTTTTTAAAAAAACCCTGTATATTTGTACAGCATAGACTACTAAGCTCAAAGAATTTTTGTTATATATATATATATATATATATATATATGCACAATTTGAAGTGTAACATTTTTATTTTAGGTATCAGTTATAAATCATTCTTTTGAGGGCGCCTAGGGGAACATTTATCTCCAGGTATCTAGCACAGTAAGCACTGTATACCTACTAACATTAATTTTAAAAAAATCATGTTTAATGGGGTGAGGTCAGGGCTGGAAGGAGAATTTGAATACTTTAAACGTATACAGTACGTATCACATGTAGATCTTAAAGCGCTTCCCTGGACACTCAATAACAGACTTAAAAGTGGCAATTCTTAAAAAAAAAACAAAAAAAACACTTCAAAAACAGACTCCGACAAGAAACCGCAGAACTGGAATTAATTTGCAAACTGGACACCATCAAATTGGCCTGAATAAAGACTGGGAGTGGATGGGTCACTACAAGAACTAAAAACTAATTTCCCCATGCTAATTTCCCCCACTGTTACTCACACCTTCTTGTCAACTGTTTGAAATGAGCCACCCCGATTACCACTACAAAAGTGATTTTTCGTCCTGTTGATAATAGCCCACTTTAATTGAATTGTCTCGACCCCCCACTTGGTAAGGTAACTCCCATATGAAAATATATAGATATAGATTTAGATATATAGATATCCATGCATCTGATGAAGTGGGTTTTAGCCCACAAAAGCTTATGCCCAAATAAATTTGTTAGTCTCTAAGGTGCCACAAGGACTCCTCGTTGTTATCATCCTCATTGTTACAAAAGGGGACTCTGAAGCACAGAAGTGAAGTGACTTGAAAGGTCACAGTGCATCAATAGCAGAAGCAAGACTACGGATTCTCAGCACTGTGCTCATTCCACTGGGCCACAGCTTCTCTTAAAGAAAATCAGTCCCTGAGAGATCCATTCTAGTGCTTGTCAACCTTTCTTAAAAAATTCCCACAATCAGTTTTGTTATGCTGGAAAGCCATCTCCCCTCTACTGTACTGAGAAGGTTTCATTTGCATCCAAAAGCCTCCAAGATCAGCCAAGAGAGGAACTCAGAGAGGGGAAAACACAGCTTCCCAGTTTAGCTGAGGAGCAAGCCAAGAAAAATCATTTAGGAGAATCCTACACTGAGGTAAACCTTTTTTTCAGCCAACTAGATATTACAATTTATTGGAGCAGCCTGTTAAAATTAAGTGGAAATGTATTTTCTCTTCAGTTCCAAGAAATATTATTTCCTTTCCCAAACTTTAACTCCAAGCGCTCTTCAATGTTATAACCTGCTGCTTGGCTTTCAACACTTTAAAAAAAAAATGGAGGAAGCCTGTGAATCAACTCAGAATTCTTGTCTTTTACTTTCCAAGTCTACTAAAGAAAGTAAGTATGCAAGCAAATAAATAAGGCAGAAAATATATTTGTGAAATGGAAGCAAACAGCAAGAAGGAAAGGGTCGATTCCTCTTCAGTCAATCAGGCCACTGGCAGTCAAGCAAGATGCAATGGTTTTGCACTTAGTTACTTTAAGGGCTGAGCTTCCAAGGAAGGGAGTCCGAGCAAGGTTAACATTTTACACCCCTAATTTATTCATCTTTAAAAAGCTAATCCATCATTTTAAAAAGCTGGAAACAAACGGTAGTAGATATGGGTTCCTTTCTAAATGTGGCTGTGATCAACTCAGCAAACAGCAGAATTCTGTCTGTGTAATAAGTAGTCACTAAATACAAGGGATCTCTACGCAAAAGAATAAACGGACTTTAGGTTGTACATAATGGACATTAGGTTGGACATAATGGACTTTAGGCTGAACATAATCTTTCATGCATACTGTATCCCAAAAAGCTTGATAGAGCTAATTTAAAACAAAGAAATGAGGTTAGATGAAAACACATCTCTTTTCCCTTATCAGAGATTTTAAATTAGAGGGGGACTCAGCGAGGTTAAGTTGAGAGAGAGTCAGATATTCCATGTGACAGGAGCTGTAGAAATGCTGCTTCCATGACAGGAGTTGGAGAGGGGAAGGCTAGCATTAGCAGCAGCATGATTGTATGGGAGAAAGATTCTGAGATAGGACAGAAGGAATTGGGGAGTAGAGGGGGGTTGAGAAAAAATTGTAGAATAGGCTAGACCAGGGGTCTCCAAACTACGGCCCATGGGCCAGATCCGGCCCGTGGCTTCAATTTATCCAGCCCCCACAACCAATTGCTGCCGCCGCTTTGGCAGCACTTCCTCGGCGGTATTTTGGGGGCAGGGCCCCATTGAAATCGGGCCCCGCACTCCCTAAAGCCGGCCCACGAACCCCCTTCAAAAATCTAATGTGGCCCTCGTCTCCTAAAGTTTGGAGACCCCTGGGCTAGACCAATATCATGGAGAGGAACGCTTAAGTAAATCCAGGGGTGAAAGTAAAGCCAAAGACTTACCAGTACGGGAGCGCTTCGGCCCCCAGAAGGGGTGGGGCCTCGGACAGAAGGGGCGGGGCTGGAGGTCAGCATTCCCCAGCCAGCCCTTCCACATTGCCTGGCCCACACCGCTTGGGGCTCCAGTGGCGATTTAAAAGGGCCCGGGGCTCCAGGCCCTTTTAAAATCGCTAGCCCCGGGGAAGCGGGCAAAAGGGGCAACAACATTAAGGACCATGCTTCAGGCGCTACATCGCTGCCCCTTTTGCTCCTTCCTCCCCCCCGCCAGCAGCCCTACTTGATACGGGCCAGTATTGGCGGCCACTTTTTTACCAGTATGCCATACTGGCCCATACCGGCTTACTTTCACCCCTGACTGAATCCTTGTTTTAAGGGCTGTCTACACAGAAATGTACAGGCATAAACTACACCGGTATAATTTTACTGCTATAGTTATATCGGTATAACTCCCCATGTTGACATCCTCTTATTCTGGAATAAGTGTCCACACAGGAAGTTATAATGGTATAACTATTGCAGTGTAGTTGTATGTATACATTTCCCCAAGTACACAAATCCTAAGCAATGTTCCCTCTAATTTCTGACAGGCCGTGTGCACAAAACATTTCTTCTGTGTAAATTGTTGTGCTTCTGTGCAAATTTTTGTGCGCGCTGTGTTTCGCCATGTGCGCAGGGTTTAGGATCTGTGTGCTCGAGCACATGCACACAGCTTAGAGGGAACAGTGATCCTAAGTCTAGCAGGGTATGGTATATGGTAACCATATGCTTCTCAGAGGTGATCACGCCATCGTTATTTTGACTTAGGCCTGGTCCACACGGGGGGGGGGGGGTAATCGAACTAAGATACGCAACTTCAGCTACGTGAATAACGTAGCTGAAGTCGAAGTATCTTAGTTCGAACTTAAAAGCACTTACCGCAGGTCCAGACGCAGCAGGCAGGCTCCCCCGTCGACTCCGCTTACTCCTTGCGCGGAGCCGGAGTTCCAGTGTCGACGGGGAGTACTTCCGGGATCGATGTATCGCATCTAGACGAGACGTGATAAAATCGATCCCAGAAGATCGATTGCTACCTGCCGAATCAGGCAGGTAGTACAGACGTACCCTAAGAGACCTTTGTTTTTTCCCAGAACCCTTGTGATCGGCTCGGAGATATCCATGTTGCACTTTTTGAGGTTGCAGGCTACACTTTAAAAGAATCTATTCTCTCACCCTTCATTTCCATCTCTGTGATCTTGTGTCTTTCAGATAAAATTTAAAATAGCAACAAGCATCCTTCTGGTGAAGTTTAAGGCAGCAGTAAGTTTCTCTTCAGGGTGGGAGAAGGAATCTCATCAAAATACTCACAAATACCATATGCTGTACTTTAAAAAGGTATTTATTACTAGTTGCATTGGGGTTTTCTGTTTTTGTATCTTAGCCTCCCAGAGAAAAGTATACCAGAATGTCCAGTGCTACTAATCACCAATGAAAGTTCAAGGAAACATTTTAAAAATAAGAAATCTAACAAGTTTTGACACAACTTAGAAAGCAGACTTTTCAATGTTAGTGACAGAATAGCATTATAGCATACTATAAATGTTCATAATAGTACACTTACAAAAATGACAAACCACCACAACAAAAATCCATATGTATTTATAATAACTGCTGCAAAATCCTACCTCAGACTCGACAAGAAAAGTAGTCAGGTCGGCCTGAAAATGAACCGCTGCAAAACGAAATATATGCGATCAGACGTCTTACGAAAAGCCCGAATAACGGTAACAGGAGAAGACATCGAAGAAGTGGAACAGTACATATATTTGGGCCAAGAAGTTAATATGCGCCAAGACCTGAATGGAGAACTCTCGCGAAGGATTCGGGCAGGATGGTGTGCGTTTAATTCCATCAGGGACGTCCTCAAAGGAAAAACTGACAAGACCACACGTAAAAATATTTTCAATTCAGCAGTGCTGCCAGCCATGCTGTATGGCAGTGAAACGTGGGCACTGACGAAGAGAGAAGAGCAACGGCTGTGGGTAGCTGAAAGGGCAATGGAACGAGCTATGTTGGGAATCTCCCTTCTGGATCGTATACCAAATGAAATCATCAGAGAATGCAGCGGTGTGAAAGATATTGTCGTGGAAAGCAGACATAACAAGATGCGATGGGCGGGCCACACAGCACGGCTCACGGATAACAGGTGGACCGCAATCATTGCTGAGTGGTACCCGCGAGAACAGAAAAGACCCCCCGGTCAGCCTCCAAGAAGATGGGAAGATGACATCGTTAAATGTTTCGGACGAACGTGGAGAAGAAAGGCAAGAGTGCGAGAAGAATGGCAGACGTGTTGTGATCGGCACAGTCTTAACGACAGCTGAAGTCCGATCGATCCAGGTGATCCAGGTGATTTATAATAAAACCAAAAATCACAAATACTTTTTAAAAGTTTCTTTATTGCTGAATAAATAATTCCTAATTCAATATTGATCTCTGTTCTGTTCTCCTCCAACCAATGAGACGATATCACCTGTGGTTTTTTTAAACCACATTAAAAAACAGTGGTTAAGTCACTCCCCACACTGACAGGAAGAGGGGGTCTGGTCTCAACTGTGGATAAGAATGATCCGTCATGTCACATAACCTCAGTTAACAAAATTTCAAGCCCAGAATTGTTCCCCAGGCTACAGAAGGCAAAGCATTAAGACATGTCTTGGTTACACAACTTGCATGGAAATCTCATACTCTCAGGAGTATATACAATCAACCGATTTGAACAACATTTAAAAGTCTATATTTCTTTCACTAAAATCTCTGGCTTCCAATACTTCCTTTACTCATTGGTATACGATACCACATCTTCTTACATATACACACAGATACACTTACAAAAGTGGGAAAGTGATTCTGTAATTTTCTGCCACAGATGAGCATAATCATTGCAGTAATGAATCATTAAATAGAGGGAAATGGCCACCTGGTTAAAAAATTCAGCTCTATGAATACAGCTAATGGAAATTTGTGTCTGGTTTGTCTCCCCTCCTCTTTGCGGGATAAAAAATAAAACTGTTTAAATTTCCACTGGCATGTTAATGTGTGGAAGAGAGTCAATTTTCCTCTACTAGTCTGTTTATGGAACAATAATAGTCATAACAATCATCAATATTCCTTTATCACTTTCCATCCAAAAATCTAAAACTGCTTTGCAGTTATTAATGAGCTAAGCATCACAACTACCCATAGCATGTCATTACCTTCATATTACAGATAGAGAAATCTGAAGAGAGTGAAGTGACTTACCTAAATCAGTGGCTCTCAACCTTTCCAGACTACTGTACTCCTTTCAGGAGTCTGATTTGTCTTGAGTACCCCAAGTTTCACCTCACTTAAAAACGACTTGCTTACAAAATCAGACAAAAATACAAAAGTGTCACGGCCCACTATTACTGAAAAACTGCTTACTTTCTAATTTTTACCATATAATTATTATAAAGTAAATCAACTGGAATATAAATATTGTACTTACATTTCAGTGTGGTACTTGAGCCTATTTTTCATTTGTGAGCCTTATCTACAGCTGGAGACCCATGCAGCAGGGCTGAAGTCTGAGCTGAAGTGTGTAACTTAGCTTCGCAGGTGGCCCCTGGCAATGGCCCTGCTTGCCACCCCTAATGCCAGCTCTGAACTTGAAACCCCCACCCAAACCCATTCCCTGACTCTCCTGGGGGTTGCAACTCCCAGGTTGAGAAACACTGATCTGGATGAATTGAGTACCCCGGAAGACTTCTGCATACTCCTGGTTGAGAACCACTGGCCTAGATCACTAAGCAAGTCTGGTAGAGCTGGGGAAGAACCTCACATTGATTTTGATCAAGATTTCACTCCTTGTTTCCTGAATTCCAGGTTGGTGCCTTAACTTTAAAATTACTGCTACTTAACAAAGATGCGAGGCTTAAGTAATTAATGGGCCTCAGCCTACTTCCACTGAAGCCAGTTGCAAAACTCTCATTTACTTCAGTGGCAGCAAATATTTGCAAAGCATTATGAGACCATTGGAAGGCATTATAAGGGCTAACTATTATAGAGGACTATACCTCCTCTCTATCCAAATGCAATATTTTAAAAACACCTTAATATATGTAAGAGTATGTAATTTTAAAAGGACTCTATATATCAAAATGTGGCTTCAAAACTTTACAGATTTTGAATAGTCATTGTTTTTAAATAAGCCTGGTATAGTGTATTGGTGACCTAATAATTCTTGCTATTAAAATTTGAGAAATAAATAATTAAAATATGCTCCTGAAGCACAAACCAAAGACCACTTTCAAAAGAGACAGTCTCCCTGTGGATTCTCCCACTTTCATTCAATGTTTTTGCCCCTGGTTATGCTTGATATTCCAATTAAAATGATAATGTAATGAAAGCCAGAAGATTCTTCCAAGACACAAACCTACTGCACTACTAACCACCAAATACCTTAAAACAGAGGGAGGGAAAGCCTTTTTTATATGAATGCTTCAGACTGAAATTTTTAAGCATTACAAAGAATGCTGGCCATAATCCTTATTTCCATCCTGCACCGGACATATCTTGAGAGACAAATTTAAGAACATTCACCTTATAAATCTGTGCATCCTGCTATGAATTTGTCTCTTGATAAACTAAAACCCCATAAAGGAACAAAAATCTCCCCAAAGATTAGCAGTTTATTAATTCTATTACATTTACTTTCTAAACTTTTTAAATGTGACTAGAGTCATATCTTGAGTGGAAGAACCTGCAATCAGTAACCTGTACAAATATTACCTACCAGAAAATAGATTTGTTGGTAAATTCCACACACCTCAAGCAAAAGCTGAGTAAATAGATGAGTTGTGCACTATGTCCTGAAGGTCAAGAAGCTTTGGCTATATCAAATCAATGGTAGAAATAATTTGCCGAGTTGAAGACCCTCAACTAACAGTGTCCTGTCAATAGGCCCCAGAAAACTGTATCTATGCACTTTTAGTAAGTGTGTATCCACTGATCTCGGGTGCAGTGGCTGTACATGGATAAGGAGATAGCTAAATCAATACTCAGAAATGAGCAGGAAGCCAATGCAGACTGCAAAGCTCCCTACAGAGAACCATACTAAGCATGCAGACCCATCACATTCTGATTCTGATGAAGCTCTCAGGCTTCTTTAAAGGGTAGCATTACATTAACGCAGTCTGGAAATCAAAAGGGCATTAATAACTGTGGCAAAGTCCAACTTGGAGAAAAATGTCATAATTATTATATCAAACACAAGACTCCAAGAGCAACAAGTGATGCAGATATACCCTGAAACTACAAGCCTAAAAACAAAGGGCAGGCAAACTTTTTTAATGGCAGCAAGTTTACTGCATATTTCCAGCTATTTTCTAGCATGATGTAACAAATTATCTGAGATAACTGCTGTGCTACAGTAGATGCTTCAATGCACGTATCAAGACTCAAGATTTTGATATGAATTCTCCCTAAAGGAGGCAAAGACCTAGGCAATTTCTTTACATTCATTTTCCAGATTCAAAGCCTGTGCCTTCTTATAACAAGAATGTGGGGACATAGTTCAATGGTTTTTATCATCCAGTCTCACCCACAAGCAGACAGACTAATTAACAGAAAGGTCTTTGGAGGCCTGGACAGCCTGACTTCACATTTATAACAAAAATCTTGTATTTGATTGCAAAACTAGAATGTAGCTGTGGATCAATGCTCAAGGAAAGTCAAAAGTGTTTTGGAAGTCAATACTTAAAGAAAAACAATCAATCTTCATTGTTCTTGTTGGGTCACAGCCTTTGCAGGAGAACTTCAAACCCATTTTATCAGTATAAAGAAGTGTCCATTTTTCAAATTCTCATTTCAGTTTCTAATATGCATGATATCAGTGTCCTTTGCTTAAAGTTTCATCACATAACAAATGTTACCACATTTCCACATTTTTATTTGCTAGAAAAGTGCATTGATATCTTGGAATTTTTTTTTATTGTAAGGCATATTCACATCGCTCTACAGCAGCTATCTTTCACATTTCACTTTGATAACGGTTCTTTTAAAAAATCCCCTTCACTATCAGATGAAAAAGTTAAGTGATTCTGAAAGACAAGAACCAACAGCTCTTTTTCAAACTTGAAACCACAACCTTTAATTTCTGTTTGTTGAGCAGGATGTAAAAAAAATCACAGGACAATAATTTGTTTCAGAATTACCCAGAGCCAAATTAGCTTCTGAATTGCACAAACTAGTTAATACACACTATTAAAAAAACAAACAACAACAACAACCAGGAATGCAGAACCTAAGTGATCTCTTCACCCAGCTCATGATTTCCTAAGGATCTACGGCTACATTTACATTTCAGCTGGGAGGCGTGATTCCTTCAGCTAATGCGCTAGAATTGACAGAGTAGCCGGGGTAACACAGGTGGCAGCTTGGACTAGCTGTCTGAGAACATACCTGTTCGCACACCCTGGGTATGTACACAGGCAGCTAGCCCAACCCGCCACCTGTGCTACCCCGGCTATACTGCTGTATTTAGCTATGCCTACACAAGCTGGGAATCACACCTTCCAGCTCAAATCTACACATAGCCTGAGTATGGCCCATAAGCACACTGTATAGAGCCATTGTTTTTCCTGACCCTCCTCCCTGGTCAGGAAAGTGTTGTGTGTGCTGGGCCACCATTAATGCCATTGCAGTGAGATGTGTGCACTGAAGAACAGCGAGATCAGCACCCTTCTTCAGGCCTTTCTTCGTGTCTAGTAAATGAGAGTTCTTAAGTTGCTCAGTAAGCCACATTTTCACAACAGAAGCACCATCTACTCCTAAAGCACCGTGCCACCTCAGAGCAGACAACCCTATGACAGATTTATAGCCCTACGTCCTGTCCTCCCTGCTCCGAAAAGCTCTCACTTTTACTTTTTTGATTAATTTCTTCTTCTCATGTGTTAAAAAAAAATCCATATTTTCTAGATGTAATGACAAAAGTGGAAACAGGACAACACAGAGAAACACAACTTCCCCCTCATCCAACTGCACTGGAATTTTTCTGTGTCTTGGAAATGTTTATATTAAAAAGATTTCATAATGATGTAAAGTATGATGAGAGAAATGTTTTCAGAACTTTGGAATATCCTTCTAATTTCTGAAAATGGACTGGATATATAAAATCAAATTTTGCTCCCACCCTTCACTCTTTTACTTCAACCTACGCCATTCACATCCTTCCATTTTCATCTCTACCACTGTAGAGACCACTGTAGATCTATTAATACAGGTCAAAGTAAAAATTACACAAATTGACTGGTCACAAATACATACTTTACATCTTCAGAGTTCCGCATAAACATTACCAAGGTTCACACTGCACCTATATCATAGTCTGAGAAGTATTAGCCCCATTTCTCAGCTCAGGACACAGAGGACACAGAAACTTAGTGACTTGTTCAAAGTGATAAAGAAGTAAGAGCAAGAACTAACGATCAAGGTAAACAAGGGGATCACAACAGAGAATATACACACATTCTTTATTGACAATAATTTCAATAGAAAAGGAAACATTTAAGAAATTGAGAGAATCTCTTACAAAGTTTCTATTGTAATTATCTAAATTTATACCTGCCATAATTATCTGAAGTATTTAAATGTAAACCTGACATGAAAGAATACCTTTTGACAGTTTTTCCTGATTTCCACTCAAGAGTTGTTTTATTTTTCAAACAGAGCTGTATGCTATTTTATCTTTCTTTGAATAATCACTTATTTTTAAATAAGGACAGCAACCTTGAACTCTTCACATTGGCACTCACCTATTTAAATATACTATTAAGCTCTACATCTAAGAAGAGAAAGAGAAGAAATCTTCTTACCAGAAGTTTAATCCCCTACTTTTTATACCCAGAAACAGACAGGGTTGTTAAGCTACATACTATATTTGATACCAAAAAGAATTAAAGAAAAAAGGAAAAAGAAAGAAATTGGTAGCAGATCTAATTTCACGCTCTGGGATTACAACGTAGAGAATACACATGCATTTTTTATTGACAATAGTGCTGTGAAACGCTGAGTAGATTGCCAGCGCTTTCAGGATTTAAAAGCTTTAATGTTCTGCTTCCTTACTTCACAGCGTTCTAAAGTTTGAGGCACACTGGAAAACTGAGCTGTTTTCCACCTAACAATAGAAGGGAAAAAATAGGGAAAGGGCCTCATTAAACTGCTGATAGCCTTCAACTCCCAGCATTTTACTCAGCTTAAACCTTGTAAAAAACAGAGTATTTCTGCTCTTTAAAGGACTGCCTATACAAAGCCTCCTATTGGAAGCCAAGCATCATTACTGCTCAAATTGCACTGTATGTATATTTAAACAGTATTTTTGTTTAAAGTAATACAAAAAGACTTCAACCTTAAAAAAATATTTCAAACGCACTTGTGACAGCAAAAAAATTAAGCAAATTGACAGACTATCTTGGTATATTTCCAATAGAATTCTCTCTTATACCTGAGTAAGGGCTGTTTCTTTTCCGGGACCTCCAGAAGTGTATTCCTCGCAGAGGCATTCTTCTCCGTCAGTGCTAAGGTGGATCAGTGCCTCTCTATAAGAATAATAATCAGGGCAAAGCATCTCCAAGAGCTGTGATTTTTTTCTCCTCCACATGCAGCCAAGCATGACAAAGCAGGAGTAACCCCGCAGGGAGGACATCAGTGTTACAACAGCTAATCCCAACAACTGAAATTCCAGACTAAAAATGTGCTTTGAAAATGCAATATCTCATCTAAGAGGATAAGACTCCTGGGACATGAAAGCTTCCATGATTATTAGGTTGTTGGATTTTTAAAAAACCAAAAGGTAGGTTTCCCTCTTGTTTGTAATGGAAGTCTTTTCGATTCTAGATACTTAAATTAACACAAAGAAAACAGACTTTTGAATAAACAAATAAAATATTAAAACATCTTTTAGAGATTGATACTATCAACTCCCAAAATAACTAATTTCCAACAATCAACATTCGGATAGGACATTCTTTAAATATATTGTATTAGCATTGTTTGTTTGTTTGGGGGGGGGATTTTTTTCTCTCTCATTAAAAAATATACAAGGGTTTTCCTCTTGTTCTGCTATTCATAAGGATCTTGTGGGAAGGTTCAAAACTCCACCACCAAAAATACTTGGATCTTCCCTTTCTCATGGTGTGTACACACCTACTTCTGCCTCTTCGGCTTCAGCTTTGTACCAGGGAGCCTGGGGAACAAAGTCCTTCCAAAGCAGTCTGTAAGAATGATGGAACTGACCAACCATGAAACTGACCACACACAAAGTGCCTTCAAATGTACAAAGTAAACAAACTGGCAGATAGAGGCCTTCACAAAGGATAGAGCCTATCCTGGCTCCTTCAAAAGCGGGTGCACAAGGGCATTTCCCTACAGAATTAACCTTGGTCCAGTGAAGGAGAGTAACTGGAGGCTACAATCCTGAGGAACCTGAAATTCATCAGGAGGAAGAAGAGTGCTAGCTACTCAGTGTGCATATCTCTTCATTTCAGCCGATATAGGGTTGGCCCTTGGGATTGAAGCTTTTCTAGCTACAACCATGTTTAAACAGGAGGGTAAGGCCAGAGTGAAGGAAGAAAGGCTGGTTCAGAGTGCTACAATCCAAAATGGGCCAATTGCCAAATAACTGTTTAGGGGAGACGAGCCCTCTATATGTTCATTTGGGTAGTATGGTGCACCATCCTAGAGAAAGAAACCACATTTTCCAAACTCTGGCACCTCTACTGCACAACACACTCTTCCCATACCAGAATATCAAACATTAGTTATCTATCTAAGGCTATGTCTACACTACGCAGCTTTTAGTGACACGACTGTCGTTACAGCCGTGCCGCTAAAAGTCGCTCAGTGTAGCTGCTGTTTGTCAGCTTTCCTGCTGACAAAAACTTCCATCCCCAACGAGCGGCGCTTTTTCATCAGGAGAGTGCTCCTGCCAATAAAGCGCTGTTCGCACTGGCGCTTGTCGTCAGCAAAACTTTTGTCTTTCGGGGGGGCGGGGTGTTTAAACATCTCTGAAAGACAAAAGTTTTGTTGTTCAATTTCCAATATAGACATGGCCTAACTAGAAAATATATCACCAGCAGAAACAAACAATCTGAGACAACCTGGGCCTCTCTGCCCCAAGCTAAAAAGTCCCGTTTAAAAATGCAGTTGCATTTCTAATGTTGCCTGCACCTCTCCTCTTTATTACACAGTTCAATATTCAATTCATTCCTCATACCAGCCCTCATTATCAGCCTCCTCTGTTTCCTCGCCTACTATCACCACCTGTTTTCAAGTTTCTTTGTTAATGAATGTCATTGTTGTGTGTTATGAAATTGATAGATGATAGATAATGTTACTAAACTATTACACCTGGTAAAGTTTTTCAAAATTGAAATTGACAACATTTTTATATCTGCAAAATAAACTGAAATTTTTTGTTGAAATTGACAATTTCCCTTCCTTCACACGTTCAACCAGCTGTAGAGCTCGTCAAAATTTTGAATTGAGGGAGGCCTTCAGAATATTTTTCTTTTCTTTTTTCTTGATCGTCTCTAATAAATTACTCAACAATTGGGGGGGGGGTTAAATAAAATCACCTTTTGTACCCCACCTCCATATGAAGTTATATTCTTGTCTAAGATGGCGGCACATGACTAGAATAAAAAGGTAATCAAAACATTATTTAAAACATAAATTTGATATCTTCAAATGTTATGAGTCACTGACATTCCTCCCTCTCCCACTCCCTTCAATCTCCATCTGAACAAGTAAAAAACCAGATAATGTTGAAATAATTGTATACATAGATTTGAAATAGTCACCCACTCAGACTTTCTACTCTTAGGAACAACTCTGTTGCTTAATGGGAAAGTTTTCCCCTCAATTAGAACAGCTCAAATTCAGCAAGGCACCCATTGCCAACATTCCTTCGCTTTGTTCCAAAGCTTCTTCCATTCAATACAGAGCTAATGAAAGCACAATTAATAGCAGCTCAGTTCCACAGACATAAGAGCTCAGTGTCTGGTTATTCTGTAATGTCCCTGGTGCCCATCAGACAAAGCCAGGCTCTCTCAAACTGCACAGACTCATGGTTTAGCTGTACTAGGAGGTGGCTTGGGAGCTGGGGATTTATGGGGGCAATTAGTGTTATGTGTATAATGAACTATGTGAAATCTTTACATATGTAATGCTAGCAATGTTCTGGATATGTAAAATGTCCACAGCTATGGAGTTCTTAAGATTATATATGCTAATGTTCTAATAAATTAAAGCTTCCAGGTGGTCAGATACAGAAATTTGAGAAAATAACGAGAAATCAATTAAGCAACAAAAAATACTGTGGTCCTCGATTCATTCAACTTCTAAAATTAT
Organism: Macrochelys suwanniensis; assembly: GCA_033296515.1. Taxonomy (NCBI): domain Eukaryota; kingdom Metazoa; phylum Chordata; order Testudines; family Chelydridae; genus Macrochelys; species Macrochelys suwanniensis. The sequence goes on from CM065777.1 coordinate 99,925,677, forward strand.
AGCTCACGCCTCTTAAATTTAAAAAAATGCAATAATGTGAACTAATAGTCAATGATAAGCATTTCAGCCATTAGAAAGATATTAGCTTTTGAGATCCCCGTCTAATTAATACAGAAAATAATACGATGTGGATGCTGCCTTGACAACCAACAGCTAAAAACCTTTTGAATCTCCCAACTCGCGATAAACTGGTACATTCCAACTGATGTATCAAGAGGTCAGAATAAAATCACTGCTCATAGAACGCTTCCTCTTAGTTCTCCTTACTGCTGTTTTGTTGTATGCATTAGATGAAAGGGAAATTGTAATCACTCATGTCCACAAAGAATCAGAGCTTAATCTGAAAATAATACAAGCCATTGTATCAATATTGGATATGTACCAGTATATAAAGCATTCCCCCCCACCTTGTTTTCTAAGTTATCAGGGAAGTTAAACTACCACAACCCTGTTGGAACTGCCGTATCAAGATAAAAGGGGAAAAGCAGGCCTGGGTGGAGCTTTAATTATTCATTTATTTTGGTTACAGTCCTTAAGCCAGTGAGTCAAGGTACAAGCAAAAGAGAGAGACCACAAATTCAGTGTATTTTAATAACAAGCTGTTATTATTGTGTAAGATTTTTATACAGTTTTGTTTTTATCTAGCCCTAAATACTGAATACACTGAGAATCCGACAACCCACACTATTAAGACCAAAGACAACCTCAGTGTATACAGAAGTTCCTGAAGTTACATTTGAAGCAACAATCTTAATAATACTGTACATATCTGTCATCTTCTGAGTGTGGATTAGTTAAAAGGATAGAAAAGGATACCTGCTTTCTCACTACACTTGCAATTAGATTCTGCTCCTAAGAAAAAGCTTTCAAGTGCTAGATCTAGATAGGAACAACCAGTCTGGGAACCACTCCTTGCTCATGGAAAAACAACTGCAAAAGCATACAAGGCTGGTTCTCAATGTTCTCCAAACAACTTGGAAGGTGGGAAAGATTAAATTGCAATTCATTCATCCAACCAATACTGTCAAACAATTTGCATATAATGCCTTTAAAGGCAATCTGAACAATTAAAATATCTATACATGGGCTGTTTTTGCCTCCTTGTGTATAAAGAAGGCCTGAAAGATTTTTCTTTTCTTCCTGCATTATTACGTTAGAATATGCCATCAAACCGGGAACCTAACTATGAAAAATGGAGACCTAGCAAAATTAAATCAAACAAGAGTGAAAGTTGAGCAACAGGAGAACACAGAATTTTAAACAGTCTGACTAAAAATCCTAACTTTTTTGATTGATAAAATGAGTTTCGTTTTGGCCGTGTTAAGCTGAAGTTGATGGCATAATACCTGTCATACATCTGAAAGTAAGTCAGATGCTAAGAAATATCATAGCGATAAGGGCCACATAAGAGATCAGATGGCGAGATAAAGGAGATAGATGACAGTGGAATCCAGGTGTGCAGATGAGGTCACCAAGGGATTAGGTATAGAAAGAATTCCCACAGACAGAATTGCTAAAGGAGATGTTGAAAGAGCAGTCAAAGGGTAGCAGTAGAACTAAGAGAAGACAGGACCGTAAAGGAGAAGGAAGTGATCAACAGAATCACAGGCTAAAGAAAGCTCCTAGAGCAGGGGTCTCAAACACGCGGCCCGCAGAGCTCTTCCCTGCGGCCCGCTGGGCTACCCGACCTCCCCCCCCCCCCTTTTTTTTTTTTTAAATTATTATTATTTTTTAACCCCCAGGCAGTTCCCGCCACCAGACAGTTGTTCTGGTGGCGGGAATTGCCTGGGGGTAAAAAAAAAAAATTTTTTTTTTTAAATGGGGGGGCGGGGGTGGGACGCGGGGAGCCCGGCGGGCCGCAGGGAAGAGCTCCGCGGGCTGCGTGGGAAGAGCTTTGCGGTTTCTGGGAGGGAGGGGGGAGGAGCGGGAAGCCGTGCGCACAGGGGAGGAGGCAGAGAAGGGGTGGGGCCTAATGGAAGGGGTGGAGTGGGGGCGGGGCTGGGGTCAGTGAGGGGGCGGGGTCAGTGATGCAGCCCTTGGGCCAATGCACTAGTCCTCATGCGGCCCTCGTGGTAAGTTTGAGTTTGAGACCCCTGTCCTAGAGGAAGAGGATGGAATAGAGCTCCCAAGACCTGGCCAGGAAGAGGCTGTTTGAGAGTTTTATGACAGCAGATTCAGTAGAGTGGAGACTGCAGGAGCCAAATTGAAATGAATCCAGGAATAAGAGGAAAGAGGGTCAAGGCAGACACAGCTGTAAACCAGATTAATCAATTAGCCTAGCAGTAAATGGGGGGACTGATAATTGAAAAGATAGGTGGGGGTCACGGGTCAATTTTTTCATTTTGGTTTTACAGTGAGAGATACTGGATTGTGCTTGTATGCTGGTTGGAGAATTAGAAGTAAATGCCACAAGTGCAAGACCACAGAACACCCTGTTTCCTATGTGGGAAAACCTGCTTTGAGGGCAATCTAGCCCTTATCTTGCAACAAGAATTTAGTAATTCTCCACTCTTAGCACTAACAGCTTCTGTTAACTCTTTAAGAGTTTTAAACAGCCATAAATTCAGAAAAAGTAAGTGGGCAATAGTACAGTATTTTCTATCAACTAGTGACAAAGCCAGGAAACAAGCTGCCCCTAATTTAAAAATTATTTATCACTTGAACATTGTTGATAATTATAACAAGACAGTATTTATTTTAGAAGCAACGCCCTTTCTTATACCTCTGCTGCACTCTCTCAATAAAAGATACAATAATACAATATTTCTAGGCCACACGATGCTCTGTTATGTATTCTTGATGGCATAAGTTTTCTATGCCCCTTGAACTTAGAATCAGCAGTTTAGTTTACACTACACTTTCAAGAATTAATGATCACCATCTGTAATGGTTAACCCTTTAATGAAGCCCCATTTAATACTATTATTTCAACCCATATTCAAGCAACACACTTTGAAAAGCAGATGTGTCCAATTTCACTGACACTAAGATGAAGACAAAGTTCCGGGGGGGGGAGAGGGAAGTTGCTACTGCAATTCTTTTACCATATGATGTTTTCTAAAAGCTGTGGATATACTGTTTGCAGTATATATTTTCAGTCACAAATGGTAAATACAAATATGTCAATCACAATCTTGTTCTTAATATAAGCAAGGATGAAATATAATGGATTGAAGTGAATTGCAATAATACTATAACTATTCTGCATGTCCAGGTCTGGCAAGTCCTAGTTTCAGGGAAGTTTTTAAGTATCCATTTATGAGTAGCATAATACTCAAATACAAAATCTGATCAGCTTACAAAAAAGTTAGAAAGAGCCTTATGTCTTATTTTTATTTTTAAAATAGAGGGGTATTTTTTTTTCATACAGCACACAGACTATCAGGAATTGTACAGTACAATATTTGTATATATACTGTATGAACTTATCTGCAAAATTTGCTATTTATGCTGTGACCAACATGTGAAAAATGTGTGATTTCTCTGCGATTTAAGTAGACCCCTACTAATAGCCACTGATGGACTTATCCTCCATGAACTTATCCAATTGTTTTTTTAACATCTCCTGGCAACAAGTTTCACAAGTTGACTTTTTGTTGTGTAAAAAAGTACTTCCTTTTAAACCTGCTGTTTATTAGTTTCATTGGGTGACTCCGGCTTCTTGTGTTCTATGAAGAGGTAAATAACACTTCCTTATTCACTTTCTCCATGCCATTCATGATTTAATGTCATATATTTATGTTTACCATATACCCTTCTGAGTTCTCTCTTTCCCAAGCTGAACAGTCCCGTTCTTTTTAATCTCTCCTTATATGGAAGCTGTTTCAAACCCCTAATAATTTTTGTTGGCCTACTTCATACTTTTTACAATTATAATATCTCTCTTTTGAAATGGGGAGACCAGAACCACACATGGTATTCTCGGTGTGGGACTACCATAGATTTATATAGTGGCATTTTCTGTCTTATTATCTATCCCTTTCCTAATGGTTCCTAACATTCTGTTAGCTATTTTGACTGCCGCTGCACATTGAGCAGATATTTTCAAAAAACTATGCACGATATCACTCAAGAAAGTGATCTTGGATTTAATTGTTAATTTAGACCCCATCATTTTGTCTGCATAGTTGGTGTGTTTTCCAGTGTGCATTACTTTGCATTCATCAGCACTGAATTTCATCAGCCATTTTCTTGCCCACCCACTTTAGTGAGATCCTGTGACAAAATATACCTATGTTCACCCCCTACACACTACTGTAATAATATCTGTACAAGACACGCCTTGTGAGGCATTATTTAAAAACTCAACTTGCTGAGCAATAATATCATGGCAAAATGCACATAGTAACATTATAGGTAAAGTTATTAATATCAGCAGAAATTATGACTGAAGTAATGTTTCCCAGATAAATTTGAGGAGTGGCTAAACCAGTTCCTCGGGGACAAAGGGCAAGTTGACACCTCAGCCAGGTGTCAACAAGGCACTGATCATTACCTGCTAAGTGGTCATTCTCTGGCAGGGAACGGGTCAGGGAAAACAATCTACGGTTTTTTACCCACAAAAAGCTTATGCCCAAATAAATCTGTTAGTCTTTAAGGTGCCACCGGACTCCTTGTTGTTTTTGTGGATACAGACTAACACGGCTACCCCAATACTAATCTACATCTTAGTTATAGAAACAGCACGGAGTTTCCATTCTTCAATAGACTGCTTGTCACCTTGCTCTCAAAGTGGGGACAGGACTAGAAAAATAAGGGGCAGACACCCCAGGACACCCTCCTATTTCTCCCTGGCTGTCTCTGTCATCATACCTAAGACGACAAGGCAAAACAGCTGTTGGACATGGGAGGGGAGGAATCCTGACCTGAGAATTTGATTAGTAATCTACTGAAGCATGTGGGGAGAAAATTTGCTTGAGTCTAATATGGTAAGTTAGGCACTAGTAGATGCTTTACCTTTATTTTTCTTATAACCATTTCTAACTTTTATACCCCATTACTTGTACCCACTTAAAATCTCTTTCTTTGTAGTTAATACACTTGTTTTACTGATTTGTCTCATCTAGTGTGTTTAAACTGGAGTGTCTGGGTACTCTCTTTAAAATAATAATATGGCATATTATTCCTTTAAAGAAACAACAGACTTAATATATTTCTACCATCCAGGAGAGGGCTGGGCAGTACAGGACATACGTTTCTGGGGGAAGATCCAAGACTGGGGTTGTGTTCGGGTAACCCTGCAGCATAACCAAGCCGGTGGGAGCCAGGATGTAACGGGAAGGCTGTAGTTACACACAGACATTCAGGGTGTGGCTTGCATGCTGGAAGGCTGTTTACGAGCAGCCCAGGTGGGAGCTACTAGAGCAAGGCATTATAAGGCACCCAACGTTGCAAGGCAGGGGTGACAGCCCCCCACTCAAAAAAAAAATAATCGCGATTAAAAAAATTAATTGCGATTAATCAGTTTTAATCGCATTGTTAAACAATAGAATATCAATTTAAATTTATTAAATATTTTTGGATGTTTTTCTACATTTCCAAATATATTAATTTCAATTACAACACAGAATACAAAGTGTACAGTGCTCACTTTATATTATTTATTACAAATATTTGCACTGTAAAAACGATAAACAAAAGAAACAGTATTTTTCAGTTCACCTCATACAAGTACTGTAGTGCAATCTATCATTAAAGTGCAACTTACAAATGTCCTCTCTGCTGCAGCCCTGGGACAGCCTGCACCCCAAGCCCCTCATCCCTGGCCGCACACCATAGCCCACACACCGTGTACCCCAACCCTCTTCTCCAGCCCTGATCCCCCTCCTGCACCCCAATCCCCCTAAAGTCTCATGAAAATGCCTATTCTCGCTTTTTGGTGACTTTGTAAATAAGAAGTGGGCAGCATTATCTCCCGTAAATGTAAACAAACTTGTTTGCCTTAGCGATTGGATAAATGAGAAGTAGGTCTGAGTGGACTTGTAGGCTCTACTGTTTTGCATTGGTTTGTTATTGAGTGAAGTTATGTAACAACAAACAAATCTACATTTGTAAGTTGCACTTTAATGATAGATTGCACTATTTAAATTTATTAAATATTTTTGGATGTTTTTCTACATTTCCGCAGCAGCTCGAGGCCAGGGGACTTGGGCCGGGGGAGGGGGTCCTTTCCCCTGGCCGCAGCAAGTCCAAGGCAGGTTTGCACTGGGACCGGTGGGCAGGGGCACCTCTCCCTGCCGCAGTAGGTCCACGCTGGGGGAGAGGCAGCTCTCTCTGCTGCAGCCCTGAGCCCCTGCATGGGGCTTAATAGGTAGCTGCGGAGCCACACAGCTTAGAGGGAACTTAGGTGCCAGATACGCTAAACATTCATATACCCCTTCATGCTTCGGACACTATTCCAGAGGACATGCTTCCATGCTGATGACGCTCGTTACAAAAATAATGCGCTAATTAAATTTGTTACTGAACTCCTTGGGGGAGAATTGTGTGTCTCCGTTCCATGTTGCCCACATTCTGCCATATATTTCATGTTATAGTAGTCTCAGATGATGACTCAGCACATGTTGACTCATTTTAAGAACACTTTCACTGGAGATTTGACAAGACACAAAGAAGGTACCAATGTGAGATTTCTAAAGATTTCTACAGCACTCGACCCAAGGTTTAAGAATCTGAAGTGCCTTCCAAAATCTGACAGGGACAAGGTGTGGAGCATGCTTTCAGAAGTCTTAAAAGAACAACACACTGATGCGAAAACTATAGAACTCAAACCACCAAAAAAGAAAATCAACCTTCTGCTGGTGGCATCTGACTCAGATAATGAAAATGAACATGCCTCAGCCCACACTGCTTTGGATTGTTATTGAGCAGAACCCTCATCAACATGGACGTATGTCCTCTGGAATCGCATCAAGGAACATTAATCTTTAGCACATCTGGCATGTAAATCTCTTGAAATGCTGGCTACAACAGTACCATGAGACCACCTGTTCTCACTTTCAGGTGACACTGTGAACAAGAAGCGGGCAGCACTATCTCCTGCAAATGTAAACAAACTTATTTGTCTGAGCAATTGGCTGAACAAGAAAAAGGACTGAGTGGAGTTATAGGCTCTACAGTTTTTGAGTGCAGGGGTTTTTTTTTTGTACATAATTCTACATTTGGAAGTTCAACATTCATGATAAAGAGATTGCACTGCAGTACTTGTATTAGGTGAATTAAAAATTACTATTTCTTTTGTTTTTTACAGTGCAAATATTTGTAATAAAAATAAATATAAAATGGGCACTGTACACTTTGAATTCTGTGTTGTAATTGAAATATATTTGAAAAAAGTAGAAAACATCCAAAAATATTTAAATAAATGCTATTCTATTATTAACAGTGAAGTTAATCACCCAATTAATTTTAATTGTGCAATTAATTGCAATTAATTTGTTTAATTGCTTGACAGACTTATTAAATATTAATCCCTTTTGTTTTGACAGGAGAAGGTAAAAAATCTTTACCCTTCTGAAAGATTAATTTGGCAGACTCTTCCGAGGAATGCAAAAGAAACATCATGTGTGCAACTGCTAAGTGAAGAAAAGAAGCAAGGGTCATTAGCTGGATCAATTGCTGTGAGGGGAAATTATATTTGGAGAACTGAGTAACCATGCATAAGGACGTGAGCAGGGAGGGGGAGGGAGAGTACAATTTCAAATATATATTGTGGGAAAAAATTGTTACAGCCAGATAATTGAACAGGAATCCCCAATTTATCTAACTTCTACAAGCATAAAAACAAAAGGGTAACATTTTCAAAAACACCTAAGTGAGTTAGGAGCCTAAGTACGGAGTTAGGCACTAAGGTCATTTAACACTTAGGCTCCTAAGTTCTTAAGTCACTTAGACACTTTTTAAAATTTTACCCAAGAGCTTTACATTTATTTAGCTTTGTAAATCAGTCACAATTTCCAGGAGCTCAGCCATTCAGTATATAGGATTCCCCTTTTTCTTAGAAACCCTTTACTATGCTAAGTATGATCACGTCTGGCAGCTCTGAAGTCAATAGGAACTTTACCATTAACTTCTGCATGCTCAAGCCCATAATGCTGGAGAATCCAGACTTATTACAGTGGAAGACAAGTTTTACTCCTGTTAAAATACATTTTATAGCAGTTTTTCTCTTTTCAGAAAATTATGTAAGCAGATTACTTATTCATTCTGCAGGGTATGAAGGGGTGTTGAATTATTTGCAATACATTTTACATCATCAAGAGGCATCAAGATGATTTTTAACGCCGCAGATTGAGGTGGGCCTGAAATATGTAGTGGATTCTTTATCATTTGAAATCTTTAAATCAAGACTGGGTGTCTTCTGGGTGTCTTTCTAAAAGATGCTCTAGATCAGCCACTAGTTACTGAGTTTGATGCAGGAATTGATGTATGAAATGCTGTGGCCTGTGCTATGAAAGACATCTACCATGCTGATCACAAAGATCTCTTCTTGTCTTAAAATCTACACAGTGATCCTACAGAGCCAAACACCAGTGAAATATGAGCCATCTGACATTCTGAATTGGATCATAATTTGGAGCTTGAGCTCATTTTAAAGTTTGCCCTCCTTTCCCTTGATGTTGGTGTCAGAACTACTAATTTCTTACTACTGGTACCACTCCCCAGAAGTAGTTGTCTTTATTTTTGTAGTACAACAGTACCAAGAGGCCCCAATCAGGATCAGAGCTATGCAGACATACAATAAGAGACCATTCCTGCCCCCCAAAGAGTTTACGATCTTAAAACAAGATGAAAGAAGGCAGTGTAAGGAACAAATGGATGGGTTGATCATAGCTGAAATGGCAACAGTGTAAAGAATCTGTGGTTACATAGAAGCAATATGAATACAATTAGATGGATTGGAACCTTTTTTGATGCCTACAAACTATAAAACCAAACAAAATATTAATATCAGTAATATCCTTACCTTGCCTAATCATTAGTTTTATAGCAGGAGAGGTATCCTTAATGGTATATGTTACAATACAATAAATTAAAACCATAAAAACATCCCCAAAACTCAGAGGGGTAGCCGTGTCAGTCTGGATCTGCAAGAGCGACAACAATTCCTGTAGCACCTTTATAGACTAACAGATATATTGGAGCATAAGCTTTCATGGGCGCAGACCCACTTCGTCATCTGACGAAGTGCATCTAATGAAGTGGGTCTGCACCCACGAAAGCTTATGCTCCAATATATCTATCTGTTAGTCTATAAGGTGCTACAGGAATCTTTGTTGAATCCCAAAAACTGACACCCTTCCTTTCCCCTCCTCTTCCCCGAGTGTGTGTGTTTGCAAAGCATAAGAAATGTGTTCATCATTTAGAGAAACCTTGTTTACACTACATTATACAAAAGGGGGGAGGAAAAACAAGGAAAATATCGAGGAAGCCTTCATCTGGTTGAAAAACATCAGTAGCAAGAAGTTAAACCTTGAAGAAATAACCACAGTAACAGGCAAAGTTAAAATACAACACTGATAACGTGCCAAGCCACATATACACTAGTAACAAAGAATACGATGCTTGTGAGAACTGAGCAAGAATTAACACTTGGGCCTGGTCTACACTACATAAATAACGTAGCTGAAGTCGACATACCGCAGTAAGTAGATCAAAGTGTCTTCACTGCGGTGTGTCGATGGGAGACGCTCTCCCGACGATACCCCTTGTGCTTCTCGTTGAGGTGGAGTACTGAGTTGACTCTAGCATAGGCGCCAACTTCGTGGGTGCTCCGGGGCTGGAGCACCCACGGGGAAAAATTGGTGGGTGCGGCGCCCGCCCCCGCGGCAAACTCACCGGAGCACCGGGAGACGTTGCGGGGCCCCGCCACTGACGCTGGGCAACGTTGCGTCGGCGTCGGGGGGCCCGCAACGTCACCCGGCGTCGGGGGCGGGGCCTGGCGTCGGGGGCGGGGCCCTGCCCCCGATGCCGGGCGTCAGCACCCACTGACGTAACCGGAAGTTGGCAGCTGTGGACTCTAGAGCGATAGGCGGTCGATTTATTGCATCTATACTAGACACGATAAATCGACCCTCCCACACCCCCCCCTCCGGCTGGATCAATCACTACCCGTCGATCCAGCCGGTAGTGTAGACAAGCCCTTGGACAGACTGAAGTAACCACTGGCTTCTTCTGCAAGGATAACAATGGCTAAGGCACAGCCTAACAAGGACCTGTGGCTAGCAGCTGTGTTCTAATCCAGTGTGAGTCTTCACAGGCAATATTTCCAGGAGAATCAATTCAGACAAGAGGCAAGGGAGTGAAGTGGTTACAAAGGGGAGAAGAAATATTTAGGAGAATCAGTTATCTCTGTCCCAAAACATTTCTAAAATTTCTAAAATAATCTCAATTATGTTCATACTCTTAAAAGAATTATTAGCAAAATAAAATGTAGAAAAGAATATAGAAACCTTTATTCATTTATTAGTTGTATTGTCTGAACTTATCCCTTCAAACTAACTTCTGATACTGAGTAACTTATTAATAGTAGTGGTAGTAATACAGTATTATCATAGCACCTAAGAGTACTAGTCATGAACCAGGACCATATTGTGTTATGTGCTAAAATGATCTGCGCAAACCTTGGGTGAATGACTGAAAGAGCGACAGGATGGGGTAAGCAAAGTAGATAGGAATAGAAGAGCTGGCACAGAACTTGTGGTTTGAGACTCAACTCCAATGCTGGATCATCTTGGCTCTAATCAAACATTCACGATCAGCTCAAAACCAGTTTTCTGTCTCTCAAATTAACGTCTGATTTTACTTTTAACTAAGTGAAGTGAAATTTACCCACCAGTGCAAGAAAAAAAGGGGCCCAAAATATTCCAGGCAACGCAAAAGAATGAAGGACAAGTGAATTTAATTACAAAGAATAAACTGTTGAGCCCCCTGGTCAAAATTGACTTCCCGGCAATCCAAAGTTAGGAACTTTCCTCTGAAACTAACCTGTTTGGCTATGTGTTCATACAACACTGAGCACAATGAGGTCCCAATCATGATTAGGGCTCACAGCAATAGAACTTGACAATTTAATAATAAAATCATAACAATCCCAGTCAAAAATCCCAGCCTTACTCAAAGTCACAGCCTGCCATCAACTTTTTTAAACAAAATTTCCATTGACTTCAACGGGAGTTTAATGCAAATAATGATGGCACTATAGTTAATGAATCAAGCAGAATTATGAAACTGTGGTAACTTCTAGATGCAAAATGTGAATATGAGCAAGTTCTCGATATTGAATTTTATTCTTTTCAACAACCCAACCCCAGCTCTAATTTGAAAGCATTGCATTTTGAGCTCATCTGTTGGAACAAGTCAAACCTTGAAGGTTCTTGCCCAAGGGACAGGTGTGGTTTTCAAAGCATACTCTCGGAGTAGAAATAAAGAGGGAGAGGTTGGAAAAACAAAAATATGGACTAGTATTGGCATCTAGTTTAATTAGATACAGAAGAGTAACAGAAACAGACTCAGATGCACATTAGTGTTTGTGAATTTTTTTCCAAACACACACACACACACACACACACACGAGTACCAGCAAAGAAAATATATTTCAAAAAATATAACTACTCTTTCAAAATGTCTTTACTACAGCTTATTTAAGAAAACAGCCCAGCTCATTACCTACTCTTCATGCTTCATTAAACTGTAGTTATCAAATGATCATGCTATGCTCTCTTTCGTACTGTGACACATTATAACCTCACTGACCCTACATACCTTCCTAAATAATCCTTTTCTTTCTCAAGTATGCTTATTAATGCATTTGTCTTGCTGTTACTCCACAAAGAAACAAAATTACCATTACTAAGGCTACCCAGATTTAAACTTCAAGTATTACTGGATCTACATATTTAAGACAATCCTCACTAACCTTTTTTTTTTTTTTTTAAATCCCCCACCCAAGATTTCACCTTTCAAAGTATTATTCAACATTTATATCTGCAAGTAAAGGTCAGAAGATTAATGGAACATTTCTTAGATTTCTGAAAGATAAGCTATTATGGCAATTGTAGGATGAATTTCTAGTGTTTCTACCAACTAGGAGATAAACATTTGTCATTTTTCCAAATGTGAATGTTCAGTTTAATAAGTGTGTGAAAATACAAGATCATTTATTCCACCATTTGTAAAGTATTTTCCTGTTACAAATACCTACATTGAAATTATTTCAATTTTTCCCCAGCATTTATCATATATTTGAGAATGAGTAAATGATTATGCTTTATCATAGAGGGTAAAACCAAATTATATATACATATACATTGAACGTTTATGCGCATACAGTTTTCAGCATGCCTTTTGTGAGAGTTAATTTAATGTTTGTAAAAAGGTGACATATTAATAGTCCTGGAGATCTAATACGTGACCAGCACATAAGGGTTGGAAAAAATTGGACTTGTGCCTTTTTTGCTTCTTCATTATGTATAAAGAAGGCCTATCGTTTTGTCTGTCTACTTCTTATATTAGAAACTCAGGTCTTGTTTAGGCTGTAAGACTTGAGATCTAGTGAAATGGTGATATAAGAGGCATGAAATTGAAAGTTGAGCAACTGAGAAGGTAAGTAGTTTTTATGATCAGAGTGTTGCTGTCAACATCTTTTGAACATGAGAGACTAATTAATATACTGAATAACAAAATACTTTGTTAAAGATTCAACACCTTACCATCTTCAATTAACATGTCAGAGCTCACAAAAATCCCCAAGACCTTCCAGATAACCTCCAGCAAAGCCAGGGAGACTAGATATGACATTTCTGAGGTACAAAAAAAAAAAAAAAAAAAAAAGGGGGGGGGGGGAGGAATCCTTTAAAAAAAATTTTGAATCCTTTCAGCCCTACCTTATACATCATAAACACACACAATTTAAAAAATGAAACAAAACCCCCAAAACCTTACAGTCCTCTCTACTATCCACAGAACAGACAAATAGGCAGTTTCCATACAAACTTCCTCTTACTGTCACATCAAAACCATGCCTTCAACCTTGAGTGGAGAAATTACTGGGGATGCAATTACACTAGACAACTGAACCACTGGGATTGCACTAGGGTAAATAGTAATGGCACAGTGCGTTGACATTAGCCATTCTTTCAGGTGCAGTTCTGCCTTGAGTTCCTGTGTGGACACCAGTCCATCAATGAAGCAATGTGTTCATGCTCTTGGTACCCCGTTCCCTGCACAGCTTCCCGAAGCAGTAGCTTGTGAGGCATTCTGAAAGACCCTGAGGGAACCCAAGGCAGTTAGATGAAAACTCCCATAACACAAAAGTGTTGAGCACCCTGTAAATCAGCACTTTTTAAAATCAAGCCACTTATTTTGATGCCTAAAAATATATAATTTAGAAGCCTTACTTTAGTCATCTATTTTTAAGAATCTTGGCCATGGTGTCTCTTCTGAGATTGCCAGCAGGTCACAAATTCATGCTAATTGTGGTGGTGGCTTTTGCAGTATGTCTGAGACCAAACATTTCATATGCTGTTACCAAAACACATCAGATGGTAACAAGTTTCGGACACAAATTATTTATGCTTGAAGAGGGCAGGAAACCATGAAGCGAGGCTCTACAGCCCACCATTGTCAACATCATTCAGGCCCCCCGTTATGTTTTAAATACTTTCGGAAAGAAAACAAAAGTAACATGAAAATAACCAGCACACATTCACAGCAACTCATTTTTGTTAATATTGCATGTGATCAACTGCATAAGTAAAATTATTTCCCCAAAACTATTTCCCAGAGCCCAAGTCATGCATGTTTGGTACAAAGCCCTGAGAGACTGAACAGCTTCCAGATCACCTGTGAGTGATCTGGCAGTACCTGTGAATAGTTGTGGCATTTGAATATTTCAGCTCTGACCCATTCCTATTTTGAACATACAAATATTCTTTGTGGTTACCAAAAATTTAAACAGAAAAAATGGGAATTACAACAACATGTTACATCCCCCTCAAGTACAAAGGAAACTGAATAAATTTCCTGAATCTTGGTCTGAATAATTCTTCCCCCTCCAATCCCCACTTTAGGGCAAAAGAATAGCATTGTGAAAAAGGAATTCAGATTATATAAGGGAACCTATATTCTTGAAGTCTTCTTATGAACTAGGCATTGAATAAATAAGATTATGGACAACAACGTTTCACAGTTTATAAACTGTTTTCAGTGTTCTTGGGCTCTATAATTTCAGCTATTTTATAGGGAGAATACCTACTAAACTCAATTTTCCAGCTGCACCACTTCCCATACCAGTATTCACTAATGCCTGTGTATTTAACATCCCCAGGCAAGACCTGAACTCATAGTTTTCTGTAGACAAAAGGTTTATCCTCCAACCTACAAACATCAATGTTGTTTTTTCCTCCCACACGTCCCATCTTTCGAGAATTCAGTTAATCAACACTAACACTCAATGAGAAGGTGCATTTGTGCATTCAAACCATTAGAAACGTTGATTTAGTTCTAGAACTAGACAGCATTGTGGGTTGTTACTCATCTCTGTGGGTTATGCCGATTCAGAAACATCACTGGGAAATGCTTTTCAAACAGTACAACCGTTCAACAACAAAAGATGTTTTTGAGGTGGTTACTGATCCAACACTGACACAGCAGAGCTAATAGGATATTGTATTTCTCCAGAGTGACCACAGCAAACTTTGGCAAATAGGAACAAGTACCTCAAAAAGAATTTTCCCCAATCTAGGATGAAAAGTGTGTGGTTTGAGACATTTATACAGAGACAAGCAGGAGGAAAAAAAAAGTTAATATTGTATGCATATAGAGCAGGGGTAGTCAATAGTAGGAGGACCACGGGTCAAATAGGGACCACCAGACACTTTTGAATGGACCCCAATAAAAATTTATTTACTTATTATTATCATTGTTATTTTTTAATTCTTTTCTCTCGAGTCTGGACCTTGACTATACCTTGACCAAGAAATTTGGACCTTGACAAATCATAATTGACTATCCCTGCTATATAGTATCACTGCAATCATTCTGGAAGAAGGAGAAAACAGAAATTAAAATGAAGGACTAATTTAGACCAAAATCAGCAAACTGAAAAGAAAAGAGAATAGACATATCATATACTGCAGAACACCTATAATGTAAGCAATCTAATTTTATAGTACTTTAATCAGTGTCACACATATTAATTAAGCCACACAACATAGGTGATAAAACCTACTTCAGAAAAAAAGTCACAGAAAAGTTAAGCGATTTGCCCAACTTTACACAGCAAGTAGCAAAGCCAGGGACAGGACTTAGAACTCAACACCCAGTCCCATGCTCTAAAAACAAGATTTGCTCCACAATATCTGCTCCACAATAGGTCTGTGCATGGGTCTTACCACACAGAGCTCATTGCAGGATCAGGGCCTTAAATTGTTAGCTCTACATCTTGGTTTTGTCATGCCAGTTCATATATATGGTGTTATGAAATTAATAACTTAGTGCAATGACCAAAAACTGTACCAGACAGAACCAGGTTAGTGCAAGCAATTTTGCATGAAGTAATAAAATAACACACTGGCTATATAAAACCTGAAGAGAGAAACTGCAGTGGCCATCAATTACATGATTTATGTTGTTGTGTCAAGTGTGTGAGCACGCGCGCACACACACACACCCCCTCCTGAATACACATAAATGTAAAAGTTTGAGAAACAAATGTCTATTTGAAATACTTAACCAATTATCTCTCTCCTCTCCCCTCCCCGTACTAAGGAAAAATAAAGGATTTTGTGCTCTCCCCACCACCACCTTTTTTTTCCCATTCCTTCTTTAGAACATAAAAAGGCAGCCAGATTTTGCTTTTAAAAAAAAGTTTTATTACTATCAGCTGTAGGAAACAACTATTACTATTATCTCAATCTTCACAAGCATTTAGAACTTTGCTTTAACAAAAAAAGATTAATCCTATCTAATTTTTTTTCAAATGTGTTTGAAAATTTACAGCTAATCAACTTTAAGTGAATCATTTAAAAGTAAAAGGCAAATTTCCTTTGTATTGCCACAATTTAGATGTCTCTCACTAAACTTCCGAGCACTTTTGTGTTCCTGGCCCTTGAAGACTTCAAACTGCACAAAATTTGCAGAGCAACAACAAAAGGCCCCAATCCTCCTAGATCTGTCCAGGTGGATCCTCCTACAACCATGCACACTTTGCAGGACTGGGACCAAAAGGTGCAGCAAGCCATGCCTGATGACACAGAAGGATAAATTTAAAGTTCAGACCTTTGTAGCACTGAGTGCTCGTCTACATATAAAAGTCTGACTACTTCAACTATCCCAGTATAGTTTTGAACTTAATTCTGGGGGGATGTTGGCCAAAAAATTAAAAATTCCATGCACAGTATTTTAAAATTCTGTAAAATTCTGCATATTTTATTTGTCAAAACAACATAATATAATCATGCTCCCACTGTCAACCCAAGTGGCTGGTACTCACGCAGAGGCACGGGCAGGAGTGCCAGGGGGGAAAATCACAAATTCTCAGGAAAAAATAAAATTCTGCGGGGAACATTATATATATAAATGGAGATATACCTATCTCCTAGAACTGGAAGGACCTTGAAAGGTCATCGAGTCCAGTCCCCTGCCTTCACTAGCAGGACCAAGTACTGTCCCCTGACAGATTTCTTTTGCCCCAGATCCCTAAATGGCCCCCTCAAGGATTGAACTCACAACCCTGGGTTTAGCAGGCCAATGCTCATACCACCGAGCTATCCCTCCCCCCCATTAATGTCGCATGCTGCATTGTGCAATGGCACAGAATTCCAACAGGAATAAATAGGTACAATGCACACACCCTAGTGTGGCTGCAGTTATAGGTAAATGTGCTTGTGCTTATACCAATATAGCTTACTCCCATATCGTAACGGGAATAGCAAAGACCTGCTAACATGTATTGAAACTACAAAAAGTCTTATCTTCACTAGGATTTTACCACATTAGCTAACGTGGTAAGACAGCACCTTATTTTCCAGTGAAGACAAAGCCAGTGAAAAACTACCAATGACTTCATTGCTAAATATCAAAAACTGCAGTGCTCAGCAAGTGATTGCTCTTCTATTCCACTATCCATAGGCGCTGACTCCGTGGGTGCAGCACCCATTGGGAAAGTTGGTGGGTGCAGAGCACCCACTGCCAGCAGCCCACCGGACCCCCCGCTCCCGCTCACCTCCGCTCCACCTCCTCCTCCCCTGAGCGCGCTGCTGCCTCCTGCTTCTCTCCCCTCCCTCCCAGGCTTGCAGCCAAACAGCTGATTCCCACGGCAAGCCTGGGAGGGAGGGGGAGAGAAGCAGAGCAGCACCGGCGTGCTGAAGGGAGGAGGCGGCAGAGTGGAGGTGAGTTGGGGCAGGGAGCGGTTCCTCTGTACCATCCCCCCGAGGGTTACATCCTGGAGCCCTCCCCCCCCGCCCGCTCACCTCCGCTCCACCTTCTCCCCTGAGCGCGCCGGTGCTCCACTTCTCCCCCCTCCCTCCCAGGCTTGCACGCGGCAAGCCTGGGAGGGAGAAGGGGAAATGCGGCGCACCCGCGGGAGGAGGCGGGGCCGGGGATTTGGGGAAGGGGTTGGAATGGGGGTGGGGCCGCATGAGCACCCACTGGCACCAAGTAAAGTCGGCACCTATGCCACTATCCAATGCTGGTTGGCATCGTCTTAGCTTTTGAGTAAACAAAATAGGAGTCACTCATTTCCCCCACCCACTATATACAAGTTCTACTTTTTCTTTTAGCTTGCATCCTTACTCAAACTTAAGAAAGCAAAAGTCAATCTACAGAGTAAGATGGCCTATGTGATTCCTTCCATCATTGCTACTGCTGGTGGTGCTGAATCCCTGGTAGCAACAGTTGAAATTATTTTATTTGTGTGCTTATTTTTGAAGGACAGGGAAACTAGTATAGAGATATGATTTCAAAAAAAATGCTTATATTCTGCAATGTAAGATGCAACCACCAAGGGAAAGTAATCATTTGCCAAGCCATTTGCATGACAGCACAGTCCAATACCTACTTGTATACAGAACTTTACAAAGATTTTAAAAATAATTTTTTTAAACAATCTATTTTATAAACGGAATATGCTCACTCCTTCCAACTTCCCGGATGCCACTGACTTCTGCAACCTTTAAAAAGGACTGGGGCTGATAAACTAAACTCTGAGCAGCTTAGAAGCACCACCCGGCCTGCGGTCTGCAGAGACTAAATGGAGGATAAAAGATCCCAGAATGAGTTTTGTCCTGGCAATTGTGCAATGCTGATTGGGAGGGGAATGCTTCCTGATCTGAGAAGTAAAACTGAGGTTTCCAACTGGGTGCAAAAACAACAGAAGGAAAGCAAAGCAAATGTGTTGCATGGTTTTCCTTTAAACATCTTTTCCTTTGTTCCAAACATCTTCCTCCCCCTTTCTCTACCTCACTCTATGATACAGTTAAACATCTTGCTCCCAATTCTAACAGTTGCCTTGCAGGCTTTCGTCTCATCAACACAGCCAGAAAACTTTTCAGACGGCTGCTTCTCCACCCCAAACTATGTCTGTCTCTTGCTTTTCTCCCCCCAAGAGAACCATATGGAAATCAGTATGAAAATGAAGTAAGCCAAGCCACTAATCAGAGTCCAATCAAGATTCATTTCCTTAAAAATATAAAATATAAATATATGTACACAGTAGGAAGAAGGGCTGAGGTTCTCCATCAGAAAAATAAGAAAACTCTTTTTTAGAAAATGTGGTTACTTCTAAGCATTGCTAACATTTTTGAAAATGAGCAATTTTTTAAAATAGTTTTTGGTTTGTTTGGGTTTTGTTTTTTGTTTAAACTAGAGACATGAGTTTTCCACTATTAAACTTAACTGTAGATATTATGCAGAGATGCACATCTATACAAAAAGTATCAGCAGCAACACTTATGCTAAAAGAGTGTACTAATATTTAAGAATGTACAGTATACCATAAGTATTTTAGAAGTCCCACTTCTTTAAGGGCCCAATCCTGCAAATATTTATGCATCTGAATAACCAAACAAGCAGTTCCACTGAAGTCATACGAGAAAAGTAACTCACGTGTAAATGTCTGTAAGACTGTCATCTTAATAAATAAATAAATACCTAGCTCTTATATTACACCTTTCATCAACAGCGCTCAAAGTGCTTTACAAAGGGAGGTAAGGAAATTGAAGCACAGATTGGGGAAATAACTTGCCCCAAGTCGCCCAGCAGACCAGTGGCAGAGCTGAGAATAGAACTCAGGTCTGAACAACTATCACATACACTGCTAAAATATGAGCGAGAATTGTAGAAGTCTGTACACAAAACCTTTTTTCTGAGAACTCTGCACACAATTCCTTTAGAACCCTATTTGCATTCCCTGCACAGCCAAAGCTCCCTTTAAAGTCAGTAGGTGCCAGGAATGCAAGATGAAGCACATTGACCATTTTATACATATTCCAGATACTCTGGGTCATGGTGCCTATACCATTTCATGCAAGTTTCCGTCAAAATCCAGTTGTCCTGAAAGGTCTGATCACCATTTCCTGAAACATAATCACGAAGAGCCAATTCTACACAATTTTTTTTTAACTAAAAATTAGATGCTACAGATGGCCCTTTTTGTAATTCTTTTGTTATTTATTTTTAATCTAGGGTGCCAACATGCTCATTTTCTAATAAAGCACAAACTCTGCTCTCCTTTATTGGCTATTGGGGGCTGGTACAATGTTACAGATTAGTTACATTTATTTTACGGTGAATATTTTTATTTGCTCTTTTAAATGTACAAAACAGCAAAAGGCAATGTGTCTATAATATCACTGCTATCAGGAATTCTTATAGGTCCAATCCATAGGGGAGTAAGTTACATTAAATATAACGCATGCTTTTCTTTTCAATTATCTTCCTTCCTTTTATTTCAGTGAGAGATTTGCCAAAATTAGGAATGCTAAACAGGACCCTGGCCTTTTCCTGTTCCATATTCAATTCTGATAACCAAAAATGCTCTGGGTTAAAACACAAAAAGAATTTAAAAATAAATATAGCCTCCTCTCCCCCAAAAGTAGAAGATTCACATTTACCGTTTGTTTCGGAATATTCTGAATTCATTGTTAGGTTACAGCTGTGCCTCAGAACTCCATAGAACAGGTTGCCCCAACTGACCAAGAGGTAGTGGATTTATAATGAGAATTCTTTTTAAGCAAAAAAAATAAAATAAAATACTGAATAGTTAAAGGTCACAGAGCAATTCAAGCTTCCTGCAGCCAACAGCAAGCTGAATAGTGGATGGAAAGCACTAGTAAAATCATTATGTGATACATGCTACCACAAATCACAATGGGTTGGTTATTGTGCCTCTTCACAGGATTTGTTGCAATTTGAAGCCAACTGTTAACAATAGATGTAATTTCATCAACTCATTGTGAATGATGAACCTATTTTACACTTATCAAAGATCTGTATTCAATTTACAACAAACCCACACACATTTCTCCAGAACAGACCATCATACCAACTACCAACTGTCAACACTGGGGACCACACTTTTGAAACAAGAATCAAGGGTGTTGCACTTTACAACCTAATCCCAGAGCCCAAAACCAATCAGTAAATCACAAACTGTTGATGTGATTGATTTAAAGAAAAGAAAAACAAACAAAAACAAGACAAAAAAACCCTCCACAACCAAAAGCTGAAACAGTTTATGGACTGATTTAAAACAAACCATAGTTAAACACAACACCAAAAGGGGGGAAGGATAGCTCAGTGGTTTGAGCATTGGCCAGCTAAACCCAGGGTTGTGAGCTCAATCCTTGAGGGGGCCATTTAGGGATCTGGGGCAAAAATTGGGGATTGGTCCTGCTTTGAGGAGGGGGTTGGACTAGATGACCTCCTAAGGTCCCTTCAAACCAATATCACTGCTCTACAGCCAAAATGCTTCTGAAATAAATGTAGTCAAACTTTACTAATTCTGGGTCACTAAGAACGAAAATGATGCTTAAAATTGTTGATTGGCTCTAGTTTTCAAAACATGCTATTGGGTCAGTATATACAACCCTTGACTTAGGAATGGCGGAGGATAAGTGAGTTATAAAGGGAAGGGATCTCAATTTAAACCAGAAACGACTAAAATACATCTTTGACTGGATCTATGAATAAATCTATGACTGGGTTTGGACAGTACTTGCTTTTTAGGCAAAACAATGAATGATGCAATCTGAAGCTGGTATTGCGTCATACATGATATGAATTGCATCATGTTATTCCTAGAAGTCATGGATGATGCAATCATAACGAAGCTTACATCACTCTGCTGAACAAATTGCCCTATATCAGCTCTAGAAATCATACAGTGTCGTGCTCTCTTATTTGTCACTGTTTGATTTTGCAAAGGGACACATTTCTGTCTAGCCAAAGTGAGCAGAGATGCCTCCTACTTGTGTGAACAGTGCAGATAACTTCGGCTATGTTTGTGGTGAAGTGACTTTTGCATCACAAAAGCACAGTATAACCACTATGGTTAAGAAAGCCTATCACCTTTATTTTGGCTGCAAAATTGGAGATCAGGACAAGAGGTGGGCCCCATACATATGAGGCAACACTTGTGCAACAAATCTTTGCCAGTGGTTGAACAGGAAAAGGAAATCTATGCCTTTTGCAGTGCCAATGATTTGGCGAGAGCCAACAGATCATACCAGCAATTGTTACTTCTGCATGGTGCCTCCAGTTGGGAAAGGTGTGTCAAAGAAGAAAAAGTGGATGGTGCATTATCCAAACATTCCATCAGCTATATGCCCAGTACCCCACGGAGAAGGACTGCTGGTTCCTGATGCACCAGAATCATTCTCACTTGAGTCAGACGAGGAAGAGGATGAAACTTCTGGTCCTGAACCATCAATGTCACAGGACCCACATTTTCTCCCATCCTCCTCCTCTGAACCACACCTCATAACACAAGGTGAACTGAATGACCTTGTCAGGGATTTGGAACTACCCAAGAGTAAGGCAGAGCTTTTGGGCTCCAGACTACAGCAGTGGAATCTCCTGGCAGGTGATGGTAGGGTTTCCATGTTCCGTGACCGTCAAAAGCATCTTGTCCCATTCTTCTTCATGGAAGGTGATCTTGTAGCCTGCAACAACATCAATGGTGTGATGGCAGCCCTCAACATCGATGTTCACGATCCAGATGAGTGGAGACTGTTCATTGATTCATCGAAGACGAGTCTTAAAGCTGTGTTACTGCAGAATGGCAATGTTTTGCCATCAATTCCAGTTGGTCATGCAGTCCATATGAAGGAAACCTATGACAACATGAAACAACTTTTGAGCTGCATAAACTATGACCAACATCAGTGGCAGCTTTGTGGCGATTTGAAGGTTGTTGCT
Source organism: Macrochelys suwanniensis (assembly GCA_033296515.1). NCBI lineage: Eukaryota > Metazoa > Chordata > Testudines > Chelydridae > Macrochelys > Macrochelys suwanniensis. The sequence goes on from CM065777.1 coordinate 99,948,093, forward strand.
CTCTTGCTTGGTCTGCAGACTGGATACACAAAGTACTGCTGTTTTCTCTGCGAATGGGATAGTCGTGCAAGAGATTCCCACTACATCAAGAAAGATTGGCCACTCCGACAGTCATTGGAGCCTGGGAGGAAAAGTGTTCAGCATCCACCACTTGTTGAATCAAGGAAGATTTTGTTACCACCCTTACACATCAAGCTGGGTCTGATGAAGAACTTTGTCAAGGCCATTGACAAAACACAAGCAGCTTTCAAGTACTTCCGTGGAAAATTTCCAAGGTTAAGTGAAGCTAAGATAAAGGAAGGTGTCTTTGTTGGTCCTCAGATTCGTGAACTTCTTCGAGATGATGCATTTGACCATGCACTGTGTGGCAAGGAAAAAAAAGGCATGGAAAGCCTTCCAGTTAGTGGCAATAAATTTTCTCGGAAACAACAAGGCAGACAACTACAGGTTGTTGGTGGAAAACCTCCTCAAGGCATACAAAAGCCTTGGTTGCAACATGTCACTAAAGATACATTTTTTGCACTCTCATCTAGATTTTTTTCCACCGAACTGCGGAGCAGTGAGCGACGAGCATGGCGAGCGATTTCACCAGGACATTGCAACAATGGAGAAACGCTATCAGGGCAAATGGAGCCCATCAATGCTTGTAGACTATTGCTGGACAGTGACAAGAGATGCTCCATTTAATGAATACAACAGACAAGCCAAGAAGCGCCGAGTAGACACTGAATAGGACTAAACTATGTACATAGTTTTTTGCCCTTTGTTTCATAATAAATTTTATTTATATAACCCCTTTGCTGATTTTTAAAGTGTTCCATAAACAGGACAGGTGAAATAGTATCATGTAAAGCAACCATAAACACATGAAAAGACCTAGGTTTACAATTTATGATTAAAACTCTATTATCTACACAATATACATAGACATAAAATGTAAAAACTTAAATATCTTAGAAACAGTAGCCAATCAGTTGTTTTCATTGTCATATTTGAACTCAGCACATCAAAATACATTCTAAATAGCACATTTTATCTCTGAAGCAGACGACTTCTCAAAAATTGTAGACCAGTGTATTCTATGAAAGCAAATATCTCTACTGTGCTTCACTCAGCATCACTTTCTCTATCAAAAAGGTAATGCCTACAGAAATATAAAAGTATCCTTTCTTTAAAAACAAAAAACAGTCGAATGACAGAAATATTGTCAAAACATTAGAAAATCTGGGTTTTCAAACAGAAGATAATTAATGGTATGTTCCAGGACAGTCAAAAGAGCTCTTGACTTTTGCCTACAGTCAATACTCTAGCACCAGGGAGATTCTCACATTGCATTTAGCAGTTTAACCACCAACAACCTCTCTTTTCTTGATAAACATTTCAATTCTGTGGTTTGAGAGGGTTAGATTTTATGCGCATTTTATTAAATGAAGCCAAAAAGAACTCAAAATATCCACAAGCATAATAATCAATACCAAACCTTCTGGTTTGTTCCCAAGCACCAGAGAAGGCATTCTATTTTAACTTCCAGACTCTTATTCAATGAAAAAATTACCATGAAGCCAGATACATAAAACATCACTTGGACTGAAGTGTTCCTATTATAAATCGACATAGGAGATCATTACCAGTAATTCACTACTGGATAATATTAAATGCAACTGTTTTCTATACCATACAGTACGTATCACAAAGTACTTTACACAGAAAGTGTCCAATCCAGTGCCCACTGAAGTCAATGGAAGAATTCTTACTGATTTTGATGGCTAGTGGATTATGCCCTAATACAAATAGAGAATTATAAATTGTAATGAGTAATTTTAAAGGGTGACACAGACTGTGTGATATAAACAAGGGAGAGGGGAAAAAAAAAAGATATGGATACTTGGGGCTTGTCTTTACTGGCAAGTTAACAAGTTATAATTCAAGTACCATAAACACACAAAAATCCTTAATTCAAATGCAGTGGTGCTTTTAATTCAAGTTATCTGGCCTGTCAGCTGCTAACACAACCACTTTGTGGTGTGGATACAGGTAGCGCCCTCCTCCAGTGCCTTCTGGCAATTCCCCTTGGGTTCCCAGAAAGGACAGATACGTTTTCCCACAATTCACTGAGAAAGTACTCATAGAGCAACTCGGCTTACTGAGGCACTCAGTACCATGAGATGTGCTCCTAGAAGTCTTAGCACCACACACACAAGTGAGTTCAGTGGCTGTGTGAATGCAGCAATTTGAGTTCTATTTCAGTGTGTCTGCTCTCAACTCAAGTGCAGATAACATGAGTTAATTTCTGGTGGCCTCAGAGCAAGAGAAACTAACTCTTGCTGGTGGCCGCTTTGAGAATTTTTCCTAAAATACTTAATGAACTGTAGGAAAAACAAATAAATATGCAAATATATACATGTCCATATCATTGTAATTTATTTACATAGGGTTTTTTTGCAGACTCAATAATAACAATAACGTACAGTTGTCTCTATTCTTTACTGGACCTAAACAGAATAGAAACAAAAATAAGGTGCTTTGCATGTTTTGATTTTTTTAAGATTGCTAGTTAGTAAGCCTACTACTGTGAAAAATGATATTTGTATATTTGTTTAAGATCACTTTTTACAGCAGACTTACTCAGCCCTGGCATGCTGGGGGACAAATTATGCCCTGGATGAAGAGGTGGGTAAGGAGCAGGGGGTCAGGGACAATGGTGGTCTGGAGGAGGCAGTGGGGGTCAAAGTGATGGCAGGGAGGACAGAGCACACCGCCGCATGGCCAGAGCTTGCCACCCACCACCCCAACGCAGAAGCATGAAGCCCGAAGCCCAAGCCACACCGCCCCTGGTAAGGTGGGGGAACTCACCCTGATTGCCTGCTCCTATAGTAAAAAGAACAGGAGTACTTGAGGCACCTTAGAGACTAACAAATTTAGTTCCTCTTATTTAATTAGCCTCTTTCAGTTGGTATGGGTACTTCCACCTGTATGTATAAATATCTTCTTACAATATGTTCCATTCTATGCATCCAATGAAGTGGACTGTAACCCACGAAAGCTTATGCTCAAATAAATTTGTTAGTCTCTAAGGTGCCACAAGTACTCCCGTTCTTTTTACTAATACAGACTAACACGGCTGCTACTCTGAAACCTGCTCCTATAGTGTTTGCAGTTCCGGAAGCGGATAGGAACCAACTCCTGCAGGCAGCCCCGGGGAGGAGCTACTGCTTTCCCGACACCCCCCCCCCTCCCCAATCACAGCCCAGGAGGCTGTGGCCTCAAGAAAAGCCCCTGGTAGCCGCATGCGGCCACTGTGGCTGCATTTGAGAAACGCTGAGCAAGAGAGTGGAAGGTTGTTTCAGATGTCTGGAGCGGAGGAGAAGGTACCTTTTCACAAACATACCTCATCCACACGGAGGAGACAAATGTAAGTGAATTGAAGAAAAAAATAAAATATGTAAAGTTTATACTTTAGAGCAGAAATTTACTTTACAATATATTAAATCATTTGCCCTCCCCCAAATCAGGCAGTACGATATTCCTAGAAAGAAACCAAAATAACATGTATATAACTAACTAACTATCTGCAGAAAAGAAGCAGGGAGAAGCAAGAGAAACTAAAATTTTGCACTGAAAACAGCTTTAAGAAAAGAAAAAAAAATACCTGTGGCACCTTAGAGACTAACAAATTTATTTCAGCATAAGCTTTCGTGGGTTAAGAACCCACTTCATCGGATGCATGGAATGGAACATGCAGTGAACAGATATTTATACATTCAAAGATACATGAGAAGGTGGCGGTGTCTATACCAATGTTAAGAGGCTAATTAATTGAAAGGAACTGTTATCAGTAGAAACTTTTGAAGTGATAATCAACAGGGGCTATTCCAGACAGTTGACACAAAGGTGTTAAGGGGGAAATAAATTCGATTAACATAATGACCGAGCCATCCACGGTCAATATTCAAGCCTAAGGTAATGGTAACTAGTTTGCATATTAATTCCAATTCCGCAGTTTCTCTTTGGATCCTGTTTTTGAAGTTATTTTGTTGCAAAATTGCAACTTTTATATCTGTCATTAAGTGATTAGGGAGGTTGAAGTGTTCACCTACTGGCTTTTGAATGTGATGATTCCTGATGTCAGATTTATGTCCATTTATTCTTTTGCGTAGAGACTGTCCAGTTTGGCCAATGTCCATGGCAGAGGGGCATTGCTGGCACATGATGGCATATATCACATTGGTAGATGTGCAGGTGAACGAGCCCCTGATGGTGTGGCTGATGTGATTAGGTCCTATGATGGTGTCACTTGAATAGATATACGGACAGAGTTGGCATCGGGCTTTGTTGCAAGGATAGGTTCCTGGGATAGTGTTTTTGTTGTATGGTGAGTGGTTGCTGGTGAGTATTTGCTTCAGGTTGGGGGGCTGTCTGTAAGCGAGGACTGTTCTGTTTCCCAAGATCTGTGAGAGTGAGGGATCATCTTTCAGGATAGGTTGTAGGTCTTTGATGATGCGCTGGAGAGGTTTTAGTTGGGGGCTGAAGGTGACGGCTAGTGGCGTTCTGTTGTTTTCTTTGTTGGGCCTATCTTGTAGTAGGTGACTTCTGGGTACTCTTCTAGCTCTGTCAAGCTGTTTTTTCACTTCAGCAGGTGGGTATTGTAGTTTTAAGAATGCTTGATAGAGATCTTGTAGGTGTGTGTCTCTGTCAGAGGGATTGGAGCAAATGCGGTTGTATCTTAGAGCTTGGCTGTAGACAATGGATCGTGTGGTGTGTTCAGGATGGAAGCTGGAGGCATGTAGGTAAGTATAGCGGTCAGTAGGTTTCCGGTATAGGGTGGTGTTTATGTGACCATCACTTATTAGCACAGTAGTGTCTAGGAAATGGACCGCTTGTGTGGACTGGTCTAGGCTAAGGTTGATGGTGGGATGGAAATTGTTGAAATCGTGGTGGAATTCCTCAAGGGTTTCTTTTCCGTGGGTCCAGATGATGAAGATGTCATCAATGTAGCGCAAGTAGAGTAGGGGCATTAGGGAACGAGAGCTAAGGAAGCGTTGTTCTAAGTCAGCCATAAAAATTTTGGCATACTGTGGAGCCATGCGGGTACCCATAGCAGTGCCGCTGACTTGAAGGTATATATTGTCCCCAAATGTGAAATAGTTGCGGGTGAGGACAAAATCACAGAGTTCGGCAACCAGGTTAGCCATAGCATTATCAGGGATACTGTTCCTGATGGCTTGTAGTCCATCTTTGTGTGGAATGTTGGTGTAGAGGGCTTCTACATCCATAGTGGCCAGGATGGTGTTGTCTGGAAGATCACCGATGGATTGTAGTTTTCTCAGGAAGTCAGTGGTGTCTCGAAGATACCTGGGTGTGCTGGTAGCATAGGGCCTGAGGAGAGAGTCCACATAGCCAGACAATCCTGCTGTTAGGGTGCCGATGCCTGAGATGATGGGGCGTCCAGGATTTCCAGGTTTATGGATCTTGGGTAGCAAATAGAATACCCCTGGTCCGGGTTCAGGGCACATGTCTGTACAGATCTGTTCCTGTGCTTTTCCAGGGAGTTTCTGGAGTAAATGGTCTAGTTTCTTTTGGTATTCCTCAGTGGGATCAGAGGATAATGGCCCGTAGAATGTGAAGTTAGAAAGCTGCCTGGCAGCCTCTTGTTCATATTCCAACTTATTCATGATGATGACGACGGCACCTCCTTTGTCAGACTTTTTGATTATGATGTCAGAGTTGTTCCTAAGGCTGTTGATGGCATCGTGTTCCGCACGGCTGAGGTTATGGGGCAAGTGATGCTGGTAGGAAGGATTCTGTGGGCTGAGAGTATAGCTGGAAAGATTAACAATATTGTTCGGTGGGTTAAGGAAACTACTGTTGTGGTTCCTTGTGGCATGCAGCAGTTTAGATAGTTTAGTGTCCTTTTTCTTTTGTAAAGAGGTGTGTTGGAAACTTTGCTTCTTTACAAAAGAAAAAGGACACTAAACTATCTAAACTGCTGCATGCCACAAGGAACCACAACAGTAGTTTCCTTAACCCAACCAACAATATTGTTAATCTTTCCAGCTATACTCTCAGCCCAGCAGAAGAATCTGTCCTATCTCGGGGCCTCTCCTTTTGTCCCTCCAGACCCACGAACATGATACAGTTCTGCGGTGACCTAGAATCCTACTTTCGACGTCTCCGACTCAAAGAATATTTCCAACACACCTCTGTACAACATACTAACCCACAGAACCCTTCCTACCAAAATTACAAAAAGAAGGATTCTGCGTGGACTCCTCCTGAAGGTCGAAACAACAGACTGGACTTTTACATAGAATGCTTCCGTCGACGTGCACGGGGCTGAAATTGTATGAAAGCAGCATCACTTGCCCCATAACCTCAGCCGTGCGGAAAACGGGGGGGGGGGGGGGAAGAAGCACCTCCTCTTTACTTCTGATGTCCTGGGGTTTTCTAGTCTTTTGTTTAGATGTCTAGTCTAATTGTTTTTATCTTTTATTCTAAGGGCTGGTCCACACTAACCCCCCAGTTCGAACTAAGATACGCAACTTCAGCTACATGAATAATGTAGCTGAAGTCGAAGTATCTTAGTTCCAACTTCAAGGTACTTACCGCGGGTCCACACGCGGCAGGCAGGCTCCCCCGTCGACTCCGCGTACTCCTCTCACGGAGCAGGAGTACCGGTGTCGACGGCGAGCACTTCCGGGATCGATTTATCGCGTCTAGACAAGACGCAATAAATCGATCCCAGAAGATCGATTGCTTACCGCCGAACCCGGAGGTAAGTATAGACGTACCCTAAGTAACTTTGTCACAAAAGAAAGGCTACCGCCATATTTGCAGCTGGATAGTAAGACAAAACAACAACATCCTGGTCAGACATCTCCAGTGCTGGTCTACAGAAAGAGGCACAAGGGGTGGCCGAGGAGTGCAACTGAAGCCTCTTGTTCATTAGACACTCATGTCAACATCTCCATCAACACAGATAACTCTGCTGCTCCTTGACGAGACAAGAAGATTCTACATCTGCCCCATAATGTGCTTCGCTCAGGTCCAGCACACAAAAGTCTCCACTGGCATTGTGATGGGGGAGGTAAGTGAAAAGCGGTCCGCCTGTTCCTGTTTGGCTGCTGTTCAGTACCACAGACTGAAAAGCCAACTTGTTTTTCATTCAGCAACAGGAAAGCCTGCTTCACAGAGGAGTTAAACTTTAAAAAAAAAAAAAAATTGTTGGAAAACATGCCTGGTCACATTAAAAATAGTAGCAGCCTGAATTCTTATTGAATCTATAATTAAAATACATTTAACACTTACACTAATTCTTGAAAAGAAAACAAAGTCTCTATATTAGGATGTGTTTTAGTAATCTAAAATAAATTACTGTCCATTCAAATTTCAGCACAGTAGCGATCTATTACTCCCTACATCTCATTTGCTATGTAAGATTTACAGTATCTTTTCTTCCCTGAATGACAGGCCTCGGTTACCAACCTGAATGTATTTCATTTGTTATACAGCTTCCTGTTCCCAGTGGGGGAAGAAAAATCCATGAGGCAAATATTTAGCTCCAGGCAGCAGGCCAGTACAGCAACAGAAAGTTTTACACTTGTGCCAAGATTTCTTGGTTTCTTTTTAAAATGAAAATCGTGACAATTATCTTGATGCTTCTTGATGAATCAGATCTGTCTGTAAGAGAAAAGACTTTTTTGATTTTAAATACGCTTTGGGGGGAGGGGTCGGAGCAGCTTATGTACCGATTTAAAAACTAATGTGCTTGTGTGAAAACATTCATAACCAGTCAACCCACAGAGACTTTCAGTAAGTAAGCTTGAAATGCCAATTGAAAGAGAGCTACAGGATTTCACAAAGGGAATAAATTTAAGGATACTTTTCCAAATATACACCGATTGTTTGCTTTGTTCAGTATTTTCCAGTTTGCATTATGCATTTGACTAGCTTACAGCTCCAATCCTCGATCATGTCAGCATTTAAAAAAACATCTCACCACAACTTGAAACTTTAACTGAGCTTAAAAAAAAACCTAAAAGAAAAAAGAGAAATGGCAGCACTTCACATGTCCTACCCATGCTGCTTTCTGACACAATACTAAGTCAAAGACTATTTTGTTGATTCTTTGCCTTGTCTGTGCTAGATTTTCTCTTACATTTTCCCAGAGTTACTACCACTGGTGCAGCTCTCCCAGCCGTACTATAAGCATCAACTGGCTGCCAGTATTTTTTAACCACTGAATCTCCTAAATCTGCACAAAGCAGGTTCAAAAACACAGGCTTTGTCTTCACTAGGAAAAAAACATGTATTTTAACATGTTAGCTAACATGTGTTAGCCAACATGTTAAATCCTAGCGTATAACAAAGGCAAGTTTTAACATGTGTACCTCTGGTTGAAGTAAGTCGTAGGCAAACTTGAAGCCTAGGGTTTACGTTAAGCAGCTAACGAAAACTTGCCATGTCTACATTATGATTTTAACACATCAGCTAATACATGTTCTAAAAAAACCCACTTTCTTTCCTAGTGAAGACCAGGACACACAGATTAAGACACCACTGGTTAGCAGCAGCCGGTCTGCACTAGCATACCCCCTGCTGCCACCATTGACAAAGCTGTACTAGTGGCCGAAAACATAGGACATTTTAGGAGAAAATGTCTGTGCAAGCAAATCTTTAGCAGTTTCAGTATTGTATTTGTATTTCTTTTTTTTCCTCCCCACAGATATGTGATGTCCTCTCTGCTCTCAGTGCTTTGTTCTTAATACCCTTAAATCATTCCATTTGACAAAATTAAAACACAAGATTTGTAATGAGGATACTTTTATTAATTGTTATGCAGCACATACTCCAAACCCCCACAGCCTGATAAAGGCATAAATTGGGTCATTTTGACAGTCTTGTTTCCAGTTCAGTATTACTGAAACTTACGACTACTGTCAGGCTGACAGCAAAATCAATGGAGACACAATTAGCAAGGAGGAGACCTCAGTTTGACAATACCAGGACAGCCCTCATTGTCAGCTCCCCTGAAACAGCAGTTTTTCAGCTTTCGCCTGTCTCTCATTTCTCCAGACACAATATATCATCTACATCCCCCTTCTTAGATAGTCACTATACAGAAGCTTGTCTTTTTAAATCAAGGAGAAAAGGGATTCTGAAGCCAGATACTCTGCATCTCTTCAATGTGTCTGCAGATCTTTATAGTTTACAACTCTGTACCCCAGACAGAACATGCCATCCTCAGCAGTAGCGCAGCCAGGTCCGGAGCGCAGTGGAAGTGGCGCTATAAAAGGCGCCTCCCCCTGTACTCACCCGGCGGCGCTCCGGGTCTTCGGCGGCACTTCAGCGGCTCACTCCGAGTCTTTGGTGGTACCCTGCGCCAAAATGCCACCGAAGACCCAGAGCACCGCCGGGTGAGTGCAAGAAGTGGCGCTTAAAAAGAAGCGGCGCCTTTTTTTAGTGCTGCTAAAAAAAGGCGCCGCTTCCGCCGCTTCTGCTCAAGGGGGAGCGGCTGCTCCCCCCCCCCCCCCCCCCCCCCGGCTACGCTACTGATCCTTAGACAGAAATATTAAACACTATTTTGTAGAGCGTCACACAGTTTCTGCAAAGATTTTTGTTCTAAAAGAATCCACATTCCCAAAATCAAGCAGGACACACCAACACAACTAATTTACATCAATCTCTTTTAAAGAAGGCAGAGACCTATGTGCGCACAGGAACATGACTTAAAAAGGTTACACAAAATTAATCTGCGCAATTAAAAAAAATTGATAAAACAAATAGTTTAGTCTTTACAAACAATACAAAACACTTTTCTCTTTCTATAAGTTGTGCCTTCCAAAGAGACTTTTTCATTTTACTTAGGGGGACCTATTTTCATGTGAATCGATAGTGAGATGCCTAAATACTGATCTCTTACACATCTGAATCAGCGGACTTGTCTTCTGACCAATCACTCCTTAAAACAGACAGAATCCAACAAAGATCAGTCTAGATTGCTATTAAACTGTTTCTGTCTAACACACAAAGGCACTAACTTCACTTGTCCTTACTTCCTTATCATTCAAAATTATATTATATATTTAACAGATCACTGTGGCAAAAAAGTGCCCAGCACTTCTCCCTCTGCCCCCAAACATTCTTACTATACATCCAATTAAAATACAACAAGAAACTGAGATTTTTCATCTTGTTTGGGTGGCTAGAACAAGAGCAAACTAATGGAACCATTGATAGTTTGACTTCTGACCCTTGTTTTGCTTTGTTAATCTATATTAGTCTACCTTTACTTCTCTGTACAGCTGCTATTATTCCAACCATTGTACCAACCATGCAAACAAATCCATCCTGCCATTATCCTTCCTATTTTCATCATAAAAGTTTCTAAACTCACACCACTACAAAATTAGGAGAGCAAAATCATTTCTAAAATGGAAAAAACTTCATCTCTATTAATATACTGCTTACTAAGGATTTGTTTTGAGTCCATTTTGTCCACTTGGGACTCTTGACTTCAGAAAGGGAAATCTTCAAGCTGTTTTTAAGTATGTACATAGTAATCTGTTTTGATAGCAATTCTTCTTCTCTCTTAGGACATGCTGCTACTTTGAGGTTTCCCTTCAGCTGGAGCTAAACAGGACTGATGCCCAAAACCATATTTCATACAGTCACCAATAGGAGATGACAGGAAAGAAAAAATCAAACATAGTATATTATTACTGCATTATTATATTATTAGTGGTTGAGTTATTCTATTTCTATTAGTTTTATGATATGATTAACTATATTACTACATTTGACCTCCTTGAGACCTCTTACTGCCACGTTCATATATCATTTGTATTTCATATAGTAATCGGCCTGAAGCAGATATGGGCAAGCAACAGAGGTCCATATAAGTCAGGGGTTCTCAAACTTGGGGCAGGACCCTCAGGGGGTCGCGAGGTCATTACATGGGGGGTCATGAGCGGTCAACCTCCACCCCAAACCCCGCTTGCTTCCAGCATTTATAATGGTGTTCAATATATTAAACAGTGTTTTAAATTTATTGGGGGGTGGGGGTTGCACTCAGAGGCTTGTGATGTGAAAGGGGTCACCCGTAAAAAAAGTTTGAGACCCGCTGATATAAGTCTTTCACTTGTATACCTTTACTGGGACCTGGGAGAAGGGGGGGAGAGAGGAGGAATCTAATGTAATTTGTCAGTTTAAACCACATTTCCTGGAAGAGGTCCAACCTGTATTTTGGTAGGCATACTGAAACACCTCAAAGAACTTAATGGATATCTGTCCTGAAAACTCTTCCCAGGAACTCTTGGAAAGGAAAATAAGCAAAAAGTTGATCATGCTAAAATAAGCATTATAAAATCCCATGCTTTGGAGCACAAACTGTTCATCACAAAGGTCAGGAAGGAAACATTTCACCACCAACGTATAATGGCCAGGTATTATTTGGCTTTTCCTTTTTGTGAAGAATCTTATACAGGGTTGAGACAGGAGACTGGACTTGGTGGACAAGAGGTCTGGTCAGACATGTCAAACCTTCTGTTCCTGTACATGCCAAGTGAGTGTTCTGTGAACATTTGCTGTGTTAACTGTAATGCTCCAAAGCCCAAATCAATCATTGATCTTTAGGTTATCCTCCATAAGTGTTGACTTTTGGGGAAGAGGGCAAGGAAATCTAACTCCCACACTCACCATCACAGCTGTTGCCCCCTTGACCTGGTCTTAACTAAACACTATTCTTGGCCTGATCGCTAGCTCCAAATTCTGTCACTCATCACTACTTAACCTCTTTTAACATCTCTCACTCTTATTGTTTTCCTACCTACATCTAATCACTTCTTTTGCAATCTTGAGCCTGTCATCCTTTTTGTTCCCTATCTCCTACAAGCCCTAACCTTCCTTCCCTTCATCAATACTCCATGATTTCTTCTTCCAAGTCTACCATTTCGTGTACATCAGTTTCTTTCTCATACCATGGTTTGTCCTTGTAATATCAGCATTAGACATTCTTCCACGTTTACTTTCTGTCTTGAACTGCATCACAATCAAGCTCCTTTTCCTCACTCTCAAAATACTATATAATCTCAACCCCATCTACACGTGTATATACTTGTCTCCTTCAACTCCTCCTTTCCAGTCCTCTCAATCCTCTCTTCCTACAGCTCCCTTTGTCTCAAGCCTTTTTGCATATCCACTCCCTACTCTCAAGAGCTTAGGGTAGAAAAAGGGGTGAGTGAGCAAAGAATGGATAACCCTAAGTAAACATGGACTTATTATGTGTCATCTGTATTACAGTACAACTTTTAGGTCCCAGATTGGGACCCCATTGTGCTAGGCACTAAATAGACACATAGTGAGAGACAGCCTCTGACCCCGAAGAGTTTCCAGTCTAACTGAAGAAGACAAAGACTGAGAGGGAAAACAGAGACCTAGAGGCCTGGTCTTCAATAGGAAAAAAGGTATGTTCTTAACTCATGTTGTTAGTTACCCCAGGTTGGCTAACGCAAGTTAAGAATACATCTTTTTTCCTAGTGAAGACACATCCAGAGATGTGAAATGACTTGCCCAAGTTCACACAGCAGGTTAGCGACAGAGCTGGAATTAGAAATCCAGATCTCACAAGCCCCAGTTCAGTGCCCGATCCACTAAATCATCAGTTCCCAAACTGGGGGGGGCACCCCCCCTTGGTGGGCATGAAGAAATTCCAACGGGGGCGCGAGGCTGTGAAATTTTCATAATGAAAAATAAAAACTTTAATGCTGATTTTTAAAAAATTAATGTATTTATTTAATGGCCCAAAAGACAATAAATTATACATATTCTGTATACACAATAACTAGTCATACAATTGTCCAATTACAGGTCTACATTATTTAACTACAATAAAGTATTCACAATCTTCTCATTTTTAATTATGAATATAAGTTGACGAGAATAAAGGAATAACAAAGTATAATAATAAAAATACAATATAAATGTATATAACTGCAATGTTTTCAAATTTCATACAATGAAATGCAAATTATTATTTTTTTTTCCCTTTCGACATGTAGGAGTGCCGATTCAGTCGGTGGGGAGGCTGAAGAACGACGTAGAAAGCGATGGAACTTTTTTAAAAACTTCCTAACTCGCTTGCGAGAGTGTTTGAAACTGTTGTATCATGGGAGTGGTTACCTCCACCACTCACCGCACAAGACCGGCTACATGCCGGACTGGTGGTGGGGTATATATAGGGCAGTACACGTCCGTACGTAAGAGTAAATACATGTTCACGATAACTCAAATTAATTTGCGTCCATTATTATTCATGAATCAGGCAAATTATTTTTATAGATTTTTATTAGTATATTATGGCTGCGATTAAGAAAAGGAAGTATGATGAAGACTACATTAAGTATGGTTTCACCGTCATGGAAAAAAACAGGATCGATCATCCTCAGTGCGTAGTAATCCACGCAGTTCTCAGCAATGATGCCTTGAGACCTAGTCGTCTTGAGTTACACTTGACAAAGAACCACAGCGCTTTGAAAGACAAAACAAAAAAGTTTTTTTGCTGCTAAACTTCAAAATTTAAAATGCATGAAGCTGGACACTACTGGAGCTTTTCATCAAGCGTTGGCCAAAGTGATAGAAGCATCTTATGAACGGTCATTGCTCATCGCTAAAGCCAAGAAAGCACACATAATAGGAGAAATTCTTGTGAAGCCTTGCTTGTTGAAAGCAGCTGATATTTTTTTCTTGCTTTCGGCACCAAGCACAATATTGGAAATTTGGCTTTCCGACAATTCCGTGAAACATCGCATCGATGACATGGCGAAAGATCTAAAACGTCAAGTTGTGAAGGCAGTGAAAGCTTCTCCTTTTTTCGCAATTCAGTGCGACGATACCACTGATGTAGCAAAATGCTGTCAGTTGCTTGTCTACACTCGATTCATTAACGATGGAACTGTGAAAGAAGAACTGCTTTTTTCGAAGGAACTGACGACCATATCAAAGGCTTCTGAGCTTATGAAAACAGTTTCTGACTTTTTTGAAGAAAATGGACTTTCATGGGAAAAAAACTGGTTGGTTTATGCACAGACGGTGCTCCAACGATGCTTGGCTCTCGCTCTGGATTTGTGACATTGGTGAAAGAAAAAAAATCCAGCCGTAACCAACTGGGGGGGAGGGATAGCTCAGTGGTTTGAACATTGGCCTGCTAAACCCAGGGTTGTGAGTTTAATCCTTGAGGGGGCCATTTAGGGATCTGGGGCAAAAATCTGTCAGGGGACAGTACTTGGTCCTGCTAGTGAAGGCAGGGGACTGGACTCGATGACCTTTCAAAGTCCTTCCAGTTCTCGGAGATAGGCATATCTCCATATATTTATAACCACGATTCATTGCGTCATACACAGACAAGTGTTGGCTACTAAAACCCTTCCAGATGACCTATGTGATTAGCTGAATTTGGCCATCAAAGTTGTCAATTTTGTGAAGAAAAGCACTTTAAATACAAGACTTTATGCAGCTCTTTGCATGGATTTGGGAGCGGATCATAAAATTATTTTGTTTCACACAGAGGTAGGATGGCTTTCCAAAAGGGAACATGCTTTCGAGATTATTTGAACTGAAAGACCAAGTGGAAATTTTCCTCAAGCAACAGAAAAAAGAAGTTATATTGTGCGTTTACGGACCAAACGTTTCAACTTTCCCTGGCATACCTCATGGACATTTTTGAATCTTTGAACAATCTCAATTTGAAGCTGCAAGGAAACAACGTTGCAAACATTATAGCGCACCACGATGCCATTAAAGCGTTCACAGAAAAAATCAGGCTTTGGAAATGTCGAACGCAAGCTCAGACGCCTAACTTTTCGTCTTTTCCAACATTTTCATAACTCGCTGAAAATGATGATTTCCAATAACTTTGTAAAGAGGATGTGAACAAAACTGTGTTTCATCTGGACTGCCTTGCTGACAAATTCATCCACTATTTTCCAGACAACTTTTCTGGCAACCCCGTTCATAAATTAGCACGTAATCTGTTCAACGTTGATGTCGATTCATTGCCAGAAGTACTGCAAGAAGAAGCACTCAAAATGAAATACGATTCAAGTGCAAAAGATATTTTCTAAAACTTAAGCCTGGAGGAATTTTGGATAAAGTATTTCCCAATTTACCCGAAAGTTGGAGAAGAAGCACTTCCGTTTTCGTTGACGTACCTCTGTGAAAAAAGTTTTTCAAGTTTAGTCATAATAAAAACGAAACAAAGGAATCAACTGGATGCTGAAAACGATTTGCATTGCGCACTTTCATCTTTCAAACCTAGGATTTCCCAACTCGTGAAGAAAATGCAGCAGCATCCTTCACATTAAATTTGTTTTGTTTATGCTATTTCTTATTTTAAATTACATTTTTACTAAATTTTTGTGCCAAGAAAAACTATTTGTGCTTATTTTGAATTTTAAATAAAAAAATTTATACCAAGTTTGTGTGTTTATTTTTTATTTTAAATTACAAATTGAATTTGTTAAAAGGGAGGCTGGATGATGGTAAAGGAGAGGTGGGGGGTGTGAGGGTTTCTCGAAAATGAAAAAGGGAGCGTGATGCCTAAAGGTTTGGGAACCAATGCACTAAATCATACTGTCTCCACGTGCAATCCTGATATCAGCAATGCTAAGGATGCAAAGCAGACACATAGCTGAATGTCCCTCTCTTTGGCCTTACTTTTACCACCAGGCTGAAGTAACTTGATGGCCACATAACAATGTTCTAATCAACTTATCATTATGATCACTGTTTATTATTTGTAGTGCAGTAGTGCCTAAGAGCAATAAACAGGCGCCAGGCCCCATTTTGCTAGACACTACACAAGAACATTACAAAGACGAAGTCCCTGCCCCAAATAGGGATGGATGTAGCCTCCCAATCCAATGGATGGACTGTGCTAAGCTGCCAAGGGGGCAACCAAACACCCAAAGAAGCCCCTCCAACTTGGCACTGCAACCCTAATCCCAGGCCAGTACAGGGTGAGCAGGAGATGGAGAGCAAGCCCTCCCCACACTCACTCTGCAGTGGTGGCTCCTATCCGACAGGGCTGGACCTGGCTCCCTGCTTCGGGCATCATGACCTGGTGCACGGGGTCACAGCGCCGCTCAGGTTTGGTTCAGCTTCCGTTGCACTGTGATTCTGTTCGTGCCTATTTTTGCACCCTTGCTTTCATGATTTCTTTGAGTGCAAGTGAACCCGTGAACCCACACCAGGCAAAAAAGGTAAGGTTTTCAATCAAGTTAGCTTAGCAGTCAATAAGACACAAGTGAACATATCTGAAGGCATATTAGCAGGCCATACTGTAGCCTAGGCTTCACCACAAACTCTGCACATTTAGTACGTTAAAAGCAGTGTGATGTGTCTACACTAGACATTTAAAATGTGCTAGTTAGCACGTTACATATGCAAACATCACACCTACAGACAAAGCCAACAATAAATCAATGAAATACTGTAGACTCCTTCCTCTTCTATTAGAGCTCTCAGAAGAGTTTCACCTCAGGATGTCCCTTTCTATTTCAACTCATGGTCCCTATGTCTCAGCCATTGTCCTTTCTGCCCAAGACTAGGTAACAGTTTCTTTAGAAACACCACCAAATAATTCATATGATAGAAGCAACATGATGTACTTCTTCCTGATCTTCCACTAGCCATTAATACAACTCTAATCGGCGTAATTAAGGGTAAAATCTGGTCCACCGAATCTCCATTTTTGATAGTGATGCATGAGAAGGAAACCAAACAAAACAGTTTGATGCTCAGATCTCAAACTCTTTTTTTCCCTGGTAGACTGAGCTTGATTTAGTCATTTGTTTAACCAGAACTTCTCTTTAATTTGAATCTCACATCAGACGTAACATTCACAAACTCAAGTCAGTTTTTTCTTCTCTAGTGTATCACACAGTTGCCAGTTTGCATTTAATGTAAATTTGATCGTTACATGTAATATCTAGAATCTCTCTCACACACAACTTATCAAAAACAAAAAAGGTCATATCAGCCAAAGCATGCCCATTCTAAGCGTATATAGAAGTCTAAATAACTAGAGGGGGGAAAAAAAACTCTACAAAAAAAGTCAGATTTTAGTAAAGGTAAAATTCTAGCTCTCAAGAAGCGTTTCACCAGGGAATAATCTAGTGACGCACTATATTTACTATTTTTTATGTGCACACAGCATAAAGATTTTCTGTTCTATCAGGCACATTCACAATGGAATGTCCAAATGGCATGGATATATCATTCATCGGAATAGCCATTACATTAAGTGAAGAAACAAGCAACTATGGCTTCCACTGACATAGAACTGCAGCAAGATTCATCAAAAAATTGGCATACACCATACATCAGAGAGAGAGAAAGAAGGGGAATCTTGGTTCATAGTAATGAGGTGTAGCTGAGGTCAGCTCATTGAAATTTCATTGACTGCAAATGTCACAATACTAACAAATAAAAGGTCATACTTTCCAGATTATAACCTGTGGTCTAATCCTCTTTGACAGCTGTTTATTAATAAAATGAAGATAAAAATCCTTAATCACTCCGTCTACCATGTCAATTTGGTTTCTGGCATGGCTGTCCTTAATGCTAGGTTGTATTCATAATTACAACACTACGTGACAAGTAACAGTGGCTGGCCAGGTTATGTTGGGACATTCAGAGGTTCTACTGGGCCATGTTTCAGTAGCATAGCTGGGGGGAGCAGGGGGAGCGGTCGCTCCCCCTGAGCACATTTTCCAAAAGTGGTGTCTTTTTAATTTTTGAAAGGGTGGAGACGGAGTAGACAGAGGTGGAGGGACAAAATAACGCAGGGGTCCCGCCGCTGCCCCACCAAGAGCCCGCTGCCGGCCTGGGTTAAAGAACCCAGGCCGGCAGCGGGCTGAGAGACCCCGACTGGCAGGAGCCCGCAGGGGGAATCCTAGAGCGGCGGCTGGCTGAGCCACTCAGCCCGCCCCGCTCTGGGATTCCCCCCGTGGGCTCCTGCCAGCAGGAGTCCCGCCGCTGGCCCCACCAAGAGCCCGCTGCTGGCCTGGGTGAAAGAACCCAGGCCGGCAGCGGGCTGAGAGACCCCGGCTGGCAGGAGCCTGCAGGGGGAATCCCAGAGTGGGGCGGGCTGAGCCGCCACTCTAGGATTCCCCCCGCAGGCTCCTGCCAGCCGGGGTCTCTCAGCCCGCTGCCGGCCTGGGTTCTTTCACCCAGGCTAGCAGCGGGCTCTTGGTGGGGCCAGAGGCAGGACGCCTGCGTTATTGGGGCCTGGGTTTTTTCACACAGGTCGGGTCAGGTGGTGCCTTTTTGTATGTGTTCGCTCCCCCTGGTGTTAGAACCTGGCTACGCCACTGCCATGTTTACTAATATTTCACCAGTAAAAATAAATAGCCACCACCAAAATCAGCCTAGATTAATTGCACTATATTGTCAAGCATACCACAATGACAGAAAAATCGTCAACATACTAAAGTCAAGTGCATACTACAGTTTGCTGTATTTGGTTCCAGAACTCTTGCATTACCTCAGATAAGGCAGACCTGTTCTTTTCAAGAAGATGTGAAATAATTACAATGTTGGCAGGGGACTTGGTAGTTGTATAAAATGTATGTTAAATCAAAAGCTAAATGCAGTTTAAAAATAAAACTTTAGAGCTACATTCATGGTACAAATTCCTCTTAAAAAAAAAAACCCTCAATTTTTCTTCAATGTGTAATTCTCTCAATTGTCCCAAATTTCACCCAGTATAACTGGCGCTGCATCCCAGATTCTTACAAAGATGTCTGAAAGTCCTACATTGTTGGATTGACTATTACATTTGATGCACTCTACAGCAGAGCTAGCTAAAGAACTAGTTAGAAGGATCAGAACATACACAGCACTGTGGGGAAAACACAGGGAAGTCTCACACCACAGGAAAAAAGGAAAAAAGAGGAAGTGAAATAAAAAGCACTTTCTGTCTTCAAAGTGTTGTATGTAAGTCAACTAGTTTTGTCTTAACACCTATGGGACACAGGCATTCTCTCGCTTTAATGGGAGCCTGCTGTGCTACCTCTGCACCTGAAGGGTACCCTATACTGGAGGAATCCTCAAAAGGCAGAAAGAACCAGATTCCATCTCCTTTATGACATTAGAGTCGTGGTTTATTTAGCCCATAGGATGGGAATTAATAAATCCATCTAACATACATATATGCCAGGATAGAACAAACAAACAAAATAACAGCCAAGATTTTCAAAAAACGGGGGCTCCTAAAGGCTTGTCTACATGGAAAAATTGACTGGGATAGCTATAGCAAAATAATTATTTCAAAGTGAATAAATACACTTTGAAACTAGCCTTACTCCAGATTACCTGGAAACAGGGAAGGCAGGTTCTGAGTCTAGACTTTGCTTCCTGGCACTGACTCTCTCTCAGCCCTTGGCTCTGACATTTGGACTCTGGCTCTCTGACCCGGTATCCTGACACAATAAAGGACTTCTGACTTTTCTGTGTCCTTGCATTGTAATTTCTTCTGTTCAACCAACAGCACAGCCTCTCTTTGGTATTACCCAGGGGATGAGGATCGAAAAAATTCTTGTGTCAGAATTTTTAAAAAGTGGTATTTTGACAGAGTAGATTAGACATTGCTTCATGTGAACATCTTATTTATAAGATGAATGACAAAATTAAGGTGTCTATGGGTAAAATATACCTGTTACATAAAGGAAAACATAGGTGTTCAAGTGAAAGGCATGTGAGATTGCTCATGAGGTGATGTTGCAGTCTAGGACTGTTTTAACGTGTGTATTGCTGGTTCTCCATTAATCTGATGCATAATTTTGTGTTGATGTTTTAAAACAAATTATTTAGATTAATCTTTTTATATACAATAATATACAGTTTCTGATTCTCTAAATTGGACACACACATATATATCCTCGGCCTAATTTAGGATCTAATCCCAAATTGACCTGTATACCCCATAATCCCTTCAATTATTCAAATGTCCTTTTATCTGAATATTTTAATGTCCCAGATGCCATTCCTGGTTCAGCCTAAATCAGTTTCCTAATAAAGTTAGACCTAGTTTATTTGTGCTTGGTTGAATAGCAGCTCCAGTATTCCCAAAATATTATAGGTAACTTATCTTGCAGTATATATGAATTATTGTTCCAAAGGGGAAAATAGTTCAGATTAAAATGGAGTTTGTATGCTAGTGTGAGGGTTGCATGTGGTCTGACTACATTAGAATAGGTGTTCTAGTACCATGGTGATCACAGCATAAAGACTGAGGCACTCAAATACTATGATAATGGAGCTCATATAGATACCTAAAACAGACAGGGTAGTCTTTTGTTAATGCAGAATTTAAACACATTTTATGAGATGCCATAAGTGCAAGAAGGCTCTGACCTTTCTATTACAGGGGAAGATGAAAGGATTAATATTTTTAAATGTGGCTGGCAACCATTAGCTTTTTGTAGAACAGTTTTAATTGGCCCTTGCTGGATAATTTCAGAAGGTAATAAGAAAAGAGATTAAATATGCAGAAAAATGAAGGAAAAAACAGAATAGCTGAAACTTTACACACAGAGAAATCAGAAAATTCAAAAGTAACGATTCCTATAGGAACAATAATGTCTGCACGGGTGAGCACTATTTGTACAATGGAAGCACTCATAGGCTCCATAGTTAAAGTTACAGTATGGTTTTTACCTTTGACAGGACCTTAAACCCACTCTGGAGTTCAGTCAGTAGCTTGTTTTTAACAAAATGGGGCGCAGGGGACAACTGAATATTGTTGGGAGCAGCTGGGTTCTTACCACCTCAAAGTCATGCCACTTATTTTCATCTAAACATGGACTAACAGCATAATAAGGACTAAGCACTTTCTGAAAAAATCAGGCCTTTTTAAGATGTGTCAAGCTGGATACTCAAAAATCACTAGTCACTTTTTTAGGCCTTGGTGTAATCCTGAAATGAATGAAAAAACATGACAAGATGGTAAACATGTATCTAGTGCTAGAGATAAAAATATAATGTATATTGAGTTATTTAAGAAATACATTTGACCAATTAAAGGTTGCATTGTAATGCAATACACAAGCGCACAGTATATAGTGCCAGAAATATGAAAGGCATTTTATTGACTGAGTAAAGACCACTTAACTCCCAGTCCTCCTGCGCCAATGACTTTTCAGACTATTCCACAGTGCAATGGTTAGAGAACTTACCTAAAAGGTGACAGATCCCAGTTCAAATCCCTTCTCCCCCTCAGGAGGAGGAGGGGACTTGAACCAGGCGTCTCCCACATCCCAGATGAGTGCCCTAACTACTGGGCTAAAAGTTATGGGGGAAGTCCTCCTCCCCAAAGACACTCCCTCACCATCTTCTTGATAAAATGGCTTATGCATGTAACACCACGAGAGCTTGCAGCTGAGAATCCCAGACTGAGGGAGGTGCCTTCCTGCAGCCCAGATTTACCTCTGAGGTCTGGTCTACAGTACAGCCTTCTATCGGTATAACTACGTCACTCAGGGGTATGAAAATCCCACACCCCGAGCAACAGTTATACCGACCTCACCCACTGTGTAGACAGTGCTATGTTGACAGGAGAGCTTCTCCCACTGACACAGCTACTGCCTCTTGGGGAGGTGGATTAACTAAACCAATGGGAGAGCTCTCTCCCATCAACTGAGAGCTCTCTCCCATCAACTGAGAGTGTCTTCATTAAAGCGCTATAGCAGTGCAGCTGCATTGGTGAAGCATTTTAAGTGTAGACTTGCAATGAGAACGAGTCAGTGCTTAGCACACACCCCTCTCTGGTTGGCATCTCCCATTGTCTATCTGCCATAAGCAAGAGAGAGACACTGTCTACCTTAGCCAAGGACCTGCCTAGTATGCTGGCTTTAGCAAACCCCATTCTGAGGTGCCTCTCTCTCCCCATTGTATAGGGAGCCTACCTGCGGAACTCAGGAGTTGTGGATCCCAGTAATTTTTGAGGTGCCTAAACGTTAGGCGTGGCAATGATCAGCCTCAGCACACCTAAGGTTCTTTGTGACTCTAGCCCAAGGTCTTCACCCAGAAATGTTTACAATCTAAAGTATGTCTTTCTCCTGTTAGCACTTCCCAAGATATAAAGGTTTGAAAGTAACTACTGCCGTACAAAGTAAGTTCCTTACATAAACAGAAAGGCATTCCTTCAGCATGCCCATTATGCAAATAAGCTGTGATAAATGTTTGAAAGAGATTAATCATCGGGAACTTTACATGTGTTTCTCTTACACAATGTATTTAGGGATCTATCCTGACCCACCAAGTCAATGAAAGTTTTGCTATTTACTTCCATGGAAGTAGAATCAAGCCCTCAGACACATCTTGTGGATTAGTTTTAATATGTGTGTGTGCTTTATAATCCCTAAACAGTTTCTGTGGTGGTGACATCCTTTGATTTACATGCAGGGGTTGTTAGAAATTAATCAGTGAGGGGTTTTTTTATGAGGCTTTTGAGGACTGTTAAAGAAAATGAAAGGTTTAAGTGACAGATCTGTGGGAATTAATCAGCTGAGACTGAGGAGACTGAAAGAACAAGCTAGATTTAAAGGACTTTACACTAATCAGTTTGAGATAGCGGCTGCGCATTTGTATAATTGACCAGAGGACTTGAGAAAAAGTTGGATAGAGTTTCACCGCTGAGCATTATAGAAGCTACAGTACTGCATGTGCATTTCTTCAGTACAAGCAGCTGAAATTGTGTAATTCTAAAAATTAGCTTTATAAAACAATGACAAACAACATCTTGTGGGCATAATCTTTGTAAAATAAAATGGCCCAAGCCTGTGAGATTCTAACCTTTCCATCTCCCACTTGGATCAGACTGATAGCCCTAACAGATGTCCTATTCACAGAGGGTAAAATGATCAGCTCTAACAAGCTAACATAATTAGGCTTTTTCCAGAAGGAGCTGAGGGGATGAAATGCAGCAACTACTAATCCAGGTCAGAGATGGGGCTGATGTGTAGCTAATGAGTTGGAGCTGCAGCTTCTAACCTTCTGTACAGCAAAGTGCAGTGGACAGTGCATCGGACTAGGAGTCAGGCGACCTGGGTTCTATTGCTGGCTCAGCTGCTGATTCACTTGGGGAAATCACTTGACCTTCTGTGTTTCAGTTTCATAGTGGTTATACTCCAAACAGAGGGGGGCTCATTCTACTGAGCACTGTACAAATCCCTGCACTTGAAGGATGTACAATCTAAAAAGCATAGCATTCTTATGCAGAGGTTCTGTACCACTGGGTCTGTAAGCACCCGGCCATTCTCAACGCTCCCTTCTGCAGCAGCAAATATGGAACCAGATGACAGTTCACCTGCCAACATGATAATATGGAAGACACACACAAAAAAGCCAATCTAAGCCAGGTTAGCAGTTTTAAAGAGAAAAACCATTTATGGATTGTTAAACTAACAATACTGAAATTAAAACACTTTAAAAAAAGTAGTGATTTAAAAAAAAACTCAATTTAATTTCTGATCTCATTCTAAGGTCTTGAAACTATTTCTACAAAGAAAGTTTTAATGTGAAAAGTATTTGTTTAATTCTCCATTAGCGACCTTACGATGTTTATTTTTAGTTATCTCTTGAATTCTGTCCATGAAAGAAAGATGTCCTATACTACTTTTTCCCTTATTGAAGGTGGCAGGTGGAAGAGAAGTACGTGGCAGCTCATATCCCTCCTGACAGACTTTAAAATAGCAGTAAAGCCAGATCCTAGAAATGTACTACCCAAAGTAATGATATTACCAAGCGTAGTCTCAGGGCTGGCCTGAGTTAATCTACCACAGTAAATCGATTTAACTTATGCAACTTCAGTTATGTGAATAACATAACTGAAGTCGACGTAGTTAGACCTACTTATTGAGGTGGTTCCACTGCGCTGTGTTGATGGGAGACGCTCTCCCAACGACGTCCCTTACACTTCTCGGGGAGGTAGAGTACACAAATGAATGGGAGAGTGCTCTCCCATCGATTTAGCGTGTCTTTGCCAGACCCGCTAAATCAACACTCGCTGCATCGATTGCAGCAGTGCTGATCTACCGTAAGTGTAGACAAGCCCTCATTGTGAGACTGCTCACAGTAGTAAGCACTACATTCAGTAGTCTTTGCAAGATTTGGCCCCAATACTTTAGCTTTTGTTGGTTTTAAGTTTGTTTACTTTTTCTATCTTTTCATTTATTAAAATGAAACATGACACTTCCTACTCCTTCCCTTCACCCAAATTTATCTATTTTAAAAAGGAAGCAAGGGCAATACAATGAAACTGGGATGTACCTCTAACTGCAAGATAGATTTAAAGTGTTAGTTAGCTGCAAAAACTGCATCAACTCAATGGAACTGATCTTTGTCTCACCTGTTAACCTTGTCCTGTGTTCTCTTTCTGTTCATCTTCTTCCATTTTCAACAAGCCCGTGTGTTTTCTGCCCTTTGCTCTCCTTTCTGTTTTGTTTTTTTTCCCCCAATGTGTGGAGAAGGGAAGGGTTAAATGCAAAGGAAATGTCACTCCTGTGGTTACCAAAGCCCATGTATCCATGATCCCCATACTTCCTGATGTCAGTGTTCCTGCAGCTGCCTGTAGAATTTGCATGCATGTATGCATGAGTGGAAGAAGAAAAGTAATCGCAGTGCTCAAAGGAGCAGCTAGCAATTTGTTGCTCCCTGTTCAATACAGTTTCACAAGGCCGCGTTTTATTACACGTGTTCATTACAGTCACAAGTGCAGTTGGAAAGAACTGGCAGTATGTTAATAAGAACTAAGAACACACCAGTCAGAAGTTCAATATTTCACGCTCTGGCTTCCTGAACACATCTGTATACATTCGTGATACTGCTTCATTCACTAACTACTCCCTTCCCACTCAAAACAAACTCCTCTGTTTGTTTTTATAAAGAAAGAGTCATTCAGTAAAGAAGGACTGAAGCTATCCAGGCAGTTTGACTATAAATTTGCCACTCTACATACTTAAAATGTATGGTGAAAAGCTGTGAAAAGTTTTCAAAATGTTTTGCGAAAAACTGTTGTCAAAACTTAGGAAAAAGAATTCAAAAAGCTGTATGGATTAATATACCTTGAAATGGCAACGAATTATTTCCCTTAACCTTGGATACAGTACTTTTTTTTTGCGGGGGAGGGGAGTGTTGTTTTAAATGCAGTTCATAGTTAACATATCATGAGAGAAATGAGTTATTTGCATTTAAGATTAGGGAAGCAGGAGGGATTATGGCAACATTTCCCATGCTATATATACCATGAACATAAGACAATAAGCAAAAAACAACCAGCTTATGAGGAAGCTTTCAAAGAAGTAGACAAAAAAATAAAACCTTGCCAAAAAAACAAAACAACCCACTCTACTGTAAACACTTGTATGTCTGAAGCAAAAACCAAAGCAATGCCTAAAATGCCAAGTTCAGCATTTTTAACTTCTTCAGAAATATTCCTGTGAGGAGAGAGCTTCAGTCATAATGTAACTGCAGCCTAAACTTTGAGGAAAGTGAAGATGGGGGGAGTGCCCACAATTCAATATTACAACCTATCCATCAACCACTCCTATAAAGCTCTTTTGTTCTAAGTTCATAGTTAGAAACCCAAGGTCAAGAGTGATCTTGGAAAATGCAAATAATAAAAGCTGATCCAGACTTTCACCCCCTTCCCTTCTTGACTTTAAATGAAAACACACAACTCTTCACAAAGGGATTTTAGCAAGACTACTTACTCTAGTGCCAAATGCATATATAAAAGGATATGATCAACTTAAAAACCATATTGTAAGATGTTACTTTACTATTTTCTAATTACTTAGATAACTGAAAAAATCTTTAAAATGTAATTCGGTTCTAAACCTATGCTTTTTTTTTTTTGCTTTCAGTTTCAACAGTGACAGGCAAAGTTAATTTCACTTGCAGGATTCTTACTACTGCAGTGTTTAGACTGCAAATGCTGCAAGGGAATGTTTGTTGGTTTGAAAACAAATGTTTCCACTGGAATAAAAACAAATGGAAACATTTCTACTGATGTTCAGTTTTATAAAATCTAAACATTGGGTCAAATCTGAGTTGTCAGTGCCTTTAAGAAGAAAAAAATGTGGTGAGTGTAAAGATAAGGCAGACAGATTTGACACTAAAGTAAATAGAACTTTAAAATATTTCACAAGCCTAAATACTTTCCTCAGATATGCAACAGAAAAATAACTTGAGTTCAGTATATTTAAAGCAGATTTTTCAAGGAACATGTTGAGATTCCACAGCAAAAACAATCACCAAAGAGGCGTCAAATACCTGAAATTACCATGTTGTTATCCAAGAGTATATTTCCTATAGGTGCTGTAGTAGCCCATCTAGGTATGCTGTGCAAAGATACTGTCACGGAAGGGACAGTAAAGAGAAACTCCATCCTGGAGCACAATAGCATACTAGTACTGGAATCATAAACTCACTGAACATTAAATCTCACCAAATGAGGGTCAAACCATCCTCATCATCGTATCTACTCCACACCTGAATATAGCCATTATATGAATAACACACCCTCATATCTCAATGTCTGTACTTTGACCCGTTAACCTTTTACCCCCAATTGTGGATATTGCAGATTATGTATTCTTTATGCCATCCAATCTTAAACCAAACTTCGCACCCCTTGATAATCTCTACATTATTCCGATAACCGAAACTTCTACGCCTTTAAACTCTGTACCATTCACTTTTTTTAAAAAATGCATCTTAATGAATTTTTGTAATTTAGTTTTCTTCATTTTAGGATGATTTGGTAAGTCACTGTGTGAAACTGGTTTGAATCAACACCTCAAAACTTTATTCCACAAATTTACATATAATATCTTACAATCCCTTTGAGAACTTTACATACAGTTCTTTACAAACTGCCAGTTTGGCTTGATCAGTGTGAAACTGGATGTTTTTGCTGGAGTTTATGAACTTTCCTTGGAAAGAATTAGGCAACAGTTTGCCATCCATGTGTTTAAGCAAGAAGTCATGTTGAATATTGGATACTTTTCCAGTCTACTAAAAATATTTTTAAACATTTTACCTCATTATTATTACCAATCCATAAATCAGACTCCATTTAAAGAATAATCATGAAAATGAGATATGAGAAAATGAGTTGGGAAACACTGCCAAAGATTTGTAGAAGGGTGATTATTTAGCAGGAGAGGAGAAGTGTCTAAATTAAAGGGAAATCAGGATGCTGGGGGAAGAGAATATTTCATTGGATGGGTAGATATTGTGGATGAGGGGCGAGGGGTCATGCTTCTCAAGTTTCTCACTGGAACTCGCTTGTTCTCAGTGAAAAGAGAAACAGATTTATATGGCATCCTTCCTTTCTACAAAGCTTAAAGTTCGGTGGGCAAGAAACTACAAGGGAAAGGGTGTTCTATTATTTTAACCATAGATCTACTTAGGATTTCTCATCAGAGCTATAGAATTGGTTGTCCCTCTTGCAGGGGACAGTTTTTGTGTTCAACCCATCTCTACCCATCCTCTCCTGAGCATTCAGCGCTAGCAGAGACATCTCTGATAGTCACTTCAAGGTTTCCAAGAAGGCTATGTAACACTGCAGTCTCATGTCTGGAGGTATTGGGTCTTTTGATTAAGTCAGCTGAAGCACTTCCAAAGAAGGGCCTGGTACCATGTGACTTCAAGGGAGCAGTTACTTGGCCTTTGGCTCCTGACTTGTCAATTATAACCCCCATCATCAGTCACCTTCCTCTTTAGAGCAAGTGGTGGTGAGGCAACCCAGATATCATATAGAGTTCCCAGAATTCCTTAATCCGACTCAATCAGGTTGTTCACCTAGTGGAGGACAGTAGCCAAGTGTTCATCGTTTCAGAGACTATAAAGGCAGAAGGCATCATTGCAACCATCTGGTCTGACCTACTGCATAACACAGGCCATAGGACTTTCCCCAATTAATTCCTGTTTGAACTACAGCAGACAGTTTAGAAAAACATCCAAATTTTATTTAAAAATTGCCAGTGATGGAGAATCCATCATAACCCTTGGTAAGTGGCTGCAAGTTAGTTACTCTCACTGTTAAATATTTGTGTCTTGTAGTCTGTATTGGTCTAGCTTCTGTCTCTGGCCATCGGATTGTTATAGTTTTGTCTGCTAGATTAAAGAGTCCTTTATCATCAAATGTTTTGTTCCCCATCTAGGCACTTATTCTTTCTGTTCTGTCAGACTTTAATGCCATTGACTGCAAGGTTCTGTTGACTTGTCTATGGATCCTGGGTAGGTGGGGCAGTACTTGTGTGGTTCCTCTCCTTCTTTTCTAAAGTTCCTACAGCTGGTGATCGGTAATTGTTCATTCAACCCACAGATTTCCACCATGCAAGATTGCATAGGGTTCTATTCAATCAAACTCACGAGGAGGGAAGGGCGGAAAGAGAGTGTGAGTGTGACTCATCACTGGCGGAGATAACAAGGTTACCTAGGCTGTGATGCCATCAGTGTATAGATGGCACACAGCTGTGCCTTTATCATAAAACCCAGTGTGGTGTCCTTGCACTCCAGTGCTTGGCTGAGAGATGGTAGGAGGGGCTTGGATGAGTACAAACTGGCTGAGACTCAGACAAGATGAGCCTACTGGATGGTAGAGGAAGCATCTATAAAGTACAGCAACCAACCCTGTAACTGAGAGGCTGTATCCACTCTTTATCAAGGGACTTTTTACAGTTTCAGAGCACTTCTTGAGCACTCCGCTGCTCTTGGTGTAAGGACTATTCCAACTTTTACCAGAGGGAATGATGCTGGGCTACACATATGCTTCTAACATGATTTTAGGATTGAGTCTAGTTAATTGACACTTTTTTTATTTAACTCAATCATGAATTTTTGCACATATGGCCAGAGCCCAGTGCAACTGGGCATATTAGAAAGACAGAAATTGACATCAGTTCAAATAACCAAAGCTTTTGTTTAATACATGTCACCTCACTTTCCTACCCGTGGCAGTTAATAGTGAGTGCGAGCAAGAAAACTCTTTTTAACACTTCCAGTCTTAATTCCCTTAGATTTTAGTACACTGGATCCATAAACAAAACAGATCAGACATTTTTCCTTCTCTGACTTGCCTCTCTCAGGCTGCAATAAAGTTTCAGAAACCAAACAAATTATATCAATAGAATGACCAGTAGGGAAAGAACCTGTATTTTATGTGTGGGGAACAAGGGAAGGGAGGAGAAAACCTGCTCCGTTAGGGCAGGTAGGTCATAAAAATTTGACATAAAAGAGCTTTCCCTCATATACTGTATTCTATGCTTTTCAAAGGGGACTGAACATAACATCACAGGTCACAATATTCAGGCCAAACTCAGCTAGGAATGGGAGCAAGGACAATAAATATTCCAGATGGGGTCTGGATGATGGTAATGAAGATAGACACTATGCCCCTGCAATGCATGTAGAACAAATGGATGATTTAATGAAAAGCCAGACTAAGAAACACTGAAGGTGCTATACAAGTTGAATTCTAACTTTAAGCGCTAACCTAACCCTTAGCCCAGTAGACTGTCCATTACCTTCTCTCTCCTCCTTCAATTCCCTCTAAAACCTGCATCTTCTAGGAAACTTTCCTATTCCTGTCTGTTCACCAATGATCTCCCCAAACCATCCTTTACCTGAATTGTCATACTGTTTTGTCTCGTCTATGTAATACTGCAAGCTCTTTGGGAGCAAAGACAGTGTCTTGGGCTTACTACATTCTCTGTACATATACAGTACTAAATAAGTGCTTCATAATGATATAGACACACCTGTAGTCAAAAGCAAGCAAAATCTTTATTCATTGTTCTTTTAGGACAAGCAACCCTAATCTTCAGATTGTCGGTTGAAAAGTAGACTTAAACCAATATACAAGTAGGTGAATTGTTTTAGTGCCCTTTTGGTGAACGTTTGGAGGAGCAGAAGCGCACGCAATGGCTTGTGCTCCTCTCCCATCTATTATGGCTCTGCTTTTAATGGTCTTACACATTAAGGCAAATGGGGAGATGCAAGAACAGCAATAATAAATTCACAGCCTATTTGCATTTGCTTTAATGCTGCTAGGATCATGGGAAAACAAACTTGCAGCCCTAATCCTCAACACAGGTCTGGCCAGCACTGATGTAAGATCTAGGCAATGTTACACAGAGGGCTTGGTAAGTTCATTAATAGGAGGTACTCCTTCAGTGAAAGGAGAAATGCTTCATAAACATATACATTGCTGTGTTACAGAAGCATTTGTCAAGGGCATTTACTGTCCTGGATCAGATACAGATGTGGCCTGACACACCTGCAGCCTGAAGGGGGCAGAGAGCCCACCCAGACTGTTCCCTGTGGGCTGTACTCTATCAAAACCTGCCTGACAGGCTGTTTGTGTGCTAATTAGCCGGATGCTAATACCTTCAGACAGTAGTTAGGGGTGTTGGTCCTGTGAAGATCTGCTACTATACCTGTACCTTATCGTTAATCTATGTGTATTTTGTACATAACCATTATTCTATTTCCCCATCCTCTCTCTTCTTCTATAGTTACCCTAAGTTGCAAGACTGCATACTATCTTCCACTACAGGCAGAACTGTTTGTGTATTTATAATGTGCTTGCAAAGGTTAATGGAGACACTCCTCTTTTTTTAAACCTAGAATCTAGCAAGACAAAAGGCAGGAAACAGGAAGTGGTTAATTTTCTATTTTAACAGAAATAGGCAGAGATTTTTAAAAAGCTTTTCAGAAATAATAATGCAGTACATTTGACAAGTCTGTGTAATCCCATAATTTTATGAGTGTTACTTTTGTCCCTCCCCTTATTGTTTATAAAACCCTTTCACTGTTCCTTGTCCTATATTTAAAACTGAAAGATTTTCAGGACAGGGATTATATTTTACTCTGTTTCTACAATGCCTAGAATACACCTGCCTGCAATACAAATAACAAATGGTATAAAATACTTTGTAAGGACTTACTATTGTTATATAAATAATCCAATAAAGTATGTATCAGTTAACCTATACTTCATGAGCTTCATGTGTGTTTTTGGTATCAAAAATGCCTGGGCTGTCTGTTGGAAAATATTTTCAGTGTCAAATATATACATTTTGGGGAAGCAAACCATTAAGTCATAACCCAATCGCCTTCACAGTAAAGTGGAGGGGAGTAGGAAGAGAGAGGTATTTTATTTTGTGAAACTGAGAATATATAGAAGAAAGGATACCTCAGCATACTCAAACCTTGCTAAAACAACAAGGAGTCCTTGTTGCACCTTAGAGTCTAAAAAATTTATTTGGGCATAAGCTTTCATGGGCTATAACCCACTTCATCAGATGCATGGAATGAAAAATACAGTAAGCAGGTATAAATATACAGCACATGAAAAGATGGGAGTTGCCTTACCAAGTGGGAAGGCGGGGGGGGTCAGTGCTAACGAGGCCAATTTAGTCATGGTGGATGTGGCTCACTGACAGAGCCAGAAAGGTACCCAGACATCACCTACTACTTTCTTTGTTGGGCCTGTCCTGTAACAGAACACCACTAGCCATCACCTACAGCCCCCAACTAAAACCTCTACAGCAGGGGTTCTCAAACAGGGGGTCGGGATCCCTCAGGCGGTCGCAAGGTCATTACATGGGGGGGTCGCAAGCTGTCAACCTCCACCCCAAACCCCGCTTGCCTCCAGCATTTATAATGGTGTTAAATATATTAAACAGTGTATTTAACTTATTAGAGGGGTTGCACTCAGAGGCTTGCGATGTGAAAGGGGTCACCAGTAAAAAAAAGTTTGAGACCCACTGCTCTACAGCGCATCATCAAGGATCTACAACCTATCCTGAAGGACAATCCCTCACAGACCTTGGGAGACAGGCCAGTCCTCGTTTACAGACAGCCCCCCAACCTGAAGCAAATACTCACCAGTAACTACACACCACACAACAGAAACACTAACCCAGGAACCAATCCCTACAACAAACCCCATTGCCAACTCTGTCCACATATCTATTCAATGGACACGATCATAGGACCTAACCACATCAGCCACACCATTAGGGGCTCATTCACCTGCACATCTACCAATGTGATATACGCCATCATGTGCCAGCAATGCCCCTCTGCCATGTACATTGACCAAACCAGACAGTCTCTACGCAAAAGAATAAATGGACACAAATCAGACATCAAGAATTGTAACATTCAAAAACCAGTAGGAAAGCACTTCAGTCTCCCTGGTCACTCAATAAACAGACTTAAAAGTGGCCATTCTTCAACAAAAAAACTTCAAAAACAGACTTCAACGAGAAACTGCAGAACTGGAATTAATTTGCAAACTTGACACCATCAAATTAGGCCCGAATAAAGACTAGGAGTGGCTGAGTCACTACAAAAAGTAATTTTCCCTCTGTTGATATTCACCCCTTCTTGTCAACTGTTGGGAATAGGACACTTCTGCCTTCATTGAACTAGCCTCCTTAGCACTGACCCCACCACTTGGTAAGGCAACTCCCATCTTTTCATGTGCTGTAATATATATATACCTGCCTACTGTATTTTTCACTCCATGCATCTGATGACGTGGGTTTTAGCCCACAAAAAACTTATGCCCAAATAAATTTGTTAGTCTCTAAGGTGCCACAAGGACTCCTCGTTGTTTTTGCCGATACTGACTAAACTCTCTGAAACCTGTCAAACCTTGCTGTTTCTAAACCCCTTTTGCATTAAGGGCTGAGTGCTAGAACTAGTTGGGGAAAAAATGCATCCTGTTTTTCATATTTTTGCAAAAAGCCTGCCCCATTCTTGTTGAAGAAAAATTCACAATTAAAAGTTTCTCAAGCACCTCTAATGAGCACATGGTTATTTGTATATTTTAAGGTTTATTTCTTAATATTTCCATTTGTGAAACATCAGTTTTATCAACCTCCACTTAGATTTTCAAAGTGTTAAAATATATTCAGCTATTTAGTATCATCTCTGTGTAAATTAGGAAGAGAAGGGCTGCACAGTTGATTTAGGTCCTTTTCTTCCACAGGAACAAAAGGTGCAACTAGGAGGTAGCCTACTGAGCAGTCTTCTCAAGTCCTGCTGGGCTTCCTCTAAACCAGTGGTTCCCAAACTGGGGTTCAAATGTTTCAGGGGGTTCTCGGGAAAAAATTCCCTAATGGCGGACAGAGCTGTCCCTAGGGACTCCGTGCAGCACGGGGCCAGCAGCCCAGAGCCCCTGAACTTCCAAGAGCTAAGCAGATCAAAGTCAGCATCTCTATCACACTGAGGAGATTTAAACTTCAAGACTCCTTATAAGAAATAGAAAGGGAGGTGGATATTTTTTGCTGTTTTTAAAATGAAATAGTGAGATCTTGGAAGAGTGTTGCCATTTTCATAATGTAATAAAAATACTGTAATGATAATTAATAATAAATAGTGTGTAACAAACATGTCATAAAAGCATCTTGGAAATATAAAATTTGTTTTTAATTTATACTCAGGTAAAGGAGAAAATCCCTGGAAATATTCATTTTTAGGAGGGGGTTCGTGAGACTTGACATTTTAGTGAAAGGGGTTCACAGGTTGTTAAAGTTTGGGAACCACTGCTCTAAACAGAGTGCATCTGCAACACTAGCCAAAGCAGAAAACATGAGGCAGATGTCAGATTGCTGTTAGGAAGCAAGGCTTGCTTGCTTATTTAAACAAACCAACAGAAAAGCTCATCAGTGCAATGTAACCAGGCTTGAAATGATTAAATTTAAACCAGCAAATGGCAGTAATAATTCTTTCTTCACTCAAAAGCTGATACAAAAAGGCTATCATGGCTTAAGTTTAGATTAAGAAAGGGAAAGAGTTAAAAACTATGATATGTTGTCATTTATAAGCATCTGGTGAACTCTTTTGCTTTCATTTTCTATCTAGCAATGAAAATAGAAGAAATATCTGCATATATTTGGAATCTCAACTTCTACTCTGAATTATGTTGTAGCTGGAATTTTGTATTTACTGCTTGAATAAAAATGTAATAGTGTAATTTTCAAGCATTCTGAGCAACCACAACTATTCTGACTTCAGCGAGAGTCCTTGGTACTCAGAACGTGTGAAAACCAGGACATATATCAGTTTTAACATTTTCTTATTGGTGACAAACTTATATTTATATTATCTATCAACACAAATACAAAAAATAAAATAAAATCCTTCCAAGCCTATATATAGCCTACTGTAAACTGAAAAAAGACAGGCAAAACAGTTCCATTAAAATATATTAATTAACAAATCTACAAGTTGTCAAGATGTTAGCCTTCAATTTAAAATCCTGTGGACTTGCTACTGAAGTATAAAATGTCATTTATTTTGAAATTGAGAAACTAAGCCTGCTATAACTATAAAATATAATTTAGTTAAGAAGCTGAGGGAACCTTAGGCAACAGAGGAAAAGTGAAATGCATTCTATTGTATTTTTCACTTCAAATAAGTTTAACTCCATTTAAATTAAATCACAATGATATAACAGAGAAGTTCTTGATCCACACCAATACAACTGAGCAAAATATGGCTTGTGTTTAAAATATGAAAAAAGTAAGATTTCTCCCACAAAAAATATAAAGTCATAGCTTCAGTTTTGTTCCTGCATGCAGATACTATATAATTAGAGTAGTGTGCTGGTTGCCAGCTCTTGGATCAGTTGGAAAGCAAGGGGAGGGAAACCCCAACAGATTAATAGAGTAGCATGTGTTCATTATTAGCAGGCCTTTGCAAGCCCTGCACTATGGGAGAGTCTTCTAAGAATTGACACTTACTTTAGGGAATGCTGACTCAGACAACAGAGCAGACTGATTTCACAGGCACAGGTGCATGTTTGGAATATGCGTGACATCTTTCCATTTTTGTAAATGCTCATGAAAGGTGCCAGATTGATAGCCCTGGAGACTGAAGTCTCCCATTTATCCAGAGAACAGGTTCAGCACAGGCAGCAGTAGTCTCGCCAGAATGCCACAACCCTGATCTGGAAGGCCACTTGGAAATGAGAAGATGGTATAGGCTCATTCACCTATAGATCTTTCTGCTGAGCTACAAACAAAATTGCCAATTGTGGTGGTAGTTTTTTATGATGTGCAGACCTGCCCAATGGAAGTTGGGCAGATCAATATGCTTACTTTGCACAACAGGTTAGAGAGTTTTTAATTTGCAATATTCAAAGAAGAGTGGTTCAGTTACTAATCCATAATCTTAAATCTTCATATTCTAACTAACCAAAATACTTATGAAATAACAAAAGCTCAAATGAAATCAGTTTGATACTTATTCTAGCCAAGCACCAAAAGAAAAACATACCACCACACAATTTGGCCTAATGTAAAAAAATAATACAACTCTCATCTGACACAAGGGGGGGGAGGAATCTTAGAATTACAATAACATCTCCCTCTCAAGACAGACTACACTAGATAGTGTACAAGCACCTTACAAAGTCCACCCATACTAGTCTATGTTTGACCCGCACGTACATAGGCGTTTTCTGCAATCTCACAAGTGGTAAATTACTGACAATAGCCAATCATAAAGGTTCATACCCAGCCTACACCCATGAATAATACTATAATTACAAGGTTGGTT
This sequence comes from Macrochelys suwanniensis, assembly GCA_033296515.1. Classification (NCBI taxonomy): domain Eukaryota; kingdom Metazoa; phylum Chordata; order Testudines; family Chelydridae; genus Macrochelys; species Macrochelys suwanniensis. The sequence continues at coordinate 99,983,730 of CM065777.1, forward strand.
TGATCTTTTCAACAAAATGCAGGCTATGCTTTGATCATGTCTTGCTTATGGCTACTCCAGGACTAGAAAAGAAACTAGGATCTTAATGCGTAATCACTATGATTTTCAACACACTTTTCCAAGTATCACATTATTTCTCAATCTCCTCCCTCTTGTACTGCACCTAAAGGGGTAGTCTAGTCAGGTTAGCGAATAAAAGGAAATTCGGCAAGTCAAGCAAAAATTATTTTTCCTTGTGTCTTGAAAAGTAATATTACCACAGAGGGATGTGCATTGGTTTCAAATATATTAAATAAAAAAATACGTCCAGTGTTTGGTTTCACATTGAACTACACTGTCATTGCACATTTAATTATGCTATGTTATTTGTTCTAGGTAACACCGAAATATAGACCATCAATATATTTACATATTCAAATAAATGGCAGCATAGATACCAGAGGGAAGGGAAGTTTCCCTTTCTTCTTGCAAACAAATTCATGGAACACAGAAATTGCCCTGCTGACCAAGGTCCATCAAGTCTAGTATCCTTTCTCCAACAGTGGCCAACCCCAGATACTTCAGAGAAAGATATAAGAACATTACAGTAGGCAGATGTGGGATAGCCTGGCCCCCATATAGGTCTCATTCTAAACATTAATGGTTAGAAATTGGTTTACACCTTGAAATATGAGGTTTTTAGGAATTTCTGTGGCTTTCATTCAGTCTTCTCCTCCTCCCTGCCCCCCCTCCCAAATATTTTCCTGCAAGAACCTCATATTAGCTGTTTAGGAGAGAAGACCACAAGACTAAGATTATTAGCCCTCTCTCAGCCAAACTGAGACTGGACCAACATGAACAGGAAAAGCCATTTTTGATGGCACTATTATTGTATCTGATAATATCTGAATATTTGGGATGCAGCGGTAGGGTGGCTACTTAAAAAAAACCTAGATATTCTGCAGTTTAATACATTAACCATGTATCCTTAAAATGACACTCTCTCCTTTTTCCACAAAGATGATTCTAGAATGTTCAGCCAACCAGAGGATCTAAGGCAATTCATTCATAGGTGCCATATAATTGATCTCTAAGAAATGTACAAAGCAGCTCCAGATTTATGCCAGAGAGCATCCCTTTTTCAAAACAGGGAGCCAAATCCTCATCAAATTGAATTCATCTGGAGTTCTGCCATTCAGTAGGACAGGGATGTGGCCAAGTATGCCTATGGGAAATCCTTTTCTAACTCAAGCTTTCTTCCTGCTCTTGTTTCAAATGAAATCTCAGGGTCAGGTTGAATTTCCACAGATAATTAGTCTTGAAAAAACTAAATACAACAATGGTTAAACTGCTCCTAAGTAGAATTCTGCATACTTTGGAATGGGGTAAAAAAAAACTCTTTACATTCTAAATTAACTCTCTATTGTAGGGGAGTTTTGTTATAAAACTATTTAACATCTGAACTTTGCTCCTGAATCTTCAGGTTTCTCTTATGTGAGCCCAGGAGGACTGTATGCTAGACTGTAGTCACAGCAACCAGACTAGCATCTGTGGAATACAGCACAGTACCTGAATGTGGTTCAAAAATGCCATTAGAATGAGGTTTTTGATCCAGAGGGATAGCCCCTACTCAGTGAAGATTTCTGAACTGCACACTGTCTTCTGTTAAAACAGCGTTTATTACTAGGTGGCAGATATTTTATACAATCCTTCATTCTACAAGAAGCTAGAGTCAGACCAATAAATCAGTCAGTCAGTCCATCATCCTTATCCCACTGCTGATGAGGTCTTGAACAATGTTCACTTTGGTGGTTGGGGGTGGAGAACAGGTTTCCCTAGGAATAAGCTGAATAAAGCTTCCTGTTCAGCTAAAGCAGGAAATGTGCTCCAGCACTGCTTTATTCACAAAGAGTGGGAAATACTTACTACACAAAATAGCAGGAGATGAAGCCTAAACTTGATTGTGCTAATGAGTCTACAGTTCCCTTGTATCAGAAAAACAGAAAACCAAACTTCTGCAAGGACTTCTGCCTGCTTCAGTTTACCTCTCTCTGATATTAGCAAGCGCATGCTTTTTTTTTTTTTTTAAAGTGTGTGCGTATTATATATATATATATATATATATATATATATATATATATATATATATATATATTTATATTTATTTCTGCATGAACAATTTAGAAAGTATAACATGATGCATTTCCTACATATTGTGCTATATCTTCAGGACTGACAGAGTTATGAATGCAGGCCATGTCGACACTACAGGCGCTGCAGCAGCACAGCTATGGTGTTGTAGCTATGCCATTGTAGTGTCACAGCATCATAGACGCTGCCCAAGGACAGAAGGGGTTTTCCCCACTTGCTGTAGGAATTTCACCTCCCAAAGTGGTGGTAGCCAGATTGATGGAAGCATTCTTCTATACACCTAGACTCAGGGGTGGGAATTTTTCACACTCCTGAGCACCATAGCTATGTTGATCTAACTTAAGTGCAGACCTGGCCCTAGAAAACAACAGTAGTTAAAGTCCTCCCACACACACACACCACATGAGTCAGTTTCTTCTACAGCAGCACAAAGTTCAATAAACCAAATCCCACCCTAGTATGGGAGACATCTGACCCAGAAAACTTCACAAGGTTCATTTCATAGTATTTCCTTCCTAATATGTCCTTGAAAAAGCGGAAAGGACCGGGGAGATGTGGTGTGACCTCCCAGGCCTGTGAACAGTGTGATCCACAGAGAAGGAAAGCAGTGTTAATATTTGCATAGATATCAAATGTCTACTCCCAGCCCCTACAACAAATATGTGACCTGTCTGATCTCCAGAACAAGCTGATCAATGCTGTGTAGCCAGGCTTATGTTCTGCGTGTAGCCAGGCTTATGTTCTGCTTTGTGTGCTCCTCAGCCAAAAGCCACCTGATCAGGGGAGTTTCCTGATCAGAGTGGAAGCAGGACAGCCTGATATTGAGAACTTCCTCTCATTGTTCCATCAATTGGGTAAGGAGAATGAAACAGAGTAAAATGAACATGTAACTACCTTGTTTTCACTCCATTAAATCCCGGAGAGTGTCTTCAGACTAATTTTCTAAATGCAAAAACTTATAATGCAGATTATATGTACAAAATTAGAAGATTTCTTCTACAAACACTTGTAAGTCATACTTGTAACTAAAGTAGAATTGAAGCATAAACAGTCAAATTAGATTAAGCAAGCATACCTGGGGAAATCCAGGAATTAATGCTTTAGGATTAAATTTTAAATGAGGGTTAATCGAGTCTGTAAATTGTCAGGAAAAAGCATGCTTTTATCTGCATAAACACTCTTCTGTTTACAACACCATATTTACATATAGGATGAGACCTGAAGTGCTTCCTGAAAGGTGCTGAGTGCCCTTGATTCCCCAAAAAAGCAATGACATTTGAAGGTGTGTAGCACCTCACAGTATAAGGCCCCAAATGAGTAAAGAAAAGGGTGTAATTCACTCAAGAGCCACTACTGCATCTAATTAGTATTTGTCATTTTATGAGCAACAATCATAGAACCATAGAATATCAGGGTTGGAAGGGACCTTAGTAAGTCATCTAGTCCAACCCCCTGCTCAAAGCAGGACCAATCCCCAATTTTTGCCCCAGATCCCCAAATGGCCCCCTCAAGGATTGAACTCACAACTCACAACCCTGGGTTTAGCAGGCCAATGCTCAAACCACTGAGCTATCCCTCAGGGGATAAAATACATTCAAGGCTCACACTTGCATTCACTCCCAGTCCCCATCTTGGCTGTGAAGTTTTCCCTTTTTTAAGGTACAGTGAAACAGGATTCAGTAATGAAGTTTGCACAGTGCCTTGAAGATGAAGGAGCTACTGTTATTATTATAACTATTGTGCTTTACAAAGGCATACAACAATAAGGAAATCACATAAACTTAATAAAAATCTGAGGAAGGATTGTCAAAATCTAATGGCTCTGTTCCAGGAATGAATTCTCTAGAAGTGCCAATACAGCCAAACTAAGGTCACAATATTGCATGCAATGCTTTAGTTTTACAACTACCTTGAGCCATTAGTGCTTAGAACCACTATCACCTTGGGCCATTAACTCCAAAGCATCAAACACAGGAAAGCCTTTACATCTCAATAACCATAGTTGCTACACAACACACTTCTCATGATGTAAAATTCAAATAATAGGAGCTTAACATACACTGTAGTAGCTTTTATCTTAATAAACCTTCATAAACAAAAAAACCTGCAACATGATCTGAATCTCAAATTTCAGCTCCATTAGGCAGTCAAGAGGAACAAGTTCCAGAGATGGGGGTCTTCAACAGAGTATTCTACTGCTGAAGACAGAAGGCCAAGTTTCAGGAACAGACAGCCAAGACACCTCACCGGACCTCACTTGTCACAGTGGGACATAGGAAAAGTAGGATCTTCCAGACCTCACAGGGCTCTACAGATTGTCTCCAACATCTTGGCTGTGAAGTTTTCCCTTTTTTAAGGTACAGTGAAACAGGATTCAGTAATGATAGGTTTCAGTGTAGTAGCCGTGTTAGTCTGTGTCAGCAAAACGAAAATAAGAAAGAAAAACTTGTAGCACCTTAGAGACTAACAAATTTATTTCAGCATAAGCTTTCGTGGGTTAGTACCAACTTCATCGGATGCAGGATTCAGTAATGAAGTTTGAACAGTGCCTTGAAGATGAAGGAGCTACTGTTGTTATTATTATAACTACTGTGTTTAACAAAGGCATACAACAATAAGGAAATTACATAAGCTTAATAGAAACCTGAGGAAGGATTGTCAAAATCTAATGGCTCTGTTCCAGGAATGAATTCTCTATAAGTGCCACTACAGGGATGCGGGAGGGGATGAGGGTTCCGGCTGGGGATGCGGGCTCTGGGGATGAGGAGCTTGGAATGCAGGAGGGTGCTCTAGGCTGGGATCGAGGGGTTCGGACAGCAGGAGGGGAATCAGGGCTGGGGCAAGGGCTTGGGGGGCAGGGGGTGAGGGCTCCGGCTGGGGGGTACAGGCTCTGGGGTGTGCCCAGGGATGAGGGGCTTGGGGTGCAGAACAGGGCTCCAGGTTTGGCAGGGGGCTCAGGGCTGGGGATTGTGGCTCAGGATTGGGGCTTACCTTGGGTGGCTCCTGGTCAGTGGTGCAGCAGGGCTAAGGCAGGCTCCCTGCCTGGCCTGGCTCAGCTCCGCGCTGCACCCCAGAAGTGGCCAGCAGGTCCAGCTCCTAGGCAGGGGGGGGGGGGGGGCGCGCCAGGAGGCTACGCATGCTGCTCTTGCCTGCAGGCACCACCCCCCGCAGCTCCCATTGGCCGCAGTTCCTGGTGCTCAGGGCGGGGGCAGCACGCGGAGCCCCGTGGCCCCCCCGCCTAGGAGCTGTACCTGCTGGCCACTTCCGAGACACAGCACGGTACCAGGACAGGTAGGGACTAGCCTGCCTTAGACCCCCAGTACTGCCGACAGGACTTTTAATGGCCCGGTTGTCAGTGCTGACCGGAGCTGCAAGGATCCCTTTTCAACCAGGCGTTCCAGTCGAAAACCGGACACCTGGCCACCCTAGACACAAGTATTCTTTACTGGTTTGAAAACAATCTAAACATCCTTTTGCATCCAGGGCACTCAGTGAATGTATTTTAATTAACACATTCTTTAAGCAGAACAGGTTTTCTCCAAAATGAGCATTAGGGAGACCAAAGGTAGATAACTAAAAAGAACTAGCTGACAGTTTAAGACAAATTTTAAATTACTAATGCTATTAACAAATAAAAGTACGGGATGTCATAGCAGCATTGAGGAACATATGGGCCTTACACTCAGTTATGTAGCCAGACAAACAAGCATACTGCATAGCTGTTTAGAGAATGACTAATTACCCAGATTCGAAGACAAAAGGGTTTGTTGTGGTTATGTTGCCTCCACCCCTGCCCCACCGTTGTGTGCATGCCTGTGTGTGCACATATTGTTCTAAGATAAACTATAACCCATATTAAAAAAAAAAAAAAAAACCTTAATATTCTTAAACAGAGTGAAAGTAGTTCCCCAAATTCTGAGACCAGGCAGGAATAAGTAGCTTAGAGGCTGCTTGATGAATATTGGCAAACTTTAAGGGAATCCCATCGCTCTCTCTAGGCTGAAGGAATGCAAGTCATGATGATGGGATCTTCAACCTAGGGAGAGATTCTCTGGGCTCTAACAAGTACAAAGAAACTTTTGAAAGCTCCATAACACAAAAGTTAAACCATAATACTTAACCACCAACTGCAATTTTATTAATGAAAAGTCTATGCTTTTCAGAAACCACAGGGCCTAATCACATCCGCCACACCATCAGGGGCTCATTCACCTGCACATCTACCAATGTGATATATGCCATCATGTGCCAGCAATGCCCCTCTGCCATGTACATTGGCCAAACCGGACAGTCTCTACGCAAAAGAATAAATGGACATAAATCTGATATCAGGAATCATAACATTCAAAAACCAGTAGGAGAACACTTCAACCTCCCTAATCACTCACTAACAGACTTGAGGGTAGCAGTGTTGCGACAGATTAACTCGAAAAGCAGACTTCAAAGAGAAACTGTTGAACTCGAATTGATATGCAAACTAGATTGCATTACCTCAGGATTAAATAAGGACCTCGAATGGCTCGGCCATTACGTTAATTGAATCTATTTCCCTTAAGTTAACAATCCTCATTCACACCTGTGTGACCATCTTGTTTATCACTTCAAAGGTTTTTCTTCCCCTGCTGTTATGGTTCCTCTCAATTAATTAGCCTCTTAAGGTTGGTCTATGCACCTCCACCTTATCATGTTTCTCTGACTGTATAAATATCTGTCTACTGTATGTTTCATTCCATGCATCCGATGAAGTGGGTACTAACCCACGAAAGCTTATGCTGAAATAAATTTGTTAGTCTCTAAGGTGCTACAAGTTTTTCTTTCTTATTTTCATTTTGCAAAACAACTATTGTTATTCATAACATTACACCAAAACAACTATTTATTCATAACATTACTTCTGCAAGCAATAAGGATCTGACAACTGAGAACAATGTTAATTGATTTACTCTCCTCTGTTCCTTCCCTTCAGCTAATAGTTTCTTATGTGAAGCTTTTATTGTGTAAGTATGTTACTTTGAAAAGCAAATATTTGTGACACTGGTATAAAACAAAACATAATTAAACTACTCTCTCTATTTTGCATATATTTCCTTCAATGTCAGCACCACAGGGTTAAACTTTCAGACAAGCCTTGACAGATTCCATTACAGATGAGTTCATGATGTTAACTACTGTTGATTACCCCACTTAAATCTCATTTTCAAGAATACAAGCAGAAGAAAGCATGTCACAAGAGAATTAACAGGTAACTTTAAGCTGCATATTAAAAAGGTTAGTCAGAACAGCAGCTATAAAAAGTTGTTAGTCACCCAAAATAATCCACAAGAATCCACAGTTGCATCACAAGAAGTCTTTTCTAAAATAATTTTTAAAATATAAACATAACTCACTATTAGTTAAATACAGCTCAATAAACTATATAACTTTATTAATTAAATGAGGCTTTGTAAATCATGGAGGCATAAAGAAAAGGCAATGCAATTTGTCTACACTTGAGAGGCATCTCTAAAAGTATTAGGAAGGCAGAATATAAGAAATATGTACAGTTCTGGGAACTTTAATACACAAAGAAAATGTCAAATTAAGAGGAAATTCAGAGAAAAGAAAGAAAAAATGAAAGAAAATTCTTGAGTACTGTACTTTTCAAGGGGTGTAAGAAGTGAGGTGGGTGGTGATAAACCATCTTTGGCCTACATTTTGGAGTGCCAGAACACGTGCCAATAGGGTGACCAGACAGCAAGTGTCAAAAATCAGGACACTTTTTTCAGGGGGTATTGTCGCTATATAACACAAAGCCCCTAATGTTGAGACGTCTGGTCACCCTACAGACCAAGAAACTACATCTATCAGGTGAGGCTGTGATGTACCCTTTTCTCTGTGCCAGTTGAAAAATATAGTGACTATAGGAGTTTTCTGAGATTTACAGAATGGTCTTCTTTCCACCAAATTGTGTGTGCATGCTTGGGAGAGGGGAGGTAATATCTGAAAGCAAGATCTTCCACTCTTTTGAACTCAATGTAGTCTATACAAACTGAAATGTAACTCCCTTGGTACTTGTTTAGACAGCTTTTAGGTCCCTTCTCACAGTGAATTGATTTGGTGACTAACAAAGGTGGATCTAAACCAAAACCCAAATATGAGTGATTCAAAATCCAAGGCCAAATCTAAATTTTGCAGCTTGAGCTCTGTATTGAGTTATAAATACTCTTATATGCAGGCTAATCACAAATTTGTATCTCATAAATGAAAGTTAAGTCAGAAGAACCATGGAACAGAGAAAAAGAATTAACAAAATGTTTGAAAGAACTGAAGTATATACAAATTTTAAAATGTTAATTGAGGTATGCACATGCAATCTGATGAATGGATATGACTGAACTGGTTCAAAAAACAGCATAAACCAGACAAAAAAGAAAATTCTCACAGTTACTGTGCCATAGTATAGCTGAAAACTACTAGTGTTAAAAGTGCTGACAAACAAACAAGTCCCTCACACTGTACGGTCAGTTTACTGTCCTTTATCCTACAGCCTTGCTTTTCACTGAATCAGATCTGTGACAGGCAGAGAGACTGGAAAAAAACCCGCCATGCTGAAAACTTCACTACCCTGAGCCAGCAGGAAATTCCAACTGCTCCATGCACAGGAGCCAAAAAGAGAACTACTGGAACGAAATGTGGAGCTTAGTGTGAAAACCGTGTCGTGATCCCTCTGAACTTCAGTTGAGAGACAGAGGGGAGACGATTATGTGAAGCAAGCTTGGCTAGAGTTTTATTTTACAGGGAGAGTGGAGGGCTAGGTTGGGGAATGTTTATTGGGCTCCAAATTATTAGAAATAAGAGCACTCAATGGGTTTTTTTGTTTATTTTTTTACATGAAGTAATAAAGGACAGCAGGATGTTGAGGGGAGGGGGTAGGCAGGCACTGAGAACAGATCTACAAGGGAAAATTAATGTCACTTAACTAATATGTTTTCTAATGTGATGCATTTTCCAGTGTGTATACAGGTTTGTCGAGTTTCATATCATGTTAATACCAGTTAAAAGGCAACTTGTCCTGCCTCAAATGTTTTCAGCTGGTCATGGCTAACAGCGAAACCACAACCATTTAACACGTTTTTAAACAAGCGGCTTTGGCCACACCAAGTTAACATCTTAGTTAACACATTTTCGATTAGGATGGATCTTCCCAGCGCAAACAAGGCCTAAAACCCTAACCGTGCAAACTGCTCCATGCTAAATTTATGGGGCTCCCTGCGGCGTAGGGGCCCGCCCATTTCGAATAGCTTTCATGCTCCGAGCCGGCCTGATTAACAGCCTCAAAACAAACCTCGTCTTGGCTGACCAGCTCAGCCCTGCGGATTCCCCGTCCCCGCCTAGAGTTTCAGTTTTGACATCCTGGCATCAATCAGGCACGCAGATGTGGTACGCGGGCGGGCTGGTCAATGTCCCTGGCAGTTTTGCAAGGGCGGGACAGATTCCCCAGTGGCGTGGCCAGGCTCGGGAGAGCCACCAGTTTCAATGTGTCCCTGTCCCCCAATTAACCCTGCAAACCTGGGCAGGAACCGAGCGTCTGCGCCCTTAAAGCCGGCTGGCTGGACAGGCGGCTTCTTGCCTCAGGCTGAGCTGGGCGGACTAGCTATGGGGACGGGAAAGGGACCTTAAACTCCCCCTGTTCACCCCCCCCCCCCGGCTTCCACTGTTCACCAGGCAGCTTCGCGCCCCGGTCTGCACCCCCGCCCCGCCGGTTCTTCCTGCAAATAAAGCTCTCTGCGCTCGGGCCGGGCAGCTCCCGCCGGGGTTGGCGAGCCCGGCCCCAGCAGCCGGGCGAGAAGAAGTTGGCAGACAACTCACGGGTTTTCACTCGGCGGTGGTCGAGGCGGGCGCTCAGAGCGCGCAGGGAGCCCAGGCGGCGCTGGAGCCGGGCGCTGCGTCGACACAGGGCGTCCGCCTGGCTCTGGATCCCGCCGAAGATGTCGCTGGCGCAGCGGGAGAGGTCGGAGAGCTGCCAGAGCAGGGAGACCAGCGAGTGCGAGCTGACCTGCTCCAGCGAGCCGAACAGCAGCAGCCCCGCGCCGCGCCGGCTACTCCCAGCCCCGCCGGCCGCCCGCGCTCGCTCTTTGTCCCCCGCTTTGGCTGGTCCCAGCGGAGCATCTCCTCCGGCATTGTCCAACCTGCACAGCTTCAGGGGCTCCACCGTCCTCAGCGGGAAAGGCATCTCGGGGGGGAAGGGGGGTTACACTTCCCGGGAGCAAGAAATCCTCATTCAAAAACAAGAGCCACAAGAGTTCAGAGGGAAAACCAACAACCCACAAACTTTTCCCCACCCTCAACTCCGCAGAGAGATTGCAGGGGGGAGAGAGACTTCACGCGGCACCCCGGGAGAAGCCCTGGAAGGCGCTCACGTGCGGGAGGTGAAGAGAGAAGAAGTCCTGCTGGCCATGGGGCAGCAGGAGGCACATTGCACTCAGCGAGACACAGGGGAAAGAAGCTGGCTCAGTGGGAGGGGGAGGAGGTGAAGTTGTTTGCAGCGAGGAGACAGGAAAACAGCCCGAGTTTCTCCCCGCAAAGTGGAGATGGGGAGGAGGAAGCGTGGGGAGGGGGGTCAGAGCGCCCTGGCTACAGCCACAAAGAAGGGAAACCCAGAAAAGAAAAGCGGAGGAGAGGAAGGCAAATAAAAAGCCCAAAGCAGCCCGAGTAGCCACCTGGTGCTCCCTGAGCTGCTGCACTCACTCACTCACTCCTCTGAACCTCCACCCAAACTCCAAACCAAACCCGGAAAGCGAAAGCAGGAGGGAAAGCGGGGGAAGGGGAAAATAAACACGCACACCAACAAACCTGGGAAAAGAAAAAGAGGCCGCCGCCTACCTGTGGCTTCCTGAACTGGAGCCTCTGCCAAAGCCTCACCCCTGGCAGCCAGCAGGAAAGGTGAAAAGAAAGCCTGCCTCCACTCTGCCAGCCCCTGTGGGGACCAGCTGAAGTGGGATCATCTCTGCCTCACCCACCCCCGTATCAGTCAGAACTTCACCCTTCCCAGAGGGGAAAACTACCCTCCTTTTGTCTTCTCCTACCAACCAAAACTTGACTCCACTGCAGGGGTTTTCAGCCTTTTTTTCATTTGCAGACCATTACAAATATTTGAATGGAAGTGCAGACCCCTTTGGAAATGTTAGGCATGGTCTGCAACCTACAGGTTGAAAACCACTATTCTATGGTAACAACCTTTCACGGAGCCCTTAGACATACTCTGCAGACACCCACGCACATACACAAGGGATCCATGGACCACTGGTTGAAAACAACTGCTCTAGAGAGAAGCACAAGAGACCCTCACTGCATCTCAACTCTCCCTCTTCCTTCGCTTTTCGGTTCTTACTAGACAGTATTCAAGAGCTCATGAAAAGGCACACCCTCTCTTTAAACACACGTTAGAAGCCACACACTTAGCATATTTTAGTGATTGTTTTGTAATTAATGTATAGTGTAGGGGGCGCTTTTATCTGAAAACCTACACAGAAACAAAATCCAAATAAGCCAGCACAACATGCAAGGTTACAAACCAAATGAGTTACTTCAATATGCAGGCAGTGTTTTAGCCCTGTTGGTCCCAGGATCTTAAAGACAAAGTGGGCCAATAAAAGAAATTACCACCACCTCCTTGTCTCTCTTACTTCAATATGTAATGCTGGCATAGATGAAAATCACACCCTCCATCCTCACACTTGTTCCTCCTCTGACCTCATACAGTATTCTGTTGGGATGCTCTTAATCCCCTACTGAACCAATTTAGCTTTGTGTTAGTGAATGGCAATGACTGCTGCTTAATTGGACTATTGTCCTATTTTTGCTGCATGTGTAGAGAAGAACAAAATCATAGACTGCTTGTGGAAAGGGAATCTGGGGGAGGGGGGTTTGATGGAAAATAGCTATTCTGCCCTCTACATTCCCCTCGTAACTGCAGCATAATTTAGTGTCCAAGATACCTGAAGTACTCCCACTGCAGTTTTGGCATTAGCTATGCTATGAAATTTTATGAAAAAATCCCCACCAGTGGCTAGCAACTGGGTTAGTTGCATCAGTGTGGATATCTATCTGAAGTTCTTCAACGCACCCAAGGCTTTTGAGGTAACACAGAAGTTAGTGCTAATGGCAGGACACAGTCAATGGGAGTATAATAGGAGCAGTTGCTGAACTGCTGTGGGGTGCACAGAAGAGTTGAGAACTACAGGACATGGCCATTATATTTCTGTGGATCATATTCATCCGCAAAAACCATCAGTCACTTGTGGTTCTGTCATTAGTATTGCCTTTAGCAGATAAAGAAGCTACAAAGATTTGAGAAAATATAGTGGCAGTCTTGGAAAAGTAGGATTCCCCTTCCATGTGTTTTAACCAACAAAAGGTAGCGTATAGGGCAGTATTTAAAAACTCTTGGGCCCTAATCCTGCAAACACACCTGTACTAAACTTTACTACCATGAATTGGTGTTAAAACTTCACTTTAAGCACTGTCTTTGTAATACAGAAATTGCCAATAAATATTAAAATAAGATTAAGTAAAGATGAAATTCAGTGATTAACATTTTTATTCTTGTATTTTTGTTCAGTGCTGTATTTTATAAGATTTAGGCATATTTTTAAATGGCTTTTTCTTTTAATTGGAATAACCACTTAACTAGAACTATAAGCTTGTTCACCAGGATGTTTGAATTGAGAACTCTATTTTTATGATTTTTTTAGAAGACAATAAATGGGTATGTGTAGAAGATGGAATTAATGAGCCAAAGGGGCTTTAACATAGATTTTTTTTAAAGGACTACAGGGTTAGGTAAAGAATAGGTGATGATGTCTTAATTTTAATCTGTTGAATACTGTGCTTTACACAAAACCACAAAGACACATCTGCAACTGAAATTCCTTGTATGAAATAATGACTATACTCATTTTTATAATACTTGAAGTTTTAACAATAGATGGGTTAAATAAAAGTTAAGGATCTAACACTGACTTTCTTCTTACTAGAGAAATTCAGATTTCAGCCCTGATCCTGTAACCCTTTATGTATGTTCTTAGCTTTAATCATGTGAGTAGTTCCACTGAGTATGATTCAGGGAAAGGATAATATTTAATACAGAACCAGGGTTGGAGGAGCATTAATCATTAAACAAAACTGTAGGCCAGACGTTCAACTGGTGTCAAAGAGTGAAATTCTACTGCCGTCAATAAAATAGCACTAATTTAACTAAGTGAGGCTCTGGTCCTGCATTTGCAGGCTGGAAATTTAACTTAAGTCTTAAAAACCCCAAAACTTTTTGGTGTGGGAATAATTCCCAGGAAAAATAAGAAATAGAAATGTCACTGGGAGAGACTGCTATGGTCTCACTGTGTTGGCAAGACATCAGTTTCTGCCCACACAGAAGGAAGGGGCACAGGAAGGAAAAAACAACTTTAAAAACTTCCTTATCTAAAGCAGTTGAAGAGCTAAAACATTTATCATAATAAAGAGAGAACTGATTAAAATAGTTAAGTTAATTAGAACAGATACAAACTTTGTTTTTCCACAAAAGGAATTTTATATTTTCACAAAAGGTACTCCTAGAAACACACTCATATAATCTTATCTCTTCTGAGAGTTTCTTGTTGGAAAATTTCTTACTTCCCCTTTTGCAGCACTGAGAATCTGTGTTATTTTATTTATTTTATTTTAATTTTTTTTTGTTGCACAGCTCCCCCTTTCTGCTAGAACAAAGATAGCAAATTACACACATCAAATTAAGTGCTTAAATATGGGGAAAATGTAGGTATCTGATATGGCCTGAGAAAGTTTGCCTGCTGAATATCTCCTAATAATGAGAAACAGGGGAACAAACTGGGGAGTGGGAGACAGAATGGGAGTGCAAAGAAGACAAACAGAGGAAAAGGCAGTAGAAACTCTATTAAGTGTTTCAGGTCAATATCTATTTTATTTTAAAGTACTTGTGCTAAAAATGTTGACTCACTGAGTACCATAACCATATGCTCCACACCTTTAAGCTACAAATTCAATTACAACGTTAGGGCTCAGTAACTTTAAAGGTCTATAGCCACAAGTAGAAAACTACAAAGGCTTGTAGAAATTATTCATTGCTTATTGTAGGTGGAGCACTAAACTACTCTATACTCACTTTAATCCAGTTGAGCTGGTAGTAGTAAATGGAGAGTCATGGCACCGAGGAAAGTATTCTTATCTATCTATTAACCATTTGTCAGGATGGAATGAGGGCCTAGAGGTGAGCCTGGGACTAGTTACCTTAATCCCCACGCAGACTAATTAACACAGCCGAGCTACAGCAGAAGGGCCTGTTTGGCCAGTCCGGCTGACTGGATGAGGGGAGCCAGCTTTTTTAAACTCAGCACCGGCAAAGTTTTTTTAAGATCACTGGCTGTGCAATGCTTATGCTTGCAGATGTGATTGTTTGTGTGTCTGCCTTGTTCCTGTCCTGTCCTTCCCTGCCCCAGCTCTGTCTTTGGTTCCTGACTGGTCCCTGATCTGAGCTCTCACCTGTAGGATGACTGTCACTGTTCTGATTGCTAGTCCTGACCATCCATGCCCTAGTTGTAGACCATTACACATCTGGTCTTGCTGAAATATTAACAATGTGCCAATCTGCTAGTGTATATGTGGTCATGGGGGATTAATGTGTTTATTTACTATAGCTGTGCCCATAAATTCAAACTACCTGGCCAGAAATGCTGAAGAGACTGAGTTGATACTTTGAAACTAGAACCATAAAGTCCTCATTGTTATGTTTCTTTGGGAAAAGAATTTATACTTTTCAGTTGCTCCCTGAACAATGATCTATATTATGCTGCTTCGGTTTGAATTTTAGAACTCAGCCTTAATATACAGGGCATATGTTCAGCTTCATCATTTGTGGGTTACTCTGGCTGTTAAGCTGGAGAGGTCTGAGATGTGGGCATTAAAAAGGGTCATATTCTACATGAGAAAGAAAGAGGTTTTCTGTCATTTTACTCTGGTTAACCAAAAAAATGTGGATAGTCCCATTCTTCTGGAGCACTGGTTGATGTCAGTCTAGGCCACAATAGACATCTGTCCTCACTGCAAAACGTCCACACAATCTGACACAACTATAATGTCTGCTCAGAAAAAGCAAAAAATATGCAGGAGCTGGGGAGTGAATTTGACCTATAAAGTTTGTCTGAAATTGTCCTTTTAAGTACAGTAAAACCTACTGTACATTTCTTAGGACATGAACGTCAATCAGAGATTTGCCATTCATCTCAATGGAGGCAGAATTTCATCCCATGTCTTTATATCTGTACCTCCCACATGCATACTAGTGATGCTATATAAAAAATGTTATTTTTAAGTCTCCTCCAAAGGTGCTGTTGTTTTTTAAATTTAAAATATCAATATACTATCTTGAAGATCACCTTTGTTGCATGCTAATGCTGTAGAACCTCTGATTGACACTTTCGCCTTGCCATTCCCAAGCTCTGACGATACCAGTAACCAACGTGACTGACTGAAATTTCCCCCTTACCCAGTATATCAATTTTAAACTTGTTTTTACAACTCTGCCATAGCTTATAGCTCAGGCCCAATCAGTGGTGCTGGAACTAGGGGTGCTGCTGCACCCCCTGGCTTGAAGAACTAATAACAAACACCAAATACATCGTTTCCATCATCAGCATCCCCACTATAAAAATTGCTCCAGCTCCCCTGGGCCCAATACTGCCAGCTAGTCCATGTGAGCAGACCCCTGTGCTTCTCAGAGCTACGGTGACTTCCATGCAGCTTTGTACAAGGGAAGGGACTGCCCATTCTTTCCTGCCAACAGCATCAGTCTCAAACCCCTTTTACCAGTCCCCTCTCCTGGCCCTTTTTACATTCATTTATGCATGAAATATCCCTGTGATGTTCCCCTCTGGTGTGGTCTGGACCGGTGATCTGCTAGACCACTCTAATCGACTCTGGGAGCCAGGCTTACCCTGCTCTGCTGTGAGAACCCCCACTCCTGGGCTGTTTGCACACAGCCTCTGGCATGTAAGCTGCTCCCAGCTACTTGCAACCAAATGACACTAGCCAATATCTCCGGTTCCAGACACAACCCTAGAAACCTCCGTCTTGCAGTATCCAGTTATGCCTGCTGGACACTGAAAGCTTATCTGACAAAGTTAACAAAGAAATTGATATGTACCAGGCTTGTTATCCCAACAGGAGTCTCTGACACACTTCAAACCAAACACACTGCTTCAGGTCGAGTAAACAAACAGATTTATTAACTATAAAGATAGATTTTAAGTGATTATAAGTCAAAGCATAACAAGTCAGAGTGGTTACCAAAATAAAAGAAAATATAAGCATGCAGTCTAAACTCTCAACCCTGTTAGACTGGGCAGCAACTAGATTAAGCAGTTTTTCTCACCCAACTGGATATTGCAATCCTCAATATACAAAGGTTTGTTCCGTAAGCCTGGGTCAATCTCCTGTGTTGGAGTGTGTCTTCTTCTCAGTGTCTTGGTTGCTTGCAGCATAGGTGAGGCAGGAGAAAGGCCCAGTATATGTCCACTCTGTCTGTTTTATACTCTCAGTCCATGTGCTTGGGGAGCACAAGTCCAGGCATGTCTGGGGCCATTGCTGAATCTCTCCAAGCACGTTTGAGCAATTCCCCTGGTATGGCCTCATGCAGGTGAGTCATTGCATTGTAGCTTCCTTGCTGGACAATGGCTGTTGATGGGTTGTTTGACACCCTGCCCAGGCATTGGTTACTTTCCTTGCTGTTGCCTCTGGGGAGCTAGTATCTGGCTGATTCCCCAACTTACAGCATGTTTTAGTGACAAGCATACTACACAATTCTCATAACTTCATATGTATTAATGATTATATGGATAGAGAAATGACTTTCAGCAGATCATAACTTTTTCCCTGATTCCTTACAAGGCATACTTTATACGTAAGACAACGATTATATGAAAATGAGGAATATGGGGGTTACAGCACACTCCCCCAAGGTATGGAATGTCACAATCCCCTAAACTTCCTACATTCAAATCCTTCTTAAACTCCCCCCACACACACACACTTCTTTCATGTCACCTATAAGAAACAAGTGATCTTATTTTTGTAAGTTATACATTTCACAGAATCTTCAAGCTGTATACATACTAAAAACTGAGGAATTACATGATCTTATTACTAGAGTATAAATCTTGTCATCATTTTACTTCCCCCCCTTTTTAAAAAACCGTTCAGTCGTATTGTGTCTAAAATCAGACTGTAAATTCTTTATCATGGGATCATGTCAGCTCTTTTCATGCCTAGTGCATTTTTGGGTGCTGTATACTGGGGTCTAAGCCTCACCTCCAGGGTAGCAGCAGAGGTCCAATAAAATAATCAAAGTAATTCCAATAGGATAATGTGAATCAGAAAGGAATTACGAAAAGTAGTCATTTGATGTAGTACATTTTTAACAGAAGCATTTTTCTTGCATCATCAGCATATAATGTCTACTGCACAAAAAACTGCAGTTTATGCAAATAGATGGAAAGGGACCATTTTATCACATACTTCCCTCCCCTTCCTCTCCTCCCAATAATTTCCCTGCCATTGAAAACATAGTAACTGTACTGCTAAATTAAAATATTCCTGAGGAGCTGGTACAAAGGGATTCCCACATAAGTCTCAACACAGGGACTAGTGACCAGAGATTAAATGTTTCAACTGACTGCATTTTCTAAAAGGCTTTCATATTGTGATTTATATAAAGAAAATCTTTCTTCAACCACTCTTGCATTTAAAAAACAGTTAAGATTATTAATTTCTATCTAATAAAGATATCAATGGACGTTGAAAGCAGTCAACTCTTTATAACCTCAGGTGCCAAGTTATACATCCCCGGTTAGACATAAAATAAGGCATGATAAAATTAACAAGGCTACAAAGCACAGTAATTCATCATGTTGAACAGGTAAAGAGGAAATTGCTAATTATTCTAGGTGAGATTTCTGCCATCCTTGACTGCTACCTTCATCTACTAGGAGTCTCAATGGATTTCGATGGGACTAATCACAAAGTAAGGTACTATTCCACTGTAAGAATGGCAGAATCTGGCTCTATGTGATATCTCCTCCTTGAAAGCCTGGGGAGTTACTCTGTGGCTTTAGAAAAAGACATCCATTCATGGGTTCAAATTCTTCACCCTGCTCTGCACACACCAAAGGCCCTAAATACAGGACAACCACTGCAGGTCTGCGGCAGAAGACGGGGCACCTGACAGGCTATGCAGAGATCACAGAGGAACTTGTGCTGTCTGCACACCATGATGCAGCATCATGTGGTGTTTCTCCCTGTAGCATTGCAGAGAGAGGGATGGATTTGGCCAGCAGATCTGCAGCTGTACAGATCCACTGTTGTAGGATTCATCTCTGTGAGAACATGTGGGGGTCTCCTGCACTGACCCCGATTACACACAGGATTAAAACAGGGCCCAGGATTTGGTTATTATAACATCATGTACACAACATCACAGACTTGTTAAGTTTCCCATTCCCCCAAGAGGCTCCTGATTCCAATTGCTCACTCCTAATGGGGAGTTTGAAATTCCCAGCATACAAGCTGAGACCACAGAGACGGTAAGCGTGTGGATAAAGCAGCTTGTATTCACTTTCTGTCAGAGCTCAGAGTGCATAGAGTAGACCATGGGGACTGTTGGTGGCAGAGTTCCCTACCACCCCAGTGTGTATGAGGGACTTCAGTGGCACTAGCCGTGCAGGGTCTAGTGATTACCAGCTCTCTATGATTCCAGCTCTTGGGAACTGGACAGATGGTTCTGAAACAGCCCATCAGAGAGTGTCTCCTTATGAAGGAAACAGGAATATCAATGCTGCTCCTGTGGCACCTATAACATTATTCATATAGTTAACAGGGCATTCTTCTTGGCGTGGTTGAGACAGTCCATTTCCTGTCCCTCTCATCATGATGTCAAGGCTCCTCACCAGAGCCCTGTGCAGGACTGTTTTTTTAATCACACTCCCATCCCACCCCGCATACCCACTCCTACCCACTCCCATATTGTTTCTTGAATTTTTATTCTGCTCCCACTTGCAAAAACCTTAGATCCTGCAAGAGAGACAGATCCCCCCATGCCACTAAACAAACAAACAAAAAAGTTTGGTTTATATATATATATAGTGACACAATTTTTTCCACTCAAAGAATAAAACAAATCTTGCTTAAATAGTGTAAAAAATACTTTACCTCCAGTTATAATGGACATCAAATCTCATTATATTCCTTGCTTAAATGTAAGTATTAAAACACTTAACAAAAAAGAAACACTTGCTTTACATTGCTGAAATTTTATTTATGACAAAATGACGAGAGATTTAGTGTTTTCCCGCATATTACCACACTCTGGTTTTTTTGCCCACCCAATCCCACCTGCAAGAAAGTGCATTTTACCTGCTCTCATTATTATGGCAGTGGGTCCTGTGAGACCCACAGGATCCTAACCCTGCTGCAGGGCTCTACTCCTCACTTCCTCTCCTTTAATAGCAGCTGGATTTTCTGTAAAAAAAAGGCAACCGGTCGTGTTGTCACTGAAAAATATTTTCAAAATCAAAGCCAAATGTTTTACCTCTATTTGTATTTAGGTTTGTTGTTTGTTTCATTAGGACTTAATTTCACTAGATGTTTAGATGTCTTTGTTTGTTTTTACTGACTTTTATAGCTTGCCTACCACCATAGGAGAGCAACTGACAACATTGAGAGAAAGCAAGAATAGAAAATACAAACAACTTTCTCATTAAAAATATAAAGGCTAAATATGCAAATGAAGTAATGCATATTTGTAAAATATTCAAATGGAGGCATTGCATCACTTGTCTAAAATCTCAGATTTCTCCAGCTTCATCCTTAACAGGTATGACTAAAGATCTGGTCTGCCTTGTGCTTTTTATTAAGCAGGAAAAACTCCCATTGAACAATTCCGTTTTGTTTCCTTATATAAAAGACAAAAATGCTGGTTACTACTTATTTGAAAACAGCTCTAGGGTGAAACAGCTCTAGCCTGTGAAAGACTGTCGGGAGCTGATTTTCAGAGCTGGTCTCCACTTGTGTACAAACTCCAGATATTGGTAGTTAAACATCTATTTGTACCCATAAATCAGTTAGCCTAACAACTACTATTTTTATCCCAAATTCACTGCAGACAAAAAAATCTGGGCCTTATTATTTGTGGGTGCAAAACTGAATCAACAAAATCAAAAGCTGGGCGAGGCCAGGTTGAATATCAGGCTCAATAGGTGGGACTTTTTAAAGTGATCAGCACTGGCCTAACTTTGCTCTCACTGAAGTCAATGGTAAAACTCTTTGACTTCAGTGAGAGCAGAGACGCCAATGCTGAGAGCTTTAGAAAATCCCATGTTACATTTTTGTTAAGACACTGACCATCTTTATGTCTTTTCTAATTGTATTATGTTTGTCGCCATTATAATAATTTAGTAGTTTATATTTTGATTTATTAATTAAGAATCTTATTAGCTGAAAAATCAAAAAGTTAACAACTCATCAGCCAAATAATACCTGGAATTACATTCTTTTAGCAAGATGGATTACCCTTTCGAATGCCTCAGGACATAGAGCAAACAATAGATCCAGAGAAGAGAAGTCACTGAATAACTCCAAATATGTATGCAGAATGTCTGGATGTACTGTTTACAAAAGTAGAACTTAATTTTGCTAGATCCTAAGACTATGGCTTTAAAGGTTTTAATACACTCAATCACTACAGAGATGGTAAAAAAAAAAAAAGCTATAAATTAGGGATAGAGAAAATTGTGTTTTGTTTTGTTTTTAATTAAGCACACAGCCTTGTTTTGTGTCAGGTGATGAATACAGATCAGGTGACAGACCAGTGATGGCATGATCTTTTCATCTCACGACAGGTCTTGCTAACATGATGTCTTGCAGAGAAAAGGTATGCTTCAGCTAACAACAGGGATGCCAGAGTGTGGGAGGCAATCTAACTACCAAGGCTTGTTCCCCAATTTCTTGATAGGCAGTTTGGCATTCCTTGTTTGTTGGTGTGACTTCCCCCACAGGTGCTGAAACTAGGGTGCTGCCATACCGTCTTGAAGTGGAATCCATTATATACACAGTTTACAGTTTAGTTCAATGGCTCTCAGCACCCCCACTATAAAAATTGTTCCAGCATCCCTGACATCCCACAAACATGTAAATTGCTGATCTCCACGTCATCCCTTTTTATGTGATATGTGGATGCTACATATGTAGCCTAAGCTCTTCCTCGCTACAATAACATTGCTAATAGCTACTGCTCTTCTGGCAGGTTGGGTTAAAAAGGAGAGAGTGAAGAGTTGTGCAGTCTTATCACTGATGACGGGAGCAGGGTGCCAGGCTCTGAAAGAGAGACCACAAGAAGCTGCAGTGCTAGTCATGCTGAGTTAGAGATATACACGTAAACTCCAGTTAACCACTCCAGTTAACTAAGCGTATGTCTGTCTACACTAGAGCCAGGTAGACAGACTCATTCTAGTTTTGCTGGCGGTAGCATGCTAAAAATAGCAGTGTGGACATTACTACTTGGGTTAGCCACCTGTGTCCAAGCCCTCCTGACCCCCTGGCTAAAGTGATGTTTGCACAAGTCCATCTACCCAAGCTAAGAGGCCCACTCCCAGCTGCACTGTAGACATACGCTAAACTGTGGACCAAAACTCAAGATTAACCAAAAGATCAGTTATGGCTCCCAAGATTACCTATGTGCTGCCAAGAATACACAAGGCAACGAGGAGATAAAGTGTGTTCTGAGAAGGCAGGGTTGTTCCCCAAACCAGCTCCATTAGAACAAGGGCCTTCTGGTCTGATAAACACGTGCAATCAGAGATTTCACTCAATTTAATAAAATCACTAGAAATGACATGTCATAGATGTTGTAATGATGCTCAATCTGCAATACGGTAACCCCCTATTAAACAGAGAGATCTGATTACTATGGCTTATATAAAAAGAAAATCAGAAAGAAATACTTGTGGCACCTTAGAGACTAACAAATTTATTTCAGCATAAGCTTTCGTGGACTACAGTCCGCTTCGTCGGATGCATAGAATGGAACACCGACGAAGTGGACTGTAGTCCACGAAAGCTTATGCTGAAATAAATTTGTTAGTCTCTAAGGTGCCACAAGTATTTCTTTCTTATTTTCTTTTTGCTGACACAGACTAACATGGCTACTACACTGAAATATGTCTTATATATTGTCTTTAAACAAAAGCTCATTGTTGTAAATATAAGAAATAAACCAATAATCATTACATGGCAAGGATTTGTAAACCTGTTAATACTTTCTAAATAAATAAATAATAAAACCAAATTGGTGCCTCAACACAATCTCCTTGTGTTTCAGTCTCCTTAAAACTATTAAACTCCATAAAGTGTCGGCTAAGCTAAGAGCTTCTAAGATTTGCAGCAGTAAGATTCCACGGGAGGATTCTGCAGGGCTGAAGCTTCCAGTTATATGAACCCTGATTTTGCATGTCTTTTGAGACCTTGAGATAAGTGGGGTTCATCTGTATAAAGTTTTGGTTTATTTTTTCAGTTCTAAATATTTGATGATATTGCCATACTTCAAAAAGGGGGTTAAGTTTGTTTAAATTGATAGTCTTTCTACTCATTTTGAGTGGAATTCACGTCTGTGCATGGATCCAGAGCTCCAAAGGCCTATCAATATACTATTTAAGCCACAAAAAATATGTTTATTCTCTACATAGAGGTGAATTTCACCTGAATTTCACCAGTTCGTTGATGCTGGGATTGAGATTCATTGTATCCAGATAGTTACAATCGGAATGGATTTGTATATAAACCTAATTAATCTTGAAGATTGCCCTATCCCTTGTAAAATAAAATCTGTTCAATGAAGTGTAATCAAAATTCCAAAAAAGGGGTCTGGAGTAGTAATGATGAGGGGGAAGGATGTTTTATGGCCATGTAGAGATTATAATTGATTGCTGGAATCTAGACTAAATCAGTTTTACAGCTGAGAACTGACATACATGCAAGTCAGCAAATTCTAAGTTAGCAACAAAAACTGTGTCCTCTTGCACATTTGTATTTTCTATTACAGTACCATAAGTGGCAGTAACTTCCCTGCCTTATAATGTATGTATAAGCTGGCTGAGTTACTGTTGCTTTGGACATCTAGCTATATAACCATACATACTAGTATGTATAAAACTTTGTAATTAATTTCCTTATAAAACAGGGGGATGGATGCTGGGGAAGAAAAGAAAACAGAACTTTTAGCATACCTATTTCAATGTTCACATACTTGATTATGCGATCATTGAAATAAGTGCAGCTGTGTATTTCATTGCACAGACTTGGCATACTGTACAACGCGAGCTAAGCATCAGCACATTGTTAATAAATCAGTAAAATATCATGTACTGGGCAAGCACAGTATGCAAGTTTTTACTCATTTCTAATCCAAATGTTTTCAAACTTGGCAGAGTACTCATTCTTCAGGGGACTATGAACGTGCCAAGTTTTGAATATTTCAAGCAAAACTATGTCTGTTTGAGTTATCCAAGAGAAAAAAAAGAAATATAATAATATAGTGAAAAATATCATTTTAAAAACTGAAATGTAGCTGAATGGATTGTCTTAAATCTTTTCTAACAAATTTCTCCTGTAGGCTGAGAATAAACATAAATTTCAGCCCAAGGAATTGTTTATTCAAAAGCAGAAAGCTGACTCTCTCTCCTCTTAGACCCTGTCCTTGAGGCTCACTTATGTTCTCTTTCAGAAATGTTTGCACTTTAAAATCACTGTTAAAACTACTTTCCCCACCCTTTTTACAATGACGCCATTTGTTTTTTAATGTGTTGGCTTTTATATTGCAAATTTGATGATTATCTCATTATTGTTGGTTGTTGATACAATTATTATTACCCAGGATTGTACCCTGATTCAGCTAAGGACCTCAGCGTGTTTTTAACTTCAAGCATGTGCTTACTGGTCATTAAAGTCAATGGGATTTCAGCATATGCCTTAGTGCTTTCCCTATAGGGTTTTGGGGTGGGTTTTTTTGTTTGTTAGTACCTTGATGAGGAAGGTATTCTGTATTAATTTATAATTAATAAAATTATTATTTCATTAAAATGTATAAGCAGAATCTTAAAATAGAAGTGCCTTATTAGACATATCTGTAGTACCATTATCATGATCCTGTAATTACACTAGTAGGCTATGCATAATTGCCCCACTGTTACCTTGTGCTTCTCACGTCTGTCTGACTGTATTCTCTTGTTTTCCATTTTATACTTGATTGTAAGCTCTCTGGGGCAGGCTCCATCTTTTCCTCACATGGTTGTCAGTACCAACCTCAATGGCTTTCTGATCCTGACTGAGGCCTCTAGGTATAACTGCAATTCAAATAAATAATAAAATACACAGGAAAATACCTTTAGAATTTTAACGCCCTCCCTACTCATTAAAATACTGGTGCAAAAAAAAAATATAGAGAACACTGTGTTATAATATTCCCTATGTTCCTGGTTTAGAACAATTTTCTATCTAAAATTATTCCAAAATCAAATGTTTAAAGCTTAGTTGATTTCCAACTCTTTGCTTGTTTGAAAGTGGACTGCTCACAGACAGCGACAGTACTTAGCAAGATAATGACAAAGTAGCCCTTTAATTGGGACTAGCCATAGTTAGAAGAAACTATTACCTGATTTTTATTAATCCCATTGTGATTGCATTTATACTGAGCTACTGAACAATATAAGGAAAAAATGTTTAGGTAATCAACTTACAAAATAACGTGAAGAAGTGATCTTGAGTCTGAGTGACAGCACATCTGACCTGAAGACACTCCTGTACTCAAATAAGTAATGGGCGCCTTTTAACAAGAGAATGATCTCAGTTTGAAGGTTACTTATCTCATGTCCAGGGCCAACAAGAGTGGGGGGAAGCCGGTACAAATTACCGGGGCTCGGCAGTCCGGAAGCGGGTCCGGGGCCCGACTATGTTGCATATGTTTTTGTCTTTCTGGGTAGTATCATTATCATTTGTATACCAGGCAGGGCATATTTGTTTTGTTTTTTTGCACATCAATACAAATCCCGTGTAAAGATTTTTAGCCAGTCCGCCCTTGCTGGGGGACCTGAAAATTTTTTTCACCGGGGCTCTCAGCAGCCCTGCTCATGTCTCCAGTGTGTCCAGTAAAAGAGGGCCACCTGACTAGACCCAGAAATGTATGCAGAATACCTGGACATACTATTCACAAGCCATACATCCAGAATAATGCAAAGAGCTTTCCTGAAGTCAGCCAGAGTTTCAAAACGGGGTCTCTAATTTTGCACATGCAATTTTTCATTACAATTATTTATGTATGCAGATAACAAATTATGCACTACCAACAATGTTCCTTATTGGAAAATCATGTGCAGTTTAATATGAACATGATAACTT
Organism: Macrochelys suwanniensis; assembly: GCA_033296515.1. Classification (NCBI taxonomy): domain Eukaryota; kingdom Metazoa; phylum Chordata; order Testudines; family Chelydridae; genus Macrochelys; species Macrochelys suwanniensis. The sequence goes on from CM065777.1 coordinate 100,009,350, forward strand.
TTCTCTATATTTTTAAACCATAGAACTATAGGTTAATTAAGCTGCAGAATGTATTCCTCCTCTATAGGATTTTATAGGATGGCTAACAAAGCTGTGTTAAATTCAATAGGTTCATAAAGTAATTAGTATATTGTTTTCACCCCTATTATATTCTATAGATCTTTTCCACAAAGATGAGGAGAAAATTCAACGATTTGCATGTGCAAAATAGAGTGCACAGACTTGTGTGTTAAAATCATAGTGCTCACAGAATTGTATGGAGGCCTGCCTAATGTTCCTTTGAAAATTTGAACTTGTATAAATAGAATCACCATAGGCACCTCCAGACTTGAAGGTTACAGTTATTTTGTGCTATCAACCCAATTCAGTAGTGTTTTTATGGAAGGAATGTAAATAATTATGTACACTACTGAAATTAAAGGGTAAATTTAGGCAAGGAAAATGTAATAATCTGAGTTGGAATTTGGCCAGGATTTTGAAAGGAACTGAAGTGAATGTTTTCTTTCAATTGTTGGTTTAAGCTCTGTTTTATTCTGCAAAGGTCTCATATTCCACAATGGCCTTTTGCAGTAAATTATTAAACATTTTAACGTGACAGACTATGGAAACAACAAAAGGTCTTTGTGCTGCAAGCTGCATATTGTACCTTGTTGTACTAAATTAGTCATACAGCATTGTGTTTCTTCTAACTTTAAAAGGTGGGAAACTTGCTCAGTGAAAAAGAGCAACTGACTGCCAGGAGCAGTTAATAAACTCAAGCTCAAAGGAAATACCTGATGTTTACTAACAGTAACATTAATTCTGTCTCCATGTACCACTTCCACAGATACAATCAGAAAATGTTCTGTGAGCTAACAAGTCCTTGGTCGATAGGAGAAGGGTCTTAATATCAGATGTTTCTATAAAGGGTCCTAAACTCTGACACTCAAATCCACAGATACTCACTTTGGTCCCACAGAACTCTGATTTGCTGACCCTCATGATGTAAGGGTCTAAATGAACTGAATGAATTCTCCCCTGACAGCTAGCGGGGAGGGGAAGAGACTTCAGGAGAAAACTGTATTTACATGAACACACCTACTCTGCTTAGATATCCCACCGATAGAGTGCTGTTGCTCAAAATTATCAATTTTGGCTGGTGTTGGATTACAAATCCCTTTAGTACTGAATGCAGGGGTAGTGAAATGCTATTACCAATATTGTTGGCATTATTGTATGAATACAGGGAAGCAGGACTGTGCTTAACCTGTCCCAAATGAGGAGGGTCACCATCAGCTGAAAGGACCTTGAATGCCAGAGCTCTGTGAAAGTAAGGGAGATGGGGCCAGGTATCCCAGCCAGGCAGGGCTGGTGCAAGGAAGTTTCGCACCCTAGGTGAAACTTCCTTGCACCAGCCCTGCGTTCCCCTCTCAAAGCCACCCCACCCCCGCCAGCTCCCCCGGCCCCAGAGCTCAGCCTCCCCCCTCCACAATGCCGCCCCCCGTCAGCCAGCTCCCCCGCCCACGGGAGCTCAGCCTCTCCCCTCCACAATGCCGCCCCTCCCCCCCAGCCAGCTCCCCCACCTGCGGGCACTCAGCCCCCCCACCTGTGACCCGCGGGCCGCGGAAGCTGAGTGGAGGAGTGGCGGGGTGGCTCGCAGCGGCTTCCCCGCGGCTCCCCGCTCAGTGCCTGAGTGGGGAGGGAGGGAGGCGGCTCGCGGCAGCTGAGTGGGGGGGGGGGAGGCTCGCGCGGCTGCCCCCTCGCTCAGTGCCTGAGCAGGAGGACGGCGAGGCAGCTCGCGGCGGCTCCCCGCTCAGCGACTGAGTGGGGAGCTGGGAGGCAGCTGCCTGCCGCCCCCCAAATCTTGGCACTCTAGGTGACCGCCTAGGGTCACCTAGTGGGCGCGCGCACCGGCCCTGCAGCCAGGAGATGTGGACTCTCCTCCAAGGATTCTCCCTGGACTAGTTTAATCGATTCTCTCTCCTCCCCCCTAATTGTTCAAAGAAATAACTAAATAGGCTTAATTATGAGCCTCTTTTTTATTTTAAATGCTCAGTCAGAGCTGAAACCAGGACTGTGTTTCTGCCCTGCCTGTTAAGAGCTAAAAATCATTGAGAGTTTAAATCACTTGAGATGGGGAAGTGTTTCTGCCTAGCCTGCAAAAAGCTGAAAATTACTAAGAGACTGATGATGTGCAGAGGTCACAGTAGAGAGGCAGGTGACAGAGTCAGCTGGCAAAGGAGTGGCTGGTGTGTCAGAGAGGTGCAGCAAGAGCGATGAGCAGGCATTCTGTAAATATCAGATAGAAGCTGATCCTGAAACACTTACACACGTGCTTAACTTTACATGAGTGGTCCCACTGAAGTCATCTAAATTATTCTTATTATGATTACAAATGCACTCTGTTGTTTCCCCAAGGGTGAATGCATTTATTTTAAAAACATCTTATGGGACTCCTCATTGTATGAAATTAAACATGTGTGTAAAAGTTTATAATAACGGCCAGAGTTTTCCTGAAGTCATCAGCTGTGGGCAATGGGACAGTCTCGGGAGCAGTCAGCTGCCTTAACCATAAGATCATTCTTTATCTTCCTGCAGTTTTCAGCCTCATTCACTACACACCTTCTAACTTCTGTAACAAACAAACAGGGCTCCTTCAGACAACAGCTATTTTTGTGTTAATCTCTCACTCCACAGTTTACAGTTCCTTCCAGTCCTGAAAATATTTGTCTCCCCTTACTCCTGTTGTCACTCTGTTTGGCAGGCATTAGATTTTGCTGCATTTCTAGCAACTTGGGAGCCAAAGTGTCTGTCTTTTAGTTACTTGTCTATGCAACAGTGTCATCCTTGATGCCAGCAGAAATATGCAAAGGTCTGGGAAGAATTTTTATTTCTCAAACTGCCTGGCACAGAAGCAGAAGGGTTGTGTGCATATTTTTTGGTTTCTCAAAGTAAAACAGAGTTTGGGTTTTTTTAAACGCTTCTGTTTTCTCTGAGTGGTAAAAAAATTTTTTCAAATAGACTTAAGAAGAAATTTTGCTCCGACACTTGAGCAACCTTATTGAAATTAATAGGATTGGATGGGTACAAGACTTTATTACTCGCACAAAATTCTCTGTTACTTGCACACTCTAGGGGCACCCACTTTTACCCAATTGTGGGTAAAAGGTGTACTCTTTGCGTGTTTGCAGGACCTTTTACCAGTGAAACAGCCTTACACAGTAAATCCTTAATCCTCTATTTATTGACAATTATCAAGCAGAATACACATGCAAAACATACAGTGCTATGCTCACCAATCCTGGTCAGGCAGGCGGACCTTTCCTGTTGGCCACGCAAGGTCAGTCTTGTCTGGATTCTGGTTGCTGCACGTCATGGTCATGCAGAGGATCCTTAGCATCTTTGATCTTAGGCTCTTGCTATGTCTACACTACTGCGGTAAGTCAACCTATGCTACTCAACTCCAGCTACATGAATAACGTAGCTGGAGTCGACGTACCTTAGGTCGAGTTACTGCAGGGTCTACACCGCGGGGGGGTCAACAGGAGAAAATCTCCTGTTGACTTACCTTACTCTTCTCATCGGGGGTAGAGTACAGGGGTTGAGTGTAGAGTGATCTGCTATTGATTTGGTGGGTCTTCACTAGACCCACTAAATTGACGGGCAGGGGATCGATCCCAGAGTGTCGATCCCCTCTGTTATGTAAACCTGTCCTGTGTCTTAGAGGCGAGTTCTTCTTCTTCCAGGTCTTTCCTTCTCCTTTAACCAATCATCCCCCACCACCTTAATTAATTTACATCTAGCAAAATTAATTATGTAACAGGCAGAAACAATCAAAGAACCAGACAGAGATTATACAGACAAACAATGGAGAAATGGGGACCATAATAACAAAACAATAACGAAAGGAGGATTTCACAACCACAACTATTGATAAGTGATTATTCATTCAAAATACCAAATTCATAAGTATATATGATAGTTTTTTTTTCCATTTCACAGTTTCTTTAGAGTAGATTTGTCATCATCCCCAAAAAGGAATGCACTTGCTCCTAAAGACCTATTTTTTGCATTATTTATTCACTTTCTATTTCCAGTAGGGAAAAGCTCCTGAAGCTCTATTTGGCCTATGCAATTTATTCTATGCAATTTATCTGGCAATTCTAATCACAATGTGCTAATGCTACTGTTAGTGTTAAATAATTATTTCAATGTATGTCCTTTGAAAAATTCCTATAGTATTCGGCAGGGATGAAACCAGTAGGGTTGGATATATAGAAATTACTCTAGATATATACAGAATGTAAGAGAGAAGTATTTATTTTCTATAATTCTTTTAAACCATTTTATAAAATTCCATACCAGGAATGTAAATTTTTATTAACTCCTATAGAATTTTTTCTGCAAAGGTGTGAAAACAAAGATAGTTTAAAGGACATTTCTACCTAAGCTAGTGTACATAAAGTTATTACTTTTAAAATCCCAAGCTACATTTTAAAAAATGAACTAGTCTGTAAATCTCATGATGTTTCAGCTGTGCTTCTGATAGGTTTATTGTGGCTGCTTTTTTCATGCTAAAACAAAAGAGGAAAGTGAGTGGGACAGAAAGACAAATTATCCAGTTTAAGAACCAGTGAAGAAGCTGGCAACTTTGAATGTTATTTTTAGGTAAGTTTCATTATGCATAATTGCAGCTTTGCCACATTGTCATGAACATTTACCAGCCCAGGTACAATATTTACTAGCCCACACAAAACCAGGATTATGATAATGAAGAAGTGAATTGCATTTCACTTATCTGTCCAAAAGACTACTCCCTCTGGGCAAGGAAGATTTTGTAAGGTACCCCCCCCTATTTTGTAGCAACCTCAGCCCCCCTTCCAAACTTGATATCTATGGCTCCATGTGAAATTTTTTATATCAGATAATATATAAAAATATGGTGGTATCACATTCTCATTTTATGGAAGATGACATGTCGAAGTCCATGGAGTCACCTTTTTACCATCCATTTCCCAACCTAATACTAAAATGAGAGAACTATGGAGTTCAAAGTGGATTCACTAGTTTGTAACAAGAGCTACATGCAAACAATACTTAATAGTAAATCAGATTTCATTAACTTTGTATTTCACTTCTTTAACAAGAAGGAAAAATAAAAATGTTCCTATTAAACCACTGTTTTTGTATTTGATGATACAGTGATTAAATCTGTTTTAAAACACAAAGAACCAGAGTTGTAATGCTTGCTGGTGTTGGTACAGTGCCCCAGAGAGGAACAATAATGCATTTTTCCTAACTTGATTTTGAGACATTACCATGACACTAAATTACTCCAAATCTCAGGTGGATCACTGTGGTTAATCCAAAGTATACCAGGTTTCACTGAATGTACAATACCTTTATCTGACTCCAGTTAACAGTGTTCTCTACAATATGGCTCTCAGTATCAAATCCAAACTATACTGACATTGTTTTTGATTCTGAGTGAAATTACTATTTATACAAAACATAATTTATTCACCTTAAAGGAGGATTAGTTCCACATTTAAAACAGATACTAATTTAAACCTCACAGCAGCCTATTACCTTTTCAATTATCTTTGTTTATAGGCACGGCTAAACCACCAATAAAGGGGACAAACGGAGATACAGTACTTTAATAATAATTCTACTACCCATCAGATCACAAACTTTCAAATTATTAATAAAATTATTACGTTAACCTAGTAACAAGGGATTTTTTAAACGTCAATTTTCAAGTTTCCTAATGCTATTTTAATATCACTGCAGATGTATGGATAAAGTTATGACAAATATACACAGAACAAAGAAATTCTGTATGCTAAAAAATGGATTCCCAAAACAAGCAACACTGATTGTTGTGCTTTTCTACAGTGTGCCATGGTAAATTACACACTATTTGTGCTCTGGTTTTAATACAGTAAATAAATTGTTCTAATTGATCCATCATACTGCAAAGCTAAACTACTACAGGGTTGATGGTAGACCCCAAGTGCTTTGTGAATGTGAAATTAATGTTAATCTGATAGCATTTGAACAAACTGAATATTTATATTTGTCATGGAAAGTATTTGCCTTTATTCAGAAAGATACAATACATGTTATTTCAGCTGATCTGTGAAAAATATAAAGTCACTTTCCACAGTGGAAAGCAACCCTTTTGTCTTTACTCTGCACTTGACCACTGCTATCCGGGGGAGGAAGATTCTATACTAAGTCCCAGGGAGGTACCTTTTCTGTTAAAGTCCTTCATTAGCATTGCACAAGGTTTATTTTATGGGTTATTTGGATGTAAATGTTTGCTGTTGCATTATACAGGATATAGATAAGTGAAAACAATGCAATGCAGTTAGACAGGCAGAACTGCAAGGTCTCAATGAGTGGATGAGATGATGTAGGGAGGAGGGATTTAGATTTATTAGGGAACTGGGAAAACTTTTGGGAAAGGGGGAGCCTATACAGGAAGGATGGGCTCCACCTAAACCAAAATGGAACCAGATTGCTGGCACTTAAAATTAAAAAGGTTGTTGAGCAGTTTTTAAACTAAGGGCTGGGGGAAGGCCGACAAGTGCGGAGGAGCACGTGGTTTGGACAGAGACATCCCTTAGGGTAGAATCTATTAACGGAGATGCTCTACGTTCTAGCAAGGAGGCGAGGATGGAAGATGATAAAATATAGGTAGGATCTGATGAGAACCAGTCAAATGAAAAAAAGTCCCATTCAATTACATCATGTAATGGCAGCCAGCTAAAAAGTGACAAGTTTTAAAGTGCTTATATACCAGTGCTAGGAGTCTAAATAATAAGATGACTGAACTAGAGTGCCTCAAAAATATATCGGAAGGACAGAACAGGTCATGCTGGTGGGGGAGTGGCACTATCTGTGAAAAAGCGTAGAATCAAATGAAGTAAAAATCTTAAATGAACCACATTGGAACCATACTATCCAAATCTCTATGGATAGTAATTCCATGCTCTAATAAGAAGAATATAGCAGTAGGGCTATATTACCGACCACCTGACCAGGATGGTGATAGTAACTGTGAAATGCTCAGGGAGATTAGAGAAGCTATTAAAATAAAAAACTCAATAATGATGGGAGATTTCAACTATCCCCATATTGACTGGGTACACTGACATCTGAAATGACTGCTTCTTGGAGCAGCTAGTCCTGGAACCCACAGAGGAGAGGCAATGCTTGATTTAGTCCTAAGTGGAGCACAGGATCTGGTCCAAGAGGTGAATATAGCTGGACCGCTTGGTAATACTAACCATAATATAATTAAATTTAACATCCTTGTGGTGCGGAAAACACTGCAGCAGCCCCACACTGTAGCATTTAATTTCAGAAAGGGGGACTACACAAAAATTAGGAAGTTAGCTAAATAGAAATGAAAAGGTACAGTGCCGAAAGTGAAATCCCTGCAAGCTGCATGGAAACCTTTTAAAGACACCACAATAAAGGCTCAACTTAAATGTATACCCCAAATTAAAAAACATAGTAAGAGAACCAAAAAAGTGCTGCTGTGGCTAAACAACAAAGTAAAAGAAGCAGTGAGAGGCAAAAAGGCATCCTTTAAAAAGTGGAAGTTAAATCCTAGTGAGGAAAATAGAAAGGACCATAAACTCTGGCAAATGATGTGTCAAAATATCATTAGGAAGGCCAAAAAAGAATTTGAAGAACAGCTAGCCAAAGACTCAAAAAGTAATAGCAATTTTTTTTAAAGTACATCAGAAGCAGGAAGCCTGCTAAACAACCAGTGGGGCCACTGGACGATCAAGATGCTAAAGGAGCACTCAAGGATGATAAGGCCATTGTGGAAAAACTAAATGAATTATTTGCATTGATCTTCATGGCTGAGGATGTGAGGGAGATTCCCAAACCTGAGCCATTCTTTTTAGGTGACAAATCTGAGGAACTGTCCCAGACTGAGGTGTCAGAGGTTTTGGAACAAATTGATAAACTAAACAGTAATAAGTCACCAGGACCAGATGGTATTCACCCAAGCGTTCTGAAGGAACTCAAATATGAAACTGCAGAACTATTAACTGTAGTCTGTAACCTATCATTTAAATCAGCTTCTGTACCAAATGACTGGAGGATAGCTAATGTGACACCAAATTTTTAAAAGGGCTCCAGAGGTGATCCCGGCAATTACAGGCCCGTAAGCCTGACTTCAGTACCGGGCAAACTGGTTGAAACTATAGTAAAGAACAAAATTATCAGACACATAGATTAACATAATTTGTTGGGGAAGAGTCAGCATGGTTTTTGTAAAGGGAAATCATGCCTCACCAATCTACTAGAATTCTTTGAGGGGGTCAACAAGCATGTGGACCAAGGGGGATCTAGTGGATATAGTGTTCTTAGATTTTCAGAAAGCCTTTGACAAGGTCCCTCACCAAAGGCCAAGCAAAGTAAGCCATCATGGGATAAGAGGGAACAAAGGGTAGGAATAAATGGTCAGTTTTCAGAATGGAGAGAGGTAAATAGTGCTGTCCCCCAGGGGTCTGTACTGGGACCAATCAATTCAACATATCATAAATTATCTGGAAAAAGGGGTAAACAGTGAGGTGGCAAAATCTGCAGATGATACAAAACTACACAAAATAGCCAAGTCCCAGGCAGACTGTGAAGAGCTACAAAAGGATCTCTCAAAACTGGGTGACTGGGCAACAAAATGGCTGATGAAATTCAATGTTGATAAATGCAAAGTAATGCACTTTGGAAAACATAATCCCAACTATACATATAAAATGATGGGGTCTAAATTAGCTGTTACCACTCAAGAAAGATCTTGGGTCATTGTGGATAGTTCTCTGAAAACATCCACTCAATGTGCAGTGGCAGTCAAAAAAGCGAACAGAATGTTGGGAATCATTAAGAAAGGGATAGATAAGAAGACAGAAAACATCATATTGCCTCTATATAAATCCATGGTACGCCCACATCTTGAATAATGTGTGCAGATGTGGTCAGCCCATCTCAAAAAAGATATAACGGAATTGGAAAACGTTGAGAAAAGGGCAACAAAAATGATTAGGGGTATGGAATGGCTTCTGCATGAGGAGAGAATAACAAGACTGGGACTTTTCAGCTTGAAAAAGAGACGACTAAGGGGGGATATGATAGAGGTCTATAAAATCATGACTTGTGTGGAGAAAGTAAAGAAGGAAGTGTTATTTACTCCTTCTCATAACACAAGAACTAGGAGTTACCAAATGAAATTAATAGGCAGCAGGTTTAAAACAAACAAAAGGAAGTATTTCTTCACACAACGCACAGTCAACCTGTGGAACTCTTTGCCAGAGGATGTTGTGAAGGCCAAGACTATAACAGGGTTCAAAAAAGAACTATATGAATTCATGGAGGATCGGTTCGTCAATGGCTGTTAGCCAGGATGGGCAGGGATGGTGTCCCTAGCCTCTGTTTGCCAGAAGCTGGGAATGGGCGACAAGGAATGGATCACTTGTTGATTACCTGTTCTGTTCATTCCCTCGGAGCACCTGGCATTGGCCACTGTTGGAAGACAGGATACAGGGCTAGATGTACCTTTGGTCTGACCCAGTATGGCCGTTCTTATGTTCAACTAACGTCCCATTAGTTTTATGAAGTCTAAACATCAAATATGCTCTTCTACCTTCAACAACCACTTTGATCTCTACCAATACACAAGTGAATTGGCCTGAATGCACTCTGGCATGACCCTGGTCTGCCAGCGTCACAAACTATATACAATAACCCACAGATTACCACACTTACCTCCACAGAGCCAGTAATCACTCCAGACACACCAAAAAAATCTGTTATCTACATCCACCTGTTATTTTCAGATACCACAGAATATATTGAGAGGAGAAAGTCCTGGATATATACCTTAAGATACTTAAAATAGCTTTCACCAAACAAGGACCCTCCCCCATCCCCCCACCAAAGAAACAGATTGTCTAATGTAATGGGCCACAAATACCCAGAGAGAACCTCCTTCAATATTGACACCCCCACTCCAAGTCGCCCCCCCACCCCCCACTGACAGCACAGCCCTAGTTGTCACCTATCCAACTCTGGAACCCATATCATCAAACAATCACAAACCATACTTGATGGGGACCACATGTTGAAAGAAATCTTTCCTGTACCTCCTCTTCTGGCCTTCAAACAACCCCTCAATCTCATCATCAGAAAAAGCTCTGCACAGAGCAGTACACCCTAACTTAAAACAGCACCAGATGCAGCTATAACAGATGCAAGACTTGCAGACATATCTCCACTGCTACGATGATCAATAGCCATCACAACACACCTTTCAAGATCCAGGAATCCTACCCATGCCTATCACAACATGTGGTGTACTCATCCAGTACATCAAATGCCCCAACAACTATGTGGGTGAAACCAGACAATCACTATGCTGTCAAATGAACTCAGACAGAAAAATGATAAAAGACAAAAATACTCTATCACCTGTTGGCAGACAGCTCTGTGAAGCTCAAAAGCTTGTCTATTTCAACAGAAGTTGATCAAATAAATATTACCTCACCCCCCTTGTCTCTCTCATATCTAGGGACCAACATGACTTCAACAACACTGCAAACAGAAGCCAATGGCAGTTGAGGATACTCTGAACCTGGAACAATACAGCCTGAAGGCACTGTTTAGGAGCCAGCAGAGAGTGAACAAGTTAATTAAGAAGCCCAAATTCTTCTAACACTAATTACTTTCATACAGTGGTGTAAGTGTACAGTGGGTTTTACAACAAATGGAGTTAAATCTAAAAGCACAAATCCTGTCGTGAAGGTCTTAAAATCTAACAACACAAGAAGGAACAAAACAACATGATATAAACATTAAACTCAACACAGAAGTTGCATACCTTGTAAGATTTTGTGGAACAGTTGGATTTCTGAAGATTTTGTGGAGAAGCAGGGCAGGGGGCATGAAATCAGTAACTAACTGACAGGCAGGTGGGGGGAGCACTGCAGAAGGTTCATGAAATTATGACTAAATGAAGGGGTGACAAAGCATTAATGATACTGATGTATACCTGCAGAAATAATGTAAATACCATATAAAGTACTAACTCTTGAAGCAGCACAGAAAATCATCAGATTTTGTACTTATAATAATGGCCATCTTACCCCTAGATATCAAAATATAAAGCCTCAACACCTGTAGGGAAAGTATTCCTATTTTATAGATGGAATAGACTTAGAGAGGTTAAAGCTCTGATCATAAAAACATGCTTAACTTAAATCAGTGAACAGTCCTGACTTCAACAGGACTCTTCACGTGCTTAAATGTAGGCATGTACATAATCATATGTGAGATTGGAGATTTACTCATTTGCCCAAGATCACAGCAACAAGTCAGTGATGGACCCAAGAGTCCTGACACCCAGATCTCTGCTCTAACACATCTCCCTGAACATATGAAAATATAACATCTTATATGGAAAAAAGACAGAATCAGTAAGGAACAGACCTGCTAGATGTAATGTTTTTTGGCCCTCTTCAGGGATCTGTTCTGCAGCCTGATCGATTGCTGTATCTGGTGACGTGTTCTGGATAGATTTCATTTTGAATCAGACTGATTTATGTGCACTAAGAAATAGGCACAGCATTAAAATATTTAAAAATAAACATCTGTTTTCCTGACTTCTCTCATGATTAGATTATCCAAAACCAGATTCCAAGACTTTCTCAAAAAATGTAATTGTAGGGATTTTAGTGCCCACATTTCACAGAGTACCCATTTCATCCCATTTTCAGATTCAAACATGCTATGATATCTTCTCCTGGCTATCTTGGAACTGTTCAGGTTGTTTTCTGAGGTTAGAGAGAAAACTCATTTGCAGATATGAAAGGGGAATATATTCTTGGCACTATGATTTTCTAGGTTACAACCTGAAGCTATCATTACCAGTTTTCCAAAATACAGAACTGTTACATGCCATAACACTTCTGCAAATCTTTTATCATTTTGGGGCTTAATTAATTTATAATTAAATTAGAGGGCAGCACCAAGAGGCACTCATTGCCTCCTCCTCTTCTAGCTCCTCCTCTTCTTAGGACCAACTAAATGCAAAAAACCAAAACAACCTGCCTTTCTCCCCCAAAACCAACCAACCAACCAATAGAAATAATGGAAACATAATTAGTATAGTAGCACTGGAAAAGTAATTATTATTCCTAACACAAAACACTTTGTTTAAAGTTAGTCCATTGCTTGCAGATATGAAAACTGATAGACTTGGTATCAGAGGGATAGCCATGTTAGTCTGTATCCACAAAAACAATGAGTCCAGTGGCACTTTAAAGACTAACAGATTTATTTGGGCATAAGCTTTCCTGGGTAAAAAACCCACTTTGCCCAAATAAATCTGTTAGTCTTGAAGGTGTCATACTTGGGGAAGTTGGGGGGGGGGCATCTGCTTTTATCGGTAAATCTCAGTAAATATCGATTTCACCATACACACAAACCAACCACACAAACCAACCACAGAATATTTCCATTGATAATAACCAAAATTTATGGATCAGCAAAGTAAGAAAAAACTTACTGAGAATTTATTAGAGTTCGATTTGAGGATATTTACTTTGTGTATTTTGACATGACATTCAGAATGCGTGTTTTAATGGTTATGAAGTTTTATTTTTTTTTACTCTCAGTAAGTCCTGTCATTAAACAATTATTGTGTGGACACCCCCCCCCCCACCCCACGAGTGCTGGAACAATTTGCAAAGTGGGGGTACTGGGAACAGGGCCGGTGCAAAGATATTTTGTGCCCTAGGCAAAAGTTCCACTTTGCGCCCCCCCCCCCCCGCCCCCCATCGGTTCATTGAGGGGCAAATCCCAACGAGCCTTTATTGACCCCAGGGGCCAGCCTGCCCAGGGGCTGCTCCCCAGACCAGTTTCCCCCCCTCCCCACCCCCATCCACTCCCTCCCACTTCCCTGACTGCCCCCCTCAGAACCCCCAAACCGCCCTCACCCTGCTCCTTGTCCCCTGACTGCCCCCTCCTAGGACCCCTGCCCCTAACTGCTCCCCAGAACCCCACCCCCTACCTAAGCCTCCCTCTTCCTTGTCCCCTGACTGCCCCCTCTTGAGACCCCCCCACCCTAACTGCCCCCCTAGAACCCTACCCGCTACCTGTCCCCTGACTTCCCCAACCCTTATCCACACCCCCACCCTGACAGGACCCCCAGAACTCCTGACCCATCCAACCCCCCCTACTCCCTGTCCTGCCCGAACCCCTCGCCACATCCCTGCCCCCTGACAGGCCTCCCCCTCAGAACTCCCGACCCTTCCAACCCTCCCTGCTCCCTGACTGCCCCCCCGGACTCCTCTTACCATGCCCAGGCCACTGGAGCCGCTGGCTCCACGTGGAGGCAACACGCTGCCACGAGCACAGCTCCTCCCCCGCAGAGTGCTGAGGCAGTGGGAGAGGCAGCAGCGGGGTTCCAGGAGCCGCAGAACCTGAGCGCGGTGAGGGGGGAGCCAGGGGGCGCACGGGGGCTGGCGTCCACATGCATCTGCTGCATCCTGGCAGGAGGGGCAGGGGGCACAGCTGCGCCCCACTAGCGGCATTGCCGCCTTTGTAGGGCTGCTGCTCACCCTGCACCGCACCAGCACCTCTATGGCTGGGCCGCTTCCGAGGGCTCCGATACGACCGGCAGCTCCTTTATCTCGATCCGAGGGGCCTTCCGCGAGACCTCTCCGGGCTGCTGGTCTTCTACCAGGACCTCCTCCGGACCTGGAAACTGTTTTCAACGACCAGGTCCGTGGCGGCCACCGAGGGGGCAGATCTCCTCGCGGAGCCCCTGCTACACAACCCCCAGCTTCGTGTGCAGGCGGCGGAGTCCCCCTCGGTGCGCCAGAGGTTGGTCCTGGCAGAAGTCACCAGAGTCAGAGACCTCCTGGATTACGACCGGGGAGACTGGCTGGATCCCCTGAGGCTCGTTCAGTGCATGGGGCTCTCCAGGCCTTGTACTCCCCGGTGCGTACTTCAGGAGGTGAGGGCCGCTTTGCCACCCGCTGCTCGGGTTTACCTCGACCGGGTCCTGCACGAGGGCACGCCCCGCCCACCCTCCACCCCAGGCCCTCCGGACCTTTTCATCGGGCCCCTGCCCCGTGGACCCAACCGGCCCCCCCGCCCCTTCTCCATGAGCCGGCTGCACACCTTGCAGCCAGTCCGCTTTCAAACCGCGCCACGGAAGCATCTATACACGCTCGTGCTCCACACCCTTCATTTCCTCACCCTCGTGTCCCACCCCGACACAAAGTGGCGGGACCTTCTACCACCTCTAGAGGGTGAGGAGCCCCGGTGGGCCAGCCTCTATTCCCCCCTGATACCGAGACCCACCGGGGATGTCAGCTGGCGACTCCTTCATGGGGCCGTGAGCACGGGCGTGTATTTGGCGCGGTTTACCCATCCCAGATACCTGCCCCTTCTGAGGTGTGAGGGAGACCCTGGCGCACGTTTACCTGGAGTGCGCCAGGTTGCAGTCCCTATTCCGGCTCCTCACAAATCTTTTGTTACGATTTTGGCTTCACTTTTCCCCTCACCTCCTTCTCTATGCACTCCCTATCCGTGGCCCCACAAAGTCACGGGACCTCCTGGTCAATCTCCTCCTGGCCCTGGCTAAACTGGCCATCTATAAAACCAGGGAGAGGAGGTTGGCCGATGGAGGTTCCGGTGACTGTGGGGCCTGTTTCCGATCCTTTGTCCATTCACGCATCCGAGCGGAGTTCCTCTGGGCAGCGTCCACTGGCTCCCTTGAGCCTTTGAGGGGCAGTGGGCGCTGTCCGGGGTTCTCTGCTCTGTGTCCCCGTCAGGCTCCCCTCTTTTAACCCTGTGACCGCACTCCTGACCCTGTTATTTCATTAGTTGTCCCCCGAACTCACTTGGATTCCAGGTCCTGTGGATCCCCCCCTTAGGCTGGGGGGGGGGTCCTTTAGCAGTGGGCGGGCTTCCGCCCATCCACTTCCCGGAACCCAACAGGACCTCCATGGCTGGGGCTGGGCACCTGCAACCACTTGGCACCCTTGGCGACTGCCTAGTTTGCCTAGTGGTTGCACTGGCCCTGACTGAGAACCATTTACCCAAATTATTAACCCAGTAGATGACTGAAACCAGTTCAACCCATGGGGTGTGGCAGCCCTCCTCATTCCAGCACCTATGCTCCATAATTTCCTGCAACCGTGACAATCGATTATTTTAAAGCATTTTTTATTTTTTTAATCCATGTTATTTGTCACAATTATTTTTTTTTAAAAAAATCGAATTCTGTCAGGCCTACAAGCAGAGTCCAGAGCTATTAAAAGATCCAGCGCGTGACTCGGAGCTGCCACCTGCAGAAGGGAGGAAGGACTTGACAGGCGTCTGTCCGGGTCCTGCTCCGAGTTCCGGGCGCAGGGACCCCCCCGGACTCTAGGGGGCCTGTGAGTCACGGACCGCGCAGCTACTAGGGACACACCGGCCAATTCAGACCCGCCCGCTGCACGCCCCGGAGCCAGGGGACGCCTGGCCTAGGCAGGGCGGTGCACGAGCCTGTCAGGGGCGCGTCCCTCGGGGGCTCCGTCTGGGCGCCTCTCCGCGCTTTGCGCACAGCGCGCGCGGGGGGGGCGCAGCTGCTGCTGCAGCCCGACCTCCCCACGACCCCGCGCTCCTTTTACCGCGGGGGAAGGGAGGGAAGCTACGTCTGCGCTGGGGAGGGGCGTGGCTAGCACGTTGAACACGGAGGCGCGCTGAATCCCGCCCCGTAACCCTAGCGACGAGGCCGCGCTTCTCCGAGGGGCCCGCGTCGCAGGGCTGAGAGGAGCAAACCCTCTTAAAATGGGGCGGGGCGGGGGACACTCCTGGCCCCACCTCTACTGAGCGACCGTTTCGGCTTTTCCTCCTTCCGGCTCTCGCCGCAGGGAATTCTGGGATTTGTAGTTTATTCACTCTTCAGGCAGAGGCCTGGCTACAGAGCGGCGCGCCGGAGGGGGGGAAGGGCCTGCACTCCCGCTCCCACAATGCACGGCGCGCACACCGAAGGTCGTCTGAAGAGGCGTTGCCGTCTCGCGTGACGAGCGCGTCACTTCCGTAAACGCGCCAGGAAACCGGTGAAACGGGAAGCTGCGCAGGTAGGGCCCGGGGCGGTCCGCGGGGGACATGGTTCGGGCCCCTGACGGCGAGTGGGGGGCGCTGACCGCCGGGCAGGCGATGCCGCGGAGCGGGAGCAGCCCCTGGGCTCTGTGCCAGGGGCGGGTCTCTGGGGCAGTCTCGTGCTGTCTGGCCTCGGCCATCGCCCCAGAGCCTCCGCTGCGGGGGCGCGTCACAGAAGATGGGGGGTTGGAAGGGGCCTCAGGAGGCATCTGGGCCAATCCCCTGCTCAAAGCAGGACCGTCCCCCACTAAACCATCCCGCCCCCTGCTGGCCGCGGAACCACGGCGCGCCTGAGCCGGGTGCCCGCCGCCGCCCAGCGCGCACACGGGGAGGAAACACGGTCCCTACCCAACCCCAGCACCACTGGGCAGCCTCTGGGGTTTGGGTGCAGTGTGACCAGGGGCGCTGGAACAATGTTTATAGGGGGGGGCTGTTACCGAAATATCGGGTCCACCTAGCTGAGAGCCAATAACAGCCAGACAGGGATAAGGAAAGAGGGTTACTTTATTCTGCAGAAAAAAGAGTTTGTACCTTGGTACAAGACTCTAATTTACACAGAAATTACAGGTCTTCTATACACATTTATACAAAGCCCTGGTCGTGTTAACATCTGATTGGTGGTAGCCAGACCTCGGATGTCTGCTATCTGGTCAATGTAAACCAGTCTGGGACAGTGATTTCTGCCTTAGCGAAGGCCAATGTAAAAGCTCAGGGTCTTGTGTAGGCGAGGCATCTGCTTCCCCCTGGTGGCCTCTGGTTGCCATAGCTGCTGGTTGTTAAGGGGGGTTCATTGTACCTTATGACTTTCACAGGGCTGAGAGCCATTGAACTAAACTGTAAACCCTGCATATGATGGAAACCACTTCAAGTGGGGGCGGTAGCACCCGCAGCACCCATAGTCCCATCACCTATGAATAGGGTGACCAGGAGTCCGGTTTTCAGCCGGAACACCCTACCAAAAAGGGACCCTGGCGGCTCTGTTCAGCACCGCCGACCGGGCCGTTAAAAGTCCAGTCAGCGGTGCTGCGGAGCTAAGGCAGAGTAGGCCTTACATGTCCTAGTTGCGCGCCTGCACCCCCAGAAGCAGACAGCAGGTCTAGCTCCTAGACGGGGGACATGGGGCTCTGTGCCCTGCCCCTAGCACTGGCTTAGCACTTCCATTGGCCAAGAGCCTGCGGGCGAGACCGAGCCGCCTATCACACCTGCGCCTAAAAGCTGGACCTATCGCTGGCAGTTTCTGGGACACGCACAGTGTGGTCTGCAGTGCCAAGACAGGCAGGAAGCCTGCCTTATCCCCCCTGCTGCGCCACTGACTGGGAGCCGTCAGTCCAACCCCAATCAACTGCCCCAGCCTTGAGCCCCCCCAAACCCAGAGCACCCTTCTGTACCCCAAGCCCCTCCTCCCTGGCCCCACCCTAGAGCCTGCACCCCCAGATAGAGTCCTCACCCCCCCTGCACCCTAACCCCCTACCCCAGCGCCCCGTCCCACACCCTGAACCCCTCATCCCTGACCCTATTCCAGAGCCCTCACCCCCACCTGTACCCCAACCCCCTGCCTCAACCCATAGCCCCCTCCCGCACTCCAATCCCTCAGCCCCATCCCTCCCAGCCTGAAGCCCCCTCCTGCGCTCCAAACCCCTCATCCCTGGCCCCACACCAGACTCAGCACCCCAAGCTGGAGTCCCAGCCTGGAGCCCCCTTCTGCACCCCAACCCCTTGCTCCAGCCTAGAGCCCCCTCTTGCAACCTGAACTCCCTCTGCCCCAGCCTGGAGCACCCTCATCCCCAGCCCCACCCCACAGCCCACACCCCCAGACGGAGCCCTCACCCCTCCTGCACCCTGAACCCCTCATTTCTGGCCCACACTCCCAGTTAGAACCCTCACCCCCTCCCGCATCCCAACCTCCTGTCCCAACCCAGCGGAAGTGAGTGAGGGTGGGGGAGAGCGAGCCACCGAGGGAGGGGGACTGTAGTGAGCAAGGGCCAGGGCCTTGGGGAAGGGGCAGGGCTAGGGTATTCGGTTTTGTGGGATTCAAAAGTTGGCAACCCTACCTATGAATCTGACTTGTGGCTTTTGAATTTGGGGTCGGGTAAACGGCATCACACCAGACATAGCACAAGACGAGTCCCAAACAACATCCACGGGCAGTGTCAGGATGTCTCACTCACGTGTGAACGCAATCACACCAGAACAGTCTGTACCCCGCAGAACTGCTGGCCCTGCTCTCATGCCTTCTGAAGCCTAAGTTTCTGTGATGGTTGGGCACATAGTAAGAGCTCACAGGGACGCCACCCTATGCAATCAGGCTGTTAAAATTTTTCTTGTGTCTGAAGTTTCTGCTTCATCCGCAATTCCTTTAATTTTGATTTATCGATTTACAGTAATTATAAATAGTGAAAGAAAACAGCAGGCTTGGGTCAGTGCATTATGATGCCAGTGTCGATCCTGAAGATAGAATTTCAGCTAGGCTGCTCCCTTCTAAATAAGGGCTGGCCATGAGAAGGAAAGAATGAATAACAGAAACCCCAAGCGGGACAGAGGAAAGTTTCAATGTAAAATAGAGGAGTAGAGAAGTTTGAAGTGGCAAAGTGGACTGGCTTTTTCCCTCTTCTGTTTTTCTCCATTGACAATAGGGCAGCTGTAGATGAACTATGAAGTAATGCTGTTTGTTATACTGGTTTTTATTTTACTGCTACATTTAATATCCGCTTGCTTTTATATAATGCTCATGCTGCTACTTCTATGCAGAAAGTAGAACTGGAAAGCATCTGGAGTGTGGCAGTTGAACAGGCTTATTATTTTTTTTCAGTTTTCTTACCCTGATCCCATGTGCTTTCAGTGTGAGCTTTTTTTAACTGCTGAAGGACTACTTTGAGGAAGTGACAGAATTAACTAATAAAGATTGAAGAGAAGATTTAGGGGCACTGGCTCCACGTAGTCATTAATTTCCAGGAAATGCCATATACCAAGCTCATTATTGCTGTTATAAAACACATAGTGATGTGTTTTTTTAATATTTGGATACATATAGGTTATTTCTAGAATATTAGTGCATTGTATAATACTACAATTGCTTCAGTCATAGTCTAAGTAGGATAATCAGAGATAATTGAGTAATAGTGGCTGAAAGGGTGATTTATGGTAGACACCAGTCATATAACAGAAAATAAGTGTAGTAGAATAGTTTAGTTACCAGTGGGGCTCCAGCTGACTTGGAAGGCCTAGATTTGTGATCTTGATTCTTCTGCTGCTCATACAGGCTTTGCTAGCTTATCTTGAAATCAAGATTTTCCTTTTTGGGTAAAGCGGTTGCTGCTGATCTGTGAGGGGGTTAAAAACTAGACTCTTATACAATATGCCTGAGCATCACTACAGTTCTTTATAATAAAGAACTTGTTTGCCCCTTTCAGTGGATATTTAACTATTTTATTCCTTCCGTAAGATAAGAAATTAGTCTGAGTGCAATAGTTAACCAGCGGAAATGGAAGAAAGGAAAATCAAGAGGAGGAGCCCCAAATCATCCAGTAGTCACCTGACTCAGGTGGCTAATTCCAAGAAAAATTCTGTGCCAGTCAGTAAAAGTACAGCATTTTCAAATCCTGCACCACAAGCAAATTCACAAAGACCAAAGTTAAAAAGGTAAGTTCCTAATATTCTACAAATCATTGAGGGTGGTAAAAGGAGAGACAGTTGGACTTATTGGCCTAAAAGTATTAGCTGGAGGTTAAATAGTGAACTAATGCATGTAGGCAGAGGTGAGTAGAGTATAGGGTTGAGAACAAAATTCTTAAGCAATCTTTGTAGTAGTCTTTATCTTTATCAGTGATGCACTGAGATCTAATGTGGAGGTGCCAATAGCCGCAGAATGGCAGAACTTTCTGAATCTGCCACTCAGAAGTGCAGTAGATATTTTCTCCATTGCATTTCAGGAAAAATGTTCTCTCTAGAAATATTATATTATCCAAAATGCAAGGTGTACCACTCTAGAAATCTACAGTAACTGCAGCTGATGTGAGAATGGACTATAATTTATCATTGTGTGAAGCTCAATAATGTTTTAAAATACACA
Source organism: Macrochelys suwanniensis (assembly GCA_033296515.1). NCBI lineage: Eukaryota > Metazoa > Chordata > Testudines > Chelydridae > Macrochelys > Macrochelys suwanniensis. The sequence goes on from CM065777.1 coordinate 100,029,571, forward strand.
TCAGGATTATTCCTCATATGGCAAGATATGGGGGAAATATAATAACGTCGATATTTTGTTGTTGTTAAATTTGACCTAAACTTATTTTTATATATATATGAATAATTTCTGTGGATCGCCAAGCTATTAGCCTGACTTGGGGGTCATATGGAAATTTATTGCAGTTTCTAAACTCTAGTAACAGGTTTCAGAGTAGCAGCCATGTTAGCCTGTGTCAGCAAAAAAAAACAGGATTACTTGTGGCACCTTAGAGACTAACAAATTTATTTCAGCATAAGCTTTCGTGGGCTACAGCTCACTTCATCAAACGCATGGAATGGAACACACAGTAAGCAGATATTTATACATTCAGAGAAACATCTTAAAGTTGGTATAGGTACTTCCACCTTTTCTTGTTTCTCTGAATGTATAAATATCTGCTTACTGTGTGTTCCATTCCATGCGTCTGATGAAGTGAGCTGTAGCCCACGAAAGCTTATGCTGAAATAAATTTGTTAGTCTCTAAGGTGCCACAAGTAATCCTGTTCTTTAAACTATAGTAGTATTTGCAGGTTATATTCAGCCCACAAAACCGTATTTACATTAGGATAAACTACTCATGGAATAGTTGAGTAAAAAGATTGAATTCACTTGAGTTTTCTCCACACTTATGAGCGTGCACTGTATGCAGAGTATTTAAGAATGTGTCTGCTTGGCTAACTTTCATGCAGTTTTATGGAAGAAAAATAAAACTAATGACAAGTTATAAAATCTTAGCTAATATGAATGTATACATTAGAAATACCTGTTACTGCTTTAATATCTGTTCAGTGAATGTGGTTGCCTTGTTATTTACTTCCCCACCCAGGGGCCTAGTTTGATACCACGTAGAGTTCCAGGAGTCTGCTTCCTATCAAAGTATTGGGAAGTCAAAAGGTTTTTCTTAATACTTTTAAAAGGAAAATGTGTGGACTATCCTGTGCTTTTTAATGGTAATAAGAAAGCAGATTCTTGGAGTCCTACTTTGTGTTATCAGATTGTCAAGATAGTGGCTTCATAATTTGATCACTTTATATTTAGGTAAAATTTGTGATCAACACTTTGTAATTTGCTGGTGCAGTTAAGATATGTACATTCACTACAGTTGTCCTTTTAAGGCTGATTTCTAGGATAGTCTTTCATTGCACTTTTTCACCAGGAGCAAGAAGAGGAAGGTTTTCTGTAAAATTAGATGTCTTTCATTTCCTCAGAGGAATAAAAGAAAAAGCCAAGCCTCCAGGAGGGGAAGGAAAAGGGGCACAGGCAGCTCCAATACAGCACTCTTTTCTCACAGATGTATCAGATGTTCAAGAGATGGAGAGGGGACTTCTGAGCCTTCTAAATGATTTCCACTCTGGCAAACTTCAAGCATTCGGTAAATGTGGGTTTTCTTTACCTAGCTGTTGCTTTTAAAGATATAGCAGGTTTTTTTCAAACAGATGTGCTGGTTACAAAGAGATTGTCAATCTGTATTAGACAAGAGGTTAGCCTGTACTTGTTTAAGTAAAATTTAACTTGGTCATGATTATTTTATTGGACATTTGAGATAGCAACCCTTTGAATGATAGGGTTATCTTTGGGTCTATGTTGTGTCAAAAAGTCCCTTTCATAGTGCTTGTGTGCTAAGAGATTGTGTTCCAATTGTCATGGGGGACACACAAATCAGTTTCTTGGCTTGTAGATTTAAAATATCAAGTTTAAAACTACTTTGCATATGTTAAATATTAGCAGAAATGTAACCAAGAAATAAGATGTCTTGATGAAATGAAGTAGTAAATTCCAAACTAGGAAACAAATTCAAACTGTATACCTGCTAATATTTAATTAAAATTAAAAAGTTTAAAATTTTGTCTTATGCTGGGGGACTGAATTCTGGTTTTGCCAAATTTACATCTTGCCAGAAATAGAGTTTCTGTATAGAACTTCACCTGTAACTAGGGTGACCAGATGTCCCGATTTTATAGGGACAGTCCTGATTTTTGGGTCTTTTTCTTATATAGGCTCCTATTACCCCCCACCCCTTGTCCTGATTTTTCACACTTGCTGTCTAGTCACCCTACCTGTAACATTAAAGTGTGATGCTATATTACTTGGTCAAGAGGTGATAAGAAAAGGGGTTGGTATTGGGTAGCTTTTTAGAATCCTAGCATTGGTTATGCCTATTTCCTCTTTATGGGTGAATTTTTGTACTATAAATTGATTATCACTGCAAATTCTTGCCTATAGTCAGAATGCTGCTGCTTCATGAACTATTAACTGAGGGTCCATGCAGATGTCTTTTACCTTTAGAACCTAAGTATATCATGTGACATCTCCACTCAGTTCTGCAGTGGAGTTTTTCCAGAACCTATGCCTCATACATGGCATCAAAGTGCTCAGTGCTCTTGTTTAGAACCTAAGCCCATAGCTCTCTTGAAGTGTGGTCATGAGCAGGATTGGGTCTAATGCAATTGAAGATATTTGCTTTCATGCATGCAGCCCATCTTACTCTTCTCTTTGACCTTGAAGTGGAATCATAATATTGTATACAACAGGTGTAAGTTTCTAGGGCTCTGCATGGGGTTACAGGGCTCTTCTGCTTAGTCATTCATGTTTCCACGTGCTTGAACCCTGCAGAGAAATGTGAAGGTACTTTTGCAAGGTACATACATTAGTTCAGGGGTATCCAATTAGCTATAATCTGGTTAAATAGGAGGGGTTTGAGCATGTCTGTGAGACAGAGGTTATGAGGTGCTGAAGGAGAAACCCCAGGAACAGCCAAGTTTAGTGAGAAAGTTTAGTCTGATGACAATTTAAGCGCAAAATAAGGCTAAGTCTAGAGATTGGGCAGGGGTGGACATATCCAGCATGCAAATCTTCCATTCAGAACAGGGTGAGAACACCCCACCTGTTTAAAATATTAGTTTTTTGCCATTGAAGTGATTGATATCACAAATTCAGCATGACCCAAATACAGGATCAAATACAAGGACAGAAGCTCTTATTTAAAAAGTTACAATAATAGCCATGGAAAGAAAAACTTGAGTTCTATGGAAGGTAAATGGATTTGTTTCTGATATTTGACCACTTTTTCCCTTCTACTATGAAAATCCATCTAAGATATACATGCAGTAGCTTAGACTTTGCTCCTTACCCCATTGTCAGACTCTTACATAACAGCTTTACAATCTGCTTTCTTCAGGAAATGAGTGTTCCATAGAACAGATGGAACATGTGCGGGGGATGCAGGAGAAGTTAGCTCGCTTGAATTTGGAACTCTATGGGGAGTTGGAAGAACTTCCTGAAGATAAAAGAAAACTTGCCAGTGACTCCAATTTGGATAGGCTGCTATCAGATGTAAGTATAGTCAAGACAGACCGTCTTCCACTGAAGTTACTTCACAGAACTAGATCTTGGTTCAAGAACAGAATCCAGCAGTGTTATTCTTTCCTAAGACCCTACGGTCTTCAAGTTATATAGAATTAGGGTTCAATGTGTTGAGGAAAAAGGTGACTCTAATGACCCAGGATATTTCCCATATCTGCACAGGATTCTACTTCCTTCACATTAATTTTGAAGAAATACAAGTGCCTTGTCCATCCCTCTTATTCAGACTACTCCTTGTGGCGCCTCTACCAGTTTGTACAGTTTAGAGCAGCGTTTAAGGTCCTGCAAACTGTCTCAGAGCTTTGGCTAATGGCTAATGTAGAACCAGCCTGAGCATCAGGGAGCTGAACCATCTTCCCTGTGTTCCTTCCTCTGCCACACCTAACAGAGACTAGACAGAGGGAATTATTTGGACCTATGTATTCTAAGTGTATCAATCTTTCTTTTCTCTGGTGCCTTCTTTGATAAATAGGAAAACTGTTAACTATCCAAAAAGTCTGATTTCTCAAAACTTCATAGTGTAGAGCTACACTTGCTTTTAAACTTACAGTACTATCATGAAGGGTTTGTTTAATTTTTTGCAACAGACCCTACATTTGCGCTAGTACCATTTATAATTGTATTATTGGCATGTTTACTTGATTAATTATAACTACAGTGTTTTTTCTCCTACTTTGTTCATTTATATTGCAGCTGGAAGAACTGAATTCTTCTATGTATCCTTTTTATTAAATGTCATTTTTTGGTAAACATTTTTGCAATAAAGAGTTGATCGGAATCCAAATTATACTATTAAATTTCCAGAAAATACATTTCACAGATGTTCTGTAGCTCAGGAGAGTTCAAAGGATTTTAACAGTGCTCCTTTTTGAAATTCAGGGCTGTAGTATGTCATGTTTTCAGATCCCTCTAGCTTACAGATGGCTTTCCTGTAACACTCGAACTGTAAGTTGCTGTAGATCTAACCAAAGCTTTGTGCATAGGCTATTTCTTTAAAGATTTCTTCATTAACTGTTTCTGTTTGCACTTTGAAAGAAAAAGGTACCTCAGACACAGATATCTAAAATTGTCATAGTTGAAGTATAAAATTTTAGACTGGACATGTTGAGAAAAAAAGACTGTTTAGCCAGTTGAGTGCAAACCTTGATATAAACTACCCATTGTAGCTAGGAACTCTGGAGCAACCTCTTAAAGTGTTCAGGAGTGGAGTTCTGTCCTGTTGCTACTAGGGCAAAAAAAATCTAATACTCTTCAGTTTTCCACAACACTTTTTAGGGCAAGTTTAGGAGGAAACTTGCACACAAACTTAGAACATAGATCACTGAAATATGCAAAATACAGACCTGCGCATTACCGTTAAATGCCTAAGCATTAACAACTGCAAATAACCAGCTAAATAACTTACATTTATATTAATGTGTACATTACCTTAAGTTGTCATTTCCATTCTTGTAAGCCTCCTAACCATTGCAGAAAGATGTTGGTTAGGAGGCTTACAAGGCCAGTGGTTAGGGCACCAGCCTGGGACTTGACACACTGTTTAAGTCCCTGCTCTGATACCTACTTCCTGTGTGAAAGATACTTAATCTCTCTGTGCCTCACTTCCCTGTCTGTAAAATGGGGATGATAGTGTTCCCCTACCTCACAGGGGTGTTGTGATCATAAATAACAAGGACCATATAAGTAGATGAGATAGATAAGAACTTTCCAAAATGTTTCACCAAGCCAGAGGCCAAGTATGAAATAGTTCAGTCCCAAATGTGTATGTTTTGGAATTTGAGTAGGATTTATTGGAAACTGTTTTGCAACCTGATATTAAGTGAAATCAGCCCCTGCTATAATACATTTACTATATTACAACATTTACAGAAATTTATGGCATAACTGTTCCCACCCTTGTCAGAAAAAGTGGTTCTAAAATGTCTGATTCATTGGGCTCCAAATAAAAAGCAACTGATCTGAGTTAGCACCTTTTAATATAAGGAGAGTATTCTAATGAGGATTTCAGATGTCCTCAAATGAATAGTGAATGGTCTGTATTCTAAGAGATTTGTTTAATACATTTTCTTATGTAAACGCACAGGACCAGGGCTGTGCCTGTCTAGAGACCTGCACATCTCCATTCTTTCGATCTTCCCATTTAAGATTTGTTAATAGTCTCTAAATTTAAACTTTTTTTTAGGCAAGGAAAATCTTAAATATGTATTTCATTTTTACTGTTTGCATTTTATTGAAAATATTTGGATCAGGCTATTTTGTAATTGCAATAAAAGAGGATTAATTTATTTTTAAATTGGTGACAATGTGCTTAGCACTAAGATGACTTGTGATACTGTTATTTTCCTCTGGCATGTAAACTTTGACCTTGTGTATAATTGTATCCAATGTGTATTGATATTCCAGCATGTCAGGCAATGTGTAATATTTTGTTCTTTTAAGTCATCTCAAATCTATCACACTCTACAAACATTAAATACCAGTATCATACAGATATTCATAAGGTAAATTATCTCTTGTGTTATCATATGAAAACTTAATTTCTTAACTCTTTGTTCCAGACAAAAACTTCATTTAGCAGATGCACAAGATATCCCAAATACCTCCACCAGCTAAAAGTGTAGGTTTTTTTGATTTAGAGACCTCTCCAAGAAGTCACATCTTTATTTTTCCAATGGAATCTAGAGTCTTACTCATTTTCCACAACAAAGAATTAAAGTGCAAATGCAAGTGATTATTTTCACACATTCCTGTTAGCAGATTTGAGCACTGCGATATATCAGGGTTGGAATCTATTGCTCTAATTGCAATGGTGTGCTGCTATGCTTTGTTTTAATGCCTTATTTAATATAAAGTGTTTGGGGAAAACTTGAAAGTACATGCTCAGTGTTGTTCATATGTCTGTTGGATTTATATATGTGCATATAATATGTTCACTAACATTACTCCAATTTTGACAAAGCTAGCAGGGAAGGTTTTTTGAAGCTGCCTTCCTGCCTAATATTTCAACAATCTGCACACTCTTTAGTGTGTTTTGTTTGCCATTAAATGAGTGCTTATTAATTTATTTTAAAATATGCCATACGCTATGTTAAAAAGTGTAGCATCTGTTTAATTATGATCAGAGAAAGCTCTTATATGGTCTGAATTTTTACAAAGTCAATTTTTTCCCTTGCTCTGTCAGCCACTTAAATGTCACCCAGTTAGAATTGGAATACATACTGGCAGTCCATGTCATTGGTTTGGTCATTTTTGAATTCTCAGCAATACTTAAACAGTGTCACTCCATAATAAATCCATTCTACACTACTTTGCTTTCCATTAACTTCTTTTGTTTAGTAAAGTCTCCCTTTTCGGGGGGTTAACGGCTGTTCCCTATTTTTAGTTATTTCAGGAGAGGGGAGAGTCTGCAACAGTAAACACTGACCTTCAACACATGCCCAGTAACAAGAGGTCTGTTCCTAAAAAGTGCTTCTACTGGCAGGTTTTGTGGTGCAAACGTTACTATACATATTTCAGTACTGAAGATGTTGTACTGATAGATTCACAGTTGACAAAGCAGGCCCATAGCTAACGAGCACAAATCTACCCCACACAATGTTCCTTGCATACGATCAAGCTGAATCGTTGCTCCTGCCTTGTAGCAGCATAAGCCCAAATCCCATACAAATTGCTACACTTCTTGAACATGGACAGAGAAAAGCGTTTGTGCAAAGACTGATTATGTGCTGGCTCAAAACTTCTACCAGGGCATGTGAAAATGTGCACTCAGTGGTGCATTTGTTCTAATGTGTAGTAGTTAAACTATTTATTCAGATTCTATTTTTTGTGTGCAGTTGTTCTATAGCAGGAGTGAAGTCTTTCTCCCTTCCCTTTTGGGTTTTCTGAGCTCTTGATCTATCCACATTACCAGTGACTGGAACAGAGGAGAAAAGTCCCACTCAGAGAAGATGATTCCATAGACCTTCATTGAAAGAACACAGTTCTTTGCCTCATAAGCTCCCACCTCTTTCCTTATGAATCAACTGTAGCTTTGTCTGATCCCTAAAGTTCTAAACAGAAACTCCAACTCTGTGAGGAGGAGGCTTTAGATACCATAATCCCCACTGAAAACAAGCCCAACTCTTGCACCGTCTAAGTAAAGTACTGGCATTCCCCCTTCCTTCTCCCACCTAGAAGCCCAAATCCTGCACTAAACCGTCAGATTCCTAGTAAAGTCCTTCCCCCAAATTTCTCTTGTTCTAGTGTGATTTACTCACCCCTTTGTCAGTGAGAATCTTTAGAAAGAGTTTGCCACCACGGAAGATCCCCAACTCCTAATCTGATGGATGTCTTCTGGGGAGGTTGGGAGCAGAGTAGAGGAACTGGGAGCATAATACACTGACCACACTAGCAAAAGAAAGTGTTACCAAGGTTTTGTCAGATTTCGGACAGCCAATAACTAGGCAATTCCTGTACTTAGGATTTTTAGCTCTAAAACTTTTTGCAAGCAGGAGTGTAGTGTTTTTATGTAGAAACTATTTGAAATCTATCTTCAAGTAGTATGGACTACTGCAGGAGACCTGAGGAAATGGAATATACATATATATTTAAAGGGAGATGGGTGTGATTTTTGGCTTGTCAGCTTTAACAGTGTCTCTTTAGACTGCAATTAGCAAACAGATTTAGTAACAAGAAAATCAATATTTCATAAGATGATTGATGTCACCTGAAGGAGTTGGTTCTACTAGAGTGTTCATAGAATATCAGGGTTGGAAGGGACCTCAGGAGGTCATCTAGTGTAAGAATAAGTTACCATATCCTGGGCAAAATTCCAGGTTGCGTAGTGGGTGCCACAAATAGATTAGCTCAGAAAAAAAACTTGCCAAATCAATTACTGTTTAACTGTATAGCTGCAAACAAAATTAATTAACATTTTGATTAACAGTGGAGATTTAGGGAGCAGCTTAAAAAATATCCTGCTCCTTCACTTGTGCCCCTCAAAGCCGTACACTTCTGAAACACACTTTGAATGAGATAAAGGTAGTTAGTGTTGCAGCATCATGGGAGCATGGTTCATAGGAGAGATTGGAAGTCAATAATATAAACCTTATTTATATTTCCTACATTGCCACTGACTGGCTTTGTGATCCTAGGGAAGTTCCTTAAGTTGTGTTCCAGTTGCTCAACCTTTACAATTAGTATAATCTTACCTAGTTCTACAAAAGCTGTGCCCACCCAACAGTCCCCTTTCAGAATGATCTCCCTAGCTGAGAGATGCTGGCCTTCAGTCCTGACTCACTTGCAATAGTGGTAGGTTGTCCCATTGTACACTAGTTTGTATGGATGGTGCTGTGCTGTAGTTTAGTACAACTATGCTGCTCTCCATTAGGCCTGCCCTACACTGGAACATACCAGTGCCATTTCCTTCTGTTCAGGATTGCTGCAGCCCAATTCTGCTGTGTCACTGCCACATGTAGGGTAAGGGGCCTGTTACAGTGGGAATGCAAGAGGTGGTTCCACGCCCATGTTGCTACACGGTATATGGGCAGCTGCAAAGTTGCCAGTCTAGTGGGAGTGAGCTCACACAGATTTGAAGCTGTGCCGCAGGTCCTTCCCCTTTAGGGGAGGGGCACACAAGGCAACTGTAGCCTGAGTCAGGCTCTGGCTGTGAGCCCAAAGTGTAGCTTGTTGTGCAGTTCCTATGGAGATGGGGGAGTACTGACCCTCATCCAACGCAGGAGTAATTCCAGCTTTCACTGCATCTCTCCAGCGGCTTGCTCAGAAGGAAAAGCAAGACATCCTCTCCTAGAGGTAAAGCATTCAAATAACTATGAACTCCCTGTTCTATGGGAAAAGTGGGTTGCTTTGTATTTTAGTTTTCGCATATTAATGTTAATAGAAAGGGCAGGGAGTAATGTCCTGCAGGCCTGAATCATACAGGCTGCAGAGCAACAGGTGTAAAGATTTCAAAACTAAACCAAAAATGACCATTCTAGGTTTTTCAGAATTGTGAGGTACTATGTGCATGACTGATTTGTAGCAGAGGCTAGAGATAAGAACTTTAAGAGGGCAAGGAGGTTACATTCCTCTTCCAGAGAAATTGTGAGTTTTTTTTTTTTTTTTTTTTTAATGAAAACTGGCGCAGAGATGAAAATGCAAATGTAATTTGCAGGCAAGCAGCGTGGGGAGACAAGACATTTCAGCATATCTTTTATAGCACAATTTAAAATAGGGACAAAGTGCCATCTCATCAGTGGCTATTCAGTAACGACCAGACATGGATTCCATAATGGGAGAGGGAAAGGGGAACATAAACAGACCTAGCATTAGCTACAGCAGTACTAGGTCCATAAACCAGAGGAAATCTGGTATCACCACCACAATAGGTCCCCTTGTTATCAGAGAGGGACCAAGCACTGAATGGGTATGGAGAATAAACTACTCACACACAGAAATGGCAGCTTTCTAGCTTATGGTTGAGATACAATGGGCGGCAGATGTGGGGGAAGTATGCACCACCACAACCCAACCTGTACCTAGTAAATACTTGGTAAATATTTATTTTTAAAATAAAATTAATTGGTCTCCAGGATTACAGTTCTTGCCGTTTTCATGAGTCCAATGTTAATTTTAAAGGTATTAAAAGGGAATGGTGATGAGAATTGTACATAAGTAGACTAATTACTCAATTTATAATTTGGCCAGAACAATAGGGCAGCTACCCTTCTCTACAAAAAACCCCCATAGAATTTGTAATGACTAGAAGAAGGCACCCACACAAGAATAGAAGCCATAAGAGTCACACTAGCTCATTGGTTCATATGAAAGAGGGCAGATTGCCACCTATTGAGGCAACAGAACTTCCTTTGGTAGCTTGGGAAGTCTCCCATCTAGGTTCTTACTGACCAGTCCCAATCTCAGTTATGCGATCTGATGAAATCACAGCTCAAGCATTGGGCCTGCTTATGTACACACTGATGCCCTTTACCCAGCTGCCTCATCTAAACATAGGTAAGATTGCAAGATATAAGATTGACAGCAAGGTATTTTTAAGACACGAACAATATATAAAATGGCCCTGGAATCAGGCTTCTGGATCTAAATACCCCACTGAGTATAGGGGGAGTTGGGAGTGGGCTTCAGATCTGAATCCAAATTTGAATTCTACAGTTTGCACCCATCTCTACTAAGAATTATTTAGATCACTTCACATCTCTTTAATTCACTGAATTTCTAGGTGGCTCTAACAAAGCTGGTGTAACCAAGTATCGCTGATGCAATGATGACAACAGCTTATGTAACACCAAGTCCCCACACTGTTAAACAATGGCAACTAGAGAGTTTAGGACTCCTTGCAGAAAACACCGTGAAGTCCATCAGAGTGTCTTCCAGTAAAATCCAGACCGCTGAGAGCTTGAACACAAGGTTCAGCACTTGGACACCTATCGCAAACAAATCATTCAACAAGCAGGTAAGTTACATTCTGGTAGAAGTCATTTTCATAGGCTCAACTATCATGAAATGCATTGGTGCACATTGCCACATATCTTCAAACACTCCCAACCCCCCACTTGCACATGCAATGACAAGGAAACATCTTACAATATATGCACTGATGCATGGTCGTGTAAATTAGGTCAGAAACCAGCCTCACATTTTAAAAATATTACATCAACATCTCCTTGTCTTTTAACTGGCACACCTTTATTTTCTTTGGTCATTTAACAGAAATGGGGCAGGGATTGTCTGTTATATCTCTGTACTGTTACTGGCACAGTGGGGCTGTGGCTTCTAGGACCTACTACAATACAAAGTATTTACTGCCATAATGTTTGACAGCAATTACGCCTGTGAGGACCAAGGACTATTCATAGCAAAAAGTACTGTGTCAATTAGCAAGCACATGATTGGCTCTATAACAGCAGTCAGGTACAATGGCATTATACGTCTTTAATTTTTTTTAAATTACAGATTTATATATTGGTTCAATGTTTTATAAACAAATGTTCTTTGTCCTTTAATCAAATCTGATACTGCTCTTAACTAAATGGGACTACATTCCCCAAAAGCTTCATCCCACATGCATTGCTGTGGTCTGGCACTAGGCTGATATACTCAGAAATTGCTCATTTTACCTGCAGCGAAAGGTGTAAAAGAATACAAGACCTTTGCTGAGTAGCAATTGGAGTAGAGAGAGTGAGAGGAAGTGGACTCTATCCTCTGAGAACAGCTAAGTTTGATCTCCCTCTTGTACAGGGCTTTTGAACTAAGGGAGAGTGTCATTCCCACAGAACCCAGGGCCAAGGAGAATAAAAGTGGATGTCTGCCCTCTGCGATTGCTGCTCTATAAATACAGTACCTAAAATAGGTAGACTGTTTAACCATACATCACATGGATAAGAACAATGAGTAAACTTGTCCATAATGATCTGTCCCTTTGGACTACTCGTTTTTGTATTACAGTAGCTAGTCCCCAGAGGCTCCAACTGAGATCTGGTCTCCATTGGGCTGGGCACGGTTCAGACACAAAGTAAGAGACAGTCCCTTCCTTGAAGACCTTAAACAAAGGATAGGAAGTGAAACAGGCACAGAAAGATGAAGTGACTTGCCAAGGGTCACAAAGCTGGTCAGTGGCAGGAGCAGTGGTAGGAATACAAGAATACAGGTCTCCTGAGTCCCAGGACTTGTCTACATGGCAAGTTACTGCAGAAAAAGCCAGGATGTGCATCTACAGTTTACCATGCAGTAATGTCCCATGTGGTCACTGCTGTAGCACAATGCAAGTCCTAGATGGTGGCTAGGCATACTATTACTTGAAAGTGTAGTAAGCTAAGCTGCACTCCAGGATTTCCATTGCACTGTAGCAGTGTTGTTACCCTAAATTTTAGACACCAATTAAATTAGCCTACAATAGTGCTTCTAATTTAATAAAAGGGTAAAAAGGTTGTGGCCCGCTCAAAAGGAATTGCCAGTGGGTTAGCAGGGGGCTTGTCTCTGACCTGCAGAGGGCTCCCCAGATCAAACTAGTCTTGCTAACTCCTGAAAGGACATAGGTTCAGCCTTCCGCTCAAGTAGTGTCACACACAAGCAGAAATGCTTTGAAAACACAAGAATTATTTATTTTTAAAAAATAAGTAATTACAGTATTTTTAATAGAAGCAAGAAAGAATATATAAAATATATTAAAACACAGAATTATATCTAGGAATGAAGAGGTGCAACAAAATAAAAGGCACGGACTACATGTTATACCAATAAAATAAAGACCAGCAGGATCTTTTTAAAGGGGATAAGACAAAATGTCACATTTATTGTGAATACAAAAAGAATCATAGTAAGCAGTCAGTTATAGCTATAACATTTCATTCAGTTTCACATTCATTCACACACACACACAGGTTCTGTATAGATGTCATAGTTACCAGCCTAGAAGTTGCTCATGCCAAGTTACTGGCCAGGTAACCTGGGCATGAGGGTGGAGCCGAGTCCTTGTCAGATTCATCTGATGCTCCTGGAGGGTGGTTGCAGAACCAGACTCAAAGTCCTCAGTGTGTAGAAGCCATTCTTATAGGAATTATTTCCTATGTTAGTCTATGGGAACTGTTTCATCTTGCTGTTGCTAACTCAATCAGCAGATGGCACATTTCTGATGTTTGTGCTGTCAGATGTTATCTTGTTTTTCCCATCCTTTGAGATGGTTGGGTGGATCCCAGTTTATCCTCCGGGGGATGTTGTCTGGTCGTTCCCACTTGATGCCGCCTTCAGCCAATGGTCACTGAATTCCTAGGCTGGCACCTCCCTGCTCATTCATTCATGTACACCAAGCATTCATCAGCAGACATACTGTCTCCACCACTTTCGGGGTGTGTACTAATTTATTTGAGACTCCCTGCCCTTTGAGGGTGGGGGTCTTTCTATGCTGTTTCTAGGTACAAAGCATGCATAAAGAACAAAGTCAAATAACTTGTTTGCAAGTTTCTCATAGCAATACAGTATCTTTCTGAGAACAGATACAATCAATGGTTTACACAGACAGTAGCTTATAAGTTTTAACAGGAGACCCAAGAGATCTTTTTACTTGGTAATGCTATGAGGTTTAAATTGTGGGGGACAAATTATGGGGAGTTACTTTCACTTGGGGAATCACTGCCAGTACCTTCTTTAATATCCCTACATACACAGGATACGCAGATACTATAACAGTTACAATGTAATATCTATGTATCTATCTATACACACACACACAAAAGTAGGAGGCCCTGTAAACACCAAGGCTCTAGCCCAGTGGTCGGCAACCTTTCAGAAGTGGTGTGCCAAGTCTTCATTTATTCACTCTAATTTAAAGCTTCGCGTGCCCGTAATACATTTTAACGCTCTGAGGTTCTGGCCGCCGGCTCCTTCCAGCCAGGGTCTCAGCCTGCTGCCAGCCTGGGGTTCCCTTCACCTTCAGCGGGCGCTGAGTGGGGCTGGCGGCGGGACCCCGGCTGGCAAGGGCTCAGCCCTCCCCTGCTCTGGGGTTCTGGCCACCGGCTCCTGCCAGCCAGGGTCTCAGCTCGCTGCCAGCCTGGGTTCCTTCACCCAGGCCAGCAGCGGACACTGAGTGGGGCCGGCGGCGGCACCCCAGCAGGCAAGGGGCCAGCAGCCAGAACCCCAGAGCTGCGGCGGGCTGAGCCGCTCAGCCCACTGTGTGCCATCAAAAATTGGCTCGCGTGCCAGCTTTGGCACGCGTGCCGTAGGTTGCCGACCCCTGTTTTAGCCTAAATGCTGCAATTCAATGACATGCTTAATACAATGTAATATACATTACCTCTATAAATCATTACAATATTATAGTTTTAGAGAGAATTATTCACTTAATATTAACATTTAATAGTTAATAGTTAACATTTAATCTCTTAATATTTAACATCTGACATTTAAATTTTTAACATCCTGTGAGCACTGGCCAAGTGGTCGCTGGATGGGTAGGGGAGATTTCACTCAGAACACAGGCATCCAGCTTTATTTACAGACAGCCCCATGCACTCCTTAACAACACATGGAAAAATGAGATTTATACTCGTACTCAAGGTCCTTCTGTTTCATCTTAATGGTCCTTGTGATCTATCCGTAATGATGTTACGGATGGTGATTGTCAAGGCCACAATTTTCCTAACTGCTGCTGCTGCTGCTGCTGCTTCTTCTGCTTCAGGCGGCGGGTGTAGCAGCAGTTGCTGCTGGCTGTTGCTGCTGGCAGGGACTGCTGATTGTGCTGCTATGAAAGCCATTGCCGTGGTGACCATTAGATGAATGTTGCTGCTTTTCCAGGTGGCTACTTTTCAGAATTTTCTGTTCTTCTTCTCAGGTAGCTTCTGTTCTTCCATAAAGCCTCAAATCCGCTACACTCAGCCTGCTAGCTATGGGCCTTATATGCTGGTTTCTCTCTCAAGGTCTGCTCATTAACATTATTTGTCTGGCTCAGCCAATCAGCTTCCAGATATTCCTCGAGGTCTTGGGAGAAATGTGGAGTCATTCCCTATTAGTTGCTGGAACATTCCATATCCTAACCATGTGTCTTTTATAAAGGATTATTGCAGCCGCCATTTTGGATTTCTAACTTTAAACTATCACTAATTACTATTTATCTAAAGCCTTAATCTTAAAACTAACTGCTGTTTTATGCAAGTCAAAGTGTCCTGATACTATCACCACCCTAATTAGATCAATGGGGAAGAGGTAAAGTTTTTACAATATTTAAACCCCTTTTTCAGTTTCTCTCTGCTGGTTTCTATCAAAGTGCTGCAAGGTATTTCAAAACAGCTAAAAGCAAAATCTCTTGTTACAGTGCCGGTGCAGGGCATGACTGTGGTGCAAGCTGGTATGCTGTAGATCAGGGGTAGGCAACCTATGGCATGGGTGCCAAAGGCGGCACGCGAGCTGATTTTCAGTGGCACTCACACTACCTGGGTCCTGGCCACCGGTCTGGGGGGCTCTGCATTTTAATTTAATTTTAAGTGAAGCTTCTTAAACATTTTAAAAACCTTATTTACTTTACATACAACAATAGTTTAGTTCTATATTAAAGACTTATAAAAAGAGACCTTCTAAAAACATTAAAATGTATTACTGGCACGCGACACCTTAAATTAGAGTGAATAAATGAAGACTCAGCACACCACTTCTGAAAGGTTGCCGACCCCTGCTGTACATTCATACTGTGGCTTGCCTTGCAGTTACTTGTCATATGCAAGCCTCCAATTCATAGGTACTTGAACTAGGGGTCTGGGGGGTACTGCAGCACCCCCTGGCTTGAAGTGTTTTCCATCATATACAGGGTTTGCAGTTTGGTTCAATGGCTGTCAGCACCCCTGCCCAGTTTAATTTATATCTACTAAGCATCATTATATGTGCATCAGACTTGTACAGGTCTGCATAGCATACTGAAATAGATATGGAAATACTCTGTTTCCTTTCAGCTCTTTGAGGAAAGAGTTAGTCTCATAAGCCATTGGTTTGATCTGTGGACAGACAAGCAGCGCAAACAATTCCTCCACACAATGTTGATGAGATGCAGTAAATCACAACTGAAGTAAGTTTGATACAAGGACTAGCTTAGTATTGTGTTTCCAAACAAGCAGGTATGTATGAATAGGGATGTCACATAAGACACACACCAAACCAATTCTGTAGTGAGATTTGCCCAGCGAGATCCTTAGACCCTTGCGGAATCCCGTGAAGTCCTTGAGGGTTTAACACTAGTGCAGGTGTCTCCCAGATGGATCTGATTGGGACCTGAAATTGTATCTTTCTTTTTTAACAGGGTCCTGTCAGTTTGGTTTAATAAGGACACTGTCAGATTCATAAGACCTAAAAATTAACATTGTACCAAAATTGTGAGAGAGTGTGTATAGATATTTGTCTAGTGCAGGCCTGAGGCTCCAGATTCTCCATCTTTTCCCCTTTTCATTGCATCAGTAGGGGTGGGGGGAAGTCTCTATAGCCTTTCCATCTAGTATTATCTATTATTGGGTGAGCACTGTCCGTGTGGTCAATGCTGTGCAGAACATGGAGCAGACAAGGTTCCTTTTCCAAAGAGCTCACAATCTAGGACCTGAATGTTGCAGTTTATAAGGTGGGTGGGCAGACTGCTTTGCTTGTGCAGAGACTCACTGGAGGCAGACAACAGCCTGCTCCATGTTATATATTGCAGAATCAGGTCCCAAAGATTCAACTTTACACGGTACTGAACACAGAGTTCCAACTAGCTCAGAGGTGGGCAAACTATGGCTCGTGGGCCTGTCCTGCCCGGCCCCTGAGCTCCCAGCTGGAGAGGCTAACCCCTCCCCCTTTCATCCTTCCCCCTCCCCTGTTGTCCCCCCCCCTTCCCCCAGAGACTGGAGCTATGCCGCCACACGCACAGTGCTCTGGGGGGTGGGGCTGCGTGTGCCAACCATGCCGCGTGGCTGCCAGACATGCTGCTCTGAGCAGGCTGGTAAGGGGGCCGGGGGGGGGGGTTGGATAAAGGGCAGAGGGTCCCGGGGGGCTGTCAGGGGACAGGGATGTAGATAGGGGTCAGGGAGCAGAGGGGTTGGATATGGGGTGAGGTCCTGGGGGGTGATTAGGGTCCGGGGGGGGAGTTTGAGAGAGGGCAGTCAGGGGACAAGGAGTGGGGGGAGGAGGTTGGATGGGTCAGGAATCCTGAGGGTGGCAGTTAGGGAGCAGGAGCCAGGCTGTTTGGGGAAGCACAGCTTTCCCTACCCAGCCCTCCATACAGTTTTGCAACCCCGACGTGGCCCTCAGGCCAAAAAGTTTGCCCATGGCTGCACTAGCTTCTAATGGGCGGAGAGGGAGCTCTGTATCTCACAGGACCAGGTTTTTGTCAGCTCTTATAAACTAAGGGCCTAATCACGACATCCCTTATACATTGACTTCTATTGGTCTGTGTGTGAGTAAGAGTTTACAGAGTTGTTTCCTGGCCAGTTGGGATTATTAAAAATGAGAGAGATTTTTAACTTTTTCCCTGGATGTCTTGATCCTTTCCCATCCAAACATCTGGATTGATTTATGTGTTCTTCACACAGGCCCAGGATAATAGGCAAATTATCTAATAGTTTCTTTATTGGCAAGAGTCATCTCTCAAACTCCCGACCTACTGGATTACTAATAATAGAAAATGGCTACTACAAATACAAAGGTTCAACTCTTTCCAGTCTTCTAGAGAGCAATAAAACCAACTTCAGTGATATCAGGGCCAGTGATATAAACATAAGTAGTTCTCTTGAAATGACCACACTCTTGGCATAGTTTTGGTTGTTTTGCAAGAGATATAGTTCACTAGTTACAACACAATGCTCCTCTTCACATAAAAGTCTAGATTTGCCCTCAAAATGTTGCATTATGTCACTGAGATGCGACGCTATCAATAGAGAAATGGCCAACTAATTAGACTTAAATACATCTTTAATCCCTTCCCAATGGGTCCCAAAGCACTTTGCAAACTATGCCCTCATAGGAATCACTTCACTCGTGACAGTCTTCAAAGAGATCTCAGGTTTTCTGAAAAGGAAGACCAACAGGGTGACAGAATAGAATCTCAACAGGATTTTAACTATGGTGAATATCTGTCTCTTCACAGGTTTACCCAAAACTGGTTTGCAGAGAGAATTCCAGTGACCAAAGTGGATTTCACCAGAGTGCTGCCACGTTTCGTATCTCTGTACATCTTCTCCTTTCTCAGCCCCAGGGAGCTGTGTGCAGCTGCCCAAGTCAACTGGCACTGGAAGTTTATAACTGAACAGGTCTGTTCATTTTAGGTCTGGTCCCACTCCCATGGCAATCAAGAAGAATTTTCTTAGTGATGTTGATAGGAATAGAACCTGTAACTTGGACATTTACAGCGCTTTTAAGGAGCACTACATACATGAAATGGGAAATCTGGAACAGCATGTTGTAAATAGCATAATTTGCCAAAGCAATTTCGTATCTTATACAGCACTCAGATACATGAAATGCTTCAGAAGGTTGGGCATTTATCTGTCTAGCACACTTAAATAATAATTGGAAAGATCTTCTGTACCAGAATTTTCAACTTTCACACACTTGACAAAATAACCTTTTAAACTTTGCTTTATTTAATTCACTATAAACAGATAAATTGTTGGAACCAGCTTCATCCAACCCTAGCAAGAACATCTCAATCACTAAGGGTATATTACACATAAAGGCATTTATATTTTCTCATGTCAGAAGATAATTCTCATTCTACATTTCATTCTGCTGCTTTGCTTCTATACTTAACCCTGCTTTGGCGTTGGTCTTTAAATGCACACATCAAGCAACAGAACACAATACATAATTTAGAGCTATGTAGTTAGCTGGATGTCCTAAACTCTGTACATTTATAGAGATTGCTATGGACCATATGGATACTGATGCCAGGGCTTAGCATTTTGGAATATTCACAATGCTACTGTTTGTTATGATCTGTCTAAATACAGAGTGTATAGCATAGGCACAATACTATTTATAGAAATTAAAATAAAATAAATATTGATCTTCAGAAGCTGCTCACAGTGGTATGAGAATTAGCCTACTATTTCTCTTCCCCAGTCCTCTTAGGCCAAATATGACAATCAAGGGGACAAGACAATGCTTTTATTTGCAAATTTCCAGATAAAGAATTTTAAAATGAAACATCCCTCCGCTATCCCTTTTAAAAAAAACCAACAGAACAAAACCAAATGCACCTCTCTCACTTGAATTCATTGACATCATCTGATTATTCCTCCTCAGGAACAGTGCTGGCCTCTGCATACAAGAAAATGTTGCAGCAGGCTCTTTGAGACAGAGGGATCATGTATTTTATTTGTTCTGGAAAAGCACTAGCCACTTCATAAAAAAAAATCATCTCACTAACATATTTATGGAGGTGCCATGTTTGATTTATACTCCGATACTACTGTGATCAGTGGCAGTATGAAACCCCAAAGATTAAATAGAAAGCTTTTTGTCCTCAATCACAGCTTATTGTCTCTCTTTTACCTCCTTGTTTTAAGGACTGTTTATGGGTGCCAAAATGTGTTAAGTTTGGATGGTTCCTGCCCTACACTCCAGCAGACAACGAATACTGTGCTTGGAAGCGACATTATATTGCCTGTGCAACCAGCTTAGATTACTTCACCCCAAGAGAAGCCACTGAAATCTATGGGACCCTCAATGAACCAAAAGCTGAAAATGAGGAGCAGGGAGAAAGGCTAAGAGAAAAATGGCTACGAAAAATTGTTCGGGAGAGATTAGCGTTACACAAGAGTCAGTGGTATTAAAATAACAACCTCTTTCATCTGAGATTAATGTTAAAATAACAAATACTGTCTTCTGAAAGTGATAAAGCAGCCTAAAGAATTCAAGTAGTCAAAGACCTTTTCTTTAGGAAAACTTATCTTTGCAGATTTTTTTAAAATTAATTTTCAATATCAAAAGAGTAAGAGCTGAAAATGGTAAATATAACAATAGATTTTGTTTCTTCTGTATGGTTGTTTAATCATATTTGATATGCCTGTAGGAAAGGGATAAAAATATTCAGGCTTAAAAGTGTCCAGTGGGGTTTCTAGTACATCTCAACTGTGGAAATAATAGAAACCTCAAACTGTCAGTGTGTGGTTGCTGACTTAATTTCTTTCCAGTCTGGCACATATTGCTTTCCAATTTAGGAAAACGAAGGTTTGAAAGGAAAAGACCCAATACCAGGATGTCCTGTAGAAATTTTAATTATAGCTACAAATACAGTCAACGCATTAAAGGAATCCTTGGTCAAGTTTAGGACAAAATGTAGGTTTTGTATAAAATTACTTAAATAAACCCCAAGACTAACAGAAATATTTCCATGGAATTCTATGATATATTAGACTTTTATTAAACAGTGCTCAGCATATTGAGATTTTTGTCTACAAATCTAATAATTTGTGTATTGTATATTAGATATAGATTGTGAATTTTTGTTCAGCCAACATGGTTCTCCCCTCTGAATTAATATTCATTTGAAAGGATGTCACTATTCATATAGTTTTTCTGGAGACCACACCTTCAGTGCTGTCAAGTCCCCAAGTTTTCTCTGAAGTCTTATAATTGGTATTTTTCCTAAATCTCAGCACCTGGAGTCGTGATTATGTGAGAACCTCAGTTTTCCTTTTTTAAACAATAGGCTTCGAGACTTTCCAGTTAGAGAGAGAAACTTGAAAATATAAATCCCAAGACCTCAAAAATCAGAAGGCAAATGAAAACAGTCCCCATGTTTTTAATCTCATGACTGTTAAGACATTCTTATAATTTTTTTAAACTGAACTCATTTTTTGAACTATTCAGGTTGTAAACACTACTTTCGTTTCAGGCATTGTATTAATACAAGACAACTTCATTTTAGTAGAATACCAATTCCTAGCCAAAAATGAGAAGGACTTTTCAGGCAGGATGTTCAGTGTAGATAAAATCTAAAGACTGCTATATAAAACTAACATGCTAATTTTCATATGGATTATTTCCCTAGTTACTGCATTGTTTTTCCTGTTAGTGTGTACTTATCCATCAGTGGAAACACATGGGATTAAACAGCAGGGTCTGGTGATGCTTGTTTTTCAGAGGAGTTATTCAAAGCTCGACTGCCTTGGATGAGTGGGACTTGGAGCTCGAGATTCTTAAAATCGCGATTACAGCCACGTCAGGCCCAGACGTTCCAGGACCGCGCTAGACTACAAGCAGCTTTGCAACTAATTAGGGTAATTTCCCCCCAAATCTACTTGCATTTTATCCTTTGCAAATGGCTCTTTTTTTGTGCAAGCATTAAGTGCTGAATCCTTAGATTGGTTGCTGGTGCTAACACATAGATCCTGTTTAAATCAGAACTACTGGAAAAATATTCCACTTAATTAAAAGCAATTAAAACTCATTTAATTGATGTATGCTTCATGTAATCCCACTGAAGTCAGCACAGAGTATGGTTCACGGTTTATTGTAGACCTGATTCTGCCACCCTTAGTCATGCTGAGAAGTGCCCTACTCACTGCATACTGCCTTTTGACCTTCAACGAGAACTTTGTGGTGTAAGATACCATGAGTAAGGCTGGGACAGCAAGACCCTAAGTAATGTGTACAATGTTCTTATCTGAAATATATATAAGCATAGAGAGCCTGTTATACTTGTATAATTATTTAGTTCAGAACAGTGCACAGTGACAAATACGTGGCAGGCTTTGTTATAGTAAATACTGGCAAGTGTAAGCAGCTGATCAACTAGTAGGCTGATGTGAGGGAGCCACTCCTGCAAAGACTTGGGCTCATGAGCAACTGCACAAAAAAAACCCATGGCACAAGTCTTAGAGCATGAGTCAACGGACTCGGGTTCACAGGAGTCGTGCTACGAGGCTAAAAATAGCAGTTGGGAAGTTCTTGCTAAGGCTGGATCCCAGGCTCTGAGACCCTCCCCCACGCTGGGACTCAGAGCCTAGGCTCCAGCCTTAGAAGGAACTTCTCCACTGCAGTTTTCAGCCCTGTAGTGCAAGTCCTGTGAGCCCAAGTCAGTTGACCCGGGCTCTGAGACTTGCTACCATGGGATTTTTTTTGCAGTGCAGACATGTGACTACTCTGATAAAGATTTGAGTAACTTTACCTATGTCTTTGCAGGAGTGGTCTTTGTCTCTACTGTGTCTCTCTTATCTCATAAATAAGACTGATTGGCTGTGAGTAAAAAATCTGAAAAGTCATGGCACAGAATATTTTACTTCCTAATAAGCTTATTTTCTACTGGAAAAAGCATTTATAGCCATCACTTACCATTTTAAAATACATTCAAAGACTTCAAAACACACACAAAACACACATCAAAAAGAGCTGTTAAAATTGAAGGAAGAGACTTGTAAAACAACTATTTAAAAAAAATTAGAATCCCCTAACGGTCATGATCTTTGCCATGAAAATCAGAAGTGACAAACATACAGACTTATTCTGAATACAGTGTGGCAGAGCTCCAACCCTGTCCCCGTGAGTCCCGCGCTTCTAGGTGGTTTATGCTAGCCTCAGAGGCTCACTGCAACCCTCCACGTAGCCCTTCTCTCTCTAGGGCCAGGGTTCCAGTCTACTGCGCCCTTTTCATCATAAGCCAGCAACGTTGGTGAGAGAACTCCCACAGTCTCTGTTATCCCTATGGGCTTATCTCAGAACAGTTTAGCCTCTTGTCCTGACAGGGGTCTGTCTTCCCCTCCCAGGAGGTGTTTCTGTAGTGACAGGTTGGGGGGAACCCGGGCCCACCCTCTACTCTGGGTTCCGGCCCAGGGACCCTAGTAGTAGCAGCTGTTGGCAGCCGACCTTTCACTGCCAGAGTTGCTATGTTTCCCTGGGCCACTTCCCCACAGCTCTCCCACTTCTCTCTTATTCACCCTTACCTTAGGGCCCCCTTACTGATGGCTTGAGGGTGTCCTCATTACCCCGCCCTTCAGCAGCATTTCCTCTCCTCTAGCTCACTGGCTCTCTTCAGTCTGACTGGAGTGAGCCCTTTTATAGTATCAGAAGGGCCTTAATTAGAGTCAGGTGTTCACATTACCTTAATGGCCTCAACTGACTCTTTGCAGGTTAATTGGAGTCAGGTGTTCTCGTTAGCCTGGAGCAGCCCCTGCTCTGGTCAGTCAGGGAACAGAAAACTGCTAATGCAATGGCCAATATATCTGCATTCTACTACTTTGTTGTATCCAACTGGCCTGGGTCTGTCACAACAGTTAATTTCATACTTGACTAAACTGTACTCTGTGATTACAGCTAGATTCAGTCTGTAACCCAACTTGTAAAGCAGTTGAGTACAATTAACATTTCTTTGTGCCTTGAAATATACATGCTCAGGTTCAAAGTGAGGCAGTGGTAGCACAGAAAGTAAAAGTGTTTAGGTGTTTATGTGAGCTCAAGAAATACGCTACTGGACAATCTTCTTCTCACCCTCCACTATAAATACTGATGAACCCCTGCATTCTTGTGAAGCTCTGTATAGGATCAGTACCTTAGTTTGCATCCATATTACACAATTTACAAAATTGTGTCTGAGTCACTGTTAGAGTTGTATTCTCAAGTACTGTTCTTCTGAGGAACTCAGTTAAATACATCTTACTTTGTGTCTGTCAATGATAATGTACCATCATTGGTAAAATAAGTTTGTTTTTTACCAGTAGAAGCAAGACAGCATTTCTTAACTGCTGCATTATGTAATTACTGAACCATATGTTATTACACTGCATCATACATATTTCTCTCAGCATTTTTGTTTAAATGCTTTCAGGAAAAGAGTGCTCTTTCGAATCATACTCTTTCAATGCTGCTTTCTGAAGAAATGAAACTCGTATCAAACTTTAATCTAGCAGCAGAGAAACAGCTTGTTTTGGCCTCCTTAAAAACTTTGCCCAAAAGGTAAGCAGGACTCAAGATTTTCAAAATGCTGGTGATAATCCCAAAACCACATAGAAAATGGTATCTAAAATGCAGTGATTAATAAGGGTGACTGAACACATTGTAGGAAACAGCACAGAACATTGCAGATCTTTGTGGTCATGTCAGGTGGCTTTTAGCACACTAACACCTTGATGGAGCTCAACTTTGTCCATTAGTTCTAAATAATTACCACATAGGTTCCCTCTCTTAAAGCAGTGCTGCTGTTCCTCCGTGTTGGAAGGAGCAAGTCCACGAACAGGCATGCAGACGATATGTCTGGCCTATGCAAAGTCCTCCATTTAACTGACACCACTTGGGCGTAATCCTGGGGAGGGAACTGAAACTTGAGGTTGGGTAGAAGCTTGGTGTTCTGTGTGAGGGTGTGACCAGAAATACTAATTTCCCACTCTGGATTCTTGGGCCCAGATTGGTTTGAAGCAACCATTCTTGGAGATTTGGGGGCCCAGGTCAGCTGATCTGGTCTTAAACCACCACCCTGAAGTTCAAAGATATGAAGAACAAGAGAGGCTCTCCCATAATGCAGCATACCATCCACAACATATTGCTGGTTCAGCCATAAAATGGGAACCTTGTAGAGCCATTTCATGCTAAGCCTGGATAGGGGGCTAATGACAAAACGTTGAAGTCTAGAGTCATACTTTTCATTGGCTAAACCTACTTAGGGAGAAGATCCTGAAAATTCATTTTCTTTTGTGGGCTTACAAAGAACAAATTAATTAGTTCTTTACATGTTTGAGATTGTAAGTTTAAAATCTTTTCATCACAGAGGGCACTGAGGAGTATTTTCCCTATCACCAGCGCTGCTAAGACATAGCGTAAAAATAAACACAAAAAAGAGTGCCAATGGCTGACCTGTAGGTGTTTGTAACTCAGAGATCTCAATAGGCAATAGGTGATTAAGGTTCATTTTCTCACAGAAGTGGTGGCCTTCAGGAGGCATGGAATAGAATAATACAAATTGCTGTAAATGTATTTACAAAACACAACACTGCATGTCTATTCAGTGTAACTGAGGTTTAGACAGGTATTTTCATACTCTGTTTTATTTCTGCATTAAAGTAAAAAAGAAAGATAATCTTTAAAGGATATACTGCCTGAGTTTTTGCTTTTCCTTCTGTAGAAAGAATGTGACTAGAAGCAGATCCTACCCTGTGTTACCTTACAAACACTGTCAGCATGTCTACCAAAACCACAGCAGTTTTGCATATGCACTTGAGCCATACCTGGTTTTGATATCATCCAGGATTCCTGCATATGAGGTATGAATTTCTTCTGTCTTCTCTCTTTTTTAAATAGTTTGGGTTCTGTGTACCCAAACTACATCCGGGGGATGTACCTGAGACAGCAATCTGTTCATCCTTCCCCTGCAAAGAAAGCATCCTTCCTGGAGTCTACTATAGCCTCAGTCCTGCAAATACTTTGCTCACATGAGTAGTCCCATTAGGTGTTTACAGGATTAGGGTCTCAGTGAAAGCGCACCATAAAGTGAAGAAAAACAAAACAAAGGAAGGCATAAGATTAAAATGTCAGTAAAATAATATTATTCACCTAAATCAGTGGTTCTCAATAGGGGGGTGCGGAGGAATGTTTGGGGTGTGGGCGGCGGGGCCAGAGCTAGCCCCCACAGGGGGTGGGGAGAGAGCGCCACACTTCCAGCCCCACTCCGCCCCCAGACCAGCTCTGCCTCCAACCCCATTCAGCCCCCAGTCCCGCTCTGCCTCCAGGCCCAGCTCTGCCCTCACTCCCTCTCTACCCCCAGCCCACCTCCACCCCCTGCTCCGGCCCCAGCCCAGATCTGCTCTCATTCCCGCTCCACCTCCAAACCAGCTGTGCCTCTAGCCCCAGCTCCTCATCCGTCCCCCATTCTGCCGCTAGCTCTGCCTTCCGCCCAAGCTCTGTGCTGAAGAAGCCTTGACTGTCCAGTAATGGGCGGAGGGGCACGGGCAGATTCCATTACTGGTAACAGGTGGGGGGGGGGGGGGGGGTCACTGGAAAAGTTTGAGCACCACAGGCCTAAATGAATCTCTAATGCAGAAATTCAGAGTTTAATATGAAACTGAATAAAAAATGCTGTCTGTGCACGTGTGTGGGCGGCTGCAAATTTTTTAATACACTGACACTATGTGATTTGAAGTAAAAAAAAACCATATGGTTTAAGAACTAATTTGTGTAAGATGTTCAGTGTTATAGCTAATCAAAGAAAAGTCCAGGATATACACTTCAAAAACAGCCCATCCTGTATATTTATTTAAAAAGTTGAATACAATCTGAGTTTCAGCAAAGCATCAACGGGAAATAATAAGTAGGAAGCTAAGCTGACCACCCAAGCAGGTTTTTGTTGTTTCATGGTAAAGATTATGGCCCTGATCCTAAAAAATCACTGTGTGTGGATGGACAGCTGCATCTGCACAGAACACAATTAATTTCATTGGGGTTCACAAGGAGTGCCAGGCGGCTCATGAACAACGAACTGCAGGGGTGGCCTACCTGATATTTTCCTTTCATAAAGGTTGTTGGAGAGATCATCTCATCTCCATTGGCATTATGGGGCTATAGGACAAAACTGAATAAAGAATTTCTATGTGTAATTAATTACTAATGTGTAAAATAATAATATGATGTGAAGGTATGAACTGATTTATTTCTGTAGATGGTGCTGGACAGCATCAAACCTGGGGTGATTCCTGTGTTGTATGAACATTGCGGAATGACATTGGAAAGCCTAATTTTTTACATAGAAAAGGCTCTGGACGGCCGAAAAGCAAAGAGTATAGGGATTTTTAGCGATGGAGACTCCAGAGAGATCAATTTACTTCAAGGTAGGGGCAGAGAAAAGCAGAGAAACTAACTGGGAACATGTCACTGCCATATCGTGCTTAGGTATTCCAAAAGGGGAAACAGCATGAAAATGAAAAGTTTATCAAGCTAGCAAACCGGTCACTGATCCAACTGTAATGTGTTTCTGGCAGTGGACCTCTGTACCTTCCATTGTAATCAATAGGACTCACCCCAGGAGCAGGGGCTGCCTGGATGTAAAAGCTTGTAGGATCAAGGGCTTGGTAATTAGTTAAAAGCCAGAGAAAATATGACAAAAAGAGATGGTAGAGCCATCTCCGCTGTCAAAAAAGAAGATTGGACACATGATGCTAGTCCAAAGTAGCTAAAGGTCTGACCATGAGGTTAAATAAGGGATAAAAGGAAGACAAGAAAGAGAGAAACAAGTCGACACAGAGGCGCAAAGAAAAATGTAATAGCTAGAAGAGAGAGAATACATGGTACAGAGAAAATAAACTTAGAGAAGGGGGGAGAGAGAGAGAGAGAGAGAGAGAAAGAAGTTACTAAAGAAATGGAGGACAAGAAATCACTCAGGGTTGAAAGTTAGCACATTGCCCTGAAAAAAAAGATTCGAGGGAAGACTGTGTTAAGTCTTGGGAAGGGAAATAATGGTATGAATACAGGCGGGAAGAATTTTGAGCAGAATGAAAACCCTCATGGAAATTTTATTTCTTTCATTGACTTTTATTTAAATGGTTTTCAGGCTGCAGAATCAGTATTGAGAACATTCTGAGTCCTGAAGTGAGAGAATTTTGGGAGAAGCTAGGTTGTGTCATGTCTCCAGAGGATGGTGGTCATGTGGACATCTTTGTTCCTCTGGCAGCATCAGGTCAGTTTTGTCTGAACTTCTGTCATGATGGAGAATTTCCCCTCCATTGCGTCCACGTTCACTACTGAGTAGGGCTTGTTGAAATTGAGGTTGGCAGAAAATTGGGTTCTCTCTGTGGAGAATTTTGACTTTTTGTTGAAAAAAATCTCAACACCTGAATAGTTTTGTGGGAGCTGTAGTTTGGGTGCCTCTTGTCCCCATTCTCTTCCGTGGGCCAAGCCCCAGAGCTAGACAATATCTCTCATGATCCACCACAGGTTGTGGGGCTTCTGTTATGCACCGAGAGATGACTGTGATGCATCATGGGACATATAGTCCAGCCAAGAAGCCTGGCTTACAAAGGAGAAGGGGGACATAGGGCATCCAAACAACAGCTTGCATTAGACATAGTGGTGGCTGAGGAGGACACAGTTTAACGTCAAACCAAGCTAACATTACTTTTCAATTTGGTTCCACAAATCACATTTTTCAGAATTGAAATTTGTAACTGTCTTAAAGTTTTTGCTCTTTGCAGAAAAGTCAAAATTTTCCACTGGTTCGGGCGGGGGGGGGGAGACACTTTCAACCAGCTCTGTTTGGGGCAGGGGCAGGGAGAGTCTTTTTGTACTGTGTTTGTACAGTACCTAGCACAATGAGGTCCTGCTCCATGACTAGAACTCATAGGTGTTATAATACAAATGATAGTGTACAGAATCCATTAGAAAGCAGAAGAGTTTCACACAGCTGCTGAGCTTAGTAAAGAGGCAGATATATTCTATTTATCTCATTGTCTTCAATTACCTCAGTCTGTTTGGGAGATATTAAAGGTTGATCTTGCAAGGTGCTGAGCAAGTCCAAGGACTGCTGAGCACCCGCATCTTCCATGGTCTCAGCCTTGCAGGGTCACCCCCTTAGCTGGCATCAAGCAGGTCATTACGAGAACTAAAGAATAGTATCCACTCCTATTTTGTTATTTTTCTTGGACGGAATAAGATGCACCTCAAAGCTGGTGCATCTTTAATTCATTCTATTCTTCTAAGGGACCCCACAAACTCACAATGTGTCTCTCTTCATTGACATTAGAATGAAACCGGAGTTATTTTTCTTCATTAGAGATCTCACGCCAAAAACAAAACAACGACAACAACAACTTTTCTAGTTTTTTGTCCATGTTAGTGGATGTGATTTTTCCTTCATAGTGTCATTTTGTTAAGATACACAGGACATCTTTCATGCTGTTGGTAAATAGAGTAGAATTTTCAGAATAATATGATAAAAACCATAAAAAGTACTGGTGATTCACAAAGACATGACATTTTCATCTAACCTAAAAAAAAGTTTAGATTCCTTTTCATTTTAAATGAATAATAGTAGCATGGAGAAAAAGAATTGGCTAGTGGACTGTATTGGCTGTTTTAGTGATGTAAATAATACAGAATTTTATGAACTAGAAAAAATAATGCATCTTTTCAGAGGCAGGGATGGAAGTCCTTTCCCAGCTGACTCAGCTAACTGGGGTGCTCTTCAGAACCCCCACAGGAATTGCAACTGGATCTTATCAGCACAGTATGTACAGAAAGTTATTACATTTATAAAGTGAGCTATGTGGCACATCTGGTATTTGGTCACATTTTACGTGGCTTGGAGAAACTGAATCAGCATTTCCCAAGTAAGAGAAAAATGGTTTATTTACAACTTAAAAATAAAGAGATTTAATTTGCCCATAAGCAATGTAAGAATTATTTGATAAAAGCAAGAGAAAATTATTCTAAACCTGCATTTGGAAAATGAGGGGTAGAGGTAGGTGTATAGAGAGGAAGGGCGTTGGTATTTGACCAATTTTAGATGGTCTTTAGTAAACCATGCTAGCCCAGTGTGATACTATAAAATCAAATAACAGATTTACATGATAGTGGTCTTCAAATACTTGAAAGGCTGCCATAAAGATGGAGAAAAGGTGTTTTCTCTTGCCACTGAGGTTCAAAACGCAATAGGTTCAAACTACAGAATAGCAGATTTAGATTAAATCTCAGGAAAAACTTCCTAACTGTAAGACCAATAGGACAATGGAACAGACTGCCTAGAGAGGTTGTGGAACCTCTTTCACTGGAGGTTTTCAAAAGGAGGCTGGATAGCCATCTGTATTGGATGGTTTAGACGCATCAAATCCTGAATCTTGGCAGGGGGTTAGATGACCCTTATGGTCCCTTCTAACCCTATGATTCTATAGGTTTATAACTTTGGCCACATTATTCTGCCATATTTTAAAGATTTCATTTTAGGAACAGCTAAGTGTTGTTTGATGTAATACTATTTGCCTGTCAGGTTAGCACAATGTAGGCCAGAGGGTCAAAGAGTAGATGTCTCAAAGTATACATTGAGCAGGGAGAATGGGTGGGAAGAGAGGATAGTCTGGTACAGCCATATCTATATTCAGATGCTTCAAGGTCCCTGTTTTGTATGAACCATGTAATGCATGTAAAAATGTAATTAGCAGAGGTTTCAGGTCCTGAATAAACCTGAATTTGCTAAATCCATTATGCTTTCAAAAGGGGAGGTGTTTGACATTCTGTCACAGTTCACTAAAAATCTGTGCTTGGTGTGATCTTCCGATTCAGCATCAGAAACTCCACTACCAGCATCTCATAGTTGTAGGAAGCCCTAGGTTTAATCATGGCAGGGGCGGCTCTCACAATTTTGCCACCCCAAGCAGGGGCAAGGTAAGAGCGGCAGACCTGCCTCCCCATTGCTGCCGGGCGGGTGAGAATGGGGCGGCAGTCCGAGTCCCGCGGCGGCAATTCGGCGGCGGGAAGAGCGGACCTGCCGCCGAATTGCCACCGTAGGACTCGGATTGCTGCCCCATTCTCGATGCCACCCCAAGCACCAGCTTGGAAAGCTGGTGCCAGGAGCTGGCCCTGAATCATGGTACCAGAAACTCAGTCAGTCTCCTGTTGAAAAGGCATCAAACTCTACTTTAGTGTCAATTACATTTTATTGCCATACTAATAAATGCCAGAATTCTTCAGAACTATCTGAAATTTACAGCAGAGTAAACCAGGAAACAAAATTAATTTGTCATGATACTGTGAACACTTTTTGACCAGTTAGCCAACATTTGGGGACTTGCATATTGTTTCTGATAAGAGGAGAAATTGATGATGGAGTCAGGTATTTCTTTGATCCAGTCCTGTTTGTTTACTAAGAATGTACAAAGAACTGTTTCCCTGAACATAGTAGGAATCAAACAGGAGATAGTTTCTTTGGTCACAGTTCCAAATCTCTTTCAGGCAGTACTCTGCTCAAAAGCTCATACTTCGATTTTTTTCTCAGTCTAATGCTATCCAGTCTTAACTCCCTTTGTGTGTTTCTGCTGCAGACACACAGCTCTACCAAATCAATACCCCAGCTCCTGCATTGCTATATCAGTCTCTAGGGAAACACCTGAAGCTACATGGTTCAACTTCTACTCAAGTCTTGCTGGGTGCCTGCATTTTGAGGTGTGGGGGGTCTATTGTTTCAGCTAAATGTTCCATAAAGGAGCTTGATTCTTCTTACACTTACACTGAATGAAGGGCAATGGTTACATCTACCAGTTTCAGTGAGGTTTTGCCTAACACCCAGCATAAAAATATCAGTCCTTAGTGAATGGCTGGGAAAACAGAAGGATGGACCTCCCACCTCCACCTACTTCACTGAAGTAAAACTACAGACATGGCTCAGACTGACAGAGCTCCTGGAGGAGGCACTGAAATCTGTCCGGAAGCAGATGCGACCATATTTAAGTGAGCTGCAGAAGAGTATTAGTGACAGGATTATTGGTAAGATGTCATTTTTCCTTTTTTAAACACTTATAAAAGGGTAAGAAAAAGACTTGAAATCCCCTCCCCCCAACTTTCATGGAAACATCACACCTTGTCTCTTCCTTTCCCCTTTTCTCGTGTGTCTTTTTTGATGGGCAAACATTGTCTTCTGCGTCTGTGTTGCACATTGTACATGACTATGCATCTTATGTTCTTATAGCCATAATGGGTGAGGAATGGTGTCCCTAGCCTGTTTGTCAGAGGGTGGTGATGGATGGCAGAAGAGAGATCACTTGACCATTACTTGTTAGGTTCACTCCCTCTGGGGCACCTGGCATTGGCTACTGTTGGTAGACCGGATACTGGGCTGGATGGACCTTTGGTCTGACCCAGTACAGCCATTCTTATGTTCTTACAAGTATTAAAAATAACCTACTGCAGAATGAATACTTCCAATGCACGTCAGCTAACACCAAAGTGCAAATGAATGGGAGAGTTATCTGCATGATCAAAACAAAAGAATGCTAAAAAAGGTTTTAGAGTAGCAGTCGTGTTAGTCTGTATCCGCAAAAAGAATGAGTACTTGTGGCACCTTAGAGACTAACAAATTTATTTGAGCATAAGCTTTCGTGGGCTACAGCTCACTTCATTGGATGCATAGAATGGAACATACAGTATGAATATACACACACACATATATATATACATACACACACACACACACACAACATGAAAAGGTGAAAGTTGCCATACCAACTCTTAGAGGCTAATTAATTCAGATGAGCTATTATCAGCAGGAGAAAAAAAAACCTTTTGTAGTTATAATCAAGATGGCCCATTTCAGACAGTTGACAAGAAGGTGTGAGGATACTTAATATGGGGAAATAGATTAAATTTGTGTAATGACACAGCCACTCCCACTCTTTATTCAAGCCCAAATTAATGGTATCTAGTCTGCAAATTAATTCCAGTTCAGCAGTTTCTCGTTAGAGTCTGTTTTTGAAGCTTTTCTGTTGCAGAATTGCCACCTTTAAGTCTGTTATTGAGTGACCAGAGAGGCTGAAGTGTTCTCCTACTGGTTTTTGAATGTTATGATTCCTGATGTCAGATTTGTGTCCATTTATTCTTTTGCATAGACTGTCCGGTTTGGCCAATGTACATGGCAGAGGGGCATTGCTGGCACATGATGGCATATCACATTGGTAGATGTGCAGGTGAACGGCCTCTTAGACTTGGTATAGCAACTTTCACCTTTTCATGTTCTCTGTGTGTATATACATCTTCATACTGTATGTTCCATTCTATGCATCTGATGAAGTGAGCTGTAGCCCACGAAAGCTTATGCTCAAATAAATTTGTTAGTCTCTAAGGTGCCACAAGTACTCCTCGTTCTTAATGCTAAAAAAGTTATTCAATTGTTTTTAATAAAGTATTATATGCTTCAGCAAACTAAGTCATTTGGTAATAAGTGTGATTGCCCAAATATATGGCCTCTGCACTTGCATTAAGATGCTCAGACCAAGAATCATTGCATGCAGTTTGCCTAGCTTAGGCTCCTTCTGTATTAATGCATGTGTAGTACGAAACTAAGATTATGCCCAAGAAAAGCCTTATCAGAATGAAATGCTCAAACACTAGAGCATTGTGGGGATCTGTAGATGTTATATTGGAAGAACTCCAATTACTGATAGGGCAACCTAGTTTTCTCCTAAAGATATGTCTTTCAGCACACACTACTTTCAGAGACTGTCGAGCAGTAAACTGTCTCCATGAAGAGGGTAGGGTTACATTAAATGGGTCTAGAAAACCTCTCTCAAAATTGTTTTCTGACCCCAATCTCTGTATTTAGACAATATCTTTTAAAGATGCCGACGGGGGGGGGGGGGGGGGGGGGGGGGGGGGGGAGGGAAGGGGCAAAGGGGGCAATTGCTGCTCTCGGTAGCGGCGGCAGCCTCAGGCCCTTCTAAATCGCCCAGGCGGGCCGCAGGGCTCCTAGGCGCATGCGGGTTGGTACCAGCAGCAGCAAAGGCAGTTGGGTGGGCATGTGGAAGCCCTGGCCGTGCCGGAAGAGCATGACCAGCAGCTCACCAGCAGTGCATCCGGTAGTAGCTCGCTGGGCACCAACCAGTGCAGGTGCAGTACTGCTCAAATGTCAGGCAGACCGCGGGCCCAGCTTGTGCGTGTGTGCACCAGCCGCCACACGTGGTCCAGCTCCGCACCCATGTGGTGATGTCACGCCAGGCCAGCAGCAGCATAGGGCTCAGCTCCAGCCTGTCCTGCACGATGTGCAGCGGCAACCCATTGATTCTTCTGCCCTGGGGCCTGGAATTGCTGTCAGCAGGCCTGCTGCCATAGTTTCAGATATCCCTGTACTGGCATAATGCCAAGGACATGACTCTGCTTGACTCAGATCTCAGGCTGAGTTTGCAGGGCTAGCAGTAAAAAATATATTTTTAAATCCAGAAAGTGAGCACATTTGCGATCGTGTGATTGAGACAAAATTGTGGGACCTGGCAATGCCATGTCTAGAGTGCTTTTTCAGAGCACACACACACTTGAACCTTGCCTACACCAGATTTGTCTTTGCAATGTCTAAGGCATTGGTGCTGCTACATTATTGTAGGTAGACTAGTGGCTAAAAACCCCAGCGTAAACAAGATCCCTTTTGTTTGAATGCCCAACAAAATGTCAGCCTGCCTGTGCGGTTGCTTATTTCCCTGACTAGAATATAGTGACTGTTGTTAATCAGGCAAGCTTACAGTATCCGAAAAGACTACCTTACAATTAATGATCTTGTATTTTCAGGTCAGTTTATGTCTGATGCCATGAGCAGAGCTAAAGTACATACTAATCGAGAAACAGCCCGGACTTTCACCGATGGATTAACTGAACTGTCAAAAAGAAGCCATGTAAGTAAAATTGCTAGGTTTTTAATAGTCGAATGAAGTGGTATTTACTATTTGCAGTTCTCTTCCCATTTCAGTGACTGTTGTACTAGGCTTGATGAATATTTGAGGCTTTTTTTTAGTTCAGATACCTATTGACATGCTGGATCAGCCCACAAATACATAGGTAAGTGATGATCCATAGCTCTGAACAGGGTAGTTGCGTGGACACCTGCTTTTCCTGGTTGGAGTCCAAATTAGCAATGGGTCCTTTAAGAGTAGATACTGAATGGAAAAACTACTGGCACAGACTGCACAGCGTGTCAAGCTTTTCTGGTCGATCAGCCACTCCAATTAAGCATGAGAATCAAAATCCTGGAAGGAGCGACATTGGAGTCCTTATCTCCCAATACTAAAAGAAGCCAGCCTGCACCGGAGGGAGAACACAGCATGGAAATGAGGAGAGGGATTCCTACTGAGGACAATTCTGAGCATTGTTCTGGGTGAATAGAGGTCATGATGGTGTGACGGATTCCCCAGAGACATTAGTCTGCATCATAAATCCACTGCTCCGGGTGAACTAGTGCTTAATCTGCTTATAAACCAAGTAAGAGAAATGTAGATCCTCAAGAAACTGCTTGGAGAAAAGGGGGCCTGAGCACTGGAAGCTAAATTTGATTTTCATAGCTAGAATCAACACTACTTGTCAAAGTTATGATAAACAAAGACATCTAATGTTAATGAGAGATGCAGAGCTTTATGTATGTTATCTCAAGGGATTGTTACCCATAAGAATAGTCTTAGTGCAGTAAGATTTCTGAAGTTAACATTTCCCAATGAGCCATCAGCTGTTATAACCAATCACATAAATACATATTTAGCTTTCTGTTAGCCCATGAAGTTGGCCATTATGAAGTTAGATTTTTCATTTGTGCATAAACTATACTGATCAAGTTCAAGAGCGGATTTTTCAAATACTAAATCTCTCTCTCTAAATAAAATAAATAAATAAAAATTATAAATAAATAAAAACCTGACATGAGAATAAATATTTTACATACAACTATATTTCCTATTTTAAAAAATTACTGCTAACACCAACATTTAATGTATGGATGCAGCTGCCTGAAAGCATTTGAGCAACACAAAAATAAATACACAAAAAACCATATGTGATTTTTTAAAAGTTACAGCCAACAGGCAGGATCTGGTTAGCTCTCAGGGAATAGTAAAGTACACAACTTTGATAGAACAGCAAACAGCAAGCTAAGGCCCCAGTCCTGCAATTCATTGCCCATGAGCAGACCTCTGGGCCCTGTGGAGCCACACCAGTGGGATCCACCTACGCACAGGGGTTCTGACCACACCAATTACAGGCTGGATTTATAAAAAGGTTTTGTGGGCACTCTTGTGATAATGGTCCCACCGTGGCACTGACCCTATAAAGTCTTCTCACATGTTTTAAATTAAGCATGTGAGGAGTCTTGTGGAAGTCAACATGCATACTCATGTGCTGAAAGTTACACACACATGTAAGTCTACAAGAATGGAGCTGCTTTTTGTTTGGGAAATTGAAAATATGTCCCCCTCCTGGGCTGAGATCCCAAGGTCAAGTCAAGCTCATGTAAATTATGATGACCGAGTTACAGCATAAACACTCAACAATAAACACAGTAAATAGTGTCACTAGATGTTTCTTATATAGATGCTATAGTGCCAGTTATCTATGGAATACTAATCCTAGTAAGCTACAATATGATCTTTTTATGGAAACCTGAGCAGAAGGGAACAAAATAGTGAAGAACTGGAGAAGCTAAGTCTGTGGTTCCTTCAAATGATGGGTATGAAAAAAGCTTCTGTTTAATTCTCAGGAGGATAATGTAAGAGAGGCTGTCACCCTGAGCCAAAAGCCTAACTGCAGCATCAGAGCAAATGAGCCAACATTTGAGGCAGTGGCTCAGTTGGTAAGGAAACCAATGATTCGTAAATACCTTATTGTCTTGTGTGATGTACACGTTGGACCTGTAGTTTCTTTCCTACAGGAAAATATTGAGAAAAGTGAAAAAACTCCAGCAAAGAAGATACGGACAAACAATGTATCTAGTATATTTGAAAAATTGTTACCCCTTATGTGGATATCCAAAAATCATAATTCTGTTGGAATATAGTTTGCAAGCAGACCTTAGAATGGGATGCAGCACTTCATGTTATTGTGACTACACATGTACCTTATACATAGTTCATCCTCTGCCTCTTTGGAGTTAAAGCTTAGTCTTGTTTATGTTCTGTAATCAAGAGAATTATCATGCTTCTAGATTTAAAAAAATCATTATTCTCTTTGAGAACCTTACGGTGATATTATGCTCTACCAAGGGTGAGATCTGGGTTTGAATCCCCAAATCAGACACTTCGGGTGAAATCCTAGCTCCACTGAAGTCAATTGCGAAATGCCTGTTGATGTCATGGGACCAGGATTTCACCCTTAACCTCAGTTTGAATGAAAAGGGAACGCCTATGCAAGTGACATGCTGAGCTGCCAGGAAAATGGGGAACGGAAAAAATAGCTTTTGCTCTAGTGCTGCCTAGCCTTCTGTGTTCAAACATAAGTTTTCCCCTGAACCGGTTTTTTTTTTTTTTTTTTTTTTTTTTAAACAAACATGTTCATTCTGCAGTGTGGACAGGATTGTCAGTAGGGTTTCAAACTTAGACTGGCTGTTTTTCTAAGAGATCTGCTCTAGGAATTATTCTGGGAAAGTTCCAAGGCCTGTGTTACACAGGAGGTGAGACTAGATGCAGAGATCCATGGATAGAAATTGGTATCTGCAGACCCACAGGGGTCTCCCGGGAATTGCAGCGGTGAAAGGAGTAGAACATGGGGCTGCCGTTCCCAGAAGCCAGTACCCCACACCGGCAGCTCTTCCGGCACGGCTGTACCACCTGCAGCCCCACCCCCAGCCCTGCCCCTGTCCCGTTCACGTAGCTGTCTGTGTCTCCTGTCTGGGAGCGTGTGTGCCGCTTGAACACAAGAGCGTGACCAGGGACAGTTGCAGCTGAGCCTGGTGCCCACCCCAGTGGGTGGGGCTGGGGGGATGGTACAGACACACTGGAGAGCTGTCAGCGTGGGTGCTGGCTCCTGGGAGCAGCAGCCCCACATTCTGCTCCTTTCACCCGTGCCATTTCCAGGAGAGCCCCACAGATACCAATTTATATCTACAGATATACATTTTTATCCATACAGGGCTCTATGGATGATCACAGTGATCCTTGCTGACCTTAAAATATTAAATGTATGAAACTGGAGTTCTTGCAATTTAGGATGTAGATTTGTTGACAAGGGTATTTCCTTCCCTCTCTCCTGAGGTGGGGGAGGAAGAGACATTGTAACTGTTTGGGGCACTCTGTTGTGTGTGTTGGACTTGCACATGTGTGCATTTGGGCAAGGAAGAGGTAGAGAGAAAAATTACTGATAAACGTCAATAGTTTTTCTTGGGTGTATTAAAACCAGGTGGTCATATTACAATGGTGCAAGCAGGTATTGTGTCCTGTCCCTTTTTCATTGTTTTCTGGTCCTCCTCCAGCCCCAGGCTTTTTATTGTAAAGATAACCTCTGCTAACTTACTCTCCATGTTCTGATTGTAGGATAAAAAACTGCAGAAGGACACCGCAGACAGACGAACTAGATTTGCCAGAGAGCTCCTGACAAGTGAGAAGAACTATGTACACATGCTGGAAACTGTGAGGGATGTTTATGTTATACCACTGAAAGCAGCATTAGCATCAAATCGAGCTATCCTAAGTCATGCTAATGTTCAAATCATCTTCTCTGATATCGTGGATGCCTTACAACTCAATAGGTATATTCTATATGCGTCATTTTAAATTTACTAAGAGTTTTAAATATTTGGGGTTAGACAAAAGCCAGATCAGTGCAGTTGGTTCTGTTGCATCTGTGAATGTTCCATGACGAGGCGAAAGATTGTCCAGGATAGGACACTACACGCCTGATGGAGGCATACGACTTAATTAGCAGCCATCCTTCTGCTCTTGGTTGACTTTTCAGGCAGATGCTTTTGGAAAGCAACGGTATTGTTATTTACTGACCTTACATGTGAACGGTGGCACTTAATGCGGGGCTTTGCAGAATATGACCAGACCGTCAACATGAAAAATTAAAATTGTGTTTCAGTTTTGGTGAAGTTACTGTAGATTTTACACCCTGAATGATACAAAAGGATAAAATCCTGCTTGACTAGAGCTAGTTGAGAAAATGCTCAATCCTATGAGAAAGGACAGTACTAAGATAAAACAGGGTTATATATTGTGGAAGCAGCAGAGTCCAGAGAACAGAATACTTGATTAAGAGTCAGGAGTCTAGGGGGCATTCCAGCTCTGTCACTGACTCATGGTGTGACCTTGGGCTATTCACTTAATCTCTGCCTCAGTTTCCCCATGTTTCTTAAATTGGAAGTTATACTTACCACATTTGAAAGGGCTTTGAGAGCTATAAATAAATCATGCTTTGTAAGTGCAAGGAATTATTTATCAGTCTGAGTGTGATGGTAATATACAGGATGAAAGAAACTGGAATCTTGTTCTACAAATATCCCTTTGAAGTTTTAAGATGCTTGAAATGTTAGTAATAATGAGGGTTCTGATCCTGCAATCATATCTGAATGGGCAGATCCTGCATCTGCACAGAGTCCCACTGAAGTCAGTGAGGCTGTACACTGGCACAGGAGTTCACTGCACAAATTTGATTGCAGAATCATGGTCTAGAGGGCGTCTCAAACTAAACTCCAGAACTGTAGTTCTCAAAGTTCATAGCTCAAACCTCTCTCTAGTGGGTCAGAGTTGGACACCCCAAACTTTGGATCTGGTTTCTGAATCCTGAAGTTCAAGAATTTTCTTTACTGTAGTTTTGGTTCTGCCCACAATAGAAATATATGAAGGTCAGATCAGAATCAGTTCCATGTTTTTGCTTCATGCCCAACTCTAGTAACATTTAAAAAATCAGTTTCAGTAACAACTATTGCAAATCTACAAACAGAGGAAGAGACTAGGATAAATAGTGAATTAAACAAGCAACATGATTTGGAATAGACTACAAGGAAAACTGAGCGTAGTAAAACATGGTTACATAATAAAAGGAAGACATCACAAGAATGTACGCTGGAGATTTGGTTACTAAAAAATAGTTAAAAGATAAAAAGTTATTTTAAACTTTGGATAAATAAAATCTGTCAGAGCTCAAAGTTGAGGTAATGTAAAAAACAAACTCCCATTGGAACACATCTATCAAACATCTAAGATGATGTAGGTATTAAGTAAACAAAGGAAAAGTACCAAAGAAAGTTCCATTAACCTAGATTAAAAGTGTTCAGACTGATGCAAGAGGTACAGATTTTAACAATGATTTTATAATGTATGTCAGGAATTTAGATATGATTAATCTTACAAAGAAAAATCAACCACCATATTTTTATTTTCCTTGCAAGTTCTATGTGTACATTTCCCATTCCTGCAGTTTAAAAAAAATTAGTTGCAATTCAGACGATTAAAAATAGACCCCAGACCAACATTACACAACAGTCTAACATTCATTGGTGCTATGGTAGCTACTTAGAACTGGGGCATCAGTACCTGAGAAAAGAGAGAGACTGCCAGTGGAAAAAAAAATGTATTTCCTTATGCAAAACTTTGGATAGCCTAAAAGAGGTGAGCATTGTAAATCTTTCAAGGCAGTAACAAAGGGCTGATTTTATAATATGGGCTATCCACATTTTTGAGGTTTAAATGATAAAGAACTTATATTTATATAGTGACTGTCATCCAAACGGATTCCAAAGCACTTTATAAGATACAGAAAAATCACTTCACAGCCAGTTCTGGGATGAAAACATGGCAATTGTTTAACAGCTTACATTAACTCTAAACAGCACTCTAGGACAAGAATGAGAAAACTGTATCCAATTAAAACTAGAGTGGGATTTATTTATTTTTAACACTAGAAAGAATGTAGTTATCCAAACAGTAATTTGGCCAGGAAACTGTGGAAAGAGACATCTCTCTATATTTATTTCAAATGCAGGCAGTTTTTAAATGATCTGACAGAAAGACTTCAGGAATGGAGTCCATCCCAGTGCTTGGGTGAAATATTCACTCAGTTTGGCTGGCAGCTTCAAACATACACAAACTTTTTCAACAACTACACTGTCATTCTGAAAACCATTGATATGGTAAGTACTATATGACTGTGAAAATACATCATATGCCAGTGTAATGCTCACATTTATTTGGTTGGAAATGCAAGCTAATATTCACACTTAATTTGGTAGAATAAGAATTCGATTTAATTAATTATGTTTCTTTCTATGGAATCCATTTTAATATTGATATTCTTGGCATGCCAAAATACAGAAAATTCTAAAGCCCAGGAAAATACCAGTCACACTGCAGAAGTTGCATGAAAAATCAAAGGGATGATAGTCTAATTAAGACAATTAGCCTCTGCTTCTTTGAAGTCTTCATAGGGTTAAATTTGCCTGAATAAATCTGCCACTTAACACCTGTAGTGGATGTACATTACTGATCAAGATTTTAGAAATGCCCATGCAGTCAACTTGTATGAACATATATGCTAATGCACGTATGTACAAGGTGGGGTTTGCTTGCAAACATAGCTGTGTGTATGCGCAAATCCTCATTGTGCATGTGCATTGGAGTATTTATGTGCCTAAGTTTGGCCCATACAAGTGTTTGCATGCTTTACTGAAAGACACCCCCACATACCACCATGTCTCCAAATTAAAAATAATCAGCATGCCTTCAAAGCACATGGCATATGCACAGAGATAGAACCTTAGTAGACACCAGTTTTCTTGTTTAGCCCTGCTATAAATCTGCAATGAATGCATTTAGAGATGTTACATAATTCCAGCAAGAGTAAGTGCTAGAATTTAGAGACACTTAATGTTAGCAGAACTAACATATAACCAGCCATTTATGCCCCCTTTTCATTTTAATATGTGCCATTAAATGTAAAAAAGATCATCCTTCAAAATTATTACTGCTTCACCATTTGAACTCCCAACTCTAGGCTTGGTGATAAAACCCAGGGA
Source organism: Macrochelys suwanniensis (assembly GCA_033296515.1). NCBI lineage: Eukaryota > Metazoa > Chordata > Testudines > Chelydridae > Macrochelys > Macrochelys suwanniensis. Next base: position 100,070,843 of record CM065777.1, read on the forward strand.
ACAAGGTTTGCTTGAGCATAGATGCCAGAGTACGTCTCACCGTTCCCTTGCTTGATCCATTCTTGCAAGTTGGAGAACTTCATCTTGGAGATTCATGCTCATCAAGTTCATGATCCTCATTTCTTCCTGCCAAGCGAGGCAGATTTGTGCTCGCTTTCGCTCTAAGGTTTAGAAGGTCGCCCACCCTGAGAACAGGGATTTCAACAATGTTGCAGTTACTGTTCTGGAGGGTTGATAGACTATCAAAAGTCCAAAAAGGGGAGGGGAAAAAAAAGATACTTTTGGGGAGGGAGAGGTATGTTAAAAGTTTTGATTTACTCTTCTTGATGGATCACGTATCCCTTTAAAGGATACATTTGTGAATGTAAAAATCTTTATAAAAAATAATTTTAATGACAGTATGAAGAAAAAATCTCCAGTAGTTTGGTCTCTGATAATCAAATTATATTGATGATCAAACCTCTACCTTTCACAGTGCAGAGAGACCATTCCTTTATTCCGTGCCTTCCTGAAAAGACATGATAAGACTGTCGTTACTAACATGATGAGGTAAGGTCTGTGGTATTCACACTGACATAGCATAAAATCAGAATTCTGGGCTTTGGATCAGGTCCACTGTGAGTATCCCAACCCACTTCCCTCCCAACTCAATTTTAAAAGCAGTGTAAACAAAGTAGTATTTAAATGAAGTCTTAGTGCAAATTCATACACAAGTCATAGGAGATTATGAGTTGGCCATAGCACATTTGTAAATCTTTTTGGACTAAATGGATCCAGTATTCATGACATTTTCCAGGCTCTATACTTTCCTCTTACCTTCCACATGGGTTCCCTGCCAAAGCATAAGGACATGATCATAAACTATGAAGAAGTTTGTCAGACCAGATTGGTCAGATTTTTAATGAAAAGGACTCTGGCTTTGAATCAGCATCATAGTGGAACATTAGCAATTGCTGTGTTACTTCTCGCAGTTGAGAGCCAGACACTTGAAAAAACTTAACTGATTAGCAGACTTCTCAAACTAGTAGACAGACTCATCTGTTTGTGTTTGACACATTGCTTCATGCTGATACTTGATCCAAGACCGTCTCAGTCAGTACATAAGCACCAGCTCTAGCAGGTCAGCCAGAAAAGGACTTTCCAGTGTGTGAATCAGTAAGAGTCATGCTAAACTGGTCCCAACTAGAAGTCACACTGTATAACTTACAATACATATATCACTGAATTACTCAGGTTCCTAGCTAATGCATGGATTATATCTATATGAAATATAGCCTACAGGAACTGCTGCTATGCCCTTCTAAAAGGTTTGAAGAGTACCTTGGTCTTCTTTATGCTCTGAGACTGCACACTCCTTCAGAACACGCTGACCATGAAGATTTGACTGCCGCAATCAAGATGATTAAACAATACAAGGAATACATAGATCAGGTTTGTCACCACAGGTCTCTGTGTTCTCTCCTTTCAGTGTGGTATTCTTGCCTTGTCTTATGAGGCATCCACATGGAGCCAGGAGATTTAGGAGAGAATTAGGCCATGAGTTGCCTTCCATCTCAGGTAACTTTGCTGGGAAGAGCTGTCCCAAGCCAGGAGGAGACATAGGACAGTCCTGTGAACTCTATTCTCTCCTCATGACCCAAGTTTCTTTATAGTCCTTTCTGAGGGACTTTGTAGAAGCCAAGACATTTTCAGAGTCCCAATTATAGTTCTTCTTGACTAGGTTTGCACAGCAGTGTAAAGGGAGTATAAAATGGGCAGAGTCCCCAGTTGAATACCACCCACATAACGGGTTTTCTCAGATGGTTAGGTGCTGCTGGAACATGATAGGGATGAGGGTGCTATGCACTGCAGCTGTTCTTCCCTGGTGGATGGCCCTTACTAACTACACCAACAGCCTTATTCTTCATCCTCTATTATCTATGGAAATAGAAGCTAAGATGGTTCATCAGGCATGAGAAAACACCTAGCAGCTGGTAGATTTATTCTGTAAGAGTGTCCCCCCCACAATCTCGACACACACAACACAGGAGTTCAGAGCATGAGGATTTTGTCAAACTCTTTGTTTACTTTTCCTTGGAGATGTTACACAAGTTATTTTCTTGATCAAAAGTCATTGAGGTAAATTTAGTTTAATCAAATTGCTGTCTAACTCAAATATCACTGTACCACCTAGAATTGCCCATGAATGAATTAGGGTCTCATATAAAGCTCATTGAAGACAGTGGGAGTTTTTCCATTGACTTCTGAGAGATTTGGATAAGAACCTTACATAGAACACAATCTCCTCCTTTCCCAACTTTTGTGAAGTTATTTGTGGTCTAATCTTAGTTTATTTTCTAGCTAAAACTGAACATGAGTAAAGATGAGCAAATGCTAAATGCACAAAGAATCATCCAGGGATGTCCTGTAAGTACTTCATTTTCCTTTCAAACACTTTAATGCATTTTATTTCAGCTCTGATTTACAGCAGCACCTACCCTGCTGTGAGTTCAGATTTAGGTAGTCCTTCCATTATTGGTCTTGTTTTAGCACTCAAATTCTGGCCTCATTGAAGTCAATGGCAAAATTCTATTTACATCAATGGGGCTCTAATTTTATCTGAGGTATATATATAAAATTCCACACGCATAATCTATTTGCAAATGAGTTTTGCAAATGACATTTTCAGAGGCTTTTCATGGCCCTCTCTGGTTGGAAACCAAGGCAGACCTTTGCTCTGAGGCTGGGCTTAGGACCATTCCTCAGGAAGAACTCCCCAGAATTCTGTCTCTCCAAGCAGTGCCCATGGCAGGCTCCAAGACTCCCTTTGGAGCAGCGTTTCACAGCTAAAAACTGTTTAGAAATCCTAAGTGTCTGTTTCTTCACTGGCTTAAAGGTTTTTCTCCTCCACAAACTGCAAAATTAAGGATATTGGGGCTTGTAAGGAGGGTTTCAAGAATAGCACCTTTCCTCCCCCTCCACCCTCAGAAGGGTGTGGGGGGGCGGAGGGCCGGGGTGGGAGACAGACAGCAGGTGAGGTTCAGGACAAGACAGTTGAGCTGGATGAATGGAAGCTCCTTATATGGAGATCAGGCCAGAATCAGTGACACAGAGCTAAGGAGTAGGTTTTTGAGAGCCCCCACCCGCCTCTCCCCTAGGCATGGGAGCCCTATTCCCACAGCTTGAAGAACAAGAAGAAAAAGTTCAGTGGAGTCTCCTGAGTCCCAGGGGAAGGCAAAGTTGGAGGAATAAATTCCTGCTCTCAGCTGGCAAAATACAAAGATCCACGCTGAGATGGCTGCAAAGCATCTTCCCTTCCCACAAGCGGTTGTACCTATAAGACCTTAGTTGCCATGCTCCTATGACCTGATATGAGTCATTTGTCTCCAATACCTCTGCCTCACTCATCATTCTATGCAGTCAGTCCCCGCTCAGTCCAAACCCAACTGCAGGGAATATGGGTGAAGTGATTCAGATCCCCTGCCCTGGGAGATGGGCATACCTCCTCTCTCCATCAAGCCTCCAGGGATCCCAACAGGAGGTCAAAGTGTTCTCCACAGGGAGGCATGCAGACTGTCCTTCACCACATCCTGGCCCAAATCTCTGAGAAAACTGGGAAGGGGTCTTATAAGGGTACAGAGGGTAAGACCCCTCCCCACTTTTCTGAGGGGTTTGGGCCAATTCGTGGTGAAGGACAGCGCTCACAATCAACTTTTAAAAGGGACAGCATAAACTTTTAAAACCTCTCATGAAAGAGTCCCCCTCTAGATCCTCTAAAGAGGAGAAGAAATCTCTAAAACTGGGGCTTTAAGCAAGAAACCTCAGTTAATTAAGCTTCCCAGAATTGAGTACTAAGGACGCTTTGACTTCATAGGTCTTGGTGTTTTTAGAAAATGAAGCGGCACCACCACCAACAAAAAAACCCTTGCAAAGTTGAGGGAGAGCTGTGTAATTCTTCCTCATCTGGTTTATGAGGGTGTGATTAAGGTGGATTGGGAATTCCTTATCAAGACCTACTTGTACTTACAGACTAGAAGTCTTCATTACTTTGCCTGAGGTTCAGCCTGCTGTGGCCTCCTTAGTAAAAGGCATAGTCATATCAGCTGAGGGAATTTTCTCAGACAGCCAAACCCACAGACAAGAGAACAAGATAATCACTCATACTGAATGTAGATACAGCAGCCTGAGAGTACTGGCTGCAGTCTCTTTTTGGGGAGGTCTAGGCTCAATCTTCAAAGTACCCATGAGGGAATTGGAGTTGCTCTGTAATGATTTATAAATATAGTATATTGACCTGGTTAGTGGGGTGTTTATTGTATGAATATATTTGTTTAGTTTGTAAGGGAAAAAGCAGGAAGGGAAGAATGACGACTCAAGAGAAGACATTTCTCAGCAAACGCTTCATAGTTGTTAAGAGAATGCTAGGACAGGTAAAGCCTGGAAACCAGAAGATCAAAAGAACTGTGGCAGGTTTAAAATGAGACTCAAGAGAGGGAGGAGTTTGCGGGAAACACAACTGAGGTGTCTCAAGAAGTTAGACCTGCCCAGATCACTATCAGAAAAAAACAAGCCTTTAATGAAGAGATATGCCTGTAAACACTTTTAAAATCCTCTTGCTCCTACCCTTACAACAAACAATATGTTGGTTTTAAGCGGGAGGGGGGGTCTGGTCACTATATACCACTGGTCATATACTACCAAATGGAAGAACTGCAGGTGCTGAACCCAGTTGAACCTGCTTGGTAAGAACAGTGGATACACAGGATAGACCCTGGGGCCAGCCTAAGAACGGGAGAAGTGTGGAATTCCACCCCAGGGTAGGTAAAGACACGAGGCCTGACACCCGAGGCAATGGATTCAGAGACACCAGGAAGGGGACAGAGGAGTAACTGCCTCTAACCATGACACTACCTTATCCCAGCAGGTGTTCCCTTTGAAACCGCTGCTCCTCCAGGTTCCAGCGTAGAGATTACAGATTAGATCATTGCTATCTTTCCTAAGAGTTGGAAGACCAAGGCTGGGATTCTCTGCAAAACAATCTAACCTCAAGCGCTCCTAATTTTGGAGGTGTCCCAAGTCTGGGCATATACCCCACCCACCCTAGAGGTGCACTTCAGAGTAGTCCCTCATATGGGAGTGGACCACCTCAGAAAATGGGTGCTTAAAATAATCAGGGAAGGATATGCATTAAAAATCACTCACTGTCCCAGGCACATGTTTATCTTTCCCCCATAGTAAATTAAAATAAACCAACCTTATCAACAAGACCCCTTGCAGCATCAGAAAATTAAGTATCTAATAGTCCATATACATTGGGATGATAGAACCAGTGCCATGGAAACATTTTGGTGTGGGTGCAAGATTCTTTGTAGTACAAGGAGCAACAATGGCATGCAGTCCACTTAAGACCTCAAATCCATAAGGAGATAAATACAGAGTACTTCCTTTTTGGACTTATAATTTCTCCAGAGGTATTCACAAAATGCCATATCTCTTGCCATGTATACCCTGGTCTTTACCTCATCAGACTATACAAGGCCCAGCAGCTGTCACTAAACAGGTCGGTGTGAACAAGTGGAAAGGCCAATTACAGCCATCGCAAAACTCTAACATCTAAGCTATCATCCAAGACAATCTTTATTTCAGGAGAGAGAGAGGAGAAAATAGGAGAGGTGCTTGGCAAATCAGAGCTAACAAAGTTTCTGACAACTACTGAGCTAATTGGTCTCACGAATACCCAGCACAATTCTCTCTTTATTGCAATTGCTGGCTGGAAGCAAATTAGTATATAAAGATCTTGATCCAGATCCAGTACTAGATCTCTTGGTGAACTCATTCTCAATATTATTTAATAGCTAGTTGATGTCAGGTCCAGATACAGATACCAGACTCCATATAGGGGGAAACTTCTACATGAGTTGGGGAGGTGTGGCCCAAGGAGGAGACATGGAGTAATATAACCGGTCTCATGCTATGGAAGAGTGAGCTTGATGGTCCACTTCCAGCAGATGATTCTTCAGAAACATGGTGTGTATATAAAACTGATAAGAAGGCAGAAAACCTTCAGCACTGCTTTGAGAAGCAGCCTTGTTCATGTCCTGGGTAGAATCTCTCATTCTATTCCTCAGGGTTCTGCATGAAAAAGGAAAGTCATGACTGACCAGCTCATCAAGACACTTAAAATCAAGGGAGTGCACACTATGTGCATCACAGACCGGGGCTTAAGCCTCTTGAAAGAAAATAAGTTCCTCAAGTCTAGTTGGAAAAAACCAAAAGAGGTGATAACAAAAGAGGTCTGTGGTCACCAAGAGGGTTAAAAGGCTTTTATTCCTCCTCCCCTCCCCGCAACCACTGAGTACAGATGGTAAATAAAATTGTAAAGGAACAGACCACAGTGATTGTAATTACCTTCTCATTAACTTCAGGTCTTGGCTCTCAGACCTGATTTAGTTGTAACTGGAACCTCCTCTTAAACTTCAAAAACACAAAACGTAGTGTAATGAGGACCTATCCTGACCCAATATCCAGTGCTGCCTAACCCATCAGCTGCAAACCTGAGAGGCTGCAACTAGTATTACTCATTCTAAGGTGATAATCACCCCCCTAGAATATTGAAGAAAGATCACAAAATGTCTGTGTTACTGAGGATTAGATATTGGTGTTAGAAGACAAATCAGGGCAGAGTTGGCTGAAGCATAACAAAATCTAATGTTTTTACAAGAAGGCTCACACACAGGGCACTAGGCCAACATTTTTTGGAAACATAGGTCAGAGACTAGAAGCATATTGCATTGTAAGAAATCCAGGAGAACGTCGCCTCATCGTTACGCAAGATTCAGGAGAACTGCTGCTCTTATCAGTCCTCTGACAACATGCAGATTCCTGTTGTGATCTTGATCTGTGTGCTACAAGTCTGAATAAAACTACTGTTCAGTCACAGTTGCCAGGCCTCTCTCTTCACTGAAAGGCTCTTGCCTAACCACCACCTTCTCCGAAAGGGTTTCAGAGATTAGCATATTCTCAATGAAACTTCAGTTCCATGTTCTATCAAACATGGTAGTTGTGTGAACTAAGTAGGCCTCCATCGCCATCACCACCACAGTCTTCCTCAGATAATAGGGAGTGGTATTGTTGCCCTCCCGGTTGAATCCAAACATCCTAAAGAAGTAGACGTGCGTAAGTTAGTTGTCAACAGAACCTACAGAGGAACAAAGGTGTATGTGGCAGAGGCACACAAGCCTCAGCTACAATTCCTCTAGTTACTATGCATTTTCTGAAAAGCGCTGCAATTTTGTGGGCAGTGAGGGCACACGTCCAACGGGGAGGTCTGTTAAGCGCCTACAAGATCTTCCATCTTTATCAAGCACTGCAGAGTCAACCCCCTCACCCAGGCTGTCAGTGTTTGGTGTTATTGAATCAGGTGCGCTAGTAACTCTTAAGCTCCTTTTTCAATTCGATACAGGTAAATTAAATCCTTCCTCCTCCCAAGGGGTAACTTGCTGCTTTCTGCATGCTACTGTGAAGACTATCTGACATAGAGGGGACTGAGACAGGGACAATTCTGTCTTACTTGTACATTTTCATTCTAGGACCTTTCACGCCAGACAGCCAGATGCCCCCTTTGGAGAACAGCATTATGTCTATTTTTTTCTTTTCTTTCTGCCTATTGCTCGCTTATTAAGTACTTTGAAAGGGAAGAGGATTTTCCTCCATGACGTGCCTAAATTTCATGTAAAAGCTCTGCTGCACGTGATTTGAGTTGAACAGCACTTTCACACTTTGGTATAGGTAGCATTTTTCAGCGTTGGAAGCGATCATCCTGGGAAGTTCTTCCTAAGGGGTAGCCCAGGCTCAGAGCAAAGATGTGCTCAGCCCCTAGTTGGCGTGGAGGTGGACAATGTCCTAGCGTAAAGTGACTGACATGGGGAATCCTAGAATAAAAATTTACACGTAAGAATTTCCTTTATAGGCCAACCTCCTTGGCCAGACTACATCTCCCATGATACATAGTCTCCTCTCAGGGCGTAAGGAGAGGGTAACATAATGGGAGTCCCTGGCTGTGGTACTCCGTGGGAGAAGTAGGCTGCAGTGGAGGACAGCCCATACAAAAGAGAATGGGGATATGAGGAAATCAAAGTACAAGTCTCATGAGGTACCACAGCAGAATATCCAAATTATTTTGGTTTGGGGCTCGAAATTTCAGTTTTTGGGTGTCTGATGAAAAATTGAGATTTTCTGTGGAAAGCAAACATGAAAAAAACCCTGAAAAAAAATTGAAAAATAGTTGAGACAAAATTTTTAGCCAGCCCCTACCTGTAACATTTGCTTAATTAAACGTGCTAAAAAGTGGAAGCCAAGTGGTGACTCACTTGGCCACGTCAATGTCTAATTCAGTTGAGATGTATCTCAGGAGAAGCCACAATTTGCAGATTTTTTTTTTTCTGTATCTGGTAAATAACCCAAAGATATCTGACAGTATTAATCCATTTTAGAGGCAGTACCCAAATCAAAATTCTGGCCACAAAGGACGCCTGATTAATAAGACAAAAATATAACCCCATATTCTCTCATTGTCAGTCTACTGTGACTTAATCTTGTAATTAACATATCAGGATAAACTCAAAAACCGAAGTTTGGTTTCCATGTCTTTTAATCCTGTAATGTTTAATTCACAGAATTTATTAGAAGCCAACAGGTACCTGATTAGAGTACAAGATGTATCCCAGTTTAGCTGCTATTCTGAGGAAATCTGTGTTTCATTCAGGTAAACAAATATATTAAAAAATACCAAATGGGAAGTGATAAACAAAAAACTAGACCTCACAGGTGACTAGTTGCTAATTTAGAGTTGGAAAGAAGTTGCCTGGGTCCTTGCCAATGTGCTCTGAGGAAATTTTGGAATGGAAAGAATCAAGTGGAGGAGTTACATATTCCTCTGGAGCACTAAGGAGAGATCAGCCATTAGCATGAAGTGGTCATATATACCACTTCCATCAACTTCCTACGGGAGGTGGGTTGCAAATTGCATTCTTCTTGTTTTCCTTTTGTGAGCTCTAAGGCAACATTGAATTAACATAGTATTAGATAATACTCAGGTTGGAAAATTATCAGGTTCATGCACAAGGTAGTGTGCCTACATGGCTGAAGGCCACAGTAACTAAAGGATAAACTGTCTTCAGATTTCTTTATCAAGTAGCACCCATCTCTGACAGGTTCTTTTTTTTTTTGTTTCAACTGTGGAGACAGAAATTAAATTGACCAGAGTGATGATACCACTTAGATGTGACTATGTTTCCAGCTTCAATTTCTGATTTCCAGCACAGGAACCAGAACCTGTCAGTTCTCTATCATCTGTAAAAGTTAGAAAAAATAATCAGCTCCATATTTAAGAGGTTTTCATGCTGGTGCAAAACTGAGAAAAGTCTACAAAAAACAATTAACTTGTCTGGTCATTTTCTGCATCTTTTGCTGCTATTTCAGAAGTGTGTTTTAGTAAGAGCCTGCCTCCTACAAACAAGCTTCTTCTGCTTCATCACACAGCAACATGCAATAATATTGCAACTATGACTGGAGCTGTATACCATATGAATTGCAGAAGAATTTTCCTGCTCGTAATTCTTCTAAATTACAACGTTTAAGACTAGAGTGTAAACAGAAGACATTTAAAGGAAAGTTCAAAATCTGGCATGGGTAAGGGGAAAATGTAATTTAAATAGCTTAGTTCCAGAACTGAGGAGCCACAAAAATGTGTACTGAAATTAAGAGACGGGTGGTATTAGATCTAAAATTTTACAAGTTTGTCGTCACATAAATATGAGAGAAGCTCTTCTTCAAAACCTAGTTTTGAACATTTCAACATGCTGGCAGTGCCAAGAATAGAAGGTAGGACTCACTCTTGAGAAGAGAAAGCTAGTTGTAGTGAAGCCACAATTCTATTGAAAACAGGGCAAAGGACAACTCAGATTCCAACTCTTCAAAGTTAACAGTACAAAACAGCCAAAAAACGTTGGTATAAAGGAACAGCCACTTCCCAAATGCTGGAAGTTCTAATTTGATTCTCAGTTCACCTGAAAGTCATTAGGAACTTAAATGAAAAACCAAAATTGAATGAAGCAAGCAATACTGTAGAAAATTTGAAGCCTCTGGATTGTCAAAAAAGTTATGTATTCTCCAACTCTGTTAGCTTCATCTTAAGGGATTCTTATAACCAGCTATGAGAATGAAGCGTGAGTGTTCGGTATCACCAGTATTTTACTTGCAATGTAAATTAATAAAATACAGAACTTAAAGATTCCATCATCCCCACTTTCATTTCCAAGGTTGATCTTCGCTATGTTACTGGCCCCTTCACAATTATTTTAACTTAAAAAGACATTAATATCAGTATGTTTTTCCCATATTGCAGCAGTACCGGATAACTCCAATGTAGCTACACTAGTTCTCAGAAGCCTCTTATAGATTTCCACATATTTCAAAGTTTAAAGCATGCAAGTAATTTTTTTCCCCTTTTGACAGGCTCTATGAACACATCAGCGATCTTAGCCTTTTTCTTTTCAACGATGCACTTGTTATTTCAAACCGTAGCATCTCTTATGCGCCATTTGAACGGACTCCAAAAACAACTTACCAGTTCTTGGCATCAGTAGCTCTTCACAGGCTTGTTGTAGAAGACATTCCACATTCAAAATGTATGTTTTATAACATTCCTCCAGTGATCAATAATGTTGGTTTAGAATGTTCCATTCTGTGGTTATAATCTAGTAGTTTGTTTTACTGCAGTTAAATTTGACCTAAATAAGAAGTAATGTAAGCACGAGGATGAGAGATTTGTATTTATGTGGGTGAGGTGTAAGGCTGCAAGGTACCAAGCTACAGTTCTTTACAGTGTTTTCTAAAAATAGATTGACTAAATCACCATACACAAGTTCAGCTAACAGTACACTTCAGGTAATCATCACTTTATCCAGACCCACGTTGAGTAGTTCTGATCATTACAGAGTTCTGGCTTAGGGTCTATCTATACTGGAGTTTTTGTTTTAATTCCATTTGATTGCCAAATGACTTGAGTGAATTAACACGTTTGTACATGTTAGTGTGGAAGAGCCACAAGCATGGAGTGCAGGGTAAACCAAAAGCGTGTGTATCCTGGAACAAGCATTTGTGAAGCGTCCTGACTACCATGTACAGACTAATTTCAATTAATTGGCAATTAAGTTAAAAACTCTAGTGCAGACCTACCCTTGCATGGTTTCTTCCCTCCCGCTACATCCCATATAGGTAACACTGTGTGCACATGTGTTTTAAACTATTAAAACCCCGGCCTCACTTACGCCAGAGGCTATCATCATCATCCACCCAAGCAAGGGCAAGAGCTGAAGCAAAAGCCAGCATAGGTCAATGGGAGACAGCAATATTGCATTCTGCCATTGTCATAGTGCAAAGCAGTAAAGCAGCTTAACTCCCAGGCCCGCTTCCTTTAACTTCCAAAATTACTATTACCAGTATTTTCCAGCAGTCAGCAGGGACTGGTGACTTTTCATGGGCCCCTGAATGCAAAGGAGATGAACAGAGAACAGAACACAAGTTTGCCTTAAGTCTTTCTGTAATTTAGCAGGCAGAAGAATGAGTAACGGGGTTTGCAAAACGCTGTGTTTTCCTTCTCTCCCACCCTCCTTGAAGCTCCAGAGCAGGGGTCTCAAACTCAAATTAACACGAGGGCCGCATGAGGACTAGTGCATTGGCCCGAGGGCCGCATCACTGACCCCGTCCTCTCGCTGCCCCCAGCCCCGCCCCCACTCCACCTCTTCCATTAGGCCCCTCCCCTATGTGCATGGCTTCCCACTCCTCCCCCTCCCTCCCAGAAACCGCGAAACTCTTCCCATGCGGCCCGTGGAGCTCTTCCCTGTGGCCCACCGGGCTCCCTGCGCCCCCCCAATTTTTTTTTAAACCCCCAGGCAGTTCCCGCCGCCAGAACAGCTGTCTGGTGGCGGGAACTGCCTGGGGGTTAAAAAAAATAAATGGGGGGGGGGGGAGAGAGCCTGGCAGGCCGTAGGGAAGAGCTCCATGGGCCGCGTGTTTGAGACCCCTGCTCCAGAGGCTTTAGACTTCAGAGATAGACCCACCATTAGGACTACAGCTGGGTGAAGTTTTTTCGATGCTAACCGTTTCAACAAAAAATACAGACGCATTGACACCAAAACATTTTGTGAATGTGCCATTTTTACTGCACTGTTTTGGATGACAAAGCCTAAAAAAATTCAGAAAAAATTCAAGTGTTCTGTTGACATTTTTAGAAATAAATGTTTTAATTTTTGGATTCAAAATGATTTTCAAAATTGACTTCATTTTATTTAAAAATATTAAAATGGTTGAATCTTTTTAATGTTTTTTGTTTCGGCTTAAGCAGAACACTTCATTCGGTCTAAAACAATCTTTTTAGGTTTCGATTCACTGAACATTTTTAAAACATTGATTTTAGTTTGACCCAAAACTATTTTTTCCCCATTTTTCAGAATTGCCAACAAACCAAAACGTGTTATTCACACAGCACTAATTAGGGCACCCATCAGAGCTAACCCTTCCATTGTTCCTCCTTGAACTCTTTCAGCTGGTGGATTGCTCTCATTACACAATCTAAAAGCTTTCACTATTCAATAACTATTTCTGATATCTGGACATTTTGGCTGAATTTTACTCCCGTACCTGAAAAAAATATTCAAGTTTGATCCTTTCCCCATTCAACCATAACGAATTAGTTCTTAATCAAATCAATTCCTCCCACCTTTTGTTTAGCAAAAGCAACTTTTACTTAAAACACCTATATTAATTACAGCTATACTTGAAACACTGAAGAAAGGGTCATTTACCAGACAAGTGGGGGGAATAATATTTTGAACTCTGCATAAACAAGCAACTGGGATAATCAGTCCCTATTCAGGGAATCCTCTTGATGCACACTTAACTTTCATTAACATTAATGAGTGTTGTAAGGAGTTGTATGCATCAGGAAAACCTCCCCCGCTTCTAAAAATAGGTCTGTTTTTAAATGAGAGATTTTTCAAGCCTGATAAAGCAAATAACTGGAATGCCCATAGATACATGTCAGCGCCAGGCATGCACTGTCACATCTGCCGAAACCATTATAAATCCGATAGCATACAAAGCAATTTAACACCAGTAGTGCATACTTCAAACAATCTGGATTATGTTAGTGAAATGCAGAGACATAGTTTGACTTCTATATTTGGGGGTGGAGCGCACGCACATGGGTCTTAATGCTAATATGAATAGGTCTATCTTCTGGATTTACCAATTGTTAGTGGTACTTAGATTAGTGTACCTGACATCTCACACAGAGTTTGTTAATTATTTAATCACCCGTAATTTTTGTTTCAATTTATTTGCAGTATGTTTACCACTTAAAAAATCAATATTTGCATAGAACCAAATTCTTGAACAAACAGAACCAAGCACTTTCATGTAACTATGAATTAAGTCTCTTTGGTTTTAGAGATACATAAACATGCAATGCACACAAACAAATCCATGGCTAAAGCCTGTCCCCTTTGCCCATCTGCTTGAGCACATTCCACTCACATTTAACCTTCCTTGTTCACTCTGTCACTCACCTGGGCTTGACAGTCAGTTCTGTACACTGCACAGACCCTTGGGAAGCAGCTCTGATCTTATTTTCACTTGCTACAATGTTACTGGTGCTGATTAGAATGTCTAGATACCTGTGGTTCTGCGGAAAAGTCTATTTTACAGGCTAGTAAAATTGAAATGGTCCCAAGCTGAAGCTCTGCTGTGAGGATCAGGAGCTGCTCTGTTGCCCTCTCCTTATGCAGCCCATGTGGGGAAACTGACCTGGACACAGGGCCTAGTGTCATTGCTCACCCCGCTTCCCCCGAACATTGCCCCGCAGGGAGGAAGCAGGGACAAATAGAAGGGAGAAAAAAATCTGACCCCTCCCCCCCCCGCCATGCATCACCTCTGTGATGTATCCAGTTTGGGGAGGCAATGCCCCTCCATACCCTTCCCAATCCCCACCCATGGTGAAATGCTTAGTAGCTTCTGTCTGCTCCTCCCCATCCCCAAGAGCCTAAGCAACCAACAGATTTTTTTTAAAAAATCTTAAACAGAGACGGCCAGATCCATAGCTAGATTAAGTTAGCATAGGCTCCTCAGAGAGCCCAGTGCAGGTCACTATACACTGTTTAGGAGAATCTAGGGTTGGAAGTCAGCATTTCCTTAGATTTCAAACTTGTAGCAAACACACACACTGTCCAGCGTCTCCCCTGTGATATCTACCTCACTTTGTGGGCTATATTCTATGGGCTACCCTATGATACAGCTCTACATAGTCATAAATCAGACAAGCAGAAGTATTTTATGCCCTTAAACCATAGGAAGTCAGAATTTAAGAGTAAAGCTATTTGCAAGATTCTATGAAACTCTACCACCTATTCCTCAGATAACCTATTGGCCAAGAGCAGTTAATACACTAAAGCCTCTCTCTTTTTCTTTTTTACACACTAACAGATATAAAGAATGCATTTATTCTACAAGGGCCAAAACGCCAATGGATTTGTTCTATAGAAGATGAAGACGATAAATTTACATGGCTGTCTGCACTGCAAAGTGCAATCAACTGTAGCATTGAGAAGAACTGAGATTCATCTTAGTGTTTCAGATGCCCAACTCCTGTAGCGTGTGCTAATTATTTGTGAACAGATTTTTGAGCCGTTTCCTACTCTGAGGAACTTTTGCTCAAATTGCACATCATTACCAAGAAGTTAGCATTCCTTTTGATAGAGGCTCATAGAATACCATTGTGTGTGTGCCTCAGTCTGCAGAAACTTACAGCAGAATCACTCATTGTCGACCTGTAAGATTGATCTTTAAGAAAGATTGCACTATTACAATCCATTTTGCCTTCAGAACTTAAGGCAAAATCTGCACAATATTACTTAATGGCCTTCATAAAAATCTTCATTGTATGACAAACCTGAAGAAAGCTGCTAATTTGTCGAGAATCTGCTATGAAAAGGGCTTTAGATTTTCTCCACTGATTGCACGAGGGGACACCACTACAGTTTGATTATGGGTAACAAGACATTTTAATTGGTATATTCTCAGTAGATACTACCCATTAATTCCTTGTATCATCGTCTCAAAGGGCATTAAGGAGATGGAAACATTTTACTTTTTGCAATTTTTATTAAAGACCAAAGTCCTGGATTTTCACATAATTCCTCACTGAGTGAAAATTGTACTAAAAATAATTAGTACAGCAATATGAATAATAAAGTATACAGGCTCCGGGAAATAAAAATAAGTTGTTAGAGGTGACAAAGAGAGACAGCTCTTGGAAGTATAACTTTGTAGCTGAAACGGAAATCACCCAACAAGGACTGCTGTAGACGTAGTACGAAAAATAGGTAAATTATGTTTAGAATTTACATGAACAAACAGCTCATTTTCCCCCTAGAATTACTATTTGCTCTGGAGCTGTTCTTACCTATTTAGGAATCTAATGTCAAGGAATTCTTGCAGTCTGTTTTGGTTTCATGGAATAGAAATGTTTTCATTAAAAGGGTAAGACATAAAATGCTTCAAACACTACTTCTCAAGAACTTCCTCCTCAGTAAAATGATAAGATTTTGTGCTTACTATTAACAAGCAGATTAAGACAAATTCTTCTGCAAGTGTATTTTGGTAAATTATTTTTAGGGCTTGCCTACACAGCAAGTTACTGCACAGCAAGCCAAGGTGTGAATCTACAATGTTCTAGCTTGCTGCTCAGTAATGTCCAGCATGGACACTACTATAGTGCTGTGAAAGCTCCAGTGTGGCTTAGCCTACTGCAACTTCAAAGAGCAGTACGCCAGGCCCCACTCTAGAAGTTTCACTGCACTGTAGCAGTGACCACACAGGACATTACTGGGGGGTAAGCCGGTGCTTATAGATCACACCCTGGCTCCGCAACACAGGAACTTGCTAGGTATACAAGCCCTTAGTGAATAAGACTTATGAGCATACAGAGGTGGGAGGAGAAGTGTACCTCAACTTACCAAGGCCCAAATGAAGAACAGAATGTTTGGCAGACTCAATGAAGGACAAAAATTATTCATGTAGGAAATTTAAAAATGCTGTGGATTCATTCCTTTAGTATAAATAACTTTTTATAACCTTCATTTTGTAATTCTCTATTCCGGATGTCAGATGTATTTTTCAGTAATAAGTGATAAAAATCCAGTCCATGTAAGACGGAATAGGTACCTTTGGGATGAAAATGAGGGACCCTTGAGATGGACAAGAAAAAGCATGAAGAATAATTTATTACACTGACAATCTTTTTAAAGTAGCACTGCCTTTAAAAAAAGAAAAGGCTTTTCACATATTCAGTTTTATTTTGTAGATATACAGACATGGTGTCATAACCATACAGCTAAGGGAAGTCTAAAATTCCTCCTTACCTGTAAGGGGTTAAGAAACTCATAGCCCAGTTGGCACCTGACCACCAGGACCAATGAAGAAAGAAAATACTTTCAAATCCTGAGGGGAGGGGGAGACTGTTTGTGACTTAGTTCGTTCTCTCTTGGGACTAAGAGGACCGGACAGAAATCAATCTCCTCCAACCCATCCTCAACCAAACCTCCAATATTACAATGTAAGTTAGGCAGGCACTGCGAATAGGTTTTGTTTTGCTTGTGAAGTTTTCCCTGTGTTAAAAGGGAGGTACTATTCCTGTTTTTCTGTAATTTTAAGGTTTTGCCCAGAGGGGGAATCCCTCTGAGTTTGGAAATTGAGTACCCTGTAAAATATTTACCATCCTGATTTTACAGAGATGATTTTTACCTTTCTTGTTTTAATAACATCCTTCTTTTAAGAACCTGTTTTTCCATTGTTCTAAGACCCAGGGGTTGGGTCTTTGATCACTTTGTAACCAATTGGTTTGGAGATTATTCTCAAGCCTCCCTAGGAAGGGGGTGTATGGGCTTGAGGGGATATTTTGTGGGGAAGGGTAACTTCAAGTGGTCCTTTTCCCTGGTTCTTGTTTAAATCACTTATGGTGGCAGCAATTACCTTTTCTCAGGGTACAGGGGAGATTTTGTACCTTGGGGAGGTTTTAACCTAAGCTGGTAGAAATATGTTTAGGGGGTCTCTCATGCGGGTCCCCACAACTGTATCCTAGAGTTCAGAGTGGGGAGGGAACCCTGACACATGGGAGAGGACAATGAATGGGTATTGAGGAGGAAAAAGCAACAGTTCAAGCACCAGGAATGGTGGAAGAAAAGAGGCAAATTAGTAGAGGGAAAAGATGGGGGGAAAAGTGCAGAGGGAAGAGAAAAATCTGACCAAGAAATTGATGCTGCTTGTTATAGCAGGCTGTAATAAGGTAAGTTTTTCCAAACAGTTTGAAGAAAAATACTGTGTGCAAACAAATGTTTGTGTACGAACTGTATTGGCATTTATCCTTCCTCCCCTATTTATTCCCCAAACTACTCTCACTGCACTAGCATGCAGCAGCTTCATAGATTGCAACCACATTGTTCTAGGCACTGTACAAATACACAGTCTCTGGCCCAAAGAGTTCACAATCAATCTAGGATTATAACAAGATGCAACAGGTAGCTAGAACAAACAAATGGGAGACAGAAGGAAATGATGAGGGAACATTAAAACAATTATGTTTTGTATCCCACCAATTTCCTCTGGGAATTAAGACAGACATTTTCTGAATTAAAAATTTGGTTGAAAGTTCACATAATGAACATTATAAATCACAAGAAATCTTTAAAAAACAGTCATCCTATTTCTCCTGCCTAGATATAAAACTGATATGACTGCAATTAAACTCTTAATTTGACGTATTTGATGTACAATTTTGTTGATTCCATTGCAAGGATTTGAGACATTGAGATCCATACATGCATTTAGGATTTGAAAGTAAAAGGTTTTTCTTTTACATTTAATTCAAAGGTCTGAATGTCTGATTTATGATTTTTTTTTTAAAAAATCTATTTTTATAAACAAAACTGCATGGACAAGTACATGCATACAATTTTTAAAAAATTATGTTCCTTGATTGTACCAGAGGACCCAGTTGGAAAGTGCAGCATATGGTCTTTCAGTGTTACCCGGCTACTTGATAATTAGTTAGAATGGTGAAGTGATTTTAGACTATTAACTTTTCTGGATTGCCTTGCATTTCTCCTTTTCGCTTATACCTGATTTCACTAAATTTAGTTTGACACTTAATCTACTAATTGACAACATATTTTGCAAGTGTGATTTCTACATAGGCAGTTTATTTTTTAAACAAATTATTCATTATAGAAATCTCAATCCACCTACATGCAAATAAAAAGATCCACTTTTTTCATTTCACAGTGTGAAATTCATTACTTCTATGTTAAGGAATGCTAGTTTGCATATGTACAAAAGAAAACAATGTTTCCATGACATTTCCAAAAAATATAACTGGAACAGGTGTTAAAAAGTAGTAAAATTCCCCCCCAGTATTTTTGACAACTGCAAGTATCCTGTCAATGTACAGTAATCAGAAAGGGAAACATACTAGTCTATTTTCACTGTCCAACAGACTTGCAAGTAGTAAATAGCATAAACAGTGGAAAATTTGATTTAAAATGTTCTTTTCAATAATCAATCGGTAATATGGTTAAGAAATTAATTTAAAACCAACAGTGAAGCAGGGAAGGTCAAGGACTTCTAAACTGCGATCCATTTAGTTTGATTACATTCAGAAGGTACTTTCACAGAAATCTAGTTAATGTAATTTATTAGTTACCTTTTCACCCAAGAGTTGCACTGTAGCAGCATTCTGCTTTTATACAGGATACCTAGGTTTATTTATAAATTTAAGATAATATCCATTCGCTTTTCATCAATAGATCTCCGGGAGCTTTGCAAAGGAGGTCAGTATCATTATCCCCATTTTACAGATGGGGAAGCTAAGGCACAAAGAGGTAACACGACTTACCAAAGGTCTTCCAGTAGGTGAGTGGCAGATCTGGGAATGGAACCCAATCTGAGTCCCAGTCCAGTGCTTTAGCCACTGCACCACACTGCATCCCTTGTGCTTGTAGTCTAGAAATGAGACACAGTTTGTGCGGCTATATTAACATAAATGAAGGCTAGCCTCACTTTACCAAGAAAATCCAAGATGGCCAATAGCTGAAAACTAGAAGAACGAAGGGATCTACTGCTCCTTGTGACTGCCATCAAAAAGATATAAAAATATATTCCTGCATATTTGTGGGAGTTACAAGTTCCAGTTAAAGATGAATCAACAAAATTAAAATATTGTGCTGTTTTATTGGTGTAAAAATCACACAATTGCTAGTTCTGATTCTGGTGAGATGCATCCATGCGGTTTAACATCTATGATCCCACAGCCAGAAGAAGCCATTAAATAGAATATCTGCTGTTAGTCAGCAATTAATGCAAATTTACATATGAGATCAAAAGGTGTGTATCATACAATATACAACAAATCCTAATACAGTACATCAACCCGAATAACAGGATACACTCAGGGAACTTTTTGTTAATAGTGAAGCCTGTCTATATGCCAGAAGAATAAGGCCTGGAGACAAGGTAACAGAAGGTAACCCAGAAGTCCTAAGAAACAAACGGTTTATTTTTTGGCTGGGAATTAGATGTTCAGAGAGGTATTGACACATTACTTGACAGTACAATCTGTTACAGTAAAGACTGGTGGATATGATCTGTTAATAAAAAGTAATGTGTGAAGCATGCATTTACAGGTAGTGCTCAGGAAATGTGCAATCAATACATTGGGAATTAACACCCAATTCTTTTCACAGAAGGGATGACCAAGGAAGGTCTGTTACGTATAGTATCAGTTGTACCATAGGTCATTTATATGCATGCGGCTGAATCAAGATCATGAGTGGAAAAATGTGAACACCTGGCAATCTGGTCACACTGCACAAAATATGAAACAAAGATGAAATAACCAATTTTAGATGATATGGCAAGGTAGCCTGCAAGAAACTCTGTGGCAGCCTGAGGGAGCTACTTTATTGCAAAAAAGGCAGGCTTTCTGGAATTGTGAATTAATTGCTAAATTGTGAAAGGTGGTTTGGGAGATCAATTTTGGTTCACATACTAGATTCGTTTTTCTGTTTTACACAATAAAACAAATGCTGCCGTGTAAGAGGCATTTATGGTATATGTGTGCTTTAATGTTAAAAGTTAACTGACGAGCTGTCCTTTTCTTTGACATGAAATATAGAAACCATTAGGTAATTAATTCCAGTTTGAAGTTTTGGCCACTGAAACTGTGCAAACTCAACTGCAGCAGAAAGATCATGCATTCCCAAGGAAATGGCAGGGGAGGCAGTGTCAAAATACACAACATTCAAGGAAAAAAGTTATCCTGATTTTTTGGATTGAAGTTAAAATACTTAAATGCAAAGACGGACAAACGGGACAGAACAGAATCACAAAATGTAATGCTGAATAGAGCGCATTGAGCTGAATGAATGGGTCTTTCAATAGGCTTTGAACCCAATCCCCCTTTCCAAATTTAGTAAATTCACAGTTAACGGCAATTGGCTTATAGGTGAGAGAAGGGTCGAAGCTGTTCCAGTTGGACTTCCAGGGAGATTCTCTCTTCAAGAACATCCTGGAAAGGAAAGATTTTCAATTTACAGTCCAAAGTGAAAGAACATTGTGAAAAAATTCTTACTGTGATCAAAATAAGGTAAATGTTAGCATCAACTTTGGGCACTCACTTCAAATTGTTCTCTAAAGAATACAAGAACCCCCTCCCTTCAGCTGAATCAGAGCCTCGGCTGGTGAATTCTGCAAACTATGAATGAAACTTTTGTTCAAAAATAAAGCCATTTAGCAGGCTGCATTCCTTTTTGTGCCACCTAAATACTAGGCAAGGATAAGTAGGCATGAATTTATACATATATTTTCAAATAAAATTGGGAGAAAAGAGTGAGGCAGAATTTCACTTGGTTAAAGTTTCATGAACTTGAAGTTTGTTTTCAGTGAATTTCACCCATCCCAACTGTCTTTAAAGAACTAGAATACAGATTTGAATTCAGATTTGTCAGTTTTCTAAATGACCTGCACTCCTATCTAGCCAGCACAGCATAAATTCAACATGGTTAGCACATTTGGATTGGTTTAGTATGAAATTCATAACTAAGAGGAGGAGCTGAAAAAATAAATTTGGATGCCAATGTAGTTTTACCTAAGACAAATTCTAAAGGAAAAGCACAAGACAACAGTGAGCAATTTAACTAGTTAGGTTAGACTGGTGACTGTTTTCTTGTGTTTATTTACTGAACTACAATTTTTGCATATCAGACATTTTGTGCCTTAATTTTTTTTCAATAATATGCTTATGAAATGAATCAGTGTTTTGTGCTTTACATGTCATTAAAATGTTTCAGGATTTGATTCCCCTCCCTCAAGGCGGAGGAAAAAACCACAAATGCACTTCTACGTTCTTTTTCTAGTTTTCCTAATACAGTAACTCCTCACTTAACGTTGTAGTTATGTTCCTGAAAAACGCGACTAAGCGAAACGATGCTAAACGAATCCAATTTCTCCATAAGAATTAATGTAAATGGGGGGGGGGGGGGGGTTAGGTTCCAGGGATATCTATCTATATCTATATATTTAAACAAATAATTTAATACTGTACACAGCAATGATGATTGTGAAGCTTGGTTGAGGTGGTGAAGTCAGAGGGTGGAAGAGGGTGGGATATTTCCCAGGGAATGCCTTACTAGCAATTGGCTGGGCCCTCAAGGATTAACACATTGTTGTTAATGTAGCCTCACACTGCACAAGGCAGCAGAAATGGAGGGAGGGGAGACAGCATGACAGAGAGAGAGAGAGAGAGAGAGAGAGAGAGAGAGAGAGAGAGTGTGTGAGAGAGAGCGAGAGAGAGAGAGAGAGAGAGAGAGACGCGCATTGCCCCTTTAAGTACGCTGACCCCACTCTAAGTACACTGCCTTTTTAAGTAGATCCACAAGTTGAGACAGCAGCTGCTGCCAGCAAGCTCCCTCCATCCTGAGCCCTGTTGTGTCGGTCCCCCCCGCTCTGTGGAGATGGGGTAAGCGGGGGGCACGAGCAGGGGGTGGGGGGACACCCTGACATTAGCACCTCTCTTCTCTCCCGCCCGCACAGCAAGCAGGAGGCTCCTGGGAGCAGCTCCAAGGCAGAGGGCAGGAGCAGCACATGGCAATGAGGGGGAGGGACAGCTGAGCGGCCTGGCAATTGATAGCCATCTGGGCAGCTGCCACACAGAGAACTTAGGGGAGCTGCTAGAGGGGAAGCCACTCCACCCTGGTTTCAAGCTCCCACCAGCTAGCTCCAATGGGCTGCTCTTTTTGCAAGCAATGGACAAAGCAGGCGGCTGACAAACAACGCTATAAGGGAGCATTGCGCAACTTTAAAGGAGCATGTTCTCTCATTGATCAGCAACGTAACAATGTTAACCAGGACGACTTTAAGTGAGGAGTTACTGTACCTTTATCTCAGAATAGTGATATTAGGTGTACAAATTAATAATTCTTCTAGTCTTATTTTTGCTATACTGATTAACGTGCTGTTAACTAATATCAAGATAATTAGAAACAAGGAGGCATCTTGTAGAAACACTTCAACACAAACTAATTTTCTTGTCCTTTCTATTTTCAGAGTTCCACAAGAGCACATTGCAAATAGCTATCTCCAGTAATCACAGACTCAAAGAAATGTAGGGCTGAAAGGGACCTTGAGAGGTCATCTACTCCAGCTTCCTGCATTGAGACAGGACTAAGTATACCTAGACCATTCCTGTCAGGTGTTTGTCCAACTTGTTCTTAAAAACCTCCAATGACAGGGATTCCATTGCCTCCCTTGGAAGCCTATTCCAGTGCTTAACTATCCTTATATAGTTTTTGCTAATACTGAACCCAAATCTCTCTTGCTGCAGCTTAAGATGATTACTTCTTATCCTTCCCTCAGTGGACATGGAGAACAATTAATCAATCACCTTCCTCTTTATAACAGCCCTTAACATATTTGAAGACTTATCAGGCCTCCCCACCAAATCTTCTTTTCTCAACACTAAACATGCTTAGGTGTTTGTGTTTTTTTATTTATTAACTTTTCCTCATAAGTCAGGTTTTCTACACTTATCATTTTTGTCACTCTCCTCTGGACTTTCTCCAATTTGGTCACATTTTGTTAAACGTGGTGCCCAAAAGTGGACACCGTACTGCAGCTGAGGCCTCATCAGTTTGAGTACAGTGAGACAATTATGTTCTATGTCTTATATAAAAGACTCCTATTAATATACCCCAGATTAGCAGCCTTTTTCGCAACCGTACCACATTGCTGGCTGATATTTAATTTATGATCAACTATGTTATCCACAGATCCTTTTCAGCAGTACTAGTGCCTAGCCAGTTATTCACTTAGTTATTTAAAATGTTAAGCTGTTTTTATACATATCATACTATCTACCTCTCCCATATACTATCTATCATATACAGTAACTCCTCACTTAACATTGTAGTTATGTTCCTGAAAAATGCAACTTTAAGCGAAACGATGTTAAACGAATCCAATTTCCCCATAGAATTAATGGAAATGAGGGGGTTAGGTTCCAGGGAAATTTTTTTCACCAGACAAAAAGAGTATATTTTTCTCTCTCTCTCTCTCACACACACACACACACACACACACACACACACACACTCTCTCTCTCTTAAACAAACAATAGAATACTGGTACACAGTGATGATGATAGTGAAGCTTGGTTGAGGTGGAGGAGTCAGAGGGTGGGATATTTCCCAGGGAATGCCTTACTGCTAAATGAACTAAGCAGTTGGCTGAGCCCCTCAAGGGTTAACTCTCACACTCTACAAGCCCTTTGAAAGACAGAGATGCCATTTCCAATTAGGTATCAATAGTGGGGTCAGAAGTACACTGCCTTGTTAATTAGATCACCAAGCCTGCAGCTTCTGCAGCTCCCTCCCTCGTGTGTCCCCCCTGCTCTATGGAAGATGGGGTAAGCAAGGTGCAGGGGGACATTAGCCCCCCTATTCTTGCCCCCCCCCCCCCCCCCCCCCCACAGCAAGCAGGCAGGAGTCTCGGGGAGCAGCACATGGCAGAGGGGGAAGGGGCAGCCGCACTGCTGCAGGCTCTGCAAACGAGGTTAGAAGGGAGCATTTCACAACTTTAAACGAGCATGTTCCCTAATTGATCAGCAACTTAATAACGAAACAACGTTAACCGGGGCGACTTTAAGTGAGGAGTTACTGTACTATCTACCTCGGTACTTAAATGGCTCCATCATTATGCTATCTCAGCCTACACATGTGCACACACTTACTTCTCAGAAACTGACATACAAAGAGAATGATGGTATTACCTTTAACTGTTGCTGTAATTCACTATTCAATCTGGCCAAAACAGTGTTCGTTTCCTTATTGCGTCTAATTGATGCCTGAATTGCCTTCTTGTCTTTCCCCACGGACCTGAGAATATATTAAGTTTTTTATAAGTCTTCACTGTCAAGCACTCCAAGAAATAACTTTGCTAAGTCTACTCAATTCCGTAGTCCCTATTTAAAGTGCTCAGCAAGTGCTGTACAGAGGACACTTTTACATAATTTAGTGACTCTTCCCACTTATTTTCCATTCTACAGACTAGAACATATAGTACACTAGCCTTGTTTGCACAAAAGCTTTGCATACCGGTTTCCTACAAAACAAAGACCATGAATTACATTCTTAAATTGCTATAATAAATTTACACCTTCCAGACTACCAATACAATACCAGATTGACTTTATTTAATTTGATTGTGTTTAGCATAGACTTGAGGGTAAAGGAAAATATGAAAACTGTACATTTAAGTTCAAGACCATCCATACTCACCAACTTTTTTTTTTAAATTAACAATACAACACTAACATTTATACAGCATTTTGATAGTCAATGTATTTTTCAAAATGTTAGTAAGTTTTTCATCCAAACAACTGGAGTGCCTTATTAGGTATCTCTCAACACTACCAGGGACATTTTTGGGGAGGATCTAATCAGAACACCTTTAACGTTTATGTTGACTCCCTTGGTAGTTTTATATATCTGATTTACAGCCACTAATAGTTATTCAACACATTGTAAATCTCTTGTAGCTCTTCCGTAAGCTAACAGTTTTATTTGCTGTTTAAATGTGAACTTCCCAATATTAGACGTATTCATACTCATCCTGGGTTACCTAGGGATAGATGGCTGTGAAGCAAGAACAGCAGCTATGACACCTGTTTTCTGTGTATGCTCCTCAACTTCAGGTCTCAGCTCATCTTCTGATTTTAACCTTCTGCGAATAGGTTTTGGTGGTGGAGCAAGAGGTGTGGTGCCTTTTCCCTGGGAGGCAAAAGGCAGCCCATAAACAAACCTCACAATGAATTAAATTTCTACTCAAATCAACTGGCTGTGCAAAACGTTCTGGGAAACTTATTTATTTACTGTATGAGTTCTGAGAAAATTGACTCATAACAGGTCTACTTGAGTTCTCAGGTGGCATCAGAAAAACTGCATGAGAATAACTCATCTCAAGGGAGTAGTAATTGACCCTGGGGTGTGCAATATATATATAAAAAATAACAGCTCTATCCATCTGTTCCCCATGGACTACAATCCTAAACATAACCCCTTTATGAATCAATTTTGGTAACTATCTGATCATTACATGTAAGCAATCTACCTTCATTAAAGTGAGCTTCTACTGTCATAATTTAAGATGGAAACAGCCCAGCAAGCATGTAATATTTTAGCCAAAAATGTAAACATTTCAGGAAGTTCTGAGCGTTTGAAAACGGAGTTCAAATGGAAGCTTCTGCAAACTCAGGTGTAGCAGTCACTAACTGGCAACTGTTCTAATACACATTCTTCTATGCATTAAAACCTACACTTTCTCCTTAAATTTAATTTTACATACCGCATTAACAGGGACACTAGCAGCTGCCTTGTCTTCAACTCTGGCATCTGTTTTGGTGACTCTAAGGGAGCCTGCAGAATCAGAGGATTTTTCGACCTACAGAGAATTAGACAGTTTAGAAACACTGTACTGTTCCGCAAATATTTAATTCTGTAACAATTAGGATGATAGCCAGGTACGTCATACTGATATGCTCTCTGGTTATATGAACAGAGTTTACATTTTCAAGTTTCTTATGTAAGCCCCAGTCCTCTTAATGGCTCCGGGATGGGGAGAAAGGGCTGTAGCTGATTACCAGCACCATCTAGTAAATCTCCTAGCCACACTACTCTCACTATTTCTGATCTGCAATAAGATCACATCACCAGAGACATGTAGGAAAGTTACGTTGACAAACAGTGGACAGGGAAACAGGCAGGAAGTGATTTATGCAAGGTTACTGGGTATAACTAACAGGGTACACCAGTGTATAATACTAAGTTGTCTACAATATATCCATTTACACTGACCTGCAAGACTTCTGAATGTGTTTCAATTTCATCCTCCTCCTCTTCATTTACACTTGATGCAGCAAATGCCTCAAACTGGCTGAAGTCTGCAAAATTTGGCTGTTCTGGTATTTGCTGAGGTGAGGTACTGGTATGAGCTATTAGGCTTTCCGCATCCACTGAGCGATGCACATGAGGACCTGCACCCTATAGCAAAATAAAGATCACAGTAATTACCAATATTGTGTTCTTGAAATAACTGACATAACAGAGGAGCAAAATCTTGTCCAAACAAGAGTTTATGCAAGAATGCTAACCAAGGACAATTATTTAATTCATGTATTACTGCAGAAATTACTGCCTTTGTTTAGACTTGTAATAACGCTTGGAAGTTTCTATCCTGTCACTAGACTAAACATGCTGCTTACCATACAAGGACAAAATGACTACATTTGTAACAAGGGCTAGTACAAAAAATTATCAGTGGCAAAGTTAAACTTCTTTCCTGTCACCTAAACTGTTTTGTTTTCCATTTTTCCAAGTGTACATCTCTTCGAACGGATAAAACCTAGCCTTCCTCCAAACTGCTCTTCTGGAGCTCAACTGAAGCAGCAGGGAGGTGAAAGACAAAAAATGCAGATGGAATATTGGAGCCTAAAAGCTACACAACAATTCAGAATTGAATAGTGTGAGAGGAGAAACCATGCAGCAATACCAGGGTGTGCTGGAGCAAAATGTTGCTTCATTGCTTGGAAGTGTTGTGGTGATTGATACCAATGGAAGAATGCCTTCAAGCATAAAAGTAGCACACCAATCATTTAAAGCACTCCCGGATGTACTTTGTGGCTTTTTAGCATACAGCTTGTTAATTTTAACCTTTTGTTTTCAAAATAGTTTGGGAATTATACAACATTCTCCCCTGAGAAGTAGAAATATGTACGATAATTATTAGGGGAAGTGTATAACCTTTATATTGTCTCCTATTTTGAATATACATGTTTATCAACAACTTATCTTAGTATTAATAAGACTTTTTGACTCCCTTTCCGTGTCATCTCTAAGAAGTTAAGCATTCTTTTAGGATTAGTTTGCAACAACCACTTTCAACTCAATTCCTATAAGAAAAACAAAAACTAAGGATAATGAATGATTCCCAGTTTATATTTACTGATCTACTAAGTAGCTGGAGGCTGAAACTGCTACTTCTAGAAGAGTAGCTTGTCACTTTGGGGAAGGCAAATTGTGAAGTCCCTTTTTCTTCCATCCTGTAGCCCAGTCCCAAGGTTAATGTACTTTAAGATTTAAAGTAAGCTGGGTGGCTGGCTGGCTGGCTGAGAGTAAAGTAGATACTGTACAATCTTTTTCTACTGTGACATGCTAATTAATAATATGACAAAGTGCACATCAAAAAGTTTTTAGATCGTGTTTTTAAAACTAAGGTTATGCATGAAGGCAGGGTTTTTTTGGTTAAAAATTCCAATGTGAACTAGCATGAATTTGACCTAGAACCCATTTTAAATATTTAGGTTATATTTGATGCTGATGTTACCTATAACTATGAGGCAACCCCTGGAGCTAACAACTAAATAGGACTTTGTACTATGTCATCGGGAAACTTCACGGGGGAGTTGCAAAACTCCATGTATTAAGTAGGACCCTGTGAACATTAGAAGAATAGGTGATATTTTAAATGCGTTAGCCAACACATCTTAACACATTTTTATACACCACTTGGCACTTGTGGTAAACCCTTGTCTACGCTCTTTAAAAAAATGTTTTAGCCAGTCAGGATCAATCCATACTTTTGGCTTTAGGTGGTACTTCGGCACTCCCCTAATAGGAAGAGGGAAGTGAGTAATTTCCGCAAAGCAAGGTACTGGAGACATGAATGTGAATGTCTGGAGACATGAATGTGAGCAAAAATTTCATAGCACTTAAAACTGTATATGCCACCTGTGACGGTTCTCAGGGCACCCAGAACTATGAGTCACCTTGTTACCCTTGCCTCCAATGAGGAGGAGTTTTTTCTTGTGGTAGCTGGGTGACAGCTCCCTGACGCTGCCAGCTCTTCCTTCACCGGCAGGTTAACAACAAGCGCATTGCAATCCCTGAGTCCATTTGAATCATTCCCCTGTGATACAGCCCAATACTGACTCATCACTGAAATTTCAGATCCTCTGCAATCAAAGGTGCAGTGCGCCATAATTTACCAGTTTTATCTTAAATCACCACTACTGTCAACACAGCACTTGTGAGCACTTATCATAAAACAAAAGTAGGTTTATTTAAGAAAGAAAAGATTTAACTAGTAAGAAAGTGTTTTGTGTTATAAGCAGTTACCACCATCAGAATCATTAAATGTAAACCCGAGTTTACACTTATCAAGTTACCTTTCCTATATAACAAAGTAGTTGAGCTCGTTGCAAAGCTGGCGGGTTTCACCAGAACCAGGATAAAAGCTTTCATGGAAGCTCCCTGCGGCTTAAGGGATTTCCTCAGTGATGGAGCCACAGTGCCCTTCTCTACACTACAGCACTTACAGCACTGCAGCTGCACTGATGCAGCACTTGTGGTGGAGAGGCTCTAAGCTGACTGGAGAACGTAACTCCTGCCTCGGTGAGAGGCAGTAGCTATGTTAGTGGGAGAAACTCTCCTGCCAACATAGCAATGTCTATACCGGTGCTTAGGTTAATACAACTTACATGTGGATTATTCACACTCCTGAGTTACGTACATTATACCGAAGTAACCTGTAGTGTAGACAAGGTCTGTGTCATACTGCAAACAGGCAAGGTGAATTCCTGCCTTGTAGAGTTTCTTTTCTACCTTTTAATGGTTTTGATTGTGTGTCATGGTCTCTCATGGTTTTCCATTGACTGTTTTGGGATGTGGCAAGGATAGACAATAGACCCTTGCATTGCCTTGCCATCTGACTAGAGACTTATTAGCAACTTCCTCTTGCTTGAATGGATCATCATTGAGACATCACTCAGGTGACTAATTTCTACTCCAAGTCCATAAAGCATACTTTAGATAAATACATTATTCCACAAATATTACCTGCACATACATCTCAATAATTTTGAGTCTTGACAAGTTACATGCTTTCTGTAGATAGCTTACATGTTACTCTTCGTGGATAAATATCCTGTCAGACATATGTTTGGTGCAGTGAGTTTGTCAGGTTTCAGGTGAGAGTTTACAAAGAACAGGGGACCCTTTGCCCAGGGGTGTGTCTGTCTTACCACCCCCAACTCATGCCACAGTATTTGTGTACCATATTTCTGTACTGCTACCCAGGAATTATTCTGGGGAGGGTGTCCAAAAGTTTGTAAGTTTCTGTCTCTCCCCCCGTTCCATGTGGCTCCTGGACCAGAGGACCTCAGGGGAAAAGTACTTCAGGCCTCAATGTCTCCTTTTAGTCCATTGCTTCCCTAGGAGCAGGTCCTCATCTTTCTGGGGAAGCCCTGCAAGGTGGCAGAAGCCTAGGTTCTGGTACAAATTCATACCCTTCAATGTTTCCAAAAGTCCAGCCTTATGTGCTTACTTGCTGCTGCCCATATTTTAGAGCAAAGTTAAAAATTCAACAGACTTAAAGACTGCACCTGGGCATCGAATTATATACACTAATTTAGCAAAATATTGTCACAGAATAAGTCCACTTCACCTGTGAGGGCGGTGGTCTTGGAGGCACTGCAGGGGGGTAGGCAACAACTCCAGCTTGTTGCTGTCCTGTGAAGAGACATAAGTTCTGAATGACAGTTGGATGACAGGGCTATTTCCATATGTTAGGACATGCTCATTGCAAATATGATGAACATGTGTTTAGTTTTCCACTCTGCCAACATGAAAATAAATTGTTATCTGCGCACAAGCTGGCATAACCAGGACTGTCCTTCAGTAAGCGACACGCCACAATTATACTGTAGCCAAGGATAAAAGGTGTCAGCTATATTTAAGATACAGAGGTAAAATATAAGTATTAATTAATGTTGTAACACAGGGCCTACAGGTTTCAGGTGTAGCCAAATTAAGCCTTGGGATGAGTTAGCTAGATCAAAGATAAATTAGTATAAGTAAATTAATGATAAGACTGCCTAGAGCTTGTGTCTGTTTGAGATATCCTGATGTTTTGAAAATAATTGCTGAGTTTGGATAATAATGTCTACTAGAGATTAGTTGACACTACAAAATAACCGTTGGTAGTCAGGGTGAACTGTTAGAAACTTCCTTAACATTACTGTTACTATGATAAGATGACAAATGTTAATGAGTACGAAAACTAATTAGCCTATAAAAAACGAGGCACCCCAAAAGCAGTGGGGAGTGAAAATTCAAACAAAAAGGGGTAAAAACCTTCCTAAATATGTATGAAGGCCAGTGGGTGTCAGTATAATACATCATAAAAGCTATACCCTGGCCTCTGCCCCTATGAGGGGGCGGGGAGAGGCGGGGGATGATGGACAGCACGTCAGCATGACCACCACTGGTGGTGGTGGTGGTGATGAACACTTGGGGTTTTTCACCAAGACATGATGAGAGTAATCTAAATATTACATGTTCTGAATTGGTGTCTCCTTTACCAGACTGCAGTGTGTATTGTATGGCTGGCTATTAAGAGAAATTATTATACAAAGAGCACTAGATAACCTCTGTTGTGCACCATGGGGTCCCCCTTTTGTTGATAACCTCTCTGCTACAGTCAATCTTGTGGGCTGAACTCTCACAGATTAAGGAGGTGTAAGCCCTCACCTTGGGGTGGGTAACTGGCACTGTTCCCTCTAAGCTGTGCGCGTGCACACAGATCCTAAACCCCGCGCACACGGCGAAACACCATGCGCACAAAAATTTGCACAGAAGCACAACAATTTGCATAGAAGAAATGTTTTGCGCACACGGCCTGTCAAAAATTAGAGGGAACATTGGTAATTGGTTAAATCAAACCATAACTACAGATAAGGCTACAATAATGTGGCCTCTCTGGTCAAACACAAAATTGGCAAAAGGACAGAACAAGAAACTGAGAATCAGACCTGGTTCTACTCCTCACATCATTAGTTTGTTGTGTAAACTTCTCTACACCTCAGTTTTTTTTCCCAGCAGAAAAACCTTTGTACAGCACTTTAAGATCATGAGCTGATATTATAAAGACAGCATCTCTGTCAACAAACAGTAAGTTACCTGTAAGAATTCTCTGAGGCTATAAATCTATTACCACCCTTTTGCATCTGAATCTGATTCTGTCAAGAACTCCTACTGCTTCAATTTTGAGCACATTCAATTTGGAATGTGCAGTCCTCATTTGGTCACTGGGGTCTGTGGCTCCCATTATCATGTTTATCCACTGACTACACTGCCTCTCATGTACTGACATTTTATTTAGGAACTTACTGTTCCTGAAGTTAATTAAAGTCACAAAGTTGATTAAGCCACTGTTTTCCTTTAAAAGGGAGTCTAAATTTTCATAAAAGCAATTAGTAGATTTAACTTTCAGCCTTTCACTTCAAACCTAATGCTGTCTATTTAAAAATAAAGTTAACAGTTTCTCCAGAGAAATTTTTTTTTGTTTACGATAAATATGTACTAAACAAAGTAGCAAACACATGGACATATAATGTACTTACCTGGAGTAACTGTAAAGGATCTGTTCATATCTAAAGATGATGATCGAGAGTGTGAAGGATGAGGCCTAGGAGGGGGTGGGGGTGGTGCAGTGTTGTCTGGAGATGTTCCTGAATGTGACCTGCAAAACAAGTAAACCTCTGTAGAGGCTTAGACAGCCAGAACAGTAGAAATCAATTGCAAAGTGCAACCCAAAACATCTCTATGAAGAAATCTTGTTTTAAGATTAATAGCCACCGCCAGCTCCTTTTCCCCCAGCCAAATTTACATTTTAAAGCAAGAGACTGGCGTTTCCCGCTTCTGATAACTGAATTTCTTGTTTTTATACCTTTATTTCCTCTTCAAAAATCAATATTAGCCTTCCTGATTGCACTCTTATCTACTGTAATGTTTGTGGAAGCCTATAGTGTCTGACAGTAGACATCCCAAGAGTTAATTCATGAGAAGGTATGAAATATCCAGCCTAGACTGGAAGTCATTAAGATCAGGACTTTTGTGAAACATGCAAGTTTCTGTCAATAGCCTGAATAGGAATTGCTTTCTACTGTTAAGTGGGATGGTGTTAAAGAAAATGGAATTTTTGGTGGCTCTGCCTCACTCATATACAAGTCAACCTTGAGCATGATCAAGCTGAGGAAGTCTCAGTGTATGTTGCAGATGTGAGTGCTAGCTTTTCCATCTGAAGTTTCTATTACCTAGTGCATTTGTTTAGGATCTTGAGAAATACTGCCCTTATTCTTGGGTGTTCTGTTATTTTGTATGAATTTTAAGCTCTTACAAATGCAAGACATATTAGTAATGTCAAGATCCAAACACAGATGCAGATCCTGCAAAGACCTGCATCTTTTAGGCAGTGGTTCTCACTTTTGTATTGGTGACTCCTTTCATACAGCAAGCCTCTGAGTGCAACCCCCTTTATAAATTAAAAACACTTTTAAAACATTTAACCCTCTTATAAATGCTGGAGGCACAGCAAGGTTTGGGGGTGGAGGCTGAGACCTCGCAACTCCCTGAGGGGTCACAACCCCCAGTATGATAACCCTTGATTTAGGGGAAATCTGATGTAAATCAAAATAAGCCCAAACTCAGAATGAGGTTAAAGAGAGATGAAGTCTTATGTTGCTGTAGTACTATCTGAATGAGATTTTTTGTCTAGAGTACTTTTGGTGCACTCGTTTAATTAAAAAAGAAACTTGTGGGTAAGTCTATAATACAGAGGCCATGTCAGCATAACCCCACGATGTAGATGCAGCCTACACTGACAGAAGGGGTTTGTCCTGTCCGTGTAGCAACATCACCTCCTCAAGTGACTATGGCTACATCAACAGAAACTACCATGTCAGTAATGTAAAGATTTATATAAAAGTAGACAAAGAATCAGCTTTGCAATTAAGTAACACTGGAAAATAGTTTCCAACTTGTTGCACTACAAGTTAATTACAAACCCTTTTTAGTTATTTTAAGAGAGTTTTCATAATGTTTACTACATGAAGTGACCCTAATTATTTTAGTTTTAAGATACAACTTCGAAACTGATCCTATGCTGTTTAACAGCAAAGTTGATTTCCAGTCCGACTGTACAAAGCCCTCCCTCGGAGATTTTCAGTGCTTTTAGAAACCTTTTATATATGATGTTCTTATTTAGTAAATCATAGAATAGTAGGACCAGAAGGGACTTTGGGAGGTTATCTAGCCCAGTCCCCTGCACTCAAGGCAGGACTAAATATTATCTAGACCATCCCTGACAGATGTTTATTTAACCTGCTCTTAAAAATCTCCAATGATGGAGATTCTACAACCTCCCTAGGCAATTTATTCCAGTGCTTAACTACACTGATAGTTAGGAAGTTTTCCCTAATGTCCAACCTAAACCACTCTTGCTGCAATTTAAGCCCATTGCTGCTTAACCTCTGAGGATAGGACAATGAGAACAATTTTTCTCCCTCCTCCTTGTAACAACCTTTTATATACTTGAAAACTTATGTCTCCCTCTCAGTCTTCTCTTCTTCAGCCTAAACAAACCCAATTATTCCAATCTTCTCTTATAGGTCATGTTCATTGTTGTTGCTCTTCTCTGGACTTCCTCCAATTTGTCCACATCTTTCCTGAAATGTGGCACCCAGAACTGGACACAGTACTCCAGTTGAGGCCTAATCAGTGCAGAGCAGAGCGAAAGAATTACTTCTCGTGTCTTGCTTACAAACTCCTGCTAATACATCCCATAATGATGTTTGCTTTTTTTGCAATAGTGTTACACTGTTGACTCATATTTAGCTTGTGATCCACTATGACCCCAGATCCCTTTCTGCAGTACTCCTTCCTAGGCAGTCATTTCCCATTTTGTTTGTGTGCACCTGACTGTTCCTTCCTAAATGGAGTATTTTGCATTTATCCTTATTGAATTTCATCCTATTTACTTCAGACCATTTCTCCAGTTTGTCCAAATCATTTTGAATTTTATTCCTATCCTCAAAAGCACTTGGAGATGCAATCAGAGAACCATATTTAGTACTTATTTATAAATAACCACTGCAGACCTCTAAACCAAAGAAACTGGCTGCATGCTAGGTGACAACCAACTGTGGTTATGCTTTCTTGTTTTTTAGAAGGAACCCTATATAGAGTGTTCTCATGACTGAACATGGAGTAATAGCTGAATAGCCAATTCCAGGCTTGTCACTTTAATCAAGCAGTGCTGTTCTGCTGCACCAGAAATTTTAACTTTACACACATTAAGGGCAGACTGATACACTTCTACCATATAACACTAGGGAAACAGGTTGCCTCCACTTTTGATTGTTAAAATAATGGCCACCATAAATCTTTATTTGGCCTTTTAAATGCTAGTTATTAAACAGCCAAAAAGATCATTTGGGAGGGGGGAGGTGTGCTTTATAACCTTTAATATTTCTTCTATTACTACTCTACTGACCGTTGCCGAGTTATAGTGCTTCCAATCTGCTCTGGATCTGAAGTATAGGAGTCTGAACTGCTGTAACCATCTGCTGGAAGAATGAAAGTACAAACATTAACACTACAAAAATGAAAATGAAATTATCACAATTTAATTATGCTAAAAACAGCAACAGATTATATTACCTACGCAGCAACAGAAAAGATGATTTCAAGTCCAAAAAAGAAATATATACCTTATTATTGTACTTCCCTGTAAGATACCATCTGGGCAGGATTCTAAACCTTGAGTCAAAGTAACTGAAAGTCCCCAAAGAAAGTAACAGTAATACAGTCACTGGCATAACAAACTAAGACAATGCCGACCATGTGAACAAGTTGGTGTATTCTGGTTTTTAAAAGATAAGCCTGATTCTTAGGTCTTACTCTTCACTTCAGAACCTTTTAAAATACATCAGAAGACAAAAACAAGCAGCTAACGAGTATAGGTTCCTCTATTTTGTGAACAGTTTCTGCAGGATGGAGGCCTTGAAGCTGAATTCCTTCCTAGAGACCAAATCAATCAAAACCTTTGTAAGATGTATAGCGATCGGGACCATGTAACTGCCCTGACACGTATCTGAGAAGGGAAACAACCCTGAAGCAGGGCAGCAGCTATATCTTGGACTGAATGAACTTTTGACATGGGTTTCCAGCTTTAGGCTAGCCAATCTGCAGCAATGTGAGATGCAACCACAGAAATATTTAGATACAATCCTCTTACATGATAGCACTGCCTTGGGAATTTGTCAAGTTGGGTTGACTGTCAGGATCTAAGTAGCTCAGAGTAGAACAAACTCCTGGCAAACTCTGGCTAGCAATATATTCTAGAACCCTTACAAATGTTTGGTGCTCATTGAAATGAAAATTAAAACCTTTATGTTGCTGCTGATATGGAGGCAGAGTGCCCCGAGCACCCTAGAAGTCAGCTGCTGACAAAAAAGCTTGCTTTTTAAGTAAGGCATATCTTCCCTTCCTTCAGAGATGGGCCAGAAGGACAAGACAGACTAAAAAGAACCAAGGGTGGCCTTTGACTTCATTGCCTTCTGTAGAAAGACATCCACTCATTCCATAGGCGGTATTGTGTAGCATCCAACAAGCTATAAGTGTGTAGTGTTGACTTCAAACACTGAGACCAAAGGCTACTGGGGACTGTGCTGAAATCACTGGTGGAAAAGATATTGCAGGATGCTTCAGTGGTGAAGCTACCTCGCTGGGACTAGAGAGAAACTGGGTGGCACAAACAGAGGCCCAGTGCTCAACTGTTAAAGTCAACTCAAGCTTATAATCTGAGAATTTCTCTTTTGAAAGCTATGCCCCAAAAATTAAGTTTGCACTTCCATCTGTCTCACTGGTGAGCTGAGACCCAGCGGTGAGAATACTACAGATATGGCATCTTTACATTAAGAAATTCTCACCTGTCAGTTTTTGTTTTAAAAGAAGACTGCAGGTCCCCGTACAGTTGGGCTGAGTCCCTTATCATAGAAGGAGGCAGCCAGAGGCATCACTGTACTTAGTTTCAGCTCCAAAAATAGGAAAAAATTCTATGCATAGCAGAACATTTAGATACGTAGGAGTGAAAAAAAGGAAAACCTACTCAGTGTGGGAACCATGTACAGAATGAAAAATGTTGATATCCAAATATATACATCCTTTAAAAACCGAGGGATGCCAGGATAAGGGTACATTCAAGTTTCTAAGAAACATTGACAGGTAAGAACCTTCAATAGCACTCCTCCTCATCCAGAGTGGTAACGGACCTCTAAAACACTGTGTATAGAACAGTTCAGAGTCCAACCATTTCTTGAAGAACCCTGTGTGCAAAGACAATGTCTGTGCAAGCTTGAAAAACTATTATTTTGTGGCAGTGTAAACGTTAGATGAAGTGGTGATCTTGCAAAGTTCTTGCAAAAACCTCTGCTCACAAGGTAGAAGTAGACTGCCAACCACTATCCATGCTCAATGGACCAAGTTCCCTTGCTTTATAAAAGCTTCTTACACATCTTACAGAGGAAACCTGGAGATTATCTTCATTCTGATCTTTGAAATGATCAACTGGCATAGCACTGAGTTTTCATAAATCCACAGAAAAGTGCATTAACCTTCTGTGTTGGGCACTGTTCCCTCTAAGCTGTGCGCGTGCACACAGATTCTAAACCCCGCGCACACAGCGAAACACTGTGCGCACAAAAATTTGCACAGAAGCACAACAATTTGTATGGAAGACATTTTTTGTGCACATGGCCTGTCAAAAATTAGAGGGAACATTGGTGTTGGGTATAGATTGGCTTTCTAAATTTAGAATGAACCAGTGTCACTGGACTGCTACATCTGAGACCACTTTCAACATCACTTCCTTCATTCTGTCTCATATCAGAAGAAGAAATCATGGACAAAAACATAGAACCTCAGTTTGGTGGGGGGTGCTATCAGAGTATCCAATACATTCATGAATAGTCTACATGGCACAGAGAGAAATGGAACTACATTATTTTGATGTGACCCTGGTCTTAAGGCAACTATATGTAATGAAGCCTCCTTCAAGTCTACAGAAATGAGAAAGAAGTGTTGTAATATAAGCTAGCTATATAGTGGATGAAGTGGTCTGTATCTTGAGCCTGGTGTACGGAGTATGTTTGTGGAGCCACTCAAGATCCAAGAGGCGTCTTAG
The DNA here is from genome assembly GCA_033296515.1 of Macrochelys suwanniensis. Classification (NCBI taxonomy): domain Eukaryota; kingdom Metazoa; phylum Chordata; order Testudines; family Chelydridae; genus Macrochelys; species Macrochelys suwanniensis. Next base: position 100,108,562 of record CM065777.1, read on the forward strand.
TCAATGAGATATCTATAAAGAGCAGTAAAGGATGGTAAACCTCTCTGGGCAAGAAACTTGCTTCATCACTCCAACAGAAAGTTACTGGACTTTTTTTGTAATAGGATGGTTACTTCTAAATATGTTTGGATAAAGCAATTTGGGCATTATACAATTAATTGCAACAGTACTTCCCTTCCCTTGATGACACTGGAGGAGCATGAGCAACTCCTACAAGGATGGGGAAACATAACTCTGCAAAAGTCCTCTCTTGCACATTGTTTAGAATTTAGATTTTTTCCCCCTAATTCTGTCCATAATACTAGTTTTCTACTGGTCTGAGTAAAACTTTCTAAAAGGGAAGTACTGCAGGAGTGTATTCCCAGAGAGAACACCACTTTATTTTCAGGTAGGTAACAGGGAGGAAAAAAGCTGCGTTCTAGAGGTCTGTTTACTAGGAGCAGATGACCAGCTTCTTCGTAATCAACCACCCCATTCCCCAGGGTATTCCAGTATATCCTGGGACGGCAGTCTGGTCTGAAAATCTTCTATGCCCCCTACATCTGATGTTTTTAGAATTTCTTAAAGCCAATAGCAAAAGCCTACATGATGTAACCAGAATTTAACCTAATTTAAATAAGTAATGGATTCAAAATCATTTCTTACTGAAAGGTTTTCTTATGCAGCACTGCTTAGCTCTTTTGTTTTTCCCCCCTCTTTTTTATAAAACCTGGAAAAAATGACAATTTTCTCCTTGCTCCAAATATTTGCGTTCGCTTCTTCTCATGTAGTGACTGCAATTCTAGCTCTAGAGGAGTTCAAGTGGCTAGGCAGACTGCAAGCCAATCTCTTGTCCAGCTACCCCTTTCTAAAGAAAGGGTTTATCCTCTTCCCCCTCTACAATCAAGTATCCTCTGCAGAGAGAGAAGACCAAGTAATGGTAGTGTCTAAAGATCTTTTCACTTCCTGTTTGTTGGGAAATTTCATTCCTTCCTCTTGAATGTGGACCTGGCCACAGTGATCCATGCATTTATTACCTCCAGACAGTATTAAAATTCTCTGAAGCTGAATGTGAAAAGGCACAAGAACCTCCATGGTCTAGGTTTCCGTGACCACATCAGATCCTTGCTTGAGTCCCTCCACAGGCTCCCAGTCATTTTCAGATGCCAGTTTAATGTCTTGGTTCTAATCTTCAAAGAAGTTTATGGTTCAAGCCCCAGATACACTAAAGACTGAATCTGATCTGTGAATCACCAAGACAGTTGCACTCCTCTAGGGAAATGCAGACCACAAAGCCCAGAAGGAAGCACCTGAGAGCGAAGAACAAAGCACTCTCAGTCAAGGAGATCTAGCTATGAAACAAGCTTCCAGAAGACAGGTAAGTCCCAGCTGATTGTCCATAGGAAACTGCAGAATTTTCCTCTTAGAACAAGTCTATCTACCACAGCAAGAACAATACTTCCTTCTACCCAAATGACTCCCTCACCACTCCCTGCCCAAAAAGCCACCACACAAATCAACCAAAAACTAAACAAAATAAAGTCCTCAAGTAGAATTTTTAAATTGAAAAGGGAGATAAGCTACAGGTTCCATGAAATTCACTAGGGACCTTGCTATTCATTTCATGTGAAAGGTGCTCAGATACTATGGTGACGGGCAGCTCTATAAAATTGTCAGAAAGGAATAAGGTAACCCCCCTGGGCTACCTGATCCCCCTCCTCATCTGTTAGTCCATGGTGAGGAAAAAATCCTTAAAGAGACCATCTCACAATTTGTGTGTCGCAATATTAGAGACAGTCAGTTCCAATGGCATTAACTGGTTTCTTGAGGTATACAGATTAGCATAACCCTCCAAATTATTTTCTGTATGTACTTGTTTGTAATAGCATTTTGCAATTTCTCCTGGGAAAGGCATAGGCTTCCAGTGTTTGAGAAGGGTCTTGGATTTGAGACAAACTACTTCAGCAGAACATCAGGCCACTAACTGAAGAGGAATGTGACCTCTATTTTCTTTTATTGCACTACCCTCTTCTGTTACAAGAAGAATTCTTCCTGGTATATCCAGAGCTGCAAGACCTTTTACTTCTATTAAGGCCTTGTAGGATGGTAGAATTTCTCTACCCCCATAATGATTTCCACCACTTTCAGATTTGTCCAGTAGGCAGCCACACACTGATCTGCACTGAGGATACCAATCTTTTGGCTTGTATTTTGGCCTTCCACAAACAGAACCATAGATGCAGCCTTGTAACTGATTTCAATGCCTTTAAGCCCTTGGGGGGAAAAATGGAATGCATTCATACAGGGTGTGCCACAAAACAGAGATAGTTGAGATCTTGTTCACAATACTTTCAACATTGTGTGTGTCTTGTACTTGGATTAAATCAGTGTTTAGTTTCTTCCATCAAGCTAGCATAGACTAGCTAAGAACATGGACAAAGGAAAGGCTTGACTCTTACTTCCACTTCAGAAACATCTGTTTTTCAGATTTGATGATTTCTGAGAGAAATTCACCCTTGGTAGGAAGTACTCAACTTAGAAGTGGCTGCAAGAGATTTTTAAGCATTCACTTTATTGAAACTCATGTAACTGCACTATTTTGGCTGGGAAATACCAATATTTTTTAAATTATATCCTCCACAACTGGATTTAGAAGCAAAGTGGATTCTCCTTCTGGTTAGAAGCTACTTCCTTATTAATATCCTCTCAGCTTCTTTCTTCAGGCTCAGTTTAGATAACCTTTCTGACCATAGGGTGAAATTAACAGCCTTCCATATGATGCTAGGTCAGACTTTTGGAGAGTTGGCCTCGTATAGGGGATCATGGTGCATAAAAAATTTCTTCCACTTTTCACATATTTGCTTCCCTCTTTATATTTTTTTTGATACTTCTGGATGAGAGAAGTCAACAGGTGCCTTCATTTCCTCACCACTTGCACCTTGTCCATATCATGGCTAGAGAAAACATCTCCGCTCACTGACCTTTTGACATGCCTACATTTACCCAGTAGGGCAGAAGACTACACAATGGTATAAGATGGGTTGCTGGCACATTGCTGAAATAAAAAATATACAGGCTAGCATGCTGGGAATTATAGAATTAGAAGAGGCATGGCATTTGCCTTCTCCTGTTTAGTGGCTGCAGGCTGCTGCCTTCTTTTCCACACTGTTGCTTTTGTCTCACTTGTCTGCAGGGCCAGACTGCTGTAACAAGGAGTTAGAGCCAGAAAGGGCCCTTTCAGAATTCAGGCCCTGAATGCAGCAGCAGTCTCCCACTACAAGACAGCATGTCATTGCACATTTTCTCCATCATACTGGAAGACTTCTGGGTAAGGACTGGGCACTCTGTACCAGGAAAAGGGACAGGGAAAGAGAGAAGGGGCCCAAAAAAGTGACCCCGAAAGAAAACTATACCACTGAAATAGAGTTCAAGAGTAAGGGAAATGCTGTTGCCAAAAAGGGATCTATTGACTGCCTTACATGGCTGTTGCAGAATGTTCATGTGGGACACTGATAGTTTTAGCTGCCTCCATACTTCATAACAAAGGATCCAAGAGGACTAATGTCAGGTATTGATTTCTATTGAAGGAAATTATACAATATAATGAACAAAGTGAATAGAAAACAGTTTCAGGAACAAAAACCACAGCGATTAGATACTTAGACTGAGATCTGATTTGTGACTAGTCTGTGATTACATAGAATACGCTAATTACATCTGTATGGTACAATATATATATTTGGTATAGAGAATATTAAAAACCAAATTACTGCAACCAGGGTAAACAGAGGGTTGACAAGTTAACTGTACCTAGAAAAAATGTCAAAAGTCAATCACAAGGAATTGTGGTATTTTGGCTCACAATTTTTCAAAGGAACTGAAACAGTGACAGCAGATGCCTCCCTTTGGTAGACAGTTTTCTAATCTTCAAAAAAACATGTTGCTATTTGGTTTTGAGACAAGAATGGAATCAAACTCTACTTAAAGCTATTTCTGCTGGAGATAAAGAATAGTGCAGTCAGTTTACATTTCTGGGATTATGGCTGAGAACAGGAAAATGGTTTTATCAGTTAAAATAAGAGTTAATTTCGTACCAGATTTAGGATTAGATCCTCAAATGGCATAAATTGGCATAACTCCAATGAAGAAGCCAGAGAAGCTATACCTATTTGTATCTGCTATTATCTATCCCTTTATCTTTTTTTAAGATGGGAAGATACTTCCTAAGTCAAAATACTATGTTGGACATTTGTTTTAAGAAGTTTCTTGCTTTTCAGAAACAGTTTGTGCTCTTATTAGCTGGAGAGATCAAGAACAATAATTCAGGTTGACATTCCTTTAAAATGTGATAAATGGGTTAAAACAGTGGTAACCACCCTAATTACACAGGAGGGCCACATAAACCTAAGCACAACCTTGTGTGAGCCAAACAGATTCTACATACTTTTGTGTAGATGAAAATGTAAATATGACAACAAAACACTAATGAATCAGACGTTAGTATACTGTGTTGAAGCAGGTTGTGGGTCTTTTAAAATGCTCTGGTGGGCCTTGTACAGCCCGTGGGCCATAGGTTGGGCACCCCTGGGTTAAAAGATGCTTTGATACTTACCAACTGTATTTCCAGCTACAAATTTTGATGAACTCATATTATTTTCTTCTGAGAGGTCAGGTGGTTTCACAAGTAGAGGGCTAGTGGGATTAGCAAGATCTAGGTGGAAAAAAGATTATTGCTATTCTTTTTGTGTAAGAGTAAGTGATATACAAAATACACTGAAACTATCCTTCTCCTTGGGGGCCAAGTCTTCATTAACGAATGTTCGGCCCTAAACCAAAATCTTGCACTTGATTGGAATTTTAGACTGGTAAACTACCATGATACTATCCACAGCATTATAATTTTAAACACAAAAACTATTCAATTCATAAATAAAAATTAAACTTCAGAACTTTACATTTCAATATTGGTATATAATTGCACTGGTTAATATGCATATTTCTAATAATTTTTCCAAATATATTATCTTATAGAACATTCATTTTTTGTGTCAGTGGTGAAATGCTTGAGTGTATGTATCCTTCCATGCCTTAAGACATTTGTTTTGCCCTTCTACGTAATATTGTAAAATTTTAGTCAAGTTTATAAAATATTGCAGTTTTAGGATTTATTAAGTTAACAATATGGGTCCCATTGTGCTAGGCACTATACAAACATGACATAAGCAAGTACCTGCAATAGAGACTACCTTGATTATAAACTCTTCAGGGCAGGGGCCATTTGTTATATATCTATTGTGACGGGGCAAGACCAGAGGGCTATAGGAAAGTGGTAAGGAACCAGTATGTTAGCCCCAGGCTAAACGAATCCCTGATACCTTATGGCAGTTGCTCCAGGTTAATCAAGACACCTGGGGCCAATTAAGAACTTTCCAGAAGGCAGGGAGGTTGACTGAGACACCTGCAGCCAATCAGGGGCTGGCTGAAACTAGTCAAAAGCCTCCCAGTGAGTCAGTGAGGGGCAGATGTCAGGAGCTGTGGAAGGAGGTTGCGTGTGAGAAGCTGGGAGCAAGAGGCACTAGGAGCTGAGAGTAAGAGGGCGTACTGCTGGAAGATCCTGTGGTGAGGATAAAGAAGGTGTTGGGAGGAGTCCATGGGGAAGTAGCCCAGGGAGTTGTAGCTGTCGTGCAGTTGTTCCAAGAGGCACTCTAAACAGCTGCAATCCACAGGGCCCTGGGCTGGAACCCGGAGTAGAGGGCGCGCCCGGGTTCCCCCGAAAACTCCAAATCCTGATCAGACACAGGAGGAGTTAACCTGGACTGTGGATTCTACTAGAGGGGAAGATCTCTGAGGCAAGCAAAATCCGCCAATAAGCGCAGGACCCACCGAGGTAGAGGAGGAACTTTGTCACACTATGCAGTGCCTAGCAAAATGGGCCATGTCCTCTAGGTACTACCATAATAATGTACATTGGTATAAGACATGACATCAGACAAGTATGCCTTTGTTTTTCTCTTAATTTTCATTTTATATAATGCCCTTGTCAAAAGTTCTAAATGAATTTACAATAAAAGGTTATCTAAAATAAAATCTAAATTGATATATTCACTGATGCACATCAAAAGACAACAAAAACACCCCTCACTTTACTTCCCCACTCTTCTGAAAAATCATAGGACAGTAGGCTTTGCAACATACTCTGGAGGTCAATAAATTCATTGTATGTTGGACCCAAAGGAGATTCCCCTACAAACTATTAATTCAAACACCTCATATGATCACAAACCCCAGAGTACAGCAAAAGGCAGTGATCTCAGATACACAAGACCCAAACCGCAATGGGTTTTACAGTTAAAGCTTAATAACCTGAATTGCATTTAGAAACAAATGGGACATCAATCAATTTATGATTCACTGGTGAAGTGCACCCCATATGAAGAGTACTGGTAAACAATCTGGCAACTGCTATCTGTACTAAATTAAGTTTCCAAGTGGTGTGCAAATGAAGCCCTATGTAGAGTGTGAACAGGTATGAGTAAATGTGGCAAAACCTGCACTGTAGAGACATGTTTTATCTCCCCTGACAAATGCAAAGGGAACATGCTCTTGGCTACTGACGCTATCTGGAAATCTCTAGAATTTACAGTGTTAGCACATTATAGCAGTCTCTCCCCCCCCCAGCAAATAATGAAGGTTAGACACTGGGCAATAATATGGCAAGATTGTCAGAATCAAAAGATGTTGGAGAATGGGCATAGAAATCATTTGAGGAAGACTAGCAGGTTTCAAATGGATGAGATGAAAGCCTCCAGCAGCAGCGGACCAAATCTCACCCACTAGATTTTACTAAATAGAACTGACCAGACTAAGTAGCAGGTCATACATAGTCCAAAGCTCCCCAACCACCTCTAGAACTTGAACATGCAAATCTGGGAAAGTTCTCCTACTCCTGACCCAGATCTGCATCTTGATGCTTCCAATCTACTCCAAGCAATCTTATCCTAGAAGCAGATATAGAAATCCTCACAGCAACCATCAACCCACTAAATCATTGTGTCAGAAAGCTCCTTTAATTCATGAGGTTCTCCACCACTTGGAATAGTTACACTGGTTGGATCCCCTGATATTATTGTCTAAGTACAAGGACACAAGGGAATTGTTATGCACGAAAATCGAGCCCTAAAAGTCATCACCACATATTCAGTAAGATGTTATATGAACACAGCAGCTGCTTTCATAATTAGCACAAGAATATAGCTTACCACTTCCAGTTCTTTTAAGTTCCATTTCCTGCATGTGGATTTTGCTTGGAGTCATTCGAATGGGAACTGGGTGAACAATAGCAGTATCCTGCAGAGAAGGAAGAAAAGTTTTATTTTAGCTTTAAAATGATTCCTTTAAGAGCTGCGTTTGACTGCATTCAGTGACAGTTCCCAAGCTTATATTCATAAGCAAACATTTTTACAGAGTTCCTATGAACTTGATACTATGGTGATCGGTGGAAATATAAAACCCTGAGATAGAACAGGTTTCAGAGTGGTAGCCGTGTTAGTCTGTATCAGCAAAAACAACGAGGAGTCCTTGTGGCACCTTAGAGACTAACAAATTTATTTGGGCATAAGCTTTCATGGGCTATAACCCACTTCATCAGATGCTTATGCCCAAATAAATTTGTTAGTCTCTAAGGTGCCACAAGGACTCCTTGTGGGTTGTTGTTGTTGTTGTTTTCTTTGGGGGGGCGGGGGGGGCGGCAGGGAGGGGAGGGAAGTGAACACTGTCCATAACAAATATCCTTAAACTCAGTGCAAGGGTACAGGTATTTAGACTTCTCTACAGTGGTCTCCAAACTTTGGTCTCTGGTTCATAGAAGTCTGCTGGTCACATTGTGCTAGCTGTGTCTGTAGCTGCTAAGCTGCAACAAAAGACAGCTAAATACCTTAAATAAGTTCCATTATTAGCTTTCCCTATAACCAAATTGTGTGGTTGCCACAGGTGTGTTGCATGTCCATGAAACATGAGATTTAGTCCATGCTATAAAATACTCAATTTCTTTTTAAGCTTAAGATCAGGATCTTTAGATATAGACATTTCAGAGTGCCCCATGTACTTCTGATGCTTCAAAAATTTTAAATTAGAATATCCTGGAAACTCTTACGGGCTTGATCGTCTAAAAATTCTACTGTATAGTAAAATTCACACTATTTCAAGGAGCCCATTAATATCTTACTTTTTTTTTTTTTTTTTTAAAGATATCCTTCAAGAGATGTCTTACATGCCACCTAAAGGCAGAAATAGCGGCTCTAAATGACAGCAAAAGTTACCTATATGAAGTACTTCTATGGCCATTGTCAGATGAAATGGGCTACGTCATGCTCTGTAAAGGGCTACCACATCTCACACTCATATCCCCAACAAAGCCAAGCTCTGTACTCAAGAGTGCTCAACTCCCACTGAAGGCAATGGCAAATATGCATATGTATCTGGGAGGAGAACAGTCTTACATTTAAAACTGCTCTTGAAAACTAACACTTTAAACTGTGTTCAGTTAGCTCATTTTCATAAGGCTGAGTACATGTATATAACGAGTAATTTCTACACTGTTTAAGCTAACCTGCACTGTACTGAGAAGATAAAAAGTTTAACTGTATACTGCAAATGTAAACAGAACACTTTTTTACCACAGTTCAAACACCACTATGAACATTAAAATCTTTAGGCATGAACATGGTTTAAGAGGATATCATGCTTTTTATGGAAGTTTTATATACAGATCAGTCTTCTATTGTAGCTATCAACCGTCCTTTGCTTCTGAATGTTCCATATGTACTCTGAAGTATAGCTATTACAAAATCTTGTGTGATTTAAATTTAGAATAGCTTGATATGTTGCCCAACTTAGTTAAGGGAAAGTCAGTGACAAAAGGCAAGTTTTATTTTTTACAGATGTATTTGAAAATGCAATTTCAGCTTTCCCAAACACAAACTATAAATTTAGTATTACTCCTCCCTTCCTTATTTCTCACATGTAAGCTCCCTGGCCCCCTTTTTTTGTTTTGGCCCAGCAAGCTGTTTCCTCCTACATCAAAGAGGGTTTTGAAAAAAAATTAATTTTGTGACTGCTCTTTAGTCAGTTACTAAGGGATGTTCCAGATAACTGACTCCCTGGTTCTGAAAGGCAGGAGCAAGCCACCTCAAGTTTTAGTATTTTAAACTCTGTGCTGTGGGGTCATTGTCCAAGATCTCTATGACATGAACACTAACTTGGATTTGCTGGTATTCAGTTTTCTGGTAGCAGAATATATGAACAAAATTAAATTGGTTTCATCTTGCCTCAAGATTCAAGTAGTTATGTTAGCAATAAAACTAAGCTTCGTAGCTGCCTAATATTCTATAACAATCTAATTTTCCAAGCAGTGTTACTGCTTTATACTGCTTGTTACATTTCAAAAGTCAAGTATATGTCAAGACTTTAAGAAGGTGATTAAGCCAAATATTTAATATACACAATATAGAAAAATCAATCTGTAAAATGATCCACAGGACAGAAAAAATATATTCCCCATCTCAGTTGATTCCTTGATATTTTTGCTAATTACTGCTAAAAATAAGTAACTGACTACAATGCAAGTTGAACAAAACAACGCAATAGCTACAGTTCTTGATTAGTCAAGCATTTCCTAATAGGTATACTGTAAGAAATGGAGGCATTTAATAGCTGTAAAGTGATTTAACATTCTTCCATGAAGGAGTAATTAGCTTTAGGTAAATGATGTTTACACTGAGGAATAGGGATAAGTACATAAGAACAGCCATACTGGGTTAGACCAATGGTCCATCTAGCCCAGTATCCTGTCTTCTGACAGTGGCCAATGCCAGATGTTTCAGAGGGAATGAACAGAACAGGTAATCATCAAGTGATCCATCCCTAGTCGCCCATTCCCACCTTCTGGCAATCAGAGGCTAGATACATTTCAGAGCATGGCTTTGCATCCCTGCCCATCCTAGCTAATAACCATTGATGGACCTATCCTCCATGAACTTATCTAGTTCTTTTTTGACTCCAGTTACAGGCTTGGCCTTCACAACAGCCTCTGGCAAAGAGTTCCACAGGTTGACTGTGCGTGTGCAAAGAAATATACAAACAGAAAGAAGGCATGTTTGTTTATATTAAGTTGTAAGGCAGATTTTTTAATTTTTTTTAATCACACATTTGAGGGAAACTTTTGGACTAAGTTTTTTGGGATAGGGACTATTTATACAGTGGAGCTCTGATTGTGGCCGAGATTGCTAGATGCTACTGGAATACAAATATATCGGCAACAATGGTATTAACTCAGACTTTGCAGAGCTAATTTTTTAAAAATAATTTATATAATCTCTAAGATTTTATGAAATTAAACAAATTTAATACAAGACGACATGTACTGGCCCCTACACCTAGCAAGGTGTTAACTACAAATCACTATTCACAGCACTTCTGCACTTTCTAATGCTGCAATTAGTGAAGTTGTACTATTGCTAGAGTAACTTGATAGCAGTATGACTATGAAGTACCACACCAATTTTGGAATATAACAAGAACATGAAGTTTTATATGGATGTTCAGATAAACTGGATAAGTCGGTTATGAGTCTTTATGTGCACAAAACCAACAAGGCATAAAGAGAAGAGAGCTATGCTGAAGTCCAAGTTTGGGTGACATAGCTGAAGGATTAAATAAGGCTATTGGTTCACTGGGGCTCTATGGATTATATTTTGTTTACATCCAAAAAGTTTTAAATGAAGCATAATAAAATGTACACATCAGTAAGTGTATCACAAATCATTTTCTTACACAGATTTGATAGCACTTTTATCATATCAAAATCAAGAAAAACATTCCCTGTACTCAGCTATTAAGAGTAAATGGAAAAAAAGGAAATCCCTCTTCCCATCATACGCAGACAAAATTAATAAACCTGCCACCAAGTCCCAACCAAGCAAGAATCATGCGTAATAGCTAAAAAACACAATGTATGGAAATTCAGTGTTAATAAAATTAATTTCAAACAAGCAAGCTAAGTGATTGACTTACAGGATCAGCTGGTGCAATGTTAGAATCAAATTGGGTCAGAGTTTGTGAGCTTGAAGAGCGTTCACTAAATGTCTCCCACTGCTGAACAGACAGAGGAGAGACAAGTCAGCATGATGAGAAAGATGAGTAAAAGATCACTGGAGAAGAAATGTAGCATAGTAGTTCAGAGGTTGCACTGGAGGGTGTTTGTGTATCATATTGGCTTGACTTGGAACAAACAACATACATTAAGGGAATATTTCACAGTTTCAATATGACATTGATATGCAACCAAAAGTATTACCTCTCTCTAAAGTTTTGATCAAAACCGTGTGCACCACACTGAAAATGTAGATATGCACACAATTTAGAAGCTTTTTATGTGAAAGAAATAAGCAAACTGTTGATATACATACAAGATAGAGAAATGGTTAAAACATTCAGATTCTGTAAAAAACAGAAGTGGTGCCACATCTTGTACATATTCATAACTATAAATCCTATGCAGAGGCCTCTCATGTTTATATACTGGCAAAATCAAAAAAGTGTAACATTTAGTGTTTATAGCACTCTCGCAAAAGTCAGCTAAAACACTGAATTAAGCATAGAATATTCTAATTAAAACAATCCAATTTGACTTGCCAGTGAACTCCCTGAGAAATGATTCTATTCTGCATGAGCACATTATTTATTATTTATTTTTTTTGCAAAAGTGCATATGTTTTTAAATTATAACAAACAATGCAAGGAATTAATGAGTTCAAACACATTTGAGTTTATCATCCAACAACAAGTCAACCTCTGATCAGCTCTACAAGATATGGGCCATGCTATATTACAATACATATTTGCCAAACAAGGTCCTCATGCTTGGGGAAAAAAATGCAGCCACAACCAGAGCAATTGAGAATCAAAGATCAAATTACTCTTTGCAAGAAGAATGCTGAATGAGTTATACGTCTTGCAATTAGTAGAATGGTGAGTAAATATTAGTCAAACTTCATTTCAAACACTGGATCGGAAACTTTTTGGGATAAACGTAAAGATTTTTTTTTTTTACACACAAAATGGTGTTTGGAATATATGATTTCAATGCAGATACTTTGTCCAATTCCTACAAAAATGGAACATTTCCAAAATATACAGAAAAGAAAATAGTATTTAAAGAGTTGAGCCAAACCATACTCATGCATTGCCTAACACCAAGCCATTTTCTAGGGATGTCTGCAAATGGAGCATGGACACATTTATTGCAGAATAAGAGTCCCAGGTTCCTGTGTAGCTTACCCCACTTTAAAAGTACATCAAGCAAAACAGGAGCAAGGCACACTTATTCTGAAATAACTGTCCAAACATGGAGATATTTAGGAATAGCTGTTTTGGAACAGCTATTTCTTAACTCCATGTATAGACAAGCCCTTATACTCCAAACTTCAAGCTTTCAACTGATAGGAATAATCCATTTGACACACATTAAGGGCTGGTCTACACTAACCCCCCAATTCAAACTAAGATACGCAACTTCAGCTACATGAATAACGTAGCTGAAATCGAAGTATCTTAGTTCGAACTACAAGGTACTTACTGCGGGTCCACATGCGGCAGGCAGGCTCCCCCGTCGACTCCGTTTGCGGAGTAGGATTACCGGCGTCGATGGCGAGCACTTCCAGGTTCGATTTATCGCATCTACACAAGACGCGATAAATCGATCCCAGAAGATCGATTGCTTGCTGCCGAAGCAACGGGTAAGTATAGACGTACCCTAAGTCAGTATTTTATGAGCAATTAAGACTCAAAGTATCTGTGTTACAACCTAAAGCAATGCTAGTTCTTCCATGTTTTATAAGGTACATATCAAATACTGGTATTAGCACGGATACACCCGTATGCTGAACCATAAGATCCTATGATTGATTACCTTATAATTATACTTCTTGAAAGACACAGTGCATGACACTCATTCTTGGATCTCAGCTCCCAAGTGCCAGACAGGCAGAACTCCTTAGGATATTAATGTTTTGTTTTTATCTCTAAGCACAGAAGAATGTAGGCTTATCTACACTTACCAGGGGATCGATGTGTGGCGATCGAGGCATACGGTGGTCGATTTAGCAGGTCTAGTGAAGACCGGCTAAATCGACCACAGATTGCTCTCCTGTCAACTTTTGTACTTCACCAGATTGAGAACATTAAGGGGAATCAACAGGAGAGCGTCTCCCGTTGACATTGCGTAGTGTGGACCCCATGGTAAGCAGATCTAAGCGATGTTGACTTGAGTTACTCAAATTGCGTAGCTTAGATCAACTTTTGCCTGTAGTGTAGACACGGCCTCAGACATTCCCACCCCACATTGGAATAATGCTCAAAGTCAACACACCTTGTTTAAAGCACAAATTCCATGGGCAATCCCATCACTATAGGATCCTATATAAAGAGCTGTTGGATCCTACTTCAAATTGTGTCCATTCCTACCAGAACCTCTAAGAACCGTTTTATGTCAAGAGTATGGAAAAAGACCGCAAGGAGATGGAAATGCAGTAGGCCTGTGAAGAAGGGATATCTTAGTGGGGAGGAATAGCTCAGTGGTTTGGGCATTGGCCTGCTAAGGCCAGGGTTGTGAGTTCAATCCCTGACGGGGCCATTTAGGGATCTAGGGTAAAAATCTGTCAGGAGACAGTACTTGGGTCCTGCTAGTGAAGGCAGGGGACTGGACTCGATGACCTTTCAAGGTCCTTCCAGTTCTATGAGATAGGCATAATGTTGGCAATACAATAGACTCAGTAAGGTGGAATTCTATCATCAACTTGGAGATGACTGAGTCCACAACCTTATGAAGCACCACAGAATGTAGGCCATTAGCGCCTGAAGCTCACTCTACAATATGAAGTCATTACCACCAAGAAAATGCCCCTTTATATAAGGAACCTGAGTTCACATGTGCCAACTGGCTTTAAAAGGAACTTTTATCAGCTGTGTCAATATATGAAGATCCTGACACCAGCAGCTTCTCAATAAAGTGTTGCAAAAGAGTCTTTCAAATGATCTATTTAAGATTAGTTTACGACAGGCTGAAAGGGCAGTCAAATGAACATAACTAGAGCACAGAGGCCTTGTCTACATTGGGACACTCAGGAAAATTAATCCAAATTAACTAAACGTGTGAATCTAAAGTGGATTAAACTGCATAAAATTTGTGTTGAAACTCTCATTCAGACTTAAAGCGGCCTTAATTTGGGTTAGTTAAATTTTGGAATAAAGACAAACCAAATTAAGGCCACTTTATGTTTGAATGAGATTTTTGACATGGGTTTAAAGCACTTTAATCCACTTTAAACTCACACCTTTAGTTAATTTGGATTGACCTTCTTGAGTATCCCTGTACAGAATCACATTTTGACAGTTGAAGTATTTTGCATAGGCCAAATGAAGTTGTTCATGTGGGCCCATTTGCACCCCACTGCAAGTATTCTCTCACTTATAACTGCAATTCCTTCTTACAGGTGGGTTCTGAAGCCATGAGAAGCCTTTAGATGCTACTTTTGAGACACCATGCCTATAGAGCTCTAAACTGGATAGGAGCCAACCTGTCCAGGAAAGGGTTCCTACACTGGAATAGAATGAGGTGTCCTGACTTGGAGCAATAACGGCAGAACCTCAGTCTCTCAGAGCTGGCTTTGGCCACTTGCAAATGAGTTAAGAATTATACCTGTCTGGTCAGTTTGAGGTTATTCAGATAAAACTTTTGTACCTCCTGAACTCTGTTAGGACACTTGTTTCCACAGGCACTAACTAAAGGGCACATAGGATCCTCCTTTTCCCAATGGACAGAAAAAATTTGACCTGTCAAACTGGCCTCTTCTCCATACCACATGCAGAAGAATATTAACTTCTTGCTCATGTGAGAGGAAGAACTTCGCCTCCTGTGTTTTCCATTAAAAGAAAACCTGATGCACCACATCCTGAAATAGAAACCACTCAATGAGGATTTACCAGGATTGCTATCAGTCCATAAGAGTGTTCCTTTGCCACTTGATACATGGCAATGAGGAATGTCTTATGGGACAGAACTCACTCATGCCCACATTTTAGTTGCCCAAGAAATGTGACCTAGTACCTTCCCACACATCTTGAGGAAAAATGGAACTAGATGACAGGGGATGGAACAATTGATAAATTGCCCTGTTTGTTGCATCTGAAGCATCTGGTCATAGGTCATGTCAGAAGACCCATGGCTGTTCTTAAGCTGCGTGTTTGATTGTTTAAACCAAAACCACTTTTTGATTAACAGGTCTCCAAACATCTTTGATCTCATCTCTAGAAAATATCTCCTGTTTATGGAGAGAGAAAGTTACGTGGGTGTGGAGTCACTCTGCCTGGGTTTCCTGGACTGCTACTAAAGCAAACACAAACATGAAGGTATGTCATGGACACAGTCTCTGACCTCTGCTTCTGCTGGGATTTCAGAATCCACTAAGTTGTCTTCAGATGAAACATGTCATGGGTATTATGAAAACCTAAGTGGCCAGGAGATCCACCATTCATAGCAGGTGTAAGTAATTGCCTGCTGGCATCAAGCCATACTTAAGTGTTTGGCTCTGAGGGATTGTTTCTAGAAAAGCCAGAGTTGTTCCCCATGATGCCTTTGTACTCAAGATACATATATATAGCCACATGTGACACCACTGAACAGCATTCCCATCATCCAGACAGAAGATGCAATAACCTGTTCATCCATTAAATAACTGCCTCAGAATTCTCAAGGGATTGAGTATGCAGACAAAAATCTTGAGACAGATAAGGAAGTCACAAAAAATAAACTTCAGAATGAATAAGTGCTCACTCTAGGAGGAAAGAGTTTTGGACTTTCCAGAGCACCAAGCTAGAGGATAAAGACCTTTTAAAGCACCAAGTGAGAGGGAACCAACTGATCTGTTGAGTTAAAGAAGAAAGACGCCAAAGTGCTTAACATTCAAAGTAAAGGTCAGACCATGGAACTGAAATTCACGAGATGTGCTGAGGCCAGTACCTCGTGTATTCCCAAGCTAGCAGTGGTGAGTGCAGCAAAACAAATATAAGAACAAGGATCCAAGCACAAATCCGGAAGTAGAGCAGAGGTTCTCAAACTGTGGTTTGTGGACCACCAGTGGTCCGCGAGCTCCATTCAAGTGGTCTGCAGATAATTCCCTCTAAGGTGTGCGCCTGGGCGGCTGCACACAAGAGAATGAAGGGCCACTCACCTAATTAGTAGAACTGCGCAGGCGTGGCTCCATTAATTAGGTGCCTGGACCCTGGAAAGGACTCATGTAAGGTGAGGTGGTGGCCTTGGGGGGGGAATAAGGGGTTTTTGGGAGGAGGCAATGGGGTGAGAAGAGCAGGCGGGGGGAATTTGGAATGTGCAGGGCTGTAGGGGTCCAAGAAAGAGGCGACTTTCCTCAGCTCCAGGGCTGCGGCTGCCGGGGAGAGACGGTCCTCCTTCCCAGCCTCAGCTCTGTGGCGGGGGAGATATCCCCTGCTTCCCAGCCCCAGCTCAGGGGGCTGCCGTGATGGGGGAGAGAGGGAGAGACCCCCCTCCTTCCCAGCCCCAGCTCGGGAGAGAGGGTACATCCATCGCATTAGAAAGGTAAGACTACTCATGTTAAAATATGAATTGTGTGCTTTTATTTGTAGAACAAAAAAAGTTGATTACGTTTTTTTTATATAGTGCTCTTATTCAAAGTGCTTTACAATAGTTAGCTAATGGAACAAACAACATTTGGAAAGATCATTAAGTGGTCCGCAAAAAAAAAGTTTATGCTCTACTCCAGTGGTTCTCAAAGGACACCCAAATACTGTTGAAGCTGAATGCAGTGAAGACCTGGAGCAGCAGCTGAAGAGGCATAGCTCCTGCAGGGAGCCCCCCTCTGCATAATCAAAGAGGAATGGACTAGAAACGTTAAAAAAGCAACAGTTAAAGTGAAGAGTTAGTGCCTGAGCACCAGGGAAGTCCTTACAACCCTAAACATTTTAAAAAACTTGGAGTTCAGCACAAATTTCTAGGGAAGAAAAACTGAGTAAAAATCCTTCAGATGGTATCTTTCAAGAAGTATAATAATCTCGATGTTAAAAAATAAAGTTAATCAAACTATCATTTATTTTAACTATATAGCCTAAGAAATAACTAACTGCAATGTTAGTACATTAGTCTTTGCTAGTATCCCTTAACCTGGGTATCTTCCCAAATCCTTGTAGGGTGGTAAATTGACAACAAAAATCTCAGACTCCCACATCAGTAGAAAAGAGCCCACAGGCCTCTTCAGGTGAACAAAATTATCTAAAACAGAAGTGATTTTGGATTGTGGAGCAACTATACTAGTGTAGTGAGGCTGTCTACCAGAAACCATTACAGGTTATTTCTTCTTACTTGTTCTCCACACCAGTGTCTAGTTCAAGAAATAGGTATGTTATGGATTGCCAAATTACTGGGACGTCTATTCAAATCAAATCTTTATTGTAATTATAGGTACTATATGTTGGGAATACATCTTTTCAACATATAATGGTATGACCATATGACCTAATTCCTAACAAAAGAATTTACCTATGATTATTTATACCTGCAAAATCCAGCTTACACCACGTAGATATAATTTAGCATTGGCTGGACAAAGGCTAGGAAATCCCGAGAGCATTTAAGTACAAATTCTTTCTTCTAGATGCATTGTATGTAGATACAGGTACATTCACCTTACAGTGAAATGTTATTTATGAAAATTGCTCCAGGTAATAGGTTTACAAAGTAGGAACCAAATTTCCTTTTTTCAGCTGAAAGTAATGATTCCCTGGGTTCCAGCAGGTGACATTTCAGGAGAATACAAACATTTTTACTTGTTTTCTTCAGCCAAACTTTCACATATGGTGAAAACTGAATGCAGACATACTTGGCCTGAAATAGGAAAAGGTTATATTTAAATTAAGGTATTCATTAAGGGAGAGTGATGTTCTTGCAGTTTTTCTTTTAGCATGTTTCCATTGTGGGCAGAATATGGAACTAGAATATTCTTATGAGCAAGAGATTAGAGCCTAAATTTAGACTCATAAGTCTATTTTTAGGCACCTAAATCATTAGTTTTCAAGAGTGCTGAGCATCCATTGTGGATATTTCTGAAGTACTACAGGGAAGTACACATCCTGTTAAACATCACTGAAGCCACTTGGGGACAAATGGGAGCCGCTGGATGGCGAGCACTTGCAAATTTAAGCCACTTATTAGGTGCCTAAATATGGATATGGAAAATAACTTTAGGAGCAACTTATTTAAAAAAAATATTGGCTTGTATCGTTTTTAGTCAAGTGTATGTAAAGTCAACGTTATTAGAGTATGGAAAAAGAATTAGTAGTTCTACTCTTCTAGCTGATGGAATGTTCACACAGAAAGCGACCTTTAAAGATAACTTGGGTTGCTGAATTCAAAAATTTAGAACAGATGTCCTGTTAAAGCCTGATGCATGTTAATATTTCACAAAAGTATCGTTAGTTTACTTGACTGAAATCAGCTCACTAATTTATTGCAGCCTTGAATTGTCTTGCAAAGTTTTTCAGGCAATGCCTTCCACTAGTGCCACCTTACATTTTTGTGGGATTGAGGGTATCTTGCTGGTGAGTTACTCATTTCAGGATTATAAAGCATCTGCACTAAAAATGTCTCTCCATTTAAGATTTCTAATGTATCAGACGCAACAATTCTATTAGATGATACATTGCAGTCCATTATACAACAAATTTACTAAAAGAATCTGTCTCAAACTTTGTGATGCTGTAGTCCCTCACTTCACATTTTGAAAGCGAAGGTAATAAGTGAATAGCCAATTCTGGTCTCAAAACTGACCACTCACTCAAACTGAGCTCTTCCACTCTTCTTCCTATTCAGTTTGTAAAAACTATCCCCTACTGAAATCAAAGATTTCCTGCAGTTGGCAGCTCATGGACACTGAATATATGAGATCTGGGGCAAACAGTTCAAGAGAATCAGGTAATTAAGCGCCCCAGAGCCTAAACACCCACAGCCTTAGACATATGCAGAAGCAATCCTGGAGAACTCCATGATTGTTTCATTGCAAATAGCCTACATTCAATGAAACATACAGTGCTTTGTGGCTCTATTGCAAGTGAAATATTCTTCTAGGCCAATATCTCTTTACACGCTAGACTATAGCTCCCATTATTTTTGTACCTTACTGTAATAACCAGTATTTCCAATACTTTTTTAGTTTTTCCTGCACTAAAGGAATATAGATTAAAACCTACATCATTTTATTTATATTGTGCTAGCACCTAGGAACACCAGTCTTGGAACATATGGACCCCATTGTGTTAGGCACTGTACACACAAAATGTCTTTTCTTGCCCCAAAGATTTTACAAGGTAACACCAAGTATTAAAATAGCTCTAAGAATTAGCTGGTTTATATCCTGTGTCTTGGGTCATATTGTCAGACCTGTAGAAGCAGGCTGACTCTTCAAGCCAATCTTGATAAAAGATAATGAAGATAATGATACTGAAGGGCACAGTTGTGGAATAAGTTACTACCTTTGGTGATGTATCAAAAACTGAAATCTAAATAAGACTTGTTTGACGTGCCTTAATCAGAAGTTCTTTAGATGCTGCTTTGTTAAATACCAAGGATACATAATATAAAAATGACAGTTAGTAAAAAGTTAAAATGTTAGCAGCAGTAGCTCTGATTTCAAGGTAATTTGTGATCCTGAATCACCAAATAAATAAATTCCTTCTTTATTCTTCTGATAGTGTTTTAAGTTTAAGCTTTCACTTAACTCCATCATTAACGAGACCTGGAAATCCCCCTGGATATAACTGTACTGCCAATAAGAGTATTTTGTAACTTGGCATTAGCCTCAAAAGCCTTCAGAGTACAAAATGTGGAGGAGTCAGTTATATTCTAACTATTATTCAGCAAGCACACTACAAGAACTGTACTGAGGACAAACAATTTGATATATAAAATCATTAATTACTGGGCTCCCTACTTATTTGGGAGAAAGAAAATATCTTCAATATGATATTTTAAATACTTATGATTTTCCTATGTTTTAGTAAAAGATTAACTGCACTGTTGAAGACATTCTTCAGAGCCAGCGTACATGCCTATAGTACTTCTGAATTGGGGTTTCTTAAAAAAACCCATTAGAAATCTTGCATGATTATATAAGAAATGCTAGAAAGTTTAACACATTTAACTTGCAGTTTGATGTTCATGAAGTATCATTCTATATATGATGCAACAGGAACCTATACACAGTTTAGTTAGTGGTCACTAAATACTTCTAAAATAAAATGAAGCTTTTACTAACCTCGCTGCTCTGATTTAGTTCTGGCCAGGTCTGGTTTAGGGATGGCATTGATGGAGACTTGCTTGGAGGTGCTTCTGCTGGAGAGCTAGAGTAACCTACCTCACCAGACTGATCTCCAACTTCTGAAATGACAGGAACCACTATAAACCAAAACAAACATTTAATCAATCAATCTCTATTTGTTGAAAAGCTGCCAATGCCTCTTGGAAAACTTAGGCTATGTCTACACTACTGACCTTACAGCAACACAGCACAGCTGCGCCACTAACGTCTCCTGTGTAGCTGCTCTATGCCAGCAGGATAGAGCTCTCTCGCTGATAATTAAACCATCCCCAATGAGCAGCGATAGCTATGTTGGCGGGAAAGCATCTCCACACCAGTGCTTTTGACGGTGAAACTTATGTCGGTCAGGGGTGTGTTTAGACACCTACATGAAACCATCTCCATCTGCTTCTTCAATTGGTTCTTGTAGTAATAGTTTTGTCACGGAGTGGACAAGCATCTAATAGTGCTTTACTTCTTAAAATGCTTTAGAAGTACTAATTCTTATAACACTTGTGAGGAAGCAAAGTATTACTCCCATTTTACAAATAAGGGATTTGCCCAAACAAACAGTGGCTGACAGACAACTCAAGAGTTTCCACTCTTAATTCCCATGCTCTAACCTTCAGGTAGTATTGCCTCTCCCAGGATCCTCTTGAAAAACGAGAACTTGAAGTATTATTCTGTATCTTACTCCTCTTATTGCTTAATACCCATGGGCTGCACATAATGGAGGCTGGGGGAGGCTAAACCTCCCCAAATCTCACACCACGGGAAGGGGGAGGGGGAGAACAGTGGCAGATTACTGCACGGGCCCACCGTGCCTGTGGCCAGGGGCCCCAAATTGGCTGGAAAAATCTCCCTCCGCCACAGCTGGGGGTCTGTAGGAGCTCTCACTCCCAACCGCAGTCTCAGGGCCGCAACGGGGGTGGGAAGGTGAGAGGGGGACAGGTTCACAGGGAAAGAGGCAGAGCGGGGGCAGAGCCACGGGGGAAGGGGCGGAATGGGGTGGGACAATGGACGGGGCCACAGGGGGAAGGGTTCTAGGCTTAGAGCTCTGGCCAGGGCCAAGAGCTCCACTGTGGTTCTGGCCAGGGATGACAGCTTGATTTTGCCTGGGACCCAGTTCTCATTCTCCCTCCGTAGCACAGACTGAGCTCTCAGCCCCTTTGTCCCAACTAGGGCCATGGGAGGAAAGGGGCCTCCCCAACCCTGACCAGGGCCATGGAGGGGTGGGGAGAGCTGGGAGCAGGGGCATGGCCTTGGCTGGTAGAGGCAGGGCCTTGGCCAGAAGAGGCAGGGCAGGGGGATAGCCTCCCCAAGGGGAAGCTTCAACCACTGCCCTGGTTAATATCCCAAACAGTAACGGCAGATTCTTGTAAATTAAAAATATATTATACAATTTTCTAGTTTTTGATGAGGCATCAGCTGTTTTAACTTTATTTCATCTCAAGAGTCAGGATTTCTGGGTATTATGTTAACACAGTGATGGCAGAAGTTTGTAATGAGGGACTTCTGTTTCCTGGTGGTATAACAATGAGCAATCTATTTGATAGTTTAGAGAATTTGTATTACACCATTATGAGAGAAATTTCAAATGAAAAAAGTTACAGCATTTCACATAAAATCAAGACCATATTGGCTATCAAACTTCCAGTATGAACAGAAACAACCTTCTTACTTGAAAGGTTCAAAGCAACAGACATCAATATTGAGAGATTAACAAACATCAATACAAACTGTAATCTGAATATAAAGACAGAAGAACAAATAAAAGATCTATTAAACCACCTAGTTTGCTCCCTGATATCAAAGAACTGTTCCCTACAATATATTCTTCACTGTTTGGGTTAGCCTTCTTTTAAAGAACTCAAGCAGTTGGGCTTCCCTTCACTACTTTTTGGAGATTATTCCAGTCTAATAATTGTCACATTTGTGATGTTATTTATTCTGTTTTTCCCTTAATTTCACCCCATTTCACCAAGTACTACTGAATAATCCATCTCCCTTTGTGGCATTAAGGTATCCAACAAGTTTTTGAAGCATGTAATTCCTCCCCCACAATTTTTTTTCTGGGCATATTATATTACAGAGCAGTAGCACTGTACGCTCTCCCCTGGCCCAACTCCCAAAAATCATGCAACATCAAAGTTTTGAAATTCCAACTTTTTGTGCCCACCTGGGCCTCAAACTGTGGGTATATCTATGTTGCAGCTGGGAATAAGCCTCCAAGACCAAGCAGACAGACTCATGCTATCTTAGCTTGAATTAGCATAGTAAAAACAGCAGTGTGAATGTTGCAGCTCAGGCAGCTAGTCTGAGTCTCCGCTGAAGCTGCAACGTCTACACTGCTATTTTAGTGTGCTAGCTCAAGTGAAGCTAGCAGTCTGTTATCCAGGCCGAGAAACTCGCTCCCAGCAGCAGTACGGACATACTCTAAAACACTGATTCTCCATAAACTGATATAATCTGCTCAGAATGAATTTCAACTAGTGTCTGGCACCATTCCCTCTTTGGGGAAGCAACATTTAAAGTGTTATTTAGGGTAAAAAGTTAGATCTACAGTGTGCCTCAAACAAAATTAATGGGGCCAATGACAGTAATTTACACACACTGCAGGACTGAGGCTGTCAGACCAGAGTATTTACAGGTAACCTGACTGTCAGAATAAGCGGGTGTTCCAGGTGACATACTATGGTTACTGAACTGCAGAGTACCCATACAGTGAAAGTTTGAGTCCTGCTCTCAGAAGCTTTCTGAGAATGTGTTGTGCACTTCAGTTGCTCTGTCTGAATTCTGCAATAGCTCCTTCTAGAATTTTCCCGATAGCAAACCTTTTGGTTTAAAGAGCCAATACTTCAAAGTACTCTAAAATCTGCACACATTTCCAGATCTTATTTTAGAGATACTACCAAGGAAATCATCACTAAAGAGGAAAGATGAAAGACTCTAGTAAAAAGCAGCAGCAGGGTAAGGTAATCTTAGGGCATGTCTCCATTACAAAATTAAGTCGACTTAAGTTAGGTTGACTTACAACAGCCACCGCAGTAATTAGTCTTTTTGTGTCTACACTATGCTCCTTCTGTCGGCGGTGCATGCCCTCACCAGGAGTGCTTGAACTGACTTAAGTGGGGCATTGTGGGGCACTGACAGCTCAGGCTGTCAGCCCTGGGGTGGTGGAATTCCAGCTGTCAAAGGCAGCAACAGGCAATGTAAGCAACACAGTGTCTACATGGACACGGCGTTGACCTAACTACATCAACCTAAGTGCTATGCCTCTCACATAGGTCGACATAGCAGGCAAATTAAGTCGGTAAAGGAAGATTGTAGTGTAGACGCTTACACAGTTAGGTTGATGTAAGCTTCCCCTACAGACTGCTTTAGGAAAAAAACAAGCTATTCTAAACATTTAAAAATGATACTCTATCCCCGACTGTTTTCAAATAACTTTTTCACCCTTGTTAAAATGAACATCCTGGTGCAGCTTTAATTGTGGTAGTACTACTGCCCCACTATAATAGTGCTGGGCCAGAATAGTGTTACTGGTGTAAGCTGAGGGTCATTTGGTAAAGTTACAGAACCCCAATAAGGATCTAATATTTAAATTGCTCTGAAGTCTATGTGCATATTGAGATATGATAGAAGTCTATAAAATCATGAGTGGTATAGAGAAAGTAAATAGGAAGTGTTATTTACTCCTCATAATACAAGAACAAGGGGCCACCAAATGAAATTAATAGGTGGCAGGTTTAAAACAAACACAAGAAAGTATACTTTCACACAACGCACTGTCAACCTCTGGAACTCCTTGCCAGAGGGTGTTTTGAAGGCCAATACTATAACGGGGTTCAAAAGGGAGCTAGACAGATTCATAGAAGATAGCCATTGATGGACCTATTAGCCAGGATGGGCAGGAATGGTGTCCCTAGCCTCTGTTTGCCAGAAGCTGGGATTGGGTAAAAAGGCATGGATCACTTGATGATAACCTGTCTGGCCAATGGCAGGTGCCCCAAAGGCAATGAACACTGTCAGAGGACAGATACTGGGCTTGATGGACCTTTGGTCTCACCCAGTATGGCCATTCTTATGTTCTTAGTGTTGAAAACGGATTGGGGCAGACTTTGGGAGCGTCAGAAGAACAATCAAGATAAATGGGTAAATTCACATCTCTGAGCTATTGTGTCAAACAGGATTCATTGGAGCGGGGGGGGGGGGGGGGGGAGAGGGAGGGAGAAGAGTGGTGTTCAGATTCAACCCAGAACATCCCATTGAGATGAATGGTTCACTTCACATCTCTGCAATCCTCCCATGCTTCAGAGTTGTGTAAAGCCCTGTCCCTCTCCATTACCCTCTGGAGAAGAGCGTGGAACCTGGGGTTTGCGCTGCTTTCCCTTGCTGACTTCAGCGAGCAGATGTGCTCCTCACACCCCATCAGTAACCACCTACCATCCTCCTCACAGCCCCTCCAGCACTACTGTAGGCATGAAGAGGGTATGAGGAAGGCAAATCTGGTAACAGAGTAACACTGAAGTGTTCAGAGGAAGTCTCCCAGTCTCCCTCACAGGTACCCCAATCAGGCCCTCCCACCATTCACTATCACCACTTCCTCAAAAACATAAGGGAAATTCACTGGCCAAAACTTTAACAGAGATGGCTAACTGGCAGGCCATGTACGCTTTCAAAATAAATACACTTCTTAACGAAGAGCCCCACCAGTCCCAGCCCCACAACTGCCCTTCTTATTGATGCCCCAACCCACTGACAGACATCACAGCATTACCTTCTACATCAGAGGTGGGCAAACTACAGCCCGCGGGCCGGACCATCCTGCCCAACCTTTGAGCTCCTGGCCGGGGAGGCTAGCTCCTGCACCTCCCCTCTGCTGTCCCCGCCCCCACGCTGGCAAGCTCTGGGCGGGCAGCCTGCAAGCTCCTGACAGGCAGCATGGCTGTGAGAGCCGCCGGCCTACACCGGTGCTCTGGACTGTGCGACGGCGTGGCTGGCTCTGGCTGGGCGGCACGGCTGCCAGTTGTGGTGCTCTGAGCAGCATGGTAAGGGGGTAGGGAGCGGGGGGGTTGGATAAGGGACAGAGGGTGCCGTGAGGGCAGTCGGGACAGAACGGGGGTGGTTGGATGGGAAGGAGGTTTTGGGGGGGCGGTCAGGGGCGGAGGTGTGGATAGGGGGTCAGGGGACAGGGAGCGAGCGGTTTGGATGGGGGGGGTGCGGTCCCGGGGGGGTGGGGTGCAAGGAGGGGGCTGTCAGGGGACAAGGAGCAGGTGGCATTGGATGGGTCGGAGGTTTTGAGGGGGGAAGTTAGGGGGTGAGAAGTAGGAGGGGGCGGAGGCCGTTTGGGGAAGCTTAGCCTTCCCTACTCGGCCTTCCCTACAGTTTCGGAACCCCGATGTGGCCCTCGGGCCAAAAAGTTTGCCCTCCCCTGTTCTACATAATACAAATCACATGGGCTAAAAACACAATCACTGCTTTCATTTAAAAAACCCACAATCACTCAACTCCAGGAGCTGGTGCTTTAAAAACCCTAAATATCACAAGATTCATCACAAGATAAATTCCCAAGAATTGGCAATATTGGGATTTTCTCCTCCCTTTCCTTTGTTGAAGATTTGTATACAGAAGTTTGAATCATGCAAGTGTTACCTTAAGAGTATTTTAGGGAAAAAATATAATTAAAAGCTTTATGTTCAGAAGTTTTGTATAAAAGTTATTACTAGGGCAAAGTAAATATAATACTTGACATCAAATATAGGTAATTTTGCAACTCAGACAGGGTGGGTATTATGACTGTTAAAAGATGATTTTTTATTTGCTGCAAGATGATTTTAATGCAACAGATGACCACTGAAAGATTGAACACTTTATAATGTCTTGCAGAAGGAGATCTGGCCAGAAGTTGGGGCTTTTAATACCTGGAAAGGTGGTGTAAGAATTCTGACCCTACGTCAGGAATTCTCCCAAGAATTTTTTTGATGGCCTCTGAATGTGGCCACCAATTCTTGATGATAGCCGCTCTGACAAATTTTCCTAAAATACTTAATTAACTTTAGGAAAAACAAAAATATGCACATATACATGTCCAAATCATTGTTTTATTTATGTAGGGTGATTGTGTTTTTTTTCCCTGCAGACAATAATAAAAATAATGTACAGTTGTATTTTGGTGTCCCTGGCCCACGCTGCCTCCCCTAACCCCCCCCAACCCATCACCTCTGGCCACTGCTGCCTCCCCCCCATGGATACCCCCGGCCCCCACTGCTTCCCCTCACCCCCCATGGATCCCCACTGGCCCCCACTGCCTCCCCTCCATTGCCCCGAGCTCCCTTCCATGGCCTCGCACCGCAGGCTCACCCTGCTCCTTGCCTCTTGATAATGGTGCCCGGTAACCTATCAGTCTCTCATACTGCACAAATGCACAATCCCTATTCATACTGATCTCTCACAACTAGTTTAAAGACCATAATCAGAGTCATTATCAATAGTTCTCTGTCAAACTGAGGGGCATATTGTGGGGTGTCAGTTCCAAACCCAGGACTATTCAACATCTGCATTAATGACTTGAGGTTATGCTTAGAAAATCTGTGGATGACCCTCACCAAGGTGGGTGTTGCAAAAACTTTGATAGGATTAGAATTCAAAGCGACCTTTACAAATGGAGGACATGATCTGAAATACCAAGTTGAGCGTGAGTAAATGTGATGCAGTTATGAAAAAGGTTATATTATTGCAGGGTGCATTAACAGGAGTGTTGTATGTAAGACATAGGAGGTAACTGTCCTACTCTACTTAGCAGTGGTGAGGTCTCAGCTGGAGTGCTGTGTCCAATTCTGGATGCAACACTTTAGGAAAGATGTGGACAAATTTGAGAGAGTCCAGAAGAGAGCTACAAAAATGATAAAAGGGTTAGAAAACCTGACCTATAAGAAAAGGTTAAAAAATTGGCAGTTTAATCTTTAAAAAAGAGACAACTAGAGGGAAGGGAGAGGTTTTAATAACAGCCTTCAAATATGTAAGGGCTTTTATAAAGAGGACAGAGTTCAATTGTCCTCCATGTCCACTGAAGGTAGGACAAGTAGTAACGGCTTAGTCTGCAGAAAGGAAGATTTAGGTTAGTTTTTTGGTAGTTTTCTAGTTCTACATTTCTATGATTCTTCCCTATTGCATGAGACTGGCCATTCATTATAAGCCTCTTTTCAACGGAGATGGACACTGAGGGTATGTCTACACTGCAATTAAACACCGACAGCTGGCCCGTGTCAGCTGGCTCGGGCTCCATGGGCTGCTTAAATACAGTGTAGATATTTGGGCTCAGGCAGGAGCTGTGGGGTCCCAGATCCCAGGCTTCAGCCTGCGCCCAAACATACACACTGCAACTACACATCCTCCTTAGCCCAAGTCAGCTGACATAGGCCAGATGCAGGTGTTTAACTGCAGCGTAGACATACCATCAGTAGGTGAAGCACCAAGAAATCTTAAGTTATATTTTACTCTTAAAAAAAAACGTGACTAAGCAGGAGTGGAAAAATCAGAATAAAATTAGGGCTGTCAAGCGATTAAAAAAAATTATTCGTGATTAATCGCGCGATTAAAAAATTTATCGTGATTAATCGCACTGTTAATAAGAGAATATCATTTATTTAAATATTTTTGGATGTCTTCTACATTTTCAAATATATTGATTTCAATTACAACACAGAATACAAATGTACAGTGCTCACTTTACACTTATTTTTAAAAATTAAAAAAATCTACATTTGTAAGTTTGCACTACAGTGCTTGTATGAGGTTAACTGAAAAATAGTATTTCTTTTGTTTCGTTTTTACTGTGCAAATATTTGTAATTAAAATACACTGATTTCAGACACAATATATACGAAAATGTAGAAAAACATCATTTAATAAATTTCAATTGGTATTCTATTGGTTAACTGTGCGATTAAAACTGCGATTGTGATTTTTTTAATCACGATTAAGTTTTTTAAGTTAATCATGTGAGTTAACTGCGATTAATCCACAGCCCTAAATAAAATTATAGTACATTCTGGTGCTGAATACACACAAGCTTTCAGGGCTTCAGATGGATGCAGGTCTGTTGAAAAACATCTTTTAATCTAAATGTGCCTAAATGGGTTCCTTGGGCCATAAGGAGCCTTCCAGCTCACTAATGTCACTATTTGTCATAATACTGATGTCGTGTTTTAACACAGATGGCCCACTACACACTCAGTCTTCCATATTTGGGTACTCAAATATATAATCACTTACTTGGGTGCTATTTGTGAACAGCAAGAGGAACAGGACAAGGACATAGCATATATAATGGATTGTTTTGGGCAAAAAAACATGGAAGAAAAATAAGACTATTGATTACCCCTGCCTTAAAAGATCTGTGTTGAATTAGAGGTTTGTATCATGGGTATAATAGTCCCAAACACCATTTACTTCCTCCATTTTGAGATCAGCGTCCACTTTTGTTGAGGCAGAGCACCTATTTTTTAAAAACATTACATTATTAAGAACATACATGTTATGTTGATTTCCTTTTCTTTTTAGTAACCTATCTAAAATCAAGAGGATGGTATGAAAATTTTTCAAATTTAAAAATCTTTAAATACAGAAAGACTTTAAAGGAATCTAATGCCACCATTTTTATTTCACTCTGATCAGAGGCATCCAGGCAAATGAGATTATCTTTAATGTAGCTAGAAATTTCTCATATTGACAAATGCAGTGATCCTCAAAAATGTGATTAATTTAAAATAATTT
Organism: Macrochelys suwanniensis; assembly: GCA_033296515.1. Classification (NCBI taxonomy): domain Eukaryota; kingdom Metazoa; phylum Chordata; order Testudines; family Chelydridae; genus Macrochelys; species Macrochelys suwanniensis. The sequence goes on from CM065777.1 coordinate 100,137,757, forward strand.
TGCAAGATTAAATCAGCATTTTAAGCAATCTTCAGGTTACTGAAATTGATGGTACTGTCTTTTAGGTTAAAATCATGCTTAAATCTTTTAAAAAGTATGTCCACAGTGGGGCAGTGTTGGATTGAACCAATATATAAAGGGTTAAATTATCATGGCTAAAGAATATATATGCTCTTCAGTTTGTGTAAAGTGCAGGTCCTATGGGCAGGTGTGGGAAGGACTTGAAAGAATGCAGCTTAATTGGAAAAACTGGACCTGGAAGGGAATTGATAAGATAGAAGAAAATTCCTTGAAGAAGCTCCAGTTACCAAGGGTGGTTTTTAGTCTGTTTTAACAAGGAAAAAAATTCATTGAAGGGCTTCAGTCACACAGGGTGCAACAGATAAGATATAAACGGGTAAATTCTTATCATTTGTTGCTAGTTCCTGCCTACCTACTGCCAGCCTATATGCGTTTGAGTGCCCCAGGCCTACTCTTGTCGTAAGTATCGGATCACTATTTATGACTTAGGGCTTGTCTTCACTACCCGCCGGATCGGCGGGTAGCAATCGATCTATCGGGAATCGATTTTTCGCATCTCGTTAAGACGCGATTAATCGATCCCCGATCGCGCTCCCCGTCGGCTCCGGAAATCCACCTCATCGAAAGGTGGAAGCGGAGTCGACGCGGGAGCGGCAGCGATCGACTCGCTGCTGTCCTCATGGCCAGGTAAGTCGATTACGATACGCCGACTTCAGCTACGCTATTCACGCAGCTGAAGTTGCGTATTGTAGATCGACCCCCTCCCCTAGTGTAGCCCTGGGCTAAGGCTCTGTGTCTGTCTCAGAGGTTGCAGAAGTCACGGATTCCGTGACTTCTTGTGACCTCCATGACTTCTGCAGCAGCCACTGTGGCTGACCCCCGGGGCCACCCAAGCAGCTGGCCCCAAAGCCAGCTGCTCAGGCAGCCCTGGGGACAGCCACAGGGGCTGCTGCTAGAGCAGTTCTGCAGCCTGCCGCTTGGGCAGTCTCTCAGTCAGCTGCACCGGCTGCTGCTCTGTCGGCCCCCCTCCAAGGCTCTCCCCCCCCCGCCCCGGCGGTGCCTGGAGCAGTAATGCCCCCCCCCGGAAATATCCCATCAGCAGGGGCCTGAGCAGTGGTGGGCCCCCTGGGGTTCTTCCCCTGCAGCAAGCCCCTGGCTTTCCCCCCGTAGTGTTCCCCTCACCCCAGATTCAATCATGAGTATTTTTAGTAAAAGTCATGGAGCGGTCATGGGGCTGTGATTTTTTGTTTTTTGCCCGTGACCTGATCCTGACTTTTATTAAAAATACTCATGATCAGATCGTAGCCTTACTTATGACTTCATGTTAGTATATGGGTGTGACGATCAGACAGACATTTAAGGTATATTTTGAGCACCTGTATAAAGACCATTAGGCCTTTAGATTTAATAAAGGAATTTATGGTTGAATGGTGTCGTGGTGATACCATGTATGTATAAATGAATAACCAACATTAGCATCACCATCACCACCACCACCAGACTTTGGGGGCTTGTCCAGGATCCTAATTTTGGTTGCTCCAGACCCTCGGACAGAAGGGACAGCATCCTATCCTTCAGGGTCATCATAAGGGTCTTTTACAGGGAAGTTCAGTAAAAGAAAGAAAACGGAGGGTATATTAAGTACCTATGAATATACATTTTTGGCAAAGCACAGCGGAGGTCCATTGACTGCATGGAAATGTTGACTAGGAGACCCCTATGGGAAGTTAAGGAAAAAAACTAACTGCAGCTTTCTTCAATAATCTCAAAGCAAAGAAGGCGCAGTTTGAAGCCAGCTGTCTTTCAGGAACTGTATTTGGTGGCTACAGTTCTGCAGGAAAAATGCACCACCTTGAGGAATGAATGTAGAAAACATAAGAATCAGCTCAGTGAAGCCACAGAAGCAGCAGCTAATAAGCTGAATAAGAAGTCTGAAGACGTAGGTTGCCAAAACCTTGTCGCCAGTGAAGCCTGGTAGGCTACAGCAGAACAAAGTGACATGCTGAAGTTCAAGTATACTGTGCTAGATGTGGAAATATGTGAAATTAAAAAGGTGTTTCTGCACAAACTCTGAAAACACTGCAAAGCTCGAAGAGGACTGAACAGTTGGGGTTAGTAGAGGTATTGGAAACAACATTAGATGAGAAGGGAAAGGAGGATGCTTGGTTTGATAATGAAACAGATATGGAAGTATAACTCTGTGCAGTCCCACCCAATAGAACTCAGTCAAACAACTCAGTCAGGTGGTGATAACTACCATCTCCCTCCCCAAAGCCTTAATAGCCATTTTGAAGGAAATGGGTCTTCCTTGAAGAATGGGTCTGTAAATGACCAACTATGATGGTGGCTTAGGCATTTAAGGCACATTTGCAGCAGATGGATAAAGACCATTCGGCCTTTAGATTTATTAAAAGAATTTTGGTTCAATTGGTGTTGTGGTGATACCCTCCATTATTATTCATAATTTATTATTATTATTCCTACAGGTAGACTGAAGGATTAGGTAGGCTTTCTACAAAATATGGTCGAGGAGCAAAGGTTTAGTTTAATAAGCTAAAAAATACTGTAAGTAAGGCAACTGCTACTTCCAAACAGATATACTTGAGTCATCCAAGAAAGGAATAGATTTAGCTTGTTTTTCTTATAAGGAAATGCATGACTGCAGTAACCTGGCCCGAATGCAAATTTACAGGAAGAAAAAAAAATGGAACAGCTTCTGAATTATGTGAATGGTTTAAAAGCTCTATACTCAGCTGATAGTGGAAGATATTAAAAATGTTACTCACATAACAGGAATTGAAATGTAAACTACTGCACAATTCAGTGCCAGATCATAAGATGTCATCTAAGCCAGCAGTCAACAAGAATACGGATATAATTTACTTATAAATATAAACAGCACGAGACTTCAAACATGCTAAGTGTACAAACAGCTAGTTTGACCTGATGCCCCTATATTTAATTCACATCTTCCTTTCCTCCCGTTTGTTTTCACTCTGTGACACCTTGTAAATTTAGGGCAAAGTCTTATATACTGGCACAGCCCCTTGCACAGTGTGGTCCTGATCCTAACTGAGGCTCCTTAGAGCTACTGTAATGCAAATAGTAATCCTCCAGCTTTTGATGTGTATGTGGAGAAAACTGTTGATGTGACCCCATTCAAATATTCAACACATCAGCGGAGAGCAATGTAGAATAAGATACTATAGGATTGTTACATACATCTGAGACCTCTATTTAGATGATCTGGTTGTCCTTTCTGGCCTTAAACTCTAGGACTATGATTTGTGTGAAATTCTAAGTGGCCCCAAGATGTTGCAGACTGTATTTTTTCTCTAAATGTAGTAGTATATGAAAATCTTACTTGTACTTGACATTTGATTATCTTCTTCCACTAGCTTTTGCAATTCATCATGCTTGATGCAGTAACAGACAGGAAAGTCATCTCTGCCCCAGAGATACTACAATCTAGTCTAAGGTAGAAGCACTGTTTAAATAGTACACTGCATGATCAGGCAATGGTTTAATCCAAGAATTGAAGGTAGCAACTTAAATGTGATTTGTTACATACTTTCTGATCACAAAAAAGTATGAGGTTATGCAATGTTTAGAGGAGGAATTTGACCAAAACATGCAAGACCAGACAGCGAGTTCCAAGCATAGAGCACAGCAGCATGGGAGACAAAGAAAAAATCCATTAAGGAAAGGACAGACGGAGGTAAGGGTGTCATTTTTCAGATCCATGAAACAGAGGATGAGAAACTTGAATTTGATACAAGAGGGAAAAGCCAGTGATGTTACTCAAATAATTCTGGTTTTAAAATAATTTTCACAGTCCATTATTAGTTATATTTTGGCGACAACTAGAGGGCTCAATCAAAATCAGGTTTCCACTTTGGCTGATGCTCTCTGTACAGAGTAGAAGACTCTCCTTAGCCCAGAAAGATTATCGGAGAAAAGCTGCATCCCATTTTGCCCAGCCTAAAGTACACATGGCAAAATATACTCAAGTACTATAAACTGAATTTGAAAAAAAAAAAAATCTTACATTTTTGTGAAGGCTTTTGGAAGCAAGTTTTACCGTAGTGTGGCTTTCACACAAGCATTACAGAAGCTCAATTTATTCATCTCTACAGGCTGGTCTATAGTAGAAAAGTTGAATCCATGTAATTTGATCTGCCAACTAAACTAAATGTATTAGCTTAGCCTAAATTAATATAAACGAGGACTAACCGGTTTAAATGCATCTATAACTAGGGGCTTGCACTGGTGTAGCTCCAATTTAGTTCCACCAGTAACTTTTGCTAACGCCGTTAATCCTATTCAAAGAAAAGATCTTAATTCACTAAAGACTGAACATTTTACTGTGAGTGCCCTCAAGTCACCCCGTTTAAATAAAATAGCAAGTGAGCTCTAAGAATATTCTAGAATATCCCACAGCAATGTCACAAGAGTTGTCACTTTTCAGAATAGAGATCAGTGCCATCTTTATTTTTATTTTGGAAAAGCTTTCCCCTGATTTGGAAGGCCTCTTCACACATCATATATAGAGCTCATTGTAGCATTTTTGACTAGGAAACTTTCAAATTTTAGATGAAGCTACAGCCACAGCTGCAAAACTTTCTGGTTTAAGGTCTGGTCTACACTTCAAAGTATAACTATTTTGGGTAGAGTTGATTATTACTACTACTACTAAAACAGTAATACAGGTAAAAGCATTAGGGCAGTTGAAGTTCTACAAGCATAAAGATTACTTACACTGGTATGGTTATTCTTCCCATATGAGAGTAGGCATACCAGTAAAAATCACCTTTATACTGATGTAACAGAGTCCACACTCGGGGAGCTGCTCCACTTAGTTAAAGCAGTACAACTGTCTAGTGCAGACAACCCAAATAAAATGTTCAATGCTCTTAAACTGCTACATGTGTGAAAAAGATTAAATGTAAGTTTCACATGCAAACTTGGAGGTTCAAATACAGCTTTTGTCTTTAGAAGTGGGCATTAGTAAATTAAGGCTTGGAAGAATACCTCTAAATTTTTTGAAGTTAACGTAAAAGGAAAGACTGCTATTGCATTTAGGTAGAAACTTGGCATAACTGAAAGCCAGACGTGAAATTCTTACTTTTGAAGCAGAGAGAAGAAGAGTGACTGACTTTTAGAGCTACCTATATCAAATATCTAAATCATTTTAACAAAGACAATGACAAATACTTCAGCTCATGAGAGGAAAACACTGAAGAATGACCACTAAAAATAGACAAGATATTCCTATACAGTGGCCACCGTACCATGCACACCCATAGCAGAAGAAAAAAAAAGTTGTGTTCCTACTGATTTAAAAAACACAAAACAAAAACCTGATTTTTTTTGGCCAAACTACTAAGTTTTAAGATTTAGTAGTAGTACTAATTTGCTACTGTCCTTAAAAGTGAAATAAGAGGAAATACAAATCAAGTTTGTATCCTTTTTGTCTCTTTATTACATGTGTCATGGCCCAGTTGGTTTCTATGGATTGCTAAATCTTGTCTAATTTTTTCCCCTAGAAGGCTATCAATGACTGATAAAGTAGGCTGATAAAAACCACCAGTAACAAGGAAGTGACACCTGAAAACCACTTCCTCCGAAGTTAACTAACTTTCTGGGCATACCTTACAACTGTCATAGCAAATAGCTGTTAAAGCTTCAGTTACTCAGCATCTTCATATAAAGGACCAAGGAAGCTCCCATTCTAATTTCCTTGGCCTTTCTACAGTCAAAAAACAGCATGGTCCAACGGAGAGGGTACGGAATAGTTTCCATTCTCTGCCTTTCCATAGGCTGTGCACACCTCAGTTTCCTCATCTGTAAAATGAGGCTAATATTTCCCCGCCTCGCTAAGCATTTTGAGAGATTAATTTTTTTTTGTATTAAATATGTATTCAGTGTGTTAAGTGTTACAATAATTGGCATTAAAATTAAGTAAGACCTCCAGCGCAAAAAAAGAAAAGATTGAACATTCAAAGCAAGTTTGGTATTTCTGAAGTAAAATTTTAAAATAAAATTCACGGCTTCTTTATGCACTATAAAGAAGCAAAAGATGAGCACAAAACAATTTACTTCTATATATACACACCATTTACAGGAAATGGCAGTTTGCATTTTCCATTCAAGAAAATCAAAGTGATTTACAAATATTAATGAACAGGACTCATCAAAATCCTTGTCAGGTAAGTAGTCCATTCTACAGGTAGGGAAACAGGCACAGAAAGATTAAATGGCTTATCCAAAGCCACAGAAGTTTGTGGCAGAGCTAGGAATAGTATTCAGATCTCCTGTGCTTTAACTACAAAGCCATCCTTCTGCTATAGGTAACATTGGCTAGATAACATTTTCAAAAGCATTTATATGATTTAGGAGCCTAAGTTCTATTTTCAAAAGTGACTTTGGCATTTAGGTACTAAGCATTAAAACTCTCGAGTCAAGCACTTTTGAAAGTTTTACCCTTGTGTATTACGACTCAAGAGAGTGGATCATTTCATGTACCATCATAAAATAAATTAAAACTTCTACGTTTATTTGCAATTCTGCAAATACCAGCTATTTGATTGTAACCTTAACTGGATTGTCATCTGGACATACAATGAAGGTTCTTTAGCAATACACATCTTACCTGTTGTGTCTTCCAAATCAATCAGTTTGGGCATTAAACTTTCAGGTAGTTTTTCAGGTAAATCATAGCCATTCTTCCTAGCAACTACCAGATGAAAAGCAGCACAGAACTCATCCAGTGTCAATGCGCCATCTTTATCAAAATCAGACAGTTCCCTAAAAGGAAAACTTACTATAAATAAAATCAAATTCCTCTCTAAGCCATTTTATTTTCAGATTATATACTTTTGTTGCCTTATCTGAAAGATTGTTAGATGTGTATTTTATATAATTCCATTTCCCATAGGACCTACAGTGCTATGCATTTTCAGTGTTCTTTAATGGCAGATGAGTTCTCATTAATGATAGGTTCTAAAATTAATGACTGGGTTTAAACTAATTTAATATTATATTGCTAAGTCTTTAGTTTACTATCCTTATTTTCTGCATTTTTAAGCACTGATGGTTCTGCTCAGCACTATCTGCATCAAGTAAATTAGTGGCAGATTATAATATAGCAATTTTTCAGCATGTAAATATTATAGTTTGACACTTTACATACTTTTATTTAATGAGGGAACAATCTTATTTAAATTAGAATCCAAAATGTAAGTTATCTGAACAGCTAGTGAAGGAGACCAAATCTGTTGTGGACAAGTTATTGAATGAGCATGTCTGGCATAGCAGCACTCATTCTACACTGAAATGAAGAGTAAGCTTTGTGTTTCAGTCATTGTGGGACTTCAACAAATTTACCCAGAATCATGCGTGACTAAATGAAATACGCATGACAAAAATGTGTCTTTTTCCATGCAATTTCAACACATTTTGGTTGTGTGAAGTACCTGACATTGTGGACTCTAGCTCCCTGGTAATTAGGGGCCCAGTCCTGATCCCACTGAAGTCAGTGGAAAATGTAATATTGCCTTAAATGGGAACAGGATTGACACTAGAATAGCACTGGCATTTTGTGCAGGTGACACTTTCTAGGAAGGAAGATGAAAGGTGCTGACTGATTGTCAGACAGCTCTAATATGAAATAGCACAGTTCTCAAAAATAGCTACCCCAAACTTTGACACTTCACACTTACCAAATGTGAGAAAGCTCAAGAATAGGTAGTTTTGATTTGGTAAAAAATTCTTTAGCTGCAGACCCTGAAATATTAAAACAATAATGCTTAATATTTATTGCAAGCTTACCAATCTAAGGCTCTTAAAGTTTATGGTAAAAACAATTAAACAATTTAGCAAAGGGTCTAAGGGAATGGTGCTAATTAGAAGGGTAAGACTAACAAAGCTGACCTATTATATAGACAAATTAGTTTCAAAGCTTCAGATTTTTAATCACAGTGGAGCTGTACTGTACCAATAATTTAGTAAACGTAGGATTTCCTACAAAATGGTATATAAATCCATGTCCACCAGCACGCTGTCTTTGAGAATACAAAATTGCTATACCTATAGTAACTTCTGTGTTTAAAGAACTCACCTGGAATAAATCCGTTTAGATCAGGTTGAATGGTTTTAAATTGATTTACATAATACTGCCTTTGTTCATCAGTTATTTTCCAGGGATCATCATAACTACTCGATTGCCTACGAATTTCATTTGCAGTTGTAGCTGATGCTACAGTTCGTACTGTTGTCTGGTCCTGCAATGAAACATTTTTTCCTCAGTATTATCTGTCTAAAACAATCACATGGACTGCCATTGCCTCTAGACTACTTGCCTTCAAAGCTTAGTTATTTCTTGTAGAAGTTTAAGTGTTGCAGGAAGCTGTCAGCAGATTGCATATTTGGGACTATCAAGCTATAGGAAATATTTCTGCACATTAAATGGTGTAGAAGTGACTGCAAATATGTAAGCAACAAAAAAGTATGGAGTGTATGCAGAGAAAGCAAAGTACAAATATTCTCAGTTACTTTTAAATTTGGCTTTTCAAATGTTAGCAAATTTTTAATTTTGAAAAACTTTTAGATTAAAAAAAGTATAGTACTTAACAACTCAATGATACAGAAGTATCTGCTGGGTAAATAAGCATAGAACAGATTTCTGACCTCCACAACACAGTAAATTTGGGTCCACAGTATGAGTCTGCAGTGAAAGTATGAAAAAGATGATTGCAACATTAATTTGAATGAAGCAAATCAAATGAATACCAATAAAATGTCACACCTGGACAGAAGCAGGATGCATGGCTAAAAGAGTACTGGTTGGTGGGGTATCTGCAAAACTGACCCAGTTTTCTTGATGTGGTGGCGGGGAATGGCCAGACCATATGGGATCACCAGTAGTAGATGAGCCTGAAAGCAGAAGAAACAGTTCCCTTTCAAAATATAACAACCTGAGAAAAATTTAAGAAAACTTTAGCTGGACAAAGTCCAAGGAAAACTGAAATAAATGCGCTTCCTAGAAAAGCACATTAAAATTGGGAAGATAATCACAAACCAGACTGTAGTAATGTGAAAAAAATTCACAGCTATTCTCCAATGCTTTATTGTAGTATAAGTATTCCATACTGAACAATACTCCTTTAAATATAAACGGTAAAGAAAAAGGTCGGGATTGCTTACTGTCACTGGTATTTATACATATTTTTTAAACATCTGGGTTGTGAACATGTGCTATATCAAGAATCATTAAAATGAAACTTCTTCATATTATTCCCTTCAAAGAGAACTGAGAAGAGAAACCAAACATTGTACTGAGAGGTAAAGAAACTAATACAGTTATTTAAAGTTGTCATATGGCATTCCTGCAATTCAGATATCTTGTGCTATTTCTATTTTTCCTTCTTAATGTTTTGATTTGTAATTCCAGCAACAGCTCATTTTTTGAGCATCAGTTTTCTTGATATCTATAATTTAATAACTTAACTCCATTGCTAAGGCAGTGTGACACTTACTCAACAATACTTGAATCTCAAGTCTGTAAAATTATGTAACATGGTGGTTGAGAGGCTTGCCAAAAGCCTTACAGACTGGTTTTTCCTAAATGTGTTCTGTTCAGTGAACTTATTTCGATTATGTAGTGTTGGATGTTCAGTGCTTTAATAACTTAATTATACTGATGTTTAAAAAAATCTATAACAACTTTTTTTTGGCATCTGAGTCACCCAATGCTGGGAGTATAGAAGTCTCAAGCTCCTCCAAAGTTGTGATTTGATAAAAATGGAGGAAGTCTTGGGAAGGAACAGGCCAATCAGGAAAATTTGAAAAATTTTGAAGAATCACAAGACTCAGGTCTGTTTCCTACATCAAGTAGAAAATATTAAACCCCTGGAAGACCAAGGAGCAGTTGTGAAATTGGCTCCCTTTATGATTTTAACCTGAATGAAAGTTGTACAGTGCTTTTGTACAACCAAATTCAATATTGAGGTTATGTTAAATTCTCACAAGCACATTTCTACCTCATACATCCAATACTATAGATGCAAGAAGTGGGTTCACATCTTACTATTTGACTCTCTCATGATACAATCATGAAGCCTACACTGCACATCCGAAGAAAGGAGAAAACATTCATCACATGATAGTCTGTTAACTCTTCAACTTGGATCCAAATTTATGCAGCAAGAACAATTAAGCTGTTCCGAAGATGGGTGTCCATAAGTAAATTACCATGAGAGAACTTTGTACAAGTAGTTCTTTCACAGAAGTTGAGTATTATCAACAGATCCAGGTTCATGGAGATAATGGATAGAGAACACGTCATTGATAGTGAACAGAATGGGCAAAACCTCAAAAAAAATCAAGGTAATGAGAACTAAAATGTTAAGAAAAAAACTGTTACTGGGACTATTTATACATAATTCCAGAATTACTCTATGTTTATACGTATTAAGATTAAGTGTGATGAAATTACCCTTTAGGCTGTGGTCCTGATTAGAGAATATTAAATCACTTTTTCCAGAAAAAGAGAGAAAACTACTCAGAAAAACAAAAACTGTTCAGGAAACTTTTACCTGTTACTCTGTCTGCTAGTGTGCACAGTAGATTGTTGGGGTCTACTATACTTTACATACTATGCAAGAGAAAAATACAGGATATTAGATTTGTTTCTGGAGAGCTTTCTCCCACTTGTAAATGGAGGAAGTCTAATGTAGGGGGAGATGTTAGATTTCTTAGTTTCTTCTAGCTATCATTGTAATTAATAGTTTTAACTATATTAGTAGGTGAAAAAAGTGCTACAATCCACACCCTAAACATTAAACTGTGCTTGGGATTCCTAGCTGGAACTATTGTTTTAGTTCTCTAGTGTACACACTACTTCCTTACACCCATTCCTTGCATGCCAGTGAGCTAGAGTCGCGTTTATCCAACAGTGCTAAGAGTAAAGGGGGTGGTGATCTCAAGTTGCTCTCTGCTTCCACCCTCTTCGTCAGCAGTTAGCCTAATTAGCCAAAAAATTAAGTAGGAGCAGCTCAGCTAATGCATCTCAGAAGAATTTCTCTTCATGTTTCTGTGCCTGTGGTGGGCCCCACAGATAGTGAGCCAAAACTTTTCAGCTCTTCATCCCACCTCTGACATGTTTTGAGCAACGGCTACAGCACGACTGGGGGAATAGGTGGGATCTGAAATTGCTCCCATTCCTGTAAGCTTTGTCAGGTCTGCAGTTGGACAAAGTTCTGGACAGAAGCAGAGCTCAGTCCTCATCATGAACATGAAGTTCAGCTGCAGGGCAGGATTCACCTGACTAAATAGAAGCAGAATCACAAGAGCAGCTTTAAAGATGTACAATACCTGCAAATGCAAAATACATTCAAAAACATGTATTGCAAATACTACAGTACAGACAGTTGTTACATAACTTTACCAAACAAGTTTAGTTGGTCTGCCAGAGATGCCTACTTTGACTAAGGTGGATGAGGGGTAGTTGAACTTTCTAAGTTAGTTTTATTGGGTATAGAGGTCTGAGCGAGCTTGTCACCTCCCCCTCAACTACTGGCTTACCTCTTCGATCCTGCAGACCTGAAACAAAAGTCACTAAAGTAAATGGAAGGCTTATATGAGTTACGGTTCCTGGATATCTTAAGTTAATGTCTTCCAACTTCTACTGCTCCTGGGTTATGTTTACTAAATCTTGCCTGCTTGCTTTGCTTTTGCTGTGCATTGTCAGCCAGTTTCTAATGAGAAGACAGCTTCCTTCATGATGAGTTTTTACAAGCTTCAATTTCACACAACGAAACTAAAACTGATTCTGTGGTAATCAGACTATCACTTGTAGTATTTCTATTCATGTCAGAATAATGGCTCAGCATTTCTATACCATCTGTGCAGGACTATAGCATCAAAGAACTAATTGCAATCATTGCTTTTGCATGGGTAGGCTTGGAAGGATTCTTTTATTTTATAAATTTGAACAGGTAGTTGGTTTATTCAAAAGTGCTAGTATTCTATTTTTATCCTGTCTTTTTTTTTTAAATATACTAAACAGTAAGTATAAATCCTCACAGATACTGACTGTTCTTTTATTTCAATACAAGTTTAGCAACTTATTATGGATGAATTTTTTATATAAACAGATGGATCAAAGTGATACATATTACAGTCAGCCAGAGCCTGGCTTAATACTGATACACTAAATGCATATGATTATTTTTGCTGATAACTAATAAAGAATTAAATATTTAAAACATGATTTTATACAATCAAACATCTGGTTATTCAAAGTTTAGCTACTGCCAATGAGGATAAATTAAAGAAATTAAGTCTTACATTTTACTGACTACCAGATGAAGTAAACAGCAAAGAAAGTGTACAATTTATCTGAAAATTTTACCTGTAGAAGTTCGTAACTGACAAAGTTCCACTGACTTTCAAGTGGACAAGGCTCCTAAGTGATTTCTGAAAATAGGACTCTGGCTCCTAAGTCACTTATGAAAGTTTTACCCTTCATCATATGCTTTAACTTTTATTCCTTAATTTCAATTAAGACTGAATTCTTCACAGGTTTTAGGTGAAGAGAAAAATGGACAATTACTCACATTTATCAGATTTTAACTGAAATTTATGCTTCCAAGCCTAGTCATAGTATATTTGCCATATACTTCCAAAACTCTGGTTTCACCTGAAACAGTAAACAATCATCAGAGGGGTAGCCGTGTTAGTCTGGATCTGTAGAAGTGACAAGAGTCCTGTGGCACCTTATAGACTAACAGACGTATTGGAGCATAAGCTTTCGTGGGTGAATACCCACTTCGTCGGATGCCACAAGATTCTTGTCAGTAAACAATTATGTATCCAGTCAATTTGAATTGTGGCACTAGAATTCCCTGGGGGAAAACCTGGTAGCACCAAATTAATTACTACATCTTTTAAGTAATCTTAAGGTAACAGCAGAATTGTTTTCTTTTTAGCTACACGAGCCTTTCCAAAACAACAATCTTGTTCACTATTGTTGGTATATGGATTTATTATTGGGGGGGGGGCGCGGGGGGAAGGAGTCTGTGAACAAGTGAATAAAGGTTATTTACTTTTAACTTTTCGAGAATCACCTCTGTGCCTGCACACGTGAGCTGGTGCTCCCTGGTGTTGAGTTCACAGAAACTCTACGAAAGCCATGTCCATTTGGGCTGGATAAGTGCCCCATGTGACATCAACATATGACGTTTGAGTGCAGCCCCTAACCACCTCAACTCCTTCTCCTGAACTACTGAGAAAACTCATGAAGAAAGTTCTGTAAAGTACTCTCTCTTCACTGGCCCACAGTCCTTCAAGGTCCTCTGTGCATGCACACTTGTGGGAGAGTAAAGGACAACACCTCTCGGAACAGATGGAAGGCCGAGGAGCTTTCAAGTCTTGCATCTAACTCTGAGAATATGTATAAAGCATAGTGCTTAGTAAAAGTGTGAAGTGAACTCCATGTGGCTGTGCTATATATTTCTCCTATGGGAATTTGTCTTTAAATGTGTCACTTAAACAGTAGCAGGGTGGATAAAAACCAATGATTTTTTTAAACAAAAAAGTTAACAGCAAAAATGTTTTTAAATAAATAATATATAGAGGTGAGAAATAACAGACCTCAACCCTATTGTCCCTCTGCAAATTTGTGTACACAAAGTCAATCCCTTACCTCTCTCTAAAAGTGCAACGTTTCAAAAAGTTCAATGAATAGAAGATTGTTGAGGGCGGAATAGATCTGGACAAGGAGAAGAAGTCTGGAGATAAATGTGAGAGTGGAGGGACAGGCAGTAGAAACAAAAGTGAAACTGTTTGAGCAGCATATTCCAGAAGTCTTGAGGTCTTTGAGTGTAGCCTTCATTGATTTGAGATCTACCATACCATTCTCTCACTAGAAGGGAAAACCTATAATGGCAGCAGGTCGTAAAAGACCCAGTTTGGGAACATTTTAATGAAGTTCCTCTACCTGTGGGAAAGACAGGCATGCGTACAAAATGCAAACAGTGCAAACAAAGAAATGCAAGGCCTGGTTGCCTGAATGAAACAACATCACGAGAAGTGTTCCTTCTCAGGAGGAAGCTGCGTTGAAGATGATGAAAGGAACATGTCTGAACATGCAGGATCTTCAGATTGGTAAACTTTTTTATTTCATACTTCTTTAAGGACTGCTTGTCTTCCTTCTGGACTATTCTTGAATTCTCATGTTTGAACAAATATATAGTTGTTACTCTATGATGCTATCATTTTAGATGCAGTTGTGAAAAAAAATAGCTGTAATAGGCAGATCTTCCTTTTACAATTTCATCTTTAAAGTAGTACTGTCCATGAATGCAATGAGTAATAGTAAATGAGCAGTATGGTAATAATAAATAACTGCATTGACTTATTTTGTTTATGAGAATCCATCCTCAACATGCAGGATTCCTAAGACTATCCACTGTCAAGATCATCATCATTTTCTATAGTTTCAATTATTCATTTTCAGATATAGCTGTAAAACTAAATCTGAAAGTTTTCAAAATAAATCACTTAATGTATAGTGTGTACCTTCTAAAAATGAAACCTATATCTATCTCTGAGTTATGAAGAATATGTATTAAGGTTATAACAACCAACAAGAATGACCTTTTATGGAGAAATCCATGATTAAACAGAGTCTTCCTGACTAGTGATTTAAATCAAATTTGATTTAAAATTAAAATGTTTAATTTGATTTAAATCAAATCTACCCTGAACAGTAGTTTATGTGGAATGGGCTTTAATTCCTCTCAGCCCATATGCCACAAATAATCTGTTAGGACTAAGACCTTCAATAATTCTCTTAAATCAAGAGAGCTTTCCTCACATCCAATTAGTGAAGGTGGGCTCACTGGGATGGGAGTGAAAGTTTGGAAAGATGTAGAAGTCTGTCACCACTTTAGGATAAGTTTTGGGTGGGCATGAAGGGATTCCATACCTTTGTGTGTAACAGTATAGGATGGGTTTGCCACTGAAGCCTGTAACAATTCTTTCTAGCTGTTGAAATAGCTATAAGGGAATGCAGTTGCCAGGCTCATGCAAATCTAGCAAACAGCCCAGGACTTCAGAGATATGGGTGGATTCTAGGATAAGCCCATTACTCACAAGGCAAAATGTTTCCAAATTAACCCATATTTTCAGGTTGTAGGTTTCCTGAACTACAAGATAATCCTTCTCTTCACCACGCAGAATGAATTGAGGTGGTTTGGGGCTGCACTCCCACATACTTACACTCCAGGGTCAACTGGGAACATGATAAAGTTCCAAAGAAAACTGTTTTGGTAACTTCTCTTTCTAGCCCTATTATATTATGAAGTAACAGACCTTAAAATGATGTCATTTGATTGTCATCTTATTCTGCCATGCCACTTCAACCGTCATTTCATTTCTGAAAAGCTTTTAGCAGCCAACTTTCTAACTGCTGGATCTGGAGTTTAAACTGCCATGCAAAAGGAAGAAAGTTTCTGCTGTTTTTTCTCTTGATTAGGTATAAAGGCATGAATTTTGTGTGTGTGGAAGGAGTAGAGAACCTGTTTCCTTTTCATAAGAAATTCAAGCATCTTTTGTTTTTTTCCTGGGAAACTCTGGAAAACTGGAGTAGTAGTATGTTTGTGACAGATCAACTGAAGCTTAGTTTGAGAGGGGAAGCAATTTGTATTCAGATAATTTAAAACTGTTGTGTTAGCATTTATTTAATTCAAATTCCTGAGAAGCACTCAAGAGAATAGATTTGTTAGAATAAACTACCACTTAATTGGGGTGAGAATCCACATGGGCCTCCAAAAATTATTCCAGCAAAACCCAGACAAGACAAAACTTTACATTCCTGAATTTAAGGTAAAAGAAGAAAAGCTTGCACACACCTTTCAGGCCTTTTTATATCTTAAACAAAAGGGCACAAATACAAACGCCTCTAAGACTACACAAAAACCTTAGCTTCTAGCAAACTACAAGATCGCACTAAAATGGTGTTCTAACAGAAGTACCAGGCAGCAAGATGATAATCATAATGATATGATTGTAAGATCCAATCTCTCACTCTGCCTAGGCAACAGTAACAGTTTTGTCTTCAGAAAGGTGTGAACCACAGCTTCCAAATAGTACGAGGCATGCGATTCAAACCCTGACAGTAAAAGGAATATTGGACCTTAAAATTATCACTGGCCCCTTGATCTAGTAATCCAATTTTGGCACTGGTCCAAAAAAGCATACAGAAAAAATATATACTGTTCTCAGATTTGATATTTATTTCTTGGGGGGTGACGACAACACCCATGAATTAAAGAGTTTGTTTTTCAATGCACAGGCAGGTGACAGTATATTTAAACAAAGAATTCACACACTTTGGTTATTGGTGTCCAATAGGTGCAAATTTACTAGCACAAGGAAAGTTAATCTACCATATTTTGGCTAAAAGACTTTCAGCTTCCCAAACTAGCAATATTCTGTACTTTATAAAAGGGTTGGTAAGAACCATTTCCATATATCACCACCCAGATGTTAGTTGGATCTACGCTTTGACTTGGCCATCAACACACAGAGTAATTAAATGATCAAAGGAGCATGAAACTTGGCTAAGGCATTCCTTTAGAAACTGGAAAAGACAAATGGAAGATTAATACCAGCAGAAGAGACAGTTCAAGGATTAAGGCACTGGCCTAGGATATGGAGACCTGGGTTCAAGTCCTTGCCCTACTATACGTCCTGAATGTCCTTAGGGAAGACAGTCTCGTTCTCAGCTGCCCATCTGTAAAACGGAGGTAATACCCTTTCCATGCTTCATAGGGGTATTGTAATGATGAATGTATTAAAGACTATATGGTGCTCAGACACTATAGTAACAGGGGGCCAGATGGGTAACTAAAATAGATAAAGTTTTTTTCTTGGGTGATAAGTTCAATATTCTTAAACATTGAGGGGTTCAATGTAGATCCTGAGGAGAAGGTAGTACAGGGGACACAGGCAATGACTTGTCCCCTGCAAAAAGGTAACACTAATAACTAGTCCTAAATATTAAGATAATCCTTTCTAAATCCTAGCATTTGACACACTGGATTTATAGCTAGAGAGACCTGGATCACCTGTTTGGATTACAAGTGAAAATACTGTGGTCTCATCTTTAAACCCTCTTGGAACTTTTGGAACATAACAGAAAAGTGACTCAATTTGACATAGTTAGCTGATTATTCAAGAGACACTCAAGACTGGAACTGGAAGGTAATCTCCAAGGTTAGGACTAAGGTTTATTGCCAGAGCTGGATTTAGAATTTTGCAGCGCACCGCCCAACACCATCATTCTAGCCTGTACTATTAGACCCTCACTTAAATAAGAGTACTATCACCACTTCTCTCTCTCTCACACACACACACACACACACACACACACACAATGTGTAAAGCACAGCTATGATTCATACCAAGGCACTAGTTGGGTTAAAAAACATCTTTCCACTGTGAATCGGGATGGACATGGTTTGCCCTGAGCTATAACAGAATATTAAAACCTATTCTAGCTAGAAACTAGAGATAGGAGATAGCATTTGCAATACAGATAATCCTGCTGCAATGAACAATTTTGAATACAGTAAATAGTGTTTCAGTGTAGGAAATATCTGGAGGAAGTGACAAAAGACAGAATTTAAGAGGGTTGAGTTTTTGGTCTAATTCTGACAGCTTTTTAGAGTCAGTAAGTAAGTTAATTCACTGAATAGGCATCACCCAAATATTTTTGCCAGAACTGACTGATTAATATGGAATTCTGAAGCAAACTACTGTAGTTATGAAAAATGAATAAAGAGCAAGTTGCTGACGAATGCCTAGAGTCCACTGGCTTTGAAAACTGCAAGACAGCCACCAGAAATAGCTCATCTGCATTTGAGCCTGTAAGAATCTAGGTTATCAAGTATTCTGCTATATGCAGGGGTGAAGAGGGAAGTCAATTTATCCATTAAAAATTGCAAATTAACTAGGGCTGTTAAAACTGTTTGACTAAACCTATTCTGTGGTACTCAAACGTGTGGCATGTGCACAATGAAGAAATTGTATGATCTTTATATCAGATAATTTATAAGCATGCCTAACTACTAGGGCATGATACTTGTTGAGACAACATAATTGGCACAACCCTCTGCATATGATCTAAGCTTTCTATATGTCCCTCAAAATAAAAACAAATTTTAGTCTTTTCTTAGGACTTGACAGCTCAAGAAAATACCTTCAACTAATACCTTCACATAAGAAGTTCCCTGGTCCTCAAAGTATGGTCGTGACTACAGAAAAGGATGTACTGAAAAACAGTGGGCCAATTATAATACACCTTACTAATCATAAGTATTCAAATTAAATATAAAAAATAATCCAAATGCTAATTTAAAATATAATATATTGTAACAAGAAATAACACTAAAAGCAGAAGAGTAAGCTGAATTAGGATTCACTTGTAAGTAGAAAACCTGGGAACAGTAAGGGAGAAGAGAACAGAAAATGGAACTTGTAGAAACACTGGGATCAGACAAGATATTTCTTTACTATTCAAAAAGAAACAATTAACACAGGCCTACTGGATGTACCTGAACACAGAGTATCAAACTATTAGTCCACCATAACATAAAAAACCACAAGACCCAAAGAATGTGGATCTTAAATATACAAAGAAGCTCTAGAGAAAGTAAAAACTCCAAGTATTAAGAAATGTCTCAGTTTTGGAAAAAAAAATCTGACAAGTTCATTTAACCTACTCTAAGAAAGAAAAGCATAGTTGAAAACAGACAATATAGTAGTGTTATTGCTTTCCCCTCAAGCTGCATTTTTACACAGTGATAGGGAAGATTACGGCTAGTTTCAGGAACATTACTCCTGGGGGAATTCTCCGCCACTGGACACATGCAGAATTCATGTCTCCTCCTCTCCCCAGATGTTTTTTTTCCACCATAGAATATAGTTCTGCTCGAGATGCGCTGCAATTACACCTTTTGCCCACTGGGGGCTGCTGTGGTGCCAGAAGAGAGGGCAACCAGCCGACAGAGAGGGAGGGGGAGAGGCTGTGTTCCTCACAATGGGGCCAGGTGAGGAGGCACGAGACAGAGCAGGGCACAAGGGACTACTGGGTGGGGGTGTCAGACTGGGGTTCAGAAGGGCCAGTGGGGAGAGAGGGGAACAGACTGAGGCATGGGCTCAGGAGCTATTGACAGCATTGAGGCAGGGGCTGAATGGGAGGGGGGCTGCAGGGCCTCAAGGGTATTGGAGGCAGATGTACCTGACTGAATGGGAGAGGCTGGGGTCAGCACGGGTCTGCACTGGGGAGGTTCCCCAACTCCCTAATACTCCTCCCCCAAATTCCTGTTTCATACTTGTCCCACCCACATCCAACAACCCTACAGATTCACCTCCAGGCTCCTTCCCTCTCAGTCAGCTCCTCTGTTACCCCTGACTCCCCCCAAGCCTTTACACTGCTTCCGCAGGGTTCAGGAAATAAGTTTCTGTATTGTAGTTTAAATGAATTACTCAAAGTTCTGCATTAATATGCCTAGTAAGGAATCTATTTGTCAAAAAAAAAACAAACACATTCCTTGAATCTTTTTTTGGTCTGTATTGTTACGGACATACTTGCTGACAGATATTTTGAAATAAAGTACCAAAGTAATTGAAACTGGCATTATTATATTGTGTTATTTCGACAAATAAAATATGCAGAATTTTAAAATATTGTCTGCAAAATTAATTTTTTTGGTGCAGAATTTCCCCAGGAGTAGAACAATTTTATACTGCTATAAATTTCCATCCTCTCCCTCCTGCCACAATTTTGGGCATTTTCCACAAGAGACTTATGTGATAAGCCTGCCACTGCTGTGCTGCAGATTATGCAGTTTTGGCATGCACCAATTTAACAGAGTGAACTGCAACAGAGCTGCGCTTGATAACTGTGTAGAGAGATACTTCATATTCCTGTCCTTTTTCTGCTCATACTGAAAATGTACATCTAAGCTAACCTAAACTTTAAGCTTTTTTTTTTTAAATTCCACAACGTCAGGCAACACTTGAAGGATAACATAAGACATTTATACCTGGTTGTGCTTCACTAAATGGAGCCCAAAAAGGCCCAGGTCCAGCAAGAGGTCGTTCATTATTCCCTCCGCTGGGATGGCGGTTGTGCTTCCTCCATGTATGTGGAGAGGTTGGTGGGGATTGCTGTGGTGAAACAACTGGAGATGTGGACTCCTAATAAAACAAAGGAACTTTTAAAAATTCTTGTACTAGATCACTAAAATCATAAAAACCTATCTAAAAACCATTATTTCTAAAAACAACTGTTCAGTAGATTTAAAATGTTCGTTTTTTGGAACAGGGAAGATTTTAATATTTATAACAGTGACAGAACAGCAGGAGTGAGAGGCACAGTATAATTGACACTGGATATATTTTCCCGCCACCCATAAGTGCAAATCCATCATGATCTGGACCCACAGAATTTTTGCGGGACAACAATAGGGCCAGATTACACTGGTTTTGCAAACACTTGAATCTGGAAGACTAGGTGATCATAAAGCTCTTTCACTTGTGACAGAAGCTGCATTTGAACCCAGGTCTCAAAAGATGAAAGGTTATGAACTACATTACCCACTATCCCGCCTAGCTCACACAAATGGGTTATATTCAAGCAGTTATCTCCATTTCAAAAGCAAGTTAGAGGTAAACATATCATTTTAAATTAGTAGGCTACCGATATTTAACGTATTTGAAATAATTGCATCTGAATTGTGTTCACGGCTCAGTTCTCACTGAACAAGGACAGGAAAAGAGGATCATGTGTAGTTCCTACGTGAAGTCAGATTTTCTAAACAGATATTGTCAAGTTGCTCCCTTTCTCCAAAAAGTACCATGCAGAAAATTGAAAAACATGCTCTCTACAGCTTTGTCTTTCCATTAAAAAAAATCTCAGAACTCTAACCAAACTATCTAAAAGGCCTTAGTTAATTAATCCAATAGGTGCCTTGTATACAAATTGTGTCATCTGTACTTATGACTACAGTAGTTTAAAACAGCGCACAACCTGTTGCAGGAAACAGTATGCTACAGAAGTTATTTACTCCCCGATATCTTGAAAAACAGCAAAGAAAAAATGGGAAATGCCCCTTTAAATCATTCTTCAAGAAATGAGGAAGATTTTTATTAAGAATGGTGTTTCCATATTAACTAGCCCATACAGCTTCAGACAAGGTCCAAGGTCCAACCTCCCATGTAGCCAGTTTAAAGGTGAACTGGCAAACAAAAAAGAGTGTGCTGTTCACTACCCCTTTTTAATCTATAAACATAAATCAACACTATGATGACATCAAAGAAAAGTGAATCAGGTCTCCCAGAGAGCAAAAAGCTTAAAAACATCAGTACCGGATTTCAGTGTAAGACAACTGCACACTTTGAGGCACTTTATATATTAAATGGGCAATAAAAGTCACAAGTTTTCTTTTGCTCTGCAGTTCACCATTAAGGCAGCAAAATTAATGTTGACTAGATATATAAGCTACCTTTCCCAGAACTCTAAGAATGTACTTAAGGGTATCTGGGTTCTCCACTTCAGGTGCACATGCGCCCTATGCACCTGTGATCAAAGATTTTCATTAGTAGTATCCATTTGTCCTGTGCATGCACTGCTGATATCCTCATGCACTGCACTGAGGCTATACGAGGCTACATGGGCAAACTGCCCTCCGTTCCTTCTCCAACGCTGAGCCTCAGAAGAAAGCCTGGAAGCAAAGAGGAAGGAGGGCAGGTAGTGGAGCACCCATAGAGGGACATCTCCAAAAAAGTTACTGAACAGTGTGAATAATCTCTTCTTCAGATGACTCCCATGCAGTACCTCCATAAGGAGAAGGAAGCTTCAGAATTGAGTCCAGAGAAAAGAAAGAAAGCAAATAAGGAAGTGTTATTTACTCCTCATAGAAGAACTAGGGGTCACAAAATGAAATTAATAGGCAGCAGGTTTAAAACAAACAAAAGGAAATATTTCTTCACACAACGCACAGTAAACCCGTGAAACTCTTTGCCAGAGGATGTTGTGAAGGACAAGACTATTACAGCGTTGAAAAAAATAACTACGTAAGTTCATGGAGGACAGGTCCATCGATCGCTATTAGAGGCTAGGGACACCATCCCTGCCCACCCTGCCTGTTTGCCTGAGCTGGAAATGGGCAACAGGGAATGGATCACCTGATTACCTATTTTGTTCATTCCCTCTGAAGCACCTGACATTGGCCAATGTTGGAATACAGGATACTGGGCTAGATGGACTTTTGGTCTGACCCAGTATGGCCATTCTTAGGTACTGTCATCTGCCTCATCAGATCTAAAAGCATCAACTAAGGCATAGTGACTGGAGAAGGTATGTACCGAAGATCATGTGGCAGTTCTGTGGATCTCAGCAACTGGGACACTTAAGTAGAGCCACAGATGTAGATTGTGACCTTGTCAAATAAGCTGATGCCCCAGCAGGGAGTGGAATGCTGGCTTTATACACTCCAAAATCCATTTTTCATAAATTTTGGATAGAAATTGCAGACAGATCTGAAAGTTCCGCTAACAAAATGAACAGTCTAAGACTAAACCATTTTGTATATCTTCTATCTAGATAGGAAATTAGATGTCAGGAGGGTGTTCAAGTATGGAGTGTGGTTTACAGGCTGGAATAATGTGGTTTTGGAAAGAACACTCCTAGGTAAATGATTCAGATTAAACTAAGAAGGTACTTTAGGAAGAAACCTGAAGTCTGGTTGTAAGGAAACTCTGTCCTTGTAGAATACCGTGAAAGGAGGGTCTGTCATTAAGGCCCCAATCTCTCCAACTCTGTAGGCTTTGTCCTCACTGGTACCGAAGGAGCTCCTCCAAGCCTTGAGAACAGTGTGTCTGAGGCTGCTGACCTGGTTGAGCAGCTAAGTCTTTTTGAGGTGGGTACCTTAGGAGGGGAATTAGAGCTCTTCTTAGGATCTTTTAAGGTCTCAGAGGCTTTCCCCTGTCTAGGAAAGTGTTGCAACAAAGTCATAGGGGCATTAGAGACCCTATGTACAGGGGACTGATGTACAGGGGTTTTTCCTGACATGAATCTGAAGCAGAGCAAAAGGAGCACTCCATTATGAACAGCTTGAGTTCCTGGTTATTTTGTGCCCTGGATTTGAGGGCCAAACAGAAGTTACACTTCTGTGGAATGTGTGACTCTCCCAGGTAGCAAACACACTTAGAGTGCGTGTCACTGACAGGGACAGCCTCTCTACACGAGGTAATAATGGCCATTGGCCATTATCTTTGACAAATCATGGCAATCGGGGGAGGTCCCGGATGACTGGAAAAAAGCTAATGTAGTGCCCATCTTTAAAAAAGGGAAGAAGGAAGATCCGGGGAACTACAGGCCAGTCAGTCTCACCTCAGTCCCTGGAAAAATCATGGAACAGGTCCTCAAGGAATCAATTCTGAACCACTTAAAGGAGGGGAAAGTGATCAGGAACAGTCAGCATGGATTCACCAAGGGCAAGTCATGCCTGACTAACCTAATTGCCTTCTATGATGAGATAACCGGCTCTGTGGATGAGGGGAAAGCAGTGGATGTGCTATTTCTTGACTTTAGCAAAGCTTTTGATACAGTCTCCCACAGTGTTCTTGCCAGCAAGTTAAGGAAGTATGGGCTGGATGAATGCACGGTAAGGTGGATAGAAAACTGGCTGGATGGTCGTGCTCAATGGGTAGTGATCAATGGCTCCATGTCTAGTTGGCAGCCGGTATCAAGTGGAGTGCCCCAAGGGTCGGTGCTGGGGCCGGTTTTGTTCAATATCTTCATCAACGATCTGGAGGATGGTGTGGACTGCACCCTTAGCAAGTTTGCAGATGACACTAAACTGGGAGGAGTGGTTGATACGCTGGAGGGTAGGGACAGGATACAGAGGGACCTAGACAAATTAGAGGATTGGGCCAAAAGAAATCTGATGAGGTTCAACAAGGACAAGTGCAGAGTCCTGCACTTAGGACGGAAGAATCCCATGCACTGCTACAGACTAGGGACCGAATGGCTGGGCAGCAGTTCTGCAGAAAAGGACCTAGGGGTTACGGTGGACGAAAAGCTGAATATGAGTCAACAGTGTGCCCTTGTTGCCAAGAAGGCTAACGGCATTTTGGGCTGTATAAGTAGGGGCATTTCCAGCAGATCGAGGGACGTGATTATTCCCCTCTATTCGGCACTGGTGAGGCCTCATTTGGAGTACTGTGTCCAGTTTTGGGCCCCACGCTACAAGAAGGATGTGGATAAATTGGAAAGAGTCCAACGGAGGGCAACAAAAATGATTAGGGGGCTCGAGCACATGACTTATGAGGAGAGGCTGAGAGAACTGGGATTGTTTAGCCTGCAGAAGAGAAGAATGAGGGGGGATTTGATAGCTGCTTTCAACTACCTGAAAGGGGGTTCCAAAGAGGATGGATCTAGACTGTTCTCAGTGGTAGAAGATGACAGAACAAGGAGTAATGGTCTCAAGTTGCAGAGGGGGAGGTTTAGGTTGGATATTAGGAAAAACTTTTTCACTAGTAGGGTGGTGAAGCACTGGAATGGGTTATCTAGGGAGGTGGTGGAATCTCCTTCCTTAGATGTTTTTAAGGTCAGGCTTGACAAAGCCCTGGCTGGGATGATCTAATTGGGTTTGGTCCTGCTTTGAGCAGGGGGTTGGACTAGATGACCTCCTGAGGTCCCTTCCAACCCTGAGATTCTATGATTCTATGATTCTAATATTTAAACCTTGGTGAACTGGAAATGCCTGTCACAGGGAGATTTCCATGGAGGAAATAAGTCTTTTCAGCAACCAGTAAAACAACAACTAGCAAACTGAGCCCTGGTCGACACTAACAAATTATGTCAGTATAACTACGTTGCTCAGAGATGTGGAAAATCCACACTCCCGAACGTAGTTATGTTGACTTAGCACTGTCTACATCGGGAGTTATGTCTATGGGAAGGCTTCTCCCATTGACATAGTGCCACCTCTTGGGGAGGTGGAGTACCTATGCTGATGGGAGAAGCTCTCCTGTTGGCATAGATAGCATCTTCACTAAGTGCTGCAGCTGCACTATTGCAACACTAAGTGTAGACAAGCACTAAGTAGAACAAACTCTGCATGAGGAATGCACATTCAGACATGAAATTCTGTGGCAGGCCAATGCAGTTGAGAAGGAACTGAGGGTAGGTCGCCCATGCAGCCTGATATAGCCTTACTGCCGGGGATGATCATCAGTAGCACATGAGTGGGCCAAACCGACACTGATAATAATCTCCAATCAAAGGTGGGGTGCATGGGGCACATGAACACCTGAAGTGGAGCATCCATAGGGACACTGCTGAAACAAGAACCTACATTAAGGCCTAAACTTATAAATTGTAAAAATCATTAAATAAAAATATGCTGTATCAGTGAATTAAATGGTGCTGCCTTTTTAATCACACAGAATTTTGGGGGGAATGTAACTTCTTAGGTCTCCTCACGCTTTATATTTATGTCACAATCTCACGTACTGCACTGCAGTATCTTATTATTTCCAGTCTTTATACTTTTCCAAACATACATACTTTTGGTTTGTTCTGCAGAAAAAATTTGGTTTCAGTTTAGCTGGAAATGCACAGTATTTTCTACATGTGGATTACTTCATTCAAAGCTGAGAAACCAACCGGGAGTTGAAAAACCGAGAAAACTTGTTTTCCTGGGAAAGGATGAGATCGAATTTTAAAAACCTGAAGGAATGGAGCCAGATTGTCAAAGGTATATAGGGTCTTAAAGATGCAAATAGGTGCTGCTTTATTATTTTCAAAAGCACCTATCCTGCTTAGGTTCCTACTCCCATAGATTTCAACTGGAGGTAGGCACCTAACTTGCTTTGGCACTTTTGAAAATCCTACTAAGCACCCAAATGCCTTTGAAAATCTGGCCCAGGGTGGCCAGAAACAGTCAATTCACTAACTTTAATATTTCCTTTGTTTAATAAAGGGTTTGTAACCTGTCCTTTAAATCAGCTTCTGTACCCAATGACTGGAAGATAGCTAATGTAACACCAATATTTAAAAAGGGCTCTAGAGGTGATCCCGGCAATTACAGACCGGGAAGTCTAACATCCGTACTGGGCAAATTAGTTGAAACAATAGTAAAGAATCAAATTGTCAGGCACATAGAATTGTTGGGCAAAAGTCAACATGGTTTCTGTAAAGGGAAATCATGTCTTACTAATCTATTAGAGTTCTTTGAAGGGGTCAAACAAACATGTGGACAAGGGCAATCCAGTAGACATAGTGTACTTAGATTTCCAGAAAGCCTTTGACAAGGTCCCTCACCAAAGGCTCTTACGTAAATTAAGTTGCCATGGGATAAGAGGGAAGATCCTTTCATGGATTGAGAACTGGTTAAAAGACAGGGAACAAAGGGTAGGAATAAATGGTAAATTTTCAGAATGGAGTGGTGTTCCCCAAGGGTCAGTCCTAGGACCAATCCTATTCAATTTATTCATAAATGATTTGGAAGAAGGGGTAAACAGGGAGGTAGCAAAGTTTGCAGATTATACTAAACTGCTCAAGATAGTTAAGACCAAGGCAGACTGTGAAGAACTTCAAAAAGATCTCACAAACCTAAATGATTGGGCAACAAAATGGCAAATGAAATATAATATGGATAAATGTAAGTAATGCACATTGGAAAAAATAACCCCAACTATACATACAATATGATGGGGGCTAATTTAGCTACAACTAATCAGGAAAAAGATCTTGGAGTCATCGTAGATAGTTCTCTGAAGACGTCCATGCAGTGTGCAGTGGCAGTCAAAAATGCAAACAGGATGTTAGGAATCATTAAAAAAGGGATAGAGAATAAGATGGAGAGTATCTTATTGCCCTTATACAAATCCACAGTACGCCCACATCTTGAATTCTGCATACAGATGTGGTCTCATCTCAAAAAGGATATACTGGCATTAGAAAAGGTTCAGAGAAGGGCAACTAAAATGATTAGGGGTCTGGAACGGGTCCCATATGAGGAGAGATTAAAGAGGCTAGGACTTTTTAGCTTGGAAAGGAGGAGACTAAGGGGGGATATGATAGAGGTATATAAAATTATGAGTGGTGTGGAGGAAGTGAATAAGGAAAAGTTATTTACTTGTTCCCATAATAGAATAACTAGGGGCCACTCAATGAAATTAGTGGGCAACAGGTTTAAAACAAATAAAAGGAAGTTTTTCTTCACACAGCGCACAGTCAACCTGTGGAACTCCTTGCCTGAGGAGGCTGTGAAGGCTAGGACTATAACAGGGTTTAAAAGAGAACTGAATAAATTCATGGAGATGAAGTCCATTAATGGCTATTAACCAGGATGGGTAAGGAATGGTGTCCTTAGCCTCTGTTTGTCAGAGGGAGGTGATGGATGGCAGGAGAGAGATCACTTGATCATTACCTGTTAGGTCCACTCACTCCGGGGCACCAGGCATTGGCCACTGTCGGTGGACAGGATACTGGGCTGGACGGACCTTTGGTCTGACCCAGTAAGGCCATTCTTATGTTAAATCAGTTTTGAAGGCAAAATTTGTTTTAATAAACTTGTTTTTCTTATGGATCCAGAAAGTTTATGGTAATTTTATTTAACTAATAAATAGGGCTCTCAAACAATTACAAAAATAATTGCAATTAATTTAAGCGTACTGTTTAAAAATAACAGAATACCAATTTAAAATTATAAATATTTTTGGATTTTTTCCCCTACATTTTCAAATATATTTATTTCAATTACCACAGAATACAAAGTGCACGGTGCTCCCTTTATATTAGTTTTGATTACAAATATTTGTACTGTAAAAAAGATAATAGTATTTTTCAATTCATTTCATGCAAGTACTGCAGTGAAATCTCTATCCTGAAAGTGCAACTTATAAATGTAGATTTTTTAAAAAAAATAACCACTCAAAAAATAAAACAATGTAAAATTTTAGAGCCTACAAGTCCACTCAGTCCTATTTTTTGTTCAGCCAATTGCTAAAACAGTTCTCAACTAGGGGTACGCCTATCCCTGAGGGGATGAAGAGGTCTTCCAGGGGGTACACATCTAGATATTTGCCTACTTTTACAACCGGCTACATAAAAAGCACTAGCAAAGACAGTACAAACTAAGATTTCATACAATGACTTGTTTATACTGCTCTATGTACTATACATTGAAACGCAAGTACAATATTTATATTCCAATTGATTTATTTTATAATTATATGGTAAAAATGAGAAAGTGAGCAATTTTTTAGTAATAGTGTGCTGTAACACCTTTGTATTTTATGTCTGATTTTGTAAGCAAGTCATTTTTAAGTGAGGTGAAACTTGGGGGTACATAAGACAAATCAGACTCCTGAAAGGGGTACAGTAGTCTGGAAAGGTTGAGAGCCACTGTGCTACGACAAACAAGTTTGTTTACAATTACCAGTGATCATGTTTGCTGCCCACTTCTTATTTACAATGTCACCTGAAAGTGAGAACAGCTGGGGTCTGCTTGATAACGATCCAAAGCAGTGCACCTTCATTTTCATCATCATGAGTCAGATGCCACCCACAGAAGGTGGATTTTCTTTTTTGGTGGTTCAGGTTCTGTAGTTTCCACATCTGAGTGTTGCTCTTTTAAGACTCTGACAGCATGTTTTCCACGCCTTGTCCCTCAGATTCTGGACGGCACTTCAGTTTCTTAAACCTTGGATCGAGTGCTGTAGCAATCTTTAGAAATCTCATATTGGTACCTCCCTTGCGTTTCGTCATATCTGCAGTGAAAGAGTTCTTAAATCTAATGACATATGCTTGGTCATCATCTGAGACTGCCATAACACGAAATACATGGTAGAATGTGGGTAAAACCACAGAGCAGGAGACATATAATTCTCCCCCAAGGAGTTCAGTCACAAATGTAATTAACACTTTAAAAAAAAATTAGCATCATCAGCATGGAAGCATGTCCTCTGGAATGCTGGTCAAAGCATGAAGGGGCATACAAATGTTTAGCATATCTGACATGTAAAATACCTTGCAACGCCTGCTACAACAGTGTCATGCGAACACCTGTTCTCACTTTCAGGTGACATTGTAAATAAGTGGGCAGTATTATCTCCCGTAAATGTAAACAAACTTATTTGTCTTAGCTGAACAAAAAGTAGAACTGAGTGGACTTGTAGACTCAAATTTTACATTGTTTTATTTTTGAGTGCAGTTATGTAAAAAAAATTCTACATTTGTAAGTTGCATTTTCACGATAAAGAGATCGCACTACAGTACTTGTGCTGAGCCCTGAATTGAAAATTACTGTTTTTTTACAGTGCAAATATTTGTAATAAAAAATAATATAAAGTGAGCACTGTATACTTTGTATTTTGTGTTACAATTGAAATCAATACATTTGAAAATTGCTTGAGTTAACTGCAATTGACGGCCCTAATAAACAATTTTAAAATGCTGCTTTCGTACCTTTAATTGAATTCCAAATTTCCATCTGCATACAGTTTGACACAAATCAAATTAAAAAATCATCTAGTAAATAAAGCATGGCATTCACCATATTAAAAAAATTTAAAAGTAAAAATCTAAATAAAAGTATACTAAGCTACATAATTGCTTAAATAAATGTGTATTGATAAATCCAAACAGCTAACAAGCAGTATTCAATTTAGCACCCAGGGCTGGCTGCAAATCAACATGCTTCCATTGTTATTACCAACCAAATGAGAATGAACTAGGGATGTAAAATATTAAACAGTAAACTGGTAAGTATTAGTCCTACTGTTAACCCCCTGTGCGCAGGTCTCAAACTGCTTCTACTGCAGCAGAGACCCCCAGAGACCATGCCGGCCAGCTAGCTGATCCCAGACCCTTATCTGGGATTGGTAAAACTGATCAATCCATCTCTAGGCAGTCTCAGCAGTGGCAGGGTATTGCCAGACCCATAGGCGCCAACTCTATGGGTGTTCCAGGGCTGGAGCACCCACAGAAAAAACATGGTGGGTGATTAGCACCCACAGGTAGCCCCCCTATCAGCGCCTCCCTTCCACTGGCAGTCCTGCCGATCAGCACCTCCTGCCTGCTGCAGATCAGCTGTGCCCCCGCCCCCGGCACATTAGAAAGTCAGTGCCTATGGCCAGACCTTCAGAGTAGACTCAACAGCCTTTCATTAGTTAAAGCTATTAGAAAAGTGCTTTTTTTGTTTTGCAATTCATTTTTATTGAAATGCGAAGAAGTTTTGACCAGCTCCATTAGTTAGCAAATCCATTGTTAGTCTCCAAAACCCAAGTAGGTGTTCCTTCATTTCCTGAAAGACCCTGCTATGATCGGATTATGAAGGAAAAACACCAGAGAGTGATCTACAGCAGGGGTAGGCACTCACCCTGCCTGGGTCCTGGCCACGGGTCCAGGGGTCTCTGCATTTTAATTTAGTTTTAAATGAAGCTTCTTAAACATTTTAAAAACCTTATTTACCTTATATACACAACAGTAGTTTAATTATATATTATAGACTTATAGAAAGAGACCTTCTAAAAATGTTAATGTATTACTGGCACGCAAAACCTTAGAGTGAATAAATGAAGACTCGGCACACCACTTCTGAAAGGTTGCTGACCCCTGATCTACAGAATGCTCAGAAGTTTCATTAAGCTCCCCAGTCACCTATCCCTCCCCTTCCTCCTCCAAAAGTATCAACTGAGGCAGAGTATCTTCCAGCAGATTAGGAGTCTGTGCTGTTTTTCTGGACTTTGGAGACAAATTAAGTGACTCAACATGTCCCTGTACCTTGGCCAAGACACAAAAAGAAGTCTGAGCAAGATGATACTGGGGCCACTTACCCCATAGAAATTAAATTGATAAAAAGGATCATGAGGAAAAACTGTCTCCAACCAGCTAGACAATGCCTAGATGGCTACTCAAATCTTAATGGGTGAAATCAGAAGCGAGGAGAGAAGTCTCAAAGAACGATGCATCTGCCCTTCAGATCACAGCCTGATATTCAAACTTGAAAAGCCACATCTGCAATACAGATTTACAGAGCAGCTCACTTATCCCAGTACTAACAGGTTCAAAGGGACAACTAGATTTTTACAGAAATAAGACTAGTACTTTTGAATAGGACAACCAACCCAAGACTGACTCTTTCTCTACATCAAGAGAATTACAAATTACACATTACAAACCTAAAGCCCTCCAGAGACCACATATAACTTCCAATGGTGTACCAGATTGGACAGCATCTTCAGTACCAAGCTACAGGAACCCCCAAAACAAATCCACCTGAGGGCAACATTTACTAGTCTGATCTTAGAGAGATCACACCAAAATAGATGCAAATCAAATATGGAATCCCAACAAGACACTGAAAACAGCTCAAAGTGCTAGGATTGTTTCCCCCTCTAAGAAGCCACTTTCCCTTTCCTCAGATCATCTCCCTGCTTTCTTCCTTGTTCAATAAGGATGTCCATCAATGGAACAGAGGACTGTTTATATTCTAATGAGAGCTCTTCATACTGATCCACTACAGGGGATCTTTAGGGATCAGATCTGTAGAAAAATCTATAGGTTGCAGCCTCTGGGATTCTTAGGAACAAGCCCTTGAGGCCTTCACCAAAAGAACAACCTTTTATCATTTGGCTCTATTCCCTCCCCAAGCTGAGTGAATACTGCACAAGGCTGAATGCCCTTTAAAGATCTTCCTCGACAAATAGCAGGGATACTAAACATGTTAATCAGCAGTCAGTATTTTACCACAATGTAAGAAGTGTACCGTCTAAAGATGAAGCACCTATACATCTCCCAATAAGGCCACCAGCTATACTAACAGAAAAACACTTGTAGCTAAGGTAATATAGTGACATAGTTACTAGAAACTATCAAGAACACCAGAAAGAGGGAAGAAACTTGGAATGGATGTTCCAAAGCTGTGCTGGGAAAAGAAAAGCCCCATTTATAACCACTGTTTGGAACAACAATTGGTGTGCAAGATCCTAATGTTACACTGTCATCTAACGCAAATTTGTTGTAGGGATCTGCAGAAACAGTTTCACAAAAGAGAATCCTTTATTATTTGGGAAAGAGCATACAACAGTAATCCATATATTGTCCTTTATTTGTGGCAGAACTTCCACATGTTAAGAGTTGTACACATGGACATACCATATGATCAAGAAACTCAACTTGTACATGTCATGACCATACAATACTTAATTTGCATATTTTAAAAGAGATATGCATACTTTGAAAGCCAGTAAATATAATTTTACTAGACATTAAGTTCCTTTCACTAGGACTTGAAGGCACAAAACACTTGGGTTTATGATTTTAAAATAACTAACAACTTAATAGGTCTTAGATCAGAAACTGCAGCTGCCATTAAAGAGGAAATAAAGAAACCAGACACTATAATTGGGGTGGTGGACACAAATGCTATCTCAGCCAAACCAAGAAAAATGCCAGATTAGGTCCATTAAGAATGTTGTATCCATTCACAGGAGCAACATGCAGGAGAAGATCTGAGATTCTTCATTCCTTAATGGGGAGAGACACTCTAGGGGGCTGCTTCACACCTATCTGTCCAGAGTTCCAGGAAAGCTAGGATCATAACGGAAAAAACAAAAACAAAACTATCTTCTGCAATGCCAGTGCTGCTAGCCCTGCTCCTTTTACCACACACTGCTCCCACTTTGAAAGCGGCACTGCTGTACACAGACTGTAAGCTGCACTATTGCCAACATACACCCAAGTTTCTGGGTAGCATGTCTCATCCCTGCTTTCTGTGGATGTCTCAACTCCCCCAATGGAGCCCAGGAGAAAGCATGCAATGGCAAGGAAAATGGGAGAGTTAACATATGCACAGGAGTATGGGCATAAAACCAATTTTCAATAGTTGCACTCTATAGGACACCCTTCCTGGCTTTTATTTAGGAAGTGCATTCTATCTTCTAAACATAGAGAAAAGATAAAGTCCCAAACTCAACAAGCAAGGAAGTCCCTAAACAAGGAATTGTCAGAAGGCACAATTAAGTCATAGGTGTACCCTCTTGCCATTTTTCCTCTTTACTCAGCTTATCCCTTAGTAGGAGAATTAAAGAAACTAGTGAGCAAAGGTTGGTCATGTTTATTGGTTGTGTTCTAAAAATGATCAACATACTAATGAAAAAATCCCACTGTAATGCACACCAATGTCTTTTTTGTTCTTATGCAAAAGAATCAGAAGCTCTAGTTACATTCTTACAGAGTGATCTTCACCAAGAATTCACCCATGCTTGCTTTTACTGAAGAGGAATAAAGTGCTTAGGTCACTGAAAGTGTTTACACTCATTCCCTCAAAAACAAAAAACAGATGTTGAAATAATATAAATTAATTAAGTAACACATTTAACTGTAGAATCTGATTAGTATTTATGATGTTAACAAAGTCCTGGTTCTCATCTGTTGATTTAATCTATAAAGAAGAGTGCTAAACTATTGAATATTAAGATACAGATAAATACGTTCCAAGGAAAGGTTAGAGCACCTATTTCTTAAATAGTGTTGCATTTTTAAGGGAACGAGGAGGGGAATTATTTTTACCACCCCAACACCACATCCAAAAAGAACTGCTGGCTTGTTTTTGAGACAATACATTTACATCTAGATAATTTATGTTTAAAACATTACAAATTTGTTCATAGTCAAAAAATGGACATGTGTGAAGCCTGATTGCTTGGGTGTGTATAAATATATACTTTAACTAGAAGTGTAGCAATTTTGGAAGTGCACCTGCAGCTCCTGTGAAATGACATTAAATGCCACCATTTGGGATTCAGGCAGCAGATTTTAAATGTTTAAAAGCTTAGTTTGATTGGAAATCATTAGGATTGTAGTATCAATTATGAACACTATATAGTTTTTTTTAAGACGAGAACAAACCTACATAAACCAAACCAAGCTATCATGTGACCCCTCACAATAAGCCATAACCCTCATTCTCCCTTCCTACTCAATACTTCGTCAGTTATCATTGGTAATATTTCCAGACTTAGATTTTAAGCAGATCCGAGCAGAAAACCTGTCTCACACCTCAGGTAACACACACACTTACAGGCACCGCATAACTGAAATAAATAATAATTAAGTTTATATATATTTAGTAACACTTGCATGAATTTGTTTTAAAGAAGCTAATTCAAAACAATAGTGTAGTAACAGTAGTGGGACCCACACCACTGTAATGGCACCATAGCTCGAATAAAAGTCACTTAAGTTTTAGTTACCTGTTGATCTGTTGATGTACGTTGCTGGCCTGCATCATGGCTCACAGAGCCTTTTTTTACTTGAACCCGGCCAGGTGGGGGAGGAATTACACCTGAATATGGGGTTGAGTTATCAGCATCTGAAGAATACAAGGCTGTGTGTCTCAATTCCTGTTCATTCTTTGGACCAACAAATCTGGGTAGAGGGAGGTCCTTTACTGTTAAAACAATGATATATATTAATAGTATAGGGTATTTTTTATTATACAAAAGAATACTTAAAAATGACTAGTTTAAAATGTAGTTCTATTCTAAAAAAGATACTATGGAATTTCATAGCTGTTGTCTCTCTCCATGACTTACATACTGTTTGGTGCAATTTACAAGCAAATGCATCCCGAGATTTATTTTTTTTTTTTGGCTCCTGCTACACCACTGTAAAATTCTACATCACAAATGCTATGGAGCCACACAATTTTCTTATAGGGTTCCATGCATGCAAGATGACAGTTTGGTTCTGCAATTGTGACTTAGAATTCAACTCATTCTTGCATAGCTATATAGGCTTGTTAATTATACTTTCTATTAGTTTTGCTTACTGTATAAATTTGATCCATTAAAAGTTCCAGGCATGCTTGAAAAGTTCTTAGAAGTCTTTGCACTTAGGCCTGGTCTACACTAAGAGTTTGTCGAATTTAGCAGCGTTAAATCAAATTAACCCTGCACCCGTCCACACAACAAAGCCATTTATTTCAACATAAAGGCTCTTAAAATCGATTTCTGTACTCCTCCCCGACGAAGGGATTAGCACTAAAATCGATATGGCCATGTCGAATTAGGGTTAGTGTGGACGGAATCCGATGGTATTGATCTCCGGGAGCTATCCCACAGTGCACCACTGTGACCTCTCTGGACAGCTCGGATGCTCTGGCCAGGTACACAGGCAAAGCCCCAGAATTATTTGAATTTCATTTCCTGTTTGGCCATCGTGGCGAGCTCAGCAGCACTGGTAATGATGCAGAGCTCTTCAGCAGAGGTGACCATGCAATCCCAGAATCGAAAGAGGGCTCCAGCATGGACAGAACGGGAGGGGTTAGATCTGATAGCTGTATGGGGAGATGAATCATTGCTATCAGAACTACGTTCGAAAAAACAGAATGCAAAAATCTATGAACAAATCTCCAAGGCCATGATGGACAGAGGATACAGCAGGGATGCAACGCAGTGCCGCGTGAAAATTAAGGCGCTAAGGCAAGCGTACCAGAAGACCAAAGAGTCAAACGGACGCTCCGGGTCACAGCCCCAGACATACCGCTTCTACGCTGCGTTGCATGCCATTCTAGGGGGGGCTGCCACCACTACCCCAGCCCTGTCCGTGGACTCCAACGATGGGGTATTCTCATCAGTCGCTTCATCTGATGTTTTTGTGGACAGGGAAGATGATGGAGATGAGGAAGATGAGATAGTCGAGAACACACTGCACACCGATTTTCCCGACAGCCAGGATCTCTTCATCACCCTGACAGAGATACCCTACCAACCCTCCCAAGGCGGTATCCCGGACTCCCGGAGAAGGCACATCAGGTCAGTGTATCTTTTGAATTGAACAGGCATGGGTCTATAGTCCCACCACAGTTAGGGAATCCCATCGCAGCGAAGCCATCTACTATGACCTGCACATTTCCCAGGGTCACTACCTTTGACAGCAGCAGCTCAACGACTGCGTTGGCTACTTGCATCACAGCAACCCCCACAGTAGATTTTCCCACTCCAAATTGGTTCGCGACTGAACGGTATCATAGAATATCAGGGTTGGAAGGGACCTTAGGAAGTCATCTAGTCCAACCCCCTGCTCAAAGCAGGACCAATCCCCAATTTTTGCCCCAGATCCCTAAATGGCCCCCTCAAGGATTGAACTCACAACCCTGGGTTTAGCAGGCCAATGCTCAAACCACTGAGCTATCCCTCCCCTGTCAAGCGTTGCAAGCTTCCAGAGGGCTAGCGCCACTTACTTCTCAACTGTCAGGGCTGCTCTCATCCTGGTGTTCTGGCGCTTCAGGGCAGAGGACAGCAAGTCACAAAGTTTCAGGAAAGTGCCCTTACGCATGCGAAAGTTTCACAGCCACTGGGATTCATCCCAGACCTGCAACACTATGCGGTCCCACCAGTCTGTGCTCGTTTCCCGGGCCCAGAATCGGCGTTCCACGGCATGAGCCTGCCCCATTGCCACCAGGATGTCCAATTTGCGTTCTTTGAGAGAGGACTGTGTCCATGTCCTCATCACTGTCGTCACCACGCTGCAGCAGCCTCCTCGCCTGCTTTCTCAAGTTCAGGTTATGCATAAAGTGCACGAAAATGCGCGAGGTGTTGACAATGGCCATAACTGCTGCGATGATCTCACCGGGCTCCATGCTCGCCACGCTATGGCGTCTGCGCTTGCAATCCAGGGAAAAGGGCGCGAAACGATTGTCTGCCGTTGCTTTCACGGAGGGGGGGGGAGTGAGGATTGAATGACGACATTTACCCATAACCACACGCAACAAATTTCTTGCCCCATCAGGCATTGGGAGCTCAACCCAGAATTCAAATGTGCAGAGGGGACTGCGGGATACCTACCCACAGTGCACCACTTGGAATGTCAACGCTGGTTCTTATAGCTATTTTATTACATAAAAATTAAATATACTGGTACTATTGACAGTCATTAAAAGTAAATTTAATTCTTCATACAATTTGTTAGTTATTGCGTAGCCTAATTTTTGTTTTGCTAAAGACTGAACATTAAGCATTCAAGCAATCTATATTTGAATATTACTCTGAATACATAATGCTTTAATAATTTTGTTAAATATAACCAAGGAACAACCCAACAGTTTAGTAAATAGCATAATATGCAAACAGGGACACCAGAGTTCAAGCAAAACCTTTCACATTCTCACCTATGC
Organism: Macrochelys suwanniensis; assembly: GCA_033296515.1. Classification (NCBI taxonomy): domain Eukaryota; kingdom Metazoa; phylum Chordata; order Testudines; family Chelydridae; genus Macrochelys; species Macrochelys suwanniensis. Next base: position 100,175,043 of record CM065777.1, read on the forward strand.
ATGGACTCAGCATACTAAGAACAGCATGTTGATCTCCGCGCTCGGGTGGGGTGAGACCCACACTGAAAAAAATACCATTTTAAGCTTCAAATATGTCTCTTCAAACTTCCTCCCACCCCCACTTTGCCTTCATCCACAAGAGCAAAGAAATTCAGTGTAAGATGACTGTCTTTTGATGTTGCAATACTTAGGGTTTGCATGCTCATTCAGAAGCTGCTATAATATCTACATGACTAATCTCTATCCCTCCCTGACTAGCTAATTTTTATTTTTGCAGGAGACCGTTTCCCACACCACGGTAACAGAATACACAAGTGACATGAATTCACAGTGACTATCTGCTCATTTTATAATTCCCAATTAAGCAGTTATCCATTAAAATGTCTTTCCAAATTAAGTAGCAATCCAAAATTTACTTCGATATTTCCAGCATAGTAATTAAAGCAATACGAGTATTGTCATTTTATACAAATACTTCAGAGCCATATATTACATGTCCACAAGTGCTTAACTATAATCTATTTCGATCTCTCTCTGAACTAATCAATCAGCTGAGACAAGAGTTGTTTGGTAGACACTAACACTAAGCGCGCCAAACTTGCCCAAATCAGCTGTAGCTCAAGACTTGAAAAACCCACTCACACAGGCCAAATGGACATATTAAATAGGAGAGTGGACAGACAGGAACAGAGGCTGGTGCAGCACACAGAGGTGAAGCGACAAGCAGGTAAAGTCAGGAAGAGAGACATCTGGATGGTGGAATAGGGCTCTCCTCCCATTCAGCAGTTCATGTAAAAGGGGGAAGGAGAAAAAGAGGAGTGGGCTCAATATCCCCTTCAGCTAGAGAGAGGCAGCATGTAGGAGCAGAGAAAGATGAATGAGACAGAAAGTGAAAGGGGGAAAATGAGGAAAGGAGAAAATGTGAAAAGAAATAAATGAGAAAATAAGGAAGGATAGTTAGTGAAAAGAGGATGCAGAAGGTGGGTGGGAGTAAGGAGATAAAAGTGGAGGAGAATGTCTTCAGAGGACGTAAGCTAAGCCCTGGTCTACACTACGAGTTTCGTTCAAATTTAGCTGCATTAGGTTGATTTAACCCTGCACCCGTCCACACAACAAAGCCATTTTTGTCGACTTAAAGGGCTCTTAAAATAGATTTCTGTACTCCTCCCTGACGAGGGGATTAGCGCTAAAATCGACCTTGCTGGGTTGAATTTGGGGTAGTGTGGAAGCAATTCGACGGTATTGGCCTCTGGGAGCTATCCCAGAGTGCTCCATTGTGACCGCTCTGGACAGCACTTTCAACTCAGATGCACTCGTCAGGTACACAGGAAAAGCCCCGGGAACTTTTGAATTTAATTTCCTGTTTGGTCAGCGTGGCGAGTTGATCAGCACAGGTGACCATGCAGTCCCAGAATCGCAAAAGAGCTCCAGCATGGATCGAATGGGAGGTACTGGATCTGATCACTGTATGGAGAGAGGAATCCGTGCTGTCAGAACTCCGTTCCAAACGATGTAATGCCAATATATATGCCAAAATCTCCAAGGGCATGATGGACAGAGGCTACAACAGGGATGCACAACAGTGCCATGTGAAAATTAAGGACCTCAGGCAAGCCCAGAATCGTAGTCCCCCCATAATCGCAGAGTGTAGAATGTTTCTACGCTCCCCCTATAATCTCTGTCCCTGAGGTTATCGCAGATTAGAAGGCGGAAAAAAACTGCACTCGCGATGACATGTTTTCCGAGCTCATGCAGTCCTCCCGCACTGTTAGGGCACAGCTTAATGCATGGAGGCATTCAGTGGCAGAGGCCAGTAATTAAGTGAACACAAAGAGAGGAGGCAGGATGCGATGCTGAGGCTAACGGAGGAGCAAATGGACATGATCAAGTGTCTGTTGGAGCTGCAGGAAAGCCAACAAGAGCACAGACCCCCGCTGCATCCACTGTATAACCGCCTACCCTCCTCCCCATATTCCATAGCCTCTGGGCACCCAGCCACTCCACTCCAGAGGATGGCCCAAGCAACAGAAGGCTGTCATTCAAACAGTTTGATTTTTAGTGTGGCTACAATAAGCAATGTGGCCTTGTCCTTCCCTCCTCCTCCACCCCACCCAGGCTACCTTGTCTGTTCTCATTTTTTAAATTAATAAATAAAGAAAGAACGCATGGTTTCAAAACAATAGTTACTTTATTTCGAAGGGGGGAAGGGTGGTTGGCTTACAGGGAATTAAAATCAACAAAAGGGGTGGCTTTGCATCAAGGAGAAACACACACAACTGTCACACAATAGCCTGGCCAGTCATGAAACTGGTTTTCAAAGCCTCTCTGATGCGCAGCGCACCTTGCTGTGCTCTTCTAATTGCTCTGGTGTCTGGCTGCTCAAAATCGGATGCCAGGCGATTTGCCTCAACCTCCCACCCTGCCATAAACATCTCCCCCTTACTCTCACAGATATTATGGAGCACACAGCAAGCAGCAATAACAATGGGAATGTTGATTGCACTGAGGTCTGACCAACAGCGCCAGTGAGCTTTTAAATGTCCAAAGGCACATTCTATCACCATTCTGCACTTGTTCAGCCTATAGTTGAACTGCTCCTTACTAGTGTCCAGGCTTCATGAGCCATGGGAGCAAGGGGTAGGCGCGACCGCGCGGTGCTGCCAGCTGAGAGAACAGCCTGAGGCAGAAGCCTCCAGCTCGCAGGAGAGCAGAGTTGCAGTGGAAGCTGTACACCATGCCCTGGAGGTTGCAAGGAGCCAGGCAAGGAAGACGCTCCCAGAACCCCTGGCCAAGCTACATGTCCGACGAGGACGGCTAGCAGTCCTACTGCACCGTCTGTTGCAGAGTTGCAGGAGAGCAAAGTTGCAGTGGAAACGGTGAAGCTGTACACCACGGATGAGGACGGCTAGCAGTCCTACTGCACCGTCTGTTGCAGAGTTGCAGGAGAGCAGGGAGAGCAGAGTTGCAGCGGAAGCAGTGGAGCAGTACATCGTGGATGAGAACTGCTAGCAGTCCTATTGCACCGTCTGCTGCGAAGGCACCCAGGAGCTGCTGCTGTGTAGCAATGCCAGCTGCCGCAGGTGTTTCTGTGTCAAATGCTTGGAGGTCCTGGTAGGGCAAAGTACCTCAGCCAAGGCGCAAAAGAGCAAGAGCCCTGGAGCTGTTACATGTGTCAACCACAGAAGTGCTATGGGCTGTTACAGTGCCAACCGGACTGGAATGTACGGCTGCAAGACTTCTCCACCGGCGACAAAGGACAGGAAAATGATGCACCTGAAATCTAAAAAGGCCCGCACATTTCCCAGAGTCACTACCCTTGATAACAGAACATCAATGATTGCATTGGCTACTTGGATCACAGCAGCTCCCACGGTAGACTTGCCCACAACAGCAGCGGTAACGGTGAGCTGAGCGGGCTCCATGCTTGCCGTGGTATGGTGTCTGCACGGGTAACCCAGGAAAAAAGGCGCAAAACGATTGTCTGCCGTTGCTTTCACGGAGGGAGGGGCGACTGACGACATGTACCCAAAACCACCTGCGACAATGTTTTTGCCCCGTCACATATTGGGAACTTAACCCAGAATTCCAATGGGCGGCGGAGACTGCGGGAACTGTGGGATAGCTACCCACAGCGCACCACTCTAAGTCTATGTTAGCCACGGTAGTGAGGACACACTCCGCCAACTTAATGCGCTTAGTGTGGACACACACAATTGACTGTATAAAAATCTCTTCCGAAAAACTGACTGCTATAAAATCAAACTAATTTCGTAGTGTGGACATACCCTAACAGAGTTATTTGTTTTGCACAGAGAAAAAATTAAGGGAATATCGTTCCCAGCACTTAGGCTATGTCTACGCTTAAAACACTAGTGAATCAGCTGCAGCACTTCAGCACAGGCACTACCTACGTTGATGGAAAGGCTTCTTCTGTCACCGTAGGGAATCTACCTTCCTGAGAAGCTAAGCAGTATCTAGATCAAAGGAAGAATTTTTTCATTGACCTAGCACTGTCTACACTGGGGTTAGGTTGGATTTCAGCCTTCTGAGAGACATAGTTAAGCCAATTTAATTTTCTAGTGAAGACCAGACCTTAGACTCAGCACAGGTCAGCAGATAACCATGGTGTAGAGGGGGTTGACAGCACAACTATTTTTTAATCTGGTGAGTTATTGGGTTGGATAAGTTTTTCAAGACCTCCTGTAACCCATAATTTTCTTTAACTGGTTCAAACAACTCCTAAACTATTAAAAATATTTACAGTGTTTCTGACATGTATGAACCAGTGCAATATATTCTATTAGAGAGATGCAAAGGCAGTTTATTAATTTACATTAGCTTTTTTGGGTGTTTGGGAAATAATCCCCTTGGACACAATCTTTAGTTTGTTTTCTCTCAAAAAGGAGAGGTTGTATATTTCTTTATTTCTTGCTACTGTAAATGTCCTTTTCATTGGGAAGTCTCCTTTCAATCAACATCTCATTTAATACTAAAAAAGCATTTCATAGTACCGACCAAAACAATTCAAGTTATCTGAAAATTAAAAAGAAGCCAGGTATCTAATCACCTTTGTCTGGTTTTAGTCTGGTACATTCATCTCAGCATTAGCACCATGTAACAAATTTTATTTTACCATGTATTAACAGAGTTGAGTGGTTTATTTTCCCTCAATTCCCTGCTAATACCATCAGTTGTGTTCTTAATAAGTGCAAGAGATTTATGTTCTTGGAAGGCCACTTAATTATTGGGACACCCAGAGGAATAGCTAAAGGAGGAAAATTAATTACAATTAACAAATAGTGGAATGACCAAGCCAGCATCTTAGACATAGAAAACTGGGGCATGGCCTTACCATCTGCTACTTCCAATACTGCTCCTTTAAACTACTTAAAAGAGCATGTGCAGTAACTGTACATATATTTTTCTGCAGGAACACGTAAGTAATTATTATTATTTACATATTTACTGTTAAAACCAATCTGAGTTTAACTAGAATAGCAATTATTTTGTCAAATATTTCATCCCAACAAATTTTGGTTTCAGGTTCACCTGAACAAGTTTGTGTATATCCTTACCAAAAAGAATAATTTTGCCTGCCATTAATTAGGAGCATATATGGATTCTATTATGGCCACGTGGATCCTACAGCCATGGAATTTGTCAGGGAAGTCCCCCAGTTATAACACTGTGTTCCAGTCTAAGATCAACACACAGAACTCTCAACTTAAGGAAATGATAGCTACGGTGGCTTTAGGCCACTACTGCACCTTCCCAGAACCTCAGCTGCTCTGAAGCCCCCAGGTTAGTACAGGACAGCCCTGGGGATCTGTTTAAGTTAGGACAGCATGAGAGATTGTGGTATGGGCTACAGCACTGCTTGGAATCACATCACTGGGTGCAGCACTGCAACCCCACCCCTAACTTGCCCCTTCCAGCACACCACCTATGCCAGGGCTTCTGAGAGGATCCTCAGAAAGCCGCCTGAGAGTCATCTACTACAATGCCTGCATATGGAGAATCCAGGCCTGGCTATACACAGCACTTATAGAGCCCTTTACAGGACTTCATCCCTTTTACCCCATCAGGTTTTTACCACAGAATCTTATCTTAAGACATAAGAAAGTTTGCTCTAGTCCGCCTTGTTGAAAAACCCTCATACACATGAGTCAAGTCAGATGCCAGCTGAGTATGCAATAGCTCTGAAGCAGATGACATCTCTCATCCATCTCAATCAAGACTCCATGAATTCAATGATTCTGTTGCTATGGAATATGGCATTGGCCCTGTCCCTGAAAGAGGTTGGGGAACGCAGATCAGCCTTATTTTAAATCTGAGAAAACTAGAAAAAAAATCTAAGTGATATTCTGCAAGATTACCTTTCTTCAAGTTCTCATGGACTCCATTCTCACTGTTCCTTCTTTCAAGAGTCTCCATACCAATTTTTAGGATTACATCTTGCTCCTGATTCCAACTGCTTGATTTTGGTCTGCAGATTCATTATATCAGCATTCTCACCTACTTGATTCAAACTGAAGTCTCATCTATCAGTCACATCTAATTTTATTTAGACACAGCACCAGGAGCTTGAAGTGACTATCAATTCCGAGTCTTGAGCTTTGTCAGGTCTTTTATATCGTTTCTGTAGCAGGAAGGGAGATCTTCTCTCTGCTTTCAAGGAATCCTGTCTCCTGGAAATTGAGATGAATCCTCCTGAAGTATCAGACTGCAATTTTACTTTATGAAATGAATAAGGGTTTGATTCCTTTGGGGGAAGTTGCTGAATTCTTGCTGGATGATTTACAAGTTCAGATGGAGAGTCTGGAGACCTGATGGAAATGAATTCTGTAGCTACCTACTTGGAGTTGGAAGTTGAACGTGCCGTCCCCAGCAAGTGCCCCTACAGATAATTTTTAATAGCTGGCTGTGTCAACACTAGTAAATTTAACTTCAATCCCATTACATTATCTGCTACTTTCACCACTCAACCCTGACAAATAGAGCAAGTTACACCACCTACACCACCGTGGTAATTGGCATACACAAAAAGGTTGTCTTTCACTCTGCATCCCTCGCAATAACACTTTGTTCTAAGTTAGTTTAACACATTAGCACAGTTGAACTGTTTTGAGGACTTCATGTCCCTAGATTAACTTTATCCCCTTTACTAGCTAAAATCCAGTTGTATCTATATAAAGATATTTTAAATTTTGGTTTATCCCAAACTCCCCTTCACACTTTTTTCAGTATGTATAAGTGAGAAATATACTAGAGTAACTGAGACCATAACACAATAGCCCATCAAATTAATCTATTATAATCTGTGAGCCAACTGCAATAAATTTCACTAACCTGCTCAATTGTGTTTAAGCATTAATTTCTAGATTTACCTGTATTTAAACTTTCCACTCTTAGAGGGAGACCTGACTGGGCCACAGCAACAAGTTTCAAAGCAATATAGAACTGACTTCTTCCAAAATATCCAAGTCTTGTTGCACCACAAAGTTCCATAATCTGTAAGAGAACAAATATTAGTATTTATGAGAGGCAAATCAAAATGCCAGATATTCTATCAGAAACAGCAGCCACCTTTAAGTACAGACATAACACAGAATTCTTAAGGTGATAAATTTGTCAATGACAATGCTTTGCATTAAACTAGTCTTATTTTAATTTCTTTGTATGGAATTTTTTGGCAATAGTGGGTCATGACTAGGGTCCCTGTTTTCTGGAAATTGCTGCTATTATCATGTTTCCCCCCAAAAAATGATTCTTCATTTCCAAAGTCACCATTCAAAGGGGGAGGGAGGGTGGCGGCAGCACACGGGGCACATCGGCAGAGGTGACGTGTGGGTAGGGAATGCAGGGTCACATCCCCCAGATTTCTGCTAGGAGACACCTGACTTCTCCACAGGCTGCAGGGCAGGGGCTGGGGTCTGGCTGATGTTGAGACTCGCTGCCAACTTCTCCCCTCCTCACACAGGCTTCGGCTTGGCAAAACCACCATGGAGCTTCCTCTGGAAGGGCAGGGCACCTGGCAGCGGGGTCCTTCGCCATGTTTCAGAGTGGAGGGCACTCACATCTGCTCTCAGAAGTGTCCACAGCGCCTCTCCCCCACCCATAGCTGGCTCCTGACTTCTCCCCCTAGCGCACAGCTGGCCTGGCTCTAGCCCTCAGTGCCCAGCATCTGTCTCCCACCTCCCCTGCATAGCTGGCTCTAGCCCTCAATGCCCAGCATTTTTGTGTTGTAAAGGATTACATATTGCTCATGTTTGTCGATACATGTATTTTTGCATTAATATAACTCATATCTGAAATATACATATTTGAAAAACTGAAATTACTATTTTCATTGCTAGAAAATACTGGCCCTAGTCTTGAGGCAGTGTTTCATAAGAAGAGTTGTGAAAGGTACAGAACTGTTATTAGCCAGTGGAAGAAGCAAACCTGAAACTTAGGTCTTCCTGGTTCCAATTCATTATTTGTATTTGAAATCTGCTTCAGGGGTTCTCATCCCACGCCATATGGTACCTCCAGAGGGAAACTGGCAGCTGGCACCATGTTCAGGATCTGGGGAATAATCACCCAGCAGTTCAGCCAGCTGCTACAGCTGTTCCATCAGCATCTGGGCTGTCCCTACTCCTGGAGTAATAGCTGCTGTAGTAATAGCTGGGTCCCAACCTTAAAATGGTTCAAGGATGTTAGCATCCTACCAGTTATGCTAAATGCATAGGCAGAGATGGAAAATTTATGCTAAATGGAAAAGTTATGCTAAATGCAAGGCAGAGATGGACAAACTAGACAAACTAGAGCCACAACTCTGGATGCACTCCCTTGGCTGAATTTCAGTTGAGAAGTTAGAGCTTCTAAAAAAGTCAAGTCTTTTATAAAAGAAAGTGTTAGACAACTTTAATAGATAAGTTCACTGCCAGATCCCTTTATAAATTGTCAAACATAGCAAGTGCACATTTCTAATCCATCATTTCAGCTACAACATATCCAGTCAGAACACAGATGAAATTTCCACGAATTATATATTGGAAAAAAGAGTGGCTCAACCTATTGTGGAGGAAGAGTATGCAGGGCTCAAGCTATATTCAGCTGATGCATGACCCCTTGGTTAACTTTGGCCTGCTCCAGGGCAGGGTTTGAGAATTAGAAAGTTGTAACTCAGTGTTACTTCTCAAGTTCTCTCATTACCCGCCCTCCCCCCACACACCTTTTTTTGCTTCTCCAGATGGCTGAGTGAGAGAGGGGAACATCCTTTGCTAGGTGCTCTAAGCTTGGGAAGTGTCTGTGAAATTCCTACCCTGCTCTTCCTGGGGCTTCCACAGTTAGAACTACTCTTCCCTCACTAGACTGCTGTATTTCAGGGGAGGAGGTACTGAGCAGCTTCAGGAAAGAAGGAACGGCAGCTGCACTTCTAGCTCACATCAGAGTTGTTCACAGGGTTTTAGTGGAAGGTGTGGGAGGCAATGCCCCTAACATCTCCACACACAGCAAAGAGCCTGATTCATACACTTAAGAGTTGCAAGGCATGATTCAGGGAACAGATTTTTAATTTATAATCAAATACCATTTTCTTCTTCACCATCACCCTCAAGAGGCACAGGCTGGATTACTTGTGCTCTAAGTAATGGCTAAGTGAGCATTAAGACATTTGTTGATGAATTATTCTCTTAATGCAGTAAAGGAAATGAGCAATATAGCGCATCTATACATAAAACGCACAATAGGACAGATGCTTCTCTTGTAAACCTGCATATTTTCAATATTTCCTATCAACTCAATGTGCAAGCGGCAGTCAAAAAAGCTAACAATGTTGGGAATCATTAAGAAAGGTACAGATAAGACAGAAAATATCATATTGCCTCTACATAAATCCATGGTACACCCACATCTTGAATACTGCCTGAAGATGTGCTCACCCCATCTCAGAAGAGATATATTGGAAAAAGGTATAGAAAAGGGCAACAATGATTAGGGGTATGGAACAGCTTCCATATGAAGAGAAATTAGTAAGACTGGGACTGGTCAGCTTGGAAAAGAGATGACTAAGGCAGTGGCGTAGCCAGGTCCAGAGCACAAGGGGAGTGGAGCTAAAAAAAGGCGCCTCCCTGTTTACTCACCCGGCGGCACTCCAGTGGTGCTCCAGCTGTTCGGCACGTCCCATCCCTTCACTAGCTCCGGGTCTTCGGTGGTACCCACCACTGAAGACCCAAAGCGAGTGAAGGACCCACCGCTGAACAGCTGGAGCGCCGCCGGGTGAGTGCAAGAAGCGGCGCCTTAAAAAAGAAGCAGCGCCTTTTTTTAGCTCCACTCCCCCTTTAAAAAAAGGTGCCGCTTCTGCTCAGAGTGGGAGCAGCCGCTACCTCCACTCTCCCCCTGGCTATGCTACTGGACTAAGGGGGATGTGACTGCAGTCTATAAAATCATGACTTGTGTGGAAAAAGTAAATAAGTGTTATTTATGCCTTCTCACAAAAAGTAGGGGTCACCAAATGAAATTAATAAGCAGCAGGTTTAAAACAAACAAAACGAAGCATTTCTTCATGCAACACAGTCAACCTGTGGAACTCTTTGCCAGAGGATGTTGTGAAGCCCAAGACTAACAGGGTTCAGAAAAGAACTAGATAAATTTATGGAGGATAGGTCCATCAGTGGCTATTAGCAAAGATAGGCAGGGATCGTGTCCCTAGCCTCTGTTTAGCAGAAACTGGGAATGGGCAACAGAGGATGGATTACTGGATTACCTGTTCATTCTCTGTGAAGCACTTGGCATTGGCCACTGTTAGAAGATAGGATACTGGGCTAGATGGACCTTTGGTCTGACCTGATATGGCTATTCATATGTAAACTTGCATATAGCGTGAACTCCCCATTCTTGTGAGCCAGCAGGGAATTAAAATGTATATTTCCTGTTTCTGAAGTGTTCAGCACACAGACATCTTGTAATTTCAATGCTCTGCTGATTCACAAGAACAGAACCAACAGAGAGATTAAAAAAAAAAAAAAGAACAGCGTTTTTCAAACTTTCTGAGCTGAGGCTCCCCCGCTCCCCTTTCGAGTTACAATTTTTAGTTGTGCCCCGCAATACTTGTCCCTTCCCCCTGGTTTTTCAGGATGGGGGAAGGCATGTGTGACAGTCTCTGAGCGCAGAGGCATTGATACTGATTCACAGGCTGGGTGGCCTGCTGAGGTGAATCAGGGGGTGACAGAGGTGCGGAGCTAGCCCAAGCCACCTGGTGTCACTGCTCTCCTCCCAGAACATTCCTCCCCACCCCCTGAGGGAGTACACCCTGCCCTTTGAAAAGCTCTGAGCTGTAAGAACAAAAAATGCATTCTGATTTGTCAACAGTAGTTCACCCAAGCTACACTTCAAGCACTTAAATATTCTTGCAAGTGCAATTTACAAATACAAGTTAAGGCTGCCCCTCCCAACTTTTTCTTCTAACATTACCTTTCTGAATTTAAAAAGCTATCACTTTGGGTACTATTCTTCAATTTGGGCCCAAAAATGTAACAAAGAAGCTACCTCAAACAACCCATTCACAAACTAGATAATGCACTCTCCCCCCTACCCCCCACCCCAGTGAAGCTCCTGCTTCTCAACAGAATCCACTAGATATGTGAACAATGTTCTCAAACAGATCAGCAATGCATATAAGCCAAGAAGATTCAGGCTAGGTGGATACTTATCCCAACCTGAAGACAAAGCTCCAGTAAACTGGAAAATGGTGCTATCAGACACAGGATATTTCAAGACAGAAGTGCCAGGACCCAATTAGGACTAATGGTAACAACCTGGCTTCATAACAACTGATCTGTAGAAGACCTCCTGAACCAACAGAACCAGAGAGAAAACTTAAAGGAACTCCTGATCCCAGACCAAGAAAGGCTTGTCAATGTGTCAAGTTTTGGTTGACTAAGGGCATGGCTACACTTGCGAGTTAGAGCACATTAAAGCAGCCCCGTGCGCTCTAACTCATGATGTGTTCACACTGGCAAGGCACGTAGAGTGCTCTGACTCCGCGGCTAGAGCGCTCCTGGTAATCCACCTCGGTGAGTGGAATAACGTTTGATGCGCCCGCGCTGGAGCACCACGGTGCCAGTGTGGACGCCTTGGTCTGTTAATACACTCTGATCGGCCTCCAGAAGTATCCCACAATGCCTGTTCTAGCCACTCTGGTCATCACTTTGAATTCTACTGCCTGGCCCTCAGGTGACCAACCGTCAGACCCACCCTTTAAATTCTCTAGGAATTTTGAAAATCCCCTTCCTGTTTGCTCAGTCAGGCGTGGAGTGCTCTCAGTGAATCTTTCCAGGTGACCATTCCTCCACACACCCAGTATGGAGCAACGGCAAGGTGCTGGACCTCATCAGCGTTTGGGGGGAAGGAAGCTGTCCAGTGCCAGCTGCGCTCCAGCCATAGGAATTATGATACCTTCGGGCAGATATCAAGGGACATGATGGAAAGGGGCCATGACTGGGATGCAGTGCAGAGTTAAAGTGAAGGAGCTGCAGAATGCCTACCGCAAAGCCCAGAAGGCAAACAGCCGCACCAGTGGTGCCCCCATGACCTGCCGTTTCTACAAAGAGCTGGACGCGATACTTGGGGGTGACCCCACCTCCACTCCGAGGACCACCATGGACCCTTCAGAGGCCAGTTCAACAAGGCAGGAGGAAGAGGAGGAGGAGGAAAGTGGTAGCGAGGGTGCTGAGGAGGAAGACACCCCGGAATCCCTAGACGCATGCAGCCAGGAGCTGTTCTCAAGCCAGGACAAAGCTAGCCAATCGCAGCAGCCAGTGCTTGGGGAAGAACAAACACCAGAGGAGGTTCCCGGTAAGCGGCTTTTATTTTGGGAGGAAAGTTATTTGGTGCAGGCTCTTGGGACGAGGAGGGTTAGGGCTGCATGCATGACTAGATGCGGAATAGGGCATTGATGTGCTCTCTCACATCGCGGTAATCAGCCTCAGTGATCTCCTCAAAGATCTCATCCAGAACTTGGGCAATGCACTTGCGCAGGTTTGTTGGGAGAGCCACTGTGGTCCTTGTCCCAGTCAGGCTAACATGTCCGCGCCACTGTGCAGTGAGGGGCGGGGGGACCATTGCTGCACACATGCAAGCTGCATATGGGCCAGGGCAGAAGCTGCATTGTAGTAGAAGACTCTCCCATGCTTCCCAGGTCACCCTTAACAGCGAGATATCTTCCAGGACAAACTCCTGTAGAAAATGTGGGGACAGTGTTCAGTATAGGGCCCCCTTCAGCTGTTGGCTCTCCCCAAGGCACAGAAACCCAGAGGACAGTACGGCCGTGAAACAATCAGTCCGCCTTGACTGTTTACACTCACCATTCTGGGGCTCCCATGGGTTGTGCGTGCTCTCTTTGGGACGGGCAAATTATGCTATTGTGTAGACTGTGCTTTCCCTCCTTAAGTATGGGGGAATCATTGCTCTGTCTGGTGTGAACCATGCTGCCTCTGTTAAGTGTTGCATTTTGCCTTTACAGATGCAACCTTGAGATCTCAGCCATCTGTGTTATCACCAGCTGAAAGACTCCAAAGAATTAGGAAGAGGCCCCATAGAAGCAAAGACGACATGCTGCATGAAGTAATGCAACAATCCCTTAACGAGAATCTAAAAGTGCAGGAGTGGAGGGAGAGTGAAAGGAGGATCCGCCAGCAGAATGCAGAGCGCTGGCACAAAAGCGCGGAGCTCCGGCAGCAAAGCATGGATCAGCTGATAAGCATCATGGAGCACCAAGCAGACTCGATCCAGGCACTCGTAGCCATGCAGCCCTTGTCCCACAACTCTTTCCCTTGTGCCCCCATGTCACCTCCAACCCACTTTCCCCAACATCTGGGTTCTTATCGCCACCAGCTGCCTCCAACACCTGTAGCTTCACCACTGAAAACTACGACCCTTATCCACTGCACTCAACCCCCATCACCATGCATTATAGCCATCCTGAAGTGCAGCACTCCTTGTACAGCACTCCAGACAGGAAGGCTGAGTATGCTAACAGGACATACGCAAATCTGTGATTGTACCGTTCCCCACCCCACCCCCTTGCCCTTTCTGTTTCCCAAGCAGTTGTGTTTCTTTTCAATAAATGGATTATTTGGCTTTGAAAACATTCTTTATTATTGCATAAAGTAAAAGATACCTTAAGTCCAGGAAAGCAACAAGCACTGCAAGTCAGTGTAGCAAACACAGATTCCTACTAACATTGGAACCACTGCACTTCACTCCCTTGCAGGGCACCAAACATTACTGATAGTTTTCAGCCTCAAATTGCTCCCTCAAGGCATCTCCTAATCCTTGCAGCCCCACGCTGGGACCCTCTAATAGCCTGGCTCTCTGGCTGTTCAAATTCAGGTGTTGAACCTCAGAGTTCCATGCCTGAGTGAATCTTTCCCCCTTCCCTTCACAAATGTTATGGAGGGTACAGCACGCGGATATAACCGCGGGGATGCTGTCATCGGCCAGGTCCAGCTTTCCATACAGAGCGTGCCAGCGCTTTAAAGGGCTGAAAGCACACTCCACAGTCATTCTGCACCAGCTCAGCCTGTTGCTGAACCGCTCCTTGCTGCTGTCAAGGCTCCCTTGTAAGGTTTCATGAGCCATGGCATTAAAGGGTAAGTGGGGTCTCCTAGGATCACAATGGGCATTTCAACTTCCCCTACGGTGATATTTTGGTCTGGGAAAAAAGTCCCGACTTGCAGCTTCCTGAACAGGCCAGTGTTCTGAAAGATGCGTGTGTCATGCACCTTTCCAGGCCAGCCTGTGTTAATCTCAACGAAACGCCCACGGTGATCCACAAGTGCCTGGAGAACCATAGAGAAATACCCCTTCCGATTAACTTACTCAGAGGCTAGGTGGGCTGGTGCCAGAATAGTAATATGCATCTCATCTATTGCCCCTCTGCAGTTACGGAAACCCATTTGTGCAAAGCCAGCCACAATGTCATGCATGTTACCCAGAGACACAGTTCTTCTGAGCAGGATGCAATTAATGGCCCTGCAAACTTGCATCAACACGATTCCAATGGTTGACTTTTCCCACTCCAAACTGGTTAGCGGCCGATCTGTAGCAGTCTGGAGTTGCCAGCTTCCAGATTGCCAGAAAGTCAGAAAGCAGCCTCAAGGAAAGGAAGGAGCCTTGGATCTCAAAGCTGTCAAAAGGAACTGGAACCAGATGAGGACCACTGCTCTTTATGATAGGTTTCAGTGTAGTAGCCGTGTTAGTCTGTGTCAATAAAACGAAAATAAGAAAGAAAAACTTGTAGCACCTTAGAGACTAACAAATTTATTTCAGCATAAGCTTTCGTGGGTTAGTACCCACTTCATCGGATGCATGGAATGAAACATACAGTAGACAGATATTTATACAGTCAGAGAAACATGATAAGGTGGAGGTGCATAGACCAACCTTAAGAGGCTAATTAATTGAGAGGAACCATAACAGCAGGGGAAGAAAAACCTTTGAAGTGATAAACAAGATGGTCACACAGGTGTGAATGAGGATGGTTAACTTAAGGGAAATAGATTCAATTAACGTAATGGCCGAGCCATTCCAAGTCCTTATTTAATCCTGAGGTAATGCAATCTAGTTTGCATATCAATTCGAGTTCAACAGTTTCTCTTTGAAGTCTGTTTTTGGAGTTAATCTGTCACAACACTGCTACCCTCAAGTCTGTCAGTGAGTGATTAGGGAGGTTGAAGTGTTCTCCTACTGGTTTTTGAATGTTATGATTCCTGATATCAGATTTATGTCCATTTATTCTTTTGTGTAGAGACTGTCCGGTTTGGCCAATGTACATGGCAGAGGGGCATTGCTGGCACATGATGGCATATATCACATTGGTAGATGTGCAGGTGAATGAGCCCCTGATGGCGTGGCGGATGTGATTAGGCCCTGTGATGGTATCACTTCAATCGATATGTGGACAGAGTTGGCATCGGGCTTTGTTGCAAGGATAGGTTCCTGGGTTAGTGTTTTTGTTGTATGGTGTGTGGTTGCTGGTGAGTATTTGCTTCAGGTTGGGGGGTTGTCTGTAAGCAAGGATTGGTCTGTCCTCCAAGATCTGAGAGAGTGAGGGATCATCTTTTAGGATAGGTTGTAGATCTTTGATGATGCGCTGGAGAGGTTTTAGTTGGGGGCTAAAGGTGACGGCTAGTGGTGTTCTGTTATTTTCTTTTTTGGGCCTGTCTTGTAGTAGGTGACTCCTGGGTACCCTTTTGGCCCTGTCAATCTGTTTTTTCACTTCAGCAGGTGGGTATTGTAGTTGTAAGAATGCTTGATAGAGATCTTGTAGGTGTTTGTCTCTGTCTGAGGGATTAGAGCAAATGCGGTTGTATCTTAGAGCTTGGCTGTAAACAATGGATCGTGTGGTGTGTCCAGGATGGAAGCTGGAAGACTTCAAAGAGAAACTGTTGAACTCGAATTGATATGCAAACTAGATTGCATTACCTCAGGATTAAATAAGGACTTGGAATGGCTCGGCCATTACGTTAATTGAATCTATTTCCCTTAAGTTAACCATCCTCATTCACACCTGTGTGACCATCTTGTTTATCACTTCAAAGGTTTTTCTTCCCCTGCTGTTATGGATCCTCTCAATTAATTAGCCTCTTAAGGTTGGTCTATGCACCTCCACCTTATCATGTTTCTCTGACTGTATAAATATCTGCCTACTGTATGTTTCATTCCATGCATCCGATGAAGTGGGTACTAACCCACGAAAGCTTATGCTGAAATAAATTTGTCAGAAAAACTTGTAGCACCTTAGAGACTTTCTTATTTTCGTTTTACTGCTCTTTATGTAACCTCATGACTGAAAATTCAATTCAGAGGAGCATACAGGCAGCCCCAAGAGCCACTGCTTTCCAAAGAGTTTCCCTACCCTCTCTCAGGCTGAGAGCGCATGCAATTTCCAGACAGTGGGGATACCAACAGCTTTTTCTTCTTTGAGTATTAAAGATTAAAACTCACTCCACACAAGCCATCAATACCCTAGGATCAGGCCACTCCAGAAGTTGGGTGGAGGGCAATGTTGAGAGTACTGGGTTGAAGATGCAGGAGAGGGGCTAATCATATGCAATGGACATTATTGGGCCCTGTCTGACAATAATTAAAGAGAGAGCTGGCAGTGACTCCTACATGTAGGGTGCTTAATTTCCATTTTAAAAGATTCTTTGTATTCTCTCTGAACGGCTTTAACACTTCTTCTATTTGCATCAGGACTTCACAGTTTGAGAGGGAAAAGACATTTCTCTAGCCTGGAGGCTTTGTCCCATCAAATTCCATTCACTGAGCAGAGTTATAAACTGTTAAAAATTACCATTTCCATTCTCTCACTTGCTTCTCTCTGGGAAATGTTGGCAGCCTGCCAAAATAGCTGAGCATGAACGTTCTATAGATCTATGCTCACATTTCTACCAAGGCAGCAGCAACAGACACTGCACTGGAAATCCCTGGGAGCTACTGAAGCAGCTGTGGTGAGAGGGAGGCAGTGGTCAAGGGCACGTTTGGCTCCCCCAATCACAACTGAACAGTCCATGTTGTCCCATCATCACATCTCATGTGCACATGCATATGCATATGCATGACAGTCCAATTACATGATCACCTAATAACCTCTCCCCCCCTCAGGTGCCTTATATTATTCAGTGCACAGGTTGGATGTATGTGGTTGCACATTTGGCTTTTCCTAATTTTGGAGTGCTGGGCCTTGCAACCTAAAGAAACAAGTCAAAACTAAAAAAAAGTTTAAATTTGTTTTAAAACATCTGTTCAAAATCCAGGGCTCTCTGTTGATTGCAATAGGAACTGAATTTCTTCCTAATTTTTCTTCTTGTACTCCCTATGTATTAGCAGGAAAATGGAAGGCTGATGGCTTAAATTCCAGAAAGTCTATATCCATAAAGAAGCTTAAACTTCCAGTGTTTGAGTGATTAGCTATTTTCAAACTTTAAAATATTTACTGGGATATGTTTATATACTAATACAAGTATTGACACAAGAATTTTTGGTTTTGTTTTTAACTACAGCAATGTGGTGTTTTTCTTGCTTGACCAATTCATTTTTGGATAACAAGTCCTGACAACAACCAAGTAATGTTGTAATATTACTATCACACAGTAATTGCAAAAGGAAGTAATGAAGTAGGTAGAAAAACAGTAGGTAAAAAAACTGGAGATAGTACCCTGGCTGCATTTATAAATAGCATGGCTGCCACTGTTTACTCAAAGAATTGTGACCTGTTTGAGCCCCAGAAAGGAAATCAGACCGTAAAGGAGAACCGGTATGGTTGAAGCCCCTGCTATTCCGAGCTGGTGCCCTGCCTTAATTTATTTTCCTCTCAGACTCAAAATGAAGACGTAGAATTAAATAATGTCACTGACCTGGCTGTGTGTTTCTTTTCTTCCTCTGTTAGAATTTTGAAGACTTGAAAGTCTTCAAACCTGGTCTTTATTGGAAATTTAACAACAGATTTTTGAAAACTAACGGCTTAACTGATCTGTTCATGAACTGCATTTTTACTTATCCCTGCTCCTTGGATACAAGCTCTCAGGGTTAGATATTTTAAATTTTAATTTTGGGGGGGAAGAAGGGGCAGGAGGGAACAGGACAGGGCTATTAATATTAATTCTCAGATAATTAAGGCATTTTAGAAAAACCAGTCTTGCTGGTTTGAAAACTGCCTTATTTCATTAGAATGGAACTTGCCAGACTGAACTGCAAGTGGTTCACTGGCAGGGGAAGCTACTGAGGAGCCAGGCTGGGAGTCTGGCACCTCAGGGTATGTTTAACTACACTGCAACTGAAAACCCACAGCTGGCCTGTGCCAGCTGACTCATGCTCATGGGGCTTGGGCTAGGAATCTGTTTAATTGTGATGTAGATGGTCAGGCTTAGGCTGGATCCTGGACTCTAGGACCCTACTGGGGGGAGGGTCCCAAAGCTCAGGCTGCAACCCAAATGTCTACACTGCAATTAAACAGCCAGTTAGCCCAAGCACCAAGAGCCTGAATCAGTCAGCACTGGCCAGCCGGGGGTGTCTAACTGCAGTGTAGATATAACCTCAGACAGCTTCAGAGACAAGTACTCTTCTTCTCCTGCCACTTGCTATGTTGGCTGAGGGTAGGGAGAAGAGAAATTTGTGCCTGAAGATGTCTCAAGAGCAAAGCTCCTAGTCTGGCTGTTTATATAGCTTCCTCACTCGTTAAATCCAAGTCTGAGCCCAGGGCTACACTAGGGGAGGGGGTCAATCTACGATACGCAACTTCAGCTACGTGAATAGCATAGCTGAAGTTGGCGTATCGTAATCGACTTACCTGGCCATGAGGACGGCGGCGAGTCGATCGCTGCCGCTCCCCCGTCGACTCCGCTTCCGCCTTTCGATGAGGTGGATTGCCGGAGCCGATGGGGAGCGCGATCGGGGATCGATTAATCGCGTCTTAATGAGACGCGAAAAATCGATCCCCGATAGATCGATTGCTACCCGCCAATCCGGCGGGTAGTGAAGACAAGCCCTGACAAGTCACTGCAGGTTTAGCATGAAGGAGTGGGAGTATCTGTGGGGTGGGGAGAACAGTTCCAAACTTATCCCCATTCTGTGAGGAATATGGAGGAGTTGGGGTGTCAGGATGACAAACAGGAAATCAATGGCTATATTAGGGATGAGAGGGAGAAGCTTATCCCCTCACTGATTAAGTCACATTTTGAAGGTTCTCTTTGGGACCATAAATGCTAGACACAATCTGTTCATTAACAGAAAGCTTGTCTTAGGGTAGGTCTACACTTACCCACTGCATCGGAGGCGTCCAATCGATCTTCTGGGTTCGATTTATCGCGTCTTATCTAGACGCAATAAATCGAACCAGGAAGTGCTCCCCGTCGACGCCAGTAAACCTGCTCCACGAACGGAGCAGGCAGAGTTGACGGGGGAGCCTGTGCGCCGCCGTGTGGACCAGCGGTAAGTACTTTTAAGTTCAAAATAAGATACTTCGACTTCAGCTACGTTATTCACGTAGCTGAAGTCGCGTATCTTAGTTCGAACTTGGGGGGTAGTGTGGACCAGCCCTTTGATACTGCAGTACAGTATGGCAGTCTGAAAATAAAGTACCACTCACCAAGTTGCCAACAGCCAGTCCAATTCAAACCCTGTTCTCTCTAATGCTACTCATCTATTATTCATCTACTCACTTGTTCTCCTCCTGTTAAACTCCTTCACCTTTCACCCCTTCTCCAGGCTCTCAAGTAAATCACCTATCATATTCCCTAACTACTGTTCCTGCCAGTACATGGTAGGAACAAAACAACCTAAAACTTTGTCAGAAGATGGCGTATTCAACATTGGTTCTCCACTTGTAAGGTCTTCCCTTCTCTTCATGTGCCAATATATATTTATGCTTATATCTGTAATTTTCACTCCATGCATCTGAAGAAATGGGTGTTTTACCCACAAAGCTTATGTCCAAATAAATCTGTTAGTCTTTAAGGTGCCACCGGACTCCTCGTTTTTGTGGATACAGACTAGCATGGCTATCCCTCTGATAGAGGTATATTTGACACTGGGGGTACTGGCAGCACTAAAGTGCTCCTGGATTATAAATACTCAAAAAAACTCACCCCTTCCAGAAATTCAGGTCATCCTTTTCAAATTCTTCTAATTAGCATATCACAGTTCCTATAAACCCTATACTGGCTGCACAGACAATTCTCCTGTACCCTAAAATGTAAAGAGCATATTTAAAAGTTACTTTTTTTTTTTTTTTTTTTTTTTTACAGACAGATAGCTTCAGGGATCAATCCAGCTCCTTGGATAAGCTTCCTGAGCCAGAAAACACCTGTGGATCACCAGCATAAATGCTGATTTAGGGCATGTCTTACACTGCAATTAGACACTGTGGCTGGTCTGTGGAAGCTGACTTGGGCTTGCAGTGCTTGGGCTAAGGGGCTGTTTAACTGAGGTACAGATGCTCAGACTCAGGCTGTGGTTGGGACCCTCCCACCTTGGAGAATCTGACAGCCTGGGCTGCAGCCCAAGCTCAAATGTCTACACCACAACTGAGGAGACTCTTAGCCTGAGACAGCTGGCCCGGGGTTTTTAATTGCAGTATAGATATATCCCTAGTGAGCCACAGTCAGACAAGCACTGCTGATTTCAAAAGTAATGACATCCTTGTAACCTTTGGGGGCAGTGAGCAGAATGAGTGGGAAATTTGTTCAGATGTGATCCCCATTAGAGGAAACATGCAAGTTGTTTACAGTGAATGTTGTGAATGCGTGGCTGTTAAGAGGAGAAGGGGTTCTTTGTTCTATGGCTTAACTCTGAATTTAGGCAGAGGAAGAAGAGCAGAAGACTTCCTGAGGTCCACTAGGAACCCTACATTCAGGCATAATTCACATGGGAAGTACTTTTATGGCCTTCCATAGCACCTATGTTTTAGGTATCAGATAGTTTAATCGTTTTCCTTGTTTATGTGGGTTTTACCCAGAAAAAGATTTCAAAAGCTAGTAAAATGGGATTGTAAAACAGATTGGCAAAGGGTTCAGGAGTTTATAGTATCTGAAACTAAGATTATTTATTACTTCAGGTTGAAGATATACCTTTAAATTGATAACTGTTTATGTTGGGGTTATTGTTAGGTACACTAAATATCCAATATAAAAAGGAATTCTTTTTCAGGCTTTGAGAAAAAAAACACAACGTTGTGTGTTTTCACACTGTGAGAAAGCAGAGAAACTGCCCACCAGCGTGGAAGGGATTAAGCAGCTAGCCCCACCCCATTATACCTGCAGCTAATGCCAGGCATGGAGGGGGTAAAAAAGGAGAGCCTGGCCCAGTTCAGCACTGACTGGTGAAAAGGCAAGAGCTAGTTACTGCCCTACCTGATGGGAAGGATGACTGCCAGCTAAGGCTGCCACTAGGGAACACATTCTGTCTCCCAGGCTCCAGCCAAGGGAGACTGCAGAGGAGACCTAGGAGCCTCCAGCAAATGAGGTAACTGGGTAACTGCAGTCCAGAGACATTGTGGGGTCTGGATGCACCAAACTTACTGTTGTCCTGCCTGAAGGAGCCTGGGACTGCAGCAGGGTGCCACCCAACATCCGCAAGAGGGAGCTCTGGGCAGCAAACCACCCCAGCAAATTGAACTATAGGGGCCATGTCCCAAACTGAAGGAACACTAGTCGGAAGTAGCCCAGGTCAGTGGATTTAGACTCCCTGCTCGGAGTGTCCCCTGTTCAGGGGTCAATTCACACAGGGCCCTAGGCTGGGACCTGGTGGAGTGAGCAGTCCCCTGGTTCCCCTACCACCAGTGCCTGAAAGACTGAGGCACCTTGACCTTGAAGTCAGGTGCAGCAACCACTAGGCTGCCTGGCCATCCATGCACCCTCTTTTTTACACACACACACACACACACACACACACACACACACACACACACACACACACACACACACACACACACACACACACACACACACACACACACACACACAACTACTTTGTATACTTAGTCCAAGTATTGACAACTTTGATTAACACCAAAATGTGAACATTTGATACATTTCTAAAAATCTAGTCCAAATGCTACTATTTAGGGTGGGTGGTATTAATCCCTGTCCCATTCTTCATGTCTTTTTTCAGTTGTTTTCAAATAGGATTGAGGCTTGATACTGAACATTAGTTCAGTTTTGTGTCGGCAGAAGTCTTTATGAGGGGAAGCTCATCATGTGAGTTATTATAAAGCATGATAATTTTGTATCAGGTTTAAGGGTTGCCAAAAGTTACACTAGTAGGCTGCCTAGAAAAGATTAAGTCTAGTATAAGCCTTGTCTACACTAGGAAAGTTTTACCCAAAATTTCCTACCATTGCTAAAAACAGTGAGAATGTTTATATAGACCAGGCATTTCTGATATCTTAGATCTACATGTTTCCTGACCCTGTGCAGAGTAAATCTAATTGACTATGCTTCAAACACCACTGAACAGTCCACAATAGGATTTTTCCAGTGCTAACATGAGTAGAATTGAGCATGTTTGTCACAGTTCTAGATATAAAAGTCAGAACTCAGCTCTCAGGTTACAAACCATAAGAGCCAATTCTGGTACTAGTAGAAATGAGCCTGTGTAAGTGCCTTATTGTTGCAGAGAAAAGAAACAAGCTTATCAGCCAGCTCAGTAGAGAGAAGTTAAAGGAAACAAAAGAAAAATATTTCATTGCAACAATGCATTTTAGACAAATTCATAACTGTGCATATATCTTTTGCAAATTGGGAGTTGCTAACTGTATACCCAGTGACTACATATTTTTTGTACTTACAAAAAAGCTTGTGATGCATTATCTCTTGCCACTTCCTATTAAGGAAAGTGGTAGAGCACAAAGTGCACATAAGCACATGCCTCATGTAGGCCTATAACACAAGTACAAGATATCCAAGGTTAAAGATTTGTGGGTTTGGGTTGCCTAACTTCAGATAAAATTTCTAAAGGTTAACTGAAAAGCAACAATAAAAACTGAACTACAGATTTCTATACTGAATAAATGCCCTCACGTACTAAAGATTCAAGTTGTGACTCTTTAGAAGAAATAAAGTTTAAACTACTTAATCTAAAGGTGGCTTAAAGAAAAATAATGGGTTTCTCTTTTTTTAAACTAGGAGATGCATAAAGGAAGCCTAAAGGTTTAAGATTCCTCTAATTAAAAATTCAAGTCTTATTTATAGAAATAGTAGGGGTGTGACAGTACATATACTAAGGAAATCTGTTTAATTCAGAGGGCACATTCTCTCTCTTTATTCAGACTATTTAGAACAGAATTAACTACGTTAAAAAGAAAGACACCCAAGATCCTTACAAACAGCTGGAAAAGCTTGGGCTTTGGGGGGTGGGGGGGGGAAGGGGGCCGCAGTGGTGGCAGGGAGAAGGGAGAAAGGATTCTACACTCCTACCCCAGAGAAAGCTCTGAAAGGAGACTTCTAACATACCAATGAAAAAACAGGTAAAGAGCCCAGATACTATAATGACGGAAGCTATTAGCCTGATCCTGCTCTTACTGAAGAGAATGTCAAAGCTCCCACTGACATCAATGGAAGAAGGATCAGGACCTAGTAGATGCGCATTCCCAAAATTAAAAAAATGTTCAGACCTGTTTTCTTGTAAATCAATCACTAAAATGAGACAACCACTTGTCTCCCATCTTTGGGTTACCCTTTAAAAAAGTTACTTAAAATGAGTACTTAAGTGCATGCTCACCACACTGTTTATTTGGGTCACCACACTGTTTATTTGGGACAATTTACACTAACTCAGCTTTCATTTGCAGTTCATCTTTTATAGCTTCTGCTTTCATGAGCTGATAATCTACCTTTAAGAGTAGATTTTCACAGTAAGTCCTCATCTACATTAGAAAAATGTACTCTTCGCTGATTTTTTTTTTAAATAGCTTTTGAAATAGGGTATTTTATATAGTATAGATGAGGCTTTAAAATGAGATCTGGGTACTCAACTTTGACAAGTACAGTAACTCCTCACTTAATGTCGTCCCAGTTAACGTTCTGAAGTTACGTCGTGCTCCATTAGGGAACATGCTCGTTTAAAGTTGTGCAGTGCTCCCTTATAACGTCGTTTGGCTGACTTTACAAGGGAGCATTGCACAAGTTCCTCTTTTCTGCCTCCTCCCCTGTCGCCAAACAGCTGTTTGGCAGCGCTTAGGACTTTCTGGGAGGGAGTGAGGGAGAGAGCGAGCAAGCAAGCTGCCTCGCCCCCCCGGCAGGCAGGGCCACCTGAGGCATGCAGGGGCTTTAGGGCCCTGGGCTAAGGGGGCCCCGGGGCCCTAGCCTGCAGCTCTAAAGCCCCTTTCGGAATGCAGCCCTGCGAGCACGGGCCAGAGGACTGAGAAGGAGCAGGGGCAACTGCGTAGCCAGTGGCCGGAGAGAAGCGTCGCTTTCCCCTTCAAAGCGTCGCTTTCCCCTTCAAAGCGTCGCTTCTCTCCGGCCACTGGCTGCGCGGCTGCCCCTGCTCCTCCTGAGTTCTTCGGCCCGTGCTTGCAGGGCCGCATTCCAAAAGGGGCTTTAGAGCTGCAGGCTAGGGCCCCGGGGGGCCCCCTTAGCCCAGGGCCCTCCAGCCCCTAAAGCCCCTGCGTTCCGGGGGGGGGGGGGGGGGGGGGGGGAAGCTCCCAGATCACAGCCATGGGGGAGACAAGAGAATGCTCTCCCTGCAGGGGTGGGGGAGGAGAAATGAAGCTGAGCACAGGGCCCCACTAACTCTAAATCCGCCACAGGTGGGATGGGGAGGAGTGGGGAAGCACTGCATCTCCGCTCCTCCCCCTCCCTCCCAGAAAGTCCCAAGTGCTGCCAAACAGCTGTTTGGCAGCAGGGAAGTGCCTCATTGTCTGCAGCGGGCTGTGTCTGTGTGGGGTAAGCCTGGGGCACCTCCCCACCACAGTACAGTACAGTATATAATGCATTTTGTCTGCCCCCAAAAAATTTCCTTGGAACCTAACCCCCTCATTTACATTAAATCTTATGGGAAAATTGGATTCATTTAATATCGTTTCACTTAAAGTGGCATTTTTCAGGAACATAACTACAACGTTAAGTGAGGAGTTACTGTACGTCAGATTTTAAAGTGTGATTTTACTCATAGCTAATGCCAATTTTTAAACCTACAGCAAATTCTCACTATCAACCTAAATTGAAATCTAAAGCAGTAGAGAATGAAAACACTGTAATAACTGTGAAACTAACTTCACCACTACAATATTGACCTTTTTGTTTTCTTAACTTGTTCCCCACATACACTCCCAATCTATAATCTACTCTGAAAACTGATCTGCATTTTTAAATTGACTTATTGCTACTGTATTTGAACTGATGGGTTTCTCCTATGGAGCACAATTCCCAAATCTATTAATTTCAAGGTAATTTAACTATGGAAACTATTTTGTTACCATAATAGCCAATAGCAAATAAGGATAGAAAACAAAGGGGTAGACAAAGCTTTTGGAAATTAAAAGACTAGAGACAATGTTAGTTTCTTAGACTGGCAACACTATTTTTAACCATATTAGTTGAATAAAAGACTAATAGAGTACTGTCACTTATATCACATTAAAATATCACAATGAGACTCACTGGACAATGAAAAAAGGTTTCCCAATCTGGCCACCAAGAGACAGCCTTAACAATATCAGCTAGTATTTTAATCACTTGCTTAAAGATTATCCAGTGCAACTGTAGTTGTAAAAAGTAGATCCTGGAGTAATTGTATAATTCACTCATTTGTCATAGTCTCTAATGCCAAAGTAAAAGTCATTCAACTTCAGTCTGGACCAGCACTGATTTTTATTAAATGACAGGTGTTCTGAAGAGGGCAGGAGGCAGGGAAAATACTTATTTAATTTTTTTTCTCCAGTAAGATTATTTTGCAACATAGGATCCTGTCTTCATGACATAGTAATTTCAGAAGAATGTCAAGCACAGAAATGATTTCACAGTGCAGTTAAGTAAATTGTTACAAGAAAGTTCTAGGCTCATACAAGAGAAGAGCAAAATACAGCATAAGTGCATAAAATGTTCTGTGATTAGGCAACTTTAGCAAGAGTTATATAAATGCAGTACTTTAAACATTTACACCCATATCCCTGGGATATTTTGTTGGAAAAATATATTTGCTGTCAAATATAAGCCCTAAACCAATGCAATAGTAAGAAAAGGGAAACTCATGGAGGCCTAATTTAATGAATAATTTCAATACTAGACTAATGAGATTCACGAAGAACTGATTTTAAATTACTTTTGAGAAAATTCTCCTATTTCATGTTCTAAATTTATTACACAGGCGTTTTAGCCCCCCCTTACACGTGCTTCTGTACTTTTTCAATTTAATTCATTGGGGTACTTTTATTCTGAAAATTAGCATGTGTCACGCTTCTCAGTTGATCTACCTATCCTGCCCCTCCCTCTGGGGGCGGGGCCTCATCACTCATTCGCAAACAATGTTTTATCTATTGTTAGTTTGGAGAAGGGGAAAAAAGAAGCCTTTGGCCATTTCTAGTTTGTAAAAGATTTTTTTTTAAAAAGCAGGACTTCACTTGATATTTCAATGCCAGTTTACTACCCTAACTATTCTAAACAGGTTTTAAAATATAGCCTGATTTATCCAAACTAAGTGAAAATACCAAATATTAACTCTGATTAATAGGTTTTTCTTCTGCACTTCATTTTTGATGTTTAGAGTCTTTGTTAGATTGAAACCTTTAATTTGAAGAAAAAAATCATTTGTTTTAAAAGGCAATTGTGATTGAGAAAGTTTGAGTATAGAAATTACATATCCATAACATTTCTGCACAATCCATGGATGCAGGGAGTCTCCATAATTTTTTGGTATCTAATATATTGAGTTTAAATCATCAATTTAGAAAATTATTTCTAGTTCTTATGGTTTCAAACTAAGTTTGCAAATGAAAGCAAATATGGCAGTGTCTAATTAAAATTGCAGATTGACTAAAAAAGTGGCAAAATCCTCATCCATGCCAAATCAAGGAGTTCACTTTCAAAAAGCACACTGTGCAGGAAAGGTATCATGGTCTCCAACTGGTACAGTCACTAGGACTGCAATGGTAAAGCCAGTCTGGGTTTTGGTACTCCTCGGTACAAGTAGTTCATGGTCAAGTTATCCATTCTGTGCCCTCCCTTGGTCTGTCCACAAACGAATCCTCTCTGCTACCAGAGAGTAGTTCTTCACAGTGCACGGATAGTGCATAGGGAAAACATGTGTGGCCTCTCTACTGTGTGCCCCAAACAATGAACTGCTGCATTTTGAACACTATTTACATGCAGATGGGCCTGGAAAGGTATCAACTACTCAATCTCAACTGCTTGACTCTGAATCCCAATTTAAAAATACACAAAAGACTTAATTATGGAACAGCTGAGGCTCTCACACTTTTCCATTTGCACTTCTGTGCACACCCTTAAACCAGATTATTTTTTGTCCCAATAATAGTTTAGTAAAGAACTGCCTGCAGAATGGCAGTTAAACGGATTAATAAAAAGGCTGACATTAGCAGAGTTAAGGTTGTGGTGCATGGTCTCTCAGTTGTGGTAATGGTAGGCTGTGTGTTTTTGTGGGTGGAGGAATAAAGGGTTACACCATTAGGTGGCTCATCTTTTCATTTTCTTGCTCTTAAGGGTTTGTCAAGCATGTGTGTGTAGCAACTGTAACTGCTTCGCTACAAACATTTTTGTATATTGATTTCCTTGATTTATTTAATACATAATTGAGGGGTGATGCTTAGCAGCAGAAGTGAGGTTTTTTGGGGTGCATCAGCAGCTGTGCATTAGCCTTCTCTGTTGTAGAATAAAATCCAACAGAAATGTGTAGCTCCTCATAGAAGATTGTGTGAGCCTTGCTCCCAACCATCAGGCTTGTGGCACAACGGAATAACTTGTAGGTCCAAGGAAGGACACAAGCGAAACAAAAACCTCCCACAAAGTCAGAGATTCTGATTTTTAATCAAGCCTGTACCGATTTTAACAAAAGATGCCTTAAGATTTCTACTGCCTCTGATTAAGAACCCATGAAGAGAAAATATTATAATGGAAATCCACATGTATACATAGACCCAGTATTCTTAAATTTGGGGCAATTTGACTGGGCTAAATAAACTCAAAATCTATAAAATGTACTCACATTTTGGTTGTTTAGTTCTAAATGTTACATTCTATAGGAACATGGGAATTGTCCTATTGGATCAGGCCTGAGGTCCACCTAATCTATTCTACTGTCTCCTTCAGTGTTCAGCACCAGGTGCCTCAAAGCAAAGTGGAAAAACCCCACAGTAGGCAGATGTGGGATAATCTGCCACCCACAGTAGGTCTCGTCCTGATCTTCTATAGCTACAGACTGATTTGTATTCTGAAGAATGAGGTTCAATAACCTTTCCACAAATTTGTGTTATGTTAACTCTGCTTATTGTTGAGATCCATACAAACGTCTATTTGCTTTTCTTCAATCTCATTAAGTTCTTTGCCTTAATCACTTCCCGTGGCCTTGAGTTCCACAGCTGAGTTAAATGTGGTGTGAACAAATTTACCTTTGGTTTTGAATGTTCTCTTCTTGGATTATGAAATGAGAATAGATGTTCCCATTATTTATTTTATATACTTTTCTAAACTAAACCCTGGTCTTTTCAATCTTCATATGACATTTTTTTCCATGCCCTTGATCATTCATTGCTCTTTTCTGAACTTCCCCTAGTTCGTCAATATTTTTGAGACAGGGTGACCAGTACTGCACACAGCATTCCAGATGAAGCCACATTATTGATTTAGAAGGGCATTTGACAGCTTTTGTATTATTCATCATCTCTTTCCTTATGCACCCTAACATTGCTTGGTTCATAACTGCAGCTGCCTATTGATAAGACATCTTCATTGAGCCGTCTACAATGACACCCAGGTTCCCTTTCTTGAGTTGATCCAATTCATTTACAAACTGTGTAAGATATACAAGTAGTTCACATTTCTCTCTCCCAACACACATTACTCTGCAAGAGAATATTCACCTCTTTTGAGACAGGCTAGAATTTGAACCTGTAACCACTTCTGTACAAAGCACAAGACTACACTACTCCATTAAGCTATTACACAAAGAGTGCTAGCCCTGTACTATTTTATATATACACAACATGGAAGAGACACTAAACAAAATGAAACCTATCCAATTTTGTTCATATGATGAGTTTAAGGAACGTGGGAATCTGTAATTCAGAACACAAATACTTATAGTGAGTGGCCCTCAAGGTCTCATTCATAAAATATTTTAAAAAGTTTTCTTTTAGAGATTTAAACAGTGTCTACATGAATGAAAGATAAGGACATCAAATCGATAAATAATCAGACAACCAGATTTCCTAGCAATTCAAATTAATTTTGGCATTTAGTCTTCACAATTTTTACACCACCCACAACTTATCACCCTCTTCTACTGAGCTGAAGCACATGATCCGGTTCATTTTAAACTCCTTTCACCTAATCTAGCCACTTGCTTTTGTGTGTCTAAAAATTACAGCCACTCTTGAGTTGCAGAAAGTTGACATAAATGTCCTTGTTGGTCTTGGGCTGCAGTAATGCACTCTAACGCGTCACTGAGGCAACACTGAACCTATGAGGTGGTATGGCTTTCTGGAAATACTACTTTACTCTGCTTAAAGCACCTTTCAGGGAATTCAAAGAACTTCACAAATGCCAAGGCCATGAAACACATTATGGTGGATGCAGTGATAGCAACAAGTCATGACACAGCTGTTACAACTCCAGTTCCCCTGTGGATACTTTTCTAGGAACTATGCTAGACAAACTATGCTAAATTATCCCTTTAGCTACACTGGTAGCACTACTTGTAACTGTAACATAGCTCTCAGATGAGTCCCAGTTCCCACTGGTCACATAGGTAGTGCTGGAATTTTGCTTCCACACATTGCTAGTGGGAATCTACTGCCTTAGCACAACCTAGCCAGTATTACATCCTTTTAAAATTGCATTTTTCACTAGTAGATGTCAGTGCACTTTACAAAGATATGCAGGTGCTCTATTTTTGAAAATTAGGAAACAAGCATAGAGTTATTTAATTATGTGAACAAGGTCACAGAGTCAGTAGCTTCATCAGGAATAAAATACAGATTTCCTGTTTCCTAATACTTCCCAGCACTGCTGGAGTGCTCATGCTTTGGGTGGACCTCACTGTAAAGCTTTTGAAAGTGACATACTTCCCTGCCAGCGGCCAATGTTACCCCAGGAGCTCAGCAACGGAGCCTCCCAACCTAGCTAATCGAGACCTCTGAAATATATATATTAACCCCATACTAACAGCACGATCCCACGACAACACGCAGAATTACCCGGTTCCCAGCACCGCACGGGCACAAGCCCGAGCGCAGCAGGAGTCGATGGCGCTGAAGCTGCCGTTCCACAGCGCATCTCGGGAGCACGGCGACTGCCCTCGGGCAGGTCACATCCCCCACCCCCAGCCTGCAACGTTAACCCCGGGGCGTGCCCCTGGCTGCAGGGGCAGCCCAGGCTCGGGGCGATGCAGGGGGATGCCCAGCACGCGGGGCGGGGGCAGCCCTTGAGGGCAGCCCCTCCGGGTGCTTTCAGGGCAGCAGCGGCGACCGCCACAGGGCGGTGCCAGGCGCCCCGGGAGGGATGACGGGGCGCTCGGGGGAGGCAGAATCCTCCCTGCATCCGCGGGGGGTGGGGGGGGGGCGGCTGGGGGCTGCTCAGCGCCCGGAGGCGGGAGGAGCCGGGGGAGGATCCCCGCCCCCCGCAGCTGGGGCAAAGGGCGGCGGTCCGGGTGGAGGCGGTGCCAGCCCGCGGGGGGGGCGGGCAGCGGCCGGTACCTGCAGGACCACCTCGCTGGGCAGCTGCGCGGCGCGGAACAGCTCCAGCACCCGCCCGTTGGGCGCCACCTTCTTGGTGCTCTCGGTGTCGCAGTAGGCGAAGAGGTCGCAGTAATAGCGCTGCTCCGCCTCGCTCAGCGTCAGGCCCTCCATCGCGCCGCCCGCCGGGCAACCGCCGCCCGGCAGGGGAGGGGGAGGTGAATCCCGCGAGCCGCTTCCTCTCGGGCCCCGCGCGCGCGCCGCTGTCCCTGCGAGGCCCGGCCGCTGCGCTCGCGCCGTGGGGGCCGCACCGGAAGCGCGGGGCCCGCGGGGTGGGCGTGGCTATAAAGTTTCTCGGCCTCGGCCCCGCCTTCTTCTCCTCCCCCCCCAGCGAAGCCGCCGCCATTTACTGAGCCCCGGAGACTGGAGGGGGGAAGGAGGCTGCTGAGCAAAACGCGCCCCTCCCCCAGACCCGGATGTGAGGCCAGGCCCGCACCCTTCGTGTGCCGGAGGCGGCAGGACTGAGGAGCCTGCAGCGCCCCCTGCCGGCGTGGCGGGCTGAAGCTTGGTGCCTGCGCGGGCGCCTGGGCTGATCCCCGGTGCCTCCCAGGTCTAGAGGCAGGTCAGGCGCGTTGAGCGGCGGCTGAGTTGTGCGGTCCGCGGTGGTTGGTGACCCGTTTTAGGCATCCCTAATTTTAAGGAACCATCCCTGGACCGACCATCCCTTATTTCAATGACTCGTCCCATAAGTCAGGGGGGTGGGGGCTGAATCAAACCTTTGCAGAGCAGCACTAAGCAAGATACCAGTTGATCACACGTGAGGGAAGTAGGGGTGGTGGGGATGCTGCTGCACCCCCTGGCAGGAAGTGGTTTCCATCATATACAGGGTTTACTGTTTGGTTGAAGGGCTCTCAGCACCTGCATTTTACAAATTGTTCCAGCTTTGTAAGCACAAAAAAACAGAAGATCAAAGTCATAAAATCATTATGGGAGGGCCAAGTCCAGGGACCACTGATGGAAGGAAGGAGGTGTGCAGCATTCTTTTGCTGTCCAGACCTCTTAGGATCCTACAAACAAATTATTCATCTTTAAAACCTTGTTGTTGTTGTTGGCGTCCGTTAGTCTCGAGAGACGATGAATACACGCCCACGGGGAATGTTTAGTTGATGGTTGTGCAGCGTCTGTTGTGGCTGTGAAGCCCCACACGAGAGTGGCAGTCTCGATTGCATTTGCTGCATTTGAAGACGGTGTCAGCTGTGGGTTGGAGCCGCTGCTTCCTTTTTCGTTGAACCCGCTTTTCCTCGGCAAGCTGCCGCAGCTTGTCTTCACCAGTTTTCAATCCAGTGGTCAGAGCGTGTCTCCATCTGCATCTGTCCTGGGCGAGCTCTTCCCAGCTGTTGATGTTGATTTGAACAGTCTTCAGGTCCCTCTTACAAACATCCTTGAAGCGAAGGTGGGGCCGTCCTGTAGCTCTGTTTCCAGAGGCAAGTTCGGCATACAACAGGTCTTTGGGGATCCGTCCATCTTCCATGCGACTTAGATGGCCAAGCCATCTGAGGCGGCGTTGACGGAGGAGAGTGAACATGCTGGAGATCTTGGCACGTTCCAGCACCTTGTTGTTCGTTATTCGATCACTCCAAGTGATCCCGAGTATGCAACAGAGGCAGCGCATGTGGAAGGTGTTCAGCCTCTTTTCTTGCGAAGCGTAGAGGGTCCAAGTTTCGCTGGCGTAGAGAAGAGTGTTTAACACACATGCACGGTACACAGCGACCTTTGTGTTGATGGTCAGCATGTTGTTGTTCCATACTCTCTGTGACAATCTGGCCAAAATCGTGAAGGCCTTGCTGATTCTACGGTTGATCTCAGGGTCCAGTGAGAGGTTGTCTGTGATGGTAGATCCAAGGTAGGTGAACTGACTGACCACCTCTAGCACATAGTCATTGATGGCAATGCTTGGATGTTCTGCATCCTGGGCCATAACTTTGGTCTTCTGAAGACTGATTGTCAACCCGAACTCTTTGCAAGCTCTGGAAAAGCGGTCAATCAGATGCTGGAGATCGGTTTCTGTGTGGGTGGCCAGGGCAGCGTCGTCTGCAAACAGCATGTCTCTGATTGTTGCCTCCCGTACCTTGCTTTTGGCCTTTAGTCGAGCCAGATTGAAAAGTCTCCCGTCAGACCGGGTGTGGAGATAGATTCCCTCTGTGGAATTTCCAAAGGCACGTTTCATCAATGCTGCAAAGAAGATGCCGAAGAGTGTGGGAGCGAGAACGCAGCCTTGTTTTCCTCCACTGTGGAGGTCGAAGGCATTGGAGGACGAGCCATCATACAGTACTGTGCCTTTCATGTTGTCGTGAAAAGACTGGATCACGCTCAGCAGCTTCGGTGGGCAGCCAACCTTTACCAGGATCTTGAACAGCCCATCTCTGTTCACAA
Source organism: Macrochelys suwanniensis (assembly GCA_033296515.1). Classification (NCBI taxonomy): domain Eukaryota; kingdom Metazoa; phylum Chordata; order Testudines; family Chelydridae; genus Macrochelys; species Macrochelys suwanniensis. Next base: position 100,208,365 of record CM065777.1, read on the forward strand.
GGTCGAAAGCTTTGGTCAGGTCTATGAAGGCAAGGAATAGCGGCCTGTGCCGCTGTTCTAATTTTCTTAGAAAAGGAGTATTGGACAACTTAATGGGAAAGTAGAAATGAATTTGCCCACTGGTACCAAATAGAGCAAGTATGTTGTAATGTTTTATTCATTTAAAGGGATTGTTGATTAAAATCTTGCATAGTCTTCCCACTGCTGTGAAGAGGTAAATCAATGTGGGTTTCAAAAAGCCAGTTATACATGCTGAAGCTTACTTCTGAAAATATAACTGACATATTATATACCAAAAGTTTATTTATAATTAATTTTCTAAATTCCTTTTGCATACATAACACTGTGGAACAGATTTTACAAACTCTGCCAAGTGCACCTGTCTACTATAACTCATCAGGGCTACAGAAACTTCTTTTGTCCTTGGCCTTCCATTGAAAGACAAGTGGGTTAAGACTAGCGATGTGCAGAATAGGTTTAGAAAAATTCCAGTAGCTCTGAATAAAGAGCTGGACTTTTGTTACTACTAATCCTTCCAAAAAGAAGGAACAGTAGGTGGTGGAAAATTTTATTCCCAGATGCAAAAGCATTGTGATCATGCTGTCAAGTTTTGTGAATCAAACGAGCCCTTTTCCTAGTTTTCAAAAAATCCTGGACCCCTGTCAAAAGCGTTTGTGTAAAATACAAGTGTTCGGTAAAATGCAGTCACTTTACAGATATTTGCAGTGCCAACATCTGTAAAATCTTCATATATCATTTATGTATTAATGTATTATCCTATATAATTCCTCTCCATCTTTGATATTTACATCCTTCAAATCTTTGTAGACCCACCCTTCCGATCCCTCTGTCTTCGTGGGCACTTAACTAAATTATAGACTTATAGACTTTAAGGTCAGAAGGGACCATTATGATCATCTAGTCTGACCTCCTGCACAATGCAGGCCACAAAATCTCACCCACCCACTCCGGGAATAATCCTCTCACCTATGTCTCAGCTATTGAAGTCCTCAAATCATGGTTTAAAGACTTCAAGATGCAGAGAATCCTCCAGCAAATGACCCGTGCCCCATGCTGCAGAGGAAGGCGAAAAACCTCCAGGGCCTCTGCCGATCTACCCTGGAGGAAAATTCCTTCCTGACCCCAAATAACAGCTGGACCCTGAGCATGTGGGCAAGACTCACCAGCCAGACACCCAGGAAAAAGTTCTCTGTAGTAACTTCTAACATCCCATCATTGACCATTGGTCCTATTTACCACTGATGGCAATTAATTGACCTTTGACTAAGATCATGTTATCCCATCAAACCATCCCCTCCATAAACTTATCTAGTTTAATCTTGAAGCCAGATAGGTCTTTTGCCCCTACTGCTTCCCTTGGAAGGCTGTTCCAGAACTTCACTCCTCTGGTGGTTAGAAACCTTCGTCTAATTTCAAGTCTAAACTTCCTGATGACCAGTTTATATCCATTTGTTCTTGTGTCCACATTGGTACTGAGCTGAAATAATTCCTCTCCCTCCCTGGTATTTATCCCTCTGATATATTTAAAGAGAGCAATCATATCTCCCCTCAGCCTTCTTTTGGTTAAGGTAAACAAACCAAGCTCCTTGAGTCTCCTTTCATATGACAGGTTTTCCATTCCTCGGATCATCCTAGTGACCCTTCTTTGTACTTGTTCCAGTTTGAATTCATCCTTCTTAAACATGGGAGACCAGAACTGCACACAGTATTCCAAATGAGGTCTCACCAATGCCTTGTATAACGGTACTAACACCTCCTTATCTCTACTAGAAATACCTCGCCTAATGCATCCCAAGACCGCATTAGCTTTTTTCACAGCCACATCACATTGGCGACTCATAGTCATCCTATGATCAACCAGGACTCCGAGGTCCTTCTCCTCTTCCGTTACTTCCAACTGATGTGTCCCCAGCTTATAACTAAAATTCTTGTTATTAATCCCTAAATGCATAACCTTACACTTCTCACTATTAAATGTCATCCTATTACTATTACTCCAGTTTACAAGGTCATCCAGATCTTCCTGTATGATATCCCAATCCTTTTCTGAATTGGCAATACCTCCCAACTTTGTGTCATCTGCAAACTTTATTAGCACACTCCCACTTTTGGTGCCGAGGTCAGTAATAAATAGATTAAATAAAATTGGTCCCAGAACTGAACCTTGAGGAACTCCACTAGTAACCTCCCTCCAACCTGACAGTTCACCTTTCAGTATGACCCGCTGTAGTCTCCCCTTTAACCAGTTCCTTATCCACCTCCCAATTTTCATATTGATCCCCATCTTTTCCAATTTAACCAATAATTCCTCATGTGGTACTGTATCAAATGCCTTACTGAAATCAAGGTAGATTAGATCCACTGCGTTTCCTTTATCTAAAAAATCTGTTACTTTCTTAAAGAAGGAGATCAGGTTGGTTTGGCACGATCTACCTTTTGTAAAACCATGTTGTAATTTCTCCCAATTGCCATTGACCTCAATGTCCTTAACTACTTTCTCCTTCAAAATTTTTTCCAAGACCTTGCATACTACAGATGTCAAACTAACAGGCCTGTAGTTACCCGGGTCACTTTTTTTCCCCTTTTTAAAAATAGGAACTATATTAGCTATCCTCCAGTCAAATGGTACAACCCCTGAGTTTAGAGATTCATTAAAAATTTGTGCTAATGGGCTTGCAATTTCATGTGCCAATTCCTTTAATATTCTTGGATGAAGATTATCTGGTCCGCCCGATTTACTCCCATTAAGCTGTTCGAGTTTGGCTTCTACCTCAGATATCGTAATATCTACCCCCACATCCTTATTCCCATTTGTCATGCTGCCACTATCCTTAAGCTCCACATTAGCCTCATTAAAGACTGAGGCAAAGTATTTGTTTAGATAATGGGCCATGCCTAGATTATCCTTAACCTCCACTCCATCCTCAGTGTTTAGTGGTCCCACTTCTTCTTTCATTGTTTTCTTCCTATTTATATGGCTATAAAACCTTTTACTATTGGTTTTAATTCCCTTTGCAAGGTCCAATTCTACATGACTTTTAGCCTGTCTTACTTTATCCCTACATGCTCTGACCTCAATAAGGTAGGTTTCTTTGCTGATCCCTCCCATCTTCCACTCCTTGTATGCTTTCTGTTTTTCCTTAATCACCTCTCTGAGATGCTTGCTCATCCAGCTTGGTCTAAAACTCCTGCCTATGAATTGTTTCCCCTTTCTTGGGATACAGGCTTCTGATAGCTTCTGCAACTTTAACTTGAAATAATCCCAGGCCTCCTCCACCTTTAGATCCATAAATTCTTTAGTCCAATCCACTTCCCTAACTAATTTCCTTAATTTATTAAAGTTAGCCGTTTTGAAATCAAAAACCCTAGTCTCAGATTTATTTTTGTTTATCCTTCCATTTAGTTTGAACTGAATTAGCTCATGATCACTCGAGCCAAGGTTGTCCCCTATAACCATTTCTTCAATGAGGTCCTCACTACTCACCAAAACCAAATCTAAAATGGCATCCCCCCTTGTTGGTTCAGCAACTACTTGATGAAGGAATTCATCAGCTATCACATCTTATTATATCCACATAACTCTTAATTTTTCCTCATATGTAACTGTTTTAACCAAAGCAGAAAAAAAATCAATAGATCTCTATGCATAGACTTACTGGGGAAGAGCTTGCATTCCTGTAACGAAAACATCAGGATGCACAATGGGTCTTTATATATGACCACTATGTTTTAAAATATTCCAGGGTACAAAATCCTAGGTAACTAAGGCCCTAATCTCACAAACTCTGAAGTACATGCATAATTTTAAACACATCAGTATTACCATTGAAGTTAATGGGAATACTGTCAAAGTTAGGCACATCTTTTTAAGCTTGGGATCTAAATATGTAAACTAGTTATTTCTGTAACACTTGTGTAATTTTGGAAGAAGGGCAATTGGTTTATTTATTGAGAAAGTAGTAAGAAAAGTTATAACATAATTTTGTAAGTCATGTTCTAAACAAGAATTGGTGATTTTGCTGATCTTTTCTATCAAAGTCCAAATATGTCTTTCATGCTTGGGGCATGTCTACACTGGCAAAGTTATAGCGCCAGTAGTTACAGTGCCACTCAGAGAGCACTGAAGGTAAACCGCTGTTGTGTGTTCACACTGTCTGCTGCCTGCGCGATAGCATGTTCACACTTGTGGCACTTGCAGTGGCATTAGGAGTGGTGCACTCTGGGCAGCTATCCCACAGAGCACCTCTTTCTCTTTTGCTGCTAAGACTTGTGGAAAGGCAGAGGGGGTTGCGGGGCATCCTGGGTCCTGTCCCAATGCCCTGTGATGCATTGCTTTGCATCCCAGCAATCCCTGTGCTTCTGTCCACATTTGGCGCCATCTTTCAACAGTTTGTGTACTGCGCGCCCTGCATCTTTGGGCTTCAGGAATGGATCCCTAACTGCTGACCACTTTGTAGAACCGGCAGCTCGTGGGCACAGCACCGGAGTGGCAGTTTGCCTCCTGCGCCTTGTGGTAGGTGTTCTGCAGCTCCTTCACTTTTACCTTTCATTGCAATGTGTCTCAGTCATGGCCCCTTTCTATCTTGCATCATGAAATCTGTCCGTAGGTATCATAATTCTTACGGCTGAAGCACAGCTGGGACAGGACAGCCTCCTCTCCCCAAATGCTGATGAGATTAAGGAGCTCAGCATTGCTCCAAGCGGGGGATCGCCTGGTGCATGGAGCAGGCATGGCCACCTGGAAAGATGCGCTGATACCACTGCATGCATCACTGAGCAAACAGGAACGGGACTTTCAAATTTGCAAAGGAACGTACGGGGTGGGGATGACGGTTGATCAGGGCAGTAGAGTTCAAACCGATGACCAGAGCGGTGAGAACAGGCATTGTGGGACACCTCCCGAAGGCCAATCGCTGTGCTGTAATTGACCAGGGTGTCTACACTGGCACCGCAGCACTGTAGTCCCGGTGCAGAAAGCTGTATGCCTCTCTTTGGGGTGTTTTTTTTAAAGCGCTACAACTGCGCTGTTTCTGCCCACTAAGTGGCTTGGCATCGTGTACACCTCAGGAGTTACAAGCTGCTTTACTGCGCAGAAACTTGCCAGTGTAGACAGGGCCTCGGTCGCTGTGGCTGCCTGTCTCTGAATCAAGGTGGGAGGGAAAGAGGAGGTTCTACTTTCATCTTAGCTCACTATTCAGAAGGCCTTGTTTATGTGATTATCAAGTCGCAACTACCCCCTGCTCTCTCCAGCCTCCCATATATCCACCCCAGCCTAGATAGAGAAAAAGTTACATTTTTAGGAAAACACCATTGTGAAATTAGACTAGCTTAAAGAATCATAGTATGACTGGAATCATCTCAATGTCTTTAAGGTGGCAAACAGAAATAAAAAGGGAGACTAGAAAATCCATTTAAGAGCTGAAGGAGTAAGTCACCTGATTTTCCTTCAGGACTTAATCTTTAGCACAGAGTACTTAGTATGTTCCTGAGTATAATAAAGCGAAGTGTGGTTTTCCTCTGAAAAATGTGTAAAACTTGCACCTTCCTACTCAACAGATATATTTCCTGAATTCATTTGCATTCAGAATTATACCAGCTAAATTAATGGACAAAAAAATTTTGACTACTTTTTATACTTGTTGGTACTGGAGAGTCAACAGAGTTATGAGAGAATGAACTGGATTCTATTCAAACTCCCAAATCATTAACAGAATTGTTATACAAGTTCCAACTCTGGGGCTAAATTCTGCCATCAGTTACACCTGTGCAACCCATTTGTCATTTGGAGACAGTGAGATTGTACATGTATAACTGTGGGGAAAATTTGGCATACAAAAATCTTTATTATTAGTGCTAATTCATGAGCCAGAAAAGAAAAGAACAGCTAGACTTTTGTATCTCAGCTTGAGTTTATAGAGTGGAGTTAGCAAAACAATATTATTTTACATGTAAATTGCATACATTTGATGTGGAAGTCATCAACATACAACTAGAACCCCCTAGAGCTATTTGTACCCTCAGTTTTCAGAACAGAATCACTTTTAAAGGCTAGTATTACCTAACAAATGTTGCATGTTGAAAGCTGATTTGAAAACAGTGTATAGCATTTGTTTTGTCAAAAAGGTAAATCTTTATATAGAGCCTGATGTTCATATCCTGAATGTCTTACTCAATTGGCTACGATGAGGGTTTTGCCTGAATGACAACTGAGTAAGGCTTCAGGATATAGCTCCTAGAGTATGAAAGTTTCTTTTGACCTATGAGAGTAGATATTTCAGCTGCTGGGATTTACTTTTACCATCTGCTGCAACATCTGTGAAAAGGCATTGCCACATGAAGCTCCAAAGGAAGAGCAAGCTAGAAAAAAATTACAAATATCAAGTTATAATGTTTAGGTTTCTTATGCATTCTGGGCCAGGCCTGCGGAGTTATTTCCTGCGGCCCGCCATAGGTGCCGACTCCACCGGCAGCCAAGCTCCCCTCCCTCCTGCCCCACCGCCGAGTGCACTGTGTCCCCGCTTGGTGGGTGCTTGCTGAAATACATGCTCGTATTAAAAATGTCTGTCTGTATATTAGACAAACACTATTTGTATAAATAATCCAAAATGTGTCCAAAATGTGTGTGTGAAATGGATTTGGTAAAGCAATGCCTTTTATATGATTTTTAAACAGCAAAACGCCTAATATTTTATTTTAAAATTTGTTAAGACCATGTCATATTTTTATAATAATGTTGTCACCCACAGTACTGTCAAACCAAGAGAGATCCTTAGACCAGAGTGCTAATATGCTCAAAAGGGAAAAAAAGCCATCAGAAAAGGAAAATTGTCCAGCATTATCAGCTGACAGACTGTTTCTCCTTCTGATCTCCTCTGTCAGACTCCAGGTAAGAGCCTTGACTGGCTCCAGCAGCCAACACTTATCCCCCACCTCACACCTCTCTGTTGTGGGGGAAACAATTTAGTGGTTAGAATGTGGATTTAAGGGATTGGGGAGTAAGTGTCTTTTTATTTCCTTTTATTAATTTACGTGTGTGTGTGTGTGTGTGTGTGTGTGTGTGTGTGTGTGTTTATATCCTAGTGTTTTACACTTTGTTTGGAATTCTGCCCTTTTTAAGACTGAGCACTCTATTTATTACTGGGTTAGATTTATGCTTAATTTTAAAAACAAACTATTTTTAAATTGTAGATTACTTTTTGAATGGTCAGAGATGGCTTGACTAATGTTGTTTTAAACCCTCTTAAAGGCTTTTATTTAATTTAATATTTCTCAAGGTTCAGCCCCTGTCTGTGGGTGAACTCTCATCAAACCTAATTATGAATAATTTTTTCTACCCCCAAAGAACCATTGTTAATCCTGATGGGGTGTTAAGGAAACTTGGCTGGATGATTACATCTGTCCCATCGTTTTTACAGGATCATTGAAGTCAACAGAGCTAGTTAAACCCCAATTCAGGTCAATGGCTTTGAGTAAGTACTATTCTTCTCAAACATATGGCTCAAGCCTGCAAGTTTTATAAGGATATATAATAGTTTTTGCTTTATTTTAAACACAAGGCTTTTAAGTTTCATTGGATTCTACTACAAGCAATCCACATTTTACTGTGAAAAGAAATAGGTCTCTTTTCTTAAAGACACACTAGCAGGGTTCTCACAGTCTGTTCTATATAAAACACACACAAGCCCTTGAAAGTGCAGGCATGGAATTTGTCATCCCATCCCTGCCCCTTTTGGCCTGTCTGGAGCCACCCTCCCTCGCAAATATAGAAGTCAAACTATGCCTATGCCAGTGGTGTAAGGTCTGTGGCCTTTTTCTGAAGACATATTTGGAGAGCAGCAGCCATGAGCCAAGAAGCAGAAAGTCACATTCTCACATTCCATCTAAGGGTACGTCTATACTACAGAATTAGGTCGAATTTATAGAAGTCGATATTTTAAAACCCGAATTTATGGAATCGATTGTGTGTGTCCCCACTAAAGAGCGTTAAGACCATGAGGTCGATTGACTGTGTCCACAGTAGCGGGGCTAGCATCGACTTTCGGAGCATTGCATTGCGGGTAGCTATCCCACAGTTCCCGCAGTCTCCGCCGCCCATTGGAATTCTGGGTTGCGATCCCAAAGCCTGATGGGGCAGAAAACATTGTCGCTGGTGGTTCTGGGTACATGTCATCCCTCCCTCCCTCCCTCCGTGAAAGCAATATTTTTCGCGCCTTTTTTCCGGGGTTTCCGTGTTTGCTACGGAAGCCTGCTCAGCTCACAATTACCGTACATCTCCAGCGTACGCCTGGACATTAGGTCTAGTGGGGATTCAGTCACACTATAATACGGGCAGAGGGATAGCTCAGCGTTCTGAGTGTTGGCCCGCTAAACCCGGGGTTGCGAGTTCAATCCTTGAGGGGGCCATTCCGCCTGAGGCTGGTAGTCGCGGGACTACACAGCAGAAGCTCCTTGCCTTCTAGCTGCAGATGGTGCAATATGCCATAAATGGTCGTGGTCGCGGGACCATACAGCAGAAGTTCCTTGCCTTCTAGCTGCAGATTGTACAATATGATTGGAATTCGTGTGCTCCTGGCCGGCGGCCTATAGTGTGGCTGGCCGGGGGCGCTTGGACATAAATGGGAGTGACCAGAGTGACTCTGGTCATTCTCTTTTTCACGTTTTGTTTAAGGGAGATTCAGTACTGCCTGGAACACGGGCGGAGGGATAGCTCAGCGGTCTGAGCGTTGGCCCGCTAAACCCGGGGTTGCGAGTTCAATCCTTGAGGGGGCCAGGAGATGATGATGGATATCAAGCATATTGTACCATCTGCTGCTAGAAGGGAAGGCGCCTAACCCTTGCTCACCGCATATTGTACCATCTGCAGCTAGAAGGAAATGAGCCTAACCCTTGCTCCCCCCTCCCTCCGTGAAAGCAACTGAGGGGGGAGCAAAAAATCCTTTCGCGCCTTTTTTCATATGGGCGCCATATTGCTGACTCCATTGTTATCCACCCCCCGCTTCTGCTGCCACTCTGCTGTCCTGCAAACAGCATACCAGGGAAAGCATGGAGCACGATCAGATCACCGCGGCTGTTCTCGCCGTTATGAACACCACGCGCATTGTCCAGGAGTATATGGAGAACGAGAACTAGGAGCTGCTAGAGCTACAGCAGGCGAGGAGGCGACAGCAGCGCCCTGAGGACAGTGATGAGGACATGGACACAGACCTCTCTCAAAAAAGGCCCCCCCACAAGGTGGACATCATGGTGTTAATGGGGCTTGTTGATACAGTGGAACGCCGATTCTGGGCCCGGGAAACAAGCACAGACTGGTGGGACCACATAGTGCTGCAGGTCTGGGATGAATCCCAGTGGCTGCGAAACTTTCGCATGCGTAAGGGCACTTTCATGGAACTTTGTGAGTTGCTTTCCCCTGCCCTGAAGCGCAAGAACACCAAGATGAGAGCAGCCCTCACAGTACAGAAGCGACTGGCGATAGCCCTGTGGAAGCTTGCAACGCCAGACAGCTACCGGTTAGTCGCGAATCAATTCGGAGTGGGAAAATCTACAGTGGGGGCTGTTGTGATGGAAGTAGCCAGGGCGATCACCAAGCTGCTGGTACCAAGGGTTGTGAGTCTGGGAAATGTGCAGCTCATACTGGATGGCTTTGCAGCAATGGGGTTCCCGAACTGTGGAGGGGCGATAGACGGAACCCATATCCCTATCTTGGCACCGGACCACCAAGCCAGCGAGTACATAAACCGAAAGGGTTACTTTTCAATAGTGCTGCAAGCACTGGTGGATCATAAGGGATGTTTCACCAACATCAATGTGGGATGGCCGGGAAAGGTACATGACGCTCGCATCTTCAGGAACTCTGGTCTGTTTCGGCTGCTGCAGCAAGGGACTTTCTTCCCAGACCAGAAAATAACCGTTGGGGATGTTGAGATGCCTATAGTTATCCTTGGGGACCCAGCCTACCCCTTAATGCCATGGCTCATGAAGCCATACACAGGTAGCCTGGACAGTAGTCAGGACCTTTTCAACTATAGGCTGAGCAAGTGCAGAATGGTGGTGGAATGTGCATTTGGGCGTTTAAAAGCTCGCTGGCGAAGTTTATTGACTAGGTTAGATCTCAGCGAAAACAATATTCCCATTATTATTACTGCTTGCTGTGCGCTCCACAATATCTGTGAGAGTAAGGGGGAGACGTTTATGGCGGGGTGGGAGGTTGAGGCAAATCGCATGGCCACTGGTTATGCGCAGCCAGACACCAGGGCTATTACAAGAGTACAGCAGGGTGCGTTGCGCATCAGGGAAGCTTTGAAAACCAGTTTCATGAATGGCCAGGATGCTGTGTGAAAGTTCTGTTTTTCCCCAGTAATGAAAAGCCCCGCCCCTTCATTCACTCTACTTCCCTTTATCCAAACCGCCCTGCCCTCCCCTCCGCGATCACCGCTCGCAGAGGAAATAAAGTCATTGTTGCTTAAAAATCATGCATTCTTTATTAATTCGTAAAACAAAGAGGGGGAACTATGGGGGTAACTGCCACAGTCTCCCGGGATAGCTGGTGGAGGAAGGGAAGCACCAGAATGGGTGGTGGAGGAGGGGATGAGGGAAGGACAAGGACACACAGCACTTTAAAACTTATTGAATGCCAGCCCTTTCTTGCTTGGACTGTTCTCTTGGCTTGAGTGGTTGGGTGCACGGAGGCCGCCCAAACGCGTTCTTGGGCGTCTCGGGGATGAGGTTATGGGACTCGGGAAGGAGGGCTGTTGGTTACACAGGGGCTGTAGCGGCGGTCTGGGCTCAGGCGGCCTTTCCTGAACCCTACGCCTTTCCTCAGCCATAAGCCGGAGGATTTCCGTTTGATCCTCCAGTAGCCTCAGAATTGCATCCTGCCTTCTCTCTGCACGCTGACGCCACCTACTCTCTTCATCACGCCACCTGTCCGCGCGATCAAAATCTGCCTTCCTGGACTCCGACAGTGTCTGCCTCCACGCATTCTGCTGGGCAGCTTCAGTGTGGGAGGATTCCATGAGTTCTGAGAACATTTCATCTCGATTCCTTTTTTTTTACTTCTAATCTTCGCTAGCCTCTGGGACGGTGATGAAGGGGGTGGCGTTGAAATATTTGCAGCTGCGGGAGGAAACAAACGGGAGAGGAGTAGTTTAAAAGACACATATTAGAGAACAATGCTCCAAACATTACATATCACATGTGCATTTGGTCCAACGTTGCACTTTGCCTGTTATATTGAGCGTCTGCCGGTTTGGTGTGAGAGATCACACAAGCAGGTCCGGCGGGCAACAGAATTCGGCTTGCACACAGCCATGGTAAGCCACAGTCTATAGGCTTCTTTAACCTTCATAACGTGGGAATGTTTTCAAACAGCAACCCCCTCATTTCCCATAACAAACAGCCTTTGGGCTGGCAATTTAAAACTGGTTGGCAATTGAAAAGGGAGGGGCGGCGGTTTTTGGGTTAACGTGCAGCGCGAACCTAATCGACAACCCCCCCACACACAGACACACATCCAAGATGTTCGCTGTTCCCCCTCCCCCCACCGCGTGGGTCACAGCGGGGAAGATTTCTGTTCAGCCACAGGCAAACAGCCCAGCAGGGACGGAGCCCCTCTGAATACCCCCTTAATAAAATTCCCCTATTTCAACCAGGTGACCATGAATGATATCACTCTTCTGAGGATAACACAGACAGATAAAGAACGGATGTTGCTTGAATGCCAGCAAACACCGGGACCATACGCCGCCATGCTTTGCAAAGCAATGATTCCAGACTACGTGCTACTGGCCTGGCGTGGTAGAGTGTGTTACCACGGAGCACAGGATAAGGCTGCCCTCCCCAGAAACCTTTTGCACAGGCTTTGGGAGTACATCCAGGAGATCTTTCTGGAGATGTTCCCGGAGGATTTCTGCTCCATCCCCGAACATGTTAACAGACTTTTCCAGTAGCTGTAGCTGTACTGGCCGCGAATTAATCATTAAACACGCTTGCTTATAAAACATGTATTAATTAACAGAGGTACACTCACCAGAGGCACCAGAGGTCCCTTCTCCTGCATCGAGCACGCCTTGGGTGGGTTCGTAGGGTACTGGTTCCAGGGTGACAAAGAGTTCCTGGCTGTCGGGGAAAAGGGCTTCTCCGCTTCCTTGCTGTGTCTGGGCGCTATTTTCAGCATCATTATCATCATCATGCTCCTCTGTGGTTTCTGATGATCCACATACGGAGTCATACCACATGGGTGGGTCAGTGCTGGCTGCACCTCCTAGAATGGCATGCAGCTCATCATAGAAGCAGCATGTCTGGGGCTCTGACCCAGAGCATTTGTTTGCATCTCTGGTTTTTTGGTAGGCTTGCCTGAGCTCCTTAATTTTCACGCGGCACTGTTGCGCGTCCCTGTTGTAGCCTCTGTCCTGCATGCCCTTGGAGACTTTGGCATATGTATTGGCGTTTCTTCTTTTGGACCGTAGCTCTGCTAGCACGGTTTCGTCTCCCCATACAGCGATCAGATCGCGTACTTCACCATCGGTCCATGCTGGAGCTCGTCTTCGGTTCTGGGACTCCATCATGGTCACCTCTGCTGATGAGATCTGCGCTCACCTGCAGCTCACCACGCTGGCCAAACAGGAAATGAAATTCAAAAGTTCGCGGGGCTTTTCCTGTCTACCTGGGCGGAGCATTGGAGCTCAGACTGCTGTCCAGAGCGGTCAAATGTTGCACTGTGGGATAGATCCAGGAGGCCAATACCGTTGAATTGCGTCCTCACTAAGCCTACATCGATTCGGCAATATCGCTTTAAGCGCTAATCCCCTCGTTGGGGGTGGAGTGACGAGATCGATTTTAAGAGCCCTAGAAGTCGATGTTAAGGGCTTCGTCGTGTGGACGGGTGCACGGATCAATCGAAATAACGCTAATAAATTCGACCTAAACTCGTAGTGTAGACCAGGGCTAAATTACATTAAAACAACGTAATATCAAGTTGTTAAGAAAGCGATCCTGTCCTAATAGTACCCACCATCACCAGATAAAGAAACAGATCTTAAGATGTTTAAAGAAAACATTGTTTGGTAGCATTCTGTCTGGAAAGGAATCACTTATCAACAGTTGTGGTTGTGAAATCTCTACTTCTTTATCGTTTTGTCTTTATGGTCCTCACTTCTCTATTGTTTATCTGTACAGTTTCTGTCTGGTTCTTGGATTGTTTCTTTCTGTTGTATTACTAATTTTGCAAGATTTAAATCAACTAAGGTGGCGGTGTATGATTGGGTAAGGAATTGTTTTGTGATATGTTAGGATTGTTCAAAGAATTATTTTGTAATATTTTAGTGAAATGACTGGTTCAAGTATAGCTAAGCAGGACTCAAGTTTCACTATATAAACTGAGGCCCAAAAAGGAGACCAACTGAGAAAAGAAAGGAAAAGGAAAAGAAAAATAAGAAGGAAAGACCTGGAAGAAAAAGAATTCTCCTCCAAGACATTGATACCAGTCAGCTCTGTGTTCTTGGGGAACCAGGACGCAATATCCAGCCTGTCTGACTCATGAAGGACACCCCCCACCCCAGCCTCTGCTTGAACCAAAACAGATCAGAGAAAAGACTTGGGGAGAGCAGTGAAGGGTGGTGGGAGACACACCTAGACCCCTCCTGACAAGGGTGATAGGATTAAGGCAATTCCCCAAGCCTCATCTGCATCAAAGATGGGACAGGGAGGCATCTCCATTAGCATACAGAATAGAGAACAGAGATTCCAAGGCAAGAACCAAACTGAACTATGGGACCAGAGAAGCAGGGAAGCACTGCATCCTGGGAGATCTCTGCTCCAGATGTTAATGAACCTACGCCTGAACACACCCAGTTCAGCAGTTATCAGACCAATTCTAGTAATGAATCCTTCATTGATATCCAAAGTATTGAAGCTGCCTAACTGCATTGTGAGCTCCCTGGAAGGAACACCACCCATAGCCAAGAGTGATCAGCTATTTTTTAGCCTAAAGAAAACCCTCGAGTCATCAGTTTACCCATACACAAATCTAGTGTTCTCCCTTGAACCATTGTTGTTTCCCTGGAAAAAAAACCTACCCACGCTCGTGTTCTGATGCATGGATCCAAACTCTGCATCAGTTCCACTGGGATTTCATTTTCTCCTGACTGATCGTGCTGGGGGCTCTGCCTGTCTCCAGCACTCAGGGCCCTGAGCTACTGCCATCACCTGGGAACCCCCGACCAGTTCAAGCTTCATGGAGTGGTGAGATCCCAGCTCTCTCTTTGTTTTCTTTTCTACCTCAGGTATAACTTTCTAACCCTGACTTGTTTGATCAGGTATAGTTGTCTATATATGACTTTTGTGATCTTTAATAATATAACTATTATGTTTGTTTAGGCTCTTCTTGTGTGGTTATCACTATTATTCAATAAATAACTTTTATGGTTAAGCTGGTTGCTTCCCTCCCTCCCTGAACTTACTCTTTTGTGTTTCTGGCTTCCCCATTTACTCTGCAGCAACGCTTCTCTTACCTAAGCTAAAGATCCCTGTAGCACCCAAAAATACTGTGGGGTTTGCTCATCAAGTGGGTTACTATCAGAACAATTGTGACGAGAAAGTGGGATAGGGACAAGCTGAACCCCTGTGACATATGAGGGTGGCAGCTTGGAAGTGCTGCTCAACCCAGACTACTGAGTCCAGGGGCATATACAGGTGGCAGCTTGAAAGTGCTGCTTGACCCAGTACACTGAGTCCAGGGACATAGAAGGGTGGCAGCCTGGAAGTGCTGTTCAACCCTGTCATAAATATGAAGGGAAGGGGGAGAGGGTCTGATGCAGTGCTATAAAACCCTCTTTCCAGTAAAGGGTTAAGAAATGCAGGTAGCCAGACTGACACCTGACCTGGCTGGCATCTGACCAATAAGGGGACAAGATACTTTCAAACTTTGGGAGGGGGGAAGTTTTTAGTGTGTGTCTTTGTCTGAGAGAGGGTGATCTTGGAAGACAGAAGGAACCTGCAAAAAATCAAACCTCCCTTTTCTGAAGTAAGTTTAGATAGCATAGCGTATAGATTTCTGTTTATTTTGCTTGGTATCCCCTGTGTTAGAAAGGGCAAAGGGGGGGGTGGGGTTATTCATGGTTTTCTGTAACGTTAAGGTTTTGTCCAGAGGGGGAAATCTCTCTGAGTTTGGAAATATAGTGCCCTGTGAAATAGTTACCATCCTGATTTTACAGAGATGATTTTACCTTCTTTATTTTTAATAAAATCCTTCTTTTAAGAAGCTGACTGTTTTCTATGGTGTTAAAACCCAGGGGGTGGGTTTTTAGATCACTGTGTAACCAATTGGTTGGGAGATTGTTCTCAAGCTTTCCCAGGAAAGGGGGTGTACGGCTTGAGGGGTTATTTTGGGGGGGAGGGAAGTTCAAGTGATTCCTTTCCTAGATCCCTGTTAGACATTTGATGGTGGCAGCGAGAAGCGTTTCTTGGGGTGCAGGGAATTTTGTACCTTGGGGGGTTTAACCTAAGCTGGTAAAAATAAGTTTAGGGGCTCTGAATGCGGGTCCCCACGTCTTTACCCTAGAGTTTAGAGTGGGGAGGGAACCCTGACATGGTGACAGAGCGGTGGGATATATTGAACCAGAGATTTTTTTTGAACCAGACACAGGGAGTTTAGAATTTTTTTTTCTTCTCTCTGACTCTTCCCTGTGCTGCTGGAAGCAGGGAGGGGGGAGGGGTTAAGCTGCTAGGAGCTAGAGTATCTACATATGAAAGCAGGTAGTTAACCCCTACAGGGAATACCCAAGCAAGTTTTTTTTTTCTTTTCCAACTCTATCGGGTTAAGACAGATTAAAAACAAAGGCTAAGATGACTGCCAGTGAAGCAGCTATTAAACTTGAGATAGCCCGGCTACAAGCTGATGAGGAGGAGAAGAAACATGCAAGACTGCTACAACTTAAACAGATGGAGATGGAAGAGAGAGAAAGAGAGAGGAAGCATGCTGAGGAGGAGAGGAAGCATGCTGAGGAGGAGAGGAAGCATGCTGAGGAGGAGAAGGATAGAGAGAGGAAGCATGCTGAGGAGGAGAGGAAGCATGCTGAGGAGGAGAAGGAGAGAGAGAGGAAGCATGCTGAGGAGGAGAGGAAGCATGCTGAGGAGGAGAAGGAGAGAGAGAGGAAGCATGCCCTAGAGATGGAGAAGACCAGGGTGGAGCGGAATCTACCGGATAACACTAATAATCCTTCCCCAACAACCCACAAATGGGAGCGACTATGTCCACCGTATGATGAATCCCGTGATATTGCTGAATATTTTCTCACCTTTGAGAGACTATGCAATCTCCATCACATTCCTGATGATCACAAAATGACCCTATTGGTAGCCAAGTTGACTGGAAGTGCTCTGGACATATTCAATGACATGCCTATTGATGAGGCTTCTGACTATGAGAAATTCAAGGATTTGGTTTTAAAACAATTTCAAGTTACACCTGAAACTTACCGAGTAAAATTTCGAACCCTTATCCGAGGGCCTGGACTAAGTAATGTAGCTTATGTAAACCGGATAAAGGAGCTGTTAAAAAAATGGGTCAAGGGAAGGAATGTTACTAGCTTTGAAGGAGTGTGTGATTTGATGGCTCAGGAACAATTCCTGAATATGTCCAAGGATGATATAAGACAGTGTTTATGGGATAAGAAAATGGACTCAGCAGACAGCCTTGCTGCTTATGCTGATCAATACGAACAGTCCCAGATCAGCAGAGGGGCAAGGAAATTTGGCACACAAGGGGTGCAGGAAGCAGAGAGGAACAACCCTGGTCATAGTTTGGGGAGATATCAGAAAGGAAAACCCGAGACCACACCCCCTCACCAGGAGCAGCCCAAGGCCCCACAAGGAAAAACCCAGACCCCTTATTGCCCCACCACCCCATTCTCCAGCAACCCACCTCGCCCCACTGACCAGTCAGCTGGGCGATGTTTCAAATGTAACGAATTGGGGCATGTGAAGGCCAACTGCCCCAAGAACCCCAACAGAATACAGTTCATTGCACCGGGGTCACACCAAAGGTCCTCAGGCCCAGATGCCTCCCAGATACCCTTGGAACGAAGGGAAACGGTGAGTGTGGGCGGAAAAAAGGTTACAGCGTGGAGGGACACCGGAGCACAAGTGTCGGCTATCCACAAATCCTTAGTGGACCCCAGCTTAATCAACCCAGAGGCGCAAGTGATGATTCAACCCTTCAAGTCCAACTCTTTTGATTTACCTACAGCCGTGTTGCCTGTCCAGTACAAGGGCTGGTCAGGAAATTGGACTTTTGCAGTCTATGATGATTATCCCATTCCCATGTTGCTGGGGGAAGACTTGACCAATTGTGTGAAGCTAGCCAAGAGGGTGGGAATGGTCACCCGCAGCCAGGCTAAGCAAGCTGTCACACCTAGCTCTGTTCCTGAGACTTCCACCAGAACCCCATCTGTACTACCAGAGACCCGGATAGAGGTGGTGGAACCGGATACCCTGCCAACGACTGCAACAGCCGTCATAGATCCAGTCGCAGAAACCCGACCCAAGCCAGTCTCGGAACCGGAACTGGCAAAGCAACCAGCACCAGAACCATTGCCAGCACTGAGTCCAGCGCTTGCAACCCCATCTACAGTGCCAACACCCGAGGGCACCACCGAGCCTGCAATGGCAGCAGCAACCGATAACTCAATACAAGAGGCTCAGCCAGAGCCTGAATTACCACATTGTGCACCAGCGGAGAGCGGTTCACAGCCGACGGAAACAAACCCATCACCTGCATTGCTTCCAGAGGGACCCAGCCCAGGTCCACAACCCAGTGAGGAACTGATGTCTCCAGCATCTAGGGAACAGTTCCAAGCCGAGCAGGAAGCAGATGAAAGCCTACAGAGAGCTTGGACTGTGGGACGGAGCACCCCACTGCCTCTCAGCTCTTCTAATCGATCCCGGTTGGTTATAGAAAAAGGACTTCTATATAAGGAGACTCTTTCTGGTGGACACCAGGAAGACTGGCGTCCTCAGAGACAGTTGGTGGTTCCGACTAAGTACCGGCTAAAGCTCTTGAGCTTAGCCCATGATCATCCTAGTGGTCATGCTGGGGTGAACAGAACCAAAGACCGTTTGGGGAGGTCATTCCACTGGGAGGGAATGGGCAAGGATGTTTCTACCTATGTCCGGTCTTGTGAGGTGTGCCAAAGAGTGGGAAAACCCCAAGACCAGGTCAAAGCCCCTCTCCAGCCACTCCCCATAATTGAAGTTCCATTTCAGCGGGTAGCTGTGGATATTCTGGGTCCTTTTCCGAAAAAGACACCCAGAGGAAAGCAGTACATACTGACTTTCATGGATTTTGCCACCCGATGGCCAGAAGCAGTAGCTCTGAGCAACACCCGGGCTAAAAGTGTATGCCAGGCATTAACAGAGATTTTTGCCAGGGTAGGTTGGCCTGCCGACATCCTTACTGATTCGGGAACTAATTTCCTGGCAGGGAGCATGAAAAGCCTGTGGGAAGCTCATGGGGTGAACCACTTGGTTGCCACCCCTTACCACCATCAAACAAATGGTCTGGTGGAGAAGTTTAATGGAACTTTGGGAGCCATGATACGTAAATTCGTAAACCAGCACTCCAACGATTGGGACCTAGTGTTACAGCAGTTGCTGTTTGCCTACAGGGCTGTACCACATCCCAGTTTAGGGTTTTCACCATTTGAACTTGTGTATGGCCGCGAGGTTAAAGGGCCATTACAGCTGGTGAAACAGCAATGGGAGGGGTTTACACCTTCTTCGGGAACTAACATTCTGGACTTTGTAAGCAACCTACAAAACACCCTCCGAGACTCTTTAGCCCTTGCTAGAGAAAACCTAAAAGGGGCTCAGGAAGAGCAAAAGGCCTGGTATGATAAACATGCCAGAGAGCGTTCCTTTAAAGTAGGGGACCAAGTCATGGTCTTGAAGGTGCTCCAGGCCCATAAAATGGAAGCGTCATGGGAAGGGCCATTTACGGTCCAAGAACGCCTGGGAGCTGTGAACTATCTCATAGCATTCCCCACCACAACTCTCAAGCCTAAAGTGTACCATGTTAATTCTCTAAAGCCTTTTTTCCCCCTGAGAATTGAAGGTTTGTCAGTTTACTGCCCAGGGAGCAGAAGACGCTGAGTGGCCTGAAGGTGTCTACTATGAAGGGAAAAATGACGGTGGCGTGGAAGAAGTGAACCTCTCAATGACCCTCGGACGTATGCAGCGCCAGCAAATCCAGGAGCTGTGCACTAAATTTGCACCGATGTTCTCAGCCACCCCAGGACTGACCGAACGGGCATACCACTCCATTGACACAGGTAATGCCCACCCAATTAGAGCCCGACCTTACCGAGTGGCTCCTCACGCCAAAACTGCTATAGAACGGGAGGTTCAAGACATGCTACAGATGGGTATAATCCGTCCCTCTAGCAGTGCATGGGCCTCTCCCGTGGTTCTAGTCCCCAAACCAGATGGGGAAATACGCTTTTGCGTGGACTACCGTACACTAAATGCTGTGACTTGCCCAGACAACTATCCAATGCCTCGCACAGATGAACTATTGGAGAAACTGGGACGTGCCCAGTTCATCTCCACCTTAGACTTAACCAAGGGGTACTGGCAGGTGCCGCTAGATGAATCCGCCAAGGAAAAGTCAGCCTTCATCACCCATGTCGGGCTGTATGAATTTAATGTGCTCCCTTTCGGGCTGCGGAATGCACCTGCCACATTCCAGAAACTGGTAGATAGTCTCCTAGCGGGATTGGGAGAATCGGCAGTTGCCTATCTTGACGATGTGGCCATATTTTCTGACTCATGGGCCGAACACCTGGAGCATCTCCAGAAGGTCTTCGAGCGCATACGAGAGGCAGGACTAACTGTTAAGGCTAAAAAGTGTTAAATAGGCCTCAACAGAGTGACTTACCTTGGACACCAGGTGGGTCAAGGAACTATTAACCCCCTACAGGCCAAGGTGGAGGCTATCCAAAAGTGGCCTGTCCCAAAGTCAAAGAAACAGGTCCAATCTTTCTTAGGCTTGGCCGGATATTACCGGCGATTTGTACCGCACTACAGCCAAATCGCCGCCCCTCTAACTGACCTAACCAGAAAGAGCCAGCCAAATGCGGTTCAGTGGACTGATGAGTGTCGGAAGGCCTTTAACCAGCTTAAAGCAACACTCATGTCTGACCCTGTGCTAAGGGCCCCGGACTTTGATAAACCGTTCCTAGTAACCACAGATGCGTCCGAGCGTGGTGTGGGAGCAGTCTTAATGCAGGAAGGACCAGATCAAGAATTCCATCCTGTCGTGTTTCTCAGCAAGAAGCTGTCTGAGAGGGAAAACCACTGGTCAATCAGTGAGAAGGAATGTTACGCCATTGTCTACGCTCTGGAAAAGCTACGCCCATACATTTGGGGACGGCGTTTCCACCTGCAAACCGACCATGCTGCACTACAGTGGCTTAATACCGCCAAGGGAAATAACAAAAAACTCCTTCGATGGAGTTTGGCTCTCCAAGATTTTGATTTTGAAATACAACACATTTCAGGAGCTTCTAACAAGGTGGCTGATGCACTCTCCCGTGAAAGTTTCCCCGAACCAACTGGTTAAAATCGTCCTTGCAATGTGGACAATATTGTTTAGTCTTTATCCAGTTATTAGTATATTTGGAGATTCATGTGTCTTATTACTTTGTTTTCTTTTAGAGATCCAGGAAGAAATCACAGCCAGTGTTTCACACTATCAGTGATTTGGGGGGCGTGTCATAAATATGAAGGGAAGGGGGAGAGGGTCTGATGCAGTGCTATAAAACCCTCTTTCCAGTAAAGGGTTAAGAAATGCAGGTAGCCAGACTGACACCTGACCTGGCTGGCATCTGACCAATAAGGGGACAAGATACTTTCAAACTTTGGGAGGGGGGAAGTTTTTAGTGTGTGTCTTTGTCTGAGAGAGGGTGATCTTGGAAGACAGAAGGAACCTGCAAAAAATCAAACCTCCCTTTTCTGAAGTAAGTTTAGATAGCATAGCGTATAGATTTCTGTTTATTTTGCTTGGTATCCCCTGTGTTAGAAAGGGCAAAGGGGGGGGTGGGGGTTATTCATGGTTTTCTGTAACGTTAAGGTTTTGTCCAGAGGGGGAAATCTCTCTGAGTTTGGAAATATAGTGCCCTGTGAAATAGTTACCATCCTGATTTTACAGAGATGATTTTACCTTCTTTATTTTTAATAAAATCCTTCTTTTAAGAAGCTGACTGTTTTCTATGGTGTTAAAACCCAGGGGGTGGGTTTTTAGATCACTGTGTAACCAATTGGTTGGGAGATTGTTCTCAAGCTTTCCCAGGAAAGGGGGTGTACGGCTTGAGGGGTTATTTTGGGGGGGAGGGAAGTTCAAGTGATTCCTTTCCTGGATCCCTGTTAGACATTTGATGGTGGCAGCGAGAAGCGTTTCTTGGGGTGCAGGGAATTTTGTACCTTGGGGGGTTTAACCTAAGCTGGTAAAAATAAGTTTAGGGGCTCTGAATGCGGGTCCCCACGTCTTTACCCTAGAGTTTAGAGTGGGGAGGGAACCCTGACAAATCCAATCTGCTCAGGCTTACTCTGTTCCGGTGCGGTACCTGTGGCATATAAGGATGGCAGCTTGGAAGTGCTGCTTGGCCCAGCCTATTGAGCCCAGGGGCATATAAGGGTGACAGCTTGAGAGTGCTGATTGACCCAGCTCACTGAGACCAGGGACATATAAGGGGTCAGCTTAAGAGGGCTGTTTGACCCAGTCCACTCAGACTTGCTCTGTTAGTGT
Organism: Macrochelys suwanniensis; assembly: GCA_033296515.1. NCBI lineage: Eukaryota > Metazoa > Chordata > Testudines > Chelydridae > Macrochelys > Macrochelys suwanniensis. Next base: position 100,230,185 of record CM065777.1, read on the forward strand.
GTGTGTGTGTGTGTGTGTCTGTGTGTCTGTGTGTCTGTGTGTGTGTTCATCTGGTTCTGCGACTGGAGGAACCCAGCCCTGGGGAAACTAGGTCCTGCAGGATAGCTCTACTGGGAGGGCACTTGCAGAAGGGAGAAGTAGAGCTCCATATGAAAACACAAGTGACACAAGCAGTACATTGATAGAATTAAAGAACCCCGCCCCACAGAAGAATAACCCTAATAAATGAGCATACCCCAAAGTAACGGGCAAATCTGGTAACAACATAGCCCAAGAGCAGAGCTGCTAGAATCCTGTGCACAACCGTCACGTGCAGCAACCAGAACCTAGACGAGACTGACCTTGCATGGCCAACAGGGGAAGTCCACCTGTTTGATCAGGATTGGTGAGCATAGCATTGTATGCTTAGCGTGTGCATTCTGCTTGGTGATTGTTAATAAACAGAGGTTAAGGATATAACTGTATAGCTCTTTCACTGTAAAAGTTCCTGCAAACACGCAGAAACATATACCCAGTTCCCAGGGCTCAGGGTAAGAGTGGGTACTTAAATAAACCGGGTTATGCCTTGAGCTCATGGAACTGGGTAAAGGTGGGTGCCGTAGAGTGTGCGGATAACAGTGGGGTCACTTTAACATCCACCACTCCATTTTATTTAAGGCTTGTAACAGAACCACAGATAGACACAAAGGCCTTTTCACTATATATTTATTTAGATACTGAGTTTTTATTACATTTTACAACATCTGTTTTTCCCCTCATCATACTGTGACTTATTCCTTTTTAGTTTTCTTAGCCTTTTTTTAAGTAAGATTTTGTAATTTCTTGTCCGAAGCAAGTGGTCAATATAAACCATTAAGCAACTAACCTTCGGTTTGGTAATTTTGTTTAAAACATCATCAGAACACTTTGTACAGCATTTCCCAAGGCCACCCCTTGAGCTTAATTTTCTTGGGCTACACGTAGACATTGCATTTCACAAGCTAAGGCAATAACAACAGTTAATAAGCTTTCCAAAAATAGATCCACAGAAAGGGCTCAAAGTTTGCAGTTTATATCCTTGGAAATTCAATTCACACAGTCGTGATGCTGCTGGCCTGATATATCTATGACATAACCCTCACAATCTTCAAAAACTCCCTGACAATGCTTAAGGATACCGTGAACACAGAAACACAAAATAGACTGCATAACTTCTTTGGGCTCATGGCATGATGCAGGGTTAGACAGATCTATGCCTAGTGACCTCCTTAAAGCCAAATAGCCATCCTCATCTTCACCATTGATAGTCTCTTGAACCCTTTGTTTTTGTTCAATACTGAGACAATCTGGGCCTGTTTCATCTTTGTTCTCTGATCTAACACTGTCCAAGTCCTCTGGGCTCTGTAGAAAGGCCTCGTTCAGCTGTTGAGAGAGTTTCAGAAAAGAACCCCCCATGTTAGATTATTCAGCTCTGGTTGGTTCCTACACCTCAATATGCCAGCCCCCTCAATATTTTATATCCTATTTGCCTGTGACTTGGCTCCATGGTTCTGATTGTTCAAAGGAGACTCCCCAGCCTTGTACAAAGCCTCCCCCGCCATGTGTTCAGACAATGGGTGGGCATCACGCTCATCAGACGGCCTCATGATTACTTGGGTCTCCCAGTCTGGTTCTGGAGTCTCCAGCAGTGACTGAGCCAGAGGGCTCTCCTCCTTCTCCTCAGAGACAGTCACTGATGTAGTGCTCTTTCTGCAGGTACCCAACTACCATTGGAGCTAAAATGAACTCTGAAGTTCTCATGGGCGTGGTGCAGGAGTCATGTTTTCTCTCTGTTTTCTCAATCTCTGAAAATCGGCTTTTTAAAGAAGATGCCTCTTTCATACTTTGAGGGCTTGCAGGTTTCCATGGCGGTGCTACCAAACAACCAACGGCTAAGGCTAGAGGCCGGATTTCTGGCCTAGATATCTTCTCTGGTTGGCCCGCAGCTTGGGGTTCCCATCTCACAAAAGGACCCACCAGTAGGCTTGCTCTTCTGCTTGAGCCTACGTAGTGGCCTAGACTGAGACCAACTGGCAGAGGGGTACTGGGGGCTGGCCACAGAGAGGCATATTTACATAAGATTGTGAAACTTTGACAGCTTATGTATCGCTGAACTACTTGTGTCATCTGTGGGACTTTTGGATGCTTCTTCTTCCAGGAAGTTCTAATGTTTTTCAAGTCCAAAATCACAAAGCCCCCCATGACATCACAAGCTGTTGTCAGACAATTTCTCTAAATTGGGTTTGGTTGCCAGCTAATTTTCTGTCACTTTAAAACACGAACACAAGCCCAGTTCTACATGTTGATGGGCTACCTTAACAACTTGAAATTATTCTCCATTAGAATGCCTCCGATCTGTAGATGCTCTTTCCATTATGAAGATCACAATCAACAAACATTTGGAAAGGATTGCTCAAAGTTGTAATGTAAGTCCAAACATGAAAAGCTAATATTTAATCATGAGATTATTAGTATTTGATTTATCAGTAAATTTTATGTTTTAATCAGTTCTAACATGAATTATTGATATTTATTAAGTAATTACCCAACAACAACTGTTGAGTAAGAGTTAGATCGTAAAAGCACATCACCCAGGGGGAACTCTGGGAGAGACTGGAACAATCCTCCACTAGTCTTTTGTGTGAAGTGGAAGTGCACATTCATAACCCATGTTAGCACAGGACTCATCCAGTGGCTGGCCCACTAGAAGATAACAACCCAGCTAAGTGGACTTAATAGGTTACATTAAGTGGTAGAGATCTCTGCTGCATTGCTGAAAGGCCTGAGTTTGGCAGGATGTTATGCACACTGCTCCATCTCCTTTAAAGGTGCAACCTGTGCCCTTCCCTACACTCGATGAACTTCATGGGCTGATGAGGAGGATACATGGCCTCATCTCCAGCCTAGCCCTTTGAAAAGATTTGTACTCCTGACTACACAGAGAGAGTAGCCTTGCACTACCCTGAGTGCATGGACTACAAGTGTTCCTTGCCCATGAGTAGGGTGTCAAAATGGGAGGAACTGCACTCCACTTCACCTGCTTACAGGCTAGGAACTGTTTAGCCCTAAAAGAGGTAGAGTAACTGACTCATTAAGTGATTATACTGCAAATGTACATCACTGGAAAGGTTATAGTTTTGGAATGAGTATCTGTTTTGTGTTTAATTATAGTTAGGTGACCGGGTTCCCAGTGGGGGCCAGCTGTGGTCACTCAATAAGGATGAACTGCAAAGAATGGGGCAGACAATCCCCATAAAGATGGTGGATATTCCAATACTTAGATGTATCAAGCCAGCATAAAATAGCTTCTTTATTACCTCACTGGTTACACAGAAGTCCAAACAACACAGTTCCCTAAAAGTGATCCAGCCTCAGGCCTCCATTCAGGTACCTAAGTCAAATATGATGATTTCTGAAAATATTATTTCATCATATAAAATAAAAGGTTCTACCAATCCCAAAGGATCAGACACATTTCCTCCCAGGTTATTGATTATTCCAGATCTTACCCAAATACACGCTACAGCCAATTCTTATTAACTAAACTAAAATTTATTAAAAAAACAAGAGAGAGTATGGTTAAAAAATCAATATATAGACAGATATGAGTTCAATTCATTGAGGTTCAGATTCATAGCAGAGATCATGAGCTTTGTAGCTGCAAAGAGTTCTTTCAGAAATAGTTCATAGGTTATAGTCCAATGTCCAAATACTATATTCAGGGTGTACCAGCATAGCTGGGACCTCAGTCTTGCGACTCAAAGTTTTCCCGATGCAGTTTAAGGAGATCTGAGATTACAGAATCAGGACCCAAGGATCTTTTATCCAATTTCATGTCCTTTTTGAAAAGCTGGAGTTCAAACGGTAATTGGCATGACTTTGAAGGAGGTCCATCATCGGTACTTAGCTATAGAATTAACATAAGGCAATTTGCTTGTTCGGCCACCATTCACAGATTATTTGCTATACATCTCAAAGAGAGATGAATATAGAGATATCCCATGTTTACAAGGTCATTTAAATGCTAGGATATTCTTTTGATCTCTGAATGATCAGAATACAGCATAGACTGGAACTGTTGATCACATTGTGGACCCTACTTATACATATGTAAATACACAAAACCACAAACATTATCTCCTCACATGTCTTTTGAGGATTATTTATTTTGCAGGATGTTTAACCCTTTCTAGCCATGTGTCACAAGTCATATGCAGCATATTCACTCTAAAGCAGGCCTCTGGGCTTGCATTACTTGTGCCTTGGCAGCAAGACAATGTGGGACTTACAGTTTGAAAGGAAGCCTGGGAACTGTGGGTGATTACAAGGCATGATGAGAAAGAGATCAGACTATATAAACCTCTATTTTCCTCTCACAACACAGAGAGAAAGATGTGGTGGTGGGTCTCCGTAGGATGGGGCTTGGAAGGAGTCTGGCCAGTGAGTGCTGCTAAAGGTATCTTACGGAGAGCTGAGACATGGGAAAGGGGAAGCCCTGGGTAGGGCTATTTCAATTATTTTGGAGGGACTTTGTGTGGATGGGCAACAAAGCAGAGCTTGCTGAAAGACTGGGGTGAACATCTGCTTCCTTTTAGAAGCCATGGGCTGAAGATTCTAGGAGAGGGAAGGTACAAGCTCCCTGTATCCATTCCTCACTGTATTTGGGTGGGAGTTTGTTGTAAGACTGGCAAAAAGTCTGAAACCCAGGTAGCCAAAGAACAGGCCAGATACTCTTTGTAGCTCAGAACGTTTTGTTGTTTATGTTTGGTCCTTGCACCACGAGGATGAGTTGGTTCCCTTGGAAGAAACACCTGGGAAGAAGAAACCACTCAAGAAGATTAGAATATCAGGGTTGGAAGGGACCTTAGGAGGTCATCTAGTCCAACCCCCTGCTCAAAGCAGGACCAATCCCCAATTTTTGCCCCAGATCCCTAAATGGCCCCCTCAAGGATTGAACTCACAACCCTGGGTTTAGCAGGCTAATGCTCAAACCACTGAGCTATCCCTCCCCTCCGTAAGATTGTTTATTTTGTTGAATTTTTGTGGGCAGGATTACCCTGGAAAGGGTAGAGCTCATTTTAGTTGGAGAGCCATCTTTACCTAAAAGGGAAACTGAGGCAGCAGCTGCATCGACACATGACCAGGTTAGAGGTCTGCAACATTATAGCATTGTATAGTCTTCAATCAATCAAATGCAAGTTCATTGTGATGCAGCCTTTGTACTGTTAGTGCCACTTCTACAAAAAGATATCCAAATGCATTAACCTAATTAGATGTGCTTGTCATCTAATCAACCTTATTAAGAGCTATAGGGCTTTGCTTTTCCAAATGAGGCATAGTAGAAAGGAGTCAGGATGCCCTAAGAACAATGGGTCTAGACCTATTTTCCTCTCGGTTTTATAAAGAGGTTTTGAAGGAAGTGGAATTGTTCTGTTTCCTTACATCCAACTTGCTGGAAGAACAGTCAGTGCCGGTTATTTTTGTATGTATTTTAGTTTTGAGTAATGAAGTATGTATGTTCCTTAAGTAACAAATGAATGAAGTAGAATCTGTATTTGTCTTGGCCCAGGGCTACACTAGGGGAGGGGGTCGATCTACGATACGCAACTTCAGCTACGGGAATAGCGTAGCTGAAGTCGGTGTATCGTAATCGGCTTACCTGGCGATGAGGACGGCGGCGAGTCGATCGCTGCAGCTCCCCTGTCGACTCCGCTTCCGCCTTTTGATGCGGTGGATTGCCGGCACCGACGGGGAGCGCGATCGGGGATCGATTAATCGCGTCTTAACGAGATGCGAAAAATCGATCCCCGATAGATCGATTGCTACCCGCCGATCCGGCGGGTAGTGAAGACCTGCCCTTGGTGAAGCACTCTGCTTGCAGTTGTGATGGAAAAAGTGAGGAGTAGTCAGAATATGGAGAGAGAGCATCTTCCCCCACAAAAGGTTTCTAAATGTACCAACTGGAAATCCACTGGGAGGATCCATTACTACTGAAGTTTACGAATTTACTTGCATAAAGAATCATTGGTTAACCAGTGGAATGGGTGGTAAGCATAGTCAGTTTAACCTAAGTATTAACAGCACTTTAAGTTACTTGATACTACCAGTTGTATCTTTGTTGGTTTACAACAGTGATCAAAGAACTACTATTTATAAATAGCATGCAGAAGTATCCCAACACATAGTGAAGAACTCAAAACTAATCATGTAGCACGTTACTCCTCTCAGTCAAGGGGGTAAGAAGAGTTCCTAAATGCCAGCTTCCTGTGGCCACAAAGTCACCAAACACAGGGATGTGTTAGACTTAAAATGTGTACACAGTTAGCATGCCTTAACAACCAGAGGCTTTATATTTTCTTAAACATCTGTCGAACCCCTGAGCCACCACCATACTTTTATACAGGGAGATTGTTTACAGTTATTTGCATCATGTCCTCTACACATGTAACCAAAAATCCTAAATTACTAGCACTTGCAGATATACAGTAGTTTTCACTTTTTGCTTCCTGATGGTGTCACAATTACAACTCCGTCTAATTCTATACACAGAAGAAATCCCTTTATGTCTGGTTTTGGGATGCCATCAATAAAACCTGCTCAGTTACCACAAATTTGCAAACCCTCACAAGACGGTCAGAAGTATACTTGCATTAATTTCAGGCTCCTCCTCACAATCTAATATTATTTCAAATTTTTTATTTGAAGTGAAAATGAAGGTCAGCTTTCTGAATAATATAAGGCAGTGCAGTGGAAGGTGGAAGCCTGTCTCAGCTTGCAGGAGAATGAGCCGGGATCAGGGAAAGTGCATTGAGAAGTTTCTCTAATAGCTCACAGACAAAAGAAATATGTGAATGTATACAAGCCACCCACAAATTCTGTATCAATCAAACACATACGTTGCAAATAGAATGCTTTAATGTCTATGGCTGCTTACTATGAGCATCTATAAGAGGTATGAGGCTCAATTCTCCTACTCATTTCTGTAACACAGGAAAAAAAACCTGTTGTCTCAATGCTACTAAACTAAAGGCATAAGATGATGCAAAACTTAAAATACTTATAAAGTTGACTAAATCAGCAGCTAACAACATTCAGTGAAACTACCTAAAAATTAAAATAGATAACACCATCACCTTATGCTTAGACTTATAAAAAATCTAAACATTACCACACATGCCAAAGATGATTGGACAAAGTTTCCTTGAACGTAAGAGATTAAGGCTGAGATTTACAAAGCCATGTAAGAGTTTTGGACGCTGATAGTGGTCCCTCGCTCTCGAGTGGGGAGGGAGGCCACTCTACCTCACTACAGCAAGTAACAGTCTTTAGGGGAAGCTCTAGCCTTCTGGGCAGGGCTGAGCCAAAAACAGTCTTTAGCCCAGAGCCTTCTGGTTGGGGCAGACAGTAAATAACAGTCTATAAGGGAGCTCTGGCCCTCTGGGTGGGGCAGAGCAGAGTTTATGGCTCCACAGCCTTCTGGCTGGGGGTGAGCCCACAACATAGCCTAGGCCTTCTGGCCAAAAAGAGTGGGTTTGGCCACCACCCCGGGGTGGGGTCAATGGCAGGGAGGGTAGGGGGATCTAGGCCCACCCTACTCCTCCGAGTCCCAGCCCTGGGCCCTAACAGTGGCAGATGGGTCTGCCACTCGTCAGCATGGATCCTCCTGAAATACGCTGACTCACTCTCTGGTAGCAGAAGTGGATTAACGTCTGTTTCCTCTGGGCTACTTCCTACCACAGTCTGGGTATAGGGCTCTGTAATCCAAAGGTCCTCTGTCTCCTCAGGGTACTCAGCCGCTGGCAGTCTCCACTGCTCCTCGGGGCATTCATCTGATGGCAGTCCTGGCAGCTCCTCGGGAAACTTGTCCGTCTCCTCCGACCGCAAAGCGTGGCTCCAGTCGGGCTATTGCAGGATCCTGCAAAAATCTCCGCTCCTTCTGGTGGTCCAGCCCCAACTGGGCTCCACGGCTCTCCTTTTATATGTCCTGTCCTTTCCCAGGACTTCCGGTGTCCGGGGCAAGGTGGATTCTGCTCCACCCATGAAGGAGAGTGTAGTGGTCCCTCGCTCTCCCTCACTACAGACACCATTAATTTTAAAGATGAAGAACACATGAAACTTGAGAAAGGTGATGCAGAAGACAATTTCATTGGCCTTTCACTTCCGTTTAAATAATTCATTTGGTCACAAGTTCTCATCCTAGGCCCCTAGTAGGCATTTGTCTACTATTCACACTTTCCCCACCAACCCCCAGTTTGGCCTTTTAGGGGATTCATTAGAGGCATCTGCTAGACTATTGGATCAATCTTGTGCACTAAGAGAGCTTTGTGGGAAGTTATACCTGGTTCTGACCAGTGCTCTTTATCCCTTTGTTTCAAACCACACAAACTGGGACCAGTACTGAGCTGCTGTAACTCCAATGAAATTGACAGAGTTGTGACAGCATAGGTTTTAGATCTTAGTCTTTTAGTTTAGATTTCAAAATTGACATTGCATTTTGACTTAACAGAAAAAGAGAGTTCCTAATACACTAGATAAAAGTTTGACTCTAAAAAATAGATCCCTAGAAATGGAATCTATTAAAATGCCTCCTTCATTTGACATCAGGATAAAACACAGAGGATCACAAAAATATGTTTGATTGAGATGATGGAATGTCGTGAATGTTAAAATGGCAATTATAAACACACTTGTTGAATTAAGGCTTGATTCTGGAGGTGTTCAGCATCACAACTTCAATGGGAGTCGTGGGTGTTTCGCACTTCTCAAAATCAATGCATTGAACAGCAACCAACTCCAATAAATCCAATGACAGAAATCTTCTCATGTCTCCTTCCACTCATAGGTCTGCTGGATGGCTGTGAAATATGCTCCCATGACCAGTAGTTGGGCTTGACGTTTTCTGACAAAAATTAAATGTAATGATTTTTGCCATAACAAGGTTTCACATGTTAAATAAATCAGTCTTGACAAACACCCAGACAGAGTTCTGTTGTATTTCAATAAGATTTCCTTCAGACAAAGATTTGAGGCACTTCTGTCATGAGTCATAATTAATGCTTGAGCACTAAGAAGGCAATTTATGTCAAACTAATAAATACAAATATTAAATTCAGAGCAGAATTTGAGGTGAAATAGTAATATTAATGTAACTGTCATCACTATTACCATTAGTTGACAACTGTATGAAGAGCAAGCTTGTCAATTTTCTGAAGAAGTACAAGTGATACCTGGGTGGAGCAGGCACTTGCTTAACAAAGAGGGCTGAGTGTATGAGGTACAGAAGAAGTCTCAGCCTGCAGTTAGGGTGCTAGCTGGTGACTCAAAAGAGTGTAGTTCACTTCCTTGCTCTACTGCAGACTTATGATATGACCTTGAGCAAGTCACTTGGTCTCTCTGTGCCTCTGGTCCCCATCTGTAAATGGGAATGACAGCACTTCCCTTCCTCGTAGAGGTGATGTGAGGATGAATACATCAAAGTATGTGAGATGCTGAGATATTACAGTAGAGAGAGGCATATAAGTACCTTAGATAGATACAGCCAGTAATTGAAACATCTTCTCACGACGCCTTTCCTTCATACACTCTTGTCCCCAAACACTATACCACAATCAGCACCCATAATATCAAGACTTCCTGAAAAACACATCATACCCCATACCCTGCTACACATAAAAGACACCCCCGCAAACACACTACCAACTCTGCCTTCATGCACAATTAGACAGGCTTCAACTTCAGTTTTAATGATTTCAAGTGACGTCCACCAAGCAGACCTTTAGGGTCATCCTGAAGCTCTTTTGGCTCTCTACTGTATTACTAACATTATGGGCCAATTTTGCAGTCTGCACTCAAGTGCAACACTTTCTTCATTTCCTGAGAGAGATTTATGCTTAGGTTAGACCAAAGGCAAGTTGCCTTGGTATTCTACATCAGATTTTAAGGGGTCCCTGAGGAAGACTCCTCCTCCTTTTCTCATCCAACGGTAAAAGAGTTATACTGCTAAATTTAGGGAGAAGGAGGGATGAATTCCCCAGAAGCATATAATGGGATGTGGATATGGGCAAGGGCAGGGCTGCACTGAGGCAACTTCCTAAAGAGAAACCTACTTTATAAACTAATCCTTCAAACATACAAGTGAGTAACTGTGCATGTGAGTGATCCCATGTAACTCAGTGGGATTACTCATGTAAATGTTAGCAGAAATCAGTGTTCAAGATGGTGGACAGTTACTAGCTTTTCTATTTCTGGTTTATCTGTTTTCCTGAGGTTGGTCAGCCATGCTCACTCTCCCTTACATGATGATTTTTAAGAAGGAAATGGGTCCACTACTGTCAGACTCTTCCCTGCGTATCTTTCATTATCTGCTTCGGTGGTCCCATAAAGTGTGCTCAAAGGGACCCAAAGTACAGCAGTCACCCCACAAATATCAACAATTCAGTATGCATGTTGGGCCTTGAAGTTAAACAAACAAACAAAAAGCCACATCTGAAATAAAAAAAACAGTTTGTTCTATAATAGAGAAGAGGTCCAGTGAATGCCTGTGAAAGATCTTCAGAGTGCATTGGAAAGAGTTTCTTGAAACATCAGAAATTCTGAGGAGAGGAAATCAGCTTAAAGCATTAGTAATCTTCAAAAAGCATCTTTAAAAAAAGGATCTTCAAAAAAGAACTAGATAAATTCATGGAGGATAGATCCATCAATGGCTATTAGCCAGGATGGACAGAGATGGTGTCCCTAGCCTCTGTTTGTTAGTGGCTGGGAATGGGTGACAGGGGATGGATCACTTGATGACTAGATTACCTGTTCTGTTCATTCCCTCTGATGCACCTGGCATTTGCCACTGTTGGAAGACAGAATACTGGACTAGATGGACCTTTGGTCTGACCCAGTATGGCCATTCTTATGTAACTTACGTAAGTAAGAAGACAGTGGAAATATTTAGGACACACTTTAAGGATGCCACCAACACGACTTCCACAACACGTGATAATAGGGTCACTACCTGAAAAGAGACAAAGAGGGTGACCTAAAGCAACATTATGCAGCACAACAGAGAAAGAAGCCAAATCCAGCAATAAGACAATCAGAAGCCTTACAGACATCATAGGACTGAAATAAATGCGGGAAATTGTTGGATGCTCTATGCACCTGAGGATGCAAGAGCATAATGAAGAAGATGACCTTCTGGAACTAGCATAAAGCCAAAGTAATTGGGTTTTGTGCCAGTCTCCTGCATGGTAGAAGAGTGGGACAAAATCCAACCCCCAACCTATGGTCAGTCTATTGGGTTGCAATCTAGCTTAAGGTAGCAGTGACAGAGGAGCAATCACTTTAAAAGCTCATATAAAATTTCTATTTCAAGGTGCTACTGCATCTTCAGAATATTCTTCTTCTGATTTCTTAGCTGAAAAAGCATTTATAAATGCTATTTTCCTGAGAGAATGGTGTGGCCGAACCAACAATATTATACCTCTATTTCAGTGGTTCCCAAACTTTAACAACCTGTGAACCTCTTTCACTAAAATGTCAAGTCTTGCGAACCCCATCCTAAAAATGAATATTTCCAGGGATTGTCTCCTTTACCTGAGTATAAATTATAAAAGCAGTGATCTTGGAAATATAAAATTTGTTTTTATTACATGCTTATTACACAGTATTTATTATTAATTATTATTTATCATTACAGTATTTTTATTACATTATGCAAACGGCAACACTCTTCCAAGATCTCACTTTCATAGCTTGTATCACTTTTAGGGTGACCAGACAGCAAGTGTGAAAAATCGGGACAGGGGGTGGGAGGTAATAGGACCCTATATAAGAAAAAGACCCAAAAATCGGGACTGTCCCAATACAATCAGGACATCTGGTCACCCTAATCACTTTGAATAAGCCTGTCATAAGACAAGGCTCCTATGTTTCATCAAGGAGTATCAGATGTGAAACAGCAGGAAGGTATTTAAGAAGCCAGCTCAAAGAGTTCCTCCTACACAAGCATTCAGGTCTTGAGCAGTCCAGGCAAACAATGCATGTTACAACAAAGCTTAAACTTGTTCTTCATAATAATTTAAAAAACAATACTAGCTGCCTATTTAATTTTAAAAATAGCAAAAAATATCCACCTCCCTTTCCATTTCTTATAAGGAGTTTTGAAGTTCAAATCTCCTCAGTGTGTGATAGATATGCTTGCTTTGATCTGCTTAACTCTTGGAAGTCCAGGGGCTCCGGGCTGCTGGCTCCGTGCTGCCCGGGGTCCCTAGGGACAGCTCTGTCTGCCATTAGGGAATTTTTTCCCGAGAATCCCTGTAACATTTCCCAAACCCCCAGGGGTTCACGAACCCCAGTTTGGGAACCACTGCTCTATTTCCAACTGCAACAGTCTCTAGATTCTTGCTTGCCCCCAGCACATCTCTGAGACATTGCTGACTTGCTGTCAGTCTGTTTCTCAGATCTGCAGCCAGTAAGTCTTCTTTGTTCTCTGTGGAAAGGATGTTCTACTTTTCCATTATGTTAGAGACCTATTTTAGGAATGTGGCAGATTCTCTGTTACTTGAAGACTTGAAAGCAAGACTGGGAAATTATGATTAAGGCTGTGTCTGTCATGGAGGTCCCGGAAAGTCGTGGATTCCGTGACTTTCCGGGACCTCTGTGACTTCTGCAGTGGCCAGTGCGGCTGGCCCAGGGGCGGCCTGTGCAGCTTGGGCAGTCCCTGGGCCAGCAGCACTGGCTGCTGCTGGGGCAGTCTCAGGACACCGCGCCCCCACTCCCAGAAGCAGCAGGAGTTTGGGTGTGGGAGGGGGCTCTGGGCTGAGGCAGGGGGTTCAAGTGCGAGAGGAGGTGAGGACTCTAGGCGGCATTTACCTGGGGCGGCTCCCTGGAAGTGGCGACATGTCCTTCCCTCAGCTCCTAGGCAGAGGCAAGGTGGCTTTGCGCACTGCCTCCGCTCGCAGGCACCGCCCCCGCAGCTCCCCTTGCCTGCGGTTCCTGGCCAATGGGAGCTGCGGAGTGGGCGCTCAGGGCAGGGGCAGCGCGTGGAATCCCCCCTGGCCGTGCCTCCACCTAGGAGCTGAGGGAGGGACATGTTGCCGTTGCCAGGGAGCAGTGTGGAGTCAGGTAGGGAGCTTGCCAGCCCTATCAAACCCCCCCACCCAGCAGCAGCAGCAGGGGTCTCAGGACGGGCACTGCCATCGCAGCTCCCCCCCTCCCCCCAGCACCAGCGGGGGTCCCAGGCCTCCCTAGAGCATACATAGCGCCCCTGGGCCAACCCCCGCAGAGCACTCAAGTTTTAGTTAGGGGTATATAGTACAAGTCATGGACAGGTCATGGGCCATGAATTTTTTTACTGCCTGTGACTTGTCCATGACTTTTATTAAAAATACCCATGACTAAAACATAGCCTTAGTTATAAATAACTGCATAGTTATTTATGCAGAAATAGCTAGGTGAGGTTCTATGGCCCACATTATACAGAAGGTCAAACTAGATTATCATATTGGTCCCTACTGCCCCTAAAATCTATGAATCATATCCATTTTCATATCTAGTAGAACTGATAGATAAGCAGAGGCACAGACAACCATCTGTGGCTTTTGGTCCAAAACCAATACATTTTTCTCTATGTTGGAGGACTACACACAAAACAAACCTTTATTTCTCCAAATATACGAAGAGAAGGGAAAAAGTTACATTTTCGATAGCACACCATGGGAGAGAGAGGAAATCTTGCATTGTATCCCTTCTTCTTTGCCTGTAGATTGCTTAAGTAGACTGTAAATTCTTTTGGGGCATTGACTTGGGTTCTTATGTCTATAAAGCACAGTACACCTTTGGGTGCTATATGAATAATAATATTTTGTTTTGTTTGGGTTTATCTGTCAATTGATGAATGCAAAGTTCCTTGAGTTTGTGCAGGAAATAGTACATTATTTTCCTGACCGGCTCCAGCCAAAAATTGCCTCTCCATCCACAAAAATAGTGGATGGCAAGTTAATAAAAAATACCAAAATAAAAAAAAAAACCTACATAATGGGAGAGCTTAGAGACTCTAATGATACACTTGCCTGGAGTTGATGTTTCTGGCATCCCTTTCAATGGCTGAGTTAATTCACCTGGCAGCCTCTGCCTGATGGCTCTGTGGCAGCCTAACGACTGTGTGATATGGGGTCCAGTGACGGTGCAAGTATAGTGGTGAGGTAAAGGAACTCCTGCACCAAGGCAACATGGAAAAATATATTACAGAATGAATGCGGGTCAAGAAAAAAAAAGTGACTTAAGTCATCCTATCCCTTTTGTGTCATTGTATCCTGACCCCCTCCCCACTTGGTTTTGTAAGCTGCTGCTTGAAACTCTGATGTTAAAAGGGCATGGGGATGGATGATTTAGTTTGTCTTACAAGTCCCAGACCTGGTCTCCAGGCAGCCCTGTGCTTTAAACCTCCTGGAAGTCACCTTCAGCGGGGGGAGGGAATCTCCTGCAGCAGACAACGAAAAGATGAGGGAGAGAGGCTGCTGGGGCGAGAAATAGCCCCTGCATGACCTCTTGAGCTGGGGCTGTACAAAGGCAGACTCTGTGTTGAATTCCCCCTCCCCGCCCCCATTCTCATAGGCTTCCCCATTCATGGGGGCGGCACTTTCTCCCTGCATTTGAAATACACTTGTTGCAGCTCTCTCTGCCTCCCTCCCCCAGCCACCACTTCCTCGTCCTGCACTCGGCATTTCAGGCCGCTCCGAGGGGGCTCCCTTCTGATTACGGCAAGAGAAGCCGCCGAGCGGGCAGATAAACCGGGTGAGTGGAACCTGCCCGGCTCCCCAAGCCGCGGGGGGCACCGGGCCGGGGAGGAGGGGAAGGGGGCTGGGCTTTGCACACCGAGCCTTCCCCGCACGCGGCCGCGGGATGACTGCAGAGCCGCAGCAAGGGAGCCCGCTCGCGGGGCAGGGGCCGGGGCTGAGGGCGGCGGAGTCCCTGGGGCCGGAGCACAGCGCGCCGAAGTCCCTGTTCCCGGGGTTGGCCCGGGGGAGCCCGCGGCAGTGAAAGGGGCTGGCGGCTCCCTGCGGGCAGCTTTTCCGCACCGGGACCCATGTGACACCGCACTGCACAGGGCTGGGGTGGGATCCCCCTGCGGTGCCTGCCGCACTCTCAGTCCCAGCTCCCGGGGAGGCCACATTCCTCTGCCCGCCCCAGCGCGCCGTGGCAGTCCAGGGGATGGAGGAGCGGGGCACCAGGGCAGACCCAGTCCACAGCGTCGGGGCTCACAGGCCATGAGGCGCTTTCCAGAAGAGGGCAAAGGACTGTGCGGTGTGCCCCCTGCGCCGGGTGGGGAGTTCCCCCCTTCGGGTCTGTACTTTGGGCGCTGCTGCTGTACTGGCTTGTCACAACCCCAGCAGTTCACACTCTCCACGCCCCGCATCCCCTGGCCTCCCGCAGCAGTGGCCTCCCCAGGAATTGAAATTGGGGGGGGTGTTCAAATTTACTGGGGGGGGGTGTCACTACATTGGCATGTAACTAGTTCACAAAACGGGGGGTGTTGGGGAAATTCGGGGGTGTGTGTGTAGGGAAATCATTATCCCGCAGGCTGCTTTGTCGCCTTTCTGCTCCGTGCTGCCTTGCTAGGCGGGAGGAGGCAAACGCGGTTTGTTGGTCATTGTGCATAGGAGGGACTATGCAGGACAGAGAGGAATCTGGAGGCAGCAGGAAGGCAAAGCATGCGGGCTGAAGTGTGGCTAGAGCCCACACTGGATGAGCCCTGTGCTTCTCCAAGCGAGGCACCGTGACCAAATAGGGTGTGTGGTATATATCAGGAAGGAAGTTAGTCATTCTCCACATGCAGACCTATTATTTACTGAGCTAATGCAAAGGAATGTGCTTATGGCCCTTTAAACACAAACAGGGAAAACATGCAGGTTTGTTTAAAACTCAATTGACACATTTGCAAGACCATCAGAGAGTTCCCTGCCAAGTCTTACTCTTTTGGAGAGAGTTTTTAGCAGTTTTTGAAGCTTCTCCTTTGGGAGAAGAGCTTTTCTGCTTGTGTTTCAATAAGCCATTTACAACATCACTCAAAAGAAATCTCTGCCTCATGTGAGTTGTCAGATCTCATAGCCTTGAGTTTAAAGGTCAGCAGACAGGTTGGCCAGAAAAAGGAATCGTTTTACTGCATTCTCACTCGGTATACCTTCTTTTTAATTGTTATGTTTAAACATTTTGCTCGAAGGGATGGTCTCTTGAAATGGACATCTTACACTCTGATCCTGTAACAGAATCTTCTAGCAAGGTCCCTTGCACTCATGAGTTCTATTGACTTCATCAGGATTCAGTGAGGAAATATGGTTCATGTTAGCAGATCTTCAAGCAGCATTGGGACTCGGGCATTATGGTGCTGCAGTGCCACTATAGTTAAGGTTGCATCATAATTTATGTTTAAAGATGGATCTTTCTAAGTCCTCTATAATTGACATGCTTAGTCAGATTCCTTTAAAATTTGGTGTGCCTCAAGAAGGTGCAGGGTAGGATAAATGACCCAAAGTTAGGGTCATTTGAGCTTGGTGTTCCAGAGATATGGGTCTTGAAATAAATAGCAACATTTCAAAAAGTTTCCAGGTGGTGTGTGTGTTTGGTTTCTTTGTTTGGTCTTTTGTACAGTGCTAGGGATCAAACCGCCGATGTGATGTGGGTCAAGATGGTCTCAGTCTGTCCAGTTTTACCCAAGGTAGTGCATGGCACCCACTAAATCTTTGGGGGACCTAAATTAGGAATGTTATTTCATGTACATTTTTTACAGTAGGCCTATACCAAGAAAACTGACTAGACCAGTTTCCATTCCTGTTGTTTTATAAACTTTAAAGCTCGATGCTTAGTAATGCTCTAAAATATGATTGGTTAATCAGCTTGCTTGGAAATTTGGTGTGCCCCAGGGGGCACTGGGTAGCATTACTGATGCAAATTTGGGGTCATTTGACTGAGAGGTTCCTTAGTTACAGTCCTCTACACACCTTCTCAAAAACCCAGTTTCTGCTGCTTTATACTGTTAAACTGAGAGCTACTAAAGACAGGATGAATGACATGCCTCATTGAGATTGATAGTGGTGAACTCAGCCTTCAGTTAATATAACTAAGAATAAATTAATGACAAGCCCCTACCTAAGACAAAGGGAGTTTTGCACTGAGTGGCCAGAGGTTGCTGCAATTTGTCAGTCATGGGTGGCAGTTTTATTTGGGGGTGGAGGGGAATGTAATCAAAGTATTTTGGGGGGAAGGTAGAGGAGAGGGGAGTGGTATTAGGGGATGGAGGATTGGAGAAACATGGGGAGAGTGGTTTGGGGCTGCAGCAAAAGGAGTGGGCTTAGGGGGATGCATGGTAGAGGGGGGAAGAGAGGTGAGGGAGTCCTTGCCCCCCATCTCTGCCTGTGCACCCCATCCCTGCACCCCATATCTCTGCCAGTGCACCCCAAACTTCCTGCCCCCCACAGCTCTGCCAGTGCATCCCAACCCCCCCTGCACTCCACAGTTCAACCTGTGCACCTCAATCCATGTAAAACCCTTCACACATCCACCAATTCCATTGGACTATAAGCTCTTTGGGGCAGGGACTTCCCTGTTATTATAATGCTGCGGTAGTGCCACTCTAATTGAGGTTGCATCATGACTTCAGTTTAACAGGTGACCTTTCTAAGTCCTCTAAAAACTGACAGGCTTAGTTGTATTTCTTTGAAATTTGGTGCCTCAGCAGGGTGCAGGGTAGAGTTAGTGACCCAAATTTGGGGTCATTTGAGCTATAGGTTGCAAAGATATAAGCCCTGCAAAAATAGCCATTTTTCAAAAAGTTTCTAGGTGGAGTCTCTGCTCAGAGCTAGAGATCAAATTATTGATGTGATGAGGGTCAAAATGGTTTCAGTCTGTTGAGTTTTACCCAAGGCAGTATCTGATCCTTTATATGTGTATGCACCTCCTGTATACAATCAGATGTAATACTTCATGTTGCTTGCTACAAGTTGTCTCTCTTATAATATGTTTCTATTTTATGGGCAGGTTTACTGTGAACACATCAGAATAGGCAATAGACAGAGTAACCAGAATTTTTATTATATCAGTTGGGGACGAGCCAGAGAACTTTGTGCGGGGCTATGAGGGGATGACGGGATAGCCACAGGGAGAGGGGCTGTGGCTCTGGAGGGGACGGGAAATGAGGATGGGTGGTAGACAAGCCTTGGATTGGTTGTTTGAGAAAATCTGTGTTTTACTTGCCCTTGGGGAGTGTGTGTGTGAGGATGGGCAAGTGACTACTTCCTGATCTTGGGGCAAATTAATATGGTGTTTTCAAAGATACATAGTGTGGGGGTTTGGAACTGACACCACAGGCACCTTGACTGTTGAGGGAAAAGAATTTATAGAAACGTGTGTGCTGCCAGGCTTGCCAATATGTGGATTCTGGGTGGATCATGAGGTGGCAAAAGTTTGTGGGAGAGCAAGGAGTACACCAAGACATGAAGATTGCTGATTACAGGTAGATTAGCTGGAGAGAGGTGTCCTGAACTGGCATAATCTTTTGCTCACTCCACAGCATCTAACCAGTGACGTAAGAGGTTGTGATCTACCAGACATTATGATGATTCACTCTGGTGGAAATGATCTGGGCCTCATTCCTGGTGCACACCTCATAAAGTGTAAGAGCAGATTTGGACTGCATCAAAGATTTGGGTCCAGGAGCTGTAATAATTTTCTCTGAAAAAACTGTTATAGTAAGAATATGGAAGAAGCGTTGGAAGAACATTAAACAAGAAATGGGAGGGTTTGTGGCTGACCAGAAAAGGTGTACGGTATGGCAATGAAAAATACAAGTTCTAACACCTCTGAGGTACATCTGTTGGAAAAGGTTCAGAGGATCTTTCTCTCAAACCTAAAACTGTCAGTATTTTGGAACAGAAACCCCTCCTGTGATTTCTCTCACGTGTCCTGCCACAAACTCCACCATCCAACCATTCTGAAACACGACCAGGAACACCATTCCACTGTAACATAGCTGTCCTTCAGTTGGTGGTATGTCGTCCTCTTACAGAATATTGAGTTGAGCAAAACGCAAACATTTCAACAACTATGGGGTTAGCAGAGTAAATGTATGGGTGTTAATGGGGCATACCGGGGCAGTGCGGAAAGAGGTTAAGGTTGCATTGGCAACCTTTACTGTGCATTTCCTGGTTTTCAGAAGTTTGAGAGTGCTCAATTGAGCGTTCTGCCAGGGGACGACCTACCACTAAGCAACCTTATCTCTGAATTAACATAAATTTTTGCCATTGAATTGTAATAGTTTTAGGACTAGATGAGCAGTAGTCATGAACCTTACACCAGCATATCTCAGTACAATACAAACATCATAAAGCTTGACCAGGTAGGTCCAATCCTGATTCTACTAAAGTTAATGGAAAGTTTAGTGGAAATTCCTACTTCAGTGGGAACAGGATCAGGCTTTTAATCTAACATAGCATTACACTGAGCAGCTGTAACATCAGATACTTTAGACATATTTTTGGTGATAAAAATGATGTACAAATGATTACAATAATAAAACCTAGTTTTTCTACAGTGTTTTTCATCAGTATATCTCAAAGAACTATACAAAGGCAGTAAGTATCATTATCCCCATTTTACAGATGGGAAAACTGAGGCACAAAGAGGCACTGACAACATATTTCCAGGTATGCAGGCAAAATAATATTACACTTTTCTGCTAGACAAATTTCCAGAATGCAAAGTGAAATTTTATTTTCCTAATACCTGGTGAAAATCATGTTGGATGCCACAAACAGCACTAGTATAATGAATGTTAGAGTTGACATTTGCTTTGACATTTGGCATGGAGGATTTATTCCAAAGTAAAGTGAATAATGTCTAAGGCTATGTTTACACTACCCGCCCGATTCGGCGGGTAGCTATCGATGTTCTGGGATCGATTTATCGCGTCTCGTCTAGACGCGATAAATCAATCCCAGAGCTGCTCCCTGTCGACACCGGAACTCCAGCTCTGCGAGCGGAGGAAGCGCTGTCAACGGGGGAGCCTGCCTGCTGCCGTGTGGTCCGGGGTAAGTACTTTTAAAAATCGATCTAAGATATTCGACTTCAGCTACGCTATTCACGTAGCTGAAGTTGCGTATCTTAGATCAATCCCTCCCCAGTGTAGACCAGCCCTAAGTATTGCTTAAAATAATAACCTTGTGTCCATTCTTCCAGTTATGCACGCCTTATACAATCTCCTTTGACTTTTAAAGGGAATTTTGCATAAAGAAGTAGTTCAGGCTCAGGCTGCAAGATGTTCTTTCCTAAACTGATGGTGGTGGTGGGGAAATTCTAAATTAATTTTAAACAGTCATTTTCAAATATAAGTCAATGATACTACTTACAGTAGCAAGCACTACACTTGGTAGTGTTTGAAGGATCAGCTCTTAGGCTGTAAGCTCCTTGGGACTTTTGGGGTATGTTGTCTGTGTCTTGTACAATGCAAAGCACTTTGCCATCACTTTAAATTTTAAAAAAATGGAACATCAAGTTTGAAAAATTCATTTGCTCCATCAGCTAATATAATTAGAACTTTGATATCATGTTGCCATTTAATTTTAAACATGTTTTGAAGAGGTGGTAGCACTGCAGCATCTGCTGTTGGAATATTGTTCAGCACTTGCTAATACCTACTTGCATATTCATGATCAATCATGTTATCATGCTTTAGGGAGGAAATGTAGGTTGGATAAGGTTGTGTGTGCCAAATCCCCTAAACCTATGCACATGTGAGCAATCTATCTGCCTATAAAGCCACAAAGTTGGTGGAGCTGGCTTTTCTAATACACTTTTAACACAAGAGGAAGGAGTTATATAACACCGAAAAACTAGCATAATGGGGTGCCTCCCATGTTTATTGTCTCAATGATTCCGTGCCAAACTTGCTCATTTTACATGAACAAAGATTATTTTTTCTAGATGCCAAGTTTGCAAACTGAATCTAGGATCTGAAAGTCACATTTTGTCCCTTGCTCTTGCATGTGTAATAAATGATCTGAAAGTAGGACCAAGCTAAAGATTCTTTTGGTGCATGGCAGAGAGAGAGAAGAACCCAGCCCACGCTTCCATAATGGAATTTGCTTTGCTGGGCTAGAAGGAGTTTAAAAGTAGTAAAAACTTACTGTTGTCAGGTCAAAAGAGAGCTGATCTCACTCTTAATACACACATGGAACAAATCTGTTAAATAATAAAATAATAAAACCTATTCTGACCATCACTGCCCTCTTACTATTTGATAAGACCCAGTCAAAGGGGTTAAGCATTTCCCTTAAAAGTTCTGGGGTTTTAGAATATAAAGTACTTCCATGCCATTCTTGGCAGAGAGGCAATGGTCCCTGATCTTCCAGGAACTGGCCAAGTTCACTGGGCCCATTCAAGGCATCAGATTCTAGTGAGATGTGCAGTTTGCATGTCAAAATAACCCTTATCGCACTTGCCCAGTCAGGTTTCTTTGTACTTGCTTGTTGATGTACATCATACTACACTGCATTGTGATCTTTTCAACTCTTACAAACTAAGCAGGGTCAAACCTGAGTGGTGATCGCCTTGAAAATGCTAGGTGCCCTAAGAAATGATGTTGATTTAGTAGATGGTCCTCTGCCCTCTGCATCAGCAGCAAGTAATGTATCAGCATGGTGCAAGGTCATATTGCCACTGCCTTTTAAATGAGGTGCAAGAGACCCTGAAAACTTGTGCACATTATAAATCCCATGACATTTTTCAAAAGCACAGGGTTATTAACCCTGGTATTTTGACCAAATAACAATTTGGGTAATTACGGTCTTTTTACCAAATAAGTTATTCTTCACTTCCTGTCCTAAACTATTGTATAGCATTGATTGTTGCCATATTTCACAGAAAAAGAAGTTGCATTTCAGTGGGCCAAGAGCCTTACAAAACATATTCAGGGGCAAATTTTCTCTTTTAATAGTTCTTTGGGATCACTGTGAATTAAAGTAAATATTGGCATCATTGTGATAGGGCATTTGTCTGAAATTTCCCAGCACTGCTAAAACCCATTCAGTTCACTGGTAATAGTAAGGTGGGAGTACCAGCGTATATAAAGTATCAATGATCACTGGCCTTTTAACCCCCCATGTTGTGTAAACCTGCTCTGAGCAGGATTAGGTTCATTTGGGCCAGATCCTCAACTCAAGTAAATTGGCTTAGCTCCATTGACTTCAACGGAACAACACTAATTTATACCACTTGAGGATCTGGCCTGTGGTGCTGAAAACACCAGTGGCTGCCTGGAGCCTTTTCTAGAGTGCTCCCAAGGTTGCTCCCACTATAGTAATTGTGGGAAATTTTAGGGGGAAAACCCCTTTTAGGGCAGACACAGCTATTAAGTCTTAGCCATGCATTTCACATTAGAATGCCATGCTAATACCTTAGAGGTTGCAAATGCATGACTGTGGGCCCAAAGTAAGATGCTGACACTCCTATTGATGCCATATTGCAGGCAGAAAGATGAGAGGTTGGCAGGAGGCAGGAAAGACTGACAGGGTAAAACAGTCAAAAAAGTTTTAAAGGCTACCTGCCTGTCACATGATCTAGCAGGGGATTTAAGGGCAGCTGGCTGGGCTGGGGACTGAAGTTGGTCAGTTGAATTGCTTTGTTTTGTGGTTGGTGTTTGAATAATAAAGTGTGCCTGGAGGCAAGGGACTGAAATAGACTCAGGTGTGGCACTGGCTCTTTCCTGGGCTGGTGAAAAAGTCACCAGCTCACAAAGATATATAGTATTGTCAAGCCCAGATGCTCAAAAATCAGGACTCACTCCCTAAATATAATGAGATTTTAAAAAATTAACACATTTGGGGTTCTTTTTTATTTGCTTCTAGGCTTTGAGCCTACTGAGTGCATTTGTGTCACATTTTCAAGCTTTCCTCTGAAACCAGGAGGGCTAGAAACCTTCTCGTTTAAATATTGAAACCTGCTTGTCAAATAATCACGTCTTCAAAATCTGGGGCTTTGAGTGAAACATCAATATTGTGAGAGTCATGATAAAAGTATAAGAGTTGACAACACTGGAGATATATAAACAAGGATCAGATCAGATGAGTTAAAAGAAATTGCAACGATTGGTCTTAATACCTTATATTTATCTAAATGTACATTTACTCTATTTGTAGACAACAATGAATGTGGAACATGAAATTAACCTCTTAGTTGAGGAGATTCGGCGGCTGGGGACCAAAAGTAAGTACTGTAATCTCACTGATCACACAGGTCTAACCTTACCATGTCAACTTGTGAACTTGACATCACTCATCAGCCAAGAAGGGTTAGGCCCCAGTTCTGCAAAGACTTACATATATGTTTAACTTTGTCTTCAATGGCACTACTCACATTGCATAACGAGGACTACTCTTATTCATGAAGTTAAGTACACGCATAAGTCAATACAGGTTGAGGGCCTTGGACTGAAATCCTGGCTCCATTAAAATCAATGGCAAAACTCCCATTGATTTCAGTGGGGCCAGGATTTTACCCTTGGTCATTAGCTGGATGGGAGTTTCCCAGTGTCAGCCCAGGTATTATAGGAAGTAGCACTCTTCCCTTTGAAGTCAATACTGACATAATGATTCAGCATGATAATGGCATAGAGAGTACACTTATAAAGTTTGCAGACAATACCAAGATGGGAGGGGTTGCAAATGCTTTGGAAGATAGGATTAAAATGCAATATGATCTGGACAAACTGGAGAAATGGCCTGAAGTAAATAGGATGAAATTCAATAAGGACAAATGCAAAGTACTCCATTCAGGAAGGAACAATCAGTTGCACACATACAAAATGGGAAATGACTGCCGAGGAAGGAGTACTGTGGAAAGGGATCTGGAGGTCATAATGGATCCTAAGCTAAATATGAGTCAACAGTGTAACACTTGCAAAAAAAGCAAACATCATTCTGGGATGTATTAGCTGGAGTGTTTTACGCAAGACATGAGAAATAATTGAAAGATGTGGACAAATTGGAGAAAGTCCAGAGAAGAGCAACAAAAATGATTAAAGGTCTAGAAAACACGACCTATGAGGGAAGATTGAAAAAATTGGGTTTGTTTAGTCTGGAGAAGAGAAGACTGAGAAGGGACATGATAACAGTTTTCAAGTACATAAAAAGTTGTCACAAGGAGAAGGGAGAAAAATTGTTCTTGTTAACCTCTGAGGATAGGACAAGCAGCGATGGGCTTAAATTGTAACAACGGTGGTTTAGGTTGGACATTAGGAAAAACTTCCTAACTGTCAGGATGGTTAAGCACTGGAATAAATTGCCTAAGGAGGCTGTGGAATCTCCATCATTGGAGATTTTTAAGAACAGGTTAGACAAACACCTGTCAGGGATGGTCTAGTTTATGGGGTTCTCAACCTTTTTCTTTCTGAGGCCTCCCCAACATTCTATAAAAACTCCACAGCCCACCTGTGCCACAACAACTGATTTTCTGCATATAAAAGCCGGGTCCGGTGTTAGGGGGTAGCAAGCACGGCAATTGCCTGCGGCCCCATGCCACAGGGGCCCCTCTGAAGTTAAGTTTGGCTTCAGCCTGGGGTGGTAGGGCTCAGGCCCTGGACTTCAGCCCCATGTGGCGGGGCCTTGGCTTTCTGCCCTGGGCCCCAGCGAGTCTAACACTGGCCCTGCTTGGCGGCCCCCCTGAAACCTGACCACAGCCCCGCAAGGGGCCCCAGACTCCTGGCTGAGAACCACAGGTCTACATAATATTTAGTCCTGCCACGAATGCAGGGGACTAGACTAGATGACCTCTCGAGGTCCCTTCCAGTCCTATGATTCTATGGTGCAAGGGAAGACTGCTATTGTAGGTGGTTGCTCAACATCTTTGAAAATCATTTCCAAATTCCATGAATTTGCCTAGAACAAAGTCTATTCTTTTCACTGCAATATATCACATTTAACATTCTTAGAACCCTACATTTTAAAAAAATTGTCTATAATGATAAGAAATGTGTACAACTAGGATCTGGTTCACTAATTTGTTATTCCAGCTTTATGAAAGTGTAACTCTGTTTATTTGTATTTATTTTAATTAAAAACCCTGTTAATTAAATTTTGTTTATCACATAACATTATCTGCTTGTTAGAGAGATTGTAGATTGAGTGATTGTTTTGAAATTAATTTGCACCACTTCAAGAGAGCTATTTTTGTGAGGCAAGGAGGGACACATTAGCTTTTCAATTTGAACTTTAAATGTTAACTGGCATAAGAAACTATTTTAAAACAAATCAATTTCTACAGCTCCAGTAATAATTTCGTATAGTGCTTTTCATCCATAGATCTCCACTTTACAAAGAAAGGTAAGTATCAGAGTGGTGAAGTGGCATGGCCAAGGTCACACAAAAGATCATTGACTGAGTTGGAAAGACAACCCAACTCTCCTGTCGTGTTTTGACTGTATTTCATATCAAGACCTCCAAATATTCCTCCAACTGAAGGACAATCTGTATGTGTTGTAACACTCCTATCTCCGATTTAGATGCTGATGGAAAGCTGAGTGTGAAGTTTGGTGTGCTCTTTGCTGATGAAAAATGTGCCAACCTCTTTGAAGCCCTAGTGGGCACTCTTAAGGCTGCAAAACGAAGGAAGATTGTTACTTACCCAGGAGAGTTACTTTTACAAGGTGTTCATGACAATGTTGATATTTTGTTACTGCAGGACTAATACAGTTTGCACTTCTCCTGTGCATTAGTTAATTTGTTTCAGGTAAACGATATGCAGACATTTCAGATCAAGGCAAATCATCCTAGCGTGTTTTGATGTATTTTTCTATAACTTTATAGTAAAAAGGAGACTGTCTTATTTTGGAAAATATTCCTTTTTGTATCCCTTCTGTGAACATTACTGTAAATGAGTGTAAGGTAAAAGACATAAAATCTCTCTTTTTAACTCAGGTAATGCATTTTTTAAATGTATCTCTCAGTTACTGTCACCATGAAAGAATAGACAGAACTGGTAACTTATCTGTGTTTACAAACCAAAATCTGCTGTGAAAGTATAAAATAAAACATGCCTAAATTTATATAATTGTTGTTGTTTCCTTTCATTTGTAGAAAGCAAATAGAATTACTCTAAGTAACAAGGCTAAATGATTGCACTGAAACTGAGCTAGAGAAATGGAAATAATTTGCACTATAATACCACCTTTTATTTCAAAATTCCATGTGGAGGAGGCGAGAGCTGGAGAGGTGAACTGCAGAATTTGTTTAAATCAGGAAATGGGCTTGATTTTCCCGATCATAAAGATTAACAGTATTGATCGGTAGAGAAGTTCAACTTGTTCATATTCAGTCTTGTCGATGATTTTCATGGAATCTTCATGCTATTTGAGTGCTTCTTTGTAACTAAAACAAGAAGTGAATTTGTCAGCATGGATCACCATGAATTTAAAAGGAAACTTGGCTGGTGAGAAAGAAAGCAAAGAAAGTTGGGGTTTTTTAGTGGAAATAAAAGTGTTCTAAAGAGTCAGATGTATATGTAGGCTGGCTTCAGAGTGGTCTGTGTGAATGGATTGGGTCCTTACTCCATCATCAGAAAAGCACACAATGGGAATAATTCACCCGTGTTGCAGTCACACTAGCTCATCTCCCCCACCACACTGAACCCCGCCTAGTTCAGATCCACCCCTGCCCCAACTCTGCCACTTCTGCACCACCCCTGTAACCCACTACCCTCCTCTGAGTACGAGGAGGCATGGCTGAAGTGGACCTACAACCCAGCAATTCCCCATTGCCTCTAGCCCCATAAGAGTTGTGACGGGGGAAGCACAATTTAAGGTAACCCCAGTTACCTTTCTTAGCCTGCATCTTTGTCCTAGGTCCCTGTGCAAGTTAGTGCTGGCAAAGGTATGAATCTGGCCCACAGGCCCAGAGTTACTTCCAAACTCTCTTCCTGGGGTTTGGCTTTAGTGGTACTTGCACTTTTGTCTTGATTTCTCTGGTGGAATTCAAGAGAAAAGAGAAATTTGTATGTCCGTTCTTAAGTATGTCTGAAAAAAGTGTTAAGAAATACAGTTTGTTCAATGAATGTGTTGCTTAGAGAAAGCCTCTAGTTCCATTAGGTTCACTCCATCCATCCCCACCTTAACTTTTAGATCTAGGAGGGAATGGAGGAAGAGCCTTATCTACTTGAGATCCCCAAACACTTTTGTTCAAAATTAGAGTATCCACGAAAGGAAGGACTCCAAGTATGAGTCTGTGACTAACACTTTTTCACAGAAGTCACTAGCTTCTCCTATTCCTTTGTCCTGTCCCAAATCAGTAACTGAAAGTATACTTTAGACCGAGCAGGAGTGAAAAAGGAGAGCTTCTGTTAGGTAGACAGCCATCTTACTAATAATTTTTAAAGGGATTAATATACCTAGGAGTGGTGGTGTCAGAGACAGGCAACAGGGAGTCCAGAAGACTGTCTACTACTCTATTCCTTGTCTGCAGCCAGATCTTCAGAGAGTTGTAAAAGATTGGTAAGTAACTCAGATACAAGGAAAACTGATCCAGGTTACATGATCAAAGTGCCTGAAGAGTGGGAGGCTATTTTTATTGTAGGCACAGGAAATTCACAAGCCATTAGGGAATCTTTACAATGCTTTAAATGAGTATCATTTCCATTGCTAACTCCTTAATATATGCAAACTTCAGTGGCTCTATTCCACGTGATACCAATACAATTTATAGTATCAAAGTGTTTGAAAATGCTGAAATCTTCTAATGTGTTCCATAGGTGTCATATCTTCCTGTAGATTTGGAGCATGCTTTCCCAAGCAGGGCAAAATGAAGTTCACTCAGATTTTCACAATTTTACGTTTTCATTTTACGGTTCCACATACTAGATTGCACATACCATATGTGCTCTTCCACATATTATGGAGCTAGACCTTTTCTAATGCTGATAAGAGTATCCAGGGCTTCTGGGAGTATTGTGCATGGTGGATACACAAAGAAAACTTGTTCCAGTGGATCTCATGGGTGTTCTACAAAGTTCAAGTAATATTATCCAGGGTGGCCTCATTTTCAGGATAGGGAAGACATGGCTGTGGTATGGCAGGGATATAACCTTGAAACTTCCAGTTAACCACAAGGGCACTGAGATACTTCACTACAGAAATCAAGAGCAAGTCTGTAAGAATCGATTGAGACCATATTGGGGAAGTGAGGATTCGTTTTAGCTCTCTGTTCCTGAAAGCTTAGAATATATGATATAACAACGCTATATAACCAAAAATATTGCTTTAAGTGCAAAACATGGAACATACCTGAAGATCTCAGCAGTCAATGTTTGTGTAGAGTCAATGCTGAATTCGCTGTAGCCGTCTTTCTTCTGCATCCATGGAAGAAGGTTCAAATATTGGCAGAATATTTAATAAGTACGAGACTGATTCTGTGGATCCTCTTGCCACAAGTAAATATCATCAGATCTGTGAATGAATGCGCCAGGTAGTGGATTTGGCTACAGCAGTGTCAGACATAGTTATGGAAAACAGGTCAGAGAAATGGCTAGCATGGATAAAGTTAGCATGGGTATGTCTACCTGTGCTGCAGTCTCACCTGGGATTGTAGTATAGGCATACCCTAAGTGAAAACTCCATGGCTGAAAATAGCACTATAAGAAGCATGTTGTCAAGACATTACAAATAAGCTGTACATTTCCTTGTCTAGAACAGTGTGTCATGTCCTTTCTTGGGCAGGGGGAATGGCAAGTATGGAACATGTTGGTTCTGCAACAGATCTTTATCACAATATTCATTTTGCACTCAGTCACAGTCAAGCAACAGCAAGAAGTAAATGAACAAAGTAAGTTGAAACAGAACAATCCAGAAATGGAAAATGTGTCGTCAGAGCTCTGACAGCCATGTGCAACACACTTGTATGTGGGTGGCCTGGGTCAAAGAATATGAATTTGATGATCCGGACAAAATGCTTCTAAGGCCCAGATACCTTTGAAATATAGTAGTTAGAAGGCATTTTTCTTCAGGGGAAGTACCACAAGCTTGTGACACTAAATGCTGAGGTGAGGCACTGAGTGCCAAGAATACTCTCTGGTTCCCCTGCTGCGTGACATTGCTAGTCCAGCTGTAGTCAGAAACTTGTCCATTAAACCTATGTTAGGCTGTCCCTTGGGATGTTTGTTCAGAGACATCACATCTAGCATAAAGGAGGCAGACAAAACAATTGATGAGAAGTGCCACCACTACAGAGGTCAAACCTGCTGCGAACACAAATAATGTTGAAAGCACATTTTTGATTCTGGTCAAGGCCTAATTACCCCTCTGCTCCCAAGGCTTTGATCTTTTGAAGGTTTCTTTTTCAAAGGCAAGAAGTCTCCAGAATTTTTATTTAAGGATGGCCTTAAAATCAAACTAAAGGCAAGTTAAAAAGAAGCACCATTACAACAGTGATTTTGAAGGATCCTTAGAGTGAATATTTGCAAGATTAGTTTTTAAAACTGGCAATGTTTTGGCTTTGAATAATTGCAAAGACAACATTTTCAGAAAGCCAATGAACTTTAAGATCTGATTATTTAAAGCTACCATTGGAAAACTGTTCTAATGAATTATTCCCAATGGTGGCAGTTCTGTTTAGTTTCACCACTTTGAGTATCATTTTAGTCATCTAACACAATATAAATGCATATGTAAGCCCCTGAATCTTGTCTTCTGGCAGGTACTTTCTGTATATTTCCTGAGGGAGTGTTCTCTCACACTGTAGCCTAGATGTCACCACATATTATACTTATCTTCACCAAAGCACCTGGGATATTCTGAGAGGTTAAATATCAGGCTTATACCTGGGGAGAGGGGAGAACTTGATCTACAAGCACACACTTAAAGTCTTGTCAGATCAAATCTGCATCAAACTTCCTTTCAGGGAAAGGCTTAAAATCAGACCTAAATGCTTCCCAGGACAGCATTTTCTCAATACAGAAGTCTCATGTTCATGATCCTGCTCCATCTGGCACTGATCTCATGTCCTCAAGGGACTGTGCAGGTACCTAGAACTGCCCAGATTCTGGTGGCACAAAGGAGTCTTAAAGCCATGTTTGCCCTCCCATGCCTGGTTTACCTCCTGAGAGGCACAGCACGGACTCTTATGCTGTATCTTTATTTATATATACATACACCATATTTTTTCAAGATTCTGGATGGTATTTACCATATTTTGGCAGGTGACGGCATCCTTTTACACTGCATGTTTCTTTTTCCATCAGGGTGAAACTAATTTGAGATCTTCCCAGAGGAAGGAGGTTCAGTAAGTTATGAATACATGTAAACAGGCACATATAACAGAAAGTATTTACTGGCTTTTGAAAGCAAGTTGGGTGGAGGAGCACAGTCAGTTTCTTGCACGGTTGGGCCTTTTGCAATGGTTAGATGAAAGGTGCTATATAAATTCAAAAGTGTTTTCATTTGAATTATGGAGAGGCAGCAGCCACTCTCCATAGCTAAGGTTGCAAACGGATTCCTTTGCAAAGCTTTATTTTAGACCCCACTATAACTTTGTCTTGGAAGGTTGGTTTGGCCTGAAAAGACGATGTTTTGAAGGCAATGTGAGGTGAAGGCACTCAGTGCCTCTTAGGAGTTCAACACCTTGAAGAATTAGGCCCAACGGGTGGGATCCACAAAGGGTCGTAGGGATCCACAAAGGGTCACAATGGTGTGTGTCACAGCACCTAACTTTTAGGCACCTAGAAACTCAGGAACACCCCAGCAATCCCCAAAGCCCGAGTTAGGTGCCTAGGGTCCCCACACAATGAACGGGGAGAGATAGGCACCTAAGAATGTGATCCATAAAACCTAGCATGCTAAGTTAGCCAATGAGTGATGATGATGAGAGGGATATGTTAAGCACTATCCCTTTCATGGTGGTAGGCACCTAAGTCCAGGCTGGAGGTAGGGTGCCCAGACAGCAAGTGTGAAAAATCGGGATGGGGTGGGGGTGGGGGGGTAATAGGAGCCAATATAAGAAAAAGACCCAAAAATCGGGACTGTCCCTATAAAATCGGGACATCTGGTCACCCTACAGGGAGGTGCCTATCTCTACTTGCAGTCCATGAACGGGAACCTGCCATCGGCAGCCAGTTGGGCTTAGGTGCTTCAGTTCCTCCATGGCTCCCACCCAAAGTGCCTAGCTACTATGGTACTTGATATTCTTAAGATAGATAATTAGACTGACAGCACTTTAAAAACAATTATGTCTCTAAACCTCTGTGTGGTAGGTAAGTATTTCCCTATTTGAGATGGGAAAATTGAGCCACAGATGCTAAATGGCTTGCACAACCTGTATTATGGTAAAGCTAGGAATGGAACCCCGGAA
The DNA here is from genome assembly GCA_033296515.1 of Macrochelys suwanniensis. Taxonomy (NCBI): domain Eukaryota; kingdom Metazoa; phylum Chordata; order Testudines; family Chelydridae; genus Macrochelys; species Macrochelys suwanniensis. Next base: position 100,261,570 of record CM065777.1, read on the forward strand.
TCCCACCAGCCAGTGCCATGCTCTTTATTGATAGGGACTATCTCCCATTTCAACAACCCCAACCAGCACTTGTTTATAACTGCAGTACTAACTAGATAAATAATCAGAAACCACAGTAATTGGACTTCTCAGAAATGTTTTGTTATAGATATAAAACACATTTAACAGTTTGCAGAAAAACAGTGTTTGGTTATTAGTCAAACACTGTGGGAATAAACTCTTTTTCATGATGACGCAGTGTAACACAGTTGAGACTCCATTAACAGATGTGTGCCCTAATAAAGTTCTTTTACCTTTGTTTAGACAATAGTCAGTAAACATCTGGATATGATTTTGTTGAGACCATTGATTCAATTTAGTTTTAAAGTTATAATGGTATGCAGGTTAGGAAAACAAATTGTTAAAAAGGATTTCAATACCATAGTATCACTGACTTAAATGGGGCCAGGATTTTACCCAATATGCTTTCATTCCATTTTTTAAAAGTCAGTAAAAGCAGGTTTTTAATTTGGATTTAAACATTCCCTTATAGTGCTTGCAACCTAGCATTGCCAAATTGTGCTGGTGCATGAAATCCAGAGAGTGACACTGACCTTAAAACTCTCTAGAAATGAAAGTAAAACTGATCTATTTTAAACAGAGTGAAGAAGGGCTGAAAGTAAACAGTATAAATAGTGCAAAGTAAATTAGACTGTATTTGTTCTTGTTGTTTTATTCTAACCTAAAGGTGGTTACTACTAATGTAGGTAAGGAAGTTAGTGTGTTAAAATATTTTTTACCCTGACCATGTCCCTTTTAAATTAAGAAATAAATGTAATTTAGAATCATAGAATTTAAGGCCAGAAGGACCACTAGATCATCTGGTCTGACCTGTATAGCACAGGCCATCAACCCCACCCAGCACCTGCATACCAACCCAACAAACAAAATGAGACCAAAGTATTACAGCTCACAGGACCAGACTATTATGTGCCACAGGCAGAGAACAGGAGGGACTGATATACACCAGTGCTCGAGACCCCCACAATGACAGGGAAATGATTAAGTGAGATATATGCAGATAACCCTGGCAAGTGACCGTGCACCCACATGTTGCAGAGGAAGGCAACCTCCCTGTTCCCGGAAGGTCCCTACCAATCTAATATGGGGAAAATTCCTTCCCAACCCCACATACGGTGATCAGTTAGACCCTGACCATGTGAGCAAGAACCAGCCAGCCACGCCCTTGAAAGACAGAATGCTCTGTGCATCCTCGAAGCCCTGGCCCACCCTCACCAATGACCCATCTCCAGCTCTGGCCATCCCTGATACTTCAGAGGCAGGAGATAAATAAAACCCTCCCAGAATACATTGGGGAGGAGGGAAAATCCCTTTCTGACCCCTGCTGGTGGCCGGCTGAAGCCCTGAAGCATGAGCTTTAGGAACATAAGACATAAACTGGAAGTGAGCCCCAGGGATATTGAGCCCCGGCCCCTATCATCACAAACAAGCCAGTCATACAATTGTACTCATAAATTTGTCCAGCTCTCTTTTAAAACTAATTAAATTGTTTGCCCCACAATTCCTATCAGGATTGGGATTTAGATTGAGCCTAGAAAAATTCCTGCCAAAACCCTACCCTACAAACTATACATGTAGCTTTCAAGTCTCATGACACATTCACTTAAATTTAACAAATTAACCAGAGTCTTACATAATTACCTAACTCCAGGACCTGGGATTGGAAGAAAAAATAATTTTTTTTTGCAAGCCTTGCAACAAAGTTGCAAAAGCTGGCAACACTGCAACACTTCATATGTCACCTTTAGGGCCTTGTGTTGCATGTGCTTATTCGTATGCATAAAGTTATTAATGTGTGTAAGGCCTTGTCTACATGGGAGAGGTGTTTTGGGGTATCTATGGGTTTTACATTGCCTCCTGTCATTGTAGTATCTGAGCGCCTTTCATATAAAATCAACAGCAATAGTGAACTCCTGAGTGGTATAAGCTAAGGTGTGAATTTAAATGTATAGTTATATTGGTATAGTCCCTGTGTAGATAGATGCTCTTTTTCTGGTATAACAGTGGCTTTTTCAGCTTACCTTATGTTGCTTGGGAAGGGGTTCAAGCTAAACTGAAAAAACCCTCTCTTATACCGGACTTAGAGGATATGTCTACACGGCAATTAAAAACCAACAGCTGGCCTGCTACAGCTCGAGCTAAGGGACTGTTTAACTGTGGCGTAGACGTTTGGGCTCAGGCTGGAGCCCCAGCCATGGTGCGTGTACAGCATACCTATCACAATGGTGCCTCTGGCTAACACTGTTGTAATACAAATATTAAGTAATAATCAGACATCCTGATTGTGTAGCTTTCCAAATACAGTTTTCTGATGAAACTTCCCTCTTCAAATACTGAAGTACATTTAAAAATAATAATAGTAATCCTGTATTACAGATTATTTCAAGTGTTCATGTTGTTTTGTATAATAAACTGCTAAGCTACTACTGCTTGACTCATCTCCAAATTGAAGTAATATAATTTACCTCCACTATGATAAGAAAAACCTGGGTAAGTGCATTTTTAAGTTTAAGTACTGCTAACTACTTTCTCAGAAGACTCAAGTATTTCACATACTACAGTGGAACTTCAATTCCCCCCATGTTGCATCATCAGTAGGGTTTGAATCCCTGAACCTTCAACACTGCTATAACTTGAGCTTCAGGAGTAAGTATATTACTTGGCAGCAAGAGAGGGCTGTGAGCTTTGATCCAAAAGGGGACACTGGGACCATCTGCTGATTCTGGGAGGTTTATGCTGGGATCATGGCTTCTTGTTCTCCCTGTCCTCCCAGTCCCCCATCATAGGAGTTGGTGGGAACTCTTTTCCCTGTAGTGCCCCCAGAAGGAGCAGAATGGGCCATTAGGGTTTTGTGCTGGATCTAGGGTGAGAAGTTGCGGGAAGATGCCCAGCCAGCTCTCTCTTCCTTCCTTCCAGTCTGCCTGATCCTGGGATTCCCTGCATAGTGCCTGCTGCTGCTGCTGCCTTAGCAGTGACATGGGTCTGGCTCCTTAGAATAAAGAACAGGATTACTTGTAGCACCTTAGAGACTAACAAATTTATTTCAGCAGAAGCTTTCGTGGGCTACAGCTCACTTCATCAGATGCAAGGAATGGAACACACAGTAAGCAGATATTTATACATTCAGAGAAACATGAAAAGGTGGAAGTACCTATACCAACTCTAAGAGGCTAATTAATTAAGAGGAACTATATCAGCAGGGGAAAAAAAACTTTTGAAGTGATAATCAAGATGGCCCATTTCGGACAGTTGACACAAAGGTGTGAGTGAGGATAGTTAACTAGGGGAAATAGATTCAATTAACGTAATGACCGAGCCACTCCCAGTCTCTGTTCAGACCTAAGTTAATGGTATCTAGTTTGCATATTAATTTAAGTTCAACAGCTTCTCGTTGGAGTCTGTTTTTGAAGCTTTTCTGTTGCAAAATTGCCACCTTTAAGTCTGTCACTGAGTGATTAGAGAGGTTGAAGTGTTCTCCTACTGGTTTTTGAATGTTATGATTCCTGATGTCAGATTTGTATAAACATCTGCTTACTTTGTGTTCCATTCTATGCATCTGATGAAGTGAGCTGTAGCCCACAAAAGCTTATGTTGAAATAAATTTGTTAGTCTCTAAGGTGCCACAAGTACTCCTGTTCTTTTTGCTGACACAGACTAACGCAGCTGCTACTCTGAAACCGCTCCTTAGAATGTTTACGTTAATTTATTTTGGCAGGCTGCTAAAATTTTGCTGCTGATGCAAATAGCAGAAGAAAAATGACAATTTTCAGAAGTTTATATTTCATCCAAACCTGAATGGAATTTCATGGGACAGAGAAAAGGACTTCTCTTCCGCTGGGGCTTTTTTCCTGCCAAATTTCAAAGGCCTGCTGCAAATAATGGAGGTGTTGGAATTCCTATAAAATAAATAAGTAAAATCTAAATAGAAAACCTTGCAAGAATCTTTTATGATAGCAAGTATTAGACAACCTAAATATAGGATCAAGTATCAGAGGGGTAGCCGTGTTAGTCTGGATCTGTAGAAATGACAAAGGGTCCTGTGACACCTTATAGACTAACAGAGGTATTGACGCATAAGCTTTCGTGGGTGAATACCCACTTCTTCGGATGCAAGCAGTGGAAATGTCCAGGGGCAGATATAAATGTGCAGGGAAGATTCAGGCTAGAGATAACGAGCTAAACTTAATCAGGGAGGGTGAGGCCCTCTTCTAGCAGTTGAGGTGTGAACACCAAGGGAGGAGAAACTGCTTTTGTAGTTGGCTAGCCATTCATAGTCTTTGTTTAGTCCTGAGCTGATGGTGTCAAATTTGCAAATGAACTGAAGCTCTACAGTTTCTCTTTGGAGTCTGGTCCTGAAGTTTTTTTGCTGCAGGATGGCTACCTTTAGGTCTGCAATTGTGTGTCCAGGGAGGTTGAAGTGTTCTCCTACAGGCTTTTGTATATTGCCATTCCTTATATCTGATTTGGTCGGTTTTTATTTAAGTGATAAATTGCCATTTTTACCATCCAGGCTAGCTTCTCTAGGCATTTTCTTCAAAAAGGACATCTCCACAGACTCACACACACCATTCCTCTGCAACTGTGCTGGCTCCTTTCTCACTTCCAGTTTGTCCCAACTGTGTGTGGGAACCAATCAGTTTGCCACCTTGTGTGCTTGAGATAGCCTGGTTGGCTGGCAAGCTCAAGGAGGCAAGTGAATTGATCTTCAGACTCCTCTTCCCCTGCAGAAAACAGCCCTGGCTCTCCACTGCCTTGCACTTAACATAGTCACTTATACCTATGCAAAATAGATATACAATTAGGGTGACCAGACAGCAAATGTGAAAAATCGGGACAGGGGTGGGGGGTAATAGGAGCCTATATAAGAAAGACTCAAAAATCGGGACTGTCCCTATAAAACTGGGACATCTGGTCACCCTAGATACAATGCTACCAAATCAAAAAAGAATGTTTTACACTCACTTTGCACAGGTGCACATCAAAGAGCGTGCTGTACTCTGAAGCTCGCAGAGGGTCTAGAAAGAGAGGCAGACTGCTGCGCAGATTTCAGGGCGCTTGCAAAGATGCTTTAGTATCCTTTGGACTCTCTGTGGATGATTGGGAAAGGAGCGCAGAATGCTGCTCTGGTTGGCGGAGTCAGCTTGTAGATGGAGCGAAGCAGTGTGAAGCGGACTGGATCACGCTTTGTGATGACCGGAGTCAGAGGAGGAAAGAATCCGCTGTGGATGAGCCTGTCACTTGCGCACTGGACTCAGCAGCTATCAACGAACTCATTGGTGCATACACCATGCTCTCTAAAGAGTGACAGTGACGTTGATTGATTGCACAGGTACAAGCGACTACATGAGGTACAAGCCAGTGGAGAATAAGGCTCAGTGTTTCCAAATATATGCAGATCCAAAGAGGGTTAGTTTTGTTGGGAAGTTTTCCAATACAAAGGGCTCAATCCTGGGCTCTGTACTTGGGCAAAACCGCCATCAATGTTTGTTGAATACAGGCAACAGCTTTGCCTCAGTGAGGACTACAGGATTGGGCTAAATACAGTCAAGTGGGTTTGGATTTTTCAAGAATGTCTCTTTTCCATTCCTAAATCTGATTTTTTCAAATCATTACTTTATGCTGTAGTAGAAGTTGTTTATACTTTTTTAGCAGTGCTACAAACTGCAGCCTCAACCTAGGACTCTCCTCTGAAAATCTAATTGCTCCCCCAATGACTTCAAATCACTCTGCCCTGTGTAAAATGAGCCACATGATTAACACTCTTAAAACCCTCTGTTTGGCAGAGATTTACATTCGGATCCAGAGGATGTAAAAGCCAGTTTGATGAAAACAGAAAGGATACTTTATTATTTTGTATATTCAGATACAAAGGTATTCTCGCTATTTTTACTGTCATGCAACAAAAAGTGTGGTGGAGTCAATGTGAGTACAGTTGAGTTAGAGGTTCTACCTCTCTACACTAGCAAATTTTAGCCATTTTTTTGGCTAAAAAACAGACAAAATATCCATTACTTTATGCCCTCCATCACTATACACTCTCTCTGCTCTTCACACCCTTTCTTTCCTCTTCTGCTCTCTTCTTCCATGCACAGGGCCAAACCAGCAGAGTGTATCACTTATAAAAGGTAGGAATTGGTCCAGCTGCAATACAAAGTCGATTAAAAAGTAATGATCATCCAGGGATTAAAGTATGTCCCTCAGAGCTCCCCCATCTCCTGCCTCTTTACTAACTGGTGAAGTGGGGCTGTATCAGGCAGGAGAGTCTGAAGTGGGAGCAGCAGGAGGAGCTAGGACCTCTGTGGGGAGCAGATGGTGCTGCCAGCCTTACCTCCAGTAGGTGAAGAAGCATTGGCACCTGATGGGAAGAGAAGACTTGTCTAAGATGGAAGCTCCCCATCTTTCTTCTTCTTTTTAGTCAGGAAAATCTTTCCCCTTGCCCTCTATGGGGAAAGAGGCAGGATCTGGTGCCTCCTCCTCTAAGAGGAACGGATGACTGTTAGTGGCTTCCCCTCCCCTTGCCAAAACCCAGGGGAAATAGTTCTCTCTTCCCCACCTGGAAGCCCCCACTGCCACCCCCCTGTATAGCTCTAAACCCTGTGCACATAAACAGTTTCTCACACACACTTTTGTTTGACTAGCAATGGGCCTCCTTAGGGAGATAGCCTCTTCAGATGCATTCAATTCCTTCTCTCTGTCTTCCCGTTGCTATGTCCCATCCCATCACACAAGCCAATGCAATGTCACTTTACCACATGACAGCAATCCCCACAGAGACACACAACCACCAGAACTGGTGAGCCCCCCTTTTTATATTGATCTTTAATCATTCATGCTTAGCCAGTAACTTTGCAAAGGCCTCTGAACCCTGTTTTGGATTCAGTCCAGCACTCTAAAGCAGTTGACCTAGTGATCTCACTGTGGGCTGACTCCTGACATCAGATTAGCACACTATGGCTGCTGAGATAGTAACGTTCACAGAGACTTATGCCTTGATATCAACCCAACAAGCTACAAGTACTGAGGCTTCACAGATACCTGAACGTTTGCATCATCCCTACAAACTAGCGCTAAATTCTGCTTCCAGTTACACCAGTGCAACAGCACTAAAGTCCATCATGTTGCACAGGTGTAACGGAGGGAAAAATGTGGCTCTAGATATAGCATGGTCTTCACTGTTGGAAGAGCTAGCCTGAACAGAAGTATCTCTGAGCCTGCACAAAAAACCCAAAACCAGTCAGACTTCAGCAGTAGCCGCTCATAGAGGGAAAACCCCTGGGAGAGAATGAGCAGAACCTTGTAGGTTTTTTGAAAGTCAGCACAGAGAACTACTGACTTTCTGTGTACTGTGTATACAGTATAGGGCAAATCAATTGCAATCTCTCCAGAGTGCTGAACATCTTGTTTTCTCTTACGTCTGATGTTTATTTTTTACGTTTTCTTCCTTTGTTTTGTTACAAGATGGAAGGGAAGCTCTGGGTATTGCCGAACAAAACCTGCTTATTTGTATCAAGTCTTCCAGTCTCATGGGCCCACAAGCAGTGAGTCCTATAGAGAGTTGTATAAGATTAATAGGTTATAATAATGATGGGGAGGCTTTTATATTTGTCTGCCCTTGACTGGGGCAGAGCCAGATTTTGGGACCCATGAAACTTGTGGCCATGGTATACCTGATTAGACAGTGCTAATTTCAGCTTTATTTGTTAGGATTATTTTTTTAAAGGGAAGTTTCTAGTTGTTTTTCTTGCAAAAATATCCCTGAAAATGTAACTGACGCAAAAGTATTGCTGGTATCAAAAGCTTATCAATGAATTTTTCTAAAAAAATTTTCAGAGTCCCTGACAGCCACCCAGCCCTGGCATTTGGAAACACTGGAAACAGTCACAAGCCCCTCATACTTTTTGGGAGTAGACCAGATCAGCTTATGAATGGGGGAGACACTGCTGCCCAGGATGTCACCCCTAGCACTAAGCCAAGCTTCCGTCCACCTTCTTCCACTACCAAGGAGCCAGTGTGAATCTCACCACAAGGAGGAACTGCTCAATAGTATGAGAGGCTCCATGCCAAAGCATGAGATTGAGAGCAAGAGATTCCTATGTCCCACTTTTGACTCTGTCACTGACACCCTTTGCATCACTTTCTGCCTCACTATTCCCATACGTAAGATGGAGACAACAGTACTGACAGAGAAGCCGTGGTGATTAATTAGTCAGTGTTTATACAGCTCTGGATAAAGGCTCGCATCTACTGGAATGCATACACAACCCTCCAGTGGCCCCCAGGCCTATCATGTTGGCAACTAATCATGAACCCCAGCAAAACAGCTGGAGTTAGTCCCTCCTGAATCAGGAGGATGAGGAGAGGGAACCTGAATTTCTCTCCCACGCATGTACAGGCAGTTGCTTGCTTTTTAATATAATGTTTAGTGTTGTTTGTGGGTCTCCCTTAAATCATCTTTCTCTGAATCCTCAAGCAGGACTTGTGCACAGTGAAGTGATCAGGATGGGTGTAAGTTGGTTGCGTTGGGTAGTGGGGGACAGAAGATTATGTTGCAGGCTGCTAAGAAATACAAAGATTGGTGTAGGCCAGGGGTGTACGTGTCTGGTAATGGTTATGCTGTTCATTCCAGCTCAGGAAGACAAATTCCAGTAAAATTGCAACATATTCTTTAACTATAACAAAGCATAATGCAGAAAGATTCTGATTACAAAAAGCATAAATCAATCGAGGGTCTAATTATTTGCCTGAAAATACAATTAATCTACCTTCATGAGAAAATCCTGCAAGTCATCCAATGTGTGATAGTCCCATTGACTTTACTTCATTATATAATTCCAGTTGTTCCTATCCAGGCCGAGGGTTTGTTTTTTATAACAGAATAGCATTTAACATTGTAATAGAAGGTAAACTTGCCTGATGTCTTGCTGGCAAACTATTACTGAGGATCAAGGAACTTGGAAAAGTCTAAGGTTTCATTAAACCTCAACAAGTATTCATATTTTTAAAGGTGAACATATGCTCTCTTTCATCTTAACCACATACATGGGATAAAACCTCATAAATTCTATATGGCTTAGAATCCTAAAGCCCATGAAATTCTGAAAGGTTCCAAATAATGTTTTCTTTTTCTAGAGGCGATCCAAGATCCTGAAAGGGGTGTAAGAACCTTGGTTATTTACACTAAAATTCCCAGGCTGACTTGTAGGAATCAGAGAACATTCAGACATTAGAGGTAAAAAAAGACCTATTAGGTCATCTAGTTCATCTTGCCAGCCAGTTCAGTATTTTTCCCTACTGGAAACTATACGTTTCAATTTCATTATTATTGGTTTACAATGAAAACAGGGTGCACACATATCTCCTAGAATAAGAAATATTTGTCATTCAGGAGCAATCAAAGGATTCTTCCTCTTTAAAGCGGCAGAGGACACTCACCTAGTGACAGGGATGGGAAGGAGGTTGCATCGGCTGATGTGCCTGCTGGGCAGCTTTAAGGCTTTGGTGACAATTGTTTACTCTTACTTCAGGGTGCCTAAACTATGTGGCACGTTATTCTTGAATTATTCAGCACCCCAACCCCATTTTATTTGGCAGAGGTACCCTGAATTATTTGGCAATGTTGATTGATTATGAAATCCAGTATTGCCAACCTTGAATGTTCAAAAATCATGAATCAAGCCCTAAAATATCATGAGATTGTCTTAAAAATAACAAGATTTAGAATATTGCTACTACAGTACTACTAAGTTTTGGGTCCTTTTTATTTGCCTTCTTGTTTTAGCCTTGAGGATACCAGACTAGCACAAGGCTGAAATAAATGGTGGAAACTGGCGGATGCCTTATGCCCCTGAGGATGTGGGAGGATAAAGAAGGAAAAGATCTTCTTACAGGCTGTGAGCAGACTTGTTAAGATAGCACTTTGGGCCTTTTCAAAAATATAATTCATTGAAAATTCTCTAATTGTCTATACCAAGAAAAAATGACTCAAGAATTTGTGGCAATTGACAGATTAAATATTTACTTTCTTTTTTGTTATTGTTTGGAAATCACAATAGAATTGCTAACTACTTCTTGTTTGATGCAAAAGTATCCCTCTCCAGGCCTTCATTTTGAACTCCATTAACCACTATTAATTTTTTTATGAAGTTGCACAAAATCTACACAGACAAAAATGCTGTTTAAAAGTACCAGAAGTAATTTGATAGGCATAAAAATACAGGAGGAATCTCAAATTCAATGCATAACACAACCAAATACAGTAACCTGATCTAGTAGGCCTTACTTATAGAAATAAACCATTGCATTAATTATTGCCAGATACTTTCCTGGCACGCAGTTTTATCAAAAGGAAATGTATTGAGAAAATTTGTGTATCCAGGTTTGGAAACTTTCAGGAAAAGAATACAAAAAGGGGAGTTTATCTAGAGCCAATTACGTAAGATTGCCATTTTGTTGTCTACCCTGTGTATAGTTGTGCTGCTCTGGAAGTAGACCAGGAAGCAGATTGTGACTCATATTTGCAATCTGTGCTCTGGATCCTACCCTGTTCTGAAAGGGTGGAGTTGGGGGCAGGGGAGAGGATAGATGACGACATACCCTGTGCCATCCCTATATCTGGCAGAATGTTCTATACATTTCCTGACATGGGACAGAGGTTTGACTCTGCTCATTTCCTGCTCCTTCCTACCCACATGCATGGAGAGGCATTTAGCAAACCCATGGAAGCCACTCTCCCTTCAGCATGGCTACTCAAGGTACGGGTAGCCAGTGCAGGGGATAAAGGCGCTGCCTTATGTCCCCTCACTCTTGTATGTGGACAGGAAGGAAGGCTACAGTCTGGTCCATAGTGTTTTGTGGTATCACGTACCAGAACATCCCATTGCAAAATATACACATAAGGGACAGTTAAGGATGCTGTGGGAAACATACTTTTTATTTTCCTGTCATTTGGAAGGAAATCACATAAATCACTTTTAGAAGAGATTATGTCAGCCCTGCAGAACCAACACAGCTAAGAGGGAGTGAGCTGAAGATTCTATCCCAACCCATCTTGTGAGTCAGCAATGGAGTTGTTTACTAACGGTATGTCTACACTGCAATTAAACACATGTGGCTGGCCCCTGTCAGCTGACTAGTAGAGCCCTGCAAATCCACGGATATTTGCTTTATATCCGCAGATATCTGCGTCCGTGGATGTGGGTATCAGCGGATCACAGATCAGATGCGGATATCTACTCAGGGTTCTACTGACTAGGGCTTGCGGGGCTCAGGCTAAGGTGCTGTTTAATTGCAGCGTAGACGTTTGTGCTTGGGATGAAGCCTGGGCTCTGGGACCCTCCCACCTCATGGCACTTACATAATACCCTAAGTTCCCTCTAAGCTGCACGGGCGTGCAGCTGCCTATTAAGCCCCGCGCAGGGGCTCAGGGCTGCAGCTGGGAGAGATGCCTCTCCCCCAGCACGGACCTGCCACGGCAGGGAGAAGTGCCTCTCCCTGCTGGCCCCAGCATGGAACTGCTGCGGTGGGGAGAGGCACTGCTCCCCGCTGGCCGTAGCACGGACCTGCTGCAGCCGGAGGAAAGGCACCCCTCTCCCAGCCCCAACACAGACTTGCCGCAGCCGGGGGAGAGGAGCCCCTCCCTCGGCCCAGCCCAGCCCAGGCCTGCCAGAGTTGCCACAGCCGGGGAGAGGCGCCTTGTCCGCTGCCCCGAGCTTCTGCAGTGAGAGAGGGCTGCGGGGAGTCCTCTTTCCCCACTGCAGCCCTGGGGCAGCCTGTACCCCAAAATCCCTCATCCTTGGCCCCACCCCAGAGTCCGCACCCCAAACCCCACATCCCCGGCCCCACCCCAGAGCCTTTATCCCTAGCCAGAGCCCTCACCCCCTGTACCCAACCCTCTGCCTGAGCCCCCTCCCGCACCCGAACCCCTCATCCCCAGCCCCATCCCAGAGCCCACATCCTTAGCCAGAGACGTCATCCTCCCCCACCCTAATCCTCTGCCCCAGCCCTGAGCCCCCTCCCACACTCCGAACCCCTCAGCCCCACCCCCACCACATGAATTTTGTTTTGTGCACCAATATGAAGGTATGATGTCACACATCACTGCCATATTTGTGCATATAACAAAATTCATTCTGCACAGGGATATAAAAAATTAGAGAAAGCACTGGATGGGAGTATATGAAAAACAGAAAGAGAGAAGTAGTAACTATGGTTTAGTGCTAATTCCATTAGTCTAATGCCTTAGATGCATATATTTTGCATTTATAGAACAAGACTGTATTTTACGTCTGTGTGTCACTGTGCTGCTCTGGAATAGAATTAAAGAAAATAGAATTAAAGAAATTAGAATTTCTTTAGAATTAAAGAAAATAGAATTTTCAAGTTAAATCTTCTTTGCTCCTAAAGACTAATATTTTATCTTACTTGTTATTTATATATAAATTTTATCTAATCAACTTTAACTTGGCCTTTGACAATGCCTTTTAAGTGGTCCAGTAAAACTGTAGGGTTTGGAGTTCTCCTACAAGATCATTTTAGGTTGTACTTTACACTTTATTATAATCCTGAATTCTCTCTTTCTTCCACAATCACCTCATCAAAGAAACGCTACTACAAAAATCTACCTTCAGCCAGCATGATGCTCAGATACTATGATAAAGAGGGCCACAAAAGTACCTAGATTGACTAGTTATAATACCTTATATTCCTCTAAAGTTTTTCAACCGGGAAGATCCAAAAATGCTTCACAAGCTCTCCCCTTGGCATTCCCTTACTCTCTGTAGCAGTACTGTTTTTAAGTGTGGGACATATGTTTCTTTCTGTGCAAGCAGATTCTAAATAAAATAACATTGTTCTAATTAATTTATTGAAAACAGAGAATGTTTTCAGAACATCACCCCTGCATTGGTTTTCTAGTCTCTGTGCATTAGGGCAGCATTGTGTGCCTCGAATTCCTGTATCATCTGACAGCCTGAATGTATTTTTTAGTGAGGCACTACACTGGGTTTTTGTTTTGATGTTTATTTAAATAAACTACATAATTTACCATGAGGGACGAATTTGAGTGAATATCTTTAAATACAAACTACATTTCTTACGTGAAACTATCTTCTTAGAAAATCATGTTAGTAGACCTAGAGAAAGGCTATTGACTCTCTTTCAAGTATGTTCACATACCAATATTTTTGGTCAGTATAGCTAGCTATTTTCTAAACTACCCACTTGAAGTTTCAGGCTAAAACTTGCTGTTTCAAAGATTCAGAGTAGGAGTGAATTGTTTGGGAACACTTGTTTAATCAAACTAACAAAAAATAAATGCAAACAAAAGAAATTCTATATGAGCTACAGTCAAATCCAATTTTTTAGATAATATTTCTAAGATTTACCAGCATTTGCAGCAGAGGAATGGGTAAATCAAGCTACATATGATGAACTGTTTTGCTAACCTCTTCCTCTTTGAATTATCAAAGCAGGAAATCAATAATGTAAACATGTCTAGTTCTGATAAAAAAAAACCATTCTGTCTCATCAAAAAAAGTATAAAGAAATGGGAAAAATCTTGTGGCAGATGGGCTTACAACTGACTTCTTCAAAATTCATGCAGATAATTTAACTCCTTATGCAGCTTTTAAATAGCTCATTTAAGAGTAGAATGCGCCTATCTACACTGCATATGGATGTGTGATAGCTGTAATCTTTAAGAATGAGTTTGCTGTGGGGGTTTTAAGTTATGTACGGGGGGGGGGGGAAGTACACTAGGAATTTTTGGCTTCTTAAAATCCACTTTAGAAATTATTTAATATGAACTAGTCATTGTTTAGAATTAAGAAAATGTTATTTTAAAAGGAGGTGCCATGCCCATGATTGACATTTGCATGTAAAGAAAACTGCCAAGAGTTTTGCAGACATTTGTGGGATTGTGCAAGTATGCATTCCTTTTAAAATGGAAACATGCAAGTTCCTACTAATGCCCTGTGAGTCATGTCCTCTTTTACTGCATATTCAATGACAAATGTAGCAGCATCCGAAAGGTATCCATGTGTTAGAGGTAAGGAAAAATGGCATGTTTCCCCTTGAATTTTCATTTTCAAGACAAAAGGCCAAAATCCTGTACCCATTAGAATCATAGAAGATTAGGGTTGGAAGAGACCTCAGGAGGTCATCTAGTCCAACCCCCTGCTCAAAGCAGGACCAACACCAACTAAATCATCCCAGCCAGGGCTTTGTCAAGCCGGGCCCTAAAAACCTCTAAGGATGGAGATTCCACCACCTTCCTAGGTAACCCATTCCAGTGCTTCACCACCCTCCTAGTGAAATAATGTTTCCTAATATCCAACCTAGACCTCCCCCACTGCAACTTGAGACCATTGCTTCTTGTTCTGTCATCTGCCACGACTGAGAGCAGCCTAGCTCCATCCTCTTTGGAACCCCCCTTCAGGTAGTTGAAGGCTGCTATCAAATCCCCCCCTCACTCTTCTCTTCTGCAGACTAAATAACCCCAGTTCCCTCAGCCTCTCCTCGTAAGTCATGTGCCCCAGCCCCCTAATCATTTTCGTTGCCCTCCGCTGGACTCTCTTCAATTTGTCCACATCCTTTCTGTAGTGGGGGGCCCAAAACTGGACGCAATACTCCAGATGTGGCCTCACCAGTGCTGAATAGAGGGGAATAATCACTTCCCTCACTCTGCTGGCAATGCTCCTACTAATACAGTCCAATATGCCGTTGGCCTTTTTAGCAACAAGGGCACACTGCTGACTCATATCCAGCTTCTCGTCCACTGTAATCCCCAGGTCCTTTTCTGCAGAACTGCTGCTTAGCCAGTTGGTCCCTAGCCTGTAGCAGTGCATAGGATTCTTCTGTCCTAAATGCAGGACTCTGCACTTGATCTTGTTGAACCTCATCAGATTTCTTTTGGTCCAATCCTCCAATCTGTTTAGGTCACTCTGGACCCTATCCCTACCCTCCAGCATATCTGTATCTCCCCCCAGCTTAGTGTCATCTGCGAACTTGTGGAGGGTGCAATCTATCACATCATCCAGATCATTAATAAACATGTTGAACAGAACTGGCCCCAGGACCGACCCCTTGGGCACTTTCCTTGATACTGGCTTCCAACTAGACATTGAGCCGTTGATCACTACCCGTTGAGCCCGACAATCTAACCAGCTTTCTATCCACCTTATAGTCCATTCATCCAATCCATACTTTTTTAACTTGCTGGCAAGAATACTGTGGGAGACTGTATCAAAAACTTGCTAAAGTCAAGATATATTATGTCCACCACTTTCCCCATATCCACAGAGCCAGTTATCTCATCATAGAAGGAAATCAGGTTGGTCAGGCAATCAGGTTGGTCAGGCATGACTTGCCCTTGGTGAATCCATATTGACTGTTCCTGATCACCTTCCTCTCCTCCAAGTGCTTCAAAATGGTTTTCTTGAGGATCTGCTCCATGATTTTTCCAGGGAATGAGGTGAGGCTGGCCAGTCTGTAGTTCTCTGGGTTCTCCTTCTTCCCTTTTTTAAAGATGGGCACTATATTTGCCTTTTTCCAATCGTCTGGGACCTTCCCCAATCGCCACGAGTTTTCAAAGATAATGGCCAATGGCTCTGCAATCACATCAGCCAATTCCCCCAGCACCCTCAGCATTAAATAAATCAACAGGAAAACTCTGAGTTATCTGGGAGATGGATTGAGCCCTATGTAGACTAAATAAACAAATGCTAGAAGTAAACATTTTAAGACAAATAGGGAGACTTAACATACCAAAAGATGTCAAAGAAATGCAATAGAAATAAATTGGACTCTAAGTGGGAAGAGGAGGTGAGGACACCTAAATGGCTCAGAAGAAAAGTGGAAGGAGAAATACAAAGTTACAAAAAGCAGCTAGGTAAAAGCAGGAATGCTTTAAAACTGCTCATGTAATATCTCCAGTTCAGTGAAACGGTCAAATGAGCAGGGCTGGCTCTAGGCACCAGCGAAGGAAGCAGGTGCCTGGGACGGCAAATGTGAAGGGGCAGCACTTGTGCTGCTCTTGGGGCGGCACTCCAGCCGTTTTTTTTTTCTGGCGGCATGGCTGTGGCAGGTCCTACATTGTTTCCTCTTCTGTGGCTCGGCTGCTGCAGGTCCTACATTGTTTCCTCTTCTGTAGCTCGGCTGCTGCAGGTTCTACATTGTTTCCTCTTTGGTGGCAGCTTTTCTTTTTTTTTTTCCCCTTTGCTGCTTGGGGCGGCAGAAAAGCTAGAGCCGGTCCTGCAAATGAGCAATATGGATTGTGAAGTCATTGCTCAAGATGACAGAGAAAATTAGGGACCGACCCACATTTGATCTTGGTGAAACACTGGAAGGCGTAACTGACTGGGCATGCCATACTTCATGACACAAATGCTAATGGGAAGAATGCTCAGAGGTAAATTCCCAAGGGTGACAATCTTTTTGAGACCAGTATCCCAAGCAGAATGAAAAAAGGTCTGCAGAGGATAAGGACAAACAAGTGGTTCTATGATTGTACAGCAAGACTGCTTAAAGAGTTCAGTCAGGGAGACCCAGTCAAGATAAAGACAAGTGCTGGCTGGTTGTTTGCTATTGTGGAGAGAATCTGTGACCAGGCCAGCTCAGGCAGGAAATCACCACCACCAGAACAGGCCCCACTTGAAGACTTGCAGTATGACACCTGCAGAACCTGAGCAGGACCAATCCAGTGTCACATCAATAGCGCAGCCAGGTCTGGAGCGCAGGGGGAGCGGTGCTATAAAAAGGCGCCTCCCCCTGTACTCACCCGGCGGCGCTCCGGGTCTTCGGCGGCACTTCGGCGGCTCACTCCGGGTCTTCGGTGGTACCCACCGCCAAAATGCCGCCGAAGACCCGGAACGCCGCCAGGTGAGTATAAGAAGCGGCGCTTAAAAAGAAGCGGCTCCTTTTTTTAGTGCTGCTAAAAAAAGGCGCCGCTTCTGCTGCTTCTGCTCAAGGGGGAGCGGCCGCTCCCCCTGCTCCCCCCCGGCTACACTACTGTGTCATATTGGACCAAGAATCTAGGAACCAGGAAGGACCTCTGAGGGAGGGGTCACTGGAGATACTGAGCTGTTCAAGGTGGAGACTGTGATGACCCAATCAACATCCCGTGGTACTACTGTTGTTTGCTATCATGACAGTGGGAGTATGTGCTTGAAAAGGGTTGTGGACTCAGACCGCTTTTCACAATGAGTCATGCACTGGTCACCTCTGACTCCAGCCTGCATTATTAGTTAATTTAGATGGGCATATATAATTGATTCATTATTGTATAGTTCATTGATTTAAAAAGGATGGATGTAGTGACTGTGTCTTTACGAGACTTGGTAGTGGCACATGCAAGAAAGTAAACTGGCTGGATTCAGTTGTAGCACACGGGCAGTGTGGTCCTTGAGTGGCTTACAGTAAAGGTTTGTTTGAAACTACTGGCTGTGTCTCTGTGTTGCCTCCGTGTCCAATACCCAGACAAAAGCATGATGAAGTTAGTGTTTGTTTCTCTAAAGGCTGGCAGTAGGCAAAGACAACTAGGCAAAATAAATTGACAGTTTCAAAGACACAGAGAGAGCTGAGCTGCTAGCTGTTTCTCCTGCTTAAGGCTTGTCTGCAAATTAACCTTCTCCCTGCCCAGCACAGGGAGCAATCCCTGCTTCCTCCTCCCCCATCAACAGACAGCTTGTCATTAGTCATCTGACTTTTCACAGAGGGCTGTGACTTGCCACCAGGAAATCTCCTAAAACTTGTATGCAAGGTTCCATACATACATTCATAGATTCCAAGGCCAGAAGGGATCATTGTGATGATCTAGTGAGTCTGACCTCCTGGCATAACACAGGCCATGGAACTTCTCCAAAATAATTCCTAGCAGAGATCTTTCAGAAAATGTCCTATCTTGATTTTAAAATTGCCAGTGACGGAGAATCCAACAAAACCTTTGGTAAATTGTTCCAATGGTTAATTACTCTCACTGTTAAAAATGTATGCCTTATTTCCAGTCTGAATTTGTCTAGCTTCAACTTCTAGCCATTGGATCGTATTATACCACATGTACGTACTTACAGATTGTAATCAAGTCACCCTTTAACTTTCTCTTTGTTAAGCTAAATATGCTTAAAGAGCTCAATCTATCTCTAAAAGGCATGTTTTCTAACCCTTCAATCATTCTCATGGCTCTTGTCTGAACCCTACATTCAGCTGATTATCCAGACTCCCCACAAATCTTTTTCAGTCATTCTTTCCCAGGATAGAGTCCTCCAACCTAAGTATGGCCTACAATCTTTGTTCCTAAATGTATACATTTATATTTAGCCATGGTCACATGCATATTCTTTGCTTGTGTCCAGCTTACCAAGCTTACCAGAATGCTCTGTATCAGGGACCTGTCCTCTTTGTCATTTACCATTCCCACAATTTCTGTGTCATCTGCAACTTTATCAGTGATAATTTTGTGTTTTCTTTCAGGTCATTAATAAAAAACCCCCCATTAAATAACATAGGGCCAAGAATCAATCCTGGCAAGACCTCACTAGACACATCCCCTTGATGATGATTCCGCATTTACAATTATATTTTGAGACCCCTCAGTTAGTCAGCTTTTAATCCATTTAATGTGTGCCATGTTCATTTTATATCATTCTTAATTTATAATCAAAATTTTGTGCAGTACCAAGTCAAATGCCGTACTGACGTCTAACCATATTACATCAAAACAATTATCTTTATCAACCAAACTTTGAATCTCATACAAAAAAATTAAGTTAGTTTGACAAGATCTATTTCCATAAACCTATGTTGATTGGCATGAATTATATTACCCTCCTTGAATTTTGTATTAATCAAGTCCCATGTTGGACACTGATAGGCCTATAATTACCAAGTCATCTGTTTACCGTCTTTACATATTAGCACTATGTGGGGCCATTATTTGTGGTGTTCATTTACCCATGGCATTTTTTTTTCTTTTTTTTTCTCTGAATATTGAGATCTCTTCACTGAGCTGTCCACTACAATGCTTGGATCTTTTTCTGGTGATGTTACCACTAATTCAAAAACGCATCAGTTTATAGAGATATATTTTCAAGTGTTCCTGCCAGTGCACTCATCTATGTCAAATTTCATCATGCCAGTTACATAGCTTTGTTGAGTCCTTCTGGAGGTGCTTACAACCTCCCTGCTCTTCATTAACCTACATAATTTTTGTGTTTAGCAAATTTTTCTACGTAACTATTTACCTTTCTTAGGTCATTAAATAACAACTAATCCTATCCCTTGGGTGTCTACGCTTAATAATAGTAGTTTACATATATTTAGCACCTGCCTTTGTGAAGTGCTTCACAAACTACATCCTAGCAAACACCACCAAAATGCAGAGACTTCTGGAGTGGTAGCCAATTGGTACACAGCATACTAGTGGTGGGAGAGAGGGAGAGAAAATGTTGTCCAATATGACAGGACAAATCTCTAAGGTTACAAAAAGTGCCATGGATTACTTAGTGTCCATACAGGGGAGTGAGGACACATTTTCTATGATCTGATACAAAAAAGCCTTACCCTATAAACTGAATAGAACTCCATTTTCTACTTCAGAAGGACAAAAGGCTGAATAGACTTTGCCAGGATTTGAGCCTGCAAAGCAGGGTGTTTGCAAAACTGATATTTAAACCATTATATTGTTGCATCCAGAGTGGCCCTTTACCATGTTACTCTTCCCTTAGGTCACCATTAAAGCAAGATGGGTAGCATGCTTCTGGGGACAGATTTCTGAGGTTCAAATGGCATCTTTAACTTGAAACTTCATCATTTATGTGGGTTAAAACAAATCAGTCCCTTAACCTCTTATCAGGTAGTAATGGTTTACTGATGTATTGTAGTCTGTACCAGTTATTTTTTCCCAGCCCTTGCTCTTGTTTCAGACTAGATTCATTTCACTGTCCTGAGAAATCACTCAAAGACATAGGGGTCAAATTCTGCTTTCATTAAAGTAAATGGAAGTTTTGCTCTTGATATCAGTTGGATCATGATTTGGCTGTCCTGGTATTCCCCTTATTCCCTCAAGTTCATAGGCGCCGACTCCGTGGGTGCTCCGGGGCTGGAGCACCCATGGGGAAAATTTGGTGGGTGCTCAGCACCCACCGGCAGCTCCCCACTGGCCCTGCGCCCGTTACCGGAGAACTTACCTTTGCCCCCGACGCTGGCCGATGTTGCGGGGCCCCGCCCCCGATGCTGGCCGATGTTGTGGGGCCCTGACGCCGGCCGACGTTGCGGGGCCCCGCCCCTGACGCACACAGCAGAGCCAACGGAAGTCAGCTCCTATGCTCAAGTTGGCCACACTTTCTCTGCTCTGCTAGTGATTTCTTTGTGAAATTCTTAGAGGCAGGAAGGAGTGTAATTCAGAGGTTTCAAAGCGGTGGACTAAGGTAGATAGTGCCAGTTAGCAAATAATAGCACAAGTTATTGAAAAGTAGATACTGGGGGAAGAGTCCGTCTGCCCTGAAAACTGCAGAACAGCTAAAACATCTAAAATGTGGATATCTATGGGCAAAGAAACTGACCTAGCCCTTTTAAACTTTTTGTAATGGGCCTTTGTAAGAATGTAATATACTGAAGGTGGCAGCCAACAGGATGATTTGGAATATGTTAAGGATCTGTACACAACTGTTTCAGTTTAGCCAGTGAATACATAAGAGGCATGTCTAATATTATTTTTAAATGGTAATTTCAAATCACTCTAGAGTAGCTCAGATGGACAGTACATTAGTTATTATTATTTATTATGGGCAGGTTGCAGGATCTGGACCTTAATGAAATAAAATAGGCAGTTATGTGCCAAAGGCGGTTTGCAGGTCGTCCGATGGTGACCCCCATCCAGTTTTAAAAGGACCCCGCTCCGTTTGTTTGCTGCTGAGCATTCCACCATTTGTATTCAGTATTGGCAACTCCAAGCATTCAAAAATCATAAGCCAGGCCTCAAAAAATCATGGATAGGTTTAAAAATCTCAATTTTGTGCTCATTTTAGCTTGTTTAGTTTCTGAGTCTTTAGGGTACACTTGGTTCACATTTTTAAGCTTTTCCCCGCACCCATGAGGACTAGAAACTTACTCCTTATTTTAAACGAAAGCTGAGATTCTCACCTTTGAGGGAGAAAAAAATCTTGTGCTTTTTATGATGAGTCCCAGAGTGGAAGATGGCAGCCTTTATGTGGCCCACTCTGTTAAGAAATCACGACTAATGTCATCAATCAACGATGTCCTCGTCTTCAGAGCAACAACTCAAGCCACCATAATAGCCCTCTTCAGGGCCAAATAACATGCCAGATAAGTTGGAAGATCCTTGTTCCTGAACCTAACATTGATGGACTTTCCTGGGCAAAGTGCAAGTATCTTGCAAATATGCTGAAGGCATGACACTGATGTCCTTATGCTCCAAGAAACCCACATCTCCAATGACCAACAGGGTAGCCGCTACCATATCCATAGCTACAACCTCATGACTAGCCACTACCATCCAAAATACGGCCTGGCCATATATGCAAAGAACACCCTAATGGATTTTGACATCTTCCCCACAACTGAAGAGGAAGTCACCTACACCAGTGCCATCAGGATAGGAGAGCTGCACGTTACCAATGCGTACAAAGCCCCCAATTCAAAATGGCCAAAACTAGTGCTCCCAAGTGCACCAATCCCAGACTTATACATTGGTGACTTTAACAGCCACCACACTACTTGAGGCTATGAAGTAAATGAAACCAGTGGTGAAGACCTCATGGACTGGAGGTCTGTGGAAGATCTGGAACTGGTCTTCAATCCCAAACAGCGAGCAACTTTCCACTCTGCTCGCTGGCAATGCAATTACAACCAGGCCCTCACCATTGTTTCCAAAGATCAAAGCGGGAGTACGCTCCATGCATCCCACAAAATACTTCCTGACTTCCCCAACAGCCAACACAGGTCCATCATTACCCACGTTGGCATTGAAATCTCTGTGGTTTTGTCAAAACAAATCCCACAGTGGAACCTGGCCAAAGCCAACAGACTGCTATAGGGGAAGCTGTCGAAAAAGTGGTGATCCAAATCCCTGTGACACCAGAATGTTATCACCGATCTGTTGGCCTCCTTACCATTGCCAACAAGAAGAGTATTGAAATATTACACTCCCTGCTCGACAAAAGAGACCCAGGATCTGCACTGGCAATACAACCAGTCAGCAGGCCGCAAGTTGTGAAGGCCCTGCTAGAGTATCTAGACTCAGCCAGATGTTGGTGGTGGATTGAGTGTGTTGAAGGTTTGAACTTCACACACTCTAGTTTCCATGCGTGGGCCTTACTACGATGTCCCAGAGCTGCTAATCAGATGGAATATCAGACCTCAAAAGTCTGGCCCAACTTCATAGTCTCCAAATTGGTGGAGAGCACAAAAGGACCACTCGACAAAAACATCAAGCGAGAGATCCATTATCAACTACATAGGGCCATGATCTCAATCCCTTCACAAGATCCCATCACCATCAGTATAGATGAAGTGAAAGAAGGTTTAGCTGCAATGAAGAAAGGGAAGGCGGCCAGTGGAAATGGTATCCCCCCAGAATTTCTTCATCAACTAGGTCCCATGGAATTCCGATGGCTGGTAAAACTGTACACCAAAACTATGAATCCGGATGCATCCCAAAAGCCTGGTGGAAAACGATAGTTATTGCCATACTCAAACCAGACAAGCTGACCAACGACCCAGGAAGCTATAGGCCAATATCACTTCTGTGCACTACCTACAAACTCCTGGAACGTATCATCCTCCAGAGTCCAACTTGAACGGGGACCTAAACACCATGGAGGAATAGTTCCAGAAATGGAGGCTCAAGCCAAATCCTCACAAAAAAAACAAAGACACTGCATTCCATTTTGATAACAGGAATGCTAAGTGCACCCTGAAAGTGACCTTCTGCGGCAACACTGTGAGACATGACCCCACTCCGACCTATCTCAGACTGAAGCTGGATCGCATGCTAACCCTCCACGACCTTCTGAAGAAAGTAGCTGCCAAGAAGAAGACAAGGGTTAACCTGGTCCAGGAACTGGCAAGCACAAGCTGGGGGACATCAGCATCAGTGTTAAACAATGTTGCCAATTATTGTGGGACTCACGATCTTCTTCTTCGCAAGGCTGATGTAAATGTTGAGCAACAACTATAATTTTACATTCAGATGGTTAAGACAGATAATTGCGTCTGGAGTAGCAGAGCGTATTGCTGTGATGTCTTCTTTGTATTTGTGAATTGGGCATTGAGTTGTTATATGTTCCATGGTATGTTCTGAGTGACCCCAGTTGTACACTGAAGAGTCTTTAATTTTCCATTTGTGCAGCAACTATCCGCATCTGCCATAGTTTATGCGGATGCGGTTTAGGGTTGCCCATGAGCTTCATGGGAGATTGAAGCCAGGGATCTTTTGCATTGGGTCTTTCATGAGGTGTTTATTTGTGACTTCTTGTGAACTCGACTCAGCTTTCCAAGCTTCATCAGGTTGAAGTTGCATTGTTGAAGGTTAAACTCATGGGTCTGAAAGGGCTTACGTGACTTCAAGCAGTGGTGAGGGACGTTGTTAAGATAGGAAGATATTTGTTTTCCACAATCTGCTGAAATTCCTGAAGGGTTGCAGCATCACACCAAATGGATGGAGGAGCAATGCACGACAGCACTGGCAGCCAAGATGTTGGGGTCGACTTGATGGTTTCAGTGATGCACCGCATTGCAGTGTTCAGCTGGACATCAACAAGTCGAGTGTGGCTACTTCTGGTCCGTACCACTGCACAATACTTGGCTACGGAGTAGACAAGGGCCACTGCTGATGTGCATAACTAGGGTTGCCAACTGTCCCTTATTACAAGGGACGTCCCTTATTTTTTCATCTCTGTAGCGCTGCAAAAGGCAGCAAGAAATACCCCATGCAAATATAGGTGAGTACTTATTAATTATTATTATTAATAACAATGATAATAATATCGGGGGGGGCAGGAGTGCTAAGAAAACAGTCCCTTGTTGGGTTTTTTTGAAATACAATGTTAACAACCCTGCCAACAAAGCTCCAGCTATTTTCCAGGGAGAAGACCAGAGGCATTTGCAGCGAAGTACACTTAACACAAGCTTGCGCTGCCTCCCTCCTTGCATTTGTTGGGGTTGTTCCTTTAGGGAAAGAGGCAGATCTTCTAGGGAGCTGCTCCCTTTTGCTGTGAGCACGTGAGACTTCTCCTAGGCCAAAGGGAGGAGCCTTGTATGGCAACAACCCCCTTCTACAGCGTTGGCAGCCACCGGGGCCTGGTGTGGAACGGGGGGGGGTTTCCATTCCCAGTTGCGCTCCTCCTGCTTTCTTTGCTGCCCTGGTGGAGCTCAGTCCCGTAGCTCCCCCCGCCCTTTTAACTTACGCGGCTTCCCTCTGTCACCAGCCAGCGCTAGTGCGAGTGAAAGGAGGAAGCCGAGAGGGGCGGGAGGAGAGCGATAGTAGGGGAAGCAGAATCAAAACAAGCGGGACACGCCTTTTCCCCTGGCGCTGCTTCCCCGCGGGGCCGGGCGTGTGCGCAGCGGGGCTGGGCTGGCGGCGGGTGCCCGCCCGGGAGGGCAGGGAGCACTCAGCTTGGGAGAGCCGCAGCCAGCTCCTCTCTGCTTCCTGGGCGCCCTGTTTGCAATGGAGCCGCAATGAGCCGGGGGTAGCAGCAGCAGCAGCAGCCGCCTCCTCACCAGCCGCCGCCTCAGCCGCCCTGCTCCAGCCCCAGCTCCAGCTCCGCGATGCCGAACCAGAAGAGCAGCAAGGGCAAGAAGAACAAGCGCGCTAACAGCAGCGGGGACGAGCAGGAAAATGGAGCCCTGGCCCTGGCGGCGGCGGCGGCGGGCGCAGCGATGGGAGTGGCGGCCGCCGCGGCCGGGGCGGCCGGAGGATCAGGAGGAGCGGCGGCCGCGGCGGCGACGGCCGGAGGCGGCGGCGGAGCGGTGGTTGCCGCCGGCGCGGCTCCCAGCGACAGCAGGAGCGGTGAGAGCGGGGCGGCGGGCGGTGCCGGGGGGCGGGAGTTTGCCCTGGTTTTTGCAGCAGCAGCAGCGTGATGGGCAACTTGTGCCTGCCCCGGCCCGGGCTGCGAGCAGGGCCCTCGGCGGCGCGTTGGGAGAGGGCGGGCAAGAGTCAGGACTCGCCGCTGTCCCCGGGCTCTGGCCGGCTGCTGCCGCCGCGAGAAAGCTGAGCCAAGAGCAAACGCCCAGTGCAGCCCTACGGGCCACGCTGCCCGACAGGAAACAAAATGTCATCGGGGGAGCTCCATGTGCTCCCCCGCCGTGCAGCCGCTGGGGGGTGGGGGAGGCTTTTACTTGCCCAGACTCCTTGTCTTTTCCTTTCTCTTCTCCCCGCCCCATATTTTATTTCCCTTCCTGGTGCTGCTGGGGGCTGTGTTTGCGCCCAGCGCGTGTGATGCGCCACACCAGGCTGTGGGGAGGGGGGGAGTAGGAAGGAAAAAGGGCCAAGAGGAAAAGTTACCTCGCAAAAAAAATCTCCTCTTCTTTGTGTCGGCTGGCATTGAAGGGCGAGGCGGTCATCTGCTCAGGCTGAGCGCTGTGATGGAGCCTGAGGATAACCTGCAAGTGATCCCCCCCACCTTGCTTGCAAGGGTATGTGCATTAGTGTCAAACAGGTGGAGAGCACTTTGCCTATTGCCTAGGCATTGGGGCCTGACAGTTTACACACTCTGAAAGCAAACCCGGTAAAGGCACCATATTACTGGGGAATAGCAATCTAATCTAAGAGTTGGCTGGTACTAAGATTAGGGCATAGATGTATGTGCTCAGCACATTCTAATGAAGATGGCTATTCTTACCGCTGCATGTATAGAAATGTGTTCCCATCGCAGTCCTTGGGGCGCACTTACAACTTAAACTCATAGGTAATTTATTTTTAATTCTTCAGATTTCTAAAATAGAACTGTAGGCAACCATCCAGTACTGTAACAAACTGTCAGTCTGCAACCCGTAGGTTATTCATCATCAATGGCCATGATTAAAAGGAAGTCAAACATCAACCCCTGCCACCAATCCAGGTCCTTACTTTGGCAAAGGTTTTCAGGGAGGTCAGATTTGTGACTGTTTTGCTATCCTTTGAAGTGAATATTGGAGGTATTACATAGTAGGATTATTGGATTGCACTGGTATAGAACTTTCAGGGCTTGTACCATCCATGTTTAAGCAGAAATCCTCGTTAACATGAATGAGGGGTTTTGCATTATGCCAACTGTTTTAAAGCAATGCTGTGGGTGGAAATTGTTCCTTTATTTCAGACACTTGTTAGAAATGACCATTTATTTAATCACAATTAGAAAAAATAAAACAAGGCCTGGTTTAGTATAAAATGTCAAAAATTAATTTAAAGTTAACATAAATGGGTGTAATGTAATCATATTTGTGTCATCCTTTTGAAATTGTTTTCCCTCACAAGCCATTTTTGAGCTCTATAGTTTTGTCTCAGAGCATTTTGCTAGGATGTTTTCTTGTGGAAACTTATTTTACCATTTGCAGTTTTTTTTGTAGACTGCCAGGCTTTAGTTACTTTAAAGAAGCATTCAGAATTGTACAAACCCAAGGCAAGTTAGGGGGTTCTGGGTTTTTTTGACAGGCAAATAAAGCAATAGGCCCGGGTCCTGCAATCAAATCTGTGAGGACCCTGTGAAGAGCCCATTCAAATCAGGATTCAAGACCAGTGCTTTAACTTTTTCCATTATCAGTAAGTTGGCAAGACTAGGAGAGTAGATGCAACTGGATTTATACTTTGGCATGACAATTTCGCACACTGCTGTTAATCAGCAATGACAATTTTTCAAGAGTATCGCTTCATTTTTGGGGGAGAGGAGAGTTCCTGTTGCATATATTTAATGGAATTAATATAGTTAATTACAAACCTTTTTATCTCACTAGGCCTCTGTCAGACTGCTTTTTATAAGAATATAATAATACTCTATATAGTTCTGTAGAGTAAGTGATTTGGTCCTATTTTTTTGGTTTAGATGCATGAAGTTAGAGAATATTTGGAACCTTTTTACCTTGTTTGCAGTGTTATGTGACAAGAAAGCCTTTTACTTTTTTTTATTGAATCAGAGCATAAGTATTGGGCCTGCTAAGGTGATTTTAGTTGAGATCTTTTCTGTATGAACTGCCCACTTCAAGGTGACAAAAGGAGGGGAAAAGACCACTGATTTTTTTCTCCCTAATCCAAATGAAACCAGTGGGATACCAGAAGCATTGTGGGTAGGTGTGTTGTGTTTGTGGGATAACCCGACCTCATTTCTTATACAAATGCCTTTTGAAGGCAATGGGAGTTCTGAGTACCACACTGATGGCACTGTCAGTTTCCCGCCATTTGGACAATTTCCCCTTTTTAAAGAAGAATTCTGACTGTACCAAGTACTTTGCATACCTTAGCTTTATTCTGATCAGGTTCTCGAGAAGTCTAGGCTACCTTTTGGAAAATCATACTGAGAAGTTCCTTTGAACTCAATTTTGTTTCCCCTAGGATTCACTGTCTTTTTGACAACCCTGGAGACTCAAGTCCACACATGCAACACTGGGCAGTGCAAGTACATTCAGACTCCCTTGCTGGCCAACAATGTGCCTTGTCCCTATCCTGGATGGGACTGCTGGTAGAAGTGAAAAGTTAGTTCAGTCTCCTTTCAGGCTTTTTTTCTTCCCCACTGAGATGACCAACAATGGTGCCAATTATGAAGGTGTTTATTCTGTGGACACTAACCTCCTTTTACATTGGCCACCAAACATCCATCAGATCGTAACTCCTGCTCACAGTTGTCTTAGGTTGTACGTCCAAAACTTTAGATTGGTTCAAGCCATGGTTTTAGAAAAACCCAATACATGCTATGGAGTATTGCCTACACTACAAAATATAGCAGTTGTGCGAGTGGGTCGCCCATCTGGGGGATCATAATAAAGTCCCTGCTGTTTTTAAAGTCTGTGAATCTCCCTTGAGGTGTAATGTAGATAGGGCCTTTGAGACAACAGGCTTCATAAATCTGAGATATTTCACTTATTCTTAGCTGACTACAAAAGAATAATATTATAACATACCTATTACTATACACAAGTTATGTTAAAGTACATTCCGGTTGCAAAGTCAAGCATTCAAAAGGTAGGAAAAGCTAGTATTAAGGTTCCCTGTCCAAACTTAATTTGTCCCCCTTGTGCATATGCATTATGCTACAGTCTGTGATTCCATGATCAAGACTATTTTTTCATACAGTCTCATTTTCAAATGGATTTTCTAACAGTGCAGTTTCCTCTTCACTTGATAAGGCATTGTTTCAGTGCTGTCTTTGTAGCTGGAACTATTTTCTCTGAATCACCACAACAGCTTCCTGCAGCACCTATGTATTCATTAGGTTTTGCATATGGGGAGTGACCTACTCTGACCCCGCTTAATTTGAGAGTTCTGAGTTGTCATAGCTCAAGGTGGTATGGCTAGAAATATAATGCCACATTATATGAAGTGACTGCGCATCCGTCAGGTCTGTCTCAAATTTAGTTAAACTGATAATTAAACCTGTGGTGTATTGTAATGCACAAGGTGAGTGACATTTTCAACTACTTTTTTAATTGGTGTCCTAAAATATGCCCACTCCAAATTTATCATGATTACTGTATGGCTAATTTAAAATAAATAACTTTAAATGCAGGTAACATTCTTTCATCTCTTCATACAGGAAACAGTCATTTGAAATATTCTGAAGGGTACCACTATGTGCTGAATACTAATGTCAATATTGTATATTTTGGGGGGGGGAATTGTCAAAGAAAAATGCTTCACAATTTATTAGAGTATTCACACATGAAATCTATCCAAGCAGATTGAAAACAGACTCTTTCAAAACAACAACAACAAAAAGCCACAACCCTCTCCCCCCAAAAACTTAAGATGTCCAGCTGTACCTTTCTGTTGTATTTAACTGTGACTATAAAAGTTCTTAAGAACTACTTTATTTACTTTCAATTAGAAATGCCAGGCTGGAAGAAATATATAAAAATACCCTGATTTTAATATTTTATAATAGAAAATGAAAAAGGTAGGCACAGCAGTAATTAAGATATACTGAAACTCTGACTAACCAACCATTACAATTTAAAAACTGATTACATTATGGGGCTTGGGTATTTAAAGAGGGCCAGAAAATTTGTGTAAGAATATATCAGTGGTTCAGTTTTCAAAATGAAATATTCTAACGTATATATTTATGGAGTACAAATCACTATGGCTAAGCACTGATAAATATTCTCTATCAAATATTCTCTACTCATTGAGTGATTTAAATGGGACCACTTGTGGAGTTAAAGTACTGCTAAGTGTAAGGACATAAAAGAATGACCTATAATAGGATACTAAAGCATAACTTGTGCTTCATAATTCTATTTATCTCAAACTCAGTTGAACATAACTGTTTTATTGTCTACACCAGTGCACTTTATTTTTGAAAAGAGCCTTCATGCTGTATTTGTAGTACCTATTTGTAGGATTCTAGAAACTGTGCAAATACTTGCTTTTGTGGACAAAACAGTTCATAAAATTACAAATCTGTGCAGATAGAGGCAATTGTGTAGTATTGATGACTACAATAAAGACTATTCCTGTATATGTGTGAGGTAAGCAAATACACATGCAGATGTCAGGAAATTAAAAAAATTATATGCTCTCAGAATGGTTAACCATGGCTGGATTCCATACTCACGGCCCTATATTTATTACTAGGCTTTGCTTTAGAAGGTATTTTAAAAACAGACTTCTTTGAAACTGGTGAGAGACTGTTGAAAGAATTAAGAGGGGAGTTTTCTTTGCCTCCACTCATTCCAGACCTCCCTCCCATTTGTTTGTAAACAGCAGTGACAAAACAATTTCTGGGCATGGGAGAGGTCTGTAAATTCTTTCTTTACCCTCCCTTACATCATCATACAGACACACACTTTTGTCTGCTTGATAGTTGTGGTCCTGAACCCATCCTTGCTTCTCTACTTTTCCGCCTATAGAATATTAGACAAAAGTTATTGGGTGTCCACAGTTAAATAGGTTCAGCCTAAAGGTTAGATCAACTGAGCTGCCAAGCGTTTTAGCTCCCATTGCTCTTCAGGGGTACAGACATTGGGAGTTGTGGGTGCTCAGCATGTTGCAAGATTGGGCCTAAATTATAGGAAATAAATCCATATGGTTTGCAACCTTAAAAAGGCACGTGAATTACAATAGCACACAAAATGATTTTAAAAAGTCACACCCTTCTTCTAATTGGAGTCCTTTTCATAGAAATTCAGGATTACAGAAATGCAGAAGTTTTGAGGAAACAGCTTAGTTCACAGAAGTGAAAGTTCAGATGCAGAAGGCTAGCTCAACTTTGAGTAAGAAACCAGTGACTGCAGCACTGGAGTGTCATGGAAGAGTGCAAGGCTGTGAAGATGGGATACATCTAAACTGCAGTTGTAACGTGAAGGAGGAGTGTTTCTTCCATTAGGAAGGGAGGGAAGGCGAGAGAGAGAGAGGAAGGAAAAGGATGTGTTTCTATTGTAAGTAAAGCTGTAGTGTAGCCATAACTTATGTCGACTTAGGCTATGTCGCTCAGGGGTGTAAATTAGCTACTCACCCTGAGCGACATAATTTATGCTGATTTAAGTGCCAGTGTGGACAGCGCTATGTTGGTGAGAAAGCTTCTCCAGCCGACATACCTACTGCCACTCAGGGGCTGGAATAATTAACCCAATGAGAGAGCTCTCTCCCATCCACTTAGCTTTGGTCTACATTACGAGTTTAGGTTGAATTTAGCAGCATTGGGTCAATTTAACCCTGCACCCGTCCACACAACAAAGCCTGTTTTGTCGACTTAAAGGGCTCTTAAAACCTATTTCTGTACTCCTCCCCAGTGAGGGGTTTAGCGCTGAAATCGACCTCGCTGGGTCGAATTTGGGGTAGTGTGGATGCAATTCAACGGTATTGACCTCCGGGAGCTATCCTAGGGTGCTCCATTGTGACCGCTCTGGACAGCACTCTCAACTCAGATGCACTGGCCAGATAGACAGGAAAAGCCCCGGGAACTTTTGAATTTAATTTCCAGTTTGGCCAGCATGGCAAGCGCATCAGCACAGGTGACCATGCAGTCCCAGAATTGCAAAAGAGCTCCAGCATGGACAGAACGGGAGGTACTGGATCTGATCACTGTATGGGGAGAGGAATCCGTGCTGTCAGAACTCCGTTCCAAACGATGTAATGCCAATATATATGCCAAAATCTCCAAGGGCATGATGGACAGAGGCTACAACAGGGACGCACAACAGTGCCGCGTGAAAATTAAGGAGCTCAGGCAAGCCCAGAATCGTAGTCCCCCCCAGAATCGTAGCGCATAGAATGTTTCTACTCTCTCCCTATCATCTCTGTCCCTGAGGTTATAGCAGATTAGAAGGCAAAAAAAACCGCACTCGTGATGACATGTTTTTCGAGCTCATGAAGTCCTCCCGCACAGATAGGGCACAGCTTAATGCATGGAGGCATTCAGTGGCAGAGGCCAGTAAAGAATTAAGTGAGCACGAAGAGCAGAGGCAGGATGCAATGCTGAGGCTAATGGGGGAGCAAACGGACACAATGAGGCATCTGTTGGAGCTGCAGGAAAGCCAACAAGAGCACAGACCCCCGCTGCATCCACTGTATAACCGCTTACCCTCCTCCCCATGTTCCATAGCCTCCGGGCACCCAGCCACTCCACTCCAGAGGATGGCCCAAGCAACAGAAGGCTGTCATTCAAACAGTTTGACTTTTAGTGTGGCTACAATAAGCAATGTGGCCTTGTCCTTCCCTCCTCCCCTACCCCACCTGGGCTACCTTGTCCATTATCTCTTTTTTAAAAAAATTAATAAAGAAAGAACGCATGGTTTCAAAACAATAGTTACTTTATTTCGAAGCCGGGAGGGTGGTTGGCTTACAGGGAATTAAAATCAACAAAGGGGGCGGGTTTGCATCAAGGAGAAACACACACAACTGTCACACCGTAGCCTGACCAGTCATGAAACAGGTTTTCAAAGCCTCTCTGATGTGCAATGCGCCTTGCTGCGCTCTTCTAATCGCCCTAGTGTCTGGCTGCTCAAAATTGGATGCGAGGTGATTTGCCTCAACCTCCCACCCTGCCATAAACGTCTCCCCCTTACTCTCACAGATATTATGCAGCACACAGCAAGCAGCAATAACAATGGGAATGTTGGTTGCGCTGATGTCCGACCAACAGCACCAGCGAGCTTTTAAACATCCAAAGGCACATTCTACTACCATTCTGCACTTGCTCAGCCTATAGTTGAACTGCTCCTTACTAGTGTCCAGGCTTCATGAGCCATGGGAGCAAGGAGTAAGCTAGGGTAGGTGCTGCAGTCTGGGAGAGCAGCCTAAGGCAGAAGCCTCCAGCTTGTAGGAGAGCAGAGTTGCAGCGGAAGCCATACACCATGCCCTGGAGGTTGCTAGGAGCAGGGTAAGGAAGACATTCCCAGAACCTCTGGCCAACCTACATGTCCAACGAGGACAGCTACCAGTCCTACTGCACCGCCTGCTGCAGAGTTGCAGGAGAGCAGAGTTGCCGCGGAAGCGGTGGAGCCATACACCATGGATGAGGACACTAGCAGTTCTACTGCGCCGTCTGCTGCGAAGGCACCCGGGGGCTGCAGAGGTGATGGTGAGCTGAGCGTGCTCCATGCTTGCCATGTTATGGCGTCTGCACGGGTAACCTAGGAAAAAAGGCACGAAACAATTGTCTGCCGTTGCTTTCACAGAGGAAGGGGGCAACTGACGACATGTACCTAACACCACCCGCGACAATGTTTTTGCCCCATCAGGCATTGGGAGCTTAACCCAGAATTCCAATGGGCGGCGGAGACTATGGGAACTGTGGGATAGCTACCCACAGTGCACTGCTCTGTAAGTCGATGCTAGCCATGGTAGTGAGGACGCACTCCACTGACTTAATGCGCTTAGTGTGGGCACACACAATCAACTGTATAAAATCTCTTCCAAAAAATCGACTTCTATAAAATCGACCTAATTTTGTAATGTAGACATACCCTTAGAGCGGCTACACTAAGATTCAGGGCATGTCTATACTACAAAATTAAGCTGACCTAAGTTACATTGATGTACAGCCACCGCAGTAATTGAGCTGGTTTATATGTCCACACTACGCTCTTTGGGTCGGCAGTGCACATTCTCACCAGGAGCATTGTGTGGGGCATTGTGGGATGGTTTCTGAATGGCAGCAACAGTCAGTGTAAGCAACACAGTGTCTGCATTGACATTGTGTCAACCTAACTACAAAGACTTAAGCACTACGCCTTTCACGGAGGTGGAGTTATTAAGTGTAGTGGGCAAGCAACATTGGTGGGAGCTACATTTTAATGGAGACACTTACAGAGTTAGGCACTGTAAGACAGTTTACATCAGGGGTAGGCAACCTATGGCATGGCTGGTTTACAGTGGCACTCACACTGCCCGGGTCCTGGCCACCGGTCTGGGGGGCTCTGCATTTTAATTTAATTTTAAATGAAGCTTCTTAAAAATGTTAAAAACCTTATTTACTTTACATACAAAAATAGTTTAGTTATATATTATAGACATGTAGAAAGAGACCTTCTAAAAACGTTAAAATGTGTTACTGGCACGCAAAACCTTAAATTAGAGTGAATAAATGAAGACTCGGCACACCACTTCTGAAAGGTTGCCGACCCCTAGTTTACATCAACCAACTTTGTAGTATAGACCAAGCCTCAGTTCCTTTCTCTAGGAATGGGTACTGTACGTAAGAGGGGGATTCAGTAATCTCACTGAAGTGACCCCTTTATTCATATCACAAGCTGGAATTTCACACTGCTAGCCTACTATGGCTGAAATACTGGAAACCTGCATCAATTATTAGGCTCTGCTTCCTGAGTCATAGGGATTAGTTTTCTGAAGAGCTTCAAAGACTTAAAGGCCATGGGGAAGGCAACAAAGAGTGAATTTAAATCGTCTTTACATCGTGAAGTGTGTGGGTGTGGTGTGGGGGGTGTTTCTTATGTGTTTGTCATTCTGTTTTTCTCAGTCAGTAGAAACAGGTAAATGTGTCTTGCATCTGGGAGGACTGATCTATTTATTAGACGCTAAGCTATATAAAAGTATTTGTTCAACTGTCACAAAACAAAATTACTGCACCAATACATGAAAACACTTGTGTGGAAACAAGGCTTGTTTAAACGATCATATATTTGGTGAATCAGAACTTGATATGCATGTCTCTGAAATGCAGCCATGTCTGGGCATAAACCTAGAAGCCATTCTGTTACAGCAATACTACATGTTCTGTAATTCTTTTAAGGAGGGGAAATGAACAAGAGAAGAATAGCAACTTCAGGTATAAACTACAGGAGGAATTATAGATAGGCAGAGCAGAACTAACGTTGGCATTTGGCCAAGACTTCTAAATGTTGCAAAAAACTCTACCTAATGGATACTTTTATGACATAGGCATCTGCTTATCATTCATTGGTCTTGCCAACCACTTAAATATCAGAACTGGAAGGGACCTGTTGCGAAGTGCATGCATGTTGGCTTCCAAAATTGGAAAGTTGAACCATTAAATGAATGAAAGTGGTTAGACAGCTACCTGGAAGCAGATTGTGTTTAAATGTAAACCAGCTTCTGGCAGTAGGGACAAAATTTTCTTTTTGAGTACAGTATTCATATTTGCTACACAGATTGGGAGAAAATAAACTATCATTATGTTTAATGGGGAAAAAATGAAGATGCTTATGTGATGAAGTGGGATTTGTCTGTAATATTTTTATGAATCCCGTGCATGTCTCAGTTTCCCTAAGTACTTTGCATTGCTACCCAGTGGGTGCAAAAGGGTTAAAGCTGCCCTTGGAGCAGAGTAAGAGACATGAGGTGTTTGTGTCACATAGCTGTCTGGGGTAGAATGAATGGGTCTTTAAAGGATGGACTGAAACTGACCCATATCAATAGAGAATCTGAAAAGACAAGAGGAAACCCAATGGCCAGGATATTCACAGCAACCAACAACCTAGGGGAAGGAGATTTCCCCCCACCTCCATCAGGGAAGCAGAGCACAGCCCCCAGCTTGAGAACAAAGGAGAAAGGTGTCAGGTGGCTGATTGTCGGTACAAAATTTTAGTTTTGTAGGCAAATATCTAGATGAGCTGATGTACCCCCTGGAAGACCTCTGCGTACCCCCAGGGGTACGCATACTGAAATAAATTTGTTAGTCTCTAAGGTGCCACAAGTATTCCTTTTCTTATTTTCTTTTGGCTTAAACATTGTTTTACTTCTTACAAGCCATGTATATGTAAGAGTAACAACACAGTACAAAAACCCACACCAAGAACATAATGTGTAACATTTCTCAAAGCAGGAAATGGACAGTAAATCCCATCAGTAAGCAAACCAAGGTAATAGCAATGTTTATGCATTCTAGTTTATAAACATCTGTATGTACCCATCCCATGCATATCATCATTCTTTGGGACCAACTTAAGTTACTTCCTTTGGTATTAAAATTCTAAGCTTAATCGTTAAGTTATAAGAGGACCATGATTTAGGATGGTAAGGACCTAGTTATGTGGTGATCAAGTTTTATTTGATTCTGTCTCTGATTTAGTTGAAATTGTAATATAATTTGATTTTTGTGATAGAAGATCTTCACTCAAATTGAAGACTGTCCCAGATAACTTAGTAATGAGATGAATGAGATGATGATTTGAGTGTGTGGTGGTATTGCACTTCCTGGCAAGACATCCCTTCCATCTAAATCTTTCTGGACCTAGACGGTCATTCTCCCAAGCCACTGTACTCTGTAGTGGGTGTGGAGTACATGGGAGCACATATGGAGCCCAAACTTCAAAATTTACAGTACCCATTAGGCATCCAGACCAAGGGGTTCCTTTCAAATATGTCATTAAATATTTTGAGTGATGTGAGGGAGTTGGGAGCAGAAGAAAGTGTACTCAGTCTGTATTTTTTTAGATTTCTATAATGCATCCAATTATGTGTTTTGATATTTACATACATTCAGCTGCTGTGGGCCTGAGTCACAGTACTTCAATTTTACACTGGTGTAACTCCATTGATTTCAATGGAATTATATTAGCGTAGAAGTGGACCAGATCCAATATCTGCACAGAACACATTGAAGACATTTCTTAAAAAGAAAGCCTCACCCAGTCCATTATAAGAGAGGGACAGCAATTGGAGGGATAAAGGGATGAGAGGGGTTGTTTTGTTTTGTCTTACAGTGCAGATCAATTATTTCAGTATGTTGCTATCCAGATACATACCCACATGTATCTGAATAATACACTTGTTGGATTCTTAGGACCCATTCTGCAATTACCTGAGTGTAGACAGGCCCTTTGGTCCATATTGGAGCCCCACTGATGTCTGTCATTTCTACATGATCAGTTTCCGGAGCCACCCATTCTGCAATTATACCTTTGTGCCTGCGTGGATTTGAAGTCAATGAGCTCTAAACAGGCAGGATTGGCGTCTTCAAGGCAAATAATTTATTGTGCATGAATATTATACCATTTTCATCCATAACTTCGTATTTTTATATTTAAGTTTGGCAAAGGGCAATTCAGATTAATGACCATGTGTATGCGACGCTTGAATTCTAGAAACAGTACCAATTGAGATGTGTGCAGAAAAAGTATCTGAACTGTGTTTTTTTTTGTTTTGTTTTGTTTTTTTAATTTATTTCTTGGAAAACACAGTTACTTTCATATTCCTACAACTGAAAAGATTTTTCTTCCTCTTTCCAGAAAGGCTGGTCTGAGGAAAAACCTGAGACACATAAGAACCCATCCTCTTCCCTTCGTAAGCTATTTTTGTCCATTTATAAGCCATTGAAAAAAATACAGGTTTAGAATGAAAGTCTATCTTTGGCTATAAACTGTAGAATTGCTAGCATAGTGCATTTATATATATATATTTATCCATGAGGCTTTAGCCTTCTGAGAA
The DNA here is from genome assembly GCA_033296515.1 of Macrochelys suwanniensis. NCBI lineage: Eukaryota > Metazoa > Chordata > Testudines > Chelydridae > Macrochelys > Macrochelys suwanniensis. The sequence continues at coordinate 100,298,681 of CM065777.1, forward strand.
CTAGTCACAAAAGTTTATTTTTTATTAACAGGAAGCAAAAGGGCTTGACTATTTAAGGATCTTTAAAATATCTTAATTTTCAGATTGTCACTTGTTTTACAGTTCTTTAATAAGCACTTTGCTAGATGCAATGTGATACTTTGCTTCTGTGTACAGCAGTTATAGGAGGGGCAGTGGCTCTTCATACTTTTTAACTTGGTAGTAGGTCTTGGTAATTGTATGTCTACACTACACACCCCCTCAGCATGGGTATAAATAGCAGTGTAGACGGTGAGGCACTGCTTAGGCAAGTAAAGACACTCTTGAACCCTGTTGCCATGTGCCCTACATGGCTCTCTACTTGTCCAAGCAATGACTCCCACATCTACATTGCTGTGTTTAGCAGTGTAGTGTCCTGCTGTTGGAGCCTTTCCCCACTGCCTCCCTGCTGCCAGACCATTTCACTGACCTATGTAGCTCCCCACTGCAGTGTGAATGTCACCTGCTTTTCACTATGACGTGTAGCCACACATACCCTACGCGCCGCTCCCAGTGGTGTGCAGTGTAGACGTAGCCTAAGAGGGATGCAATCTACAAACCCACCCCTTTGTGGGGTGGCTTGCCACTGCAGTCCCCTGCTTCAGTTACCCTTGTTGTTCTGGGTAATTGTAGGCCTGTCAGTCTGACATTGATTCTGGACAACATAATGGGGCAGCTGGTATGGGACTTGATTAGTAAAGAATTGGAGGGTAATATAATTAATGGCAATCAACATGGATTTATGGAAATAGAGCCTGTCAAACTAACTGGATTTTTTTTTTTTAATGAGATTACAAATTTGGTTGTAAAGGTGGTGGTGTTAATGTAGTATAGTTAAACTTCTGGAACGCATTTGACTTGGTACTTCACAACCTTTTGCTTAAAAAACTAGAATGGCATAAAATGAACATGGCACACATGAAATGGATTAAAACTGGCTAGCTGATAAATCTCAAAATGTAAGTGTAAATGAGGACTCATCAAGCAGATTTGTTTCTAATGGGGGTCTTGTAGTGATCGGTTCTTGGACCTACACTATTTAACCATTTTATCAAAAGACCTGGAAGAAAACATAAATCATCACCGATGAAGTTTGCAAATGACACAAATTGGGGGAGTGGTAAATGACAAAGAGGACAGGTCACTGATAGAGCAATCTGGATCGCTTGGTAAACTAGGCGCAAGCAAATAATATGTGTACGTTTAGGAACAAAGCTTGTAAGTCATACTTAAAGGAGGAGGGAAAGCAATGACTCTGAAACAGATTTTGGGGAGAGGGGAGGTAATCAGCTGAATATGAGTGCCTAGCGCAGCACTGTGCCCAAAAGGGCTAATCCCATCCTTGGATGCATAAACGGAATCGCAAATAACAGTAGAGAGGTTTTTTTACCTCTGTATTTGACATTGGTGTGACCACTGCTGGAATACTGTGTCCAGTTCTAGTGTCCACAATTGGAGAAGTATGTTAATAAATTGGCTAGGGCTCAGAGAAGAGCTATGACAATGATTAAAGGATTATAAAACATGGTTTATAGTGGTAGACTCAAGGAGCTCAGTCTGTTTAGCTTCCCAAAGAGAAGGTTAAGGAGTGACTTGATTACAGTCTGTAAGTACCTACATGGGGAACAAATATTTGATAATAGGTAGAAGAAGGCATAACGTGATACAGTGGCTGGAAGCTGAAGCTAAACAAATTCAGATTGGAAATAAAGTGATTTTTTTTAAAGTGAGAGTAATTAACCAATGGAGCAACTCACCAAGGGTCGTGGTGGAGTCTCCATCACTGTCAATTTCTAAATCAGGATTGGATGTTTTTCTAAAAGATCTGCTCTAGGAATGATATTGGGGAAGTTCTATGGCCTGTGCTATCCAGGAGGTCAGACTAGATAATCACAATGATCCCTTCTGGCCTTGAAGTTTATGGATCCACTCTCACCCTAACGTTCTTGAGAACAATATTCCCCCATTCTGGGGCCTCATTAGTCATAATCCAACTCCCAAAAGAGATGCCTTTTCACCCACTGTTAGGGTGGGGGCTCTCTAACTCTCTTTTCGGAACTGTGCGATTCAAGTCCTGGCCTCCCATACCCAAAGAGTCACCCATTTAGTTCAGGATCTCCCCACAGCCCTCCTGAAACTGGGTCCTGATAGAATCCTCCTCCTCAGAGCTCTGCCTGATTTTAGTCTGCTTGGAGCCTCCTTTGAGAGGCGCCCATTGCAGTCATCCAACCATACCCTTGACCCTTCCCAGGTGGATTAATTACCCCAAACTCCTGTCTTGGCTGAGTAGGAGAGAGAGGAGCCTTGCCCTGCCCACAGTACAATGCTGAGACATCCAGTAGGTTCTTCAGAAAAACTAAGGAAGACCACATTTCACAGTTCTGATAGTTCTAAGGTGGGGCGAAGGGAACAAAACCAAACCCCTTTCAAAGCATTTTATCTATCATGAAACAGTGCAAAAGAAAAAAAAGGGGCGGGGGGAACAGGCTCTATTTAAGAAAAAAAATCCCTCCCACTCCTTTGCAATTGCCTTTAAAATATCCACTAGATGTAACAAACAAGATTACAAACAACAACAACAAATGATTATGGATGCCCGCTGTGCAATGCATGGGCTATTGGTTTTTTTTTATTTTTAGCATTTATTTTATTAATCCCATTTTTTGTTTGCATGCTGCTGAGGCACGAGTCTGTTATGGATAGTTTATTTTTGTGTTTGTTTGGCATTCAGCAAACTGAACTGTAGTATGTGTTATGAGGGCGGGACAAAGGAAGTGTTTTATCAGTTTTACTTATTAACTTTTTAAACTGTCCTTATCATAAGGAACAGATTTAATGCTTGTGCTCTGTTCCAAAGGGTGTTCCAATAAAAAATAACATTGGAGAACTCTGGACATAAAATTAAAACAATCATTAAATTATAGGCCATCTCAGTTGTATTTTGTACACAAATATTAGAGAATATTTAAACTTTTTAGGGGGGTTATTGGATTTTTGGTTTCTTTCCCTCAAAAATGGTATAAAAGACTGCATACAAAGTAGATGAATGCTGGAGGATGTGTAAATGAGAGATTTTCACAATAGTACTTTAAAAAAACCAAACTTTTTCAGCATTGGGTTTTTTATGATGTGCCTTTGATGGTTTAAGTTTAATTAGTTCCTTTGAGATAAATTGTGTAATATTGCCTAATATGCTGTAATCCAAAGATACACTTTTTCAAATCTTAAGTATCATAAAAGTATTACTACTTGCTAGAGCCAAAGAAAAAAGCCTGCACAAGCATCACTTGATGTGGCAAGATCTCTGTTGAATTGAAGGGAGCAGTATCAGATGAGTAGCTGGGTTGGGAAACTCAGAGTTTTTTGTTGTCTTAGCCAAAGTTAGTATACTCATTAATACACGTCAGCAGTTTGAAGAAAAGTTTTAATAGCCATGGTAACCAATAAATATAATAATTGAAGACTAGAAATATAAAACTCAACAAAACTCTACCATAGTTTCTGTGAGCTTAGATAACTAGTAGGAAAACAGGACTGGTATTAGTTGGTTGAGCTTCCTAAATGGTGCCAGAGGGATACCATAGCTGTCTCCTGACACTCTCCATCCAGCTTGTTTACTTGTGTTCTTTTCCCCTCTGCATCTGATCTGTTTACAGAATATGTATTCTGAAATGGAATGCATACTCTTCACACTTTGAGAGAAAAGGAAACATCTCGGAAACTGCCACTATAATGGACACCATTGTTGGCATTAGGAACAGAGAGGAAAATGATCGAATAAATGATTATGGAGACTCGATTAACCTCTTACACTATAAGAGGTAGGTCTCTTCAGAGGAGAGTCGAGGCACATTGGTGGAGCAGCGTTGGTAGATTTTTCCATGCTGTCTGTATGTATGTTTTGGATAAAAAGGTCTCCAGAGCTTTCAGTTCTTTACCTTTCATGAATTTGCTAAAGGTTCTATGGCTTTTATTATCCTTTTAACAGAACGTAATAGGAAAGGGTGACAATACTACTAGAATGTTGAAGATTTGATTGTCTTAAAATGAACTGCATATGTCTATACCTGGCCACTGTATAAGATTATGGAAAGTTTCTTAAAGTGGAGATGGCTGTTTAATAAAAGTAACATATTTTAAATAGTGTATTAGCATAATGTTTTTAGTGATGGCCAGAAGCAGCTGAAGCTGAGCTTTTTCCAAATCGTTTCTGAATATGCTGAACAGCACAAGTCCCAGTAGCGATCCTTAAGGAACCCTGCTGTTTATTGCTATCCATTGTGAAAACTGTCCATTTATTCCTACCCTTGTTTCCTATCTTTTAACCAGTTACTGATCCATGAGAGGACCTTCCCTGTTTTCCCATGACTGCTTACTTTGCTAAAGAGTGTTTGGTGAGGGACCTTGTCAAAGGCTTTCTGAAAGTCTCGGTACACTATATCAGCTGGATCCCCTTTGTCCACATGCTTGTTGATCCCCTCAAAGAATTCTAATAAATTGGGGAGGCATGATTTCCTTTTACAAAAGCCATGTTGAGTCTCCTTGACTTATCGTGTTCATCTATGTGTCTGATAATTCTGTTCTTTACTCTGATTTCAGCCAGTTTGCACGGTACTGAAGTTAGGCTTACTGGGCTGTAATTGCCGGGATTTGCCTCTGGAGCCTTTAAAAAAAAAAAAAAAAAAATCAGCTGATTTAAGCGATAAGTTACATACCACAGTTAGTAGTTCTTCAATTTCATATTAGAGTTCCTTCAGAACTCTTGAGTGAATATCACCTGGTCCTATTGACTTATTACTGTTCAATGTATCAATTTGTTCCAATACCTCCTCTATTGACACCTCAATCTGGGATGGTTACTCAGATTTGTCACCTAAGAAGAATGCTCTCCCCCACAGCCTCTGCCGTGAAGACTGATGCAGATAATTCATTTAACTTCTCTGTTATGGCCTAATGTTCCCAAGTTGCTCCTTTAGCACCTTAATCGCCCAGTAAACCAACTAACTGTTTGGCAGCCTCCCTGTTTCTGATGGACTTTAAAAGGTTTTTGCTATTAGTTTTTGTGTCTTTACCTAGTTGTTTTTGAAATTCTTTCTTGGCCTGCCTTCTTATACTTTTGATTTGCCAGAGTTTATGCTCCTTTCTATACATTTCATACTAAGATTTCGCTTCCAGTTTTTAAAGCAGGCCTGCACAACTCGTAAAGCGGTAAGGGCCATATTACTCCAAAGAAAACAGCCGAGGGCCGAAACTAGGGAGACCAGATGCGAGGAAAGTTGTTGAGCAAAAAAAACCCCTCCTCTCCCGCCGCCAAAGTTGTTGAGCAAAAAAAAAAAAATTTTTTTTTCCCCTCTACCCCACCCACCCGCGGGCCGCACAGTGAGCCTGCGCGGGCCGCATGTTGTGCAGGCCTGTTTTAAAGGATGCCTTTTTCCCACTAGCCACCTTTTTTTACTGTGCTGTTCAGTCACAGTGTCTTGGTTTTTTGGTCCTCTTACTGTTTGTTTTTTTTTTAATTTGGGATATACGTTTTGTTTGAACCTCTATTATGGTGTTTTAAATAGTTTCCATGCATCTTGTAGGCATTTCACTCTTATGGCTAACCCTTTTAATTTTCATTTAACTAGCTTCCTCATTTTTGTATTGTTCCCGTTTTTGAAGGTAAATGCTGCTGTGGTGGGTTTCTTTGGCATTTCCCCCCTTACAAGGATGTTAAATTTCATTATGTTACGGTCACTATTACTGAGTGGTTCAGCTATATTCTCTTCTTGGACCAGATCCTGTGCTTCACTTAGGACTAAATCAAGATTTGCCTCTCCCCTTGTGGGTTCAAGCTGTTCCACAAAGCAGTCATTTAAGGTGTCTAGAAATTTTATCTCTGCATCCCTTCCTGAGGTGACACATACCCTGTCACTATAAGGATAGTTGAAATCTCCCATTATTATTGGGTTTTCTGCCTTTGTAGCCTCTCTAATTTCCCTGAGCATTTCATAGTTTAGTCAGTCACCATCCTGGCCAGGTGGTTGGTAGAATATTCCTAGTGCTATACTTTTATTGTTCAAGCATGGAATTTCTATCGATAGAGATTCTGTGATAGTTTGATTCGTTTAAGATTTTTTTTTGACTCTATGCTTTCTTTCACATATAGTGCCACTCCTCCACCAGTGTGACCTTACTGTGTATTCCTATATATTTGGTACCCTGGTATTATGGTATCCCCTTGATGTTCCTTATCCCATCAAGTTTCCGCAAGGCCTATTATATCAATATCCTCATTTAATGCCGGGCACTCTAGTTCACCCATATTAGTATTTAGACTCCTAGTATTTGTATATAAGCATTAGTACATTTGGTCAATATTCAGTGGCTTGCCTTCATGTGTTATACTTAAATGGGACTCTTACATTTGACTGTTCCTCACTAGCTCCTACCTGTACTTTACCAAGTTCTTTCCTATCCTCTTTACTAGGATATTGAGTCTCCCTTTAATATATTCATCAGTTGGGTATTGGTCCTGCTTTGAGCAGGGAGTTGGACTAGATGACCTCCTGAGGTCTCTTCCAACCCTGATATTCTGTGATTCCATGATCCCTGAGGGATGTCTCTGCCTGAAGTGTGGGCTCCTCCGCAGCTGTTGGCTTTCTCCCAGCTTGGGATGAAATTCCCTCCCCACTAGGCCTGCCTGCTTCCCATATAATTCTGTTGCAGAGTACAATAGTTCTAGCAGCTCTCCTGCTGCGCCTTCTTCTCCCCGACTTGTGCACTCTTTTGCACATTGTGCTCTGGGCCGCCTTTGACCACAGAAGCCCTGAAGAAGGGTGGTGGTATCTGAATGCAGTAGTACCTGCCTGATCTGCTAAAATTCTGAATGATGTCTGGGAAGTGAGGTGGAGGAAGGAAGTGCAGGGTAAGAAAAGTTGTGGGAGGTGAGAGAATATCCTCAATATTGGGTTCAGTACCTGAAAATTTTAATGCTTACCAGAGTCAAATCTCCTAAGGTTTGACCAAGGTTAACTATACTGCAAAAATCCTTTGTGTATTAGAAGTTGCAAAAAAAAAAAAAAAGGTTTTCATATTCAGCAATCCAGAAAGCAGCAGCAGTACTGCTTCTAGCCCTTCTCATCTTCAGTTACAAGTCCAAAAGCCAGCCAAATGATTTCTCCATGTATTACAACAGACATTTACATTAAAATGTAAATACATTAAAAAAAAATACATTAAACCATAAAAATGGACAACACATGTACAGAAGGAGATACTTTCCTATGACAGGGAAACTCAAATGGACTGTTCTCGCTCTAGAACATTGCAAAGGCTGCTAGTTGAGCTGGTTTGAGATTCAGATAAGGGTAAATCATCCCTTCACTCAGTGGTTTCCAAAAGCCTTCAGTGTGGCTGAATTGATTTAGTAGGGGTGTGGGGAGGGTTGAGTGGGGGAGGGGAAGGAAGCAGGCTGCCTGCAGGAAGCTCATGCAGGAGTGGTGGCTCTGCCAGAGCTCCCTGCGTCCTAGCATGGCCAAAGAGGGGTAAGGTGAATATGCAGCTCTGGCAGACAAACCCTGTCAAGGAGGCAGCTGCATCGGCCACGGAGACTACACTAGGTTTGAGGGTGTAGTCATGGCCATGGACAGACTCCTGGAGAAGGACTTTTGCCTTTTGGCTCCCAGTGAGCACCCTGCGTAGACCCCGCATATACTCGCTGTGTATAGGCCTTAGGACTTGACCCACAGTGCAGCACTAGAAACAACAAAAGAAAAACTATTAATACCCAAAGGCACACTAAGGCCCCAGTCTTGCGAAGGCTTAACATGTGCCACTTTACATGCCGGAATAGTGCCATTGAGTGGGACCATTCATGAACGTAAAGTGACACAAGTGTTTAAGTCTCTGTAGAATGAGAGCCTAATGTGGCAGTTTTTTCTAATCTTGTTTATGTTGCAAAAGTCTCTCAGTTTGTAAAACCATGACAGTAAATAGATCAGTAATTGTGGTGGATTCCTTATACACCTGATCAGGCAAACCTAAGATAAATATTGTAAATAAATTGCATTCAGCATAAGGTACTAATGTCTCTGTTTTATGTCCCACAGAAGCACCTTGTGCTACTCCACTGATCTGTAGCTTTGGAAGGCCTGTTGATCTAGAAAAAGATGACTACCAGAAGGTTGTATGCAACAATGAACATTGTCCCTTCAGCACCTGGATGCACCTTCAATGTTTTTATGAGTGGGAAAGCAGCATTCTTGTTCAGTTTAACTGCATTGGCAGAGCAAGGAGTTGGAATGAAAAGCAGTGTCGTCAAAACATGTGGACAAAAAAGGGATATGATCTTGCTTTTCGCTTTTGCTCCTGCCGATGTGGGCAGGGTCACTTAAAGAAAGACACGGACTGGTACCAAGTGAAGCGAATGCAGGATGAGAAGAAGAAAAAGTCGGTGTCAGAGAAGAGCACAGGCAGGTCCATGGCAGAGTCTGTGGAAGATGCTAAAAAGTGCAGGCCTGTCAACAAGCCACAAAAAGGTTTAAATCATGATATCCAGCGAAGGCATTCGATGGACAGGCAGAACTCTCAAGAGAAAGGCATAGTTAGTGGGAGCTATGCAGTTCGTTCTCCCTGTGGCTCTCCTGGCCAGTCCCCTCCTACAGGCTACTCTATTCTTGCCCCTGCACATTTTAGCGGCCCTCGTTCTTCACGATACTTAGGAGAATTTTTAAAGAATGCCATTCACTTAGAACCTCATAAAAAGAACATGACTGGTGGTGGCATGTTCAGGAATGCCCATTTTGATTATGGGGCATCTGGATTGCAAGTGCATAGATCGGGACATTTTGATGCCCCTGTGCAGTTTTTGAGAAGGCTTGACCTATCTGAGCTACTTACTCATATACCCAGGCATAAATTGAACACTTTCCATGTGCGGATGGAAGATGATGCCCAAGTGGGTCAAGGGGAGGACCTACGGAAATTTATTCTTGCAGCACTTAGTGCCAGCCACAGGAATGTTGTAAACTGTGCGCTGTGCCACAGGGTACTGCCCGTATTTGAACAGTTTCCGCTAGTGGATGGAACACTGTTTCTTAGTCCGTCGAGACACGATGAAATTGAATATGATGTTCCCTGTCACCTTCAAGGTACAGGTTGTCTTGTCAGTCGTGTTGAGTCTCTTTAAAATGATGGAACTGCTTTTTTGTGCATTTCATTTTAGATTTGCATCCCCATGCAGCAAGGGCTTTTATAAAGCCTAAATTCATTTCCAGTTTATCATTGGGTCAAATCTGAAGTAATAAAGTTTGGTATAAGTATGCTCATTAAAAAGGGATATGTTGTATAGGCTGGGAGGTGTAAACATTGACATACCGTGCTATTAGTTCTACAACTAAAGGACTTCCCTTCAGGGTTCCAGGTACAGCACGTAATGGTTTTCCAGCCATTCTGTGTTACACTGCACGTGCACTGCCTTATTTGCTGAGAGTTTGCTGAGACTTACCGTAAGTCATGCATTGTCTCAAAATTAAATTTCCTGTTTTCAGCCCCTAATCTAGGCTGCATTAGACATCTACCAGAGGAGCCGGTCATGCCACTTTGTGGCTGGATAGCTTGCTGGGGGCAAGTTTGGGTAAAAAAAAAAAAAAAAAAAAGGCCCAACAACCAGTAAGTTATTTTGTGAGAAAGAGGGTGATGGGCTAACATAATATACAGGACTAGGAAGGCTATGCCTTGCTACCTCTAACTGGACACACAAGGAGACGATCTAGGGGATTGACCAAAGAAGGGGGGCAACAATCTGTGCAAGACAAGTGTCAACAGAATTATTACTACTTTGCTTGACACAGCAGGGATTACTTTGAGAGTTTTATGGAAAAAGCAAGAAAGGGGGAGTAGGACAATCCCGTAAAGCAGGTATTTTTAAGATGCATTTTTTCCTGTTCATGAAATTTGTTATATCCCATACATGGTCATAGTGCCCTTTATATAAGCTTAATTGATTTAACAAACAATGGTATAAATATTACATTGCACTAAATCACTAAGCTCTGTCCATGCTAACAGTATTGTTTCCGTAATACCTAATGTACTTCAAAGGAAGAAAAAGTGACAGACAAAGAGCAAATGATTTAAGATAAATATGTAACATAAGCAGAATGTAGTGATATGGGGCAAGAGTGTTTGTTCCTTTTTTGGAGACGATGTGCATAATGTGCTCATGGTTTTGCCAAATTTAATCAATACTTTTGCAACGATTAAAATGTCACGTGTCAATTTAACACTTGCCAAAAATAATCGGAAACTCTTCTTAACGTGACTATTACTTAAGTGTATTTCATTAACTTCCTAACTTTTAGTAGATTTATGTACACCTGTAGAAATACTAGATCCAAGGAGATTGGCTAAATTGTTGAAGTTTACTTTCCTTTGTCTTAAATAGAATGATTTGTTACAAGAAGATTACATTTAATCTTCTTAGTGCACATTTTAACACATAAAGTTAAACCGTGAGTCTCTGTTCCAGGACACTGTTTCCCTCCTGAGTTAAACAAATCATTTCTTTATTTCAGTGAGTGATTTAGCCGGTAAGCCATTTAACTATGAATCTCAAAATTAATGGTGGAGAAGATGAAATATTTCTGTGTGTGCAGAAGCTATGAATACAGTAAAGTACATTTAAAGCTGTCTTCTATTAAAAAAGTTATTAATCTTGGTACACAGTAAAAGATTTCTAATGCATGGAATTATGTCGAAGATTACATTTCCAGATATTCACTTGAGCAACGGGTCTTGATGTATTTGTACTCTAGGAGTATTGTAAGGCAGGGTCTGAGTAATAAAACTCCCATAATAAACTATGTTTTGAAGATTGTAGAATTTAGCTTAAAAACTCATACATTTTTCTCAGATTGGGAACACTTCTTTACCAGTTTATAATTACAGGAGCGCAAAAATAATTGGAAGCTTTATCTGTTTTGTTAAATGGCTTTACTCTCCACTCCATTTCTCTAAAAGGCTTGCTTTAAAAAAAAAAAACTTGTTTAAAATCTCTGATATAGACTAATTGTACTTGTTGGCTTCCAGACGTTTTGTATATTTTGAGATTTTTCCAAAGCCGCTGCTAGATTCATGAATTTATTACTTTGATTAAGAAATTGTCAATTCAACACTTTGATTCATAAGAGCACAGCCTGTTTCCTGAAAAGCACAAAATCACAACACACAACTCTTTTGTAGATGGTATTTGTGGTTGAATATTAGATCATAACTTTGTCGCATACCAGTAATGCAAAATATAGGGTGGTGATTTTTTTATTATAGTATGTATGTACATAGTTAAATAGCCAATGCTCAGTTCAATAACACAGGATAAGCCCAGATCAAAATACTGGATCCCCAAAATTTGTGTGAAGCTTTTTATATTCTCATCTGAATTTTGTGTCTTGGGGTAAGTCTCCACTGATAAGTCTGTTCATGTTTTTATAAAGTAAATATTCAATCTTGAAGTCTGAACTGTCTGACAGCTATGGAAGTCAATGTAATTTACCCAACTCTTGACAATTCACCCCTGCATAGGAAGTCTGTGATTAAATATAATGGGGAAAGGGAGTTATTTTAACACTTCACACTGGAATTGAAAGTGTCTAATATACTATATGGTATTTCGAAGTTTGTATAGAGATCTGAAAAAGTAATGTGCATTAAAGCATCATTTGCTCATGTCTTCAATACACATGCCTTAAAGTTTACTGCCAAGTAAAACCAAGAGTTGCAGTTTTGCTCTTTTCTGCATTTTTATGGTTTCTCACATTAGGAATGACACGTCATTATTTCCTTCTCTTTGCTGGAAGATCTTGGCAAGACATTTGGCAGACTTAAATGTAATTGTCAAACCAGACTGGCAAGGGAGCTGCAACTCTTCCTCCTTGAGGTGGGAATTGAGAGTGGATGAATTATTGGAGTTGGAGAGTCAGCTTGGTGAGACACCACTTTCGAGGTCCTTGTAGTATTTTGCCAAAGTTCTCCAGCAAAGAGAAAATTGAGGCTCTGACATCCCTCTTTTTTAAAAAAAAACAACAACAAAAAACAAAGCGGGACCTTTTGCCCCTTTAGAAAACACTTTGGGCCAGTCCATAAAGTAGCATTATGTACTTTTGTCATTATACAAATAATAATTTTTAAGAAGAAGAATGACAAATGGCACATTACAGGAAATGTCTGCTTAAACCTTTTGGATAATGTCTCCTTTCCTTAAGAAATGTGTTTCCTGTCCACAGGAAGGCTTATGCACCTCTATGCTGTTTGTGTCGACTGCTTAGAAGGGGTTCACAAAATTATCTGCATTAAGTGCAAGTCCCGATGGGATGGAAGCTGGCATCAACTGGGAACCATGTATACCTATGATATTCTGGCAGCCTCTCCCTGTTGTCAGGTTAGTATGCATAATAAGGTGAAGCTCCAACTGAAGGTAAACAAAGCAAAAGTCTGTGTGCCTATTTTCCCTCCTTCCTCCATCCCCCATCTTAAGAGCATAAATCAGCATTACATACGAGGCCAGACTAGATGATCTAATGGTCCCGTTCTTGTCTTAAAGTCTATGATATTATAATATGCCGGGGTCTGCAGAAACAGGAGGTTAAAAAAAATTAGATACAAACTAATGTAAACCATTGGTGCAGGGGATAGAACTAAGATACATTTTAAAATGCATTAAACCTTGATGCTTAGGTTGGATAATCACAACAAAGTATCTCATGCACATCAAGCTTTTGCATCACAATTCATTTTGGGATTATAGCAATGTAGTAGCAAAACTGTAATTACTGTTAAAATAGCACTTTTATTCAAAGCCTGGTCAGTTGTTTGAATTATGGCTGTTTTATCAAGGAGTAGTCCTGGTGAAAAGGCAAAAGTAATGGAAACATTTAGGGATTTTCTGTGCTCAAAGAATTCCCCTTTCTCTTTAATCTTCAGTATGAGTGTAGTGATGTTATCCTGCAAACCTTCAAATTTTGAAGAAACTTGGTTTTGACTTGACTGTAGTCCAGTTTGTACCTTAGATGGAGAAAATCTCATGTAGGAGACAGAATGTTCAGAATCTTGCTGTGTGGAGGTGCAGTTGCGGCAGATTAAAGTGTGGTTAAGTGATTTGATGGATTGGGGATGCTCAGCACCTTGCAGCAGTGGGCAGTAGTTCATAAAATGTTAATTTCTGGTGTAACGCTCAAATGATGATCCAGTAGAGGTATAAGTGATACTCCATTGTTGAATTATAGGAGTCACACTAAGCAAGTGCTAGGGGAATGATTAGATTAGTCTGTACTGCAAACGGAGGGAAAAAAAACAGGTTGAGTCAGTTCAGTAAGTAGCTCTATTGTATTCAGATGCATTCTTCACAAATGGCAATACACCTTCATTCATTGTTTACTCTGTTACCTTTCTTTCCTGGGCAATGTCTTTATCAAGTTTTGCAACCTCTACGTATTGTTGTTACTTAGTAGTAATAAAAGTTGCTTATCTCTGTAGAAGACACCCGGGGAAGACTGTCCCTGCCCTGGAGACCTTGCAGTCAAAGAAACCTTGTCAGAATGCAAATGTTCATTAGCTCTCATTACTAATGTGTATAGTTTAAAATTAAAATAAACAATGGTAGGTGATGAGAAGAAGGGAGTTGCTGCCGCTAGAGAAGATGAGTAAACATCAAGCTCTGTAGTTAATTGGCTTCCAGAGTAGTAGCTACAATGAAGAGCGTTACCTCACAGTTTTGTGCACTTCTTAAATTGTGAGTTTCTCTTTAAATAGGAAGGGTTTTTTTAAATGCAGTATTAAGGTTGACATTTTGATCTTGCAAAAATCAGGCAATTTAGATTGTTTTGCACTTTCATCATAATTCTTGTTCCTTATGTGTGTATATTACAAGAGTCTTAATTATATGATCAGTGGGCAGTGTGAAAGTACTTGGTAAGCAATTCAATATAATAGAATACAAAATGATTAGTTTTCAGTCACCTAAATTATTAGATATGTTCATTTTTGCTACTGCACCTACAGGTGTGTTGCATGACCATGTAACAGAAGACCCTATTGTAAAGCATGAGTGCAAAGGGGGCGAGTAAAGATATATTATGTAAACTAAATCTGAATTGCCTCAAATTATTTTAACTGAAAAGTAGTATCTGGTACCTTATTCCAAAAAATCTCAGAGCATTTCACAACAGTGATGGACAAAGTGAAACTTCGGCCAAGGAGATTATTGCAAACACATGTTCCTTCAAAGAATGCTTTGGAATCTTTAGCTTTCAAGTATATCAGACACTGGCTTTTAATGTCCTCTCAACCTGAGTTGTACATAAGTTAAATTTTTTTTTTTGCAAGCAAAAATCACTGAAGATCTCTTATTGAAGATCATTCCTGTTCTTTTGAGATGTGGTTTATGTTCAGAAGCACCCATTAGGCTGTCATGTTAAGGCTCTTGCAGCTCAGACCCTGCCTTCCTGCCTATCCGCCCTTGTTTCCTCCTACACTCCATCATGGACTCTGTTCTCTGCTTATCTTCTCTCTTCCCACTCTTTAGTCCGTCTTTTGCACATTGCCTGCTGTGCTTGCAACAGCCTGCTGTTTTATTTTTGTCAAGTGGCCTGCATTTTTGCACACCCAAATCTCTCCTTAAGATTCACATATTTTACCCAGCCTTCTGTTGCTGATGGCTCTGTCTGTTCTCACCCTTGCATTTACACTTTGGTTCTCATCTATCCAAATAATGTTGACTCCCCAAGGCAAGGTCCTGTCTAATTGGAATTTGTAAAATACTTTGTATACTATATTGCTGTACTATAGTAATATCTAACTCCTTACATAGGCTGTCGATGTTTAAATATATTTTTAAAGTATTGTGCATGATGTAATACCATATCATGATGCTGAAATATCATAACCTGTAAATCTGTTAATCCATAAAGATTAAAATGCTGATATGCAGCATAGTCAGATTATGTTTAAATATAAGAAGTCTAAACAGCATCACAATAATAGATTTTAACTATGTAGATTAAGAATTGTATGGCACAGACTTAAAAATTCCTTTTCTTTTTTACTTCAGCGCTTAAGTTAACATGTTATGGCACATAACCGTGATAATGGTGTAAAGGATTTGAGTTTTATTTTAGGGATTAATAAACACAAAACCAACATATGTACTTATACATTTGGAAATTCTGCATGGATGACAAGTCATAACTGAATTCCTCTCAGTATTAGGTGTCAAAGGTAGCATTATATTTCATTTTCATATGGGAAAAAACCCTCACGATTTATCCTAATGTCTCAAGTGTGAATTCAGAAGTTCATTAATAACATCCATACAGGTAAATATGTGCGAACATATAATGTACTTTTTGTAGATTTTCTAGAATGTTAATTTACAAAAACTCAGCAGAATTTGCTTATTCCTATACTTTAGCTCATATATCCTAACTATAGCTACTGTATGAAGTGGGAAATCCACCACCATCTGTAGAACTTACTAGCATGGACTGTGCTCAGTTGGGATGCCCTGCTAGATGGTCTCTGACCAAATTAATCATAATGCTATGTTAGCTGAAATTTTTCTTGCTTCTGTCATTGCTGTGCTGTACTTAGTCTAAACATGCTGGCTCACTAAAGAGATAAGGTAAACACATCATGCCTCATCAGTTCTCCCCGGCACCCTCCACCCCCAACTGAAATGCACGCGGTAACATTTTCAAAAGTGCCTAAATAATTTAGGCACCTTAGTCACTTTTGAAAATAGAACTTAGGCACTCTTGTTAATTTTACCCTTAAATTAGTCCACCAAAAATCTGGCAAGTCATGCGATAATGCTAGCCTGATGAAAAAACTTGCTTGGAAGGAGGAATTGAAGCAACGTTTGAAGCCTTATCTAAGGAGCCAGGTTACCATCAGCATGACAGATGAGTTATCTATTTGATTATCACTTAGGGCTCAATATTGCAAGGGGTTTCATTGGGAGTTGAGGCTGTTCCGTACTTTTGCCAAATCACCTGAAGGCATTCCAGTTAAGGAAGTTGCCATTCCAGTTAAGTAGTGGCCCTTGCCATCAAATCTCATAAGCTATACTTTCCTAATCAAGCCTGTCCTTAGGAAACAGGAATGGACTGTGTGAGATATATTCTCTTTTTCTGTGGCAAGGGTGGAAGCAAATTGGAGTGTTTCACAGTGTTTCTGTCTACTTTTTGACAGGCTCGACTGAACTGTAAGCACTGTGGAAAGCCAGTAATAGATGTACGGATTGGGATGCAGTATTTCTCTGAATACAGCAACGTCCAGCAGTGCCCGCACTGTGGAAATCTAGACTACCACTTTGTGAAGCCATTCTCTTCATTTAAAGTTCTGGAGGCTTATTGACGAAAGCTTTGCTTTAGTAATAGCTATTTTATGGGTATTACTACTTTATTAGACACCTTTTTATAGGATCCATTCTGTGACAAAATTAATTTCTTTTCTAACTGAAAGAGCAGCTTCTTTGTGTGTCTATGTACATATAATATTAATATGTATATACGTGTTACTAAGACCTGGTCCTCCTGACAAGATTTCAGCAAAGGGTGGAGGCAAGCCAGCTAATGCCAAGAGTGGGGGAAATTTCATCTTAAATGGTTTGGTTTTAATTTTTGTATCATCACAGAAGAGCTTAAAGGGGTGGAAAGAACAGGATGAGCCCCATTTGGAAATGGAAGATTTTGTGGGCCCACCACCCTTAGGGCTCGATGAGAGGGGAAATCTTCATGAAGGACCCAATCTTGTTTCCACTGAATTCTTTAGGATCTTTACCATTGACTTCAATGGGAGCAGGATTAGACCTAAAAAAAAATCTTATACTAGCTGGTCTGCTTTCAGATTCCCAGAATTGGGTAAACTAAAATATTGTGACGAGTGAATGTAAATCTGTGCCAGAAAATGTAACCTTAAAAATCTTTTTTGGCATGGTGTCTTCCTGCAGTATATATTTGATATGAGTTACCCTCACTGACAGATTGTATGGAGATAGTACTGTTTCCACCAGTGTTGTAATTTTAGCAGTCAGGTCAATTGTTTATACAAAAACAAGCTTGAGATTTTAATACACTTTATTTAAAGTTATTTGCTTTGCAAATATTTTTAGAACTTTGTTATGATACATAGAAGGAACATACAGGATGACATGGTCCATTGCAAACCACTTATGAAGGGGTGTGTGTGTGCACATATGTGGTGGGGTTGGAACTTTAGGCAGCATGCCTGAGGCTGGTATGACTGACTTGTAAAGAGGATCTTGAAAAATACGATCTGGGCTGAGTCAGATCTGTGAGCACTGTGAGGTATTTGTGCCATATTAGTATGAGAATGCGTCATGACTTTGTTTCAAATAAAGTTTTTAGTACATTTGCTGAAATTGCCACTGCACCTTAGTCTTTAAAAAATGTGTACATCCAGATATTGTCCAATTGATTCTGAGGACTTGGAAATGATGTGTATTTTAAAAAAGTTGAGTGTAATTCCTCTTTACATTCCCACATGTAATAGACTATACAAGATAATGAATTGGTATCAGAGGGGTCGTCTCCATAGAGTTTGCCAATGTTCTCTTTCTTTGTTTCCCTGTTTTTCTTCTGTGAAAGAATTTAAAAATAAAAACTGTATTACTTGACTCCTCAAGATCAATCTAAGTTTTCTTTATATCACTTTCATCACGATGGTATCTGTTATCACATTAAAAAAACCTAACAGTATTTAAGTGGTAAGACACTGTTTATACAACAAAATATGGGTTCCCCAGATTATAATTGTTAATGTTTATTGCAAGTATGAATTTAAAATGGCTTTGATATTCTGCATGTCCTATAAAAGAATGCAAAAAAACATACAACCAAAGTGGGCAAGAAACAAAAGAAAACTGGTGACCTACTGTATTGACTGTTTTCTACCTGTTTAAAAAACAAAACATATATACCTGGTATTTGAACTCTGTGCCCACGTTATTTAGTGACTGATTTTGTATTCACAAAGAAACTCAGTGCATATTTTTCCTTTCATGAGGCTATGGCTTGGACAACAGCACTATAAAGTTTTCTTGGCATAGCTATGTTAGCTCGGAAAATGGGGGAGGGGGAGAATCACACACACTTAGCTGACATAGCAAAACAACCAGTGTAGACGCTATACCAACAGAAGTGGCCTTCAGGGAGTTCAGGGAGGTGGTGTACCTACGCTGGCAGGATGTCTTCTTTTGTCCTCATGTGCTGCATCTCCAGTAGGGTTCTTTGTTAGCATGGCTATGACTGATATAGGCTCTGTAGTGTAGAAAAGACCCCTGTCTTCACTGCAGAGTTTTCTCCTTTCAAGTTAGCCTCGCTCGAGTGAGAGAGGCCACTCTGCAAAATATAACTTGAGCTGCAGAAAGGTTGTTAGCAGCTGATGTGTTGTGCTATCTTGAGCTGTAGCTTGAATCCCCTGACAGGCCAGCCAACTTGAGTTAAAAGCATTTGAGTTAAGGGTTTGTGGGTGGATGGGTCTAGAGCACTGTTCCCTCTAAGCTGTGCGCGTGTGCGTATGCACATAGATCCTAAACTCTGCGTACACAGCGAAACCGCACACACAAATTTGCACAGAAGCATCACAATTTTCACAGAAGACATTTTTTGCGCACACGGCCTGTCAAAAATTAGAGGGAATACTGGTCTAGAGTTATAATTCAAGTTAACTTTGCAGTGAAGACAAGCCCTCAAGACATGTAGACCATATTTTGATACACAGGAGTCACCTATGCATTCAATGACTAAATATTTTCAAATGATCTAGCATGTGTGCCTGAAAGCATTATCAAAATCTCTTTAACTGATTTGATTGTAAATATAGTCTACTGCACCCATCTTAGCAGTTTGATGATCTAAAATCATGTTGCTTTAAACATAAGGAGAGGAACAGAGGGCACTTGGATTGCTGTATCATTCAATATTTAGGACTGATTCTTCTCTGCCTTGAGTCTCGTGTGGTCATTTATACCTGTGCAAAGTTGGTATAAAAGAAAATGAGAATGGGAGCATGCTATACCTGCTTTTCACTCACTTTGCAAAGGTGTAAATGACTATGCAAGGGAGTGGAGAATCAGAGTCTTGGTTTCTTTGGGGATTTCCTAAATATTTCAGTTAATATGTCTTTCATTCAGTGACTTAATTTATGTTTGACAATCTGTAGTACGAATACAGGCAAAATATGACTTTGGCCATTTTTTAAAAAGGATAACGGTATGACAAAGACTACAGTATCTGCAAAGCAGTGCCAAGAACTCAACAGTGTGATGGGATAAAGCATGTTTAAGGTCATCTTGAAAGAAAGTGTTCAGAGGACTGTAGGTGCAACACTGTCCAAGAAAATAAAACAATTTAAGTCTTGAGAAACTTTTTATTTTGCTATTGAATGCATCGATGCTACTGCTTGAAACAATGCCTATTTTCTTATAAAAATAAAGCTTTCAGGTGGATGTTAGCATCATATGGGTAAAAAGTATCTTTATTGAAAGCCAACTGAACTATGAAAATATTCCTCTTACCCTCCCCTGCAATGTAAACTGTCCCTAATTTGTAGAAATGCTTTTTTGTGCTTCTTGATGATAGTGAGAACTGGATTTCAAGTTATGTTACCTAAAGTTGTATTTTGCTTAACATACCAACTAAGACCTCAGTCTTGCAATCTAATCTGTACAGGCAGACCCTTTTGCCCATGCAGACTTCAACTGGGCTCTCAACATGTGCAAGGATCCAGTTACAGGGTTGGGACCCAATGGTGGCTTTTAAAATATACATTGAGTTAAACTGGAGACTTAAATTGATTTGCTTTGCATCCTGGTGAGGGGTGGAAAATGTCTTGAGCTTTTAAATGTTTCAACTAGGAAACAATTTGTCTAGTTTAAAAAGCTGGCTGCTTGGAGTGTCTGGCTCAAGCCCCCTGTCCCCCTTTCCCTCTACTGTGGTCTGCTTAAAGTAGTGTGTGACGACCCGTCACATAGTGCATGTGAAACATGCATTCATAAGCCATAATACAGTCCATTGAATTTTGGGGGTTCATTCTGCTCACTCTATAGGCATGTCTCTCCTGTGCATAGTGAGGACATGTACTCTTTATATCTGCAATCTTCCGAATGAACTTTCCAAAGGAGATGCTTGCATTCAGGTAGATTTTACATTGCACAAATGCAAATTAATTTTTCCATCAATAGGACTTCTAAAACCAGATTTTGTTACATGTAATTAACAAAACAGAGAATTTTACATACTAAAATGTATGATATCTTCAAACATGAACTGGGTGAAATTCTTGTTCTATCTGCTGCTACAAAGCCATTTTTAAAAATCCAGTACTTTGTACCCTATTGAGCTAAAAATACAGAATTTGCATTTGTCTAGTAGTAATTAGTCTATTAAAAATTAATTTCTAAGGTGGTTTAATTGGAGGAATAAGTAAATTTCAGTAAATGTATTCCGATGAGAAGGAGACATCTAATCCAGTTTCTTTAGCTTTATACTGCTCACTTTACTGTATCAGGTAACCATGGACAAATACATTGTGATGTCACCTTAAAACCATTTAAAAAACAACAACTTGTCAGTAAAGGTTTCCTGTAGAGACATTTTTAGAATGCCCTTTTGCAGAGGGAAGAATATGTACATAGCAAATGAATGTTGATGACATTAAAATAATTGGTTATGATATTGTTTGCGTGTGGTGTTATAGGATTTTTTGTTGCAATTTCTCTGTATTAAAAAAAGAAATAAATTCCAGAAAGCTAACTGTGTGGTGGTTGGTTTTTTTTTAATGATTTAAATTAAAGTTCATTGTGGTGTGCGTTTTGGTCCGTTTAGGGAATAATTTAAACTAGCTTTCTCAAAATCTATTATCACTGGACAGTCACTTTTCAGGAATGAGGAGTGATGTGGAAGCCCTGGGGTATTCAAGGACATGGTGACATTAATTTTTTGTGACAATATCAATCACTGCATAGTGACTAGAAAGATAGGTCTATTAAGTGGGAAAGGAGGGTATGGAGAAAAGGGGATACATCTCATTGGAAAACTGGGAGTCCTAGTCTTAGGTCAGCTCTCTGAAGCCTAATGCTACAGCATAGCAAAGCCCCTAGGTGCTGTATATACTATTCCATTTACATGTGAGAATAAATAGCATGCAGCCTACTAAAGTCTTATTTGTTCCTCCATATGTTGATGGAACTGTCCCCCTGATGCCTGTCAGGGAAATAGGAAAATCCTGCCCTGCATTGCCAGCCAGAAAGGGTTCTCCACACTGGGAATGAGCACTTTATTTCTGAAATCATGTTGGGAGGAAGCCCAGGTGCCTTCTTGGTCTCCACATCAGGTTGGTTGCCTCCTGGCCCAAAATGCAGGCAAGTTATACAGATGCATTTTAGCAGAGGTTTCTGTAATGAGAATTTTTTACCATTATATGCAACAAATAGGAATTTCAGAATGGAGAGATGCCTAAAAAACTCCAAGACCTGAATGAGTCAGGTTGCTACAGGAGAGAACAAGGCCCTGGGGGCTTACAGAAGATAGGCACATGACCCCTCTGGGGCTCAGATGGATATGATGAGAATCTGAAATGAGAGAGATTGTGCAGTGAGCCAGCAGTAAAATTGTCCAGTCTTGGACAAAATTTGGAGGCAGATGTTGCACATGGGTTTGATAGCCAGATTACTGAGGCGATGGATACTGAGGTGGTACAATGATAAGAACCCTGTGCATCATCTACCTGCTGAGTAAGGAAAGATGTGCCCATACAGTGGACTGATGTATAGAGTATTTAAAAAAATACAACAGTAATGAATCTGGAATTATAATTAAAATTTTAGAGAGGATATTAAACTTCATGCTCAGGGTTTAAACCAATCTCTTAACTAGTAAAGACAGATTATTCCACATCTGCCTACTGTAGGGTTTTTGCCCCTTCCTCCAAATCACCTGGCGCTGGCCACTCTCAAAGACAAGATAGATGGTAACTAGCTGGACCTCAGGTTTAGTCCAGTAGAGCAATTCCTACATTCCTAAGGAAAAATTATGAGACTACAGAGGAAGGCTAGAGTCACGGGGGTGGGGGGGGGGGGGAGGGAAATCAAACTGTTGCATGATACAGTATGTAGTTAAGTGGGGGCGGTGTAGGTAAATTGGGTTAGAAATGTGCCTGGTCTTATGTTCCTGCTGGAGGCATCCCTGATTGTATTAGAGGAGAGGAATAAGCCAGTGAGGCTGCATATGCATGTGGGTGTGTGTACCTAAAAATACAGATCCAAATTTCACACCACTATATTGGTATTTGATTTCTGTTCTGACAGCGTTCTATGAAACATCTTCTGTTCATTCCAATGCTTGTACAGCCTCGCTATTTAAATAAAAAACTGGTTTCTTTTTAAGATGCAGCCAACATACTTCATCATATTGACTTACTGCATTTAATTTAGAATATTTTTGGCCTTAAGTATGTATTACTCAGATTTTTGCAACATATTCTTTGTCAGCAATGTCCCAGTTTAATTTAATAGGACATGCAGTGCAAACTACATTTGCTGTTTTAGTGTATTATTCACTAGACACAGCCTGATGCTTTAGCTATTACCCATCTAAATAATCCTTCAGTGGGGCTGCTCATGTGAGTAAGGCTTGCAGGATTGGCCCACCATAATAACATTAGAAGCTTCTCCCTATCTAAGTTAGGTTTTCAAGAAGGAATTCATCCTCCTTACCCTCACTGGAGTTCTGATTTTCTATGGTCTGGCCTGGGTCCACTTGCATAATTTAACCTGAAGCTGCAGCCTTTTGTTACACTTACACTGCATTGGTTTTGTTTGCTAAAGACATAAGTGTAAGTAATATCCATCCGACTGCTTCTGCATCACGTTTTCCCTGCTACGTACCAATGTAACAAACTTTTTTTTTTAATAAAAAGCACTAATATGACGTTTTCAAAATAAAAATCCACCATCTCACTGGTTATCCTGATAGAATTACTGAATAAGAAGACACTGCTGCCCTATATAACTCTGCGCTAATACAAGAATCATAGCTGTGGAACAGAGTCCTGGGAGATACAAGTTAATCCAACCATAAAATCAAGGAGACTTAAATAGTAATAGTGAATTGTCAAATAACTCAGTCATGCTTGCTTTTGCTGTCTGAACTTTTAGGCATGTTGGGCTGAAGGTGCTTAGAGCCTAACCTATCCACCTTGTTTGGAATTTGATTAAACATAGGCTAAAGTTAATTGCTGAAGACTGGCTCCAGGAAACATCACCCGGCTATCAAAAGCAAGATAAAGTATATACTGTTCACAAACAGCAGAATCCTCACACTGTGGTCTTTTCTTTTCCACGTGTTTTGAAAGGAGAACTATATTAGTCACATATTTCTTAAAACATACAGGATAATTGAGGGCACTCAGCAAGTCTTTGCACGGGACCCTAGCCTCTAGATATCTTCCATACGAACTGTAAGTTTCTGGACCACCCAGAATTCTGACAGTAGAAAGATATGGGCCAGCTCTATTCTAAAGTTTTGTCAGTATAGCTATGTCGGTCCGGGATGTGAACCCCTCTTCCTTCCCTCGCCTCAGAGCTGACAGAGCTATGCCTGCAAAACCCCCAGTGTAGTGACAGCTATACTGAGAGAAGAATCCTGCCAGCATCATTTGAGGATATGGTGTTACTATGCTGACAGAAAAACTCCTCCTGTTGTATATGCTGTATCTACACTTGGGGGCTCTGCCAGTATAGCTACAAAGCAGCTGTAGTGTAGACGAGGCTTAAGACGTTGAAGAAAGTAACAAAAGTCAAAATACCTTTTATGACAATGAAAAAGAAAAGAGGTAGGCCAGTTCCTTTAAAGATTGCAAGCTCTGTAACCAGGACTTTTTCTTTACACAAGCTGTCAAGGCTGATTCCCCACTCTGGCACTTCAAGTGCAGAAGGGGGTGGGGGAGTGGGGCGCAAGGATTCTAAAAATTAATACTGAGCACTCCGGGCTTGTATTAAACTCCCAAGGTTACAGCTTTTTTCTGACCTTGGATGGGTAGATGCTGCCACCACCCAAGTGCAAAAAACCCCTTTGAGAACCCAAGAAGGAGCACTTGGGAATTCCTTCCTGTGAGGGTACCCTCAAGCCCTTTCACCACCCCCCCTCCGGGAAGAGCTGAGAAAGAAAACAAAGGAAATCAGCTGTTGCCACCAGTTAATTAAACAACATGTGCACAAACCTCTTAAGATACAAAAATCTAATCTTGTTCTTAAAAAAGGTAAATTTTATTAAAAACAAAAAGAAAAATACATCTGAAAACTTAGGCTATTCCTAGATTTAAAAAGAGCAAATACAATAATTAAGCATTAAGAATGGTTTTCTTGAGGTCCAACTTAAAGGTTACAAGCAAACCAAAAGCATTTGGGGTTAGCACAGAGGAGTCCACAAGCCATAAAGAGACAAAAGAGAGAAACCTAATCACATCTTCCTAGACATTTTCTGATCTACTTACATATCTGGGGTTTTAAACGAGTAGTTTCTAGGTATGATCTGATGATTTTTCATACCTGGCCCAAAGCTTTTTACAGCATAGTTCCAGCCCTGTCCCTGCTCTCTGGGAGAACAACACTGACAGACAAAGGGGAAGTTTTTTCCCCATTTTAAAAAGTTCTAGCCTTCCCATTGGCTCTTTTGGTCAGGTGCCCACTCACTTCCTTTTACCGATGGACTTTTTAACCCTTTACAGGTAAAGCAAGTAGAGAACAGCTACTAATGGGTTTTATAGCTAACTGGCTGGCTGGGTGTCCATAAAAGGGAGCTACCCCTCCCCCTTTCATTTATCACACAAGCACTAATTAAACGGCTAAAATCCACTTCTGTGCTGTTCAGAAAAATCTTTGGCCTAAAACTGAAGTCCTCCCTACCATTGGTTAATCTTTCTGCTATGGATATTTGACACTATACAGATTGTGATGGACAGACAGCAGAAGGGGAACAGCAGAAGATAGCAACACCCATCAGTATGAGTCTAGTATTGTCGCTAGCAAGGTGCAGGCCAAACAGTACATTTTGCTGAGTACATAGTAGGGCCAATTCCTGCTCTATGTCGCATGGGTTCACTAACTCTAAAGAGGAATTACCCACATTACTCTAAAGAGGAATTACCCATCCCCTTCACATCAAGAAAAGAGTCAAATCTGATTTGTAGAGTACAGGAAGGAAATTTGGATGAAGGCACACAGCAGAACAAGACAAAGGACATTACAATTAAGATCTCAATTCCCTCGATGGACTAATCCACAATGGAAAATTAATTAAGGGAGGGGCATGGATTTTCATTTGGCAGAGTGAGCAAGAGCAGAGATTAGAAATTCAGAAAAGGCAGGAGAGGGAAGGGATTTATACCGGGATATTTTACCAGCTACTTTAGTTTTCTTACAAAATAAAATTAATCTTGGGAGAAACACTACTGGCAAGTGACAATGTCCCAAATTCAACCCTGGATCTTTTTTGGAATTATTGGCCTTGGGCCAGGGATGAGTTTGTCCTGATAGCATTAGGCACAACCTGATAAAAGTATGTCTCAGGATCTTGAAGGGGTTGTGGAATCTTTGTGCTTAACTCAGTTCATGCCAAGGAACATGACCGCATTCTATTTAGTTTCAACATCTTGCATGGTGGTATTGTCACAGTATTACTTGAAATGTGCTAATTGAATGGATTTTGGCACACTCAGAGGCTGAACTTTTCCAGTGAAAATGCACTGGGATCACCAGCTTTGGCAGGTGAGGTGAGTGTTGGGTAGCCCAGCTCCTACTCCTTCTGGGACATTGCTACCAACTAATCCATTGATTTCAGTTCACTTCTCTCTATTACCAAGTCTGCTTAACTGTAATACACTGCAAGACTTTACAAACCAAAGTACTGTTTTATGGTATCCTTTTCTCCCGCTACCCTACCCCATTTTTGTCTGTTATGTCTAAACTTAGTTTTGTAAACTAGGGCAGAGGCCATAGGCCAAATTCAGAGGGGATTCAAAGCAAGCCTAAAGAAGGTACGGATATATGTTGAGTGAGTTACATTTTCTTCTTAATAGAATGTAAGCCTAGTCCACATCAGAAAATTTGTACTGGTTTAAATAAACCAATCTTAAAATGGATTGATTTTGGCAAGGGTTAAACTGGTTTTACTGTATCTATATTAGGGGGTTGCAGCAGTTTAACTAGACCAATTTAAATCTGCTTTAATTAGACCACTGCAACTTTGCTCATAAAGACAGAGAGAGTCACAGGGCTACATTCTGAGAGAATGTAGATAAATTAGAGTACATTACACTAGCATTGGCTCCTGTAGAGCTGTCTACAAGCACCACCATCTCTAAAGGATTCTTAGCTGGTCTCATTTACACAGCAAGGAGGCAGAAAACTGTCCAGCTCCCACCCTGACTAACCTTGCAACTTCCAGCTCCTCAGAGCATGTGTCCTTTAGAAATCAGTCAAATAGCTGCAAATAGCTCCAACAGGGCCTAAATCCCTTCGTACACTAGTGTAACCCCATTCACTTCATTGGAATTACACCAGGGTAAGAGATCACAATCAGGCTAATGAAGTCTGAGTATAAAGGTGCACAAACCTGTATGAGTTATAACTCACACATGACCTCACAGTTAGGGCCACTCCCTCTCTTTTTGTGTATGCTACAAGGCACCTCACACACTTTAGGTACTTGGTAAATAAGATTAATTAATATTAATAATAAATAGTGATTTTTGGCTAAGTCATTTTTTTGTTTCTTAAAAAATTTCACACTTCAAAAAGGAATAAAAATGCTTTATTGTTACATAATTTAAGTTGATTTTTTGCCGATTTAAGTTATAACAAAAAGGCCATTCTTAATGTAAAATAAAAGCGTCACACACAGATTTGCACCAAAATAACTGGGACTCAAGCCCAACACCCCATTTTCCACATGGGGAAATTAAGCAGAAAGATCAGTTGGTTTGTTCAGGGCACCCAGGGTTGTAAGAGCTGGGAGCTCCTGACAGGGCCGGCTCTAGGCACCAGCCTAGGAAGCACATGCTTGGGGCGGCACATTATAAGGGGAGGCATTCAGGCCGATCTTAGGGTGGCACATTCCGCTTCGGACTTTTTTTTTTTTTTTGGCCTGGAGCGGCAAAAAAGCCAGAGCCGGTCCTGGTTCCTGATACCCAGTCCAGTGCTCATGCCATACGTCTCTCCCTAACTTACACATGTCTTCACAGTGCACTAGTGATAATGTCAGACCTATATTAACATTCACAAACTAGGTTTGGAGGGGGCAGGAGACAAAAGCCCACAGGTAAGTCAAAAACATGGAGACCTGGAAGAAGAGTTGGAATCTGCGGGGAGCATGGGCTGTTATAGCAGGGATAAGAGAGAGCTAAGAGCGAACATAGTGGGGGGAAATCAATTCAGTATCTTAGATGTCTGTATACCAGGAGTGGCCAACCCGTGGCTTTGGAGCCACATGCAGCTCTTCAGAAGTTAAGATGCAGCTCCTTGTATAGGCACCGACTCCGGGGCTGGAGCTACAGGCGCCAACTTTCCAATGTGCCGGGGGGTGCTCACTGCTCAACCCCTGGCTCTGCCGCAGGCCCTGCCCCCACTCCAACCCTTCCTGTCCCCTCCCCTGAGCCTGCTGTGCCCTCGCTCCTTCTGCTTCCCCCCCGCCCCGAGCCTCCTGCATGCCACGAAACAGCTGATTGGAAGGTGCAGGGAGGGAGGAGGAGGCGCTGATCAGTGGGTGGGAGGCACTGGGAGCGGGGGGTGGGCGGGGAGCTGATGAGGGTCTGCTGACGTATTTCTGTGGCTTTTTGGCAATGTACATTGGTAAATTCTGGCTCCTTCTCAGGCTCAGGCTGGCCACCCCAGCTGTATACTAATGCGAGAAGTGTGGGGAATAAACATGAAGAACTAGAAATGCTGGTGAATAAACACAACTATGACATAGTTGGTATGACAGAGACTTGGTGGGATAATACACACGAGTGGAATATTGGTATAGAAGGGTGCAGCTTGTTCAGGACGGACAGGCAGGAAAAAAAGTGAGGAGGTGTTGCCTTGTATATCAGAGATGTATATACTTGGACTGAGGCTGAGATGGAAATAGGAGACAGACTTGTTGAAAATCTCTGGGTAAGGATAAAAGGGGTAAAAAACAAGGGTGATGTCATGGTGGGGTCTACTACAGGCCACCTAACCAGGAAGAAGAGGTGGATGAGGCTTTTCTAAATTAACAAAATCATCTGAAGTACAGGACATGTAGTGATGGGGGACTTTAACTACCCAGACATCTGTTGGGAAAATAACACAGGAGGGCACAGATTATCCAAGTTTCTGGAATGTATTGGAGGCATTTTTTTACTTCAGAAGGTGGAGAAAACTAGTAGGGGAGAGGCGGTTCTAGATTTGATTTTGATAAATAGGGAGGAACTGGTTGAGAATTCGAAAGTGGAAGGCAGCTTGGGTAAAAGTGATCATGAAATGGTAGAGTTCATGATTCTAAGGAAATGGTAGGAGGGAGAACAGCAAAATAAAGATAATGGATTTCAAAAAGGCAGACTTTAGCGAACTCTGGGAGTTGGTAAGTAAGATCCCATGGGAAGCAAGTATAAGGGGCAAAACACTTGGAGAGAATTGGCAGTTTTTCAAAGAGACATTATTCAGGGCACAAGAGCAAACTATCCCACTGTGTAGGAAAGATAGGAAGTGTGGCAAGAGACCACCCTAGCTTAACCAGGAGATCTTCAATGATCTGAAACTGAAAAAAGCATCCTACAAAAAATTGGAAACTAGGTCAAATTACAAAGGATGAATATAAAGCAGGGGTGGGCAAACTTTTTGGCCCAAGGGCCACTTCGGAGAACAGAAATTGCGTGGTGGGTCATGAATGCTCACAAAATTGGGGTTTGGGGTGTGGGAGGCGGTGCGGGCTCTGGGGTGGGGCTGGGGATGAGAGGTTTGGGGTACAGGAGGGTGCTCCGGGCTGGGATTGAGGGGTTTGGAGAGCAGGAGGGGGATCAGGGCTGGGTCAGGGGGTTGGAATGTCGGGAGAGGCTCAGGGGGTGCAGGCTCTGAGCGGCGCTTACCTCAAGCAGTGGCATGTCCCTTCTCCGGCTCCTACACAGAGGCGCGGACAGGCGACTCTGCATGCTGCCCTATCCGCAGGCACCGCCCCTGCAGCTCCAATTGGAGCACATAGGAGCTGGAGCAGGGCCATGCTGCGGCTTCTGAGAGCCGCGTGATGCGGCCCCTGACCCTGCGCCCCAGCCCGACCCAGCGCCCTGGCCGGAGCAGGGCCGAGCTGCTGATGCAGCCCCTGACCCAGCACCCCGCCCAGAGCCCTGGAGCAGGGCTGAGCCACGGCTTGCTGGCTGGCTTAAAATGGCTCGCAGGCAGGATCTGGCCCATGGATCATAGTTTGCCCACCCCTGATATAAATAAACTACAAAAGCATGTAGGGACAAAATTAAAGGCCATGGTACAAAATGAGATTAAACTATAGAGACATAAAGGGTAACAAGAAAACATTCTACAAATTCATTAGAAGCAAGAGGAAAACCAAGGACAGGGTAGGTCTGTTACGCAGTGAGAGGAGAAAGACAATAACAGAAAATGTGGAAATGACAGAAGTGCTAAATGACTTTTTGTTTCAATTTTAAACAGAAAAGTTAGTAGTAATTGGATGTCTAACATAGTGAACGCCAGGGAAAATGAGGTAGGATCGAAGGCTAAAATAAGGAAAGAACAAGTTAAAAATTACTTAAACAAGTTAGATGTCTTCAAGTTGGCAGGGCCGGATTCAATATATCCTAGAATACTCAAGGAGCTGACCAAGGAGATATCGGAGACATTAGTTATTATCTTTGAAAACTCATGGAAGACAGGAGAGATTCCAGAGAACTGGAAAAGGGCAAATATAGTGCCAATATATAAAAAAGGGAAATAAGGAAATCTGGGGAATTATAACCAGTCAGGTTAACCTCAGTACCCGTAAAGATAATGGAGCAAATAATCAAGTAATCAATTTGCAAACACCTAGAAAATAATAAGGTGATAAGTAACAGTCAACATGGATTTATCAAGAACAAATCATATCAAATCAACCTAATAGCTTTCTTTGACAGGTAACAAGCCTCATTAGGAAAAACTTCCTAACTGTCAGGGTGGTTAAGTACTGGAACAAATTGCCTAGGGAGGTTGTGGAATCCCCATCCTTAGAGGTTTTAAAGAACAGGTTAGACAAACACCTGTCAGGAATGGTTAGTTACTGAGTACAGGGGACTGGACTTCTCAAGGTCCCTTCTAGTCCTACACTGCTATGATTAAGCAGTTATGTTATGTTGTATCAAGTGATTTAGAACCTTGGTTGAAACACTTCTGTGGCAGAGACTGATTAATGAACTGGACACTTAGAAGCCTTGCATAAATTCATGGAAGTCATTACTTTGCACACACACAATGCAAACTATGTAGATGTGATTTCTTTTAATGCAATGGAGATAATCAAGCTGCTTGGAGATCAGTGGTTGTGTGGAGCCAGCTTATCATATTTCCAACACTGCTGCTGAATAAGCACGTTTGTTTTAAATTTCAACTGTGTTTAATTTGTAAGTTGGTTTTTTAATCTAGTTTTTTAACGTTATGGATGAATTTAATGATCCTGAAAATGAAAGACAAATAACATGGGTAGACTCATGCATAGTACAGAAAGTTTGAGCAAGCTGTTTCTCACAGCTGTAGGTACATTTCTTTCCTGACCTGCACCAACCTCACTATTCCAGTCATCAGCCTTTTTTGAGCAGACATTTCCAGTTGCATTGAATAATGCAAGGCTGGAGGGTGGTTTTGTGAAGTGGTTATGTGTTCAAAATGACTAGGACAGAGACCAAAGTTGTCTTCTCCTTTGATCTAATCCAGGTTTGACCCCGAATCTCCAGATGTGAAACTGCATTACCTCCCCCTATAAATGCTGCTTTCAGTATAACTGACCATTGACCACACTGTTCATTTTTTAAAAAAGGTTTTTTAATTTCTGCATTATTTGGCTTTAGTCTGAAATGGGGGGAAATTGTTCTAGCTGAATCTTTTTTGTGCTAGCAAGCAATGGACTGCAGATATTTTTACCTTAGACATTTAGGAATACAAGAAACAAACAATCCAAAATTATTGAATTAGAGATTTCGTTATAGAACAAACACAAATCCGAGCATTCATACCACTGAAGAAGTTTTAGGGTGACCAGACAGCAAATGTGAAAAATTGGGACAGGGGATGGGGGGTTAATAGGAGCCTAAATAAGAAAAAGACTCAAAAATTGGGACATCTGGTCACCCTAAGAAGTTTACCCTTTAACAATCAATGGAATTACTGAAGCTACAAAGATAAGCTATAATAATCCACTGATCACCTTGCTGTAGACACTTGATATATCCCATCAGTTCTCCTGCATGTGTGAGAATCACTACACCTCTCTTTCTTGCTAAGCATGAGTTTTGTGTTTACTAGTTCAAGCTGTAATATAGCATCCTCATAACCTTGTGGAATTTGTGATTGTTGCATTATTTTCTTGTTTTGCATTTTTTAGAATATGTCTACACTTGGAGCTAGGGGTGTGATTCCCAGCTCATGAAGACATATTCCCGTTAGCTATCTGAACTAGCATGCTAAAAATAGTAGCGTAGCTGGGGTAGCACAAGCAATGGCAGAAGCAGCACAGGCTAGCTGCCCCAAGTGCAAACCAGGCTGCACCCCGTTGGTATGTACTTGGGGCGGCTAGTCCATGCCGCTAATGCCACGGCTACACTACTACTTTTAGCTTGCTGGCTCAGGTGGGAGCTAGCACGAGTAGATCTATGGCAAGCTGGGATCACATCCCAAACTTATAGTGTACCTGTAGATTGATGCACTGAGCAATACCTTTTGGGTAGACAGTCAGATTGGGATTTAAAAAATGACCTTCTCTAGTCAAATTCTGCTCTCAGTCCATAGATAGTAGCTATTTCTGCTAAAACAACAAAGGAAAGTGTTACCGTTGACATGTAATCGCATCATTAAGCTCCAGAGTTAACATAAAATTACAGTGAAACAGGGCACTTCACATGTGCATTTGGTTCTCTCTCTCTGCAGACTTATTAAGAGAGCATTGTTTTGTTCTGTGTTTGTACAGCACCTAGCACAATGGGGGTGCAGATCCATAACTAGGAGTCCTAGGTGCTATGGTAAAATTATTATGATTATGATTATGATTATTGCTATTTATTCATTTGTATGGGCTTCACATTTGAAAGGTTTGCTTCAGATCTATCATGGCCAGAAACTTATTTTTAATTCCATGTTTGGGGTTAATATTGATTCAAAAAAATCTCAAAGAGACATTTACCTAAAACTGACACATGTTGACTAGCTTCTGGTTGACATAAATCTATTTATCTTTGCTTTTTCTCTAGCACCCATTGCCATGGTATATAAGTGCTTGACCAAGAAAAACTGCCGAGTAGCTCCATAAGTCCCTATTTGATACTTGAAGCTTAGCTCAAGTCTACCGAACAACCTTTCTATGAGCCTGGCCCAAGCCTTGTGTTTGAAATGAAACCTGGAACTGGGTGAGTTTTGCTCTGTTTTTGCATCTTGATCTTATTATGAAGGTTTTGCACAGATTGCCCAACGAGTTGCAGTAAGCAGAACAGAGTTAATAACTGGAAGGGACATGTCCAGGAAAAACTTAGCGGCAGCAGGAAGTGTGGTCAGCGTTCAGGAACTGATACTTTGCTCTCTGAGCTATTCCCGGAGCAGGGGTTAAGAGGGATTGTGCTGCTGGAGGAACTGGCTTTTGGATAAGATGTAAAAAGTCATGACCACTTGCAGTCATCAAAGATCCCCTTTTGGCACTTTTCCCCAAATAGGGACGTTTAACAGAGTGTCCTGACCAAATTCTCCTTTGAGTAACTGTGCATCTAAATGCCCCCTGCCATTTCAACTGGGTAAAATATTCACTTCCTAGGAACAAAGGAATTGCCTATGGTTTATGCAGTTCAGTATGTTGGGCCAGACTCTTAGATGATGTAAATCAGTGTGGATCTATTAACTTCAAAGAAGCTATGTGGATTTACACCAGCTGAGAATTTGACTCTCTGTCTCGGGCTGTGGCCCATACCTACATATTTCAGGGGAAGCTGCAAAAGAGCCCCATAATGAGCAATTGGGGAATAATCTGATCATTGGGAACACTTCTTCCTAACCCCAGGCAATTAATTAGTAGCTGGACTATACTCTGAAGCATGAGGAATTTATATTCCTTATCTATCTAATGAAGCCAACTGTCCTAAATTCATTGTTACTATGAACGGTGAAAAAATGGTTGCAGTCCACCACAGAGCCGGTTGTTTTTCAGCAGTGGCTGAAGTGATTCCAGAATATCCATTGCTTGTAAATCATTTTGGGATCCTATGAGATTAAAGACGCTATACGTGATATATTATTTATAAGGCTGCGATTTAGTCATGGGTATTTTTAGTAAAAGTCATGGATAGGCTATAAACAAAAATTCATGGCCCGTGACCTGCCCATGACTTATACTATAAATACCCCTGACTAAATCTTGTGGGGCGGAGCACTGCTGGGAGGGCACCCTGGGGGGGGGGGCGGGTGCTGCAGGCAGGGGGGCTGCCAACAGCAGCTGCTCCGGTCCCCAGGACTGCGGCTTGGGGGTGGTGGTTCTTGGGGAGGTCACTGCTGGGGGGCCGCTGCTGCTCGGGGGGGCCCGGGGCCAGTGGCACCAGCTGCTGGGGGCTGCCAACAGTGGCTGCTCCGGCCACCCCTGGGACCACCCAAGCACCAGCTGGTGTGGCTGTCCCTGGGGCCACCTGAGCAGCTGCTTGGGTGGCCCTGGGATCAGCCACACTAGCTGCTGCAGAAGTCATGGAGGTCGTGGAACTTCCGCAACCTCCGTGACAGACATGGAGCCCTTATTATTTATGGAAAGCACTGTGTAAAACAAATGCAAATAGGAGGGCGTCAGAAACATCCCTGCTAAAAAATAGGGAATCTGTTACAAATTCTTAAATTATTTACTTGGCTCCAAAGTTTTGACATTTTAACAAAGTCAGTAAGAATGAGATGATTTTCTCCCCTTATCTGTCCCACGCCTGCAGCTATCTGGTGGGAAGCCTTTGCCCAGATTTCACAATTTTTTTGGCTGACTGTGGTGTGTTTGCTAATGCTGCTTTTCATTCCCTTTGCATTATCATGGGTGTGGCAGGTGAATCAAAAAGAAGTAATTACTTATTCAGGTGTAGACTTGTATTCTAGCTTTTTTATTTTATTTTATTTTGTTTTGGGAAGGATTAGCAGACAGACTATTGCATGGAGATAATATTTCCAATGGGAAATTAAGAGAGCCAAGCCTCAAAGCACATGTGCAGGGGGGAAAGCTCAGCCGCCCTGTGCAAATGCAGGAACTATCCTATACAGGCTTCCAAAACTGGCAGGATATGTAAGGCATGACTGCACTCTATGACCACTCTGAATAGGGGCGAAGAGTATCAAGGGAACATTACTGCTGTTTCAAGAAGCATTCACTTTAAACCTCCATCTGTGTCAGGGGTGGCCAACCTGAGCCTGAGAAGGAGCCAGAATTTACTAATGTACACTGCCAAAGAGCCACAGTATACGTCAGCAGCCCCCCACCTCACTCCCAGCACCTCCCACCCACCAGCAGCCCCGCCGACCAGCGCCTCCTCCTCCCTCCCCGCACCTCCCGATCAGCTGTTTTGTAGCATGCAGGAGGCCCGGGGGGCGGGGGGGGAAGGAGCAAGAGCACTGCAGGCTCAGGGGAGGAGGCGGGAAGGGGTGGGGTGGGGGCAGGGCCTGGGGCAGAGCCAGAGGTTGAGCAGTGAACACCCCACGGCACATTGGAAAGTTGGCGCCTGTAGCTCCAGCCCCGGAGTCGGTGCCTATACAAGGAGCCGCATCTTAACTTCTGAAGAGCCACATGTGGCTCCAGAGCCACAGGTTGGCCACCCCTGACCTATGTGATGCAGATTTGGTCAGGGACTCAATGTACAGCAACTATTTCCTGATTCTGCACCCTTCTGGCTCTTCACACTCTTTACTTGCACAGCCCCTCATGCATGTGAACAGGGAATGCATTGGATGCTGTGACAAAAGTGCTCCGATAGATTTGCCTTTTCCCCTTTGCAGCTATCCATAAATTACATAACACATTTATTTTTTGTGATTTTCAAAACCCACCCACCCCTTGGAACACTGAAACAAACATGCAAAATGAAGGACACCCACACCCCCTAATGCCTTCCATAATTTATGGACAGCCCCTTCATCACATAGCCCAGAATTTGCTTTTGCCTTCTCTCTCAGGATATAGAAACAGGGAGCACGGGGGCCTATGCAACTTCAGTGTCCTCTGAAAGTGTTCATTGTGCTGCTGGCAGGAAGGCAATTTTCTCTGTCAGGGAGGGAAACCCTAACTTTTCATGCACTTTGTTTTGGAGGGTCGTTTCCTGAAATCAGGGTGTGCCTCCCTTGCTATGCATCATGGGAAGGGACGCCTAGCAGTTTAGGACAGTACAGGACTTCACAGCTCTTGTGCTAAATGGAAAAGAGGCATAAAAAGGGAACCAAACTAATCATATCTAATATTTGCTCCATGTCTAAGTAAAGGTAGGTTATTTAAAGTATTGGGAATCAAACACATGCCAGTATAAATAAAGGACAACATGGAGGGATAGATAGGGTATAAATACCATGCTGGATGCTATAATTTCTTAAACAAACTTTTAAAATAAACACCAAGGGCCAAATTGAGCACTGATGTACATCCTGTGCAATGTCATTCATTTCAAAGGGTAAATCAGCATTGAATATGGTCCCATGGGTGCATATGCAGTGCTCACAGATTGCAGTATAACAGGAGCTGTGCATACATATCCCAGGGAAGAATCTGGCCTAGAGTTAAATTGATGTAATTATTAGGAGGTGGGGAGCGGGGGAGAGGAGAGAGAGAGAGAGAGAAAGAGAGACTAGTTCCTCTTAGGGTTGCCACCTTTGCGCTACAAAAAACTGGGACAGCTGAGATGATCCTGAGCTCATGAAACTAGACAGCTGGCAGTGTGTACTGAACACTCTTACAGATATCCTGGGGCAGCTACCTCAAAAAAGGGAAGATCCTGGAAAAAGCTAGCCAGGTGGCAATCCTAGAAAGTATTATCAACAGTGCTGGTAGTGACACCAATAGTTAAGGTTGCCCAACGCTTGCTGTTATAAGATCCTATTTTCAGTTGCTTATAGTTTGGCTAAACATTTGTGTTGAAATTTTCCTTGCAGGGTGTCTGCCTCAGGCTGACTTTTTGTGGGAAGTTTCAGATAAAACAGTTCGGCTCTTTCTGAGAACAAGGTTAGGGGAAAATACATTATTTTATCCATGTTAAAAAAATGTGTACAGCTTGTTTCCTTGAGAAGATGTAGCAACTCTGGGAGCAGGGACTTGAAATTTGGCAGGGGTATTGTGAGCATCAGGGATGTGTCTTTTGCTATCCCTATGGGAAATCTGCCCAAATTTGGCCAAGTTATAAACCTCTGAAAAATTTCAGTTCACATATGCTCAGGGAAGCATAGTTTGTCAACTAAATGTGCTGAAGATTTTGCCTTCATTGAGTTTGTTCTACACCACACAGTTCCTACATGAGACTGGACTATGCATGTAGCCATCCCCACACAGTGACTGAGCATGCTCCATCCTGGAGCTACAGGGGCTAAGCCAGGACTTTCATGGCAGCTCCTCCTCCCATTTACTGCAGGCCACTGTGGTGCTGGGTGCCTTAACTGAGAGGGAGACGGTCTCTTCTGTGTTCTCAGTGCTCCAGTCTGCTGGCACCCAAGCAGTGTGGAGGAGAAGGAGGAAGCAGACTGATTGAAACACAGAGAGGTGAGTAACTATGGTAGGCCATATGCTGAGGCCCATTATTGTGCCGTGCCATTCCAGCAAGAGGGGCACTACATAGTTTGTGCAATTTGATGTAGACAATAACCTGAGACAGTTTGTGTTAAAAATTCTCTGCAAGAAATCCTGAAGTTTTTGTCATGACACATCCAAAGTTACCTGGCTAGCAACAGTTTTTTACATCATGCTGATTAAATAATTTTTGTCTATAAATTCCTGAATATTTGCCTAATCTGGGCCTAAGATGGTTCAAAATAATTGAAGTATATTTTAAAATGTCTTGAAATTATCAGTGAAAGCATAATACAGTTTCTGGATGATACATGGGTGAAAACATGCTTAAAATGCTCAAAAACCCTCTCAAACCCTTGTATTTTATCTTTGAATTATGCATGAAATTGTTTATAAGGCCCAGAAGTCTGGTCCATCTAGTGCATAATATAACACCAACATTTTTCTAATTTATCATGCAAACAGATTATGTGCAATAATTAGCCATATTTCTATTTTGGTAAAATTACCCCACTCCCAATTTGTCTTATCATCAGCAACACTCATGGTTCAGTATCGCTATTAATGTATTCCATTTTAACTCCAGGATTTGGATGATAAATGCACGATATTTAAAATGATTTTTTCCTAAATATTCATAATCACATGTCTTTTCATGGCAAACAGCCTATTTTTCTTAGTGGCAGTGTTGTAGAAAAATAGCACATAAAGTCTTTACAATTTATGGGGAGATTTTGATGTCTCAAATGATGATACATTTAATTTCAAATAAAAAGAAGACAGCGTAGGAACACAACAAAAGGTGCTTGGACCTAGCACCAACACATTTTTGTAACAACAATTAATATTTATGGGACATTGCAAGTACAGCAATAAACATTGTCAACCATGTAGATTTTCAGGAAGTGGCTTCATGTTGTCTCCTAGATCTTGGGGTTTTTTTTCCCCTTCATTTTTTAGCATCCAGTGTGCAAGTGTTGGAAAGTTAACCCAGTATTGAGCCACTTGCACCACATAAAAAGAGATAGTAGTAAAGCTTGGAGGCTTTGAATTTGACCAGTTACATGTATTCAATCAATATGGCCATGCTCAAGGATGGTCATGAAGACCAGGAAATCTCTTGTCAATCATCTAAGATTCAAAAGAAATCCAGTTTCATAAAACAGGTTTGCACTGTTATATGCATCTAACCTCAATCTCTGGGAAATCTTGTCCTACTCCTTGGCAGCAGCGGCCTACCCTCTTGCTAGTGCTGCTGATGCTCTGGCAAAAACCAACAAATCAGCTCTGCTCGATCTTCAGTCCGAAAGTGGAGACTGCCTTACTGACCACATTCCAGAGAATAGTGCAATAATCTTTGATGGAATGGCTGTTGTCCAAGCATTACGTGATGTTCTTTCAACATTGGGTGAACTTGCAGATGCCATTTTAATGTACATAATTCAAGTACAAGTGTACTTTCTTTGGACTTTGTCACAGATCAGTAACCCAATGTGAGCATCAAAAATGTGGAACAGTCACGCTGAGCAGCAGGTGGCTCCCAAGTGGTACACATCTATGGAAAGGACCAGAAAACCCCCAGACAGTGGAAGAAGATTCTTTCTTATGGCAACAATAAGGAAGCACTTCAGACATTCTTGTACGTGA
This sequence comes from Macrochelys suwanniensis, assembly GCA_033296515.1. Lineage (NCBI taxonomy): Eukaryota > Metazoa > Chordata > Testudines > Chelydridae > Macrochelys > Macrochelys suwanniensis. The sequence continues at coordinate 100,337,392 of CM065777.1, forward strand.
TATGAAGGGATGCAGGTTTGCAAGCTGTAGGAAAGGACATCATTCTCTACATAGCCCATGGAAAAGAGTGTTACTGCCTGGCTGTGCAGAAGGGTTCAGGGACAGTCACAGCTGTTGATGAATTAAGTTGTGAGCACGAAAAATGTGACTCACGTATATTTCTTCATGTGAAATAGGCTGCCAAGGACTACCAGATTGTGATAGTTAGGAACCCAGATACAGATGTTACAGTCAAAGGCATCGGTCTTAAGTCAGAACTGCCAGTCAATTCGCATTTCTTCAGTTGTGTTGGGAATCAAAGCCACGCTATGGATTTGGAGAAAGTCACTTCTAGGCCCGAAGGTAAGTATCCCCTTTATTGGACTCCACACATTCACAGGATGTGATTCTACAAGTGCCTTCTATGGGAAGGGAAAGAGAAAGGTATTTGCTGTGGCTTCTCAGAGTGAAGGGTTCCTGGATGCTTTCACAGACCTTGGGAAGACTTTACACTTCAAGGCTCAACTTTCCTTGTGCTTGAGAAATGCGTGTGCCATCTGTATGGCCAAGCTTCACCATAGGATGTCAGTGATGCCTGATACAAGGCTTTCTGCCTAGCTTCATCTTCGCCGCCTGAACTGAGCATGCCACCAACATGCAATGCTCTACACCAACACAGCAAGTGGGCAAATTGCCAGGCTGCTATAACGAGGCACTCTCTTGTTGACAGGACGAATGCTCATTCCCCTGTTGGCCCTGGATAGCATTTAGAAAACAAGGAGCTTGTCATCACCTGGATGGCAAGAAATGCAGCACCAGATCGTATGTTGCAGTGCTTCATGCCTGCAAGCATGTGAAATGTCAAATAGGGTGATGTTCCATTGTTCCTGTCTTGCTGCTGGGCTTTCCTGCCCAGGCTTGTGTCAGAAGTGCAAGAACATTGACAAAAAAGCTGCTGAACCTATTATTCACAATGATGACGTGTCTGGCAAGAGTGATTGTGGTGAGTAGGCGGCCTGACTGGGAAATAAAAATGTATTTTACTCAGGGAATAAGCACTACAGGGCCAACAGCAATATATATAATTCATAACAAACACTGGACTTGAAATAGAAAATACAGTTTTGACTTATATCAACAATTATGTCAATTCATACCAATCCAGATAAACTGCCACTTATAAATAGTTGAGTAAAAAATAAAGGGGAGTCCAGTCAAAAGGTTTGTGTTTTACATGGTTCAGTGCTGTGGCTGAAGAAAACATGCTCGTTGCCAAGGAAAATAGTAACATTTTAGGCATTTTCATAAATTTAATATATTTGATGCATTTTTCTATCATTTCACTTAGTTAGGCTGGTGCACAAACACTTCTCTTGAGAGTAAATGATAACTTAATTCAGCCTACAGTGAAAGGTGAGTATTGCCAAGAAAAACAAATGATAGGGATGGGGTAATATTTTGACCTATACTTACTACCAAAAGCTAGTCATGGTAATTTATTGCACATTATCTGTTAGACTGATGTTAGAAAATATTAATGCATAAACATCCCAGTAGGCCAAGAATTTGTAATTCTTTAGCACATTTTATTATCCACAACTACTAAAAATGAAAGATTTTTCACCCAAATTGGCTATTTGCAATAATTTTTCTTGTGTATGACTTCTAAGTTCCTCAGTCCATTCCACCTTGCCTGTAATATACTTCCATATACATTCCAATCATTTACAGTCAATTTGGGCCTTTACAGGGCAAATATTAATGAAATAATGAAAAAGAACTATTTCTGGTATGGTGTCAAAATTGGTAACTTTGTGCCATGACAGAAAACGGTAGGGTTTCTTGCAGAGAACTTTTAATACAGGGTATCTCAGGTTATTGGCTGTATAACTCTGCAGAGAGTAAGTGGTGCCCCTAGTGCTGGAATGAAACTCATTTTCTAAGCACAATAATGGGCCTCACCGTCCGGCCTATGTGGGTTGGGGTGGTAGGTGAAGAGGTGCAGGGTTGGAAGACAGGTGCAGGAGCCTGAGGGAGAGGAGGGAATTGGGAGACTTGGGGAAGGGGAAGGGAGTTAGGAGCAAGAGCTGGCATGGGAAGAGAGGCATGAGCAAAAGTGGCATGATGACATACTAATTTTTCACAGGACCCCGACCTCATTCAGTGCACAGGATGGGTGGTGTGCTGAGAATGAGTCAGGGTGGCATAGGGGATGAGGCTGTTGTCTGTTGGTTACATGAGCAACGTTAATTCTGGCATTTCCTTCCTTCAGAGTGCAAGACTTTGTAAACTGAATGTTCTTTTAATGTAGTTTTTGGGGATGTAATTGAATATTTAAGTTTGTAAGGAACTTAGATACAATGGTGGTGACGACGTTATAAAACAAGGACAGGTATTAAAATGACAAAAAAACACAACAAAAGAACAAACCCCAAACTAAATCAAAGCCCAAAAGCCCAAAACAAAACAAAACCTCAAACTGAAAAATTCACAGATCACCAGAGCAGAAAGAGATTTAATGTATATATGAATCGTGCTATTTTAATTTTAAAACACCCTAACAACAAGCAAAACTATATGCTTCAAATTTATACTCAGCTTCTATAGACACAAAATCACTGGAACCTAAAGAAAGTAAACCACATGATTATAGATTTTCAACAATTGAAACAATTAATTTATAGGCTAAAAGTTTCAATGCTAGGCACCTAAGTGGCCTGATTTTCAGAGGAGATTAAGTGCCTAACTTTAGACATCTAAATTTGAAAATTTTAGCCATGATGGATAAGGCCAACCCCAGAACAAACTGTCACAAATCAGACTATGAATACAGCAACAGATACTTTCCAAAAGATTGTACCAAGCAGTGCAAATAATGAAGAAAATAATATTGTGTTAACCGGGCTGAATTATCTCTTTGGAAATGAACGAGGGTTAAAAATGGAAATTCATATTTGGGTGAAATGCAACAAGAATTTTGTGATCACAGTGTCCGACAAATGACATCTTTTCCCCTAGGTCACCAACATTTCAGTTTAAATCTGCATGTATGATTTTCTAGAGCATTTGAGGGTTTCTCAGTGTTCGTATGTATGGCTGGGTTTGTTTGTGTGTAACATTTCTCTTTCTAACTTCTGGACATCTGTTCTCATATTAGTGGCTTTTTCACAGTCTTGAGATAGTTAGACCAGGAACTGGTAGCATGAAGGCCTGGACTGAGTATACATATTGTGGGTACTGGGATTGGCAGGCTCTGGATTAAGTGTATCTATTGTGGTAGCCAGAAGGTGGGAATGGGCAACGGGATAGATCACTTGATGATTACCTGCTCTGTTCATTCCCTGTGTGGCACCTGGTATAGGCCACTGTCAGAAGACAGGATACTGGGCTAGATGGACCTTTGGTCTGACCCAGTATGGCCATTCTTATGTTCTTAAAAACAGCGGGCCTAGTCCTAACCATAGCTAAAGGCCTGCCCCCTGGTGGGGGAGGAACCACTAAGCCCAGGCCACAAATGATTACATGGGAGAATGAATTAGAAAACAGGAATAGGAGTGAAGGTCAAAGGTTAAAAATCAGGGATCCAGAAGGGGACACAAAGCAGAGAACCCCCCAACAGTGTCCACCACTCCTTAAAGATGTCTAAGAAGTCAGTGGACACCACCCACAGGAACTCTACCCAGTGGTATGATTTGATGAGGGACCAGAAATAGGCCCCACAGTTGCAGAGCACCTCTCCTGCCCCATCACGCTTTCTCCTCCTGGTTTGGTGGTGGCCATTTTGGCCAGTGCCAGGAGTAGGTTGACAGGAAGATCTGGCGACATCCTGGGGCCATGGATAAGGTGTGCAAAGATAAATAGGTGAGGGGAAAAGTGCAGCCAGAAGCTCAGTAAGAGATTCTGAAGGAGCCGGAAGAATGGCTGCAGCCTGACACACTCTACATAGATGTGACCCAAGGTCTCCTTCTTGCCACAGATAGGACAGGTGTCATGGGCTTCCATGAACCATGCCAAATACACGCCTGTGCTCATTGCTGCATGGAGGAACTGCCAACTAATATCCCCGGAGAGTCATGAAACCCGAGTAGAATACTGCCTACTGGATTAAGTGCAGAGGCTGCATGCTGGGGATGAGAGAGGGATTCTAGCAATGGGAAAGGCCAGGCAGATTAGGACTCTCTGCAAAACAAAACTGACATTCCCTGCTGAATGCCCTACAAGCTCCCACTTTTGCTCATGACTCTAAAAACAAGTTGATGACACACAGAAGCTGGCTAAAGTAGTAAGGACCAGAGTGTGAGGGGCCCTTGGGTGGGCTTGCAGATGGGTGGGGGAGCACAAGCAACCCTTCCTCTCCTGTGTTCTGCATTCCTGGCACTCAGAGGAGCACAGGGATTGTTTGCTTTTGTTCCACTCTGGGGAGCAGGATACCAAAAAGGGAGTGAAGAGGAAGCAGCATAGCCCAGCTCCCGTTCCTGACTGCACCAGTTTAAACACCCGGGCTCCTGTTTCTTGGAGCAATCTGTGGACAGAGCAGACTGTACATCACCTGTGCACAAAGAGAAATATGGGGAGAGAGTATACCTGCCTGAGACACAATCTCTGGTGCTCCTGCTGAGGCAGGGCTCTTGCTTAAAAGCCAGGATCTGTCCTAAAGATTAAAACAGCAATATTATGAGGCATCTCACGAAGAATTTTCCCCTTTCATGGGTTCTGTTGAAAGCAATGACATAATCACAGCACTGAACAGAGATGGCAATTAGGGGTAGATGTTCGGAGTTGTGTGTGGGTGTTTAGATACAAAATTTCCAATAACAAGTTAGTGATTTGGGCAGGTAACTTTTACAAAAATGTGCCATTATTGTACTTCTTAATGGTGTCAATTTACCCTTCATGTAAATGGCTTCAGTGCTTCTGCTGTGATCACAAATCCTCATCACTTCATTTATTAAGCTCACCTGGTTTCTAAACAGGGCATGTTTTGTGCAACACCAAGCCAAACTGATGTTTAATTATATAGTTTTAAAAAATGTGTATCTGTATTGCAACAATTCTTAAAACATGAAACCTCAACAGTTTGCCTGGATTTTGTCGAGTGAGATGACTCATTATGCCTGGAAAGAAGATCCTGTAATTTTGTTACATTTTGCTGACATTAAGAAAATATTATGCTTTGCGTATGTGAGGGACAGCCAAAATAGCAAACCCATTACTAGTGTGTGGTGGCGAAGAGGTAAGATGCATTACACACCCTTATAAAACACGTTTGAGCATGTTTTCAAGCCCTATTTTTTTTTTGTTTCAGAAAATCAATGTTGGGAGAAAATGGAGCTGTGACTGGTAGAAAGACAAGCCAGAAAACAGCCTTACATTTAATCTACTCCTTCCATGTCAGCATCTACTGTTTGCTGCGTGGGCTGATCTTGAGCAGGCTGCTCTGCTGGGGCTCCTTCACATTTTTCAGCCTTTGGCACACATTCAATGGACTCCAGAGCAAGACTGAGCTGCCCAGAGGGATTCCCTGCCTCTGGCTGAGGGGTGGGATGGGAAGGAAGCCCTGGCTCTGTGAGACAAAGAGGACTGCATGCTTGAGGGTCAGCCGGCTCTGGATTACTGTTCTCACTGGAGACTGTGAGGGGATCCTGCACGTGATGGGTCACCGTGAATGCTGCAGCTAGATTCTTCAGGATGTTCTCATCGATAACGGACAGCTCTGCACTATCCTGTTCAGTAACGGAAGGGCTTGCATCAGCCTCTTTTCCCAAGATGTCATCATTTCTATCCTCCTCATCTTCCTCTTCCTCGTTAGTGAATTTTGCTTCTTTTATTTTTTTGTACAGTTCATTCCTCTCTTCCTGCAGCGCTCTGCAGAGGTTCTCTAGCCTCTGGATTTTCAGCACGAAGCACTCATACTCCTTAGCCCTCATTGCTTTCTGTGATCAAATCAAAATCAGGCAAAGGTGTAGAAAAATGGAGTTCATATTCATGAGGTTCACACATGTATGTTGCAGTTATAAAGATATAATTTGTTACATGCAACCTTTCTTCACTGCAAGGTAGCTGGAGTTCCCAAAGTAATCAAATACAATTACAATCTTCCTAACTTACTACTAACTCACCCCAGTGCACTGAAGTGTGTCACTTAAGTGGTGAATAAGGCATTCTGCAGGTCCTCTGCACTCAGCTGAATTTCACCGAGAGATATGAGGCATAGGCATAGCCATGAATAATCTCTAGCGATAGAAGGACCATAAAACATTCAGGATGTCCGTACAGATAAGCACCCAAAAGCTGTATTGTTTATCTGGACTTCCTGGAACACTGTGTTGGAATTTTTGTGAGAACAGGCTGCCCCATATTTTCAGTCCATCTTGTTTTTGGTTGGCTGGAAATTCTGTGAGAACAGCCTTTCTTGCAGCATTTTGTGGACATCTACATTTTCTGATTCTAGCTGGATGTAGAAGTCCACAAAAATGACAATACTGGAGGTTGCAGCGGGGATGTTATTCATTCTTTTTTCAAACCTCATAAACTTAGTCCAGGTTACATTTAAGTTTGGGATGAAACTTTAGGTGGCTTCTTATTGTATCTGAATCAGTTTCCACATCCTTACTAATTTTCTATGCAATCTCTCTATACAGGGAACATTTAAGTCTATGGTGGACCCCAGTGACTTCTATACTGGAAATTAAGCTGAATGAACCAAAGATCTGACTTTAGAGTGCATTATTTAAAGCACATTAAACCCCTGTGTGGACACTTTCTTTCAGAAGTCAAGTGGCCTTCATCTAAAGTGAACTAAGGCCACTTCACTTCTGAATGAGAGCATCCACACGGGGGTTTAAAGCACTTTAAATTCACCCTTTTAGTTAATTAGGCTTAACTTCCCATGTGGACAAGCTGTTAGTGCATGCACAGAGCCACACCAGTTAATATCTTGGCCTCAACAGATACGATGTTTTTTCCAAGACCTGACCTTATCAACATATACTAAGAAAAAGGGCCATGATCCAGAGACCATCATTATCAATGGGAGTTTTCCCATTGATTTTAGTGGGCATTGGATCATCCCCTAATTAACTTGAAAATATGAAAAAAATTGTGAAGTAGGTTTCTCACCTCTTCAATCATGTCCAACAGAGCTTTATTACAGTTCTCAAACCTGGCTTTCCATGTAGCGGTATCCTTTTCCAGCTTCTTCATCTTCTTTGTCATCTATAGAAGCAGGAAGAGAATCACAACAGGAATCCCAAATGTTAATTGAAGTTAGAACAGCATTTTAGTAATCTTTTTTTAAACCTCTACTTATAGCTCTGCTACTAGTAACTACAGTGAAAATGAATATAGCATTGTCAAAGAATGATGGCTGAGGAATAACATATAGGAAGAAATTGGTTTAATTTCAACTCCCCAAGCATTGAAATTTGACACAAGTGAATACCCTCTGCCATTCACGCCCTTGTGCTCCAAAATAGGAAAAATGTATAACATGGTGAAAAAACTATTATACATGTTAAAAATAGTTAAGGCTGTGAAGAAGGAAAGTTAATATTTCCCAAAGGAAATCTCATGAAGAAAAGAGATACCCTGATGCCACAGACTACACAAAATGGTTACTCCAATAGTAATGGCCAGTTTCTAAACTGAGCACTCCATTCTCTCTCACTTTCTGCTGCAAAGATTACTGTCTGCAGCCAATAGCAGTCTTACTAATGTTTGAATGTGAACAAATACAAACACTTGATAGGGAGACTTCTGATTTCCTTAGGGCACAATCCTATGAGAAAGCTAGTAAGGGGGAAGCTGTTCTAGATTTGATTTTGACAAATGAGGAGGAACTGGTTGAAAATTTGAAAGTGGAAGGCAATTTGGGTGAAAGTGATCATGAAATGGTGGAGTTCATGATTCTAAGGAATGGTAGACAGGAGAACAGCACAATAAAGGCAGACTTTAGCAAACTCAGGGAGTTGGTAGGTAAAATCCCATGGGAAGCAAGTCTAAGGAGAAAAACAATTGAAGACAGTTGGCAGTTTTTCAAAGAGACGTTATTAAGGGCACAAGAGCAAACTCTCCCACTGTGTAGGAAAGATAGGAAGTATGGCAAGAGACCACCCTGGCTTAACCAGGAGATCTTCAATGATCTAAAACTCAAAAAAGAGTACTACAAAAAGTGGAAACTCAGTCAAATTACAAAGGATGAATATAAACAAACAAGTATATAGGGACAAAATTAGAAAAGCCAAGGCACAAAACAAGATCAAACTAGCTAGGGACATAAAAGGAAACAAGAAAACATTCTACAAATACATTAAAAGCAAGAGGAAGACCCAGGACAGAGTAGGCCCGTTACTCAATGAGGGGGGAAAGACAATAACAGAAAATGTGGAAATGGCAGAGGTGCTTAATGTCTTCTTTGTTTCAGTTTTCACCAAGAAGGTTGGTGGCAATTGGATGTCTAACATAGTGAATGCCAGTGAAAATGTGGTGGGATCAGAGTCTAAAATAGGGAAAGAACAAATCAACAATTACTTAGACAAGTTAGATGTCTTCAGATCACCAGGGCCTGATGAAATGCATCCTAGAATACTCAAGTTGCTGACTGAGGAGATATCTGAGCCATTAGCAATTATCTTTGAAAAGTCATGGAAGATGGGAGAAATTCCAGAAGACTGGAAAAGGGCAAATACAGTGCCCATCTATAAAAAGGGAAATGAGGACAACTCGGGGAATTACAGACCAGTCAGCTTAACTTCTGTACCCGGAAAGATAATGGAGCAAATAATTAAGCAATCAATTTGCAAACACCTAGAAGATAATAAGGTGATAAATAACAGTCAGCATGGATTTGTCAAGAACAAATTGTGTCAAACCAACCTGATAGCTTTCTTTGACAGGGTAACAAGCCATGTGGATGGGGGGAAGTGGTAGATGTGGTATATCTTGACTGTAGTAAGGCTTTTGATGCTGTCTTGCATGACCTTCTCATAAACAAACTAGGGAAATACAACTGAGATGGAGCTACTATATGGTGGGTGCATAACTGGTTGGAAAATCATTCCCAGAGAGTATTTATCCGTGGTTCACAGTCATGCTGGAAGGGCATAACGAGTGGGGGTCCTTCAGGGATCGGTTCTGGGTCTGGTACTGTTCAATATCTTCATCAATGATTTAGATAATGGCATAGAGAGTATGCCAAACTTATAAAGTTTGTGGACAATACCAAGCTGGGAGGGGTTGCAAGTGCTTTGGAGGACAGAATTAAAATTCAAAATGATCTGGACAAACTGGAGAAATGGTCTGAAGTAAATAGGATGAAATTAAATAAGAACAAATGCAAAGTACTCCACTTAGGAAGGAACAATCAGTTGCACACACACAAAAGGGGAAATGACTGCCTAGGAAGGAGTACTGCGGAAAGGAATCTGGGGGTCATAGTGGATCACAAGCTAAATATGAGTCAACGGTGTAACGCTGTTGCAAAAAAAGCAAACATCATTCTGGGATGTATTAGCAAGAGTATTGTAAGCAAGACACGAGAAGTAATTCTTCTGCTCTACTCCACACTGATTAGGCCTCAACTGGAGTATTGTGTCCAGTTCTGGGTGCCACATTTCAGGAAAGATGTGGATAAACTGGAAAAAGTCCAGAGAAGAGCAACAAAAATGATTAAAGGTTTAGAAAACAGGACCTATGAGGGAAGATTGAAAAAATTGGGTTTGTTTAGTCTGGAAAAGAGAAGACTGAGAGGGGACATGATAATAGTTTTCAAGTACGTAAAAGGTTGTTACAAGGAGGAGGGAGAAAAAATTGTTCTTCTTAACCTCTGAGGATGGAACAAGAAGCAACGGGCTTAAATTGCAGCAAGGGCGGTTTAGGTTGGACATTAGGAAAAACTTCCTAACTGTCAGAGTGGATAAGCACTGGAATATATTGCCTAGGGAGGTTGTGGAATCTCCATCATTGGGGATTTTTAAGAGCAGGTTGGACAAACACCTGTCAGGGATGGTCTAGATGATACTTAGTCCTGCCTTGAGTGCAGGGGACTGGACTAGATGACCTCTCGAGGTCCCTTCTGGTTCTATGATTTTATGAGGTAATGAGTGCTGCGAGCTCTCCCTGAAGTCACTTGTCACCTGTTGGGATGACTGAAATGCTCACAGAAGCAAAGCCCCTCTTGGTTGCATTACTAAATTCACAGTGGATTTTCTGGCATTTGGCAGGGATTCTTTCTCCCTCCTTATCAGTCTAAGATTTCCCCACTTGAGGTCCTGCTCAGGACTAGACTGTGCCTTCCTCTGAACAGGAGAGGAGAAGGAATGGGGATTCTTTCCCTTTGTGCACTCCTGCAGTGGGTCCAGACATGAACTCCTGAGCACGCTCCTGCCTCCCTGGAGTGCAAACTATCACAAAAGGGGCACAGGGAAGAGGTGGGGCCATGCCCTTGCCCTTTGCCCAGACTGCGGCATTGGCTGGCTATGCTAAGGGGAGCAGGTGCAATATGTGTCTCCCGAGGCACAACTCCTAGTGGAACGCCTTCTGGGTCGATCACCTCTGCACTGTTCTCAGTACAGGTCAACTGCTAAATACCACAATCTTCCCTTCAGTCTTTGCTCAGACCTCACTCCCACTGAAGACAACTAGAGCTCTTCTCAATCAGGATCTCTGAATTTTAAGCCTCTGGAACATGAAAATTATGGGCTAGAATCTCTCTTGTGTTGCACTTTGTGCAGTCATTTAAAGCACCAGTGCAAAGTGGGGGGACAACTCTGACTAGGTAGCATTTTAAACTCCCTTGGCAGTGGGGTAAATGGCTGCATAAAGTGCAGGGCAATAGTGAATTGTGCCTTAAATATTTATGCCAACACTAAACATTTTAAGCCAATTCATAAATGGTATTGAATGGCCATCATATGAGCCATCAGGTTAGATTGTAAGTAGCTCATTGATTATACATCTTTATTCTTTCACACAATTGTTATTTCTTTGCTGGAGAAGGGAGTGGAAGCTTTAACTTCCAGTGCTAAGACAAAATGGGCCAGATTCCAAACTGGTGTAAACCGGGGTAGGTCTATTACATCAGCTGAAGAGCTGGTCCATAAGTTTCTGTGAAGAGGAGATTGTGGGTCTCTTTTTCTATTAGACATTATATCAGTTGACAGAAATCAGAAACGTACACAAACTCACTGTCATCGATCGGTCGATCAGCCCTCACTGAGAGAGCACTGATCACAACACGTCAGACGTGTTGTTCTAGCCAATCCTCCAACTACCTGCTGGCCAAGCTGTCAGTAGCACCAGACACCCGATTGACATAGCGCACAGTAGCCTAGAACTCCTGAGCGATCCGCCAACCGCAGCCTCCCAAGCAGCTAAGATTACAAGTATGCGCCACCACGCTGGGCATCGTACACAAACTATCAAAACAATATTGCAATATTGCAATAATTTAGTCTTCCTGAGCCCATCTCACATCCCACTCAAACTTGGACTCGTTTGTTTCACCCAAGCGTACAGAAATGTCCCAATCCAAAGATAAATGATCGCAAAGGAGAATCATGTGTATTAAAATGGAAAGTGTCAGATTTTAGAAATGATACGTGCTACTCACTTTCTCCATCTCCTGTTTGAAACTGGCGAACACCTCATTGCTTTTTGTCAGTGTTTTCTGAAATTCTTCAAACCTTTCAGAATAGAGAGTGAGCTACGTACACAGGAACAAACAGATCAGTTTCAGAAGCTCCATACGGGAAAATTAAATGAACATACACCTTGTTTCAATGTTAATTAAATGAAAAGGGAATAGCTATGATTCAATAATAATCCTTTTGTGCTTGCAGAGCAGCTTTCAAAGCATCACATTAGTGAATTTAGCCTCACTACACCCTGATGAAGTTGGAAACTATATTATCCCTATATTAGAGAGGAATAAAATGAGGAAGAGCAGAAAGATTGAGGCCAATATTTTCAAAAGTATGTGGGAGCCGTGGGTGCTCAGCATTCTGAATATCAGGCTCAAGGTGGCATGTGGGTACCCCAAAATTGGAAGAACGCCAAATAAGTAGAGACTTGAAAAATTTTGACCTACGTGGCTTTCCAAAGGTCCCACAGGCAGAGAGTAGTAAAGCCTAGTAAAGAACCCAAGGGTTCAGAGTTCTAACTGCAATGCCTTCCAAAATGCCAAGTGTGGCCTGGGCAGTTTAAGAAGCATTTGTAACAAAGGCATAGTAGACCTGTCTTAGCTGGGAGCCTCAGTTGGCAGTGTCTTGTCCCAAAGTGACATTTTTCCTGCCCCTTTCCATCTTGTCCTTCCCTTCATCAGTCTTCCCTATTTTTATCCATGTGTTTGTGTCTCCTCCTTCACTCTCCTCCATTTATCTCACTTTCTATCCTCTCTCCCATTTCTTCTTGCTTCTTTTTCTCTCTTCACTTTTCCTATTTTTAAATCTTTTCCCTTTTTCTCCTTTTCCTTTATTCCAAGTCTTGTATCTTTTCCTTATCACTTTGTGCTCTTTTTATTCATTTCTTCTCTCCTCCCTACACCTTTATGTTCTCTGGGTGCTTTCCCCTTTCCTGCACCCTCTAGTCGGGCTCCTCTCACTACTCAACTCCCTGACCACTGTGCCACTTCACAGGGAAGCAGCAGAGTGATTTGAGAAGGAATCTAGTCAGCTTTATTTTCTGACTTGTACATGGAGTGGAGTGGCAGGCAGGGCCAGCAAAAGCAGAGTAGCAAGGGTCTCTTGTCAATTTCACTTTGCTGTTTACACATGAGGCCCTGCAACAAAGCAGGAGAAAAGTGCTATTACAATGTGCCAGTGTAACCTTTGGGTGGGCTAGAGTTCACTTCATTACCCTTCTCCAGTGCCTAAACCCCCCCCAACTCCCATCTAAGAGTAGCTGGAGACCCAGAGTTCAGTCTCTAAGGATTTTCAGCAAGGATGCATAGGGTCAACCTCCCCACATTCAAGTCCCCAAGGGAACTACAGAAATGAATTTAATTAAATAACTTGATAAAATCTTATGATAAAGAAACAAATAATCTAATTTTTACAACATGACATGGCTATTTCATAATCCACAAACATTACCTTCACAGTTATACATAAACATAAATAAATAAAACAAATTAAAATCTGAACAGTTCAGTCCCCACAGAAATACAGTGAGAAGAAACTGAAAGTTCCCAAAAGCTTCGGTTTTGTTCATCTACGTCTCAGTTAGAGTCTTTGATCCCCAAATCTATACAGTCTGCTGAGTCTAAAACATCTTCCCTCCACTTGCTTGTAGGAATCTTCAGTTGGAACCCATGCAGACTCTTCCTCTGCTGAAATCACTGCTAGCCAGTCAGCTGACTGATTAACCAACCACTCAGTTAAGGGTATAGATTCAAAGAAAACCCTGCCGGAAAATGCTTCAGAGTTAGGGACACCAGCCTGCTTCCTCCTGCTCCTGGGCTCAGCTTCTCCCAACTCACACAGGGCACATGGCCTTCTGCAAAGCAGCTGCCCTGACTGCTGCCCTCATGGAGTCTGACCCCAGCAACAGGGAACCTATTGGAGCAGACCCCAAACTACCACACCCAATTCCAGAAGCTTCTGTATGTGGAATGCTTAATCTGCCTAGCAACAATGACCCAGACACAACTCACTCCTACCTCCCACCAATGGGTTTCTTAAAGAGATATCTCCCTATTAGGCACATGGTTTATGCCAGCAGTTAGGGCTCCATATTTCATTATTAATCTGCTTTTTACTACCCTTGAAAAAGTACATCTGAAATTAGTAATGCCACATTTTTGAGAGCTGGCCTCTGACTTTGCAGGTATGTCTATACCTCAGAGTAAACCCAGGGTTTGAACTCAGGCTTAACTCTAACCCCACTTCTGCCAAATACAAGTCACACTAATCCAGGGCGTGGAGCCAGGGTCCCAGAACCCCATGGGGGTGGAGGGGCTGAGCCTGAGTCAAGCTGGGACCCAGAGTTCTAGCCCTATTGCTTTGCAGTGTAGACACAGCCCTACTGGACTCATGCTCTGGGAATCCACCAAACGTATCCCACAATCCCATGGACTGATTTTATTTGTCCTCTGGACAGTCGTGTTCCCACACTGAACCAAGAACAAAGGGCTAGAGGAGCCACATTTTGGGAGGGTGCTAGGAAGCCTGGGTTTTGGGTGGTTGGACTCAGGCCCACACAATGCAGTGTAGATTCTAGACTCTCAGGTTGGGACCCAGGATTCAACAATTCCTAAAATAGGGTTAAAGTTGAATGTAGATGCTCAGACCCTAGGTTAACAAACCTAGTGTCTGCTAACTCAAGTTCGACTAACCCTGGGCTTACATTGCACTGTAGACATACCTGCATGATTAAATTTTTGGGTGACCATCTTGGCTCAAACTTGTGAACCCAAAAACTGAGGCACCCCAAATCAGTAAACATTCTTGAAAATTTTGGCGGGTCTAAAGTTAATTTTCCTGTAAGAGTTACTTAGGTTCTGTTCTCTTCCCCTTTTCCATAATGGGAAAGCAGCTTCCTACTAAAACTTCAAAGAAATACATGATGTAAAAAGATAAATTATATTTATTTACACTTCTGGACAAAGGAAAAGCAGATGATATTGAAATGTTACATTCTGATTCCACAGCAGCACCCAGGAATGTTCAGCCAACAAGACAGTTCAGCTGTCCAACTTGACAGCTCTTGTTAGCAAAGAGCGCTGGGTATAACACACAATTTCCAAGGCAGGGTAGTCCAATGTGCAACCTAAAATTCAGAAGCAGCCTGCAGAATTTAAACATTTGGCCAGAGGCTGACCTCTCCTGTGCCTGCAGAGAGATGACTAAGTCAACTAACTAAAAGCTTTCAGTTTGCCTGGTGCCAACAACAAACAATTTCTACTTAGCTATCAAGGAAGAAACAAAACATAAGCAAACACTATTTATAGTTGTGTGCATTTAGTTTTGATTTTAAACCTATGTAACATTTATATTCAGATAACTTGTGGCTCTGGCAAGTGGTTATGGAGACCCTTAGTATTTGCAAATGTTTGATTTTTTTAATGGTGTGAACTCCCACAATTCAAATGGGAACTGTGAGTCTTCTGAGTATCACGCCCTTGGCATCTGATGGATGGTTTAAGGATGGATGTCTACACTGCATGGTTAATCCAGGCTCTTACATGGGTTTTAGCCTTAACCCTCCTACTGTCCACACACAGAAACCTCTGACATGGGCTTGGAGGTGGTTTAAGCACAGGCTAGCTTACCTAGCTGGGATGCTCAGACTGGAACCCACCCATTTTACAGTGAGGATCAGGCAAAATCATACAAGTGCCGATAGTCATCCAATGCCCTTCTCACAATTCCTCCCAAACGACAGACAAGTTCTCCTGCAATTGGTGTAACTGACTGGGAGAGAATCCTAGAACACCTTGGCACAAAGAACCACAGGCTATGCCCCCAGACACACCCGGCTGAGTGCAGAAAACAGGGAGCACACAGTAAGATGGGAAAGGTTGTGCAGTGGGGATGCTCGCGCCCGGCTAAAGTAACCTGAATGGTCAGATTTAGGTGCCAGTCGCTTGGGTTAATGATGCAGTGTAGACAGAGCTGTTAATCGGATGCTTAACAATACTAATACTACTGTAACAATGCTATATAGCGCACTAAACTGGGAGTCAGGAGACTTTGGTTCTAATCATAGCTCTGCTGCTGTCTTGAGCAAATCACTGTGCCTCTGTTTCCCTGCCACCTTTGTCTTGTTTATTTAGATGATAAGCCCTTTGGGGTAGGGACTGTCTCTCACTCAGGGTACATCGACACTTGAGCTGAGGGATGTAATTTCCAGCTTGGGTAGATGTATGCAGGCTAGCTTTGATCGAGCTAGTGTGCCAAAAATGGACATGTAGCTACAGAGATGTGGGTGGTGAGACAGGCTAGCTGCCCTGAGTACAGTCCGACAAGGGGCCCTAGGTACTCATTTGGGTGGCTAGCCCCTCACACTGCTTGCGCTGCCAGAGCTACCCTTCGATCTTTAGTTTGCTAGCTGGATCAGAACTAGCACATGTATGTCTACCTCAGCTGGAACCCACCCTCCCCCCAGCTAGACTGTAGTCGTACCCTATGTGATTGTACAGTGACTAGTACGGACGTTGGCTCGGGACTCTATGCAGTACTGTAACACAAATAATAATCATTCATATTGTACCTGAGTACACACAAGTAACAAACAAGTGAATGTGTTTTATAGTGCTAAGGTACATGCAGTAGGAGTTGTTTCTCCCCACGAGCATGTGCTCATGTTCTCAGATTAGGGAGACAAAGACCACTTTACTGCATCCTGTGGTCCTACGGTTTCATTTAAATTCCTTCTGAGAGTGCACACCTGTGGTAAAAGAGTGACCTGTTGCAGGTATGAATTTGTAGGAGTGGTGCTATAGGAAACAGAGGTATTTTAACACCATATTGCTAATAAGGCTATTGAATGAGAAAAGGGTAGTGTGTTAAATTAACATGTCCCCAGTGTGATGGTGGCTCTTTTGTAATCTTTGGTTGATGAATTACAGGAAGGACTCATTAGTTCATTGAATTTGCTATATTCCCTTTGATATTTTAGTCAATTTGTTCTGACACAGAAAATAATATAAATTAAAGGCCTCAGCTAACTTTTATCCTTCACTTTGTTTCAGAACACAAAGCTAAAAGAGCCAGCACAAGTGACACACCTGGAGAGGCTGTATGTCATGCTGCTGAGTAGCACCACGGCTCCACCATGGGCATGTTCTGTGAGCCAATGCTAAATGCCTTTAACCCTTTGGAGTGCTGAGTTCTCCAGCATAAGGACCACTATACTGTCTCAGGGCCTGAGTCAGCAAAGTGCTAGCACCCTCAACTTCCATTCAATTCAGTGAGAGTTGAGGGTGCACAGCACCTCACAGGATCCTCCCTAAAAAACGGAGTGCTGTCTCTCACGTTATTATTGCACCATTCCCAATGGATGCAGCTATCAAAGTGATGGAACTCCCATACCTGTGTCTCAATTCATCAGAACACTTAAGCACATGCTTAATTTAAGCATGTGAGTAGTCCCATTAAAATCAGGGCCTCAACCCCCCAACTAAGGCAGTCCGAGACAGGCTTGAGTGGATTCCTTTATTACTATTTTTACCACTTGAAATGCATGTTTAATATATTCTCTCATGTTCATTTTCATTAAACTGGCTAGTGAGGTCTGGCTGATATACAAAACTCTTTCTAGCTGAACATAAAGGCTTAATTAAAAACACACAAAGAAAATCGGGGACTGACTTCTCAGGAGGCCTGTGAGGTTTGACTGGAGAACCTTTCAAATTGATGTCCATAAACAGTAGGTGCAGAATAAGTTTATTTAATATTTTTCAGTTTCTTCCCTGCTTATTTTAACCTTTGAAAAACTGCATAAAGGACCATATCCTTCTCACCTTGTTGACTGATGGCTAGACTGTCACTGCTCTTACTTGGCTGTACAGGGATGTTAGGTCACCGTACTTGGATTGTGAGTCTGACTACAGGGGTAGACCCGGATCTACACACCCAGTACTATGCACTGTAAGCAATTGGGCAGCGAGAAGGTGTGGAATGGGAGGAGCCCTGGCTTTGCTTCCCCTTACTTGCAGGCCAGAATAGTTGACAGGGTGCAGAGCAGGGGATATGCTATTCTATGAAAAGGGATAAATACCTTACTCCTCACCCAGAGGGAGTGAATTTTGATGCTCTGAGTCACAACACCATCCCTGGGCTGCGCTTGGGAAGATGTTGCCCTTTACTGTTGGCAGAGTATAAAATTACATTCTAGCCCATAAGTAGCCCCAAAGTCACTCAGGCTCTGTCTACAACAGTCATTTTTCCATAAAACCCTCCCCGCATAGCTATAGCCTGTGCAATTTGCCTGGTGATTATAACAATGGAAGCACCACTGTAGATGAGGTACTGAGCCATTGTCAGGGTTTTCACCACTGTGGTTGGCAGACCTGCTCTGAGCTCTCCAGGGATCTCCAGCAAGTGCTCTAAGGACCACCAGCATGTAACAGTGAATTCTCTCTGGGCTATACAGTACTATAGGCTGGCTTAAAAATTCTGCTAAGTGGAGGTAATTCTCATTTAAATCCTAAAAGATCATTGAATATTTCCATTAGGTATTTCCATAAGACTAGGAAAATCTATTGATGTTTTCTCTTTTTGATATACACATCCTATGTCCCCTTTTAATTGCTTACCCACATTTCAGGTCTGGTACTGTGTCACTCTGTGTAATGGAGTGACTGTTGTATGTTTTTGTATTAGTTGTATGTTACTTGGCTGCCATTACATTTTGCTCCAGCCTTATCTGTGTGCTAGTTGTGTAATAAATTTCATTTTAACGTATTTTTCAAACACTGTTTTATGCCCTGTTGAGCAGAAAGCACAAAAGGCCCATTTGTACAAGCACTCTGTGCTTGGAACTCCCATGGAAGTTAATGAGAATTCTGCATTCAGGCCCAATTCCAGCAAAGCACTTAAGGACGTGCTTAACAACTGACTTCACTGCGACTCATGTCTTAAAGTTAAGTATGTGCTTTAGTGCTTTGCTGGACTGGAGCCTCAGAGGGTGTGTAGGTCTGGGCTGAGAAAGAGTTACAGTAAGTATACTGGTATGGGCATCCAACATTATTACAGCATGGAGCTTTGCGGCTCAGTATTGTATGCACATGCAAACACTTCAGTGTGGTGCACTGTTCTACTACATGCTTGAATATAGCCTGATTCCATTACTATAGTGTCTCTATGATTCAGGATAGGCTTAGGGGGAATACATACAAAGCTTTTGGAATACTTTACCTGGAATGTGGCTCGTGGGCTAAAAATGGGCAAACAAAGGCACACCATGCAATCAACTTCACCTGGGCCTGTAGTACAGTCTCCTGTTCTTTCAACATTTTTGCCTGGAGCTTCCATTCTGCAGCTTGAGTCAGTAGCTGTGTTTAGAGCAACAGAGAGAAAATTGTTATTTCTGTGCCTTTGCAATTATAAATCCTGGCATTCCGATTACTTTATATTAGTATCTTTGGAAATAGCTGGTATACATTCCAGCCATGTGCTGCACAAAGAATATATCTAGACTGGGGCCATTAGTATGAGTTTGAAAATTATGGGGTGGGGGTTCAGTGAAAAAAACCCTGGGATTTCAAAAATAGGTGGGGTAGAAGCTCCTACATGTTGTATACAACATGGCCATACTGCACCTAAGAAATTATACCTATATATCCTTTACTCAGCCAGTTGGGTAAAATCTCACCCCAATGAAGTCAATTCAAAACTCCCCTTGACTTTAATGGAGACAGGATTTCAATGTTTAGATAATCTTGGCTAGGATCCCAAATTCTGGCCAAAGTCAATTTAATAGGTAGTGATAGATACATATATAATCCAAGGGATCCGATGCAAGGCCATCCAGCATGAAGAGATGGGGTGGATGACTCTTAATTGTATGGGCCCTAATTTCTGAATCACTTTCTTGAGGAAGTATGTAAATAACAGGTTTCAGTGTAGTAGCCATGTTAGTCTGTGTCAGCAAAAAGAAAATAAGAAAGAAATACTTGTGGCACCTTAGAGACTAACAAATTTATTTCAGCATAAGCTTTCGTGGACTACAGTCCGCTTCTGTTAGTCTCTAAGGTGCCACAAGTATTTCTTTCTTATTTTCTTTATGTAAATAACATATGTGAAGAATACTTAATTGTGTTAACATCTGCATGCTGGGCAGGATTTTCAAGTCCAGGTCTCTCTTTTTGGCACCTACATGGTTGCTTCTTGGGGAATTACAGTTGGTTGGGTCGAATGGTTTGAAACAAAACTTTGAAAAGCCTCAGGGCCATTTGGTGTTGTGAAAGTAGAATGAATTATATTGTAACTATAATTCATTAAAGAAATGCTGCTTGTTCTTGCTGTTTGTTGAAATATAGTTGTCAGGAAGAGAAACATTAAGGTGTGAGACAATGGGTCCTCTTAAACTAATGAGTTTAAGAGCTCCTACTGAGCTAGGAGATTGGTAAAAGTATGCAAATAAGATATGTATGTATATTTGTCTGTTCCTTATGTTAAGCTTGTCTCCTCTTATCTGTATATATAAGATAGCTTGTGCCTTTGCTTGGGACTCACATATCTGGGTGCATTGGCAAAGCGCTTTGCTAATAAACAGAGTGGTCTGACAAATTTTGTGAGTCTTGAATCTGACTTTGACAGTGTCTAGGCCAGTCATTAATTCCCAAAACTGCCTGGGCTTTGATCTTTATTTCTTAAATTTTCATAAGGGTCACTTTGACAGATATCCTGACTAGGATGATGAAGAGACCCAAAGTCAGACCTGTAGGTTCCCTGCTACAACAAAACAGAGTTAAAATGAGGCAGAAAAAGAAGTATTTTTGGACAATATTGAAATCCTTCCCACATATTATCACACTTCACTATTTCTGCAGCTTGTTAAAATCCAGGAGTTAATAAATTTTTCTGTAACACAAGCAAACCAGAGTGGCTACACAACTTAATGTGCAGTCTTAGGCAGCCCAAGATAATCTGCAAAAACCAAACCTGGTAGAAACTGAATCATGAAAACTAGTATTTGTATTGATAAAATGTGAAGTGATAATAAGGGCGGACTCAACTCGGAGACCAATGCATAATAAAAATAGTTAATGCAATGTTTAGAAAAATGATGTTATTGTTTGGTATTTGTGTTATGGTAGTGGCCTGCGGCCCCAATCAGGACCAGGCAGGCCTCACTGTGGCATTATAAACACAGAGTAAGGGACAGTCCCTGTGCCTAACAGTTTACAATCTGTTTTAAGGCAAGGTTTAACAAGAAGTATTATAGGCTGCTGCAAAATCCTACCTCAGCGCCTCAACGTGGTGCAGCGGTGACCCTGGCCGTCTGACAGCTATGGTAGTGGGGCGTATGCCCTGGTAGGTTTTACCATGCTACAAAGGTGTCGGACTATCCAATCCACGGAGGAGGGTTGCTCTCTCAGAGGAAAGAGCGCTTTTCCTTCTCCTTAGAGGTTGAAGGCTAGCTAAGCTTGAGGAGGTACGCATGCCTGCCCACCTAGCCAGTGGGATGGATTGAAGTTAACGGCTAAAACAACACAAATGCACGTTCTACGGTGGCGGAGCAGAAATTGAGCAACAAGAGGTGGCTAAAAATGTCAGGTGCTAGGCCAACATGGAAAAGGACAATCCTCGCTGTGTGTACTTACAATTGTAGGTCACTGGCAAAGGAGGAACCTTTGAACCATCTGATGGAGGAGAAGAAAAGGATAAAATGCGATATTCTCGGTGTCTGCGAAACCCGACGAAAGAAGGAGTTGGAAGTCAACTGGAAGGATGGAAGTGCTGTGAGGCTTGGAAAGGGAGATGGCGCTAGAAATGTTGGAGGAGTTGGATTTATCATCAATTAAGATTGGTCTTCGAAAGTCATATCATGCCAGCTAACATCATCACGTATCGGTGTGCTGCATCTTCAGATGGAGTCAAAAGCTACCCTCAAGGTCATCCAGGCCTACGCTCCCACAAGTGCAAGTGAAGACGAAGAAGTGGACGAATTCTACCGAGAGCTTGAAAGAGCTCTTGCGCAAAAGTCCACTTACATTGTCACGATGGGAGATTTCAATGCCAAGGTCGGGCGAGGGAAAGCTGGCGAAAAGTTCATAGGGAGATACGGCAGCAGTGAAAGGAATGAAAGAGGAGAGAGGCTGGTAGCGATGGCAGAAATGAAAGAACTGTACGTGGCAAACACCTGGTACAAAAAGAAGATCTCAAGAAGGTGGACATGGATCGCACCAAACGCGAAGAGTAAGAATGAAATCGACTATATTTTAGTCAATAAAAGGCGCATCGTTCAAGACGTCTCAGTGGTGCAGCCATTCAACACCGGCAGTGACCATCGCCTGCTTAGAGCGAAGTTGATTTTTGACGAAGCGGTGGAAAAGAAGGCGTTACAGATGGCAAACAGGAAACAGCAGCCGAAGACATTTGATGAAGCAAAGCTGAAAAAAGCGATTTCTGGGTTTGACTGGAGCCAGATGGAAAAGTGTGATGAGGACTATAGTATCTTTGCTGACAAGTTGAGATGTTGCATAAAAGCAGCTGAAATTAAAAAGCTGAAGGGAAGGCGAAGGGAAGAATCTCGATTGAAACGAAAAGCTTGTTGGAGAAGCGGAGAAACATGAAAAGGAGCTCGGATAACAACCTCGAGTACTCCATTCTGTGTAAGCTTATACGGCGAAAACTGAAGGATGACTTCGAGAATTTCCAGAAAGAAAAGCTCCTTAAAACAGCTG
This sequence comes from Macrochelys suwanniensis, assembly GCA_033296515.1. Lineage (NCBI taxonomy): Eukaryota > Metazoa > Chordata > Testudines > Chelydridae > Macrochelys > Macrochelys suwanniensis. The sequence goes on from CM065777.1 coordinate 100,359,719, forward strand.
AATCACGCAAGAGCCTCAGGACATGCAAGCGGGAATTGACGCAGTATAGATTGAGCGTAACAGCATTGAAGAACAAGGATGGAGAGACAGTAATCGACAGAGCAGGGATGGAGGAGGTCTGCAAGGACTTCTATACAGAACTGTTCAAATCAAGAATCAACGTCCCCCTCCCAACCCTTGAAGAGTCAGAAGAACGCGTCCCCCCAATAATCGTCAGCGAAGTCCGAAGCGCACTACACCAGATGAAGAAGGGAAAAGCTCCAGGCAAAGATGGAATAACGTCAGAAATGATTTATGCAGGAGGCGAAAAACTTTGGAAAGCCCTCGCTTTAAGATTCAGTCGATATCTTGAAGAAGGAAAAATACCATCAAGCTGGAAGGAGTCGAATACCATCTTGCTGCACAAGAAGGGTGATCGAGAAAATCTTAAGAACTACCGCCCTATATGCCTGCTCTCTCACATCTACAAGCTCTTCACAAAGGTGATAACGAATCGACTTTCGCAGAGTCTGGATGAACAACAGCCGAGAGAGCAGGCAGGGTTTCGAAGAAATTTCAGTACAATCGACCATATATTTACCCTTAGCCAGCTCCTAGAAAGAGCGAGGGAATACAAACTCCCGCTGTGCATTGCTTTTGTCGACTATGAAAAGGCCTTCGATAACGTTGAGTTTAACGCAATATTAAAGGCGCTCGCAGAGCAGGGCATTAACACGCAGTACATTAGTTTGTTGAAGGAAGCGAATACTGGATGTACAACAGACATTACTCTCCTTGAAACTCCCCTCCGCATCCCAATTGAGAAAGGCGTAAAGCAAGGAGATACAATTTCACTGAAACTATTCACCGCCTGCCTCGAAATGGTTATGAACAAGATCAATTGGAGGAGTGGTGTCAACATAAACGGAGAGAGATTATCTCATCTCAGATTTGCAGACGACATTGTACTAATTGCTGAAAGCACCAACCAACTGCAGAGCCTGCTACGAAGACTCGACAAGAAAAGTAGTCAGGTCGGCCTGAAAATGAACCACTGCAAAACGAAATATATGCGATCAGACGTCTTACGAAAAGCCCGAATAACGGTAACAGGAGAAGACATCGAAGAAGTGGAACAGTACATATATTTGGGCCAAGAAGTTAATATGCGCCAAGACCTGAACGGAGAACTCTCGTGAAGGATTCGGGCAGGATGGTGTGCGTTTAATTCCATCAAGGACATCCTCAAAGGAAAAATTGACAAGACCACACGTAAAAATATTTTCAATTCAGCAGTGCTGCCAGCCATGCTGTATGGCAGTGAAATGTGGGCACTGATGAAGAGAGAAGAGCAACGGCTGTTGGTAGCTGAAAGGGCAATGGAACGAGCTGTGTTGGGAATCTCCCTTCTGGATCGTATACCAAATGAAATCATCAGAGAACGCAGCGGTGTGAAAGATATTGTCGTGGAAAGCAGACATAACAAGATGCGATGGGCGGGCCACACAGCCCGGCTCGCGGATAACAGGTGGACCGCAATCATTGCTGAGTGGTACCCGCGAGAACAGAAAAGACCCCCCGGTCGGCCTCCAAGAAGATGGGAAGATGACATCGTTAAACATTTCGGACGAACGTGGAGAAGAAAGGCAAGAGTGCGAGAAGAATGGCAGACGTGTTGTGATCAGTGCAGTCTTAACGACAGCTGAAGTCCGATCGATCCAGGTGATCCAGGTGATTATAGGCTAGATTTTCAAATCCAGGCTTTCCTTTTTACACCCACAGATTTGCAAATTCATGTAAGCTAGATGTTCAAGTACCTAACGGTGCCTTCAAATCAGGCACTTAGAAGTCTAGCATGACCTACACTGCACCTGCAATTAATTGCAGCTCCAACATTGTATTACAAGTAATGACAATACATGGCACATTGGGGTGTCAAAGCAACACCAACCAAATGTAGGATGATGGAGAAAATCTGCCATAGGCCATTGAAGCCGTGTGCTAACACATCATCAGGCTGTGCTAACCGCTAAAGAAGCACACAAAATACTAAATGTTAAATTTTTATTAGAGGATCACACTCTTCATTGCTTCTGTAGGCCAAGCTGTACAGCCCACGAAAGAGAGCAGTGTATGAAGGGGCTACCTGTGACGTGTCAGCATCAGCAGGGGTCGCCAGAGCGATTCCGCCACCTGCAGCACCAAGTGGGCACTCGGTGGGCCTGATTTTCCACTTTCACCAAGATGATTAGGGCTCTGCCCATTGATACCTAGAACACTTCTGGGTGTTTTAGAATTGATCGGATGTAGTGTTCAAAAGTTATTGTGTTACAGACAAACTCCAGTGAGCTAAGGGTGGGGCCTTGCAGGCTCGGTCAATTAGACAATTAATTTTTAATAGGTGACTAACTTGTTTTCTCAATTGGTACTTATATTAAATAAATCCTGCCTGACCTCAATAGCTGAGCTGAGTGCTCAAGCTTTTGGGGGGAAGTTAGAGGAGGAGGAATCCACTGAAGAAACCTGGTTCACAATACTGCATGCAGTACAGTGCCATGTTTGCTCGAAGCACTGGCACTTGGAATTTCAGGGTTTGTTTAATATTCAGTGGGTAGGTTCCTAAGAAGCAAGAGCACATTTTAAAACTGTCACTGCAAAAATGTCCCTCATTGTACGTTTTTGTAGATCCTGCAGCTCTTGCTGAGTGAGGTAAAGAGGTTTTGTGCTGGGACAAGTAAACCCTGGTGTTGAAAGTTAAGACAAAAAATGGTACATAGAGCGTTGTAAGACAGTTCTGTCCCTGAAAGACTTTTCCAGCAAGTGCTGTCTGTGATTGAAGTTTGCCCTTCTATACTACCAAGCAGATCCTAAGAGGGCTGCATCATAAATGCCTTAATTACAGATATTTTAATAGCATGATGCCTTGAACTCAGTAGTGTGCAATATGATTCAGGTGGAGGACAAGTATAGTCCTGCAGTCTGGATAAAGGACTGTGAATGATGAATTCCAGTGTACCAATCCTACTCTGACTAATCGCATGGCTTTGGGCCAGTCACTCATAGGCGCCGGCTTCCACTGGGCCGGGGGGGTGCTCAAACTTCCACTCCACCGCAGACCGCACCCCCCAACCCCCACCCCCATCCCGCCTCTTCCCTCCCCCTACTCCGCCCCAGGCCCTGCACCCACCCCATCCCTTCCCCCGAACCACCACCCTGCCCGCCTCTTTCCTGCCCAGTTCTACCCCGTCCCTGCTCCTCCCAGAGCTTCCAGCACACTGTGAAACGGCTGATCATGGTGGGCAGTAGGTACTGGGAGGGAGCGGGAGGCACTGATCGGCGGGGCAGCAGGCAGGCAGGAGGTGCTGGGGGGGAAAGGGGGAGCTGGCTGCCCGTGGGTGCTAATCACCCGCTGGAACACCCACGGAGTCAGCACCTATACAGTCACTTAACTTCTTTGACTGAGTTTGGGCTGTGTTATTACCAAGTGGTAAAAATACATACTTGCCTACCTCAAAGGCAGGCTGCGAGCATTAATTCATAGAATATCAGAGTTGGAAGGGACCTTAGGGAAGTCATCTAGTCCAACCCCCTGCTCAAAGCAGGACCAATCCCCAATTTTTGCCCCAGATCCCTAAATGGCCCCCTCAAGGATTGAACTCACAACCCTGGGTTTAGCAGGCCAATGCTCAAACCACTGAGCTATCCCTCCCATTAACATTCAGTTAATGTTCATAAAATTATTTAAGCATAAGTATGTATTATTATATGCCCATTCCTTTATGATTTTATAGCTAGCTAATTGAACCACTTCTTGAGCTTACTCTTTCGTAGGTGCTAGTCATTCAGGAGAATTGCAAAGAAAATCCCCTCTCCCCAAAACTATGTAGAAAGAATGTTGATTTTTCACTACTTCATGAAAAAATGGAAATAACAGAAATAGGTCCATATAGTCTGGCTAAAATACTTTTGGAGAAGGGTTTCCTAGACAGTGTCAGCAGAGGTGACAACTCTGGGCCTCACATTCTTCGAGGGACAACAGCACTTCTAGCAGTTCCACTTTCAGCACTGTTGATTTGATTACTGGATGGTACACTCGAACCTCCTTCATTGGCCTCTGTGCTCTCCACTGCCTGCAACCCCTACTGGAGACACCCTCTACCCTTTCAGATGAGCAGCTGGGCCCATTTGGAATTCAGGCACATTCAGTGGGGGTCATCAGAGCCCTATGGGGAAATGTCATTGGCAGGCATTGATGGGGATAGGCGCTTTAGGACTGGTAGCATGATCTGGCCCCATGACTGATGAATTAGCCATGCAATATGTGCTCTAACCTATGTTATGGTTTATTTTTTAAAAAAATTTAGCACTAAGAAAAGTGGCAATGTGGCAGCCCTGGAGGCTGCATTCCTGTATCTATAGTACAGTCACACCAAAGGCAACAGTCGTGAAAGTTTCCCTCACACTGCCCTGTGTCTGTATCACAACTCAGACCTGCAGAGCCAATTATAGTGGTGAAATAAGGTATTCAGGGATGATTTGGGCCCATCTTTTATCTACAGACAGACAGACAAATGAGCAGACAGATTAGATAGATAAGTACATATTCCTTTTCTCGTTCATGTCGCTCCTCTGCTTCTTTCATCATTTCCTGTGACTGCTCCAACTTGGCATCCACCAGTTTCTGTTGAAGTTCTCTGTGCTTAAATATTTTATCAAGTTGCTGCAAGAAAACAAACTCTGCTGTGCTGAAATTGCAGATGTAGTGACATACACACACCTGCATGCTCATACACGTATGGCTGCCTACTAGAACAAGCATAAAGGCCAAAATACTGCAAATGGATAGAGCCCTGCAAATCCATGGATATCTACTTTATATCTGTGGAGGCGGATGTGGTTGTATTGCTTACCATCTTTACAGATCGTCTCTTGGATACAGATCCAATGTTTGTATCCAAGAAGGGCTCTAAAAATGAAAACCCCAAACGTTCCCAGCCCATTGCAGTTATTAGAAAATGATAGTTCTTGTCATAAGAACAAATTGTACCAGAATTTACTCTAGAAGTGAAACCAAGTTTGTATTAGTTTAAATTTATAATAACAAAAAAGGCCTTTCCCAATACTGTGCATTAGAATGTACAATATCCACATATAAACTCATTAGTATAATCAAAAAGATTACTCATACCTCAAATGATTGCTCATTAGATCATGAACATGCATAACACAGTTTATTGGTGCTGTTAACTGGTCAAGATTTTGACAGATGGAGCATATTAAAATCAAACATCAAAGCCAATTGATCCTATAAAGTGAAAACAGAGATTTTAGGCCCCAACCCTTCAAATAGCTCAGTGTGGGTATAAGGGTTCATCTGGACAGCGCTCTAACCAGGATTGGGCCCTTTGGGCTTCAGTCTGCAAGGTGCTGAGCACAACAAAGCACTTGAGGACATGATTAAGTTTAAGCACAGGAGCTCTCTTGCTGAGGCAATGGGACTACACACACACAGGTAAAGTTCTGCTCGTGCTTCAGTACTTTACTGGATCAGGCCAGAGTGCTCAGCGCTTTGTGGGGTTGAGCCCTTATTGACCATTTTTTCCTCCTGGTAATTACATGTGCTCTAGCTCAACCACATAACATGGGTTTGATGCAGAAATTATTGGGTGAAATATACAGGAGGTCAGACTAGATAATCTCATGGTGCTCCTGGCCTTTGAATCTATGACTCTATAGCAGCCTCTCCCAAAAGAAATATCAGCAATGGCCCACCTGACTATTGCTGTGCTGAGTAAATCATTAGAGCTGGTTGGGAATTTTCCAGTGTAACTTTTTTGTTTGTGCGAAAATGCCGATTTATGAAACCAAAACTGTCCACAGGAGAGGGCTGCTTTCAACTCATTTCTCGATTTGAAAACATTTTGAGAAAAAAGTTTTGAAATGGTCAAAAACACCCTGTTTTGACATTGTCTAATAGAAAACTTTTGTTTTATGGTTTGAAACGACTTTACAGTTCAAAATTGTAGTTAATTTATTCTAAAAAAAAGCTTAAAAATAAAGTCAAAATCAGACCAAAACATTTTGAAATTATGAATTGACATGATCCAAAAAATGTTTCAGATTGTTAGTTCATGAGCATTCTTAAAATTTTGATTTTTTTGTTCAGATTTGGGTTGGGAAAAAATTCTGAATTCTTAATCTCTTATGCGATGGGTCTATAAATCATGCCACATTTAGATAACATTTCTTTTTATTTTTGATGGAAACTATTAAAATGCATGTACAGTTCATTCAGGGGATGGTCTCATAAGATTTTAAAATAATTAATTGGATTTGCTCAGTCCAAAGTGGGTCAGCATTGAGACTAGAAGTTCACAGTACTTGTGTCACGTTTCCTTCTGTTTTTAGTGCATATATTTGGACTGAGAACCACAATGAACATACTAATTAACAATAAAAAGTCCCACAAAGTCATGAGTTGAGATATTTACTAAAGATGGAAAAAAAATCAGCATCATTTGAAAATGTAGGAGCTTTGCTGAAATTTTCTCAATAGCTCTAATATTTACTGAAGGGATAATATGCTATCTTTTTTTTTTTTTTTAACTGCAAATTTTATAGTGAAAATCGTGTCTGCACACTAGAGTCTGTTCAGATGCCAAGCATCCCTGGTTTACATTTTTTATTAATCTGCAGCTGCCAGAGAAGGGTTGAAGCATTAACTTGCTACCCATACGGCCTGGATTAAACTGCAATGTGCTATTAAATCTTGACAATGCTATCCATGTTGCATATCACAGAAAAGCCTCGTGAAGAACAAAAATGATAGCAAATTAAGAGAATGGGATGGTGTCAATAAATCTAATCCTTATGCACTTCAAAACCTGCCTCTCCCTACCTCAAGGAGGCTGCATGCCTTAGTAGTCTTACCTCCTCTCTGAGTTCATACTGATCAATGATGCTTTTCAGTTTCTCAGCCAGCTCTGTGTTCTCCTGGCATAATTTCATGTTCCTTTCACTTTGCTGCTCAATCTGAGTCTGGATATCACTCAGTGTGCCCTGGAAATGATTAGTGATCTCTTTTCTCTTCTCGTCTTCCTCCCGTGCCCGTTGAAGAGTTTCCTCCTGTTAAAAAGATAGAGAATGTGATAATTTAAATGGGTAACACCACAGCCAGCTTTAAAAAAAAGAAAAGACTTAGACTCATCTGAAGGTTATAATGTTTGCAGTTCTCTTTAGAGCGTTGTCTTTCTTTCATAAACCCAGGTAATGAGTGTGACTATAAATACATAGATTAGATTAGACAGTAGCCTTGAAAGAAAGGAGGAAATCAAGGTCTTGTGTTTATACAGATTGAGTTAAAGGGAACTCTCAAACCACAGCAGCTTGGGTATGAGAATGTTTATACAAAATATAAATGTACCGATTCCCAATATTTCAGCACTACCTTTGCTATGAAAGAAGATATCTGGTCGAAAATGTTGCATCCAAACTGTTTTCTGACGGAAAATTGGGTTTTTGACAAAATGACCATGTTTGTTGGAAGGTGTTTGCTCTCTGTGGAAAGTTTCTGCTTTTAGTTGAAACCCCCAAAACTGAAAAGTTTTGGCCACAAACAAAAATGTTTGGTTTTCATTCAGCACCAATACAGGGGTTTCTCTCTCACAACCCAGCCTCTTCTGCTTCATCAAGTAGTAAATCAGACACATACAGAAGTTTATTTGCCAACACAGAGCCAAATAATGGGAGTGTTGCCTGAGTAAGGATTGCCGGATTTGTTCCGCACTTATCGGTGAAACTCTATTTAGGATCTTTTTATGTATAAGTGAATGTATCAGAGTCTGGATTCAGTGTTCTAGCATTGGGACTACAGATTTTTTTATTTCCTAGTTATTTGCTTCTAAGGGTGTGTAATCCTGTTGTAACATTGTTGGTAGCCACCCCTAACATGTTGCAACCACATTTAGAAACCAATCTACAAATTGCATAGTGGCGTACTTTACAATCACATAGCATAGTTCAACTAGCATAGTTATTTATATGAAATCCCTGATTACAATGGACAAGAATAAAGCTGACTAGCACACTATAAGTTATATTATAGATGTGTCCTCAAAGGTGTAGATTTATCTCCTATTCTTGAAAAAAACGAGTGTGAAATGGATGCATAAAATACTACACTTTCCACAAGGCACACATCACAAATATCTGATGAAGAACAGCTACTGCTCCTACTGGAGGTCACTTTTCTTTGTGGTGGACTGGACATGGATGGAGATAACAGAGTTATGCAGTTTTCTGGAGGAGGGAAATTTGGGATCGCATTATTGTTTGTTTTACAGTAGTAGTAGTAGTAGTGTCTAAAGGCCACAACTGAGATTGGGGCCCCATTGAACTAAGCACTATATGTACACACACAAACTCACAAAGTCCCTACCAAGAAGAACTTCCGATCAAAATAGACAAGACAAAGAGTGGGAGGAAAGCAATATTATAATCTCTATTTCACAGGTGGAGAACTGAGCAACAGAGAGAGAAAGTGATCTGTCCAGCTCACTGAGGAAGCCCATAGTAATGCTGGGAATTGAATACATCTCTTTTAGACTCCTAGCATGGGGCCTGATCCTTAAGTCTAGCCTTCATAGATATTTCATTCTTTCAGTAGAGCAAAAGTGCATTAGTAAAATATCATTATCATTATTCCGAGCTCAGTAAAGTAATAAATATATCCAAATGAATGTAAAGCAAAACATTTCCACGTCTTGGAGATGAACCAGCTACAATGAACCAGTTTGTAGCAAGGTGTTATAAACCAGCCAGAAAGTAGCAATTGTGCAAATATTAAAACATACGCAGTGATAACACTTTCGGTCTCATTTATTATTCACCTTGGAAGGAAGAATAATTACCTGAAGCACAACAAAAAAATCGCTGGTTAAGGTTTGTTAGAGTCATCATGCATTTTTGGTGTGGGGTGCATTGTTCAATTTGATCTCCTTCTCTCCCCCAAACAAAAGGCCAGACAGTGGCTTTGAGCTACTGACTGCCTTGTGGGGTTTTGGAACACTCTACAAGCAGCTGTGCAGCACTGGGAGTCCATAGAGTAGCTGGTCCAATCAGAATTTCTCATATTATGATTTTAGGCATCAGATATTGTCACCATTTGAGTTTCAAGTATTTTGAAATGAGGCTGCATCTAGCTGAAAGGAAAGCTGGTCTTGTAGTTAAGACACTGAACTGGTCTCAGGAAAACTGCGTTCAACTCCTGGCTGACACTGGCTTCTTCAGTGAATAATTTAATCTCTCTGTGCATTAGTTTCCCCATCTGTAAAATGGGTATGATGATAATACTTCCTTTGCCTGTCTAGATTGTAAACTCTTTCAAGCAGGGATTGTCCCTTGCTATGTGTAAGTACAATAGTTAGCACAAAGGGGTTCTGATCTCAGAGGCCTCTAGACACTACTGTAGGAGGAATGCTGACTAACTTGTCAAGAATTCCTCCCCAGAGTGTACCAGGAAGCAGTAGCTTTAGCACTGAAAGGGAGTGGCATGTACTGCACATGCATTGGGCCAGTAATAAGGCAATGGCTCTATAGATCTAGTTTAGAAATGTTTCTTCTCTCCACACCAATTGTGCTGGCCCCTGAGCAGGGTCATACGGTAGGGGGAAGGCTGTTGCCCCCACAATGGGGCAGCCATGAACCTGGCTCAAAGTAAACTTTCCCAATTATTGTGTAATAGTTCACCTCAAGTACATCTAAAATCTGCAGTCATTCCCAAACCCCATTAATCTGTGAGCATTCCCTCTATTGCCTGGTGCTCTTGGTTTCTCAGGCTCGTTTCTGTACCACAAGATCATTTACATTTTCTCCATAATACTAAAGATTAAGAGCCAGATTCTGCTCTGGCTTAGAGCTGTTAAAGCTGGAATTGCTCCATAAATCCTATGCTCTGGATTCACACTGCTGTCACAGAGCAGAATATCTTCCTATAGGATTTCTTTTCAGCATGTTTAGGTGTCAACTCACCCTTCAATTAACATAACTATAAACATAAGCCTCACTTAAGACAACTGGAGTGTGTGAACCCCCTCAGGAGCTTTTAGACTGTGTATTGTTCTGGGGAGGGGTGTATGGGAATGTGAGAGAACATTCAGATACTGCTGAGGTCACAAAGAAGAAGAGAGAGAGAGAGAGGCAGAGGAAAAGTGGCAAGAAAAACCAAGCAGGAGCCTGTGAACACAGTGGTGTGATGCTGGAGTGGGAAAAGCTAGAGAGTTTTTAGGTCTGGTGTTGGCTAAAGAGGTCTGGGGGGGCTGGTAAGCTAAGAAACTGCTCCCTTTTGTTCTTAGTTCCTTCTGTGTTCAGAGACACAGGACTTTGTGCATTCCTTGTAAATAAACAAGACTGCATCAAAGTAATACCTGGCTGCCACCAATTTCTCCTTCCACCTCAAACTCCCACATAGCCCTGAACTTTGACTAGCCGCTCAGGTCAAAAAGGGGCAACGCTACCTTATGTGTAGGTTTAATCATTTTAATGAGTGATATTTTATGAATAAAAGACCTCATAAAATTAAGATTATCAGGCTTGATTTTGATCTTGCACTGGTGTAAATCAAGAATCCTGTAATTCCACTGAAGTCACACCTGAGTGAAATGAGTGCAAGTGAAATCAGTTTACTACTCCCTGATTAGGTTGATGATCCTGTGATGCTGAGGCAGTACAGTCTGACTCCCAAACAGCTTGGGTCATGCCTATAATAAGAACTGGTGACTGGCTGGTGTTTATGTAAGAGTCTTTCACTCTTAACTGTCCACGAGCAAGAAGCACAAGGGACATGAGATATTTATGTCATTAAACAGCCACCAGACTGTCAGCTAATTTTCAGAACAATAACACAACACAGAGAAATGTGTCACTGGGGGTATTAGCTGACTTCTGTAAAAGACAATGGGATATACAGTATAACAATGAGAATAAGTTATGTTATTTTTAGAAACATCTATTTTGCTTTTCTTGAGGGAGAATTAAAAATCTGTTTTCTGCTGTGAAGTATAGTTGCAGGGAAATTGTTTGCATGATTGGTTTGTAAATGCATAAAGATTTGAGGTTCCTGATATTAACCAAAAAAAGAACCAAGACAAACTCTCCTTTCTGTTGTGTATTTCTTGTTTGTAGTACAATTCTATATTGCATATTCCGTAGCACTTCAGTGGATGTCAATGGGAATTTCACATATGAATGAGTGCAGACTATACACATGATATTCACATGACATGATGTGGATATAATATGCCACATGGCAAGTGAGAGGAGATTCATAATGCGGATAGGAGAGGTAAGTTTTGCACTTTGTAACTTAAGTGACACAATCATCTGCTTTCTATAGTTTCTTTTCCCCGTGGTTTATAATATAAGCAGATTTGCCAACCCCAAGTGTTCAAAAATTATGTGCCAGGCTCCCCTGCAAATAATTAAATTGGCTTAAAACCACGAGATTAAAAAAAAAAAAACACTTTGGATTCTTTTTATTTGCTTTCTGTTTTTTTAGCCTCTCTCTCTCTCTCTCTCTCTCTGAAACCCTAAGGACTAGAAACGTAGCTTTAATTTTTTTTTCATGTAATCACATGACTCCAGAAGGTGGGTCTTTAAAAACCCACTAAATACTACAAGGATCATGTTAAATTTGCGAGAGCTGGCAACTGACTTTCTTCATTATAAATTTCATTCTTATCCATTTTGCAAACTGATATTTTTTCCTCCTGGCTTATTTTATTTTGCTTGCTTGTTATATCAGCAGAAGGGATGGAGTAGGTTTAGTGCTTCTGTGTTTTACAGAAAGATCTATAGCATCTAAGAAAGTAGTGGCCAAATTTTAAACTTTTATCCCCTTTAGAAGATAGGTTTAGCCTCACTTCTTGCTATGGGTGATTCAACTGGTCAACTTAATTGTGTTATGTGTGCGCACATCGCAAGTACTAAAGCCAATAGAAGCTAGACAGAATTTGGCTTTATTATAATAGCCAAAAATTTGTCTGGCTGGTCACCCAGTTCCAAAGTAAAATGGTTTAAAAGAAGACAGATTTTGGAGACAGTCTTGCTAGGTTTAAGGGTGAAAGGCCCTATGAACTTCTTATGCCCCATGCAAAAACAGGGAGCAAACTATGTTACCCTAGTCATGGTGAGATCAAGAAGTATCTGACTACTGAGATGTCATTTATGATATTCAACAATGCAACCAGTCCCATATCTACTTTCACCATACTATTAGGTCTGCTCTACACACAAAGTTGCACTGGTTTAACTAAAGGTGGATTTAAAAAAAAATACTTAAGAGTTTCCACTGGTTTAACTCTGAGTGAACATTCTTTAGTCACTTTAAAACTGCCTGATATTGGTTTAAGATAAAATGATATAAACAATTTTAAACCAATAAAAACGTGCCCACGCAGGTTTAACTAAATAATATTTAAACCACTTTTAGTCAAACAATTGAAACTTCAGTGTGTGGACTGAGCCATAGTTTCCCAGCAAATCTCTCTTCTCATCGGTGTGCAAGAACATTTAGTCTAGACCCCGTGGGCCACATCCTCAGCTGGTGTAAATCAGTGAGTGTGGCTCCATTAAAGCCAGTGGAGCTGTGCTGATTTACATCAGCTATGGATCTGCACCTGTGACTTCAAGTCTGTAACTTTACCCTCAGTATTTCCCTATGAAGAAGGATTTTTATTTTAATAACAGATCAGAAAAGAGATTTTTTGTGTAATAACACTAATAATATTTATTATTTATAGGTATTCACAAACAACTAGCAGGAACATTAGCAACAGACATATTAATAGAAAATAAGATATTTAAAGAAACATGGTTGTTGTAGATTTCACATCTAAGTGGCATATGTGAAAAGTGGGAATTTTGGTAATATTTTTATGATTCTTATGTGTGTCTGAGATTCCCTCCATGCTTTGCCTTGCTATGCACAGAGTATAGAGGGCCTAAATGTTACTGTTGGGGCAGAGTAAGAGACATGAAGTATTTGTGTAACTATGCTGTCTGGGGTGGTATGGATGGGTCATTAAAGGACTGGCTGAAAACCATATAAATTGAGAATCTGGAAAGACTGGGACATTGGCCAGGACACTCACAGCAATCAGCAACCAAGAGGAAAAGATTTCCTCCCCACCTCTCGGAAGGAAGGCAGAGCAAAGGCACCAGCTAGAGGACAAAAGGGAAAGCTGGGTGAGAACTGGCCTTTGGAGAGATTACAGTGTAGTAGCCGTGTTAGCAAAAAGAGAATAAGAAAGAAAGAAATTATTGTGGCACCTTCCTCATTCACACCTGTGTGTCAACTGTCCACATTGGCCATCTTGTTTATCACTTCAAAGGTTTTTCTTCCCCTGCTGTTATGGTTCCTCTCAATTAATTAGCCTCTTACGGTTGGTTGACGCACTTCCACCTTATCATGTTTCTCTGACTGTATAAATATCTGTCTACTGTATGTTTCATTCCATGCATCTGATGAAGTGGGTTCTAACCCACGAAAGCTTATGCTGAAATAAATTTGTTAGTCTCTAAGGTGCCACAAGAATTTCTTTCTTTCTTATTTCCTTTGGAGAGAGACACTCAAACACTGGGAACTAAAGACAAAGCGATGGAGACAGGCAGAGAGCCTAGATGGCTTCTATGGCAGCATGGCTGAAGGGAGCCCCGGCCCGGCATTGGCCAGGCTGAACTCTATCTTAACATTTGCCTCTCTGTGCTCACCTAAGGACTTTCAGATTCTGTATGCTAGGTGATTAATAAATTGTTCCTTGTTTGAAAAAGCTGCTTGGTGTCATTACAGATACTCACTGAGAACACTGAGCCCTGATGGGGCACAGTCCACGTCTCCCACAGGAGTCTGGTTTGGTTGGACTCACTGCAGGGAGCAACGGATTGCTGGTGCCAGAAGGCGCAGTTTAGGAGTCCTGGAGGCATGGGTCTGTGTGGATCCTTGGGGACCAGCACACTAAAGGGGTTACTCCTAAGGGACTGGTTACAGACTGGGGCATAGATCAGACCCTGTGAATCCATGACAAACTAATACACCAAAGAAATTACAGACACACTTTGAATCTGAGCCCATTGATACACCTTAAAATTTCTCTCTCACACAGATACTGTAACTTCAGACACTTTTTTGCAGACTTCACTAGGTCAACATCCTTCTTATCTTCAAGGCAAATCAGACTGACTTTTTGGCTTGGTTCATCCTCACTGGTCATTTCAAAATACCTTAGCACTCAAATTATATCAAAATACCCAATAGCTCCTTGTGAGTCTCCTGCAGCAAATTACTAGTTCTTATTTTATTATGGAAACACATATGTAATATATAAGACATACTGAGTCTAAGGGCAGGTCTTCACTACCCGCCGGATCGGCGGGTAGCAATCGATCTATCGGGGATCGATTTTTCGCGTCTCGTTAAGACGCGATTAATCGATCCCCGATCGCGCTCCCCGTCGGCGCCGGCAATCCACCTCATCGAGAGGCGGAAGCGGAGTCGACGGGGGAGCGGCAGCGATCGACTCGCCGCCGTCCTCATCGCCAGGTAAGCCGATTACGATACGCCGACTTCAGCTATGCTATTCCCGTAGCTGAAGTTGCGTATCGTAGATCGACCCCCTCCCCTAGTGTAGCCCTGGGCTAAGGGTATGTCTACATTGCAATCAGAGGTGCGACTGCAGCACATGTAGAAATACCTGAGCTAGCTTTGATCTAGCTAGCTTGAATAACAATAGCAGTGATGCCACGGCAGAAAGTATAGAGAAATGCTAAACTGTATTATGCTGTTCAGTCACTAAGTGGTGCCATGTGTAATATACCTTATCTGAGCATATAGCTCAATGGCTATACCTGTCCGTGCATTAAAGTGTGTCTTAAAGAGAACACATCTCTGTCATGGTGTGCACCAGTCACTGCTGGACTGGTGAGTGGTACTCTGGGGATTAGCTCAAGGCCGACGCCCCATCTGTGATTTGTACACCGTCACTTTGATAGTATAGTCATATTATCAGAGGGGAGTTGCAATTGCCTTCAACCCCTCCCAGAGCTGAAGTCACCTGACACAGCTCTGACTAGCCCTGGAGGTATTCTGAATTGCACAGGCCAGTTCCCCACAGAAACAACATACTAAAAAAAGAGAAAGTTTTGCACTCAAAGTGCATGTGATCAAAGGATTAAAGATCAACGACCTTCTCAACTGCTGCATGGCAGCCATGATGGGACTAGTGAGAAAGGTGGAAGAACTCAATGAAGTATTTGGTGATACTGGAGTTTTAAAAGGAGATCCAGTAAAATAACCTTAAGAGGCAATGCTGAACCATATAGAATAACAACTCTACCAGACAGACCTTGGAAGAGACTAGCTGCAAATTTATGCTAATTCAGAGGCCATCATTACCTGGTCGATAGTTTTCCAGATATACAGAAATGTATTTGAAAGACATAATATGTCTTAGTGTTATTGAGAAACTGATGTGCACTTTTGCTCATTTTGGTATTCCAGAACAACTAGTGATGGACAATGGACCACAATTCACCGCAGCAGAATTTAAGTAATTCCAACTGAAATATGATTTTGATCATATTACTAGCAGCCCACATTACTTACAAGCAAATGGAGAGTCTGAGAGAGCTGTTCAGACAACAGGATGATCCTTTCCTTGCTCTTCTGAGTTACAGATCAATGCCTATATAGTCCAGTACAACTCCTGATGGGAAGACCTCAGAACTACTCTTAGGTTCTTTTCCAAAGTCATATCTCCAAAGTGGCCAGACATGAAGGGAGTAGCCAAATCAGCTAAGAAGGAAAAAGAGCTTATAAACTCTTTTACAACAGAGGTAACTCAGAGAACTTCTGGGTGTAGAATCTGATGACCGTGTTTTTGTCAAAACTGGATGGAGAAAAAGGATGGAGAAATCCAGCTATTGTAAAGGGGGAGGGGGGAACCTCATGCCCAGATTATATGTGATTGAAACCAACATGGAGAGTTCAGCAGAAACTGTTCACAATTACAGTTTGTTGCTGAAAGATCTTAATAAACAGAGCAAACTCTGCTGATGGCAGATGCATAACAAGAAAAAGAAGATGCAGATTCCAAACCAACTGTGGCCAGTTGTTGCAACTAATGGATAGCCAGATGATCGAGCTGTTATGTGTTCAGGTTGTGTAATTAGAAAACCAGTATGATTCAGAGACACTTAACAGACTGATCCATACTGAACTTTAAAGACAGTGTGCTAGTGTACATTTTGTAAATGGTTGGAATGTAAAACTTAAAGGGGGAGATGTAATGAATATAAAGATGCATTATAATGTTTTGCCACTAGGTGGTATTGTGTAAACATACTTTACCTGAGCTTGTAATAAGACAGAGACAAGCAATGCATTAATGCAGCGGTTCTCAAACTTTAGCAATCCGAGGACCCCCGTTTTGATTTAAAACTTTTCACAGACCCCCAAGTCCCCCACTCAGCCTCAGGCCCAGACCCCACTCCACCCCTGCCCCTCCTTTCCCCCGCCTCCTTGTGCCCCCTCCCTTGAGTACACCCCATCCCCCGCTCTCTCCTACCTGGGGAACAGCTGTTCCCTGGCATGCAGGAGGCACTGGAAGGGAGGGAGAGGAGTTGATCAATGGGTCGCCCTGGACATGATTCCGCCCCCTCCCCCAAGCACACCCAGCCCCCACACCTGCCCCCGCCCTCCCAGTGCCTCCTTCACGCTGCTGAACAGCTGTTCCCCGGCATGCAGGAGGCTCTGGGAGAGGGGAGGAGTTGAGGGAGGGTGGAGGAGTTGATCAGAGGGGCCTGCAGACCCCCTGGCACCCAGTTTGAGAAAGGCTGCATTAAAGAATCTCATGGCAGGCACATCTGATGTATCTCTCTCTATAAAGGAATCTCTGTAACCTGTCCACACCTGGCACAAGAGTCTGAACTGTTAGCAGCAGTCCTGCAACCTACCGTGTACAAGAAGTACATGACAGAAAGGGTGGCAATGTCAATTATACACTTGAGTAGCTGCCAAGAGTTCCAGGCATGATTGTACAGCCCGTGCTGCCACCCTGGCTGCAATGGCTTCACTGCTATTGCTATTGGCGTTAGCGAGATCAGAGCTAGTTCAGGTATGTCCACACAGTCTTCAGTCACACCTCTGATTGCAACGTACACATACCCTGTGTGTCATTCACACAAAGGCCCCTTTGCACCACTCTGACAGCATAAATAAGGATTACAGTTGGTGAAAATGTCATTTACACTCACCTAATGGCCCCTTTACACAGCCAGAACGGGGTAAAGGGCCTTATTGTAAGTAGGAATGAAGCCTACTGTCTATAATTGCATATTGTATACATTAATGTAAATAATCTTTTCATTGTGATGTTTGAACAGCACAGTGACATTTCTGAACCTGCCCACACAGTATGGGGCATATATCCTGCTCTGTGGTTTGGGAGGCCTCTTACTAACCTTGAGGGTTTTGTTGTGTCTCTGGAGCTCCCGGCAGAGACTCTCAAGTTTGCTGCGGGCAAGGATGGCTCTGCTGTGCTCACTCTGCAGCTGGTCCTTCTCTTTGATGATCTGCGCCTGTCTCTTCTGCAGATACTTCAGCTTTTTCTGCTCAGCACGATGTTCTTCCAGCTAAAGACATAGGGGCAAAATATAGGTAAAAATAAAAATGCAGAATATTGAAAGGAAGGAAAAGAAAATGAGCTCTTTGGTTTTCAACTAAGTTCCTCCTCTTTCATAACTGTTTGGAAAGTTTTTTGTATTTATATCAGCACCTAGTGAAGAGAGAAAAACTACTGGCAGGAAAATCACAATCTGTACAATAGCTCAGTGAATGGTGCGTGTGTGCGTGCGTGCATGTGGGGGGCTGGGCATGAAGGTAAGTTTTAATATTCTGTCCTCCTGTTTCAACCCTTTCTTCTTCAGTCTGCCAGATCCAAGTTTGAATGTTTTTGTTCTGTTTTGCTGTTTAAAACTGGGGCAATCACTGGAGCCTTACGTAATGGGAATTCTCATAATCCCACCATCATGAGGTAACTCAGTGATTACTCATTTTATACTGTGGCTTTGTGAGAGACCTTTCAGACAGACCTTGTTCACTTATCACTGCCAGAAAGCAACAAAACTCGAACACTTACTAGATACCCAAGCAGCTGTTGAAGGAAAAGCCCCTGGTAATCAAAAATTTAGCCTTTCTGCGGGTTTCTGCTATCACTGGCAGTGCATTCTTTAGCGGTAAAAATTCCTTTAGGGCACCGAAAAATAATACTGTACTATATTGGCTGATGTAAGTATTTGGTATGAACTTTCAAATATTTGCCACAACTACATTTTAGTGGTGCATTTGATCGTAGACTTATGACTGTACTTTTGATAATGATAGGTGCTGTTCATTACTGTGACAGGGTGACTGCCCCTTTAAAAAGGAGGGGATCCAGTGCACCTATGACTGCCCAGTTGTGCAAGAGAAAGTCACCTGGGCCTTATAAAAGAAGACTATATGGCAGAGTGAAGCTGTAGAGAATTAGAAGGTTGTAGGAGAGTCTGAGATTTCAGGGACCAAATGACTCCAGCTAGGTAGGGCTGGGAGTGGCCTGCCAAAAACAGGGAAGAACCAGAAAGGCTTGATCCTCTTTTGGGAAAAGGGGAGAAGCCCCAGGATTGAGTTTGTTTTGAGTTAGTCACCCCTGTAGTCACACTCTATGCACAACTGCAATAATATTTATACAAAATATGCCTTATGAGGTATCATATGAAAGCTAATAATACAGTGGTTATTAGTATCACTGTAAAATGCATGTGTTTGTGTTATATGTGAAGTTATGAATTCCCTCTGTATGATGTTACTAAAATGTATTTGAACTAGACAAGTCTGGGGAGTGGGTAAAGAGTTTTTTTCCAGACAAAGAAAACGCCTATGCTTCCATCCAGGTACAATCACAGACAACTGGTAGTTATAGTCAAGTGGTCATCCATTGGCATATTGGAGCCTGCAGGGACAGATCACTTTGCATTGTAGAAAGCACGGGCAGGGAAGAAACCAGCAGGGAACTTTCTCCATCAGACTCCATGGTGCCTTTCCTCACAGCAGAAGCACTGGACTTTGAGAAGGATACATTTCAAAAGTTCACTGGTGTATAAAAGAGATGGGCAAAGAACCTCAAGTTATTTTTCACCCAAGACGACAAAGGAACCAAGACCTTTGGATTTTGTGGGAGATCCTAACTAATGGGGTGGTCCGCCATCTTGCTGGAAGGAGCATGGTTAGAGTCTTACCTTGAACCAAGACTGTAGTTTTGTTAAGACTTTGTCACTAGAAAGTGTTTTTCACTTTTATTTGCTTGTAACCATTTCTGACTTTATACCCTATCTCTTTTTGATTAAATAAAAAAAATTGTTTTACTTTTATTCTAAATCAACCCAGTGCTGTGTTGGAATTGAAGTGATTGTTAACACTAGTTAAAGCAACAAACTGCTGTGCTTTTGACTCTTTAAAGGAGCAACAGACCTTATTACTCTTCTGAGTGGTCCAGGAGAGGGCTGGACATTTCAGGACAGATAGTTTTGGGGAAATTTGGGAAAAGTGTTGGAGTCACTTGACTAGTAGTAACCAAGGCTGGTGACCAGAGCATCGCTGTGGTGTGACAAGCAGGCTGCTGGAGTCAGAGTTGTTGAACCACCTTAACACACACAGACTCAGTGCATGCTTGTATGCAGGGTTGGAGCATCCAGATGGAGAGCTACAGCAGCAGAGCATTTTAAGGCACTCGGGGTTACAGGAGAAGCAACGACATAACCTCTCACTGATCTGAATTACAGCCCTGAATGTGACAAGATAAGCGAACAGCATGTGGAGCACTGCTTTCAGTGCTACACGTCTTTGTCTGTTCACAGTGCAATTGATCCTTGTGATAAAGAGTGGGGCTGTCCAACATCAATAAAAGTAGCACAGTCCATAGACTACTTCATGGAACCCCTGACATGTCTCCCTTTATGAGGTCAAAAATATGCTTGTGGGGGGTAGGATGGTGATGGGTCTGTTTGTTTTTCTGGTAGGCACTGTGGAGTAGAAGGGGATATCCGTGTATGCCATTCTTAGGGTGGAAAGGCTTTGTCCAAGAACAATTATCTATGTAAGAAAATTAGACCCCAAAGGGAAATGTTTAAGGACTCTGACCTGGTGGAGTTTAATTAAGGTGTTCAGGAATAAGGGAAACTGAGGTAGGGTGCTGTTGAAGCAACCTTGACCATGAGGGGCTCTTGAGAGGCACCTGATCCTGTTACAGTCAAATAGGAACTTTGGTGTTCTATTGATGCTACACAGCACCACTCTTCACCACAGGGATCATGTTGTGAACAAAGACGTGTAGTACTGAAAGTATGTTTCACGTGTGGTTCACTTATCTTGCCATGTGCCTGTGAATAGTATTGCCTGGTTTAAAAAAACAGACACTGTGAATCACAATCTTATCAGAAATATCACAGAATGGCCTCTGAAACACTAAAATGGCATGACAAGGAGAGTTCACTAAGTGAAATGATATGTAGCTCAAACCAGACGACAATCTTAATGAATATTGTTTTATACTTCCATTGCTTCAAATATATTTGCATCTTATGTCCAACTTTCACTATACATATTCATATTTTTATATGTAGCCCAAAACTGTTTACATATGATCAGACTGCACTTGCTGAAATACGTTTTCTACCATTATAGAGAGTCAGTAGCCTCTCTATAATTAAGGCGGAGACTTGTTTTCCTTTATAAGCCTGATTTTTGGCCCGCTTTCCCGCTCCTTTTAAAAATATAACAAATATTCTCTTTGTTTCAGATTTTGCATGTGTGATCTGTGCTCAGCAGATAATATTTTGTCCAAATCGTAGATCACTCAGTCAAGCTGTTTTTGAAATACTGGACTTAGAAAGAAATAGGTCTTAATCATGACTTGGAAATTCTTCTAATGCTTTTTTGCTACATCTTATAAAAAAGGCTTGCCCTAGAAACTTGTATTTGAAAGTGCTTGAGAAGATGGTGTTAATTTTGAAATTGGAGATCTTTGGGAAGTAACTCACTGGCAAATTAAGAATCACAGAATGGTCCATCATGTTCCAGTGGACTTGTAAAGAGTAACAAATGACAGTTGGAGACCTAAGCTTTCCGTAATAATATTACTAATAAAAAAAAATCTTGGCCCCGCTGAAGTTAATGGCAAAACTCCTGTTGATGTTGGTGAGGCTAGGATTTCACGCTAAAGTTCTAGCCTTTTTTTCCAGATAGGGAGATCCTTCAGAGTGTAAACTGAGCACAAGGGAGTTTGCTGCCATAGTTTGTGTGGAAAAATTAAGATAAACCACACCCTGCTCCACTTATCCAAACCACCTTTACTGGGTTTTGCTGGGCAAGAGCACAGCTGGTAGAGCAGAGTAAATAGCATAAGCATTTGTCAGCAAACCTTTGGTTAATTTTATTAATGTATTCATTTTGGCAATGTCATCCTGTCTTCCCACAGTGGCCAGTACCAGATGCTTCAAGGGAATGACTAGAACAAGGCAATTGGTGAGTGATCCTTCCCTTTCTGTCCAGTCCTAGCTTCTGGCGGTCAGAGGCACAGGGACACCTGGAGCACCATCTTGGCTAATGTCAGAGTTATATCCTGAAAGGCAGCAGAGCATGAATGCTTTTGTGCTTCTCTTCTGATAGATTCTTCAAAACCTCTCTTCTGCAGGGGCAGTTGGTGGTATGAGCCTATATTTTCTACATATTTTCAAGCTGTGATTGACTGTAGTGGAGATAGGGTGACCAGACAGCAAATGTGAAAAATCGGGACAGTGGGTGGAGGGTAATAGGACCCTCTATAAGAAAAAGACTCAAAAATCGGGACTGTCCCTATAAAATCGGGACATCTGGTCACCCTAAGTGAAGAGTAAATTGTAGTAGGACTGTTCCTGCTTTAACTTATGCTGCAGGCATGAGGTCTCTTTAAGTATGTGCTTAAGTCCCATCCAAGTCAGTATAAACCACCCAGGTTATTAAATTAGAGCATTACATGAAAAGAGCACAGCTCAATTTTGTGACACATAACATCAGAAACATTTGTGGATAAAACCAATTATAAAGCCAATGTTCTGTGAGGCAAATTTCCAATACTCCGCAAACTGTACAAATGCAGTGGTGTTTCAAATGGAAGATATCAACAGGCTATGGCTGTGGAGTCCATAGAGCACTTTGAAAAAGTCCTTAGTCCAAAAATAACACATCTTGCAAAGTACGAAAGGAACAAAGAAGGCTGGCGCGGGTACAGGGGTTTGGTGCGTTTGACTGTTCATTCCCATATTTTGTAGATATATATTTTAAGTTTAACATTGACTCTGAATATTCTGGTTTTTTACTCCTCCTCCACCCTCTTTTAAATAACCGAAGTCATATTACTTTTACTCTTAAACTACTCATATGTGTGCTCAACCTTACAATTAGTTTTTAAAAGCTCTTTATTTTATTATTAAGAAAATGACACCTAAATTATCTCCACTCCTTTAAAAAGATCCTTAAAACCAGAGTATAATTTCCTGTTTAAAAATTATATATACATACGCAAACAAACACATAAATATCACTCTCAAAAGAAAGGCAAGGTAAAGTTGGGAATGTCAGTCATTCTTAGTAGCTGTGGAGTGTCCATAGTAACACCCACTTCTGAAAGCAGGGATTCCACTAATCTCCAGTGTGTGTTGGTTTGATAGTGCAAAGCCATGCTCAGTTTCTCAGTTTTCTTTTAATCTGTTTTAGGAAGCAAACAGTGCAGGAACCAATACACTGAGAAAATCATTGCCTGAGGAAGTCAGGCTGTCAAATGTGATATGCTGTTAACTTTTATTGTTTTCTGGTTTTTAGAGAGCTGTTTAAAGTACAAACTTGTCTTGCTCTGTTTCATCAAAACCCAAGACTTTTGGTTGGTGTAATTGGAATTCTTAACAGTGTGTTTTACAAACATTGGTTTTCCTAAGCACAGTCGATATTAGTAGGCAGCTTTCCAGTGTATGAAATCACTGCTCCCTACAATTTTAAGGATCACAAATCACAGGCCTCCTTGCTGTTTGTGCACTTTTGTTTTACGATAAGCTGGTTTTCACAGAACTGCTGTTTCAGTTACACAAACAAAACTAGATGGATCTCTACCCACCTCAGTCACACCTCTTCTGATTCCTAATTACTAATATTCTAGAGATGGATCTAAAGCCAACTCCCAGAAATGAACGCCCTTAAACTTTGGAGAAGATTCTTTTCCAAACCTTGGTACTTCAGCATATCTCTAAGAAAAGAGATTTAACAAAAGTTGCACTGAAGTGTTTGCAGCAGGCAGAGTTAAGAGAGAATGAAGACTAGAGTTCCCTGAAATTTTCTCTCTAAAGTGCTGTACAATAGAAAGTGTTGCCTATTTTACTACCGCACTCCATGTTAATGGTACATGATCACAGATGTAACCAGGCAAACTCCTTGTACGCTCTGGCAAATTTAGTCCACAACATTTTTATGGCTGATTTTCTTGGTTTTTCATCAGGTCTTTTATTATCCTGCTCCTAAACCAATCAATGAACCTACCTAATTCTTCTTATTTTGTTGTGTAGCCAATAGAATTACAGAGAGGATGAATTAGATCCTGATCCCACAATGAGCTCAGCATGGGAAGATCACTGCATTCACATGGACCCAATTTACTTCTGGTGAAAATCAGTTCACACTGACTTAAGTGGGCCTCTGTATGGGAGGGAGTGCAGGGGTGCTGCCTGCGGGGAGCTCATTGCAGGATCAGGCACTTGGATTGTAGCTATAGGGCCCACTTCTCTCCTGTCTGGGAGCTTGTGTAGTAATTTACACATGTGACGCGTGGGTATAAAACCCTACCAAATCAGAGTGGTAGTGTCATCCACCCACTTTTGCACTGCTGCTAATAATACATGGAGCAGGGCAAAGGAGAATCAGGCACCTAGTGTTTTTACAACCACTCTGAAAAGATATAAATAATTACATGAGGTGCAAGTGGGGAACAGGCCTGCCATCTGTATATTTGTGTCAAAGATACTTTACTTAGCTTTCCCCATGTTACAACTGATAGTGGCCCCAATTCTGATATCAGTTCTACCCAGTTACATCCAGAATAGAAAATCAGTGGAGCTACTCTGATGTATATGAGAGAAGATTCTGACCTAAAATATGTGCTCAGAATCTTCCTGTGAAAGTTGCTTGTGTGATGAGGGGGCAGGCAAGTCTTGAGAAATGAAGAGGAGAGAATACATGGAATTAGAAACAACTGTTCTGGTCCTTGGTAAATAAGCTTATAACTATAGTATAAAAAATAACGTTTAGTCTTCCTTAAAAAGGACTAGGAATAGTAGGAAATATGCAAATTTAATAAGGAGAAAATCCTTTTTCAACTGCAGTAGATGTTAATTCTTTATCATGGCTGTAGCCTCACAGCTGGTTGGCAAAATGCATGTCTTCAATTAGGCTGCACTTTACCAAAAGGTTTGGGACATATTTCATTTAAACTGCCAATGTTCTGCCTCATCAACTCTCCATCTCTTTTCAGTTCTCCTCTGAAAACATATCTTTTGGTCCTTGCCCTTTAGTTTTTCTTCTTCTTCAGCTATGATTTATTATTTAACCCTGTTTATTATTTAACCCAAAACACAAAAGTGTTTTGGGACACAATTTGTATAAAAGAGTTTATACAGAATAAAGTTAGAGCATATTGCATTGCTCATCTTGTTTATCACTTCAGGTATAGATTTTTTTTCTCACGTAAGTCAACAAATGCTATACTAACCATCTCAGCATACTTCCTAAATAGCATGTCCAGCTTCTCTTCTGGAGTACTCAGCTTGTTCAAGCTTTGCATCAGCAGCGTGGCTTCCTTCCCTTAAAAAAAGAAACAGAGGATTGATGAGAAGGCAGTTAGTATATGGTATGCTGTTAGGAAATAGGCTGTTTAATGTGTTAATCTAAAAGAATCAGTTAGAAATGAAACCTCTTGGTGTGGGAGGAATAATTTTCACCTTGTTTGTTTTTGTTTTTTTAAAGGAAGACATGAACAGAGCCTGCCGATCACAAACATTTCTAGACTTGATCCCATTCTAGAACTTGGCCCTGAACAGTTTTCTAACTATAGGTGTAGATTTTTCAAAAGCACACTTAGGTGCCTAAATTCCATTGAAAGTCGATGGGAGTTAATTGCCTTTGAAAATCTGCCTCATGAGCTGGGATCCTAGTTTTCTATAATACAAAAACCAAAATTCTCCAATAAAAAACCATAAAAATCTGCATTTTTCTAGAATGAAAATGAAAAGCTGAACTTTAGTTTTCCTAGCCACAATATATATAGGTATCAGTTAAACACGTTTTATTGATATATTTACAATGTTTAAGCAAGTTTGAAGCCTACCAGTGCTATCAATCATTATAATAAAATAAAATTCATAGAATGATCCAGTCAGTGTTTCTTTACTGTTGTTGATTGCCCTGCTGTTTCAGCCTCTTGTTTTTGTTTCTTTTAATTGATTGTTTAGTGCTTTCCATGTGTCCTACAATTATTTGCCTTTTAACATAATATACAGCCTTGCTGCATACAGGACAGAACAGCACATTACCATCCACATGAAATTTATCCTTGCCAAACTCAGTGACACGATTTAGGGTGATTTTTAATGTTTTCAGCATCCGTTCTTACTCACGTCTGGAAGCTGAAGTGAAATTTGAGATGCACTAAAACACAAACCCCTATACGCAATTGAGTAACCTATTCGCGGAAGCTGTTCATTGGAGTATGTTTAGCTGTGTAAATTTAAAGCGCATTCAAAAACCAACCACAAGGTGGGGAGGTTGCACACATTGAATAAGGGACATTGGTATTTTCAATAAAATTCAGTGAATAGTTAATATGTTTTTTATTTTTTTCACAAAATGTAAAACCTAAAGATCCTCTGTAAAAACCCAAATTCTGCATTTGTCCATAGCAAACAAATTTCTAGGATCCCTGCTCCTGAACTGTTTGTATTCAATACTTTTTAGTAAAGCGATTGGGTTATATGCACAGTACTAACCTAGAGAGTTCTGGGCCAGAGTCTTTGTATGGTGCAAAAGGGCTGGATTCTGGCTGTAACAAATAAGAATTCCCTCAGCAGGTGGATACTCTTAGCTGGTGCTGTGCCAGCCTCTTTCCCTAGTATAGGGGGCATGCTGGTGTTGGGAAAGCTCATGATGGGGGCCTGCTGAAGTGAGGGAGGGATACGGTAGGATTGTACGCCACTATGCTGGTCATCCGTGACCATATGCCATTAGCGTAAATTGAGGCAGCCCCTTGGGCTACTCTATCGTGGACCAGTGCAGACTTGCCCATGCAATCAGGTAGCCACATCTGGCTCCCTGACCCCATGTGGAATCTTGGATGCAAGAGAGAATCTGGCCCTATATCTTTAATGCACTGTACATACATTGCCAGACTAAAACCCACACCCACCTTTGAGGTAGACAACTAAGTACTTTATACCCACCTTTGCAACGCCAATATTCTGGTACTGTTTGGGGACCATTTTGACCGTTGGTGTAAATTAGAGCAGCATTAGTGCTGCTCTAACTTACATCCAGCCTGCAAAAGGTCCCTTAGGGGTTGTGTGCTGTTGAGCATAGTTGGAGCATAGAATTCTGTGGTCATGGCCCCTTCTGTTCCCACAGTACTCTTCCTATTCCAGAGGCTGCGAGGGGAGCTGGTTTGCCAGCTTTACACCAGCTGGACACCTTTTTTACTCCGGGTGTACTCCTTGTAGGAAAAATCCACGGTTTTGGCCCCTATATACCACAATAGCAGCCATGACCTTTTGAGTGCAAATTATGTGCAAGTGGACAATTCTGATCTGATAGTGCTTTACACTCACTTTGCACAGGTATTCTCAATCTCATGTGTATGCAGTCACAAATGGCAATGGCATTCTCTGTTGGTTGTGTTGATGGTTTTGTTATGGACTGCCATTGGGTTTGAATTCCTGGGACACTCAGAGACTTGAGGACAAGCTATGTCTCAATGAGCTGAGGGTGGATGGGTATGTCTATGATACACCGGTATAAAAAAAGGAAGCAATCTGAGCTCAGTGGACACTCGATCACTTGGGACACTTTGGACATTTCTTGGACACCTCTCAAGTTCCCCTGCAGATGGAAGGTGGGCCACTGGAAGTCTACAGATAGCCACTGAAGACCTTCAACCCTCAATCTGGGATTAATTTGGGGTGCTCTACTAACCTGTGTAAATGCTGGAGACTAAATAAAGTAGAAGCTTTGAGTGAAAGCACTTTTGTTTGTCTGCTTGCATCAACTATCTATCGACCAGATGTGCCGTGTCCCCTCTGATTTATTGCCTGCCACTGCCTTGCAAAGAGTAAATTTACCAAGAGCTTTGGATTCAGCAAAACCCTGGGTAACACATCTCTCCCCAGCATATTCTCCAACCCACAACTTCCAAACTGCGTTGACTAGGAGAAAAAAGTGCTAGTTGGGCGGCACAATATTGTATAATATTCTCCTGGGTGTCTGTGTTATTAAAAGGATCAACATCTGATGCAGCCTAAACTTATTTCTTGGATAATTATGTAAAACATATGTAACTAGATAAAGTTTGCAACAACAGTCACACTTCTCCACATGTAACCAGAAAATTCTTACATCAATGACCAATAGAGATTTAATGTGGGAATCAACATAGATCAGAGTGTTTCTTTTTTCTGTTTTAAACAATGGCTCATAGAAGGGCTGCATTTCAGTTACATAAATACTTGCCTAGCCCTTTCAGGATTTTCTTTTCCAGTTTTTGCTCCTTATTGATGCTGGATTCCTTTGCTCCTGAGGCATCTCCAGTAGCTATCTGCTCTTTCTCGCTCTCGTCATTTGCATCGTCATAGTCTCCGTCCTCGTTATTGAACGATTCTCCCTTCTCAGGCTTGTCAGTTCCTTTAGCAGCTCTCTCTTTCTCCACTAGACTAGCAGCAGACCCATAGGTTTTAATAATGTCCTCCAGCTGTCGGCTCAGCTCTTCAGATATGTCACAAACTGTTGTTTCAGGCTGAGCACTTGTGTCATTCTCAGGGGGCTGGGGCTTGGGAGAGGATTTCTCACTGTTTTCTTTCTCAAGGCCATTCTGATTAGGTGATGTTGAAGTGCTATTTGCAGGAGGGAGTGCTTGGTGTTCAGGTTTGAGATCAGTGGACTGGTTATTCTCCATACTTGGTATAGTACCTAGTAGCACACAAATGTAAGTTTAACATCAACAAATTAATGTAGCCATCTAATAGTACACAAATATCATACAACACACTAGTGGTTTTGTCTAGATTACAGGGGAATGTGCTTTTCTGTTACTTGATAAATATGTCATGTAAAAAACTTTAGCTTCTGAGGCAAGTTATTCCCAGTGAAAAAAGCAAATTTAATACATTAAAAATGGAAAATGCCCACATAAAACTAACATTAAAAAAAATCCTTATTCCCATTGCCAGTGATACCACAGACGATTCAACCAGATATTAGCTCATTTACTGTGCTTTCTGAGTGTACTGTATGCCACTTGTTTTATTCCTTGCATTTTTTTTCCAGCTGACTGGGGCAGCTTCACTTTACACCAGAGGTTCCCAAACTGTGGGCTGCCCCTCTCGTGGGGGGGGGGGGGGGGGCACAGAGAAACATTCGGGATGGTGCAGCGGGGCCCAGGCCATCCCCCAAGGGGGGCGGGTAGAGAGCACCACCCAGCCCTGCTCTGCTCCCAGCTCTGCTCTGGCCCTGCCCCTGGCCTCGGCCTCTGACCAGGCCCAGCGGTGGCTCCACACCTAGCTCCATTCCTGGCCCTGGCCCCACCCCCAGCCTTGGCCCCTGGCCATGGCTCCGTTCCTGGCTCCGGGGTGGGGAGGGTGGGCACGCACAGGATTAAGGGCGCTTTGATCCTGAAAAGTTAGGGGACCATTGCTTTAGACTTTAATCAGATTTACTTTCTAGTTCAGACTCATTGTGGCACAATGTGTCGAACCTTCAGTTAGCAACACTGAAGATAAATATTTAAATCTAAAACTGTTATGTAACTGTACAGCATCTACTACAGTGGGGCCCATCGGCACTGCCACAATAAAAATAAATAATTAATAACAAAATAAACTTCTGCAAAACACTATTTCTCATATTTAATTAGTACTGCTAACTGTGTGTTTGGCACTGTACAAAACATATAAAAAGACAGAATCCCAGCATCATAACATTATTTCACGATGCTTAAGTGCAACACCACTTGCTTCTCTGGTTACACAAGAGATGAATCTGGTACACTATGTGTTTCCCTCTTCCTTGTAAAGCTAATCAAATAAAACTCATAACATTTCTCATCCAGTCACTAGTTAAATTATGCTGTGAGTTAATCCTCCTTTATATTCCCCAAACCCTGAGGACTGGACTCTGCGTGAAGGCTGCTCTAACTTACAGTGGAGCCAGGGATCATTCTAGCAACAGGGATCACTGGGGCATAAAGATGTCTTGGCCACTCCTACTTTGGCCACAACCTGAAGGCTAGAGTCCTGGAGGCGGTGTGGTATAAGAGCTAATACTTTGGGTCTATGCCATTCAGAGATACAGTTTAAACAAGGGAAATCCTCAGGGAGTAGGTTGCGTTGACTTTACTGCTACTTTGCACTGCTGGAGTGGTGCAAACCAGAAGGATTAGACTCCAGAATTGGTTCCTGTTACTAGAACTAGTTCACACCATAGGCACCGACTCCGTGGGGGGCTCCGGGGCTGGAGCACCCACGGGGAAAAATTGGTGGGTGCAGAGCACCCACCAGCAGCTCCCCCCGCCCCCCCTGCCCAGCTCGCCTCCGCCTCCTCCCCCGAGGTGCCGCTGCTCCGCTTCTTCCCCCCTCCCTCCCAGGCTTGCTGCACGCCAAACAGCTGATTCCGGCAAGCCTGGAGGGAGGGGGGAAAAGTGGAGCAGCGGCGCCTCGAAGGAAGAGGCGGAGCGGAGGTGAGCTGGGGCAGGGAGCAGTTCCTCTGCACCCCCTCACCCCCCCACGCAGATCACCTCCGCCTCCTCCCCTGAAGCGCCGCTGCTCCGCTTCTCCCCTCCTCCCTCCAGGCTTACCGGAATCAGCTGTTCGGCATGCGGCAAGCCTGGGAGGGAGGGGGGAGAAGCGAAGCAGCGGCACCTCGGGGGAGGAGGCGGAGGTGAGCTGGGCGGTGGGGGGGCGGGGACGGTGGGGAGCTGCCGGTGGATGCTCTGCTTCTCCCCTCTCCCTCCCAGGCTTGCAAGCCTGGGGGTGGGTGTGGAGGGGAAATGCAGCATGCCTGGGGGAGGAGGCGGGGGCGGGAATTTGGGGAAGGGGTGTAATGGGAGCAGGAGGGCGCGAGCACCCACCGGTGCCGACTAAAGTCCGCACCTATGGTTCACATTGCTCTTGGATTTCTCTCTTTCTGTCTTGTCATTTGTCTTTTTTGTTGTTGTCCCCTTTAGTGATAGCACAGGCAGGGCCAGCTCCAGGCACCAGCAAAACAAGCTGGTGCTTGGGGCGGCACATTTCTAGGGGCAGCATTCTGGCACCGGCCATGCCGCCCCTAGAAATGTGCCCTGGCCAGCCGCCCCAACTCACCTCCGCTCTGCGCCGCTTCTATCCCTCCCTCCCAGGCTTAAGAGCCTGGGAGGGAGGGGGAGAAGAGAACCCTAGTGGCCGCGACACGCGTCTCCCCCTCCCTCCCAGGCATGCCCCGCTCGCCCCGGCGCTCCGGCCAGGAAGAGCGGGGCCGCGGGCATACCGCCCTCCCCGCCGGCACTCCGGCCTGGGGAGAGTGGGGCAGCCTCGCTCCCCGCCAGCCGGGGAGAGCGGGGCCGCGGGCATGCCCCGCTCGTTCCCCGCCAGCGCTCCAGCCGGGGAGAGCGGGGCATCCGGCATGCCGCGCTCACTCCCCGCCGGCCGGGGAGAGCAGGGCCGCGGGCGGGCATGCCCCGCTCACTCCCTGCCGGCGGGGCTGCGGGCAGAGAGGCGTGGGGGAGGGTTGTTTCGGCAGGCATTGGGGGGGTTGTTTTTTGTGTGTCAGGGGCAGCGTTTGGGGTGTTGTTGTTTTTTTGCTTGGGGCAGCAAAAACATTAGAGCCGCCCCTGAGCACAGGTCACACATCTGGTAAGACATAAAGCCCCAGAGAGTGTAGTAAATAAGAATGCTCTGTCTGTTTTTAATCCAATATATAAGATCAATGCTGTCTTATCCTGGAAAGATGAGCTTGCTTTCACAGTAAATAGGGCCCTATCAAATTCACGGTTCATTTTGGTCAATTTCACAGCCACAGGTCTTAAAATTGATCAATTTCAGATGTTTACATCCGAAATTTCAAGGTGTTGTAACTGTGGGGATCCTAATTCAAAAGGGGATGAGGGGGGACAAGCTGTTGTAGCGGGGTTGCTGGATTGCCATATTCACTTCTGTGCTGCAGCTGCGGCGTTTCCCACAGCTGGAGGAGGCTCACAGCGGTGGAGGTAGGTCCGATGTCCCAAATGCTGCAGGGAGTGCCCCAACTGGGGGCTTCTAGTTGCTAGTCAGGGCCAGTGGTGGATTAACGCATGGGCCCGTGGGGCCCGTACCCAGGGGCCCCAGACAATTTGAAAAATGGGTGCCCCAGCCCTAGCAGGAGTCACCAGGGCGGGAGGGTGGGGAGGGGCAGGGAACGGCAGCCCTGAGCTGCGGGCGGCGGCAGAAACCTCCAGCCTGTGTGCATAACCTTGGGCAGGAGCCACGGGGGCTGGTGGCAGCCCTGAGCCCTGGCTGGAGCCCGGGGGGTCCCCCAGCCTTGGTAGGAGCTGTGGTGGTGTGGGGAGGAACAGTAGCCCCAAGCCATGGCAGGAGCTGTGGGTGGTGGAAGCCGCCCTCACCCCGGGTGCCCCGAGCTGCAGCAAGAGATGCGGGGGGCGGCAGCCCGGAGCCCAGCTCAGGGGCTGCTGCAGCACAGAAGTCAGGACGGTACACCCTCACTTCTGCGCTGCCTTTGGAGGTGGGTCTGATCTCCCTCTGATAACAGCCATGCAGGGGAAGGACAAGTCCTGTCCCTTCCCAGCCTGGCTGATTTCAGAGAGATCAGATCTCATGGGGAAGGGCTTATTTCGCAGTCTGTGACATGTTTTTCATGGCTGTGAAATTGGTAGGGCCCTAACAATAAAGGAATATGACAAAACTGAGAAATGGTTTAAAGAAGAAATTTAGTTTTGCTCCCTGATCAATTGGTGTGTACTCTCTACAGTGGCCAAGTTGCTGCTGTTTTAAAAGGCAGTGTATGATGAGAGATGTGCAATGTATTTGTAATACATGCCTCTGCATATCAAACTCCTACCAGTCAAATTGATCTTGGGTATTAAATGTTAACATTCAGAAGTCTAGCTACTTGCAGATAAGAGAGTCAACCTTCCATAGCCTATCACTTCCTCCAGCAATTCATTGTGGGCATAAAATTGGGAATCTTTGGGGGAAGACCCTTTAAAATGTTGGCCTACAGACTTGTTCCTACAGTCCTTGCATAGGCAAAACTCTTATTGGCTTTAGTGGGAGTTTTGCCTGTGCAAAGACTGAAGTGCCTGGCCCTACGGACAATACTATCATATCAATGGGCCTGATTCTCTCCTGCTTTGTCCCTACTGTAGTCAATACCCCTGTGTGAAATTAGTTTAAAATGTTACCATTCTGATTTGATAGCATTTTGTGCCTAAGTTACTGAGGAAAATTAGGCCCAGCGTAAGTGATTGATCCAAACAATTCCTGTTTGCATTAATATGTTTGTCTAGCCTAGAGTTTGTGGTCCTATTTTAACTTGAGTTCATTGATTACCAATTATTCAAATTAACTGCCATGATTATAAATGCTAGTCTGGATGCTCTACAAATGTTTGTTCCAGAATACAAACATTTGTGAAGTGTTTAGACTAGCATTTACAATTGTGGTCATTAAATTGAATTAATTGGCAATAAATTAACTAGAGTTAAAACAGGAACACAAGCTCTAATCTAGGCAAAGCCAGTGTGAAATTCATAACTAACATTCTATAACATATAACCTTAAATGTGCTTCAGTTGCCCAAGGGTACCACACATTAGGTCATATCTGGTTATAACAGACACATGGATATGTTAATATTACCCCTTGAAATATCTGTTCCACCTTGTATTCAGCTGTGATACTCTGAGGGCTTGGCTACACTTGCACTTTATGCCGCAATAAAGCCTCCTAGAGCGCTCTACCTTACTATCCGTCCACACTGGCAAGGCACGTAGAGCACTGTAACTCCCTGGCTAGAGCACTCCTCGTACTCCACCTCCCCGAGAGGATTAACAGCTGTTGCGTCTTGGCTGACGCTCCAGGGCCAGTGTAAATGGGGAGTAACATTATTACGCAGTGATTGACCTCCGGAAGCTGTCCCATAATTCCATTAAGCTTAATCCTCTCTTCTCTTTGTTGTGAAATCGGCCAAGGATTGCGGAAGTGTGGTTTCAAAGCTCCATTTCAAACAGCGGCTGCTTATCTTCTCCCGGCTGTTTATCTGCATCAGTAAATGTTTGCTGTGAGTGAGTGAGTGAGAGGCGGGGGTCGAGGGGGTCTGATAGCGAGCTGAAACCAGGGCCAGCTCCAGGCACCAGCCTACCAAGCACGTGCTTGGGGCGGCACCTGGAGGGGGGGCGGGGGGCACTCAAGGTTTTTTTGTTTTTTTTTTAAATTTACAAAAAAACCTAATCTTCCTCTGGCGCCCCTGCCGGGGGAGCGGGGTGGCAGGCGTACTCTGCTCCCCGCCGGTGCCCTGGCCGGGGCAGCGGGGCGGCCGGCGTGCTTCACTCCCCGCCGGCGCCCCGGCCGGGGGGAGCGGGGCGGCAGGCATTCCGTGCTCCCCACTGGCAGGGGGAGCGGGGCGGCGGGCATGCTGCCTTCCCCGCTGGCCCCGCCCCGGCGTTTTGGCGGGGCGGCGTTGTTGGGGGGGGTGTTTTGGCCGGCGTTGGGGGGGGGGGGGGCGGGCGGCGCTTGTGGGTTTGTTTTTTTTTTGCTTGGGGTGGCCAAAAAGCTAGGGCCGGCCCTGGCTGAAACACTGTCAGCACTCCAAAAACCTACTCTCTCTCTCTCCCTCACGCTCCCTGTCACAATCCACCCCACCCCCCTCATTTGAAAAGCATGTTGCAGCCACTTGAACGCTGGGATAGCTGCCCATAATTCACCTCTCCCAATGCCGCTGCAAGTCCTGCAAAAGTGGCCACACCAATGCGCTTGGAGCTGTCAGTGTGGACAGACTGGAGTGCTTTCCCTAGTACGCTCTCTGAAGGCTGGTTTAACTCAAACCGCTCTACAGCTGCAAGTGTAGCCATAGCCTGAGTATCTTTCCCAGGCCCGAAGAATTGCTCTGTGTAAGCTCGAAAGCTTGTCTCTCTCACCCTCACAAGTTGGTCCAATAAAAGATATTACCTCACCTTTTGTCACTCCCTGCAGAGTAACCTGGCTAGGCATCAGGAATCCTTCCTCATCAGGCCATAAAGCAGTTATAGAATCACTCTGCGTGGAATCCACAACAGGATTTAGGCCCTGCAATGCTGTGTCACAGCGCTTAGAAAATCACATGAACAACAGGCAATCCACAAAGCCAAGTTAGGTGTCTAGACTTGGCTCCTATGCAATGAATGGGGAGAGATAGGTGCCTAAGAATGGGCATCACAAAAGCCAGCATGCTAAGTGGGGAGCTCCCTAAGCTAGCAGATGGCAGATACTGATGTGCTGAGCTCAAACCCTTTCTCAGAGATAGGCGCTGGGAGGTGCCAAGCTCTGCAAGCAATCCACGAATGGGAATCCCTCTCCTGGCTTAGGTGCCTGTGTAGTTTCCTGTGGAAATGAGTTAGGTGCCTGCCTCACACCACACAAAATGGCCAGAGGTGATGGTGCCCACGTTATGACTTTTAGCTCAGTGGTTAGCTCACTCACCTGGGATGTGAGTGACACAGGTTCAAATCCCGCCCTTGCCAGGCATCGGGGGAGAAAGGATTGAAACTGGAGTCTCCCACCTCCTAAGAGAATGCACTAAGCACTGAGCTATAGGATATTCTAATGTCCAACTCTCTCCTGTTGAAGCTGTTGTACTCTGGATTAAATAATTACAGAATGATTGGGCCAGAGAAAGAGAGTGGGTATGACTCTGTAGTCCAATGGTGAGGGCACTCACCTAGGGGACAGGAGACTCTAGGTCAAATCTCCTTGCTTCAGTCACTCTTCCATTATTCAGCCAGAATAGAACAGTTTCAACACGAGAGCCTGAGAGAACCTCAGATCAGAATGTCCCACAGCTCAGTAGTTAGCACACACACCCGAGAGATCCCCTGGCAGGAGGGAGAGAACTGAACTTCGGTCTCTCCCATCCCAGGTGAGTGGTCTAACAACTGGGATAAAAGTTATGAGGTGGGCACAACCACCTCTGGGATTTTGAATGGGGCCTGATTTGGTAGGTGCCCTCTGAGTCTGCCCACTGGATCAGTCCCGTTGGATGAGTTAGGCAGCTGAACGTCTGTCTTCTCCTGGTTTGTGAATCGCTCTGAGGCTGAGGCGGGAGACAGGTGGCTGGATGCTTAGAGCAAGGTAACAGTGTGCATGCACAGAGGCAGAAATGTAGGTGCTGAAGGAATTTTTACTTTGAAAAACTTCGGCATCCAATGAGTTTAGGAGGGTAGGAGTTTTATGGATCACAATGGGGGACTTAAGTGCCTAAAAATGGGACTTGGTGGCCTAAATCTGGTTTTAGGCATCTAAGTGGATTCCACTCTCTGTGAATACTACAATGGCCTCATGGCTGTGGTAGTTCCCATATGGGCTGCACCCTATTCTGTGGTGAGGGGGAGGAGGAATGGGCAATGAATCTGTTCAATCATGAATCTACGGGCCCTGTCTTGTTCCCCAACTCGGTTGTATGCTGGAGCTTAGGAATCACGGAACTGCACTGCGTCCCTGGGACCAGAGCCTTTTGGGCATGTCTACACAGGAAAGAAAAACCCGTGGCTGGTCGTGCCAGCCAACTCGAGCTCACAGGGCTCGGGCTGTGGGTCTGTTTCATTGCTGTGTAGACTTCTGGGCTTGGGCTGGAGCCAGGGCTCTAGGACACTGCAGGGTGGGGAGGGTCCCAGAGCTCAGGCTCCAGACCATGCCCAGAAGTCTACACAGCAATGAAACAGCCCCGCAGCCCGAGCCCTGCAAGTAGGGTGACCAGAGAGCAAATGTGAAAAATCGGGACGGGGGTGGGGGTAATAGAAGCCTATATAAGAAAAAGACCCCAAAATCGGGACTGTCCCTATAAAATCAGGACATCTGGTCACCCCGCGAGCCCAAGTAGGCTCTCATGGGACAGTTGTGGGTTTTTCTTTGCTGTGTAAACTTACCCTTTGTGCCTTCAGGTGGGAAAAGTTTTGTTGGTGGGAATGTTGGTTAGGACACTGTAGTTATCCTCTAATATTCCTTTTTAAAACAAATGTAACGAGACTTTAACTTCCACTGGAGCTAGCACCCCACTTTAACAGACAATCCAGCTTCTAATATTGCAGTCAGCCCATGCACTGGTGGGGGAATTTGAACACACAATCTCCTTAGCCTGAAGGGAGAGAGAAACTGTGGGTCCCCATTTGATAATCCCAAGACTGTCAGTGTTGTCATATATTGTTTGTTTGGATCTAAAATACAGCACCCTTTTAAATGTTTTCTGACAGTGACCCTTAACATCTCACTTTCAGGTCTCTACGTTTACTTTAAAGGCCAATTAGTCCCAAAATAGAAAAGGACAGTGCCCTGATTTAGCAGTATTGTGATAATAGTATTCTTCTACTGCTGGAAAAAATAGTCACCCATGCAGTACAGATGCTCTGCCACCTTGCTACATTCTGCACTTAGGAAATACTGATCAATTATCAACAGCCACAAAAATAAATGTTGTTTTTTTCTGTAAACAACATAAGTCCTTTAAAGTGGGGATGGGGGTTATGAAAAGTGTCATCTTCTCTGCCACAAGTATTTCTTTATCCTTCCCCTCTTTCAGTTTGCACTTCAAGAAGGTTTGCAAACACTTGTCTATATTTAGTTCTTGCCTTCTCTTGTAGCCAGCAGAAAGACACATGGCATCTGCTCTGCAGCCAGAAGCTATTTTAAGCACTTCTAAAACGGGTAATGGTATTTAGCACTTTATTCTTGAAATTCATTAAAAATCATCTGTAAAAGCAGAGTCTTCAACATGATTAAACCAAACAGCATGTGTTGATCAAAACTAAAGTGTTACCTCGAAATGAACTCAAACTTAAACTACTGTACAGCAAAACTTCAAGCAGTAAATGTCAAACTCTGGCAGGTCCCATGTCAGATTAGCTTTGATTATCCATAGACAAATGGATGTGCCTTGTGTTATCCTAAACCCTTCATATTCCTTCAAAAACAGTAATAAACCTGACACAACTAATTATGTAACAGGCATCAAGGATTCGGCATTTATCTACTTGTAGTACAAAGATCAGCAAAGTAACTGGATGCTGCAGGACACACACCCACAGAAGAACAGTAAGAAACCAGACCCAGAAATTTTACTAGATCACCTGCTTTACGTCTCATGCCACACCTGAGTCCTGATTATTTTTGTAGCAAAACTGCCATTTTCCTTCATCTGACATAAGATCCATCTTCATCTAATTCTGTTTTATTTTTTTAATCTTTCTTTGGAGAAATGCATGTCTTGCTTTCAGTGGCAGTCCCTGCAGGGCTGTTATTGTTATATCGGCTTTGTGTCTCACACACACAGCACCTATGCTTTCAAAGTAATGCCCCCAAAAGAAACTCACATTGCAAACTTTCACTGACAGCACTGAAGTGAGGCGTTTTGATGAAAGGCACAAAATAGTTTCAGCAGAGAAACTGTTTATCAGACTTACCAGAAAGAGAAGAAGAGTTGAGTGGAGTAAAAATCAGGAGGAGGGCGCAGGCACGGACAGGACAGCAACAGGACTCTCACCCGGTATTCCAGCTCCCAAGAGAAAGAGAGCGAGAGAGAGAGAGAGGGGGACTGTGAGACCAAGGGAGGGGGAAGGACTGAATGACACAGCAAGAGAGAAACACTCCAGAGTTTGAGTGCAAGCATCCCAGGGGACTGGTTCTAATAGCAGAGCAGAGACGCCCCTTCCAAGTTGACTTCCCAGCAGACATTTCTGCTGCTCCCCTTTCTGACATCCTAATGAGAGAAGAAAGATAATGACAGATTGAAGCCCTGTAATCTTGTCTGTAATATGGTTTCACACATTATCCAGGGGGAATCCAGACATTATGGCTTACAAGAAAAATCAGTCCTTAAGGGAAGTCCTTTTTTAACATTGGTAACTTGACAATGCCTCTGTAAGCAGGGAGGGATGAAGTAGGTCACTCAAAAGTAGGATTCCTGAAGGCCCAGCATCACAGAGAAAGCCCAGACAGAATTTACCAGCATTACCGACTCATATGCTGCTACTAATTCAAATTTCTTAAAAGCTGGCAACGGCAGGTATTTTGGGTCAGATTGTTCCTAGCCCTCTGGGAGTGCACATTGGTGGGGCAGTGAGTGCCATGAAATCCAGAGCAAGAATTAGTAGAGATAGTTGGAAAAAATTTGGCACAACATGTTTTTGCCAGAATTTGTCAATTTATCAAACTCAACACGTTCTGCAAGACCATGTAGATTTTGATGAAATTCTGTCAGAAACCTGCTTTGGTTTCCTGCCATCTCACCCACCAGTCAGGTCATAAATTGAGCTTTCCCCCTTCTGGGGTAACAGAGTCCAAAAAAATACATACAGCCCAAAGTCCCCGCAAAAGAAAGAGCTTCAGCCCACCTCCGGGCTGGCTGTGGGTGACACACCCTTGACTCAGTGCTTACAATGTCTCTATCCTCTCCTTGGGGGAGGGGTTTATACCCCTTCCACAAAAAGGGTGGTTGCTAGGGGAGCCCAGGCCCTTGCTCTCCACCATGCTCTGACCCTGAGCCCTATGAGAGGCAGTGATAGCAAACACCCCAGAATGCTTCAGGGCTGCCTCCCTAGGGGACTTCCTACCACTTGCTTCCCCACAAAGCATCAAAATCCTTCACTTCAAGTCCAACAGAAGACAGCAAACACAACTGAATCTTCAGCGCAGCTGGTAGCCTTTTTCCTTGGAGGCTGGAGCCCACTTCAAGCTAGGGCAAGTTCCTGGGTTTCATTCCCACTGCCTGAGGCTGTCATGCTCTCCCTCAACCCATGGTTTCAGGCAGGCTGTATTCCCTGATCAGCCCTGTTTCAAGCCAGGCTCCCAGCTCAGGGCTTAGCCTCCCAGGCTTCTCTTAGCCCTCTGCCCAAGAGGGAAAGCTTCCAGCTGGATCTCTTCTATAGCCCCTTTTCTAAGGCCTTGAGCAGCTGCCACTTGCAGGCCCCACCCTTTCAGGAAGGACTCCTGCTGTACCCTTATTCAGGAGCTCCCAAGATAGGTCTTCTCTCGTCTCTTCTCTACTTTGCTCCCTCCCTCCCCTCCCCTGTTCCCTTCTGAGCTATCTCCCTCTTAAGCTCCTCCTCTCGCTGCAACAGGGTCTACAGATGTAGCGGGATGGAGTCACCTGGGCCCAGAACGGCTCCTTAATCCGTTCTGTCCCAGTGTGGGGTTTACACACAAATGGGCAGAATTCATTCCTGGTGTAATTCTACTCCAGGGCTAAATTTGGCCCATCATATTTAAACATATGTGCAATGCATTTTAGGAAACACATATGAGAAGTATCACGTGGAATGAACACTATATAACAATTGTTTCCATAAAACTCTCAGGATATGTGGGGACACATTTTGATGCAAACAATGCAGAGGCTTGTGCTTAGTCTGTCAGTATTTCTCTGCCTTATACAGCTGCAGTTTTGTTGCCATAGGGTCCTACACATAGGTGCTGAAACTAGAGGTGCAGGGGGTGCTGCTGCATCCCCTGGCTTGAAGTGGTTTCCATTATATACACAGGGTTTACAGTTTGGTTCAATGGCTCTCAGCAACCCCACTATACAAATTGTTCCAGCACACATGGTCCTTCAAACCCCTACTGTGAGTTATGAATTGTCTTCTTTCAGATTTCATTTACCCCTGTAGGAACGTGGTAAACATTTGGATCAATCAGATGTTTTTGAATGGTGACCTTGCTAGCAATGGAAAGAAGTTCTGCTATCACCAGCAGCTCCCACGTCAAAATGGAGAAGGGGAAAAATCATATTGGCTTATGCATATATATTTATTTACATACATAAACCAGGTGTCCCATACAGTATTCATTTCCCTCTGATTTTCTGGCTCTAAATCAATCTCAGAAGAGCTGTGAGTTTATGATTTGCCTCTTAATAACATTTCTTGGCCTCAAGGGTTTCTTATATAACTAAGCTTTTGCAGCTTTCCTCTACAATTCATAGATCCTGGATACCAATGACAAAGTTAATAACACAGCCAAATTAGCAGATACTGAAAATCCCTAGAGGTAACAGAGTTTACTATTTTAGGCAAATAATTTCATTCTAAATCTACATCTGTAACAGTATCATTTCTGGATTTAAGCAAGAAAGCTGCTTTAGGAATCTGGAGGAATTCCCCATGGCTTGCTGCTGAGCAGTTTTGATTTGATCTTGGAAAGACTCAGGACTTTCAAAATCTTAACTGCAAGAAGAATCAGTTATTAGGGTTTCAATTTTCTCCAGGCAATTTCCACCACTTCAACTTGCTCAAGAGATAAACTCGCTATAAATCTGTTATGCTATCTGCTGTTTGAGGAACTTGGTGAGTTGGTTAATAATCTCATGAAAAATCCCACTGAAGGTAATGGAATCCCTCAGGTGGGGCATGCAGTCATATCTGAATGCATCTCTGCAGTTTTGAAACAGCCTTTCTTTACGCCAATATATGCAGGAAATCTAATGAGAAGAAAAAGGGCCAGATTTTCTGCTCAGTTATTCTGTTACTTCAGTGAAGCTACTGGGGATTATCACCACTGTAAACTGGAGCAGAATCTGAACAGAAATGCAAAAAATCCTTGAACCGAGGACAGTTTTTTTCAAAACCATCTATTTCAGTCCATCTTCTTAAAAAATGTGTCACCCCTCCACCAAAAAAAACTTCATATCAACGCACCTGTGGGATACAAGATTGACTGGCCAAATTTAGACCTGGTGTAAACAGGTGTAATCCCATGGAAGTCTCTGGAACAAATTCAAATATAAATAGTGGTGTAAATTATATAAGAATTCAGGAATGGCCATACTGGGTCAGACCAATGATCCATCTAGCCGAGTATCCTGTCTTCTGACAGAGGCCAATGCCAGGTGCTTTGGAGGGAATGAACAGAACAGAAAAATTACAGTGGCACAGGAGCCAGCAAACAGAGCTGTAAGCAGAGGACTTTGAGTGGGAGTTTATAAGGGGAGTTGGGGGGAGAGAATTTTCTGGTTTTATTTTGGTGTTTGTTTGGGGTTTTGGTTTTGTTTGTTTTTTGTTTTGTTTTTTCTTTTTCCTTGAGAAGACGTGCTGGGAAGTCTATGACAGTCACTGAGGCAGCAGTGGTAGTGAACCAAGCAATAGAAGAGACAATGAAAATGACCAGATGTGGAAGCTGCGGGATGTACGTGATCTTGGAGTGGGTACCTGAAAAGGGCTGTATGAAGTGCCGCCTGATAGAATTGATGGAAGAGACAATCCGAGGTTTGGAGATGCAGGAGAAAACTATGGTTGAGTTTCGACGGGGATTCAAGCAAATGATGGAGGGAAGGCAAGCGGAGGCTGAAGGGAAAAGTCAAGATTTGCAGATGCAAGCTGGACTGAAGTACTGTAAAGGGAGACTGCTGGGTGAGGAAAGTAACAATTGTAAACATGTGACTATGAGATCCAGGCAGAGGAAAAGACCAGATAGTGAGGGAGAAAGAGAGCTCATGAACAGGTTTGCGGAGTTGGAAAACGAAGAAGGGGCAGAGCAAGCTGTAACTGAAGGAGGGAGGGCAAGGAAGAAGCGACTAGTCCTGTAAGAAGAAGAGAATAGCCAATGGAAATACCCATAGCTCAGAGCCCCAGGAGAATACAGGATGATTCACAAAAGATTGCAAGGGAGAATAAAAGACAACAGGACTTGCAGCCAGAAAGAACAGGAGGAAGGCCAGAAAATCACACCAACACCAGGAAAAGGCAGGTCTATGTGATTGGTAACTCTCTACTAAGAAGAACAGAAAGGCCTGTCACCATAGCTAATCCAGAGAACAGAAGGGTGTGCTGTTAGCCAGGAGCTAAGATATGGGATGTGGACCAGGGGCTAAAGAGGAACCTAATGGGAGCAGGAAAGAATCCACTGATTGTCCTTCATGTGGGAACAAATGACACAGATTCTCACTGGAATGCATCAAGGTAGACGATACCAGGCTGGGGAAGCTGCTTAAGGAAATGGAGGCTCAGGTGCTCTTCAATGGGATTCTACCTGTCCCTAGAGGAGGAGAATGAAGGCGAGACAAGATTATGATGATCAACAGATGGCTCGGGCTGTGGTGCTATTAGGAGGGCTTTGGGATATTTGACCTCTGGGAGACATTGATGGACAGTGGACTGTTCTCATGAGATGGACGCCATCTGAATAGGATGTTGAATTAACTATCCTCCAGTCATCTGGTACAGAAGCTGATTTAAGCGATAGGTTACATACCACAGTTAGTGGTTGTGCAATTTCATATTTGAGTTTCTTCGTAATTTATTTGTGTTTATCAATTGGTTCCAAAACCTTCTCTATTGACACCTCAATCTGGGACAATTCCTCAAATTTGTCACTGAAAAAGAATGGCTCAGGTGTAGGAATCTTCCTCACATCCTCTGCAGTGAAGACTGATTCAAAGAATTCATTTAGCTTCTCTGCAATGGCCTTGTCTTCCTTGAGTGCTCCTTTAGCACCTTGATCATCTAGTGGCTCACTGATTGTTTGGCTGGCTTCCTCCTTCAGTTGTACTTAAAAAAATTGCCGTTTGTTTTTGTGTCCTTTGGTAGTCAGTCTTCAAATTCTTTTTTGGCCTGCCTAATTATATTTTTACATTTGACTTGTCAGAGTTTATTCTCCTTTCTATTTTCCTCAGCAGGCGTTGACTTCCAGTTTTTAAAGGATGCCTTTTTGTCTCTAACTGCTTCTCTACTCTGCTGTTTAGTAACGGTGATAATTTTGGGCTTTTTTAATTTGGGATATACATTTAATTTGAGCCTCTATTATGGTGTTTTAAAATAGTTTCTATTCAGTTTGCTAGCTTTCACTTTTGTGACTTCCTTTTGATTTCTGTTTGCTAGCTTCTGCATTTTTGTGTAGTTCCCCTTTTCCAGTGAAATGATACTGTGGTGGTTTTCTTTGGCATTCCCCTCTACCAGGATATTAAATGTAATTACCTTATGGTTGCTATTACTGAGTAGTTCAGCTACATTCACTTCTTGGACCAGATCCTGTGCTCCACTTAGTATCTCTCCTCTTGTGGGTTCTAGGATGAGGTGCTCCAAGAAGCAGTCATTAATGGTGTCTAGAAATGTTATCTCTGCATCCCATCCTGAGGGACATGTATCCAGTCAATATCGGGATAGTTGAAATCCCTCATATTATTGGGTTTTCTGTTTTGATAGCTTCTCTAATCGCCCAAAGCATTTCACAGTCACCATCACCATCCTAGTCAGGTGGTCAGTAGTATATTCCTACTGCTATATGCTTATTATTTCTGCATGGAGTTTCTATCCATAGCGAT
Organism: Macrochelys suwanniensis; assembly: GCA_033296515.1. Classification (NCBI taxonomy): domain Eukaryota; kingdom Metazoa; phylum Chordata; order Testudines; family Chelydridae; genus Macrochelys; species Macrochelys suwanniensis. Next base: position 100,403,592 of record CM065777.1, read on the forward strand.
TCTATGGTACAGTTAGATTTGTTTAAGATTTTTACTATATTTGACTGTATGCTTTCTTTCACATATAGTGCCACTCCCCCACCAGCACGACCTACTCTGTCATTCCTATATATTTTTTACTCTGGTATTACCAAAGTTTCACATTGCATGTAAATTGGAGTAATTTACATGCCAAGGGCAGTGCTGAGGATAATAAAAAGGAAAGCAACTCTACCAAAGGTGTGTAAGATAAAGTAGGATGGGCTTACTTTATATAATACCTTCTTACATTACTAGTTGTTTTTCCTGCTACATCCTCTTTCTACCTCCTTAAGTGTGAAAATAACATTCACTTACATCAAAGTTATCATCTACATGCACTACCGTTTAGGTCATTACTAAAACTTAGAAATAGAGAAGATCTATCAAGGGCCCATTTCTGCAGCTGCTCTGTATGTGGCACTTCCCTGGATTTCACAAGCAACACCCATTAACGAGGAGAATAGAAAATAAGAAAGTTGGAAACTGAAGGCTAGATCCTCAGCAGTGCAGGAGGCATGGGATGTAAAGCATCTCAGGATTGGAGCCAAAAGTCTTTATCTGGAGTGTCCCTCCGGGGACAAGATTCTGACGACAATAAATCTAAGCAAGAGAATCTGAACAATATTTAGCCAATGATACAAAGGGGGAGTATAAATATTGATACAGTAGAAGGTTAAAAATTGAGCTAATAGATGTACAGTGCTTGGAAATGATAAGGACATTTGTGCTGGAAGACAAAGAAATGTAGATAGAGGTAGAAACAATAATAAACACAGTGATAGTGAATTAAGTATAATGATAACCCTATTTTCTAGACAGACTGGCAGTTGAACTGTTTGTTCAGAAGAGAGCATGCAGTGAATACGAGAAAGATATTATTGTGTGCTGTCTAAAGCTGTGGTGCAAACAACAACTTTTCTGTATTGAAGCACATTTTAAGATGTCTATGCGCACAGAAGCACCACATGAAAAATATTTTCCAAGCGGCCTCTCAGTACATAGGTATAAAAATATATTTCCATTCACAAATTAAAGTCGTGTTGCAGACCTAGCATATGGGTATGTAGGCGTGAGAGTTTGCCTGCTATGTACTTGGACTCATCGCCTCAAACATGCCTCTATTGAGAAGAGTTCAAAGCTCAAGTGAGTAAAGACATAGGAAGAAAAACAAACAAATAAAAAACAGCAGGGGTAGAGATAAATAGAAAAAAACCCAGATCTGATATGGGGAATATCAAGTTTTATTGACCTGAAAGGTGAACATGACTGAAGTGAAGCCAAGATCAATAATAAATCTTCATGTCCCCAGATATAAGAAGTCAGTGCGTGTGTTGTCATATATACTGTGAGCACCAAGTTCTGTCTTAAATTACACCCTTGCAGCCTCACTGACTTCAGTTGGGTTGTAGAGAGATGTGTGGGTGGTATTTAGCCCTGAATATCTTCAGATATATCTTAATATTTCTCTATTATGAATTTCAAAAAGTATAACAAGTTTTCCTCTGCATATAACATTATAAAGTCAAGATTATGATTTAGTTTGTAGCATTTCTCCATTACCTCAGAGTCATTAAGTAAATCGGACACCCCAACCTAATCAGAGTGCAGGGAATTGCAGAATTAGGAAAAAACCTGAATCAATAATTGTTATCCCCAAACAATTTCATTTCAGTGCAGTACTCCAAAATGATCATCAGCATTCTGTTTATTTTATTATAGATTTGAAGGACTTGTGACTGCACACATTTTGTTCTTAAGTTTGTTAATAACTTATTCATAATATTAACGATGGTTTTATCATGTTGCTTGAACTGAACAATTGTTTATATAGAGATCATGGATTAGCTGTGTTTTATAAACACGACTTTTAAAAAAACATAGGTCATACTTTTCAAATAAAGAGCTAGTTTTGATGTTAAAGGTTAAAGGACAAATAAAGGGATCGCCTTTGCTCTCTGTGATAATGATTTCCATTTATATAGTAATTTCCATGGAAGGATCTAAACGTGTTTTATAAACATCTATTAACTGAGCTCCAAAACACACTTTGGTGAGGTATGGAAGGCATATATTATTGTACTTATTATACAAATAGGTAAACTGAGGCACAGAAAAGTTAAATAGAAATACACAAATATAATGACTGGCCCAGATCACAGAGCGAGTCAGCTATAGAGCAGGGAACAGAATGAGTTCTGACTCTGTCTCTTGCTTTAATCATTGGACACACTCTCTTCATACATGCCAATGGGAATTATGCACATGCTTGGAGAAAATGGAGCTTCCTCAGAAAGACTCTTGGGGCCTTGGAGGATTTCCATTTACTTTAGCAGGCTTTGAATCAGGACCTTGTTTTAGTTTCTGCTGACTTGAATACCAAAGCTCTAAACCAGGCCTGCACAACTCGTAAAGCGGCGAGGGCCATATTACTCCAAAGAAAACAGCTGAGGGCCGAACCCGTGCCCCCCCCCGCCCGCGCCGCCCGCCCCGCGGAAACAACCCCTCCTTCCCCAGCACTGGGGTGTGGAAGCCTGTGGAGGGGGAAAGAAACAGCGCACATAGGGTGACCAGATCACAGCAGTAAAATAGGACCCGCCCACTCCCCACTCGGCCCCACCATCACACCCCTCTTCACCCCACCAGGGGTCACTATATTACTGCACACAACAGTCAATCAATGCAGTTGTAGATACATCTCTGCATTATGCATTTTTGTATAACTTTTATATGACTTTGTATTGAACCTTGGTAATATGTTATAGCGGGCCCCTAAGGTAGTATAATTAAGGTAAAAGAAAAATGTCTTTTTGCTAGAAGTAGAATAAGATCTTCCCCCCACTTTGTATTCAATTGCCCTGTTGAATGAATGAGGTGAACGAGGAAGGGTGGAAGGCAGGCACCTCCAGACAGCTGTAACCCTTGGAGAGGGGATGGGAACCAGACCAAGGACAATCAAACTTGTCAAGTGGGCTGACTAGAGAAGAGCAGACATACTGACGGCCTCAGGAGTTAGAAGCAAGCACCTTCCTTTGGGAACACCCTTTTTGCAGCATTGGGACAACCCCCAGCCCAGAGACAAGCAGCAAAAAGGACCAACGGACACAGTCCCAGATTTTGAGCCGCACAGGGAGCCCACCTACTCACCCACCCGCGGGCCGCACAGTGAGCCCACGCGGGCCGCATGCGGCCCTCGGGCCGCATGTTGTGCGGGCCTGCTCTAAACCCTACCACTATCCTTCACAGTATGGGGTTCACATGAGCAGCTTGCAGGATATGAGGTTGTTAAGTATTTGGCCACCTTCAGTGGTCAATAAAAAGTAGTCCTCTATGTTCAAAATAGCTGTTGTTTTAGTTCAATATACACACTGCAACTGGGAAATTAACATATGAAAGTAATTATTCCTATGTGACATTTGTGGGACATACATGACAAAATTTTGTGATTGTTCCGAAACCATCACAGTCAACTTGCAAATACAATTCCTAGCTCTGCACACATCACCATTGTTGTCATTGTAATAATACATTAATTAATAATTTTATTTTTCTTATAAACTTCCCTCCTTTCTCTTTTGGTCAATGAAATGCAGTTATACTTGTCTTATTGCTACCCTGTTATCCCCTCCCACCCTGTCTTATACCAAGACAGTAAAGTCTTTGGGGAACGGACCATCCTTTTGTTGTGTGTTTGTACAGCGCCTAGTACCATGAGGTCCTGATTTCTGATTGGGGCTATAGGTGTTACCACAGTACAAATTAATAGTAATAATAATAATTAATGATGTCACTGATTTTTTAAATTACTATTCACTATTTTTAATGAAGAGAGTCCTTTTAGATTCTTAAAGCATATGACTGGTCATTTAAAGACATGAATCCACAAGAATAGGTTGGTAAACCTCAGGTTTTTTGCAGAATGGATCATTAGATCATTTATATCACAGTCATTAAATTTCCCCTAGATACTCCTATATGAAGCCTAATAACTTGAGACTACACTGTTATGTACCACAAGTAGAGACCGAGGTCCCTCAATGTGTAGCACTATGTAGAGTGCATTGCAGTAGTCTAATCTCAAATTAACAAAGTCACACATCATGGTAACAAGGCTCAGAACTGAGACAAACTTACTGGCCATATATAGCTGGAAATGAGCTAGGTTGGGCACTGCTGCTATAAGACTTGTTGAGTATGCATAGATTGCAGATTCTTATAATGAATTATGGGCACATATCCTCACTGCAGCTTCTCGTGGCTTTCCCATTCTACCAATATCACTTCTGTCTTAACGGGACTGATATGTAGTCAGCTAACTCTCTTCCATGCGCCAGTCTTTTTTGAACACCTGCTAAAGTATTTGACAGCACTGGCTGGATTGGATGAGACAGTTATATAACCTTATCTTCTGACTAACGCTTCTAACAGCCCCAGATACACACTGAACAAGAGGAAGGACATGATGGAGCCCTGAAGAACCACACCTGAGAATATCCAGGGGGCACAAAGTGCAGTTGCCCAAAACATTGCTTGTTACCGCTCCAAGAGAGAGGAATGAAGCCATTGAAAGTAGGGGTCTCAATTAATCGCAGTTAACTCATGCAATTAATTCAAAAACATTAATCACAATTTTAAAAATTAATTGTGATTAATTGCACTTATAACAATAGAATACCAATTGAAATTTATTACATATTTGTTGATGTTTTTCTACATTTTCAATATTCATTTCAATTACAACACAGAATACAAAGTGCACAGTGCTCACTTTATATTATTGTTTTTGATTACATATATATGTACTGTAAAAATGATAAACAAAAGAAATAGTATTTTTCAATTCACCTCATACAAGTGCTGAAGTGCAATCTCTTTATCGTGAAAGTGTAACTTACAAATGCAGATTTTTTTTGGTTACATAACTACACTCAAAAACAAAACAGTGTAAAATGTATAGCCTACAAGTCCACTCAGTCCTACTTCTTATTCTGCCAATCGCTAAGACAAACAAGTTTGTTTACATTCACAGGAGATACTGCTGCCTACTTCTTATTTACAATGTCACCTGAAAGTGAGAACAGGCATTCGCATGGCACTTTTGTAGCCGGAGTAGCAGGGTATTTACATGCCAGATATGCTAAACATTCATATGACCCTTCATGTTTCGGCCACCATTCCACAAGACATTCTTCCACGCTGATGATGATCGTTAAAAAAATAATGTGTCAATTAAATTTGTGACTGAACACTTTGGGGGGAGAATTGTATGTCTCTTGCTCTGTTTTACCCACATTCTGCATATATTTCATGTTATAGAAGTCTCGGATGATGACCCAGCACATGTTAGTTTTAAGAACACTTTCACAGCAGATTTGACAAAACGCAAAGAAAGCACCGATGTAAGATGTCAAAAAATTGCTACAGAACTCAACCTAAGGTTTAAGATTCAGAAGTGCCATCCAAAATCTGAGCAGGACAAGGTGTGGAGCATGCTTTTAGAAGTCTTAAAAGAGCAACAATCTGATGCAGAAACTACAGAACCCAAACCACCAAAAAAGAAAATCAACCTTCTGCTGGTGGCATCTAACTCAGATGATGAAAATGAACATGCGTCAGTCCGCATTGCTTTGGATTGTTATCGAGCAGAACCCATCATCAGCATGGAAGCATGTCCTCTGGAATGGTGGTTGAAGCATGAAGGAACATACGAATCTTTAACGCAACTGGCACGTAAACATCTTGCAACACCAGCTATAACAGTGTCATGTGAATGCCTGTTCTCACTTCCAGGTGCATTGTAAACAAGAAGCAGGAAGCATTATCTCCTGCAAATTGTAACCAACCTTGTTTGTCTGAGTGATTGGCTGACCAAGAAGTAGGACTGAGTGGACGTGTAGGCTCTAAAGTTTTACATTGTTTTATTTTTTACTGCAGGTTTTTTTTTACATAATTCTACATTTGTAAGTTCAACTTTCATGATAAAGAGATTGCACTATAGTACATGCATGAGGTGATTTGAAAAATAATTTTTTTTTGTTTTTTACAGTGCAAATATTTGTAATCCAAAATAAATATAAAGTAAGCACTGTATACTTTGTATTCTGTGTTGCAATTGAAATTAATATATTTGAAAATGTAGTAAACATCCAAAAATATTTGAAATAAACGGTATTCTATTGTTGTTTAACAGCGTGATTAATCGCGATTAATTTTTTTAATCGCTTGACAGACCTAATTGAAAGGCATCCCTATCTACTCCTGCTAAAGTTCAAAAGAAAAGCCGACATCACCTGAGCACGGATACCTGAAACCTGGTTCTCCAGTCCACTAAGGCCACTTTGTGCCACATAAGCAGCACAAAGCAGTCTTAAAATGACCGGAGATGGCTTGTGGAGAATTCCTCTTGCCTAGAACAACTCTCTGAGGGTGGAAAGCTGGCAGAAGTGGCTGCATTGCCTCCCACACAGTGAAGGTGTGGAGGACAAATCAGGACCTTGATCTTTATCCAGTGCCAGAAGGAGATCATCTATCAAACAACCAGGGTAGTCAGTGTGTGTAAGATGGTGAGTAGTTTCACCAGCCAAGAAAAGGAAATGAACCCCCAAGACTCAGTCCTTCTGAGGCCCTTTCCTCCGGGCTTGCTTATTATTTCTACCAAACAATCACCAAAAGAAAATCAACTGGGAAAAAAAATGCTCAATAGTACCCTAGAGATTTTCCCTGTTTTAGCCAGCCAGGAGAGAAGGCACACCCATTTCCCTTGAGCCAGATTCCCCTTCCGTTTATACTCTGTCCCAAGCAGACATGTGACCAACTGTGACCTGTTAATTCTTTTCAGGCTGCAGTGCCTTTACCTTGTCATATTATGCCATAACCAGGTCTGCTCCCGGAATATAGACAGTCAAGGAGGCTGGAGGCATCTAGATGTTCAAAGAATTGTCTTGTCACAACCTTCTCAATAATCTTGACGAAAAAAGGAAGACGATACCAGGAAGTAGCTGGCATGATTATCCAGATCAGGAAATTTCTTATTTATTTATTTATTTATTTATTTTTGAGTGGCAGCTGAACTCAACATCTGCCTTTGTATAAGACTGTGATTTGCCCTTCCTAAGGAAAGTGTTGACAATCTCCTCCTCACTGGTGCAGAAGACGATGGGTCCAAAGCACAGATTGGGACATGAAAATTTCCCAACACCTGTAGTTCGTCACTGAGTGTCAGTGGTCTAATCGCAAGTAGAGAAGATGAGGCATTTGTACCCTGCAGATATCACTCTGCATCCATGAAAGCTGACTGTTCAATTTGAATCCACTCAATTTTCTCTAAAAAGTAATTTGTAACTTCCTCACAATGAGAGAGACATATATAAACCACTGATCTAAAATAGCTTAGATTAAGCAGGCTGTCCACTACTTGGAACACTTCTGCCATTCAAGACTTTGTGGAGAAAGATGGCAGCAAAGAAATTCTTCTTTGTCTCTCATGCAACCACAGCAAAACATTTCAATAAATCTTTCTGATACAATCAGGCAGATTTAGCACAACATTTCCACTACTGACAGTCTAACCAATTTCCATCCCACTTCAGTTGTCACTAGTCATCTGTAAGCCATGGTGATGTGTGAAGACAAAGTTGGGAAAGAAGATACCCAGAAGTTACTTCATCATTAGCTGAGGAAAAAGATTATAGAGTTCCACCAAATTATTGATAGAGTGGCCTGCCAGAAAAGCAATATTGGATCTTAGAACTACTCAGAAACACCCAGGTTCTACCAGAAACCCTCATACCATTAACCTCCAAGACTGGACCATCAAAGTAGGTCCCTCACTCCAATGGTGTGCTCTAACCTCATATCACCGTGGCCTCAATGTAAATCTTCAACAGGTCATGCAGGGATTTCACAGTACTTCATTCCAGCATTCTCAAAATACATGCATAGGACCTGATTCTTATTTATACCAAGGCCCCTTTACACCATGCTGACAGTGTAAAGGTCCCTTAAAATGGACACAGATATAATTTGCACACACTTTAAGAAACCTTGACACTGACAGTAGTATAAGGGTATCTTAGAGTAAATGAGAATCAGGTCCAGTGGATTTGATTCAGTTTTGGTATGGGAGACTGCCTGCAATTCAGACTGGAAGTGAACAGCACAGCTACATCACCAACCCATCAATCTTTCATAGTTTTATGCTGTTTCAAACACAGGTCATACACACCTGGGCCAGAACTAGCCCAGTGACGTCATCGAACCAGGTTTTGCTGATGCTTGCAAAGTCATGGACCTCATCTCCGGTCAAATCATGGATCGATGATTATTAACCAATATTAATCAGGATCCTTGTCTGCAGATACTCCAGCCTTCTGAGAGCTAGCTGAAGATGAAACCAATTAAACTGAGAGTAAATATATTGATTCTGCTTTACAGCTTACTCCAAATCTTTTCTTGGTTTGTCTCCCCCATCCACAATCAAAGAGATCAGTGTTGTTCCACCTTCTTGGCCACCTTATAGTGACCATTTGAGGGCTGCAGCTGAGCACCTGCAAAAATGACCTGCAGGAAAGACTACAGAATTCTCCTTTAGTCTCTTGAACTGCAATAATAAGCAATAGTTCAGCTTTGGAATTAGGTGACATTTCAATAGCTTGGCAGCTGTAGAGCTAATATTTGCAAATAGAGGCCCTAGTGATAGCATTGGGGGGTGGGGGGGGTGACTTTCAAGACTTCTGTGGACTGTGAACAGTCTCTCAACAGAAGTGGTGAAAAGCCCCATTGCTTGAAACATTTACGGCTAGAATGAACAAAGTAAGGAACTATCCTGTACTGGCTGGGAAGCGGACAGAGTGGATGATCTTTCCATATTAATCTTATTCCTGTGATTACATTACATTATGGAATTTTTAGCATCATATGATGTAGTTAAAGTGAAAAAGAACAGTCCATTAACATGAAGCACTGTTCCTTTTTGTTGACTGCCTTTCAGTTAATTAAGATGTGCCTTATAAATCAAATAGAAATATCTTTCTCTAACTATATGCATAAATAAGACAGAGCTTCAGCTACATCTAGTGGCCACAGGCTGAGTACTGCAGACTCTCTGCAGCCATGCCAGTAGATTTTTTTTTTAATCTGTCATGTTAAATTACTCCTGTTCTATCTCAATAGGTACAATGGGAATTGACTCTATTCATTCATGTTAGAGTTTCAACAATTTAAGTGTCTTCTTAACAAATCTGTGTTATCATCTGTACACTGTTGTCTTTCATTTGCAGTATTTGATTAAAAGCTTTGGAAAAAAGGAGCTCGCTTCAAAAGGTGAGAACATTTTCTAAAGAGCCATGTGGCTTATGATCTAGTGGCTTATAGCACAACATATTTTTGCGTGAAGGATCCAGATCAGTGAGCACATGGACTAGGTAAGTTACCTATGTAATGATGTTCTCATCCTTCGTTGGCATGGGGTCAATTCTCTGATAGGCAATTCAGATATTCCATACTATTTTAGGGTGCAAGCCTGCAAACAGTCCCAATGGTGTCTTAAAGGCAACTCCCCTTCCCCAAAAACAATAAAGTACCTTTTAAAATGTTTATTTTGGTATTTATTTAACCTAAATTAAACTGAGGAGTGTAAAACTGAACTGTGCTGTCTGCCAGCCAGTGGATTATGTGAAGTTGTGCAGAGAGAGAGAGATCAATGGATCAGGGGAAATGGAGGAATGATAGCCTACAAAAGGTTGAGCAAAAGGGTTAAGACTGCATCTTGGACAAGTCCGATCTTAACTTTGTGATTGACTTGAGAAGGCGAAGGATCCTTGCTGAATTAGGTGAAGCATAGATATACCAAACACTTATTTAAATGAAGGCAGAATGGACATCTTAGGGTATGTCTACACTACGAAATTAGGTCAATTTTATAGAACAGGGGTAGGCAACCTATGGCATGTGTGCCAAAGGCGGCATGCGAGCTGATTTTCAGTGGCACTCACACTGGCCGGGTCCTGGCCACCGGTCTGGGGGGCTCTGCATTTTAATTTAATTTTAAATGAAGCTTCTTAAACATTTTAAAAACCTTATTTACTTTATATACAACAATAGTTTAGTTGTATATTATAGACTTATAGAAAGAGACCTTCTAAAAATGTTAAAATGTATTACTGGCACGCGAAACCTTAAATTAGAGTGAATAAATGAAGACTTGGCACACCACTTCTGAATGGTTGCCGACCCCTGTTATAGAAGATATATTTCTGAGAACAAAAGGGAGACTCTTTCACAGTGAATCAAGCAATTCACAGCAGACAGCACATGTGCTTTAGGTACAAGGTCGCATTTTGCCTTTTATATTGAGAGCCTGCCAGTATGGTGACACATCACACACGGCTGGGCAACAGAATTTGGTTTCCAGGAAGCCATGGTAAGCCAAAGGGCACGCGGGGTTGGCTTCCTCTGCCTTCATAATATGTGGTGGGAATGGTTTCAAACTGCAGCGCCCTCCTTTCCCACAGCAAGCAATGCTGGTTGGGTTTGCCATTTAAAAGGAGGGGCTGCGGTTTTCGGGTGGATGTGCAGCACACCACTCCCCCCACCCCACGGCTATTCTCTGGGATGATCCCTTCACCTCTCCCCACACCGCGTGGCTATTCTCAGGGATGATCCCTTTTAGCCAAATGCAAACAGCCCAGCATGAACGGGGTCCTTTTACTGTTCCCTTACAAAAATTCCCCTATTTCAACCAGGTGACCATGAATTACATCACTCTCCTGAGGCTAACACAGAAAGATAAAGACCGAATGTTGCTTGAATGCGACCAGAACCCAGGATCATTCGCTGCCATGCTTTGTGCTGCAATGATTCCAGACTACTTGCTACTGGCTTGGCATGGTAAAGTGTCCTACTGTGGAGGACGAAATAAGGCAGCCCTCTCCAGAAACCTTCTGCAAAGACTTTCAGAGTGCCTCCAGGGGAGCTTCATGGAAATGTCCCTGGAGGATTCCCACTCCATCCCCAGACATGTTAACAGACTTTTCCAGTAGCTGTACTGGCCGCGAATGCATCCCGATTCTTCACGGCAAATCAAACATTAAACATGATTGCTTTTAAACCCTGTAGTGTAGTTACAAATGTTCACTCACCAGAGGTGCCTTCTCTGGCTTCAGGATCCGGGAACCCACCTTGGGAGGGTATTGGCTCCAGGGTGATGAAAAGGTCCTGGCTGCTGGGGAGGACGGATTCTCCACTTGCCTGCTGTGCATTCTCCTCCTTCACCTCCACAAAATCTTCCTCCCTGTTGCGTGAGACTCCCCCCTTGCAGGTGTCCATGGACAGTGGTGGGGTACTGGTAATATAATATAAGCCTATCTCAAAGAACTGGAAGGACCTTGAAAGGTCAGTGAGTCCAGTCCCCTGCCTTCACTAGTAGGAGCAAGTACTGTCCCCTGCCAGATTTTTTGCCCCAGATCCCTAAATGGCCCCTTCAAGGATCAAACTCACAACCCTGGGTTTAGCAGGCCAATGCTCAAACCACTGAGCTATCCCTCCCCCCTAGAATACCATGCAGCTGATCATAGAAGCAGCATGTATGGGGCTCTGACCCGGAGCAACTGTTTGCCTCCTTTGTCTTTTGGTAGACTTGCCTGAGCGTCTTAACTTTCACGCGGCACTGCTGTGTGTCCCTGTTGTAGCCTCTCTCCACGATGCCCTGTGCGATTTTGGCATATATATTAGCATTTCTTCTTTTTGATCAGAGTTCGGCCTCAGGGCTGGCTCCAGGCACCAGCAAAGGAAGCAGGTGCTTGGGGCGGCACATCTGAAGGGGTGGCACATTTCAAGGGCCATTTTTTTTTTGCTTCAGCAGCTCCGGCCGCAGCTTTTTTTTTTTTTTTTTTTGCCGCTTGGGGCGGCAAAAAAGCTAGAGCCGGCCCTGTTTGGCCTGCACAGATTCTTCTCCCCATACTGCAATCAGATCCAGTGTCTCCCGTTCGGTCCATGCTGGAGCTCGTTTGCGATTCTGGGACTGCATGGTCACCTGTGCTGCTGAGCTCGCCACGCTGACCAAATAGGAAATGAAATTCAAAATTTCCTGAGGCTTTTCCTGTGTACCTGGCTAGTGCATCAGAGTTGAAAGTGCTGTCCAGAGCGGTCACATTGGAGCACTCTGGGATAGTTCCTGGAGGCCAGTACCGTCAAATTGCGTCTGCACTACCCCAAATTCAACCCAGCAAGGTCGATTTTAGCGCTACTCCCCTCGCCGGGGAGGAATACAGCAGTTGATTTTAAGAGCCCTTTAGGTCGACGGAACAGGGTTTGTTGTGTAGACGCATTGCTAATAAAGTGGACCTAACGCGGCTAAATTCGACCTAACCTTGTAGTGTAGACCAGGGCTTACAGACTTAAAAAACTTCACACTTTCTTGTGCAGTGGTCTAACATTAGCTGACTAGGCTGTGATATAAAATTCACAGTAGTTTTGAGTGGCTCAAAATCTATTCCCTCCTCAGCCCCCTTGTATTGTGCTTCTTTATTTATCTAAGCAGCGGACAAAAAGGCAAAATATGTTTCAAAGTCCTACCATGATCCTAAGATCTTCCGACACAACAATCAAATGTACTATCAACTTGTTACATGGCATACAAGGAGGCCGAGACAGGATAACATTTGTCCCAAAGCAACCCAGTGTATCTATTATTTGAAGCCTGATTTTACGAGGTGCTGAGCACCCATACTTGCTATGAACTCTAGCTGCAGGTATAGGTGTTTGACACTTCTGAAAATCATGCCCATTATATTTTATTTTACTTTACCAGTAGCCTTAGCAATAGTCAAGTTGGTGAATAGCTTTCCTGGTAAACATTCTACTATAAGAAGCGTCAAAAAGAAGACTAGGTAAAAGAAAAGAGATGAGGAAAAGTGATCAGCATTTTAGGAATACTGAATATCAATGGATGGAAGCCTTTTATTTTTTTAATGTAGCAAATCTCTTTTTCTTTGATATGGCTATTAAGGTTGGACACTGATCAAACTGCCCAACAGAGAGAGAGAGAGAAAGAGAGAGAGAAAGGGAGTGTGTGTGTGTCAGATGGACTGGGACTAAAACACCTGACCCTTCTCTATTAAAATCCTGATGTTGCAAATGTCTTTTCTATAATGGGACAAAAAGAAAAACAGAGAACATACAATAATAGTGGTTCATCTGTTCAGTCATTTGATGTGCTTCTCTATTGTTGCAGTTCCTGAGACTCAGCTTTATCCTGTATGTGAGCTCTGATTTTAACAATAGTGGCACGCTATTGAAATGAGTAAATACAATTTCTGAAACTCTTTTCTACTGACAAAATGTAATCGAAGTACATGCAAGCCTGAGAAACTGCCACTGTCTTGGGTCCCAAATTCCTTTGATTTCTAGACTTATTTCTATTTTCCTGACAATGTTATCTGCCAGTTTTTAAAAAGTAAATGACTTTGCCTTCATCATTTATTCTGCTACCCTCACTGTCAGGTCAAATTTGGTCTTGTAGTTAGTCCCCAATGACTCCTCTGTCAACATGAGAGATGAGAGACAGATGGAACAGATGAGTTTAAGGGGTAGGCCAGATCCACATCATAAGCCTTCCTTGCCCCAGTAATGTGGGAACACCTCAGTGGCTGCTCTGCAGGAATTGAAGGCTCTATGGGTGAGAGGGTACAAGGCCCATGCATGGACAATGGTAACTTTCTGTTCCATCATGTCCTCTACCAGCCCTGTAAAGGTTTTCGGTATAAATGAACATTGGTCCCTTCAGTAGTAACTAACCCAGTACCCCCTATTGCATGGTAATACCTCACCCAGGAGAAATTTTGGGAGAAGTAGCCAGTGGGGAGACAGACACAGGAGGGCCATGAAACAGAATGGAGGCATGGGTCTCCATACAGAGAGATGACCGTAGCTTCTGGTCAATCTCCAAAGATCCATAGATTGCAGAATATAAACTCCCTACCAGATCTGGGTGTGTGGAAAACAGTGTCTCTGTCAAAGAAACATTTAAATGGAAACTCCACCAATCCAGACTTGAGAGACAAGGTGGGTGAGGTAATATCTTTTATTGGACCAACATCTGTTGGTGAGAGAAACAAGCTGGTCCAATAAAAGATATTTCCTCACCCACCTTGTCTCTCTAATATCCTGGGACTGACACAGCTACAACTACACTGCATGCAACCCAGACTTGGGCAGTTTCCAGTCCCTATCACAAGAATAACTTAAGCAGGGGACAGTTTAACTCTTAGATTTTGTAGAACAATAAACTTTTACAAAACCTGAGCCAGACAGAAATGTTTTCATAATTTTTTCTAATTATAATGGAAAGCTATTTTTTAAAACAAACATTCCTCTGCAGCATTTGAAACCCAAACTCTGTAACATTGTGCTAGTGAATAAGAACAAGAAAAAGGAACTGACTAAAAAGTGATCTGCTTGCTTTCACTGTGCATGCTGAGAGAAATATTAAAAGTGAACAAAGAGCATTCATAGTGAAAAGGAAATGATTTCATTTTTAGTTACGTACGGTGCGATATTAACATAGAAAGGGAATTTGTTTACTTTTAAATACATGACATCTCACTCTGGCCCTTTTTACAAAAATAAGGCAATTTCCAAGCCAAGTAATTATATTTTGACTCTTTGCGGGTACGATTGGATACCTTTTTATTCACTTCATCCCCCAGTAGAGTGGATAATGATGCTAGGGTGCAGAATAGTTGCCATCTTTCCACCTGAAAGTGACTGCACTTCAGAGTTTCCCTGTTTACATATATTATACAACAGTGTTTTGGGCCACTCCTGTAGAATACTGTAGCACTGGTTCCTGACTTGGAATTTTCATGGGGTAAGGAGTGCAGTAAGCCGCATACAGTTTGCTATAATTCTTTGGCCCGTAAAGTTATTTTCTTCTGAGTTTTAATGTACCTCCTTTCTCCAGTTTTTATTAAAATGAAAATAAGAAAGAAAAACTTGTAGCACCTTCGAGACTAACCCACGAAAGCTTATGCTGAAATAAATTTGTTAGTCTCTAAGGTGCTACAAGTTTTTTCTTTCTTATTTTCATTTTGCTGACACAGACTAACACGGCTACTACACTGAAACCAGTTTTTATTAGTTTGTTTTCAGAATCCCTTTAATTGAATTGGTCATCTGTCATTCAGATGTATGCTTGTTATGCCACAGGGAAAAATGGTTCTGAAAAAATATCCCTTTAAGAAAATAGCTGCTTTCCTTTTAATGTGCAAACCACAAGGGGGCGCAAACACCTAATATATTCAAGGTTGAAAGGAGTTTATATTTCAAAGCTGACCACCCATAACAGATTAGTGGATTAATATTTTGCACTAAAGGACCTGGCCTTTACTGATGACATCAATTTATATCCAGCCCAGGCTTTTACAGTTGTAAAAGTCATTAAGACTATAAACTTCACAATAGATGTCAGCCTATTCTTGGTGTGCTCTGCAGAGCACCCCATAAACAGCAGTGATGAGGTAACTGTTCTTACAAGCCCCAGCTAAGGCTGTAATGGCTTTATCAGCACCAGCAAAACGGCCGTCCCTATATTTTTTTCAACCACAAGACACTGAACTTATTTTATTAATCAGTATCTATTTTTCTGACAAGTGTGTTTGGTGTTATGTGAAAGCTTATCCTTGATCTCCCCTGCAACTAAAGCAGTGCGTCTATTTATGGACATGGCTTAATGAACAGTAGATCTCATGTACCATATTAGAACTTTTTGAAAAACAGCCAAAGTACAGAGGTCAGGTTTCCTGTACTATAAGCAAATGAGCAGGATGCAAGACCACAAGGTTTATGAATATCTGGTAAACTAGGTCCCTGTACATATTTCACTAATTATTTTGCCCAAACTACAAATTATTTAAACATATCTATAAACACTACAAAAAGCCAGATAGGACCAACTCAAGGCCTTCTACTGCTCCTCATTAAGGCAGTGAGAATTTTACCATTGACTTCACTTCAGAGAGATTAGGGTAAGGCCCTGTTGTTTGGTAGACAATGCTGTGAAAAAGAAAATGTAGTTTGAAATGTAGCAAAAGAAATATAGTTATGACTTCCACCATGATCTGACTTTATTAGCAATTAAGTGACAATGGAGGTGATGAAAATAAGAAAGAAAAACTTGTAGCACCTTAGAGACTAACAAATTTATTTCAGCATAAGCTTTCGTGGGTTAGTACCCACTTTTGATTATAAATATGTTCTGCAAATGTATCTGTGGTATAATCACAAAGGTCGACATTCTTTACACTATTTCTCTCTGGACAAAACTAGTGCTTTTGGCAGTTCAGTCTGATCTGACATTGTCTGGAGGAACTGGAGCACAGGAGTTATGCAATAAGGTGTATGCAAATAGATTTTTCCTGTGTGCCTCTAAAACTACCTATTTATGGAAAAGCTTATATGGGAGGATTTATCACTGCACACAGACTAAGTAGTAATGCTTCCACTAAGAAGAATCCATGTTTTCATCAACTTTATAAATCAAGAATCTGTAGCAGTAAACAAAAGACTATTCCCTTATGTTTTAGGAGTCTACTGAACAGGACTTAAATAGCAGTAAGTATAGTATTCAGCTAGTTTGTTTTATAACAGAAAAAAACCTAAAGGAGGCTGTCAAAGCAAAGTGTAGGGCAAACCGCCTCAAAAACGGTATAAGATTTATTTAGTGCCAAATTAGGCAGCAGGTATTAAGACTATCTGCATTCTTCTAAATGTGAAGTTACAGGACAATTGGTAAGATATGGTTCAATGGCATTTGATATTAAATTTAGTGTCTCACAAAATTAGCGATCACTGTCTGAAACATAGTATTGTCTCTTCAGAAGCAGGTCTAAGGAGAGAATGTTTCCTACCCAGAAATACTGGGGAGTAAGGGATCATTATACTAATGCCCCCACAAACCTGCACATTTGCTTGTCTCCAGCCTTGTCTGTTGGCGTACTTTAGGAACAATAGCCATTTTGAATACGAGTATGATTTTTCACATAGTAACTCTAGTTTATCAAAACAAGTTTGTGTGCAAAAAGGGTAAAGCTAAAGTATCACTTTTACCATCAGTTGTTTGGCAATACTAATCAGCTTAATTTCCCAGCTGTATTTATAACACTAATTTATACACACACACACACACACACACACACACACACACACACACACTCTCTCTCTATCTGGGATTATTGTCCTGTTTACATACCCATGTTCAAAAATTCAGCTACATAATAGTTTTGTTCTTTCCCATCACACTTAAACTTGCAACACTGAAAAAATAATTTAAAAAGCATTAGAAAGAGAATGGCGTCAGATCAGTGTCAAACTTGGGAAGCATAACTAAATGAGATTATAAGTATTATTGGGATATGATCCTGCACAGGGAAGGGATTTTGTTGGGGGGGTTTTTGGAAGGGAAGGGGGCAGAAGGGGGAAAAAAAAAAAAAAAAAAAAAAAAAAAAAAGAGGACAGCAAGATTTGGCCCTTAAAAGAACAAATGTATACATTGCCTTATAATGAAAGGAGTTTTTTTTTCTTCCGAAATACTGGAATCAAATGGGTATGAATTCATTTAATTGGGAATTAGTTGGCAACCATGTCTGAGAAAAAAAAAAAAAAAATGGATCAAGGTTGTCCCATAGTAGAAAATTTTAAACTTATAACTGCTAGGTATTTCCTTTTCCTAATCACTAAATATGAAAAATAGTAGATTTCAATGTGATGCATGTCTTTTAGTTTCATACAGCAATCTATGTAAACCAAATAATTAAAGATGGCATAGAAAAAAAAATCCCCACCTCCTAATGAGTCCATCTTTTAAATAATTCAACATGACAGTAAAAATACAAAAAAGAAAAAGTCTAACATGTAAGTGAAAGAGAATTTATAAAATTACAAGTTTAATAGATAAATATAATAAATACTTTATGCATCATAATTCTGGACAACTACATTTAAAGCAACTATGCTGGCAAGTCACACACAAAAAGTTGCTTCTTGGCAACTTTATTTTTGATAAAACCACACTGACAGGCATATTACAATGTTTCTTATTAAGCTTTATGCCATAATTATGTTTAAATCCTGCTCTCCTGAGCTCAATATACATTGGTGCAATGTAATTCTACTTTGGAATGTTTTCCTGCACACCAACACAGTTTTACAGGTAGATGTTCTACTTACCAGGGGCAAGGGGAGTTCTGAAGAAAAAATTTGGTAAATGATTTCTAGAAAAACTAAAGCATTTCTTAACTTTTTATTGACATTGGCAAATTAAAATAGAATAAATTAACAATATTTTCTCAAAAAAATGTTTTGTACAAAAATACTGTCAAAATTTCCTAAAAAGCTTTCAACACAGTAGTATCTTTTCATGTACTGAATAAACTATATTAGCACAGTGTCAAAAATGCTGAAGACAGAAATAAAATAAAAATCTGTGAAATGTTTGCCACTGACTAGTCAACATTCCATCCACACCATATTATTGTCTATACATATGGGGGAGGGGGACTGGGTAGCAGACTTTAAGTAACATTATTCTTTTCCTGATCTAGGAGGGGTTGGCCCACATCTGTTAAGCTTCCAGTTTAGCATATTAAAAAAAAAAAGAGAGAAAAGACTGCACTGCAATGCATAGTTAAAAATGAAGCAAGATGGCAGCATTTGTGCAGTTATATCTGCCCTTCAAAGTTCATGCAACCAACTAATGCAATTTTTTCCCTGTTCACTCAGAATCTGAATGCAGTTCAAGTCATTGGAAATCATTGTTTACAAAATCCACAAGATTAAGCGATTTGCCAAGATTAATATCTAACAGCTGAGCACTGTCGAAATTATGGACATGTTACTGTGAGGAAATTAAGAGGCGGAGGGAAACCCATAAAAAGCTAGAGTTAGCCAGAAAGTATTATTACAGGAAGGGAAGTGAGTGTCAAAGCTTAAAAAAAGAAGAAAAAAAAAAGGCAGCAATTATTTAAAAACAACCCCAATTTATACAAGCTCATCGTTTACTCTGTTTTCCAGATTCTCAACCTTTCAAGCACTGAAAAGCTGAGATACTGTGTATAAGGGAATGTTTTCATTCACACTGATAGAAAGTCCTTTGTTTGTTTTGAAGAAGTCAGCAGCTCACTCTGCTAGGCTGTTGTTTGCAAACGAAGTCTGTCATGAAATCAAACTCGTTCTGTCCCAACCACAGCTCAGGAAGCTCCTTGATGCGGTCCAAACCCATTTCTATGACTAAGGACATGAGCACCTCCTCATCTATGAAGTCAGTGTCTATGACATTGGGAGGCAGCATTGCTGCAGGGACATGGGGAACTGAAGGAGGCATGCCGCTGCTGCTGCTGCTGCTGCTATGCTTTGGGTTGCAGTCTCTGAAATGCTGGTTTGTTCCGTTCATCGGATGATTTGCAGGGTGCAAGTCCGGCATATAGTGGTTGTGAGGATAAGGATGGTGGCTAAAATACTGGTTGTTTAGCTTCTGCAGCTGCATGCTGGCCGTTAAGGGGCCTCCCTGGCTTGCAACAGGGGGGGCCATGAACTGCGAATTATTAAATCTTGCCGTGGGAGGCATGCTGCTGGGAGGATGCCCCCCATTCACGTTCCCTGGCCCCATGGCATGTCTGATCCCGCCATTTGCGTTCATATTGCCAGCTCCATAATGTATATGCTCGCCCATCAAGGCGCTGAAGGCATGTTGCTGCTGCTGGTGATGGTGATGGGGGCTCGGAAACTGACCCATCCCCATTCGATGTGCAGGGTGGTGATGAAGCCCGCTGGTGCCATCAGGGAATCGCCCATGATTCATGGCCATCATGTGGTCTGCCATTTGCCACCTAGGAAGTTAACATACGGAAAGAGATATTGCTTAAAATCCACACACATGACCCACACTCTTTTACACTTACACGGGTCCCTTAAAAAGCGAGCTCAGTCGCACCCCTCCCCTGCGAGAGAGCGCGCAGCAGCGCTCCTCCACACAATGCGACTGATTTATTTGAAAGAAGTCTGCAGTCCCTACCGCGAATCCAAAGAACTCCCGCACCTTCCCATTGCAACTCCCGCACACCTAGCAACTAAAAGTCTCGCGAACGACACCCGCCACCCGAACGAACGAGCCATTCTTTCCATGCCAAGCCACGGAAACCTTTCAAACGATACTCTGCGAAGAGCAGCAAAGGAAACAAGCTCCCACCTCCCCGTCAGCAACTTTTGGAATTAAGTCCACAAGGCTTTCCCCCATTATTTTATTTTTATAACACGTATGTAAGGAGCTTATGGTGCGCAGCTGAGAATGGCCCCGTATTCTTTCTTGCCCCGTTCACCTCCGTGCGGCCGCTACACACTAAAGTATAAACAAGCAACCAACAATCAAAAACCCCTCCATTACACTCACCTCTCCCTCTCTCTCTTTTTGTTGTTGCTGCTGCTGCTCCAAGGGTGTTGATAAAATCAATCAGTAAAACTCGCCCAGCATAGAGAGGGCTTTTCTTTTTCCTCTTCCCTGTGGTTACGTGAGGATACTAATTATTAATTAGTGTTGGTGTTGGTATTGCTGCTGCGGCGGCGGCTGCTGCAGACGCAAAAGCTGCTTCTCGCTCCTCTGCGAGGCTCATCAGCACTTGCCAACAATGAGCTGTGTTTCTCTTACCCAGCTTTGGCCACAGTTAATATAGGATTTCAGAAGGGAGGAGCAAAACCCTCACAGGCAACCAGAAGTAAAACCTGGAGCAAACGAGGGGGGGGAGAAAGAAAGAAAGCGGGGGGGAAAAGCCAGGCGGATCTGGAAGGAATCCAAAGAATCCTGTTCGTTCTGGTTGAGCGACACGTGTGTTTGCTGATCACTTATGCGGTGTCTTCAGATCAGCTAATGCTAGGAGCCATATCCCTGCTACACTCTTATCTCAATGCGAGGGAGGGGGAGGGAAATACGAATATGTTGCATAGAACTGGAGGAGAGAAGACTGGCAGGGAAAACAGATCCTGTATCATAATGGACAATGTTGCAACCACTGCTAAGAATAACTTAGCAGGCTTCGGTTTTGTCACATAATATGGTACTCAACTTGCACTCAAATCAATGAGGCTGTTTTAAACTGCCATTGATTTGTGGAACAGGGGTTGTCTGTAGGGTATTCCCCCCCCCCATGCAATTCTGCAACATTGCTTCCGATTACAAGCATTACGCTGAAAGCAACTGAACAGCCTTGCTTGTGCCTTGTTCAGAATTGCTGGGCTTCCTCGATACAGCTCCAAACACGTGAGAATTAATGCTGTTTATGTGACAGCAGGCTACTTTTTTTTAGGAAGGGGTAACTCCCTCCCCCACATCCTCTACGTATTCCTTCTTCTGCCTCTGTTTGGAGGGGGCTGTCGCAGGCATAAAGCAGAGGTTGCAGGTGGCAAGGAATATAACTGGAGATGTTTGTCCTCCATGGCACACAAAGACACAGATCCAATCCGCGCTTTCTGGGTTACACTCGGCTGCTCCATGTACGTGTGCTTTTGCTAAGTTTGTGTTTACCTCTCTCGGTAGCTTTGGCATTCACACGGAGGCGACTCTGCTCTGTAGACAAACTCAGCAAGACTCATTCCCGCGATCCACCTTTTTACACATACACGGTTGCTGCTGCTGCCCTTGATCCGGGAGGTGGGGGAGGAACGAGGTGGTTGCAAAGTTGCACAACCTCTCGCCTGGCTGGCTTTGTCTGGTGATGATTTGGGGCTGATTTAGAGGGACCGGGTTTGCAGGGAACGAATACAAGCGCTATCTGACACAGCTTTTTGCTGGAAAAGAAAAAAGAAATACACAAACATGGTAACTGCTTTGTAAATACAGTAGACCTGTATGCTGAGGCACATCACCATAAACCTCAGTACATCACCTCTAACATTCAGCACTCATTTGGTACAGTGGGGTGGCATGCAAATAGAACTCCACATTTCAGAAATCCTGGATTTTCAAAATGCATCTCTAGCTAAAAATCCACCAGATCTTCCCAGCTGCACTAAATTATCACACAAGAGGGAGAGGACAAGGGGAGGAGGGTTGCGAACACTGCAGTGAAGTTGGATACTGTCCTATTTTAAATCTTATCTAGTATAAAACTGTTAAGAAGGGACACTATGTCACAGCTCACTGAGAGCACTGAAGGCTCTGGTTCAGCTCTATGGCAGCTATGCTCCGAGACAAAGAATGGGGCACACCCCTTGTTTAACAAGGCTTGTTAGGTCCGAACAGCCATCAAGTAGCAAGCAGTAATGCGTCTGCCCCCTCCACTTTCCAGTGCAAGAACAGAAGTGTGCTGCTGGCACACATGCATCTCAAAGAGTAGAACTACAGGGCACTGCTGTGACAGCATAGGGCAGTGTGTAGGGGTCCTACTGGGGAAGGGGAAGTCTGACTGGTAGCCCTCTTTTAGAGCGGCTTGACTGGCCAGGCCCTTACTTGTCTATCCTGGCCATAACCTAGATAAAGGTCAGTTAAAGGTGATGCTTTTCTGCCTAATTGCTCTGGCGGCAATGTTCCCTCTAATTTTTTACAT
This sequence comes from Macrochelys suwanniensis, assembly GCA_033296515.1. NCBI lineage: Eukaryota > Metazoa > Chordata > Testudines > Chelydridae > Macrochelys > Macrochelys suwanniensis. Next base: position 100,426,199 of record CM065777.1, read on the forward strand.
CCATGTGCGGAATGAATTTTGTTATGTGCACCAATATGGACGTGATGTGTGGCGGGGGTGAGGCTGAGGGGTTCGGAGTGTGGGAGGGGGCCCAGGGCTGGGGCAGAGGGTTGAGGTGCTGGGGGTGTGAGGGCTCTGGCTGGGGCTGTGGGCTCTGGGATGGGGCCAGGGATGAGGGGTTTGGGGTGCGGGCTGCCCCAGGGCTGTGGTGAGGAGAGAGGACTCCCCCCAGCCCTCTCTCACTGCAGCAGCCCGGGGCTGGGGGAGAGCGCCTTTCCCCACCGCAGCAGCTCTGGGGCTGTGGCCTGGGGGAGAGGCGCCTCTCCCAACTGTGCGCCTGCATGGCCCTTGATAGCCTGCTGCACAGCCGCGCAGCTTAGAGGGAACTTAGTCTGGTGGGTAATGTGAACAGTGCTATCTGGAACCAATTTGGGTTCAGGATACAGATGCAACTGGAGCACATGATGTGCGGAGGGCAGCAGTCCTGCACACAGTGGGTAAGATCCAAGCACAGACCTGATAAGTGAACAGAAGGAGGGGAGAGGCAGACCACTTAAAAACCAATAACAGTGAAGTGTGACAAGGATGGAGTTCCCTGGGGGAAGGGGCGGCAGGACGCATTAAAAGATGGGAGCAAGGACACCACCAGAATAGCATTGCTAAGGAAGTGACCTCATCATCTGGCTGGAATTTCTACAGGAATTGAATGGGGTCTCTGCCAGGTGATGCAATATCTGGCCTGCTGGAGAGGATAATCAGGTGATCTCTGGCACATTTGAAGCTCTTGGTTTGGGGAATATGATTTAGCCATGGTCTCCAATCTGGGCCATGAGTGATAAGAAGAGGGACAACCACCATCCCGGAGATTTTTCCTTTGATGGTAGTGGTAGTTTTGTGGGCAAAAGAATGAGTATTTAGGATATATGGTTGCCGTTTGACAATTAGGCCGCTGTGGACAATATGAGCAAGAAATTTGCTAAATACAAATCCATGGTGATACTGGTAAGACCATTTGTATTGCAATGCCTTTTCAAAGCCCAACACATATCAGTTAGGATTAACACTTCTTTGGATGGCCTTTCTTATTTTCAGATTTACAGATTCTGGAAGCTGGCACCAGAAGTAGAGATCCCAAAGCAGATTGTGGAGGACTGGCACATGACAGCAAGAAAGATGAGTAGGCATATCACCCAATACACTAAGGGCCTGAGAGGTGTTTTCAGGCATTTACATCTTATATGTAAAAGTTAGGGCCTGATGGTGTTTTCTTCATCAGGGTCTGCAAAGCAACTTAGTTTATGGTTCACCATAGGGATGCATAGGATTCTACAGCAAATCGGAAAAAAACAGGAAGACAAGGTAGGGGACGGGTAATGGGGAGTACACGGTACAAAGCATGAATCCATCAGTTTGCCAGTCGCAGTGTGAAGCACAATTATTTAAGGCAGCATACACATTGGTGTTCTTTAGGGCCTTTTGCATAACTGAGCTGGTGCTGCCATCAGCTAATGAGAAAGTAGGGCACTGCATATGCAGGGAACGCATGCAATGGGAGTAAAAGTATGGCAGAGAAGTTCAAAAACTGACCCAGCTGCAACAGGCTCTTGGGTAAAGTTGGTACCTGTATTCAGAAGAGGAATGGAGAAATACTAGCACAGGAGTATAAAGATGAACCACCCCCATCCCGCCACTTGGGAGTTAAGAGTTTGAAGCAGAAGGCTATGCAGGAGGTGGGATCCTGAGTGCTACTGCTCTCATTCCTTCCACATTAGAACAGCAGTAATAGGCATAGCAGAATGGAAAACCAAAAAGAAGAATCCAAGGAGATGCTATGTTATGTACAGCTGCCTTTCCCAGACCTGCAGAAGAGCTCTGTGTAACTTGCAAGTTTGTCTCTTTAATCAATAGAAGTTGGTTGAATAAAAGATATTACCTCACCCACCATGAGCCTCTAATATCCTGGGACCAACAACAATGTTCAGCTCTAGACATACAATGATAGGAAGACATCAGAGTATCTCTCTCATTGGGACAGTGAATTTCAGTGGGATTTGGGCATCTGACTCTCTTTGGCTCCTTTGAGAAGCCAAGCTGTACTCATTTGTGACCTTGCCAATGCAAACCATCCTGGAGCGCATTTGTGAGCATTCTATCACACATTGTACAGAGCAGTGGATAAAGACTAGTTCAGAAGGACAATAGTTAGGGTTTTCTGAGGAGTCTGTCACTTTTACTTGGTTTGGTAGAAGGAGAATGTAGTAGACACAGCTGGTGCCAGCACTGCAGAGTTGGCTATAAGCCTCAGCACCAGATTCCCTGATTATCCTGCTGGAAGAAAATGACTTTGGCAAGTTTTCTAGTTTGGATATCAAAGTCAGGAACATAGAGCTGGAGAAGCTATAGCGTGCAATGCCAGGCACAAGCCTCATATAATCACCGTTGTTGTTCCTTCTACTGGTTCTGTAGACAAGCCAGGAGTTCCCCAGAGCCTACCATATGTCTACCTATTTAGAGCATCCTCTCACCACAGTGAAGCTAGCTACTTAGTGAGTCTATAAACCCTGGCACATAACCAGCCAACCCAGGTGTAGGAGTGCTCCCCCAATGGGAATCCCCTCCAGTAGTGGCATGATGCTAAAAGATTAATAGACTGATAACAAGCCTCTGCAAGAGGCAGAATCTGTAGTGGCTAAGCTACAGTCAATTAGTATGGGAGAAAGGAAAGCTAGAGAGGGAGCTTCCTGCACAGGTCAGATTTTTTTCTTTGCTGGGCTTCATAGGGCAGTTAATGCCCTCTGGTGACAGATGGTCATGAGGTGACAGTGAGGAGCTAACAACCCACTGCCACTAGTGAGCGGTCCCCCCATTCCTAAATTACCCAGTTACATGCCAGGAAGCATAGGTTTGTTCAGTGAAGAGATGTTCTAAGCTGAGGGACATGAGAACCATAAATTGGGCTAGTCTCACCAGCACTTCCCCACATGCCTTCTTTCTATTTGTCTAGATGGCTCAAGTTAGTTTATATATATATATTGGCTGTATCCTTTGCACCATAAACCTGTGTTGTCTCTTCACTCTAAGAGAATCCAGGGATAATGGGTGGTTGCCAGAATCCATTTTCTTTGTACTGTGTCCCCTTCCCCGTACACTTACTTCATAGCTGAGGGAACATGGTTAACATGTTTGTTTTGTAAGTGTAATTCTATTCCAAGACATTTTCTTTTAAAACTTAACTGAAAATGAGACTATTCAGAACAGTTATTTCCTCAGGCGGTTCAAGAAGATACAATAATCAAAATAATCATCCATTAAATTTCACTCTGTTTGTATTCTGTCACACCTAATCCCAGTGTGGACGTCTTTAGTACATCTCTATATCTTTTAGATAGTTATTAAATGGGACTAAATAGTAGGAATGGGAACTTCTTTGGGCATTTAGGAGATTGGTAATGGCTTCTGAAGTAAGCTCAAGGTCACTGGGCTCAAATTCAGCCCAAATTAGTTGTGACGAAAAGTACTCACCAACTGATAGCTCAGTGGCCTCCATGAAATAAATTGAAGGTCTCTGTCCAGTTTCTAGTAGACAAATGTTCACATTAAAGAAACATGACAAATGGTATAAAATGCCATCTATCCTTGTTGCAAGTCTCAACCAAAAAGGTGAAAGACTGAATAGGCACAAAGATTGAACGACTCTGACTGAGGTCACGAGGACAGAGGAAAGAGATATTGGGGGAGCAAACAGCACATTGTTACCTAGGGGGTACCTCAATGGGTGGGCTCTTCCAAACTGAAGTTGTCTGGCTGTGTACTAGGGACCTTCAGTGAGGTATCTCCACAACTAGACTGAAACATTGATGGGATATGGAAAATTTACATTCTCTCTGCCCACACTGCCTCTTTTGTGAATAAACAGAAGACTTTGGTTTCCAGAGTTGTTAATTTACTACCTTTCATGGGCACAATTAAAAATATTTATGAATGAATCTTAAACATTTTACAATGAAAAGGAAATGTCTCAAATCACCCCTAGGTTTATATGATTTACAAAGGTTATATGAAGAGGGAGTAGAAATAATAACAGATTTAATCTAGTCTAGAGAGAGTTCTCCTGTATCTTTTAAAAACAATTTAAACTCTTGTTAAATATGATCCCTATATTCATAGATGGCTAGTTATGGTTACTTATAAAGTGTAGAGAATAGTGGCCATATACCAATGATAGTTTCAATACTGATGTTCACCATAAATTAATCTATTGATTGTTTTAATAAATTAAATCTCTCTCCTTTACGACCTCATAATGTAAATGCTAGGATTCTCCTGAACAGAGGATGCCAGGTATGCTGAATTGTACAAGACTCTATTGTAGTTTTGTTATGTGAACAAACATTCACTGGGAGATAGTCGAAGGTCAAGAAACCCTAGGTAAAAATGAATTTAAATACAATTTGAACCTAGATCATCAGCATAATTTTGGAGTCTTCCAATTTCAGCCATAATCTCACATGCTTTACTTGGTGCCTAAGCATCTGTAGGATGGAGACCATATTTAGAACTGTAGTTGCTGTCTTGATTTCATAGATGCACAGACTTTTAAGACCAGACGAAACCATTCTGATAATCGAGGCTGACCTGCATAACACAGGCCAAACGACTTCACTTAATTTTTTATGTATCAAGACCACAACATCTGTTTGAGTTATAGCATATCTTTTAGAAAGAGCTCCAGACTTGATTTAAAAGCTTCAGGTGACAGACAATCCACCACATCCCTCGGTAAATTGCTCCAATGGTTAATTACGCTCATTGTTAAAAATGCGCGCCTAGGCTGATTTCACTGGTCTACAATTTTTGAGAAGTCGTCTGCTTCAGAGATAAAATGTGCTATTTAGTATGTATTTAGATGTGCTGAATTCAAATATGACAATTAAAACAACTGATTGGCTACTGTTTCTAAGATATTTAAGTTTTTACATTTTATGTCTATGTATATTGTGTAGATAGTAGAGTTTTAATCATAAATTGTAAACCTAGGTCTTTTCATGTGTTTATGGTTGCTTTACATGATACTATTTCACCTGTCCTGTTTATGTAACACTTTAAAAATCAGCAAAGGGGTTATATAAATAAAACTGATTATGAAACAAAAGGCAAAAAACTATTATGTACATAGTTTAGTCCTATTCAGTGTCTACTCGGCGCTTCTTGGCTTGTCTCTTGTATTCATTAAATGGAGCATCTCTTCTCACTGTCCAGCAATAGTCTGCAAGCATTGATGGGCTCCATTTGCCCTGATAGCGTTTCTCTATTGTTGCAATGTCCTGGTGAAATCGCTCGCCGTGCTCGTCGCTCACTGCTCCGCAGTTCGGTGGAAAAAAATCTAGATGAGAGTGCAAAAAATGTATCTTTAGTGACATGTTGCAACCAAGGCTTTTGTATGCCTTGAGGAGGTTTTCCACCAACAACCTGTAGTTGTCTGCCTTGTTGTTTCCGAGAAAATTTATTGCCCCTAACTGGAAGGCTTTCCATGCCTTTTTTTCCTTGCCACGCAGTGCATGGTCAAATGCATCATCTCGAAGAAGTTCACGAATCTGAGGACCAACAAAGACACCTTCCTTTATCTTAGCTTCACTTACCCTTGGAAATTTTCCACCTTGGTACTTGAAAGCTGCTTGTGTTTTGTCAATGGCCTTGACAAAGTTCTTCATCAGACCCAGCTTGATGTGTAAGGGTGGTAACAAAATCTTCCTTGATTCAACAAGTGGTGGATGCTGAACACTTTTCCTCCCAGGCTCCAATGACTGTCGGAGTGGCCAATCTTTCTTGATGTAGTGGGAATCTCTTGCACGACTATCCCATTCGCAGAGAAAACAGCAGTACTTTGTGTATCCAGTCTGCAGACCAAGCAAGAGAGCAACAACCTTCAAATCGCCACAAAGCTGCCACTGATGTTGGTCATAGTTTATGCAGCTCAAAAGTTGTTTCATGTTGTCATAGGTTTCCTTCATATGGACTGCATGACCAACTGGAATTGATGGCAAAACATTGCCATTATGCAGTAAAACAGCTTTAAGACTCGTCTTTGATGAATCAGTGAACAGTCTCCACTCATCTGGATCGTGAACGATGTTGAGGGCTGCCATCACACCATTGATGTTGTTGCAGGCTACAAGATCACCTTCCATGAAGAAGAATGGGACAAGATCCTTTTGACGGTCACGGAACATGGAAACCCTACCATCACCTGCCAGGAGATTCCACTGCTGTAGTCTGGAGCCCAAAAGCTCTGCCTTACTCTTGGGTAGTTCCAAATCCCTGACAAGGTCATTCAGTTCACCTTGTGTTATGAGGTGTGGTTCAGAGGAGGAGGATGGGAGAAAATGTGGGTCCTGTGACATTGATGGTTCAGGACCAGAAGTTTCATCCTCTTCCTCTTCCTCGTCTGACTCAAGTGAGAATGATTCTGGTGCATCAGGAACCGGCAGTCCTTCTCCGTGGGGTACTGGGCGTATAGCTGATGGAATGTTTGGATAATGCACAGTCCACTTTTTCTTCTTTGACACACCTTTCCCAACTGGAGGCACCATGCAGAAGTAACAATTGCTGGTATGATCTGTTGGCTCTCTCCAAATCATTGGCACTGCAAAAGGCATAGATTTCCTTTTCCTGTTCAACCACTGGCGAAGATTTGTTGCACAAGTGTTGCAGCATATGTGTGGGGCCCACCTCTTGTCCTGATCTCCAATTTTGCAGCCAAAATAAAGGTGATAGGCTTTCTTAACCATAGTGGTTATACTGTACTTTTGTGATGCAAAAGTCACTTCAACACAAACATAGCAGAAGTTATCTGCACTGTTCACAGAAGTACGAGGCATCTCTGCTCACTTTGGCTAAACAGAAATGTGTCCCTTTGCAAAATCAAACACTGACAAATAAGAGAGCATGACACTGTATGATTTGTAGAGCTGATATAGGGCAATTTGTTCAGCAGAGTGATGTAAGCTTCATTATGATTGCATCATCCATGACTTCTAGGAATAACATGATGCAATTCATATCATGTATGACGCAATACCAGCTTCAGATTGCATCGTTCATTGTTTTGCCTAAAAAGCAAGTACTGTCCAAACCCAGTCATAGATTTATTCATAGATCCAGTCAAAGATGTATTTTAGTCATTTCTGGTTTAAATTGAGATCCCTTCCCTTTATAACTCACTTATCCTCCGCCATTCCCAAGTCAAGGGTCGTATATACTGACCCAATAGCATCTCTTGAAAACTAGAGCCAATCAACAATTTTAAGCATCATTTTCGTTCTCAGTGACCCAGAATTAGTAAAGTTTGACTACATTTATTTCAGAAGCATTTTGGCTGTAGAGCAGTGTTTTGTCTAGCTTCAGCTTCTAACCCAGGGATCGGCAACCTTTGGCATGCAGCCCGTCAGGGAAAGCCGCTGGCGGGCCGGGACGGTTTGTTTACCTGCAACATCCACAGGTTCGGCTGATTGCAGCTCCCTTACTGTTAAAAAATGAAAGCTGAGATTCTGGAGACCAAGATAACCTCTTGAGAGAGGTACTTGGACACCATACTACCACATACTGGCTGGATCCAAGCCCTGGTAAAGATGACTTTATAAAAGATAATCTTACAGATACTATGTATTCTTATATTCTATAAGTGCATGCAGATGTCTTGGTGGGACATTTTTGAAAACTTCTTTGGTACAGAAAATAGAGAATTCACTCTAATTATGTCCTAGAGCTTGAACATACCAGAAAATATTCATTGAATAAATTATTTAATTGGTAGTTGACAAGTAATTTATTTGATGCAGACCATCAACATTATTCACTGGATAAATTGTTAGACAGTGTTGCAATATTCTACCAAAAAAAAAAGCAACTATTGTTCACAAAGATTTGTGGTTACAAGTATAGGCCCCAATCTGGAAAATACTTATGCACATTAGTAACAGCTCTATTATATTTTTGTAGAGCCTTGCACTTCATTCCTTGCATACCCCAAACTCACATTTAAATCAATGGGACTACCTGGGAACTGACTGCTCAGCATGAGCAAAGTTAACAGAATCTGGCCCATTATGATTGTGATCTAAAATGACAAAACCTGGGCAACTCAGACATAAGCATGGTGTCAATCTCAGTTTTGACTTCTGTAGGCCCAGATCCTCAGCTGGTGTAAATCAGCATAGCTCCACTAACGTCAATGGAGATATGCTGATATACACCAGCTGAGGATACGGCCCAAAGATTTTTCATGTCAAATCTAAAATGTGAATGTACTTTTCTATTTACTAAAACTGCATTTTACCTTTACATTTCCATTATTACATATATGTAAAAATATTAGGCATATTAAGATGGACTGTAATAATATAGTAGGATATATAAGAGAACTGTCTTTGGTATTATACTTCACTTCAGGTTTAGGTAAGTACATACTTGCATACACTTCTTGGATCTCACATCTTCATGTGGAGCAGTACCTTCTAATCTGCACACAAAAAATTGACTTCAGTGGCACTCTTCATGGGCTCAAAATTCAGTACATGTGTCTGCAGGATCAGGGTCTGTGTATGTAAGTAAGTAATTCCTGCTCTGTTGCTGTCACTGTGACCATGGCTGCCACTAGTGCTTCGCCAGCATCCTCGCCAGCTCAATTTAATTTTTATGTTTTATTTATATAAATTGTGAAGTATTTGAATCCTTCCAATTTATTTTTGGTGATAAAGGGTTACAAGTAGTGGTGGTAGTGGTCATGGGTTACGCACTGCTGACAGTTGCAGAACTAGTTACATTTCTCCCTTTGATTTGATTCTATTTTTCTTCTAAATTAAATAATTATAATGTGTATACAATGTGTGTAATAGCAAAAACATTCACGCAAGGACTATCAGGAATATGTTGTGGTTCAGGGGAATGTATAAGCTCTGAGCCTTCTTATTTTGTTCAGTCAGAATTTTGCGAGACTCTTTCACACACACTTCCCCCTGATTTGATTTCCTTTTACAATTATAACCCCCGGGAAAGGGAAAATATCCCAGTCTGACCAATCTTTTTAGAAGCCCTTCAGTGTATATCTTTAGTTACAGGTCAGTAATAATTGTTATTGCAAACCCTTAGGTTTCAGGCTTTGTAACTCAGGCCAGCTCTCAACTCTACACTCCCCCACTGTCTCCCTAAGGCATCTGAGATAAGATGAATTGTCCTGGTTCTTTGTCATAAAAGTTAATCTTATCTGGGTAGGGCATTCTCAGTTCAGAAGCTACATGTCTCTGGATCTACCTTCCTGAACATATCCAGGGGAGACTTGCTGTTACAGCCATTAAGACTAGTTCTACGGCAGGGGTGGGCAAACCTTTTGGCCCGAGGGCCACATCTGGGTATGGAAATTGTATGGCGGGTCATGAATGCTCAAAAAATTGGGGTTGGGGTGTGGGAGGGACTGAAGGTTGTGGCTGGAGGTGTGGGCTCTGGGGTGGAGCCAGAAATGAGGAGTTCAGGGTGTAGGAGGGGGCTTCAGGCTGAGGCAGAGTATTGAGGTGCGGGGCGGGGTGAGGGCTCCGGCTGGGGGTGCAGGCTCTGGGGTGGGGCTGGGGATGAGAGGCTTGTGGTGCAGGAGAGTGCTCCTGGGACCGAGGGGTTCGGAGGGTGGGAGGGGGATCAGGGCGGGGGCAGGGGGTTGGGGCATGGGAGGGGGTCAGTGGTGCAGGCTCCAGGTGGTGCTTACCTCAAGCAACTCCTGGAAGCAGCAGCATGTCCCCTCACCGACTCCTACGCGGAGGTGTGCCCAGGCAGCTTTGTCTGCAGGTGCCACCCCTGCAGCTCCCATTGGCCGCGGTTCCCAGCCAATGGGAACTGCGGGGGCAGTGCCTGGGGTGGGGGGCAGTGTGCAGAGCCCCCTCGATGCCTCTACACGTAGGAGCTGGAGGTGGGACATGCCGCTGCTTCTGGGAGCATGGGAACCATGGCACGCGTGGAGCAGGGCAAGCCCCCGAACCCCCTCTCCAGCTGGAGCACCGGAGCGTGGCAAGCCCCCGACCCCGCTCCCTGGCGGGAGCTCGAAGCCCAGATTAAAACATCTGATGGGCTGGATGCAGTCCGCAGGCCGTAGTTTTCCCACCCTTGTTCTAAGACCTTTCCATTTGAATTGAGTCCTTTGGGAAACCTCGCTTTTTTACCTTCTTTTTCTTTTGGGTAACTTTTGTGTGTGCGCCTATTTTCATTTTTGTCTGTGGCTGGTTCTTGGGCCATTGGGTCTAGAAGCATTACAATGGGTCCAGATAGATTTTAACTGTTGTCTTTTTAACTGTTGGAATATGTACAATAACACAGATGATCCGTCTGGGAAACAACTAAGTAAATATATTTTAAAAAGAAATATCTAAAATATAAAATTACTCATACTTTCTAAATTATTTTTAAATTTAAATTTTGTGAATAACAATAGCTTAGAAACCTAAAATTAAAACCTGTTTTCTAATCAAATATATGTTAGGCAATTGTGAAATTTTGTAACTTTAACTTTTAGGCAAGCTGAGCAGGTTGTATGTGATTTTTCATACTGTTGTCCACGTACATCAGCTTGATGATATCATACTTATGCACTAATAATAGTAAATACTACTACTACTACTTAATATTTACATAAAGTAGCACCTTATGGCTTCAAAGCACAATACCAACATTAACTAATTACTCTAGAAGCTAGCATGCATTCTTTTCTACTTACTTTCTAAAGGAGAGGCATTTGATATAATTAAATAACTATTGTGTAATCAGAAAGGTAAATTAGAGTTATATAATGATTTATGCCACTGGTTATAGCAAGGGACTGGGAGTTGGGTGAGCTTTTTTCCCAACTCTGCCAGTGACATGTAAGTCAATAGGAGCTGGACATCTGATTTCCTTATGAACTTTTGAAATCTCCATCCCGTCAATCTCAAATGCACCTCATCTTCTGTCTGTAAAATGGAATAACAACATGTACTCACTTCTGTAAAGTGCCTGGAGATTCTTGGATGAAAGACACTACATTAGTTTGAGTATTGTTATTATTATATGTAGTTGTCATACAATTATTAAGACTATTGCTAAGACTTGTTTTTATTTAAGATAATGGGTGAAATCTTGGCCCAGTTGAAGATAATAGGCGTTTTGTTATTGACTACAATGGAGCTAGGATTTTGTCCTATATATATATATTTAAACCTATACTACAATATATTTCCAGCTCCCAACCCCTTGGCAGCAGTTCCTTTCCACACTCCCACCCAAACAGCAGAATTAAACACTGATTTCTCCTCTTACCCTTCTGTATGTCCCAAATATCCCACTTCCAAGACCCTTACAAATTACCGCTGCAACAATGACCCTTTGGGAGCCCCTGCTTCCGCTCAACTCCAGGATAAAGTATCCCTGCAAACTCTCAATATTCACTGTCTATGCTCAGTAAGATCACTGCAATTTTCTTTCCAAATTACCTATTTCCTGCGGTTTACCTGCAACTCCCCATTAGAAAAATATCCTTGATACAGCAAACAGTAGAAGCCTAACAAATTATCCATGTTCTTCAACAGCAGCTCCCACCGCCCACAACGCTGTCCCCAACCTTCTGCTTCCCTCCAAATCAACTCTCACAAAATTAATCCCAGGATACCCTCACCAACCAGTTTGCCCACTCACCCAGCAAATAGTCCCTCCAAAATTATCTTGCCCCCCTACCCCCATAACTCAATAACTCCCGGGATGTGAATGTGTGTTGGTGGAGGGGAGGGGAGGGGAGGGAAGCCTTGTGTGAGAGCCATCACATCCATCTGAAGTTGTCTTAGGGATAGTCTCCAGGAATTTTAGTGAAAGGAGCATCACTGACTGACTCACTTCTCTATCTGCCATGGAGTCCTGCCTAACCCACCCTGGATGATGATGGTAGTAAATCTGGTTGGGTAAAGCTTGTTATTAATACACTAATAAGCATTTATATGAAGCTTTTAATCTTCCACAGGCTTTAGAAACATTAATTGCTCAATAATTTCATTTACAGATTTTCTAAAGGTCTTCATATTTGAGAAGAAAACTTCTGTCAGCTTATAATGTTTTATTAACACTTCAATCATTATCTTAAATGTATAACTTGTCAAGGGCAGTTGATTCCTCACAGAATTCTTATGATGCTTTCAGAATAAAAACAAACAAACAGCTCTGTGACTGTAGCAGGCTTAAATTGAATTTATGCTATTTTTACCCTAATACTAGGTTTGTTCTTGCTCATGTATTATTGCTAGTTAGCCTTGGTTTATTTTTGTTTCGCACAGTGCTCAGGGATTTGATTTCAGGAAGGAAAACAAACAGCTAAAAGGACATCTGAAGTTCAGTCACACATCTTATGCCTAAACATAGGAACTGCTATGACAGAACAGGCTAGTGACCCATTTAGTCCAGTGGATCCGGCCTCCAGTAGTGGTCTACATTAACTACTTCTAATGAAGACTTATAATGCACCTGCCAATTGAACAATATTATACCATGGATGAATGGGAAGATTTTTTTTCCTGGCCCCATAGTTCAGAAGACAAACCACTCAAGATAAAGCAGCCAACCAGTTATGTATACAGTGGTGGAAATATATGTTGGGAGGGTTTCTATCTTAATCCAGCTGGCATTCAGTTTTGGCCTCAAAACAGGAAGATGAATAGCTGTTGTCAATTTTATCTTTGTATAACTGCAGATGCTGGGCCAGATCCCCAGCTGGTGATCAAATCAGCATAGCTCCGTGGACTTTGAAGGACCTACACCAATCTACACCAGCTACAGATTTGGCCTGCTCTTTTTTGCATGTGGCTAATCTATTTGTGAATTAAACTAAGCTATTTGCATCAATAACATTCTGACAGTGAGTTTCACAGATTAATTATACATTGCAGAGATAAACTATATCCTTTTGAATATCCCCTTATTATTAAGGGACAAAATAAGGATGTCACATGGCCTTCTCTCTTCCATCCTTCATTGTGTGTGTGTGTGCGTATATATGTATATATAATTGTACGTATTTGTTGTTGTTGTTCTTGTTGCAAACTTAGGCCTTTCTCCTGTAAGGTGCTGCACACATGAGCTATTAATGTAGTCAATACTAGTTCAGGTCACTCAGAACTTTGTAGGATTGAGCCCTAAATAGTCATTCAATTTTTTCCTCATACAGAGTTATCCCCAAATACCTTTTAAGATAAAGGTGACCAAACCAGAATAATCAAAGGGAGAACCTACTTAGCAATGTTTTATATAATGGTATTACAATATTTTCCGTGTTTTTCTCTGGTCCATTTTTTATTACAGCCTAACATCTTATTTGCTGTTTTTGACCACCATAGTATATTGAGCAGACATCTTCATTAAGCTGTCCACATGGATGCTTAAATCCTGTTGTTGAAAGGTTACGATTAATTCAGAACCCATCTGTGCGTACAGATAGTTTAAATCATTCCTTCCAAGGCACATTACCTTGCACTCACCTACACTGAATTCCATCTGCCATTGCATTACCCAATTATTTAGTTTTGTCAAGTCATTCTGTTGCGCCTCCCCAATCTTGTTTAACCTATATCATTTGTAAGAGAGCAGATTTCAGTGCCTCATTAGTCAGCATCTCCAGCAGGCCCTTAATAAATATATTAAACAACACTGGGCCTAGTATTGATCCCTGGGGCACCCCACTATTAACTTTCTTCATAATGAGAATTTGCCATTTATTCTTATTCTTCCCCCCCGCCCAACTCTTAACTAGACTTTAATCCATGATTGACAGGATTTACCTCTCCCTCTGTGGTTAGAAACTTTCCCTAATAGCCTCTTGAATGTTTAAATAAATTACATCCACTGGTTCCCCATTATCCATTATTTTGTAACCATTATAAAATTCTATTTAAAAATAAGAGCATTAAACATAACTTCAGAGTCCTTTAAAAACATGTTTTGATCCAGCAGTTTTCAATGTAATATTATGTAGCTGCATTTTAAAAAAATCTTAGGTCATCCTGACATGTTCCAAAAATGCAGGAGTCATTCTCAGTCCCGTTTTAATCAAATGCCACACCAGAGAGGAACTATTTTGCAAGGTAAATACATTCAAGAGGCTGATCCGTTTTGCACGATTAGAAACCCTTCAAGGGCCAGTCTTTCAACCACTCGCAGGCAATCAGGAAAATCAAGTTTTCCCAATGAGAAAGTCCTAGAACAGGTCTGTGGTGCTAATATTTGGCAGGTCTCACTCCAGTGAAGGACTTATTTTCACCCCAAGAGCCACTCAGGTGGCTCCTTTTTGCACATGCATGACAGCAAAGATTGCAAAGGTGAAGCCATATTTTAATCACTTCCTCTCCAGGGTAAGGGTGTATGCGGGGGGGGGGGGGGGCACAGAGGGTTAGTTAGTTAGACTCTCCTGCATGCTAACTGACCCTACAGCCCTAGATGATTTGGGGGCAAATCCCTGCATTCTCTTTCAGTCAAGCCCCACTTGCCAACCAGACGCCCCAAACCCTTCTTCAGCACCTTTCCGTCTTCTCCCCCTCCCCTATTACCCCATTCAGCCACATGTCCACCTCCTCCCTCCCCCCAGCTAAGCGCTCCCCTGTCCCGCCACATCCCCCCTTCCCTCCCTCAGAGTAATCAGCTGGACGCATCCCCCCATCTCCTCAGCCAATAGCCAGCCTTCCTCTCCCCGCCACAGCTGGCACCGGGCACTTCCCCCACCCCGCAGCACTAGCTAGCCTGCCCTTGCGGCGCGGCGCGTTCCAGCAGCCCTGCGCCTATGCTGCGCGGTGCGCGCTTCCAGCTCCCTCTCTCCTCCCCCCGGGCCGAACGAGACGGGCTGCTGCGCCGCGCTGAGTCTCCCCGCCCGCTGTGCTAGGAGAGCCGCCTTGTTATTGTGTTACCAAGAGGCAGCCCGGCTGCGCTGCGGACGCGTCCAGCTCTGCGGGCAGCTGCAGGGGTGGGATGACAAGGGGGGCGTAAACCAGATCCGCTCTGTGTAAGGCTGTTTGTTGTTCCCTTCTCAGCGTCCAATGGAGCTGGCGACTGCTGGCAGACAGCTAAGAAGACAAACGCAAGGACAAGCAGGCGTGGCGTGGCGTGAAGGGAGCAGCAGAACCGCCTGCAACTGCATGGCCTTTTACCGGGTGGCACCCACTTACAGCCTTGCGAGATCCAAGCATTCAGAAATCGTGAGATTGGCTCAGAAATCACGAGATTGTTTATATTTGCCCTCTAGTTTCCAAGTCCTCAGGGTGGGCTTGGTTCACGTTTACCAGCAGTTCTTCCCCGGGGTGGGGGGGGGGAGGGGGCTACAATTTTTTATTGTTCATTGCATGAAAACCTCTGCTTTCAATCTCTTGATTCCAGCCGCTGGGCTTCAGGAAAACCACCAAATATTGTGAGACTTGCAATAAAATTGTGGCACTGCACTTAGAACATTAGGGGATTCAACCCTATTTTCGAGCGCTGTCCTCAGGTACAAAGACAGAATCTGTTTGGACTCCTGCTCTTCTGAGGCGCTCTACTTCGGGGGGGGATCCTACATCCCATCCAAGTTCTGCATCTTCTCTTAACTTAATCCAATCTCCCTCGAGTTGTAGAACTGAAGGGAAAGAGACCACTTAAGGCCAGTTCCCCCTCACCTAGTATTGCCAACCGCTCATGTTCAAAAATCACGATAGTTAGACCCACCAGAATCATGAGATTGGCTTAAAAAGGATGAGATTTTAAAAACAATACATTTGGTTGTTCTTTCTGTTTGCCGTTAGGGTGGACTCATGTCACATTTTCAAACTTTCCCCCCACAGCCTTGAGGGCTAGAGAGAAAGATAGGAAAGGAAAATCATCCTTTTGCTATTTAATTTTTAAAACCGTCTTGCTAATGGTGCATTGAGAAATTTAAATAATCCACTCATCAGCAAAATATTTTAGAGTACTGATGTAGCTCATAATGACTCAGAAGGAACCTTGATAATGAATCTTGTCAATGAGTATTATAGAGGGCCTGCTTCTACAGTTTCCACTGAAACTCCAGTTGACCTAATTGGGAGCTTTGCAAGTGGAGTAGCTACAGAATCAGTCCCAGTAGGGGTGCTGGAACAGGGAGGCCAGGGGGCCATGGCCCCATCACTTTTTACCTGCCTTAAGCGTGGGTGATGAGGACCAAGGGGATGGAGAGAAGTGAGTGGGGCAGGGCCTTGGGGAAGGGATGGGGCCATGGGGGAAGGGGCAAAACCATGGTTTGGGCACTGGTGGCCCCCCCACTTCTAGGAAGCTTCCGGCACTCATGACTGGACTTGTATAGTATCTTCTATATGAAAGTCTCGTGCTTTACAAATTTGAACTAAGCTTTATGACCTGGATCCACTAAGGCACTTGGGTGCTATGATGCTGAATGTTGCAATGTCTAACTTTTAGGAACCTAGAAAATCACAGGAATAACACTGTCATCCACAAAGCCTGAATTAGGCACATAGGCTCCCTATACAATGAACAGGGAGAGATAGGTGCCTAAGAATGAGATCCACAAAAGCCAGCATGCTAGGTAGGGAGATATCAGACTAGCCAACAAGAGATGCCTGAGGACAGATGTGTGTCCTAAGGCCTGCCCTTCCCAAAGAGATAGGGGTCTGTCTAAGTCCAGGCTGCAAGGATTGCTGTCTCTGCTTGCAATCCACAACTGGGAACCCCTCTCCTGCAGTCAGGCAGCTTAGGTGCGTAAGTTTGGTTTTGTGAGAATGAGTTAGGTGCCTGCCTCACTTCACACAAAACATCTGGAAGAGGAAGTGGTGCCCACCTTATAATCTTTAGTGCAGTGGTTAGAGCACTCACCTGAGGGGGAGACAGGATTTTAATGGGATCTTTCACACACCTCAGGAAAGCGCTTGAATCACAGAGCTATGGGATAGTCTGATATGGGGCTCTCTCAATCTCGCCTGTTAAAGCTGGTCCACTGTAGATAAATAGTCATCGGAGCAGAGAGACTGACTGTGTCTCCTACCTTGATGCCAGGGTACGAAGTCATTCTCACACACACACACGCTCTCTCTCTGGCCCAGTGACCCTAAGTATTTAAGTATTTATGGAAAAATCTTCAACAGGAAAGACTGAGAGCCCTCCATCATAACTCAGTGGACTCTCCTGAGAAGTGCATTCAAATCTTTTCTCCCCATCAGGTAGGTGGGGGGAATTGAACCCAAGTATCCTACACCAGGGCTGTAACCACTGGACCACCACCAGCAGCTTTTGAAGGGTACCTACTCTGCTCCAACCACCACTCAGACTGTAGCCCACATTGTGCTATGTGATGCATTCAAAAGAGTGGGATGTAACTTTAATATTTCTTATACCTTTCAATTAATTGGTCTTTATTATGTATGTTAATGTTATTCTAATGCAGCAGTGTCCAATAGAAATTCAATGCTAGCCACACTTGTGGTTTTGAATTTTTCTTATTAGCCACATTATAAAAAAACCACATTAAGCCATATTATAAAAAAGCCACATGCATTAGCCACAATTCAATAGCCTATTAGCCACATGTGGCTAGTGGCAAATGTATTGGACACCGCTGTCTAATGAGTCCAAATATAATCAGTCAATATTAAGCAAAAGTCAATGGGAGCTGTGGGTACCCAAGTCCTTTGAAAAATAAACCCCTTTTATTTAAGGTGCCCGAATTTTTAGGAACCTAATTTTTGGCACCTACATTTGACAATCTGGACCATTGTGTGCACTAGGGTATAACTGTATATCTCCTACAGTTCCTGTGGAAGAATAATAAATCAGGTTTCTCTCTGGCTTAATCACTTGGAAATGGCATCCTCTCAATTTGAAATAGCTTTTCCCTATTAACAAACCCAGGCATGGTTTCTAAGCTCTGTCCCTCCCACATCCACCCCTCTCTAGCTTGCTTCACCAGCTGTGTCCTGCATAATTCCAGTGCTCAAATAACAAAGCACTATCCACAGGGTGAGGGAGTGCTGAGGGTGGAGGCACATTGAGAGGGTATAACTGCCCACTACAAATTTAGATCGCCTTTCACTGAATCAGGTGAAAAAGATAGTACTTAACATCTTTAAATGAGGGCTGCCTGTGTGACAAGTACAAATTATACTTCATGTTCCTGTAATTTGACCGGTCAACACCTGGTCCAAAACAAGTGTTATAATGTTAAAGAGAATTCCAAAGCCACATCATAGACAGACATATCACTTTTTGTACAAAATCAACCGTTAAAAAAATAAAAACCTTCCAAATTAGATTAAAATAAATGAGGGAAACAAAGGTAGCACAGTCCACCAGCTTATATTTACATATAATTTACAAAAAGTTTAATTTTTTTATGAATGGTTAAATGAATAAATTTCCAGATTCTGAAAGGAAACATTTTTAGATATAATCTACAAACAAACAGTTACTAAACAAAGGCTCCATCAAAATAAATCTGGTTTATTAGCGCTGGTAAATTAAAGAGCAATTGTTACCAAGACCCTTTCCTTTTTAGCAACAACAAAAAGGTGCAGTGTTTTTATTCTGTGTATATAAATAAGAAAACTGAAGCACTCAGATGGCATTGGTTTAATAACATCCACTGAGAATTATTCTTTAAATTCTATGCACTGACAGAACAGACTGTACAGACCCAGCAGACCAAACAAAAACAAAACAGTAAATAATTGTTCAAGAAACCACTTCTGAATTGTGGCACTTGCAGTAATAACTGTTTGGTTCACTTTAATGCACTACCTAATTGAACCAGGAAAAATAAACCAACTGAAGGGGAGGGGGAAACCTCTTTATACAAAATCATAAATGTATGACCTAATCATAAAGAGCACTTGAGAGCAAGAGCAAAATATGTGCCTGCTCCTGTACTCTTGGTTCACTCCAAACTTCCATTGGCACCAGTGGGAGTTTTGGGCATACAGGAATCAGGGCCGCATTAACTTTTGTGGGCCCAGTGCCAAACATATTTGTGGGCCCCCAGGGGGGAAGGTGCAGGGGGGCGGGATGGTCAGTTTTCAGAGTGAAGGGCGGGCTGGGGGCAATGAGGCACAGCGCGGCAGAAGCAGCCCCACTCTGCGCAGCCCAGCAGGAGAGCACTGTTTATGAACCTGCAGCTGCCAGACGCACACTGGCCTGCCCAGCCCTGTGCTGCCAGCATGCCCCTTCCCCTTGAGGGCGGGCCCACACCACACCATCCCCCTGCCCAGTGCCCCACCCTTATGCCCAGCGCCCCCTCGCCCAGAGATCTCCACCACAGATCTATGCCCAGCCCCCACCCCTCCCAGAGATCTCCCCCGCTGGCCTCCCACCACAACTGCACAGCATCCTGCACACCACACCTCTCGCCCAGAGCACCCTGCCCATAGACCTCCCCACTGCCCACCACCTTCCTCTAAGTCCCACCATCACAGCTGCACAGCCACCCCATATTCCTGAGGGGATTCTGCACCAAAAAATTAAAAATTATGCACATAATATTTTAAAATTCCGCCAATTTTATTTGTCAATAAATAAATGTGGAGGCTTCAACATGGCAGTGGGGAGCACAGTGGGGAGCACGGGTTGCATGGAGATGGGATTTTACCCTGCAGCCTCTCCCCACCCCACCCCTGGACAAGGACTCGGGAGTGAGGCTGCACCTAACCCTGACACAGTGCAAGGGCCAGGTCTGCCCCAGAAACACCATGGGGCCCTGCCCCCACTGTGCCAGGCGCACCAGGTGTGGGTGAGCAGGCTCAGCCCGGCAGCAAGATCCAAGTGCAGAGGGACTTAGTGTGTGTGGGGATCCAGGTGGGGGTAAGAGAGTTCTCTGGCGGGGAATCTGGGTGTGGGTGGCTCAGTGGGAGATCTGGATGCACAGAAGCTCATTGTGGGGTTCCAGGTGCAGGGGCAATGGGACTCTGCAGGGGATCCAGGTGAAGGTGTTTGGGGCTCAGTGGGGGGTCTAGGTGCAGGGGAAGTGGGGTTCATTTGGGTAGGGATCCAGGTGCAGGTAGTTGGGGCTCAGTGGGGAGGGTGTGTGGGGAGGGTTTGTGGGGGGCTCATCGGGGTGGTACAGATGCGGGGGAGGTGGGGCTTGTCAGGGTGAGGGTTTGATAGGCCTGCTTAACAGGGGAGCCCCAGCTTATGCCAAGGGGATGACACATGCTGGGCTCCTGCTTCCCCCATCACCTTCTCTTCCCCATCCCATGTCCCTTCCCCACTGCTCCATCTCCTCCTCATCCCACCCCCTTTCTTCCCCCCTGCTTCTTCCCCCCCCCCCACTCCTGCTTTCCCCATCCCTTTCTCTTCCCCATCCCATGCCCCTTCCCCACCGCGCCATCTCCTTCCCAGGCTTGGGGGGGAAGGGGGAAACTGCCCCCCCAGCACTAGCCAGCGGAGTGGCGCGGGTTGGGGCCGAGTCGCTCCACTTCCTGCCGCCCGGTGATTGCAGGGCAGACCTGACCGCGCACTCACGGGCCGGCGGGAAATGGAGTGACCCAGCCCCAGCCTGTTTCACTCTGCTTCCCTGGCTCCCAGCCTTGGGGCTTGGTGGATGGGGGGAACCGCCCTCCAGCACTCACCGGTGGCATGGAGCGGGCTGGGGCCTGGTTGCTGCACTTACCACCGCCCAGTGAGTTCAGGGCAGGCCTGACCCCTGCTGTAGTCCTCAGGGGAAGGGGTGGAGTGGGGGCAGGGTGGAGCAGGGGCAGGGGCTTTGGGGAAGGGGTGGAGTGGGGGCCGGGGCTGGGGCAGAGCATGGGTGGGAAGAGGCGGGGATGGGGCAGAGCAGGGGTGGGGGCAGCTTTCCTGGCCAGCTCAGCCAGCCAGGGGATCAGGCTGGCCAGGACCCCTTCTGATTGTGGGCCCAGTGCCATGGTGTCACTAGCGCCATGGTAAACCCGGTACTGACAGGAATGCAGGACTGGGCCATGTATTGAATTACATCAGAAGAGTCTAATCCCGAGAGGTGCTGAGTATGCACAATTCCCATTGACCTCATTCAAACCAGTTGTGTGAATTGAGGGGTTTCAGGATAAGGCCCTAAATTCAGTTTGGCTAGTTCAGCAGGCAGTCACACAAGAGCACCAAAATCTACTTTACAGTGGCTATATAACCCTTATATCTATATATAAACATTTACAAAAATGCTCAGTAAATTACTACAAGAAAACTGTTCATAATAGAGAATGATTCCCAAGATTAAATCTGAATAGCACAGTATTAGACAAAGTTAATGGTATATATCATATATCCCCACAAGAATAATTAATAGTTATACAAATAATTACAAATGTTGATGTATAGGTATATCCTAAAAAGTTTTAACAACAAAATGAACCATTCGTTAAGGAAACTAATTGCTGACCTATAGTGCTCTTTTAGGCATTGTCACCATGGTATACCTAGGTCCCAGTGGGTAGATCCTTGAGCCCACATGAAACTTCGCTTAAATCAGTGAAGCTCCAGACAGGCACAGGAATCTGCCCTCATGGGGTGTATCTACACAGCAAAGAAAAACCTATAGCTGGCCTATACCAGCTGACTCAGACTCACAGGGCTCGGGCTAGTGGGCTGTTTCATTGCTGTGTAGATTTGTGGGCTCAGGCTGGAGCCTGGGCTCTAGGACCCTGCGGGGTGGGAGAGTCCCAGAGCTCTGGCCTCAGTCCATGGCCAGAAGTCTACACTGCAATGAAACAGCCCTGCAGCACAAGCCCCTGTGCCTAGGGACGCCCAAGATGTAAATCCAGCCCTGGATGCAGAGCTGGTAAAGAAAAATGGAGTCGTTGAGTGGCTCTATTCTTTTCTCGAGGAGAGGGTTGATTGTTTTACCCGGTGTCTTGCCAGAATCAGGGTTTGCAATGTAATCCAGACAAGGTCAAGATAATGCTGGTAAATTGGAGGAATAAACTGGAAGAAGTAGCAAGAGTTGATAGTCTCTCCCTCAGCTGCGGGAGTATGCCCACCTTGTGTTACACAGATTCACTAATCATCTGTTTCTAGATTTCCAGCAGGAGTGTCTAAAAGCACTTACCATTTACAACCTTTCCTTTCAGACCTCACCTCAGTGACCCATGCTTTTGTCAACTCATGATTGGATTACAGCAAAGTACTCTTCATGGGACTGCACCATAAGAGCATTCAGAAACTTCAACTCATGCAGATGTGGCAGCCCTCTTGTTGAGTAGTGTTTGTCATACAGAACACTTCTGCTCTGTGATCTGAGCTGGCTTCTGATATGTTTCCGGATGGAATATAAGGTGTTAGTTTTAAGCCCTAAAGCCTTAAATGTATTTGGTCCTAGTTAACTCAGGGACTGCCTTTCTCCACAGGTGATAACACGGCACTGGAGATATTTAAGCTTGAGCTTGAGCTAACAACCTCCTGATTTTAGTAGAGAGACAAGGGAGGTGTGGTAATATCTTTTATTGGACCAACTTCTGTTGATGAGAGAGACAAGCTTTCAAGCTACACAGAGCACTGCTTCAGGTGTTATTTTAATATTTCTTCAGATCCTGATTTTGTTTTGAGGGGTTGTAGTAAAGGCAAATTTAGTGAGGGGATCTTTTATACTATGGAACATACTTCCTTCATTTATTTCCCAGAGCCTTAATTTGTGGGCCTTCAAGTTATGGTATCTGTCCTGCTGGGTCTTTTCTCCGGGGAGTAAGATAAGAGGATGAGATAGGTGTTCCCAAGACATTTAATATTGGGGGGGGGGGGGGAGGAGAGTGGGAGAATCTCCTGTTTTGGACCGTGGCCCTGTTTATTAATATATAGTTTTTAAAGATTGTACCTTCACAGCAGCATATGGGATAGGCACATTTTTACTAAGCCTAAATACATAAATAATAGAGGTACACACATCTTTGGAAAACATCAGTTAAGTTACTGCATTTGTGGTCACTTTAACTCATGGAACTGGCATTCACATGACAGATAACCCAAGGTTTTCCTGACCTTGGCAACATTATAGAGTAATCATTCATTAAGTAAGCATGAAATGTTCTTGAACAATTTACTCAGTGTCTTAGGCACTTAACATACTTTCCTTCGACAGCAACCATCTTCTTGTTCCACCTTCTATTCTGGGACATACATTTGTACTAATTCAAAGGATAACTCCATTCTCCATTTACTGCTTGCCTTTTCCTCTCCTTTGTACAGTATTTAAAGGGTATGACTGAGTAATACAGTGGTTTGAGCATTGGCCTGCTAAACCCAGGGTTGTGAGTTCAATCCTTGAGGGGGCCATTTAGGGATCTGGGGCAAAAAAATCTGTCAGGGGACAGTACCTGGTCCTGCTAGTGAAGGCAGGGGACTGGACTTGATGACCTTTCAAGGTCGTTCCAGTTCTAGGAGATTGGCATATCTCCTATTATTATTTATTTTTTTGCATATGTCGCATCTCCCTTAATAAATTTATAATAATACTCAGCCTATCACATCTTCAAAGAGCAGTGCAAAGTCCAACACTCAATGGTCTAATTCTACTCTCAGATAAATAGGCACAATTCCTATTGAAGGCAATGGAAATGGTGTCCACACACACCTATGGACAGAACTGGGACCTAATTAATTTTCATGACAGCTCTGTGAGGGAGGCAAACAAGAATTATTGTATTATTTTTTACAGATAAACTGAGGCAGAGAGGGTTAATGAATTGATTGAGTCCATGGAAAAACTCATTGGTAAAAGCTATTATTAGAACGTAGGAGTTCCGGGCTCCCAGTCAAGTGCTTAGTCCACTAGATTTAATATATGGAGATATGCCTATCTATAGAACTGGAAGGACCTTGAAAGGTCATCGAGTCCAGTCCCCTGCTTTCAATAGCAAGGCCAAGTACTGTCCCCTGACAGATTTTTGCTCCAGATCCCTAAATGGCCCCCTCAAGAATTGAACTCACAACCCTAGGTTTAGCAGGCCAATGCTCAAACCACTGAGCTATCCCTCCTCCTAGTCAGATCATAAAGCAACTCAGAAGGTTAAATAACTCCCCACACCAGGCGTTAGTTTATTTATTTATTGTGGGGGAGGGTTTGTTTATTTTCCTCATCTTGGCATGAGAACAACCAAATGGTACCCCTTGTCCTGTCTTTTTAGTGTGTGAAAGAGAGAAGAGAAAAAGTATGAAAGAGAAGCAGCAGCTAAAAAGGCAACCAGGTTCATGGTTAAAGTACACATCTGCCATTCGCTCTTTTATACATTTGTTTTATTCCGGGACCAACTGGGAGAATAGAGATGGACTGTGTCATATTCATGTAGTTCTGAGGGGCCAGCAGCAAAGTGACAGTTACTAGAATTCTCACCTTTGTGGCACTATTTGTGCTCAGTATACATCAATAAGGATTCTAGTACATTTCAGAGAGGAAAAAGCTGAATGTGATATGAAGAGAATATAAAACTAAACTCAACAAAACATGAATATTGATTTTTGTCACATTTAGGATCCATTTGGCTAATGGTTCTATATTAAAATGATACTGCTCATTTTGCAATTATTGTAGATAGATTTTTTTGTTTTTACTCCAGAAGTGATTTAGCATAAAACACATTTATTTGTTAGTAATTGTTTTCTTCGAATCTTTTGTTCAGTTTTATTTTACTCTTCATAGGCGTTTCTATACTTCACTGTTGATTGAAATTAACTTTCATTTTAGCCATATATATTGATAATATATATCTAATAGTGATCATCTTGGGTAAACTCTTATGTGGTGCAACACCACTGACTTTAGTTGAATTACACCAGCAATTAATTCGGCTCACTAGGTATAATGAGATGACTGCTTCAGAAGGAATAATCAGAAGGAAGATGTTAAGAGAAAAGATTAGGGCAATACATTTTCTTGTAGTATATAAATATTAATAGCTGATAGCTACTACCTAGGACAAGGATTAGTTATGTGGGTATCAGAAATTATTAGCTAAAATACATTGCATTGAACCAGTTCTTCTCAAAAGGCATTCACCTATTCCCACTACATTTAATAGCAAAATACTCATTGACTTTAGTTAGAGCTGGATCATGTCTGTACATTGAAAGCATGCATTTTCTATGCTCTCCTTCCTGAGGTTGGGGGCCTTTCTACTAAACTGTTCATTCCATATTAGTATTTGCAGAATATTTTTTATGGTTGAATTTGGAATAGCCATGCCCATATCTATCATGTATACTTTATTATAAAATATGTTTAACCCTACCTGAATGAATGCTCTTTTATTTTGAATATTTTAAAGGGACCCTGTCAGATCGATTTTTTTAAAACTTGCGAATTAAAAATAAATAAATTAGATTTCTGGTAGTGTGCCCTTTAAATAATAGGTCCTAAATTAAAACAAAATCCTTTAAAAATTAAGGTTTTTTATTCCCCTGCTGCTGTTTATAAGGGTCTTTTTAGCCAGGGAGAAACTAAGACCCTGATCATATTAACTGCCTGACTGTAGAGTGAAACTCCTTACACATGATGGTCAAATGGGCAAAGTAAAAGTACTGAAAAGAAATAGTAAAAAACAAAACAAAACAAAACACACAAAAACCCAGGCTAACTCCTTTCAGTTATAGTAATCTTAGATACTATTTTTTACTGGGATAGATATAACATTTTGTAGGTATAGAGAAATGTGGTTTTGAAGCGGATGGTGTCCCATTTAAGGCTAAGTAGCCTGAAGCTAATGTACCCATCCTGCTTCCAAGAAGATCGGTGAATGGGAACGGGGCGTAATATCCATGCATAAGTGTTTAATCATGATTGAAGCTTTGGGTTTATTTAAGGTGCCGCAGAAAATTACATTTCTATTGGAAGTCATATTGTAGGCTTACAAATAAAGGCCTGATTCTGTAGTCCTTATTTGACAAAACTCCTGTTGAGATAAGCAGGAGTTATGCCTGTGTAAGATCTGCAGGATCAGGACCATAGTATGGTGCATGTCCTTTTTATTATACCAGTGAATACAATTTTGGTTATCATTACAACCCTT
Source organism: Macrochelys suwanniensis (assembly GCA_033296515.1). Taxonomy (NCBI): domain Eukaryota; kingdom Metazoa; phylum Chordata; order Testudines; family Chelydridae; genus Macrochelys; species Macrochelys suwanniensis. The sequence continues at coordinate 100,452,223 of CM065777.1, forward strand.
AATAGGATATCATGGATGAAAAAGATCTTCAGTGTAGTATAATGAGGTGTTCAAATAGCTAGACTTTTCACTTGATTTGAAGAATTCATTTAATATCAGCTACATTTTAAATACCTATTAGTACAACATGAAATTCAGAGAGCCAAATCTCATTGATTAGATTTTGTTTGAATATGTTTTAAAACAGCTGCTTTAACTTCATTAGATTACTTTAATGCCCAGTGGGTAGCCATTTATAAGTTATTTTTATATACTAACTTTCACAGGGAAACTGTCTGATATAAAGTATGGTAATGCTTATGACTAGCTTATTTTTTAGAATGGGAGGAAATGCACTCAAATAAATGATACTAGAGTTAATAGGCTAAATTTCAAGATTTTGCATAGTGTGGACCACACATTAGCAGAGAGACTGTTAAGTGGATACCTCTGCTACTATTCACAATTGCTTAGACCACTTGTAAACACGTAACTTCTCTGTGGCAATTATAGCAATTTTTTTACAAGGTAAAATAATATTAGGAAAATATGTATTCTTAGCTGTCTTTTAATGTGTTAATGGGTTTGTTCTTCTTGAAAAAAGTGAATCACACTATCTACTTTTGCTACTTATTTATCTCCTCCTCTCAACTGTTGTTTCTCTCAGATGGTAACAACGAGCAGGAGCCAGTAAGTACCATGTGATCTGCCAGCTCTCTAGGTGCTGTATGAACACAAAACAAAAAGGCAGGCCCCGCCCCAAGAAGCTTGCAATCTAAGTATAAAATAAGAGACAACAGATGGATGTAGACAGACCCTTATCCTGTGCACTTATGACTACAGCACCCTCCTCTGCACTGCAGGGGTTCTTCCTCTGTAGTGTCCTGCTTTGTGTCCTGATTCTACAATGGTCTGCTGCTTCCATGGCCTAGCTCTCCGGCCAGCTCAGCTCTCAATCCAGCCCCGTAGGTAACAGGAAACAAATTAAAACTCAACTCAAAAATAGCCATCTGGGTGTTAAAGTCCATAATACAAACACTAGTCCTTCATAGAGAGCCAAGGCCAGTGTTGTCAAGGTTAGGCCCCTGACCAGGCCAAGGTACTTGGGTTAGGACAGGGAGAGCCTTCCATCCTTGTCCTGGCTTCACCCAGAACTGGCCTGATCAGGAGGGCGCTCCAGGAAGGGGCTGCCCTCTGACAGAGACAAACGAGACAGTATTGTTCAGCATGATAGACTGTGGTCTCAGCACACCAACAACCTTTGTGATCACTTAGCACCAGATTTTAAGATCCAATCTCCAATTTTAATGCCAAGTTTTGAGCGTGCAACCAATCGAATCCACAAAAAGGTTAACTCAAGTTATAACTCAAGGGTTGCTCCTCCTAAACCAAGTCCCTTCCACACACAAAAGCTGTTAGCTCCAGTGCCATCATGCTTTTAACACAAGTTGGCTGTCCTGTTAGGAAGTATAGGCTAAAGCTCGAATAAAAACAATTTGTCCCCTTGTAACATGACTACTCTCTAGTGTGGACACAAAACTAGCACCACTTGAGTGCCGCTAGTTCTCCAATACCTTTCCACAATTCCCCCCATGTGCCCAAGAAGGACAGACAAATTCTCCCACAATTAACTGGGGAATAATTCATAAAGTGGCTCAGTTTAAAGTTTACTACAATGAAAAAAATCATGGGATGTTCCCCCCAGAAGTCTTTTTAGTGCTACACATGAGTGAGTGAAGCGCCAGTGTGAACACAGCAGCTGGAGTGTTATTTAAGTGTGGTCATTCTTACCTGAGTGTAGATAAGACAAGATAATGCACAAGTGAAGACATACCATGAGTCACATAATGTATTAAGGATTTAGGAGTCATCACAAAATTTTGCCCATCTACAGGCACAGCCCTATTCTAGGCAATTAATAAACCACCCACAATGCAAGAGACCCAGCACTGATTCCTGAGGTACCCCACTGGTGACTTCTGTGCACTGCAATTGTCATCACACTAACTTTTTGCTTATGCCTATTTAACCATTTTGCTTTCTAATTTATATATCTACATTCCACACAGAAATCGGCCTCTTTGAGCCTAGACAAGGAATTAAGGGTGTGATGTTAGCACACGTTAACTGTAACACATGCTAACCTGGCTGAGTCAAAGCCTAAGCTCCATCTTCTGCTGTACCACAACCAGCTACCATATGTTAAAGGCAGTGTTCCCTGCCTGTGTTAGACTTTTAAAATGTATTAGCCCCACCCCTTAGATTCTAGTCTAGACAAAGCCCTAGAAAGAAATGCTTGGCAAAAGCTTTACAGAGACATTAATGTAGACTAATAGTTTTACTCTGTTCCTCTTTAAAAAAAAGTTGTCCTGACATATTTTTGTAATATTATGTATCTTTGTTTACTTTATTTATAAGCCCATCTATCATTTTGTCCTTTATGGTAGACTCCATAGTTCTACCTACGACTGGCTGAAGCCCTGTCTACATTGTTTTGTTTTGGTTTTTGTGCACTTATGTAGCTGCATTGGTGTTAATCCCTAATGTAGACATGCTGCATCAGAATACCCAGGCTAAACTGCACTGGTGCAACTCATTTGTTGTACCAGAGCAGTTTATCTACACTAGGAGTTTGCACCGGTGCACCTTCATCTGTACAGCTATAGCAATGCAAATGACAATTCACACCAGCTGAGGATCTGACCTCTTCTCCGAATAGATAATGCCCTAACATTTCATAATTCATGCCTTTTAATAGATGTAGCTAATATGAGCCCTTTCCAATTGTCTAGTATATGCCTGAGACCTAGCACACATTGCTTAAAGATGCTAAATGGTTTGAAAGAGCTCCTTTAGTATTCTGAGGTATAAACCATTTATGTCCATCAGTTTATGTATAATTTTTGAACACAATGCTTGTGGCTATTATAAAATCATCTTCATCTCTTGCCCCCTTGCACACTTAAAAGCATATATTTTGGATCTCTCATCTCCTAATGTTAATGAATACCTTTGAAAAAAACTTAATTCAGATCTTCAGCCATTCTCATGTCCTCTGTCAAGGTCTCTACGGCTTCAATGTTCAGGAGTCGTACATCATATTATTTTAGCTACCATGCCCTTTACACATTTTTGTCTGTGATTCTTCTTGTATGTGCCCAAGATAACTCATTGAAACTAGCCTTCCTTTAATCTTTTCACCTCACCCCACTACTCTTCCAGTTTTTATAAAGACATTTTTTTTGATCATATCATTTTCATCTCTCTGGCAAGCTTCTACTTGCTTTCTTGAAAACTGGGATAAATCTGCTTTGTAGAACCAAATTAAAGTAGAACCAAATTAAATATATTCCATCAGGACTTTACTCCCTTACCTTTAAAATACTGAACTGTATAGTAGTTCCAGTTAAACATTTGAATGCATTTTCTGAAAAATGAAAACCTTTACTTTTCTAAAGTTTCCCATTAAAAATCTTCTGTCTGCTCCTGCCCAACAATCAGAGAACCAAATCATCAGAGAATTGATGCTACCAAGAGTTTCTCAGATATCCCAGATCAGGTCTGCAGGATCAGTTGTAGCCAGGTCCAGTAGCACCTTCCTTCTCATTGGAAACCACAGAACCGGTGTAAGAAAGTTCTCCTAATAACTCAGTGAAACATAAACACATCTTTTAATAACCTATACTCTGATACATGTAATTAAGATTGGAATTATTCATATATTTGATTTCATTAGGCAGATGTATGGGGAACACTCATTCTGCCTTATGAACATAACCTCGCCAGCTCATTGTGGTGCTCTGGCATGGGTTATACGAACATTATCAAGATGTACTATTCTGGAGGGTCCATTTTCAGGACTGACAAGAGATTTGCCATCATTGTGCCTTCATGAGAGCAGGACGCAAATGTCCTGTAATCCACCGAATGCTATATTTTGTTCAGCAGCAAAAAGTAGCCTTCCATCCATAATGCACAAAACTTATTTGGAATCAAAAGGCAGAACAGGACACCTACATCAGCATGGTTTTTGCTCATGCTGACTTTCCTGATGCAGGCATGAGATGCTTCAAAAGCTGTTGCCTCTTTGTCCTTTGTCATTCCCCTACCTACACATATGTGACTAATGAGTCAAGGAACATATTCCAGATCTTCACATTATAAGATGAGGAAAACCAAGCATACTTGCTTAAATATTGAGGGACTGATTATCTCCTTCTGCAGCAACGTTTGCAGGAGGATACAGACAAGTTTTCCATTGGGGTGGGGGAGGAATTGTTTTCCCACCTACAAACCCTACGGACCCCAGGACTCACCCAAAAGGCCCATATATCCTGAAGGATCAGCAGGAGGACAAGCTCCCCAGTGCACAGGCTCTATGCCTTTGTCTGACACTGTCTCCATCTCCAAAAACTAGGCAGTGTGGCTCCATTAGAGCTCTGCTGCTAGGGCTTCTGCAGCAGGTGGCAGACCCCGGGACTCCACCTTAAAGAAGGATCCGCACCACAGAAGCTGTATTACATTTCCACTCTACTGGGTTCTACTGGAGACAGAAAGAATGATGTCCGGCCCTGCCCCTTCTCCCCCAGGCTTCCCACTGCTTGTTATCTCCCCCTGAACTGATCCATTTATCCATGGAAACTGCAGGGGTAGTTGTGGGGAATGCTGCTGAAAAGGCATTTGAGACCACTTCTGCATGGAAGGCAAAATCCATATACAAAGGTCCCCTTCTGTGAACAGATCTTGGGGGCACAATCAGTCCTTGAATGATTGGTGCAGACAGTTTCTAACTACTGCTGCGTTCTCTAAAGTCAAATGCAGAACGTGGCTTTGTATTCTATCAGTACTTTGGGCTAGGGGGAGGCACTGTTCATTATAAATTTAGTCCTCTGCTCATTGAGTCAAGACAGACAAATACAGTGGTGCACTGTAAGAGGGAGATGAAAAAACCCTAAAAGGGGCCCCCTTTCCAGAGGCTGGGTGCTCAACACTTTCTAAAAATAGTGTGTCAAGGTGGGTACCCAAAATTTGAGGACCCCAAATTACTAGTCAGGTCTGAAAATCTTGGCCAATCTTGTCTAATTCAGGATCTTATAGTCTAGTTCAGACAAATACAACACTTAGAACAAAAACAAAAGAATACATGGAGATGGGGACATCAAAGTGAATGGAACAAAAAATTGGCTTTTTTAGATCAGCTCAACTCATTAGTCCATGAAGTCCAGTATCTTGCTTCCAGCATTGGTCAATCCTCTATCTATGCTGTAAAGGAAGGCCAAAAAAAAAAATAAAAAAAAATCTACTTTATAATGCACCATGGAGAAATCCCAAAGAACAGGGCTTCTTTGCATTGTCCATTGTAAATACATTGGCTAAATAAGAATGAGGAGGAACAAGAAGACACACATTCCTGTTGATGAAGGAAAGCATATCTGTGTCTAATATACTGGCAAAATTCTACAAGAATAGTTCATCCTTAGGAAAATATTATCCCTGTAATGCTGCCAAGTTCAGTGTCTGCTTGAGTTATATCTGCTTTGTGTGGTAAGTGCTGGGTTTGCAAGTTAAAACTGTTTGGAACAACTGTAATTTGTTGAGTTCTCACAACACTTTTACATTTTTCCATTCATGAATGTGAATTCATTGATCCTCTGTGCATATTCTAGTGCCCGAGGAAGGTCATAATGCCTGAGAGGAAGGACAGTCTGGTGCTTAGGGTGCTAGCCTGGCTGTGGGAAAGTGGGGTCCAGTTCCTTGCTCTGCCACAGATCTTCCTGAGTGACCTTGCGCCCTGTTATTTAGGCCAAGATTTATAGAAGGTATATAGGCATGGCTGTGCTTGATGTTGCAATGCCTAATTAACTTAGGAGCCTAAGTCACATTTGTAAAAGTCACTTAGGCATTTAGGACCAGATTTTGAAAGAATTTTAGGTGCCTAAAGATGCAGATAGGTGCCCACCTAACTCTCATTGAAATCAAAGGGGGTCAGGTGCCTGGGTGCTTTTGAAATTCCCACTAGACAGCTGAACACCTTTACAAATCTGGCTTTTAAAAGCCTAAGTCCTATTGACTTTCAATGAGACTGAGGCCAGGTCTCCACAAAAAACGTACATCGGTATAATTTTGTCGCTTAGGGGTGTGAAAAACCGCTGCAGCATTTTAAGTGTAGACTTGCACTGAGGCTCGTGAGTGCCAGATTTTTAAAGGTATTTAAATGCCGAACAGAGGAAGGCCTACTACATTCCAAACCTTTACAAATCTGACCCTTAGTCTCTCTGAACCTCTCTGTGCCATGAAATACGGATAATAATACTTCCCTACCTCTCAGAATAAATACACTCATTAAAGATTGTGAGGTGCTCAGATACTATGGTAATGGAGCGCATGTAGTTAGCCTAGTCTAGTTACGATAGATATTCCTCCCTATTATTCACCTCCCGCCTCCCCCCGCATCTTCTGCTTTTTTTGTTTCAACTTATACACCCTGTCGCAGGTCATGCATGCCCTGTCCCCTTTTGGGAATAGGGCACAGGTCGTTATAGGCCCATGGTCAAGTTTGCGCAATCCCCTCTGGGTCTCAGAGTAATGTGGCCTAACAGCCAAAGTCAATCCACCTGCCCTCTCTATCAGGTCTGTGCGGCCTAGCAGCCAGAGGCCATAGGGCTGATGAGGCAGGATCTTATAGTCTAGATCTTAGATCTTATAGGCTGGTGAGGCCTAGGGTGGGCCGCGGCCAGGATAGGGGGACGCCCTGTTACACACCCTTTCCACTATGTTCTGGTGGAATATGTTTCTGTTCTTAGAGAAACACACCTTGGTGAATACTGATGTCTGAGTAAGTGTGGCGGAAGAGGTACCTAATGGTGTTTTTTCTATGAAACTTCCACAAAAAGTAATCATGCAGCCATTCATTAATAACATGCAGTTGCTTTATGTCACTATATAGAGTATAGATCACTGTACAGAGTATGGGGCTCATATTTGACTATAATACGGCGCCGAAGAACTGCCTCTACACAGTCAGATGTTGATGCTACTGCTGCCACTTCTGAGTCCCCCCGCCCAAAAGCTGCTGCTAATAAATTACAAACACATTTGCTCTCATTAATCATTCTTTGAAATGGCAGAGCAGTCCTTGCTGATTGAAAATAATTATTAGCTTCTCAAAAGGATTAAACAGCTTGTTTAGATTTTCATTTATATCGCCATTTTGATGGAGTGATGTGGGGGTATATACACAACCTTTGTCTTAAAAGTAATAATAATAATTAATGCTGTTTAACAAAGAGTTACAGAAAGTCACAGTACAAAGGGAGAAAAAAGGCAGACAAGGTGAGCAGTGGAATAAAGTAGGACACAGAAGACAGCATAAGATTGTGTTGGACAGGAAGCCTCCTACTGAAGCAGAGGAGTGATAAACACAAAGGAAAATGCAACATTCCCAACATAGCAGTGGAGAGACTTGAAATTTCTGGCTAACATTAAAATCTGAGCAGTGTAATTAATCTGGAATTGAAAGAATACCACAGATGTTTAAAATTATTTTTTTCTACTGACTCAGTATCCTGCACGTTTACAAATTGTAGGCTGTGGATTAATAGCCCCTGAGGTTCTTTGCCCAATGGGCTTTGCTCCAAGCTTTGAATTTTCACTCAGTGAAGCTCATTTGGAGTTAGACTCTTGCCTGAGATCAGGCTGTAAGAAGTTTTTAAAAATAAAATCTGTTTGGACGCACATTGTTCCACAGACTCTGTGGGATGGGTTTACTCATATGAAAAACAAACAAACAAAAAGAATAAAATTGCTGGGTGAATAGGAGAGGCTGGAAAGCAGCAGTGTGACTGCATAGAGGTTTTGTGGGATTCTGGCTTTGGGATAGGAGGGGCTGCAGCAGAATGAGGGTAACTAATAATAGCTCAGATTGGCCTGATTCTTCAGAATCAAAACTGCGACCCTGCCAGAGCATCCAGTTGGACTGCTTACTACAAATACTAAAAGTTAGGAGATGTAAAATATAACACTTTTAACTGGGCCTTTCATATGAGGAACTCGACATGCTGTACAATCCTTAATAGAACATCACACAACACTCTTTTGAGGTAGGGAGGTGTTTTTACCCCCATTTGACAGATAAGGGAACTGAGGCACAGACAAGGCACTGTGGCTTGTCCTCACTTCGCTCAGAGTCAGTGTCATAGTTGGGACTAAAATCCAAGAGTGCTGACACCCAATTCCCTGCTCTAAACACTTAGTGACACTTCTTCCCCACTAAAAGAGAAATCTAATATGGCTCCACTAAAGCATTGCTTCTTTTGTTCTTCAGCCTGAATTTGTATTGGATTCCAAAATATAAAAATCTACCTACAAAAACCTGATAGTTTTTATAGCACTGGACTGGGACTCAGGAGAGGCAGCTTCAATTCACGTGATCTTAGACATGTCACTGAACTAGTCTCTATGCCTCAGTTCCCCCTCTGTAAAATGGAGATAACATCACTTCATTTCTCCCACACTTTGTCTATTTAGACTGAAAGCACGTTAGCCAGGGACCATCTCTTAGAGTATATAGTGCCTAGTGCAATGATTTCAGATGGGCCCTCTAGGCACAACTGTAATACAAATAATAACAATATAGGATGTGACAGAGGCCCTGTACAGAGGTTCTGTACAAACATAAGAGTTAAAGACAGTCCCTGTCCCAGAGAACATACAGTCTAAATAAAAGTGGTGTTTTTTTAGCAGCTATCCACATCATTCTGATGTAAATATGAAAACTGTGCAAATGTTTGGAAGTAAAAAACAGTTCCTTCTCCCAGAGTTAAATATTTGACTGGCTATATCTGTTTTCTCATCTAGTGTCTACCAGTTAAGTACCAGTTAGATGGGGGGTTATTTAATACAAATTTTAATGTAATAATGAATAAATGTTTTGCATGGTTATCATATATGTGTAGTATATGCTTTTTCCACACTTCAATGTCTTTAGATTTCTACATGCAGGATCCATTTTGAGTGTATTCTTAGCACTGGAGGTTTTGTTTTTCAGAGTTCCCTTTGCTACTGTGAGATCTCCTTCCTGAGAACTCATAGTACTGAAACAGGGTCATGACCTTTCCTTTTCTTTCACCAGCGTACTCACTAAGTATTGCATGAATACTACACCACATTCATTTCTATTACACTATGTGCATATTCTTAATCAAGCATTTTCCATGCTTTACTTTTTTTGTTTAAATGTATGGACAGGAATATGAAGAAATATATCTGACAATTACATCTTATATACTCCCCATGCATAGGCCCATTGATTTCACTGGGAGAAGGAGCCAATCTAAACCTATAACTAGCTAAGTCATGGGTCAGCTCCTTCTCACAGTGAAATCAATGGCAAAATTCCCTTGACTTCAATAATAGCAGGATTGGGCTTAGATTAATTAACCGAAGGAAAATATGTGTCCAACCTTTAAATATATCTACCATGTAAATAAGATAATAAAATTTATTCATATCCTCCATACTTCATCCTAATTCCATTCGGCTCCATTGTGAGCTGCTTTATGCACCCATGCAGGGGAGTATGCCCCTGTGTGGGCTCCCCTCATCCCAGCCTATGCAGGAGAACAGCATCGCTGCCATGGGGCCATTTGTTCCTTTCCAGCACTAGGGGGTGGGGAGTGAGTTTACAAAGGCAGGGAATGGGAGGAGCCTTGACTCCACCTCCCCCGATGCACTGGCTAGCAGAGCTGAACCAGTGTGGAGGAGGAGGGAAGCAGAGGGAGGTATAGGGCTGGTGCTGCTTACCTGGAAAAATGGGGAAGCAGGAACCAAATGTCAGCTTTCTGATCTACTGGTGCGATTCATGAGTAAGACAAGAAGATTGCATATTAGCTCCCATTTATATTTGTACACTACCAGGACGATATGTCTATTAGAATTACATGGTGCCTGGTGAGTACTTCAACCTTTGGGCTATCAGGGCTACTAACTGTGAACTATATACAACAAATATAATTACAAGCCCAACAACCCTACAAGTGCAAGAGCACAAGGATGGAGAAAAAAATGGTGGTAAAATAGCTTGTCTGTCTTCTGTACAAACTTCAAGATGATTTACTGAATGTCAAACTGTATATATGGGATATCTTTATGGATTTTATAGAGCAGAACACATTTGCAACTGCTAACAGCATTGAGGAAGTGGGAGTATACAAGGAAGCAGTATATACTCAATTTTAATGTGGCCTTTCATTATTAACTTGTATTACCATGTCTGTTTTATTATCAATTGTATTTATTATTATTATTGTTATGTTGTTTGGGCCTGATCCTGTACTTGTTGCTCAGGAAAAACATGTAATTTCAGTTTTTTCTTAATAGGGAGTACAGGATTTCCCCCCTTTGTTGGTTTTGTCTCCTTTTGTTCATGTAATTAATAATTTGCCACTATACTGATTGCAATTATTTTATATTGGAAAATAATAAACTTCAAATTAAAGAATCAAAAAGACTTCACTTTCAAGAGGGTTGTTAGTAGGAAAGAGTGAAAAATCCCTACAACATCAATAGAAAGTATTCTGACAGCACTCTTTTATATTTAACAGAAGCCAAATACATTTTGTGGGATGAAACTAAAGTGCATTTAGACTGTTTTATTTTCAGCACATTGTCTAGTGCTAAGACAGAATGTAAAACCAAGTATGTTCATCCAAAGATAACTTAAGTTCCTGTTCCCATTTAGATTTCATCATTTGTTAGAAATCTCCTAGGTGATTAAACTAATGCTCTGTAAAAGAATGAAACAGTCCCGCAGAGCACTTCTCCATACAGTGAATAACTTGCTCAGTTAAACCCTATTGGAGTTTTACCAAATTAAAATCCTAGGACTTTTAAAATATAATACATTTTATCTGTGAAAACTGAACAAAATTTTGTGCGACTCTCAAACTAAATTCCTTCTGTGATTAATAAAAAAGATTTTAGTACATTTCTGTTAGTGTCCTGTCTGACCAATTTAATAACTTGATTATCCTAAAAGAAAAAAACCCTTATCTTTCAAGGCTTGTGGTAACACTGGGATACACCATGAAATTATAAAGAGTATCACACAGTTCATATTTCTTTGTTGGGAGAAGATCAATTCAGTCTGGGAACTTAACTTTTACTGTTTCAGGTGAAACACTTTATTATTATTTAATATTTATATTGCAGTAGCTACCTATATTGCAGTAGAGCCCAGAGGCCCTGATCAGGAGGTGTCAAGGCTCCAGTGTGATAGGGAAGTTACCAGCACATATAGAGATATGGCCCCCTTCACATAAAACTTAGAGTTTGGGGGCATGATCCTGAGACTGCTCACATGCTTAAAGTTGGCTCATTGAGATTACTCACATGCTTACAGTTAAACATGTACATATGTATTTTTTGGACTGGGGCCTTAAAAGACAGGTGACATTTGATGTATGTGGGAGGGGAGCCAAAGATACAATCAAATATATATCCTTGTTACATACATATACACATTTGCCTTTTTTATTATTATAAGTAGATACAATATTAGTTATCCCCACCTGCTCCTGGAAAATTTCTTTTAAATGGTGGAAGAAAGGTTGGTATTGAGTAGGGATTTGCAGGAGAGAGCAGTAACCTTATCAGTTCAGAGAGAGAGTCCCATGAGTGTGAGGTAACATGGAAGAAGGGGTGGACATGTTTTTGAGTTGACCTGAGGACTGGCTTGGTTTTTGGTTATTTTTTGCATCTTGTGCACCCAATTTAAACCATTCCTGTTCATCATGATCACATCACAATATGTAATGGTGGAGTAAAACTACAGTATATGAAGCCTGGATACAACCCAGCCTCTCATGAAGTGCTCATGAATGTGTGCATTTCCTGACTAATTCTAATATACACTTTGACTTACAACAGTAGCGAACAGAAATAATTACTTCACCTGTTTCATAGGACAATTTCATTTTTTACTTTTTAAAATTCCATACAAAAATATTAACATAGTGCACCCTCTAAGTGCGTTCACAATATGCATGCTTTGGTACATTGCTATATCAGTGCCAAATCTGACTAGAGCTGATTGAATAGTGGGAAAAATTGTATGCAATCATTCATTTGAATTCAAAAGCAAATTTTGATCTGATCATGTCCACAGTCCTTTCTGTGTAACGATTGTTACAATTGTGAATACTACAGAAAAGCTAATTTTAAGATTGAATGCTTGAATATTTACTAAATTTTAGCAGTATACACTCAAAGGGGTGACTCAGTTCCCCTCCAGTAAACCTCCTGAGGGCATTAAGGGCCAATGCTTGGTCCTGTAGAGATCTAGTTGACTTGTGTTGGGGATCATTTTTGCCCAAGTTTAGTAGACCTATGCCAGCTGAGAAGACAGCCATGCTTTCTAGTAAGCTAAGTTGATACTTTTTCCTATGAGAATATTACAGAGTGCACAGGACTCTGTCAGAATGATCCAACTTTTAAGAAGTTCCTCTCATGAGATTTGATCTTGAGGACTTCAAAGCTGTCTGGGGGATGGACATTTGCTGGAAAAGGATTGGCCTATCTGGAAGAAGGAGGAGTGCCACAGATATTCAGTAAATGAGGCTCTTAGCCTCTTGGGGGAAATTAGAATCACCTGGCACTTGTCTTGCTGTGCTTTATTTAGTCTCTTCCAGATCAGTCGGAAAATTTGTGGGGGTACATAAAATAACTGCTATTCAGGGGACTGAGAAAGCCTCCTGATTCCAGGTTTTTGGCTTGAGGTACATACTGCCCTGTGAGCAGGAAGTGATTGGACTGGGATGCAAACAGTCCATGGAGGGAAGACAGCTGTAGGAGATACAGTTCTGAAGATTCCCTGTTGAATGACCATTCCTTCAGGTTCCTTCAGTCACCCTGTAGGTTCTGTTGCCGCAAAATGTGTAATATGGAAGAAAAGAGCTGATTCTAGCAACAGGATCTCACCCTTTGTTCTGCTTTGGTTGTTCAGATAGGTGACCACTGCTGCATTGTCTGTTCTAACAAAATGTGGTGGCTGTTATAGGACTCCTTGAAGATCAGAAGGGTTAGCTGGACCATCCACAGCTGCAGGACGTTGATGTGAAGCCTATGTTCCCGTGATGAGCATTGTTCCTGGTGCACATCTCCATTCCAGGACACTGGCACTAGCTAATAGATTAAGTCAGGGCAAATCCTGAAGGAGGCACCCTTTCAGAGGATGGCATTTTGACATCCATCAGATTAAGGAATTTCACCTTTAAAGCAATGACGACTTGGGAGTTGAGGTTCTCTTTGCTCATCTGATGAGAGGAAGTATAAATTGCTGAAGAATCCAACCAGGATAAAGTGATCAGCTAAAAATAGCAGTATGCCCCAGATGGTATATGCCCAAGAATTCTGAATGAACTTAAGAATGAAGTGGCAGCTAGTAAAAAAAAAAAAAAAAGCAATCTCTTATTAATTTCAGCTACTATAGCAGGGGTTCTCAAACTTCATTGCACCACAACCCCCTTCTGACAAAAAAAATTACTACATGACTCCAGAAGAGGGGACCAAAGCCTGAGTCCATCTGAGTCCCACCGCCCCGGGGTGGGGGCAAAACCTGAGCCTCACCGTCCCAGACAAAGAAGGGGTCAAAACCCAAGCCCAAGGGCTTCAGCCCTAGCCGGGGGCCTGTAACCTGAGCCCCGCCACCCAGGGCTGTGGAGCTTGGGCTTCAGCCCCGAGCCCCAGCAAGTCTAAGCCAGCCCTGGCAATCCCATTAAAATGGGGTCATGACCCACTTTGGGATCCTGACCCACAGTTTGAGAACGCTGTACGATAGCAAAAGATTGGAGGGTAGCAAATATTGTACCTACATTTTAAAAAGATATAGCAGCGATTGGGACAATTACAGATGAGTAAGCCTTACTTCTGCCCTTGGCAATTTGGTTGAAGTGATAATTAAAAACAGAATTACAAAAGACCTAGATGATCATGATACATTGGGGATATAATAAGCATAGCTTTTGCAAAGGAAAATTGTGCCTCACTAACCTATTCAAATCCTTAAATATGTCAATAAAATAGTGGATAAATGGGAACCAGATGATATAATTTATTTGGACATACAAAGGCCTTTGACAAAGGCTCTCTCAAGAGGCTACTAAAGAAACTAAGTAGTTATGATGTGAGAAGTAAAGTGTTGTCATGCAGAAACTGGGTAAGAGACACAAAACAAAGAGTAGAAGAAAATGGTCAATTTTCATCATGGCAAAAGTTTAACTGTGGGATGCCTCAAAGACTGGTGTTGGATAGTATACTTATTAATAATCTGGAAAAGGGGGTGAACAGTGTGTTAGTTGAGACTGGAGAAAACTATGAGGAACTTCAGCTGGACTTAACCAAGCTAGGCATATGGCTAACAGGATGATAGATGAAATTCAGTGTTGCCTAAAACAAAGTGATACATATTGGAAGAAATAATTTGAACTATTTCTACATTTTATTGAAATCTAAGTTACATAAACTCAGGGAAAAGACCTGGGCATCACTCTTCACAGTGAAGGAAGACCTCTTCTCAATGTGTAGTGGTGGTCAAAAAAGCAAACAAAATGTTCAGATTCCTGGTAAGGTGTGCTTAGAACCAAGGAGGGCCTCCTACCGCCTACCCACTGGACCATGTCTCTCTTTACCAAGGCCCCTGCTTTAATTTGATTAAGGGCTTTAAATATCAGGAACCTTGAGGCTGTTCTAGTTGTAAGAACCCTGAGTGGTGAATGGAGCTAGAAACTTGCACCTGGGCAGAATACAGTTTGAATACTTGCATTTTATGCCATTAATTGTCTATCAGCTCTACTTCAAGTTTGTCATTTTGTGCTCAGCTCCTTTGTTATACCCGTGCATTGAAGATGGAAGGGAAAGAAATTCTGGAGCCATTAGAACATAATACCTTTCAATCTCATTTCCTCCCTTTTACTTACAATTTAAAAAATTCAAATCGATGGGCTTCTGAGGCTTGCTGGGTGGCATGTGCTTGAAGAAGCAGCTGGGGAGCAATATACTCAATGCAGTAAGAGGTGATCTCGCAAACTCTTCCACACCCAGGGTACCAGTTATTAATCTCTTGGTAACTGTGTTCACATTTGAACTGTCTGTCTCTTTTGTGAGATCCAATAATCTTTGCTTTTTCTCCTTTTCTAGGACTAATTTTCCAAATCATTAATTTTCAGTGGCCAGGCTTCAATTAGCTTAATCAGGCATTGATTAGATTTCTCAGCTCCCTGACATTTATTTTCCACCTTGCCTATATGGTTCCATGACTCCATTACCCGATTGTTCACTTATTGCATATCAGGTTTATTACTCTCCATTAAGATTACCTGATGAGAGGTCTCTTTAGCCATCCAACTAGCCAGTTCCATTAGCGATGCTGTCATTTCTCAGTCAAGGCCAGATTCTACCATCCTTACACTGAATAGTGCTTTCTTCTAAGTAGTGCCCTTGAGATCAGTAGATTCCTCACAGAGTAAGGTATTATTTATGACGAGAAGTGGTAGCAGATTGACCAAAAAGGAAAGGGCTTGACTTGGCACACTCTTCGTAACCATTGCTTAAAAACTTGTGAGCCTTAGAAAACTTACCATAGAAGCAGACTACTGTTATTTTTCATAATATAGAACATCCCTTCAGTTTCCATTGTTGTTTTCAGCTGCTTTTGTCAGTTTCAAGACCTACACTATTAAAACAAGAACAAAAATCTTCAGCATAATACTTTTCCATAAACAGTACTCCCACTTGCCGAGGGAAATTCATTAACTGGTGCAGTTTCACAGTGCACTCTTTTTGCTGCCCTCATCTCATGAAGACATCTAACTCCCTTCCTTTATTCCTGTAAGGATTTCACAGATACCACATGTGTTATGATAACTAAATCTTCGTTCTGAAGTGTAAACTTTATTATTAGTAGTAATAATAATAATTTGATTTCTGCTTAATAATAGTTCCAAAAGTTCAGAGTTAGTACATATTAATGATTGATAAAATCAAACATAGTTTTAAGAAATGATTTGCCTAGCTGCATAGTAGATATGGTGTAATATCCAGAGAAAAGAATTAGAGTCAGGACTCCTGGGTTTTGATTTTATCTCTGTCACTATGTGGCAAAGGGAAAGTAAAAACAAAACCAGACCTCTGTGTTCTTCAGTTTTCCTCTTTATAAAATGAGAATAAATTAGGGCTTTGATCTTTGAGCTCTCTAGATAAGCTCCTTGTATAAAAACGTATTATTGTAATACACCTTAATGTATTTCATTGTAAATTTGTAGCGTAATATATAATCACATACCAGTACTAGTACATACATATGCCTCTTTATTTAAATGATAAAAAGATCTTTCTACAGATTTGTATTTCACCTCTTTCCTTCAAATTGTGACCAATAATAGTATGAGCATTAGTTTCAGGCCTTTACCTTCTCATTTTTACCAGGCAAATTTCATCTTTTTTTTTTAACCCTTTTCATGGTCCTTTTCCTTCTTACTGACTATGGAGAATAGTGATTGCATTCAGTTCACTATTGCTATTACATTCACTTCCTCTGGCCTTATTCTCCTTTTTAAAGAGTCAGTTGCAAATCACAAGTACATCACTTGTATGCATGCATACTTGGCTCGCTGTGCCGGCAGTGTGTGTACTCACCAGAAATACTTGTGATGATGAGCAGTGCAGTGCACTGCTTGAAGAAATCCCAGTGTGCAATCTGCTACTGTCCAGCACACTGTCTTTTGGGAAATTTTTGCAATGCATGGTGGGACAGAAACAAGTCATGCAGGGGTGAATGGGAGCAAGGAGTCAACTTCTCAGCCCATAATGTCAGCCCAACTGTCTCCATCCCATAATGTCATCTATATCCCATAATTTTCACCCTTTTTTAATAAATCCCACAAACTCACGTGGCCCTACTTGCTGTTCACCATCTCTGACAGAAGCATGGAGCCTGCACAGCTCTTCACTATTGTCATGAGCATTGCAAGCGCAGGGTGCACGATTCTGCAGTATTTGCAGAGCCATAAGAAGAACCAAATCAGCAGGGAACATGACAATTTCTTGGAGGACAGATTGCTGTGGTACCTAGCAAAAACCTATTCAAGGTTTCTGGTGGTGTTCACAGAGCAGCTGCAGATGGTGGGTCTGAGAAACAAGCACTGACTGGTGGGACCACTTCATAATGCATGCTTGGGATGATGAGCAGTGGCTACAGAACTTTTGGATGCACACCGCTACATTCCTGGATCCGTGCGCTGCGCTTGCCCGAGCCCTCCAGCATAGGGACACCAAAACAAGAGCTACACTGCCAGGAGAGCAGTGAGTGGCAATCGTACTGTGGAAATTTGCAATGCTAGGTTGCTGCCAAACAGTTGGGAATCAATTTGGAGTAGGGAAATCCAACTCAGGAGCCGTTGTTCTGCAAGGGCCATCAATCACCTCCTGCTACTCAGGACTGTGACTCTGGGCACTGTGCAGGACATAGTGGATGGATTTGCAGCAATGGGATTTCCTAACTGTGGTGAGGTAATAGATGGCACACATATCCCAATTTTGGCACCCGACCACCTTGTCACAGAGTACATCAACAGAAAGGGCTACTTTTCTATGGTAATGCAAGCATTAGTGGATCACCAGGGCCACTTCACTCACATCAATCTTGGCTGGTCAGGGAAGATGCATGGTGCTCGCATTTTTAAGAACACAGGACTGTTCGGAAAGCTGCAAGCAGGGACTTTCTTGCATGACCAGTGGATTACCATTGGGAATGTTGAAATGCCAATAGTGATCCTGGTGACCAGTCTACACATTGCTCCCTTAGCTTATGAAGCCGTATACCGGCCACCTCAACAGCGTCCAAGGAATGATTCAACTACCAGCTCAGTAGGTGCAGAATGACAGTTGAATATGCTTTTGGTCAACTGAAGGGATGCTGGCATTGTTTACACACCAGATTGGATCCCAGTGAGAAAAATATCCAATGGTTATAACTGCCTGCTGTGTCCTGCATAATATATGTGAAACAAAGGGGGAAACCTTTCCACCAGGATAGAGAGTAGAGGTGGAGCAGTTGTCCGCTGAGTTTGAACAGCTAGATACAAGGGCTATTAGAATATCTGAATGTGGAGCTATACGGCTCAGGGAGGCGGTGAAAGATCATTTTAACAGTGAGCTACAGTAATGTGTTTTGTTGTACTATGTTCTACCTGGCCCTGCTCTTTTGTGGCCTGTAAGAAATTGTATGGCGATTGCTGTACATGTACGAATATAACATTGTCAATACATCCATTAATTTTGTTTGTGGCTTATCCTATGAGTTGTGTCACGCTGTCAGTAACAACTAATAGGTTGCTTTCAGACCTAGTAAGCACTTGGTAGCAGATGCTGCAAACTAATAAAGATGAGTTATGTTTTAAATAATGGATATTTATTTTGTAACAGAATTCAGTGCAAAAAAAAGAAACCATAAATTTTTAAAAATTACTAAACTTAATAAATTAAGAGAACAGAACTTATGAAGGGGAAAGAACATTCATGTCCATTTCAGCTACTCCTATACCTACACCAACCATGGCTTTCACAGGTCAGTGTATGAGAAGCTGTGATTGTCTTTAATGTCTCCTGGGGGCCCCTGATGCCATGTGGAATACTGAGCGGGGTATAGGAAGGTCCCGATATTGAATTCTCAATGGGCTGGAGAGGGAGGCAAGCCCAGGATTGTTGAACCTGCAGGTTCACCAGAGTCTGCAGCATCTGTGTTTGCTTCCTGAGAAACCCCATTATGTGCTGTGTATCTCCCTCTCCTTTTCCTGCAACTTTCTCCTCTCCACTCTTTCCTTCTCCAGTCTGTCCACAGTGTTCAGCCTCCAGGCCTTGTGCTCACATTCCGATGCAACACTGGCTTGCAGGATCTCATTGAACATGTCATCCCCTCTTCTTTCTCCTTCTTTGGTTCAGGCGTTCCATGGGTGTGGAGAGGGAGACCCTCAAGGCATGGGGGGCAGGTGAACACGCCCTTACAGGAGGTTAGCCCCTAGCCCCTCCCCCTCTGCCTGAGGCCCCGCTTCTTCTGTCCCCCTCCCCCCCCAGAGCCCACGGTCTCCAGCCCTCCTGCGCACCCCAAGCCCCAGTGCTGGTTGGGTGGGTGGCATGGACAGAGGGCTCCCAGTGCTGGGTGGGCAGCATGGCCAGAGCGCTGGGAGGACAGACAGCACGGCGGCGTCCTAGCCCCAGGTCTTGTGCGCACTGCGGCCTCAGCCTGCCTGCCCCAGCCTCTCGGCCACAGAAGGGAAAAGAAAGAGCAGGCAGGAGGGGACCTGGGGGGGTGGAGCATGGACACGGTCACACTAAGTTGTTTGGGGAGGCTCAGCTTTCCCCTGCCTATGCTACCCACCGCCCATGCCTCAAGGCCACAAAGGCAGCAGCTGCAGATAAAACACACAGAGGCACCATTGTCAATATAGTCACTATGGAAAGTGAAACTTAAGATGCAAAATTCACTCCCCATGCTCTCTTAACATTTTAAGCACTACCTGCTTACTTCTGCTTGGAATTCCTTGCTTGTGCACGGCGCCAGTCACAGCACCAGCCATGGTGAGTATGGCCCACCGGGGAAGGGGAAATGAGGAGGAAATTGCCCGGGCGCATGATTCTAGTAGTATAGGGCAATGGTCCTGAATACTGCCACCGTTTTCCACAGGCGGTGGTGATTTTAGCTGATATCTCACTCCTGAGGGTAACAAAGGTGGAGACAGCTGCTGATGGTGTCCCGAAGCTGCCCAGGCCCATAAGCTGCTAACCTGTGTACTGCAATCGTACCTGCTGAAGTTATCGCTGACTGACATGGGAAAATGTCCTACCGGGAGGAAGAAATAAGGCTGCCCTCCCTAGAAGCCTGCAGAGTACCTCCATGAGATTCATTGAGCGCTCTAAGGAGAATACAAGGGACATTCCTGTGTACATAAACTTTTCTGCATGCCCTCGCCCCTCCTCCACTTAACTCTAGAGGAGACAGATAGATAGCAACTATCTCTCTTGGTTGTAGAACTGCCTCTACTAGCATGAGTAAGTTAATGAAAAGTCAAAACTGTGTCCTGCTATTTTTTTGGGGTCCATCCCTGTAATGGAACATTTATGTGCACAGTCACCTGAGCTTCCTTGCCTGTGCTCAACTGGCTGGACTGGCTGAACTGCAGTGGAACCAAAAATAGGTTCTGACTCGCTGCACAAGTGGATTTCTCAGTCACCTGTCCCTGTTCCTCCTACTCCTCTTTTCTGTCCACCCCCGCCTCCTTGCTGCTCATGGCAGAGGCCTATGACTTGGGTTCCTTGGAGGTATCAGTGGTGTTGTGGGGGAGGGGTGATGGGGATCTCTGCCGAGCATGGCATGCAACTCACTGTAAAAGTTGCATGCCATGCTCGGTCTGCGGCTCTGCGGCTCTGCACCAGCAGGTCTGCGGCTCTGCACCAGCTTGATTGCTGGCCTCCTTGGCCTTCTGGTACGCCTGCTGCCACTCTTTGACTTTCATGCGGCAATGCTGGTGGTCCCTGTCATATCCTTTCTTCTGCATCCCCCAGGCAGTCTGCTAGAAGATGTCTATGTTTCTATGGTGGGGTTGAAGCTGTGCTTGCAGTCTCTTCTACCCACAGGCCCAGGAGATCCAATATCTCTTGTCTACTCCAGGCCGAAGCACATTTGCAGCATGTGGCTGGCATGGTCAGCTGGGCAATTGACTCAACAATGTAGAGCTGCTAGGAGTCCTTGAAAAGCTGGGCAATGAGGAAAAGGAGTTTCAAAAATCCACAGGGCATTAAAAGGGATGGGGGCTTCCCATCTACATGGTCGCTGGGCAGTGGAGTTCACAGTGGTGACCAGAGTGGTCGGTGTGGGGTATTGTGGGACAGCTGCTGGAAGACTTTTAGGGTTGACATAGGTAACACAATGTCTACATAGGCGCTGCTTCAACTTCCGTACATTTACCTTGGCTCAGCGCCTCGTGAGGAGGTGGTGTTACTATGTCGGTTTAATGGGCCACTTACATCAGCGGGAGATAAATTTAAGCGTAGACACATGAACAACTAGGTCAACGCAAGGCAGCTTACATTTGACATAGCTTTGTAGTGTAGACCCAGCCTTAGACTATTAATAGTGCTGTATGAATAGATGCTGGGGGAAGACGCTCGTAATCCTTAAGGAAACTATTGTGAGGCTCTCCTTGCTCAGGAATCCATTCAACCTTGCCAACTATCAACATGTTTCTCATTTTCCCTTTTTTTGGGCAAGGTCATTAAGAAGTTGTGGATGGATGACACAGTAAATACTAATCTTTTTAGATGTGGCCTGTCTTGCCATTGACCACAAGGTTTTATGGCCATCTGCGGTCCCTAGCAGCTGTGGAAGTAGTTGCCCTTGAGTGACTGTTCTTTTCTTCTGAGAGGTTCCCGAGAGGTTTCCAGAGGGTAGTGTTGGGAATGGCACCTGGGCCTCAAGGGATGCCTTTAGTGGAGTATCACAGGAATCTGTCCAATGTATATATAAAAGTGTGACAGAGGGTTAGTGAGAAC
The DNA here is from genome assembly GCA_033296515.1 of Macrochelys suwanniensis. Taxonomy (NCBI): domain Eukaryota; kingdom Metazoa; phylum Chordata; order Testudines; family Chelydridae; genus Macrochelys; species Macrochelys suwanniensis. The sequence continues at coordinate 100,473,802 of CM065777.1, forward strand.
TCACAGATCCTCAGTGCAGGGGGTTGTTAGTCCTGTGCTCCTGCTGAATGCTCAGGTTGGAGCTGTAGCCAATGTTGCTTCCTCCCTTCTCCCTCCCACCCATTTGCACTTGGTGAGGCAATTGTAATGATTTATTTAATATACAGACCCTAAAACACTTATATCCATGCCTTTGTCACCTCAGGACTAATCTACAATAATGTAGTCTACGTGGAGCAATATCTGGAGCCCATTTGAAAATTGAAGCTAGGGTGACTGCTTGGTTATTGAACCAAGTTTCTCACAGAGAACATGCTACACTGCAGAGTTGGCAGCTCAGATTGAAGCTCAAGTTATTGATTTTAATGAGACCTGCTTAGAACACAGACCAAATTTCAGGAAAATTACCCCACCATTTCATTTCAATTTTTCATCAAAACATTGTTTCTGATTAAATTTTCTGAGCAGCTCTAAACTGAAACAGTTTGTAACCCATTTCCTGAGAAAGTCTCTCTCTCACCATGAGATATTAGCAAAGCTGTACATTTCAACAGTGGCAATCATTTTAAATGAAAGACTCTGGCTGTCAGAGCTTTTTGTTTGAAGACTCCTTATCTTTGGAACTTGTCTTCCCCAGCTTTTCTATAGGCATTTGTGGAAAGGTTGGGTTGATGGACTGAGAAGCAGAGGTTTGTGTTTGTGTCTGTGTATGTGTGGGGGAGGCTTACATGGCAATTCAATTAACAGATTAATGGTTAGAATTTTTGAATTCAATATTGTTGTTTTTAAATTTTTTAAAGTGCCAAGGGCCCGATTCTTAATGGTGCCAAGCACTCACAAGTTCAGTTGACTTCACTGGAAACTGTGGGTACTCAGCACATTTTAAAAGCAGGCCCCAAGAGTCTGAGATTGGTGCTATGCAATCTAATTATATACACAACATAAATAATATGGTCCAAGCTTCCTTTGGCTGGAGAAAGTCAGGATGTATCCCCTTTTCAAACTGCACACCAGTACACAAAAGGTCTTATTCCACAGGGTTTTACCTTTCTGCCTCTGCAGTACTCCCATTTTTTGTTGTCTTTGTTCACAAACAGCCAAATAGAAGTCAGTGGAAGTATGAGACTCTGATAATCCTCAGATTATTGACATAATAGATTGTAGGGCCCCACAGGGCTGCACTATCTACTGTGTCAATAGGTTTTGTGTATTAAAATGTAGTAATTTGTGTAATTTATGTACTATAGCTCCCATCTGAAAAACTCTTAGAAACATGAGTTACTTTGCACATAGGAGCAGTGCCACTGAATTCAATAGCACAACTTGCATTCGTGAGAGTGTACAAGATTGGAGCCATAGAATGCATTCACAGTAGGGTGACCAGACAGCAAGTGTGAAAAATTGGGACGGGGTGGAGGGTAATAGGCACCTATAGAAGAAAATGCCCCAAATATTGGGACTGTCCCTATAAAATAGGGACATCTGGTCACCCTAATTCACAGTACCACACATACTTGAAGATAAGTTAGATGCTTAGTCTTGCTCAATATTTGCAGGATGATTCTAGATACGGGCTTTTTAAAAAATACAGTTATGATTAAGGCTAAGATTTTTTCATGGTTATTTTTAGTAAAAGTCACAGACAGGTCATGGGCAATAAACAAAAATTCACGGACGCCGTGACCTGTCTGTGACTTTTGCTGCTGCGGCTCTATGGTTTCCCCTGCCACCGTGGTGGCTGGGAGCTGTGGGGTTCCCCCTCTGCCTGCAGCAGCTGGGAGCTGCAGGGTGACCATATTTCCCCAAGAGAAGACGGAACACGCCCAGCCCCTCGCCTGAGGTGTCCCCCTCCTCCCGCCTGAGGCTGTTTCCCCCTCAGGAGTCTGTCACCTGTGGCTGGAATCTTGCAAGGGGGCCTGTCGCCTGTCGCTTCTGTCGCCAGAACCCTGCCAGGGCCCTGCTAGCTGCCAGCTCCAGAGTCTGGCAGCTCCTGGGGCTGAAGTAGAGAATGTCATGGAGTCCGTGACTTCCATGACTTCCATGACATAAACGTAGCTTTAGTTATGATAATTCAGGTAACTACAGGTGACTCATTGTAATGAGCATGCAGTGTGCCAAAATGTTGCCATCTATGATGATGACAACGATAAAGAAAGCTGCAGCTACTACCATATGGAGGATGCTTTGCATGAAGACATCAGTGCAGACAGTATATTAATAGCAGGCTTCACCATTTGTTTGATAACTCTAATTCTGAATTGCAGATGTTAGGTTTCTGAATTGCCCTCATCAGTGTACCGCTGACTACTGTGCCATTAATAAAACGCTGTGAAGCTTTGGGATGTTGACCTGAGCTTTTGTATTTTTGTTGTTTTCTCCTGCAGATTAATAAACTGCCTTACGACTAGGTACTCATTTTTTACCTTCAGATGTGTCTACACAGCTGAACTTCTACTGAAGTCAAAGGGCTAGATTTGAAATGCCTAGGCCTGAAGTGGCTGTTCAGAGGAGTGATGGGGAGTAACCTACCCTGCTGCGAGGTTTTGTTAGGGCTACTTGGGTCACAGTTCTGAGTCCCCAGCAGAGTTAAGGCTCTGCCCTGCTCCTGCTCTTCCCAGCGTGGTGCCTAGGACAGGGAGTGGGTGGAATCATGGCTCTGCCACCACTTATGCTCTAGCAACTGGAACTGGCTGGGCATAAGATTAGAAGTGAGCTGAACCCTTATCAAAACTGCAAAAACATTATTATTCTCCTCCTGCCCTGATCAGGAAAAGAGCAGGGGAGGGATTGTGACATAATCACAGTTCCTTCTCAATGCTCCTCCTATTGAGGCACAGCTACATGCTGAGCCTAAAGGTTCAGCCTAGCCCCAAAGGAGTTGAACATATGGGTTTGAGCACAGAATTTGATCCTTATATATTCTGCTGTTTCAAAACACACAAAACTTGTCTCAGAACAAAACCGTGGACACACTTCCTGGATCCCCTTCTCCCTATGCTTTATTGAGTAGTTTGAATACAAACTTTGTGGCTCTCTATAAAATAAGAGCTGTACAATTTTCATTTTCATAAAATGGCTCACATTTTGCTTGTCTCCAAAAAATGATAAATTTTAGGCTTATTACTGTGAGCATTAATGCTGTGAATTAGAAATTACTGCATACCTCATTAACTGCTTCAACTTATGTGATAATTAGAAATGAGAAGACATATTTTCTTACTAAAAATGAGAATGGATATGATACATTTTGCCAGGATCTTAGTGGGAAGAATAATTTATTGCACTAAGATTATGTACATTAGAAATATATATATATATTTTGCATGACTTGGGTTAACTACATTATGTGACAGACCCAGACAAGTGGGGTACAGAAGTCTCATAGAAGGCAAATATACTGGCCATTGGATGAATAGTTTCCTGTTCCCTGAGTGACCAGAGCAGGGGCTGCACTAGAACAAGCAGGAACTTTCTGGAACCAATTTAAGGCAGGCAGGCTAATTAGGACACCTGGAGCCAATTAAGAAGAACCTGCTAGAATCAATTAAGACAGGCAGGCTAATCAGGGCACCTGGGTTTAAAAAGGAGCTCCCTTCAGTTTGTGGTGGTGCGTGCGAGGAGCTGGGAGCGAGAGGCACACAAGGAGTTGAGAGTGAGAAGAGTTGGAGGACTGAGGAGTACAAGCATCAGCAGACGATCAGGAGGAAGGTCCTGCAGTGAGCATAAAGAAGGTGTTGGGAGGAGGCCGTGGGGAAGTAGCCCAGGGAGTTGTAGCTGTCACGCAGCTGTTGCAGGAAACCCTATAGACAACTGCAATCCACAGGGCCCTGGGCTGGAACCCGGAGTAGAGGGCGGGCCCGGGTTCCCCCCAAACCTCCCAACTCCTGATCAGACACAGGAGGAATTTGACAGTGGGTTCTACCAGAGGGGAAGATCTCTGAGGCGATCAAAATCCACCAATAAGCGCAGGACTCACCAAGGTACAGGAGGAACTTTGTCACACTGGTGTCAGGGGTGGGATTTGGTGTGCACAGTGCGGCGGAAGAAGAGGGGTGCTTAAAATTAAAAAAAAAAAAAAAAAGGGAGTGGGTTTATTTTTTTTTCACCACAATGGAAGATGTTGTGCGGGCAATGATACAAGCCACGGCTGCCCAGCAGGAGGCTACCCATGTCCAGGCAGTTGCCCAACAGGAGGCAGTGCGGCTGCAGCAGGAGACCAACCGCCTCTTGATGGACCAGGCCGCTCAAGACCATACTATGTTGTGGGAACTGGTAAACCAAGTGAAGGCCCTTACGGAGATGAACCATGGCCATGATGGGATGCGGCACTTACGGGCCAGCAATTGCCTGCAGAAAATGACGGCGAACGATGACATAGAGGCATATCTCCTGGCCTTTGAGAGGACAGCCTTAAGGGAGGCCTGGCCTCGAGATCAGTGGTCTGGCATCCTCGCCCCATTCCTGTGTGGGGAGGCCCAGAAGGCCTACTATGATCTGCCTGAAGAGGCTGCAGCAGACTACCCCCAGCTGAAAGCAGAGATCCTGGCCAGATCTGGGGTAACAACCGCAGTGCGGGCCCAGCGGTATCATGAGTGGAGGTACCAGGAAGACAAAACCCCGTGGTCCCAATTGTATGACCTCATCCATCTCACACGAAAGTGGTTGCAAACTGAGTCCCGGAGTCCAGAAGAGATACTAGAGGTTCTGGTCATCGACCGTTACATGAGGGGACTACCGCCAGACCTTCGCGCATGGGTAAGCCAGAACGAACCCTCCATCTATGACGAGATTGTGGCAATGGTAGAGAGGCGAAGGACGACAAGGGAGCTGACCCAACCAGTTAAGGAAGCGGACCCCGGGTTAAACTAGCAGCACCAGGCCCTAGAGTTCGAGTGACCGGGCCACCAGGAGGGCCCAGGTGGAAAGAGAGAGGGGCTGAAGGCCCACCAGAGGCCATAAAGAGTCGGAGCACTGAGAGGGAAGAAGATTGTGATGTTAGACTTCCCAAACCAAGAGACCGGGGAACGCCTAGGGTTCCATACAGATGTTATGCCTGCGGGGAGTGGGGACACATAGCTGCACAGTGTCCCAATGCCGAAGAGCCTATGCAGTGTAACCTGGGAAATTGGGCAGACCCATGCTCCCTAATCCACCTTGTGGGGGGTCTCACTAACCCCACATATGTACACCAGACCAGTGAAACTAAATGGGGTAGAGACCACGGCACTGGTTGATTCGGGGAGTGCTATCACACTTATCTCAGGGAGGCTCGTGAAGCGTAGTCAGTTGCTGCAGGCTAAACGTACGGGGATAACCTGTGTCCATGGGGCAGTTAGTTACTACCCTACCATACCAGTAAAAATTGAGATCCAGGGAAACACTACTGAGGTAGCAGCAGGTGTAGTCCCTAAACTCCCATACCCGGTGCTCATAGGGAGGGACTTCCCAGGGTTTGGAGACTTACTCCCAGTAGGGGGATTGGAGAAAGAGAGGAACCCTGAAATTAGTGAGGCATCCACAGTGGACTGTCAACCTCCAATCTTCTCTGCAATATTCCCAGATTTGTTCTGCACTCCCAGACAGGGTAGAAAGACGAAAAGGGAAAGAAGGGCAGCTAAGGCCTTGGGAACCCGAATACTGACCTAAAGGCAGAGGGTTGCTCTCATAGGTAGACGGACCCGAGCAGCTGAACAGGAGGCCGCCCAGGAGAGAGAAGCACCCGAGTCTGACCCCCACCCTAACGCCTCTGAACCAGTAGAAGCAACAGAGACTGGCTCCCTAGATCTTGGGCAGATTAGCCCCGGGAGAGGAAATTTTGGATGGGACCAGGCTGAAGACCCAAGGTATGACAACATTAGGAAAGAAGTGACCGAAATAGATGGGGTTCCCGTGGAAGGAAAAACCCAAGCACCTGGACCCTACTTCATAATGAAGAAGGATCTCTTATACCGGGTCGCCCCAGTACAGGGGCAGAAGGTACAGCAGATCCTAGTACCTCAAAAACACCAGAATGCTGTATTAAGCCTTGCCCATAGTCATCTTTTTGGGGGGCATTTGGGGGTAGAAAATACCCTGGCACGGGTCCTACGACGATTCTTCTGGCCTGGAGTACATGAAGAAGTGCGGAGGTACTGTGCGTCCTGTCCAGAGTGTCAGCTGCACAGTCCCCGTCCCCATTTGGGGGCACCTTTAGTACCCCTTCCCATAATAGAAGTCCCCTTCGAGCGAATAGCCATGGACCTAGTGGGACCCCTGGAGAAGATGGCTCGGGGCCACCAATATATACTGGTTGTTTTGGACTATGCTACTCGCTACCCAGAAGCCGTCCCCCTGCGGAACACGGCCTCTAAAACGATAGCCAAAGAGCTGGTGGGGATCTTTGCCCGAGTGGGGCTACCGAAGGAGATATTAACAGATCAAGGAACTCCATTTATGTCGAAGCTAATAAAGGACCTCTGCACGCTGCTCCATATACATACCTTGAGAACTTCAGTCTATCATCCACAGACTGATGGACTGGTAGAAAGGTTTAACCGAACCCTCAAGGCTATGATAAGGAAGGTGATAAGTCAGGACGGGAAGAACTGGGACACCCTACTACCTTACCTTATGTTCGCTATCCGGGAGGTACCTCAGGCCTCAACTGGGTTTTCCCCCTTCGAGTTACTATACGGGCGCCACCCCCGTGGCATACTAGATATCGCCAAAGAGATCTGGGAAGAGGAACCCAGTGAGGGGAGAAATATAATAGAGCATGTATTGCAGATGCGAGACCGGATAGCCCGGGTCACCCCTATTGTACGGGAACATTTGGAAAAGGCACAGGAGGCCCAGCGAACCCATTACAATCGCTAGGCAAAAGTCCGACAGTTCCAACCAGGGGATTGGGTGATGGTGTTGGTACCCATGGCAGAAAGCAAGCTTCTGGCCCAATGGCAGGGGCCCTATGAGGTGGTTGAACCCGTGGGGGAAGTAACCTACAAGGTGCGGCAGCCAGGACGTCGGAAACAAGAACAAATATATCACATCAACCTTCTGAAACCCTGGCATGCACAAGAGGCATGCACAGCTGTCCGAAAAGACCTACCCCAGGAAAACAAACCTTCCAAACATGTGAGAGTGTCTCCCGATTTAACACTAGACCAGAAGAATGAGGTGTCTGAGATGATCTTCCGGAACCAAGATGTGTTCTCAACAAAACCGGGTCGAACAACCGAGACATATCACCACATCGTCACAAACCCTGGGGCCAGAGTAACAATGAGGGCCTACAGGGTGCCAGCGGCCAAAAGGGAGGAAATAAAAGCAGAAGTAAAAAAGATGCTGGAGTTGGGGATTATCGAAGAATCCCACAGTCAGTGGTCCAGCCCAATCGTACTGGTGCCCAAACCTGATGGCACCGCAAGGTTTTGCAATGACTTCCGGCGACTAAATGAGGTATCCCAATTCGACGCGTACCCCATACCTCGCATAGATGAGTTAGTGGACCGTCTGGGTAATGCCCGGTACTTGACTACCCTAGACTTGACAAAGGGGTACTGGCAAATTCCCCTTGCCAAAGACGCAAAGGAAAAGACTGCATTCTCTACACCAGAGGGTCTTTTTCAATATACTGTCCTCCCTTTTGGACTACATGGGGCCCCAGCTACCTTCCAGCGCCTCATGGATAAGCTATTATGCCCCCATAATCATTATGCTGCTGCCTACCTGGACGATGTGATCATTCATACCCCAGACTGGGAAACCCACCTAGAGAAGGTGGAAGCAGTCCTCGATACCTTCAGGCGAGCTGGTCTTACAGCAAACCCTGCTAAGTGTGCTGTAGGGTTTACGGAGGCCAAATGTCTTGGCTACATTGTGGGGAAAGGTCTCGTAAGACCCCAACTGAACAAGTTAGAGGCCATCCAAAATTGGCCTCGACCAAGTCGCAAGAAACAAGTCCGGGCATTCCTAGGGGTGGTGGGGTATTACCGACGATTTATCCTCCACTTTGCCACAAGGGCAAGCCCCCTGACAGACCTAATGAAAGCGCATGGACCTGATCTGGTGAGATGGTCTGATGGAGCAGAGAGAGCGTTCACAGACCTACGGACTGCCCTCTGCAGTAACCATGTACTGATAGCCCCAGATTTCACCAAGGAATTTATCCTACAGACGGATGCATCGGAAGTAGGGTTAGGGGCCGTTCTATCACAGATGGTCGGGGAGGAGGAACATCCAATTCTCTTCCTCAGTAGGAAACTCCTTCCGAGGGAACAAAAATATGCTGTGGTGGAGAGAGAGTGCCTCGCTGTAAAATGGGCAATGGAAACGTTGCGCTACTACCTGCTCGGGCGCAGATTTGTCCTCGTGACCGACCATGCCCCTCTTCAATGGATGCAGCGGAACAAGGAGAAGAACACAAGGGTGACCAGGTGGTTCTTATCCCTCCAACCTTTCCAGTTCCGTGTGCAACACAGAGCAGGGAGCCGTCGTGGCAATGCTGATGGCTTGTCACATGTCCACTCTGTGGCGTCCCAAGCTGCCCAAACCCTTGGTGTTGAGCAGGGGGGAGGGATATGTGACAGACCCAGACAAGTGGGGTACAGAAGTCTCATAGAAGGCAAATATACTGGCCATTGGATGAATAGTTTTCTGTTCCCTGAGTGACCAGAGCAGGGGCTGCACTAGAACAAGCAGGAACTTTCTGGAACCAATTTAAGGCAGGCAGGCTAATTAGGACACCTGGAGCCAATTAAGAAGAACCTGCTAGAATCAATTAAGACAGGCAGGCTAATCAGGGCACCTGGGTTTAAAAAGGAGCTCCCTTCAGTTTGTGGTGGTGCGTGCGAGGAGCTGGGAGCGAGAGGCACACAAGGAGTTGAGAGTGAGAAGAGTTGGAGGACTGAGGAGTGCAAGCATCAGCAGACCATCAGGAGGAAGGTCCTGCAGTGAGCATAAAGAAGGTGTTGGGAGGAGGCCGTGGGGAAGTAGCCCAGGGAGTTGTAGCTGTCACGCAGCTGTTGCAGGAAACCCTATAGACAACTGCAATCCACAGGGCCCTGGGCTGGAACCCGGAGTAGAGGGCGGGCCCGGGTTCCCCCCAAACCTCCCAACTCCTGATCAGACACAGGAGGAATTTGACAGTGGGTTCTACCAGAGAGGAAGATCTCTGAGGCGATCAAAATCCACCAATAAGCGCAGGACTCACCAAGGTAGAGGAGGAACTTTGTCACAATTATTATTGAGTGAATTATTGCAGTTCATCCCAGATATGTCTCAATATAACCTTTGTGCCACATCACACCACCTTGCATTTTGAATGGGCTACCTTTGTTATGCCAATAGAAAAACTACTTTAGAAATGAGTTCAAGAGTTTGAAAAACGCTATCAGAGTAATTTCATGTTTGTCTCTGTCTGCAAACCCAAATGCATCAGTTACTATGAGCCTATCTATATAGGTCTCAGAGGGAGCCATGAAAACCTCTGAAAATTAGCTAAAAATTCAGGAGGTTGAAATGTGATATGTCAGGAAATTTTTAGGGCTTGAAAGAAGCCTTGGATCCACTGGGAAAATGGCAGCGCTCCCTGTTTGGGCTGCAAGGTAGCATGTTTTAAATATGTGACATTTTAATGAATTTAATATCTGTCATTAGTTCAGTACAGAGTTTGCCCCTCTTGGTCCTTAGGTAAGTGCAATTTTGGGAGGAGGAGGAGAACAATGTTTTGTTTTTTAACTGGTACTTTTTTGAAGCTCCTTCTGGCTCTGGAATGTTAGATTAAGTTCCATAGAGATGGATTAGTGGGTCAAGAGGAAAGGTGTGCAGAGGTCGAAGGTACATGATCATTTATAATATTACACAAATGTTGGCCACAGATCAGAGTTATACCACACCATATATTCAAACTGCGGTTATTTTATAAGTTGGGTGTGTATGAAAAATACTACTACATTTGGGGTGAGAAGGAGGAAATGTTGTTTTTCCGGCAGATTGGCTTAGAAAGGAACTGGTTGCTGTTAGATGCTACTGAGTTTTTCAATGTTCAACTAACTCTGAAGGAAAGGGTGGAAGGATGGATTAGTGGGCAGATTATGTAGTGAAAGGGGAGTGATGAATACATGTATCATATGACTGTCCAATTTACCAATTGCCGCTCCAGTCTATCACATGTACAAGCAGGGTCTGAATGAACTCTCCCCTGACATCTAGTTATGAGCTGGAGAAAAAGACTTCAGGAACTGACCTTGTTTGCATAGACATGCCTACTTTGCCTAGGTGTGCAGCTTGATGGAGTGTTTTGTCCAAAAGATCACTTGGGGCTGATGTTGGATTGCAAGTCATTTTGGTGTTGGGTGCAAGGGTGATGAAAGGTTGTTGTCCTTGTTGTATAAGTGGGGGCAGCAGAACTGTGCTTGGGATGCCCTGATTGAGGGTGGTCACCCTCAGCTGAACTGCACTTGGTAAACAGGGGGCAGGGATACCAGAGCCCAGTGAAGAGTGGGTGGGGACAAGTACTTGTACCTGGTAGTGTTGTCTCTCCCTAAAGAGTCCTAGACACTGTTTAATGCTTGAACTGATTAGACTCAATGGGGAGTCTTTTGTTCTGTTATGGATCGCTAGAGCTAAAATCACTGATAACTAGATCTAAGTGCTAAGCCTTAGACTTGCTGGGGGAAGGGCAACATCTCCAGTGACAAAGATTGACCAACCTGTCGTACTATTGAGGGTCCTCTGCTAACATCACTGAGAGCTGTGTTAAGTGGCGAAACCTCGCAGGGTGACAGTGTCCAGTGGTCCAGCAGCACAGAGGCAGAGTGAATGACCACGTAGTGGCCAGTGATGGAATGGATGATGGTGCAGTGGCCAGTGTGGGGTGAATGCCAGAGTGGTTGTGGCAGCAGGTAGCAATGCAGAGTGAGCAGAGCAGCAGCTGAGGCATTGCTCGACTCCTCCTCCCACTGGGGTGGGAGGTAAACTCATGCGAACGCACCTCGGAACTCTGGGTCTTTCCTGACCAAGAATAAATAACTGTGAGTGGGGTGTGGTGAAGGGAGAGGGGAGTGGCATGTTAAAGGAACATTTGTTTCTTGGATTTTTGCAACGTGAGAACCTGAGGCAAAGGCCCAACATACTCTGGGGTCGATGTTTTGCTCATGGCCATAGGCTTGCGATGTTTCCCCAAATTAATGCCAAGTTCTTTCCCTCTTGTTATTTATATATCATATATAATAATTATTAAAGGTTTTCTTTTCTATACGCAGACTCAGTGCTTGCGAGAGGGGAAGTATTCCCTCTTAGAGGTGCCCAGGGGTGGTGTGTAATTTTCCCAGATTACTGGATGGGGGGGAGGAGGCGTGTCAAGCTAGTTCTATGTTGTATTGTTAAAAGGAACCCCTAGATATGCAACCTGGCCCTTGTTACTGCCAACTAGAGTGACCAGATAGCAAGTGTAAAAAATCGGGATGGGGGTGGGGGGTAATAGGAGCCTATATAAGAAAAAGCCCCCAAAATCGGGACTGTACCTATAAAATCGGGACATCTGGTCACCCTACTGCCAGCTCCACCTGGCAGAAGGGCTACACATGTATATTACCACCATCTTTGGATCCCTGTATTTGCTTACTATCTCTAACTGCATCACATTAAACTTCTCAGCTTCACCTATGGGACCCTACTTAGTTAAATTTCCACCTATATTTCCTCCTATTGCCCTTCTCATTCCCTGTCATCTCTCCTTTGTCTCCTTCTACACTTGGCTTCATGCCTTCTACCATGCTGCCCTTACAGCTGAAACAAATCTTCTTGCCCCAACTTGCCTCCTCTCTCCAACCAATCCTTTGTCCTCTCACCTATCTATAATCTTCTCCCCCTACCTCTTCTGAAGTGGCCTGTGTTTCATCTTCTGTTTGCCTTACATTATAAAGATTGAAAGCTTTTGGGGAAGCATATGCATCTTTTTATTTATGGTGTGCTATAAATTAATTACAGTAGTAATAAATAATAATAATGTATACAATAGAGATGGACCTGAACCCAGAATCCAAACACCCTGACAGTTTTGGATGGACAAAGTTCACAATCCAGCTCTGTAAGGGCTCGGACTCACTTGGCGGCGCTTCCTGCTGGTCGTTCTTGGGAATTAGCTCAATTTCCAACTCAGAGCGCCCTCTGCAGGCCGGTGATCCGCCTTACCACTGGTCCCCGGTCCCCCCCAGGACCCGGTGCCTCTGTCCACTGGGGTGCTGCCCCCTGGCAGTAAACCCCAATAATCCCTGTGGGTCCCCCCCTCCCACTACCCCACCTCGCCTCAGTCTTGGCTACTGCCAGTCATCATTTAGCCCTGCTCGCTGGGCAGACTGCAGTGTATCAGCCACTCATCGCAGGCAAGGGGTTTTGGACCTGCTGCCTGTGTCTACCATGGGCTGCCCCCTGCAACCCCAGTACCCAATTGGCCTTAGGCTAGGCCGCAGCCTGGGGTTTTCTCTGGGCGGAGCTCCCCAGCCCCTTCCCTAGCCCTGCTTTAATCTAGGTACTCCCTCAGGTCCCTCCCTCTCAGAAGCTAGAGAGAGTCAGGCTAAGCTTCATCTGAGCAGCCCCTTTATAGGACCAGCTGCGGCCTGATTGGGGCATGGCCCAGCTGCATCAGTTTCCCCAATCAGCCTAGCTTTTCTTGCCCTCAGCCCCAGCTCTCTCCAAGGGCTGGCTCTTAAGCCCCACAGGGCAGGAGCAGGTAACCACCCTGCAACAAGCTCCAAAACCCAGCTCCATATTTTTCAGATGGCACCTTACTTCTTTATAATTATGGCCCTACCAAATTCCTGGTCCATTTTGATAAATTTCATGGTCATATGATTTAAAAAATCTTATATTTTATCATTTCAGATATTTAAATCTGAAATTTCACAGTGTTGTAGCTGTGGGGTCCAGACCCAAAAAGGGGTCGAGTGGGGTGGGGGTAGGGGTCACAAGGCTATTGTAGGGTGGTCATAGTATTGCCACTCTTACTTCTGCGCTGCTGCTGGCGACGGTGCTGCCTTCAGAGCTGGGCAGCTGAAGAGTGGTGGCATGGTATGGTACAGTGCAGATGTGAGGGTGGCATGGTATGGTACTGCCACCCTTACTTCTGTGCCGCCACCGGAGGTGGGTGTGACCCGGCCCCAGGAGTAGCCCATGCAGGGGAAGAGGAAGTTCTGTCCCTCCGCAGCTGGCCCAGGACTAGCAGCTGAAGCATAGTAGGAGCCATGCCCTGCTTCTCCCCAGCGCTCAGGGATTAGAGGGGCCTTGGGCTGGCAGTGTGTGTGTAGGGGTGACCACACTGCCCCCTTGAGCATGGCACCCTGGGCGGTCGCTCACATAGGCCGGCCCTGCATCACCCCAAAAAGCGACAACCCTCCATACCATGCCACCTTCACTTCCGCGCTGCTGCTGGTGGTGGTGATGCCTTCAGAGTTGGGTGCTAGGCCAGCAGCCACTGCTCTCTGGGCACCCAGCTCTGAAGGCAGTGCAGAAGTAAGGGTGGCAATACCGTGACCCCCCTACAGTAGCCAGATTTTCACTGGGGAGATGAGATTTCATGGTCTGTGATGTGTTTTTCATGGCTGTGAATTTGGTAGGACCATATTTATAATAGACTAAGCCAAAACTCAGAATCCAGCCCACCCTGGAACTTGGGGTGTTCAAAATACAGATCTGGATTCAAATTTTATATCTTGATCTTATCTCTAGTCTATTCCCTGAGATGTGTCCATTTAAAGAAATCTGTAAGGGTTTCTAGGTTTAAAGTGTGAAGCAGGGGAAAATAGGGGAGGAATCTCAGGGATTCAATAGGGATGTAAGGAACTACTGCCCTATTTTCCTTTCCTCCTCCATAGGAACAGCTTGAGGCAATTATTTTTTCCCATCAGCATTTTTTTCCACACTAGCAACATTACTCCATAAATAGTAATAAATACAAACAGGAACCCATTTATCCTGTCACCCCTCACTCCCAAAACTTTGGGGGCAGGATAAAATGGGCATGCAGATATCAAACCTTCCCTTGTTTTGACTTTTTTAAGCCAAAACCCCCGCTGATGATTTTTACAAAATAAACAAAACAAAAAAAAAGACCAATCCAAAACCCCCCAACCACCCACCCACCCAACCAAATGCTCTTCCCCCCCCCCGCCCCCGTTCTGTTTCAAAAAGAGACAAGGCATAGCTTCATTTAACGCCTCTTTCCCCCAACTAATCTTTGGAGGTTTGGATAAGATGGGGCCTGCAGCTAAACAACCCCTAGTTTAGCAAAACCCAAAGCCCATTTTTCCCCATCAAACAAACAACATTATATTTTGAACCCTGTTGTTAGTACTACTAGAAACTACAGGTTTTTGTTTAACTAAAATTGCTCTTTGAATGTTTATTTTTCCTTTCAAATTTTTTTCTTAATAACTAAGACTAGTAAATTTGAATGGTCCCTTTTTACAGGAAATACTAGGTGTAATAAGATATCCAGCTTAAAAACATTAATCATATTTAAACTAATTAAAAACTGAAATTTCTGTGCATTCCAAACACTGGGTGAAAAAAAAGTTCTTTCCTGAGTGCAAGCAAATGCTTGACACATGGACTAAGTCAAATTCCAAAATGTAGCAAAACAGTGCCTGCATATTTGGCCGGAATTACAGCCAGTTCAGGTCAGTGTCTGTTTCAGCAGAAAGATGAGGCTCAGCTTGTGACACAGGGCTAGGAAAATAATTCAGAGAAAAACATGAGGAACAACATGTGACATTTTGTAACTGCAGCAGGACTGTTACCCAAGGAACAACATTTTGCAGTCACTCTCAAAACACTTCCTTCTATGCAACCGAGTTTGAACAATTTTTTTTCATGGGAGGAAGGGGGAAGGAAGAGGTCAGGACGTTCAAGCTGTTACCATATATATGAGCTAGACTTTTTTAATGGTGAGTGCGACTTTTTAAAAATCTCTCACAGCAACACACACATCACAATCTTCCACAGGAAGAGCCACATACAGACACTACTTGAGTATTTAATCCAAGTAGAGAGAGTCCCACATTCCACTGGAGTAAAAGTCAGGCTAGGTTTGGGGTAAAGGGAAAAGTAATGCTGCATATGCTCTTTAAGAATCCAATCCTGCAATGTCTAGTGCATGGGTGGACTGCTGGACCTGCGGGAAACCCCACTGTTTTCCACACAAATATAGCAGTTCACCCACACACTATTCACTGCAGGATTTGGGCCTAAATGAATCTAGCCTCTCCCTTCAGATGGTTGCAAGTCATCTTTATTTCCAGGAGCTATTGTTATTTAGATTCCACACTCTATATTTTCAAGCATTGACGGGTCAGATTCTGCCCTTGCATATGCACCCAGTGGGAGGTGCCCGTGTATCTGAGAGCAAAATTTGTCCTATAATTAATTTAGGAACAAAACAGGCTTTTAAGTCTCTCCCATTTCAAGTTTTTAAGTTGCATTGTTTGGGTCATTGTCTTTATTTATTTTTTTAAAATTTACATTTATTTGCAATCTACTTATGTTAAACCGTTTTTGTTGCTGAGGAACTGATACTTCTTCAGAGATATGACTGAATCACTTGTTATTGTAACACTTATTGGTGATAAAGTTCAGACTAAAAATTAAGCAGCTGCAATGTTGCAGCACAAATTAGTTTAATGTAAGCAGTCAGGAGCAGCTGTTTGGCTTGGGACTTGGATTTAGCAGTGGGGGAAGGGTTCTGTGATGCTGACAGTGTTTTTTTCCCCCTCTACATAAACATTTTTGGCTGTTACAGCTTTTGTGCTGATCATGTGACAGTGTCCCTAGGCAGATAATTTATTTCTGTAGCTTTCATGAGCAATCATTAACCTTCAGACACTGAGCTTGCTTTCTGCTTTGTGGCATTTGTTATTTTATTTATTTATTTATTTGGTATCCTAACTAGTTTAATTCACACAGTGTCAGGAGAAAATTACAGCCAATTTACAATAGACTGTAATGCATAATACTTATGTTTCTATTAAAACAAACCTTTGCTTACAAGACCACTCTTATGGCTTAGCTTGTATCCCTGGATCAGAATAATTATTTTCAGTGATGTAAGTGCAGCTGTCATCATGATACTCCCTTAGTGTCTTATTCGAGAGGCAAGGCCTTGCAGAGTCCTGATTTGAGACCACCCTTTTGAGTTCCCCCCTCATTCCCCGCCAGAGCAGTGACACCTGGGGAGTTTTTGGAGATGCAACAGGGTTGGTGCTGGGGGAAGGGCATCAGTTTTAGTATTTTGATAGTTCCCATTGACCCACAATGGCTGATTTATTGAACTGGTATTGATGGCAATCTCAAAAAATGTGTCTGGAAGAAAGGTGATGCACTGGTAATAACAATAATAGTTTGCACACATACAAGCCTAGCTGAAGACCTCAAAGCATTTTGCAGACATTGATCAATCTCACAACACTCCTGTATGTTGGGAAATTGCTGAATTTTTATGCCCGTTTTACAGCAAGGTAAAAAAGATCTGTTAATTGCCTTGGTGAAGATCAGAAAATAAATCCGTGTCAAGGCAGGAACTGCATTCACATGTCCTGTGTTTTGGCCAGTACAAAGAAGATGTTCAGAGACTGAAAATACTGCGTTCAGACAAAAGAAATAAAAAGTAGGCAACCCAAATCTGCTAAGAAGCTGGATGAAAAATATGTCAAGAGCTCAAAAACAAGATCACTGTTGCTACTACTGCTATTTTTATTCACTGAATATGTCTCTTGCTATTGTTCCTGAGCCATTTGGCTAGCCTAATTCTTTCTGCTAGCTGGTAAGTCACTATTTACACTCTTGAGGTCATCTTTTGATGTTAGCGAGTTGAATATTCTACCTGAACATGCTTTCAGGTTGGTGCACTCCATCTACGATTCTTGTATTACAGTAACACCTACTTTCCTCAGTTTCATCTGGAGGTCTGTTATGCTAGGTGCTGTACTGACATTTAGCAACGGACAAAAAACGTACAATCTAAACAGACAAGACAAAAGATAGAGGAGATACAGGCCCAGAGAGGTAAAGTGACTTGTTTGATTTGTCAAACAGAGGCAAACAGACTTGTTCAACAACACACAACTGGTCAGTGGAAGAGCTGGAAATGACTGACACTTTAGTGCCCTATCCACTGGACCACACTGCCTCTCATGACTCACTGGGCTCTTGGTGGGTATCCGATGAAGTGGGTATTCACCAACAAAAGCTTATGCTTCAATACCTCTGTTAGTCTATAAGGTGCCACAGGACCCTTTGTCGCTTCTACAGATCCAGACTAACACGGCTACCCCTCTGATACTTGGGCTCTTGGTATATCTTGCTGATTATTTATTTATTTATTTATTAAGAGGTGTGTAATCTGAATAAGGCCAAGTGTACCAAAGCCCAAAGAAGATGTAGTTACTCTAAGATATGACAGTGATGGATGCCATATAACCTCATTCAATAGCAAGATAAATCATCAGATTCTGCTGTCAACACCAGGAAACAAAATGAATCTTTCTTCCTTCATTAATGGTAAAAATTCAATAATTGGTGTGTGATTGATCCTAGCATTCCATTTGGAAGGATGAAGAAAGGGCTGGCTCACAGAAAGGTTTTCTGAAACCTCCATCTTTCAAAATGTTTTATGCAAATGAAAACTTGACACATGGCAAATGTGAAATGGAACCAGGAAGAAAAAGAAAAGACCGGGACACGCCTCTGCAATTGTTACATTCCTAACAAGACATGGAGATTGTGACTATGCTAACCTTTGGAGTATCAATAGTGTGCTCGATGCTGTATATACATAGAAGATGACATGGGGTAAAATTTTCAAAAGCATTTAAGTGACTTAGATCTGGCGTCTATGAGTATGCCTACACTGTAATTAGACACTTGTGGCTGGCTTATGCCAGCTTACTCCGGTTCGTGGGGCTCAGGCTGCGGGGCCGTTTCATTGCAATGTAGACTTTCAGGAATGGGCTAAAGCCCAGTCTCTAGGACCCTGTGAGGTGGGAGAGTCCCAGAACTCAGACTGCAGCCTGAGTATGAAAGTCTACGCTGCAATGAAACAGCCCCGCAGACCGAACCCCATGAGTTCGAGTTAGCTAGTGTGGGCCAGCCACGGGTTTTTATTTGCAGAGTAGATATACCCCAAGTTCTATTGACTTTTAATGAAATTTAGGTTCCTAAATTCCTAAGTCACTCTTGAAAATGAAAGTTAGGCTCCTAAATCATTTAGGTGCTTTTGAAATTTTACCTCTGATCCCTGACTGTCCCTCCCACCAGGTGATTCATTTGTAATAAAGTGAGTCATATGTGGCTTCCTTGTGCTTACCACTTTGAACAGGGCTGGCTCCAGGCACCAGCAAAACAAGCTGGTGGTTGGGGAGGCACATTTCTAGGGGCAGCATTCTGGCACCGGCCATACCGCCCCTAGAAATGTGTCCCGGCTGGCCGCCCCAGCTCACCTCCGCTCTGCGCCGCTTCTATCCCTCCCTCCCAGGCTTAAGAGCCTGGGAGGGAGGGGGAGAAGAGAACCCGAGTGGCCACAGTGCGCATCTCCCCCTCCCTCCCTCGCAGGCATGCTGCCCGCACTCCAAGAGACGGAGGTTGTTTTGAGGGGCTGGGGGTGTTTTTGTTTGGGGGGGCGGCGTTTGGGGTTTGTGTGTTTTTTTTTTTTGCTTGGGGCAGCAAAAACGTTAGATCCGCCCCTGACTTTGAACCATAAATTTCAGATCTACATTAAAAACACTCACGATAGTCTGAGTGCGACATAACCCCTTTTCCTAAAACCATTAATTTAAAAAAAATTAACACTTTTTTTTTAATGCATTTAAAAGGATTCAGAAAGCAGTGGGGCAGGATGAGGGTTGGCTTTGAGGGGTCATTTCTGTGGCCTTGTCTTCACTAGGTTTCTGCCTGAAAAAAATTCCCAACATTGCTAACCTCAGTGCATCTCCACCGGTGGTAGCAACAGTCGGTGTTCTAATGGAGACTCTGTGTCGTGTAGAACTACTCTGAGCAGGTTTTGACAAAATGGTGGACAAGACACACCTGCCATCTGGAGCCTTGTCCATAGCAGCATATCCACTGAGGGAGCTACCATGGAGGGAGCTGTACTACTCTTAGCAATGATGGGAAATTCTTCAGAAGAAAGGCTAGTTTTGATGCAGCTAGTAGGTAAATACATGCTGACAATAAATTATAGTCACCTAGGCTGCCACTTCAAACACAATCAAAAGATGAAATGAGATTGTCAGCATCCAACCCGCTGGAATGCTTCATTTGCTGTATTTAAAGTAAAATGTACTGTAATGTTTCACATGGTGAATTTCTTGTTGCTGTCTAAAATCCATCCCTTCTTAGGAAGCGTGAACAGGAATAGCAGCCTGTGTACATATAGCCAACATATTAGATAAATCTATTTATACTGTTTCTCATGTTGGCAGCTTTATACCAAGGTCGGTTTCCATTTCCATTACGAACCCTTATGTTTTGGAGTTTAATTGACAATTCTAAAGCTTTGCTGTAGTGAAATTAACACTTGCAGCTCATATCAGCATTAACTTTCAAAAACATTAGTGTCTAACAAAAAAAGAAATGTTAGAAACTCAAGTAATTCAGAGTTAAGGTTGCACTTTCACAAGCCACAGCATCCACTCAAATAGTATGGCACCGCATCCCATATTCTTCATAGTGATATTAGTGTGATATAATTATATCATAATTATGATGTATTTTATGCAGGATAAGGCATGTGAGGTGTCATTGGAAATGTTATGGTTTGCTGAATATGATTATCCTATTTGTATGCATGTATCAATTTTGTATCTGTAGTTATGAATACTGACTATGTATCTATTTCACATGTAGCTATTCCTGGGCAACACCCACTAGGCAAAATGCTCTCAGTCTAGAAGGGTAGCTGGGAAGGGCCCATTCAGGTTAATGAGCTGTTAGGAAGAAACAATAGATCTTAGGAGAAGCTGATCTCTCACCTGGTGAGCCTTCCTGTGAACACTCCAAATAGCCAGTGATGGATGGCTGCTGTGATTCTACAGGGACATGTGACCATGTCACCGGGTGCTGGACTCCATGTTGGGATGTCAGTATTTTTCCATTGACTGGCATGGGAACCAAGCTTTGAAACAAAGGGTCGCCGCCATATGCAAAAACTATATAAGGCAGGGGAGTGACATCATCTTGTTTCTTTGCTGACTCCCCACCCAGGAAGACTCTTGGAAACACCTAAGGAACAAAGACTGAACTGGGGGAAGTGCTGGACCCAGGCTAAAGGGATTTTTAGCATGTGAATGAAACACCTGGGGATTCCAAGCTGTAAGAAAGTGCAGCTTGCCCCTTAAGAATCTGCAGCCTGCTTGTATCATCTCTTAGGGTGAGAATCTGCTATTCATATCCAATCTATTTAGTATATTAAGGTTAGTTTGCATTTTTTGTTTATTTGTTAGATAATCTGCTTTGATATGTTTGCGATCCCTTATTATAATTTAAAATCTATCTTTTGAAGTTAATAAATGTGTTTTTGCTTTATCTAAACCAGTGCATGGAAATCATAACTCAGGGGCAGAAAGCTGTTGCATATTGCTCTCCACATTGAGGGAGGGAGAGAATTTTATGAGTTTATGCTGTACTGTTCCCTGTGCAGCGCAAGATGGTATAATTTTGAGTTTATACTCCAGAGGGGGGGCATGCCAGAGGAACTGGGAGGTGCCCTAACTGAAGCCTTTCCATGCAGGGGCTGGTCAAAGAGCCTGCCTGCATGTGACTGGAGCTGGGCGTGTCCCTACCGGTATGTATGCTGGTGAAAGTGCATGCTGAAGCCTGTAGGGCTTGGCAGCATATCACAGCAGTACAGTGTAAGGGGGAGCCCAGGCTGGTGGCTCAGGGGGGCTCAGTGGTACCCCAGTTCCACGTGGTGCCCTGGGGGAACCCGTCACAGTCACCACAACCTTAATTTTGTCTCAGTAGAGCTGTAACAGTGTAGGACTCTCAGATTGCTTTAGAAAGTAGTTCATAATGTTATGTGTACAGGTTGGCTTAAGGAAGTCTGTGCCCAGTTGGATGTCATTAAGGGTGAGAAGTCAGTAAAGAGAGTGATGGTAAAATTGGTTTGATTTCTGGACTACGTCTCCAACTCTTGTTCATGAGTGTATGGCCTGTAAAATTATCTGAAATTGTTCCCCAGGATAATTTGTTTTCAATAATTTCCAAAATAGTCTCATTAGGAGCTAACATGGGTTGGGGCGAGGGGAGAGTGAGAGAAGGCAAAGGTTTCTCAATCAGCCTTCAAAGACTTCAGGGGTCCCAATGACACAAAGGCCTGTGAGGGTGGGGGACTTTCAAAAGCTTCCTAAGGGTGATTGTGGTGTGTCCTTCCTGTTGGCCTCAGGAGACCACTGAAGTAGGGGAATGAGCTCCTAACAACAACCGATAAAGCTCCCTGCTCTCTCCAAGTGTTCTTCCCATCCCTACCCCTGCCGGTCTCCTAAGGTCTTCAGGGGCAGGACATTCTTCCTATGGACAGCAAGAAGTGCAGGAATGGGGGAGTCAGTGAGCAGCATAATTACAGGTGATTCTCTCCTTGTTGTTCACCTGACTTCATGAAGAACATCTGGGAAGTGAAGAGCCACCTTCTCCAATCACCAATAAGTGATCTGACAAACCAAAAATAGGTCACTGGGACCAGCGAGCCACAGCAACATTACTATTAGGATTTAGAATTACTTGTCAAATTAACTGTAATCAAATCACTTTTATTTGTGTACAGTAGATCCTAGCTAAGGGAGTCCAGTAAAAGAGGTGTTGAGATCTCTTCTTTTTGGTTTCTTGTTACAACATGGCAAAAACATTAGTACACTTTTGGAATTCTGGTGAATACCTTGATTTTTAGGATGTCAATACAAGAACTTGTTCAATTCATTTCAAATAAGCCTTTAGATCTAACTGGCCAACTTTGAGGTTGATAAGACTTTGCATTTTGGAATGGGACGTGTGTGTGTGTGTGAGAGAGAGAGAGAGAAATCAATTTGTGGTTCAGTTCTGGTGGGTTAGCTGTGGTGCTGTGGATGGATGAAGGGCTCCTGGACCCTTGCAGGGCTGGCAAAGTCTGGAAGTGCTGCAGATCACTTACCCTGTAGTCCCTTGTGTCAACACCAATCTTTGCTGACAGTTCTGGCTCACTGGGAGTTTAGGGCACTTGGCACTAGACAAGAGACAGGCGACAGAACTATCTCAGGTGCTGGCCCAAGACTGTGGAATGAACTCCCACGGGAATGAAGGGCCATCACTAATCTTATCACCTTCCACTTTTTGACCTTGCCTATAATATCTCCAAACCAAATCACTCCACTGCATACACATCTTCTCCCAAAGAGAGGATGAGAGAATAAACATGTGACACATATGTCATCATGGTGCTTAATGCACTACTGGAAAGTGCTCGGATACTACAGTAGCGAGCGTGGTAGAAGAACCTGGATAGAATGGAATAGACCTAGCCCAGAAAGGGTGAGTATTGATGGGTTTCTTTATTTTTCTTTCTCTTTTTTTCTTTTTCTTTTTACCCACTTCAGAAAAAAACAAAGAAGAAATGAAACCACAAGAACATATATAGCAACTAATTTGAAGCGCCTAACTTACACACAGCCTAGGACATTCACAGATGGATTGTACCTTTCTCCACTAAACAGACACATTGGGCTTCACCTTTTACTACTAGATACCTATGATTTAATGTAGAGTTACACACTTATTTACCTTAACAATTTAGTTTTACAGCAAAAATAAAATAAAATAAAATAAAAATGAAGCTTGTCACATTTATTCCATTCATTTTCTTCACTGCTACACAACAGGGCATCCTGCTGACTAGTTCCAAAGGGCTCTAATGGTCTTGAACTGTCTATCATTCCAGAATGTGTATTACAAATAAAGAAGGCTGAGTAAATGGAACCTATTTTCACTAGCCAAAGGGACACTTATAGGGGACCAAATGTTTATTTTGTAAATTTTAAAAAGTTTCACTTAATCCAACCCTCTGCCCTTGCAATGCATAAAAAGACAGGAGGACTTGACCTTATACAACAGGAAACAAGGACTAAGTATATATTTTTGACAAAACTATTTTGCTCAGAAAATTACTAATACAAATAGATACCAAGGCCCCAGAAAGCAGACGCATTGGCCCTGGACGCCTAAAGTTGGGTTTTTATTTTGACTACCTAACTATTGAATTAAGTGCTGAGCTCTGGAGTTAGGGACCTAACTTTAGGAACCCACGTGTGACCCTTTTGGCCAAGGTTCTTTTTCCAACTGAGGATGAGTGCAGATATGCTTGAAAAGGGACAGACTACAGAGAACGAAGGGTTGTAAGCTTGAAAGGAGAAGGCATGCTGAGCCGAGTGTCCTTTTCTGGTGTCTGTGCTCCAAATCAAAGGCTACGTCTCTGAAACAAAAAGCCATAAACATTTTTACTATTAAACATTTCATTAGCTCAATTTAAGGTTAACACTAAACTCCTGAAACTTATTTGTTTTCGTGCACTGATGGTTTGGTTTCTCTTTCTCCCATCGTGGGTTTAAGTGTTAGATAAAAAGATAACGGTGCATTTCCTTTCCTGGTATTTTTCTACTGTTTTGTAGCAAAAAATGCATAAAAAATTGTAAAGGCTTTTCAACAAAGTCCTCAACTTTCTTTACACAGGCATAAAGGGTTAAGTTGCTGGAGTCCCTAAGGGATTGTGAAAGCACAGAGGAGTGGAAGAACAATAATAATTAACATTTTCAAGAAATTATGCCCTTCACTGTAATATCTGGGTGTACATTACAAGATTTAATAACCCATGATGGTTAAGTGACCCTCTACAGAACTGACCTTGAGGGTAGGGTGACTTCCACATAGCTAAATGAAAGGAGGCCCTGGAATCTGCAGTTGTGATGAAATAGGGCATAAATAGGATTAAAGTGGTACATAGGCCTGTGCCAACCTTCTGCATAGAGAAGGTTTTCACTCTTAGTTAATAATTTGGGCAAATATATTATTTGCATCATGTCCTGTAAGAGGCAATAGACATTTTTACCCCTTAAATGTGAACTACAATGCAATCTGCCAAGCAGCTTCAGAAGGTTAGATTAGCCGGGGGTGGGTGGGGAGGCAGATTGGAGTCTGAGTTGTTTTCTAAGTGCCCAAATGAATTTGAGAAGCAGACAGCCTTGTATGTGCAAAAACCTAACATTTGGTAGGGGAGGGAAGAATAAAGCATTCGTTTCCCCCCTCCTCCCCTACCCGAATTTAAGTATCAGATGAATTTTTTTGCTCATTGTCTAGGGATAAAGGTCTTTATTGTGGCAAACCAAATGTTGTCTTCTCAGTTTACATCCAGTAACTTCACTGAAGTTGGGATTTAGCCCAATATCTCACTCCAGTAGGAAAGAAATGCTTATTGGCATGTGAGATTAAATGACGAAACAGAATGTTATATGAACCATATGAAATGGTCCAGCAGGATATAACTAGGAGTAATTGGATGAAACCGAATGAAGAAAAAAAATAAGCTGATCCCCAGAAAAAAATTCCTAGTAGTGAAAGTTGTGAGGCTGTGGACTAGTGTCCCAAGGGAAGCGATGGAACCCTCATTGCTTGAGTAATTTAAAACTGAACAAAACAGTCAAGAATACTAGAGGGAAAAACCCTTAATTAATAAGAAGACAGAAAAAAATGACCAAATAGGTCTTTTTCCATCTCTAACAGTCATGGTTTTGTTATTTTAAGGCAAAACTAGGTTGGGCAATAAAATTATAGATTTCTAGCCTTTCAGTGCAATTGCTGAGCACTTTTTGTTCCATAATAACAGCATTACTTTCACTCCATAAACTTTGTATTTTATTTGTACTTAAAAATTTATTGTATTACCTATGGACTAGAAGAGATACTTGCCTAGCTGAAAGGATGTGTTGCGATGTGAGCATGGTGGAGATGATGTTTCACTTTTGCTGGCACCTCTTGATTTACTGGGCCATGTTCACATGCCCTTGTGCAGGTGGCATGATGTTAACATTCTAGGTGAGATGCTCCCTTTGTCGTGAAAAGGCACACAAATAAAAAGGGACAGGAGCTTAAAAAAATTCCTAGGAAACGGAGCTGCATAAATTAATATGTCTCATGACATTCAGTCATGAGAAAAAGTGTTTGCAGTTGAAGGCAGTGGGCATGGCTGAATATTGTCACTTAAGAAATTGATGCCAGGCCCAAATATTCAGTGTGATAATGCTGTCTTACGGGCAGCTTAGCCAACAACTGGAGGACTCCCTCTGTAATCGGAGAATTCATGGGTGGCATAGAGCTGCCACAGCAGCTCTGACATCACCCCTCTCCTGATGATTGGATAGGAGGTATGGGCTGGGGCAAAAGGAGGCATTGCTCCAGCAATCCTCAGCAACCTGGTGGGAGATGTCAGCTGGTAATATTTAGAACAACCTGCATTCTTCTCTAATTTATTCAGAGGACTGGATTGGCATCTCAGTAGCCCAGGGCCAGTGAGTGTAAGGCAATGTTTGTACCTCACCCCCTCCTGATTTGCACCAACACTGCCCAGTCAGACCCGAGGATTAGGACCAATCTGTTAGGCAAAAGGCTAAGTATTATTATACTTATTGTACGTCAGCATCTGAAGCAAGAAGCCATGGTAATATTGAAATACATAGCCAATGTATTTAATGCTTGTTGGTTACTACAAATAGATATTATATTAAAGATTGGATGGCATGATATCTATTAATCCACGCAACACAACTTGGTAATAAATATTTAATGCTCTTTACACTCTTTGAGCACCTCTTTATGACCCAGTTTGACAATAAGGTATCAGTGAGTGCAGAGGGCTTCCGTGTTATAATGAAAGCTCTTTTGCTATGGTAAATTTACACTTTTATTTGTCAACTGATCAGAAGATTAATGGTAAAATTCTACTCTCCCTTACAACCAGGGAACTCCAGTTTAAGTTCATGGATTTCCACAGGTGTTATCAAATGGAATTTGATTCCAAGGAATCATGACGATAGTGTCCACGTTCACATGATATGGAGACTTTTTCTGCAATATGAAATGGTGTGATTGTACCAGTGGCAACATGAACAGGAACAATAGTGACAGTAATAACACTTACCCCTTTGAGGGGCTGGATCCTCTGCTACATTACTGCAGATTTATGCCAGTGTAATGCCATTGATTTCCATGATTTCACACCAGCATAAAACTGAAGTAAGGCAGCAATGAGTCAGGCCATATATCTTCAAAGAGCTGTGGAAACATTTACCAATTAATCTTCACAATACCTTTATGAGCTATCTACTATTGTTCCTGGTTTAGCAAATCAGACAGAGGTAAAATGCAAGAGACTCAGATTGTTTGGTTAAAATAATATTACAAAGTTAAGCAAATTGTAATGAAGTCAATCCTATAAAAACGGCCCTAGATTATTTTTTGAGTGCAATATGACCATGATGATGTGAGGATAAAATGGAGAGACATGTGGTGCTAATGTATACATTAGTGATTTACCGTGATGACTGTTCACCCAAGAGTTAATCCAGGAATATCCAAACCACTGTAATTATCCCTGCACAAAGGCTCTCTATTATTTGCCTGCTAAATAACAAAGCCTTCTCATTATCTGACACTGACATAACTTTAGCAGTAAGGGTAGGTAGAGTGAATGAGCATTCTCTGTTTGTGGGGGATGGGGCATTGAAAACAAACTATGGAATAAAAAGACCCAAGCAGAGTACTAATGGGGTGACTGGAAGATTTCCCTGCACGAAAAACAATATCATTGCTAACATACGGAAATTTTGGGTCATAAACAACAAAACTTTTAGGAGCAATATGAAAACCATAAAGACATTTTATCTCACATAGAAGAGAAAATCTAGAAGTACTGGCCACAAAAATGTATCAAATGGGAAAGGGTCCAAAAATCGCAGTAGCTGTCTAATCTGCCACACGAGCAAGAATTTTCGGTATGCTTTGCATTCCTCAGAAGGCTTTGCTTTGCAACTCTTATGCAAGTGGTGATGCGCTATATTGCATTCATAATGATTTCAAAGATATGAATGCTTCCAGGGTTTGACCTATTTTACCACTCATGCATTATACACTGGGTAAAGCTATACTCATAAAGCATAGTCATTAGTGCTTAAAATGTATCATTCTACTGCTAACCTTTTTTGGTGTAAACGTGAACATTTTAAAAAAATCCTGAATCAGTTTTTCTTTTCAGGAACTCATATATCTTGAGGTCTCTTTCTAATGCCATCCATGGGAGCCTGGCATTTTAAGTATAAGCAAGAGGTTTGGTCTTATCAGGGACCTCTCTAGTTGTGTTTTGTATTTAACCTCAGAAAGAGAATGATATTTAGGGTGGTAATGTACATGCCAACATAACTAGGGCCAAATTCTGTCCTTGGATTTGTGTGCAAGAAACTCAAGAGGAGTGGCACATTCATATGTGAAGAGAGAATTTAGCTCATGGAGCTAGTTTAAGGGTTCCAACTGATATTAACTAAGATCAAGGGTTTTTAAAGTAAAGGGTAAATTCTCCATTGCATTCTGTGGTTTATGGAGGACAGAAAATACAGAGAAATGCTTCACTCAAGAGCACCAATGCAGCAGCAGAGAAAGTCCCTCTTACGGCTCTGATTCAGCAAAGCACTTAAAAGACATGCATATGTGCTTAAATCCATCCCTGTTCAGCAGATCATTTAAGCAGATATTTAATTTTAAGCAAGTGCTTCAGGGCCACCAAAGTCAGGGGACTTAAGCACGGGCTTCAGTGTTTTGCTGAATCAGGGCCCAAGTGCTCTCTTGAACACTAATAGAGGGACCCAGTTAATGAAGCCCCAGAGCTGAACTAACAGGATACAACTGGGCACGCTGGTTTTCATGTGTTTACTGTAGTTGCATTGCAAGGGCACACCTTACTGTTCCTTTTGGAAGTAGCCGTAAGACGTGATCTCAAACTCACGCCCCTCTGGACTCCCTGGGTCAACCTGCCCTGTACTGGTAGGATGGCTCAGTAACCATGATCTGCAAGGCTGGCATTGATTTCCCCACTCCTTTGCCCAGGGCAAGATAGTAAAGGCATGATTTTGTCCCATGCTGTTCTAAATATAGGACAAACAACCCTCCTCTGACTGTCTGAGAACTGTGTACTTAAGGCTACTTCCTCAGGCCTAGTTAAGCTGGGGCAAAGGGTGCATTAAAACTTTATGCCTGCTCATTTGGTATCTGAATCAGCCTTACTGATTTCAAGCATCATCAGGTCTATATGGAAAGTGCTGCAGAGAGGCTCAGTGCTTAGCTTTGTTGTGGGGACCCATGGGGTTTCTCAGGGGTTGGTAGCTGATGCAAATGAGCACCCTCTCCCGCAAAGATCTTGCTGTTTGCCGACCACAGTCTCCCTCTAGCTCCCCAAAAGCTGTAGTAAGTTCCAGAGAGCAGCTGCAGGAAGAAAAGAGAACAAGCTCAGAATTGGTTTCTTAAATCTGTCCCCAGCCTCCAGATGAAAAATACCTGTGTGGGAAGGGTGACGAGGTGTGCAGATATGCCCGTTACCTATTCTTTCCCACTGGGAGTTTCTTCACTGTGATGCCATCACTTCCATCGTATCTACTCCTCATTTTTGGAACTGCCATCTGATGGTAAACTTTGGGCTGCGTGGTCCCTTCAAAATCCTCTAGTGCTGCACTGCGGAAGACCATCCCATCACCATCTCAGGGCCAGAGAGGTCCAGTACATGCACAAGACTTCTCCAATATCATCCCTTTGGGGTGAATTCACAGATTACTCTAGCCAGGACAATGGGGGTTTGCAGTCATGGTACACAGTCATCACTCTAAATCCCCCTTCAGAATTCCAGTTCTGCTTCTTGACTGTGGCCCCTGGCCAGGCCATGGAGTTCTGGCTGGCTCTGTGCTCCGAAATGCCACAGGGGCTAAATTTGGCCTCTAATGACAAGCAGAGTGAGACCGTCACTGTCACTCTGGCCTGCCACAAATGGGGGTGAAGTGAAAATGGGATGCTAAGGTCAATGGGCCAGTGATAGTGGTTTAAAAAAAATCTGTGGAAAGTATGAAAGAAGGAGCAGACCTGATTGGAAATGAATACATGAAAACAAAAGTAGTGGAATTTTCAGGTCGTTTACTTTTACTTTTAACCTTTAATGGTGAGTTTTATATTAAAGAAGAAAAGGATAAAAAGGACTTCAGTGTAACTCATTTAAGTGTTACTTGATTCTTGAAGCCCTAAGCAAAAACTGAACATTTCAACAACTTTACAATGAATTAGTGAAGCACAGTTATGGTGCTCTATGTTTAAAAATAAAGCTGTTGAATAAAAGAACAATACCTCTGCAGAAATTTATTTCAGCTGAAAAGTGAAATCCCAGCACAGAGTGATCTGTGAGATTCTGCAGGAAATCTACATTATAATAGTACATTTTCCTTTTCAGGGAGGACTAACAGAATGGCACACTAAGGGGGAAAAAAACCCTTTACCCTCTATGCTTAGACAATGGGCCTGATCCTACTACTCTTATGCTGAATTACTCCATGGGTACTCCTACTGAAATGAATGGGAGTATTTGTTGAGTAAGTGTATGAGCAAGGGAGACAGACTCAGTCCCTGGATAGATAACCTAATGATAATATAGAGGCTTTGGCTTAGTGGAAAGAACTATTTGCTCTTTAAGCACAGTCCTTAACATGAATCACTTTTCTTTGTGTCCAAATTCCAGACTGGTACACAACTGTGTCAAGATGATTGGGCCCAGTCCTGAACTCCTTAACACAATGGGAGAAAGTGATTGAAGTCACTGGGAGACTTGGCTGGAATTAGTACTGAATAAAAATTGTGTAAGAGCTTCAGAATTTGATCCAATAGTTTTGTGTGAGGGAGTCCTTCAGGCTCAGAAAACTTGAGTGGTAGAAAAAGAAAAATAGTTTCTATAAGATTTCACTAATATTGAGAAAATAGTGACTTGAGTCAAACATTTAATGATCAATGGCTAATTACTGGCATGGATGTGCAAGGGTGAGGTCACTGCTCTTTCTTGAAATAGCCACAGGAAACAGGAGGTAATTAAACAGACAAGTAGCATAGTTCTGATTCTGGCCTCACTTCTGCCAGTTTGACACTTCTGTAAATCCATTGTTTTCAGTGGAATTACTCTAGTGAGACCAAAATCAGGCCACATATGAACAGGAATGTTATTTTAGGTCATTTATTGGGTGTTTTAAATTTGTTATAATTTCCTTAAGGGAGAAAGAGATGAGGGACCAAGACTTGAACTAGGTTTTACAAATATAATTTGGGAGAGGGATTCTACTTTGGGGGCATGTCACTGGAAGTCTCTCTCCTCCCCAATCATCATGCAGGTACCCAGGAGAAAGCTTGGTTAAGGAATTGCTGAGGAGGAGATTTGTGGTCTTGTACAGTAGATGCCTAGCAGATATCTGGGCCTGGGTTCTAATTCCAGCTCTGACACCAACTGCCTATGTCACTTTGTGCCTGAAGTTATTCCATCTGTAAAATGGGTGTAATTATATCCACTGCCCTCCTGAGAGTGGTGTGCCCCCTAAGTAAGGTTTGTAAAATAGTATAAAGGTCAAGGCCAGTGCCTCCTAGCTCCCAGTTCACTCTTGTAGGCCATTGGGACTTATTGTTAGGAAAGCAGGAGCAGAATCTTCTCAGATTACTTACATTCTCATGCAATTTTATGTGGCTGCATGCATGTAAAGTGTTGACGATGAACAATATTGCCTTATTTAATCTTCAGTATCGTTCTGGATAAATATGAGGCTGTTTATACAACATGAAGTATGAAAGGGTGCTACCCTTGTAATAAAATCACTTTATTTCTGCAATAATGACTTAAAAGGTAATTTCCAGGGCTATGTGGAGGAGCTGCAGAAGGCCCATGACACACCGGAATGGCTACTGCGCTGCTCTCTGGAGCAGGAGATGCAGAAGACCATGCAGATGAATTTACCAGTTTTTTAATGAATCCTGGATCTAACCTTCTACAACAGCACACTGTACATGTCAGCAGAGGGGTTATGTGTGGGGCAGACTCAGGAACAGATCTGATAGGCCCAATCTCCATGTGGTGGGGAATACAACAGGATAAAGGTGATACCAAACCCATAGGCTATAGAAGCAGATGGGGGGCAATCTATGTAGATGATTAGTGCCCAGGATACCATCCTGGTTCATCCCATATTGATCCCACACAGAAGCAGGGACTCCTAGTCAGGCAAATATTTAAAATAAGAAAACCCTAAACCAGACAATTGCTAGCTATTTCTGCTATCAGTGTTTTTGTGAATAGTGATGAGTGCAAAAGGGCACAAAGACTGACCATGACCTTGATTCCTGGGAAGCAGAAGACTTGTAGTGAGGGTAGGTCACGGTCCCTTCTAGATCTTTGGTATTTATACATGAATCTGTTAGATTGCCAGCTTTTTCTTATATTTCAGCAGTGGCTCTGTAATTCTCCTGAAATATAGTCAAGTCAGGAGTACTGTCAAGTGAAATGTTTGTCTTACTTAAACACACATCATGTTCCAGGCTTACCTTGCATAAGATAACCTGCTAAATAAATCAAAGTGGGAATTTCAGCTCCAAATTAAAGTGCATTCTGGAAAGAGCAATGATTGGGTCTAAAATGGTTCTATTAAATTCATGAGACTCCATACACTTTTATTCATGTAATCGTCCACTCTTGCCTGAAAGACATTTTAAAATTTTTTCCTAACCTCTAGCAGAGAAATTTGCAAAATACTATGAAAGGAATGGCAAAGGTCACTTCTCTTGCCAGCCTTTTTTGAGTTTCATTTTTGTTTTCCCCCCCCTCCTCCTTGCAGTTTGCTTGTGTACATCTGCTAAACTTAAATTACAGAAAGTAGGAGTGGGTATACCTCTTATTCAACTGTGCTGAGCTGGTATTTTCATGAATGACATTAAACTCACATTTAGCATGAAAATTCAGAAAGTCCACAAACAGAAGCATGCAGCAGTTCTTTTCTTCCATTTTTCTTTTTCTACACATAATACTTTTTAAAATTAACATCTATTTCTGTGTAACTAGATAAATTTGTTATCGTTAAATACAGTAGCACTGGTTCTGTACAGATACTTCAAAGGCGAGACCATGAAACAGTTGCAGTATACGTTTTCTTAAATAAGGTAGATGGTCCATTGCTCTGTGTATAGGAGTTGTTTGTACAACTTAAGTTCAAATTCCAAACTTGCTTGCTTAACTCTTGCAATATGTGAGAACTGGCAAGAGGATTTTTAAAAGCAAAAGCTAACGGTTTCAAATGTGGGGGCCTTCATGCCAGGCATCTGAGCCCAAACTTAGGCACCTGGATAAATGGCATGGTTTTTCAGAGACAGTGCATATTTGCAATTCCTTCTGATCTCACTTGGAGTTGTGGCTCTCAGCAACTCTGAAACTCAGATCACTTATGTAGGTGTCTAACTGTAGGCTGTCAGTTTGACATTTTTTGCCTAAACCTTTTTTAGCAACATATCTCAAATTCAGACTTCAGCAAAGCACTTAACCACATGGCTAATGTTACACACATACTTAAGTGCATTGCGGAGCAAAAATGTATTTAAGCATTACTTCAGTGCTTTCCTGAACCAGAGCCTCATTGTTTATTATAATTTTGCCTGTCTTGAAATGAGATGTCCATGAATTTTCAGAAGCATATGCAGAAGTTGTGTAGTTTCATAACAGTATCTCCATCTTTTACTGTATCTTTGGTTTGCACCTTCTTATTGCTATAGGCCTTCATGAATCATAACAGATAGCTTTACCCTGACTGCAGGAACTGTACCCTAAAGGGACTGTTTTGCTTTGAGCCTCTACTATTGGAAGTAAATCATTGTTGAAAAGTTGTGCTAAATAAGAACAGAAACAGCTGGGTTTCTAAAAAGATACCAATCAATAGACCATGACCCAATTGTACCAACTCTCACACAAAAGTCTGCATCAGTAAAAATTCAGTGGAACTGGCAGAGAAATGGTGTGTGTTTCATTTGCAAAGAGTGAAGCTGAATGCAGGTTAAGTTGAACAAATGGAACATTATTAAATGTTGCTCTGCCCATATGGCTAAGTGCTTCCAGCCTAACTTCTCACATTTCCTGGTCTGCTGGTGTCCGCCAATAACAGCCCTTTCTGGATTTTGGTCATTAGTCCCTTCAGTGTTCATGCTGGACTGTGTTGGCACCTCAGTGATGGGGTAGTCCTGTGTGCTAACAAGTGGTCTGAACCAGAAGAAACAGCTTTGTGTAACTGTCTCTTAAGCTGTTTACACAGCTGATTCCACCTTACCATTATTCTGTGGCTATGTTGAGGAGGAGGTATGATGGTCAAACTCCCATTTGCATGCAAACTAAGGGTCCAGAGTCAGTGACTACCATGTCTGGAATGCCATATCTTGCCAAGCAGGCCCCCAGTTTGCTAATCACTGACTTGTTTCTTGTAGCAGGCAGGACATCGACCTCCCAAAAGTTTGAATATAAGTCCATTGCAACCACGTACTGTTTTTCATTGAAGGTAATGAGTCTGCTATCACCGTTTTCCATGGTCAGGTGGGCAGCTCATATGGTGGGTCTCTTTCTGATGGCGGTTATCACATAGATTCATAGACGCCCCTCCCTAGTAAATCATTGTTGAAAAGTTGTGCTAAATAAGAACAGAAACAGCTGGGTTTCTAAAAAGATACCAATCAATAGACCATGACCCAATTGTACCAACTCTCACACAAAAGTCTGCATCAGTAAAAATTCAGTGGAACTGGCAGAGAAATGGTGTGTGTTTCATTTGCAAAGAGTGAAGCTGAATGCAGGTTAAGTTGAACAAATGGAACATTATTAAATGTTGCTCTGCCCATATGGCTAAGTGCTTCCAGCCTAACTTCTCACATTTCCTGGTCTGCTGGTGTCCGCCAATAACAGCCCTTTCTGGATTTTGGTCATTAGTCCCTTCAGTGTTGGTCATTAGTCCCTTCAGTGATAATCACCACTATGATTATCTCATGCTGTGGTTCTCAAACTGTGGATTGTGACCTCAAAATGGGGGCTGAAGCCTGGAGCCCCCAGCTGAGCTCAAGGTAGGAGGTTGCAATTTTTTCTAGTAGGGGGATCAAGATGGTGTCCCTAGCCTCTGTTTGCCAGAAGCTGGGAATGAGTGACAGGGAATGGATCACTTGATGATTACCTGTTCATTCCCTCTGGGGCACCTGACATTGGCCACTGTTGGAAGACAGGATACTGGGCTAGATGGACCTTTGGTCTGACCCAGTATGGCCGTTCTCATGTTCTTAAGACTTTTTTTTAAAGTCCAAATGGCACAAAACGTTTGAGAAACGTTGATCTCGTCTGACCTCCTGTATAATACAGGCCATAGAACTTCCCTAAGCTAATTACTAGCTTAGGGAAGCTAGTTTTCTAAATTTTGTTTTAGAAAATTGCCAGTGATGGAGAATTCTTAGTAAGTTGTTCCAATGGTCAAACTGTTAAAAAAATTACACCTTATTTCCAGTCTGAATTTGTCTAGCTTCAACTTCCAGCCATTGGATTGTGCTATATCTAATATCTGCTACATAGAAGATCCCACTACCAAATATCTGTTCCCCCTGTGGGTACTTACAGATTGTAATCAGGTCACCACTTAGCTTTTTTGTTTAGCTAAATAGATTTAACTCCCTGAGTCTATTCCTTTAAGGCATGTTTTATAATCCTTTGATCATTCTTGTGGCTCTTCTCTGAGCCCTCTCCAATTTCTCAACAGCCTTAGTGAATTGTGGACACTAGAACTGGACACACTATTCCAGCAATGGTCAAACCAGAGCCAAATTCAGAGGTAAAATAACCTCTCTACCCCTACTTGAGAGTCCACTATTTATGCATCTCTGTGTTGCATTAGCCCTTTGGACACAGTATTGCACGGGGAGTTCATGTTCAACTGATTAACCATCACGACCCCCAAATCTTTTTCAGAGTCACTGCTTCCAAGGTTAGAGTCCCCCATCCTATAAGAATAGCCTACTTTTCTGATGTATACATTTACATTTAGCAGGATTAAAAACACATACTGTTTGCTTGCACCCAGTTTACCAAGTGATCCAGATCGCTCTGTATTGATTAAATGTCCTCTTCATTATTTACTACCCCTCCAATTTTTGTGTCATCTACAAACTTTATCAGTGATGATTTTATGTTTTCTTCCAGGTCATTGATAAAAATGTTAAATAGCATAGAGCTAAGAACTGATCCCTGTGGGACTGCACTAGAAACACACCCGTTTGATGATGATTCCTTACTTACAATGTTCTTATCAGTTCACCAGTTTTTAAACCATTTAATGTGTGCCATGTTCAGTTTATATTTTTCTAGTGTTTTAATCAAAATGCCATGTGGTACCAAGACAAACTCCTTATAGAACTCTAAGTATATTACGTCAACACTATGACCTGTATCAACCAAACTTGTAATCTCGTCACAAAAAGTTATCCAGTTAATTTGACTTAAAGAAGAGCGCTGTGTAAGCTCGAAAGCTTGTCTCTCTCACCAACAGACGTTGGTTTAATTAAAGATATTACCTCACCCACCTTGTGTCTCTAAAATCCTGGGACCAACATGGCTATAACAACACTGAACAGTTATACACATTCATGTGAAATAAATCATGTTCTCTCTGTTGGTCGTCTCCTGCTAAATCCTGTCTTAGCTAGATCTACTTTCTAAACTGTAAGGTCTTTTGGACAAGGACTTCCTTGAACTGTAGATTGTGCAGCACTGAGTATGTAACTGGTGTTTAACAAATAATAAAGGAAACTAATTTTGTTTGTCAACATATGTATGTGGAATGTTTAAGGCTGCATATACGCTACATTCAGTTGGAAGTCTTACACACAGTTATTTGTTTATCTTGTTAAACTTTTCTGTTTACCTTTAAAACCAATAATTTCTTAGCATCCTAGAATCAGAGTAGAGGTAAAGGCAGGCGATTAAATGAAACCAATTGAAACACAGAATACAAAGATCTGAAGCCTGGTCTACACTACAAAGTGAGGTTGATGTAAGCTGCCTTGCGTCAAGCTAGTTGTGCATATGTCTACACTTAACTTTGTCTCCCACCAATGTAAGTGCCCCGTTACATCAATGCAGTAATACCACCTCCCCAAGGTGTGATGAGCCATGGTTGATGTACTGAAGTTGATGCAGTGCAGGTGTAGACACTGTGTTGCTTATGTCGACCCAAACAGTCCTTCAGCAGCTATCCCACAATGCTTGACACAATTGTGACCTCCACTGTGCAGGGGTCATGGAGACTGGAAAGTCTCCCTCCTCTTTAAATCCACACACATTTTTGAAATTCATTTTCCTGATTGTCCAGCTTGGCGAGCACACCTAGCACCTTTCCATTGTTGTGTGCAACGGCCCTGCTGACCGTGCCAGTACACATGCTGAGCTGGTAGTTGAATCTTTTCTTGGTGCTGTAAAGGTGGCTGGTGTATAGCTTCATGAATCGGGGACCAAGGGGCAGGCTGGGTCTCTCAAGATCACTATTGGCATTTTAACATTGCCAGTGGTAATCTGCTGGATGGGAAAGGAAGTCCCGGCTTGTAGCTTTCTGAACAGTTCTATGTTCTTAAAGATGCAAGCACCACGAACCTTCCCTGACCAGCCAACATTGATGTCGATGAAACATCCCCAGAGATCCACCGGAGCTTGCATGACTATAGAAGAGTAACCTTTTCTGTTGATGGACTCTGTAGCAAAGTGGGCTGGTGCCAAAATAGGGATATGTGTGCCATCTATTGCCCCATCACATTTCAGGAACCTCATGGCTGCAAATTCATCCACTATCCATCCACATTGCCGAGAGTCACAGTCCTGTGTAGCAGGAGACGACTAATGCCCCTGCATACTTGCATGACAATAGCTCCCACTGTGGATTTTCCAACTCCAAAATAATTTCCCACTGACTAGTAGCAATCTGGTGTTGTAAGTTTTCCACAGCCTGATTGCCTCTCGCTTCTCCGCTGTCAGTGTAGCTCTTGTTTTGGTGTCCCTGCACTGGAGGGCTGGGGTGAGCTCAGCGTATGGATCCAGGAATATGGCCTTTTGCAAGCAAAAGTTCCGCAGCCACTGCTTGTCATTCCAAGCCTGCATTATGATGTGATCCCACCAGTGCTTGTGTCTCGGATCCAGAAATGGTGCTCCACCATTTGCAGCTGCTCTGTGAACGCCACCAGAAACCTTGAATAGGTTTTTGCTAGGTACCACAACAATCTGTCCTCCAAGAAATTGTCATGTTCCCTGCTGATCTGGTTCTTCTTATGGCTCTGTAAATACAGGAAGATTGTGTGCCTGTGCTTGCAATGCTCATGACAATAGAGCAGAGCTCCATGGTTTTGTCAGAGATGGTAGACAGTGAGGAGGGCTTCACAGATTTGTGTGATTTAAAAAAAAAAGCCTTGGAAAATTATGGGATATAGATGATATTATGGGATAGAGAAGTTGCATGCTGGGAATTTGACCCCTTGCTCATAGTCACCCCATGTGACTTGTTTCTGCATCACCATGCATTGCTGAAACTTTCCAAAAAATAGTGCGCTGTATGGTGGCAGGTTGCACACTGGGATACCTACCCATGCTACACTGCACCATACATTCACCATACTCCTGGTAAGTACATGCAGCACCAATTCAAGTATGCACATATACAAGCAATATGCCAACTGTGGTGACTTTATGCCGATTTAACTTGCATTGACCAGTTTGTAGTGTAGACACAGTCTGAGTCTTCTATTAATTTTATGCCTCTCAATTTTTTCCATGAACATCAATCCATTTCACCTACCAGAGGCTCACAATTAGAATTCTAGTCCCCCTGTCTAATCAAGCCAGCTAATCCACTGAATTACATAAAGTTAGAAATAATCAAGGAAGGATGTGAAATGAATCCTATTTTGTTTACAATGATAAAATGAGACATTTTATCTCCTCCCTAAAATACATGTCAGTGCTTAAAGAGGTTATATTTGGCCTGCTTTCTCCTCCTTGTGCATCCTTACCCTGACCTCTGCCCCACCCTTTCTGGCCAGAGGTGCTAGCCAAGTATGAGAGGCCAGGGGGAGAAATAAGCTGCACAGTTGCAAGGACTGCAGCATCTTACATCCCCCACTCTCAGAGCAAGAGTGGGGTAGGGGGAGGCGTTGTGACTCAGAGGCCTTCCCAGGACTGCACCTGGGACAGTGCAGTAGTGTGTCTTCTCTTAGGGTACGTCCATACTTACCGGCTGGTTCGGCGGCAAGCAATCGATCTTCTGGGATCGATTTATTGCATCTTGTCTAGACGCGATAAATCGATCCTGGAAGTGCTCGCCGTCGACACCAGTAATCCTGCTCCGTGAGAGGAGTAGGCGGAGTTGATGGGGGAGCCTGCCTGCCGCGTCTGGACCCGCGGTAAGTACCTTTTAGTTCGAACTAAGATACTTCGACTTCAGCTACGTTATTAACGTAGCTGAAGTTGCGTATCTTAGTTCGAACTGGGGGCTTAGTGTGGACCAAGCCTTATTTATGGCTGAGTCCAAAAGGCTCAATCTAGCCTAGGGAGAAAAGAATTGAAGGCTATAGGCTTGATTCTGCAACCTATATGTGCCCATAGCTCCAACTTAAACCAAGGGACTAAATTTAGCCCTGGAGTGAGTGTGTTTATGTCCCACTGAGCTGACTTCTATGCTGTGTCTGCTCACTGCATGGCTCAGTTTGTCTAATACACTCCCATTCACATGCAAGCTGTGCTTGAAAATCCACCTGCATCAAGGTGAACATGGGGGCTGCTTCCATTTTTGTCTGCAAGACAGAGGTTCACCCCCATTAGACTGGGGTACTTTTGTAACCCAGTCATGCTCAAGTCAATTACAGTAAAAGCAATACCAATGGAATTTCTACCTCACTCCTGTACAACATCAGGAATTTGATTGGTGCCAAGCTCTTAACTGGGTGCAGACAACAAGGAAAACAAGTCCTAACAGTGGCTTCTTTACTGAGCCTAACAAACCACAGCTGATAAGCTATATAATTTGCTGCAGCAATTTGTGCCAAAAATAAATGGCACAGTCCTACAGCACAGCACTGTTTCTGAGAAAAACAGAACCCCACCCCTTCCCTTAGTAGCATCTTTCTTTGTTTTGCTTCCTCTTGCTTTTGCTTTGTCAGTGAATGAAGGATGTCATGATATGTCTTCCACCCTAGCTGATTGACTC
This sequence comes from Macrochelys suwanniensis, assembly GCA_033296515.1. Taxonomy (NCBI): domain Eukaryota; kingdom Metazoa; phylum Chordata; order Testudines; family Chelydridae; genus Macrochelys; species Macrochelys suwanniensis. Next base: position 100,513,143 of record CM065777.1, read on the forward strand.
CACATGGGTGCAGTGCAGAGAATCAGGCTATGTCCTCCCCTGTTTACCCGAGTCTCCCTCTGCCACCACGGCAAATCTGAAACATTACCAAAGGCAGCAACACTGGCATGTTTTAAACAAAATGACAGTTACACAATGACTTTAACAGCATAGTAGATTCTTAGCTGAGTGGCCCTGACTAGAGGAGAGGAAGCTCACGAGGTCTAAATCATCAATTAAAGAGATACCCAACTATTCCAGAAAACCGGCTTCTGTTTTGTTGTTAATGTGACAAAGTTATTTGAAACTTTTTTTTTGTACTTCTGTTTATGGGGGTGGGGGCGGGTGGAGGAACCACACAGACACAAAGTTCTGAAACATGCAGACTGCCAGTTGCAATGTGACACAATTTAGAGATTAAATGTGAATCCCTGCAGCATGTTCTCTAATTTGGATTTTGCCCAAGGTATCACACAAACCTCGATGTTTTTTGCAGTGTTTACAGCAAAAATTGCAAATCTGCTTCTCGTTTATTAAAAGCAAAGGCTATAAAAGGGTGGGGGTGGGGAAGAATAAAAGGTCAATGATTTTAATTCTACCTCACTGAATTCAAATGTTTGAAGGGCTATATTTGCTGGAAAGGTCACACTATGGAAGGTAAGCACCCTGAATGCAACTTGTTCTGAGGTTTGCAGTGAGATAAACAAAAAGGTAACTTGCCTAGGATGTTTGTGTGTCAAAGGTGACGAGGAACCTGTCTTTCTTTTCAAAGTCTCTCAGCCCTGTACAAACTTACAGGGATCCGAGCTAGCAACAGACTGGTGTTTGCTTTTAACTCCTTACATAAACCCAAGCTCTAGAAGCATTAGTGCCGTCAGCCCCTGCCAATATTACATTTCTCTTTTGAAAGCGACTGAAGGAGGGAGGCAATTGGCTGCACGTCTGAGGAATCCTTAAAGTTCTTGAGTCTTGCCTTTTTGTTTCGTACAAATAAATATAAGCAACCTAGAAAAACAAACATCTTTCAGAGCCAGGGCAGAAAGACACGTGTTACAGTGGCTTAGATTTATATAATGCCAGAAAAATATCCATTCTGATGATGCTTGACTAAGTTTTGGAGATCAAGCAGCACCGGCTTTTCATTTGCATTTGTAAAGGGCCTTGCACAATGGGGTTCTGGCCCATACCTGGGGCTCCTAGGTGCTACGATAAAACAAACAGTAACTGTTAATAATATTAGATGTTCTTTAATTACGGTTAATTGGAGGGGAGTGAGAATCATCATGATTTCAAGAAGCTCCCAATTTTAGATCACCCCTCCTAGTTTTATGTAAGCCTCATCATCATGAATGCATTTTAGCTCCATAACACCTTTATGAGGAAAGGAAGTACCAGCCCCATTCTATAGATGGAGCACTGAGGCACAGACTAAGGCTGTGTCTACACTATGGACATTATAGCAGCACAGCTGTGCCGCTGTAAGGTCTCCTGTGTAGCCACTCTGTGCCAGCAGGAGAGAGCTCTCCCGCCGGCATAATTAAACCATCCCCAATGAGCGATGGTAGTTACATCGGCGGGAGATGCTCTCCCACCGACATAGCGCTGTGCAACCGGCGCTTTTGTCAGTGAAACTTTTGTGGTTTTTTTCACACCCCGACCGACAAATGTTTTGCCGACAAAAGTGCTAGTGTAGACAAAGCCTTAACAACTTACACAAAGTCATGCAGAAAAAATGTGGCTGAAGCAGGAATTGAATTTAGGATTCTTGAGTGCATGTCCAATACCCTGTCTGCTAGATTATCCCTCCTACTTACTTATGTAAACAGAATAGATCTATATTACACTCACAAAAGCTACATTAGGAAACCATTATTAAGGGTGGAAACGCAAGCACTCAGAAGTTAGGAAATGCCAGAATTAAGGTTGCCTGTGCAGCTTCTCTGGGCATAGGCATTATTACACAGTCTTTAATTACACTATTATATATCATATATTTCAAAATCTAAAATAGTCTCTACAAAGCATGTATGAATTGCAATTTTTCAAAGGTTTATAACTTTATTAGTGTAACCCTTCTGCCAGTCAGAGTCGGCAGCAACAAGGGCCGGGTTCCGTATCTAGGGGTTCCATTCCAATAACACAATGCAAAACCGGCTCGAGCCCCCACCCAGTGACTTGGGACAAATATATATCACCCCCCCCCCCCGGGCGCCTCTAAGAGGCACTACTTCCCCTCTCGCAAGCACAGAGTCTGAGTGTAGAAAAACCTTTTAATGACAGAGAGAAACAATGCAGCATTTTGTTGGGGAAACACCACATCTAGGATTTGTAAACCAAACTGTGAGCAACGACCCACCCCAGCAAATTGGCCATGTCCTTTCCCTTTGGTTCTTGAGTCCAGCAACCCCAAAAATCACACGAAGTCCCCAAAGTCCAACAACCCAAAAGTTCTTCTACAGAGTATTACACCCCCCCCAGTCTGGGTAGAAATGGGGAGGGGAGAGGTAAGGGGCACCTTACGTGGCTCAAAGCTGCCTCCCCCATCCCTTCGTGGGGCTTCGCTCGGCTCTGCTCCGCCAGCCATCCCACGAGTCACTCCGCTCAGCCGTCCCCACAAGCCGCTCCGGCTGTCCCACCAACTGCTCCGCCAGGAGCTCCGCTCCGTCAGCCAGCCTGCAAGCGGCTCCGGCTGTCCCGCCAACCGCTCCGCTCCGCCAGCCGCTCCGCTCCATCAGCCACGCAGCAATATATCTTCCGACTCCCCCACTACTTAACACAGTGCTCAGTGATTTCAGCTCATAGTGATTTCAGCTTGTAGTTAGGGGAGCCTGTGTGCTCATTTGCACACTTGGCCCAGAGTGATTCCAACTCAGCAGCCTGTGGTTAGACTCCTAAGGAACTCAAAATTAGCTCTGATATTCTACAGTGGAGAGAGAGAAGGCAGTGCAATTGACATTTCAGGCCCTCAGAAGAGGCCCATACCACCAGGTACAAATACCTGTCCCCAGCCTCTCTCCATTCATTGGGTCTTGGAATCCATGTCCCTCGCCTAGCAAGTGCTGCTTAGCTAAGGGCGAGTCCCTTCATCATAACAAAAGCCCACTGTCCTTGATTCACATAATCAGGGTAACAACACTTTATTCTTCCTGCCCCAATAACAGAGAAACTGGGGCTCCCACAGCAGTCAAGGTAACCATTTGGGCAAGCGGTCCATCATGCTTTGCAGGGTGGGTGTGTCCATGCAAACAAGATTAGCCCCTGACATCCCTTTCCACAACTCACCACCAGATGTCAGGGTAGAGCTCATCCTGACTCTGCTTACATTAGATATGGGCAGATTTGGATGGGGATGGCAAATGGCATGTCTCTGACACAAAGGCCAACCCCCTGCCAAAGTTCAAGGCTCTGATCCAAACCTGGAAGCACGAGAGCTTTCCAAAGAAAAAAATCACCCGAATTCTTTAACATGCGCAAGGAAATGTATTTTTCCCTAGCCTTTTTCTGAGAAATGAAGGCCTGAGGCCGAAACCCAGCATGGAAAATTAACCGTTAAAGTTTGGCAAAGTTATAAGGAATCTCAAACAGGATCTTATAATGGGAAGTGTTGAGCAACCTTAGTAAGAGGCAGTGCTAGCAGCCCCACCTATAATTCTGATCTGAGCCTGTCTCCTGGGATTTGCGATACTAAGGTACCAAACCTGTACCCCTGAAACCAATTGGAGTTTTGCCACTGCCTTAAATGGAAGCAGGATTGGACCCTCCAGCAGGGGCCCCTATTTTATGTGAAGACTTACTCAGTGACCACGTTTTGGAAAAATAGCAGTATGACCTTTCAAAAATGTGCCAAAAAAATGAAAAAAAAGGAAGGGCTTTGGGAACTGCCAACCAGGAAACATTGTTTTGTTTGCTTAAAAAAGAACACCAGCAACCCGGGCCAAAATTTTTTGTGTAAGTTACAGGCGAAGTCACTCTCTCCTTTATAATCACTTTTAAAATTCATTAAAGGATACTATGTTTTCAGTGAGGGTAGATAAAACTCTGGCAATATTCTCTCTGGCTCAGGGTTTGGGTTTGTTCCTCTTGAGGCTCGTCTGACTCCATAAACTTCTAGCTCCTAAATTCAGTGCAAGCTCACCCAGGAAAGAAAAAAAGCAAAAAAGCCTGGCAAACTGCACAATAAAAATCCAAGTTGCAGCTTCTGTCATGACTCAATGAAGAAAATGTTAGCAATGGCCAAGAAGAGCAATAAAATGCAATAAATCAACCAGCATTATTTCCTGTATGGAAACGCAAAATACAGATGAAGTTCTGGCAATTACAGACTTTGCAAGTGTGATCATTTAATCAGATTCTATTGGGTTTAACATTAACAACTGTCTCCTACAGTACCTTGAATAAAGACTTAAATGTGAAAAGCAGTACAGTATATACTTTTCCTTCTCCTTTTGCTGCCCTTCCCATTCCTTTCTCCCTTCCCCCACACCAGCTGTTTTGCAGTGTCAGCCTTTCCATGCATGATCAGTTAGCTACAATCTATGGAAAACCCCTCCACAGAGCCCGGAATCCTTGTACAAAGCCCTATTACTTAGCTTATGGTGCATCTCTTATCCACACGTCTCTCACTGTTTATATGTCAGCTCATTTCTCACATTTATGTTTGCATGGGAGGAGAAAAGATGCTATTAAGTAACAGGGGGACCTTTTAAACAGCACTGAAGTAATATTTCCCCATTGCTCTTTTCTAATGTGATCCTGAAACATGCTGAATTTTTACCAGGGGTTCTCAACATAATAAGCTTTTAATAGCCGCATAACTATTTTAATGACATTTTATGTTAGTGAATAAAACTGTTCAAAGTACATTATAAATTATTTTATTGGTAATTCCTAATGTAAGTGGAATAATTGCCTTTTCATTAAACATAAGTCAGTCTGACAAAACCATTATTTCGTATTTCAATGAGAGCTTAGCAATGTTTCTTATGCTGTTTGTCCAGTATTCAAAGGGACATGGTCATTTAGTTGAGACCCAACATTTAAGCCACTTTAAAGTTGGTTCTAATTCCATAAAGAATTTCCTCTGTTTTACAGATACCTGTTGTTTTTAATCATGCCATTTATCACAGAGTAAAAAAAAATCTTCAGTTGTCAATGTTTATATAGGACCTATTCAAAAGCAACATTTTATGTTCATTCTACTTATGCAGCACCAATCAGCTAACAAATCACTGAGTCAAATTCTGCCTCTGTAACACACACTCAATGTCTGTTGACCTTAACAAGAGTCCCATGCATAAGTCTGAGGGCAGAATCTGTTCCATTATTCCCGAGAGATAGAGGCCACATAGGTGGCTTTTTGTATGTGTGTGCTTCGCTTTTTTGATTGATGATAGTGGTGCACCAGCACAAACAAGTGTGGTACATACACAGACATGAATGCAATGTTAATTTCAAGGTCTATTAGAAACACCAGGAAAAAAATAATGTTTGATAGAACAAAATCTGCAGGGGAAGAAAACATTATTCTCAAGGTTCTAAGAGGTTATTATTACAAACAATGGAGAATCAATAAGTAATATTTAATACTATTAGACATACTTGACAGTGTTCTTTTGAGTAAGTACAGTGAGGTTCTGAACAATATGTGATTTGTACTCCAGGCCTCTTTAACTGTTGATCAGGTCAAGTTAAGAACAATCCTTACAGCATTCTTGGAAAGGCTGTTGGAAAGCAGTCTGTACCTAACACACACATTAATAACTGAGAGACAGTCTCTTTTCTGAGTTTATTATGCTTAATTTTTGAATTGGTGAAGTAGGCTGGAGTATGCCCTTAGTTTTTATTTGCAAGAAAGGGGGAAGACTAAAGCAGACTTTTGGCTATGAAAAGATGACCTTCCTTGTAAAGAATTTAAGTCTTTTAACTTCAGAGGGGAATGAGACTGGAATGCTGTTTGTATCAGAATACCAGCATGAAGAAAGAGGGGGGATGGGAGCAGCATCTTCCCCTTCCTATCAGTGTGGTGGCTTTCAAAGTTCCTGATTCCCTAGAACTCTCTCTTTAGCAGGAAATATAATGATTAGCAGCTGTTCAAACAAACAAACACACACACACACAAATAAAAGAAAGCACACACCAGGACTGGCATGGCTGCATAAGCCTGAATGCTCTGATAGTTACATAGAAATCTTGTAAAGAGGCCCACTTTTCCCACACCACCCGTCATAGTCAGGCATGGTATAGGGAGGGCTTGGTAAGGCTGAGTGCAGACTAAAAATGGCTACCAGATGCATTTTTTTAAAGGTCATTGCAGTTAAGAATGTAGAACCCCTGCATTTGAGGAGAAAAGCAATGATTCTCCTCTCCTCAAGCCTCCCATTATCTGCTTGCCCATAAATAAAGGGTAAAAGAGATGATTTGCTGCAGATTAAGGGGAAACGCAAAAAAAGAACAAATACAAAAATCTTGATGACTCGATACTACACTATGGACAACTCTCGTGATTTTACCTCAAATCTCACAAAATTTGTTGTCTTTGTTTTTAAAGCCCCCGTTCCTGAATCGTACGATTACATGAGAATCTCAATTTTTTTTTAAAAGGAAGTTTCTGGTCCTCATCATGGTAGAGGAAAACTTGTAAACATGACCCCATAAAATCAGAAGGCAAATAAAAGAATCCTAAATGTAGTATTTATTACATTTTTCTGAAATGTAAGCTAATCTTTAAGGCCCTACTTGAATTGAGGGATGATTGTCAAAAAAAGTGCAGCTGAGTCGCGGAAAAGCAATGGAAAATTGCAGAAAAGTACTAATGGACTTTATTATAATTATTTATGGTAATGAAGCCCACTATTATTTTTCTGCGATTTTCTGCTGTTGGCCACCAGGGGCTGAGAGCGGGAGCCTGGGGCTGACAGCAGGAACACAGGGGCTCCTGCTGTTGGCCACCCGGGGCTTACAGTGGCTGCCTGGGGCGGACAGCGGGGGCTCCCACTCTCAGTCCTGTGCACAGCGGGATTCACACTGTCAAAATTGCGGTGGAAGCCTAATATTGAGGAATCCGCAATTTCTGCAATATCGCAAATGAAATAGGGCCTTGCCAATCTTACGTTTTTTTGTGACCCGATGCATGATATTTGAATGCTCAAGGACAGCAATATTAACACAGAGTGCACCTCAAACATTCTGCATCTGAAATGAAACACAAAATAGTAGCTACAGTAGATCTAGCCTCTTTAGAAGGAAGGGAGGCGCCTCAAAGTTTAAATGTACAGATCACAGAAGCAGAACAGACATTTTCTACGTTCCTAGAGTTGTCATTCTCTGTGTGGACTGGAGAATGGGCAAGTGGCAAACTGTTTAATAATAATTAGAGATGGGCCTAAACTCCTGTACCTTTGCATTCAGGTCTAAACCTTATGGCAGTCCCTTAAGTACCATATATACTCGTTCATAAGCTGAATATTTTTGGTAAAAAAGTGCAGCATCAAAGGGGGGGGGGGTCGGCTTATAAATGGGTCTACACCAAAATTTGATGATTTAAAACTCTATGGAATTATTTAATTGAATTGAATTGACTATCTAATACATTGCCGTTTTGTATACCTGGAGCGCCCGCAGGCCTGGAGCCCCTCAGCTCCCTGTGGCCATGGTTCGCCGTCCCCAGCCAATAGGAGCTGCGGGAAGTGGTGGCCACTTCCCGCAGCTTCCATTGGCTGGGAACAGCAAACCGCAGCCACAGGGAGCTCAGGGGCTCCATGCCTGCTGGCGCTCCAGGTAAACAAAATGTCCCGACCCGCCACCAGGAGCCAAAGTTTGCCGACCCATTTATTGATGTCAATACTGCAGCCTTTTAAAGTTGCAAAGGCTTTTTTTAGTGGACTAGATTGGCTTGAAATGAATACCAAAACAGCAGTGCTGCAGATCTGCATGACATTTGACCCGTGCATTTCACAAAATGCTACACCTTACAAGCCAATCAGAAAAATACAATGAACGATAGGTCTGCTTTGAAATAAACAAAGAACAATAATAATTTGACAGTGATAAAGCAGGTGACATTCCTATATAAAGTCCTACAAAATCTATAACTATAATAATAATCTATTTTCATACTAGTATTTAAAATGAACAACAGTGAAATCAAAAGAAAACGGTCTGCTTATCATGCAGTGTTCAAACTTAAAGTTGTTGAATGTGCAGAAGCAAACAATAAATGCGCCGCTGCTCGTGAATTCTGTATCAATGAGACGCAAGTAAGAGAGTGGCGAAAAATTAAAACAACACTAAAAGACATGCCAAGAAGCAAGAAAAAATGTTCAACAAGGCACACTTCATTTCCTGAGCTGGAGAAAGATCTCAATAAGTGGGTTGTTGAATGTCGACAAAATGGGTACATTGTCACTAGAACTGGAATTCGTCTGTGTGCTCTGCAAATGTCAAAAGACGACAAATCAAAGTCAGTAAAGCCGTCAATGTTTGTCGTATCACCAGGTTGGTGTACTCGCTTCATGAACCGTCAAGGTCTCTGTCTTTGTCAGCAAACAAAGATAGCACAAAAGCTGCCGAGAGATCTGGAAGAAAAAATCGAATCTTTCCAAAGGTTTATTATAAAATATCGAAAGGAATATGCATTTGAGCTGTCACAAATAGGAAATATGGATGAAACACCGATGACATTTGATCTCCCGAGGAACAGAACGGTAACCGGTGTTGGTGAAAAAACAGTTTTAATTAAAACCACTGGCCATGAAAAAAGCCATTTTACAGTGGTTTTATCGTGTTTGGCAAATGGATCAAAGCTCCCTTCTGTTGTTATTTTTGAAAGAAAAACTTTACCTAAAAACATGAAATTTCCTGCTGGTGTCATCATACGTGCACACGAAAAGGGATGGATGAATGAAAGTGGGACTACTGAATGGCTGGAAAAAGTGTGGAATAAGAGACCAGGAGCACTTTTCAAGAAACCTGCTATGCTTGTTTGGGATATGCTCAGGGCACACAAGATGGATGAAGTGAAAAATGTGGCCAAAAATATGAAAACTACTTTGGCTGTAATATCTGGAGGCTTAACTTCAGTTTTACAACCGCTTGATGTCTGCCTCAACAAAACCTTTAAAGACAGGCTACACAAAATGTGGTCTGAATGGATGTGCTCAGGCATGGCGAAGTTGACAAAAGGCGGGAATCTTATGAAACCCAAAATAAGTCTAGTTGCCCAGTGGATCAAAGACACATGGGTGTCCATTCCCTTGGAAATGATAGAAAAATAATTTCAGAAATGCTGTATCAGCAATGCACTCGACGGGTCAGAAGATGATGCCATATTTGATGATGACACAACAGAGGCTGATGAGAAGGAATCTGAGCCTGAAGATGACACTGCCAACATCTATGATGACAATGCAGGTGCAGCCGTGACTGAAGCTGAGTTTAATGAACTGTTTGGTGTATCGGAGACTGATTCAGACTTTGATGGATTTTAAGACTTTTTAAAGTCTCATTGTTCAAAGGTACTTGTTTTAAATAGTTACGATTTTAAATATTGACTGTAATTTTGAAGGTGAATACATATTTGTTCAGTTATTATTATAACAACAACAGGTTTTTCGTTAGATTACATTAAAATAATTCTAGCAAAACTTTTGAGTGTTTCTTGTGACGCCAACTTTTAAAATATAGCAGGGGTCGGAAAACTTTGGCTCCTGGCCCGTCAGGGTAAGCCACTGGCGGGTCAGGATGTTTTGTTTACTTGGAGCGTCTGCAGGCACAGAGCCCCTCAGCTCTCTGTGGTCGCGGTTTGCTGTTCCCAGCCAATAGGAGCTGCGTGAAGTGGCCGCCACTTAAACAAAGTAAACAAAACGTCCTGACCTGCCAGCAGCTTACCCTGACAGACCGGGAGCCATAGTTTGCCAACCCCTGAAATACAGGGTCAGCTTATGAAAGGGTCATACAGTTTTTGCTATTTTTACCTATCCATCTTGGGGGGTCGGCTTATAAATGAACGGCTAATGAACGAGTATATACGGTACATACTGGGCCAAACCGGAACACTGGATCCAACTATCCCCAAACTTTGTAGCTTGGAACCATCTCCAGAAATAACCCTGGTCATGCTTGTTATCATGGACTTATTCCTTTGTCCTTTTCCTGCCTACTAGGCAAAGAAAGTATGCTGCATAAATTTTCTTCTTGACCCTCCTTGTCCTTTTCTCAAGTGTCTCTTATGTTGGCTAGATAAAAGGTAGCACTGTTCTAAAATGCTGTCTCTGTAGTTTTGCGATATAAAATGACATTCATCCAAAAGAGTAGTAAGAAAATAATGATCTCATTAGAAGAGAGTTTAGCTGTGGAGAAGTGCTTCCTCTCTGCTGCGGAGATTAAATAGCAGCTAACTACAAACAATAGTCATTTAAACAAAGAACCCACATCAAAGTTATTATCTTGGTTTCTGCCCTTTAAGAACATCATCAGAAATTGATCCTCTCGCCACTGCACATTTTCATCAAAAGGCCCTGAATTTTAAGCTTGAAACACTAATTGTTTTGGGGTTTTTTTGTCCTCAAACTGGTTCCTTGGATTAGTGTTTTTAACTAATTATTGGTGACATTTCACTTTTCTTTATAATGAACTTCCTCAATTGTTCTTTTTTCTCCCTGGGAAAGAAAGAAAAAAAAGTCTTGACACAATACCAGAGGTGAAATGCCAGAAATAATTAAAGGAAATAATAGTGTAAGCAGCTTTCCCTCCCCTACATCTAAAGAATGCATGAAGTACATGTCCACTGGAAATTTGGGAAACTGAGCTAGAGTGATGTCTCAAAAGAAAGTTCAGGGGAAGTCAAGCAAGTCCCTATTCCCTGTATGACAAGAAGGGTGGATGGTATGATAGTGATAGCCTCCCTCTGGCTGAAAGTACCAATTCAGCTCCCAACCCATTTGAACTTTAAAGCTTGGTTGCAAGATGAACAGCTAATAAGTAGCCCTTTAAAATAATAACTAAAATAGCAGGACGATATTAACTACATCACTTACCACCAGGGCCGGCACGCCCACTAGGTGACCCTAGGTGGTCACCTAGGGCGCTGGGAGCTGTGGGGGTGGCTGACCGCGGCTGCCTCCCACCCTCCTAGCGGGGTGCCTGGCCGCAGCTGCTGTCCTCCGCCTGGCTCCGCAGCTGAGCCGGGAGGGCAGCTGGCCATGGCTGCCAGGAACCGGGGTGGGGTGGGGGGGCGCCGTGGGCGGGGGGAGGCTGCCGGGTGGGGTGCTGAGCTGCGGGGGCGGGGGGGGGCCGTGTTAGCTGGGCGGGGGGTGCAGGGGGATGGATTGGCTGGGCGGGCAGTGTTAGCTGGGGCCGGGGGGGGGGGGGGGGGAGGGGTGCAGGGCCGGTGCAAGGAAGTTTCGCCTAGGGCGCGAAACTTCCTTGCACCGGCCCTGCTTACCACTGGAGGGGCCTTCACTTAAACAGTAGTTATATGCATGTATTTTGTCAGTACGTTGCTACCCTTAGTAATCATACCTTCTTTCCCCCCTCACCCATGTTATAAACATCATGGGCAAGAAGACATTCCCTGCAGGACAAAGAATGGGGGCAGGGGAATCAATTAGCATGGGTGAAGCGTTACTGCTGGTGCTGTTATATGGCTGCCATGTAGCACCATAGAGGTGTGTATATTTCAGTGATGGGAAGGTGAGGCAAAATGACCCCTATGGGTGTGTATATATAGTACAACTCCAATTATCCATTTTCTGGTTGCTTAAAGATCAGGAACAGGTTCTATCAGCAGTGCATACAGTGAAATGCACCTCCAAAGTCTTTTCCATCTCCCACACCCCCTACCATAAACAAATCAATAAATAACAGCATATTAGGCCTTCCACTTTACTGGCAACCAGTGAAAGTGCTTAAGTGCTAAACCCACTGTCATTAGCTATTAGATCAGCAGAGGCCTATCACACAGGACTGACAACAACAAAACAAACAAACAAAAAAAGCCAAACTTCTGTATGGATACAAATCTCAAGACTGGAGATGGCAAATATTGCTGATTATTTTTCATGGGGATTTTTAAAAAATGTGTGGGTTTTGGTTTTTGTTAAAAATGTTCATAAAAAAACCAAAATTGAAAAATAATCTGTTCTCAGAAAACATTTTTAGTTTGGAATAAAGACATTCACCAAAAATATTCAGTTTTTGGTGGAAAATATTGTCAAAAATTAAAGTTTTGCACAAAAAATGTTCATGTCCAGAGAAAAAAAGTTAATCAACTTGACTCAAGACATAAGAGTACAACTAGGCTAGTAGCAGGGCTACATTAGTGGCCTCATGATCAGGAGAAGGGTACTGAAGGCACAATGGTGAGGGACATGAAAGAGGGAACTAAATATAATTAAAATAAAATAACACTGACTTCAACTACCCACAGGAGTCAGCAGAGAGGTTATTTAAGGATATTGTATCAGAGACACAGAAGGCATCAGAAAAGGGAGCTGGGAGGCAAGAATAAATCCCACTATGATTAAATAGCAAAGTTCAAGATGCTATTTGAGCCAAATAAGTATCCTGCAGATAATGACGACCCAGCACAAACGAAACCAAAAGAAAGTAGCATAAACTAGGACAGGTAAGCAGTAAAATGAGAAGTCTGAGGAAGAGCAATTAGTCATAGATATAAAAACAATTAACAAGGAATTATTTTATATATAAGAAATGGGAAACCTGTAAGAGAATAGGTAGGGCTGTTGGACTATCAAGGAGCAAAAGAGAGCAATTAAGGAGGATAGGGATATTGCAGAGATGTTGAATGATTTCTTTTCATGTTATCAGGGCAACATAACCATCTTTCCTTTCTGTATGACCCCCTTTAAAGCCCTTTCTTCTCTCTCACCATACAGCAGAGGGTATCTACAGAGCCCTCACTGAAATCAACGATAGCACCATTGAAATCAATTTACTGATTTACACAACTGAGAATCTGGCCTTTGTCTTATCAGAATGACTAATGGGCATACCGCCGATCCCTTCACTACATGGTGTGAAAGTGATGTTGTGAAGATACCTAATTTTACCCTCCACATCTGTTGTGCAAGAGTTCATAGATCCTGGGGAATGGTCTAAGTGGCTTATGCCCATCTTAAGGCAGCATATGGTATGGTTCAAAAAGCATTGCCCTGTGCAGCAGGAAATCCACCTCTGTGACATTTATCTACCTTGGATGGCATGGGGGTAGGGGCACAGCTAAACGTAACCTTATAGGAACAAGAGCAAGGCTGCAGCACAGAAGCGTGTCGGAAATGTGGATGGGCTGAGATCCTCTGGATGGGAACTGGACCCTTTATTCCTGTGGCTTCTGACATTCTGCTCACACTTCTGATCGCTCAGCTCTGCTGCTTGTCCTGATTACTGCAGAGGAAAATGCATTGGAGCGGCAATCCACCTAAAAGTGAACAACTGTGCAAAGTCTGAACTACCTTTCCTCGTTTTATTCACGACGGCTCCAAATTTGAAGAACCTACTAGATAGTTATTTTTTGGGCTCCATTTTGGCTGTTTACTTCATGATAGCTCCTCCACCCTCAATACAAGTTTTAATACACTCTGATACAGTGCCTGGCTACTGTACCTTGACTTTCAATTACATTAAATCCTATTATAATCACTTTCTTTGTAACAAATCCTCTTTAACACCTGAAAAGCTCAGCTCCCATGGGTGCAATGCTATGTTCTCGAAATCAAAACCAGAAGAATTCTAATGGAAATGAGTTAACTATGCGGAATACTTTGAAAGTGTGACTGGCATGAAAGGCCTTCAACATGCAGTTTATATTCATATTCAGCAGTGGAAGAAAAAAATTCCAGAACCAGCCACTTGTACGTTAGCTGCCTTAAGACAGAGCATCTGAATCACTGTGTTATCATGCCAAAACATCTTGTATGGAAAATTATCACTGTCCAAAGATGGGTCAAGTACAGGTTACCCAAGTACTATTATTATAGAACTGAATGTTCTTCATCAAAACTGGAGCAAGAATTTGAAGAGATTTACAATGATCATCAAAGAGCTCTGTGGTATAGTGAATAAACCATGACCCTTCTTTACAATTTTGTAATTTATTTTTTGGTTGGCAGGATGGATCCAGAGGTATTATATCAGAGTCTGTGACAGATCTCTTTTTTTGTTCTACTGACCTGGAAAAATAAGAGGCTTCACACACCATTCACATGGCGTTTGGTTTTCCCCATATGAAAACACCTTACATTTACCATACAGTTATCTACCATCACTGCACCAATTTTGAGGGAGCGGCATCTGGGCTAATATAGCTCTCTGGATTGGCTGGTGGTGGATTATTTCTTACAGTCCTTCAATATAGATGTAAATCTAGCACCTCCAACAAAAGTGGGAATTTCTCAATGTCCATAGTATATGATTTGCATCAGAAATGCTGAATCAGGAATCTAAGATTATAGAAAATATTACTTTAAGAAATTAATCCAAAATTTTGATTTTTTTGTCCTGTGACCCTCGTTTTGATTCTTTGTCTCACATTGGCAGGGATTACTAAGAGAGATCCCGTCTGACTGCTCTATTCCTTCATTTTCCAGTCACTCTCAGATGCCTTAATAACCACTAGACAAATAGACCAGTCATCAAAAATCAGCTGGTGTCTTTATCTATCTATGATTCCCATATAGCAGCTATTTTATAAAATGCTCATATCCTCACAATGGCTGAGCACCTAACTTTTCAGCTCGGTGGATTCAGTTCATGTCCATATTATACTCTGTATCAAATTGCAGGGACAGCAATTGTGTTAAATGGCTTGTTACACCTCTGCTCCGTGCAATAGTTTAACACACCCACAGAGCACCACATGCATTTAGGTGCGTGCACACACAGCGTGACTTACAACTGTTGATGCTGTGTCCTGAACCATCTCTCTCATGATGCAAGAGCACTTCATTGTGGGAGATAGGAGGACTGACTGAATAAGCTACAATGCTACAACGGAGCTACAACCCTTATAGCTTCATGTCCACACTGAGGAGAAAACTTTATAAACTGATAGTTGAGCTAGACCTGAGCTACAGATCTTGTCCTCCCCACTACAACCCATTAAAACAAAGAACACTTGGAAGATGCTTGTAGCAGCTGTTGTGTGCAGTTGCCAGCGGTTGTACATGTATAATATAGGTATTAAAAGGCAATGTCTTTTTCAATAACCTTTCATTTAGTGTAGACAGTGTAATAAAATTGGCCCTAGGGAAGGCAGTGTGGTCTAGCAGATGAGCTGCTGGTCTCTGAGTTAAGAGACCTACTTACTAATCCTAGTTCTGCCATTGACCTTCTGTGTCACTATGGGCAGGCCCTTCACATCTTTGTGTTTTCCTTTCCCCTCCCATTTCCTATCTACTTCGATTATAAACTGTATGGGGGTGGGATTTCCTCACCATGTTTTGTACAGCCACTAGCATAGTGGGTCCTCCACCAACTATAAATTGTCATATTATATATATCTGCTGCATACATGACCCTGTCAAATGTCGTACACATAGGTTTACAAAAGACAGGAGAGACTGGACAGCTGGACAGTTTTAGCCAAAATTTTAACTATCTTTTGTCACGTCTTCTCTGCTGAACTATTCAAAAGCTGTCATGGATTTTGGTTGTCTCAGTGTGCATGTGCCTGGATTTGAGACAGCTTGGACTTCATTTTAAGAGCTTCTGAGCACCCACGACTACCACTAATTTCAGTTGAACCTCTGGGTGATCAGCAACTCCGAAAATCAGGCTCAAGATATCTGAAGCTGGGCAGTCAAAAATTGAAGCACCCCGAATCAATGGCTACTTCTGAAAATGTAGCTAGACTAAGGGCTACAGTCTGTCATTGAGTATGTACATATTTCCCATGGTCTCAAAGGTAGGGAGACCTGAGTTCTGTGGGTAGGATCTGCCATAATAGAAAAATGGTCATAAATAGGAGAAAGACTGATGGTTTCGCTGCCAGTTTCTGCACCCTCAGTATTGCTACATTTTCAAAAGGTTACAACCTGGAAAAACTATTTTTGTATAAAAACTTTTTATAGATTATCATCCACATAGATCTTCTTAACAAGTAGCGCAATTCTTTTAGAAATGCAAAGCTCCAAAAGTTTTCATGTGATTTTTGTGAACAGGTTATGTAACTGTACTATTACCTTAAATAGTATTTTTTATTTGAACTGCCAACTTTTTCATCAGCAACAAAGAAAAAAATGCATATTTCCAGGCATAAAGATAATTTTCAAAGGGTTGTAATTAGCTCTTGATAACTATCTTTTGTCACGTCTTCTCTGCTGAACTAGAAAGAATGTGGACTTTTTTCATTGTTAAAACCAAAATATGGCACCTGTGGTGTGACAGCCTAGACAAACCATAAGACAAATTGAGTTTGAGGGTTTCCTCTAGCTCTGGAGAAATGATAGTGCAGTAATATTGTGAATCCTTGAATTTTTACTTAGATAGATTATCAGCTTTTAGAAAATCGGAAGTGGCAACTGGCACCTATTTCTGTTCCTCTCTAGTGTAAGTACCTATTTTTATTGCCAAAGAGAGAGAGAGAGAGAGAGAGAGTT
Source organism: Macrochelys suwanniensis (assembly GCA_033296515.1). Lineage (NCBI taxonomy): Eukaryota > Metazoa > Chordata > Testudines > Chelydridae > Macrochelys > Macrochelys suwanniensis. The sequence continues at coordinate 100,529,735 of CM065777.1, forward strand.
TCAACACCAATGAGAAAATGTAAATGGGAAATAGGAAGAGAAAAGGGAATTAAGGCCTCAATCCTCCAAAGACACAGGCATGTGCTTAATTTTATGCATGTGAGTAGCCCTACTGTGTCCCAAAGTTAAGCATGTGTATAGCAAACATCTTTGCAGGATCAAGGTCTAAGTGTCTGATCCAGATAGGTGCAGAGTTTCCTGAATTTCCATTCAAGTTAAGGGGCGAGATTCCTTAAGGGGCCTTACCTAGGACACGGTGGGTGGGGGGGGTCTCACGGGGAGGGGGTTGAGGAGAGGACAGATGTGGTGAGCGGTGCGGACCTCCCGAGGGGTGTGTGGCATGGAGGAGAGGAGCGAGGAGGGACTCACCAGGCAGCAGCGGAAGGGGCAGAGTGCTGGCGGGGCCACCATGGCCCAGGCATCTGGCGGCGGGTTGGTGGCAGCTGTGGCAGGGGAGGCTTAGCCTCTGCTAGCCTATTAGTTTCTCAGCTGTTGGATCTGACCCTAAGGAGAAGGACAAAGGTGGTAGTGGTGGATGGAGAGAGACCAGGGAAGGGAAGAAACAATTTATGGGAAAATAATAGTTTTAGCAATAACCTTCTCAGTCCTTTATCCAATTTTGGGAACATTCTATGTAAACATAAAGTACTTTACTGGTGCCTTTCATAAAAATTCTTGCATAGTAAAGTTTTTGTCCTAATTCTGCCCTCAGACATGCGGCCAATTCACATAACAAAGAGAGAGAGATTGTTTGAGTGTGGGGAGAGGGAAGAATAGGAGGAAGCTTCATCCTCTCTCACTCATCTTTCCTTCTTGTGAGTGTTTATAGCCAGGCATGAACAATCTGCAATTTCTTTTATAACAACCATGATGTAACCAATCCTGTTATATTCACCAGACTATGACATTGGAGTAAGAATAATCAGGAGGAGGAAGAAGTGTCCTATGAAGGACAAAGGGCCCTCTTTACGTACAAGTAGGCTCCAGCTACAAAACTCAGATCCAGATTTAGAAAACCTCCAATTTTCGGGGTATTTGGAACCATATGTTTTGTCTCATCTCATCATAAAGATAGAGGTTGTTTGTTCGTTTCACATCACACTTCATATTATGTCTGGAGTTTGTATGAGATCCCATGCTTCAGTTTGGGCCCATCTCTAGCGGAAGAATGAAATCCTCAAAAGTTATTCATTTGCCAATTGCAATCTAATCAAGCAGCACCCATAATATACACTGAGCCATTATGATAATAAAATTGGTGTAGGTAGGAAAAAATATAAGAATATTACAAGATGCTACACGTGCATCGAAGAAGTATTGAAAACTGTGGCATATGGAAAACGGTGTTAAAATTACAAGGTCTCGCTTCAGTTTGCAAGGGGTTTCCTGGTCCTGCTTGTAGTTTAGGGGGCTCTGTAGGGAAGTGTGCCATTGGAGTGGGCCTGCAAAGAGCCAGCCTCAGTCAAGATGGATTGAGTTGTGCCTCTTTGCTTGAGGAGCAGCCTGCTTTGTCTCTGTCTCTCTGTTGTTTGTTCTTGTGTGTTAGGGTTTTGGATTTTAAGAAATAAAGTAGTGATATATTGCAACCTTCCATTGAGAATGTTTCTATCTAACTTCTCTCTGTGTACGCTGTGAACAAAAATACTATACAGTGTTATATTGTATTATGTGAGAAGCAACATGGGATCCTGTAACTGAAATCTGTTTCGTGATTCATACACACAAGGGCAGGTAGAGTTATGGTAACAAATGGTGTAACTCAACATAATTTTCATGGAGCTATGTGAAATTACAACGACAGAGGATCTGGACCTCAGAGTGTTTTATTTCGATTTCAGAGGGTTTAAACTTCTGAAAAAGTTAAAAACACATCCAGAACCCCCACCGCCCCAACATAAAGCAAGAAGCCTAGTGACAAAAAACTAGTGTTGCTTGCTATCAGATCCTGATTTTTGAGAACGTATCACACACTTCTTCCCAGAGAGCCACTCTTTACCTCCCAGCCAAATCTCTTGAATCACTGCTTTGAGGACATAGAAGGGGGAGCTTGCCTGGGAAATTTGGAAGAAGGGCACAACATGTATGGTAGACTGCTAACACCCTTCTACTGTACACTAGAATATTGACTGTTAGAAAGGAAATGGGTTATGGTTCAGAGTGGATATAGGGAGATTCTTAATTTTTCTGATTCTATTTGCCCATCCTTAGTAGCGATAACTCAGTCTTATTGCCTTTCTGCGTAGATGACAGCATTTAGCACTTATGCCCTCAAACAATGACTCTTCAGCAATAGAAAATAATACAATAATAAAATCCTGAGTGAGGTATATAATTCAAAAGTCAGGAATTGATTGACGTCTGCACAAGGGTCCAATCTTCAAGGTGCTAAGCACCCACTGAGTGCCCTCAGCACCTTACAGGATTGGGCCCTTAAGCAGGAGACAATTAATTTACATTAGAGTAATAGCTCTGTGAGTGAAGAATTAGGCCCTCAGTCTCTATCAAGCAAAAGGAGAGTGATTTACAAAAGGAAAAGTACAACGTTTACAGAATTGGTATTCAAACTTTGTGAGACAGCATTTTAGAAATTGTCACCACCTTCCTGTATAGCTTCATCATGCTATCCAGGACATAAAAGGAGAATTGGATCAATTAATGACAGGCAGTTGAATCTTTTCAAATAGCAGACTTCCTTTAAGTCTCAGAGACGATATCTTATGCTTTTGGCAAAGGTTGATAAGTAATATAAATTCCTTGTGTGTTCAACATGAGGATCAGACTAAAATTAACCCCACTCTTAGATGGGAGGTAGCCAGCTTGACTCTGCGATCCATTATGTGAAAAGAGGAATGCTTCTGTCTATACCCAGAGGTAAACTCCACAGACAAGAAGTCATTGAAATGAATTATGTCGCCAATCTTGCTAAACCTAGGTCAGTAGCAGAGATACCTCTCTATTTCTGTATGCCCACCACTAAGTACATTTAGCCTTTAAACTATGAGACTTCCCTGGGCCCTTTTTTAAAATGTCACCTGCTGTAAAATTCCAGTAGTTTGTATTTTTAGATGCTGGGGTCAGGATGAGTGCAAAAATAATGACATTTCTGGCCTCATAAGTAATTCCTTCATTTTACTGTTACTAGAAATGAAGCATAACATGGACTGAGGAGAACTGCTTCTGCCCATTTTAACCTCTTATGCTCCGAGACAGAAACTTGGAAAAAATGAGCACCTTCCCGACATAAAGGCTACATGACCTATATCACCTGGGTGAAAAAAAAAATGTCCTCTGTGTAATTCCAATGTAGCCGATCCTTGTGGTGTGTTCTAAACCATAGTATAGATTTAATTTTCACTCTGGCTACCTTGATTCTTCTCCTGGAAGCCATGTTAACCAGAAAACGTTTTGCCCTCATACCAAAACTATTATTGTCCACCTTGACTATTTTTCATCTTCCAGGACAAGGGGAGATGCATGCTCCAGGCCCCTCTCTTGGAACAAAGATCCCACCTTTTTATTTCCGTTATGCTCAAGGCCCTCCATTGCTCTGAGCCTATCTCTAGTGAGGAAATTCAGCTGCATCTCACTGTAAAGCCTGTCATTATCCAGTGATCTTTGAACAGAGTAGGTGGGGAGGAGGAGAGGGCCATTGCTAGAGCGCACTCCCTTCTCCTTTCACAAAGGTCCCTGCTCAGTTTCCCCGTGCCCAATACATAAATAAGTGCAGCTACTGTACATGCCTACTAGGTTCCAAGGCTGGTCATATAGTGAGCCTAAATAAAGGCTTCTGAGTGTAACCATGCTTCAGAGAGGGAGCTTGCATTGGGAACTGGGAAGCCCTGGGTTTTAGTCTCAGCTCTACCACTGATCTACGGTATGACTTTGAGCTAATGCCTCCATTTCCCCATCTGTGAAATGGGGAAAATAGTTATTATCTAGCCTTAGATGGCAAGAGATATACAAGTTCAACATAAACATTCTTTTGCTTGCAGTTGCTAAGCCCTTCCTTAGTTTGGAACAATATAGGTGGCTTTGCCCTACACATCCCCTTTAAACATGAATGGCAAGAATTTTTTTTTTTTAAAAAAAAGACAGCCTCTGATGCATATTCACAGAAAGATCCATTAGACTGAAATTTCTGGGGAATGTTTTTATACAGATCCAATTCACAATACGGCTGTCAAGCAGTGGGTTAGCCTGGTTTAGTTTGCCACAAGGGGATAAATCCAAGTGTGGTGGTGGAATAGAGAAAAGCATGTGTTTTTTATTAAGCTCTTTTAGCCTTTTACCATTTTGTAAGGGAACACCACTGCAAATCATAACTGAGCTAGAGAAAGATCATATTTTAAATGAAATCCTATGCAAACAATGATGATTTTTCATGCGTTTTCATCACTTTTATTAGTATTTTAAAACATTAATATAGAATATTTCAAGCTATTAAAACCTTAAAGCCCTCCATAAAACCCTCCACTCAACAAAAAATTTCAAACCACTTGCTATCGTTTCAATGTATGTCAAAAACAGGACTTAAAAATAGAAATGATGGTGAAATTACTTGTTGATCTATTTTTAGTCTAATCAGGCTTTTGAATGAAGTTTTTAGGCTCATATTTTCATAACTGTGTGTGTGTGACTGATTGGAATTTTATGGCATGCAAGTTTTCCTTGAGGGGAGGGAGCTGGATTACTAAATCAACATTTGAGCACTCATTTGGTTTGGTTTAATATTATTGGAAAGCACATAGTGGCAACCATGATAGGTACTTTGTAGTTCAACAAACAGAGCAAATAAATACATTTGCGCAGTCTGCAACCACTTGATTTTGCATGGTTAGCATCTGGGAACTATAGTTTAAAAGCTTTTATCACATGATCTTTACTCACATGAGTAGATTTATTGCTCTAATGGAAACACTATGTAAATTAGTGCTACTAACTAGTATTATTTGCTTGAGAAAAGGTTGCAGGATCGGGTGATATGAGGAATGACTTATACTTTCTAGACTTTCAAACTCTGACCCCCTTTCTATGCCCTCACTGAAATGCTATGTACAAATGGTGTAAGAAAAACAGTAAATGGAAGCAGTGATATGCTTTATGGTAAACATAAAAGACAACAAATTTTAAGGTGTTTGGTTTTATTAAGTGAGAACTCTTTAAAGATTTAAAAAATCCACTATTCCTGCTGTCCAAAATGTGGCCCTCTTAGAACAGAGTGCCCTTAATGTCAGAACAATTTTGGTTTTGGTCTTGAACATATCTCCAGGAAAAAGAGAGCGAGTGAGCAAATAATATATTTTCCAGGTCATCCTAGCAGGATACAGGTGACCCTTAGAATGCTGTTGCTTACATATAATATTTTAAGGATTCTGGGAAACTCATTAAGGAGTTGCACTTCTGGAAGCAATACTGTCCTGTCAGAACTTGTAAAGCATTACAAACAAGAAAGATTCCATAGACCTCAAAAGTTCAGTCCAGCCAGGTTTCTCTAGAAAGGCAACACCCCCGCTGCCCTTATCCGTGAGTAAAATTGTGCCATGCTCTCTGAATAAAATAAAGCCCTGTATCAAGGGGCATTGTCAATTACAGTTGTTGAGGGCCCAGATTTAGTTTTCTTTTTGAAGGTTTTATAAAACCTGATATCATCTAATCTATCTATCTATCTATCTATCTACTCTCTGAAGTTATTTCTATGAAAGCAGACTAGGCCCAGTTCTAGATTCCTTGTGCTCTCAAAATTCTCATGTAAATCACTTTGTTTACATTTGTATATATTTTACATGACAAAAGACCACTGGTTTTTGGAAGATACCTTGGGCCTGATTTTTCAGAAGTGCTGAGCAGCCACACCTCCCATTGCTTTCCGTTCGAGTGATGAGCGCTCAGCACTTCTGAAAAAATCCTGTCTCAGGCATCTAAATTGGGCTTCCCAAAATTGAGGCATCCAAAATCAGTGGCCATTTTTGAAAGAGCGGCCTTAATACTTTGCTGTTTGTCTGCACTAATACACCCATCATGACAGTGTTAACATCAGGACATTTTTCAGCAAAAAAGGCCTAGCATAGACTAGTCATTAACCCTATGTCAGTCTAGGCTAATAATAATAACACCTAGCTGTTATATAGTGTGTTTCATCAGTAGATCTCAAAGTGATTTACAAAGGGCCCATTTTACAGGTAGGGAAACAGTGGTACAGAGAAATGAAGTGTCTTGCCGAAAGTCACCCAGCAGATATGGAAACAGAACTCCTACTGAGTGCCAGTGCAGTGTTTATCCACTAGGCCACACTGCCTCCAGGCTAAAAACCACTCTTTGCTAACACAGTTATAGAACCATATTTCCCATCCACATTGGCAATGAAAAAACATATAGTAGCCCACAGATTTGTTTCATACTGTTTGTAATTATTGGGACTGACCAATATATCAAACCCCTAGAGTGCTGGTAGCATACCAGGGATACTGCAACTTGGAAATAAGCACTGTAGGTGCCAGGGCCGGCTCCAGGCACCAGCAAAGGAAGCCTGGGATGCCCTCTACAGTCCAGTCTCTATTCCATAAAATAGGTGCTTGCAGACCAGAATCAGTTAGTGTTTCTCATTGGGCCCCTCTGCATCAGCTCCCTGCCCAGCCACAGCCGTAAGCTCCATACAGACCCGCCCCTAGCTGTAATATCCAGCACTCACAGCCTGTTCCATGTGAGGCTCTGCATCTTTTTTCCTGAGCCTCTACAGCTTCCTGATGCCATGCAACTCCCACTTCCAAGCAGAGCCCAGCCCTTCTTCATTCATGACCTGTTCCCTTACTTGCCCAGGGGAAAGTGAATGCAGGGGCAGGGGCTCATGGGAGTTGTAGTCCCTGCTTTACAGATCCATCACGTTTTTAAACAGGGTTATTTTAGTCAGTGACAGAGGGCATAACAAGAGCAGCTGTTGTCTTCCTTAACCCCTCATGCCAATTATCCACTGACTATGCACAAGAATGATTTTTCAGTTGCTTATCATTTAATATTTTCTTATCCCACAGCAAGCATAGGCAATTGTCTCAATGACAACCTCGTCCATGCTAAGTTTCACATCTCAAAATGAGCATTTTTTGCTGTAGCTGTGTTAGAAATTTTTATAATGAAAAAAAGTGTATTTTTTTCTCATGTCCCATAACTCATAAAACTGCTGAAGGCCTCTTCTGAAAAATTTTCTCATAAAACAAAAATATCAGCTCAGGCAGAGTCCAATAACTGGAAAACTGAAAATATCAGCCTAATGACCAAATATTTGGGAAAATTATGAGTGTGAAATGAGGGGTTCCTAAAAAAACCATTTAGATTTTGGGCATACCTTGGATGTGGCAGTAAGCAATGGATGTAGCACCTCCACAGTATTAGAAACAGAATGCTGGTCTGGCAGAGCATGCTGTCATTTTGCTCCAAAACAGTATGTTTCCTCTGGACTGATTGTGCTTTGCCCATACTGAGGCTATGAGGAGTCAAGAACCTCCCAGCGGCCAGCAGGAAGCGCTGGGAGGTAGGCGGAGGAGTGGGGACGTGGCGTGCTCAGGGGAGGAGGCGGAGGAGGAGGTGGGGCAGGGGGAGGGGAGTTGGGCGGCTGGTGGGTGCAGAACACCCACTAATTTTTCCCCATGGAAAATCCCAGCCCTGGAGCACCCACAGAGTCAGCGCCTATGCCCAAGTACAGAGGCACCCTCCAGGCTGTATCAGGGAGATTAGAGAAGGTGGCATAATGCTGCACCTTGACACAGACCATAGAGCTGTTTCTTGGTCCTGATTACAAAAGGAACATATTCACCAAACCCTTCCAGGACAACAGTCTGCCTGGTTGCACAAAGCTCTCAACAACAGAAGGGGAGACAGCTAGTGAGGGGAACACAGGATTCTCACCTGGAAGAACTATCCCTGCAAAAACTTTCCGGAAATACTGAGCAGTCCACTGAGGGAGCGCCACCTGGAATTCAGAGAGGATCTTAGCCAAAAAACACACAGGCCGGATTCTAAACAGCAAGAGCTGTCGCTGACTTCTAGCTTGACCAGCTAGGAACAATCAGGTGGTACAGCTTGGTCAACCCAGCCTGAGTAAAGGCAGAAAACAGACTCCTGGGAGAGAGAACTTTAGTGGGAAAAAGAGGGTTAAAGAACAGTGGCTCTTCTGGTTACACACTTTGGAGAAGCCGCCAGGCATCAAAAAGGCCATTATAGAATGGAGGCAAATCTAGATTCTGTAATCAACCAGGTGCGAACAAAAATAGGTGAGCGTCAAAGCCCATCCCCTCAGCACAACGGAGGAGAGAGAAGGCAAGGGATTTCCAGGCCAGTAAAGAGTCAGAGTACAGGAGTATAGCAACCACTGAACAGACTGGAGGCAAAAGGCTTCCACCCTGCTGACTAAATCAATGAGCCTCTGACCCCCTTTATCTAATAGAAGGAACAGCAAAACAGGGCACAACCAGTAGTAACTATCCCTCCCCCACAAAAATGATTACCATGCCTCTGAATCCATTCTAAAAGGACTGGGTGTGTGTGTGGTCCAGCTACACTAGCTGGAGCCACAACACTGAGACCACAAGGTTGTTGGCAATTAAAACCCGTTCCTGAAAAGAGAATCCAGGAAGGAGCCAGCCCAATTTCTGCAGGTGGCCTTGCATCTTCTCCTCAGGCCCCTCCCAGTTTTATTAGCATATATTGTTAAGATCCAAAAAAGAACCCCAACACCTTAATCCCAGAGGTGCCCCATTGCAATTGTTTGGGCAATAAAGGGATGGCTACACTGCCAAGGGTCCAGTAAGATCGAATTGATCTTAGCTCAGTTAATGCAGGCAGAAGATGCCGGTTCATACACTTGTAAACAAGTACAAAGTGCCTGCACATCACTGTCAAACATGATAAAAACTGAGATAGCATCTGCATAAGCTAACAGATGAAACAGGAAAGCATTTGGCACTCCTGGCACAGAAAGGGCAGTCAGATGGCTTCTCAGGTGGTGCAGGAATGGCTCCAAACCAGGGCCGGCTCCAGGCACCACCTTTCCAAGCTGGTGCTTGGGGCGGCATCGAGAATGGGGCAGCAGTCCGAGTCCCGTGGCGGCAATTCGGCGGCAGGTCCGCCGCACTTACCTTGCCACCGTGGGACTCTGAGTGCTTGCGTCGGGGGTGGGGCCCCGCAACGTCTCCCTGCATCGGGGGCGGGGCCCCGCAACGTTGCCCGGCGTTGGAGGCAGGGCTGCATCGACTGCTTGGGGTGGTAGAATTGGCAGAGCTGCTCCTGCTCCAAACTAAGATTGTACAGCATTCCAGACAGACGACACCCCTGCCGAATGACTCTGCGGACTGGGAAGCAGTGTCTAAAACCCCCATTAATCTCTAGGACACTAAATACATTATGGTACAATAAAGAAATATGTGAAGAGAACACTGGCCCAATCCCAAAGCTTCTAATGTCTTTAAAAGATAACTATGGTTAACTCTTTCAAAGGCCTTCTCCTGGCCCACTGAAACAAGCTTAATCACAAATTTAAAGCAAATTATCAAAAATACATCTGTTAGGAATACATGTTTGATCAGGGCGTATCGAAGAATCTAGACAGTCCTTCAGCCAGTTGGCTAAGGCCCTGGATAAAATCTTATAACCAGAGCAGAGAAGGGAAATAGGTCTCCTGTTCTGCAAGTCCCAGAGGTCCCCTTTTTGTGTAGCAGGGTCATCACCACCCTGCAGCAACTAAGGGGCAACTATTTCTTCTGGATACACTCCAGTACCACTAGAAAAAAAGTCAGGACCAATAAGATGCCAGAAATGCTTGTAAAATTCAGATGGCAGCCCATCAATACTTGGGACCTTGCCTGTGGAGAGCTGCTGGACTGCAAGAGAGCCCTCTTCCTAACCCGGGTGCAGCTGCTCCATTGCCAACCCATCACAGGCTTCAGGTAAGTGCAGAATACCGTGAAAAGAAACTACGGCTTTCCAGATCTCAGCAGGGTCAGCCATCAGATGACCATCTGGCAGCAGCAGGCAAAAATCTGCCCATGGTCCATAGACTTTTTCTCCAACCCAAGAAAGAACCTTGCAGGAGCATCAGTTTCATGCAGCTGGGTAAAACAGCCCTGAACCAGGGCTCCTTGCACCTTCTCTTCCAACAAGCACCTCAGGGGCTAGTACTTCTCAGTTAAGGTTTGGTGAATCTGCACTGGGTTTCCCACATGAAGGTTGCCATGAAGTCCCAAGATGTCTTGTTACAGAGCACTCATGGCCTGATGCAAGGATAGCAAGGCAGCCTGGGTATGCTGTTGGCAGAACAGAACAGTTGGATCTGTATCTTTCCCACATCCCACCACAGTCTCAGGGATTCATACAGGGCGGTGTGCTGTCGCCAATGCTCCCAAAGCACAGCAACCATCTGGGTGAAATTCAAGTCCGGTAATAATTTGGTATGAAAGCGCCAGTGGGAAGCACAAGCACGAAGAGGGAGGGACACACTGACAGAGACATAATGATGATCAGACAAGTGCGTGGGAGACATGGAAGACTGAAAAATCATATTCACACTGGCCTGCATGGAATAAAAGCAATCCAATCTAGCTCCTGAGACCTGGTTGGGAGACCCTTCAGCCAAGAGCCTGGCCTAACAGTGGGGTGAGAGACCCTCCAGACATCTACTAGCTCAAAAGTCTGCAGGCGACAACATAATTCCCTGCTTGACTGAGTGGGTGGCTCCTTGTGGTTTGTGTCTAAAACACAGTCTGCAGTGCAATTGAAATCTCCTCCCAGGACAATAATAGTATCAGGCTCATGGCCAAGCATGGCCCGGGCAAGTGTCTACAGAAGGAGACACGATCTCGCCCCAGCGTAGATTCACAATAAAAATATTAAAAACAGTAGTGCCAATACATGCCTGCACCTGGAGGAGCTGGCCCTGCAAATCTTCTTCCCAGAGAGGATCTGTGCCCCGGCGCCCTGGGGAAAAGAGAACAGCAACCCCAGCCAGGGCTCAAGAAAGCTTCCCCTTCCCATTCATTCAACTAGTTCCCCTGATTGTCAGGGTCTGAGTGCATCTCTTGCAAAAGGACATCAGTCCATTTTTGTCTGAGAAATTCAGAGTTGTGCTCTTTTATGATCATCCTGCACCCATTAATATTTAGAGAGCCATAGAGACTAGAAGGAGAGAGCCAAGCAGCAGCAGAGAGACAACGGAAAGTGGAAGTACTTTGAAGAAAATGAGCCATGGGGAGGTCTCTTTATCTTGAATAATCCCTGTATGCTTCCTCACCTCGCTCAACAACTTTTTGAGATGGAAACGTTTCCTATGATCAACTGAGGTCTCTCTCAAGACAAGGGCAGCTCTGTGAAAATCAGGGAACTAGGCCTCAACCTCAACTCCCTGCTTCCCTTCAGTGCTATCCAAAAAGTCACTATCTCTTTCACACTGTATACACCCTTTCTATCTAGCTGACTGTCTGGGACATTAGGAACCAGTGATGATTCAGAGAGATCATCGTAATCCTCTTAATCTACCTCAGACTCCATCAGCTCAGAAGAACCATTGAGCTGCCACTGTAACATTCTCATCATTCACAAAGGAGGGACATTCAGTGGGAGTAGCTAGCATATCTATTTCCCCAAGAGTGGGAGGCAGTGCAGCCCCAAGCTAGGACCCAGTGTCATCACTGCAGCATGCAGGATTGGCAGGTGGAGGAGTTGCCTTACCAGGAAAAGACAGGATCCCACTGGGAGCCTCAGACATGGAGCTATCACCCAATGCTGCTATCCTTCTCCTTAGGGCACACAGCTCCATACTCAGCCACTGCCAGCAGTTCAGAGGCCTCCAATGTCTTAGCCTTTTTAGAAATTGTCCTGCATAAATCTATATTGTTGGTCTGTCCTTAACCCCCATATCTAGAATCTATCTTTGCTTTCTCTGCAGGGAGGTGCTCCTCAACCTCCAGGACCTGCTTCTGTGCAGGCACAAGTGATGGGGTCACAAAAAAGCATTCCTCTGGAGGCGGGCTGCTCCCTGGACAATGGCAGAGTGGCGGAGATGGAATCTGGCAGTGCAGATGCAGGCTCTGCTTCCTGCTGGTGCGCCTTGATGTCCCAGCCCCCTCCCCACTATCTTCCCAGGGACCCCTGAGGCAGCAGTGCATGGATAGGAACCCCTCAAATGACCCGGGTCACCACACAGGAAACATTTCATGTTTTCAGAGGTAGCAAATACTGTATAAACTGCTCCATCTATATGTTGCTTGAAAGCCAGGTTCAAGGGCTGTTCAGGGTTATTCAGAACTACATAAATCTGGTGCGGGAGCAACATGACATGCCTCACATCTGGGGTCTCACAGCCTAACAGAATCCTCATAACACCAGAAACTACCTTCTCATGATGGGAGTGATGATACACTAGCATCTCGTTGTAAAGGAAGAGGGGTGGGGGGACACTGGAAAAAAACCTGCTTTAGCAGCAAGTGCAAACAAGGGGAAAACTTGAACAAAAGATTCCTTCACCCGAGTCCCTCCTGTACCAAACAATTCACAAGCTGCTCCTGGGCCAAGAAAATCACTATAGATTTGCTCATTCAAGAGGCATATTTTATATGAGCACAGCCAATAACCTTACCTACACACAGCAACACATCCTCCACAGTGCAGGAGACAGCAGGCACGTGCCGAACCCCATGCTTGTGGGTCAAATCTGAAGTGGACCCCTCACCTCATCCTAAGGAATAGGAAAAGGGGTGGGGGACAAACAACATCCATAAAGCGAAGAAACAGCAAGTAACACAAAAACAAAAAACACAGTCTAACAGAAATCCAGTATGTACCAAACATAGCCTAACTCTCAGAAACTCCCTCAATCCCGAGAGAGAGAGAGAGAGGGAGAGGGATGCAAGATGGAAGGGTAAAAGATAGTATAAGAAACAGAATGGGTCAAATTAATCTCTAGTGTAACTTCATTGATGTCAGTGGAATTACAGCAGAGATGATCTGGGCTTAGTGTCTTTTACCAAAATTACATGTTTGTTATCTTCTCCAAAGAACACTTGTGCTCATGGTTGTCATCACCAGTCTGAGAGTTCTGACATACTTTCTGTGCAGTCTGAATTTTCACATTAGAATAATATTTACTACTCTTACAGTCATATCCTGCCATCAAGTTTCACACAAAGTTGCCATTGACTTCAATGGGAGTTTCTCATGTGGAACAATGACAGGATATGCCTCTAGTACTGTACATACTGACACTATATCCCATGAAGGCGCCAAAAGAATAATAACCAAGGGCTTAATTTGGCAATAAAATTATGTCTGGCTTCTCTGTTATTTCTCATGAGGTTTCCATGGCATCAGGTGTAAACTTTTGGGCTGTTAGCTTTGGGCATCCTTTTTACTGAAATTAGGTGCTAATAATATGGCATAAGCATAACAGTTCTACTGACCTAGCATGAAATGAAAAAGCTTCTAATCCAATAGTGCACACTAATGAAACGTGTTTTTTAGAAAATTCTACTGCTAAAAAGGAAATTAAACAACTTTGTTTTACTAAAACTAAACAATGAGCACTGACAACAGGAATGAAACTGGACTTGATCCAAAGCCGATGGGAAGTCAATGGAAAGACTCTTATTGACGTCACTGGTGCTTGGATCAGGCCCATTCTAAGTTAAAGATGGAGTGTGAGCATTACTACAGAAATGTCCTTGCTCTTCTGTTCTCTGTGTCACGCACCTAAAGTTCACATTACGTACATGTTTTTCTAGTTAATTTCCTTTTTGATAATGGCACAGTGAAAAATAAGAAGCCAAATTTATGGTATATATATAATTCATGTTCAGAAAACTCATTAAAAAAATTGTCAAAACCCACAGTTGCAAAGAAGTTTGATCCAGGGACTTCGCGTCCCTATTCCGCTTTCCTTGGCCCCTGAGTTCTGATAGGTGGAATATGATAATGGAGAGCAAAGCAGTAGCACATTTCATTCTTGTTGGTTGCTTTTCCAGATACATGGGCATTTTGTCTCCCTTTCCCCAACTAGTGTCTCAGCAAAGAATTCTATCTGGGCACAGATTTCCATCTCAGAAATCTCTCTGGTTAGAGAATTTCCCATTTCAAATGGCCTTTATCTTGCCCATATTCTGACCCACTTGCATCCCTTAGAAAAAAACAAAAACCAGCAACCTGAGTCTGAGAAACCCAGAACTTGTTTAGTCATTTAATCTGTCCACTGGATAGAGGATTCATGTGAGTATTTTAATGCTCACAAATGTGTCAGCTCAGTATAGAAAAAACAGTTGTGCTAAAGTTCTCATCTACAACAGCTAATAACTTTTGTTTGTTAGTGAAACCACTATTTCAGCATGAGTTTTAACACTGTGTGCTTCTCTTAGGATGAATATTGTGCTTTGATATGATAGTTTCCTCCATATAAATTGGGGTCAAATTACCCACATACATAAACTAATAGCAGGGTGACTCCAAACATCCAAATAATTTATATTTATGTATAGGAGGAAAATATACATATTTTAAGATCAAATTGCAACATATCAGATAATGTTAGCCCTCATCATTGAATTCAGTACATACTGTGCCGATAAATCACTCAATCTGACATAAGTGCAAAGAACATTCATTTTTCTCTTTGAGCAGAATGCAATCATGCCACAGATACAGCCTTAAAACTGGTGAGGAGTCATATCCAATAACTATCCCAATTATCCCTTGGCACAATGTTTTCCACCTGCAAGGAATGATTGTGTGTCAGTTATGATGATAAAGTCCTTAAAGTGATGTTGATGCCTCATGGAAAAAATTGAAAGACATATTGTTTAGAGACAGTTCTGTTTATAGACTGTATCATATATTTAATGTATTTCTTTCCCCTATTTTTTTATTACTAAGGACACATGCACAAAAAGACAGTGTCTTGGGAAAATAATGATTATGTAGCTAAAGTACAGAGCTGACACGCATGAGATATGGATTCCATTTGTGCTCTGCTACAGACTTCTTGTGTAACCTTGGGGCAAATTGCTTAACTGCTCTGTGCCTTGATATTGTCATCTGTAAAATGGTGCTAATACTTATATGCCTCACAGTGAGGTTGAGGATTAATTCACTGGAATTCAAAATGACCTTGACAAATTGGAGAATTGGTTTGAAATCAACAAAATGAAATTCAATGAAGACAAGTACAAAGTACTTCACTTAGGAAGGAAAAATCAAATGAACTACAAAATGGGGAATAACTGAAACTAGCCAATAGTACTGCTGAAAACAATCTGGGAGTTATAGTGGATCACAAATTGAATATGAGTCAACAATGTGATGCAGTTACAAAAAAGGTTAATATAATTCTGGGGTTTATTAATGGGAGTGTTGTATGTCAGTCATGGGAAGTAATTGTCCCACTCTACTCAGCACTGGTGAGGCCTCAGCTTGAGTACAGTGTCCACTTCTGAGTACCGCACTTTAGCAAAGATGTGGCCAAACTGGAGAGATTCCAGAGGAGAGCAGCAAAGATGATAAAAGGTTCAGAAAACATGACCTGGTTAAAAAGGTTAAAAAAAACTGGGCATGCTTAGTCTTGAGAAAAGAAGTTTGAGGGGGAACCTGATTACAGTCTTCAAGTATGTTAAAGGCTGTTACACAGAGGATGGTGATCAATTGTTCTCCATTTCCACTGAAGGTAGGAGAAGAAGTAATGGGCTTCATCTACAGCAAGGGAGATTTAGGTTAGATATTAGGAAAAACTTTCTAACTATAATGGTAGTTAAGTTCTGGAATAGGTTTCCAAGGGAGGTTGTGGAATCCCCATCACTGGAGGTTTTTAAGAACAGGTTGGACAAACACCTGTCAGGGAAGATTCACTTGGTCCTATCTGAGCACAGGGGACTGGACTTGAAGATTTCTTCAGGTCCCTTCGAGCCCTACATTTCTATGATTCTATTGTTAATATTTGCAAAATGCTTTCATATCACTGCATGGGAGGTGCACTGTAATCCAAAATATTACATGATTATCTTTTGCTGTGATAGTAATAGTAACAGTGTTTATTTGTATTATGGTAGCACCCAAGCTGATCTCAGCAGGGCCGGCGCTACCACTAGGCGACCCTAGGCAGTCGCCTAGGGCGCCAGGATTCGAGGGGCGGCATTTCATGTCCCTCGGCGGCGATGGTTTTTCTTCAGCCGCCGGGGTCCTCGGCGGCATTTTGGTGGCTGCTTCTTCGGCCGCTGAGGTCCCCGGCGGCATTTCAGCGGCAGCTTCTCCCAGAGGCGCCGCCTAGAGTGGCAAAGAAGCTGGCGCCGCTACTGGATATCAGGACCTTATTGTGCTAGATGCTGTACATACCCACAGTGAAATTCCCTGCCCTGACAAGCTTCCATTCTAAAAAGAAGAGACCGAGAAAGGGTCAGAGGGGAAAAAGAGGTACAGAGACATGACGATGTTTACCCAATGTCCCAAAATAAATCAGTGGCCAAACTGGGAATAGAAGTCTGGTCTCCTGACTCCCAGGCTAAAGCAGTCTACCCTCTACGCACACTGCCTTTCCAAAAGCCACCACCAAATCCAACCCAAAATTTTACTCTTTTGGTTTAAAACCCCTGCAAAAATCCACTTCAGTTATGTTTCATTTAAACAGGCTCTTTTAATTAGGGACGAGCAAACCAATTAGGATAAAAGAAAAACTGACCCAATTCTTCTCCCCAAACCAGAAGAGAATGAGAACCAACCCTGTGCTGAGGTTTGGGAAAATAAAATGAAATAAAATGAAAATGTATTACCTTGTTGGAATCTTTGTGTTTGTTTATTGCCCTGTATTTTTGCGAGGCTTCTTTGATTTATATGCTCTATGGATCACGGATCTTGCCATCTCTTTCTGTCTGTAAAGCATCACAAACACCTGTGGCACTGCATAATAAATAGTCATAATAATTGTTTCAATCAGGACCAGAAGCTAAAGAACCCAGGCCAAAATTTTCAACCCTGGGTGCTCCTCAAAATGGGTTCCAAAATCCACCTTTAAATATTAAGTGTAAGTAGCTTGATTTCCAAAGGTGCTGATCATCTGCAGTACCCATTGATGTTAGCAGGACTTATGGGTGCTCAGCACTTCTGAATATAAGGTCACTTCTATCTGGTTGTCTATATATTGATTTAGATGCTTAACTTTAGGTCACCAGGCTGGGGAATTCTGGCTGAAAATATTGCAGGAAAGCTGTTATGATAAGATTTACAGTTCAATTAACAGGCTACAAAGGTTTGCACAATCACCTGAACGTTTAGTTAAATCTCTGAACTGAATTAACCCCTGAACGTTTTGAAGTTTACCCATCCTTAATTGTAATTTACTATGCTCTGAAATCTGGCTGCCCCCGGTGCAAATTATATTTTTTAATGGTTTCAATAACATCCTATATGCATGGCAGGCAGTCTCTAGAGTGAGTTAAGGATAGCATGTCAGCCTTAATTGTCTGACTTAATACTAAATTTCCTTGCTTTTGTGGATTTAAATCAGATTCTTAATGCTACTTGAAGTCTTTTTTGTGGTTTCATTTAAATGCTTTTGTGCTAAACCTTTCAGAACAATGTCCTTCCCAGGCCGCAGATACACTGAAACCACTAGTGTCAGAGGAAAAAAAAAAGTCATTGAAATGTATGAGAGTTTGAATGACAGACTGTACTCTCAACTCAGACATTCATAAAATGTGTATTTTATCCTTGCCAGATTGCAATGGCTGCTTTGGAGTAATTGTGGTCCCATGTATCACGTCAGTCCATAGTGTCAGAGCCATTATGATTCTAATAGAGATATGCATATTAAAAAAAACTTGAAGAAAAAAAGTCATTTCATATGCACAGCAGCTGACATTTATATGATAATAATGTCTATTTTAATTTTAAAAAAGAGAAAGAAATACTGAACTGAACAGGACTATTACATTTACTAAGGTGACTGGCTGCAAAATTTCATTTAAAAAAAATTAAGCTTTTTGGCATCCAGCTCCAGAGAACTGGTTATTGTCCAGAAAATTTCATCATTCATGAGATATGCTAGATTGACAGCCCTGGAACCTCTGCTTACTCACAGAACAGGTATAGCATCAGCAAAGGCAATACAAGGTTCCCCACACTGCACTGCCAACATGCTTCAGCCTTGACTTTGAGTAACTGTCTCTAGGGATAACTCACTCTTTATGTCCACTGAACACTTAACCTCTCTGCTGAGGTTGAGAACTAGTGACAATTGTGGTGGTTTTACACCTGGTCATTAGGTCCTCAACTGAGATACAGTCAATTCATTTCAGATAGAGAACTGAACAACATTAATGAATTTTGGCCTGTAACCAACTGATTTTCCCCCCTCCCCCCATTAACCTACATCCCATTATCAATCCCTTGATTCATTCTGTCTGTAAACATGTGCGTATATCCTTAATTCTTATATAGTACCGGGATGGTGCATAGAAAACCCCAACACATAACTTAAAATTGCTAGGAAGGATATGTTTGATATAGAATTGTTTAAAGAAATGTGTTTTAAGACTCGTCCTGAGTCCAACACCATTGCATCACAGTGTCTGCAAGTTGACATTTCATTCCCTACTTAGTTTTATTTTTTATTTTTTTGTTTGTTTTGTTTTTTTGGTGGTGTTCTAGTGATAAAAAACGGTTTAAAGAAAAAAACACGCAGGCAGAAAATGAAGCACATGTAATATAGATTATATATGTTTACAATGTTGTGTATAAACGGGATAGACACAAACATTACCTCCATAAAAAAAAAAGAAAAAAGAAAGAAAGAAAAGGGGAATGATGTGGCTATTAGATTAGCACAAATACATTCAACAACAGTGGAAACAGTCTTTACGTTTGGCATGGGAAACACAAACATACACCTCAGTTTTAAACTCTCAAGGGAATGCTGTTCAGTCAAGGGAATGCTAAGGAGTTGATGATGGCTACTGACAATGATCCAACAAAGATTTTGGATTGAGAAGAGGGAATCTAGTGACTGCTACAGCTGCTGAACAAAGAAACAGAACTTGCTCTTCCAACATATGTTGAACAAATGCCAGAGTGAGTGGGTCACAGACAGATCTTGAAAAGCATTTGAAATTCTAGCTTTGGAAAGCCAAGCCTCTTGGCCTGTGTCTTTACTGCAAGAAACCTTTGCCTACAGAAAAAATAATATTAATGGGGGGAGGTAAGCAAGCTATTAAAACTTAAAAATAGGATAGATTGTGAAGAGTGGACGATTTAGCTGTGAATATTTAAGATGTCTGTACAGTAGTACAGTAATGGGGTTCTTGATAAGGGTAAAAGAAAGAAAAGGAATTGTGAATGGGTCTATCATATATTCAAAGACAATTTCAGTAACAGGATGCAAAATTTGTCAACACAGGAAGGATACAGAGAAAGGGATGCTTGCTACTAACTGGACACTCAACTTATAGACAGGAGTGTAGTAGATTGGGACAGAAATAAAAAGACCCAAACCTGAATGACTGAGGGAGCCAGTAAGAATTAGAACTAGAAATGAGGAAGAGAACATGGGTTAGAGAGCAAAGCATGGTATAAAACCAAATTAGGAAGCTGTCAAAGAATGGAGAACACAAAGCCGTGCTGGCTGGGGTGAGGCAGAGTGCTGTACTGTGAGCATGTTCTGCTTCACTCCCTCTTTCTCATGTAGCCTCTATGTGGATGCTATAGAGCTGGCTATACCCAATGTTTCCTGTTAGTGGGGGAAATCTATGGCTTCCCTTTCAGAGAAACTTTCTGCTAGCAGCATGCAGAGCTGGGGCCAAGAATCTGGTCCAATGTGTATAAGCTTAAGAACGGTTCCAAGACATTTGTTACACCTAACGAAAAAAGAAATAGTTATTAGTAGAATGAGAGCCTCAACTCAGACTCTTTAATTTTGTGGATTTAGGGTCAGGCCCTGAAATTTAGTTTCCTGTATTTAATCTAAATCCCATATGTCAAAAATATTTATTTCCATATTATATTTAAAATAAAACAGGCTCCATATATATGTAAGTTATATTGACAATGTATGATATGAACGAAGGTTTGTAAAACATAATAAGATTGACCAATTTTCATTACTTTGTGAATATATTGTGTCAGGATATATTTCACCTATTTGTATGACAGTGCATGCTGCAACTTCTGCTGTATAACTAGGACACTTGTGAATACAAAAAGCTAATGTGCTGCATCTACATGCTGGGGAAAGCATTTATGTATCTCAGAGATGGGATGTCATGTGACTTTAGAAACTGAATTAAAGTGGAAGCTGAAAAAAACTGAAGATATCAAACTCTATCTCCTAGCACTAATTAAGGCAGCTCCATTCCATATTCTGGGAAAATGTGATGGGCATTAAAACCGAACAAAATATTTGTTACATTGAAAATTGACAATAATGCTCATGTTTCATGGAATTAGCTGAATACCAGCTGTGATTTAGAAGAAATCTGATTTCTGTCAACTGTATCTATCTGCCTAGGTATTTACTCCTGCTATGGCATGGTATTGCATGCATTATGGAAAAGATAAAAGGCCCACGATGGATCCGGGTTTGGATGGGAGTTTGGAGCTAGGGTTTTAATCCAGCCAATTATAGAGCTAGGGTTTACTTACAACATTTGGATCTGGGTTCAGATTTACAATTCCCACAACATTTGTGGGCATTTAGATCAAGGATTCTGATTGTTGCTAATCGATAATAATCATTTGGATGGAGTTCAGTTAGGAGGCTTGTTTCTATTAGTGGGCTATGTACAAAGCCAAAAGAAGGGAGCAGGAGAGAGACCATGAGGAAGAAGGCTGGAGGAGTTGGAGCAAGCAGCCGATCAGCACAGGGAGAGAATGTTCAAAGCAAAAACTACTGAAAGCAGTCTGTTGATGTCATCAGTGTCTGTTGGTCCCTGCTTGGGTTATTTATTAATTGGCCAATTTACTTGATCAAATTATACAGTATTTAGATTATAGCTTGTACCTACCCTATCTGGAATTGCTGCTTCATAGCTAGTTCACATGCATGAACCCTTTGTTTATAAAGGCCTGAATTAAATTACATTTCTAATTGTATTTCAATGAGAACCATTGTTTTTTAAATCAACCTTCAGCAATGAATGATTGAAGGAGGTTTAGAAGTCTTGGATTTTCTCAGGATATACTGCAGATGACCTTACATCCTGTGCCCTTGTTTCATTTGAAAAGAATAATTACTAATCAATAGTGAAGGGCTAGGTGACAAAGTAGGTTAATACACTAGCCTTTTGCCTCTGGAGAGCTCGATTGTAGCTTAGGTCATATGTAACATGGGTTTGGTGGTTTCAATCTTGTCCCTAGTGGGTGTCTGGTCATACCACAAAAATCAAGCCACAATTTGATATATGTCACATGGCTGGCAGTTTCTGCTCAGAGAAGTCCCAAGATTGGAACAATAAGGGTGTTGCAGACCAGGCAGGATCGGGATGTATTGATATCCGTGTGAGGAAAATACTATACAAGACTCTGCCAAAGCATTGTATGTGTATATACATTATAAGCAGCACAGGTAATGCTACTGATCACTAAAGTTGCTTGGCACTTCTCATGATTTAATCCTGATTCAGTTTATAATTTTGCCTAAATTTCACCATCCAAGCTGACGTTTCCCCTGGGTTGGTGCCTCAGGCTGAATTTTATTTTGAAAGGCTCAGCAAAAATAGTTCAGTTGTTTCCAGGAATGAGATTAGGGGAAAATATGTTGTTTTGCCCATGTAAAAAAATTCTTACAATTACAGTATTTTGTTAAAAAGTTCAAGTGACTCTGTGTTTTGGTGCAGGGACTTGAAATTTGACAGGGACATCACCCTGGTTTCAGAGACGTGCTTTTACCATCCCAGTGAAAATTCACCCAAATTTGGTCGTTACGAGTCTCTGGAAATTCTCAATTTGCACATACTTGGTAGAAACTTATTGGAGCTTGAAAGCTAAATTCTCCAAAGATTCTATTTCCACTGAACGTGCTCCAGCACCTCATAATTTCTACATATCAATCTGACCATGCCTGTGACATCCTCACGGGCTCACTGAGCATGCTGTGTCCTGGAGCTGAGCAGGACTTCCCTGCAATTGAGCTTTCCTTCACCTGGGGGCAATTGTGGTGCTGGGCAATGGAATAGCTGCGGTCTCAGTGCTCCCCTTGTCAGCACCCAGACAGCAAGAAGAAAACAGTTTGACTGACATGCAGGGGTGGGGTGAGGAATGGCAGGGGTTTCCAGGTTGAAGGGAACCAGAAAGGGAGGGTATAAAAGCCCAGAGTGGGGAAGGGTTGAGATAGATAGGAGCCAAGGTGCAAGGTGGTGGATAGGAAGGGTAAGGGCAGGACAAAAGAGGATAGAATCTGGGCAAAAAGTAGGGTGAGAGCTGCAAGGGGATAGGTATAGATAGAAAAAAAGGGACAGGGACAGAAAGATCTAACCACTAGTGACTAACACTCCCCTTTAGTACCTGGATTTGAATGCAGGAGTCCCAAGTTCCTATATTCTTCTGCTGTCAGTAAATAGCTGCAAAATTCACTGGCAAAGTGTGTGCCTCATCCCCTTCTAGCGCTGGTCCACCTGCATAATAACAGCCTACTACTGCTACCAGTTACGCGGTGAGTTCAAGCAGTAGAGGTCTGTGCTGTGGATCTAATAGTCCAAACCCTGCTGATGACCCACTTTCGGAGTCAATATGACTCCACATGAGAGAATTTCTATTCTTTCTTTATTTTTTAAACTAAGAAATTACATTAAAAAAAACTATATTAAAAGAATATTAAGGCTGCAAAGCCAAGCATTCAAAAGTTAGGAAATTCCAGACTTAAGGTTGCCTGTGCAACCTTAATTCAGTTCTCTTGTGTATAGGCATTATGTTACAGTCTTTAATGACATGATCACATATTATTTTTTCCAGAGGATCCCTGCCTCAATCAGTGCACAGGATGATGGTGCTCTGGGGAGGAATCAAGGCTGTGTAGGAAAGGAGACTGTTGTCTGTAGGACCCCTGGTTAAGACAGCTGTGTGCTGCCCTGGAGAGCTGGATTCTATTCCTGCCTGTGCCTAAATGATGCTAGGTAAGTCACTTAAATCAAATGTTTCACAGGTGATCACTAGCTGTGTATTTTTCATTTGTCCAGCATCACTTGCAGAAGTGCTGAATGCACAGAACTGCAACTGAAGTAAGTGGGCACTGTTATTTGAACATGTGAAGTGCTATAAAAATGCTAAGTATTCTGGAAAATCAGGTCCTCGGTGTCTCAAGTTGAGCAACCAGAATTAATAGACACTTTTGGCAATTTTGGCCTTAATCTCTCTGTACCTCAGTTCCCCTTCTGTAAAATGGGAATAATAGCACCTTTTCTCACAGGGGTGTTATGAAGATATATTCATTATTTGTGAAGCACTCAGAGACTATGGTGAAAGCACCGTAGAAACACTCAGAGGAAATTAATAATTCTGTATTCAGTGAAAGGCTTGGAGGTGGTGTGTGTTAAATAAGGCTCGGGGCCACACATCAGATAAGGAGGATAGAAACAAGTATCTACCCATTCACTGAATGAGGCAGGAATCCTGTGGAAAAAATAGTATGTGATCAAACTATGGGGGGGAGGGATAGCTCAGTGGTTTGAGCATTGGCCTGCTAAACCCAGGGTTGTGAGTTCAATCCTTGAGGGGGCCATTTAGGGATCTGGGACAAAAATTGGGGATTGGTCCTGCTTTGAGCAGTGGGTTGGACTAGATGACCTCCTAAGGTCCCTTCCAACCCTGTTATTCTATGATCATGTAAAAAAAGACTGTACTGTAACACATGCATCAAATTAAGGTTGCACAAGCAACCCTTGTTCTGGCATTTCCCACAGCAATGTTCTTTTAATATAGTTTTTTGTATGTAATTTAATTATTTTGCTTAATAATTCTTACATGGGTAGCCAGCCTCTGATGGCTCTGTGTGTGTGTGTGGTTTTAGGGAGTGCTGCTGCTTGCCAATTACTAGGTGGTGACTACATCAGAATTTTCATATTGCCTGGCTGACTGTGCTAAGGGCTTTGCTGACTCTGCCTAGCAACAGACTAGCTGTAGTACGTACACCAATACCACAGCTTGCCTATGTGTTTGGAGGAGCACTGTACTGTTATTGCTGGTTGCTTGCAGGAGCAGCCTCTGAGCAAACAGGCTAAGCTGACTAACCTTTCTACATGAGCAGTGAACTGGAATGGAAGATGCTCTCTGTAAGGGCCAAATGCTGTCTGCCTTACCCTGATAGCTTCAAAGAGACTCCTGGTGTGAGGAAAAAACAATCTGGATTTTACCCCAAAATTAATTTTTGCAAATTTTTAAAATGTTTAAAGATTTCAAAAATGAATTTATGGAGCATAGTTCTAGTTCTGCAGGATATATATGGGACTCCTCATGTCATGCATTTTAATTGTAAGTTCTAATTGACTGGTTTAATGATACTTTGCAAAGTAAACCCAACATGTAGGTCATAAGTTCACAATGAATGAATCCCTGGATGTTTACCAAACGCCAAAATTAAATTACATTCTTAATTGTTTTGCAAATACTTTGGCCTAACTAATTAAACAGGAATGACTTTCTGCATTGCTATAGTGCAAGGAATATTAAAGCCTTTAGGACTCGTTTCAAATTAGCAAACTCTACTTGTTTCATTTTACACTATGTGGTCAACTGACACTTTAAAAAATCTGGTATCATGATACAACTTAAATTGCCAGAGAAAGCTGTTGAAAACAATTACTGTACTGAGGCTCACTGTACAAAGGGACTTGGCATTGCAGTGCTGAGCATTGCATCACTTAACTTTTAGGCACCTAGCCACCCAGTAGAAGCCACACAGCCTGAGTTAGGCATGTAGGCTCCCTGTGCAATGCATGGGGAAAGATAGGTGCCTGGGAGTGGGATTCACAAGAGCCAGCATGCTAGGCGGGGAGCTTCCTAAAATAGCCAATGGGAGATGCTGAGGAAAGGCGTGTGTCCTAAGTCCCACCCCTTTCATGGAATGTGGTGCCTAAATCCAGGCTGGAAGAAAGTATTTCTCTCCGCTTGGGATTCACAACTAGGAATCCTCTCCTGGAGTCAGGTGTTCTTGCAAGAACAGTGGCAGTGCATGGCTGATGCCACACAAAATGGCCGGGGGGATAGCAGCAGGGACAACAGCTTCCTTTATAACCTTTAGTCCAGTGGTTCAGGAACGAATGTAGGATATAGAAGACCAGGGTTCTATTCCCTTCTCTACCTGCTGAAGAGAAGGGAATTGAATCTATAACTCCTACCTCTCAGGTGAGTGCCCTAACCACTGGGCAATAGAGTCAGTCATTCTAACACTGTCTCTTACTCACTGCATATTGAATTATTTATACACAGTGGAACAGCTTCAACAGGAGAAAGACCCATATTAGAATATCACATAGCCTAGTGGTTAGGGCACTCACCTGAGAGGTAGGAAGCCATGTTCAACTCCCTTCTTTACATAAGGCAGAGTGGGAACTGGAAGCAGGTCTCCCACATCCAGGTGAGTGTCCCCCAGCCATCCTTTGTGGGGTTAGGCATGCTTTGAGAAGGCATACCAGATCAGTCCCTGTAGGTGAGATACACATCACATGTGATGATTGTGCTGGGACTTAGGCATGAGGTAAACACTCAGGTGCCTATACTGAGCCAGTGTGTGTGTGTCAGAAATTTAGGTGCCTAGGGGACTTTTATGGCAAAAATTTAGGTGCCGGGGGATTTTAAACACTTCCAGAGTTAGGTGGCGACTGAACAGGTGTTTTAAAGATCTCAGTTGCACCAAAATTTTGGACTTAGGTGCCTAAGTCTTTCTGTGGCTCTGGGAGTGAGTGCTTTCAGTATTACTAAATTTTTATCTAGTATTTAAGACAGACTTAACTTAGTTAGGTTCTTATGGTTCCCTGTGGTGACCTAGCAACTCCCAGAATTATATGTATTGTACTGTGTATACCTTTCTCAATATTCCCTCAGTCAGCAGGAATCTGTGCTCATGTGTATTTGGGTGCTGGTGTTATTGGGTAAAGGTGCGTCAAAAAGTGGGTTTCTGTTAAAGTGTTGAGGTTTATTGCCATCTTGATCTCTTGGAGGAATGAGCTCCAGATTCATGGGCCTGTTGCAAAGAAAGCTCTCTGTCCTCCAAAAGTGAGTTTCTCCCTTGAGGGTAACAGTTTCATTGTTCCAGTGGAAGGGAATACAGTTGTCATGGGAGGGCATGAGCGTACATCGCGAGGCAATCACTGAGGGAAGTTGGGCCGTTCTCATAGAGATCTTTGAAGATGAAGACTGAAATCTTGAATATATCACCCAGTATTCAACAAAGAGCAGAGAAGTGATGTGCTGTCAAGGGCGTGTGATGCTGAGCAGCTGGGCTACTGTGTTCTGAACCATTGGGAGCTTTTTGTTTCTTTCTTATTTTTTTGTAAGGTAGATATTAGCTCCAAAGGATTACAACGAGGTTCTGAATGCGTGGATCACTATGACTACATCTTAATCCAACAGGAGGGGATGCAGTCTCATAACATGCGCTATAGAAACAAGTAGTTTTCACAGCCATGAATATTTGTGTACCTAGAAGCAGCGGGGAGTCCAGATAAACAGCAGAGCTGTGGACTCTCTGAAGGATATGAGGGTCAGACACTGTTCCTGGAAGGTGATGTTATAGCGGTGGCAAGTACATCCGGAGCATGATAATTCTGTTTCATGGCAACGTTAGAAATTTATTTTTGTTTCACACTGGAACAAAACCATGGCCTTTTCTAATATTTTTTCAAAAAATGGCTGTTTGAAATGTGTGTGTAGCCTGGTCATCAGGGATGTGGGAGACTTGGGTTGATTCATGTCTCTGCTCTGCATGATTCATAGCAGAGTTTTTCATCCCAGATCATTCTGAAGCAGGCAAAGCAGGGATATGAATCAGCCCGGTCTCCCACATCCCAGGCTATAGTCTGTCTTCCTCTCAACCTTTCTGATGAAAATTCACTGAAATTCACAGTACAGTTCTGTGAAATGTTTCAGTTTTGACAAAATTCCTTTTTGTGCCCTGCTAGAAGCTGGTATACTGTTTGGGTGTAAAATTATCAAAAAGGCCCAGCCAAGCAAGGTATATTCTAAGGAGAAATTCCTGACCTTTAGGATTTTTATGTAATGAGTTTTGCAATGTTTAGTCTGAAAAACCATCACAAATAGACATCCATAAAGTTGTTTCAGGTACAATGGTTTTGGGTGTGGCATGAGCATCTGATTAGAATAGAACCACATCATCTTCCAAAAAAAACCCAAACAACCCAACAACAACAGAGCAGTGAAGTGAACATCCAAGTTGTGAGAGGAATAATGTGTCAGAGACATTAAGAGTAAAATTTTCCAAACTCGACACAAAGTAAGGGTTTGCATTTAGGTATTTACACAGGCAATTCATATGTGCCACAGGGGTCACTGTATTTAAAATTTTTATTGTTTTGATATTAGGGATAAGGAAAACAGACAAACGTATCCCTTTTTTAAGGCTCTTAATTTTATCATACAATGGCGGATGACAAAAAACCAATTGCCCCATGGAGTACTGAGAGGTTGTATTTTGTATGCGTGAAACATCACGTTCTATGCCCTATATCTTATTTTTATTTTTGTGGTAGGACCTTGACGTGTTCTACATTCAGCATACTGGAGATAGAGTGGGGCGTAACCTTCTTTGTACAGAGATTGGTGCCAAGCAACTTAAAAAATATCTATTGTTTTAAGTTTAAGTAAGTGTATTATTTTAAAGAAAGTGTATTTGATTTATATCACACATCCTTTTAAGACTGTCTTGGCTACTTAGGCAACACCTTTGTCCTATATTTCTATCCTGCTGGGTGAAACCTGATATGAAGGTTGAAAGAGTTGCTTTTGTTTTAAAAATAAAAAGCATAAATTGGGCAATCTAATTTTGATAATGAACGGTTGAAAAGAGTTTGTCTTTTGTCTGCTAAGCTCCATTGTGAAAGACTATATTTAAAAAAAATGGCATGTAGTAAGCCCTTATATGAAGTGGTGTCTTTGCTGTAAGAAAAAAGAGAGCGTTTACAAATAGTCCCAGTATGTATATGTAGAAAAGAACTGCAGTGTATGCAGAATAGCTAACCTACTAGAGTTCTGCGTAGCTTGAAAGCTTGTACCTTTCACCCACAAAAGTTGGGCCACAATAAAAGATCTTACCTCACCCACCTTGTCTCTCTTATGGCACATACTCTTTCTATTTTAGATGGGTCTGAGACAAAGTTCATATCTCAAACTAAATCTGAATAGTTTTTTTCAAAATTCAGCTGTGTATGGAGTTGTTTCACATCCAGGATTTTGGTTAAGCTTGTTGTAGGGATAGAACAAACAATTACAGTGAAATCCAGGTAAGATCTTTCCAAATATTGGGGTGGGGGTGGGGTATAGGACCAGAGTTTTGATTCAGGCCCATCTATCTATGATGCAATACTCAACACCATAGCAGGCTATCAAAGATAAACAGGGCCACATTTTCAAAATGCAGAGTCCTTTTTTTAAGCCTTTGTGCCTCATTGTGGGAAGAAATTAGGTAGTAAAGCAAGCATATGTTTAGACTTGAACCCACTAAAATAAGCTAAGGCCTCAGCTCTTTTGATAATGTATCCCCTATTCTAACAACTTGAGCTTCTGAGGCTCATATTAGAAGAAGCCTAAGTGAGTAATATTTTTAGTGATCTCCTTTCTGAGGCCAGATTACTCTGTGATGCTTACAGCTACCACAAGTACAATGCACAACTTTTAAAAAAGACATAGTGATTTGAAATACTAAAAATGACTAACCATTTTAATAGTGTGTTCTAATTGCAATAACCTCTTTCTTTTCAGCAGGCTGTACTGAGAGATAATTGACCTTTGTGTCTGTTAAGCACTCTCACATTTGGCTCAGGATGCATAATTCACATCACAGCCAATTACCTTGTGATATAGCCCACAAAGAAGCTTGACTGTTGGCATATTGCTGCACAGCTTTGCTTTTTTTTTTTTTAACCTGTATTTAAATATCTTCATTTTCAGGGTATAATATCTTGGCTGTTTCAAAGACCATTCCATTTGCCAGACTGGATCTGATTTCTTTTGTTCCAATCCTTCTTCCTCTACTAAATCCAAACAGGGAAACCCCCCAAACAAATCAATTTTTTCAATTCATAGAGCTAAACTGTGATTTACAGTGCACTAGAAAATAGGTCTCTCTTAAATACTATTGTTAGTTAATCTTGTCTATAATGCTTTTCAAACTGGACACTGCCTTGTGCATGAGGAAGTGCTCTACTAAAGAAGATTCCATATTGTTTCCTATATATAATAATCTGTTATAATATCAGGGGGGGGGGTTTGGTCATGATTTAACCAGAAACCAGTCAATTATTCTTTCTTTAATTAGTTCTTTAAGATTTGGTACACTGCCCATCTCCTTAGCATGTAGGCAATTTACAGAAATTAAAAGAGTCTTTTTTTTTTGCCTTGTCCTGAGCTCTTGTTCTTCATCTCCAAGCATTTCTGTCAAGTGTGCCTTCCAATATGACACCAACATTCTTCATGTCCTCCTTCACCACCTCAAACTATCTTTTTCTGGGTCTTCCTCGTGGTCTTTGTCCCGTGACTACTAGATCTTGTACTCTCTGGACAACATATCCTGCGTCTCATTGTCTCACATGACTGAACCATTTCAGTTACTACTCTCTCTCAGCTTTTCCATGATGGAGGCTACCTGCACCATGGGTTGCATCATTTCATTGTATAGTCTATCAATTTTCATCTTACTCAACATTCACCTGAGCATTTCATCTCAGCAGTGGGAAGCAGCTGTTCTTCTCTCTTCCCCATTGGCCAGCATTCTGAACCATATGTCATGGCTGGCCTAATCATTGTTTTTATAAACTTTTCTCTAAACAGTATATTAACAAAACATGAGGTTCTTCAGAGATGAAAGACTCAATTACAAAACCTCTGCCTCTTTTTTAAAATGGCCTACAAATCAATTAAAAATCTGGGTGATTAATCCCTGAAGCTCAGCAAATTCAGGCTCTGATAGATTGCCACAGGAATGAGGTTGCAGAGGCATGAGAACACCCACCTACTGGTCCTGGACCACCATACCTCAAGACTCATCCACTGGATCAATCCCACCAAAACAGACACAAGGTGAAAGATGATTTGTCTGATAACTGGGTCTCAGACTCAGCTTGATAGCTCATAATCAGCATTTTAAATTCTGTCTGGGGAACAGATATGTTGCCAATGCAGTCCAAACTGATGTTATAGTCTAATAACATTGGTATTATATGGCCTGGTCTCTGAAGACAAGAGACTGGCTGCAATGAAAAGCTTCTGGGTGCGTTTCAGAAATAGCACTATGTAGAGCCTTGAGATTACAAAGGCCTGGCAAGGTCCTCATCTGAGATGAACTGTCATAGCTCCAAGTTTACTGCAGACGAGAAAGGCATTATATTCCACAAATGTCTGGGAAATCCAGGAGAAGCAAAGGATCCAATAATGTCCCCACATCAGTGAATTGTATTGGGAAAATTATACATCCACCTCCATTACAACACACATTCATAACCCACCAGCCCCAGTCCCCCTGACAGCTTCTTATCTGAGTTGAATCCAACTTTTCCTATTCAGGTCATTACCTCTGTCAGACACTGGGAAAACACAGAGACCACAGCAATCAGAATTGAAGAAAAGGAGATATAGCCTCCGAGTCCTGCACTTTGTGGATTGTAGCAGAGTGGAGAACATCTGGGACCCTCTAATACACAGATTGTCAACACCTTCTTTAATCTCATGCAGGCTAAAATATACATTAGTGTGTTTTGTACTAAGGAAACCCTTGTTCAACAACAGAGACCTCCCTGGGCCTAACTTCCTTTTTCTAAGCAAGTCAATTGAGAGGTATCAGAAAACAGTCTCCGGTACAACCTGTCAGCTCCCAGAATCCTTCTCAGTCAGACCTCAGGCCACATTATGATACTGAGGCAGCACTTTTTGCTCCCATAAATGACCTCCTCCTATCTCTAGACAAGGGAACTCTATCTATACTTATCCTGCCATACCTCTGTGTAGCATTTGGCAGTGTTAACTCACATTCTGACTCCAAAAAGCTGTGAGGGTGATTGGAAACTATCTGAAGGAGCTCAAATCTTTCTGTTTAGACCAAACCGAAAGATTGGTTATAGGCAGCTTTTCTTTCATCAGGAGAGTTTCGCATGGCTCAGTGCTTTCTACTATATTATACAGTTATAGAAATTGTTGGAAGAGCTGGTGAGATATCACGGGCTGAAGTGTCAGAGGAAACCCACCTCTACCCTCTCTTTTTCTTCCAAATATAACCTGCACCCTATCTGAGCTTGGTCAGTGCTTAATTGAGTTTGGCACCTGAACTCAGGCAAAACTGAAGCTGGTTGCAAAAGGGAAGTGCTTTGCAGGACTTCCTTCTTCAACGTTCTCCACTATCAAGAGATTCTACCTTCAGTTAGTTAAATTGGTCTGCAGCAGCCTTAAGTTCTTTCGGACTCCTGAATGCTGTTGGATGGCCAAATAGCTATGGTAGAAAAAAACAAAACAAAGGATATTTCCATCTGCAGCTTGTCAGGAAAATGCACCCTCTGTGGGGTGCATTTGTGACTTCTAGGCTTGATGATCTCAATTCCCTTTATTTAGGAATAGCTCCAGTTACAGCAGCTTGCCTGTTTAGTAACACATGGTATCATGAACACAGTATCCTTGTGTTCTGCTTTCTGCACTGGCTCTGTGATGAACCCTAGTATAGTTCAAGGTCTCTGCCCCCATATTCAAACCCTACCATATTGTTAGATAGCCAAGAGAATGGTCTCCCTCCATGACCACAAATTCCCATGACATCTACATTCCCTAGAACTAGGAACCTGTCAAACAATTGGAATGGGATGGTGACTATACAAAACAAACTTCCACAGTACAGTATATTGAATCCTCTTCCCTTGGACCATCACTGGTGCCATCAACTTCTTAGGCTACATCCACACTACCTGCCCGATTCGGCGGGTAGTGATCGATGTTCTGGGATCGATTTATCGCGTCTCATCTAGACGCGATAAATCGATCCCAGAGCCGTTCCCCGTCGACACCGGAACTCCAGCTCCACGAGCGGAGGAAGCGCTGTCGACGGGGGAGCCTGCCTGCTGCCGTGTGGACCGGGGTAAGTACTTTTAAAAATCGACCTAAGATATTCGACTTCAGCTACGTTATTCACGTAGCTGAAGTTGCGTATCTTAGATCGATCCCCCCTGCCCGAGTGTGGACCAGCCCTTAGAGGGAGTCTTTTTCTGTGCACAGGTTTCTGCCATCCAGCTCTGGGCATATTCACATTCCATAAGAGGGACTCCCTCTTCATGTGTCCTATCTGCCCACAGAAGCCGCAAGTTACCAGCTGGTGCTTCAAGTATCTTTCCTAGGTTGGGGTGTGAACTCAGTTGTGGAGTAGTGGCTGAACCATGGTCTGCGAGTTCTACTCCAGTTTTTCAAGGTGCCTGGTGGTCCCATTGGTGGTATTGTGTCCACGCCTGACCCCCTTGTTCCTCTTGGACTACCCCTGGTCTAATGGGTGGTCTGACCTTCTGGGATGGCATCATTGGGTTGGACCCCTCAGAAGGGTTTACTGGTTTGAGTTCACCCACCTGAGTCTCTCTCCAGTTTGTCCCCTGCCCCCTGGAGGCCTTGGGGAATTCTGCCTATAGTGACCTTTTGGCTTCTACAAAGTCCTCCGTTAGCTGCACCACCTTTGATAACATCCCAGGATGGTGCCGAAATACCCACCCTCTGCCTTTTATGGGTGATAGCTTTATAAATTGTTCCATCACAATGGACTTGGCCATTTAGGCCTCTGATTGTTCCTCCAGATGGAGCCACTTCCAACAGTGTTCTCTAAACTGTTGCAGTTCTATTCGGGTTCTGGCCCCCTTGGGGGTAGTTCTCAGATCTACATAGTTGGCAGTGGGTTTCTTCAGAAATATCCAAATAGTCCAAAATGGCAGACTTTACTTGTTTATAGTACTTTGACTATTCCAAGGCCGTATGAGACTAAAATCAAGGCTTGCTGTTCTGGGGGTCACCAGGAGGCTAGTGCCATCTTCTCAAAGGTAATTAAAAAGGCCTCTGGATCATCATCCAGGCCCACTTGGTTAGCTTCACAGGTACCAGCGGGGAAACCCCCTTGGTGGAAACATGACCGGCTGGGACCCCCTGGGGACACAGGGCCAGCACTATCTGTTGTAGCATTTCTTTTTGAAACTCCTGTTCCTTGGCCATTTGTTCCCTCAGCAGCTATTGCTGTTGCGTGGTCTGAACCTGCTGCTGGGTGGTCCATGGCCGCAGAAACTGCTGTTGCTAAGCAGCTTGCTGTTGTTGCTGCATCTCCGCTAGCCACTTATACCACCACTCTGGTTCCATCTTGTACAGAGCTGCTGAGTTCTATCCCCTCCATGGCTTTTTTTTCCAAACCCGTTGTATCAGGCATAGTCATGCCCACATTCTCCACCACTTGTGGGGAGTAGGATGTTCCCCTGTGTCCCTACCAGACCATGTTTGAGTTGTTTACAACGTCCTTTCCCCATTTGTAACACACACGGGGTTCTCCAAACAAAACAAACATGAGAGAAAAGGGTCCTTTTCTCTCTCCCGAGAGAGAGAGAGAGAGAGAGAGAGAGAGAGAGAGGGGAGAAGCAGAGTAAAAGAAAAGGCAGGCAAAGGTGGTCTGTTTCTTAGACAGTCTTTTGGGTCACCCCTTTGACAGCTTGTTTTATTAGCTGGTATTGTGTCTTTAATCAGGATTAGGGTCTGCCTCCAGCACCTTCTCTTGGGTCACCCCACTTTATAGCTAATCCATGTGGTCTCAGGGACAGTGAGATCTGTGACTGTCTCCCTCTTTGCTGATCTGTCTCTGAGGTACAGCAGTCTTCTTTCTGTAGCAGGCTTTCCCCTTTTAAGCTTTCCCCCTCCAGGTAGAGGAAATTTTACAGGTGCCCAAGTGCTGGTTGAGTCCAGAAGTGCTCATTAGCCTCCTCTCTACTAGAGTGGGGGTGTGCCCCTTCCCATGAAGCAAAACTGAACATGGAATGCCTGAAATATGTGGGAAATTTGGATTTCAATCTAGATTTCAAGTGCCTAAATTCAGGAGCATTTGGAAGTAGAGTCTTAGTGCAGCCTGCTGCACAAAGAGCAAGTTTGACTAGAGATCTAGGTGGAGAGTATGTAGTAGGATGGTCTGCCCCTTTGAGGGCCTGCAGAGCCTTGGAGCAGCAAGCCCTATCCTGCCTGTTGGGAATCAGTTGATTCAGCTAAGCAGCAGTTAATGATTGGCTCTGATTCCCATCTGGAAGATGTAAGTAAGGACCCTGCTCTGCAATGGGGAGTGTGGGGCCAGGACAGATGGACTGACTGACTGCCTTACTTGGTCATCAGTGGAAGGCTGCAACAAGGCAGGTAGGCCTTTCACTGAGGCAGGAGGCCTGAGGCTAAGGGAGGGCCTTGAGCTACAGAGAAGTAAAGGACCCTACAGTACCAGTCCAGGTCAGGACTATCATTTTTGGGTTACTCTTCAATAGTTCTTGAATTTGTGTGGTAGAAGAATAAAAGAACCTGCCTTGAAGCCAAAAACAGAATTGGTCGTGGCTGCTGGTGGAAAGGCCCATTGACTACAGTTCTTATCTGGAGACATTTGTGCCCATCTTTAATTTACACAGTTCTAAAGAAAATAGTCATGGTATGTCTAGCTCACCCACAGCTCTTGCAGGCTCAACCCTGTTGCTTCATCTTTTCCCTTCTACCTAAATATAATAGTAAAAACAAGTATTGGAAATTGCAGATATGTTTCTGATTTAAATAGAGTGCTTGATGTGAACCTATTAGATTAATAGTTATAATGAAACTTGCATGCATTTTTCTTGGCAAAGGCTTCAATCACTTCATTGTAAGCAATCCAACTTTCCTGTGTTTCCTCAGCAAAGCAAGTTTCCAGAGAGCTCAGTCTTTCCAAATGCATTGTCAACTGCTGATAAATTTTTATGAGCTTCAGCTTGAGAAGCTGTGGGTGGCAGCAGCCATGGATATCAGAAATGTTGGGAGAGCACTTAGTGTGTGCTGCTCCTCCTTTGGAGTACATCTGCTTCAAGTGTCAAATCACGACTGGATTTTGTTTTAATCTGCACTTTTCCCCCCCTGCAGAGTTGGAATAGTTATGCCTACAGCCCAACCCAGGTTTCATTAGGAAAATAAACATGTCATGGAGGCTCGGATGAATTTCTCACTGAAGGTCTTGAATCTCCGCTCAAGTTGGGCTGGCTCAGGATCCTGCCTCTCTGCTTGCCCGTTCATGACTCATTGGAACATTGCAGCTAATAGTGCCCAGGCTGATGCTTATGAGAGTTGAGATAAAACATATGTGCGAGCCTTCAACTCCTAAACAAACAGAGGTATCAAGACCATAGGAGAGAAGAAGAGCAGAATCAATATGATGTTCGCTATCTTAATTATTGTATTAGGTGCTGAGATATATAGTGATAAGCACCCTATGTATATTTAGATCTTGTAGTGCTTTTCATCCACAGATCTCAAAACTCTCTACAAATATGAGGAAATTAAGGCACAGAAAAGTCAGGTGACTTGATCAAGGTCCTACAGCAGTTCAGAAGCCAGGACTAGCACCCAGGTCTCTTAACTCCCAATCCAGTGCCGTTTCCACCAAACCATGATAGATTCCTCAGAGTGCATCAGACAGTCATAAGGAACATTTGATTAGAAATCTGTCACTTTTTCCTAAGCACTGAATACCAAATTGTTGACTGGAGTATTCTTTAAATACTGACTATGAATATAGAGGGACAGTGATAGTTAGCTAGGTTAGGGAGAAGGATTGGAGCCTTCCCAGTCTCTGTTTAACCCTAGGTTGATGGTATCCAATTTGCAAATTAATTCCAGTACAGCAGCTTCTCATTGGAGTCTGTTTTTGAAGTTTTTCTGTTTTAAAATTGTCACCTTCAAGTCTGTTATTGAGTGACCAGGGAGGTTGAAGTGTTCTCCTACTGGTTTTCAAATGTTATGATTCCTGATGTCAGATTTGTGTCCATTTATTCTTTTGTGTATAGACTGCCCAGTTTGCCCAATGTACATGGTAGAGGGGCATTGCTGGCACATGATGGCAACCTATGGTTAAATAGAGACTGGGAATGGCTGGGTCATTACACTCATTGAATTTATTTCCCCAAGATTAAGTATCCTCACATCTTCTTGTCAACTGTCTGATATAGGCCTTCTTGATTATCACTACAAAAGGTTTTTTTCCTCCTGCTGATAGTAGCTCATCTAAATTTAAATAGCCTATTAGAATTGATATGGCAACTTCCACCTTTTCTGTGTGTATATATACATCTTGCTTCTTGTGTTCCATTCTATGCATCCGATGAAGTGGGCTATAGCCTACGAAAGCTTATGCTGAAATAAATTTGTTAGTCTCTAAGGTGCCACAAGTACTCCTATTCTTTTTACAGATACAGACTAACACGGCTGCTACTCTGAAACCTAGATCCACAAAGGGATTTAAGAGCCTAAGTCCAAAAAGTAGATCCTTAAAACCCCTGTTCCACCAAACCCTGTAGGCATCTAAAGTCATTAGAGCACCTAAGTTTCCACTGGTAAAGTCCCCATGGCACCTACATATCTGCTGTGGGCATGCACAAAGTTGTTTAATTTATTACACCACAAAGTGCTTGGTGCCTAAGCCCCAGGAGGATCACCAAGTTTGGCATTGTCCCACCTATCTTGTCTGAGGGGCACGATCCAGTAGGCATTTTCAGAGGCTGCCTAAGAGCATGCCTACTGGATTGGGCCCTGCACAAAATGGAGGAGGAGAGGTGTGTACCTATGATACAGTGGAGCAGGGGCTGGAACCTGGGGCTGCCAAGAGAGAGTGCTAACCACGAGGTTATAGAGTCTTTCACACTCTCTCTGGTCCAATGACTATTTAAATATTTTATACAAATATAATGTGAAGTAGAAGACCCTCAACAGGAGACACTGATATATCCAGCCCAGAATACCCAATAGCCCAGTGGTTCAGGCACTCACCTCGCAAGCTTCGGTTCAAGATTGACTTCTGAATCAGCTAAGGAGGGATTTGAACCTGGGTCTCCACATCCTTAGGCATGTATTAATCAGTGGGCTAGAAGTAGATCAGCCATGTTAATGTTTCCATTTTTTGTGAGAAAGGACTGACCTGGCTTAGGCACCTTATTCTCTTTGAGGGGTGCAGCCTAAGCCACAGCCGTGTCCTCAGCATTTCCTACTAGGCAGCTCCCCATTCAGTCTGCTGGCTTCTATGATTCCTGTTCTTAGGTGCCTGACTCTCCATGTGCATTGCATAGGGAGCCTGCCCCCCTCACTAAGGGCTGAGTATTCTACGGGGGCAGAACCTGAGCCGCAACTTCAAAGGGCTGTCTACACAGCTATTTTTAGAATGCTAGTGCAAGTCTGAGTCTGACTCAGGCTGGGAGGCTCACTGCTGCGGACTGTATCCTAAGTCCCACTGACTTTCAATGGAACTTAGCCTCCTAAGTTATGTCTACACTGCATTATAAACCTGGGCTCAGACTCAGGTTTGAGCCCAAACCCTCCTACTGTCCACACACAAATTGGCCTGATTCAGGTCAGTTGAGTCCTAGAACCCACCCTCTGATCCCGAGTCCCACTGAGATTCAGGTCCAAGCCTGTCATTTTATACAGTGGATGCAGTTCAAGCCGCAGGTCCGAGTCAGGTCTGCATAGTGCAGTATGGATATGTTAGCGTGGTTATGAGACCGGGGTCCAAGTTTTCAATGCAGTGTGAACACCAAATTCTTAAGCAGGGGTTTCACAGACCTGGGTTTACAATGCAGTGTAGACTTACCCCTAAATGCTGTCACTTTTGAAAATAGGACTTAGGTACTTTTTGAAAATTTTACCAGGGGTGGTTTAGGGGGGAGAGATAGCTCAGTGGTTTGAGCATTGGCTTCCTAAACCCAGGATTGTGAGTTCAACCCTTAAGGGGGGCCATTTAGGGATCTGGGGCAAAAAAAAAAATCTGTTAGGGGACAGTGTTTGGTCCTGCTAGTGAAGGCAGGGGACTAGACTCAATGACCTTCAAGGTCCTTCCAGTTCTATGAGATAAGCATATATACATAACAATGTGTGCAAGTTGCCAAACAGTAATAACATTTCACTACGTGCCACACTTAAGTTTTGCGTGAGATTTTGGGTTTACACAAGCCCCAAAGTAAAACATGTGGGTTGCTGAATTCAGGTGAACCTAAACAGCTAGTCTGATTCACCAAGATGGAAAATATCCGGTTTCTCTATGAGCTAGGTAATGTCCTCTAAAAGTTCTTTTATGTTGTAGAGAAAGGTCCAGTAGATGGTGTGCTTGCTAAATTGCTCGTAATGCTTCTTCATAAAATTGATGGCAGCGTCCACAATGATATTGAAACATTTGATTGAAAAATTGTCCTTGAGACCTTGAGGAATCTTGTCTGCATCTTTATTAGCAAACTCTTTTACACAGTATGTGCAATCTTGGGTGACATCTGACCTTGAACCCTTGTTCTACTACAATTTTTTCCTGTCTGGTCTGTGGTTATCTGTGCATCAGTGAACGCTCTCTAATGATAACTCTCAAGGTTAATGTGCATAATGATTCAAGGAGTTTGAATGATGTAACTGTTCTAATTCAAAGATCCTGGACTGTATCGCTAGGCTGATCTGGAAGAATGTGTAATGCCATATTGAAGCCACTGGGAACGCAAGTCCTTCAAATCTTGTGGCTTCAAGTTAGAGGGAGGCATTCTCTCTTGTGGGAATGCAATGACTGATGCATATTTTGATATTAAATATGAAATGGCGTCTGCTTTTTTTCATCTTGCTCTTCCATTATTCACAAGGGTTTAATAGCATGTTTATCAAAGGCTTCTGTTATGCCAGAGAGTATCAAACAATGTTAATGAGTGTTCATCACAGCGCAATGTGTCTTCCCTTCAAATGTTTGCATCATTTGCCCTCAGCAAATTTGAGAGTGCTCAGTTCTCTAACTCTGTCTCTAACCTACCCCCACCCATCCTCATCCCGCCCCCCAGTGCTATTGTGTCTACTTCATAGACATAGATACATCGATAGAGGTAAAGTACAGTTGGTCATGTACCAACATTAGAGAACAATCAAATATTTTAAAAGTGTAGGAATTTGCTACTGATGGTATAGCTCAAGAACTAGTATAGTATTTAGCACTGATCCCACTATGAAAAATTATCAATTAGCTATTGGTTCTTTATCCTAGGTGATGTGCTATGGCTAACATTTTCAAATGTGAGTGTCTGAAATTAGGTGGTCTGATTTTTCATAGACACTTTACTCACAACTCAAGGACCTAAGTTAATGAGAAGTGCATATGCTCAGCAAATTTGAAAATCAGGACCCTTTTAGGCACCTAAATAACAGGCATTTAAGGTATCTAACCTAGTCAACTAAGTTTGAAAATAAGGTTTCAACTTTGTAAACAAAATTCCCATCAGAAACAAAAGACACACATGGAGAGCAAAACTGGACTCTTAAATGTTTGGGTAAGCTGTAGAGAGATACGGTAAAAAAAGAGAATGCAAGCAAATTGTGATTTATCATTTTTGAAGAAGCACATTTTTTATACTTCATTTCCTCCGCAATGTAAAATCTACAAAAATAATCTACAAGCGAGCACTATGGGAGTGTGGGGTTTCCTCAACATATTAGAATTACCCTATGACCATTTCTTGCTGTGAATCACAAATCTACAGCATTTTCTAAAAATACAAAAGTGGGATTATTATGAACATTATTTTTGCCCTCTCTACACAAAACAAGGGAGTTTTAAAACCCTACTCTGTTTGTCATAAGTAGGTTTTAATTTGTATCTACACTGTGTTCTTCTCACTTCATTAGCCTTAGAATTTGACTGAACAGCAATGTTTGGGCAGCCTGCTGCCTAGTTGGAGATGTCAGAAGCAATTACTTTCACAGATTTAAGATTTTATCATACAAATTCTCTTTTTAGCTATCTGAGTGGACAGTACAAGCAATAGCATTCATTAAACATTTCATCCTATCTTATCGGCTCCCTAGAGCTTGAATCTCACCAGAGATTGTATCTCACTTTGCATGTGAACAACATGTGAAGTTAGAACTTTGGCTAAAGGAAGTCAGCCAAATGCTTGCTATTTTAGCGACTTTCTTTGAATGCAGTTACCCTTGGGCTATAGTAGAGAGAGATATGATGATGAAGGGTATGCAGAAAACTCACATTTGACTTGTACCTTCTTGAGTCTCAAAGCGGAGCATAAGTTAGGTTACATAGGACAGCTTTACATGCACAGGACTGCAGGCTTCATGATCAGGGTTATGGCCTGGTGTTTACAGACGTTTATATAAGGACATTAAAACAACTGAAGAATGACTGCTGTTCTTGGTACTCCCATGCATTCTTTAAAATGGCGCTGTAATCCTGATAGTTATTTGTAGTATGAAAATTAAACTGAAAATAAAAATTCAAGAACAATGTAGCTTACAACCATTAAGAAAGAATGAATGAGTCACTCAGCCAAATTTCATTTTAGTGACTTTAGTCAGGATTTTAGTCAGGAATTGGCTCAACAGCCTTGGAGCCTTAAGTCCTCTGTTCATCTACAGAAAATATACTATATAGCACATCATCAGGCAAGCTTATGCCATCTTAACAATTGTGTCATTCTTGTTGTGCATGTGTCTATGCTCAAATTTGTCTCCTGCCAATGTATGTGCACCATTCTGGCAACACAGTAACACCACTTCCCTGAATGACATTGATCATGGTCACCATACTGTTGTTGACACCATATGTGTAGACACCATATGATCTATATCAACCCTAACTGTCCTCCAGCAGATGTCCCACAATGACCGTCACTCTGGTCACACTTGTGAACTTCACTCCTCAGAGGTCAGGAAGACCGCAAGCTGCCTCTCCCCTTCAGCAACCCCGTGTATCTTTGAAATGCCTTTTGCTGACTGCCCATCTTGGTGAGCACACCTAGCATGTCTCTCTTGTCGTGTGCAACTGACCCTGCCAGCTACACGCTCCAGATGTGCTCTGGCCTGGAGTAGAGAGGAGGTGTTGGATCTCTTGGGCCTGGGGGGAGAAGAGGCTGTGCAAGCACAGCTTTGGAGCCATCATAAAAATGAGGACATCTATGAGAGGCCTGCATGGGGGAGGCAAGAGGCATGACAGGGATCACAGCAGTGCCGAGTGAAAGTGAAAGAACTGAGGCAGGCAGCACCAGCGCCAGCTTTTTTGCTGCCCCTGGCAGCGCCAAGGATGGAAGAGGGCAGGAGAGGGCCGCCAAAGATCAAGGTGGCCAAAGATCCTGCTGCCAAAGACCGGGGCGGCCAAAGATCTTGCCGCCGAAATGCTGCTAAAGAGCGTTGCCGCCGAAATGCCGCCCCCCAAATCCTGGTGTCCATGGCGACCGCCTAGGTCGCCTAGTGGTTGCGCTGGCCCGGGCGGCAGGATGCCAGCAGCAGTTGCACTCTGTCCCTTTGTTACTCTCAGGCGAGAGATCAGCCAAAATCACCACTGCCTGGGCGGGGGTGGGGGGGTGGGGGGGGGGGGCGGGGGAGAGTGCCAGGACTTGTACCCAAGGAAATAGGGGGTTGAAATTTTTTTTTTCATGCAGATGAACAATTCCCTTCTTGTTCTTGCTCCACCCACCACCCCTGCTGGGCCAGACTCACTATGGCTGGGACTAGAAAGCGGAGCTGGGCAGAGGTGCTCCAATGCTGAAGCGTCAATAAGCGTGTCTTGTTTAAAACTTTAGGGGAGCAACAGGAGTTCTGAAACTTAATTTTTGCCTTCCATTGTGACTATTCTGACAATGATATTGCTATGTGTTTTATCTGTGCCTGCTGCTTTTGTGGCCTTTATGTCTTCCCTCCCTCCCTGCCTTTCGATGGAATACCTGACCATGATAAGGAGGAAAATGAAAAAGACACGGGAAGATATGTTAAGTAAGATCCTGCAAGACAGTTCTACATCAGACTGTGAACAGAGGGCCTGGAGAATGAATATTTCAGACTGTATAGAGAAGGAAAGAGTGGAGAGGAGAAAGTCCCAGCAGGAAAAGGAGAGGGAAATGTACAAGAACATAATGGGGCTTTTCCAGCAGCAAACACAAATGCTTCAAACTCTTGTTGACCTACAGGTTCAATAGTCATGGACCTGCCTCTGTTTGCAGCCAATGGAAAAACTCCATTTTAGCACCGCCGCACGCCTCCCAACATTTCATGTGACATCAGGGGCTGCATCTCTATCTCTACCAGTCCACACTGGGAACAGTAAGGACAACCACAGCTTCATACGTGCTCTCCTGTGAAAGCCTCGCTTGCTATCTGTGTAGCCAAAATGGACTGCAATGGACATGAATGTTCTCTCCTCTTGTTAAGTTCTAGCCCATTCATTTATTTCAGAAGTTTTGATTGTATTTGTTTGTTAATTGCACATAGTTTTTTGCACTGGTTTTGGTACACAGTAAAAATCAATTTTTGGGGATAATTCATGTTTATTGCTTCACACTATCTGCTGCAGAATGACTAGCACTACTGAGAGCACCCACTCTTTGTTACTGTACAGGGTGACAGAACTCATAGCATCAGTGACCAACACTGTAATAATTATAAAAGTACAGCCAGCACTGGAAAATGAACAGCTGCATTAACACAATGCTATAGTCATACATGTACACCAAGCACCACAAAATGTCAGGAACAGGGAGAGCGCAGTCTACCACACCACATTACTGTTGCTGGCTGTTAAAGTGTTCTTTCAAGACCTCCCTGAACCAAATAGCTCTGCTTTGAGCTCTTCTAGTAACCTTTGCATCTGGCTCTTCAAACGCTACAGACAGCCACCCTGATGGCAGCTTTTCATCCTTTGCCTCACAGATATATTTATGCAGGACACAATAGGCAACTATACTCATTGGGATATTTTTCTCACCATGATCCAATCTTGTAAGTAAACAAGGCCAGCGACCCTTCCATCTACCAAAACCATATTCAACTGTGATTCAGCTCCTGCTGAAGTAGGTAGTTGAATCATTCCTTGGTGCTGTTGAG
The DNA here is from genome assembly GCA_033296515.1 of Macrochelys suwanniensis. Lineage (NCBI taxonomy): Eukaryota > Metazoa > Chordata > Testudines > Chelydridae > Macrochelys > Macrochelys suwanniensis. Next base: position 100,573,025 of record CM065777.1, read on the forward strand.
GAGGCAAATGTACAGCTTCATGAGGCAGGGGAACAAGGGCTAGGCTGTGTCCCCCCAGGATCATTATTGGCATTTCAACATTGCATCCTACAAGCATCTTCTTATAACACTAATATCTATTGTAAGTATATTAACCCATAGGTGAGCCAGACTGGTTTCCAGCTATGCATTTGTCAATGTACAGTGAGGCCCTGGACCTTGGCATGAGCTGGTACCTGGTCTGCCAGCATCACAGTGATCCCACCAGTCAGTGCTCATTTCTTGGTCCCAGAAGCAGCATTCCACCTTCTGCAGCTGCTCTGTGAACACCATCAACAACCTTGAATTGGTTTTTGCTACATCTCGCAGCAATCTGTCCATTGATGTGGTTTCCCCTCCACACCCTGCAGCATTGAAAATACAGGAGGATCTTTCATCCTGTATTTGCAATGCTCATGACAATAGTGCAGAGTTCCATGCTTCTCTCAGAGACAGTGAAAAGTTACCATGTGGGTTTCTGAGATTTTAGAAAAAGTGGTGAAAATGATGGGATATGGATGGCATTACAGGATGGAGAAAGTTGCATGATGGAGACTTGACCCCTGACTCCTAGTCACCCCCATGCAACTAGTTTCTGTCCTACGCACTGGACGATGGTGAGGTGCATGCCAGGATACCTGCCCATAGTGAATTTCACTGTGCATCGACACAAGCACTCCTGGTGAGTGCATGCAGTGCCAAGCCAACTGTTCATGCTAAGTATGCATGTGCACAAGTGATACACTAATTGTGGCAGCTTTATACCATTGTAACTTGTCAACCAAAGTTTGTAGTGTAATGTGGCCTAAGTGTGTGCGTGTAGACTGTCTCCATAACTATTCAGTATTTGCTCTCTCTGCTGAAACTGCTATAAAAGTACCAATTAGTTCTAACCATGGTGGCTGTTTCTGTGACATGAACATCTCTTCAGTAGTAAAGAACTTGAGAACAACAACTCATTTCAAACAGGTCACCAAACAATCATCAGATGGGTAAGGCCTTTCACGCATTACTGACACACAGGACAGATAAGCATTAGCGGGCTATAGCCAATCTTATTATTATAAACCTGAACCAAGTCTTGCATGATAATTTTCTAAAATAGAGTTCTTCACAGTGTGTCATAGCATTATTATTTGATCACAGTAAAACTATGCTATGAAGTGTGTAAAATCCAATGATGACTTCTATTTTCATACAGGTAAATTTGGTGTAATTCAAATAGGTTTGGAGATGGAATAAAATGCACATTAGAGATATATTTGAATGGAGACAATTTTCCTGTTTATCTGCAAGGTACCCGAATGTATTGCATTAAAACATTAAAGCATTTGGTTAGCATTCCATTTTTACCAAGAACTTCCTCCCTCCACCACCCGCCCCCAGCTATTTTATTATTTATCCTTCAGTGATAGCAATCACCTGAGGAGTCATATGATACATTCAGATTTAGGCACAGGGCCTTTGTGGCAGGCTGACAGAACTGGGCAAAGAATTAACAAGAAAAAAATTATTTGATGAAAATACCACTTTCTCCTGTTCACAAGTTCCCTAGGAAAAGACTGCGAAAGATTTTTTGGTTTTTTTTTGGTTTTGCTAGTCACAGTTGTTCACACAGTTTTGTGTGAACAAATTCCAGCTTTTGGATTGCTCACAAATAGTTTGCTATTGGTATTTCTTAAGTAATCTATATTAGCGATTCAGTATTTGAACTGAATGCCTGGCTACCTAAATCATGTGGTATTGCTTCTATTTTCTGACTAGGAGGACCTACTCGTTATAAAACACTATTGTTTTCAACTGAAATAGACTTTATTTAACTATGGCTAGTTTTTCAAATGTGGCCACTGATTTGACAAACCCAAAATGAAAGGGAAACCAGTACAAATAATATCTCTGCCTGATAACTTAGTACTAGGCACCCAAAACTTGTTTCCCCGGTGCTTTTTAAAGGCCTTTTTAAAGGAATCATCTAATCAAGCTGACTCAATATCATCACACTTTAGAAAACAATGGAATATCCACCCGTTAAACAGATATTTTTCAAAGTGAAAATACAAAAGCTATCCTCTGTTTAGACAAAACATACCTGTGATACAAACCTTCATTTAAAAATCACTTTAATACATGACCCACATCATAGTAAACTGAGGTCCTTCAGAAAACCATTACATGTAACACACAGAGATTAGGGCCTGATCCTACAATCAGATCTGTGCCTATGCAGAGAAACATCAATTTCCGGGGGACTCCATGTGATCTCAGGGCCCTGCCTGTTTGCATCTATTTGCAGGATCATAGTCTAACATTCCTCCTCCTCAAAATGGATACTGTAACTTCATTTCAGAAACTAAAACTTTTGATGATTGCTATGTAACAGTGCAGCTTGCCTCTTGGCTATAGTCTATATAGACTATGGGCTATAGTCTGGGGCCAGTCAACCCTCATTACTAAGGAACCAGTGCTGAAGAGGGATCACCTGGTTCCCCTATGAAGTGCAGCAGGAAGCTACTGGGGTGAATATGCACTCAGGGAGATCAGAGGTTGTTGGGAGTGAGTAGGTATGAGTGGAGAGACCTAGGAGTGAGACTACAGGCAGGAAAGGTTTGGGAGGAATCATAATAACAGGGTATATGTGTGGACTTGAAGAGACTTTATTTTGAACTGTTCTGTGAATAAAACCAGATCCCAAGGTATGGAATGGAAAGAGAGCAGTTTCCACAACTGGAAGAATAGACTTCAGCCAGGTAGGGATGAGAATGGCTCGCCAAGGCAGGGAAGACCTGCAGAGAGCAGACTTGATGGCGAAAAGCCCCAGGACTAAAGGTTTAATTTTTTTTTTTAAGTCAATAAATTAGATCCAGGGAGAAGAGGCATGGGGGCCATTTGTTGGGCTGCTGTGGGGCCACCAGAGCATTCCTAGGAGGAGGCCACTTGTTCAACCACCTGATACTGATCTGCTGACTCATCTGATCTACCCCTTATGATATCTCTTCATTTCTGTTGCCACCTCCTCCCTCCCAAATCAGTTTTCTTCTCCTTGTTTAACAATCTCATCCCCAACCAATTCCATCTCTTCCCCTGAAAAATTTCACCTTAAGCCTGACTACCCTTTCTCTCCTGACTCACTGTGACCTGGGATTGAGGAGTCAGGAAAAGCAGGGTATAAGGAGAGGGGTATCTGGCCAGACAAAAAATGAAGGTGATTGCTGGCTTGGTGACATGGACAGACTGGTTGAGGACTCATTTGCTCCTCTGGTACCAGGTGTGGTTTCAGGTCTGTTACATCATAACTATGAGGAAGAATTAGGCATCTGTCTTTTAGACAGTAGCCAGAGGGGAACAATAAATCAGCACAAGGCTAGCTAAGTATGTTGGGCTGTGTGAGGGAGGTGAGGCAAGGCGAGGCCACCAATCAAGCCAGCAGAGAGCTATGGCCGTGCTGCTACATGTGCTGCCAGTGTATGATTTTGTCCACACCCAGGAGAAAGAAGACAGGCCTAGGGGCTCATGACAGGAAATGGAACATGAGGTTAATGCTTCCTAGTCTACCCCTGTTTATGTAACTTACATTCTACTTTCCTTACACTAATTCTGTTTCTGTGTTTTGTCTATCTATTTTAGTTTTGGGAGTTTTTCTTTATTCTGGTTCACTTATGGTGCCATATAAAAACAATATTTGGGTGTGAGAGGGAGGAATGAGAGATTACACACAACTCTTTTGCTTTAAAAATAGCTTTCTCTACTTTTTAGTCACTTTTTCTTTATTGTGTAACTTAAGGAGGGTTTTTTTTGTTTTGTTTTTTTGCTAGTGAAAAGCAAAGACAAGCACTAAGAATCCCACTCTAAAATGTATGGCTAAATCCAGCTTTCTGTTTGTTCCTATGCCCCCTTCCCACACCTAAAATCTACTGTAAGACACCAGTCATGGGTGGTTCACTCAGGCCTCTTTGGGGGAAGAAATTACTCATAATCAACTACCCAAAAGAATTAAAATCTTCCTCTTCTATTCTATCAATCTTCTATTTAACTCACATCTGCTGCAAAACTTGGTGACTCATTCCCACCTTTTAACAGGGAAAAAAACCCCTTTTTTCCCTAAGTAAAGCCACATTGGTTAAATTAAATAATCACAAAAAACAATGCCTTTAATGAAAAGTAAATAGCTACCACCTCCCATCTCACTGGCCCATATTGTTGCATGATAAGCAAACAACCTTTAAATGGCAAACAACATAAGGTGTCTCTAAAAATACCCAACTTGTTACATTATAATTTAGCCTTTTCTGGGTTGCATAATATTAGATTAATGATATAATCCACCTTGTGTTTCTTTAGTGACTACTCAATCCTTGATAACCTTTCAAAAAAAGTTAAGATCAAAAGTCCTCTTAAAGCCACAGCGTTTTTAAAATGACCCATTTATCCACTTTATTCCCAACCACAATGTAAGACTCAGTATTACTCCACCTGCCACTAAAAAACAAAACAAAAAGTCTTGTGGTCAGCAAAAACTGTTCTATTTTTATCACGTATGCACCCTCCCCCATCTGCTCCACTTACTGGTAATGACTTGTTTTTCTAGCTGCACACTTTGCATGAGCAAATGAGGGAAATGTGGTTGAGTTGAAATTACTATAAAACATCTGCATGACTGGTTGAAAGACTGAACTCAAAGAATAATTATCAGTGTCAAACTGTAAGGACATCTAGTGGGGTCCCTCAAGGATCTGTCCTATTCTGGTGCTAGTTAATGTTTTCATTCATGACTTGGATAATGGACTGGAAAATATGCTTGTAAAATTTGCAGATGACACCAAGCTGGGAGGGGTTGCAAGCACTTTGGCGGACAGGATTAGAATTCAAGATGACCTTGACAAATAGGAGAATTGGTCTGAAATCAACAAAATGAAATTCAGTAAAGACAAGTGAAAAGTAGTACATTTAGGAAGGAAAAATCAAATATACAGGTACAAAATGGGGAATAACTGGCTAAGCAGTTGTGCTGTGGAAAAGGCCCTGGGGGCTGTAGAGGATCACAAATGGAATATGCGTCAACAATGTGATGCAGTTGTGAAAAATGCTAAAATAATTCTGCGGGGTATTAACGGAGGTAATATGTAAGACATAGGAGGTCATTGTTCGGCTATACTTGGCACCGGTGAAGCCTCAGCTGAAGTATTGTGTCCAGTTCTGGGCACCACACTTTAAGTTGTGGCTAATTTGGAGGGAGTCCAGAGGAGAACAACAAAAGTGATAAAAGGTTTAGAAAACCTGACCTAAAAGGAAAGGTTAAAAAAGCTGGGCATGTGTAGTCTTGAGAAATGAAGACTGAGGGGAGACCTGATAAGTCTTCGAGTATGTTAAGGACAGTTATAAAGGGGACAGTGACCAATTGTTCTCTGTCCACTGAAAGTAGGGCAAGAAGTAATGGGCTTAATCTGCAGCAAGGGAGATTTAGGTTTGATGCTAAGAGAAACTTTCCAACTATAAGGATAGTGAAATACTGGAATAGGCTTCCAAGGAAAGTTGTGAAATCCCTGTCACCAGAGGCTTTTAAAAACAGGTTGACAAACACCTGTCAGGGATGGTCTATGTATACTTGGTCCTGCCTCAGGGCAGGTGGTTGCATAGATGACTTCCAAAGGTCTCTTCTCCACATTTCTATGATTTCTAATCACTCCCATTCTGACCTATACAATTATCTGACACAGTGCATTATCATCTCCTAATGCTAACTTTATACTGTGTAACTCTATTGACTTCTTTGGGGTATCTCATTATTTATACAAGGCTCATAATATTTAAAATAGGTAGACCACAACACATTGTAACAAGCTATGTGGTTAGAAAAGTCCTATGCTTCACACTAAGTTACTCTGTATATGGATATGCACTCCCCAATCAATATATATATTTTTTAAAATGTTGCAATGTCCATATTTTTGTGACAATTAGAACGAAATGATCAAAATCAACATAATGTTTTATGGGCTATTTTCATGGCAATCAAGTTTAACAGTATAACAAAGAAGTGTTTTTTTCCCTATAAGGCCATTTCTCTTTGATTCTATACTATTAATGTCTGTGTTGTATTTTTGGCCCTTGTTCTGTTTAATATGAGACAATTAGTAAGACATTTGAGTCATGCTGTTACTAACAAGAATGTTTTCTGGGGCACAAGGTCTAAAACAACCAATCAACCAACCAACCAAAAAAACCCTAAGGTTTTGATGCTCCATTGTTTTCAAATGTTTACATTGATTTATTTCCCTATATAATACAATAGAACAGTTCAGATCTGACTGAAACTTCCTGAAATGGATAAAGCTTTGTCCTTTTAATTTTCTTTGTAATTGCTTTTGAAAAATACTTCATGAGATCACATAGTAAAGATTTTAAAAAGCATATGGAACAAATCGATAAACTAAACAGTAATAAGTCACCAGGACCAGATGGTATTCACCAAAGAGTTCTGAAGGAACTCAAATGTGAAATTGCAGGACTACTAACTGTCATCTGTAACCTATCATTTAAATCAGCTTCTGTACCAAATGACAGGAGAATAGCTAATGTGACCCTAATTTTTAAAAAGGGTTCCAGAGGAGACCCCGGCAATTACAGGCCAGTAAGCCTGACTTCAGTACCAGGCAAACTGGTTGAAACTATAGTAAAGAACAAAATTATGAGACACATAGATGAACATAATTTGTTGGGGAAGAGTCAACATGTTTTTTGTAAAGGGAATTCATGCCTCACCAATCTACTAGAATTCTTTGAGGGGGTCAACAAGCATGTGGACAAGAGGGATCCAGTGGATATAGTGTATTTAGATTTTCAGAAAACCTTTGACAAGGTCACTCACCAAAGGCTCTTAAGCAAAGTAAGAAGTCATGGGATAAGACGAAAGGTTCTCTCATGGATTGGTAACTGGTTGAAAGATAGGAAATAAAGGGCAGGAATAAATGGTTAGTTTTCAGAATGGAGAGAGGTAAATAGTGGTGTCCCTCAGGGGTCTGTACTGGGACCAGTCCTATTTAACATATTCATAAATGGTCTGGAAAAAGGGGTAAACAGGTGGCAAAATTTGCAGATGATACAAAACTACTCAAGATAGTTAAGTCCCAGGCAGACTGCGAAGAAGTATAAAAGGATCTCTCAAAACTGGGTGACTGGGCAATAAAATGGCAGATGAAATTCAATGTTGATAAATTCAAAGTAATGCACATTGGAAAACATAATCCCAACTATACATATAAAATGATGGTCTAAATTAGTTCTTACCACTCAAGAAAGATCTTGGAATCATTGTGGATAGTTCTCTGAAAACATCCACTCAATGTGCAGTGGCAGTCAAAAAAGCAAACAGAATGCTGGGAATCATTAAGAAAGGGAAAGATAATAAGACAGAAAATATAATATTGCCTCTATATAAATCCATGGTATGACCACAACTTGAATACTGCATACAGATGTGGTCACCCCATTTCAGAAAAGATATATTGGACTTCGAAAAGGTTCAGAAAAGGGCAACAGAAATGATTAGGAGTATGGAACGGCTTCCGTATGAGGAGAGATTAGTAAGACTGGCACTGTTCAGCTTGGAAAAGAGACGACTAAGGAGGGATATGATAGAGGTCTATACAATCATGACTGGTGTGGAGAAAGTAAATAAGGAAGTGTTACTTACTCCTTCTCATAACACAAGAACTAGGGGCCACCAAATGAAATTAATAGACAGAAGGTTTAAAACAAACAAAAGGAAGTATTTTTTCACACAATGCATAGTCAACCTGTGGAACTCCTTACCAGAGGATGTTGTGAAGGCCAAGACTATAACAGGGTTCAAAAAAGAACTAGATACATTCATGGAGGATAGGTCCATCAATGGCTATTAGCCAGGATAGGCAGGGATGGTGTCCCTAGCCTCTGTTTGCCAGAAGCTGGGAATGGGCGACAGGGGATGGATTACTTAATGATTATCTGTTCTGTTCATTCCTCTGGGGCACCTGGCATTGGCCACTGTTGGAAGACAGGATACTGGGCTAGATGGGCCTTTGGTCTGACCCCATTTGGCTGTTCTTATGTTCTAACTCATATATGTGTTAATATCTTTGATCTGCTCCTTGTTTGAGGGTGTGTATGTAAAGGTACAGTGGGGTAAAGCATTTATTTTCCAAATTCATGCTATTGCACTGTAGTGTAAATACCAAAATTATTAATGAGATACTGTCATCTTTAATCAATAAGCAGCAATGTTTTATCACAGCCTATGACAATGAAAATTCTATCTGTGTCATTCTGTGCTACAATATGGATCATATATGTCTGTTTATATTTGATCCTTTATAGGAAGTTAATAAATGGAATAAATTAAGCATTACCTGCTATCAAAGGCATGACATTATAATTCAGGAAGTAGTGTCTTGATCACTATGGATTTGCACATAAGTCTCATTCACCAAGTGGCTACCTATTTCCCTCTCTCCCCAATATATATGGGTCCAATCCTGCAAGTGGATCTGCTTGAGCATGGACCTTGGCACCCCTGCTGAGCCCCACTGAAGTTTAGAGGGGTGTGCATTGGCCCAGCAGACTCCTCATGCCAAGCTTTTTGCAGGATTGCGGTCTGTATTATGTACTCTTTTATTACTTACGTCCTCCTCCCACTTTCTTTTAAGCTTCATGTCTTTCCTCTGATCCACTCCAATCTCTCTCTTTCCTACATTTTGCTTTTTCTCCTAACTTTCACATACCCATTTAAGTAACCCACAAAATAACGAACAATAATAAACACAGTAGGGTTGGCTATTTTTTGCTCCTGTACCTAACCTCTTTTATCCTTCCATCCCATTAAGTGAATTGTTTATATGAAATTGAGTTTAGTTGCTGTAGCTGTACTCATTTTTATTTCTTAAAATGAAAGGAGGGGGAAAAAGTGGTTATGGACTCAAAACCAATGCAAGTTCTTGTGCTCACTGCTGACATTTGCAACGCTGTTCTAGAGGGCTGTGCTGTTGTATTCTTTTCCTGAGCGACAAGATGATGTAATAGGGGATTTCATTTTCTAATTTCAATAATTAAATGAAAGTCCCTGGTGACTGTTCAGGTGGAAGCTCAACAGTAGTGTAGCCAGGGGGGGAACAGGGGGGAGAGGCCGCTCCCGTACTGAGCAGAAGCAGCGCCTTTTTTGTGCTCCTGACGCCTTTTGCTCCTATGTTGCAGCCAGAGCGGAGCGTTTTTTTTTTTTTTTTGCTCCCAGCGCCTTTTTTTGCTCCTGATGCTTTTTGCTCCCGGTGCCTTTTTTTAGCTCCACTCCCCCTGTGCTCTAAACCTGGCTATGCCACTGAAGCTCAAGTTCCCATTGCGTTTTCCAAAAGGACTAGGAGATAACTTGAGTGGCTCAGGCAATATTCTGATTCAACAGTTGTCTTCTATTCCCTTTGAAATCAATGGGGACCTTTCCATTGAATTTCTCAGTCTTAGTAAACTTGTTCTTGCATCTACAGCCCTGATTCTGCAAACATGTATAGATGTACTAAACTTAAGCATGCAGGTACACCCATTGACTTCAAAGTTAAGCACATATATAAATGTTTGCAAAATCAAGGTCTAAGGTTATATGGAAGCTGCTTTATTAAGCCCTGATCTTGCAGTTCCATTGGTATGGATGGACCTCTGTACAACTTTAATTTGTGTGATGATTTTAAAACATGAGTTAAATCTAATAAAATAGTCATGAAACATTTTTCAGTTTTTACTACGGTGCCATACAGCCCACCTTCACCCTCACGGTCTCACCCCTCATCGGCCCTGACCCCCCTTTCCTGTAAATTCGAACACCACCCCCCCCTTTCAATTCCTGGGGAAAACACTGCTGGGTGTGTTTCATTCACAAAGAGTGAAGCTGAATACAGGTTAAGTTTAACCAGTGGAACTTTTCTAAACCCTGTGCATTGCTCTGTCCATGTGGCTGAGCTGCTTCCAGTCTAACTCCCTGCATCATGTGTTCCACTGGTGTCTAGTCAATAAAAGTTCCCCCAGGAAACAGTGCCCTCTAATTCCAGTTCCACTGACCACGATACAGGAAGGTCTTTCTGAATGGCCTCAGTATAGAAATATGTGCTTAAAACTAATTTTGCTTCCCTGTTCCACCCCTGCACAGGAATGGAGTAATAGATTCTGGGGATCCAGTTCTCAATCTCATTCCTTTGGGACACAATACATTGGGGAGGGGGGGCTGTATAACAATTAAATGCAATCTTATTGTTTGAAAAAAAGACGTTATATACAAATTTGCGTGGTGGTGATAGCCATGTAATAAATTGCATAATGGTGCAAATTGTGTATATACAAAATTAAAGTATTTGAAGCTTAGTATGATAGTTGAAACTGGCTTATTTTTATGTGGGGCAGTGTGATCCATCAGCTGCTTTGATAAGCTTCAACAGTTTTTTGGAGACAACCGTGAGATGATCTCATAAGCTGAATCAATTTGCTTATTACAAACAAATGTTCTCTAAAATGATGTATGAATAGATGAATGCTAAGCTTATGCATAGAGATCCATACATTTTTCTTCATTTGTGTTATGCTGTGATGCCGCGGCAGCTTTCAGAGACCTATGCAGCATTTCAGTAGGACTTTGTTGATTTATTTTTAATTTAATTTTAATCATTTCCCTCTGTGTGTTCTATCCATTTTCTTTTTGCCAGTTTATTTACTTAAGTATCAGTGCAGTTCCTCAATAAGAGGTTTGGAAAGAGAAAGCTCACACTGTCTGGCTTCAGCTGTATTACCACTTGCACATCTATCAAGATTAGCTACTTTTACAGTACATAAAATCCATTTATGTAACCAGAAAATCAAATAAACTCCTAATTTTTTTTAAAAAACCTCTCATGTCTAGGTCTACTGTTGGCCATATAAAAATTATTTCTGGGAATATAACGATACACAGTTTAATTATTATGTTAAAGTTGCAAGTGATCAGAAAAAAACGAAACTATCAAATGTCATATCTGAAATTAAGAAAATAGGAGATATAGTGAGTTTGATCACTGGCTTCTGACATCTGGAGAGAGATCAGTTTAAATTTTTTATTTTATTTGTTTTTTAATATTTGCATATGTGTTTCTGATTTCCTCACAGGTGTTGGTCTCATCCACAACCATTTGTGTTTTCTTCCATACCACTCATGTGTATGGAATGCATTTTTCAGTGAATAAACTGTTCATCTGAAAAATTTCACCCACTCTAGGCAGGATCTGATTATCGGTACGTTATACCACACTCACAATAACTACAGTATCTGGATCAAAATGCACTGATAAGAGTTGTATGTGTGGGAGTCTTGTGTAATTCCTGCCTTGCCCAATGCTTGGGGGTATTGAATAGAAACTGGGGTGGGCGGAGGAAGTTCTGTTTGCTATGGCACTGTTTGTATGTACTCTGTCAGCTCATGATTTCTTTTTTTTGCTAACTTACGTTAGAATGTCTCCCTTCTGAAATAAACAGGCGTTTCAGACTGGATTCTATGCCCCGGGATGGGGAAAACAGTCAGGGCAAAAGAAGTACTGGACTAAAACTGATTACTTGCTTAAAGTAATCTTGTTTTGAGATGCCATGTTTTGACTGGCACTTCAGCTCAGTTTGGATAAGAAGATGTGCTGCTTTTCTGAGCCCACCATGATCCCTAATTTCCCCCCTCACTTCTTTTGGCCTCAACTTGCTGTCATTTGACAGGGGACCCTTTTGCAGAGTGGCATTTTGAGGTGGGCAAAGGGAATGGCTGGGGTAATCTTGTGCCTTGATGATTCTGTGAATCAATGCCATGGGGCATAAATTAGGGTATTTTCCAGGCCTGAACCAACCCCTGAAAAGGAAAGACACAGGCTCCATTTATTCTCTTCAGACCAGATTCATCCGTGCAGTGGCACACATTTGAATTGTTTGGTATTTTCAGTGCAATGCCTCCACATCCTCCCTCATTTGTTCCTTTAGGAAATGTCGTACTTATGGGGGCAGGAGAAAAACATGCAGTAAATGAAATCTGTTTTACATTAAATTGTGCATGCACTTAGGACTGCTCTGAATTAGAGAATACACTTTGAACTTTATAGATGTAGCAACTTAGAACATCTTACACTTCTATTGCATAAAACAATAAGATCCTTTTGATGGCCAAACTGATACCTGAAAATTCCCACAAATGTTGACCAAAGAATAGCTAGAATGGGTAGATGAAGTTTTTGGTTTTATATTTCAGAGGTCTGGAGTTAAATTCTTGATGGGGATCTTTTCTGTTACTGAAATTTTCAACACTTTTCCATTAGTGCAGTTCTAAATTAGTTCTTGCAACTTTCTAAAGTGTCCGTCAGCGCTTATCTTCTGCTGCAGCGTGGTGTGAAGGATGGCAAGTCCATCTACTCCCAACTTGTGGGAGACGGGGATATGGTTCTGTGAACCCAGCCAACTTTACCCCTTCTGAAGTGGGGGAAATCCATCCTCAAGGGTACTTTCTGTCATCTGGTTCTGAGACGCTGCTTAGTATTCTCTCTCCCTTACACCCCATGTGACCCACCTTCTTTTCCTCTTTCCCTTTATTCCCATTAAAATAAATGTGTACAGGGCCCTTATGGTTTCCTTAAAGCAACAACTTTAAACATGCTTTTGCCAGTTTTATCTGTTCTTTCTTTAATCCTGCATCTGACAGAAAATTGACCACATCACAAAAAACCACGCAGTTTCATACAGTACAGTATGACAAGTAATATTTGTTCTAGAAAGGACCTAAGACAGTAGAAACAGGCTTTCAAGTTAGGGCTGAAGAACCCTGCAACAGTGTTTTGTGTGTGTGAATTTCCACGTTGCCTGCACAACTTCACACTGTGCTTGGCTTTAGCCAATGTTTTAAATCTTTTGCTTTAATGAGCACTACATCTGTCTACAAATTTTAAAAAGGACCTTTGTTTTGCTAACAGCTGGAATAAAACTGAAGACATGACAAATAGTTTGGCTAACTGCCTTGATTTACTTGTACCTGATTAGATGAAATAGCTATGGAATTTATTTCTTTAGTTGTATTGTTTGCAAGTAGCTATTTTAAAGTGATTTTATTTTATATAGAAAACTTTTGATAATGTTATTAACAACTGTTCAGGATGGTTTTCATAGATCTAATATTGTATTTTCTTATGCCTTCTCAGTGTGTGATTAGTCAGTCTAGTGCATTTCACAAATCCAGCAGGTTTCTTCCACATGCCTTGCAATCTGCTGCTCACAGGTAGTGTAATCCAACATGATCCTTGTAGGCTTTTGTTTACTCTGCACATCCACTAATAAATCCTCAGCAAGCTCTTGTTTACAGTTCCAAGAACACTGGTGTGTGAAGATAGCACAGCCACACAATCCATGCTACCTCAAAGCCTTTTAACGGGGTTATGAGGCAATCCATGTCAAGTCCTTTTGAAGAATGGCGGACTGCAAAGTGAAGCAATGAAAATGCAATAAATGGCCATTCAAGAAGTCAAAGTTTTAAGGAAACAAGGAAAAATCAATCAAATGTCAATCTAATGAGCCTGACAAGTCACACCATAGCTTCAAGAAGCCTAAGGGAAAAGATACTTCATATGATATATTTCTGGTAGATGGAAAGCGTTTTATATTTCTAGAATGGAGAATTTGTCTTATGTTTCCAATATCATGTTCTTTGTTGGGAATGGTTCCTGAGAGAAGATGCATGCGATTCAGAAGTCAGGGATGAATAATCTCCTTCATAACTCCTGGTCTTCGATTAAATAATAGCAACAATTATCATTTGTATTGATGGTAAACCCCAAAATATTGGGATGGTCAGTTCAAATAATTGTCCTAATTTTAAGTACACATTAGGACCTTATCAGAATTTATTTGAACGCTGGAATAATTTTTCTGTCAGGTTTTGTCCAAAGTCTTTGATATTTCCTGCTTTCATCCAGGCTGCGAATACCGTGAGAAAAATCCTTTTTGGAGGCCTCTGGTACTTGTGTGTCTGTCCCCATCCAAAACTGGGAAGTGCAGAGGCATATGGAACATTTAATACGGAGGCTGAGTTTTGGGTGAAGGGGTCAGGCTGGGTCTTATTTCATCTGAGATGGTTTTCTCTATCCTTACAGCAGTGAATATCCATTGATAAATGAAATAGTAGGTTCTGTTTGGTATATATGTTCTCTCTGTAGAGGTGCATGAAGGCAGAATTCTTTGGACTGACCTTGTGGTATATGGGGCTGTGTAACTATTGTGATTCTGGTTTTGTGCAGTGCTGCTTCAAATTTCTGAGATGTCTGCATGCCTATTTACTCTGAGGCCCTCTATTTTGGACAGCATATTCAGTTTAGTCTGTTAGTGAGACTTTCACAATGTGTGTTCTCAAGGAAATGTGCATTTCATTTTTTTTCTTTTGTTTTCCTTAAACTAAGAGGTGAGTCGTTCAGAATGAAACTGCATGTTCTCTCAGGTGTGGGAGAAAAACATAAGAATTTAGGGCTGGAAACTAGGCATCTTCCCTTCTAATGTTGCTTTGTTACTGACTTGCTTGATGACCTCAGGCAAGAACCTCGATTTTCCTGTGTGTAAGACAGGGATAGTACTTCACAAGCAGAAATGGATTGGCCTTTAAGGTCTCCCAGTAGAAAGACGGGACTATATCCTTACATAAAGTCTCTCAAACAAAAATAGTTCTATCAATTGTAGTGATTATTTAGGAAGTATAAGCAATTTTAAAAATGATTTACAAATGATTGCCATACAAGTACCAAAAAATAATTATTGTTTTCTTAAAAAAAGAAAGAAAGAAATGGGCTGGCATCCAGAGGTCTGGTTCATTTCTGTTTCAAGCTCATTTCAATTAAAAAGGGTATTCTGACTATAAATAGTTAGTGCTTTACTTTTTCAAAGCACTGTCAAACAATCAACATTTTTAATTTACTGGTTATCCAGTAATCCCCAGTATGATTTTTATACAATGCACGCAGAAACAAAGAGATGCAGACATGGACCTGAAGCAAAACCCCAAATGACCAAATATGAATGGTTAAAACCTGAACCCAAACTCAAATTTTGAGGTGTTTGAACGTCAGTAATGAACTAATTCAAACTGCAAACTCTGATATGAACTTGAGTTCAGATCTGAGGTTTTAGTCTGGGCCATCTCTAAAATTATCCATCTTTTTAAAATAGACTCAATCTGCCATTTCTTGTTCATGCCAAACTCCCAATGACTTCACATGAAATCTCAGATGTGAGAGGTCATTGAGGGTTGAGGCAACACTAGGAATGTAGTAGTGGCCCTTTATCAGTGCATTTGTTTTAAAATTAATTTTCTGGAGGTAATGTTACAAAACCATAGTAACATAGGACTGGAAGGGACCTCCTGGGTTGATGCGTCCAGTCCTATTTTATTACAATCAACCCTGTCGTAGAATCCTATTAAAAATTTTCAAGATCCCACTTGAAACTAGTTGGGTTTCTTGTCCCTACTACTTCTATTGGGAGGCTGTTCCAGAACTGTACTTCTCTGATGGTTAGCTACCTTCCTCCAATTTCCAGACTAAATTCATTTATGGCCGGTTTATACCCATTTGTTCTTGTGCCAATATTGTCTTTTAGCTGCAACAGCTCTTCTCTCTCCCTGGTGTTTACCCCTTTGATGTATTTATAGACAGCAATCATATCCCTATAAATACATCAAACTCCCCCTGCTCCCCAATAAAACATTAGGCAGCAGAGCTGATAAATACTTTTCCAATATAATTCAACTGATGCAGATTCTATTATTCATTTTGTTTTTCTTTAGGAGTAAAAGTAACTTGCAGGCTTTGCAACTTTTATAGTAAGATGGTAAACCCCTCTTCTAAGCTCTTTAGCAAGTGGATGAGTGCATGTAGTCTACCTCTAAAACATTCCAGAGTTGTAACCATCTTGTGTGTAGGAGGAACTGCCTGGCACTTTGTTTGAAAAGGAGTGTTTTTTAGGAATTATGTTATCATTATTATTATAACATACATTTCTTAATGTCACTAGTTAGTCAGCAGGTTACAAAAGCTGAGCTGCGTACAGACCCTTAGTATTTTTGTTTTAAGGGAAATTGAATCCTACTTTACTGTACAGTAGCCTAGATAGATCCAAGACCTTCATTTATATCAAGTTTAGTTAAATGTGTGAGTTTTAGTCATATGTGACTAAATATTTTGGATGCATAATTTTCAAGCTATGGGCTATTTGCAAACTGTTCATGTTGAATACTTGCTATTCAGGTTTGTGTGACTAATCAGATGGTACAGTTTCTGCTCTGTAATTGGATTAGTGAAGCTTTTAAGCAGTAGAATTAATAGTGTATAATGCATGTCTGGTAGGAACTTTCAGGATTTGTGGACTTTTTTTACGAATACCCAATGGTCATCTGAATATTCATGAATGATGCAGAGTATAACTACATGGACAATGAATTGAAATCAAACCATGTATTAGATAAAACACTTGTGAACCCTTTTTCATTATTCAGCATCTCTACAATAATATACCTACAATACAGTATCTTGATTATAATTGTGAATGCCAAAAAAAACCCCAGTGAGATTTCGAGACCATTCACCATGCAAAAATGTGTTTGTGCAGTTTTTCTTTTGCCTTTTTTGGTGGCATATTGTATCTGGAATATGGATACTAAACTCTTAAACACTGACATGCAACAACTATTTCAATGCGGCTCTGGAAAATGTGTCATATGGAACAAGTAATTAGTAAGTGGTATGAACAAAGAGAAATCACTCCTAGTTAAGTAGAATATTGTAAATAATGGATTTTATTCAAACAAGCAAGGATCTGAATTACTATAAAGTAAATATCAATTATTCATACAGTTTAATATTTTATTGCATCCCTCACAACATTTACATTAGAATGGCAGTGAGCTGTACTCCAGAGATTCAGACTAAGCAAACAAGTCTCCTCCCTCTCCCACCTGCCCCCCAGTCTTTCCCAGGCTTACAAGCGCACTATCTGTCCATCACCACATAAGCTCAGGATGAATTGAGCTAAAAATTGCATCACTTGCTGAGGCCCCAGGTAGTGCCAAGCTCCTTCATAATGCAGGCAGTCAAAGGAGTACCCAGAACTATAATGTCCTGCTTAGAATGAGATCTTTGGTATAATAACCTTATTTGGAATGTGTGCGTATGTTGCAAGAACAGCATGCACTCAGCCACATGAGCACCCGTATCTGCTTCTTCTGAAGCATCAGGTTGAAAGACTAATGTCTATGCAAAAGTTTTATCACATTTAGTGCTAGCAAAAGTCACCAGACTGATAGTCCTGGACAATGAAATCTCCTATTCATTTTAGGATAAATTCACTCCTCTGACTAGATCCAGTTGAAGACCTGGCTTGTGTGGTGCATAGACTTTGTACTGCCTCTGTGCACAAGCGTGAATTGCATCCGTACGGAACAGGGAAAGCACAGACAACAGCCATGTACGTTTTCTAATGCTACCATGTCCATTGTGCCTCGTTCCTGGCTTGGAAGGATTACCTCAGAGTTATAAGGGTGAATCAGTCTTCATGGCCATTCTGGTCATGCCTTGTCATGGCCTTTCCACTAAAATTGTCAACAAGGGTACAAATTCCCGAGAATTGTGACAGTCATAGTTTTGTGATGTGCAAACTTGTCCACTAAGGAATGGCCTGCAGACAGGCCACCAAACAGACAATCATTGTCACTCTGATTTACATCTAGCTCAATGCCCAGGAACTAATTGCATCATCTTTAATTAGGCTCCTTCAGTTTCTGGGGAAATTGGTAAATTTGGGGGCTTCTCATTTTAGTGCTAGCTTGTTCACTAATTCAATACTAATTTACTCAAGTTCTCATCTGTCTTTAAAAACATGCAACATGCTGCAAAATAAAATAAAAAGAAAACTTTGAGTGATGCAGAATGATTAATAGAGAAACAGCTGTTATGATGAAATTCTGGGCCATACATCCCAAGGACCGGGGAGTACACGTCTGTCCACCCTCCAGAATGAAGTTGGGAGATGGAGCTGTCTCCAAAAAGGGTAGCACACATCTCTGCACAAATTGCTAGATGGCTTACTGTTTGATTTCTGTGACTGAGGGTCAGATTTGCAAAAGTATTGAAATGACTAAAGATGCAGATAGGTGCTCAGTGGAATTTTCAAAAGCACCTGTTTGCATCTTGAGGCATATACAGACCTTTGAAAATCTGGCCTTGGGTGTCCCATAGACCAACAAATATGCTTTCACAAGGTGTCCATGAATTTTGATTCCTGTTCCACCTTCACTCTCATTCTGAATTCAAATAGATTAAAGGGTTGATGCTCTAATTATTGGCATATACCAAAGAATAGAAGGTTTTTTTTTAATTTATAATTTGTTCACTCATGACAGTGACTTGCCTGGTTAGTAGGTCAGTGGATTGGACACGAGCTTGGTAATTGGAGATTGTGGATGTATTCCCAGTTAAATCACTGATTAATTGTGCGACCTTGAGAAGGACAATTAGGCCCATATTTTCACAAATGGACAAGGATTTTGGGGTGTCAGTTTTTGGATTTATGGATGTAGGTGCTTATCTTTAAGCAGTTACGTGTGAAAATTTTTGGCCTTTTGAGTTTTTCAGACAGGCACTACAGTAAGTGTGAAGATTATCTAGCTATAATATAATACAAAATGGTCTCCACAATATTTGTTTTTGTTGTTGTGGAGGTTTTCCGGAGAATGCTGGGATGTCCTTGTAAGTGCCAGCATTCCATTGGAACTTTGACACTTGAGCTGGCCAAAAAATTGTGGCAAGTCTTCAGGGAAAAAATGCATTGAGATTTTGAATTTTCAAAAATCTTGATGAGCATTTCAAAAATGGATATCCAAGGTACATCGAGGTTCATTTTGCCCCATTCACTTATTGGATTAGGCAGTAATGAAATGGTTAATAACGAGTTATTTTCTGGAATCTGTTTTCTTTTCTTAGAAGATATCGGGATGACTAATATCTACTGTGGCAATTTAAATGCGTCAGACAGTTATGAGTGAGATTGTATCTGCCTCACTGGGGAAAAAAAACCCCAACAATTATTTTAAATACTTTTTATAAATTGCCTCAAAAGTTAAAATCAATCCAAAATGAAGGAGTCTCACCTCAGATGAGGTGTGTTGGCAGGTATGTTACACTGTGCTCAAATGACTGAGTATTATTGGCATCACGAAGAAATATTCTGCAGGTATAACATTACATTATGGCTAATAAAAGGGAATAAAAGCGTCAGGGAATCTGATTGTTGTAGGGAGGGAAGAGAAAGGAAAGAAAGGTACTCTAGTTCAAAATGGGACATGGCAGGAAGATGTATGAACTGAGGAAGATGCATTTGAGAAGGAAAATGAGTTCTTTCAAGATGAGTGGCCATGCTTTTTCCGTTTCATCTTACTCTCTGGCTTCCTACAATAGAACTTCCAAAGCATCTGGCAACTGGGAGATGGATGAACTAGATATGTTATATTCTCTAGGCTGGAGGGGAAGGACGGACCATTCTAATCCTGTGGAAGGAATGGCTTGAGAGTAGACTGCAGTATTTCCAAAATGCCTAGCAGGAAAAGGTACTCTCACTTCTATTGAAAAGGTGTCATACTGACCTTTGGTTGGTAATGGATCTCCTTTAGATGTAAATGGGACTCGTGGGGGAGGCGGAGGATGACCAAGGGCAGTTTTGTTTAGGAAGCAACTACTCCATGCCTGGATCATGTTTAAACTTAAAAGGCAGTGTTATCTAGTGAAAGCAAAGAGCTGACAATCTGGACCCAATTCAGCAAGATACGTAAACATGTAAGAAGTGTACTTAATATTAGTTACCTGCTTAAGTAACTTACAGAATTGGTGCTTCTGTTCCCAGTGCTGCTTTTGGATTGGAGATGCAGGGCAAGGTACATACCCTTTCTGTGTCTCAGTTTACTCATATCTAAAACAGGAGTAATATTTACTTGCTTTACAAGGTTGACTGATTAGTATTTGTATGGCTCTTGGAATTCTTATGTGACCACTGCTACATAAACATAAAGTATTAAGATGAATAAGATCTATTTTGCGTAAAACTGGGCTCTTGTGCAAGATCCTATTCATTTTGGCAATATATGTTCAGGGACAAGAGTGCCAGTTCAGTATTCCTGGAATAATAAAAATTAATTATGTGATTTGTTAAGATTATTTGTTTTATTTTTGGGGACCTCACAACAAGGTCATGTAACCTGTTGGTTTTCCCCTGCATAGGGCAAAGATTGGTCTTCGACTCTTTTTTTTGTTTTTTGTTTTTGTTTTTTTAAACAAAGTTGATTGTAAAATGAACTGTCTAATCTTAAGACGCTTTCACAGCATGTTTGATAACAGTTAAAAATTTTAACTTATGACCAAATGCTTGAAATATCCCAAAAGGGACTCGGTCAAGAGAACATTCCTAACTACTTTATGAGCTATAACTTTGCTTAAGTTAATTTAGTTCTCTGCCAACGCCATGTAATATTCAATATCTAAAGAATATTTGTCCTTGGTATTGAGGTCTTAACTCTGAAGCTCTTTTTTGATCTGGAATCTGAACATGTGAGAACGGGAAGAGGCATGCTGAGGACGCAGAACAAACTAGTGTCAGTCTGTATTTTGTCCTAGACGTATTTGGAAAAAGAGTTGATGAATCAGTCAGCAAACAGTTAAGTGCTGAAACAAATTGTGGTATTGGGTATGGTGCTGAAACTGCTGCTAGTATTGCAAGTGCTGCCCTAACTTCTGCTGGTCTCATGGGGGTGTGCCATGACTGCTATATAGGATCTCTGTCAATGTGGGTTCTATATTTTACTGTGGAACTATTCGGTAGATCTATGAGGTCTTCAAAGCTGTCTTGATAATTATGGCACCTAGTTTTAGAGAGGGAAGGATGCAAGAGACAGAAACAATAATGTTTTTAGTGTCTCTAAACATTTCTAAATATTTTTTTCTGTAAAGCCTGTGGCATATACACAGCCCAGTAGAGTATGTTGAAATAAACAAATTTAATCAACACTCATTTGGGATGACCCATATAACTCACTCAACACATGCAGATAAAACCTTTGTCTCCCATTACATCATCATGTGATGCTTATAGTTATCCATTAAACCTCTCTGTCTACCCCCTAAGGAAGATCCTAAATAAGCAAAATAAGCCTTGCAATGTACGCTGAAAATCAACCAACTTTGACCTGAATTTCAGAGTAACAGTCTTGGATTTTGGTTGTAGTCTATCAGCTGGGGACACAAAGCATGGAGAGAGAAGATCTCTAAGATACCAGGGCCCAAACTAAAAAGAGTATTTTAGATCATCAGCAGCCCAAAAGTAATAGGAAGCTGGGGTTGAGCTCAGGTCACAGTTGTAATATGCTTCATGTGTGAATTATCACTAAGTGGGGAGATACGTTCTGCCACAGCTGAAATTTCCAATCCTCTTCAAAGGTAGCCCCCACATAAGGTACAATGCATGGATGCAGACTGGAGATGACAAAGTCATGCATAACTGTAGTAAGTGCCATATCTTTTAGGAAACATGCCAATCTTCTTTGCCAGTGAGGTCTCTACTGCTAACCAGGAAATCCAGAAGAAGCTGAGGACTCCTAATTTGGGAATTTTAGTAGTCCTTTGACAGATGTTATCTCTGTCATCTCCCCCAGTTGTTTTCCATCAGCCAAATAACATCAGCCCCCTTTTTAAGGTGTGTTGAGATTTGGCCAGCTTGCTGTCTTCCAATCTTGCATCTTAGGTAGACCCTGGAAGAATCAAATGACTGTGCCTTCTGGGATCCACAAAACTTCACAATCTTCATTGCCCTTGATCATGTGCTCACTCAAATGTTAGCCTCCTCTGTCTTGCTGAGGAGCTTCAGAGGTGATTATCTCCAACATAATTATCTCCATATCCAACTGTCATTACATTTTTAAAAAAAAAGAGGATTTAACTGGGGAAGCACTGAAGATAGAGACAATGTGAAATAAAAGCTGGTTAAACAGAAGTATACAAATGAAACAAGGGCACCCTGGAAATTTATTACACTAACAACCCTGCCCTCCTCATCCTGCCATTCATATCTGTAAACTATGATTAATTCTGGGAAACCTTATGAGAAGAGCTCCTTTGTTTTGTTTTGTTTTTGTGACAGTGGAACATTAACAAATAATCCTATGTCCTTAACAACAGTCAGTCTGGGCAAAATTAAATGCCTTATTTTTCCCTACATCTTACCGCTGGACTTTGCTCAAGGTTGAGGGGTGAAAGTGGCAATGATGCTGCTAGCTAACATTTATGATAATGCTATTTGCTGTCACTTACAACCAGCCCTACTGCAGGATTAGCAGTAAAGGTTGTAGAAGTACCAGGAACATCCACTGAACATAATGGGCCTGATTCTGCACTTTCTTACACTACTTTCATGCCCGTGTTAATCCATTAACTTCTATATGACCCTCAATTAGGGATGCCTAAAGATCCCTAACATACATAAATGCAGAGCAGACATAATTGTAAGAGCCAGTCTTTGTGATGTTCAGTGATCATTCAGAGCCAGGGAGCCTGCCTGAGGTCTCCTTCATTCCATGTCTGATCAGCATTGCTTAACATGAGCCTCTGCATAGCATGAGAACTGGTCAGGGGTGAAAGTGAGCCGGTATGGGCCGTTACGGCATACCGGTAAGAACCCACACCGGCCCGTAGGCAGCACTTTAATGTCCTTGCCCCTTCCCGCCCCCCCCCCCCCCCCATCAGCAGCCTTGCTGGTAGGGTTCGTACTGGCAGGGCCGCCGACAGGGGAGGAAAAAGGAGCAGGGACATTAAAGCGCTGTCGCAGCAGCGCTTTAAGCACAGTTCTTTGCCGCGGCAGCGCTTTAACATTTCTGCCCCTTTCCCCCCCTCTCCCCCGCCCCCCGCGGCAAAGGACCCGGCAGCGCTTCAATGTCCCTGCCCCTTTTGCCTTCCATAGCTGCCGATGGGTGTGTGTGGTGGGGAAAAGGGAGCAACTGCCCTGGGGCTGGCGATTTAAAAGGGCCCGGGGCTCTGGACGCTACTGCAGCAGTGGCGTCCGGAGCCCTGGGCCCTTTAAATCAACATGGGAGCCCTGGGTGGCACGGGCCAGGTGACCTGGAAGGGCTGGCTGGGGGATGCTGACCTCAGCCCCGCCCCTTCCGCCTGAGGCCCCACCCCTTCCCGGGGCCAGAGCTGCCCTGCCCCGTACCAGTAAATGTCCTGAGTTACTTTCACCCCTGGAACTGGTTCTGGTTGGCTAGTGCCAGAGCCTCTTAAAGGAACCCTTTCTCATAGTCCTAGGCCTATCCAACCTCCCCGCCACTAATTCTTGTCATAAACTGCCACTTGGGTGATAAACTGGTGCCCTTGACCATCATTCTTGACCATGATGAACCTTTCTTGACCAAAGGCCTTTATTGACCATGATGAACCAAATGGAAACAGCTCAGCTCGACTCTCAGAATCCAGTTTGGATTTGCAAAGCTGACAGAAAAATCATAATTAAACTAAACACACTTGACATGGAAATTGGAAGATGACAATTAGGAAATGCTCCAATGACATTTGTCATTTTCAGGCAGCAGAACTGCACTTTAATAATGGGATTATGATATAAGAGACTGGGATTTCTGGTCACATTAGGGCAATATAATTGATTGCAGATGGCGAGGTCTGGATAATATATTTACCTTGGCAGTAGCAGCTTTTAGATTTGGGGATGCAGTGTTTGGGACTGTGTAGTTATTAAAATTTATAAGCACATTTTTATTAGCATGTAAATCTGAATGCCAAAGGAATAAACCATGCTGCCCTTAACCTAACAAAACTATGTTTGCCAAGAAGACTTGAAAGCATTTTTTAAAAAACATTTCCCTTTATAGTGTGTGTACTTCTCTTATTTTCTTAAACTATTTTTCTCTTCCCTTTATTTCTGCAGGCTTCTGTCTGTGTGCTCTGGAATGGTGTAGTTAAAATCTGTAGGTCTCAACTGGAGGTTTTGCAGCTCCTTACATACAACCAAATTTTGGACAATTTATAAAACCCCAAATACATTTAGATTGGCAGGTCACGAGGAGTTTGGAAGTTAAGGGGGCAAAAGTGACTTCAACCTAAAGGACAATCTGGGGTAGTGTCCACCCTAGGAACATGTTGTGCATTTTAGAAGTAACTAGTAAATAGTACAGAACTTTAGTGGTTAGAATACAAGTTTGGGTCCCTCTCTTCTTTTATTCCCAGCAGCTATGGCAAGGGCAGTAGAGATAAGTAACTCCCCAGGTCATCTTCAACACCCAAGGTGAAAGGGAAGAGGCAGTGGGGGTGGTAGTATAGAATAATAGAGCATCATGCATCGTTGCCAATATTAAAAAAATATTTTCAAGGGAAAATTCTCCAAATAAGCCAGGTATCAACTGTACCTGCATAGTTCAACTGAGAAGAATGATTTGTAAATGATACTGTAATGTGTCTTGTTATTGTGGTGGATCTTCAAAGCAGGGGGTTTTCCATCAGCCCCTCCCCACTGTTCATCCCCTTCCTCTTGGCTAAGTAGGGATTGGGTGCAGGTCTGTGGGACACTTACAGGGGAGCAGCAGCAGCTTTGCAGGGAACCAGTGCAGCGGGGCCTCAGTGAGAGACACTAACTGAGCCTGGCCTGGCCTGGCCTGGCCTGCAAGCACCTATTTTACTCCTGGGGGAATTCTGTGCCACTGTGCGTGTGCAGAATTCATGTCCTCCGCAGATTTCTTTGCTTCCCTGCAGAAAAATGACTTTCTGACAGGGAAGTAAAGGGAAGCTGCAAGAACAGTCACGCACCACTCCTTATCAGCGCAGGTACATCATTTCAGGCACCCAGAGAAGCCTGTGGAAAGGTAAATCACCGCAGGGCTGGGGACACCCAGCCCCCATGCATCCAGACCTCCCATACTCATACCCAGACACCCCTGCCAAGCCTCACCCATTACATCCAAAACCCTCTAGCCCTCCATACCCATACCCAAACCCCACTCCACTGAACCTCAACTCCTGCCTCTGGAACCCACTCTGCCTCTGGACCCCCACCCCTGCACCCAGGCACCTGAGCTCCCTGCACTCTGATGCCCCACCCCCTGCAACACCCTGAGCCCGCACATCCAGACATCCATGCCACTGACATCCAGCTAGCTACACCAAGACCCCCCACCAAGCCCCACTCACCCAGTACCCACACCTCCCTGCTGAGACCCCCACTCTGCTGAGCCCCAACCACTTTCACCTGGAAGCCCCTGTAGAGTCCCATTGCCCCTTCACCTGGACACCCTCCCCCCACGAGCCTCTGTGCATCCAGATTCCGCCCCTTCCCCACCTATACCCCACTCTGAGCTGCCTGTACTAAGATTGTACCACACAGAATCCTTTCACCCCACACCTGGATCCCTCCACACAGAGCATCTCCACATGTGGATCCTGCCTGGTTGAGCCTGCCTGCCCTACACCTGGTGGCCTGGCACAGGGGGGCAGGGACCCAGCATGTTTCTGGGATAGGACCAGGCCTTGTGCTGTGTCAGGGTTGGGTGCAGCCTCCCCACTGAGTCCGTGTCCCGGGGTGGGGGCTGCAGGGTGATCTCCCACCTTTGTGCAGCCAGTGGTCTGTGCTCCCTACTGCCATGCCAGAGCCTCTGCATTTATTTATTGACAAATAAAACTTGCAGAATTTTAAAATATTGTGCACCGAATTTTAAACTTTTTGGCGCAGAATCCCCTCAGGAGTAATACTATTTGCTGGAATAGAGACTGCGCTGGAGAGGGCACCCCAGGCACTAGTCCTGGAGAGCCCTGACTCTTGACTGGACTGCCCTACAGACCCAAACAAGAACAGCTATTGCTCATTTTGAACTATAATCGTTTAAGCTTCAGTATCTAGAATATCTGCAACCTTTCCTGCCAACCCTTTTCCTTAGCCATGTGCTTGAGTGGTTACTGGGACCCACCAGTGCTAGCGCCCACAGTGCTTGCCTCTGAGATGTAATCATAGAATATCAGGGTTGGAAGGGACCTTAGGAGGTCATCTAGTCCAACCCCCTGCTCAAAGCAGGACCAATCCCCAATTTTTGCCCCAGATCCCTAAATGGCCCCCTCAAGGATTGAACTCACAACCCTGGGTTTAGCAGGCCAATGCTCAAACCACTGAGCTATCCCTCCCCCCAATACACTGGGCACACTACAGGTACCCTTAAGGGTACAGAATAACTCCAGAAACTACACTATTCAGGACTTTAACTTTCATAGGATGTCGTCTTCTAGTATTATTTAATTCATGAGTCCCCAGTTAATGACATGTATATCAGGACTGGTAATATAGGAAACCTCCGCATTTTGGTGGTGGTGGTCTCCTATCTAGTTGTGCTTACTTATGGCCACTACAAAGGTCACTCTTTAACTCCCCAGCTACTTTGCAGGCTACGGCATTCAGAGCTTAGGAAGTGGCAGGGACCTGCTAGAATCAAAGTCTTAGACAACTGTACCAGTGTACTAAACTGAAAAGTATGACTGACATACTGAATATAACGAGAAAACGAACTACTTTCTTTATTCTCCAGTCACCTTTATTATCATCAGGCAGGCAACAAATAAGTTGGAGCCTGGGGGTGTCCACTGCCTTGCATTTTACATAGTCATTTATACCATTGTGAAGGGGCAGGAAATGACCTGTGTATTTACATTCTCTTCTCTGCTGCTGTAAAAGACTACACAAGGACAGAAGCAGATCTTCGATGATCACTGGTGATGAGTGAATGAAAGCAAAAAATATTTGCACTTTTAACATCTGGATTGGCTTCAGCAGAGTTGCAGGGAGTCCAAAATGTTTCCAATCTTGTGTGATGAGTAAAAGGGACATGGAGGTCATCTTGTAAGTGTATGCACTAAGGGAAAGGCATTATTGGCATCCATATGCCTTTTATTTCTTCAATACAACATTCTATACTACAGTTTCACATTTTTTTCAAATATTACAGTTTCACATTTTATTCAAAATGTGAAACTGTAATATTTGATAATACAATAGGAGAGTCTAGAAATGCTGCCATTCCTAGCCTTCCCTCTTCTGGTTTAGCCAGATTTAGTATAGAGAATAAATAGAATGAAAAGAATCTGAGAAAGTTATTAAAGTAAATAATTGGAGGGATCCGTCATGAATTATCCACTGATATAGCTGTAAATAAATTGCTCTATATAAACTGTCTCAAACAGCTGCACCAGCTATATACCATTAGATTTGCCCCTGGGTCCCCAACCTGACATGAATTATATGGTGTTTCATGACTCCAGTAGTGTATCAGGTCTTATGTTGTGCGTCATTATGTGATGTTATATAAGCATTTGTTCTGCTGCAACACAACGATGAGAGATTACATAAGCAATGTAGCTGCACAAAACAAAGGGGTTCTGAGCAGATGTCTCATCTGCAGGAAACGTGGCCAAATCAAACAATGAGCTATGGAATGTTTACTGTGGACTCTATCAACTATTCAAATGATTTTCAGATTGTTCTGCATGTACTTTAAGCAAACCAATATTTGGCCAGATCTCTCTGCTCCCAACCAGAATTCTAAGTCCATATGGTTTAGGCCTCCTTTCAAAATCACAGACTGTAAGGAAGGAGCTGTGCCTAGTTTGCTGCTCACTTACATGTGCCTGATTGTGGGGGGGAAAAAAATCTATAGCTTTCTTTAATGGAGGTTCCCTTGGGAGCAGCACAATGCAGGGTCCTGATAGCTTACTGGACTGCATGTGTTAGTAACACTAGCACCCACTGCTTGACCCTGGCAGCTCCATCAGCCTGCTGTTACCCCCCTTTTCTCCCCTTCTTGTGTGACTTTGCCTTTGGGTAAAAATTTGGTGAAACTGATACACTTGACAATGAAGTATATAATTTAAATGTGATCCTTCTGCCATGTGTCATCAGCAGCAGTAAGAGCCAGGTTCAACGCTGTCTAGAGTTTCAATGTTTGGCTTGAGCTCCCACCTAAAACTTTACCCACTTCCAGGTTTTAGAAACTTAAATTTTATATCACCTGGTCACATTTCCAGGTTCTTCCCCAATCACTAGTGCTTGGGAGTCCCTAGGAATATGAAACTACAAACACCTTTTATGTGGGGAAAAACAAGATAAACATTGATTTGCTTAAAACAAAGCATTTAGAAATATCCATACAGTATATGGGTATGTCTGACCCCACAGTCCCAGTTATTAACTGCATGATTTGTTGAGCCCTTCTGCACAGCAATCTAAACCTAATGTGAACCTCACTCATGAATCGAGTGAGGCTCAGAGGTATTCAAGTGGAGATCAAGACTGGGCTCTCCACTGCTTGTGTACTGTAGTCCATTGAAGTCCAGTCCCTCAGGTCCTGTTCAGACCCGCTGCAGCCAAGTCTCGTTCAGAAAGTCGGTGGTGTTACTACCAAGTCCAGTTGCATGAAATCAGATCCAGACAGAAAACCCAAAGCAAAGCAACATCCTTGGAGAGAGTCTCCAGTCCCTCCTCTTTTTGTTGAATTAGGAATCACTACCCAATCTGAGTCCACTATATGTCAGCTCAGGGTGACCCACTCTTCCCAGACTTCTTTTCTTTCCCCACAATTTCTTCCCTTTTACCTTAATGCATTTACACACACCAGTTACTATAATTTCTAAAGATGAAACATACACTCCAAACAATACAACATAAAACACTGTACAGAATTGAACGAGCAAAACTGGAATCTGTAAGTTAAGCCCGCTAGAGCTAGCTTTTCCTTTTTCTCCTGTAGGAGCAGCAGAGACCCTTCTTTTTCTTTAGAGCCTCCTAGCTCTGGGGCTTACATCATCATCTTGTATGAAGGAAGTGGCAGGGGCTGAAAGAACATAAATTGCCCTTCCTTTTCTGCATCTCTAGGTTACTGTCCTGCACTCCTTATTCAGGCATTGCATGAGTTAGGGGCTTCCTAAATGCAATTCTTCCCACTACACCAACTTTTACTTTTCTTAGAATTCTTACTTTAACATAACATCTCTTCTTCTTGGGTAGGAAAAATACTTGATCCTTCGGACACTGAGAATTCATACATGTAGAGAGGCAGACACAGGCACACATCCTCCTGTACAGGTGTGGAACACCTGGTCTGCAGTGGAATGAGGTGTGATTGGACTGGAGTGGTGGGGAGGGATGAAGTTGATGGGGGGAGGGGGAAGGGTGAGAACCGTGAATGGGGAGTGCACCCTTTGTGTGTAATGGAGGCTCCTTCCTTTCCACCACCTGCCAAAGAAGGAGGATTCAGCCCTATGAAGGGGAAGAGGATGCAACAGATGTCAGGGATGTCAAGGCCCTGAGGCTGCAGGGTAAAAGATTTCTTTTCTTGACTTCAGCATAGATCCTCTATCCCCAGTTAACTCAGTCACAGATACCCAGTTGTTTGTCAAAATAATGATTGCTTGGGTGGCTATATATATACAATTTGGAAAAATAAGAGTACTCTATGGCTTAAACTTAAATATAGTATCTATTTCATTGTTTGCTTTTGAGGTTTTGAGGAGGCTGTTTTATTTTATTTCTCCAACCAGAGTAAGTCCAATAATTATAGTCTGTTTTTGTTTGAATCTATATACTGGAAAATAAAATAGGGTGAAGCTAAAAGTGTGAATGGCAGGAGGAAAATGGTAGTAAAAATAAACACTATTTACTTTTTTCATTTTTTTGTTTTATTTTTACAAAGTAATTATTTGGGAAACTGAGGAGGAAAAATTAATTTTTATTTCTACATCTACAGTATTATAATACTTTTCTAAAAACCCTGGTGCACCAGTGCTTTCTTTCTAGTGTGTGTGTATATTTACTTATTTATACACACACACACACACACACACACACACACACGAACTTTTAACAGCATTGATTCAGGCCAAGGGGTGTGTGTGTGTGTGTTGAGGCTTTGGGAATGTATTAACTGTTTTAGTTGCCTGAAGCAAACTGACAACACTGTATGGTTTTCTCACTGGTAACAAGGTCAGTGGGCTGCATGACCAAATTAAATATACTTTGTGGGAATTGCAGCAGTTTACATTGCAGTGAACTGTGAGCAGAATGTGTAGGGCCAGAATTCACTTTTCATCCTCAAGTGCTGTTAGCCATCTCCTCCTCTTCCCCATCATTGACAATGAAAAACCGTGAATACTGAGGTCATTTACTGTGCCTTTCCCTTTTTTTGAATATTATGTAACAAATTGGCTAGCTGGGACATAAAGCTCCAGCGCTGGGCTCCCAACAGAATTGCCTTTTAAAACAGGTACCTTGCTATAACAATCAACTAGAATGGCATCAGAATTGGTAATGCTAGTGTACAGTATGTATGCCATAGCATTAGGGGTCTCCCTGCCCATTTACTGGGCTCAAAGAAATTTAATTAAATAATACATGAAAATATCCATGCTTGGGGCCTGATTCTGAGAGAGGCTGAGGACCTGTAACTTTCAATGAGGGCAGGTCTTAAAGCAGACATCCAGAACATAGGAAAAACCTTCCTGAATGATGTTTGCAGAACAACACTAAGCAGTGGTCAGCATTTAAAAACTTGCCAGTTTTGCCTTGGGAAAATAATTACTTTAGTAAAGGCCTGATCCAAAACCCAACAAAGTCAATGCACAGACTACAATTCAAGCTCTGGTTGCAGTGTTTCTTAAACTACCCTATACTATACAGGGAATATCTACAATTCTACTAATACTGTGATAAAATTAGTTATCTAAGGCAGGTGGCAAATTTTTAGGGTGACCATGAATGTGTGGTTCTGTTTCTAGATAGTATAATTAATAACATGTACTACATCTCTTTGATGTTTTTTTTTTTTTTACAGAGAAATTTCCAAAGTCTGTCAATTGTTTGAATGGATAAATATAAGTCTACATCAATGGTTCCCAAACTCGGTCCGTGGTTTGCTCAGGGTAAGCCCCTGGTGCACCGGGCCGGTTTGTTGATTCCCGTAGCTCCCATTGGCCAGGAACGGCAAACCGCAGCCAGTGGGAGCTGCGAGCGGCCGTACCTGCGGAGGCGGCAGGTAAACAAACCGGTCCGGTGCACCAGGGTTTTACCCTGAGCAAGCTGCAGACCGAGTTTGGGAACCACTGGTCTACATCAAGCAGACTTCTTCAACATTTTAAAAACCATTCCATGTAAACTGGGACTTTCCAATATGTTTTAAGAGAGACTTTGCGCACCTTAAAATGAAAGGCAGCAAATACCTATGCTTACCCTCTCTATCTCCTCCTTCTTGCCTGGACTCATACTGTTAGCTTAACAGATACTATCCCTCTTCCAATTCCTTCTTGTGCACTTGAGCAGATACACACTTTCTACAAGCACCAGTTTGCATGCCCTCCTCCCAGGGCCCTCTGAGTTCAAAGTTGCAGTCCCTGACCAAAAGAACTTCCACCAACACCAGGTGGGTGCCATGAGTCACTTCTAAATCACATCAAAGGTCATCATCCATCACTGTTGCCTGCACCTATTCTCTCATTTCTTCCTCAAGGGTTGCTACTTTGCCCCTTATTAAGAGAGTTGTGAAGCTTAATTTATGTCTATAAAATGCTTTGCGATTCCTGGATGTAAAGTGTTGCTTCTAAAAATACACCATGTCCTGCCTTATCATTCTGATCAAGACCCCAGTCCCCCTTTATTTTTGTACACTAAGCAACTATAACAGCTGAATAGGCAGGCGCCTTGCAATCAGAATTTATAGCAATTTTTATTTAATTTAAATTTATGTAAACTTTTAAATTCTTAACTGCTCAAATTTACAAGGATTTATAAACCATGTTGCAAATACTTTACTTCACCATGCTTCATGCTGACAGGTACAATAGTCACATCTTAGCTCTGGTTACAGAAGAGTGCATTTTGAAACCCATTTAATAATAGGTAACACTGTGCGAGCTCCACAGAGCCCGGACCCTGCTGAGCAAGCTGTCAACTGTTTGCCATAGCACTTAAAGTCATAGTATAGTCAAGTGAAAAGGAAATATTATATCATCATATCAAGGTCCATAAAATTAAATGGAAACTTGATATATCACTGTTTAAAAAATAAACCATTTATGCAGATGCTTGGGGCCTGACTTCTTTAAATTAAGCTTGTACAAAAATGAATTTACAACTGCAAGCATAATTTGCACCTTTTCACCATCTTTTCCCATGCAAATTCAGTACTTGTGTGTACATAAGCTCAGTTTGATATGTAATTTGGCCAATGCCTGGATCTCAAGGATAAGACCCATTGGCAGGGCAGCGTGAGGGAAGCTTGCAAGGCTGCTGCCTGTTCTGTATCAGTCCTTTAAACAGAGAACTTCAATCTTGGAGGCCTGTCAGTGTGGTACCTTTTCACAAGCTCTAAATTTACACAGAAAACTTTGACATAAAATAAGAGTATTCAGGGGTTTATGAAGCCCAATTTCTGCTCCCCTAGAATGGGAATATAATCTAATATGTTATGAATAGCTCGGTTTTCAAATAATACCCAATTTACATGTCTAGTAAGGTGTGGCTATCACAGAATATAGATGGATTTCCTCCAGGACACACTCAAGACTTGATTTTTTTTTTAAAAATAGATGCAATGGAAGCTTCATGAAAACTGAATGTGCGGTTATCATGGTTCTGTAAGCAATTCCGGCGGTTGCATAAGCAAATGGCCTGTTAGATATCTAATGGACCATTTTTGCATGCAGTTATTTCATTTGAGCACACACTTGTGGTAATTGCACACACAAACTAGGTGCTCAATTATGCACACATCTTGTGAGCTCCTAATTTGAAGAAAAGGTAATTTATAGTTGAATTTGTGGAGCTCATTGCCACTGGATATCAGAAAAGGACAAGAGTTTGGTAGGATTCAGAAAAGGATTAGACGTTCACATGGATAATAATGAGA
The DNA here is from genome assembly GCA_033296515.1 of Macrochelys suwanniensis. Lineage (NCBI taxonomy): Eukaryota > Metazoa > Chordata > Testudines > Chelydridae > Macrochelys > Macrochelys suwanniensis. Next base: position 100,606,068 of record CM065777.1, read on the forward strand.
CTATCCAGTTATATTAGGAAGTATTAAGAGACTTTTTGAAGCAATACATAAATCCTCATGCTTCTGGCCATATGACCTTCAATAGCTGTGAGGGTCAGGAAGAAACTTCCTCTATATGAGCAGGTTGCTCCATAACTGTCCACTACATTGTGCCATCCTCTGAAGTATCTGTTCTGTTAAAGATAGACCTGTCACAATCTCATATAGATCCTATGCTGATGTATGTCTTGGGAGAAACTCCTGTATTCTGTGTTTGATTAAATTGATATTGGAGTTTATTCAAAGTTTATGGTACTGCTTGGTCTTTTTAAAAGACCATATTTTCTCACTTACTGGATTGTGACTGCAGCAGCAGCATTTGGCATTTTGAAGGTATTTGTTGGGCATCCATGTTTATGTAACATTTTTGTAGCTTTTTCATTAAGCTTGTTGTAGATATATTGTATTTTTGTGATATCCAGTCCTTCACAGATGTTGAAATAGGGGGAGCTGCCTTGAGGCTGAGCTACTTGTGGTAAACTCAACTGTATAAGCCTTACTCACAGTGGTCATGTGATGTCATTGCAGTCAATGGGACTGTTGATCATAGGACGTGCTCACTAACATGACTGAGACTTACACTGGGCCAGGTGTTAGCTCAGGTTACTGCTCAGCAGAACTTAGACTTCTTAAATTTTAACTGGGCCAGGCTTTTTAACGTCAACCTATAGAGCCTTTTCCAAAGCCCAGTGAAGTCAATGAGTGTCTTTCTATTGACTTCAATGTGCTTTGGGGTCAGGTCCTTATTGTGTGAATTCACTGCTCATAAAAGATGCCAAACTGACAGTTCTGAAGACTGCAGCTCTCTATTTAACAATAGGTTGGCATAACTCTATACACCTATACACTCTATACACCTATACATAACGCTATACACTGTGCTGTCCTGTCAATATAGTGCAATGCTGATTTAGAAGAATCATTGAGTTGTACTAATTCTTTCATAGATTCCTTGGCCAAAATTTCCAACAAGGGTGCCAGTTACAGTTCTTGTACTTTTATAATATGAATGTACATTTTAACCACTTTGATAAACCTGTCAAAGGGTGCCAGGATAGAATCTGGAAAGCTTAGTTCAGACCCTGGTTGTTTGGGCTGTTTCATATTCTTAGCAGCTTTTTCTCTTTAACTTTCACATATTTCTTTACTGATTAAGATGAGAAGCTGTTTGTTCCCATTATAACCTTTAATCATATAATTGTTACAAGAAGGCTGTCCTCTTGCCTCCATGTAGACAATCTGTACATGAGCCTTTTGCTTTCCAAAAATTGAAAAATCCAAGGGATGTGAATTTGGAGGCGGCACAGTACATGTTAAACTGTATTTTATTCAGTTATACATCACAGTCATAGTCAACATCATAAGACTTGATCAGTCTCAAAGATTTCTCCTTCTGTATTGGCCCCTCATCTTCACCTGTCAGCACCCACCCCGTTCATTACTAATGCTGTCAGAACTGACATCAGAATCTGAAGCAGAAAGAATGGCAGACAGAGTGGAGTCTGGATGAGATGTCTCCTAGTTCACCTTTAGGAATGTCAGTTGTTCTATATTCTTAGCATTTAGACTTGCTCAGAGGTCAGTAACAACATTTGTAGCAGCACTGAACATGCATCTTGAATAAAAACCAGAAGATTGCAGGAGGAAAGCTCAGACACTTGTGCTGCTGCCGCAGATTTAGCATTTTACAATATCCGTGTGTAAAGCTCCCTTCTAGTCTACACATGTTCCTTTGGCTCTTAAACAGGCTTCAATTGTAGCCAAAAATGGCAGGCATATAAGTGGGGTATCCTCTCTGCTGAGCACAGATGATAACCATTCAAATACATTGCTTAGAAGTAGGGTGACCAGATGTCCCGATTTTATACGTACAGTCCTGATATTTGGGGCTTTTTCTTATATAGGTGCCGATTACCCCCGCCCCCTGTCCTGATTTTTCACACTTGCTGTCTGGTCACCCTACTTAGAAGGCTATTATCAAGGACTGATGCTATTCATAAGGTCCATTCTCTACTATGTACCAGTCATCCCCAACAACTGAAAGTTATTGTTAATGACATTGTAGGATGAAAATATGGACACAGCTTTTATCTCCCTTGATATATATTGTTGTTATAGAACAACAAAAATTGGAAACGGGTGGGGGAGGCAGAGAGAAAAGGACAGTCTTTCCAAAAGAGGGACAGTTGCATGTACTGAAAACAGTAAGGCCTATAACAGGGGTAGGCAACCTATGGCATTTGTGCCAAAGGCGGCACACAAGCTGATTTTCAATGGCACTCACACTGCCTGGGTCCTGGCCACTGGTCTGGGGGGCCTGCATTTTAATTTAATTCTAAATTAAGCTTCTTAAACATTTTAAAAACCTTATTTACTTTTCATTCAACAATAGTTTAGTTATATATTAAAGACTTATAGAAAGAGACCTTCTAAAAACTTTAAAAATGTATTACTGGCACGTGAAACCTTAAATTAGAGTGAATAAATGAAGACTCGGCACACCACTTCTGAAAGGTTGTCGACCCCTGGCCTATAATATTTAGCTTTATCCTTTATGTATGCATCTTTTTGCGGTATGAATGTCACAAGGTGCGGGCCCCTTTAAGGGGAATCTGGGCCCAGGCTACCTGTGATGAGCTAATTCAAGAACTACAGTCTCATTTCCCTTAAATGATGAGCTACTGGGCCTGATAAAAGGCCATTAAGGGTCAGTTGCAGGGCGGTGCTCACAGAGGAAGGAGCTCTCCTAAGAGAGAGGAGCTTCAAGATACCACAAGCCCTGAGGAAGAGAACTGTGCAATTCCTGAACCTGAGGGGAGAGACTATAGACCAGAGAAGCCAGGACTGAGAACCTCAGGCCCCAAAGAGGAGTTCTCTGCAACTGAGCCCAAGGGGAGAGACTTTATTTCAAGTTTATTTGTAACTAATAAAATAGGACCCCAGCAGGGGAATTTTGTCTTCTATCCTTTTGGATCATGTGGTGTTCTTAAGGGAGCTTGAGAGAATGGAAATTGAGACAGAGAGTGTCTGCTGCACCACTGTAGGTCAGCGGGGTGCATTGCAGGACAAACACACCCTGCAACAATTTAATCACTGCAATGTGTCAGTAATGAAGTCCCAATGTCATCCTGCCTCACTTTATGAAAGGCTGATCTATTCAAGTATTCTTATTCCTTTGCGGGCAAGTGAGTCAAACAGTGGCTGTTTTTTGCAAAGTGGGACAACCTTGGTAGCACTTGAAACATGCCGCTGCCTCAAGACACACAGGTGGGGGGCTGGAAGATGGCTGCTGGGCTTCCTGCTCTTGAACTTAATTGATGTTCATACTTGTGGTGCCAAGGAGAGGATGGCTTACAAGTGTCTGTGATGGTGTACCCCATAAGGCTTTACGGGGAGATGCTTATAAATGTATATATGATATAACTGGAATACGTTTTATGCTACATGTGCCATGTAACATATATCTGTAAAAGTTATGATCTACTGAATCTATTCCTCCTGGTTGTATGCATGTATCATTTTTGTAATTGAAGTTATGAATATTGGTTGTATATTTTCTGGTTTTATACATAGCCTTAGTAAGAGCATTTGATCAATGTCTGGAGAAAGGAATGTGCAGGTTAAGAAACACTTAACAGACAAAAGAAGTTGCAGACACCAATCCACATCTGAGCTTGGCCAGGAATGTGGCTTGGCTCCTAAAGAACTGAGTTGTGCATGGATATGTGACTTTCCCATGTGACCCCCAAACTCCATTTTGTAACTGGATGCTACACAGGGTGAGGGAGGGGTGTCCACCCAGGGGAGAAAGTCTATTTAAACCTCTGGGAGACCCCTCTATCTTGTCTTCAGCTGGCTAAAGAGAGAGTCTCTCCACCCCTCCAACGACACACCTGAAAGAGACTGGAACAAAGGACAAGGACAATAGGGGGTGTGAGTGATTGCTGGACCCAGGCTAGGAGGACCATAGCCTGTAAAAGGAAGTTTACTGGAACTGGTGAGGTTTTTATCTGTATTCAGTGTGATTAGACATAGACTTGCGTGTTTTATTTTATTTTACTTAGTAATTCACTTTGTTCTGTCTGTTACTACTTGGAACCACTTTAATCCTATTTTCTGTACTTATTAAAATTACTTTTTACTTATTAAGTAACCTGGAGTATGTGTTAGTACCTGGAGGGGGGCAAACAGCTGTGTATATCTATCTCTGATATAGAGGGTGAACTATTTATGAGTTTACCCTGTATAAGCTTTATACAGGGTAAAATGGATTTATTAAGGGTTTGAACCCCATTGGGAGTTGGGCACCTGGGTGTCAAAGGCAAGAGCACTTCCTGATCTGCTTCCAGGCAAACCTACAGCTGTTAGGGGACGTGGTTCAGAACTGGGTCTGGGTTTGCAGCAGGCTAGCGGGTCTGGCTCAAACCAGGCAGGATTCTGGAGTCCCAAGCTGGAAAAGGCAGGAAAGCAGGGGCTGAAGTAGTCTTGGCACACCAGGTGGCAGCTCCAAGGGGGCTTCTGTGATACCAACCCATCACAGTGCCTTCTGTTTCAAGTGAAACCAAAAGCTTTTATTAGTGAAAATATTTGCCAAGGACAACTGTCCTATTTAGGCTTAGGATTTGTCATGTGACAACAGTAAAGAATCATCAGAAGTGTCACTGTCTTTAACGTGGCATAAGAAGCCTTATTAGAGGAATAAAGACAACAGCCCTAAAGACACTCTTCTTCACTGAGGAAATTCTTCCTTGAATGTTCACTCCTGCCTTGCTGCAGCTTTCAAGAAACACACACCTTGTATTTTTCCTCTGGCTACATGTACTTTACCTCTTGTGCGAGGGTTTTGGGAGGGAGTGTAGAGTCAGCTAAGTCAGTTCTATGCCACTGGAGGATTTCACTATTGAATAAGAATCTTCAGTCGGGCACTTAAACTGCCTTTAAGTCATGGGGTTGATTGCGGGCAGGAAGACATGGTACTCTTTCCAAGCTCTGCCCACAAAGTAAATTCCACTCACATGAGATACCATTCAAAATAGGTTGTATAGACGTTAAAAATATGACCATGCATGCTCTCTGGGTATCTTAAGCTTGGCTCCACCTCAGTAGGGTCTGAATACACCTAATGCTCTGCCTCTGCTGGGCTCTTCAGGTTTTGCTTCTCCTTGCTAAGGATCTTATGCTTTACTAGGCTTCCTGAGCTCTGCTTCCCAGAGGGGGAAGGGATGGGCAAAAGCAGGGCCGGCTTTAAGCCGATTCCACCGATTCCCAGGGGGCCCCAGTGTTTTGTTTTTTTTTACTCGGCTGAACGAATCGGCTGCGGGAGGTTTTGCAAGAGGTTTTTTGTTTTTGTTTTGTTCAGCCGGAAAGGTGCGGGGCCCCGCCATCGTTCTTCACGTGGGGCCCCGAACCCGCTAAAGCTGGCCCTGAGCAAAAGTGACGGTAGTCTCCAAACGTGTCTCACTGGTATGCCCCGGTGAGCTGTCACTTAGGGCTTGTCTACACAACTGGTTAAATTGATCTAACTTATGTTGCTCGAGGGTGTGAAAGAGCCCTCCCCCGCCCCCAGTGACACAAGTTTCATGCTGTCCACATGGGCACTATGTCAGCGGGAGATGCTCTCCTGCAAACATAACTTACATGTCTCACCAAGGTGGAGTCATTATGCCGACGGGAGAGCGCTCTCCTATAGGCATAGTGCGTCTTCACCAGACCTGCTACACTGGTGCAGCTGTGCCGATGTAGCGCTGTAGTCTAGCTACATAATATAATCCTCTCTCTCCTTTCTCACATGCTTTGAGCCGTGAATTAACTATGCTGATGTTTTAAAGTATTATCATTGGGCATCTAAGTTAGTACCCATTGAGATGAATGGGGCAAGTCTGAGTTTCCTGAACTGTTTCAGGTTCTGTACACACAGACAGACCTTACTGTATCAGTTGCGTTCAATTCAGGATTTTGAGGCTATTTCACTAACAATAACAGATTTTTCATGAAAGCTTAGTGACTAGAGAGTGGGAAGGTGGCAATAAAGAAGTGCCTGTATACCATACCATTGTGTGCTAGCCCAAACCAAGACCTGTACTAAGTCTGTTTCATTCTTAAAGAGACTAATCTTCTAATGAAGCAAAGGAGTTGGCTCTTCTTCTTTTAGCAAGTTCTCTTTTGATGTCAATGATTGAAGCTCAATTTACTTTAGTGGAGTTGCAACCATGTATATCCGCAGAGAATTTGGCCCCTTATTTCTAAACTTGTGTTTGGTTTTCTTTATTTCTTGTATAACCATTGTCCTATAGTGTAATAGCTAAATAGTAGAGTTTTTTCACAACTGCAGGATGGGGGCCCTGTCCACCTTTTCTAGCACAACAATGAAAACTAAGACCGGTTTTTGTTTGTGTTTTAAGTTTTGTGCGTGTGCGCCTGATTTCAGGGCATTTGGATCTCCCAAGTGCCACTCTTCCAAAATTTAATTATCTAAAACATAGTGTTTCCTTTGGAGAGAGCCATTATGGAAGATCAATAAAAACAAAAATATCACATTACTGCTCATACCCAAGACACCAAAGAATTATTTGCAGAAGTTTGGGGACTGATTACAAAACTTTGGGGTAAAATTCTTGGCTGTGGTAATTTCTGGTCAAGGATTTTCACATCATTGACTCAAGATGATAGTAATACAATTTTCTCCCATTCAGGGAATGTGTTGTAGGGGAGCAGGAGGATTGTTTGAAAAGTGAAATCATATAGTTGAAAGTCCTCATAGAGAAGAATGGTAAACTCTAACCCCATGTTTCTTTGGGTTGAAGGTTCTGTGATGAGGTGCAGACAAAAACTTGTCATTGGTGTCTAGAGGAAAGATGTTTTTCTGGTTAAAGCACAGGACTCGCACTATGGAGATTTGGGATCAATTTGTGACTCTGCCATGGACTTTACGAGTGACCTTGGGATGTGTCACTTAATCTTTCTGATTCATTTCCCTGTCCGTAAAATGGGAATAACAACACTTCCTTTCTCCTACTCTGTCTTATTTAGATTTTAAGTTCTTCAGGGCAGGTTGGTCTTTTATTATGTGTACGTTCAGTGCCTAGCATAATGGGGACTTGCTATTGGCAGCATCCTTTAGGCAATATTGTAATACAAGTAAGCAGTATGGAAATAATGAAACTGGTTTAACACTTACCATGGTCACTATTAAAAACTTGCCAGTTGGCTTAGATAACATTTTTACTGTAGAATTCCAGATACTGCAAATATTTTGGAGTGCCCTTCTCTATTTATCTCAGGCAAAGAGGGACCACTGTGTCTTGTCTTCTCTTGTCTTTTTTTCCTGCTCCCTTTCATTCTGTCACGTTACTTTTATTTTTATATTTCTTTGTAAACTTGCAGGATGATGCATTCATGTAACTGTTCTTAGAGTTTATATGAATCCTTAATTTTTCTGTACTACTTGCCCAAAAAAACTCTGCTAAATTGTGAGTAAAAAAAAAAAAAAAATGTAAAAGGTGAAAGGTTAAGAATTTGCATTGCCCCATGTACAGCACTTTCTAGAATGCTCACTGCTTCCTCCAACAGCCTATGCCACGACAGCAGAAATCACTCAAAGCTGCTGTTAAGATAGGGCTTGAGTTTACGATGAGTTGCTTGCAGCATTTCATGTTTAGGATCAAAGCGTTCCTTCTCCTCTATTTCTTTTCTCTTCTTGCCTACCTCCCCCAACAGTGGGGTCAGATTTGTAAATATAGCCACTCTCACTGCAAGGCTTTTGTTTGTACTCCGTTTTCTTTATGAAGAAGAGTTACTGCAAATCCCTCTTTGCATAATGGACTGCTTTGAGAAGATGTCAGTCATACAATGACTTCTGAGATATTTAGGGACAATAAGGACCAGGATGTGGATGTCTTTATTTTCACCAGGAAAATTACTCCTTACACTGTGAAGAAGGTGTATGTGTTTGTATGTATATAATACCAGACAGACATGAGTGAGCCCTATTAGCTATGCCTGGCCTTCACAAAAATGGCAGGCTCCTCCGTTTTTTCTCTACCACTTCTCATTAACATGTCATTAAGGCTAATGGGGAAGCAGCAGTGGTGGATTACTGCAAGGGCCCAGGGGCCTGTGCCCAGGGCCCCGGCCAAGTTGAGAGCCCTGAAAAAATCTCCCCACTGTGGCCCCAGGGCTGGAGGAGCTCTCGTTCCCCGCAGTGTCCCGGGTTGGGGGGGGGGGGGGCACAGAGCTTCACCGGTCTCAGGGCTGCAGCAGGGAAGGAAGGAGCAAGCAGGGGGCAGGGCCACGGCAGAAGGGGTGGGGTGGGGCCACAGTTCCGGTATCTTCCCCCCCACCCCACTTGCTCTGGCCCAGGGCGCCAGAATACCTTAATCCGCCTCTGGGAAGCAGTTATGGTCTTCCTGTCCTGCTCCTTCAGCCATCTGTGGATGAATCCCATTTTAACTATTATCACTAGAAGCAGAAGATGCTGATTAGGGCTAGTTGGGATTTTCTCAACAAAATATTTTTTGAGAGAAAATCCTGATTAATCAACACTGCAACTTTTACCAAAAATTTATCTGTTTTGACCTGAAGGTTTCTCAAATCCACACAGATTAGCCAATAGCTAGGTCTCCCATATCCCAGGTGAACGTCCTCATCACTAGGCTATTGGGTGTTTAGGGATCCCTTTCTTTACACTGAAAAATTTCCAAAGGTCTGGTTTCTTGTCTCAATGTAGAGCAAAATCAAATGTTGAAAACTCCATATTTTTCACAAAATGGAATTCTTGTTTTCCAGCCAGCCCTAATAATAACCTTTGCAATGTGAACCTGACTGATGACTGATGTGGACAGGAAGTAAAGACTAGCACTTCTTACCAGCCCTTGTGGATGTCACATATTGGCATAATCTACTCCCACCAAGTTCCAGGTGGGAGTAGAAGGAAATCAGGTTTTTCTAGTGTAAATGCAACACCTAGGGCTAGTGACATTCCCAGCCCATCTTCCTGTATTCAGTCATGCTTTATCATGTATATCCAATGGTGAATAGGTGTGATTAAATACACTTGCCACAAATTTGGAATTTAGCCCTTTGTTTTTTCTCGAAGAGCAATATTTTCTCCTGAACAGTTCAATTAGTTTGAATCTAGTGGAAGCCTAGGTGAATTGTGAGGTCTGCATATGGAAAGCACACATGCAGATGTACAGACACAAATTACCTTTGTGGAGTTTCTTTGTTGAGCAACTGTGTAGTTAAACTTTTTTTTCTTCTTTAATCTGAGCAAAATGCATTGTACTTTATTTAATTTCTCTCTCTTTTGTTAGCACAGCAGAGTCAGGGGGATGGCTGCTTTGTCTGACCTCCCCTCCATGGGGATAGTAACTATAATGGGTTTAATTAACTGTGTGGTATTGACGTAATTAGTTATCCGAGTGATTATACTACTTTAATAAAAGCACTTCATTTGGGATGCATTTCTCTTCTACATACACAGAGCCCTACACCTATATTTCATAACTGTCTAGACATCAGAACCATGTGCATATTTTAACATCAGCCCTTGAGAGAGAGGTTATTTTGCATGGCTTAAGATAATTGGGAAGTAATGATTTTGCCCCCTGGTTTCAGACTTGCTTGCCTACAAAGAGTGAAGGAGCTGTGGGGGAGGGGCAGTTGCTCATTTCATGTAAACTAAAAGGGATGGGGGAAGGGCTGCATTTTAGAAGCTGTGCTCTTTAGGAACTATTTATTTTTAAGATAGCAATTCACAGAGACAATAATACTACAGGGAATTTGGGGTGTTTCATCTGTGGGTGAAGTAGATACTGTATGTGTAGATACTATATGTATGGATTATTTATAAACATTCATAAACAGTAATATTTCTCTAGGTATACATCATATAATCATACATACTAATGTATGTATAAACCAGCCATCCATTTATATTATGAATGTTAGTTAAATGCATACATTCTGTCTAAGTAGCACTAATTCTTCTTATCACACAGACTAGTGGACAATAGAGAATGAATTTTGCTTTTTGTGGGGAAGCAATCCAGTGTGATTGATCCCTTTGGCTAATCTTTAAGAGCAAACGTACAATGAAAGATTACCATATGAAAATGTCAGTTATATCATATGAATGACCTCAAGAAAAAGAGAACAAAGGTAAAAGGTTTTAGGGAAGAGATTAAGTAGCTGTGCATGGATCAATCCACAGCAAAACACCATGCATGAACTCCTTTAGCCTACCTCACACTTCATAGCTTGGGGGAGGAATTCCTAGCTGATAAAATATACTAAGAGAATAATACATTCCATACAGTCTATTTTGCAGGTAGGAGGTGTCATTTCTTTTCCCTCTGCTTTGCTTTATCGTGCATATTTAAGCATATTTTTCCTCTGGTCTCCTGCATCTCTTTAGTTTGCAGAACTGTGCTGCAATCCCTTCAGCCTGCCTTTCTTTCCCCGTTGAGAGAGAGACTGAAATCACTGCAGGCATTTGACTGCTTCATGCAGCACAGGATTGAATGCTATGGGTCATCATAACATCCACATACATAAGCAAGTTCCCATGAAAGCCAAGCAAACGGGAAAGAAATGCCTGGGAGATGTTACCTGCAAACACTGCTTGTTCTCTAATCACGAGGGATGCTCCTCTAAAGCCCCCCATCCCTCATTAAATCAATAAAATCAAGTGTCCTTTATTTTAATCCTCTAATCCAGTAGCAAGGAGAGAGGCCTAGGCTTTTCATTTCTTTGTTTCAAACAAATCGCTGGGATGAAACTGACAAAGGTTGATTCCTTTACCTTGGTGTTTGTGAAAATGTCACTAAGAAGGCAGCTGCTGGGCATTTAGCCACTTTCCTTCAGTGGCAAAAAAGGAGATCTTTGACAGCCTAGCTGCAAATACTGTAGCTTTCTAAGACATTTTGTTTGGTTTGATCTTGGTGCTGCAATGACGAGAGAGGAAGGATCTGTTATGTACCAGCTGCATGAATCTCTGGATTGAAGTTTTACAGCCTTAGATCCTCTTTTATACAGTAAAGGGGAGATGAAAGCAAATAACTCACATGTCATGAAACAGAGGTACAGTGCAGTTCGGAATGGCTTAGCATTCTTAGTAAGCATTTGATCAAAATTCTGACAAGGAAACTGCACTGTCATTTAGTAAGGTTGTGAACGTAGTAAAAGTATCTCTAAAAATCTTACTGTTCCTTGGTCAGCCTCTTGTCAGCTTGAATGTGATTGCATTAACAAGGAATGATAAACAGCTAGAAAAGCACCAAACCCTATTTAAGCCATTCTCTGTACAAATAGATTAAAGCTAAAGTGGGAAAGAGACATATGTTAGATCTTCCATCTACACTTCATTTTGAGAATTATCTAGCCAGGGACATGGTATTAGCACTGTTCTTGTAAGGCCATGTTTAAAAATTGTTCTTTATCAGGATAGTGAAATCACTCAAATCTGTCCATCAGAGTGATTCATCCAGTGTCAATGATCTTACATGTCTTCCACATGTAAATTTCAATACACTTGGGTGAAAATGGTGAATAACGTAAGTGGGGATTGGCTCTCTTCTGTTTTCTCAATATTTGATATTTGTTTTGTGCTAGAAAAATTCTTGTTATACATTTCTTACCAGACAGATGCCATTCAAATGGTTTTGCTGGCCAGTTTAGATAGGATCTAATTACATTATAAATGGTACAGTTACAAAACTGTTATACCCTGGGTAAGGGACTAAGTTATTTAGCCAATAAAATCTTGTGCTATCACCTGGGGAAACATCAAACTTTGTAGTTAGTTTCCAGGGCTATAACTCTGGCACCTTTCATGAGCATTAAAATGCACTAAAGTTGAAAGAGAAAATGAAACAGTGATGAATAATCCCTCTGCTTCTTGTGGTTTGTGCCAGACATCATCATAAGAAAAAAGTTCTCTGCCATTGCCTTTGATTTAGCTAACCTCACAACTGAACAGTGTGTAAATGTCGTTCCTAAATATAATATATGGGGACTCTAACACAATACTTGGAAACGTTTTTCGATGTATCAGTTCTTCACAAGCAACGTGGCTCTATGAATCCAGATTTATTAAATACGAAGATTGAAAGGAAGGAAGGTGACCTGATGGAAGACTTCCTCTAAATAAAAGTTCTACAAGGATTTAAAACAAAACAAGAAAGCACTGATGATGCACAAGCCAGGATAGAATTCAGCTCATTCTTCCAGAGCTGAATTAGCATTAAGGCTAATATGACTTTTGTCAGTAAAGTAAGCCGATATGACTCTGAAAGAGAGGAAGGATGTATTGTGGTCAAGGCACCTAAGTAGGTCTCAAAAAAATTTGGGTTTAATTCTTGGCTCTGCTGCAGTGATCTTGGGGAAGTCACTTAATCTGTCTCTGCCTCAGTTCCCTACCTGTAAAATCAGGACAGTCTTAACAATACTTCCTTTGTGTTGTCTAGTTAGATTGTAAATGATTTGAGGCAAAAATTATTTCTATGTGTTTGCACGTGTCTAGCACAGTAGGGTCCTGATCTCAGTTCATCGGCCTAGATACTACTGGCGGACAAATAACTACAAACAAGGTTCAGGTCTATTGGGTAGAAGGTACTATTTTTATTCAGTCAGCTCTCCGAGTGGAACAGCACCCTGAGCACCAGAGCCAACTTTTAAAAATGTTTTCCAGAGTCCAGCAACTGCTCTGCAACACTTTTATGCAAACCAGGCCAAAACTATGCCACAAGAGATGTACATCTCTTTATACAGACCCTAAGAGATAACTTGATGACCCTTCAATCAGTCTCTGAATCAATGTAATGCTAGACTCAGGAGTATTTGTTTCTATTAATAATTAGCTGCCGCTCTCCAGCTGCCCAGCTCTGAAGGCAGCGCCGCCACGAGCAGCAGCGCAGAAGTAAGGGGGCAGTACCGCAACCCCCCCTATAATAATCTGGAGACCCTCCCCCCACAACTCCCTTTTGGGTCAGGACTCCTACAATTACAGCACCGTGAAATTTCAGATTTAAATAGCTGAAATCATGGAATTTACGATTTTTAAAATCCAATGACCGTGAAATTGACCAAAGTGGACCGTGAATTTGGGAGGGCTATACTAATAATGTATTCCTGCTTGTAATAACACCATTACATACAGGATGCCAAGGCATGTCACTATATATTAAGAAATATATTAACTAGAGCTAATCAGAATAACTTAGATGGAACCATTTTCCATCTGAGAATACAATTTTTTAGAAATTAAAACACTTTGTGAAATCATGTCGATTTCACCAAAGTTTTGTTTTGGAGAAGAAAATTGGGGGCAGGGCAAGGAGAGATCTCACAATGTTGAAATGTCTTATTTCAACATTTTTCAGAACAAAACATTTCAATTTTTCATTTCAAAATGACTTTTCATTTAGATTTTTTTGTTGGGATTTTCTTTTGCAGAGAATTTGTAAATTTTCAGATTTCTTTCCTGAGTGGAATCGAGGCAAATTTCAAAACCCTCCACAAAATGGAATTTCTATTCTCTGCACAGCCCTAATTAATGTTTCTAGTACTCTCAAATCAAACCATCTGGTAAGACAGGATAATAAGATTTGTTTTGATACTGAAGTACACTTTGGCTTTAGAAAATATAAAGGACCATGATGTGCTTCAGATTCTACAAAATGTGAATGGCATGAAACATCTCACAAAAGAGAGTGAGATGATGCAGACAATGAAGGGCTACTGCCACAGTTATATGAATGAGTCTAAAGCGTATCTGAAATATCTGACTGTTCTGCCCTGCCTCCTTGTATTAATAACCATAGATTTTACACGATTTACCAACAATCTAATACTCCATTAAAGTTTTTGAAGAAAACCTTACTGAAAATCTGATAAAATGACTTAGTGACACAACTCTTGGTCCCTGTCATGCAATCATAGAATCATAGAATCTCAGGGTTGGAAGGGACCTCAGGAGGTCATCTAGTCCAACCCCCTGCTCAAAGTAGGACCAACCCCAACTAAATCATCCCAGCCAGGGCTTTATCAAGCCTGACCTTAAAAACCTCTAAGGAAGGAGATTCCACCACCTGCCTAGGTAACCCATTCCAGTTCTTCACCACCCTACTAGTGAAAAAGTTTTTCCTAATATCCAACCTAAACCTCCCCCTCTGCAACTTGAGACCATTACTCCTTGTTCTGTCATCTTCTACCACTGAGAACAGTCTAGATCCATCCTCTTTGGAACCCCCTTTTAGGTAGTTGAAAGCAGTTATCAAATTGCCCCTCATTCGTCTCTTTTGCAGGCTAAACAATCCCAGTTCCCTCAGCCTCTCTTCATAGGTCATGTGCTCCAGCCCCCTAATCATTTTTGTTGCCCTCCGCTGGACTCTTTCCAATTTATCCACATCCTTCTTGTAGCGTGGGGCCCAAAACTGGACACAGTACTCCAAATGAGGCCTCACCAGTGCTGAATCGAGGGGAATGATCATGTCCCTCGATTTGCTGGAAATGCCCCTACTTATACAACCCAAAATGCCATTAGTCTTCTTGGCAACAAGGGCACACTGTTGACTCATATTCAGCTTTTCGTCCACTGTAACCCCTAGGTCATTTTCTGCAGTACTGCTGCCCAGCCATTCGGTCCCTAGTTTTACTAGCAAAATTCCCAGGAACTTGAAAGGCTGTTTTGACTAAGGATAACAGGCGTGGCCTTTTACTACCGTCATTTCTACATATTAGAGAACTGAAGAAGCACATGACACTGTATAAACATAAGAATCTAAGGGTACGTCTATACTACAGAATTAGGTCGAATTTATAGAAGTCGATATTTTAAAACCCGAATTTATGGAATCGATTGTGTGTGTCCCCACTAAAGAGCGTTAAGACCATGAGGTCGATTGACTGTGTCCACAGTAGCGGGGCTAGCATCGACTTTCGGAGCATTGCATTGCGGGTAGCTATCCCACAGTTCGTGCAGTCTCCGCCGCCCATTGGGATTCTGGGTTGCGATCCCAAAGCCTGATGGGGCAGAAAACATTGTCGCTGGTGGTTCTGGGTACATGTCATCCCTCCCTCCGTGAAAGCAATATTTTTCGCGCCTTTTTTCCGGGGTTTCCGTGTTTGCTACGGAAGCCTGCTCAGCTCACAATTACCGTACATCTCCAGCGTACGCCTGGACATTAGGTCTAGTGGGGATTCAGTCACACTATAATACGGGCAGAGGGATAGCTCAGCGTTCTGAGCGTTGGCCCGCTAAACCCGGGGTTGCGAGTTCAATCCTTGAGGGGGCCAGGAGCTGATGATGGCTATCAAGCATATTGTACCATCTGCTGCTAGAAGGGAAGGCGCCTCCTTGCTCACTGCATATTGTACCATCTGCAGCTAGAAGGAAATGAGCCTAACCCTTGCTCCCCGCTCCCTCTGTGAAAGCAACTGAGGGGGGAGCAAAAAATCCTTTTGATGGGACTCCATCATGGTCACCTCTGCTGATGAGATCTGCGCTCACCTGCAGCTCACCACGCTGGCCAAACAGGAAATGAAATTCAAAAGTTCGCCGGGCTTTTCCTGTCTACCTGGGCGGAGCATTGGAGCTCAGACTGCTGTCCAGAGCGGTCAAATGTTGCACTGTGGGATAGATCCAGGAGGCCAATACTGTCGAATTGCGTCCTCACTAGCCTACATCGATTCGGCAATATCGATTTAAGCGCTAATCCCCTCGTTGGGGGTGGAGTGGCGAGATCGATTTTAAGAGCCCTAGAAGTCGATGTTAAGGGCTTCGTCGTGTGGACGGGTGCACGGATCAATCGAAATAACGCTAATAAATTCGACCTAAACTCGTAGTGTAGACCAGGGCTAAGTGCAGTTTTACTTTGAAGAATGATTGTGTAGAAATGGTACCTTTTTATTTACCAGAGCTGTCTTGATGTAT
This sequence comes from Macrochelys suwanniensis, assembly GCA_033296515.1. NCBI lineage: Eukaryota > Metazoa > Chordata > Testudines > Chelydridae > Macrochelys > Macrochelys suwanniensis. The sequence continues at coordinate 100,622,038 of CM065777.1, forward strand.
TAAATCATATTTTCTCACCTCGGTGACATGAAATAAGTTTGTATTTCTGTTGGCTCATATTAACCATGCAGAGCCAATACAGCTAGGGGTGAGGAACCTGGACTCTATTCTAATACCCACACGTGAATGGAATAACTAAACACAAATTTATGCTCTGTTATATGTGTGCCACTGCACTGAAGGCAAAGGTGTTGCACAGGTGTAACTGAAGTAGAACTTGGCCTGCAGAATGTTTATTATGAGATATGAGTCCCAAAAGACACAGCTTGACTGTCAGAACCCAGATTGAGTTTGCAGAGCTGGTTGTTGAAAAATGCATCTTGTTACATTAAACTCAACAAATGTGACTTGAAAGTCATTTGAGAAACCATAAATATGGAAGCCACAATGCCATTTTACAGTTATTTTTCAGATTATGACTGCACTTTCAGATTCAGAAACATTTGAAGAGGATAGTTTCAATTCTGGGAACTGAACCAGAAATGCCTTAGATGCTGCAAAAAAAGCTGATCTTATGATCTATCCAGCTGTGACCAGAAGCAGAAGCACTGGAAAGCTCAGGAGAAAGGCTGTTCTTGTAAATTTTCCAATCCAATGTTGCAGACTTGAGTATGAGATGATTCATATATACCCTAGAAACCTTTCAAGATTCACTCATTGCTAGTTGCAATTTACTAGTTCAAAATTGTTAACAGAGCTAGTAAAATAATAATAAAATTTTTTGCAAATAAAATATTATTTTGGCCAACCTTATAGATTTTGTCAAATATGTGGAAAACTATTTGTCAAAGAGTAGACAAAAACATACAAATAATCAAATAAACCATATAAATATTATCCAACCAGCTGTAGTGATAAAAACCATTATCTTTGATGTGCCAGAATGGCTAAACTTCATGATTTTTCTTTTTTAGAAAGTGCTCAAGAATCAAGTTGTCAGCTGAAAAGACACCATGCTTTTATTAATTGAATGAGTTTATAATGCATCTGCTCAGGCTGATGGAACTATCTAGTTAACATTGAACATACTAGTAACAGATCAACACGGGACTTAAAAAACAAAGAAGTCCCTACTCAAACATACAGAACAAGGAGCCAGAGATACCAAAGCAGCAATAAAAATAAAGAACCATAATAAAGAACATAAGAATGGCTATACTGGGTAGGACCAATGGTTCATCTAGCCCAGTATCCTGTCTTCCGACAGTAGCCAATGCCAGGTGTGCCAGAGGGAATGAACAGAACAGGTAATCATCAAGTGATCCATCCCATGTCACCCATTCCTAGCTTCTGGGAAACATAGGCTAGGGACACCATCCCTGCCCATCCTGGCTAAAAGCCATTGATGGACCTATCCTCCAAAGTAGTCTGGGCAATGATTATACCCTCTTACAGAAGAAGGAACAAGTAATTACCTCTGGAGACATTTCCTCACATAGCTTAGCTTGGATGAACGTCCTGCAACTACTTTTAAGATGCTCACAATGTTAAGTTTCAGCAATATCTTCTATAAAGCATTGTAAATGGAAACATGAATTCAAATTAATCATACTTGTACATGCAGGAATTATCAGTGTAAGGAGAGTCTGGATGAGCTCGCCCCTGATATCTAGTGGTGAGCTGTGGAAAAAGACTTCAGAAGCTGATCTCGTTTGCATGGACACACCTACCCTGCCTAGGTGCTCAGCATGATGGAACTGCTTGCCCAATGATCACTTGTGACTGGTGTTGGATCTCCAATCTCCTTGTTATTGGGGCAGGAGTAATAAAGCATTTCTCTCCTTGTTTTGTGAACCAAGGGCAGCAGAATTGTTCCTGATATACCCCAATGGAGGCACTCACCCTCAACTGAACAGCACTTGCTAGGCAGGGGACATTGGTTCCAAAGCCCAATGAGTTGAGAGAGGGTGGGGACAGGTAGTTGTATCTGGTGGTGTGGGCCCTGTTTAAGGGTCCTAGACACCATTTGACCCTTCCTCTTTCCATGGTATAATAAAAGAGCTAATTTAGACTCAATTGAGAGTCTTGTTACATGCTGCAGAGCTGAAACCACTGATACCTAGGTCTAAGTATTAGATCTACTTTGGGACAATGTCTCTATTGCAAGAGACTGCCCAATGTGCACCAATAGTGAGGCTCTCCCACTAACAGCTGAAATCACTGAGAGCTATGTTAAGTGTGTGTGTGTGGGGGACCTGAAGGCATCTTGGTGAGTGGGCAGCTGGCGGAGAGGCGTGACCAGCAGGGTGGCTAGCAGAGAAGCTGGTGGAGAAGGCCAGAGCAGAGCACCGTTAAGGCATGGCAATCGACCATTGAGGCGACGAGCAAGTGCCCGAGCAGTGCAGCATGTAAGGTGCCTCCTTAACCCCCCCCCTCCACCTTCCCAGAGATGAACTCTGCGGATGAACCTCTGAACTCTGGGGATGCACTGTCCAAAGACAGCAACTGTGAGTGGGGTACAGAGAAGGGACGGGCACATTAAAGGGACTTTTGGGTTGCTCAAGACCCTGAGGGGAAAAGGACACTACCCAACTTACTTGCTCATGGTCTTTTGCTCATGGTTCGTGTTTATGAGCCCTAGTTGCAGTGTTTTCCCAAATTTATGCTGAGTTAACTCCCTCCTTTTATTAAAAGTTTCTGCTACACTCAGACGCTGTGCTTGCGAAAGAGGAAGTATTGCCTCTTAGAGGTGTCCAGGGGGTGTGTGTAATTGTCCCAGGTCACTGGTTGGGGGCTTGAGCTGATTTTATGTTTTATTGTTGAAAAGGACCCCCTAGATACTTAGCCTGGCCCTTGTTGCTGCTGGCTTCACCTGGCAGAAGGGTTACATCAGCAAAGATTAGAGTTAATATATTCAGAGTTTTAGGCCAAAACAGACCATTGGATTATTCAGTCTGATCTCGGACAGGTAGTTAAATTCCACCCAGTTAAACCCTGTAACTTGTGTTTGACTAAAGCACATCTTCCAGAAAGGCACCCAGCTTGACTGAAGACCTCAAGAAATGGAGAATTCCCCACTTCCTGTCATCAGTTTGTTCTAGTGGTGAATCACCCTCACAAAATCTAATTACTAATTTGATTTCAGCTTCCATCCCTTGGTTCTTGTTATGCCTGTCTCCTTTAGATTAAAGAGCCCTTCCTGGTATCTTCTCCCCATGAAGGTACTTGTATATTGTAATCAAGTCACCTCTCAGTCTTCTTTTTGATAAATTAAACAAGCTCTTTAAGTCTCTTATTCTAAGGCATTTTCTCCAGCTCTGAAATAATTTTTGCAGCTCCTTTCTGCATCCTCTTCTCTTTCTGCATCCTTGTTAAAATGTGGACCAGAACTGGATGCAATGTTCATGTAGAAGGGTAAAATTGCATCCTCACTCCTCCTCATTACTCCCTTGTTAATGCACCCTTTTTTTTTTTTTTGCCATTGCTTCACATTGGGAGTTTACATTGAGTTCCTTGTCCAGTATGACTCCTAAATGCTATTCAGAGATGCTTTCCAGGATACATTCCCCCATTGTGTAGATATGACCTGCGGAGACAACCCATACCTGCTGATAGAGGGGCAGAGTGAGGGCAGCGGCTTCAGCAGATGTTACTGAGCATGCTCAGTATGCTTTGACTCTGATGGCCTGTATTCCATGTTCCTAGATATATCTTTTGCATTTCACTGTATTAAAAGGCATTTTGCAAAGAGCCCAGGTTTGCTTAATAGCATTGGGCAGAGCCTTGAAGGTAAGGATGAGAAGCTTGAATCATAGAATATCAGGGTTGGAAGGGACCTTAGGAGGTCATCGAGTCCAACCCCCTGCTCAAAGCAGGACCAATCCCCATTTTCCCCCCCGATCCCTAAATGGCCCTCTCAAGGATTGAACTCACAACCCTGGGTTTAGCAGGCCAATACTCAAACCACTGAGCTATCCCTCCTCCTGAAGCCAGTATAGAAGTCTTTTACATAAGAACAGTGGGATATAGTTTTGGTGTGCTCATTTGCTTGTCAGAGCTCTGTCCTCTCATTGCAATGCTGGTGTCTAAGTTCTTGGAACAAATCAACAGATTTCGATCCTACCTGTGACTGCACAGAATTATTTTAGTGCACTTTGGAATTAAAACTGCATCTGTACAACACTTTCTGTATTTTGTAAAGGAGACAAAGAATTGCAGTGTTGCAGGGATATTAGTTCCTTAGGCATTGTGTAGTCTGAGGAAGTTTACAAAAAAACTCCCACTGAATGTTTGCATTAATCATGGTAATCATAGCTAAGATAAGGCCCTATGGTGCCTCTCTCGAATTTTTAGTTACAAATTCTTTTGTCTAGGTTTCCAGCAAGCTTAACTAATATGGTGGAAGCCACTGAGACTTCTCTATCCTAGGGCTCCCATTGAGTTGAGTTGAATTGGAGATAGGGGTATAGGGGGTGGGTGTGTGTGTGTGGGGGGTATTTGGGCGGGGGAGCTGTTTGTTCGCTTGTTTTTGGTAAATTTCTCTTTTTGGTAGTCATGACCTAAATTGTGTTATCCCTTGATGTTAGATGAAGGGAAAAGGTGATGACACATCACTGCCCCACAAATGACAAAGTATAACACTTCTCAAAGAAATCAAGTGAATGTGACAACAGTTGCATGATAATAGAAATTAGGAGAAAAAGAGAATTCCCAAGTGGCCTCATTTTTATGTGGGTTGTTGTAATAGAAGACAGGTGGTTTGCTATTTTAAAACCTGGAGAGGGTTCGTGGAACATTTAGATGTGAAATAGCTTGAAATATCACAACACAGAATGAATTTAACAACATTCCTTCTACTAGGTTCAGCACATTACTAGGTTATATGGTTTCGTTCACTACATCAAAAGTTCACATTGCTTATTCAGTGTGTGTATGAATAGTTTCAGATGCAAAACATTTAATTAATTAAATAACCTCCCCAAAGACATTATATATTTCATATGTCAGACACAGGATCATAAGAACAGCCATACTGGGTCAGACCAGTGGTCCATCTTGGCCAATATCCTGTCTTCTGACAGTAGCCAATGCCAGATGCTTCAGAAGGAATGAACAGAACAAGGCAATTATTGACTGATCCACCCATCATCCAGTCCTGGCTTCTGGCAGTCTGAGGTTTAGGGACACCCAGAGTATGAGGTGGTGTCCCTGACCATTGTGATTAATAGCCACTGATGGACCTATCCTCAATGAATTTATCTAATTCCTTTTTGGACCCAGTTATACTTTTTACCCTTTATAACATCTCCTGGAAATGAGTTCCACAGTCAGTCTGTGGAATTGTGTGAAGAAATATTTTCTTTTGTTTTAAACTTGCTGCCTTTTAATTTCATTTGGTGACCCCTGGTTCTTATGTTCTGTGAAGGAGTAAGAACACTTCCTTATTCACTCTCTCCACACCATTCATGATTTTATAGATCTCTGTCATATTCCTCCTTAGTAGTCTCTTTTCTAAACTGAACAGTCCAATGCTTTTTTAATCTCTCCTTGTACAGAAGCTATTCCATAGAACCAATTATTTTTGTTCCCCTTTTCTATACTTGTTCTAAGACTTTGCCTACACTAGCACTTTTATTGCTAAAACTTTTGTCAGTCAGGGTACAGGGCCAGCCCGCAACATTTTGGCACCTGAGGTGGGGATCTCAAATGATGCCCCATGCCCCCTCGCTTGGGCCAAAACTTTGAAAGGTCTCAATTCTGCCTTCTTCCTCTTCTACTCCTCTCATGGTACTGCTTTGCTACCTGTCCCAATAAAGGAGAACTAACAACTTAAAATGCTTTGTTCAAAAATTTTAAGTAACTTTCAAACGCCTGAACAGCAAATGTAACTTTTCTTGTCTGCATAGTAAACACTGGCATTTTTATCTGTTTGAATAATCAAAGTGGTGCTTTTCGTGCCTCTTGGTTGCAAAGATTTGAACTGCTTCCTGAAGGCCCACAGTCTGGGCCAGCTCATGCGCTATTGAGATGGTTGCAAGGCCGACCAGCCTCTCCCGTGTCATTGTGGAGCATAGATGTGTTTTTATTAACTTCAGCTTGGAGAAGCTGCATTCTCCACTGGCAACTGTTACAGGAAGTATTAGAAGTATGCACGGAGCAACAAAAGCATTTGGAAAGAGGGTGGTCATCTTATTTGTGGACATATATTCCAGAACTGCCTTTGGCGTTCATCCTGCTGAAATGTATCTTGAAAGGGCTTTCAGTTCATCACCTAAATCACTCTCATCAATATCGCGCATGTCATCATGTGTCAACACTGTCTCTAGTGCCCTGCATTGCTGGTGTAGGTCTTCTTCAGGTATAGTGAGGAGTTTTGGAATATTATACAACATCCCAAATATACTGCTGTGTTCCTTGAACTGCATGAAACGGTCTTTAACTGACTGTATTGCGCAATCTAGCACCTGGTTAAAGAATTCAACTTTGAATTGTTATTTGGGGTCTCTTAAAGGATTATCCCGTGCCTCGTAATCAAAATGTGTTCTTCTTCAGTGACTCTTGTATTCTTGAATGGGTGGGAAAATAACTTCAGTGTGAAGTTCCTCTTCCAACTTCTGTGCACTCTTCAGAATGTTTTGAAATCCCTCAACTGACCGGTAAGACTGTAGGTATGACTTTGCTTTGTCCAGTTGTTCCATTGCTCCAGCTATATCAAGGTCAACACCTTGGAGTCTCTTGCTTACAACATTTATTTCAAACAGTATGTCATGACACAACACTAAGCTACACAGAAATTTGAAGTTTCCATTGTTTGGCACATACAGCTGATCTGAAGTGCCACACAGTGCTAGGTTTTGGGTAGCAAGCACTCTCACAATGACAATGAGCCTTTTCAGAATATTTTGCCAGTAGAGACACTGGTGCAATCTTCTCTTGATGCTGATCATCTATGGTGGCCTTTAACCTTAGTCTCATCTCAAGCTCTTTCCACCTATGGAATGCTCTCTGGTGATTTGCTGCCTTCTCATGGCATGCCAGATTTTTCCAGGCCTTTGTTCCTGTAGAACCCAGTGTGTCTGGAACATTAGACTGGAAGAGTTTGCAATAAAAACAGTATGCAGCATTCTAAGTTTTTGAGTACATAAGCCATGGCCTCTCCACTTTGTCACCATTGGGGATTTCACGCTGGTAATGTGTTGGATGGAAACTTCTATTTTCATTGTCTTTGGGGAACATGAAGTTTTTCACTTGCTGTGGCTCGGGGAGTACAAGGAAGTCCCTCAGGCTACTGCTCAAGTGGGTCCACAGTCCTGGATCATCTAGACTTAAGGAAATAAACTCAGCAGCAGCTGTTTCTTGCGCCTCCACCATACCCTTCTCTGATCTACACTTTTCTTCAGGAATGTGCATGGTTACATCCATTTGAGATGGAGAGATGGATGCTGCAGTAGCTACCAGGTCACCTGCACTCTGACAGACTGGAAGATCAGGCATCTCCTCACCACTCACATCCTCACTGGGGCCGGAAGACTCACCGTGAACATTTGTGTCTATGTATCTCCTCAAAGTCTCCCAATCTAAGAGAATTGTAAATGGTAACTCTCAACCTATTGATTTGGAAACTGTAACAACAGGAGCTGAACCCATTGCAGATTAACACAAAATCATTAACTCAATTTAATTTAAAATAAAGACTATATTACTATATCTGACTCTCTGCTTTCTTTCACACGTAGTGCCACTTTCCCACCAGTGCAATCTATTTTGTCATTCCTATATATTTTGTACCCTGGTATTACTATCAGTCACTCAAGTTCACTTGTTGTGGTATTTAGGCTTCTAGCACTCGTATACAAGCACTTATAAAATTTGTCAATATTTATTTGTCTGCCTTCATGTGATGTAATTGAATGGGACTCTTTTTTCCAGTTGACTGTTTGTTTCTCTTCTCTTGTACTTCATATACTTTTATCTTCTCCTCTTTTCTGCGGTATAGTGTATCCCCTTTAATAAATCCTCCCCGATGGGGCATCTCAATCCAAACCCAATATTCCTCTGATCCTGTCAGGTTTCCCCACAGCCCTTAGTTTAAAACTCATCTATAACCTTTTTAATTTTACATGCTAGCAATCTGGTTCTGTTTTGGTTTAGGCGAAGCCCCTCTTTCCTATATAGGCTCTTCCATTCCCAAAAGGTTCCTCAGTTCCTAATAAACCTAAAATTCTTCTCCCTGCACCATGATCGCATCCATGCATTGAGACCCTGCAGTGCTGCCTGTCTAACTGGCCCTGCATGTGGAACTGGGAGCATTTCAGACAATGCTAACATGGAGATTTTGGAGATTTAATCTCTTATCTGGCAGCCTAAATTTGGCCTCCAGGACCTCTCTTCTACTTTTCCTTATGTCATTGGTACCTACATATACTATGACCACCAGTTCCTCCCCAGCACTGCACATAAGTCTATCTAGAGTCTCAAGAAGTATGCAACCTTCATGCCCAGCAAGCAATTTACCATGCAGTTTTCCAAGTCATCACAAACCCAATGATCTATATTTCTCATAATTGAATCACCCATTAATAGAGCCTGTCTCTTCCTAGTAACTGGAGTCACCTTCCCCCAGAGGGGTGTCCTCAGTGCAAGAGGATACCATGATGTCATCTGGAAGGAGGGTCGAAGGAGGGTCTCAACTATGGGATCATTTCTCTTCATTCCGGCTTGCTGTTCTCCTTCCCCCAAGAATTTCATCCTCCTCAACAGTGCACAGGCTGTCAGACTAAGGGTGGGACCACTCTACTATGTTCCTGAAAGTCTTGGCTATGTACCTCTGTCTCCTCCAGTTTAGACACTCTGGTCTCAAGAACCCGTGCTTGGTTTCTGGGGGCCATGAATTTCTTACACCGAAGGCACATGTAGGCCACCTGCCCACAAGTATATGCTGCATTCAGTGCAATAAGCTGGATAGCCCCCACTCTGCTGCTGGATTTCTGCTTGCATTATTTTTACTCTTGCAGGGATTTTTGTTCTTTTTGGGGGGGGTTGGGGGAAATTATTGGTTAGAGTAAGTTTGTTAGATGTATCTGGTTCTCATGTATCTAAACCCCCTAGCAAAACTCACCTGTTCACTACCCCCCTTTGGTCACTTAGGAGCTGGCTTTTTATACCCCAGTTCTCCCTGAGTTAGCCCAGCCCCCTTGTCAAGGGATCCTAAAGGGATTAGGGATCAAAGGATAGCTAGAGCCTTGTTCATATGCTCTCAGGCTGCTTGGCTTAGAACACAGCCCCCAAAACAGACCACACTATAAACTTCAATCAAGTAGGCACACAGTAAGCAAGTAAGCACACAATAAACAGAGAAACTAATTTGGGTACTTTCTATTTTATCATGTCCTTTAGTGTGAATACCATATAATCAAGTATGTTCAAGTGCTACACCGTAGAGCCCTATTTATTTTAATTTAGGGGTTGTCAGGAAATGTAGGGTTGGAAGGAACCTCAGGAGGTCATCTAGTTCAGCCTCTTGTGCTGAGGCAAAATCAAGTAAACCTACACCATCAATGACAGGTTTTTGTCTAACCTCTTCTTAAAAGCCTCGAATGATGGCAGTTCTATCACCTCCCTCGGAAACCTGTTCCAGAGCTTAACAACCTTTTTAATCAGAATGTTTTTCCTAATATCTAACCTAAATCTCCCTTGCTGCAGATTAAGCCCCATCACTTCTTGTCCTATCTTCAGTGGACATGGAGAACAATTAATCACCATCCTCTTTATAACTGCCCTTAAGATATTTGAAAACGGTTTCAGTTCCCCCCTCAGACTTCTTTTCTCAAGACTAAATATGCCTGGTTGTGTGTTGGGTTTTTTTAAACCTTTCCTCATAGGTCAGGTTTTCTAAACCTTTTATCATTTTTGTTGCTCTGTTCTCTCTCCCTCCCTCTCTCTCCAATTTGTCCACATCTTTCCTAAAGCATGGCACCCAGAACGGGAGATACTACTTCAGCTGAGGCCTCACCAGTACTGAATAGAGTGTGACAATTACCTTCAGAGTCTTACCTATGACACTACAGTTAATGCACCCCAAAATATTAGCCTTTTTTGTAACTGCATCACATTGCTGGCTCATATTCAGTTTGTGATCTACTATGACACCCAGATCCTTTTCAGGAGCTCTACCACCTACCCAGTTATTCCCCATTTTGTATCTGTTTTTACCCACTTTTCTGGAAGTGAATATACAGCCTTCAGGCTGAAAGCTGTTATATTCTCTGTCAACTATTTCTAACAATTTATCTCTGGCAAAATCTCTCTCAAACCATGAATTTTTTAAAAATAGTAATCAAGTTGCCAAAATATATTCTGGGCCTAGTTTCAGGTGTGTGTTTGGCCAACCTTTAACTACAAAAATATGCTTTTCTTTGCGGGTAAGGGACGGTACTTAAACTTGAAATGTACTAAGGGCGTTTTTAATATTTTGGAAAGAAAAAGACTTATAATGATTTGAATAAGCAGGCCAGTGAAGTTTACAGAACATGTGCATTGGCTAGCACAATTTCATATTCTGGATCATTTGAAGGCATTAAATAGATACTGTAAGGCTAGGATAATCTATATTTTAAAAGAAATCCATATAACTGTGCCATTATTGATATTGTAGATGATTAAAACTTACATTTTGAAAATGTGTCTCAGCTCTCATTGACAGGTTTGGTATAAATGGTATTTAAAGCTGATTCAAACAGGTAGCAGCACATTCTTCTGGGAGTAGAGGGTGTGCTGTGGGTGGGGAGAAGGTGTGTCAATGGTAGGAGGGTGTGGGGCTGGAACCCTTTTGGCACAGTTCCAGTTAGCATAATTTAAAAGGCCTAAGGGCTACTCTGAGTTATGCCAGGGAAGGGATTGTTTCAGCTCCTGTAGCCCCAGATTCCGAGGAACAGAATGGTGGTTTAAAGCTACTTCCATCCTGGATCCCATCCCCAGATGTTCTGAGGATCAAGCCCATTATTCCCTTTTCACATCTGATGTGCCATTACTTTTTATACATTTACTTTTTCAGTCACATGTATGCTAACTCTTCCTAGAGCCCACTGCTATAGTAGCTGCATAGGGCAGACTCCCATTGACTTAAACGGGTGCTCAGAATATCAGGCCTGGAGGAGAGAGAGCAAGAGCCTGGAACGTAGGACCTGGTGCAAGGCCTGAGGCCTGAACCAAAGTCAGCAGAAGCCATGCTAGCAGCAAAAGTCAGGCCCTGCCATAAAGCAAACGCTTGCTTATAAGTTTACTCTCTGGTACATGAACTTGGCAAAAGCATGGCTAGTGTTGCTAAAACACAGGCACCCCTAAGAAGTACTGGGTGTTCATGTAAACACATTCCTGAAGGATAGTACAAGTACACCCCAATATAGAGTTATGGCATAAATACAATCCTGAGTGATGAGCACCCAAAATTCCCACTGAATTCAAAGAGGTGGGTGCTCAGCACCTCTGGAAAGCAGGCCACTTGTAAAATACCTCTGGGCACAGATATAAGTCAAATCTGAAAATATACAGGATTTAAGCTCTTCGCAGTCACACCAAGATAAGTAAAAAGACAGCACTATGTCAGTCAGGGCGCACAGAACTGCTGACTCCTCGCATCCCTTCTCTCTCCTCTAAAGATTAGACCATGCTCCCTCTCCAAGATTTACTAGTGTGACACTTCCCAAGGTACCCAGGGGTGTGAGGCACTTCGTACCACCAGCCCTTAGCATGAGGAAGCCTTGTCTGTGTCTGCTGTGGGTCAGCTCCCTGACTCCACCAGCTTCCAGAAACACAAGCACTGGCCTCTAGGCCTCAATTTCTCCATTCAGGATAGGCATGCACCAGCTCCCAAGGCCTCCTAGCATCTTTCTGGAGTCCCCAGTCCCTGTTCTGCTGAATGCTCTCGGACTCACTGCTCCCAAAGGAACAGTACATACCAGCTTGCTAGTTTTAACTCAGGATCACCACTCTGCTTAACACACAATGCTTAGAAATATTTACAGTGAAAACAAGAATAAATTTATTAGCAAAGAACAGAGATTCAAATGATAATATTGGGTATGGCAAACCCAGGACAAACAGCTACCAAGGGGGAGGTAGTAACTAGTCCCAGGGGGTTAAAAGGCCTCTCCCTGTCCATGGAGGGGAGATAACTATGGGGAAATAAGGTTCAGCTGGGAAAGAGGTTGCTATGGAGCTAATTAGGTCCAGCTGGCTGCAACTGCTGGAGACCTTTTTAAACCCTCCCCCGTGGGAATGGAGGGGTGTGAGAGTTGTGTGAGAAGTAGGGAAGCTGCCAGTAGGACACTGAAGCCTTCCTGGAAGGAGGGCTGCATTTCCTCCCCTGAAGGGAAGGAAAACAAACTGAAGGGACTGACCAGGGGAAGGTATATTCAGACCCTTAGCTACCAGTAAGGGTTTGCCCTGCCCAAGCCTGTCTCTCTAAGGCTAAGAGGGACTGAGTCTGCTGAGGAGAACAAGGTACTTTGCCACATGGGGGGAAAATGGTTACATATAAAATCATAACACTATTTCTAAACTTAACTCGCAAGACATTACCCTATCCCCTACAACATAGCTTATCCCAAGTCTTTTCCCCAGCATTGTCACCCAGGATGGCTGATATCCACCTTTGATATGATGAAGCCCATTGGCAGTTTGTCTTCACAGAGTGATGGATATCGGAGCATCTCTCTACACCCTCAGATATACCAGACCTTGATCTTCACTTGAAAACAGAGTTTTCTCTCCACTCTGCTCAGCTATTTAGCTCCTCCTGTTAATTTCCTTCTGAAGTCTCTGTAAATTCTTCATTAGCATTTGATTCACTATGGTAATAGACTTCTATTGTGAGACATGCAAAACACAACAGTCCCCCAGGAAGAAAATGTCTCCCACTTCTTGTCTGGAGAAGTTCGTCTCAAGTCACACTACCTTTGAGTAACCTGCCTTTAACTACAAGGCCTAGAGAACATAATTCTCAGCATATATACACAACTCCTCATTTTCCATACATATATCTCAGAATGATTACGATGACCAATGTGATATAGACTTTCATTAGAGACCTTACATGATGTTCTTTTGGTGAACCCAGTGGATTGCTGTGCCCCTATGTATCCTTATGTCCTCTGCTAGTGAGCATTCTGAGGTCACAACTCTCTTAAGTGAGCCCTTTTGTATCTAAGGACTGTAGCAGGTGATAGTGCAGTTTGGGTTTGCATAATCAACCAAATCTTATCGACACATACCAAAACCAAAACGGTCAAAAAATCCTGCTGGAGAGCTTTCAATATCAGGTTGCATCACATACATTTCCATATTCTGTCTTTTTGACTATAGCTTAGTGAGAGAAAGAAGGTCTTTCCTCATGGTATTTTTAAGAACATAAGAATGGTCGTACTGGGTCAAACCAAGGTCCATCCAGCCCAGTATCCTGTCTACCGACAGTGGACAATGCCAGGTGCCCCAGAGTGAGTGAACTTAACAGGTAATGATCAAGTGATCTCTCTCCTGCCATCCATCACCCCTCTCTGACAAACAGAGGCTAGGGACACCATTCCTTACCCGTCCTAGCTAATAGCCATTAATGGACATAACCTCCATGAATTTATCCAGTTCTCTATTTGTATTTCCACCTCCAGTATCAGCATAAGCTAGAAAACATATGCAGCATTTAAAACCTGAAACAATGAAAGCTTTAATTCAAGTTTTGGGTGGATGCTCAAGTTAATTTGATCTGAAACACTTTCCTCCTGCAGTACACAGTGTATGTTGAAGGACTAATTGCTGCAAAACATGTTTATTTCAATAGTATAGGCTTTTGAATGGTTATTTTGTGGACTGCTCAAACTACAAACGTTTCATTGTATTTATAAAGAACCACAAAAGGGTATGTAACCTTGCCCAAGATCATGGGACTTTATGAAAGGGGGGATCTGTATGCTGCAGCACATAGATGCAATGACTCTGATTCTAACTTTATACCAAGGCCACTTTCTTAATCAGTACTAGTAATATTACCATAGCATCTAGGACCCCAAATCATGAAACAAGACCGCACCGTGCTAGGCGCTGTACAAACAGAGAACAAAATGATGGTCCCTACTCCAAACAATATACAACCAAAGTATAAGACAAGAGACAAACAGATGGACACAGACAGAGGGGGGTGTACAAGGAAACAATGAGACACTACTGGTCATCATGATAGGCAGTGGTCGCAGCACTCCAGCAACGTAATCCTTGTCAAGTATTTTGTAGGCATCGTGGCAAAGGAGGATTTCAATGAGGGTTTAGAAGGAGGCTAATGAGCTGGCTTGCACAGGGAGAGCCTCCCAAGCAGGACTGGTAGCATGGGAGAAAGCACAAAGGTGCTTGTTTGAAAATTTAACAAGCATGTGATAGAGGTTGGCATCGTGGGCCAATTGGAAGCAGGAGTTGACATTTCAATAGTGAATGAGAGATGATAGGTAGAGTAGGGGTGGGCCATGAAGGTCCTTAAGCTTGTCTTCGCTTTCATGTTTCATTCAACTGGGAAGAGGAAGCCAGGGGAAAGATTAATGAGAGGAGTGGTCAAATGGCTAGAAAAAATGATATTTGTGGTAGCTTTCTGAATGAATATGAGCAGAGCAAAACAGCGTTTGTCAAGACCAGAGAAAAGATGCTGCAGGAAATGAGATGATAGCCTGGCTGAGAGTTTGAGCTGGGTAGATGGATAGGAAAGTCCATATCTTAGATATGTTCAGGGGTGAAAATAAGCCAGTACAGTGTACCGGTAAAAAGTGGCCACCAGTACCAGCCCGTACCCATCTGACTTTAAAGCGCTGCCGCTGTAGCGCTTTAATGTCATTGCCTCTTTTGCACTCCCCTCCCCCGGCCGCCGATGGTGGGGGAGGGGCAAAAGAAGCAGCTGCCCCGGGACTGGCAATTTAAAGGGGCCTGGGGCACCGGCTGCTCCAGGCCCTTCAAATCGCCGCTGGAGCCCCGGTGGTGCGGGCCAGGCAGCGTGGAAGGGCTGGCTGGGGGATGCTGACCCCAGTCCCACTCCTTCCAACCGAGGCCCTGCCCCTTCTGGGGGCCGGAGCCGGCCCCCGTACTGGTAAGTCTTCGGCTTTACTTTCACCCCTGGATATGTTGTGCAAAAAGAATCTGCAAGTTTTAGATATAGCCTGGATGTGAGGACCTATAGAGGGGATGAGTCAAAGGTTGCATGCTTGAGAGCCAGGAGGATGACTGAGATGTCAGTATTACTCAAGAGAGGAGGTAGTTGGGAGGGTTTCGGGGGAGAGGAAAAGACTAAAAGCTCTGTTTGAACCATGCGTAGCTTGGACTGGTGGCTTGACATCTGTGAGCAAATGTCAGAGAGACAGGCCAAGATTTTAATTTGGGCAGGAAGAGAGAAGTCTGGAGTAGAGAGAGAGAGAGAGATATCTGTGAATTATTAGAATGAAATGGTAGTTGAATTTGTATTTGCAGATGAGATTACCCAGAGATAAGGTATAGAGGGTAGAGCTGGTCAGAAATTTCCAACTGAATTATTTTTCTGTCAGAAAATGCAAATATGTCAAAAGCGAAATGTTTTGCAGAAATGTGTCAATTGTGACAATTTTTTAAAAATCATGGAGCATTCAGATAAGGCTGAATATTCCATTTTGACTTTTTCAAAATTGAATGTTTTGATTTTCCATTTCCAAATATTTTGATTATTTTTTTAAAAGTTATATTATATAAAATTTTGAAATTGGAACCAAACATTTTGATCAAAATGTTTATTTCAATAAAATCAATCTTAAGTGATTCTTCCCCCTCTGCCATGTAAAGATGGGCCATAAAAAGGAATTTTGAAACTTTGTCTTCATTCTGTTTCAGAATGGAAACAATTCAAAATTATGGAATTGCCAAGAAATGGAAAATTCAATTCCTGACCATCTCTAGCACAAGGAGAAGAGAAGGGGAAGAAGGACAATGCTCTGTGGAGCTCTGCAGAAAGTTGGAGGGGGTAGATGAGGAGGAGTCTCTGAAGGACATACTCAAGGAGTGATTATTGAGTTGGGAGGAGAATTAGGAGAGGACAATTATGGAAGACAAGGGAGGAAAAGATTTCAAAAAGAGTTTAGTCAAAGATATTGAAAGTGGCTGACAGGTAGGTCAAGGAGGAATAAGATGGAGAATCGCTTTTGAGCTTTAGCTAGGAAGGAATCATTAGTGTCTTTGGTGAGAGCAGTTTCATTGGAGTGTAAGGGGTAAAAGGATGGAATTGGAGGAGAGGAACTTGAGAAAGAGACTGTAGCCAGGGCTGCTGAAGGATCTTAGAGATAAGTGGGAGACGGGGCGGTAGTTGGAGGGGAAAGTGGGGTCGAGTGGGTTTTTTAAAGCTGGAAGAGACTAAAGCATGTTTGCATTGTGAACGGAAGAGACAGAGGAGAGTGAGAGGTTTAAGAGTAAGGGGAATGAGAGTGTCTGCAAGAGGGGTCGGGAGATGGGATGCGGTTGCTGGGGCAAGTGGAGGAACTAGGGAAGGAGAGCAGATGAGAAACTTCTGCATTTGCAATGGGGCGAAGGAGGAGAAAGGGAAGGTGAGCTGAGAGGAGAGGAAAGGCTACATGGCATTTTGTCAGTTTCTTCTGGAAGAAATCAACAAGATCCTGTGTGGAGAGAGAAGAGAAAGCAGAGGGAGCACACAGATACATTGACTCCGATAATCTCTCCTACTAAAGCCACTTTATGCCTCTTCACAAAAGCGAGGTACTGGCCCCTAAGGAATATTCCCCCAAACAAGGGGTTTCCTGGTTGGTGGACCACTGGTACAAGGAATCTATATAGAAATTATCCAGAGTTTGGGGAGGGAGGGGACATGGCCACAGTGCGCTGTGTTCTGACTATTCTTTGCTACTCATGTCTTTTACAGGAGTAATAGTCTAGCTTACACTGGGACCTGCCTGACTGCCCCCCAAAAGTGTAGAGCAAAGATGGGGTTTTAAGCCACCTCCCATCCTGCCCCTCCTGTGCTGAGTGTAAGAATAGAATAACAGAGAATTGGGCTAGTACTTACTGTGGTTATCTAAACATCTCATTTTCTTGCACTGGTAGATTTTTCCTTGCCTCGACCTTCATATTATTTTATCTTATTTTTGGTGCTTTAATCATTTTTATAAAATTGTGTGACAAGGATGAATGAAGAATTTTATCATGGGTAAAAAAAACCCACCATCTTTTGTTACATGCTCAGCAAAATACAGCAGTATACAACAGTCTCTGTTTTGTGTTCACAAGAAATGTGTGAACTCCACCTAACTACATAACCAAACTCTTATAAGCAACTTCTGTCTCTGAAATAATAGTATGAGTTTCACATGATATAATAATAGAAAAAGCTTTAGTGTGTGAACAAGTTGAGTGTGCTCACGGGGAGAAGAGCCATACTATGCCTTTAATAGCTTTCCATTCAGCTTTATAGCTTGCCATTGGGTGCAGATGTTTTATGACTTGTAACAGTTTAATATGTCCTGCTGGAATACCCTCTAAGTTTCTCTTCATCAAGGCAGTTGCTCCAGGTAACTGGAATGTCAGATTTAAATGAAGCACAATGTGAGAATGGGACTGTCAAATTTTAAATGCACCACAATGGTGCTGTGTAAAGTTTCAACCAATGGGTGAAATTTCCCTTGCCCATCTCGGGATCGTTTCTCCTCTTCTTCCTTATAAGCATAACCTAATGTGATGAAAGATTTAAAATAATCACATACTATGCTGTGGGCAGTAGCGTAGGCAGGTCCAGAGCACATGGGGAGCGGCGCTATAAAAAGGCGCCTCCCCAGGCTCCCCCTGTATTCACCCGGCGGCGCCTCTGGCGGCACTCTGGGTCTTCGGCGACGGTTCCTCGCAGGTACGGTACGGTCCTGCGTACTGGCAAGAGCCAGTACGCCGTGCCGGACCGTTCCGGCTTCCCCGGTGGTGTTTTAAAGGGCCCGGGGCTCACGGGGAGCCCCAGGCCCTTTAAAGCGCTGCCAGAGCTGTGGCAACGGGGGTCGGGCGGTGCTTTAAAAGGCCCACGGCTCCCCGCAGTGGCAGGAGCCCCGGGCCTTTTTAAGCACCGCCCGAGTCCGACTCCGGCAGCGCTTTAAAAGGCCCACGGCTCCCCGCAGCTGCAAGAGCCGCGGGCCTTTTAAATCCCTGCCCGAGCCCAGCTCCGGCAGCGGGGCTCGGGCGGTGCTTTTTAAGGCACCGCTTCGGCCACCGGGGAGCAGCCCCCCGGCTACGCTACTGGCTGTGGGTATTGTACATCATGCAGCCAAACTAAACTGAATACCAAATTAGTAGCATCTAAAAGAAAGAGAAGCTTTCACTCAGATTAAGAATAAAACAAAAATAATGTAGTGAATGATATAACACAATTCCATTTTCAAGAGATGAACTGGGCTCTGCTTGGCACATTGCCAAAAGGCTGAGCTGCAAACCCATGCCTGGCTCCTCCTATTCCTTAGGGACCAAGAGATAGCCCTCTGCCTCCTCCCCACTTTCCCTCCAAATGCTGCTTCCCCCTTTCTCTTCCAAACACACGTACACTTTTTTTCCTCTGCTCATCTCCAGCTCTGGATTAGCACTGGCAAAACAGTTGAATCCTAAGGAATGTTTTTGTTGTGAAGCAAGCCCTGAGTAGTCAGGTGATCTCATGCTGGCAATCCCCAGGGTTCTCAAGTACCTTCTTTTATTTTTTTCCCTTTTGCAGAAATTTACTGGAGCAATAAATCTAGTGCAATCATGGAGAAAAATTAAGGCAGGGGATCTCTGGAGACAGGGAGAGAAAAAGAGCGCAAACAGTGCAAAAGCAGGCACATAACAGTTGTGCTATTTTTGCCTGGCTATTGTCTTTGTGGCATGTTTTTCAGTAATGCTTATCGACAGTAGGAGGGGAAGGGGGAAAAAAGCCGTTTTGACCCAGGAATCAGTGCCATGTAGGTACTGCATAGTTGTAAAGTCTAGATTTCTCAACATCTGGATAGTGAGTGTTAAGTAGGTTATCTGATACCAAAAGAGTCACAAAGGTGGCACAGTAAATGATATCTTCTCCTGAGGCTAACAACAAGGCAAAGATAATCACAGTGCCAAAAAGAGACAATGCATATCACACTGAGGCAGAAAGAATACAAACCTCTAAGACCTGAGAGTGTCTCAAAGAAGAGACCTTCACCTCTTTTTGACAGATTTTATATGCTTTCCTGTTATTAACCCAACAAAAGGTTGCACACAATTACTACCGATGTGGCAATCTCCTACAATTTGTGTTTGTCTGTTCTAGAAGCAGTGCAAAAAAGCCCCTGATTTGTTTTTACACATTTAATCCATGTTGGTTGCAAAAAGGATTTCAGATTGAAATGTGAGCTGGTGAACATGAAAAGAAATTAAGTTATTTTATGTTCTAAAAAGATTTTTTGGGGAGGGCTGTGGTGGAGTATTGCATTATAAAAACAGCTGAGCAAATAATTAATAACTGTTCTAATAATTTTGCCTTGGTTTCTGGTGGTGGAATATCTGTGAACAAAGTCTAATATTATTACTATTATTTAAATTATTTTATTTTCCATACTATGATTATCATCAAAAGCCCTGAAGCAGAATCCTGCCCCCATTGTGCTAAGTGCTGAACACACAATTGCAGATATATTTGCTTGAAATTATTCAACAATATTGTTTGATTATTAAACTCTGTGCTTTTGCACTGTGGTGTAATTGGTCAAATATTGTAAATCACAAGGTGTTGTCTCTGTTTCTAGTGCTATGGGTGTGACTACAACAGGCAAGAAAATTCAAAATGTGCTTTAAATGTGGAAGATTAAACTGTTGCTCTCCATGAGCATTTAATGGATATTAACAAAGTGAAAGTGAACAAAGAGGGGTGGGATGAATGTGGCCTTAAGTATATTTTGTTGAAAAATGTTTGCCAAAAGGCGTTTTGCCCTATCCTCATGGGTGGCACATGACTCCCACATTTGGGGTGGTTGGGCCTGAGTGCCAGAAGCTCCCTAGAAATAAGGGGGGGCCCATTGGAGCCTGGACCATTGCTCTGCCCTGAGGCATGCCCCCACTTGGCTTCCTCCCCCAGAGGCCCCACTGCATCCCAGGCCCCACTCCTGCTTGGCCCCCTCCCCGGAGTAGGGTTGACAACTTTCTAATCGCACAAAACTGAACACTCCTGCCCCGCCCCTTCCCCGAGGCCCCACTCCCTGCTCGCTCCATCCCCTCTCCCTCCATCACTCGCTGTCCCCCACCCTCACTCACTGTGACCGGGCTGGGACAGGGGGTGAGGGCTCTGGCTGGGGGTGCAGGCTCTGGGGTGGGGCCGGGGATGAGGTGTTTGGGGTGCTGGAGGGGGCTCTGGGCTGGGTCAGGGATTTGGGGTGCGGGGTCTGTGTGAGGGCTCTGGCTGGGTGTGTAAGCTTTGGGGTGGGGCCAGGGATGAGGGGTGTGGGGGAGGGACTCAAGGCTAAGGCAGGGAGTTGGGGTGTGGGTGGGTGCGGGTATGACGTTCCTCTGGTGTTATCTGGACTGGTGATCTGCTAGGTCATTCCAATCCTTGACTCTGGGAACCAGCCTTACCCTGCTCTGCTGTGAGAACCCCCACTCCTGGGCTGTTCACGCACAGCCTCTGGCATGTAAACTGCTTGGATTGTGCAGCCGAATGACACTAGCCAATATCTCCTGTCCCAGACACAACCCTAGGAACCTCCATCTTGCAGTGTCCAGTTATGCCTGCTGGACGCTGCAAGCTTATATGAGTTTATCAATTGAACAAAGAAATTAATATGCACAAGGCTTGTTATCCCAAGGGGAGTCTCTGACATGCTTCAAACCAAACGCACCAATTCAGGTAGAATAAATACCAGATTTATTAACTACAAAGATAGATTTTAACTGATTATAAATCAAACCATACAAGTCAGATTTGGTCAAATGAAATAAAAGCAAAACACATTCTAAGCTGCTCCTAACACTTTCAGTGCCCTTACAAACTTAGATGCTTCTCACCATAGGCTGGCTGGTTGCCCTTCAGACAGGCTCTCCCCTTTTGATCAGCACTTCAGTTGCTTGATGGTGATGTCTGTAGATGGAGGTGGAAGAGAGAGGAAGAGCATGGCAAATGTCTCTCTCTTTTATCATGTTATTTCTTCCCTCTTGGCTTTGACCTCCCCCCCGCCCGCTTCAGAGTCAGGTGAGCATTACCTCATCGCAGTCCCAAACTGACGAAAGGAAGGGGGTGACTCACTTGAGAGTCCAACAGATCCTTTGTCGCTGCCTAGGCCAGTTTCCTTTGTTCCTGTGAGTCTGGGCTGGGTTTGTCCCATACATGCCATGATGGGGTGTGAGCTGCCTCTCTGCTCTTGGAGATTTTTTGCCTGGGCTTGCTTTAAGCCATGAGGACGCATTTTCAGTCTCATAACTATATATGTGATATTACAGCTTATAACATTACTACAACAACAATGCTCAGTGCATCATGAGCCTTCTGAAGACACCCGACATGACAAACTTAACATTGGATACCACACAATCATATTATAAGGATGAACATGGGGGTGCAGGGTGTTCCCTTGAGGTACAGAATGTAACAGCGGGGTGCGGGCTCTGGGAGGGAGTTTGGGTGTGGGAGGGGACTCCGAGCTGGGGAAGGGGGTTGGGGTGTGGGGTTCTGGCAGCGCTTACCACAGCTCCCAGGAAGCAGCCGCCAGGTCCCTGTGGCCCCTAGGCACAAGGGCGGCCAGGGAGTCTCCGTGACCAATGGGAGCTGTGGAGCTGGCACTCGGGGCGGGGGGGCAGTGCGTGGAGCCTCCCTGACTACCCATGCACCTAGAGGCTGCAGGGACCTGGTGGCCACTTCCGGGAGCTGTGCAAAGCCAGTGGAGGCACGCAGGGACCCCACCTTAGCCCCGGGCCCCAGCTGTGCCGCCAACCAGACTTTTAATGACCCAGTCAAAAACTGGATGCTTGGCAACCCTACCCCCAGGGCTCCACCAGACACCCACATCTTTCTGATCCCTCCCCTGAGGGGCCCTGCAGCTCTTGCCTCTCTGCCTCTCAGGGGGTGAAGAGGCGCGAGCAGTTGGTGGATGGGGCCGTGGGAGAAGAGGCGGAGCAGGGACGGGAAGAGAAGCAGTGTGGGTGAGGCCATGGGGTAGGAGTGGGACATGAGAGCAGGGCCTCGGGGCAGAGAGTGGGCAGGGCCACGGCCTGTGTGCCCTTTCGGCAGCAACGCTCCAAAGGTGGCATGCCAGCGGCGTGCCTCCAAAGGGAGGTGTGACGCGTCCTTTTTGGGGAGACTTAGCCTCCTCATGCCTATTATACCCGCCGTCCATGCCAATCCTTTCCCCTGTTCTTAAATCTGTGATGATCACTTATGGCTGATCTCAGTGAAATGAAACTGCAGGTGAAGAATTTGGTGAGCAGAAGGAGCAGGTCTTAGTTTGAGGATGACAGAAGTATCTACTAAGTTTGGGTGCAGATGCAGTGTGGTAATGAAGGCAAGGAAGTGCTGTTTTGCCTTTTCTCTTGTGATGGTAAAGTTTTACCAGGTGGAGCTACTAAAATTTTGTTGTGAAGTTAATGGCAATCATGAGCATCTCATAAATGAGAATGGATTGGTGGTGGTGTTTATAAGAAGTCTCCATGAAAGTTTAGGTTGACACAGAATTCAAGTTGTACAAATATATTTTCTTGCAACACAAACACACACAAAATGACCAGTTAAAGCACCGTTGCCACCTAGGCCAAACAAAATTCACATCTTTACACCTGAAAAACCATTATCGCCAAATGCTCTGACTACTTAGCTCCATAACAAATTCCCTTTAAGGTGCAACATATACAGCCAAGTACAATGCACTTGTCCAATTCATCACAGTCACACTCAAATGAGCAATCTAAATTCCAACCAGAGCTAGATCAAGACATTCTGCCTACAGACATACCTGTAGCTGTAAAGTCTGTTAAAGTCTATAGTATTTTATTTGTACATGGAAAAAGTATGAGCTGTATGTTTGACTGTGATTATGTGGAACTGGAGCTGAAAAAAGACCAGAATTTTACCTTGGATGTCCGAGGGCCCAATTCTGCATTGAGAACCATTTGGTCAGTTCTCTGTGCATGTGTGAAGGCCCATTGAAGTCAATGAGGCTCTGCATGGGCCCAAGGGTCTGCCCGCATTGTTCTAATATAAGACTGGGACCTAATTTTCATTATATTGTAAAGTGCTTTGTTACCTGGCATATGAAAGTTATGGAATGAAACAATCATTCTAACCTGCAGGGAAATAACTTCCAAGATCCAAGCAAGTTTCAGTGTGCACAGACTAAAAGTCACACTAGGCCAAAAAAGAACCAAGATGCAGCTGTAAAACTTGAATCTTTTTTCACTGTCAGGATAATAAATCAATATCGGGTTTGATTTTGCAAGGTGCTGAGCATTTTCTGAGAGGTGCTGAGTGCCTGAATGTCCCACTTGCTTCAATAACAAGTGAAAGATACTTGGCACCTTGCCTAATTGGTTCCATCACACATAATTAAAATATCTGTTTTATCAAGATCCTTAGATTATTAAAACTCAAATAATTCCTAAAAAAAAATCCACAACCAACAAAGAGTCATTTTCAATACTTACTCTGTTTGTTTACTTTTTTAATTTAACTCCACTTGAATGGCTGAACTTGGCTGGCTGGTTGGTGTTTACATTCCGTTTCTAATCAGAAAAAAAGACAGATATCATTGACTAATAATTTGTTAAATCTATTCCATTCCTGCTGGCTTTTGTAAAAAATAACAACTACTTTAAAACAACAACAACAACAAACAAACAAAAATCTGTCTCTGGGGACTAATCTAATTTGAAAGTGTACTTTTAATTGTTCTTGAATGCTTTAGCCCAACAGCATTAAAAAAGAAAATAAGACAGTCTCTAAAGTTGTTTTCTTTTTTCCTTACTCCCCTATCCTTTCCCCGTTTGGTTCAGTCTGTCTTAGGCTCCACAGATCCTGTGGGAGGGAGTATTTACTAAATTCCTTCCTGCCTTGGTAAATACACATTCTAAAACAGGCTAGTGTTACATTTCTTTGGCGCCTTCTGAGTCCTGAAGAAAATGGAAAAGTGAAAATTTTACATTTGCATTTTATTGAGTAGCTACAACCACTATTTACTTAGAGGAAAGGGGACACTGCTCAGGATTTTGTACGAAAATAACGACTTGAATTTCCTATCCTCCCATCCTCCTCATTCCCAGCTTCTATCCGTTGCCTGCAGGCCTTTTAAACCTGTATACACACTCACGGAAGGACATGTATTCCAATGTGCTTAGAACTCTTTCAGCAGCTCTGTCTGGGTACTTAACAGCAGGCGGGCTATGACTGAGAAATTTTACTACAGATGTGGGAGAGGTTTGGTTTCACGTTCTTGATGGCATTCTCTTTCAATAGGGTTCAGTCTTAAGTCTCACATTTGGTGGAGCATGGCTCGTTTTGTTGCTGCTTTTTGTTTCATACCTCTTCCTTTCCCTGCCAAATGAATTGTGTTCCACATGGAGAATTAGAATCTATAATAATAACAACATCCTCATGTTTAAATGGATATTAGATCTATAGTGCAGGTAATGGAGATGACTTATGACTAGAACAGTACTTTATTTCTATGGACACTTGCGTCCCTGTGATCTAGAAACTTGCAGTGACTTACATCTGCTTAGGAGCTGGGATCGTTAAACAACGTTAACCCCCACACACAGTTCATGAATAGAGAAAAGCAGATTGCTTACATAGTGATTTCAGACTCTTTCTCTGCTCTCAGAAATCATATTTCTTCAGATCCATTCATTATTAAAATACAAACATTGGCAGTACATATTTTTACACCTGTAGCAAACCGTTTACTGAAAATATTTGATATTGAAAGTTCAGGGCTGGTTGTGATTAATCTCAGAAGTGACATTGTCTCTGTTCTCTGATTGGATGAGTGTAATTCCCACCAACAGGAGGAGGGTTATAAGAATCCACTGAGGGTTTGCTTTTTCTCTGGGAAAGGCAGCAGATAAAGAAGATTAGGGTATTTCCACACACTTTAAATCTGTGTTGATCAGGTCTTGCCCAAGGCATCATTTCTATAAAAAGCAGGTTACTGTAAGATTTTATTGGCTGAATGCAGAGTCAACAATTAATTCCTCACGGCACACGAAATAATCACTGGTGTGTGCATGGTTCTAAATGATTCTCAACTCTGTCAGAGCTCTGCTGAATGGTTTGAGGAACACTTCCTTCCTGATGTGTCAAGCAATACCCCAGATGTTTTACAACTCATGCACTCATTGCCCTATTGATCATGCTTTAATATTATTCACGGTTGAATTCAGTGGGAGGTTTATATAAACGGCTGAAAGACAAGGCCAGTAAAACGTCTGCCCACATTATGAAAGCATCACAAAGATCATGAGAGGAGCCAATTGAGCAGTAAAATGTTCATTAAAAACTCCCTCAAATCACAAATAACTGAACATCTCAGATATTTAACCTATTTTGGTTTTGTGAGCCAATAAATAGCATTTTAAGTGCTTTTTCCCCCTCAGTAAACATAACAAGTGAATTTGCTCATCCAGTGGGGTTTCACAGAGTCTTTTAGTTCTGTTTTAGATGCTTTTGTCTCTTTTATTTATTTTAATCTTTACTGCATTTGGATTAAAACCAATGTACAACAGAGTCATCAACTTCTGTATTTGTTTTATGGTATTGCTATCATCAGCTCCAAGAGAACACCATCTCCTGTTGCCTTTGTGGTAAGTTTCTTTGAACTAATGTCCATGAAATCAGGGTTGGGTAACAAGCAAGACTCTTGGCTTTGAGTTACCTATGGAGATTGTTCCATGGTGAATAAGATTGTTTAAAAATAAAACTGGTACAAATAATCTTTATTATATGGCAACAGTAAGTGAGATACTGTAAAAACATATAGATTCTCTAGGTGACCGATAAAGCTATAGCACTGCAAAGATGCTATGCAGTAGATACAAATGGGTCAGGTTAATTTTTTCCAACTTAATTCCCTTAAAAATGCAGCCTTCATTTTCTCTTCTCCTACCCACAATGCTCTTATAGAAGATGGTACTATCCAGTACCTGATCCTCCATTCTTTGTGCACTACTGTTCCCATTGGCTTCATTGTGCAAGGAATGCAGTATTGGGCCCAGAATGTTTATTTAGTAACTATCCCATTGGGCAATAGTATATGGAAATTGTTGACTGTTCTTTTTCCATATCAGCTGTTTTCTCATTTACCAAAATTACTGCTAAACTTCAGTAAAACCAGTGTGTGCGCACACGCAAATGAGACAGGCTAGCAGTCTGGGCTCTGTGTGTATTCATTGTGTTTTCCTTCCGGCAGATTCTTTTTACTCAATGCAACTAAAAGCACATTATGCTAAAACATTTCTTGTGTGTGTGTGTGTGTGTGTGTGTGTGTGTGTGTGTATGCGGGCACACACACACAGCTCTTTAGAGGAGTATTCAAATACTCCTCTAAAAAGCTGTCTCAGGGTATCACTGCATGAATGGTGTCATATCCCACAGCCCTGCTGTACTGTGCAGGACAATAATGTTGTGAAAACCTTGTATCTGGGGGGGAAGGGTTTAAAAGCGTCATACTGAGGCTGGGCATTCTGCCAGGGGGAAGGGACAGAAGTAAAGTGCTCCTAGAGGTTTTCTTTTTTTAGACAATGATTACTGAAGGGGAAAGAAGGCCAGTCATACTAGTGCAAAAAGAAAAGAATAAAGTGTTTACTGTAGGCTATTGGCAAATCCTTAAATCTCACTTTAAGCAAGAATTCTTCAGCTGTAAAATAAAATGCATCAAACATCGCAATTTTACGAGGATTGTCTACTTTCCCCTGCCATTTCAAAACTGATTAAAATTCATTATATCTCTATCTACCCATTCCCCCACATACATATATGTATGTATATATACATACACCCCTATGTGGATGGATGCACACACACAACACATTTATCAAAAATGTTCAGAAGACGTGAGGGAAAGGAAGCCACACAGAGTATGTCTTCAGGAATATGAGTGATATATTTTTATTTTAAACTCAGTATTCATAACCAATGTACAGATGCCATTTGAAAGATAAAATAAGAGAGTTATAGAAATGGCGGATTGTTGAAAATCATTTGCCTTGAACTCACTAGAAAGCTGTGCAACTTCTTACAGCATTGAAATGGGGGCTAGTTATACAAACCAGATGCACTAACATGGGAGACGAGTCTCATGGCTCACTGGCAAGGTTGGGGTGGGGTGGGTAACACGAGCATTTTGATATTTATTTTTGTGTGGGGAAAGTGCTCCCTAAAATATTCAGTCGCTCTTTGGAGACATAGTTTGAAATTGTATTAGCATTTGTGGTCAAGAGCAACTGAAAGACTTGGCTTCTCCTGCATGTTTAGCAAAACATAATTATAAGGTTTACACTCGCATTTCATAGAGAGACGTAGACAGTGTTTTGCAGGATTTTCACTATTAAAGCTTCTGACTTTTAGAAATTAAATTAGGCATGGTGGAGAGTGGAGTGGGGGATGAGGATGTTTTTGGCAAATAAATGCTAAGCTGAAAAGTCGGATTTGCCAAGCATTTCTCAGGGATGTATGCCCAATTGCATGTCCCCAGTCAGCCCCATAGTGCTGCCTCAGTGTGAAATTGACTAGGAGTGGTATGAAAATGACAGCTGTGGCTGATGAGCTAAGGGTAACATGAAAAATATTCAAGTTTTTTGGTATTCGCTAACATGCTGGTGAATCTGTGGAGTGTGTGGATTTTTTGTCCCTGAGGAAGTTCTTTTTTTTTTTTTTTTTGGTAATAGGCTAAAATTGAAACCCTGATCACTGCATTAGTAGTGGTTGGCAAACCTCAGAAGGAGGGTTAATTTTTGGGAGAAGTATTCAAAATTCTGAAGATGATCCAAAACCACAGAGAATATGCTGGTCTGGAAATCAGGCTAAAAGATCTTTCAAGATCAGGTTGTTTTGTGAAATTTTGAATTCTTTCTAATTGATACAAAGAAAGTACCAAGAGAACTACCTTGCATGGGATCACTTTGCAGTGTTTTTTTCTCACAGCTGAAACTGGAAATTAAATATGTGTGAAAAATAAATAAATAAATAACCAAGCTCATAGGTTTGGGTTCACTTCAAGTTATGGGCAATAATTCCCTGTGGTTCATATGTTTTCTGAACTGTCTCACTTTTCCTTTAGGCCTTGATCTAGCAAAACACTTTAAAAATGCTTCACTTTAAGCATGTGAATTCTTCCAGTGGAGTCAGCGGGACGACTCACATGCTTAAAATGAAGCAGGTACTTTAGTGCTTTACTGGACTGGTAATTCAGAGGAAGGTTGTCAAAGACACAAATGGTAGTAGGGCACCCAACTTACACTTAGAATCAATGGGAGTTAGGGACCTGACTTTTGTTTATGGTAGAGCATATGAGGACCAATCCATGACACCATGACACTCCTGGACAAATTATATCCTCAGTTATACTGGTGTAAATCTGGAGTAATTTAATTGACTATAATGGAGTTACTCCAGTTTTACACCCTGAAAATAAGGGGAGAAGTTGACCTTCTGACTCCTGTTATGCCAGGCTGGTTACTTTAATCTTGCATTAGTGATGGCGGTCACATTTCTCACAAAGGTGATGCATCATTGTTTATATGGCCTAAACGAGGAACCGATACCCTTTCATAAAGACAATCCATTGTGATTCTTGGCTCCATTCAGAGATTTTATTTCATGTTTGACACTAGTGACACCATACACAGGGTGATGCATTCAATTCTGGGCACCTCAGTGATATCAATAAACTGGAAAGTATTCAACAAAGAGCTGAAAATATTATGAAGAGGCTGGAAGGACTGATTTATGAGGGACGATTAAAATAACCAAATGTATATTGCTTGCCTGAATTATATCAAATCTCAGATCACCATGAATAAATACTGGAAGGCTGTGAACATATCGAGCGACAGAAATTATTTAGGGTTTTCAGGGAGTTATAAATATGAATGATGGGATGAAATTAAGCAATGGAAAATACAGGCTGAATATGAGGGGAAATTGTCGAATGGAATGGAATAGTCTCCCAAGGGATGTAATAAAACCCTGTTGGCTGAGTTACTAAAACTGGATTAGATGCTGGAGCCTTTCCCCACTGCCAGAGTCTTTCCCCACTTCAGGAATCCTACACTGTGGTGGGAAAAGACTCCAGCAGCTCCCTGAAGTGTGGGGGTAGAGGGGCGGGGTGGACGACTCCGGCAGCAGGATGCTACACTGCTAAAAATAGCAGTGTATACAGGGGAAGCGTGTAGAGGGCCATATAGGGTACACACACCCTAAAGTTCTGTCTTGTCTTTACTCTCCTAAGCAGCGACTTACACTCTACATTGCTATTTGTACCTATTCTAGCTGGAGGAGGGGATGTGCAGGGGATGGACTCTACATGCCACCGGAAGGAGTGTGCAGGGTAGACATACCTTCTGTTCTATCCCGTGTTCTATCCTAAATAAATCCTCTTGATCCCTGGTGTTCCAATATTCTTTCCTTAATCGTTTCTCAACCAGACTGTAGGTATTTAGCTCTTGGTTTTAAGCTGATCCCTCTAGCACCTTATTTTTTACTGCTTCCTCTGGCTAACCTCCAGCATGTGTGTGGTGCTCCCAACAGTGACACACAAGCGTGGGTACCAACCTCAGGGCAGACTGATAAAAACCAGGGTACAAACTCCTCATTGGTTGTGAAGTCTAAACTTAGATTTCACCAACCAACTGAACCAAGTACAACCCCCTCAGGCACTTTAGCAGCTTTAACACGGAGTCACAGACAGTCCCCTTGGGTATTTGGGTCTGTCTTGCCACCCAGGTGAGCGTGTCTCTCTGACAAATGGCCCCTTACACCAAGACTTTCAGCAATATTCAGGTTACTCCTGATCCCCAAAAAACCGTCACTTACCCCAGGTCAATTGCGCTTTAGGTCTCGCACCAAAGACAACAGTTGTAGACAATCCTATAGTAAACTATATGATGATTTAATAAATAGGAAAAGGAAATTAGAGAGTTATTTACAGGGTTAAAGCAAGCAAACATGGATATGTGAATGAGTTACTTAGGTTTCAAAAGGTACTATAGACTTCTATAATCAGCAAGCTGTGTTTGACCTTTAGGGATAAGCAGCTGGGGAGATTTTGCTTATGCCTAGAAACACCTTGCACCCCCAGAATCCAAGCAGCATACCTTAGTTCCTTTGGGCTAGGGTTTTTTATCCCCTTTCTGCCATGTGTTCCAAGGTGCAAACTCAGCTGACAGGTAGAGTCCACTTGCATGACTCATCTTCACGGAGAGGAGAGCAGAACAATAGTCCTTTTGTTGACAATTCCTCAATCCAGATGTGGGAAGTTTCCAGTTTTAAGGTCCACCCAGAGCCTTGTGGTATTGATGGGTCTCCTCTTTTGGGAGGGGCATATCAGTTTCTGTAAAGAGCAGCTTTTCCCACTAATTAATGCGTGGCTCACAATACAATTGCTCATATATTACATTACCGCATGGAACACGGACATTACAAGTAAGATTAAGGCATGCAGCAACTCACAAGCATTCAACAGAGTCTGAACACTGAACAATTTCTTATAATTCAAATACCTGTTTTATCAATATTAACCTACAAGTGAGCCAGCCAGATTCTAGCTATGTAGTTGTCAGTGTTCACTTGAGACATGGGGACCTTGGCATGAGATGGCACCTGCCAGTGTCACAATGTCAATCTCTTACTGATAGTATATGGTGCATAGAACTAGACACAATATTTCTGTTGAGATTACACCACAACTGTAAAGAGTTTGACCGCCTTGTTCCACAGCTTGGGCCCTGATCTAGGAAAACATATGTTTAGATTTAAGCATATGAGCAGTCACATTGGCTTTGTTAGATTTGGGCTTTAATGACCTTAACATAAGAAACCTAAAAATTATATTGGCTTTTTTTGGTGCCACGTTACTTTGCAAACTGATATCTAATTCACTATCTCATATTGCTCCTAGGTCTCTTTTGGTATTGCTGCTTTCAAAGTGTCTTTCTCCACTTGTCAATCTGTGTTTCAGATGTATTACATTTTAGATTTAAAAAAAAATGTTTTGCCCATGTTTTGAATGGTTTTAGTTCTTATTTTTCTGCCCTCACTATTAGCAACTCCTCCCAATTTAATATCTGTGAATTTAATGATCTGGAAGAGGGAGTAAATAACTTAATTACTTAAAACTTCTATTGCCCTAGCACAACATCTAAGAGAATTATAACATAGTAAAAGCACATTTAGTAATACACAATAGACATATTTTCAAAAGCAAAGCTCCTGGAAAACCTTCCTAGCCATGGCATAGCTCCTTCATATAATCTAGCTCCTATTATGGACACAATCTCTATCTTACTCCACTCATCTTCTCTCCCCCACCCCCACCCCCCCGTCAACATGAAGATCTTTTCCTCCTCAGGAATAGCCTGAGAAACTGATGTCTCTTGCAGTGCCCTATAGGTTATTAGATGTGAGCTGGGCAAATCGAAGCAAAAAATGAATTCCAGAGCTATGGACTCTAGCTTATCTATAGTTTATTCCAGGAGGTGGCTCCTGGCTTTAATGCCTCTGAGGTTTGCAAGTGCTGATAGTCCACACAGAAGAAGTGGCAATCTTTTAGGTAAACAGACACAGGACTCTGACTGTATTTCACCTTCTTTAACGAAAATATTCAGTGAGGCCAGATTTAACATTAATTATTTCACTGTTCCATCTTAGATGTGATACGTGGCCATTTATCACCCTACTTTGTTTACAGTTGTTTTAACCACAGGGCATTGGCATGGCATGAGTACAGTTTTCATAAGATTATATCAGACACTACTGAAAATCAAATATTACATCCACTACACTCCAGCTACTAATTTTGCAATTCTTCCCCTCCCTCCCCAACAAAACAACACAAAACCGCCAATCCCTAATCAAAAGTGGCAAGGTATTTTTTGTTTAGAAACCCATGCCACTTATTACTAATGGTTCTATTCTCCAGACATTTAGTGACTTCTTGTCTCTTACTAGGAATAGAAGTTACTTATGGGATGGTAATTGCTATGATCATACTTTTTTTCTCCTATTTTTGAACATTAACACTACATTTCCTCTAGTCTTCCAGTACTTCCCCATTGTCCATCTTCTGAATGATTCCCTGTCCCCTTCTGAATTGAGCCTAACATTTTATTTTATTTGGTTTTTCGACTACTCCTGCAAATAGAGCAGACCTCGTCACTGAGCTGTCCATGATGATGCTAGATCTGAGAGGTTAACTACAGTAATTCAGAAGCCATCAGTGTGTACAAGTAGTTTAAATTGTAACTGCAATGTCCATCACCTGTGCTTATCTATACCGAATTATATCTTCCGTCACATTCCCCAAGTCTTAATTTGATTAGGTCTTTCTGAAATTCCTCCCAGCGATGCTTCTCTCTTAGGGTATTTCCCCAACAAGGAAAATGAAAAGTGAAATCAGTATTTTACCTTCACCCCAATTCCGAAAGGTATTCACAGCTATTAATTTACCAGTGTAATGCTTCCATTCCTTTGGATAAAAGGATGGTGCAGAAACAGCTGCTTCATTGCTCCAAACTGTCTTGTATATTACATTAGGGGCCTCCAAAGCAGCAGGACTTCAGGGAGGGCAGCCAAACATCCGTGATGATCCTGGCAGCCGCTGCAGAATACGGCACTTAGTGCATGTGCAGTACAGAAGGGTTACACTTAGAGCTGGCTGAAGATTTTTTGTAAGAATGATTTTCTACCAAAAAAACAAAAAACAAACCTGTCCTGTTCACAAAGCCATAATTTTCCATGGGAAAATTTTAGTTTTGCTGGAAAATTTCAATTTTCTGTTGGGAAAATCAAAATGACAGTTCCCTGGCTGCTCGCCTGGAAGGCTCTTATCAATTTCACTTTCTGCCTGTGAAATTGACAAAAGCTTTCTGCGAGGGCTGCTGAGGCTGAGCACCCTGATTCTCTGCCTCCCACCTAGTTCCAGTGTCAGAGAAGTAGACAGCCCAGGCACTCAACTCCCGCTCCCCCCTCCCCCCCTCCCGAGCTCCAGGGCCAGAGTCCGAGCACTCTACCTGTCTGACTTTCTGGCCCTGGAGCTTAAGGGAGAAGGCTGAGGGCCCAGGCTTTCTGCTTCTCTGGCTTCACTACTGGAACCTGGATCATTGGGCAGAAAGAATGTGAGAATGTCTCTGTATCCCAGTGGCAAGGGCACTTACTCGAGAGGAAGGAACCCAGGATCCAGTCCCCCGATGAATGAATATTCAGTTTATATACAGTGGAACAGGAGAGACTGAGGGAGACCCACATCAAAATATCCCATGGTCCAATGGTTAGGGCACTCTCCTTAGAGGTGTGGAAATTTTAGGGGCCTACATGGTTAGGCAGCAGCTGAGCAAGAGTTTTGAGGATCTCAGTGATGCCAAAATGTTGGATTTGGCCACCCAAGTTCTTTTGTGGATCTAGTCCTAGAAGACCAGACTTAACATCAATCCTTGCGGTGCCCCACTAGGTACTTCCTCAAAGGGAATGTATCACCAATTTCTCTCTCTCTCTCTCTCTCTCTCTCTCTCTGAGTTAAAATTTGGTGTTATACATGGAACATATAGTAATACAACAGAAATGCAGTCACCAGCTGATGCATGGAAGACATTGAAAGAACAGAGGAGAGGAAGCTTTGGCTAAAGACAACAGGGAAAACCTTACCTTTAAGAAATATGGAATAAGAAGGACCCTTAATGTCCACAAAGAACAGACAGGACCTTATCTTTTACGGTCTCATAGGATACATAGGACCTCTCCTGGGAAATAGGAATATTAATGGTATAACTCAATTGTTGAAAATTAAAGTATATAATAGATAAAATCACCTGTATTTAAAAAAAATACAGGACCTTTTGTCTAAATGTAAAGGGTGACTTTCTTTTGTAATTTCATAGAACTATTTCCATTATTTCTTGACTATATCTGGGACGCAAATTCATACAGTTCTTTTGCTGGTATCTGAAATATGAAACCACAGCCTTTATGGGAGATGAATATTTTTTGTTTGATTGGGGTATTTTTTATTACATAATCTATAGCTAGCCAATTCCTGTCTGTGACTTAAAGTACTTTGGGGTTATAATGTCCTGAAGCCAGTAGCAGATCTCTTCCACTGAAAGGCTGTTCCTGCCTGGTTTTTAGTAGTGTTGTCAACACACATTTTGTCCCCTTTCACCCTTTTGTTGGTCTAGCTACTGGTTGTAGTACAGTTAAACCAAATGGCTTAACTGCAATTTATCCAACAGTATAATTACCCAAGCTGCTTAAGGGGTCTCGAGGTTTCATCCCCAGCTGGGATACTTCTTGCTATTTTAAATTTTTTTTTAACATGACAAAGAAAGAGACTTAACAGGCAGAGTTTTTAAACAATGTACAGTACACAGAATTCCTAACCCTAGAGTAATCTCAGGCACTGGTTCAGCAGTCCCAATAAGTCTTTTCATGCCATATTACAGCAGTCTCTGTTAGTTAAGCATGTTTTGAGTTTATAGATCTCATTTTTTCAGAGGTTGATAATAAAACTACAGGAATCCACTTGCAGCTGAAACTTGAGAAAGTTTGAATGAATTTGAAAAGCTGGCTGGTTATTAGTAAACATTAATGGAGGGATTTGTTAATAGTTATTTTCCTCTTATTTCTTGACAATTTGATATGAAATTTTGAAAACAAAAACAATCCAAAACAAAAAACAAACAAACCAGCTAATTATTATCTACACATATATAATATGCTTGGGTATTTTTAAAAGATAATGTAACATTTTTTTTGCCTTTGGATTCATATATGCTGTTTGAATTCATATAACTCTTTTTTTGGGGAATTCCAATAGGTGTCAGATTTATATTGTAACTGTTCTGGAATGTTTTAAGCCACTAATTAAAGATATGGCTAGGCTCCTTCTGGTATTTTTTGCATAATATATTTTTGCTACGCTTTAAATTCAGTATTTCTCGAAGTGCATAGTGACAGAATATGATGTGGAGTAATGGACATCTAACTGAAGAGCTGTTATGGGAGTGCTTGATAGGTCCAGATGCTTGGGATGTTGAAAGCACCCTGGCCTATCTGGTAAGTTGCACTGTGTTTTTGGTTTTCTGAGCAACCAGTGACCATGTATGGTATGATGTCTTGTGAATCACCAGGGATACAAACTAACATTACACTCCATGGGAAATCTTGGAAATTCTAGCTTTCCAGAGATACGTGGCAATATTTTCTATTCCTGGTGGTTTGGTTTGCGACAGATCAAATTTTTAATCACACCATTCTTATAGCCATTTGCCTTTGCATGTTCCTACCTCCTTCTGTTCTGAGCTGATTTTAGTGACTATTATCACTGGAGCTATTAGAACTAGAGACAATGTTGCACAGCACATCATCTGAAACTTTGTAATTTCAGCCCTCAAATGGTATAAAATGTTAATCTCTGGTTGTCTGGTTTGCGAGAATATTGGCTGCTAAAATCATGCTGGGATTCAAGTGAGGGGAGTGGGGGGAGAGGGGAGGATACTATAGTCAGGGTGACCTGATTTTAGAACTCAGGTATCATCTAATTTATTAAACTTGGTCTGGTTCCACCAGACTTAGAACCACCACCCACCCAACATATGAATAAGAATTGCCATGCTGATCAAACTGGAGGTCCATCTAATCCCATATCCTGTTTCTGATAGTGGCTAATACCAGACGCTTCAGAGTAAGGGGCAAGAACCCACAGTAGGCAGATGTGGGATAATCTGCCCCCCCATCCCCAAATTAGGTATCCTCCTGATCTTTACTAGAGATTGACAAACTCCGAAGCATAAAGATCAATATTCCTTCCAATTTTTTTTGTCCAAACTCTAGATAGTCTTGCTATCCATGTAAATATCACATCCATATTTTAATCTTGCTAAATTCTTAGCCTTAGTGACTTCCTCTGGCAATGACTTCACATTCTAATTACACGTTGTGTGAAAAGGTATTTCCTTTTATCAATTTTGAATTTGCCATGTTTTAATTTTATTGAATGTCCCCTTGTTCTTATGTTACTATCAGCTATAACCTCCAGCATTACCACTCAACTGCAACTGTTACTACCTAGCAGTATTACCCATCAACAATGAGGACAGCACTTAAGGCAGGTCTCACCCTGTACTGACTAAAGATGTGTTCACTGTGACCTGAAATTGTGGCATAGGATTCTCACCTGGGCAGTGTGATTCATACAAGAAATGATTAAGTAACTGAAGCTTCATCCTGAGAGTTGGGAAGAAAACTGGTCTTAGTCCTCCACCTTAGTCCTCTGTGCAATGGTCTTCCACAAGGATCAGTTTTAGCTTCCCATTTATTCAATATATGTACCTACAGACTTCCTGAAATGCAGGCCAAGAAGTATGTATATGCTGATGACATCTCTGTATTGCTGACACTGAAAATGATTTCTGTGGAACTGAAGGGAATCTTAGCCAAGACATGGACATTTGGACCACTTACTGCCAGCAGTGGAGACTAATTCTTAACGAAACCAAGACAGTGGCAACTGCTTTCCATCTCAACAATCATCTTGCCAATCAACTCATATTGATCCATGTACAGGATGGTTACTGCCATTTCATTCATCTGTCACATAATTGGGACTGTAGCCTGACATACTGGCCTCGCCTGAAAATAAATCTCTCTTCCTGTACTGCCTTGTTACAAAAACTGTTGGGACTCTCCTGGAGAGCAAACCCATCAGTCCTTTGTACATCTGTCTTGGGCCTGGTGTTTGTGCCAACTGAATGCTGTTCTGAGCTCTGGGGGTGCAGCCTCTGCACTCAGCTTGTTGACATGGAGCTGAATTCAGTCACTTGCATTATTAGTGGCTGCTTGAATGATACACCAGCCTCCAGGTTATACGTGCTAGCACACATAGCTCTGCCAGACCTTCAATGAGATGTCATTCCTGTTAAGTCTGCCTGGAGAGCTACGACAGATGATACCATCTATTACATCCCCAGCTGACTGACTGACCCATTTTCAGACAGGAAACAACTCGGAGGTCTGCCGCCCCAACTCAAAGGTCTGCTCGTATTCAGGGGAAGAATCCCACTCCTGTGGACTGGGCTGTAACACCATGTCTGATCTCTCCACACCACTTTGCTACAGCAGCTCATGCACTCCTGGACAAGAATGCTACTGGCCCTTTACCATGGATGATCAGCACCACCAGGTAGCCGACAATAACATTCTTATAGCATGGAAACACTGGTGGGAAAGAGAGTCTAACATGCTGTGTAAATTCAAGAGTCCATCACTGCACCTGCCTCCTTGTCCTCTTGATCACTGGATCAGGTTCAACAGGGGTTATTCTCTGGCTCATCCAGAGTTGCTGCAACTATACAGCAGACTGGTTTGGCTTCCTCTCCATGCTGTGTTGGGGTCGGGGGTAGCACTGCAGACAATAACTCATGGAGTGAAAGAATGCCCAATTCAACATCTGGAGGGTGGTTTACAATG
The DNA here is from genome assembly GCA_033296515.1 of Macrochelys suwanniensis. Classification (NCBI taxonomy): domain Eukaryota; kingdom Metazoa; phylum Chordata; order Testudines; family Chelydridae; genus Macrochelys; species Macrochelys suwanniensis. The sequence continues at coordinate 100,659,677 of CM065777.1, forward strand.
CCTAGCCTCCCTAAACACAGAGGCTAACCTCTGGCTACAGAACCAGGACACTGAGCTCTGACATCTGCACATGAGAGGAGGAGTCTTGCCTGTGGCCTAGCCACACACTTTTATACAGTAGATAGTGACCGCTTCAAGTGAGTTTGTCCTGTCTGTCCACATACATATTGATGGGAATTCTGTTTTGTTAAAAGTGCACTGAGAACTTCAGGCATTGCATGACAAATAGTTAAAATTCATTGTATTTTTTCATTCTCACCCCCCCTTACTTTTAAATAAAACAATCTACAAAGTGGAAAACCTCCATTAACACTAACACTCTGAGCTTTGTTTTGTATTGCTGAGCCTCAGATAGTGCCAAGGCTAAAATATGTGCTCCGGTGCCTTTTGCTCCCCCTAATGCTAGCCTGGCTTTTAAAACCATTTCAGAAATTAGTTAATGGCATTGTATTCCAAACTGGGTAAACACATCCACAGTGCTGCTCTGTTCAAGGCAGGGTTACTGTGCTAAACAAATGAACAAGGCCAAGGCCTTTGAATGCATCTGGAACATAGTTAAAGTCCCTGTCTAAACTACAAAGTGGAAACAAAGTTGTACTTAGGTCCTTTGACGCAATTGTAAGTGCTCTCAGTAGGGGTCAAACAAATCCTATTTATTATTTTTACACTGCCTAAAAAGATGCATGGAAAGAGATGGCTGGTGCCTGATTTCACTGTCATGTGTAAAAGTGGTCCATCTCCAGTGGAATTACTCCTAAATAGTGCAAGCAGAGTGAGAATCAGTGAGCATTGTTTCTTCCCTGAATGGTTTATATAACACAATAAAGCTAATAAATCTACGTCGCTAAATATACCCCTCCTTCCCATCACTACAGTAACTGAGTGTTTCACAAATAGTAATGAATTTATCCATACAACATCCCTGTGTGATAGGCTGTTCCCATTTTACACCTGGGAAGCTGAGACACAGAGACTAAGAACCTGTGATCCAAAACTGAATGTAATCAATGGGAGTCTTTTTTTTTTTTTTTTTTTTTTTTTAATTCGCTTATAGAAGACTTTAATATTTGCATAGTGTGGGCAGAGTGGTGCACACTCTTAAGTCACACTAAGTTCTTTAACATTATTTTTAAAGAGCCTATTTGTGGTCAGAGATTAAGACATAAGAAGATGAGTCAAGGATAGTGTGTTAGAAGAGTTAGTTTTAATTCAGAATTTCTGTGGGGCTGTTAAACTCTTCATGTTACTAACACAATGTTGTATAATATGATTAATTTTTATGTAGCACTTACAGCTCATGAGAGAAAATACTATGTTTTCTACCCAGAAGATCTGGTGTGCTTCAGGATTATTAGTGTATTTTTATTGTGTTCTCTTTATTTTCATTACAGAGCGAGACACAGACAAGAATGAGAATTTGCTATTTAAGCACTGAGGCTATTGACAGGTGTCAATTCACATAAAAGGAACCAACTCTTCCTCTCCCTTCCTTGTCCTCAGTCTGCAAAGTTTTAACAAGTATGTGGCCACTAGGAGCTAAAACAAATGTGTGAAATGGATTTTCAAAAAATTAAGCAGTGTTACAAGGTTTCATATTTGCAGGATCAGAGCCAACTGAGTGTTTGTTTTTTTGTTATATTTGGTCTGCATGGAAATCTCCATATTATTACTATGTTAGCAGGTAGTTGGTAGAGTTATTTAGATTTAAAAGTAAAAAAACCCAAACCAAAACAACAACAAAAAAACAAAAAACCCAGAAAACTAAAAAAACTACACTCATGCTCAAAAATGTTCTTATTTCATTTTTAAGTAGTGTCTATAAAGTAATAGAAATAATTCTTCCTGATCTTTAATTAGCTAATATTTGAAAAGCACTTTGAAGATGAAAAATGCTGGATTATTTCTTTTGCCTAAGGTTTATTAATTATGGACAGCAAACCTTACATTGGTACAGTGCTAAATGTGACCAAATAGGCTGCACCTCCATGGTGTTACTATTAAAGCAAATTCAGGGCCCATTTTCTCCTGCTGTATCTGGGACTGAGGTCATGAAGGGGATGGAGGGAGTACCAGCCCCCTCTCCCCTCAACCATGGGGAAAGCTCACTGCAGAGAATTCATTCTGGCTCCACAGAGCTGGAAGAGACAGTGGGTCAGGGGAAGGGAGCTGGCCAGGCTCCTTGAGAGGAAAGCAATAGAAGTTAAAATGCCAGATCCTCAGATACAGCTTAAGGGTGCTTGCTGCTGCTAAGGATCAGAGGAAGATGCAGAAGCAATTCTGAGCCAACTTTGTGCTCTCCCAGTATTGGGGCTGCTCTAACTGAAGATGGCTGCCTATGGACCCAAGGGACCATTATGGCAGCTGGGGAATCAGAAGGGTGCATGAGTATCCCAGTCACTTTCTCATTTTCCCCAGTGATTACCTCTTTATCTTCATGACCTATCAGGGAAGCACACTAAAGTATCAGGAACTGATACAGTAGCTTTCTGCCTCCTGCTCATCCCCTTAGACTTCCGACAGCTAGGTAAGTTGTCTTTGGGGCACCTTTGCACTGGTAGAGAACTTAAGAGAGACCCTAATGCAGTTCAGGATCTGGCCATGTGAACTTAGACTTCTTCATTCCTCTGTGCCATGAGTGTTCTGGGAAGCTACTGTTCTTAAGGGGTTAATGGGGCTAAGCCCCACCAAAAATGCCCCACCTGTCAGCTGCACTGTAGGCTCTGTGTAGTGTGGGTGATGCATTGCAGGATTCAGGACCACCTGCTGTCTTTAATGGGCTTTAGTGGGGCTGATGCCTAGAGTAAAGGACAGATATTAGTCACCTGGATCAAACGTGGTAAGTACCTCGAGTAAACTGACAGTTAATTTAGTAAAAAAAAAGTCCAGTAAAGCCCATAGACTGTAGGCAGTGGAGGGAGGAAGAAAGGAGTAGGGACAGATTCTGTTCAGGCCCACAAACAGACCACATAAGGCTCTCCGTAGCCATCACAGTCTTTCTCCTCTTTCTAGTTCCAGTAAGGACCTGGGTGGGGAGAGGTTCTTGTCTGGGGAAAAGAAGAGGGGGCTTCTGAGCCTGGTGGTGGTTGGTGTCAGGCAGGAATGGGCGGGGTTCCGAGGCTGATGTGTATCCTGGCAGTTGGGGTATGGCAAACCCTGGTTCAAGTCCATGCTCTCCTTCATTCAGAGTGATCTGGGATGAAAAACCTGCTCTGTCTCAGGCAGAGCAACTCTTGAACCTTGGTCCCCTACATCACAGACCAGTATATGAACCACCTACTTAGTTTCTCCCCACCCCCCCACTTCACCTCCCAAAAAAACCCTCCCAACGAAAGCTTTGTGGAAACAAATATGCTTTGACAGAACAGCACATTTTGGTGAAAACATGATCAGCTCTACTGTATTGGCAGTGATGGGGTTGTCAGCATGGGGGCATAGGTGTGTGTGTGTGTGTGTGTGTGTGTGTGTGTTTCTGCGAAGGGGTAGAGGGTTGGGTTGGAGGGAAGTGAGGGGGGCTTGGGGAGGCTCTGAGGGCAGGGAAGAATTGTGCTAGCAGGGGTAAGCACAAGGGTAATAGAGTTAATTGGCGGTGACTTGGCGTTGTGCATGTTTGAGGAAGCAGCAGGGTGAAAGCTAGACTGGAGAGGGAGAGACAGGGAATAGGAAAGACTTTGCAGAATTGGATGAGTTAGTGCCTGTACTTTGAGAAGAGAACTGCACCTTGAAGTCTTTAAACCATGATTTTAGGACTTCAATAGCTCAGTCATAGCTTAGGGGCTTATTACAGGAGTGGGTGGGTGAGATTCTGTGGACTGAGTTGTGCAGGAGGTCAGACTAGACCAGGGGTAGGCAACCTATGGCACGCGTGCCAAAGGCGGCGCACAAGCTGATTTTCAGTGGCACTCACACTGCCCGGGTCCTGACCACCAGTCTCGGAGGCTCTGCATTTTAATTTAATTTTAAATGAAGCTTCTTAAACATTTAAAAAAACCTTATTTACTTTACATACAACAATAGTTTAGTTATATATTAAAGACTTATAGAAAGAGACCTTCTAAAAATGTTAAAATGCATTACCGGCACACAAAACCTTAAATTAGAGTGAATAAATGAAGACTCGGCACACCACTTCTGAAAGGTTGCCAACCCCTGGACGATCATAATGGTCCCTCCTGACTTTAAAATCTATGAGTCTATAAAAATATGCAACTTTCCTGTTTTTCTGGACTGGGGGAAACTTCTGAGATCAAGTTAATTAACGGCATGTTAGTTAACTCCTTGCTTTTGATTAATCCTTCTCTTAAGAATGTGTGACCTGAGATCCTGAGGTGTAAACAAGATGCAGGAGACATACAACCTTGGTATACTACATGTACCCATTCTATTAGCACAGTTTCTTTAATGCCAGCATTTTCCTTTATTTTAAAACAAGTTTCTTTCTTCCTTTTCTGAACCTTTGCAAGGCAGAATCAGCAGTGCTGGAATGTATTCCTTTAAAAGGCATTATTTGTGCATCAGGAATTCTTTTGAAAATATGATTCATGATATCTGTAGTTCAAGGTTCTACAGAACTTCAAAACATAAGCCATTGCAAAGAATAAAAGTTTGAAAAACATTATCATAGATCCCTGGAAAAGGAGATGAAGCTCTGCTTCATACCCCCTTACACACAGTGATTAATTATGTCTATGTGGAATAGTGCAATGGATAAACCAAAGGTTGTCAAGATAAGACTTTATTTTAATAGCATGCTTCTATGGGAGAAATAAGCTTGTCTTAAAACCCAAGGGGAGACATTTTGAGCATGAAACATGAATTTTGAACCCAAATTTCATTAAGAATTAAGGAAATACATGCAAAATGTGTTAAAACTGAGCTCATGGAGATTGTTTGGTCTAAGGAAATTTGCAAGTTCACCAGGGAAACTTTGTAGTAAGTGTGATATTACACTTGTAGTGCATATGCACAGGGAAATATGTGTTTGAACCACTGGTTCTGAGGCTGTTTCAGGAAAAGGCTTATTATTTTTTCAAACCCATGTTTTTTTAAAAAAATGCATTGGTATCCTTTAAAGTGTTGAATATTTTGGTGTTGATGGTTTGGTTTGGCTTGTTGGACTGTGCTTTTTAGTTCCAAAATAAGATGTCATAGCGCCTAAGTCACTTTTGAGAATGGGACTTTGGGTCCTAAATCATGCTGGTACTTTTGAAAACTTCCCTGGGGTCTGGATTTAAAACACCAAGGCTTAAGGAAATTTTGAATTGTACTTTTGGTTTTTCCTATGATAAAGTGGAGGCTATTTGCAAGATATGGATCTAGGGGTCCCTATCCTGCAATTGGCTATGCACAGGCAAAGCCCCATACCCTAGTGGAGTTGATTGCAGAATTGGGACCTAGGTTTTGATTTCAAGCTAGTTCAAAACTTCAGTGTGTAGCATCTTGGATTTTTATTTGTTCCTTTCTCTATTTTTCTTCTGAGTTGGTGATGAAGGAAGCTGTGAGTGAACAGCCCTGCTCTGAGGTCAGTTCTTGGGTTTTAGTCATGATGTATAGCTCTCCCCCCCCCCCCCGCCCCCAAAACCCACTATTCATTACTAGCACTCTATGAATAACGTGATGACAGCTGTTGCCAAAACTTGCCTGTTCATCCTAAGTTTGTTTTCCTTGGTATGAAAATGAAGATACTAAACTCAGCAGAGAGATCATTCTGTGCTATGAGAGCTCAAGGTGACTGGAACTGAGTAATTATCCAAGGACAGACTATGATGTAGGCAGCATTTTCCAGATTCCAGAGGGAGGGACAGAGGGGAAGAGAAGGGTATGGGATAGCAGAGGGAGGTGGGATTGTAAATTGGGGGATGGGAAGAGAGACAGAGCACTTCTTTTCAAGGAAAATGAGCAGCCAGTAGAGACTAGATGAGTCTCAACATGGGGTGAGGATGGAGGGCCTAGCAATTGCCGAGACAGTCAATAGGCAGATTGTTCATCACGCATTGCTAGGAGATTAACTGAACAAACATTCAGACAATACTGCGTAAAGACTTCATCCTGTGTGAGGGAAACAAAGAGACTGAATCATCACAATCGAGCCAAAGGCTTGATGATGGCCACACTTAATGACATCTTTTTGGGTTTGAGAAAGAAAATATATTGAGAGATTTTTTTTCGAAGTGTGTATTATCTGTCCCCAGAAATATTACAAGTTTGAGGGGTTTCTGTTTGTTTGTTTTTTGTTGGTATATTACATTGGTTAGTAAGCATTTCAAAAGCCAAATTGCAGTAAAAATGCAAACCCTTTTTAATGTGATTCTGTTAAAATGCCCTTTTTCTGATTACGAATGGACCTTGACTCTTCTCTCAAGTGGGTAAATCTCCAGTGTTGTCACCTTTGTTTATAACTCTAGAGATGCTTAACTTGAACAAAATACTTGACTTCCTGGATGCTATTATAATACAGTTTGATGTTATTTTTCCAGCAAAGTATTAGGAAGTACTCACTCTCACAGTTTGTGAGTGCTTAACTCATTGCTAGCAGGGAAAACATGTATGAAATCTTGAATTATATTAAATAATGGCCCAACATCTGTCCATGTCCCCTTTTAAAACAACAGAACAAATATTATTAAAGAAATTACTTACCATCTAGAGTTCAGGAGACTGAGAGAGCCATGAAAAATATGCTGCAAGAATATTAAAAGAATATCTTGCCAGACAAATTTGATTGCCTTTTTTAGATAGAAATGCAAAATTAGTAGATACAGGGAACAGTTTAGATACAAATGCCAAAACTGACCTGAAGAAGAGCTCTGTGTAAGCTTGAAAGCTTGTCTCTCTCAGAAGTTGGCCCACTGAAAGATATTACTTCACTCACCTTGTCTCTGTAATATGCTGGGACCAACATGGCTACAGCAATAGCACATACAAAATTGTCAAGTGCCCACTAATTTTGGGTACCCAACTTGAGACACCCATCTCAGCCTCATTTGCGAGAGGTGATGAACACATTGACTTCAGATGGAGTTTTCAGTGTTCAGAGTTTCTGAAAATCAAACTCTGAAAATTAGTGTCTAAAATTACCCAAATTTTTGAAAAACTTGGCCATTGTCTCTCAGTGGCTTAGGACATTTAAAACTAGCCTGGACTGTGTACTAGAAAATGTATGGCATTGGCTGGGAAATGGGTGTTTAGGATAGTTTTCCATCTCTAATTCCATGATCCTAAGCGTAAGTACATCAGAACTAATTTAATCTTTGGGTTGTGGTGACATAAATAAACCATTTGAGGTTCACTGTCATGATTCTTAATGTCATAAAACCCCTTCTGATAGAATTAAAGCCTTATTGCATACAGTTGTGGTACATCATTCCTTGTGCTTATGTTCTACAGTCTAGACTAGGAACATTGGTATCCTCAAGGGCTGTCCACATAATCTTTTATTGTAAATGTGTTATTTGGATTTTAGAAAAATAAATATAAATATACAGCAGGTTTTAAAACCAAATGCCTTTCTAATATAATAACATAAAAGCCCTTCAGAATGTTATAGGGAACACTTGGTTGTTAGAGCTGCCTCAAGGCTGTTAACCGCTGTGGGTTTTTGCTTAATTATTTGTATTTATTAATTTGCATTTATCTTAGTTGTGACAGTCAGCTCCATCTCATTATTACCAGCCAAGACATAGATGAAGGGAGAGAGTAAAAGAAAGAGAGAGATTTTTCTATTTAACATTGTAAAACTTTAGGCAGTGGGTTAGGAAACAGATCACATACACTGGTAGCAGAACTGATAGGAATTTTGATAACACCACCTGCAGAAAATTATGGGCATCAATATACGATAGTTTATATATTGAAATAACTTGTAAATATAATGGGAACTGTTATGTACATGAACATTTTTATGGGTCCAATTGATGTGTTGAGGGGGATCAGTGGAAAATTAAGAAAAAAAAAGGCAGAAAATTGTGGAGATACCTTACATACTTTATAATTGATTTTCCAATAAACTGTTAAATAGCTTCAGCTTCCAATGTGCTGCAGCATTTCATAATTAACATACATCTGCAAAAGATGCTCACAAATGTTTTTTAGTTAAATAGGCAGCTTTTAAATGCCTGGATTGGTTCTCTCAATATCTAGACCAGCCCAACCATTATATAATCTTTGGAAAATAAAGTGCATACAGTTTGGATTGGGTCTGCAAGGCAGGGGGCTTTCCGAAATCAGAGAAAATGATTCTAATTTAAAAGCTTCTAGTCCCTTGTAAAATATAATAGAATATATTTCAGACATAGATGCTGCTGCCTGCTCTTTATAGTCACTATCGGGATTTACTGTTCCTGAAGTTAAATATTGACTTTGGCTTCACCGTGGTCAATATTTATCTCTCAGATCAATAAATTTTAATATTGACTTCAAGTGAAGTCATCATTCTACTCAGTATTACCTCTCAATGATTGATTCCAATATATGTTCCCCTTCCGTTAATAGATCTCTTATTTTCATATATTCAGACCTGATAGTGTTGGAAGATCTTTTTGGATCAGTAGTCTAACTTTTTGCATAAAGCACTACCCTTCTCATAAATCTGTTTTTATCCTTTCCTTGATCACTTTTACAGACTGTACTATAACTACCTCCCCCTATGCAAACTATTACTGTGTATGGTCTGAGTATCAAAATGTTGTTCTTAACGACTAAATGAAATATATCATTTTCAGAGAGCAGTGTCGCCTGTATCATTTTTGGAATTTTACGTATCAAAAATTAAATGCATAATTTTTCAATGTTAGCCCTTTACTCTTTTTAACTTTTAGTGCCCAGTGTGAATAATTATTTTCCCTCTTCTGTATTGCTGCCCTTCAGATATTTAGCACTATCTCATATGGCTTTTTAAAATCCTGATTTATTGAAAGTATTAAATGTCTTCAATTGTCCATGCAAATTTTACTTTCAAGATCTTCTATTATCTTGGTTTTCTCAGTACAGTTTATTTTAGAAAAGAATTTCATAACCAGTTTTACCCAAATGCGGTTTACCTAATGACATTGATATCATTTTTTTCTATTAGTAGGATCTATGAGGGCAATTGACTAAAGCTTCTTTACAAAATACAATTACAAGTAAAGTTCCTAGTGACCTCTGATGCATAGAAACTTGTTAATGCACAATTTTGTTGCCAATCTCCCCAGCTCCTCCTCCCAACCTTTAGAAAGATCTGTTCCTTTTACAAGTATAATATTTACAGAAGAGGTCTCGGTGACTTTATTAACTGTGCTCTGGCACATAGAAACCTCCAAGCTTGTTTGGTTCTTTTACAAAAAACAAACGAAAAATCCAATCTTTCTTTTGTCCCTTTGGCTAAAATGCTGTCCATGTTCTGATTATCTTCTATCTTCTGTGGCTTTCCTGAATCTCATCTGAGATGCTCTAAGATAGAACCACCCATCATGCTGTGCCCTTTGAGTATGATATGTTGTCTGTCTACTTAGTCTATCCTTGGGGTAGGATCTTCCTTTCTGTATTGTGCAGCTCCAAGTACACTGTGAGCGATTAACTAATGAATAAATAATTAGATGAGCTCTGCTAAATGTTTTCAGCTCATAAAGATGAGCCATTTGAGTTATTGCCAAAGGCTTTAATTTTTACAGTCTTTTTTTTAAACTCTTGAAAATTTAAAAATGGGTGAATGAATATGGCTCAACGTTCAAGAAAATATCCACTTCTGGGCTGAGACCAATCATGGAAAATTTCAGCTGAAAGGGAGAATTTTCAGAAAGATTAAGGATGTGACCGAATGGGGAAAGATGTCTGAATACACTTCTTAACTGTAGCCTTTGCTACCAGCAAAAGTTAAAATAAGGTTAACACTGACTAGTAGAATTATTAATAGGCGGAGCCCTCTGCTGTTCTAGTGTTTTGGTGTGAGGTCTGTGTCCTACAAACTAAAATAAATCTCTTCCACTTTGACTGAGAATGTCATGGAAAAATTGCCAAAAGAGAAACAAAACCCCTCCCTCCCTCTTTATACAAACAGTCATTCTGTATGTGATAAATTATCGAAAAGGCTAAAAAAAAAATTCCTTCTATTTTTTCAGTGTAGTTCAGAGAACTTAGATGAACACATTCCCATTCTCTCTCTCTCTCTCTCTCTCTCTCTCTCTCTCTCTCTCTGAGAAACAGAGAAAATGGCTTCTGATGACCTTGCATGTTACTTGGGGTAGTTCAGCTAATTAGAGACACAGCTGAAATCCCATGTGACTTGCCCTGTGGTGAACTTTCCCAACTAGTGCAGTTCAAACTCTAAATGCATCAGCAAAGAGCATCTTAACAATGTTCACTGCGATCCAAAAGAAAAAGTTTATTTCCATCTTGACACATGTTTGTCACAGGAATGGATTTCCAGAAACTTTGTTTCAGGAGAACAGAGACTGAATTTTTCAACCTACCAGATGCCTATCTTAAAGACTTGCAATTTCACTTTCTCCCCTTAGGCAGAAATTGAATTTGACAAAAGCCTTCAAGGTGGGTAGCTGAGGAGCTGGCATTTTGATTTTCCCAACAAAAAATAGATTTAAAAATTTTGCAAAATTGAAATTTACTCTCAGACATTTTGATTTTGTGATCATAAAATTCCTGATCATCTCTGCCCACTGTCTGTTTGTGAACCCAGGCTGAAGTCAAGCTCTAAAGCATCCTCGATTCAAGTTTAAGGATTTGCACAATTTAGTCCTTATTACTTGAAGTCATTAGGAATAGGGGTATTAACCTTAATTTCCTGGTCAAATTATAAATTTCCCACTGCATTTGCAACTGGATAGAGGATTTTTCTTTGCTTCCTGCCCTAACATGTTGTGTGGCATAGATGTGCAATGTTAAAAAGGCTCTAAAATTCTACCCTAGTAGTGTCTGCTTTTCCTTATATATTCTTTACCTACCCCACAGGGACATTATAAATCTGAATTACTGTTGATAGCAGGCTTTGAAATCCTTGGATAAAAGACTCGGTAAAGAACACTTTATAGAATTATTGTTAATGCCAGTAATAATATCTATATTATTAATAATGCTATTAATGCTCTGGTTTTGAATTTAAAAGGGAAATGAAGGTCCTGTTTGGTAAATAATGTGCTAGCTCCTTAGAGAAAACTCTGAGAAATAATGAACTGTTTTTCAGTTTTAAGTCACACTTCCAAACAAAGCAAAACTGAAATATTCCCTAAATGGTGGACTGATGACCTATTTAACATGGAGGCCTGGCATGGTTAACTGCCTCTTAGATCTCTTAAAAGACAGGGCTGAAAAGGCTGTGCCATTGCGCCACAAACGGCAACAAAACTGCTCTGCAGCTGAAACAGATGGTTGCTGATGGGGATGACAATACTAATGTGAACTGTGGATGCTTTCATTCTGTATTGCAGCCCTTAGGGTGAAAATAAGAATGCCTTATTGCAAGTGGCCTTGTGTGTTGCCTCTTCCTTCTCCACAAACTTTGGCAAAACCATACTATCAATCACATGGAAGAGGATGATGAGATATTTGAGAAATTTCAGAAGAAATCCTGTCCCATCTTTGCATGAACAAAGCTGATTTCCTTCCCCGCAACAGGAATGGTCAATGCATAGGAAGAAATTCTTCATCTTGTCCCCCACTAACTGGCTGATCAAATTTAACAGCTTTTTGGTATGTCTGACCTGCTTTGAAGCCTTACGTTCAAAGCCAAGAGAGGCAGAGCAAATGTTATGGTTCTTAGAAAGTCACAAAGGACTACAGGCTGAAGAGACTGATTTGAGATTAGAATAATTAAATAAATTTTGCTTGGATAAACAACTACTGATGGGTTGGGAGTGCACACAAGTATCTACAAGTGCTGAGAGGAGAGGACTGTAAACCTCACCGAAGGGAGTATTATTATTTTTGGTGATACAAGGGGACATATTTGGGGAAATTTGCTGGCATACTTATATCTTTATATCATTCTTATACCAGTTATACCAGTATAACTCCCTGTGTGGATGTTTTTATTCTGGAATAAGAGTGTCCACATGAGGAGTTATACCAGTATAATTATAGTGGTAAATTTCCCTGTGTAGACAAGACCTAATGGAGTGAATAGGGTCCAATCTTGACCGAAGCATTTTTTTCACTACTGTAATAACAAATAATATTTAAACTAATGGGTGATTTCTTATTATTTAATCCATCCCACTGCTGCTGCAGAACTGTTCAATACAGTTTATGTTGTAAATCTTTCTCCAGATAAGTCTCAATTAAAGGTCTCAATTAACAGTGTTTCTATCATGCCCTTTGGAAAACTATTTCATAAACTCAGCCTTGTCTATACACACAAGGTATACCCCTTTACCTATATCAGTATAGTTAATGGGTGAGGGGATTGACACTTTAGCTATACCAGTATAGTTAGTGGTACAACTTTCTAATGTAGGCAAACCTCATGTGGGCTGACCCTCTGCACCATAGTAGATTTCACCCTGAGTATGTAGTAGAGGGAGAGTGAGTTGGGGGTAGTGACAATGGGTGAACATGTATCTCTTCCTCTAGTCCTAAGTGTGTGTAATGATTATGACTTGAAAACAAGCGGAGATGTGGAGGTAGAAAGTGATGAGATTCTACAGAGTGTGGCGAATGAATATTTGGGAGAGTGGTGTCCACCATCTTTAAGAAATATCTAATACCATTGCCATTCCATTCCCTAGCCATTCTACTGTTGTGGAAAACATAGTTAAATGTGAATACCCTCAGTGAAAAATCCATCACTCCCATGCTCCTTCACTGTCAAGGATGTGACTGACTGAAAAGTGGTGTTGAATTTTCAAGATGAATAGAGAATGTTTTACCTAATGTGCTCTAGCTATGGCAATTTGTTACTTCCATTTTCAAACTGATACCTCTGGGATCCACCAGCATCTTGAGGAAATGTTCTCAAATGTAGGAAGCAAACTGACAGGTGCAAAGAACTGTTGTGATATAGGCAATGTTAATTTTCAGACAGTCAAATTTCAGTATAAGTTTTATAAAGATTCACCGAGAGAAGCTTTCATCACTGCTACCAAAGATGGATGAAAACATATACAAACACACAAATACAAGGTGGAGAATTTTTTTTAATGCATCTGAGAACTGGATACCCAGATTGGATTGTCAAAGAGGTCTTTTCTAGTTCTTTGTTGTTTTACATATATTTTTGTTGTTGTTTCTACTACTGTATACAACTTTGCAAACTTGACTTTTCTGTTTATACACTCACTAGTTATTTTATTTAAAATGCTACACGATCTTCTTTGTTTGCAGTGTTTGTTGTGGCTGTATTGGTGTCAGGATATTAGAGACACAAGGTGGGGGAGGTAATATCTTTTACTGGACCAACTTCTGTTGGTGAGAGAGACAAGCTGTAGAGCTGTAGTTTGTCTCCTGTAAGCTTGTCTCTTTCACCCACAGAAGTTGGTCCAACAGAAGATATTACCTCACCCACTTTGTCTCACAGATCACCTTGTATTTTTGTGCATACAAAATGTAAAAGCAACTCTACTGCTTTTGTTCAAATCATTGGTGTTCCTTCTATTTTTTTAAAAAATGTTCCCATTTTAATTTAGGTATGCAACAAAAGTGAGGTGAGTTTTGCCCACAGTTAAACCCCGCTAGGCCCCAGAATTAAACACCAACTTGCCATCTTTAAATTGGGGCTATAAGATAGCACAACCTTTTCAACTTCTTGGCTTTTCCTTTCTGTTTGCTGCTACCTTTTCTTTCATTTGTAGGCCCTTCTCTCTTTTTTCTCCTCCCCTCCTGCGGACTTATTTCCTTCAAAATTACCTGCCTTATTGTCCTACTCTTCCCCTCAACCATTGCTGCTCAATTGCTGGTCCAGTAATCCATAGAATGTGTCTGCAATGTTCTCCTTTTCGTGAGTCATCATTTACTTTTGTCAATCAGATTGGCTTTTAGAGAAGCTGAGGCCTTGTCTTGACTGGGATTTAAAAGTGTGATTTTTAGGTCATATTAACTAACTTGATCTCACTGACACATTTGGAAATTCTAATCAAGACAAGGCAAATTGTTCTTTAGCACAAGCTAAGCTGGTTAAGTTAATGCCTGGGCTCTGCTTAGACTTTAGTGGATATGTCTACACTGCAGTTAGACACCCAGGGCTGGCCAATTACAGCTGACTCGGGATAAGGGGCTGTTTAACTGCGGTGCAGACATCTGAGCTTGGCTGCAGCCTGAGCTCTGGGGCCCTCCCACCTCACAGGGTCCTAAAGCCCAGGTTCCAGCCCGAGCCCAAACGTTTACACAGCAATTCAATAGCCCCTTAGCCCAAGCACCATGAGACCACACCAGCTGGCATGGGCCAGTCGCAGGCTTTTAATTGAAGTGTAAACATAACCAATTTAGGACATATTGAGTGAGTTAAAGTACACGTTGGTTTGTCTACTCTTAAAAGCCTGCAGCAGTGTCACTGTAGGGCTTTAGTGAAGACTCTACCCTTGCTGCCAGGTGGGCTTCTCCCATCTGCGTGGGTAATCCACCTCCCCGAGAGGTGGCAATTAGGTCAATGAGAGAAACCCTCCCATCGACGTAGCGCTGTCAACATCAGGAGTTAGGTCAATATAACTGCGTGTCTCAGGGGTGTGGATTTTCCACAGCCCTGAGCACCATAGGTATACCAACATAAGCGGCTAATGTAGACCAAGCCCTAGACTTTTAGAACATATTAGTTAGGCTATGTTTATGCTACTAGTGCTGCAGTGGTACAGCTGCAGCACTGGAGTTATGCCACTGTAGCACTTGTAGTGCAGTGTAGATACTTGCTGCAGTGATTTTTCCATTGTTGCAGTAAATCCATCCCATCGGGAGTTTGTAGCTATGTCAACAGAAGAATTCTTCCATCACCTAGTAGAGTCTATACTGTGGCTTAGATTGGCTTAACTATATCTCTCAGGAGTGTGAATTTTTCACATCCCTGAGCAATGTAGCTAGGTTAACCTAAGTTTTAGGTATAGATGAGGATTGTGTTAGTTAATGTGTTTTAGCAACATACCTTTTTAAATATTACTGTAGACAAAGCTTGAGTTACTGTCTGTCACTCAAACTTTGTTCCCTCTAACCCAGCCTTAAAATGTCAGGATGAGCATTTTGACCACTACTAGAACCTCAAAAGAATTTTTTTTCTTCTGGAAAATATTGAAATCACAATCTTCAAGAGGGGTTAAAATTTTCTGGAATGCTCTCTTAATTTAGGCTTTAAAATCTCTAAAAAAATGAATGTGTAAGAGACACATTGTGGAAATTATCTTTCCTATAGTATAACATTACAGTTGTACAATATTTAAAAGATTTTAAATTATTGCTGTCTAAAATTGCTACTAATGGATTTTGCTCTTGGATAGAAATTGTCATGCTCAGTCTCCTGCCCTGATTACTAATTATTGTTGTCCTTGTCTCAGAGAAGCTCAGTTCTAAGACCAGGCAGCTTTATTTAGTTATAATGCTCCAAGAAAATTCAACACCAATCATGTTTAAAAATAGATGTTCAGCAGCGTATAAATAAAACTTCTTTACAGAAGAACACCTACTGCATTATTACTCTTTGTGATCTCCAAATGAGATTTTACTCCTGGATTCTTTCCTTTTTCTTTTTAAAATAAATGTAGTTGTTCACTTAACAGACCTGATTAAAACACAATTCAAAGCGGAAAGACACAGGGGAGCTGTAACAATTTTTATAGTGGGGTGCTAATGGTGGGAACCATGGATTTGGTGTTTGTTATTACTACTTCAAGCAGGGGATATAACAGCACTCCCAGAGCCCCTAGTTGCAGCACCACTATGTGGACATGGCCTAAGAGTATCCCTTACAATGGAATAAAACCCTGAACAATCCAAGGTTTAGGATTGGTTGAGAGGACATGGTCAGATCCCATTTAACTACAACTTTCAATTGTGTTGTAATCAGCTCAGGGTTACATTGTAACACGGTTCCCTGCCTCTAACATGGTGTAAATGTAAACTGTGAGTTAGGTTAGCTCAATCTTCAGGCCCATTCACTTCATGGCCTAATGAGTCTGCTGATGTTAGTACCAATTAGTGACAACTGTAGTGGAGGGAGCTATGAGGTGGACAACTGGAATGAGCCCACCAACTCACCAAACCAAGCTAGCGCGTGTATGTTTACCTGAGCTGGGAATTACATTTCCAGCTCAAGTATACCCATGCCAGGACCATCAGTGTTCAGCTGAGTTTTAAAATATGCAGGTAACCCATGAAGGCAGTGAGATATTTCAATATAAATAAGAGCTGCTGTCATATATGTTTTTAATTAAACATGTGGTGGCCCGAATAACTTTGGGGGAAAAGGTTTCCGAGTAGCAGCTGTGTTAGTCTGTGTCAGCAAAAAGAACAGGAGTACTTGTGGCACCTTAGAGACTAATAAATTTATTTCAGCATAAGCTTTCATGGGCTACAGTCCACTTCATTGGATGCATAGAATGGAACATACAGTAAGATGATATTTATACATTCAGAGAAACATGAAAAGGTCGAAGTACCTATACCAACTTCCAGGAGCCGGCCCCCATACCAGTAAGAATTTATTATTACTTTCACCCCTGGCCTGGATTCACAGAGAGACATCAGAGTAATGACCACAAGTGTCACAACGCCTAGCTCTAGGCACCTAGAAAATCACTGTAACAACGCTGTGAACCACAAGGTCTAAGTCAGGTCCCTAGGCTCCCTATACAATGTCTGGGGAGAGATAGGCAGCTTAGAATGTCACCCACAAAAGCTAGCACACTCTGCATTGAGCCACCTAAGATAAGCAATGGGAGATGCTGATGAGAAGGGTATGTCCTAGCTCCCACCTCTCTCATAGAGATAATCTGTTATTCTGCTTGCAGTCCACAACCAGGATCCCTGCTCAGGGAGTTTAGGTGCCTAAGTTGTTTCTTGTGATGGTCAGAAGAGGAGACGGTGACCTTATAACTTTTAGCTGATTGGTTAGAGCAATTGCCTGTGATGTGGGAGACCCAGGTTTAATTTCCCCTCTACCTGAGGAAGGGAGATACTTTGAACAGGTATTTCCCACCTCCCAGCAGGTGGCTCTAACCACTGAACTATGGGATATTCTGTAAGGTTCCCTCAATCTCTCCTGTTGAAGCTGCTTCACAGTTTATAAATACTTAGAGTCGTTGGGTCAGAGAGACTCCAGGGAGATTGCTGATGAACCCGGGAAGCTAAATAGCACATACCGCAAACCTGCATGGGGTATATCAAAAGCTTTTCTCGGACCAGAAATGATTTCTCCTGGGGTGGCTTGGAGTATGGGGAGGAAAGGCATGGTGTGGCTGCAGCTGGCCCAGGGCTTTTCTGGGTAGGGCAACTTGGTTGGGGGGGGGGGGGGGTGACACTTGGGCCTCTGGCCATCCCAGGAGTCCTCCAGCTGATGGGAGGAGGCGTTCAGGCCTCTGGCCAGCCCAGGGCTCCTCTGGCGAGTGGGGTGGTGGTGCTCGGGCCTCCGGCCAGCCCAGCACTCCTCCGGCCAAGGGGGGCACTCGGGGCTCATCTGGATGGGGAGGGACTCGTGGCTGTGGGGGTGGGGGACAGGGGTCTTGGGGCTCCTGTAGGGAGGGGCTTGGGGCTCTGGCCATGGGATGTGTGTGGGCGAAGCTGGGGGTTAGCCTCCCTGAAGTGTGGCTCCACCCACTGCCCATGCCCCAATATAGACAGCGCTACGTGGATGGAAGAATTCTAGCTACCATCTCCCAGGGAGGTGGATTACCTATGTGGACAGGGGTACCTCTCCCGTCGGTGTAGGCCGTGTGTACACTGAAGTGTTATAGTGCTGCAGCTGTGCCACTGTAGCTTTTCACATGTGGAGGAGCCCCATGTCCAGTAGGTGGCCTCTGAGCATGCCTTCTGTATTGGCCCCACCCAAGAGTTAGGTGGCCATAGGCCTGTCTTCCCTTGGCTTGTGGCCCCCTCTGGGACTCAGGTGTGAGATAGGTATGTGGGAACCTAGAATGAGGCAGCCATCCTCATCCTCAGAAGCAGAAATGTATGCAGTTTTAGAGAGCCGCAAAAACCTAGGCACCTACAGGGTAGAGGCAGCAGCTGAGCAGGAGTTTTTTGGATTGCAGTGGATCCAAAAACGACATCTAAATTAGGTGTTTAAGTACCTTCGTGGATGTGTTAAGAGTCTCACTAAAATGCCCAGGAAACCCTTCACTTTTTATACCATTCTCAGGTGGGATTGGGTGTTTCTGTTAAAATTCATATTTGACCACTTGCTTTTGTTAGCACTGCACTATTTCCCACCCCGCTGTTGTGGTATCCTGCTAATGCTAGTTACCAAAGTGAGTGATCAAGCCTTACAGTTTAAAAGTTTTGCATAATTGTTACTTCCATTTTCTAATGTGACCTTTGAGGGAAACAAACTAATGTGCAGAAATTGTTCTAGAGGGGGAAAACATAAATATTCTCAAATTCAGCAAAAAGTTAGTGGCAAAATCTCACTGAAGTGTGATTCTGCTGGGATACCTGCAGTTTTATAGGATGGTATTTCACAGTTCAGGCTTGACTTACCATGAGAGGAGAGTAGGCTGATTGTATCAGGTGTAAGGCATTAGCAAGTCATTGGGAGCTCAAAGCCACAGAACACATCAATGATTTCTCCCAGTGCAGTGACTCACAAATCAACTGGTTTGGCTGGTTTGGTGGGATGAAATCAGAAATTATCAGGGGGGAAAAAACAACAGTTGCCAACTTTATTTTTTTAAATAAACTCTTTTTTGAATTTTTTTCAGAAATCCTTTGACGAAAGTGTCCTTAAGGGTCAAAGATTTTTTTATTTTTAAAACAGTGGAAGCGATAAATGTAAAACTAAACCAATTGCTTGTTTAGTTCTGAAATTTTATCCTTCTGTACTTCAGATACAGAAATGGCCATATACATGTCCTGCACCGAGTGTTCATATTGTGACAAAATGTAGAATAAACTATAATTTTTGGTTCCTAGGAGATAAATTTAACACATTGAAACAGCAAGTTATATTCTACTAACACTCAACCTGGGGAGAATTAATGATAGCCTCATACTGAAGAAAAAAGTTAGTTGAAAGTTTAACCCATGTGGAGGTCAACCTTTTGGATATAAAAAGGAAGTAAGATATTATCATCTTTACAAGGATTTCTGATAGTACCATGGATAAAGTTTCTTTCTATAATTTTCTTTACTATTGGTTTGCTAATCCACTGCTGCTCTGTATTTCCCTATCACTGGTCCAGTCACATGACCAGTTTGTACATTCCATGTAGTATTGTAAATACTATGAGAAGCATTCTATAATAAGCTGGGTATTTTAAATCACTGCCATTCAATTTATGAGGGATTTGGGGCAAGACATATTTCCAGTGATTCCCTGTGCACCACGTATAAATGCTGCATTCCAGTAGACTCAGCTATGCCTTAGTAAACTGCAGTGGACAACTACTGCACAAAGGCTAAATCATGAACCAGCAGTGAAGCAGCCAAAACAAAATGAAATTGATTGGTTCATAAGGGAAGGGCTAAGGAAACCTCTCTATCTGGTGGTAGGTGCGGAGAAGGAAAATTTAAAGAAACAGGAGACAAACAGAAGAAAATCATGTGGGAGAGTGTTTATCAGATTAATGCAGTGTAACTTTAACAAAAGAATAAGAGTAGATAATGAGTGCTTTAGAACTAACCAAAACTTGATTGAGATGTGTTTGATGTATTAATCTTATTATTGAGCATATGCATCATCTACACAGTGTACGAAACAAACAATTTAGAACTATGTTGTAGTCCTAATGACATGCAAAGCCTACTTTATTAACCCATGCTAGTTTATACTGTGCTTTTGGTCCTGTAACTATTATTATGGAAGGTAGTAAGTGAAAGAATTAAATAATTTAAATGGTGTAAAACTGGCTATGTGTTTGCAGACAAGTAAAATAGTCACAATACCGTGCTTTTATTTATCATGGGCCAGATTTTTTAAAGGTATTTAGGCATCTAAAAATACTTCAGAATTACTCTGATTAGAGCTGGCTGAATATTTTTGAATGAACAATTTGTTCCTCTCTTTTCTTTTTCAAAAATAAATTTCACCCCAAAATTGCTTTTATAGAAATCATAGAATCATAGAATCTCAGGGTTGGAAGGGACCTCAGGAGGTCATCTAGTCCAACCCCCTGCTCAAAGCAGGACCAACCCCAATTAGATCATCCCAGCCAGGGCTTTGTCAAGCCTGACCTTAAAAACCTCTAAGGAAGGAGATTCCACCACCTCCCTACGTAGCCCATTCCAGTGCTTCACCACCCTACTAGTGAAAAAGTTTTTCCTAATATCCAACCTAAACCTCCCCCTCTGCAACTTGAGACCATTACTCCTTGTTCTGTCATCTTCTACCACTGAGAACAGTCTAGATCCATCCTCTTTGGAACCCCCTTTTAGGTAGTTGAAAGCAGCTATCAAATCCCCCCTCATTCTTCTCTTCTGCAGGCTAAACAATCCCAGTTCCCTCAGCCTCTCCTCATAAGTCATGTGCTCCAGCCCCCTAATCATTTTTGTTGCCCTCCATTGGACTCTTACCAATTTATCCACATCCTTCTTGTAGCGTGGGGCCCAAAACTGGACACAGTACTCCAAATGAGGCCTCACCAGTGCCGAATAGAGGGGAATAATCACGTCCCTCGATCTGCTGGAAATGCCCCTACTTATGCAGCCCAAAATGCCGTTAGCCTTCTTGGCAACAAGGGCACACTGTTGACTCATATTCAGCTTTTCGTCCACTGTAACCCCTAGGTCCTTTTCTGCAGAACTGCTGCCCAGCCATTCGGTCCCTAGTCTGTAGCAGTGCATGGGATTCTTCCGTCCTAAGTGCAGGACTCTGCACTTGTCCTTGTTGAACCTCATCAGATTTCTTTTGGCCCAATCCTCTAATTTGTCTAGGTCCCTCTGTATCCTGTCCCTACCCTCCAGCGTATCAAAAAATGTATGTTTTGTTTTGATGAAACCATAAAAGGCAAGACTTACTCCGTTTTTTCAGGGTATGTTTTTTTCTCCCCATTCTCATTTTCCCCGTCTCAATCACTGTTTTCTGTAGAAAAATGGAAAAAAGAAAAGAGGGTGGGAAGGAAATAGTAAAGGAGGAAATCCAGAATTTTTTCATAAGTTGTTTTCCATTGTTTTTTATCAGCTCTACCTATGATCCCAGATACCTTCAATTTAGATCCAATGTCAAATAGATGTCACATAAATAGTCCCATAAACTATACTGGCACTACTCATGTGTGTAAGGGCTTCAGGATCATACCCTGTGTTAAATGAGAGATGCTCCTACCAGACATGCTAATGAAATTACATGTATGCAAAAAATTATATATATATATAAAACGGCCCCAAACCCACATATATTTTGTGTATTACAAAAATAAATCTCAGACCAGGCTTTGGACATCAAGGTGTGTAAGGTTTATGAGTGTTTTAAGGACCAGGTCCTCACAAGATAGTTAGATGCCTAACTCTCATTTAAATCAAAGTGAGTTAGGTGTCCAAATATTTTTGAGCATCTAGGCCTAATTGATCAATGGTCATGTTTCAAGCCAGCTGGGATTTAGTTTATGGTTTTGGGTTAAAATCATGCAACATTCTAAATTTTGAAAGACGGGCTTCCATGTGAAGCATAATTTCAACAGAGGTTTGCTTTGGGATCATTTGAACCTGAAACTCCAAGTGAAACTGAAGAGGTAAAAGTGAATCCAATTGGACTGAAATCAAAGAAAAGAACACACAACTTTTTTTGTGTGGAGTGAATCCTTTGGGAATTCACTGGACTAGTTTTTAAAAATCATCTATCTGTTGGCTTTTTGCTTTCTTGTTTGTCTGCGTGAGGAAAGCACCAACACTTCTTTCTTTGGATTTACCGTAGCACAATCAAATCAACCTTCCTCAGTTTGGTTTTCATGGTTCATTGTATGAGAATGAACAATGACTTCCTTTGTCAGCCATCCAGGTGAAAATTATTTTGCTTATGATTATTCAATATCATAAGCAATGGGGGGCAGGGATAGCTCAGTGGTTTGAGCATTGGCCTGCTAAACCCAGGGTTGTGAGTTCAATCCTTGAGGGGGCCATTTAGGGATCTAAGGAAAAAATCTGTCAGGGGACAGTACTTGGTCCTGCTAGTGAAGGCAGGGGACTGGACTCAATGACCTTTCAAGGTCCTTCCAGTTCTATGAGATAGGCATATCCCCATATATATATATATATATATAATTATAAATTGTTCCACTGCTATAACACAACATATCAGCATGGAAGGATTTATTGCCCAATTTTACCTCTCAAGATTCTAAAACATTAGAATACTGCTGTCTACTTCAGCACACAATGTAAAAAAGGGAAATCCAAGGTATGCTAGGGGGTGCTATTGGATGGTCCCCACATTTGATTTACTGTAAAACATGTATTTTACTTAGGAAATGGGCTGTGTAACAATGCACTTTCTTATTCAACAGATTGGGGGCAAAATTTTCTAAAACACCTAAGTGACATGGAAGCCTAAGTCCCATCTGTAAAAGTGACTTAGACAGTTAGGAACCTAAGTCTCACTGAAAGTCAATGTGACTTAGATGTTTAAGGGCCAGATTATCAAAGCTATTAGGCACCTGAATATGCAGATAAGCCCCTAGTAAAATTTTCAAAAGCACCAATGGGAGTTAGGCACCTAGTTTGCATAAGCATTTTTGAAAATCCAACTAGGTATTTATCTGTATCTACAGGTCCCTAAATGTCTTTGACAATCTGGTCCCAAGATGCTTGTGAAAGTGGGATTTAAGATCCAAAGTCACTGAGGTGCTTTGGAAAATTTTACTCCTAATCTCCTAGTTCAAGATCTTAAGTGGTTACTGCAGTAACAAAAGCAAATTGTAACTTTTTTTTTTTAATAATCATTTTCAGCCCAGAAGCCAAAACAGCTGAGGGAATGAGCTGGTTTCTGAAGTGACTTATGTATCACCAAGAGTTAAATCAGTTCCATTTAAGAAAGAAAAACTTGTAGCACCTTAGAGACTAACAAATTTATTTCAGCATAAGCTTTCGTGGGTTAATACCCACTTCATCGGATGCATGGAATGAAACATACAGTAGACAGATATTTATACAGTCAGAGAAACATGATAAGGTCGAGGTGCATAGACCAACCTTAAGGTCTATGCACCTTAAGGTTGGTCTATGCACCTCGACCTTATCATGTTTCTCTGACTGTATAAATATCTGTCTACTGTATGTTTCATTCCATGCATCCGATGAAGTGGGTATTAACCCACGAAAGCTTATGCTGAAATAAATTTGTTAGTCTCTAAGGTGCTACAAGTTTTTCTTTCTTATTTTCGTTTTGCTGACACAGACTAACACGGCTACTACACTGAAACCTATCAGTTCCATTTGTGGACTTTATCACTTACAGCTGTACAACCCCTGTGAAGGGTACGGTTTGGTGTTCAGATTCTTTATCATGGTGATCTACAAGCCAGAATGAGCCCAGGCTGAGTTTGCAGAGTTGGTGATTAGATTAATCATCTCTTTACTTGTGAACTGAGCAAATTGTATATGGAAATTACTGAGACAATACACGTAAAACTCTATACTCCCTATTTTAAGGGTCACTCTCCAAACAAGAAATGTATTTTTAAGGGTACCATCACCTGTTCAGGAAACCTTTTGCTTTTGCTTTTAAATTATTTCAGATAGCTATGATCCCAAATCAAAACCCCATATCTGAGCATCCTCAACTTTAGAGAAAACTTGTATTCAGATCTGAAGGTTTAGGTTGGCCCTTATTTCTAAAGAAGGCTGAATGTTCAGACCTAGATCTGAATTTTGCAACTTGGGAACATTTCTAGTACAAACCAAAATTCTGCTCTCAGAGGCTCATGCAGATTTCCATGTGAAACTCAGTTCAAGTATCCCCTGGCTTCACTGGAAGCTACTCATGCACATCAGAAGGCACAATATACAGCCGTTGATTTTTAAATATAGTACTCCACTGAGAATTTAAAAAAGAAAAGGGGGAAATCCCCCTCAATGCCCACTATTTTTGCGACTCTTGAAACAATATGTTTTATCCTCCTGCTGACTTACCCTATTTCTTGAGCACGATAATGCTGGTGTAAAAGGAAAGGTGATCTGGCATGACTAAAGGGGCCTTTCAGCTAAGATGTAAAATCAAGGCCTTGAATGTTTGTGATTATTGAAGTTCTCTGGTGGCAGAGATGTTCTGGCCAGTTTCCAACAGTCAGTAAAGACCTTTGTGATCGAACTGTGTGAAAGATACTATATTAATATATAAGTTGAAGATATAAAACTGAAACAGATGTGTTTAATTTCAGCTTGTCTCAAAATAAGAAACCAAGGTTTGTCAAATGGAAAAGGATAAAATCAGTTGATAAAATGTTATTTTCAAGCCTTTGAAATAATTTCAAGCTATGGACAGTGAACAAAATTAAAATCTATAAAAGATAGGTTGGCAATGACCTACACTGACTTCAGAGGGAGGCAAAATTCCCGTCAGTACACTAAGCCAATCATAGAGCTGTTGTTTGTAAAGGGAAAAATGCCTTCCAATCCTGATTTCTTCAATAAATACCCCATAATTTGTGATTAGATAACTCTCATTTATTATGACTTTCATACACTGCAGAAGTTATTAATGGTTGTAACACTATCTTTTTAAAAACTCTATCCATAGTATTTCACTTGATGACTTCATACAGTAGTGACTATATAATAATAAAGAAATATTTCCTTTTATTTGATCTGAATGCATCACCTTTCAATATTATCATATGATTAGTCGAGTTTAATTAAAGGAGAGACTGATCAGTTTTTAACTACACACACAGTAATTTTGCACAACTTCATGAAATCCTCTTCCTCTTGTTCTGTCCAGGTTAATCTCTCATCCAATATAAATCCAATCACACCTCAATCTCTGCTTCATCTTTCCTGAGTGGAGTCAGTGACAACTGAGCTCAGTAATCCAGGTAAGAATTTATCATTTTGAATAGGGACATAGTATTTTCAGTACTGTTTCTAGTCCGTTTTTAACATGTAATCTTTTAAAATTATTTTAAAACTTGGCATTTTATTTTAAGGGTGGGGAAAAAAAGTCTATTTTGCCAAATATGGTGACAGGAGTATGCAAATTGACTTTTTTGTTCCTTTCAGCAAACTTTTTAGAGAAAGACTCGTTGCCTACCTCAGTAGTTACAAACTAACGAGCTCTAACAAAATTGGACCAGCCCCACATAGGAAACTGCTAAAGCATATGCTGATTGCCTTCACTGAGACTGAAATGTATTGACAGTTCGTTGTTGACTGTCCAAGGTAGACATTTATTGAGTTCATCGATCAGATAATACTTAGAATGTATTTAGCTAGCTATACTTTATAATAAGGAAATTACACTCATTCGGTAGAGAGGATGGAATTGTATTTTGAAATATGGATTTTGGAATGTATAGGTCAGGGGTAGGCAACCTATGGCACGTGTGCCAAAGGTGGCACGCGAGCTGATTTTCAGTGGCACTCACACTGCCCGGGTCCTGGCCACCGGTCTGGGGGGCTCTGCATTTTAATTTAATTTTAAATTAACTTTCTTACACATTTTAAAAACCTTATTTACTTTACATACAACAATAGTTTCGTTATATATTATAGACTTATAG
Organism: Macrochelys suwanniensis; assembly: GCA_033296515.1. NCBI lineage: Eukaryota > Metazoa > Chordata > Testudines > Chelydridae > Macrochelys > Macrochelys suwanniensis. Next base: position 100,685,443 of record CM065777.1, read on the forward strand.
AAAGAGACCTTCTAAAAACGTTAAAATGTATTACTGGCACGTGAAACCTTAAATTAGAGTGAATAAATGAAGACTCGGCACACCACTTCTGAAAGGTTGCCGACCCCTGGTATAGGTGTTAGGTTACCAGGTTGGGAGTGACTATGGGCTTGGCTACACTTGCAAGTTAGAGCATATATTATGCTAGATTCACTCTGGATCCCACACTGATGTCAATGGAAGGCTTGCATATAACGGGAATAACTCCCTACATGGTAAACTATACATGTATTGGTAAAGTTATCATTGGATTCAGCATCACTCTGTGGAGAAAAAAAGCATGCACGGTAGTTTTAGGACTGTGACGTTGCACTCCATATGTTTTATGGAAATATGCTTATAAGTGTGAATATGATGTAACTGAAATATGCTTCATGCAAAAGGTCTCTTGTAAGGTATCATTACAAAGCTTATGATCTACTGAGTGTGTTCATCCTATTTGTTTACATGCATTATTTCTATGTCTGGAGTTAGGAAAATAAGATATAAACTTGTATTACTGATGTAAACACGTTAAGTGGAAGCCATTAAGGGTGCTTCAGAATCAATGAACCATGAACGGGTTTGTTTACCTGCAAACCTTCCTATGTACTTGTCTTCCAGCTCCTAGGTAATGAAAAAGAAGGTCTTACAGTGACGTGATCATGTCACCTGAACTGGAATCCATCTTAAACCTGGTGCTTTTCCATTTAGAAGGAGGGGTGGGGATGCAGAGAAACAAAAGATTCCCACCTTGTGCCAAAGCTATAAAAGGGGGTGAAACAGAACAAAGGGGGCTGCAAGTCATGAGAAATCCCCTAGTTACCACCTGAGCTGGAATTGACAAGAACTGTACCAGGGGAAGGATTGGGCACAGACTAAGGAGTCTAGTCTGTGAAAGAAGCTTATTGGGACATCTCTTAGGCCGAGGGTGAGATTTACCTATATTCAGTTTCTTAAACGCATTAGGCTTAGACTTGCGTGTTTTGTTTTATTTTTCTTGGTAACTTATTTTGTTCTGTCTGTTATTACTTGAAACCACTTAAATCCTATTTTTTATACTTAACAAAATCACTTTTGTTTATTAATTAACCCAGAGTAAGTGATTAATACCTGGGGGGGCGGGGGGAGGAGGAACAGCTGTGCATATCTCTCTATCACTGTTGTAGAGGGCAGACAGTTTATGAATTTACCCTGTATAAGCTTTATACAGTATAAAATGGATTTATTTGGGGTTTAGATCCCATTGGGAGCTGGGTGTCAGGGTGCTGGAGACAGGAGTACTTGCTGAGCTGTTTTCAGTTAAGTTTGCAGCTTTGGGGGCATGGTTCAGACCCTGGGTCTGTGTCACAGCAGGCTAGTGTGTCTGGCTCAACAAGACACGGTACTGGAGTCCCATGCGGGCAAAGAAAATGGACTCGGAGGTAGTTTCAGCACATCGGGTAACAGTACCAAGGGGGTCTCTGTGACCGACTCCGTCACAAGGACTTATCTCTATTCATGAACTCATGGCTGGTAAACAATGCATGATCACTGATTATTTGGAAAGCGGGGCATGAATGGCATGACAGGCAAAAATCAGTCTGTCTTCTGGCATTGATGATTGTACTAGCCACCTTATCAAGTAGTTCAGACTTCTGGAGGATTTATGAAGGAGGTCCACCATATCCCTGTATGCAACAATAATTGCTGCACTCTTGTGCCAGGACAGATCTGATACCTCATGTAAATATGTAGCTCTTTCTCTTTGGTTCAAGGCTTGATACAAACTTGAGCAGTGACCACTCACCAAGTCAAATCATTCAACTAAGGGCAAAATTTAACTCCTTAATATTCACTGTCCTACAAAAAAAGATTTCTAAATTTCCTTCAGCATCTCTTCACTTATTTTAAGATATAACTGAAATAAAGTGACAAGTTCTTACATGCCATTTTTAGCTTGAACTAAACATCTCCATGATTTTGTGCTAGGCAAAATGATTTCTTGGTGATATAATCAATTAATTGCTGGCACCTTTTAAAAACTAAGCTTCCTGGATATAATTTAGATTAGTTCTGCTTTAATAAAGGCAACTTGGAAGCATGTTATTTTATCTTTACTTATTTTAAAATAGGAAGAGAAATATGTCATAATGGTGCATTTATGAATGGATGAATGATGCCTAAAAGCCACAGTCATCCCACGGTTTCATATCTATTTTTTATTAGATCTATAATTAATCCTCGCTTACACTCAATGCACGTGACTCATACATGCTGACAAAGGAATGATGACAAAACCTGGTATTGTTGATATCATAGAAGTTTCACTGTAAGGCTCTTCAATATATATAGAACGCCCCCTTGTTCAAGCTGCTTACCCAATAATCACAAGTCACAACAAGGATTGTCTCAGTCCACTCTTTCAAACAACCCTTTTATTTTTGTGCATTAATCCAGCACGCAGTGAAATTCTAGAAACATCTTGTTTTTCCTTGTTTACTGAAAGTTACTCAATGGAAGTCTATTTTTAAACAATCAGTAAGAGTTACTAGGTATAACAGCTGACCAGGCAGGCTTCACAATTCTATTTGCATCTCTGAAGCCCTGGAGGACAGAAAAGAGTCTTTTAATTGGTTATTCAACTTTAGTAGAAACATGCTTTTAGGAAATGAGGCCTACACTGTTGTCTTCACACCAGGCATACTAGTTCCTGTTGCCATGGAAATCTGCTATAGCATGCTAGGTCCAGTGATGTAGAAAACAAGATGGCTTCTTCATTTGTTTAGCCTTAAGGAAAACTACAGATATCAACAAATCATTAAAGGGCTAACAGACGCTCAGAATATTTGACCTAAATAAACAAGATTTATACTAAATTGTTAATATCTGCATAAGTTTTACCTTCTTGAGTGTTTCCTGAAAGTTCTCTTCAATTCTGAACTAAAAAAAGATGTTTAATGTAACTTATCTTAAATGTCTAGGTTTGGATTTAATCCATTTACAGCCAGATCCTGTACCTAAATATTCAAGTGGGGCTCCCACACACTTAAATGGGTGTAATTTGTTACTCCATTTAACAAGGAATTTGAAAATCAAATAATGGCCACTGATTCAGTGGCTCTCAAAACAAAATATTTTGTGTGCCTCTCCCCACATAGCAGAATTAGTGAGAGTAGAGCACTCTGAATTTCACACAGAAATCTTGTTTATTCTGGACTTAGTGAGAGACTGTTGCCTGATCAGCCAGTCTCTGCTGGCTTGAAAAGGAGTGAAACTTCCCAGAAAGAAGGAATGTTATATGGAGTTGGTACTTTGGGGAATGGAGGACATTTAAATGCAGGAGAGAGAAAAAAACACACAAAAGAATGATCCCATTTAAAAATAAAATAAAATCCTAGGAATCAGTGAAAATACTTTCATAAATGCAGATACCATGGGTACATTCATATGCAGGAACCACCAGGTCAATAGAATAAGGTTTCCATAGTCAAGTGTTTCTGTGGTTCTAAAGCAACTGATTAATTGGTAGAATCCTCTTCCCCCACAACCAGCTCCACAGGGAATGATGTGGGGAATTTCACAAGTTCTTGAAAGAAACATTGATGAAAAAGGATCTGTTTTGGTAATTCTTCCAACAAAGTCCTTCACTGGGAGCTTTTAGCACTCTCTGGAATCTGAATGATAAAAGAAACCAATTAACAGTGAGGGGACTGGATAGAAAACAAATGGACAAGTTTACTACTTCCTTGATTGAAAGCTATCAGTGACAGATACATATATGTATGTACCTCCCATCTATGCTATTTATGCTTTAGTATATAACTAGACAAAAAAAACCCCAACCTATATGCAGGTTTTGTTTGTTTTTAAATTTTTAATTCTCTTTTGTTATTTTGGCCAGTCACTCTGGGATATCAGATGGAAATTCCTCCACTCTATTTCCAAAGCTTGATTTTATAAACTGTAGAAAATATTGAGCATAGTGGTTGCTTGTTTCATTTACATGCTGCCTTGGGATTAAAAAGATCAATCTACAGCCCCTGCTTCCACCCTGCACCCTTGCAAATAAAAAGATTGGAATTGCAGTCATTGTTTCCCTGTACATTTATTTGAATTTCCAGCAGTGTCACAGAATACTTTTATTGCAAATATGAGGGGAGGGGTGGTGATCAGGACTCAAGATTGAACAACAAGGTCACTCTTTACCCATAATATTTGTCTTTCTTAACAAGCTCCAGGCGTATTGATCCAGATCTTCAAAGGTATTTAGGCACCTAACTCCCATTGAAATCGATGGAATTAGGCATTTAAATACCTTTGAGGATCTGGGTTATTTATTTCAAATCTCCATAAATAAAAGTGTAAAACACAGTATATAATCTCCTGTGTTGGTTTATATTGTGGTTCAGTTCAGCGGGATAGTTGTCAGTAAATATTTTCCTAAACTCCTTTGTGTTACTTATTAATCAGGAATTTTACATTACACTTGCTTCTCAAATGTATTTGTGATAGAATGATTTGTGATTCTACCTCATTTAATATCTTGGGTATACAATTGCTAGAGTGCTCTGTGAGATACCCTATCAATGCCTGATCCTCAATAATCAGTAATATGTGAGTATTAAGGAGAATTCTGGCTAGGACATGGGTGAACCCAAAACAATTTGGTATGACAATTTCATTATCCACTCAAAGATTTGTGTGATTAACTGAACTATTTCCAAACTTTTTGGTCTGCAAATGTTGGGCTGGCAATCTTATGCGAACAGGCTTTCTAATGAGATTTCTGGTACTTCCTACATCTGGCTGAACTGGAGTATTTTGAGAACAGTCTGTCTTTAGGTATTTTGGAACATTTGCTTCTTGCCCCTTGCAGAACTTGAAGTGCAGACATACACACACGAAAAATAATGAGAAATAACTACCTTCACATTTTGAATAATAAAAGTTTGGGTCAGGTTCAATTTAGTGTTGGAAAGAAGCTTTGTGTACATAGCTGTTTTATCTGAAATGGTTTGCTTATTATGGCACTGAACTCTCACCTGCTTACTGATGGTCAGTGAAAATAATACTGTCTGAATTTATACTGAGAATTGTGGCTTCCCAACCAGATTAAGTGCCACTCTGCTCAGTGCCAGAGTTTGTAACCACAATTTAAGGGTTGGTAGACATCAGAGGGAGAGGAAGGAGGAGACAATTTTTTTTTTTTTAAAAAAGGAAAGACAAGAAATGAAAGTTTAATGGGGGAAGAACAAAGAAAATTGATATAATAATACGTAGCTCTTATACAGCACTTGTCATTAGTAAATCTCAAACAGCTTTTACAAAAGAGGTCAGATTCAGGAAAAAGGAGAGGTATAGGAAAATGGTGGAAGAAGGAATTTCATGATTTAAAAGATAAGAAATATTCAATTGCAAGTAAAATGTCTTCACTCACTACTGACTTCATAAACCAATCCCTGGTAATTAATCACCCCTTGCACTTTGGTGCAGTGATAGAGCAACTCATTTTTCCTTGGAATTCTGCAATGTGTCTCTTGATTTCTGAATTCATTTTGTGGATTAGGAGGTGTTATGGAAAGAGGTTAGCGGTTCTTGAAATTCTCAGTTGAACATACCTGCCAGTATTTGAAAGATCCCCAAACTAAGGATAATGTACTGCTAAAAGTGCTTGCTCTGGCTACCTATTACTCCTCCTGTAGTTTAATAGTTCTCCTGTATCTGCAATTGCCTTTCTTATACTTCTTAATATGGTCTTTAAACTAGTTTGCATGCCAATCAGTTAAATTTTATATTGCAGCAATCATTCAAATACCTCCCTGGTTTGGAAGAGATAGTGGTGGAGTATGGGATCTGAACTCTGTTTTATTTCCCTTTAATGCCAGCTAGCCAAAAAAAAAAAAAAAAAGTTTTAAAAAGAAAGGAATAAAGGGGGGGGGGGGGGGAATTCCCCATGAACAACTCATGTTTTCCCTGCAGAAGAAACTGAGTTATGCACACAAGAGTGCAAAGTTACCTCATCACATCAGAATCATATGGGGGTGGGGAAGGAACCAATTTGTTCTAAATAACCAGGAAGCCACTCCTCACAGGCAGCCCCAGAAGCAGGCTGAAAGTTTTAACTGTGACCTACTAGCTGGGAGTCCCTGTACTAATTTGAGATGAAGAGAAGCTGGTGAGCTTTCCCACAATGAGTGTTAGCCGGATGAGTTGAAATCATCCTGCCGGATTCATCCTCCATTTAAAGTCAGGTTAAATTGAGCATTGCTTCTCCACTAGTCCCTTTTCTCCCATGTGTATCAGGAAGTTATTACCCTTTATTGTATCCACAAGCAGCTGCTTCCTCTGAGTACATTTCAATCTATGCATAGAGAGTTAAAAATCCCTTTTTATTATAGAGGGAAGGGTACCTGCTAACAACCAGTTAATAAAGCAATTTTCATTATAACTCCTTTGTTTTCAGATGTTTTAAAATTTCTGAAATAAAAACTATTTGGCCTCATATTCTAATGATTTAGCCTCTGCCCCAATGTGATATTATTGTTAATTTTAAGTTAATTAAAAATGTATAGTGTAACTTTTAAAAAAAACCTGATAAAATGGGGGTTTGGGATGAAAATAGCCTACACCAAGAAGCAGGGCACAACCTTGATGGGGAAAAGGAATAAATAGCATAATATTGTGTTTTTTGAGATTTTGTATCTGATCCAGTGATTTTAAATTGTTGTTAATGTTTATTACTGTAGTGTCTAAGGGCCAACTGAGAATGGGGCCCTGTAATGGGGTCCACAGTCGGCCAAGGAGCCTAGCGGTCAGTGTCGACTCAGTTGTGGGGCTATGGTAGGGAAGCCTGGGCCTGCCCAATACACTGGGCTCCGACCCAAGGCCCTCCGAAGGTCAGCAGTTTTTGGTCTCTGTGAGGTGCTCTCTGAGCTGCATTCCCTGGGGCACTTCCTTCCACTGCTTCCTTCCAGGGCTGTCCCTAGCTATTCTGGGCTCTACGCAGCTGTGTGGGGCCCCAGGCCTCCAGGGGTGGTGTGGGGGTGGGGCTTGCTTCATGGGCAGGGGGGAATCGCTCCCCAGCACTCACCGGCGGCGTGGCTGAGGCTGGGTCGCTGCACTTCCCGCTGCCGGTGAGTGCAGGCCCGGCCCTGCTGCAGTCCTTAGGGAAGTGGGGGCAGCGAAGGGGCTGGGGCTTTGGGGAAGGGGTGGAGTTGAGACAGGGGCCCTGGGGAAGAGGTGGGGCAGGGGCTGGAGCAGCACGGAGCTGCACAGGACACCAGGAAATGTGGTGCCCCAAATTTCCTGGTGCCCTACGCAGCTGCGTACTTTGCATATGGGTAAGGACGGCCCTGCTTCCTTCCCTCAACTTCTGCTCCCAGATAAGGGGGAAAGAAAAGGGAAACCAAAACTGTCAGCCACAGCTTGGGCTCTGCACACACTTCTGTTGCTTCCGGGAGGCTTCTCCAGCCCCTTTTGGCAGGAGCCTTCGGGGTAGGTCTGCACTCTTCCCCAGCCTCCCCCTTCTGAGCTGGGTTGCATTCTTTTCAACCCTGTCTTCAGGTGGAGCTAGCTCTGCACGGTTGGAGGGGTGGGGCTAGCTGGACCCAATATAGTCCTTTAACTCCTCCCACCCCAGTGTTTGTATACACCATCACAGGCCCCATTAGGCTAGGCACTGTGCAAAGTAGTGGATGGTGCCTGCCCAGAAGAGCTTACAATCTAAACAGACAAAAGAGGCAAGTTCTATGCAAAGGGCTAACTCTTCCTGTGTGGCCACAGGTTCATTTTTCATCACCACATCGCCAGTTCAGATGATCTGGAGATGTATTTGGAAACAAAAAGCATCCTCTGCAGAATTCTCATCAGAAAGACATCCCTATAGAGGAACAATTGACACAAACAGACGACCAGAGTGAATTGCTGAGGTGGGTGGGAGGAAGAAAAGCAAATAATGATTGATGAGGGGCACCAAATCCTATTTTGGCCTAGTGCATCTATGACATACCCAGGATGCAATCTAGACAATTGACTAGGTGCGTTGCCCCTGCCATCTAAGCTGGGGTGCCCTTTACATTACTTTGCTGTTGTCTCTACTCTTGGACTGATCACAATTAGCATCTAGCATGTAAGTCACTCCCAGCTACATCTGTGCACACTTGCAACCTGCCAATCATACCCAGGCTTTTACCACCCTGAATTATACTGCAGTGTTGTCTCCATTACACTCCCAGTCCCAGATTTTCCCCAGAAATGCGTGCCTTGTACTTCCCAGCCAACTCCTGGACAATACAAGCTCATGTAAAGTCTGTCATTTTATTAATAGAAATGATATGTACAAATCCTGTTATCCCCAAATGGAGTTTCCCCAAAACTTCAATTCAAACACACTGATTTAGATAAAACAATAAAATACATTTATTAATTACAAAGAGATTTTAAGTGAATACAAGTAATGAAGCAGAAAGGTCAGAAATGTTTACAATAAAGATAAAACATAACTAGTGCCTAACTTAACAAACTACATTAAATTCAAAGCAAAGTTTTTCTCACCACATGTTCCCAGTAGTTTTACTGGCCAAATTTCTTAGACCAGAACCCTTTCTTCTATGTAATGGCTGCTTCCTTTGTTTCTTCTGATGCAGTGAATCGATGAAGACAGAGAGAGGAGGGGTCCCTTGGTGTGTTTCCCCTTTCTTTTTATAGTCCTCTCCCCACTTTGTGAAGCATTTTCAGCTGGGATCATGGTGACAGGTAGACTCTGTGGACTTGTCTGTTTGCTAAGATGTAAATTTTTTGCCCACATCCCTTTCCTGCCAAAGAATAGCCACTTAGCAGGTAATGGCCCATTGACATCGTTTACCTGGCTGAGACTTCAGCTTGCCCTCTGTCTCTGAGGAACCGGTTTGGCCACTCCTCAGACTAGTCTCTCTCTTGCATGTAGCATCCACAGAGCAATATTCTATAGATGCAGTTGTAGGTCTGTAAGGCTTCTTTGTGACATTGTGGATATCCTCCAATTCACCTTTGAATTCATATTTGGGGACCTGTCTTTTACTAGTGTTAGAGAACTAGTAAAGACACAATTCAACACTGCAATTACAAGACACCAGTATAGATTTCCTAGTACATTTAATCCAAAACAACATATTGAACAGGTTCTGCAAAGTAGCAAAGCCTGTGGAGAAGAGAGAATCCAGAGGAGTTACAAACTGAGGTTTTAAACATGCTGCTCTTGTGCAGAGTCTGCAATGTTAAAGGGAAAAACAAGCTATGCACATTTTTAATTTGGCAACAGCATTGGAATCCTCGTCTCTAGCAGAGCATTCTGAAACATTTTTTAAGTAAACAGAGCCAGCAGCTAAGAAGCTGGAGACTTAAAGCAGATTTACAGAATTATCAGATACATAGATGAACATGGTATGTTGAGGAAGAATCAACACGGCTTTTGTAAAGGAAAACCATGCCTCACCAAACTATTAGCTTTCTATAACGGTGTCAACAAGCGTATGCTCGAGGGTGATCCAGTTGATAGGCAGCAGGTTTAAAACAAACCTAAGGAAGTACTTCTTCACACAACATGCACTCAACCTGCAGAACTCGTTTCCAGAAGATGTTGTGCAGGTAAAAAGTATATCTGGGTTCAAAAAAGAATGAGAAAAGTTCATGAAGGATAGGTCCATCAATGGTTATTAGCCATGACAGTCAGGGACGCATCTCCATGCTCTAGGTGTCTCTAAACCACTGATTGCCAGAAACTGGGACTGGATGACAGGGGATGGATCACTCGCTAATTGCCCTGTTCTGTTCAGTCCATCTAAAGCATCTGGCACTGGCCACTCTCAGAAGACAGAAACTTTTAAAAATCTCACCCTTAGAACATTTCTGGTTGTGTGAGCCTTACCCCCATGCCTCCAGTTAAATTTTTATCTCTCATCCTTTTTGATGTTGTGTACTCACTTAGTATTCACACCCTTGTTGTTTTACGCTGACACGCCAACCAGTGCACCACAGGACTGAGTGAAGTTGTAACCTGTTCCATTTTTCTGCTCTGCAAATTAATAACCAGACATTGCTGACAGTTTGAGGTACAAAGCTTATTATCATAGCAGTCCCACGAACATCTTCCACTTACATTGAATTCTTTCCCACAAATGCATTGTAACACCTGTGACAAGGTCAATGGACAGCACAGAGGGTCCAGCATGTCGGGAGTCAAAATCCTTGCTCAGTCAGCTGGAGGCCCAACAGCTACCTGCTATTAGGCTTGTCATTTCTCTTGGGAAATACCTTCTGGTATATCCAATGTAATTGCTAGCAGGCTGCTGTGTCTCCAGAGGGTGGGGATATACACCCAGCAGGCAGAGGACTCTTCCTAGAAGACGGCAGAGGCCAGAATGAGTATGTATTTTAATACAGGCTCTTAATGCATTGTGAGCTGCTGGAAGCCCAGGTCCTTTTGGTTTCATCTTTAACCCACCCATCATTTAGTACTGAGGACTGAACTGTGCAGACTCCTTTTCTTACCTGGAGCACCAATTCGCCATGTTGGCTGGCTCATCACACACCACTATAGGCATGACACACTCCAAAGCAATTTATAGCATTCTAATATTCTTAATTCTTTTGTTGCATGGTTTTGCTTATAAAGCACTTCAGTTGTCATTCCCAGAACCTTTCACTTTGTGGCGCTCCTACCAATCACCCACTTCCACAAATGAAGCAAATCACTTGCTTGTCGGTGCCTCAGTTTAACTATCTGTAAATTGGGTATAGTAAACGTTGCCCAGTAGAGTACATTTTTAATGATTGGTTTCAAGTTTACAGAGTTGTGGTGGCATAACAGTGGTATAGGGCTAATAAGGCGAAAGTTTAGAGGCACAAATCCAAATAATTTAACAATTTATCCCCCGGAGGATAAATGCATGATTCATAGACTCAAAGGTTAGAAGGGACCATGATGATCATCTAGTCTGACTTCCTGAAGATTGCAGGCTCCAGAACCTCACCCAAGATAAAGGGTTCAGTCAGCCATGTAGTCTGTTTGAAGTACTGGTTTCTCTTAGTATTTCCATGAGTGTTTTTCTGCAGTACCATTTCCAGTTAGGAGAAGTGAACCATGTCTTACTTCAATCGTCTCAAGTGTTTCATTGCCTGTCACTAGACTCTTTCTGATCACAGTGAAACACAAGAGAAAACAATTAATTTATATTGACCAGTTGCCCCAGAATCTTTGGGACAATCCTGGAAGAAATATTCTAAGGAGGTGGTGGAAAGTCTGATTCACCATTGCCCTGAGTCTTGCGTACTCATTAACACTGGTGCAAAGCAGGTATAAAAAAGTTATGCTACCTAATCAGAGTGGTTACATCTACTTTGTCGCACTTTGGCACAGGAAGAAATTACTACAAAAGGAGAAAGGCAATAGTGATTTGGGCCCCATGTGCCATTGCGAGAGGAACCTTATTTTCCATTGCTCTGCACCTTGTGTAGTCACTTTCACCGGTGTAAAAAGCTGTTTCATCAGAATCAGGGCTGGCGCGCCCACTAGGCGTCCCTAGGCGGTCGCCTAGGGTGCGAGGATTTTGAGGGTGGCGGGCGGCTGCCTCCCGCCTCCCAGCTCCGTGGCTGAGCCGGGAGCTGGGGGGGCGCCGTGGGTGGGGGGAGGCTGCCGGTGGGGGAGGCTGCCGTGGCCCGCGGGGGGGTGGGGGAGCCGTGGGTGGGTGGGGGAGCTGGCTGCCACGGGGGGGGGGGGGCGGTGTTAGCTGGGGGGGGCGCAGGGCTGGTGCAAGGAAGTTTCGCCTAGGGCCCTGATCAGAATAGGAGTGTTTTACACTCAGCTTGCATAAGTGTGAACAACACCACAAATTGTAGGGCAACAGAGAATCAGGTCCCTGTTGGTTAGGCTCATTCTGTACATACATCCTGTAGAGAGGTGCCACTTGTTTAGGTTTAACAAACAAGGCGATTTCGACGGCTGCCCACTTAAGCTTTCAGGGACAAATTCACCCCAAACTGTCATGAATACAAGTGTGAGTAAACATGTGCAAGACTGTTCACTTTGGGAGTGTTCTCATGGTCATTTTGAAAAGCCTTTTATCTTGTTCACACAGTTTTGAATTGTCAAACAATTCTGAATGTTCATGAATAATTTGTGAACAGAAAGATAGACTTCTGTTTATAAAGCTCAGGTTATCCAATTATGGGACAGAAACAGCACCATATGACTAAAGTGAGCAATCATACTACTGACTAGTGAATTACTCATAATTATCAGTTCTTGAATAAGCCATAGACAAACTCTATGGTGTAGTTCCTAGGGAGCCACTGAGACAGGCTTCAGTATTAGCCAACTTTATTTACATTTTTCTTCCCTTCTTGTATCTATTTTCCAAGATCAGAGAAAATCTCCCAACCCATCCTACTAGTTTTTAAAAAACAAAAATAACTTTACTAATGGTCTCAAATCATTGTGGTTACACTATAAGCAGTAAAGTTTTGCATGAAACATGTGCAATAACATGTTTTTAATAAGGAAAATTTTAGCTCATTCCCATTTGGACATGAATGGGAAGCATGGAAGCCCTTTCATGCCAATTGCTATAACTAAACAAGGCACTCACCGTGAAATCAGGTGCTAATAAATTCTCAATTAAAAAGGGGGGCAAAAGGGGTGAAGCAACAAATCTCTCTGTCCAAAACCTTCAGCTGATAATTTGGTGCTCTTTGCAAATTATTATTTTCCCAGGAATGCTTGGCTTGCTGTAGCAAATGTCTTAGGGGGAGGTTCTACTTTGTAACCGAGTTTTACGGCTGAGTCAGCTGAGGCCCAAGGAGGTCATGTGACTTTCCTAAGCCCTGTTTTGCACCTAAAAGTTTTGCCAGCATAGCTATGTTGGTCAGAAGTGGGGGGAAAAAACTATGCCCCAGACTGACATAGCTGTACCAGTAAAAGCCATAGTGTAGGCCAGGGATCGGCAACCTTTGCCACGCGGCCCGCCAGGGAAAGCCCCCTGGTGGGCCGGGCCGGTTTGTTTACCTGCTGCGTCCGCAGGTTCGGCTGATTGCGCCTCCCACTGGCTGCGGTTCACCGCTCCAGGCCAATGGAGGCTGCGGGAAGCGGCGGCCAGCACATCCCTTGGCCCGCGCTGCTTCCCATAGCCCTCATTGGCCTGGAGCGGCGAACCGTGGCCAGTGGGAGCTGCAATCAGCTGAACCTGCGGATGCAGCAGGTGTAGGCCACGTACCAAAGGTTGTTGATCCCTGTTGTAGGCATTTATACCAGCAAAAAGGTCCTTTTGCCCGTATAGCTTATTTTTCTTGGAGAACTGGTATAAGCTACACCAGCAAAAGAATTTTCACTGGTATAAGCTGCATCTCCACTGCTATGGCTATACAGGTGAACCATTTCAATTGTAGGCAAGGCCCTGTAGTGAATTTCCAAAATTTCATGCAGAACTCTCTTGGGTCTTAATGCTCCCTCTGTGTATGTGTGGGATCCATAGATAGAAAGCTAGGAATTCTCTTTTCAACCCAGTAGAATTCTATGAAAACTGTTGCCCTAAAAACTGCCCTCCCCCACTCTCTCAAAAACAGATGCTTCAAGTATTTGTGGGACATTATGTTTCAGCTCTGGCAATTTCCACTTCTAAGAATAAAGTAAAGAATTCATTATTTATCTAAACAAGGCCCTTGTGCTATGGTTCAGTGGTTGCTGGACAGCCGTGTGATCTGTCTTGTGTAATGCCCTCGCCCCCGCCTTTCCCCATTTGGAGAAGAAAAAAAAGAATTGTACTAGCTTGAAACATACTTTTGCAGTTCACTGTTTCCTGTTGTGCACTTTCGTTCTATTATGGTCCATTAGATAAACATGGTGTTCAACAGTCACTCAGTTGTTGATATGTACAGCTACACTGATAATAAGCTCTATGTTTAGAAGGGAATTGGTGCATCATGCAGTATGTGGGATATGCTTGCGTATGTGCGTGTGCCTTTTCCTCAACAAAAGAGGATTTATATCACAAAGTCTCTCTCCTTGCAGGGAGGCGAAGGTTCTTTGGGGATTGTTTTTTATTTTGTGGGGCGGATTTTTTTCCACTTTGCTTTTTAAATTGCTTTCTTTGGATTCCTTTTGTAGGCAGCTGGGCAAAAGTGAAGTCAGGTACAAATCCCAAACCCTCCCTCCTTCCGCAGGAAATTGTAATTTAACTACCAGAAGGAGGGAGTCTGTTGGTTGAATGCATAACTTTTAAGCACAACCCAGTCTGTCAAAGTTTCTATGTATATAGGGTAGATCAGCTCTTTCAGAAGTAAACTGGTCACATAGAGTGAATCTTTCAAAAGCACCTAAGTGAATTAGGAGCCCAAGTTCCATTTTGAAATGTGACTGAGGCATTTAGGAGGCTAAGACTCATTGACTTTTCATGACACTTAAAGCTTCTAAGTGTCTCTTTTAAAAGTGTGACTTGGACTCCTTACACGCTTTTGAAAATGTTACCTATAGCCTGTAAGTAATGTTCTACTTAGTGTTGATACAGGCTCTCCAACATTCCGGCTGACATCATTAATGCAATATTTACATTATTGTACATAGAAAATCAGTAAGTACAAACTGGAAATATAAATTGGGAGACATAAGGAACTCGAGAAACTTAAGAGGGACTGGCTTTGTTACCAATGAAACCAAGTACTTTCTACTTTATTATACAAAATAGGACACAGAAGAGATAATTAAACTATCAGAAATAGCGCAAGATGTCCCATTACAAATCAAGAGGAAGACTGAGATTTTTCATCTTGTCCTGTGTCAGGAACAAGGTGTAGTTGTAGCACTGCAGGAACAGCTCATGGAAGAAACTGTGATTCAGAGTCACAATTCTTTCTCTGGCACAGATAACTTTCTCCCCCTCAGGACTTCAGGGGGGAAAGTTATCTGTGCCAGATGTTTACCAGATTCCTCCTTATATTAAGCTAGGGCAGCTGAGCCAGCACACTTAATGAGAGGTGCAGAGAGAGTGACGCAACAGCCACAAAGGCCAGTTCTTACTGTGTAGTGAGCACAGAGTGGTGGTGTGTGTGTACACCATGCTGGGGAGTTGGGTTAGGGCAATATTACGGTGCAAGAATATTAAAAAATAACATTTCAGAAATTCATTTGAAAGTATCCAAAGATTAATTTAAAAGCACTGAAGGTTCATGCTACTACATTGGACAGCAAAGCCACTTAAAACCTTATGGTCTATAAAAATACAATGAATTGAGTAGGCCTAATGTAGCTGATATGTATCTTCCCATAGTGATAATGGTTCGTGTTATGAGAATGACTGGTGTGGAGAAAGTAAACAGGGAAGTGTTATTTACTCCTTCTCATAACACAAGAACTAGGGGTCACCAAATGAAATTAATAGGCATCAGATTTAACAAACAAAAGGAAGTATTTTTTCACACAATGCAGTCAACCTGTGGAACTCCTTGCCAGAGGATGTTGTGAAGGCCAATACTATGACAGGATTCAAAAAAGAACTAGATAAGTTCATGTAGGATAGGTCCATCAATGGCTAAGGATGGACAGGGATGGTGTCCCTAGCCTCTGTTTGCCAGAAGCTGAGAATGGGCGACAGGGGATAGATCACTTAATGATTACCTGTTCTGTTCATTCCCTCCGGGGCACCTGACATTGGCCACTGTCGGAAGACAGATGGAAGGCTAAATGGACCTTTGGTGTGACTCAGTATGGCTGTTCTTATATTATGAGAATGCTGTGGAAAATGCAAATTAGTTTTAAAAAATCTTTCAAAATGTTGAAGTTGTTTTCATTTTGTAGGGTCGTCAAACTGAACCTATTTTGCTTTCTTTTTCTTTCTCTTTAGACATTCATGATGTTTTTTAATGAACATTTTAATGGAAATTGTTATCAAAATGGTTATTTTTTTAGTCTACCAAACACTGGTTTTAAATAACCAACAATTCTGATAAATATTTTGATAAAATATATTGCAGAAAATGTAAGAAAAATGTCATCAATTTTTCTTATATTTTGGCATTAAAGAAATACCTTTTCATTTGAAAAATTTCAAGCAATTCTAACATCCAAGTTTTTGTGCACCAATTCTCTCTTTATGAAAAAAAGTTAATGTTTAGATTCTTAGATTCTAAACCAGGCATCAGCAACCTTCGGCATGCAGCTCTCCAGGGTAAACCTCTGGCGGGCCGGGCTGGTTTGTTTACTTGCTGCGTCCGCCAGTTCGGCCGATCGTGGCTCCCACTGGCTGCGGTTTGCCGTCCCAGGTCAATGGGGGTTGCGGGAAGCGGCGGCCAGCGCGCTGCTTCTCACATTGGCCGGGGATGGCAAACCGCGGCCAGTGGGAGCCGCGATCGGCCGAACTGGCGGACGCGGCAAGTAAACAAACCGGCCCGGCCCACCAGAGGGCTTACCCTGGCGAGCCGCATGCCGAAGTTGCCGATGCCTGTTCTAAACTTTAGAAGCAGTTTATTTCACTGTGGCTGTCTTTTCCACACTTGTTTTGGTCAGTTTGTGTTTGCCTGAATTACAGCCCATTCTCTTAATGCAAGAATCTCTTCTAAGACTCATTATGAGAGCACTATTTTAGTAATATGCTTTCTTTCTAAACAAAGAATTTGCACATGACTAAGATGTTTGGAATCTGTCCTGTTTGGTTATGATTCCTGTTAACCTTTTTCCTGCTTTACTGTAAACAGAGCTTGTTTTGCATCCACTTTTGCTTTTAAATGACATGATTTAGAAATTTCTTCTCAATAGAGGAATGTTTTTGGTTCAATTAAAAGTAAGGAAAGAGATCAAGCCCATAAAGAATGAAATTCAGCCCAGGGTCTATCCTGGCTTTCACATAGTTGTTTAGTTACTTCTGTATTTCAGGGATACCACATAAAATGAGTTGTAACAGTTCAGATCTGTATTAGCAGGCACAAACATTGCAGACAGTATTTTTTGAGTTAACCTGAGCTGGGTAGGAATCGCATTGTCAATTTTGTGGGAAATTCTGTTGTTTCAATATTTTTTTCTGAAATAAAACCTTGAAATTTCTCATGCAAATAAGTCCCCCGCAAGTTCATTTTCGGTCAATTACATGTTTCATTTTCATTCTGACATTTAATTTAAAAAAAATAAATTTCAAAACTAAACATCGTTTTGAAATGAAATATTGAAATGTTCTGTTCCAAAAATATAGAAATGCTTTTCAGGGTTTTTTTCTGAAATAAAATTTTGTTAAAATCCATGTGTTTCTACAAAACATTTGCCTTTAACGAAGTGGCATTTTCTGATGGAAAAATGTTCTGTGGAAAATCTCTGACCACTTCTAGTTCTTCCAGAATTTCCCTCATAGGGTATATCTACACTTTGCTCAGGTATGTATCATAGAATCATAGAATCTCAGGGTTGGAAGGGACCTCAGGAGGTCATCTAGTCCAACCTCCTGCTCAAAGCAGGACCAACCCCAACTAAATCATCCCAGCCAGGGCTTTGTCAAGCATGACCTTAAAAACCTCTAAGGAAGGAGATTCCACCACCTCCCTAGGTAACCCATTCCAGTGCTTCACCACCCTACTAGTGAAAAAGTTTTTCCTAATATCCAACCTAAACCTCCCCCTCTGCAACTTGAGACCATTACTCCTTGTTCTGTCATCTTCTACCACTGAGAACAGTCTAGATCCATCCTCTTTGGAACCTCCTTTCAGGTAGTTGAAAGCAGCTATCAAATCCCCCCTCATTCTTCTCTTCTGCAGGCTAAACAATCCCAGTTCCCTCAGCCTCTCCTCATAAGTCATGTGCTCCAGCCCCCTAATCATTTTTGTTGCCCTCCGCTGGACTCTTTCCAATTTTTCCACATCCTTCTTGTAGCGTGGGGCCCAAAACTGGACACAGTACTCCAAATGAGGCCTCACCAGTGCCGAATAGAGGGGAATAATCACGTCCCTCGATCTGCTGGAAATGCCCCTACTTATACAACCCAAAATGCCGTTAGCCTTCTTGGCAACAAGGGCACACTGTTGACTCATATTCAGCTTTTCGTCCACCGTAACCCCTAGGTCCTTTTCTGCAGAACTGCTGCCCAGCCAGTCAGTCCCAAGTCTATAGCAGTGCATGGGATTCTTCCATCCTAAGTGCAGGACTCTGCACTTGTCCTGGTTGAACCTCATCATATTTCTTTTGGCCCAATCCTCTAATTTGTCTAGGTCCCTCTGTATCCTATCCCTACCCTCCAGCGTATCTACCACTCCTCCCAGTTTAGTGTCATCTGCAAACTTGCTAAGGGTGCAGTCTACACCATGTCTCCTCCAGCTCAAGCTCTGATGGAGCTAGTGCACTCAGAATGTAGCCATGGCAGTGGGAGGGGCTAGCAACCTTGATTATGAGCCCATCTGAGATACTAGGCACATACTGGGTGCCGCTAACCCCTCCTGCCACTCCTACCACTGCTGCTATTTTTAGCATGCTAGTTCAGTGAGAGCTAGCCTGGATATATATCTTTGAGTTGGAAATGACACCCATCTTGAAGTGTATACATATCAATTGTGCCAGAGCTCTGTGTGGGTTTGAGAAATAGTGAGAGTGAGGTTTGGCTTTGTTGGCTATGGAAAAATTGCCTACTCATATCGCATACTGTCACAGAGTGCACAGCCAGCCCCTCTCCTTTGGGGCCCAGTTGCCCTCCCAAAACAGTCCAGGGAGACTTCAGCTCTGTGCTACACCCGTGCCTTGTCTTTTATTCTTTAAGCATTTTCCCACCACCAGTGTCCAACTATATACAGTCCTTACAGGTTTCTTGTCTACCACAGGCTGGGTCAGTAACTAGCTAGATGGCTTCCACCTCCCTGCCAGATAGACCTCTCTCTCTCTCTCTCTCTGGCTGCCTCCCTCCTTCTGGCTCCTTCCCAGCCTTTGTAGCTCCTGCCTATCAGGACATAAGGCTTTTCAACCAACCTCTTGATCCCACTTGATTGGGGCTGGCATGGCAGGGGCTGATTAGGTGTGTTTGCAGCAGCACCCTGCCACACTTACATACTTATTTTTATTGCTCACCCAATCTAGTATGGTAGGATTGTACTCATTCTTATTTCCGTGTTGAGATTGCATAAATTCAAGGTCCAAAGCAGTGGATGTGCTATTTCTTGACTTTAGCAAAGCTTTTGATACAGTCTCCCACAGTGTTCTTGCCAGCAAGTTAAGGAAGTATGGGCTGGATGAATGGACGGTAAGGTGGATAGAAAACTGGCTGGATGGTCGTGCTCAACGGGTAGTGATCAATGACTCCATGTCTAGTTGGCAGCCGGTATCAAGTGGAGTGCCCCAAGGGTCGGTGCTGGGGCCGGTTTTGTTCAATATCTTCATCAACGATCTGGAGGATGGTGTGGACTGCACCCTTAGCAAGTTTGCAGATGACACTAAACTGGGAGGAGTGGTTGATACGCTGGAGGGTAGGGACAGGATACAGAGGGACCTAGACAAATTAGAGGATTGGGCCAAAAGAAATCTGATGAGGTTCAACAAGGACAAGTGCAGAGTCCTGCACTTAGGACGGAAGAATCCCATGCACTGCTACAGACTAGGGACCGAATGGCTGGGCAGCAGTTCTGCAGAAAAGGACCTAGGGGTTACGGTGGACGAAAAGCTGAATATGAGTCAACAGTGTGCCCTTGTTGCCAAGAAGGCTAACGGCATTTTGGGTTGTATAAGTAGGGGCATTTCCAGCAGATCGAGGGACGTGATTATTCCCCTCTATTCGGCACTGGTGAGGCCTCATTTGGAGTACTGTGTCCAGTTTTGGGCCCCACACTACAAGAAGGATGTGGATAAATTGGAAAGAGTCCAACGGAGGGCAACAAAAATGATTAGGGAGCTGGAGCATATGACTTATGAGGAGAGGCTGAGGGAACTGGGATTGTTTAGCCTGCAGAAGAGAAGAATGAGGGGGGATTTGATAGCTGCTTTCAACTACCTGAAAGGAGGTTCCAAAGAGGATGGATCTAGACTGTTCTCAGTGGTAGAAGATGACAGAACAAGGAGTAATGGTCTCAAGTTGCAGAGGGGGAGGTTTAGGTTGGATATTAGGAAAAACTTTTTCACTAGTAGGGTGGTGAAGCACTGGAATGGGTTACCTAGGGAGGTGGTGGAATCTCCTTCCTTAGAGGTTTTTAAGGTCATGCTTGACAAAGCCCTGGCTGGGATGATCTAATTGGGGTTGGTCCTGCTTTGAGCAGGGGGTTGGACTAGATGACCTCCTGAGGTCCCTTCCAACCCTGAGATTCTATGATTCTATATAAGAATACCTCTCATTAGTTTTCTTGTTTTTCAGGCACATATCCTTCCTGGGGCCGGGGGAGGGGAGGTTAATTACAAATTCAGTTTGTATCATGGCAGTATCTCAGCCGCATACACACTTATTATATCTTCTTATTGCCTAGTTCCCACCCGATGAGTTGGTGTTTCTATTACCTAATCCCTTCTCTTCCTGCCAGTGTTGTTTTGTGTGGAATGCTTCTCCCAAGTGTAATTACCATCAGGAGCTCTCTATTTCTCACTTCTTTTTTGGCCCCCTGCAGTTATTGCAAAATCAGGAGCATGGAGGACAGAGTCACATCTTTGAACTATCCATTCTGTAATCCCTAGTGACTGTCAAGCTGAGTGGGATGCCACTATGCCTTGAATGTGTCGCTTGCCTTGTCTTACTGGCAACAGCACATCCTTCTGTAAGAATAATGCACAGTGAAGCTAGATGGAGTCATTCATGCATAGGAAAAGTGCAGTGATGACAGAAGCAGGAAATCTGTTTGTATTGTGGTTGTCCATATATAGGGTTTGTGTACAAGTCCAGTATAATAACAGGGTGACTGTATACATTTTATTTTCACGTGCACATTATGGGTGTTGGGGCGTTCAGCTCAATATGTTAACATCTTGAAAGGAAAATATGACCCTATTTATACACAGGTAGGTCAGTAAAATGGTATATTAATTCTACTTTAATATTGACACTAGATTTCTTCTAGCCTTTTCGTCAGGGCACTTACAGAAACCACTTCTAGTTTTATCATAATTTGCACATCATACACATGATAACATTTACTGCACGTATAAAGTATATTTTTATTAAGGCTGCACAGTATGCCAGTATGGAGGACTGTAAATGAGAAGAGAAATGACTGTGGAACACTGGGTGGTATACCAGGAAAGCATGACTTCAAAAATTATGCAAAATGTGTAGTATACAATTAGCAAGAGATTGTTCCCAGAATTCAAAAGGGAATTTTCACTCATAGCCACTGTTCCCTCTAAGCTGTGCGTGTGTGCGCGCACACACAGATCCTAAACCCCACGCATAATGCAAAACATTGTGCACACAAAAATTTGCATAGAAGCACAACAATTTGCACAGAAGAAATTTTTTGCGCACATGGCCTGTCAAAAATTTGCACAGAAGAAATTTTTTTGTGCACATGGCCTGTCAAAAATTAGAGGGAACATTGCTCATAGCAGGAACACCTACCATAAATGCTGCTGAAAAACAATCCCCTATCAGCTCAGAGTACTCATATTACATTTTTGTAGCTTTATTTGTGTGTGACAATGGTCTCCCAAAGCTCCAGCCTCTTTCCCAGGCCAGCTTCTGGCCCTTTCCTAGTCTCTCCCTCAATAGGGACAATTAGCCATTTGCTCCTTCTAGGCTCTTCACAGGAGAGAACCCCCTCAGGTTTTTCTCCTTAGTCTTCCTTCCCACCATTGCTTGCTGTGAGGCCTACACCTTCCATGCCACAGGGGAACTAAAACTCCCAGAATGTCTCTGTTCTGTGCCAAAACCAGGAACAGTCTTGCTGGATCCACACACAGTCTTAAAAAGCCAGCACACCCGGTTACACAAGGATATATAGGAAATTTTGGGGCCAGATTCTGTTTTTAAAACAGTGTAATGTAAATCAGGAGTAATTTAACTGAAAGCAATAAGTATTGCCAACCCCAAGTGTCCAAAATGATTATTCAGCTCCCCAAAGGTCATGAAACTGGTTTAAAAATAATGAAATTAAAAAAAACAAACACATTTTGGTTTCTTTTTATTTATCTTTAGGATTTTGTACCATGTACCAATATGGTGCACTGAGGTCACACTTCAAGTTTTTCTCTGTAACCAAGAGGGGTTGTTTAAGTGAAAGCTGAGATTCTCCTGTTATTCTTATGTACCTCCAGGCCCTGGGGCCTTAAGAAAGACACCAGAGTTTACAGAAGCTGCGCCACAGTAACACTGCTGGTGCAGACTCTAAGCTGAGGGGAGAGAGCTCTCCCATTGATTTAATTACTCCAGCCCCCAAGAGCGGCGGTAGCTATGTTGGTGGGAGAGCTTCTCCTGCTGACAGCACTGTCACCTGCACTCAGGTTGGAGTAATTTACGTTGCTTAGGGGATGGCTTATTCTCACCCCTGTGCGACGTAAATTATACCGCAGTAAGTAGTAGTGTGTACATAGCTGGAGAACAGAACTTATTCCATCTCAGGGAGCACAAAGCAGTTGTGGATTCCCCTGATGCAGGGAAATTCCACAGGGTGAAGATACCTGCCTTTTCCACAGCTCATAAAGCTCCCTTCCCCTATCATAGACAGCATATCGGGGTGGAAGGGAGCACGTTGGAGTTGGGAGGGGGCGGCAGGAGAGTGCTGCACTTCAGCAGTCCTCACAAGCCACTAGAAGTTAGTAGCATTTAGGATTAGTGCAATAGAAGACTTTATATAATCTTTTTTGTTTGCCCATTTTTCAGTTTGCATTCACAGCCTATAAAAATGTGGTGCATTTTTTCTACACCTTCACAATTTTCCGTGCATAAGCACATATAATAGTCTCCTTCACACCTTTAAATAATTCTTGCCTTTCTTGTAGTATTATAAAGGAAATGAATTATAAATAACTGTTCTCATTTACATCGGTGTTGGTCCCAGTTAACTATACGGAGATCAATGCAGACAGAAGGTAAGAGCAGATTTAGGAGTGGAATAAAGAATTCAGGATTTGACCTAAAAGGAGTTTTTCCTGACTAAGGACTTCCGTATTGTCAAATACTATTCTTCTAACTATTCAATTAATTTTCCCGTATTTTGTCAAACAATGCATTTGACAAATCAATTATTCTGGTATTTAACCAGCTCTTATAATGGTCTAATTCTAGTCACCAAGTATGTTATTTTACATGGAAACAACATTTGATGAATTTCTCTGGTATTCAACCAGCTCTTCATTTGGCTCACAGATTTACATTTCAAGCTTTCATTCATTCATTCCTTTCATTCAACCGCAAACAAAAAGAAAAATGTATTTCCATTTTCATCAATTCAGCATTTCCCAGGGTAAAGTTAGGGTGGGGAAAATAGACAAGGGGAGGAAAGAACAAGAAGTTCTTATCTCACACTTGAGCAAATCTCTTTTGAAGGACAGCAACATCTTAAATGCATGTGTTTAAAAATGAAGTATGACTGTGACTTGATCAGCATTTCAGAGAGCCCTTTAAAGATGGGGAATTTAAGTCTTTAAAAGGAGCGTTAGCTTCACTATTATTTATTATTATTAATTTATATTACAGCAGTTCTCAGGATCAGGATCCCACTTTGCCTGAATGTTGTACAAAAATGGTAGGCTGTCAGCTGACAGTTTAAGAATTCCATCACTGGAATGAAAGCAAATTTCTCTTCCTTATCTCCGATTTATATGGGCCGGAGGCAAAAAGGCTCTCCACTTAACCTTGTTCAGAACTTCCCCCATCAAGATTCCTAACTGTTAACTTTACAACAAACCCTCATGGATATTGCACTCCAATGGTCTGTGTGCACACATTTGACTTCCTAGTCAGACAGCTGACAGATCATCTGCATTTCTGTTCGATTCCAGAAGAAGCTCTAACTATTAAAGCCCCTAACTGGATGACTGAAAGACCATATCAGTTAGATCTAGGTCTCAATAATGCCTTTTAAAAGGGGTTAAGAAACCCAGACTGCCTAAATCCTCAGAAAATGCTGAACAAAGTATTCATCAGTAGGAAGGAAACACCTATAGGGTATGTATTGGCTCACAATCTTTTAAAAGAGGAACAAGTAACATGTTGTTCATGTTGTTTATAGCTACTACCCTTGAATGCAGCCCTCCCACAGTGATGGCTGCTCTCAGAGGAAGAGAATTGCAAGAGTATATTTAGATGTTAGTGATCCAACATTGTGCTAATTGTTTTTTCTGTAGAAATGTTAAACGTAGTCACTGTGTATGTGTAAGCTCTTTCTATTCAACCAGGAATGTAAACATTAAATAACTCTCGCCAAGTATATTGTGTAAAGAAGTTGGCCATCAAGTACAGTAGGGACAAGCACAGTTTTTATCATTGTTTTTGGACACAGAGCATTGACTTATGTAGCTTGTACTATGTCACATGATGTCATACCAAGTAATTGCATGATATGATCTAGTATCACAAAAAATACCATCTCAAGATAGTCTAACAATGAAATTATGTATCCACTGTATATTAATGGGTGGTGGCTTTTTATTAATGGATCATCTTTTCTGAAGGTTCGGATATTAATCTCTTTCTGCAACTCATTTTACATTTTTTTTTAACGTATATGGCCCCCATTACCGTAATTTCTGAGCACTTCACACTCTTTAATACATTTATTCTTACAATATCCCTGTGAAGTAAAGAAGTATCCTCCTACTTTAGATATGGAGAATTGAGGCCCAGAGAACTAAGTGATGTTCTGAAGGTCACACAAGAGGTCTGTGGCAGATTAGAGCTCAGGTCACCCAAAGCTAAGTTAGTGCCCAAACTACTGGGCTATCTTTCTTCTTAACTGTAAAATTAAATACAGCAGATACACCTTCTGCTTCCTGTTTTGTCTTACAAGAGGAGAAGGGTTCATAATTCAGTAAAATAGGATGACTTTGTTCCTATCTCAATAAAATATGTTCTCTATAAGCTCGACTACATGGGGAAATGCATTCATTGTCATTTTTGTTCTCTCTCTCCTTCCTAATGTGCCTATCTAACTCTCCTCCACTTCTATATTTCATTGCACAAATCTTGATTGGACAATCACATTAGCAATACTCCATAATACAAAATAGTGCAAAGCCATGCTTGTCTTTCTCATATGACTGTGGGTGGGTTTTCACTGGAAGTACTATCTTTTTTTTTTGGTTATTGTTTTTATTTATATTTGGCTTGTATTTATGCTTGGGACCGAATAGGAATCTGGCCTGATGCTTCTTTCTACAAATCCTCATTTCAAAAAAGGGCCAGATTTGGGCCAGTGAACTTGACTGAAGAGCAGATGATTTGAGTATTTGAACTTGCATATGACACAACTTCGTTTCCCATTGTTAAGTGCTTTATCACTTTTTAAAAAACATTATAAAATGTTATAATGTTATAATTTTTTAAAACATTATAAAAGCTCAGCTGCACTAGGGCATTCTATGGTTCTTAAACATACTTAATAACTGAGTTAGCTGATATGATGCTGCCCACAACTTTGCAGTCCATACAGACAAAGAAGTCATGTTTAGTTTCGACCTCTAGCAGATATGGTTATACTCTGGTCCCAGTTGGGCTTCTTCATGGCTACCTGACATATTGCTGAACACAACTATTTTCCCAGCTAGACCCTCCTCCAAAATCACAGCTAACTTAATAGTTAAAAATGGTGTTTAAAGGTGAGAAAATGCCCTAATTCTGACAAGTTCTCAGGGGTTTCGTCTCATAAATTATATTCCCCTCCTGTTTAAAAAAAAGAAAAAGAAAAAGAGAGCGCTCTGGACAGTTCTGATGCTGAGCAATGGGAGGTGAAGAGAAAGGGCAGGAATATGTAACTACAAATCACAAACTGTTGCTTCATTCTGAGAAAAGCAGCTGTTCTTTAGTATTTTCTTAAAAACACTTAACTTGTGTTAAAAAATAATGCAGCTTCCCCCCCCCCCCCTTTCTTTAAGGACACTTCATTTCAATTTTAAATGAGTCCTTGTAGAAAACAAAATCTGAAACTCATGAAAGTGAGAGAGAATTTAGCTGTTGTCCTTCAGCTTCCACATTAAAACAGGAGTGATATGCCCTGAAAGAGGTTGACTCAATGTTTTTCTGAGCCATCAAGATGCATTAGAAATCCTGATGTTGTTTTTCCTCAAGAAAGAAAAAACACCTTCCATCAGGTGACAGGCGATGACTTTGGGTCTGTCTACACTGCAGACTGAGCTCAGGCTCTGACTCAAGTTTGAGGCCAAGGCCTCCTTCTGTCCACACACAAATCAGTCTGCCTTGGGTCATTAAGCACTCAGGACCTGGGTCCTAACACCCTGCTTCGGTGCAGGGGAAGGGGTGTCAGAGCCCACATCCTGATGAGACTTGGGTCCAATCCCTGTAATTTTACAGTGTGGACACAGCTCAAGCTGCAGACCTGAGTCATAAGGTCTGTGTAGTGAAGGATGGACGCGTTAGCATGGCTGAGAGTCCCGGGTCCTGCAATAGTAAGCCCAGTTTTGCCACGCAGTGTGGATGCTCAAGTGCTGGCTTGGACATGCTGAGTCCACAAGCCTGGATCCCACAGATCCAGGTTTACAGTTCAGTGTAGATACGTGCACAGTGGCCTGATTTGTGACTGATTTGGTCCCCCCAACCCCCCCAAAATGTCGTTGCTGATATAAAGTATTGGATGTTGAAATGACTGTCAGAAACCAGGTAAGTCTCATGAATATTGTTTGCTATGTGATTTCCTGTTTGCTGTAATATGATAATACCAGGGTTTGTTCAAGTCAAATAAGGTGAGGGATACCTTAGCTGTGTTTAAGTAACTGTAAACTCGTCATAAAGAGTGGTAGCTTAAGACTACTATTTATTACTAGTCACAGCTGATTTGTGCAGAGATAGCTTTGGCTGTATTTGCTAGTAAATTCCACTCTCGCCATCTATACGCCATTTCTATCCTTCTCTTTCCGGCAGCCTGCTTTGGACAGTGGATCAGCTGAATATCTTAAATTCTCTGTTGAATCCTGGCATTATTATGTACTGAGTGTGCGGCCAATTCAGGGGTCCCTGGTATTGCTCCAGCAGCTTAACAGATGGATCTCCAGTAAGTCTCCTCTCAAACTCTCTGTTAAATGTTCATGGAACCAGCATACAGATAGGCACAAGCATGCCCTGGGAGGTGGCAGTGAGGGTCTCGGAACTGGGGATGATGTCAAATTGGCCAGTGGAAATCTGAGGGCAGGAATGTTTTCGGCAAGAATCTATCCTTGAATGCTGAACATAGAGTGACAGCCATATGTGCAACTCTGCCAGTGAATATGTCTGCAGTGCATGCTCATATAATCTATTAATAGGCGTGTAGCATACAGAATGTTAATGTGGGGAAACAGTGACTGAAATGATAAGGAAATACGTTGGACTAAGTTTAAGCATGACTTTTAAAAATAAACGCAAAACCCCTTTATTTTAGTTCACTATAAAGCTGAAGGAAAGAAAATAATAAACCAGTGCCTCTCTTAAAATACTGGATACAATAAGCCTTCTATTTTCAGAATGTGCTGCAAATATTTGTAAACTTTTGTTAATGAATACCCTTTGAATCCTCAGTTTTCATTGGACACCTTGCACACAGTTAATTGTTTTCTTTCAATATTTCTTGGCCCCATTTTTGGAACGTGAGACAAATATTTGGGGTCATCTCTTGAGGTATCCGGATGTATATATGTATACAGGGCTGCCTTTTTCTGCTGTATTGTAGATCTCTACCCTAGATTTTTTTCCCACTTGCTGTATCAGAAGATGTTCTTGGGACATGGCCAAGATGAAGGGAAGGTTAAGAAAGTCAGCCTCTCTCTTGCTACTGCCAAACAAGAGTAGGCTTTTCATTAGGTCTCATAAAAACTCTTCTGAAGAGTAATTTTTGCACCCTGGGATGGACCAGATTGCATCAAGCATGACATTTAAAAAAAACCAAACATTTTCCTAAGGGAGGATTTTGACCATTTTGAAAGGACTTGCTCCCAAATCATTTGAAACCATTTGACCAGTCTGTTGTATTATCATTATACAGTATATTCTTCTGGGACAAAGGACACATATTTCAAGTGCACTTAATACAAGTCTCTTTGCAATGTGTTGAAATTGTTTGGTTTTTACATGGGAAAATAAATGAACAGATCCTTCACTGTCTACCACTCTTCTATGAAAGAGTTAAGGTTGCATGGATTTATTTTCAGAGTATGTTGCAAGCTAGAACTGTGGATGCTTTTCCTATTTTTAGCTTCTACTAAAACTGTGTTGTATTGGGGAAGTAGATGTTTCTGAGTATGGCACATGAAGAACTAGCCAAATGTATGGTCACATGACCTATGAAGTATTAGCTGTATTCATGAATGAAATAACAAGTACCATTATTAAATCCTGACACTCCTGAAATGATCACAAAAAGGTGCTGTTATACATTTCCAAACTCTCAGACATAGTGCAGTCCTTGGATGATGGTGCGAACATTTTAAGCTGCTTTGAATGGCACTCAGATATGATAGATATTTGTCAGAGCATGAATAGCTAGGCAGCCTCTCTCTGCGTCAGACCCTAGGCTTCTACTTATGTAACATCACATAATAAACTACCAGAAAAGCAACAAATGTATTGTTGGATGCAGCACTCCACTTAGTCTGGGCACAGACCAAGATGATCTCTTCTCATTGCTTGGTTAGTATGGATATATTTTTTAAAAAAAGATTATGCTCATACTAATGCAATAAATTGTTCTTCTTGGTTGACTCACTGCTGATATTGATGTTTGATATTGCACATTGAACCAAAATTTTTAAAGCACTTGTGTCTGAATTATGGGCACAAAATACCTGACCCAGCAAACAAATCGGGGTAGTGCCACACCCAAACGTGCATGTGCACTGGGTGTTGTGCATGTAACTGCAGAGTGCCAAAGAATATGCTTAAAAATAGGCATGTGCTTATTGTGAATGTGCTTTAACTCCTTGAGCATTACCACTGCTCCTGCAATAAGCTGACATGGGGAAGAGGGGAGAGTAAAAAAAGCAAATATGCTTTTAAAGCAAAGTTTTCTTTTTGTCCTTCTGAGAGAATTCGTGCTGCTGATTGTTCAGACTTCCTGTGGAACTCACATGGCTAGAAAGAAGAAATGAATGGAGGCTGGTTTAAGGAATGGCCAGGCAACTGATCTTTGTGTTTAATAGGTGTGATTTAATTGGATCTATAATTTCAAGGGTTTTCATTATTGCTTAGGGAGGGAGTGTTAAAAATACCATTATTGATTGAATTTGTCATGTCAGAGCATAAGAATAAGTGGCATTTTTTATGCCTTGATCTAATGATTAGAGCAGGGAACTGGGAGTCATTGCTTGGTTTTGTTCCTGATTCTCTGTGACCTTGACCATTTCTTAACTTTTCTGTGCCTAAGTTTGCCCATCTGTCACAATCATTTTTGCTGGAATGCTCTCTATCCATCTGCAAAGAACGGATCTATTTGTAAATTAGTCTCAATCATGCTTTCTGTCATGGGTTTGAAAATGGCTTTGTCCCTTATATGTTAGTAATTAAGGGCCTAATTTTCAGAAGTGTTGAACACCTGTAATTACAAATAAAGTTTATGGGAACTTCATGTGCTTAGCATCCCTAAAAATCAAGCCCTAAACCACTTTCAACACTGGTTAAGGGAGTGGGACTGGTAATAATTTTTTAGTGTAAATGGACCCTATAAGTAAGAACCAATTTCCTACTAATCCACATTATCTTCCTGCCTGATGGATTTGATATAAGACATCTGTTTGTTGTCTTAGGTATTTCTGACACTTCTCATTAATTGTATCAATCACATCTTACCAGTTAGAGCATGGTGGGAAACTACTCTTCTGTTCTGGGAAAATATTTGAGAATTTCAAAAATGTTTGCATCCCAGAACAAGACAAAAAGTTGAAATCTTGAAAATCTTCATG
The DNA here is from genome assembly GCA_033296515.1 of Macrochelys suwanniensis. Classification (NCBI taxonomy): domain Eukaryota; kingdom Metazoa; phylum Chordata; order Testudines; family Chelydridae; genus Macrochelys; species Macrochelys suwanniensis. The sequence continues at coordinate 100,715,453 of CM065777.1, forward strand.
AAGTATGCTTAAAGAAAAAAAAAAAGGGGGGGGGGAGGGAGGGGAGAAGAAAATTACCTTTCGTAAAGCTCTAAGAAGCTGAGGTGTAGGTTTGAGTTCTGGGTGAAGGTTAGGGTCAGTTCTTAATTTATCCGAACCTATTTCAGCCATCCTTCCGTTATACGTTTGAGTAGTCACTAGCACCTTGTTAAAGAGAGGAGTGGGGGATGAAAATGTAATCATTAAGATGCCATGTTTTAAAATACCCATAAGCATCAGAATTGGATGCTTATGTCAGTTCTCCCTGAAAGAGATTCAGCCTCAAGTCACAGTGGACTTAGAAAGATTATTCACATTCCAGTCAGGGAAACTATTTTGGTCCTTCTGAGGAACACACAGTTAGTGGTCAAATGGCAATACTGTACATATGTTTCCAGATGCAAAGAAAAGTGCTATTGTTCTTTTCTTCACGCCCTTGTGCTTTGCTAAATAGTATACTGCACTGCTGTAAAATAGCTTTCATTGTTATCTTTTCAAAGGAATCATAGTCTCATCTTTCACATTTCTTGGTTTTTCTTTTGGTGTAGACGGCTTGTTATTTTCTTCAGTCTAATTCTTACAGCTCAACAGAATAGCAGGTTTGGCTGAGCTTTGTAGCTTTTCAGAGAGCTCATCAATAGTTTATATAATGCTGTGTCAGGGCTCGGGTTCACACAGCTGGACAGGAACTTGGCAAGAGCCCCAAGTACAGCAGAGAAGCCTTCTTGAGGATTTTAGCTTCATTTAAAGAGTTTCTTCCCCTGGAGAAGCCAAAACAAAACAAACCTGGTGTGCTGTGACTGATGCTGCTTGTGCTTATCATAGTTGTCTCGCTATTACCTTGTGCTCCACCCGTCAGTTACACTGTCAGATCTTCGGGGGTGGGACCATCTTCTTACTAAGTGTGTGCAGCACCTGGCACAATGGGGTCCTACTCCCTCAACTATCCTAACACAAATAATAAAACCATTAAAGTCTCTGGCCACACCGCCTTCAAGCAGCTTAAAAATCTTTAAATACTAACTAGGGCTGGTGAAAGTATTCATTGTGAATAGTTCATCTCTCAGATTTAGCCCTTGCTTCTGTTTGTGAATTATCCATGACCAGACTTTGATGTCTAAAAATGCCTTAATTACAAATTCTTCAACACGCACAACTTGTGTAAACATTTTTTTGCTTGTTTACTTCATCTCTTTGTGGCGTATGACTGTCTCTTAAGGCACGTGGTATTTTTCATGCCCCTTCTTGGATAACTGAAACTTTTTAGAACAGAAAATAACGAACAGTGAGTACCCTTGTTCGCACGTGACTAGAGACATTCACATGAAGGATAGCCATTCTCCAATAATCACGTTCACAAAAACGTTTTCACACAAATAATGAAAAAAGGAGCATGACCATAGCTAAAACAAACAGCTGTTCAGAATTCAAATGAATGTTTGTGAAGACTGCTTTGCAGTATTTGTACAGCTCTAGTCCAAACAACCAAAATGCTGTATAAACACCCCAAACAAAACAATATATACAGAGATGCTCTTAGGACTCCAGAGCTCCCTGTGTTGGTTTCTAGGGTGCACATATCTGTTCCCTCCCTGAAAGCAGCCCACCCCATTTTTAATGCTCCTAGTTTAACTAGGTTCAGCTGCAGCTGGTTGTCTCAGGAGCACTTAAAAACCGACTGTGGCATGTTTTTAGCATATAATGGTTTATTTAAATAAAAACATCTCTGTTGCAGCTAACAATGTTTTTTCAAGATTTAACTCTTATGCAAACACACACAATTTGCAGAATTATCTGTAATATTGCCATCTGGTGGCTCCCAGGATCACACTAAAGGTGTTCCTCAGTTTTACTCAGTTATGAAGGCATTTCCAAGTGGAACTCTGAACACCACTCTTGAGATTTAACCTTTATGAGGTTTCTTTTGATGTGGATCCCCTGCAAAAGGAAAGCCATGCTCAGTCAAGGCACTAGGCCATGACTTTGTTTGTGTGAGTTTAGTGCTATGGTAAGTCTCAAGTCTCTAATCTTCTTTTAGTTTGCATTGTTGCTGAAGTGGCTTCACAGGCCATCACCTAAGTGGAGCTATCCTTAGGCCTCCTGGAGGAGATTGAAGTAATAACCTGAGCCAGCATGGTATGATCCCTTGGATGGGTAGAATGGCAGAATTACTTATGTCCAGCTAGGCTCTTTTAAGTCCCAGTCTTGTACATCTGGGAACAGTCTCTAAAATGATCATGTGACATGAAGACTGCAGGACTAGGGCCTTGAGAGGAAATATTCAAAAGAAGGGAGGGGGTTGTCCAGGGATTCCAGGGAAATGTGATTTTCCCTTTCCCTGACCAGGATGTGCTTTCTGTGGAGATAGGGGAATGGCAGATAATATCTGGGAGGAGGACTGAACCTCTGTAGTGGAACTGTTGTCAGAGACGTGCTGCCTGAATTGGAGTTGGTATCCATCTCTACCATTGTGGATATGACTCATTACATCGCCCAACCAGAGAGCCTTGACTCTTTAGCTCAAGTTGTAGCAGCTCCTGTCGTATGTAGATTGGCACAGAGGGGAATGGGTAGCACCCACTCACCAGTGGGTTACACAGACATGTTAAGACGTCTTGGGAGGCAGGTGTTTCCTTCACACTGTCAGAACTAAGTTTTTAAGACTGTCCGTGGCAGACGACACTGATGCAATGGGTGTCTACCAAGGAAGCAGGAACCCCACTGTGTTCGGTCAGGTGAAAATATAGTCTCTGGTATGTTACTGGGAGAACACCTCAGTTAAGGCATCGCTTGATCTAATGTTGTTTAAAAGGTGCAAGTGAGTACCCATTTGTAGAGGAATATTATGGCATTGTTCCTGATACATCAATGTCTTTGTGACCAGCTGAGTCTCTTATTTTAACAATCTCAAAGATATAAGATTATTTGGAAATTTCAGTCTTGTCATTAAACAGCAAACAGTAGTGGGCACATTATTTTTCATGAGACTATTTAGAACACACTATGGTGTATTGTAGATCCACAGTAAGCCACTTGGATGCTACTGTTAATCTATATCACAGCATAATGACTGAGTTATTACAATCTGAGCTGTAAATATGCATTATAAATATTGGTCAAACATTTAGAGATTGCCTCTTGGCTGATGTGGTTTCATGGCAGTTGTGATCATCTGAGGCACTTGAACTAACAGATTTAAATGAGAGTTGCTGTCTGAAAGGACTACAGCTCTACAGCATACTCCCATGCATAAGAACATAAGAACAGCCATACTGGGTCAGACCATAGGTCCATTTAGCCCAGTATCCTGTCTTCTGAAAGTGGCCAATGCCAGGTGCTCCAGAGGGAATGAACAGAACAGGTAATCATCAAGTGATCCATCCCCTGTTGCCCCTACCTTTGGTCTGATGCAGGGGTCTCAAACACACAGCCCGAGTTATTTCCGCTGGCCCGGGGCTCTGCAGCCACCCCCAGCTGTGGCCCACTGGCCCCAGCCTAGGGCAGTGAGGGGTGCAGACAAGGGCAAGAGGGGGCACAGCTCAGCACCCCCACCTTAAAAATTGTTCCAGTGCCACTGTACTGGGATATTTTAAAGTCCTGATTTGCTGCTTACATCACTATCACGCCACATGGAACAGTGCACTGTGTTTGACGTTGAGATTAGATTGTACATGCAAGAACTGGAATCAGAATTTTCTGACAGATTTCAAGATTTCCAGCAATTTGGCCTAATGCTTTCTTTTCTAATTAAACCTGAGAAGTTCAAGGAAAGCGACTTGGATTTGTCTGTATTTCAGTGGATGGGTGTTGAAGATTTCGAAATGCAGCTCATTCAGTTAAAAAGCTCAGAATTGTGGGCTTCAAACTTTGGAGTAGGGAGTGCACTTGAAGCTACCGAGAGAGATCATGTGGCCTCTATTCTGAACTGCTAGACATCCCTGCCAGTGAAATGTAACTGTTTGAAGAAAATTGCGTTTGCAATGCTTTCAGCATTTGGACCCACATACCTGTGTAAACAGGTATTTTCACACATTAAATCTGTCCTCTGACCCTCTCAGAGCCAGTTAACAACTGATCACTCAGAAGCCTGTGTGCAGCTTAAAGTATCCAAATACATGCCAGACATTGGAAAACTCAGCTAGGAAAAGCAAGGGCTAGGATCGCGCTAAACTGATAAGATCTGCATTTTAATTTAATTTTAAACGAAGCTTCTTAAACATTTTAAAAACCTTATTTACTTTACATACAACAATAGTTTAGTTATATATTATAAACTTATAGAAAGAGACCTTCTAACAATGTTAAAATGTATTACTAGCATGCAAAACCTTAAATTAGAGTGAATAAATGAAGACTCAGCACACCACTTCTGAAAGGTTGCTGACCCCTGATTTAAAGTATTAGTTAGTGCTTTCTGGGTACAAACATTCATCTGAAGAGGGTGGTAAAATGAGTGCTCTCTCTGCCATTTAACAATGGACCTACGCAGTTAATCTTCTTGTTGTGTGCTGAGGAGTATATCAAGGGAAGTAGAACTCCTGTGACATCACTGGGAGGTTACTGTATGTGCAAAATGAAATCATGTGGTAAGGTGTGCCTTGAGGGAGAGTCAGATTCCACAGTTAGATTGAATGCTCTTAGGAAGCTATGCCTTGTCCCAACAGCATTTGCAGGACCTAATTGTGGTATGTTTTTGCATCAGTGCTGGTGTGCGCCACTGTGCTGCCTCACTTACGGCCTGAAAATAGCTGTAATTGTGAGTGATGATTGAGTCACTTCCTAAATTTAGTATCCCAAGCCCGGTATGAATTAAATGACTAACACATACTTGACTGTGTCATCCCTCTTATCTACGGCTGGATTCTTTAAAAAGGTCTCTCTGTGCTTTCAGATTTGTAAATCAAATTAAATTTGGTGTATTTTAGCAATACCGAGAGTGTCAGATGAGAAACAATCATTGTTCCCAGACAGAGCTTCCAATCCCAATGCAGTCCTGCCAGTGCACCTCTGACTGGCACCACCTCTGTTGTTGCAGGCTGTAACAGAGACTGCCATTTATTCTAAACTCTTTGTCAGATAGGTTTGTGCAATAGTGAAATGGTCATTAGGGCAACAGGTTGAGGCCAGCACTCTCATTTCATTTGCAACCTAAGTGGGAAACAGAGTTCTCTGGAAATGGAAGGCTAAGAGTACACGTAGGGTGACCAGATGTCCCGATTTTATAGGGACAGTACCGATTTTGGGGTCTTTTTCTTATAGATGCTCCTATTACCCCCCACCCCCTGTCCCGATTTTTCACACTTGCTGTCTGGTTGGTCACCGTAAGTACATGCACTCCTGCATTTCCTGATCCTCACCTCCCAGGAGATTAGACTCCCTTTGCCTTTGAATGTTGTCCATGGTCCACTCCTGTCTTTGAGGGGGCACCATTTAAGCCAGTCCTTAGGCTACGATGCTGTCATGTTAACTGGAACTGCTTCAGAAAGGATGAGATGGCTGTTGATTTCATTCACATGAAAGCAAAATAAACAACTGTTGTGGTTTTTAAAATAGGTCAAAAGGACCTAAAATCCTTCTGCCACTCAGAGGGTACAGCATATTAATGATGAATTATCAGTATTTTCAGTGCTATCGTTGTCACCCCCAAAATCAACCTACAGTACATGCATTCATATTAAACTCTTTTATTTCATGTATTTGGACTGCTTTTCAATCCTGCACCAGCTAATCACTAGCCCAGTTTCAAGTCAGAATCTGAATATTATTTACCATCTGCCTCCAAGGGATGCACTTGCCAAGTCCCTTAATTTGCTATAATTGGCAGGTTTTCAGTGTACATAATTTATACTGGGGGGGAAAAAAAGCAATCCTGAAAAAAGAAGATTAATTAAACCATTTCTTCTGGGCCCCTAAAAATGTTCCAATAGGATGACTTTAAGGCCTTAAGGTCTTCTCTGTGTATATGGTGTCACAGCTGATCCCATTAAAAATTTATGTTGGGTTGGTCCCTTGTGCCTCTGTGCTGGTCAGAAGGATGTTACTGGCACCTGGGTAATATCGCACAATACATAGTGAATTAAACAATACAGTGAATTAAACAACTTGTGCCTTTTGTTACTAGAAACACCTAGTCTACAGTATAGTTGATGGATACCTCCATGTAGGCAATTCTGTAGCTGATATGATAGGAAACATTAGGGGACAAAACCCCTACAGATGTACAGAATACAAAACAGAGCTAGTGAAAGACTGTGAATGGATTCCGACACACCAGCACATGTGATTTCTAAGCATGATTTACACCGTTTTCTCTTACTTACCTATTCCTCACAATACCTGTTTTAATAAGCACGTGGCATAGTGTAGTGACTCCTTGTGTTGTCAGCTTTGAATCTTTGATGACATCAGTGTTTCACCCCAGACAGCAGGATAAGGGAACTGCCCATTGCCTCCCCGCTTCCCTTGTGCTGCTGTTTTCCCACAATCTTTTAAAATTTGTCCTTCTTGATGGCAGCTGTCACATCTACATCTGGTCTGTGGAAGAAAGGAATGTGCAGTTTATTTCAAAACTATCAAGATGCTTCTCTCTAAATTGGTTTTGTGAAAAGAACTGAAAAGTGAACACAAATGGCCACTTGCCCCTTTTCCCAGAGACCATGATGACATGCTAGGCCTTCACTGGCCTAGGAAGCGGGAGGCCAGCTGCTCCCACATGGCAGGACAACTCTAGTGCATGTGTAAGCGCTGCATATTTACTTACATAACAAACCTGATTTTTAATCTTTAAGGGCTCCGTGCAAGGCAGGATTTAAGTAAGCCATGGGAAAACAAAGCTGGATAGATTTGTGCTTATATCTAACTTGGTGTGTGCCATTCCAGCCCTGCTTTTAGAGCTGTCATTTCTTGCACAGCTCATTTTGCATTGCTTAGAGTTGCATCTCTTCCAAACACTAAAGGTATTTTAACATGGCTGGGATTGCTAAAACTAGCTAGCTTGAGTCACACTGAAAACATTGCCCAAGTAAAGAAGGAAGCTCTAATACAACTTCTACTTTTCCAAAAATTCCATAAGTAAAATCCTCAGTCTTCTGCCTGTCTTAGGAGAAAACAACCTTTCTAACACCACTGGATGACTATTTCTCATAGTGTATCAGTGGAAGGACCTGGGCACCCCAAAAGGAAATATCCTATGATGATGTTTTTCACAAAGTCATTCTGAAGGAAGGATGAGACAACCTAGTATGAAAAGTGTGGACTAGATCAGCTAGGATGCCATGAATTTAAAATCCTCACTTTACAACAGGGAAACAACCCCTAGAATTGTTCTCCAGTAGAATTCTGGGAGAATCTCTTCAAATGTTACCCTGGAGGAAAAAGATGCTTTGTTAGTGCAGGAGAGAGATTCTCAAATAAATTCACTGATAGGCATGATATAAATACCTAGGTATGTTGGATTAGGCACAGCAGTGTTGTGAAGTACAGCAAACCAGGACAAAAGCACAATCTAAGCTTCTGCCCTCTGGGCTAAGGAGAATGAATCTCAATTATGAGATTGTTGCAAATATTCTGAAATATGTAGCCATTCAGTTGCTGCGGAGAAGGAAAGATATTCGGTGGGTGTCCAGAGCACAGAGCTCACCAGTCCTACAAATCAAAGGCAAGTTCTGTTGTGACTCACTGTAAGGCTATTCTAATATCATGGAATTTTATCCTTTACTTTAGGGTAAAGCCTTCATTAAACACGGCCTTTTCTTTGCCGCAGTCAGGTCTGGGAAATAACTTGGGTTGAGACGATTTCCCTCTACTGCTGGGAATGGGACCCCAGTTACTCAAGTCCTCTAGAATATACCAAACTGTACCACTGTTCTCTTGCCATTGAAACCTACTCATTTAGAGCCACGTTATTAATAATTGATTTACATCAAAGAAGTAATTTTTTTGCCAAGGATATTTTGTGGATGAGTTGGGGTATGTATTGCATGTCCAATTCCTAATGTTAAATGAAAAACTTTAGCGGGCACCTTTAAGCATCTGTCTGTACAGGGCTTGGGCAACTGCATGGCTGATCATCAGTATTAAATATACACCAGGAAGAATATACCCCCTTTTGTCTGTTTGTGGACTAATTGCACCTGGAATTAACAATAAAATCCTTATGCAATACTGAAGTCATGGAGAAGTATTGCCCAGAAAAGAGGCAGGTCTAACCCTGGGACAATGGACATGTGATCCTGGAGAAAAACACCTAGAATTTTGTGTAGTAGCACAACAAAGCATCTCATAGAATGGACATTTTTGTCAGAGAAAATTTACTTAAAACACTGATGTCACTATGATCGTTTGTGTTTTTCCCATCTCCCCCTGCTCCCAAATCCCTATCTCCCTACTCATCTTAGCATCGCCAACTCTCGTGAAAGTACTGAAATTTTGGCCGCTGCTGTAAGCAGTCTTGTAATTAAATGAAAAGCTCCATGTGATTTTGATGAAGCTAAATGTATGTATGTGAGTGAGACAGACTCGTATCCACACAATGGTCTGTAGTCCAGGGGAAGTTGAACTACACTACAAGTATAGAAACCATGAGACCAAGTCCTAGCTTTCCCATTGAGTGTTGTTCATACTTCTGTGGCTTTCGCAGCACCTATGTCACAAGCCCACCACCATATTTTAAACTAGATTGTAAGCTCCTGCGAACAGGGAGGCAGCCACAACAGCTGCACTCCATGGTCCCTGAAGGGCACTCACTAGTAGTTCCTAGCGCCTCAGTCATCACCTTTCTTGGGCAGAGACCTGCATGCATCTTCCTCCTGACTGGCATTTTTCCAGGCTGCACAGTTCCTTGCCTACACTGATATTCCCTGCAAGCCAGACTGCTTAAAAGGCCAGCGTTTGAGCATTGCTTTCCCTCTGGAGGCTATGAACAGTGTAATGACACCGTTACAAATTACCACACAGCTCTTGATAAGCAAGCACATTTATTCTTAAGGTGAAAGCATTACAGAGAAAACATACTGAAAACAATAAAATAACCTACGTTCATGCTGAAAACCCTAACCCTAATCCTAAATTGGGAGTCATCCCAACTCCAATCTCAGGCTTTGGTAGGTGTCAGTCAGTCTCCAAAACCACAAATGGGATTTCCTTGTTGTTATAAGTTAATAACCGCCTCCGATTCAGAACCAGAACAACCAGGAATAATTCAGACTTTCCTGTATACTGCTTGGGCCTTTGATCTTGGCCTAATGTAACAGGTGATCGGCAGACAGTAGCCCAGTCCTCCGGATATAGATTCAAAAGGCTGGGTTTTTGTATAACCAGAGGTAGGGAATATGCATTTATCTCCCCCTAGATATTCCCCAGGAAAGTCACTTAACACTTTTTGTTCCAAGTGTCCAGTCTTGTCTAGCATGTTGTTCAGTATAGTCCTTTGAACCCCCAGGTTTCAGATCCGTCACATCTGCCCCTTAGAGAGGTTACATACAATCCCGGCATATTAATACATAAACCATTCATTTCCCAAAGATACCTAAACTTAATTCAATAAGGTTTCCAAAGGATATTGCAGGAAATTTCCATATCTGTCACAGAGGCAGTGTTGTAATTCTATTCCAAGTCTTGCAATATTTGGTGTTTTTCTTAAATCCTTAGATACTGAAGTAGTGTTGTTATGTAGGAACATCAGCATTCATTAAAAAAAAAGTTTCTAGTCTGGTTGTAAATAAAAGCTTTAAAAATATGAACCCACACTAAAAAGCAAATAAAAAGAATGAAAAATGTATTATTTTTTCAAAGTCTCATGATTTTTTGGCCTTTTGGGGTTGACAATACTCCAACCTGCAAATATTATTTTCAAGAACAGATATTAGTGCCACTGAAAGCAGCATCATGAGCATTTGCACATCCTCTTTTAAGTCCACTTAAATATACTAACGGGATTCTGATGTATCTGGAAGGCACGGGCCCATGTCAGCCAGGTGTGCTGACCCTTTAAGCGCAGGCCCAGTTTCAGTACTTCTGTTACTTCTGTCTTGGCCTTAGAGGAATATGCATGCAGAGGGTTGTAGTCCCCAGAGTGAGGATGAGAACTGTAGGCTCAAAGCAATGCATTCTGGGAGGAGGCAGGGGTATAGAAAAGCTCCCATTTTCCCAGTGTTACAGCTTGCCGGCAGGATTCTCCAAAGATTGAGGTTTTGGAAAGAGCTGCCAGTGGAAAGGGAACCTATGTAGGAGCCCAGGAGGAGCTGTGTTGCAGAAACATATTATAGTGGTGTGGCAGCAGTGCTATAGCTAAGCTTGCAGCATGACTTTGACCTTTCTAAGTCCTCTAAAATCTACATGCTGAGCCAGATTCCTTTGAAATTTGGTGTGCTTCAAGAGGGTGCATGGGTGGGTTACTGACCCAAATTTGCGGTTAACGGATAGGGGTTGCAGAGATGTAAGCACTGAAAAAAAATCACAATTTTCCCAAAAAGGTTTTAGGCTTTTTGTGTGTGTTTTGTCTTGTTTTCTTGGCCAGAGCTAGAGATCAAACTATTGACGTGATGTGGGTCAAAATGGGCTAGACTTCTGTTGAGTTTTACCCAAGGAATTGCATGGCATCCACTAAATCTTTGGGAGATCCAAATAGAGAACTGTATTTTAGAAAACATACATTTTTACAGTGCACATGCAACAATACAGAAAAATGGCTTCTGTCGATGAAAGAGACAAGCTTTCGATGTGCACAGAGCTCTTCTTGACCTGAAGAAGAGCTCCGTGCAAGCTCAAACACTTGTCAATTTCACCAACAGAAGTTTTGCCAGTCAAAGATATTGCCTCCCACACCTTGTCTCTCTAATATCCAGTGACTAGCATGGCTACAACACTGAAAACAAGAGTTTTGCCTACATTTTTACTATACATATCTCTCCAGTCATGTCACCTATCAGGATAACTTTATATTTGCGGTCAGATTTTCTAAAGTGCTCAGCTCCTATTTAAGCACCAAAATTAACACATTGTGATAATATCTTTGGATAATCTGACCATGTGTCTCACAGTGGGAGCTGCTTTATTGAGTTACCTAAATGGGAACTGAGCTCTTTGGGAAACCTGGCCCTTGATGTTGGAATGATGGATTGGTGCAAAAGTACATCAACTAATAAGGCTGCAGTATTTAATGTTGTCAGAGTAATTATGGCTTGGACTTATCAGTAAAGTTTTGTCCTGTGAACTACAGTGCCATCATTTTCTAAATGGATTCTCAAGTGACTCTCAATTGCTATACCAAAGATTGGCTGCAAGGTCGTGGGACTCTTTGCTGATTAAGTAAAGACAAATTTCGTTGCTTTCATTTTGTTTTTCTTTGTGTATGCATGGAGTGCTATTGCGGTTGCTTCAATGTTTACAAGACATTTTCTTCAGCAATTGTTTAATTTCTGCCCCCCAAAAATTGATTAATGAGCTGACAGAGTTTTAATATAGTTCCAAAAGGAGAGAGAACACTAGTGTGCCAAACAACAACTGTTTGCAATATTCCTGAATATTAGTATTTATTTCAACTGAGAGTGAGTTCCTGGAGGACAATTTGACTGCTGAACAGCTTATGTGTTGTATTTCTGCAGTACTTAGTGGGATCCAGGATGACTAAAACTCTGATGGACAGCCTGCTGGCAAGATCTGTTTTCAATGAGGTGGGAAGTCCCCTTTGCATAGCATCCGATTTTAAATGGGGAAAACTGCAGCAGACTTGTGGCTTAGGACATCCAGCAAGAAAGATAGTTGGGCTTCTGGGGAAAATTTGAAGGTGAGAGCAGAAAGGGTTTTTGGCTCAGTGTGAGAGTGATGCAGTTGAGAACATGGAAGTAGAGCTGTTTGAAATGTTTTGAAATGTTGACAAATGTTCACCCATTTTGAACTTCAATGGGAGAAAGAAGTCCAGGACAAAAATTTCACAAGGGTTTTTGTAAAATCTGTGTGCTATTTTCTGACCAACTCTTTGCAGAAGCTATTCCTAACTGCAATGGGGAAATTGAAAAGTGAGATTTCTCACTCTTTATGTTCCTATCAGGCACACATCATAATAGTATCTGAACTGCCTCCCTGCTCCTCTCCCCAACCCCCCAAAAAAGAACTAATACAAGATAGAGTCTAAGTGTACTATATTACTTCTTCATGTTTCTAGAATTATTTCCCCCCTCTTCTTTCAGTGTGTGTGTGTGTGTGTGAGACCGACCAACCTTTTCCTCTTCCCCCACTATCTTATTTTTTTTACTTTGTTGCTGCTGCTGTTGTAGAGAGGTAAAGCTAAAACACGTAAATCTTACGTTTCAGTCTGAATGGGGCCTGTGGTCATCTTTACCTAGGGATTTTCCTAGTCTTGGGCCAGCTGTCAGAGTGTTCTCCCCTGCTTCAAGAGTTTATCCCTTGAACTTGACAGTTTCATTGTTTCTGTGCAATGCAATTATCAAAGGAGGTTTAGGTCCCTGAGCAAGAGCTGGTCTTTTAGGTAACTTGATCTAGTACAGTGGAGGGCCTTAAAGATAAGGACTGTTATCTCCAAATTAATCCACTGTTCCCATTGAATACACAATACCTTATAAACATACCGTATTCCACAAACAGTCCTGTTGGTTATAATAAGACTGCTTGTGAAACTCAGTATGAGCGAGGGTATCCAAATCTGGCTTGTTTCGGGCTATTGTGCCCCGGACAGTATTATCAGTTATTCACACTGGACTAAAATGTTAATATCCCGATAAATTATAAATGAGCTAAAATCCCTGGGAACCTTAAGGGAAAACCTCATAGATATAATCAATGTTGTCTTCTTGGGAAAGATAGGGAATTGGGTTAGCTTGAACTCTCTGCAGACTCCTCCTTTGGGCTTTTTTTTTCTGTTGAAGTGATTCTCCATTGTAATGAATAATATTTATAGCCACCACATTTTTAGTAATGATTTATGCAGTGATGCAGTGGAGACTTTATTGTGCAGTGCTGTATTTTAAAGAGTCATTGGAGATGAAAATTCATTACTGTGCTAATCCCCTGTGCTTTGGTGCGGAAATACACTGTACTTACCAAAAATGTGGTCCATGGAAAGTACCAGTCAATTAAAGAGAGAGCCACTCTAAGAAATAAAAGGCCACATGGTCCAGCACTGACCGAGAGGAGCTGAGCTTGTCTGCTGTTCAGTCCATGCCTGCATTTTTCCAAAGGCAAGGGAAATTATCCTCTTTTCCAGTTCCCTCAGACAGCAATAGCAAAGCCAAGTTGGCTCTAGCCAGCTCTTGTTTGTATAATGTAATTCTGTGGTAATGAGCTTGTGACAACTTGAGGAAAAGAGTCTTAAACATCCTTAAAACAATTCCAAACATGACTAAATACAAGAAGGAGACTTCTAATAACTACCTCATGGGAATCAAGAGCTCAACACAAATACAAACATCATGTATTTTCTGCCCAGGGAATATACTAATCTCTCCCCATCTTTCTCTTTCTGAATATGTGTGTAGACAACAGTGTATGTCTCTGTATTTATTATCTATACAACTTGCTTCTCCTAATGAAGTATACTTGGTACACAAACTTGTAGCTTTGTCATTAGTGGATAAAGCAAGAATTAAAGTCTGAGCCAATACTCAGTGTGACTGTAGGGAATGGGATGAAAGGGCCAGTGCTTTGCTTTTTTCATGTAGCTGCTCTGACATTCTTTAGTTTTTTGGTTGCTACCCCAGATTTTCTAATCACAAAATCATTTCAGTCCTTGTCCCAGGAGACCTTCCAATAACAGTACTTCCAACTCCAAGCATTCAAAAATCATGAGTCAGCCCCCGCCCAATGATTGCCTTAAAAATCATGAGATTTTTAAAAAAGTAATAAAATTTGAGGGGGGGGGTTTCCTTCAATTTTTGAGCCTTTGAGGTGCACTTAAACAAAAGAAAAGAAAAAAAGAAAATTGATATTTGCATGAGATCACATGACTCCAATAGCTAGATCTGTAAGAAAAACATGAAATGTCATGACACAGGCATTTAAATCATAAAATTGGGAACACTGAAACTATAACTCATCAAATATAGAATTTAAAATGATTAAATTGAAATAGTATATTAAAATATAAAAACCTAAATAATCAACATGAAATATACCATATTAATCAATTCTGCTTGTTCCCTATAGGAAAATCTACCCTCCCCTAAAACAGTGCTCCTCTTCCATACTTGAAGAAGAGCTCTGTGACCTTGTCTTTCTAATATCCTGGGACCAATGTGACTAGAACTACACTGCTAACTCCTCTTCTTGTGTCTACTGATGCCTTCCCCCTAGCAGTTCCTTGGATTAACAATACCTGGATTGTGATCATTGCTTTGTGTCATGATTTAATTTAGATTAAAATATTGAAGGGGCAAGGACTCTTCTTATCACCTTAGAGTGAAATGCTATGCACAACTATGACTATATAAATAGCAATATATTCTTTGACTGTCTTATAGGGTGACCAGACAGCAAGTGTGAAAAATCGGGAAGGAGGTGGGGGGTAATAGGAACCTATATAAGAAAAAGACCCAAAAAATCGGGATTGTCCCTATAAAATCAGGACATCTGGTCACCTTACTTATGAATTACTCCTTTATTCCTCTCTCTCTCTCTCTCTCTCTCTCCTGTCACTAGGTTAGACATGAAAGTGCTCCTTCCTGCTCAGAGATAAAGAGTTTTCTGAAGTTTTTTCTTAACTACCTCAATCACCTAGAGTTTAATGCCTGCTGGGACTGCATACCAGCAGTTTCCTGCAAGGAGAATGTCAATACATTTGTGTAAACTAGCAACCCGAGGAGCTCTTTGAATATGCAGCTGCTCCTCCTCACTTCAGCAGCGTCCAAAGGGCCAGGCTTATCAGCACCTCTATAATGCACTGAAATTCTCTCCTGGCTGGGAAAGTGCCAGACCCAAGTCTGCTGCTGAACCCAAGTTTCTCCTGTAGCAGTGCACGGTGATGATCTTGCTCCACCAACAGGCAGCTTGCTATTCCGAATAAGACACCCAGTTGTTCAAGCCTGTTGTCACAAAGTAGACTGTAAGTCTCTTTTATTCTGGACTAGAGCATCCACCAATATAGCTATTCCAATAGTCATGCTGGTTAATTTCCCCACAGACAAAGCCTACAGAGAGAGAGAGAGATGGAGTGAATGGAGATCTCTGGTTACATTTACCCACATACACACCTTGTCATTCTCCATTGTTCAAAGGCTCTGCTGACATCAGCTCCCCATGTGACGCTGTAGCCAAAGGAGCTAATGCAATCCTGGGATGGATAAACAGGGGAGGAATTGAGAGGTTATTTTACCTTTATATTTGGCACTGGTGCAACCTCTCCTGGAAAACTGTGTGTAGTTCTGGTGCCCACAATTCAAGGATGATCATTAATTGGAGATGATTTAGAAAAGAGCTACGAGAATGATTTAAAAATTGGAAAACCTGCCTTATAGTGATAGACTCAAGGAGCTCAATCTATTTAGATTAACAAAGAGAAGGTTAAGGGGTGACTGGATTACGGTTTGTAAGTACTTACAGAGGGAACAAATATTTAGTAATGATCACCTCAGTCTAGCAGAGAAAGGATAACATGGTCCAATGGCTGAATGTTGAAGCTAGACAAATTCAAACTGGAAATAAGATGTACATTTCTAAGAGTGAGAGTAATTAACCATTGGAACAATTTACCCAGGCTGAAGGTGGCTTCTCCATCATTGGCAATTTTAAAATCAAGATTGAATGTTTTTCTAAAAGATCTTCTCTAAGAATTATTGTGGGGAAGTTCTGTGGGCTGTGCTGTACTAGATGATCACAATGGTCCCTTCTCACCTTAGAATTTCTGAATCTTCATAACTCCATATCATGTCAGTGATGTGCTGCCAAATGTTTTAACAAGGGACCAACCAAACAGATTGGGTTTTGTTTAAAAGTATAGATCCATTTTTATTTTACGAAAATAAATAAATAAATCATGAAAATGGCTTTGTCTAATCTTCAACAAAAAAACTTCAAAAACAGACTCCAATGGGAAACTACAGAACTGCAATTAATTTGCAAACTGAACACCATCACATTAGGCCTGAATAAAGACTGGGAGTGGTTGGGTCATTACAAAACCTAAACCTAATTTTCCCCATACTAATTTCCCCCTACTGTTACTCACACCTTCTTGTCAACTGTTTGAAATAGGCCAGTCTCATTACCACTACAAAAGTTATGTTTCCTCCCTTGGTATCCTACTGTTAATTGAATTGTCTTGTTAGACTGACCTCCCACTTGGTAAGGCAACTCCCATCTTTTCATGTATTTATACCTGCTCCTCTATTTTCCACTCCATGCATCTGATGAAGTGGGTTCTAGCCCACGAACGCTTATGCCCAAATAAAATTGTTAGTCTCTAAGGTGCCACGAGGACTCCTCGTTGTTTTTGCTGATACAGACTAACATGGCTACCACTCTGAAACCTATCTTCATAACAGAGTTTACCTGAAAATAAGGATGAAATTCTGGTCCCCCACAAGAGGGGTCTGCACTGTAATACCCAGGATTCCCTGGAGACACGGTGTGTAGCCTTTGGCTTTGACTCCACTAGTTAATGGATGGTAGTAGTAGTCACGGCCTAATTACTACATGCCTCCTGGGAAAGGTTTTCAGTATTGCCAACCTTAATCATTTATAGATCATGGCCTAGAAAAAAGTATGAGTTTTAAACATCAGTAGAGTTTGTGTTCTTTTTATTTGTCTTCACAGTTTATTTTGGTCACATTTTCGAGCTTTTCTCCATAGCAATGAAGGTTGTAAACTTACTTTTTTTTTATTTTTATTTTTTAAAGGCTGAGATTCTCACTTTAACATTTGAGTACAGGAGCTGGGGCTTTCAGGAAAATGTCAAAGATGACGACTTCCAATAAAATGGTAAGAGTTGGCAACATTGGGGATCAGTGGATCAGAGCACACTGCACTGACCCATGGCCCAGTCATTTTTCTAGCCCACTCTCACTGAGTTTAATTTCATTTCAGCCCCAGCCCCCACTTCCTCACTCTGTGCAATGGAAATACAGCTGCACAGCAGACCAAAGGATTTGACCTTAAGAGCCTCAAACCAGTACCAGGCTGTAGGGACAGTTTGTCTTTGACTCGTCACAAGTGGGACATTTATATGATTTCTAAGCAGATAACAACTAGTCAACTCCTCAGTTGCTGGATAAATAAGTAGAGTTCCAGCATCAGTTTGCTAGCATAATAAAAGTGAGTGGGAAGGCCCCACCCCCACCCTTTGAAGCCTATGTTAGACATCCAAATGGCATACTATTAATCACAACTTTAAGGGTGTGCTTGCATAAAAAATCACTAAGAGAACATACGACTAGTCGTAAAAGAAAAACTTAGGCCACATTCTGCTTTGTATTTCTGGATTGTACAATGTTAATGTGTAATAATTAGGGATTCCTCTTGAGTAGTGGAAGCAGAGAGGGCCATATATCAAACTACCCTGGCAGTCTATTTCTTTTAGCATAAGTGAGAATTATGTTAGATTAATCTGATAACCATTCTGTAACTGTGGGCTCTGAACTGGATTTCCAGCTTCTGGTAATCACTTTTCTGGCTGTTGCAAACAAAGTTGTTATAACACTGTGGGTGGCCACTGTGTACATACACTTTTAGCACCTACACTATCAGTGCTAAAATACAGACTTGACTAGCAGGCTCTTCATGGCTTCCCAGAGCACTGTTCTCTCTAAGATGTGCTCGTGTGCGCGCGCACAAAGATCCTAAACTCCGCGCACACGGCAAAACACAGCATGCACAAAACTTTGCACAGAAGCACAACAATTTGCACAGAAGAATTTTTTTGCGCACACGGCCTGTCAAAAATTAGAGGGAATATTGTCCCAGAGTGTAAAAATATAGCCAGGTGTGCCTAATCTTTACAAAAAACCTGAGAAAAATCCAGGCTTGATTTTAAGTTCTTTGGGGCAGAGACTGTGGTTTCCTTTTTAGCTATTGGAAAAATAATAATTGTAGATTCCAGGTGCTTAATAATCTTGGCCACCATCATCGCCTCCATGGTAGCCAACAGTAACTACTTGACTACTTCTCCCCAAAGCCCTGAAACAGTGGTTATTTAACTGCTTGACTGTTGCTGAACCCTTTTGGGCACCCAGGGTATAAAACGTCTGCTAATTATTGCAAGCACATCCTAACACTTAAATTTCTTGAACAAAGGCAACAGATGTGGTGAGAGACTAGCAGTGAACTCTAGCTTTTGTAACACAGACAGATGAAAACTCAGTTTTAGCCCTCAGGCCTTTATCAAGGGGAGTGCAGGAGAACAGTCTTGACTCTTTGATAGGGACCTTAGGGTTGAAACGTTGGGGGTTTCTTTTGTCTCTGTTGCAAAAATAGTTATAGGTGCACTTAAATTTGGCATGAAACTTTATACATATATGTTGTTAAGCCCTTTTTGTCTCAACAGCTGTGCATTTAGGGCTAACAATTGGACAGCTACAGTGCACGGCCCTGCTGAATTCAGACAAAGGCCCTGATCCTGCAAGCCTGTGTATGAGCATGCACCTAGGCTCCAACCCTGTGAAGACTTGAGGTACATCTACACCTCAAGTGATGGTGTGCTTATAGTGTGTGTAGGCATACCTCTCCTAGCTAGCGTGGGTAACAATAGTGGTGAAAACTTGGCAGCACAGACCAGAGTGGGCTACTACAAGCCTGCTGGGGACCCAGGGTACGTACTCTGGTTGGTAGCCCGAGCCTAAGTTTGTCTTGCCACATCTTCACTACAATTTCTACCTGTGCTTGCATACCTTTATTATCTTTAATCTAGCTTCCATCCATGCATTGCAATCAGATCTTAAATTGCAGCATAGATTTACCCATACGTTCATGATGTTAATAAGATTACTTGCAGTGAGTGAAATTAATCGTGTGTAAATTGCTGTGGTGTTGGGGCCCTAGTGAACTACCAGCCAGTACAGAAGAGGAGTGGGGGCACATTTTAAAATTACCATTGATGTTCAGGTTTAAATATTTAGTATATCACATTCTCTGGAAACTTTCTTCAGTTCCAGGTTAAAAATTCAAACTGATAGATTATTAGCCAACTTGAATCTGATTGGTTTTTTTTTCTTCTTTTTTCTTTCTTTCTTTTTTTTTTTTTTTTAAAGAGAGACAAGATAGGTGAGGTAATATCTTTTATTGGACCAACTTGTTAGCTGTGAGCAAACTGCACAGTTGAAACAATACACTACACTCACTGCTGTCAGTAGATATTCTCTTGGTGTTCTTAATGCGTAGCTTCTTTCCCAAAGCAAAGTTATTTGTGGCCTCTTTTGCCCAATACTGACAAATTGTTAGTTTTCTTTGCATAATAAAGTTGGGGAATTTGCCTCTCACTATGTACTGTATTAGCTCATGACACAGAACTGATGTAATTATACAATGTATGTTGTTATATTGGCATTTTTTTAAAAAAGTGCCTTATATAGCTGCTTCTAAATGGGTCAAATGTTGACATTGATTTTTACACAAAATTTCCGTTGATTTCAGATGAATTTCCATGTGTAAAATGATGACTGGATTTGGCTCAAAGTGTCCGTAAAAATGTTGTTCACTTTTATATTAAATAAGAATGATTCAAATATAAATATCTTTGTCTTGTTAATAAACAGTGCAGTCAAAGGGAGAAAACATTTGTCTATTATAGCACAGTAAAATGAAAGGATAACTTCTAGCTCCCTTTCCCCCCAAGGTGATTCTCTTTTTGTAGAGATCTTCAAAAAATTGTTTTAAAAAATCAATTTTTTTCCTTGGAATGTCAATTCCCCTGTGTTAATATGCTGCAGCATCCTGGTTACAACTTGCAAAATTTCAATGGCAAATTATGAAGGAAAAAATTCTCTTGCGTGCTCCTGGATGACCCACTGTGTTATCCTAGGGGAAGTATTGACTTTATCAAGTGCTGGCTTTCTCTGCTCTCATTTTAGTACACATCGTACGTCTTTCTTTCCCCCTCTTTTTATTCTTTTTGTGATCCTTCACCCCAAAGATATGATGGTGTAGAAATATGCCAAGCTATAAACTTGCCAAACGGGGAAGAAAGCTCTGGGAAGCTGTATAATTACTAATTTTGATCTTGGGGAGGAGGGCAACCAAACTATTTCCTGTTTCCTATAATTAAGGATTTCAGACTCAGTTCTTCCACACACACTTTTTTGGGGTTTATTTTTAATGTACTTTAGTTTACATGGAGTATAATCCACTGCTTTTATTTCTGTATCTTGGGCCAAATTAATATGTGGTGTGAGCTATGTAGATGAATATCAGACACTCTGGTGATAAATGTTTCTCAAGTTTTGCACTGAGTGTAGTAAGGGAATCAGAATTAAGTGATCAGAACTTTATATATTAAGAAGAAAAAATAACTGCTATATTTTGTAATGACTTGAATGGCCACCAAAAGATTTCTACATCTCACGGTACTCATACTGACAAACTATGTATGCCTGAATTGTGTGTGTGTGCATGTATGTATAATGTACACACACACACCTCGGAGTTAGACTGTACACTCCATGAGGCAGATACTCTGTTTTCTTATGTTTGCAAGTTACCAAACAAGTTGTCAAAGTTCAATAAATAATTAAACAAGTAGATGCAGCCTACTTCCCATATAAGTTGTGTAATTTCTGTGTGGATCTGCATATCTGAAGGCCATCTAACAACAATTTTTTTAATAAATAATTGGGCCATCTCAATCCAAAAAGGTCTAAGTAGATTTGGATGAACCAGTTCAAAACCTTCTAGAACTTTCACCCATGTTTAGATCTAAACTTTCTTGTAGAGCCGAAATACTTTGGTTAGGCTTTGCTCACTTCTGGTTTCCAGCAGGTATCAGAAAAAGAAATGCAGATGAGGAAGAAAAAGGAGACAATTCTCATGGTGTCTCTTCCTAGCACCAGAAAGAAAAGTGCCAAAATACCACAGGGAAAGTCTATTCTCTTAGGACAACCTGAGACTGATTTGGGGAAAAGGCCTACTATGCTTCTCTCTGGAGAGGATTAGGGCACTTTCCTCCACTACTCAAAGAGGAAAAGAGCAGAAGGAGCTGCCGGCAAGTTTTTCAAGGCAGGCAGATGTGGAGGAAACAAAGTTTTGTGAAGATGTCAGAGAGGGATGCCAGGTTGGTGAGCTGTCCCCCTAAAACTGTTAGGAAGGGGAAGCCAATGTGTATTGAGGGAAAGGGTTTGTGTAGCAAGGGAGGAAAATGGCAACTACTTTGATGGCCAGACTAGCTTCAGATAAACATCAAAATGCAGCAAAGCAAATTTCCCTGAATCACACAACCTGCAAGAGTCCTGTCCTGGAGGAGCCATGTCTAAGAGTGAAAAGATAGTTTATGCTTCATAATAATCCATTCCTTGGTCTCTGCTGAGATTCTCAACAAACTGTCAGTTACTGCCAGGTATGATAGTCACTTTTGTGATGAGGACATATGTTCAGTAGGAACAGGATCAAGACCAATTCATTTCACAAAGAACATCAAGATGTTCTGTCACCACCAATCTTGGCTGCACTATCACTGCCAATCTAGGCTAGATTTGAGTTTTCCTTTTGCTGGCACTGATGCTAGTGTGGTATAATGGTATTATAGGTATAAAGGACAGGGAGTGTCAGTGTCTTAATTCTGAAATTCCTAACTTTTGTCACTTTAACTCCACTTTAGCACTCAAAATGGAGGAGGAAATGACATAGGAAACTCTCTTCCCACCCACTTCTTTTGTGTTCTGCACACCCTTTTTCAACACCTAGCACATCTAGAGTGTTACATGATAGTAATAACTCCCCCACCCACTCACCTTTTTCAGCCAAGAGGAGTGAGAAATATTGGCATGGACTATCCAATATTATCTTCCCCATCTGAGCACTGCTAATATTTTTGTATTTTATTTTGGTTGGCACTAGACTGCTTGCCCACTGTGCTGCTGCAAAGGCAGGTGTTTATGATTCTCTCAGTCCTTAGAGAACTCAGATTTGCTCAGTAGCACAAATATGTTTGCAGTACATAAATATTATTCCACTTTAGCAGCTCATGCTCCAATGATACTGATACTTTTGGTTGCCACCTGCCCCTTATTTGTGTAATTTGTCCTTACAGTATTTATATTTACTTCCCCGACTGTACTAATTTGTTCTGGACTTTTAAAAAAAATTTTTAAATTACTTGCCAGCACTCTTTAAGAAAAAACAACCCCAAACCTAAACATACAGCAGAACAGTATTGATTTCACAACAGAGAGGCACAAACCTCAAAACCAGCATATAGTAAACTGGATTGAGTAGAAAATGTGGGATAACATGTACTGGCACCGATATTCTAGAGAAATTAATTGTAATAGTTCCAGTGCAAATTTAGATAAGATCTTTCTGATTTTGTGGAAGTTTAAGGGGATGAGTGAATTACTGCAGATTTTAGAGCGTTACATTAAATCCGATGAAGATAAAAACAGGACCATTACAAACCATGGGCTATCTCCTGCCCTTCCGCAGAAAAATGCTTGCCTCTATTTCTATTTTGATTTTGACCACCAGTGAAGCAGCCAAGGAGTACGGCCTTGCTGACAAGTTGGTGCCTCAGGACATAGGTATGAAGATCTGGACACTTAGTTACCTACCCTGGAGCCCACAGCCAGCATGCCTCGATCATCTCCACACCAGCTTAGATGGGGAAATCTTTGGAGTTTTAGTGGGATGATGCAGGGAAAAGGAGCTCTCCCTGCCCATCCACCAGCCTCACCCCTTCTTTACTCATTTTTGCCCCCAAACCAAAGAACGGCAGCTGCCTGAGATATTCTGTGACATCTTCTGTGACATCTAGAGAACATGACCTATGAAGGAAGGCTGAAGGAATTGGGTTTGTTTAGTTTGGAAAAGAGAAGACTGAGAGGGGACATGATAGCGGTCTTCAGGTATCTAAAAGGGTGTCATAAGGAGGAGGGAGAAAAGTTGTTCATCTTAGCATCTGAGGATAGAACAAGAAGCAATGGGCTTAAATTGCAGCAAGGGAGGTTTAGGTTGGACATTAGGAAAAAGTTCCTAACTGTCAGGGTGGTTAAACACTGGAATAAACTGCCCAGGGCGGTTGTGGAATCTCTATCTCTGGAGATATTTAAGAGTAGGTTAGATAAATGTCTATCAGGGATGGTCTAGACAGTAATTGGTCCTGCCATGAGGGCAGGGGGCTGGACTCGATGACCTCTCGAGGTCCCTTCCAGCCGTAGAATCTATGAATCTATGAATCTTGCTCGGGCTACCCAGAATTGTGAGCCACTGAGTTACTGCTCTGCCTCAGCAGGAGTGAGCTTTGCTGCTGCTAAGCTGTGTGTCAGCTACTTATTCCACCAGTTTGTCTGCCCTGCCAGCAAACATTTCACGGCTCTGTCTAACGAAACCTTTCCTTGCAGGCAGGGGTGCTGGAATAATTTGTACGGTGTGGGTGCTGAGAGCCATTGAACCAAACTGTGAACCTGGATATGATGGAAAACATGTCAAGCCAGGGGGTGCAGCAGCACCCCTAGCACCCATAGTTTCAGCACCTATGCTTGCAGGGGTTAGGAGTGAGGCCCTCAGCTGCACCTGCTCAGTATTCCTGACACCCTAACAAGCCACTCAGGCTGCCTAATGGACTGCCCTGCCTGAGTGACCGGTTCTTAAGCCTAGCAGTAGCAGTAGCTCTCTGGCTGCTCAATGCACAAGCCCCTGGACTCTACCTCCTTGTGCTTGTCTCTCCAAGCCCTGCTCCTCCACAGCTCCAGCTCAGACCCTGGCCAGCCTTGTTCCCATCCTGTTCATGCCTGGCTCCTACCTCAGAACCAGCCTTGCTCCTGCCTTCCCTGACTCCTGGTAATCTGACTCTGACCCTCGGCTCTGACTCTTGACTCTGACTCCACCTCAAACCTTGGCTTTGGCATTCGGACTCTGACTTCAATCCCGAACTTCAGTTCTGATTCCTGACTTCCAACTCTGACTTCTGCCCCTGGCCTCTGGTGTTTGGACTCTGACCATTAGGCCTGACTCCCATTCTGACACTAGCCCTGATTGCCTATGAGCTGGTCTGCTGAAGTAGGTAACAATCAGTGAAACCCAATTCCCAGGTTCCCTGGAGACATCTCCCTGACGTGTCCAGTCCGTTTCATTGGACACTCATAGAAATTAAGTTCATTGCCTCAAAGAGACATGTATACATCAACCTGTTTGGTTAGCTGAGGACCCACCCTCCACTGTTAATACACAGCACTGAGATGGTTTGGTAATAAAACGAGAATGACTTCATTAATAAAAAACAGGTATTTAAGAGATATCAAGCAAGAGTCAATGGTATGGTTATACATAGAACAAAACAAAGCATGCTTTCTTGTGATGAAAACTTAATTTAGCACGTTACAATCTTTGTCTAAGCGGGTTTGTTGCTTATAGCAATATTTCAGTAGCTCTTATCTTTCAGGCCAAGAGGGTATGGCTTTCATAGGCTCAAAGGGGTGCTTTCCTCTTCTGTCTCCCCAGTGATTGATAACTATAATGGCTTTTTAAGAATCTAAGAACAGCTATACTGGATCATAGAATCATAGAATCTCAGGGTTGGAAGGGACCTCAGGAGGTCATCTAGTCCAACCCCCTGCTCAAAGCAGGACCAAACCCAATTAGATCATCCCAGCCAGGGCTTTGTCAAGCCTGACCTTAAAAACATCTAAGGAAGGAGATTCCACCACCTCCCTAGGTAACCCATTCCAGTGCTTCACCACCCTACTAGTGAAAAAGTTTTTCCTAATATCCAACCTAAACCTCCCCCTCTGCAACTTGAGACCATTACTCCTTGTTCTGTCATCTTCTACCACTGAGAACAGTCTAGATCCATCCTCTTTGGAACCCCCTTTCAGGTAGTTGAAAGCAGCTATCAAATCCCCCCTCATTCTTCTCTTCTGCAGGCTAAACAATCCCAGTTCCCTCAGCCTCTCCTCATAAGTCATGTGCTCGAGCCCCCTAATCATTTTTGTTGCCCTCCGTTGGACTCTTTCCAATTTATCCACATCCTTCTTGTAGCGTGGGGCCCAAAACTGGACACAGTACTCCAAATGAGGCCTCACCAGTGCCGAATAGAGGGGAATAATCACGTCCCTCGATCTGCTGGAAATGCCCCTACTTATACAGCCCAAAATGCCGTTAGCCTTCTTGGCAACAAGGGCACACTGTTGACTCATATTCAGCTTTTCGTCCACCGTAACCCCTAGGTCCTTTTCTGCAGAACTGCTGCCCAGCCATTCGGTCCCTAGTCTGTAGCAGTGCATGGGATTCTTGCGTCCTAAGTGCAGGACTCTGCACTTGTCCTTGTTGAACCTCATCAGATTTCTTTTGGCCCAATCCGCTAATTTGTCTAGGTCCCTCTGTATCCTGTCCCTACCCTCCAGCGTATCAACCACTCCTCCCAGTTTAGTGTCATCTGCAAACTTGCTAAGGGTGCAGTCCACACCATCCTCCAGATCGTTGATGAAGATATTGAACAAAACCGGCCCCAGCACCGACCCTTGGGGCACTCCACTTGATACCGGCTGCCAACTAGACATGGAGCCATTGATCACTACCCGTTGAGCACGACCATCCAGCCAGTTTTCTATCCACCTTACCGTGCATTCATCCAGCCCATACTTCCTTAACTTGCTGGCAAGAACACTGTGGGAGACTGTATCAAAAGCTTTGCTAAAGTCAAGAAATAGCACATCCACTGCTTTCCCCTCATCCACAGAGCCAGTTATCTCATCATAGAAGGCAATTAGGTTAGTCAGGCATGACTTGCCCTTGGTGAATCCATGCTGACTGTTCCTGATCACTTTCCCCTCCTTTAAGTGGTTCAGAATTGATTCCTTGAGGACCTGTTCCATGATTTTTCCAGGGACTGAGGTGAGACTGACTGGCCTGTAGTTCCCCGGATCTTCCTTCTTCCCTTTTTTAAAGATGGGCACTACATTAGCTTTTTTCCAGTCATCCGGGACCTCCCCCGATTGCCATGATTTGTCAAAGATAATGGCCAATGGCTCTGCAATCACATCGGCCAACTCCTTTAGCACCCTCGGATGCAGTGCATCCGGCCCCATGGACTTGTGTTCGTCCAGCTTTTCTAAATAGTCCCGAACTACTTCTTTCTCCACAGAGGGCTGGTCACCTCCTCCCCATACCGTGCTGCAGAGTGCAGCCGCCTGGGAGCTGACCTTGTCTGTGAAGACAGAGGCAAAAAAAGCATTGAGTACACTAGCTTTCTCCACATCCTCTGTCACTAGGTTCCCTCCCTCATTCAGCAAGGGGCCCACACTTTCCTTGACTTTCTTCTTGTTGCTCACATACCTGAAGAAACCCTTCTTGTTACTCCTAACATCTCCGGCTAGCTGCAACTCCAAGTGTGATTTGGCCTTCCTAATTTCACTCCTGCATGCCTGAACAATATTTATATACTCCTCCCTGGTCACTTGTCCAATCTTCCACTTCTTGTAAGCTGCTTTTTTGTGTTTAAGACGAGCAAGGATTTCACTGTTAAGCCAAGCTGGTCGCCTGCCATATTTACTTTTCTTTCTACACCTCGGGATGGTTTGTTCCTGCAACCTCAATAAGGAGTCTTTAAAATACAGCCAGCTTTCCTCGACTCCTTTCCCCCTCTGTTATTCTCCCAGGGGACCTTGCCCATCAGTTCCCTGAGGGAGTCAAAGTCTGCTTTTCTGAAGTCCAGGGTCTCTGTTCTACTGCTCTCCTTTCTTCCTTGTGTCAGGATCCTGAACTCAACCATCTCATGGTCACTGCCTCCCAGGTTCCCATCCACTATTGCTTCCTCTACTATTTCCTCCCTGTTTGTGAGCAGCAGGTCAAGAAGAGCTTTTCCCCTAGTTGGTTCCTCCAGCACTTTCCAAAAACTTCCTGGATTGTCTGTGGACTGCTGTATTGCTCTCCCAGCAGATATCGGGGTGATTAAAGTCACCCATGAGAACCAGGGCCTGTGATCTAGTAACTTCTGTTAGTTGCTGGAAGAAAGCCTCGTCCACCTCATCCCCCTGGTCTGGTGGTCTGTAGCAGACTCCCACCACGACATTACCCATGTTGCTCCCACTTCTAAATTGAATCCAGAGACTCTCAGGTTTTTCTGCAGTTTCATACTGGAGCTCTGAGCAGTCATACTGCTCTCTTACATACAACGCAACTCCCCCACCTTTTCTGCCCTGCCTATCCTTCCTGAACAGTTTATATCCATCCATGACAGTACTCCAATCATGTGAGTTATCCCACCAAGTCTCTGTTATTCCAATTACATCATAATTCCTTGACTGTGCCAGGACTTCCAGTTCTCCCTGCTTGTTCCCCAGGCTTCTTGCATTTGTGTATAGGCATTTAAGAGAACTCACCGATCGTCCTGCTGTCCCAGTGTGGGGCAGGAGCCCTCCCCTCTTGCACTCACCTACTTGTGCTTCCTCCCGGTATCCCACTTCCCCACTTACCTCGGGGCTTTGGTCTCCTTCCCCCGGTGAACCTAGTTTAAAGCCCTCCTCACTAGGTTAGCCAGCCTGCTTCCAAAGATGCTCTTCCCTCTCTTCGTCAGGTGGAGCCCATCTCTGCCTAGCACTCCTTCTTGGAACACCATCCCATGGTCAAAGAATCCGAACCCTTCTCTCCGACACCATCTGCGTAGCCATTCGTTGACTTCCACGATTCGACGGTCTCTACCCCGGCCTTTTCCTTCCACAGGGAGAATGGACGAGAACACCACTTCCGCCTCAAACTCCTTTATCCTTCTTCCCAGAGCCACGTAGTCTGCAGTAATACGCTCAAGGTCATTCTTGGCAGTATCATTGGTGCCCACGTGGAGAAGCAGGAAGGGGTAGCGATCTGAGGGCTTGATGAGTCTCGGCAGTCTCTCCGTCACATCACGAATCCTAGCCCCTGGCAAGCAGCACACCTCTCGGTGTTCCTGGTCAGGGCGGCAGATAGATGACTCAGTCCCCCTGAGGAGAGAGTCCCCGACCACCGCCACCCTCCTCCTCCTCTTGGGAGTGGTGGTCGTGGAACCCCCATCTCTAGGACTGTGCATCTCATGCCTTCCAGTCAGTGGAGTCTCCTTCTGCTCTGTTCCCTCAGAGGTATCATTCACTCCACTCTCTGCACTAGTACCTGTGGAGAGAACATGAAAACGGTTGCTCATCTGAATATGCGTTTCTGGTACATGGACTTGTCTCATACTCTTTCCTCTTCTGGAGGTCACATGCCGCCAGTGGTCCTCACTGGCCTTCTGTCCCCGCTGCATAGCCTGCTCTGAATCCTCAGAACACTGTGCCCGCTGAAGCCGATCCTGACGTCTATCCAGGAACTCCTCATTTTCTTTTATGGAACGCAGGGTTGATACTCGTTTCTCCAGACCTTGAATCTTCTCTTCCAATATGGAGATCAGCTTGCACTTTGTACAGACAAAGTCGCTTCTATCCTGTGGAAGAAAGACAAACATGGCACATCCTGTGCAGGTCACGACAGCGGATCGCTCAGCATCCATAGTCCCTTCCTTTGAAGAGTTTCCTCACTCAGCTGGTTCACAGCTGACTGACTGTCTTCTTAGAAGAGCGTGGAACAAAGCACTCCCAAATCACACTATTCAAACAGGAAATCAAACACGGTCAAACTGCCAATCTGTCCCCACAACAGATACTCGCAGCCCCTTGGTAGCTCTGCCTTTAGTTTGGGTTAAAGGAGTTAGGAATGGCAAGAGTACCTTGCCCCCTTCACGCTCCCCTTCCCAACTCCCTCTCAAACTCCCCTGTTTGCAGCCCTGTTCGCAAAGCTCCCTGGTCGCTTGCTCACTGCTTTATAAAGCCCTGGCCTGCCTGATTGATTAGCCCCGCCCCCTGGTGTAGAAACTCACAGCTTCCAACTGCCAGCCACAGCACACGGTCCTGCAAACAAACAAACGAATGGACAGACAGACAGACACAAGTACCCCCAAACACACACTACAGACAGCCACTTACCCCAAGGGTCCTGTATTTGCTCCTGCTTTATGGTCCATTTAGGCCAGTATCCTGTCTTCTGATAGTGGCTGTTGCCAGATACTTTAGAAGGAATGAACAGAACAGGTCAATTTATCATATGATCCAGCCACTATTATCCAGTCCCAGCTTCTGGCAGTCAGAGACTTAGTCCCTGTTATGTTACCCAAAATCTATTGTCTCTGTTTGAAGAGCCACAATAGTTTCTTGGGTGCAGATTCTGTTCCCTGGTGTGATCATTAAGTGGTCTTCTCCCTGGCATGTTTAGCTTGATGATTTTGTTTACCTTATATGTACAGGCACTTTCATTGTTCTCTGGTTTACAAAGCTTGACCCAGACATGAGAATCCATAGTCCTCTGTCTAAGCCAAACTTGTTTATCTAAACTTTCCCCCAAAACACATTTTAGGAACACATTTCCTGTACACATGCATAATTATTTACACATCATCTGTACACACATCGGTCAATGATATTTGTGATCAGCATGTCACCAGTTTACATATGATACCTTATGTAACACCTTGGAGTTATGTTATGACAACAGGGTTTTGGGTGTGTCCGATGTGATGTGAGTTGCAGTGTTGTGGGCCCTCTATCAGTTGGCATTAATGGGATCCCAGGGTCACACACTCATTGGGGCTTCTGCAAGGTTGGGGAGAAGGGAAGAGGAAATGCATTATTGCTTCAGTCCTCCAATCCATCTCTTGCCAAAAAGTGGACTCTACAGCACCTTACACTGTTATGATCCAGAGGATACTAGCCTATCTTTTACTCTACCCTACCTTACCCTTCTCTGATCTAAATCTATGGAACCAGAATTCTATGGAACATCTGTGTAAGGCCATTCCAGGAGACTGAGAAGAGCGCCTTTTGTTCATGTATGGAAAAGAGATTATAAAGCTACAATACTTGAGGCCATACCCTCAGGTGACATAAATTGATGTAGCTCCACTAACTTCAGTGGAGCTACACTGATTTACCACAGCTGAAGATCTGGATGACTGACTTACATTACGTCACATCTTCCTTTGACAGTGCAGGATTATTTACCATATTCTCTAGTGATTTTTCTTCTTTCTCCTTACAGAAATTCTGAGCATTTAAAATCTGTTTTAGAATAATCAAAATTCCAAATCAACAGAGGTCTCTTTCCAACATTGATTTACTCTCAGAGGGTCATTCCTAAACACATTCATTACAGACACACTCCACAAGTGCACAGTAACACATCAATCACTGGGCTGTTTATGTTGGGAGACACAATTGAAATTGAACAATATAATTCAATACAATTACTGGTCTTTTTATTTATTCATTTAAGCTATAGTTGCTCAAGCACTGTAAATAGAGCTGCTGAAACCTGCTGCTCTCATTATTTTTCCTCTGTTTCATGGCTGATCTATTTGAACTTCTGATTATTCTTAATGCCAGCAAAATGATTTTATTACTATGAAATAATTAAGAGAAAATGATCACAAAGAGGGCTGTATGAAAGAAAATATTGGATCAAAACGTATCCCGGTGAGATCAACAGTATTGTTAATTTTTTAAACTGAAAATGTTCACACACAAAAGCCCCAAATAATAGGATCAAAATAAGATGCTCTTATGTTCTCAAATGTATGAGTTCTCTTTGCCCCTGGTTTCTATTGGGGTAATCCTAGCAGAACCTGGGGTTGGAGGTACATGTTGAGGTAGGCCACACTGAAGGGTGTTGCAGTTGGGCCAGGCTAGCTCAAAAAACCCAACATCTGATTGAAATCCCAGGAGTAAGACCCAAGCTTCATGGTGTGGTCTTCTTGGTCCTTCTGCCTCAACCTTTGTCATGCTAACTGCAGGGCTTGAATCCCAAGTTAACTATGCACCAAAACAAATTCAACCTCTGTCCCAATGGGGGAGAAACTAAGTAATGTGTCCAGAACTGCTGGGTGTGTTTATGGAGGGAATTAGGGAAGGGAGGCTTCCTGTTAAACGGGGTGGGAGGCTGAGAAGTGGGGGAAAACATGCAATGTTCACAGCCAGGCCTGCAATAAATGGTTAATATACTATGGGGCTTTCAGTCAGTACAAAACAATTCATGCTACATCCTATGCAGAATTAGAGCAAGAGCAGTAAGCATCACATTAGTATTGGTGGGCACCCTGAATTATGGGTTCTCCTTGTAGCTGCTGATTTGGCAGCATTGTCTGAAGTGACTGAAACCCTGCTCTCCTCAGAACCCAGAACCTGCTGGGTTGGCTGGAGAGGCCATTTTAGGGATCCACAGATGGGATTCCTCCATGTGTAGTCCTGGTTGAAACTTAATTCTGCCCTTTCTCCGCAGAAACCCTAGGGAGATTAGTGAAGAAAACAGCCTGTGCCAGCTGGGGCTACCCTGAGTGACCCAGGTTGAATCCTTTTGGCGCACACTGGCCTCTGATGCCACTGGTGGTTTGATATGCAACCTCAACACCAGGAAGCAAATCTAGCCCTATATATTTAATTCATAAGGAGAAAAGGCTATTCACTCAGGTAGGTCTGAACTATGTGGGATTATTAACAAGTACAAAATATAGGAGCATGCAGAGGAAAGTAGCTTGCAATTGGGTCGATATGTTCATTTATTCAGCACCAGAAGACACCTCTCTTTACATGCA
The DNA here is from genome assembly GCA_033296515.1 of Macrochelys suwanniensis. NCBI lineage: Eukaryota > Metazoa > Chordata > Testudines > Chelydridae > Macrochelys > Macrochelys suwanniensis. Next base: position 100,747,206 of record CM065777.1, read on the forward strand.
TCAGATTGCAATCTTATAGCTTTGCTGTGTCCATCCCCACCTTGTCCCCTTGCCTAGGTATATGGAGAGCAAGCATTGCTGCTGATGCTAGATTTTTCTGATCAACAGGGCCATGACCCAGCCACCTTCTGCACATGCCAGGGGGACCCCTCACTGCATGTATGGGAGGGAGTTCATGGTACACCACCTGGCCATCCCTCCATCTCAAGGATGCCTTCCCCAGATATATACCACAAAAGGTCTCCTGTGCCAGGGGCTCTTGTAGGTCTGGGGCTGTAGAGCTGGTATTCCATGAATGAAGTCATATGGCTGCTTTGCTGCCACTGTAGTGGCCACAGGACAACCCTGAATGGTATTGTCCACCTGAGGCGCAATGCATAGGCCATGCCGCTCTGCGCAGCCCCCTATTGTTGTCTGTAGCTTCAAGACACAACAGAATGTTATGGTAACTCTCTCCATTTACCAAAACTTCTCTCCTTTTATAAATAGTGTCCTGCTTTAAAACAAATGTGTGAATCACAAACTCTCACTCTGCAGAGGCATTTTTAAAAAAACAACTTTAAAAAGGGATGGAAAAATCTTTGATTTTGTTTGGAATAGTTTTCCTGTGTGCAGAATATTGAATGAAAAGTTCTCAAATTAAGTGGAACACTGGTGTGGCATCCCAGGAGTTTGACTCTAGGTCCAGAGGAAACTTTTGTTTGTTTGTTTGTTTGTTTGTTTGTTACTTCCTTGCAATCCAGTTTCTTCAAGTCACATACACACTTTTCTATTTTTGCTTTCCAATCTGGGCCTCTTTCCAAATGTGAGGTTGTGGAATTCCTGCACTCCCACGTGTGTGAAACCCAAACTGAACCCAAAGGTTTGGCTGGTTTCAACTCCCTTTTCCTCCACACCATGCTATATTCAACAAAATGTGCAATCTAATTTTGAGACCTGTTAGATTTCTGTACAAAGAAGAAACTCTAAAAGATCCTTTGTATTGATAATGAAGTATCACTGAGAGGAAAGCCCAGAGAGTTTATGATTTGTCTTGGATCAGAGCCTAATTCAGTCTATACTAGGATCCAACATCAGGTAGGATTGGTGTATCCTCCCTGCAGTCTATTCGAGCTAGGGAACACATTGTTCTATTTTCACTGCTCCACAAAAGCATCAGTATATTGAAAAGCTCCACTCTTTATATATTTTATTCAAGGAAAAAAATATGTTGTCTGTGCCTTAGCCTTGAAAGTGACTAACTTGATCTACAAGCCAAGTGAGTGTCGGGGAGGGAGACAGGGAAGAACGCAGCATTCCACTCCTTCCATTAGTTATTTGTTTGACTTGTTATTTGCCGAACTTGTACTTCGCTTGTTATCTGCCTTTTTGGTAAGATCAGAATGTGCTTGAATCGCTCTGAAGGTTAAAATATGTTGACTGAATTTTCTTCTGCTACCAATGCAAAAGACGCATCACTGACTGTCAGAAGGAAGCCAGCCCCTATATTTATTATGATAATGAAACTCACTGGGGTTTTTCTTGACTTATATACATCATGATACCCTGACCATATATGTCACATCAAGGATAGGAACAACAGGCATGCCTGCCAATAAATTTGTCAGGCTTTGCAAACAATTGCCTCTTTCTGCTTCTTTCTCAAATTACATGATTTGTATTGATTTGTGATGATATATGGAAGGAGATGATGATTTTTAATTTTGGCCTTTTTTCTCCAAATCATCCTCAAGTTTAGCTCAACTTCTGCACAAGATGCTCGGCTATCTACCTAAGTGACCTCTTGACTATCTTCAAATCCTATCTCAAAGCCCATCTTTTTTCTCTGGCCACTGAGTCCCATAACCCTATCTATTAAAACAAAATGCTACTCCCAAATCTTCCAGTTTCCCATGCTTAGTTTTTTGCCCTACATCTTGCATATTACATCCCTTTCCTCCTATTTCAGCATACAATACTGACTGATATGTCCTGCCTTTCTAGGTTCTTACACCACATCATCCCTGTAGTATCTGGGAGCCTACATTTTCTATTGAAAGCTGGTGTATGTGGTATATTTGTCACTGCATGGCTATGCTCTAATCCATTGCAAAGTCTCTTGTGATATTTCTGTATGAATCGCTGTATGTTACGCAAAAATAAACTGACTTCTGCTGTGCTATTTAGGGGAGTTTTGTTGTATCATGAGTGCTTAAAAACATTACCTTTGTTATTTGTGGTCCAGTGACCCTGAAAATGAGGAAATTTGCTTTCCTTCTGCTTTCTAATTCGTTCTACATTTATATTTAGGTCTTTGGAAAGGTATGGGTGGTTTAATGGCTTAAACATCTTTATTATGATGATTTATTTATTATTTATGTTACTGTAGAGCCTAGTAGCCCTAGTCAGGGACCAGGACCCCACTGTGCTAGGTGCTGTACAAACCAAACAAAATCATGTTTTTACTACTGCTAAATTTGGCTCTTTGTTGCAGCAGTACAACTCTATTACTATCAGTCGCATTGCCCTGGTGTTACTGAGAGCAGAATTTTACCCATAGATTCTTTAGAACTACAGATTGACTCAGCCCTTCATGTTTCTGAGATAGATAATTGGACTGCCATGCTGTTTGCTAGGGAAGAGGTATTTCAGAGAAGACTTTAAAAGGTCTTCATGGACAGTAAATGTCCCCTTGTTCTTTTTGCAACAACAGCAGATTGCCTTGGTGTTCTTGACCAAAATCTCCCTTTCCCCATAGTCATTTGGGGCACTATTCATTAGGGTGGGTTGCCATATTGCACTCTAGAATTATTTCAGTGATGCCGTAACATTAAACAGTATTGGGATGAAGGCCATCATAGACATATGAAACATTATAATGTTTGTACTGAAGCTGCCTAGGAGCTTGGTAATATGTGTATTAATATGGCACTGTGTATCTCTGTATGAGAAGATCCTGGAGTGAATATAGAACTGTAGGAGGCTTGCAGTGCATCCAAAATCTGTGAACAAGTACTATAACAAGCTTTGTGTGCAGAGCTTTTATGCAGGATCATTTTAAGTTCACAGACATTCATAGAGAGAACTGAACCATAAACTATTGTGCTGTATAGCTGAGGGGGGGATAAAGAAATCCTCTCTGTTGTTTTTAGAGAGGGATTCAATTAAATACTTTTTTTTTGAGTGTAAGATTTCTAGACCTCTTATAAATAGAAGGGTGCATCTCAGCTTGATTACCTCAAAACAGCTTCCTGCAACCTCCCACTAGGAAGACAAGCAATTAGTATAATCACAGCAATAAGTCAAAGTCACTTGCTGTTAGAACTTGGATTGCAACTTTCCCTTTTTGTATTTGTTGCTGGGCTATCAGAAAAAGAACAGTATAATACAGATATATACAGCTAAAAGCACATTACCAGGCAATTCGTCCTTTCTATATGAAAGTTAAAATAATGCCACAAAATGGTCCAACAATGCTGTGAAGCACAATGGCTAAGGTGGGGGCACTCTTTTATATTAAGTACAGTTATGTAGATGGAATTCTTGCCAGCACACTATAAAGCAAAAAGGTCTGACTGTGAGTCAATCTGCCAGTAGTACAAGGTGACTCAAGAGAATATTCCATCTCATTTTCTGCCAGAAATAATGTGAGAATCCAAAAAATATAGGTAGGAAAATGTTATAGGAAGATTGGTTTTCTTGTTTTTGTTTAAAGAATGAACTAGTCTCTTTTTGGCTAGTTAAAAAGGTACTAGGAATTGATTTGGAGAAGAGACTGGTGAGGATGTTGGATAATACGCATGTACCTACTGGGCCCCCACTGTGAGCTAGTGGTGCCTAATGGTAGAACCTTCTCCAAGCCCGTGTCCATTAGAGCGCTCTTGCACCCTCTTCTACTCTCCCTTTGGCATTTCCAAACACTCTGAGGGCGAGGCTTATGTAAGGGGAAGCAGTGTTGTCTATCACCTCTGTTTCTTCCAACTGCTTGCTGTTAATGGAAGTGAACTGCTCTGGTCTGTTTAGATCCTGGTTTTTATTCTCTATTCTTAGTGTTAACTTTTAGTTGTTTAGTGAGAAATATAGGTGTTTAGGTCGTTTAGTAGCTCGGTTCCAGGTTATTGTGGAACTGAAGAAGACAAAGCCAGAATTGAAGAGGTGTGCTTTATGTCCTGCTGTCTTCCTGGAGTTGGACAGCCATGTTATGTGCCTCAAATGCTTGGGAGAGGGCCATTTTCCTTCTTTGAGTTCCATCTGCTGGAGTTTTATGCCAGCGCTTCTCCCTCTGGATCCAAGATCTAAGAGGCCAGTTTTGGCTCCTTTGAAGGTTAACAGTTCCAAGAAATCAGAAACTGTATCAAGTCCAGCTATAGTTCTTGCTACTTCAGCTGTCAGTCCTTTGAAGCTGCCTATCTGTCATGTCCAGTGACAGATTTATCAGATTCATCTGATTCTGACAGCTGCTATGGTTACAAAATCAAGGTTGGCTCTGGTCTCACCTTCTGTTGTGATTGGGGCATGGGTCGTCAGGCCTAGTAGTTGGAGTAGGAATCGGGAGCCAGGAAATCATGTCAAGGGGTGTGCCGGTAGGGTTGCCAACCCTACAGGATTGACCTGGAGTCTCCAGGAATTAAAGATTAATCTTTAATTAAAGGTTATGTAATGTAATGAAATCTCCAGGAATACATCCAACCAAAATTGGCAACCTTAGGGCCAGGGTCAAGAGACAAGCTTGAGGATCAAAGCTGGAGTCAGGAGTAAGCAGTAGGGTTTCCAATTTTGGATGGACGTATACCTGGAGATTTAATCACATGACATGATCTTTAATTAAAGATTAACCTTTAATTCCTGGAGACTCCAGGACAATCCTGAAGGGTTGGCAACCCTAGCAAGCAGGGAAGCAGGTCAGGACAAGGCAGGGGCAAGGCTAGGAACAAAGTAGGCATAGGAGTGATTGCAACTTCAGGCATAATAGTTGAGCAGTCAGTGACTTGCTGCTGCTACGAAGCTTAAAAACATGGCCTGCGGACTCCCTTCAGCCAGTTAGGCAATCTTACTGCAACCCAGCTTTGCCTATTAATCTGTCTGGAGGCTGGGCTGGCTAGTTCTCAGGCTCGGCTGAAGGAACTGACTCATGACAGCTTTGGGAGCTAAAAAGATAGATCCAAGTATTTCATCGGACCTTGTGCCATCCAAGTCTTTGGCTCAGCCTTCAGGTTTGTTGCTGTTTACCACTGTTTGGATGATTGGTTGTTGAAGGCTGTTGTTCATGAGGATCCATTAAGTCATGCTGCTTTTACAATCACCCTTATTTTTCCGAGCTGACACTACTCCTGAATGTCAAAAAGTCATATCTCTGTCTAGCTCACAGCATTTTATTCATAGGCTTCATATTGGACTTGGTAGCAGGGACAGCCTTTGTACCAGAGAACAGATTTTTAAAAAATAGTTCACTATGTTTTAAAACATTTAAATATGTCAAACTCAGAAAGTAATCTTTTTTCAGTGTCTCATGGGTCTCATGGCAGCTACTACTTACATGACTTCATTCACATGTCTCAGACTGAGGTCAATGTAGCATTGGGTGTCTCAGGTCTACAGACTAAATCTGGACAATCTTCAAATGTTAGTCAGCGTGCCTCAAGACATTCCGACTCATTGCTGTGGTGGTCAGTCAGAGCAAACATTCTCAGTGGTGTCCAGGTCCATTCCCTGTCACCACTGGTGAGAGTAAGTTCAGATGCGTTAAACAATGGTTGGAGGGTGCATATGAATCATCTTACAGTTCGAAGTCACGGGACTTCTTAGGAGAGAGGCTTGCACTTCAGTGTGTTGGAGTTGAGAACCATTTGTCTGGCCCCTCAGATCCTTCTTCTCTCACTTGCATGAGAGTGTTGTGCAAGCAGTGAAGCACAATGTGTGCTTATGTATTATATCAACAAACAGGGAAGTGCTCACTCCACTCAGCTATATGCCGAGCCAATCAGATTATGGGATTGGTGCATTCTTCACAATGTTTATCTGGTGGCCCTAGATTCAGCAAGAGAGAATAACCTTGTTGCAGATCACCTCAGCAGGGACACTTGGCTCTGAGCATATTTTTCTGTTGGGGTCTGTTTGCTATGAGGTTCAACAAAAATTGTCACTTCTTCTGCTCGAGAGCAGGCAGGGACAGTCAATCCATATGAGATGCTTTCCTCCTGCACTGTTAAAGGGGCCTTCTGTATGTCCCCCCCAGCCCTTGATCCAGAAGGTAGTGAGGAAGATACATCAGGATTCAGCTTTCAGAAAGCCTTTGACAAGATCCCTTATCAAAGTTTCTTAATCAAACTAAGCAGTTATGGAATAAGAGGGGATGATCCTCTCATGGATCAGAAACTGATTAAAAGGAAACAAAGGGTAGCAATAAATGGCCAGTTTTCACAATGGAGAGAGGCAAATAGCAGGGCACCCAAGGATCTGTAATGGAACTTGTGCTGTTCAACATATTCATAAGTCATCTGGATTGGTCCTGCTTTGAGCAGGGGGTTGGACTAGATGACCTCCTGAGGTCCCTTCCAACCCTGAGATTCTATGATTCTATGATTCTATGAAAGTGGGGGTGAACAGTGAGGTAGCAAAATTTGCAGATGATACAAAATTACTCTACATAGCCAAGTCCAAAGCTGACTGTGAAGAGTTACAAAGGGATCTCACTAAACTGGGTGAGTGGGGGACAAAATGACAGATGAAATTCAGTGTTGATAAATGCAAAGTAATGCATATTCATTCTAAATTAGCTGCTACCCCTCAAGAAAGATGTTGGAGTCGTGGATAGTTCTCTGAAAACATCCGCTCAATGTGCAGTGGCAGTCAAAAAAAACCAAAACCAAAAACAAAAAACCTAACAGAGTATAAGGAACTATTAGGAAAGGGGCAGATGATAAGACAGAAAATATCATAATGCCACTATATAAATCCATGGCATGTTCACACCTGGCATACTGTGTGCAGTTCTGGTTGCTCCATTTCAAAAAAAGATATATTAGACTTGGAAAAGATGCAGAGAAGTGGAATGAATATGATTGGGGTATGCAACTGTTTCCAAAGCCTGGGACTGTTCATCTTGGAAAAGAGACGACTAAGTGGGATTATGATAGAGGGCTATAAAATCATGGATGGTATGGAGAAAGTGATTAGGGAAGTGTTATTTACCCCTTCACATAACACAAGAACCAGGGGTCACCCATGAAATTAATAAGCAGCAGGTTTAAAACAAACAAAAGGAAGTACTTCTGCACACAATGCAGAGACTACCTGTGGAACTTGTTGCTGTGGTTTTGTGAAGATCAAAAGAGTAACTTGGTTCAAAAAATAATTAGATATGTTCATGGAGGATAGGTCCATCAATAGCTATTAGCCAAGATGGTCTGGGATGCAAACTCATGCTCCAGATGTCCCTAAACTCAAAATGTCAGAAGCATCTGCCACTGGCTATTGTCAGAGATAGGATACTGGAATGTCTGGAGAAGTCTTTATATTTCTTCCTCTCTCTCCAGATCTTTTGTCTCAGCAACTGGGCAGGATTCTTCATCCAAATCCATAGTATCTTCACCAGATGGCTTGGGTAATTGGGTTTGAACCTTTCTATTCTTGAACCATCATATTCCTCATCAGTGAAGAGTGTATTGCTTAATTCTAAAAAGCTGTTTACCAGAAAATGGTACCATTTGAAATGGACCAGAGTTTTGGCTTGGATTAGGGGAAAATCTGATTCTTCTGCCTCATCTTCCATACCTTGTATTTTAGAATATATAATGCGCTTAAAAACTCAAAAGTTATCTAACTCATCTTTGAAAGTTCACTTGGCAGCTATCTCTGCTGACCACTTTTTAGTTGATGGCAGATTGCTGTTTGTGCATAATATGGTTAAGAAGTTTATTAAGGGGCTATCCAATTTGTATGCTCCTTTGAGAAATCCTGTGCCTCCTTGGAATCTTAATTTGGTTTTAAATACGGTCATGAAGCCACATTTTGAACTGTTGGCTGAGTGTTCTTTTTATTATTTATCTCTTAAAATGACATTCATTAGTGCCATAATATCAGCCAGAAGGTTGTGTGAATTAAACACTTTGATGACTGATCCACCTTTTATGTCTTTTTATAAGGTGGTTCTTAGGCCTTATCAAGGTTTTTCCAAAAAGGGTTTCTGATTTTCACATCAATCATACAATTCTTTTGCCAGTATTTTTTCTAAAGCCACATATTGATAAGGGGGAAGCTGCTTTGCCTATTATGCACTTGCATATATTTAGATAGAACTAATTTTTTTTTAAATCATCTTGATTATTCATGTCTTATACTAAGAATCACCTGGGTTATTCAGTGTTTTTCTTCCCAGACTATTACTAGATGGATTAAACAATTTATTATCAAATGTTCCATGTTAGCAGAAAGTCCTGTACCTGTGAGGGTATAATCTCATTCCAGTAGAGCTGTGGCAGCTTCTTTTGCTTGCCTTAGCAAGTTTTCTCTGTTACTGAAATTTGCACAGCTGCAAACTGGAACTCTTTTATTAAGCATTATGCTCTTGATTTGGCCTCAAAGTCTGATACTAGATTGGTAGAGTGGTACTTCAGTCTCTGTTCAGTTAGGACTCTGTTCTCTCCTCAATGTTATTTCAATTCTGCTTATCAAACTACCCTTAAGTGGGACTATGCAGAGCCACTTGAAGAAGAAATGAAGGTTATTTACTTGTAACGAGTTCTTCAAGATTGCTCTGCATAGTTATACTTCCCACTCACCTTCCCCTCTTTCTCAGAGTCCCTTTTTGTTCTGTGTCTTCAGGTTGGTGATGGAAGGAACTGAGATAATAGAGGGTGCTGCACCCCCTTATATAGTCTCGCCCCCAGAATGTCTGGAGATGCTGAGGGGAGAGGTGGGAGGGGACATGGGAGCACTTTAAGGGACACTGATTGGAAAGGGTTCTACCATTAGGTACGATTGGAAGGTGCCTAATGGTACCTAATTCATGCCAGAAGTGTGAATATGCAGACCCATCTTGAAGAACCAACCTTCATGTTTAGTCTAATCGAGGCCTAAGGCCTTAGTATTCAGGTTCCATGGTCAGAAGCAGCCAAAGGAACATAGGAATGCTCTATCAGATCTGAGTCGTGATATATCAAGTCCAGTATCCTATCTTCCATGGCCAGCAGTACAGAGGTTTCAGAGAAAAGTGCAAGACCTCTCCCCTCCACAACTGAGTATTCATGGAACAACCTGCCCATGAGGACGTTTCTTCCTAACCCCCTCACTTAGAGTCTGGTTTATGCCCTGAAGCTTGAGTTTCATATCCCTTACAAGCTATCAATTCCTCTGCCCCTGAAATGAAGCAGGGAGTCTGAGACAGTTTATGACAGTGAAGGGCACATTTAATTGCTGCTGATTAGCTGCCTATAGGGGAAGGACTTAACTGTTTCATCTAGGTAGAAGATCAATAACTCAGATGTGGTAGGTCTGAGAAGCAGAGTCTGTCTTGACTGGATGGGTCAAGCACATTTTTTCTTCTTTGGAAAAGCGGGGGGCGGGGAGGAGCCTCACATTTTTTATAGATCCAGACTTCATTTAGCCCTAACCACCACCACCCCACATCCAGAAGGTGGCACTGATTGGTGACACAAGAATTTTAAGACACCTGCAGCCAGTGAGTCATCCTAGTAATTTCTAGAAGTAACAACTTTCACAGTAGTTGTTTCTGGCAATGAAACTTGTAGCTTTTGAGGCTAGTGTCAAATTATGCTGCCTATCTTGTAAAGCTGTTCAAAAAATGCAAGTTATACTTTGCAGGAAATTTTGAAAAAATTGTGGGTGTAATTTTCCAAGAAAAACATTTTTTTTGGCTGGGTGGGTGGTGGTGGTTCATTTTTGGTTTTCAGAAACAGTATTCAATAAAAATGCCAGTTTTCTGTAACATATATAAAATCCCATTTTTTGTTTTGTTTTTTTGGCTTCCAGTTTTTCATCAAAAGCCATTTTTTCATTGCAAAAGTGTTTCTACAAGATTTGTGTGTGTGTGTGTGTGTATAAGTGCAGGTTGCTATCTGTGGATTTCTGTGTGTGTGTTTGTTTTAGAGTACTTTGCTGGTGAAAATGTTGTATAAAAATCATAATACTTTCCTCTTGTATCCCTTCTTCCAGCTCCTCAGTATGTAAATAACACCAGCTTATCCTCAGCAGTAAGGGTATATGGGAGTCTAATTTAGTATAAGAGGGCCTCGTTCTGTCCTGCCCATTTAGAGATGCAGCACAAAAGTGCTGCCTTAAGGGTGAAGGGGTAGGCAAAGGTGGTTTTATGTCTGCATATGGATTTTTGGTTCACTGTGGATGCTCTCTCTTACAGAAACCTGTCCTGGGATACTGGGGGGGCTTCAATGAATCCCTATAACACTATAGCTATGCTTAGGGTGACCAGATGAGAAGACCCGAAAATCGGGACTTCCCACCCAAAGTTGTTGAAAGAAAAAAAAAATGGAAGAGCATCTACCGCCGGAAGTTGTTCAGCAAAAACAAACAAACAAACAAAAAAACGGAAGAGCATCTACCGCTGGAAGTTATTGAGCAAAACCAAAAATGGAATAATGAAAAAAGAAAAGACCGGAAATCGGGACAAAAGACCATCAATCGGGACGCGGGACAAATGATCAAAAATCGGGATGGTCCTGATTTTATCAGGACGTCTGGTCACCCTAGCTATGCTCCTGTTCTGCCCCCTCCCACTCTCAGCCCTGCCCTTGACTTGCAGAGGGGCAGCATAGGGTTGTTTATGAGTGAGACACAATATTTGCCCAAACTGAGTGTAAGCATGTTTAAAGCTATAGCTACTCTTAAACTGCTACAGCAGCACAGCTGCACCACTGTGGTGCCACAGTACCAGGAGGGGTTCTCCTATTGCTGTAGGTAATCCATCTCCCCATCCATCTTCCATCAACCTAGCACGATCTACACCAGGAGTTAGGTCGGCATAATTACGTCGCTCGGGGGATGTGAATTTTTCACACTACTGAGCGATATCACTGTGCCAATGTAAGTTCCCAGTGTAGACAAGCCCTCAGTTAATGTAAGGGGTCTAATTTACACATCACCTCTGAATTTGGCCTGGGAACTGTAAAACACCTGGAATTCAATCATGGCAGTACAAAGCACTATCACTAGGCCACTGATACTATATTGCTCTTAGAAAAGCTATCTTGAGAGAGAGCTAGAGAGACAGAAAGACAGAGATAGTTGTTTGCAGTGTTGTTGTAGCTGTCTTGGTCCCAGGATATGAAAGAGACAACATAGGTGAAGTAACGTCTTTTATTGGACCAATTTGTGTTGGTGGAAGGAACAAGCTTTCAAGCTTCACAAAGCTCCCTTTCAGGTCTGGGGTAGGTAAGCAGAGTCTGAGCCAAATACAAGTTGAGACAGATTGTTAAACATCAGGGGATCATACGTGCTGCAGAAGACCACTGAAAATGAAGTGGGCAATTAAGGGTTAGCAGGCAGAAGGGTGTATTACAAATTGTTGTAATGAGCCATAAACTAGTGTCTCTGTTTTGTTCATGGTTTTTAGTGTCTAGCAGAGTAATGAATTTAAGTTCCAAGCTCATCTTTTGAAGGTGCTGTGCAGGTTTCCTTTGAGGATGAGGACTGAGAAATCAGATATGGAGTGAATGTTTTGTGAAAAGTTTTTACCCACGGGTGATCTGGTGATTTTGTCTTTATCACTTTCTGTGTGAGTTGATGTGAGAGTGTAGTGATTGTCTGGTTTCACCCACATAGTTGTTGCTGGGGCATTTAGTGAGGTACACCACACGTTGTGATAGGCATGTGGATCTTGAAAGGTGTGTTGTGAGGGTATTAATCATATCACTGAAGATACATTTGCAGGTTTTGCATCAGTTGTTATGGCAGGATCTGGTGTTGCTTTTAGTTCATGTGTCCTGGTCTGTGGGGAGCTTGCATCTGTTGATGAGGTTGGGGGGTGGTTTGAAGGCCAGAAAAGGGGGGTTTGGCAAGGTTTCTTTCAGGATGTGATCCCCATCAATTATAGGTTGCAATTGTTTGATGATACCCCATGTGGTTTCCGGTGTGGCGTGGTAGATGACAAGTAGGAGTATGCAGTCTGTGTTTGTTTTGTTTTTTTCTTGGTTGAAGCAGGTTCTTCCAGGATATTTAGGTTGCCCATTCCATGATGTAATCTACTTCTCTGATGTAGTGTCCTTGTTTAGGGAAGGTGGTTTTGAGTGTGCTTAGGTGTATATCCCAGAGAGAAAGAGATAGGGTCAAGGACTAAAATCTGGAGTAGGAAAATAAAATAGGGTGCAGACAATCGATCAAACAGGGCTGGGACAAAGTCACAAATAAATATACAGGACTGTCAAAGGAAACTGAAAGAGCAAGTACTGAAAATGCAAAGTCAAGGCTGAGGAGCATTTCCATCAAAGGCATCAAACCATACAAGATTGATGCAGGTGAGCGGATTTAAAATCATAGACAATATATTTTCATTTCATAAGACTGAAATAGTAACAATTTACATTGAGATGAAAGACTGTATTCAGTAAAAATATCAAGGCCTAAATCTGAAACAGTAGCTCGAGGATTTTACAAACTGCATGCAGGAATCACCCATCACTGAAATGTAGCCACCTTTGTGAAAAAAAGCAGCAACTGCCTAACAGTGTACAGTAATACTAAACAATACATTAAGACAGAAATTGGGAAAAATACTCTATATAATCAAAACAGCAAGGAGATATTTGGTAGGCAGAATGCAATTAAGCTTATTTTGGCTAGGATGCTGGTGCTAACACACCAATATTTGGGAAAAGGGCCTGGGAATTTTTAATTTCACAAATAGTTAGGACCTCAGTTTTACATCTCACCTAAAAGAGAGCACCTCCAATAGCATAAAGTCCCCTAACCCCTCCCAGGGGAATGTGTTTAGTACTGACTCAGAGGCATTCTGTTGAATGAGCAGTGCCACTTCCTGCAGCACCCTGTGTTTTCCTTGGAGGTTTCCCACAAAAGTTCTGTTACCCACACATTTTTTTCTTTGCAGAAAATATCTAGAACTCCTCCTGTAGCCCTGTGTCATTTTGTTTAGTGGCTCAGCTTACAGCAGTTGGGAGAACCATGGATAAAGCTGAAGCCCAAAGAAGCCTTTGGAAAAATTCTGATTCTTAGGTTTGTCCCTAGTCAGGGCACATGGTTGACTGAGCCATAGTCAGCCTGAGTTTTGTTACTGTTCTCATCCATCAGGGAGCCCAGAAAACACTGAAACAATTCACCTACTCTGGGGTGAGGATGTCAGCTCTCTCTGGCAAATGGTACTCATCTATTGTCATTCCAGTGTTGAGGGGAGTAGTGGATAATCAGACAGAGGCTGAAGACATATTTGTCAGTCTAGCATGGGCTGCTCTCCCTACCAGAGATAAGACTCCTTTCACCAGCATGCTTTAAATTACTAGCTAATCCATCCTCAGCCTGTGCCTTGTTCATAGGCTTGAAATGGATGGCACCCCACTGACATGTCAGAAGGCTGTGAGGTGTTTATGAGAATATTGCCCTGTTGACTTATCTGTCTTTTGTGTGAGGTTGTGAAATTGGATATGTAGATGATAGAGCCAGCTAGAAATTCCAAAGACACCGTTTGTGAACGTGTATTTATTAGTTCTACATGGTTTGGCATGGCCATGTTTCTACGTATTTAATGCATCCTTTGTGGACATTTACATGAACATCTTTTTTATTCTCACAAATATTTGAGGATGGGCTGCCGTGAGCGCAATTACCCACACTCTCATGTGGACAAGGCTATTGGTGTATGACTATGCAGTGTGCGATATCGCTGGCTGTTTTCCTGTCGCTCGGTTGGTAGATGGATCAGCAGCCTCATGCAGTGCCCATTGGAAACATTGTGGTGGCTGGAGGAAGTGCTATGCCATGAGAGAAGCATGTTTCTCTTGGACTCTGCAGCACAGTCTGTCCCAGGGTTAGGTGCAAGGCAGTAGCCTGCATCATTTTACAATGGAAGATTCAGCTACTGAACTGAACTAATTAAACAGCAAGCAAATTTCCCAGTAGGTCTCAGTGGTTAAACTCTGAATTTTTAATTTTTTTAAAAAAATAATAATATTGTGATGGTGCCAGCTCATGCCCAAGCTCTGGGCCTCACTGAACACTGACAAATGCAGTAACTAGAAACCAGTCTGGCTCATCTGTGTGTTAGTATTGTTAAAATAGAGTTATAAGAATGTTTTTAGTGTTTAGACTTTACGAAATGCTTGTAGGACGCTGCATGTATTAATCTTACTTATATCTGTGTCCCATGTTATGAGGTAATATTTAAATGTTTGCTCTGTAACTATAAAAATGTTTGCTAAAATTAAATCCCCCATAGTCAGGGGAGAAGCATTACCAAGTGTGAAATGCTAGTTTACTGCAAAAAGGTGTTATCTCCTCTCCAACAAAAGAAGGTCTATAGACATCAGACAAGCCATTCATTCATTGCTTCCCTCTCATCCCTGAAGAGAGTATGTGCACAAACCCTCATCCCATCACAGCTTGAACGCTGAGGAAAGGGAATAAAAATCCCCGTTAATGAGAAATTGTTAATCCTATGCTGCTTGAACTCTGAGAGGTGAAAATTTCTAAGCATAAACAAGGGGCCCCAGTTGTTTTGCCTGGGTTGGCCCTAAAAGACATATAGAGTTTGCACACTATAGAAGTTTCTATTATCTTTTGGAAACTAACACTGTAATTTATTTGTATGTATGTGTGCCTGCTTTAACCTAAATTACTCTTGTATTTCTTTTTTCCTAATTAATAAACCTTTGGTTGGTTTCTTACAGGATTGGCTACAAGCATTGTCTCTAGTTTGAGAGCTGAAGTACAGCTGACCTGGGTAAGTGACTAGTCCTTTGGGACTAGGAATAACCTGAATATTGTTGTGATTTTTGGTGTAAGGAACCATCTGGCACAAAGACAAGCTTGCCTGGATGGCAAGTCAGACCGGGGTGCCCAAAGGGGCTATCTGTGACTCCACATTAAGGCTTTAGGAGTTCACACCTGTTACTTGGCTGGTGAAATCTAATTATAGAACATACAGCCTGTTTGGAGTTTGTGCTCTGTTCCTGGACAGTCTGCCCTGAGGTGGCACTCATGCTTGTGAGCCACTCCAGACAGCATGGCAAATACCATTTTGTGTAGATGACTACAGTCTTTTTTCTCTTCCAGTGGCTTGATATTCTTATTTCACAACATGTTCCTATTTCAGATAAAAAAACAAAATACTGACTAACCCCATGAGTGACCAGATATATGGGAATGCTGCTGATTTTTATTTTATTTAAAATGAGTAAAATGATAATGATTTGTAAAGATCTGGCGCCAATGAGAGCATTTCCATTAACTTCTCGGGGCTTTGGTCTGTCTCTAGGGCTTTGCTGCTTAGGGAGATGTGCTTAAAGCTGTGCATGCGTTTAAGTGCTTGCATGTCTTAAGTGCTTTGCTGAATGAGGGCCTAAAACCTCTCCAATAAACTACTAGTCAGGAACAGCAGCAGTTGGCAGCCTGCTTCATCATCTGCTGGCAGGGAGGTCATTTCTTCCCTTAACACTCTTGGGGAAGGTGACATGCAATGTAAGGTCAGCTGAAGAGGCTACACATCTTTCTAACTGGGAGAGAATTTTGCCAATGTTCTGATTATTATGTAAGAACTCCTTAACCAATAGATTAATACAGCACGTGAATCAGGATGCACATGGGAACTGGCTGTCATCAGTTGCCTTCCTCACATTTTGCCATTATTTAAGACCACAAATTAAAGTAAGAAGGAGGAGCTCATTAACTATGCTTCTAGGACAGCCTGGGGGTTTTCCAGTCTGTCTCTCAGTTCTACACATGCACATCACAGCATGCTGATGATGATCCATCATGAGCTGAAGGACATGTAATCAGAAGTTTGCCCAAATGTCTATAGTCAGATGGACTATCAGAGCAGTCAAAGGCTCCTGCTGCCTTCATTGCTTGACAAAACTCTGGAACAGCAGGTTTTTTTGGGAGGAAAAGGCTTAGCACCTTCTGCTCTGGAACAGCATCGTCCATAAGTTCTCTGTAGAAGAAGGGGAGAGTAGGTCACCTGCCATCATTTTTGTATACACAGCATTCAGCAATAGGACCTGGCAGTGAGTACAGGGCAGTGATTGATGCCCCTCTCAATGCTTTCAATAAGTGTTAATAAAGACTTGAAGGCAGGTGGCCTTTTTGGGGCATTTCACGTTTTGGTATTGCTAGTGTGAGCAAACATTGTCTTCAGCAGCTCACTGTGGTCTGTAACTAACTGAAGTCCCAAGTTGCGGTGATAAAAATATATGGATGCTTATGTTAGGACTTGCTTCTTGCAGCTCCCTGTGATTGAAAAGTCTCTGTTTGCCAGACAAACTTCTCCCTCCTCCATGCAAACAATTTCTTCTTTATTTTTAATTTTCATTGAATTCAGCATGTTTAAGTTGCACACTACCTACCCTTTGCAATCATGTCATCTTGTCACTCCTTTCTCATATTTTCCATCTTATTCCCACTTGCTGCAACTTATCTTACCATATCTCCCAGAGCACTCAGGCAGGATCATGGCCCCAGTGTGCCAGGCATTGTCAAATGCATAGTAAGACTCAGCCTCTCTTCTGGGCAGAAGCTAATTTAAATGTTTGGTTTTGGTAACTTTTCTCACCTGAACACTCCCACTGAGTTAAAAAATACAGAATAGTAGAGGAAATAGTTATATCACAGAAGATGGAAAAATATTCAGGATAACAAAGGAGACATATTCATAATTACATAGGATAACTCGAGCCTTCTAGAATTGGTGGCTTTTGTAGACCAAATGCACACAAACAAAGTCTCATATGGTAAGTGAGAGCTGCTAAATTGTTCAAATGCTCTTTAGGTCAGAGTCAAGAGACAGGTGACAGACAAAAGACACCTATGCTCTTCTTTTTATAAAATAGAAATGTTTCTGGAGCAAAGATCCAGATACTTGGTTGAATTCATTATCACTAGAAGCTTCACATTAAGCTAGGATGTAAATTAGATGCTGTAAGCCAGACCATGAAAGGATGGAATTGATAAAGGACAGATTATTTTTGCTTTCAAGGTCAAATGGCATTTAAAGAGCCATTTTTCAGACACAATGGAAAATTACAGAGGCATACTGCAGATTTTCTGATAGTCACAGTGGCCATTTCTTTATAGCAAAATAGAATGAACTGAAGATGTTAGTTCCTGTTTTTTATATGTTTTACTACCCCATAAGTGTCTCTACTATACGTGCTAGATCTTATATTTTCTTTATAACTATTTAAAAAGTGAATTAATTCAGTGTCTGTGGAAGGTGCCAATCTGACAACACTGGAAATTAAAGTCTTGTTTATTCACAATGCAGGGGCAGCAGCACTATAAACTTAACCCCATCCCTGCTCACTGACACTCTAATATTCCTTAATATTGACTTAGAGAGACCACATCAAAGGCCTTGTTTTCACTGCTAAAATAGCTGTGTTTTTTACCTCAGGATAACTAACATGTGAGCTATACTGAGGTAAAAACATAATGATGACAAAGCCCATTAGTTTTACCATGAGATAAACTCTCCGAGGTCAACCCCAGATGGAGGTATAGGGCTGAATTGGTGTGTTTACCTTGTGATAAAACTAATGAACCTCCTCTTTGCTGTGTTTTTACCTTGGGATAGTGCATGTGTGTTAGCTACCTCAAAGTAAAAAAAAAAAATGCAGCTTGTTTAGCAGTGAAGACAAGCCCTCAGAAAGAAAAGGTAGTTCAAGTGTCCATGCTCATCCTATCCTTGGCCTGTCTGCTGAGACTGCCAACAAATTACCACTGGACAGCTGTTAGGTGGCAATAACTTTCAACCCCCAGTCTACAATAATACAAAATCGGTATTCTGCTGTTTGGAATTTCTTATTCATAGAATCATAGATTCATAGAATCTCAGGGTTGGAAGGGACCTCAGGAGGTCATCTAGTCCAACCCCCTGCTCAAAGCAGGACCCAGCTAAATCATCCCAGCCAGGGCTTTGTCAAGCCTGACCTTAAAAACCTCTAAGGAAGGAGATTCTTCCACCTCCCTAGGTAACCCATTCCAGTGCTTCACCACCCTCCTAGTGAAATCATTTTTCCTAATATCCAACCTAAACCTCCCCCACTGCAATTTGAGACCATTACTCCTTGTTCTATCATCTGGTACCACTGAGAACAGTCTAGATCCATCCTCTTTGGAACCCCCTTTCAGGTAGTTGAAAGCAGCTATCAAATCCCCCCTCATTCTTCTCTTCTGCAGGCTAAACAATCCCAGTTCCCTCAGCCTCTCCTCATAAGTCATGTGCTCCAGCCCCCTAATCATTTTTGTTGCCCTCCGCTGGACTCTTTCCAATTTTTCCACATCCTTCTTGTAGCGTGGGGCCCAAAACTGGACACAGTACTCCAGATGAGGCCTCACCAGTGCCGAATAGAGGGGAATGATCACGTCCCTCGATCTGCTGGCAATGCTCCTACTTATACAGCCCAAAATGCTGTTAGCCTTCTTGGAAACAAGGGCACACTGTTGACTCATATCCAGCTTCTTGTCAATTGTAACCCCCTAGGCAGGGCCGGCTCCAGGCATCAGCACAGCGAATGCGTGCCTGGGGCGGCAAGCCGCAGGGGGGTGGCTGGACGGCAGCTGCGAGAGCGGCAGTCAGGCAGCCTTCGGCTGCGTTTCTGCGGGAGGTCTGCCAGTCCCGCGGCTTCGGCAGCAATTCGGCGGTGGGAACGCCAACAGTGCGGGACCGGCGGAGCACCCGCAGGAACGCCACCAAATCCGTGGGACCGGCGGACTGCCCGCAGAAACGCCACCGAAGGCTGCCTGACTGCCGTGCTTGGGCAGCACAAAACATAGAGCCGCCCCTGCCCCTAGGTCCTTTTCTGCAGAATTGCTGCATAGCCACTCGGTCCCCAAACTGTAGCAGTGCATGCGATTCTTCCGTCCTAAGTGCAGGACTCTGTACGTGTCCTTGTTGAACCTCATCAGATTTCTTTTGGCCCAGTCCTCTAATTTGTCTGTATCCTATCCCTACCCTATCCCTACCACTCCTCCCAGTTTAGTGTCATCTGCAAACTTTCTGAGGGTGCAGTCCACGCCATCCTCCAGATCATTAATAAAGATATTGAACAAAAACAAAATTCATGATGGGTCATGTCCAAGTCACATGAATGTAAGGGATATGAGGTTGTGGTGATTCACATCAAACTAATCTGCCACCATTAACTGCCTAACAGAGATATAACTTGCAGTACTGGTAACATGCAAATTAGGGAGTCTGCTTTTTAGACAAAAATGTAGGTTGGGATTTTTAAAGGAAACTAAGGGAATTAGGCACCCAACTCTCATTGGAATTCAGTGGGAATTGGAGACCAAACTATTAGGTCACTTTGAAAAATCCCACTTATTTATGCTTAAAACAATATAAAATTGCCTCATCCAGTTCTCCCCTGCACATCTACCTCCTTTTTTTCACTTTTACTCTTTCCCCTTCACTGTCTCTTTCACTTGCTTTCTGAAAAACATGGGCTGGCCTTATCCACTACAGTGTCAGTGCTGCCATTCACACTCCCACAAATGTCCTTTTAGCATACATTCAATTAACCCCAGTTAAATACTCTACTGGGAGTGGCATGTAGGCTGCAGAAGAGCTTCTGTAGTGGCCCAGCTTTGAACTCTAACATCAGATGAGGACGAAGGCAGGGCATAACCTGCCCCCTCCCTGACACAGGCCTAAATCTAGTGAAACACAGACTGAAAATATTCTGCATTTGCAGCTCAGAAATGGATTTGAGGGAGGAATGGTTTGAATTTTTAGCAAAATAGTCCATCCACATCTGAAATATACCCAACTGTATATACGTTTATGTGTAGTCCATTCATATCCTTTCCAATGCCTGAGGAATACTCCAGTGTGTGTCAAAGATCTATCAAACAGAAATACGTAAAAAGACATAACATTTACGTATAATGTATATGTAATATACTGAACCAAATTTATCCCTGAAATAACTCCAATGACTTGAGTGGACCTACACCAGGGATTACTTTGTCCAATTATATGTTCAAAAATATACATATTGCTTTATGTGTACTTATAAATCTATGCTCAAACATGAGTCACCCCATGATGTTCCTGTCTACTTTCAAAAAATGGCTTTGTAGGTGCATTTCTGGTTATGAACAGTTACCAAATACAGTAATCCCTCTATTTCTACAGCTTTCCTTAGTATACGTAACATGACTGCCTTCTGCAAAAGATACATAAATGTGTCCTTTGAGTTTTACTATTACTGTGTAATGGGAAAATACTTTTGGTGTTCCCTCATAGTCCTATTTGGAATGTGTTACAGTACATAAGGCTCAAAAGCCCCTCCTTCTGGATATAGAACCAAATATTTCCGTTCAAGACCCCACAAACAATCAACTTTGATAGGAGCAGAATATGGGGTGAAATGCTATCTACCTAGGGCTCTGTCCTGCTTCCATGCAAATGAATGGCAAAAATTCCCATTGACTTGAATTGTGATCAAGATTGGACCCTAATGAAAAGTGAAATGAATAGCATATTCCAGGACTCTGTACCTTTTGTGATATCACAGTGTGAATCGGTAGTAACTACTTCAGTCAGTTGAGCAACACTGGTTTTAAAAAGGGTTTAAAATAAGAATTGGACCCACTATATGCATGTGCAAGTCTAATATATCAGTATATGGGCTCTAATGGCTGAAAATAGGGAATTCTATCTAAATAAAAAAGTGCTTCCAGATTTTTCAGGTTTACGTCAGGTCTTGCCTGCTTTTCAAATGTTTTCAGTTCCAGGAGCCTGAATTCCCTGTTGACGGTAGTGTAATGGAGTTTACAATAAGTTAATTTTATTTCCATACCAAAAGACAGTAGATTGAGAAAATTGTAAAGTCACTAAAATCATGAAACAGAATGGGTGGAAGAACAACCCCCTGCAGCAGATCATGTTAATTACCCCTGCAGCTGGGAGATCAATTTGCATATATATTCTTTGAAGCCTGTCAGGTATGAATCGAACCACTGAACTGTTATATTTGATAATCTAGCTCTCCAAAGCATTTTTGCTAAAGATGTTATGTTTCATAGTAGCAGTTATTTTTCTATCTAAAAATAAAGAGTTGTACTTAATTTGTTCCTGTATAAACAGTTCGGTGTTTGTGACTTCCTGGAGTACTAGGCTGGCTAAATAATCTCATCAGAAGCACTGATACTGCTGATTAAACACAAAAGAGATATGGACAAATAGGCTTAGTGACAAATGAAAGATGAGAAATTAAAACTTAAAGCTACTGGTGACAGGCATGGCTCAGGGGATTGTTAATGAGATATGGAACTTTTCAGCTCTAGGACATGTATTCCATTCTGTTCTGTGTTAGTAGTGACAAAGTTGTTACCATCTGATGACTGGTTGGTGGCCTGAATGAACGAATTGTGTAATCTCAGTTAACTTCCCAGTGGATATTCTGTTCTATTTCAGTTCTTTTACAATGCCCACTATAGTATCTAGTTTCCTATATCCTAAAATTGCCCACAACAAAGGACAGCAGTCAGAACCCTTTGATGGCCATTTCAACCATAATCTGAGATGTATATAGACATGGGAGGACCAGATCCTCAGATGGTGTAAACCAGTGTAGTTCAGTGAAGCCCAGGGCTTAAGTGGGACTAAAGAGGTTCATGTACACGAAAATTTGGTCCCAGGAGATTAGAGAGACAAGGTGGGTGAGGTAATATCTTTTACTGGACCAACTTCTGTTGGTGAGAGAGACAAGCTTTCGAGCTACACAGGGAAAGGTACTTGGAGTGTCGCAGCTAAATACAAGGTGGAAGAGATTGTTTAGCATAAGTAGTTAATACATATTCCTACCTCTCAGGGTCCTAGAGCCTGGGCTCCAGCCTAAGCTAGGAAGTCTACACAGCAATGAAATAGCCCCACAGCCCGAGCCCCACGAGCACAAGTCAGCTGGCACAGGCTAGCTGCAGGTGTCTAGTTGCTGTATAGACAGTCCAATAGTGTCTAGCAAAGTTATGAATTTAAGCTCCCAGGCTCGTCTTTTGAAGGTGTTGTGAAGGTTTACTTAAGGATGAGGCTTGAGAGGTCAGATATAGAGTGATTGTTTTGTGAAAAGTGTTCGCCCACAGGTGATAGGGTGTTTCTTAATTTTTCTGTGTGAGTTCATTGAAGAGCATAGTGATTGTCTGGTTTCATCCACATAGTTGTTATTGGGGCATTTAGTGCACTGGATGAGGTACACCACATGCTGTGGTAGACGTGTATAGGATCTGTGAGTGAATAGTCCTCATCCTCAAAGGAAACCTGAATAACACTTTCAAAATTCAAGCCTGGGAGCTTAAATTAATAACTTTGCTAGATCCTAAAAATCATGGTCTTCATAAAGACACTGGATTTATGGCTCATTACACCAATCCATAAACCACCGATCCTCTTTTTTGGTCCTATGATTGCAGTGATGTTAATACACCACAATCTCTTTCACCTTATATTTAGCTGTGGCACTCTGAATGTTTTCCAGACCTGAAGGAGAGCTCAGTTTAGCTCAAAACCTTGTCTCTTTCATCAACAGAAGTTAGTCCAATAAAAGGTATTACCTCACCCACCTTGTCTCTAACGTCCAGGGACCACCATGGCTACAACACTACAAATAAAATAAATGCTGCACTGTTGCCACCATTTAACAAGAGTCTTTGTATCATTGTAGTTTCTGCTCTAACCCCACATATAACAAGTCAGTTCAGTTCTATACAGAAATTGTTGCCTGTCCTAAAACAAGCGCATCTCCTAGCTGATCAGCGTTTTCTCATTCACAAGTTGGATGAGTTGGTGTACTTCTGTTCTTTGTGAAAAACATTGATTGAATTAGGATGTTGATTAGTTTACCCAGTCTGCTTTAAATTCAAAGTAGTCATAACCGCAGTGCCCAGTTGATATATGTGTATCAGAATTTCACATGAATGGCCCTCAAAAAGCATGCATGTTGCTGCTGTTTCAAAAAATTGCAGCTCTGTGGGACAAAGAAGGGTGTTCTAGGATTCTTATGAAACCAGGAATTCCTGGCTGACATTTTGTAATCACCCATCTGCGAATGAGATTCTTGTGATTATATCTAAGGAGTTTAGAACCTTGATTAAATTTGTGGCTCCAATGATGCAGGGGCCCTTGTAATCCAATACTCTGCCTCCCTTTAAAATTGAAACCATTGAACTACCTTGCATTGTTTTACATCTTTACACTGGAAAAGTGAAGATCACTGGTCAGAGTGTATCTTAAGGGGTCCCCAAGGAGTTAAGACAGACATTTTCCAGGAGGCCAAAGGGAGTTAGGTACCCAACTCCTATTGAAAGTCAGTGCTAGTTGGACACCTAAATTCTGAAGTCCCCTTTAAAAATCTCAGCTGAAGTCAGTTATTAACAGGAGAGATACCTACCTGCCAAAAAGAATTCCAAAGGTAGCAAGTGAAAAGCAGATTTTTGTTTTGGAGGGGTCTTATAATTATTTATACCTTTCTAGCTCAGCATTAGATGCCTTCCCCCCCCTGTAATATATGCAGCCTTTCAATATAAAAGAGCTAGATGATATAATTTTAATGCTCTTTAATATAACAAATCTTTTGCATGAAAAATGTTTATTTAATGATAATATATTAAAGATAAGTGTATTCCTTTTTTCCTGGCAAATAAAACTCTCCTAGTCTAAATTGAACTGCAGGTAGTTACAAATCATGTTCAGCAAAATAAACTTCCTTTGTATTGTTTTAAACTCTTCTAAGATAGAGTAGGGTCTCTTATATCCATTCAGGAGTGGCTCTCACAATTTTGCCACCCCAAGCAGTGGCGGCGGCCCCGCCCCCGATGCAGGAAGATGTAGCGGGGCCCCGCCCCCAACGCCTGCCTGCATCGGGGGCAGGGCCCCGCCACGTCTGCTTGTGTCGGGGGTGGAGCCCTGCTACATCTGCCTGCGTCGGGGGCGGAGCTCCGCCCCCGACACAGGCAGTCCGAGTCCGCGGCGGCAAGGGAAGATGCTGCCGAATTGCCGCAGCGGTGGGTGAGAATGGGCGGCAGTCCGAGTCCCTCGGTGGCGGGAAGAGTGGACCTGCCACCGAATTGCCGCCGCGGGACTCGGACTGCCGCCCCATTCTCGATGCCACCCCAAGCACCAGCTTGGAAAGCTGGTGCCTGGAGCTGGCCCTGTATCCATTGAATGAATGCACCAGAACTGTAATGCATGCAAAGCAAGCATGCAGTTCAGCTGGGAGAGAAAGTCTGTACAACAGAACTGTTCTCTCGCAACAACAGCGGGAGAGTGCGGGAGGGAGGGAGGGAGGGGAGATGAGATAATTATGTGTTGAGTCTAATTTAAATATTGTTTCAAATGCATGTCCAGTGGATGCCCAGAGCATCTGAGGTTGTAGATGTCAATTTTCCCCACCATTTGCTTTGCGTTATCAAGAACAGTAATAAGAAAAGCAGGATGAATGCAGAGGGAGGGAGACATATATCATAGAAGTACTCACTAGTGCTTCTATAGTAAATGCTTTGTCAGGAACCCATTATATATTTCTGTTTTCATACACACTTTTTTCAGAATTGTGCCCTTGCTGCACCTACAACTTTCTGCCTATGAACACTCCATGTTTTCTTTCCTCTTCTCTGGTTAACAAGTCAGGATTACCCCATATGAACACTATCCATTGTTAGCCAGCAGGGGCCTTCACTCCATCACAGAATCATTCAGCTTCACCAATTTGTTGCATTCTGAGGCTGTCACATAAACTATGTTTCATCAACTATTGCCCAAAAGTTTGACACTTGGGTTCCAAATATTCTAGAGTATTTGTAATTGGGCTGATTCTCAGCCGCTCATGAGCAGGTGGATTACTGAATAAAGCTTATTCAATTAATATCCAAACCAATCATATATTTAGTATTGTTCTTTGCTGTGTGAAACCTTGTTATGGATTGGGCTAAAACCACATTGAGGTGGAAAGGTCTGAACTCACCGTTCAATTAACATAACGGGAAACATAAGCCCTACAGAAGACAACAGGTGTTTGGGAAGCCACCCAGGAGTTTTTGGCATGAGTATTGGTTTTGGATAGTGGTGTGTGGGAGTGTGAACACACAGAGACTTAGGTCACAGACAAGACAAGAAAGAGAGGCAGAGGAAAAAAGGCAAGAAAAAACAAGCAAGTACAGTGTGACCTGGAAAAAACTAGAGAGCTTTTGGGTCTGGCTTTTGGTAAAAGGGCTTAAGACTGTAAGCTAAGAAACTGCTCCTTTTTATTCTTGGTTTCTTCTGTGTTCAGAGATACAGGAATTTGTACATTCCTTGTAAATGAACAAGTCTGCGTCAAAGAAATACCTGGCTGCCACCAATTTCTACTCCCAACTGGAACACCCATAAAAGTGGCAACAATATCATAACTAAGGCTGTCCATTAATCACAGTTAAATCAAGCAATTAACTCAAAACACATTGACTCAATTAAAAGATCAATCACAGTTTTATTCACAGTGTTAATAATAGAATACCAGTTTAAATTTATTATGAATATCTTTGGATGTTTTTCTACATTTTCAAATATATTGATTTCAATTACAACACAGAATAAGAAGTATACGGTGCTCATTTTATATTATTTTTTATTACAAATATTTGCACTGTAAAAAAGATAAACAAAAGAAGTAGTATTTTTCAATTCACCTCATATAAGTATTGTAGTGCAAAATCTTTATTGTGAAAGTGCAATTTACAAATGTAGATTTTTTTTGTTACATGACTGCACTCAAAAACAAAATAATGTAAAACTTTAGAGCCTACAAGTCATAGAATCATAGAATATTATGGTTGGAGGAGACCTCAGGAGGTCATCTAGTCTAATTCCCAGCTCAAAGCAGGACCAACACCAACTAAATCATTCCAGCCAAGGCTTTGTCAAGCTGGGCCTTAAAAACCTCTAAGGATGGAGATCCCACCACCTGCCTATATAACCCATTCTAGTGCTTCACCACCCACCTAGTGAAATAGTGTTTCCTACTATCCAACCTCAACTTCCCCTACTGTAACTTGAGACCATTGCTCCTTGTTCTGTCATCTGCCACCACTGAGAACAGCCGAGCTCCATCCTTTTGGAACCCCCTTTCAGGTAGTTGAAGGCTGCTATCAAATCCCCCCCACTCTTCTCTTCTGCAGACTAAACCACCCCATTTCCCTCAGCTTCTTCTCGTAAGTCATGTGCCCCAGCCCCCTAATCATTTTCGAGCTAATGCTACAGGCTTCTTATTTATGATGTCACCTGAAAGTGAAAACAGGTGTTCACTGGGCACTATTGTAGCAGGCGTTGCAAAGTATATGCCAGATATGCTAAAGATTTGTATGCCCCTTCATGCTTCGATCACCATTCCAGTCTGGAATTTCCAGACATGCTTCTATGCTGATGGCGGTCGTTAAAAAATGATGCATTAATTAAATTGTGACTGAACTCCTTGGGGGACAATTGTATGTCTCCTGCTCCATGGTTTTACCCCAATTCTGCCATATATTTCAATTTGGAAACTACAGAACCTGAAC
This sequence comes from Macrochelys suwanniensis, assembly GCA_033296515.1. NCBI lineage: Eukaryota > Metazoa > Chordata > Testudines > Chelydridae > Macrochelys > Macrochelys suwanniensis. Next base: position 100,773,915 of record CM065777.1, read on the forward strand.
CACCAGAAAAGAAAATCAGCCTTCTCTTGGTGGCATCTTAATCATGATGATGAAAATGAACATGCGTCAGTCCACACTGCTTTGGATCATTATCAAGCAGAACCCGTCATCAGCATGGAAGCATGTTCTCTGGAATGGTGGTTGAAGCATGAAGGGACATATGAATGTTTAGCATATCTGGCATGTAAATACCTTGCAACGCCAGCTACAACAGTGCCATGTGAATGCCTGTTTTCACTTTCAGATTACATTGTAAATAAGAAGCGTGCAGCATTATCTCCTGTAAATGTAAACAAACTTGTTTGAGTGATTGGCTGAACAAGAAGTAGGACTGAGTGGACTTGTAGGCTCTAAAGTTTTACATTGTTTTGGTTTTGAGTGCAGTTATGTAAAAAATTCTACATTTGTAAATTGCACGACAAAAAGATTACACTACAGTACTTGTTTGAGGTGAATTGAAAAATACTATTTCTTTTGTTTATCTTTTTTACAGTGCAAATATCTGCAATAAAAATAATAATATAGAGTGAGCAGTGTACACTGTATTATGTGTTGTAATTGAAATCAATATATTTGAAAATGTGGAAAACATCCAAAAATATTTATGTCTGGTGTTTTATTATTGTTTAACAGTGCAATTAACACTGTGATTAATCACAATTATTTTTTTAATAGTGTGATTAATTGTGATAATTTTTTGTAATAGTTTGACAGCCCTAATCATAACCAGAATTAGGTACAGCAATGTTAAGGAGCATAAAGTAAGAATGGCAGTAAATTTAAAGCTCTGTTTTCTAACAGGTTTTCTAGCTGGAAATTCTCCTCCAGTTGTTTAGATTTCCCTTGTGCTAAAGATTAATTAGGGGACATCAATCCCAAGAGTGATGTATGAAATACAGCTCCTGTCAGGGTCTTAGGTGCAGAAGAGTTCAATAAGAGTGCCAAATGTTTCTGATAACACAGCTGAATCTGAAAAATGAAATAAACCAATCAGCTCAAGCATTTGTTCATTTGTTTTATGTTATATCGACAGGATGCAGAGGGAAAGTTAAGGAGCTGCATTTACTAAACATTTGCATATAACCTTTACAGATCTCTTTTGCTTTTGAAAACCAAGGTGAATTCAAAGAAAGGGAGGACATCCGAAAGTTAGATAACCTTGATGGCAAATCATGAGGCTGTATTTGTTGAGTCCCCTTTCTTTCCTGATATTAACTAGTTGCACTGTTTATCCTTCAGATCGTGGCTACTTTACCAAGGTCACTTTTCTTGTACAGTGAATTATGAACAGTGTGGTGCAATAATAATAATTTGTCTATTATCTGTCTGCCTTCTGTCTGTCACATTTATATTGAGCCAATCACTGTAGTATATAATACACCTTGCCCTTTAAGTTCAGAGGGTATGAATTAATAAATTCATTTCTTGATGTTGTCTGAAATATGCTGAAGCTGAGTGGATTTGCAGATGAAACTTCTCTCCATGTTACTAAAGTAATCTTGCCATGAATGTTCACTTCTGATTTCTCCTGGTGGCAGCAATGATTAAAAATATTTGTCCAGTGTTTGGGCCATATTATTCCTTGTTACATCCATAAACTCACTGGGACCTGCATAGACTTTACATCATTGGGGCTCATATTTGGTACCACATTTTTACTGTCCATAAGGAGAAGGTGGTTGTAGAAAGTTTTTGCAATATTTTCAGTTCTACTTGTAGCTCATGTATTTTATATTCCCAAAGAGATGGAGAGAAGCAGTGGGGAGGAGACATGCATTTTAGTTGCAATACTCTGTGTATCTACACATATGCAGAGATCAGGGCAGGGAAACTCAGCTAGAAGGGTCTAGAAATATCCAGAAGTAGGGTGCAGCTCACTAGCTGCTTCTGAAGATGTTCAGAAAGTTTTCATTAAGAGCAAGCAGTCTTGCAGGTGCCACACATGCTCACCATCTGATCACAGGGAGGGGATTATAAATATAAGAGTTAAAGACAGCCCTATGAACTCAGCATCTTATTGATGCAGGACCAAGAGATGTGTCTGCTGTGAGGGCTGCGTCCCAATGCCTGTACCACTTTGGATACAGGTGAGTGTTTATTCCATCTTTATTTTCTAGAGAAGCCCTCCAATAGAATAATGTTAGGTCAACTGCAGATGCTACCCACCAGCATCAACAGGTGGGGGAACTTGATAAGGCCAGTGGTGAAAGGGGAACAGACTCAGCAGCAATGGAGGGAGACACTTGCTAAGGGACAATAGGTTGCTCCTCCCCCAGGAGTACCTGGCACCCATTGGCTAGCTGGGGAAAAGGGTGCTGATTGGCCAGCATTCACCAGATCCCAGGATTTAACCAGGTGCAGGAAAAAACCCCAAAACAGATGGCCATGCCCAGAGTTTAACATACCTGGGCATTGAACTGGACATAGGTTAGGATGTTTCTACAGAGGAGTTGGAATTGGTCAGAGAACTAATGTGGTCTTTCAAAGGGGCAAAGAAAATTACTCTGAGGGAACTACAGGTGGTCATGGGCACCTAAATTTTGCATGCCAGGAGGTGGCTCCAGGTGAAGCATTTTGTGCTTGTCTAGCATCTAGGCCTCTGAAGTGTGAGAACCCCACCACTTTATCAGAATGACAAGGACAATGAACAGTGCTTAATTTGTAATGAAAGAGGTGCTGGGGCTCAAGCAATTAGGTGCCAGGGTTCAAGCAATTTTTTTACATTCATAACTGATGCAGCAAGCCCAGAGGTGCCGAGGCTATGGACTGCCAAGGCTGGAGGTGCTGGGGCTCAGCCCTGGCAAGCCCTGGCACAAAGTAAGCACTGGGAATGAAGGAAGAATTCAAAGTGTGGGAAAGATTCTTGGAAGAATTTAATGGGGGTTTTGATATGGTGTTCAAACTGGTTGCTCAAGACTGAGCTGCAGATACAATCTGACACCTTGGGAGGTATAGGTTTTGGGGTTTACTTTCAAGATGAGTGGTGTACACAAAGGTGGCCAGAAAACTGGGAGGGGGGAATAGCTCAGTGGTTTGAGCATTGGCCTCCTAAACCCAGGGTTGTGAGTTCAATCCTTGAGGGGGCCATTTAGAGATCTGGGACAAAAATCTGTCAGGGGACAGTACTTGGTCCTGCTAGTGAAGGCAGGGGAGAGGACTCAATGACCTTTCAAGGTCCTTCCAGTTCTATGAGATAGGCATAACTCAGGGTATTACAGGGGACATCACCTTCATCAAGTTTTTTCCTATACTGGTGGCAGTCACTAGTTGGGAAGAAAACTTTCAGAACAAGAAAGTCTGTTTCTGGTGTGACAACCAACCCATGGTCCATACTGTAAATATACAGTTGGCTAAGACTGCTTGATAATCAGGCTGCTGAGGGGCTTCATTTTGCACCACCTGTGGTTTAACATCCTTTTTCATGCAAGATATGTCCCAGGAATAGATAATGGTGTTACCAATGATCTCTTGATTTCAGAATGACAGATTCCGGGATCTTGCCCTGTTGGCCAGCAGGGATCCATGGACCATGCTCAAACAACTCTGGCTCATGGCAGCTGTGGGACTAGTTGAAGAGTTGGTTGCACTGTGGACTGTGAGAGCCTATAAGGCCAGCCTTTCAGAGTTAGTGGAATTTAGGGACTTATTGTGAGTAGCCCATACCTACATGCCAGGTAGTGCAATTTGTGGTGCCTTTGACCTATCATGGGTTGGCTCCCTCCACTATCTCTGGGTGGCTAGCAGATCTGTCCTACTGGAGCAGGTTGGCTGGTTTCCCAGACTCATGCAGGCATTTCATAGTATGGAAATGTTAAGCAGGATGTTCCACAAGGGGTGGGTGCTGGAGGGATGACAGGTTACCCATAACACTGGAAACCCTGACAGAGTTTTCAAAGGCTCTTTCATGGGTCTGCAGCTGTGAGAGGGAGGCCATTTTATTTAAGGCAGCATTTGTTGTTGCCTTATTTGGTGCTTTGAGAATGAGTGGGCTAATGCCTGGGGTAGCTGCAGACAGGTCCCAGCATGCATTAAATGTAACAGACAGTAGCGTAGGCAGGTCCGGAGCACAGAGGGAGCAGCGCTATAAAAAGGTGCCTCCCCAGGCTCCCCCTGTACTCGTCCAGCAGCGCTCCGGGTCTTCGGCGGCACTTCGGCAGTGGGTCCTCACTCTCTCCAGGTCTTCGGTGGTACCCGCCGCCGAAATGCCGCCGAAGACCTGGAGTGCCGCCGGGTGAGTGCAAGAAGCAGTGCTTAAAAAGAAGCAGCGCCTTTAGCTCTGCTAAAAAAAGGTGCTGCTTCCTTTTTAAGGTGCCACTTCTGCTCACAGGGGGAGTGACCGCTCCCCCTGCTCCCCTCCTGGCTACGCTACTGGTAGCAGATGTGCAACTTGGTGTCCCTGCATTTAAAGTACTCAAAAACAGACCAGAAGGGAAGTAGGGCTTATGGTGTTGAAGGAATGTGCAGACAAGCTAGGGTGACCAGACAGCAAGTGTGAAAAATCAGGACAGTGGGTGGGGGGTTATAGGAGCCTATATAAGAAAAAGACCCAAAAATCAGGACTGTCCCTATAAAATCAGGACATCTGGTCACCTTAAGACAAGCGCTTGTGCCCCATAAAGGCAATGAGCCTTCCTAAAAATGGAGGGCCTGTAGCCAGGCCGGCTGTTCATGCCCGGGATGGCAGCTTCCTGACAAGGTACCAATTCAGCACGGTACTGAGAACAACCTTGTGCTACTACAGTCCTGACTGGAGTAAACTTGGTATTCATTTTTCCAGGATTGGAGCAGCGATGTCAGTGGCTGCAAGGGGTTTTGGTCCATGGCAGGTGTAGGAAAAAGGGTGCTGGAAATCAAGGTATTACAGGACTTATGTCCACACCAAGGAAAAGATGTCAGGGAATGGCAAAATGCAACTAACCCAATTTGCTTGTTTGTTTTAGAGTATACACAACATTTGGATTTATGGCACTCTGTAGTACATTGGGCTCACAAGAGGACAAGCAGAATGGCAGCTGGATCTCAGCTGGGCTTCAGGGCCGAAGCTGTTCGCATCCAGAGGAGGCATGCAGTGGGATCAGCTCATGACACTTCTGCACTCACTGATAGGCTAGGATTGGGAGCAGACCCAACTCAGGTGGGCAAGGCTAGAAAGAAAGTAAATAGGGAGATCACCAAGATATTCCTGGAGACAAGGGGGTTCAGTGATACAGCATAGAGACATCCACTACATCAGCCTTAAGTTTTCAGAGATGATAGCATACATTTGTCAGATGGAGGTGCTCACATATGGCTGTGGAACGTGAGAGCATGGATTGGGCAGGTGGCGTGTGATACCAGGCAGCGTCGTTGGGTGGTGGAGTGACCAAGTCAGTTGCTGGCACCCTCTGTGGCCAGTTTTCAATGCAGTTATGAGAATAAAATGAACAGTGCCCAGAGGTAAAAGACCTGGGATTTCAGTGATGGGCCTTAGGCTCATGGGATAGGATGAGACCTTGTGGCCTTTGCAGGCTAAGGTCATACCATGTGGCCCTTATAGACCAAGGTCTCCCCCCTGCTGCACCCTCTGTCCCCCTCGCGGCGGGGAGGGTGGTAGGCCTCAGAGATACTGAGTCTTCGGGGGGAGGCTGAGGAGAGCCTACCCTGTGCTGTGGGTTATATCGTAATGAGCCCTGTTACCCCCACACTGGAACCAGTTAAATACCTGGTATGGGAGAGTATGGGTGATGGGTGGGTAGCGCCCTGCCCCAGTGTTAAAGTTGGATAAAAGTTGTGACCTGCTGCTTAATACCATACATGTGTCTCTCCTCATTTTGCTGCTGTGTCCATTTTGCTGCTGCTGTGTTTTATGGACCTAGAGAGGGAGAGTTTTAAACTGGGATTCTGTCGCAGCTAAAGAGAGAAGGGGGTATAGCTTAATGAGGTGAGAAGTTGTAAATTCTTACTTGACTTAGCTTGGGTTATGAGGAGAAGATTGTGCCCAGTAGAGTGAACACCTTGTAGAGATCCAGGGAATGGCTATTTTATATGCTGATTCCAGTACCAATCTGTACCATTTAGGAAAACAGCGGCCTGTATCCAATCTCACCAGAAGCTGAGGAGACCAGACTGTTAACCCACTGGAATGCTGCTAGCTATGAGTATCCCCAGACTTTTGTTTTCTGACAAGGCTCTGAAGTGTTTGGAAAAGTACTGAGATGCTGCTATTCTGCTCAAGTGCTGAAGAGAGGGGGGCATAATAGAGCTATACACAATATTACCTCAGTATCCTCCTAGCCTCTTATTAATGTGCATGTGAATCAATGGATTGTTTGAAATCCTACTGCCTTTGTCTCTTTTTTGTTAGATGGTAATGACCAAGATTTCTTCCACCCTGGTGGCAGTTAAGGCAAATTAAAATTTCTACATAGCTCTTAAGAACAAAAGTCTGCAAAGATCTGAGGGAAGTTTGTGCTGGAGATGCAAATGGCACGCCTTCATCCATCTCCCATCTGAGCCTGAACACACATTATATTATAAGAATAACTGGATTCTTTGAGAAGGCCACCTAAATCAGAAAGACCAGGAGGTGAGACTACATGGATTAATAATGTACATAGAATCAGGAAATTTATCTATTTATTTTAAAGATAGACATTTTATGGTGCTTATCACTCTGGATAAATATACAGGAGACCCCCGCTAGAACGCGCCTCTACATAGAGTGAATTCTGAAATAGCACGGTCACGACCATGAATCCCAAAATAAATTACTTTAATTGGAATCCATGGTCACGCCCCCCCCCCCATAACCTGGTACTGCGCATGGATCCCAAACCCCGTGTTCTAGCGAGGGTCCGGTGTACATCAAAATGCCTCTAAGAAGTAGAGGTTGCTGGCTCTCTCTTATTAAGCTGTTTTCCTGCATTGATATGGTTCTGGGGCTTGAGCCATTCTGAGAGGGTGTCATTATGTCATGGTTATTTGGGGAAATGCTAGCTTAAGCAGTTTTCTTGGTGCACATATGTTTAAGCTTTTAATGTGAATTGTCAATCCAACCTTGAAAGTAACATGGTTCATATTTGATATGGCTGAGATGTCTTTCGTAATGCACAAACCAGATGTAGCTTGGTTTTTAATGCGCACGTGGGTATTTTGCAAATAACTATTCATGACCATTCTCAGTGTAATATGCTCCTCAAAACCTCTTGCTTGTATCAAATAATTCAGTGCTAGGGACCAAATGTTTAAAAAGGAGAGGCGTGGTCTACTGATCAGAGTTTAGCAATAGGATCCAGAAGTTCCTGAATACTAATTCAAGCTATGATGCTGACTCCCACTGAAGTCAACTATTCTTGATATCTAATCTGGGATATAGTGTTGATGTTTTGAGGCTTTGGGCAAGTCATTTCCTTCCTCAGGTTCCTCACCTGTATAATGAGGATAATAACCACTACTTCCCAGGGAGTAGATTTTATCCTTATGCAGAGGACAAGCACAGGGCCTATGCAATACTTGTGCCTTCACAATAAGGCTTACGTGAGACATAAGGGGTGTCTCACGTAAGCCTTATTGTGACAAAACATCCTGTCACATGCCTAAGGTGGCAGGTTGTGGTTCTGCAGGCCACTAGAGGCAAATACTCATCTGAGCCATGTGCTATTGTAATGCCAACAGACCCTTGTCGGTGACAGAATCGAATTTGGGACTTCGGAAGCTTAATGTATAAGCCTCTACTGCATGAGTTAAAAGCCACATGGCTCTTAGCCAAGGCTGTAGCAGGCTCATCAATCTCTAGCTGGGCTAGGTGCCACTAGAGGGGGACAAAGCATCACACCAAGCAGGCATGGGTTACACTATGTGTTTTGGCACCAAATTAGGTATCTCAAAATGGGGGGGAGGGGAGAGGACTCTTCTAGGAGTAAGAGATGTTGAACAAATATAGGCTAGTGAGGCCCTCAGAGAAACATTGTGATTGTTTAAAGATTGTTGTCCAGAAGAGGAAGTCATATGTCTAATTGAATCATATTAAAAAAAACACTAGGACAAAGGTAACAGTAAACTGCTTATCTCAGACAAGATTGTGGGCGGGGGTGGGGGTGGGGAAATAGCAAGCAAATATCAGACAAAAAGAGAATGTTTAGAACGGGTTGCAACAAACACAGTAGTCATCCACCTGTGATCTGATGTCAGTACCTGAATCCCAAAAATAAGGTATGCAAATCCTACACCATCATCAGGGATGAAATGCACCCTTAGCAGAAAATCAAAATATGTGTTGGGCTTGTCAGTACACACACACTTAGTTTGCAGCATGTTGGGTTGTAAATTTACTGCTCACTAGCCTGCTGCATGCTAAGTATCCATGTGGACCTTGCTACCATGCTCTAAAAGTTCACTAGTGCACCTTAGTCTACTCTTATTTTAAAGTGGGGTAGCTCAAAGAGCATTATTTAACTTTGAGAGCCCAGCAGCAGGGTCTGCATGGACACAAAGGGTACGTCTACACTGCAGTTGGCTGGTGTGAATCCCAGCATAGATAGATAGACTTATGCTAGCTGTGCTTGACTCAGTGCACTAAAAATGTTGCAGAAGGGCTGACCACTTGGGCTATCTGCCCAAGTCCAAGCCTGCCCAACCCCCTGGGTCCAACCTCGGGTGGCTAACCTGAGCTGCCACCAGTGCCGCAGGGTCCACACTGCTATTTTTAGAATACTAGCTCAAGTAGCACGAGCAATGCTTACTCAAGGTGGGAATCACACCTCCCATCCTTAGTGTGCAGCAGGCTCGTGTGGAGTGGATTTACACCCCAGCTTGCCTTGAACTAAGTGTTCATATAGACAAGCCATCAGAAAGAAATGAAAGGTTAGATGATGTTAGGACCATGTGCCTCAGTACATGGGTAAACAGCACCCAGAACATCAAAGACTTTGCTTAATTCCTTTCATGAATTTTCTTCCTTCCTTTTCTTCAGGAAATCTCAAAAGAGACTGAATAAGAATAAAATAATGCCAAAAGGTTGCCACTGAAATCTACCTGTATTACCAGACCCATTTATGAAAGATGGTTAGAACTAGCCTCAATCATCCTTGGGTACACTGGATATTATCTACCCAGATTTAAACCGCCAATTCAGGAAAGCATCTCCATCCAGGACAACATTTAAACAGGTGTGTAAGTCCCTTTGACTCAACAGGATTTAAGCATATGCTTAAAGATAAGTCGGTACTAAAGTATTGTCCTGATGAGAAAAGGTCTTAAGCACATGTTCATGGGCATTCGTGAATCAGGCCTGACGTGGTTACTAGCGAATATTCTTGGCAAGTGAATTTTGAATTTGTAAAATTGTTTATATTATTTAGATTTGCCATTAAAAAAAGAATGCCTACACAACGGCTCTGAACAGCCTGAAAATAATTAGACATACAATAAATAAAAAAAATAATTAGACATACAATTAAAAAAAAAAATAGCCACCCAGAGCATTAATACTAATATGCCAAGAAATTAACTATGTCAGTAGCAGCTTGGAATATTTTTTATCCTCTCCTGGAATTCTCTTGGGACATATTCACATATACTCTGCCTGAGATGTTATTAACTGACATTAAGTCTCTCGGCCCCTTAGGCATTTTTTCCTGCTACTTTCCTGACCGTTAAAAAACCCTAATGTACGTGATCTGGAAGCCGTTGTACTTAGACTTTCCTTAATGCATGCATTGAACTGTACCTTGTCTTCTGTTATTGTACCTGAAGCTGTGCAGGTTTCATATGACTTGCACTATTAATTATGTTGCATTATGATCCCATAATACATTTAAGAAAGGCAAACATCAATTATTTATTCCAAATAAGTGACATCTACATTTAAAGCTTTCCCATCTTTGTTCTCAGGTATCAAGTTTTAACTCCCCTTTCAGTCATGAACATCTACAGATGCAGGACAAATTATTGCTGCCTGCCCGGTGTGCTCCGGGGGAGGATTCAGGGATCCTCTTATCCCAGTGGACCTTTGTTGGAGGTAACTATTATTTAGTAGCCTGCACTTCTGGAGAGTAAGTTGAGGGGCTGCTTCACTTCCAGTGGTACTGAACACCCCAGGAGAGGGAGTGTCTGGACAAGGTGGAAGACTGGATACAGTTTGACCTCTGTGCACCAGCTGGTTGTTGGGAAATAGCACCGTAAAGATCAAAGATACACTGTTTACACAGATATGTGGTAACTAGCTTGGGTAAGCACACTCTCCACCAGTGACTCTGAAAACATTAAGCCTGTCCCTGCACTATATAGGTATAATATAGCCATATACGAGAGTCCTTCAGGAAGTGTGGCACCTAACCCATTTAATGATATGCTAGGGCCCAACAGATTTCACAAATCCAAATACTATTACTTTGATGTGTTTCTTTCTAAGAAGCCATTTTTTTCATTAGTGCAGAACTTGTATGAGGACATGTTGAGGTGAGTCAGTCACCAAAGATTTGAAAAATGAAGAAGAATGAAATCTGAGCACTGATGAAGTACCTCCATAAGAATGGCTTGTTCCCAAAGGAAATCCATGGGGACATGGTGGCAACGCTGGTGGATGACGCCCTTTCATATACCACAGTAAAAAACTGGGCTGCTGAATTTAAGTGAGGAAGAATCAGCACAGAGGATGATCTAAGATCAGGTATATCCCAGAGGGGACACCACACCAAAGACAGTTGATGTAGTCCACAAGACGATGATGAATGACAGATCATCATCAGTCAGGCACATAGCCGAGACAGCGGGCATCAATACTGACTCATAGAATCATAGATGATTAGGGTTGGAAGAGACCTCAGGAGGTCATCTAGTCCAACCCCCTGCTCAAAGCAGGACCAACCCCAACTAAATCATCCTAGCCAGGGCTTTGTCAAGCCGGGCCTTAAAAACCTCTAAGGATGGAGATTCTACCACCTCCCTCAGTAACCCATTCCAGTGCTTCACCACCCTCCTAGTGAAATAGATTTTTCCTAATATCCAACCTAGGCCTCCACCACTGCAACTTGAGACCATTATCCCTTATTCTGTCATCTGCCATCACTGAGAACAGTCTAGATCCATCCTCTTTGGAACCCTCCTTCAGGTAGTTAAAGGCTGCTATCAAATCCCGCCTCACTTTTCTCTTCTGCAGACTAAATAAGCCCAGTTCCCTCAACCTCTCCTCATAAGTCATGTGCCCCAGCCCCCTGATCAATTTTTTTGCACTCCACTGGACTCTCTCCAATTTGTCCACATCCTTTCTGTAGTGGGGAGCCCAAAACTGGACGCAAAACTCCAGATGTGACCTCACCAGTGCCAAATAGAGGGGAATAATCGCTTCCCTCGATCTGCTGGCAGTGCTTCTACTAATGCAGCCCAATATGCTGTTAGCCTTCTTGGCAACAAGGGAACACTGTTGACTCATGTCCAGATTCTCGTCCACTGTAATTCCCAAGTCCTTTTCTGCAGAACTGCTGCTTAGCCTCCGCCCCCAGTCTTTAGCAGTGCATGGGATTCTTCTGTCCTAAGGCAGGACTCTGCACTTGTCCTTGTTGAACCTCATCTGATGTATTTTGGCCCAATCCTCCTATTTGTCTAGGTCACTCTGTATCCTATTCCTACCCTCCAGCATATCTACCTCTCCCCCCAGCTTTGTGTCATCCTCAAACTTGCTGAGGGTGCAGTCCATCCCATCATCCAGATCATTAACAAAGATGTTGAACAAAACTGGCCCCAGGACCAACCCTTGGGGCACTCCGCTTGATACCAGCTGCCAACTAGACATCGAGCTGTTCATCACTACCCGTTGAGCCGAATGATCTATCCAGTTTTCTATCCACCTTATAGTCCATTCATCCAATCTATACATCTTTAACTTGCTGGCAAGAATACTGTGGGAGACCGTATCAAAAGCTTTGCTAAAGTTAAGGTATACCACATCCACTGCTTTCCCCTCATCCACAGAGCCAGTTATCTCATCATAGAAGGCAATTAGGATAGTCAGGCATGACTTGCCCTTGGTGAATCCATGTTGACTATTCCCGATCACCTTCCTCTCCTCCAGGTGCTTCAAAATCGATTCCTTGAGGACCTGGTCCATGATTTTTCCAGGGACTGAGCTGAAGCTGACTGATTTGTAGTTCCCTGGATTCTCCTTCTTCCCTTTTTTAAAAATGGGCACTATATTTGCCTTTTTCCAGTCGTCCGAGACCTCCCCCCGACCACCACAGGTTTTCAAAGATAATGGCCAATGGCTCTGCAATCACATCAGCCAACTTCCTCAGCACCATCGGATGCATTACATCCCTCCCCATGGACTTGTGCATGTCCAGTTTTTTCAAATAGTCCTTAACCTGTTCTTTCACCACTGAGGGCTGCTCACCTCCTCCCCATACTGTGCTGCCCAGTGCAGCAGTCTGGGAGCTGACCTTGTCTGTGAACACCAAGGCAAAAAAAAACATTGAATACTTCAGCTTTTTCCACATCATCTGTCACTAGATTGTCTCTCCCATTTTAGTAAGGGTTCAACACTTTCCTTGACCACCTTCTTGTTGCTAACATACCTGTAGAAACCCTTCTTGTTACCCTTCACATCCCTTGCTAGCTGCAATTCCAATTGTGCTTTGGCCTTCCTGATTACACCCCTGCATGCTTGAGCAATACTTTTATACTCCACCCTAGTCATATGTCCAAGTTTCCACTTCTTGTATGCTTCCTTTTTGTGTTTAAGCTCACCAAAGATTTCTCTGTTAAGCCAAGCTGGTCGACTGCCATATTTGCTATTTTTTCTGCACATCGGGATGGTTTGTTCCAGCACCCTCAATAAAGCTTCTTTAAAATACAGCCAGCAATCCTGGACTCCTTTCACCCTCATATTAACCTCCCAGGGGATCCTGCCCATCAGTTCCCTGAGGGAGTCAACGTCTGCTTTTCTGAATTCAAGGGTCCATATTCTGCAGCTCTCCTTTCTTCCTTTTGTCAGGATCCTGAACTCGACCATCTCATGGTCACTGCTGCCCAGGTTGCCACCCACTTCTACTTCCCTTACCAATTCTTCCCTCTTTGTGAGCAGCAGGTCAAGAGGAGTCCAGCCCCTAGTTGGTTCCTCCAGCACTTGCACCAGAAATTTGTCCCCAACACTCTGCAAAAAATTCCCGCATTGCCTGTCAATGCATATCAGCTTCAATGAGGACTTAGGCATGAGAAAGGTGTCAACAAGATGGGTGCCCAAGACGCTGAGTGCTCCTCAGAACAAAATGTGACTTAACATTTCCAGGGAACTTGTGGAAGTCTTTGCTTCTCCAGGATAATGCATCTCCCCACACATTCCAGGTTGCAGTGGCCACAGTGACGAATGTGTCTGTCAACTGCTTCCCTATCCTGCCTATTCACCAGAGTTGGTCTGTTCCCCAAGTTGAAGGAAGAGCTCAGTGGGAAGATTTTCCATGATGAGATGATTGCAGCAGTTGAGGAGTTCCTGGACATTGAGGAAAAGGACTTTTTCTAGACAGGCATAGCCAAACAGCAGCTGCACTGGACCAAGTGCTTTGATGTCAGATAGGATTATACTGAAAAATAAATAAACAACTGAATGCAAATTATATATATTTTGTGAGGCGAGAAACTTTCTGAACACCCCACATATCACCACGTGAACAGTGTATCTCTTCCTTACCTCCCCATGTGGCTTAGCCTTTTTGAGCTATAAAAATGCCCAGTTCTTGGAGACATTTGTGCTAGATTATTTTTAAGCTTGCAGGTTCAGGATTGAATTTTCGCATCTGATGAAGCCAGGGCAGTACCAAAGCAACAATCTCATTTTACCTTGCATCAGAACTGTCACTTTATTTTTGTATTTTACAGTCCTGCAGTTCTTCCTACGCTATTACTGAATACATTAAATTATATAAAGGCACAATCCTGTGACACCTCTGAACCAAACTGTGAAGGGAAACAATTTCTCTCTCTCTCTCAAAGATAAATGCAAAAAGTCTGCATGCAAATACTATCACAAATCTGATTAAATGGATGGAATCAAGGAAAGTCAAGAGCAAAGATGGCAGTTTCCTCCTTTCCTCCCTGACTTGTGCTCCAGTACTAGTGAATTTGGATGGTTAAATGATCTTTGAGCAGCACAATATCTGGGTGCTATCTGATTTTGTTAATATTTCTAAACTATAGCAGAAAACTAACCCTTTGCATAAGGCTCAGGACTGAAGACAGGAGATCTTGGTTCTCTTTTAAGCTCTGTCATAGGTTTGCTGTGTGATCTTTGCAATTGACTTAACATCTCTGTGCCCTGGTATGAGATGTGGATAATAAAATTTACCTGCCTCACAAAGGTATTTGTGAGGTTAAATTAATGAAGGTATTTCAAGATCCGCAGACAGAAGTGTCTACATCATTGGAATAGCTGGCAAATTAAAATGTGGGTGGTCCCCTATTTATGATGGCTGGGCAATTAATCCACTCCCCCCACCCACTGCACCAATGCGGGGCACCTAGCCTGACCCCAGTGCAGAGAGCCAATCTCTGCCTCCCACCCCACCTGCCACAGCGTAAGCTCCCTGTGGGGATTGGAAGAGACCCTCCTTCACCACAGCAGGGCAGCACCAATTGGCTCAGACACCCCGGCCAGGAGTGTTAGGGGTGGGGGCAGGAGTAAAGTCTGGGGAAGGAGGAATACTTCATGTATCTGCTCAGTCCGGGTCAGGGCTGGGGTATTTTGAGGTCCTTGCACCACCCCCCAATGTCACTCCCCAGGCCCATCCTCACAAAGCCTCCAGCACAGGGAGAGGGCTCCCTGCACTATTCCTTGAATAGTGGGGATGCAAGGAGACACCACTGGTGTCAGAGCTGAAGCTATGCAGCTCCCTCTGCTACTGCTGCCACTGCCACCTGGGCCAGGCTCGGGAGAAACATGTAGGCAGGGGTGGAGTTGCTGAGTCACGTGACCTGGGCTGGCCACAGAGCCCCTCCCATTTGAGAGCATTCACACAGGCTCAGATTTGAGTGGGTCTGGGTGCTAAGGTGCTAATTGCGTGAGCCATGACCTACTCAGACCCAAGTATGGCTACACTCCTGCTCTAGATAAGTGCAAAGTATGATTATTATATAAACTGGACATCTTACTGGATGTATACTGGACGTATCAAGCGGAGTGCCCCAAGGGTCAGTCCTGGGGCCGGTTTTGTTCAATATCTTCATTAATGATCTGGAGGATGGCATGGACTGCACCCTCAGCAAGTTTGCAGATGACACTAAACTGGGAGGAGTGGTAGATACGCTGGAGGGTAGGGATAGGATACAGAGGAACCTAGAGAAATTGGAGGATTGGGCCAAAAGAAATCTGATGAGTTTCAACAAGGAGAAGTGCAAGAGTCCTGCACTTAGGATGGAAGAATCCCATGCACTGCTACAGACTAGGGACCCAGTGGCTAGGCAGCAGTTCTGTAGAAAAGGACCTAGGGGTTACAGTGGATGAGAAGCTGGGTATGAGTCAACAGTGTGCCCTTGTTGCCAAGAAGGCTAATGGCATTTTGTACTGTATAAGTAGGAGCATTGCCAGCAGATCGAGGGACGTGATCATTCCCCTCTATTCGGCATTGGTGAGGCCTCATCTGGAGAATTGTGTCCAGTTTTGGGCCCCACATTACAAGAAGGATGTGGATAAATTGGAAAGAGTCCAGCGGAGGGTAACAAAAATGATTAGGGGGCTGGAGCACATGACTTATGAGGAGAGGCTGAGGGAACTGGGCTTATTTAGTCTGCAGAAGAGAAGAATGAGGGGGGATTTGATAGCTGTTTTCAACTACCTGAAAGGGGGTTCCAAAGAGGATGGATCTAGACTGTTCTCAGTGGTAGAAGATGACAGAACAAGGAGTAATGGTCTCAAGTTGCAGTGGGGAAGGTTTAGGTTGGATATTAGAAAAAAACTTTTTCACTGGGAGGGTGGTGAATCACTGGAATGGGTTACCTAGTGAGGTGGTGGAATTGTCTTCCTTAAGGGTTTTTAAGGTCAGGCTTGATAAAGCCCTGGCTGGGACGATTTAGTTGGGGATTGGTCCTGCTTTGAGCAGGGGGTTGGACTAGATGACCTCCTGAGGTCCCTTCCAACCCTGATATTGTATTATTTTACGATCTTCTGCATGCTTTTCTTAGATTTCCTGTAGAATTATGCAGTGTGCATTGACAGCATAGATGACAATAGGTCCTCCAGAACTGATTTTTGTTGAGCTTGTCAAGATGCAGCTGTGCTTTGCATAGTATTCCTATTAGGAAATGACATACTACATCATAACAGTTCCATCAGAGACATTAGGGTGTAAGCTGTCAATGTGTAATAGGATTGCTATGCATTGCATAGGGTGGTGCTGCACTAATAATACTGAGCTACATCCAATATAGTATAATCTAGGAGACTTAAATATTGCCTTTGTAATGGAGCTGTAATGCACGCTGTGTTTTAAAATATTTTGAAAAGTTCAGTATCTGCTGTTGTCTGCATAAAGAGCAGATGCTTCTTGTAATGTAAATAAATAACTTGGCTGTTTAACTTTTTGTTGTTTAAAAATGCCACGAGAAATGTCCTCGTCAATATCACTGTGGAGTAATGACCTGTACATATTCCTGCTTACAAATGAAGTTGTTTTTGATTAGAGGAGTACATACCTGCCAATCTCAGAATAAATAATACACCCACATTGTTTCAATTGGTTTAATCAAATCACTGGGTTCAAAGGCCTGGAATCATATACAGTCTGCATTCACAATGGTGGCAAGGGCAGTGCCAGTTTCCAGTGTACTGAGTGTCTTTGCAAAATGTGCAATTTATAAACAGTTCAAAAAAGCACATTTGAAGCCTTATGAAAAAAACACATTATTTTCACAAAGGGTTGGTCAGAGTACATTCACACACACACACACCTGCCAGTGAAGGGGAGCCCCACAAATCATTGTCAATGACCTCTCCAGAAAGTTCACCAGGCTGTCTTGATTAAATCCAGCATTGTTTGGGTGGTGGTGGGGGTGGAGGGAATCTTATTTTAGAGAGAGGATTTGTGGGGCAAATAGTACTATATGTATTTTTATTTGTTCCATGAGCCCTAACACCCTAGTACCTGATCTCCTCACTATTATTAATGAATTTATCCTCATACAACCTTGTGAAACGGTGAAGTCTGATTCTTATTTTATACATGAGGCAGTTGAGGAAGAGACATGAAGTGTCTTTCCCAAGGTCTGTGGAAGAGCTGGGGCCCAAATCCCACCCCCTCAACACTCCAGCTGGTTTGTGTGGATTTAGGCAAGCTCTGAGAGCACCTACAAGATCAAGTCCCACAGGCCTAATTTCACCTGGTTGGAGGCTCCTGATGGGGCTTAGGAGATGGGCTTATGGAGACCAAAAAAAGCTGGGGAGATAGCACAGGTGAAGAGACTATGTCTGCTCATCTGCTCAACCTATAGTTTTAGGAGAAAATAGGTAAATTCCCTTAGGAAGCTGGGAATATGGTAGATTGCAGCCAAAACTGGGAGTAACCCACCAACACTGTGGGTATGTCTATATTGCATCTCTGAGGGTGCTTTCTGGTGAGGTAGACAGACATGAGCTAGTGTGCTAAAGTTAGCAGTATAGCTAGGGTAGCACAGGAAGTATCTTGGGCTAGCCACCTGAGTACAAACCCACCTAGACCCACCACTGCCCATGCTATCCTGTTTTCATAGCTAGTTCAAACTCATGCTTGTCTGTTTACCTGGGCTGAAAAGCACACATCCAGCTGCAATGAGACTTAAGAGCTGGGTGTTGCTGCCTGCGTGTTAGCTGGTCACCAAGTATAAACAGGGTATAATAGTCCAGTGGATAAACAGAAGTCCAAGGTTCTTTCAGTTACTCAGAAGTTTGCACTACAAAACATCAAAACAGAACCATTCAGTGTAGCTGTGTTTTTCATGCACTTGTGTCTGGCATTGCTATTTTAATCTCCTGACCCAGTTTTGTTTTTCTCTTCTGTTTGCCTTCTCTGGAAATGTTTAACTTATTTAGTTAAAATTAGTATTGTGTTATGTAGATTCAGTGCTAGACTCCTGGGATTTTTCCCAATAAGCTAACCTGATTGTTAGCTATAATTGCTCAATAGCTGTCTCTCATGTTTCTAAACACCCAACTTTGGTGGCTGGCCTGGTCAGAGCAGCAAAAGCGGTCCCAAACAAGTATGAGAAACATTTCCAGCACCCAAGTTTCCCTCTTTCCCCCATTCTGGGCAATTTGTCCAGTTGTATGAAACCTTTTGAGTTGAAGCCCACAATTGCCTTTAAAGGAACCTGACTAGTGTAGAGCTGTAGCTGAACTATTCTAAACATTCACTGGTTCATGCCTGCATGCGTCCAGCACTTTCTATAAAGAGGCTGCAGGCTGCTGACCCTCTTTTTCCTCCATTGTTGCTACAGTATTTGCAACTTCTATTCATGGTCTTATACCGCCTGTATCACATTACACAGCGCCTTCCAGTAGTGCATTAAGCAATCAGACTATACAGCTGTCACGTGTTTGTTCTCTCATCCTCTCCCCAAGAGGAGCAGCTTGTGAAGTAGAGTGTTTTATTTCAATAGGGCTTTAGGGTTTGGGTTGGTTGGTTTTGTTTTATATATAAACTATTTTTAATATCTCCCATATGACTGAGTGAGGAGTTTTATGATACTACTTTCTATATAGGTCTGTTCTATATAGGTTCTTATACCTTACTCATCACCGTAGTATCTAAGCATCTTCCAGTAATGCATTAAGCCATGTGACTACACAACTGTCATGTTGCTTATTCTTTCATTCTCTTCCCAGGAGGAGAAGTGTGTGGAGGATCTTGCTTTGGTCGGGTTTTAAAACTATGCACGTTGCTATTTATTTATGTTAGAGAAGGTAAGGTCAAAGAAATGTGATTTGCACTTGGAGCATACGGTGGTGAGGTTTGTGATGGTCCTTAGTTCCTAATGGAGTTCATTCCATAGTCTCTGACCTGCCCTTGAGAAACTTCTGTCTTTAGCACAGATGAGCGATACTGTTATTGTGGGGTTTTGTATCCCTTATGGACATTGACTCTGTAGCTGAAGTCCTTCTCTGTTCACCAATTTACCTTTCCCACCTCCCTCACTCTTCCTAACTCTCCCAGTTGTGACCAGCCCTATGGTAATTTCCTGAGTGGAATGTTGGGGCAATGCCACATTTCTGAGATAAATGAAACCTCCCTGTTCAGTGCTGCAGTCTGAAATTTTTGGTCCCCCATCTCCCTCCCCCCACAGAAAATGGGCTTTGGTCTCATGAAATAAGTGTATCTAACTCTAATGGCCCCACGATGAAGTGGGTAACAACCCACGAAAGCTTATGCTGAAATAAATTTGTTAGTCTCTAAGGTGCTACAAGTTTTAATTTCTTATTTGCATTTTACTGAAACTAACTATCTTGCCATTCACATATATTTTCAGTCTTTAGCATTTATACTGAAGATGATTAAGAGATAATTAATGCATGAAACAATGTAGCTAACAACTCTTTTATTTATTACACTCAAACTTCAATATGAATTCGGAAAAATTGAAATTTAATCCCAAATTTTTCAGATCCAGTATTTAAGACAAAACAAAACATACTCATATGGATCTAGTAGGCATCAATAAAAGTATATACTGTTATTGGAATTCCCTGTATGGTTCTCAGTGCTTTGCTATACATATTGTATATTTTACATACGTTCCAGCATACTGATCCCTGAATAATTTAAATAAAATAGACGCAAATTTGTTTGAGTTAAGAGAGTGAATTTAAAATATCTTACATTTTGTGTTTAATTATGTATCTTTATATAAGGCATGATAATTATTTATAGTGACTAATATGTAGGTTATCAAAATGAATGTTCACATGTTACGTATGCAATCTATGTATGGCCTAAACAGATATATTAAAGATGTAGAAAAATAAGTTGTATAGTGAAAACCCCCCACATCTTCATATTTTGTAAATGTAAATAATTGTTAATTACAGTATAAATATCAAAGTGATATTTTAAATTTTAGACATTTCTTCCTAGGCTGACAATTCCAGGGAATTTTCAGAATTTATGCCACTGTATTACCATAGAAGATATAAATGAAATAAAAATATATCTGATTAAAGTAATACAAGAGATTTTGCCCCTGTTCTACTTCCTTTTAATTGGCATTGTTTCTTACCATAATTATTGTTATTATAACCATGAGTCTGAGTCTGTCCTGCAATATCTTGCTCACATGATTAGTTCCGAATCATGTAAGTAGTGTAATTGATATCTGTGGGACTTCTCAGGAAAAGAAATATTATTTGGCTGAGTATGTATTTTCTGGATTATGCTCAGCAAGAAGATGGGTCGTAAGATAGAAGTAATCAATAAAGAGAAAAATTTCAAGTGCATGCTAAATTTGGTTGCTTTAATTTTATGACCTCAGTTGGGGCTTTGGGTGCTCAACGCCTGTGTAGATCTGACTCCAGGAGCCTCAAAATTAGTGGACACTTGAAAATTACAGTGTAATTTTCTACCATTGGGCTTGAGTCTCTTTTCAATTGCACCAGCATAAATTGGGTGTAAATACCACTGAAGTTAGCAGAGTTACACTGGTATGAAGTGTAAGTGACAGGAGAATCAGGCCTATTGAACTAACTAGACTCTGCTTTTATGTACATGAGTGTAAATCCATTACATATAATTGACAGTAGAATCTGGTCTGTTGCATTTAGATTGATACTAGGAATGTGCAGAAGTGTTATCTCTGTCAAAGTACAGTGTTATCACTGTTCCAGTAACCTTCCAATAAGAATACCACTGTTACCATCCAATGCTCACAGGATGTGTGTGTGTGTGTGTGTGTGTGTGTGTGTGTGTGTGTGTGTGTGTGTGTGTGTGTGTGTGTGTGTGTGTGTGTGTGTGTGTGTGTGAAATCTGAGTAGTGTTGTATTTTTGCGTAGTGTTGTATTTTTGCTTACTGTTTCCTAAGGGTCACTAGTGGACAATTAGGACAGTCCTAAATAAATCAGAAAAGCTGCTTATCTTGCAAACAGGGTGATACTCATCATGTTCTAGGTTGTAGTTAATGCAACCTCGTGGCCCAAATTAGTAGGGGTGCTGAAGAAAAGTGTAAGCTCTCCTCATTCTGGAGGGCAAGCTTATCACCATAGCAACACGCCTGATCTCAACCAGCCAAAGAGGAGGGAATCCCAAGGTCACCAGACGCTCCCACAGTATGTTGCACCTGAACCACCTTTAGCTGGCTGGAAATTTCATTTGGATTGACTAGAGTTTTCATAACCTTTTTAAAATAAGTGATACTCAAACTGTGATATCTATCACTTGATATATTAACAGCAGGAGGTCCAAAACTACTATAACACATGTATTAATAATATTGAATCACCCAACAACAGTGAGTGAACATTTAGTTACGAAAATCTACCTTTTAAGGCAATACCAGGAAGTAACATTTTACTTCTATAAAAATAATATTTGATATCACCTCTTACGGAGCTATAGTATATATCTTTCAGTGCTCCACATACAGTGGCATACTGTAAATAACAGTCTAGAAAACACATTACTCTCTTGGATGATTTAAATGTCTTGTTTTCTCATTTTAACATGTGTACTTTTGTCCATGGCATTTCTGTCTAAATTGGGGTCTGAGGGACTGATTTTGATCTCACACTTGTATAAATCAGGAATGACTCCACTGAAGTTGATGGAGTTTCACAGTGACTAGGTAAAGTTGGCAAATGGGATTAGAATCAGGCCTTCCAAGTGTTTTACTTTCCTTGTTTTGTTCTTTTGTGTAAGGGCTTAGACATGTGTGTGTGATGAGGCGAGGAATTTTCTGTGTTCTTGAAGACATATCAACTGCAGTGTGCATGGGACACATTTACAGGTGTATAGATTATTTCACAAAATTAATGTAGCCACTTTATTACTGTTGACTCCCTGGAGTATTTCCATTTAAACATCTTGTCTATTCCTATTCAGATTCTGTGCCCCTGTGTCTAATTTTAAATAGCTTCTGAGGCTACCCCTTATTCCGAGGACAAGGAGGATGAAGATGGAAAAAAGACTGTCAGATTTGGCCAGGAAGAGGTCACTACTGACCTTAGTAAGGGATGCCTCAGCAGAGTATAAGGGGTGCAAGTTGATTGCAAAGAGTCAAGGAAATAGTTGTGTGGAAATTAACACAGTGTAAGTGGAACTTGGATGTGAAGAAGACGACGAAAATGGGGTAGCAGCTGGAGAGACAGGAGGAGTCAGGGGAGGGTTTTTTAAGGTAGTTGAGACAGTGGCATATTTAAGGCTCAGGTAAAGCAGTCAAATGAGAGAATTTAAGAATGAATTAGAGAAAATGGATGAGGGAAAGTGTAAAGGTCAGGAGGCATTAAGAAATAAGGTCAAGAGATTGGAAAGGCTGTTGGAGGGACATTTAGGTGTTGGAGATCAGGGTAAAAGAGGAGAGAGCAAAGAAAGAAGAAAGTTGGAGCAGGTGGTGAGTAGAATGAAAAGTTGGAGGATAGCTCATGGTTGATAGTGTCCAATTTTTTCTCTGAATAAATTTGCAAGAATTTGTGCTGAGGAGAGTCAGTGGATTTGAAGAAATTATTGCAGGTGGAGAGGCGACATCAAGGGCGAAATACGTTTTTCTTGTCCCAACCCTGACTGGAATCTATCATTCTTCATTCTTGGGGCTGCATGAAGGGGGTATGCTAAGCTGTAGTGCTATCATAACTCTCATTACCTACTCAGCCCAATTGGATTGGCAGATGTGGAGCTTCTGAGAGGTGGAGTTCCTTTACACTTCAGCTTTTCAAGCAGCTCTTCAGCAAGCCATGATGGAGTTTTATTCTCTTTAGATTTTTGTGGGGAGATGAGCTTTTCTCTAGTGAGATCAGCTGCATGTTGCATCATCCATGATTTTCCAAAGGTTATATGGTTAGGGAAGACCATGAAAATTTTTATTTATATTGGGCTCTCGGGTGGGGAAAAAGTTATCTATCAGTGGCTGATGTTATTGTTTACAGAGGCACCAAATAGCTATAGAATTAGCGGAGGGATTCTTTTGAACGTGGATTCTGGTGAACTTGCTCTGTTACCCCTCTTTGGGGAGCCCCCAGTCTTTCTTAGGACTACCACCAACCACAGCTTGGGGCTAGGTTACTAGCCAAAATCAGTTCAAATTAGTCCTCAGTGTCCCCAGAATGAAGCTCATTGCAGCAGCGCAAAAACTCATACTCATATCTGGCTCTTCTGCCACACACGGAGCTCTTATTCAGCCCCAGATTGTTCTTCATGGAGCTGCTGATCCTGTTCTTCCTAGCATCAGCTCAGTCTTCTGGCTCTGGCTTCCTTTTCCTTGTCAGCACCCTTCCTGTTCTAAAGGAGAAGATAGCATTTATATTGCTCTTCTTTGGAGAGCTTCCCCTCAATTGGTTGGGAGAGAGGGGAGCCCTGACAAACCCTATAGTAAAGGGCTCCTGGTTCTTAGCCCTTAAAGGAACATGTCCTGGTTTTTCCTATTGTCAGGACCTCAGCATTGAGCACAGGCATGCCAGGTCCTTAGATGGCATCCTTAGCTACTGCACCACAATAATGCACTGAATGGCTGCTCCTGACCAACACCCTTAGTGCTAAAGGTCTGCAGGCACACAGCAGCTACACCCATGATTGAATGGACAGACAGCACTCCCATTGAGTTCCTGCACTATATAAAGACCCCAACAGGAAGAGGAAGCTGTCTGAGCAACAGACCATTGCCTGTTGGTTGCTGCCTAGACTGTCTTGCCTTACTGCTCTGCCTGACCCAACATTGTTGCCATGTTGCTTTGCATAACCCTGCCTTGCCACTTTGCCACCCCAACCCATTGACCTGACCACTTGTATTGAATCTTCCAGCTACTGACCCGAGCAAGAACTCCAGTGATTGCCCTGGACTACCTCCAATATGGACTGATCTGCCAGCTTCCTGATGGCTCGTGGACCCTTGACTACTGCTATGGATTATTCCCCTAGCCTGCCTTGGCCACCAAACATTACACCCATCCAACTATTAAGTCTCTGGGACTGCTTCCTCGCTTCCTGCTACAAGGCCATTTGTTTATTCGAAGATCCCTGGAATGGGTTCTTCTGCAGGGCCGGCTTTAGGACGTGCGGGACCCGATTCGAACACCCACTTGTACTCACCCGGCGGCGCTCCGGGTCTTCGGCGGCACGTCGTCGGTGGGGGCCTTCATTTGCTGCGGGTCTCTGTCAGCACTGAAGGACCCACTGCCGAAGACCTGGAGCAAGTGAAGGACCCACGGCTGCCATGCCGCCGAAGACCTGGAGCACTGCCGGGAAAGTAAAAATTAAAAAGGCACCAGCGCGGGGTCCTCTTAGGCGCGGGGCCCGATTCGTCCGAATCGGGAGAATTGGCCTAAAGCCGGCCCTGTTCTTCTGGCCCTCTCTCGCATTAACGGCCAGTCTACCCTTTTACAGGGAGAATTTAAAAACTACTCTAGAGTGTCATAAACATAAACACAAAAGCATTGTGTTAGAGCATGAGAATGAGAAAGTGAAACTGACACAAACCAGGGAAGTGAAACTTTCAGTCTACTATCATTATCAAAGCTGAGTAAAATGTAAAAAAATAAATGGTATTCATTCACTTTTAGTATTCTAAGACAACAGTTTAACAACTATGGTTTGTGAATCACTGACTGCATGGTGCTGGTGCTCCTTGTTTCCAGTTTCTAAATTGCACTAAAAGACAGCTAAAACATAGCAAATGATTTTCTAATATTAAATGTCTATGTAAGCAAATTGCTGTAGTTCCACAAGGATGTTATGCTAGAATGAACTGAAGGGGAGGAGGTCTGCATAGTCATGAATGGCAGAGAGGTGATCTCTCATTTTAAAATGTGGTTCACATTTCAAACTAATTTGAAGATAGCAGATCCAAATTGTTATAAATGATAGCAGGCAAGGATCTTATTATTTTGCCGTAAATATGATTCTTATTTTATACAGAGGATGAAATGCCCAAGAAAAACACTTATCTGATGAACTTATCGTAATTGAAAATTAAGAGAAATAACCTATTATTTTTAATGTTAAAAATTAGATAGACATGTATAATATTACAGCTGCAACCTTGCAGTCAGCTCCATTTGGCATTATTGCGTTTATACAGATTCATGGGCACAGTGTGCCAGTCTGGGAAGCAATTACAACTATTTGATTTTTATCAAAACATTTATATTGAAAAAATATTTCTTTTACATTTAATTAACAACACATAAAAAGCTTGATATTTTAATAAAACGTCAAGATTTTGCACTACAATGCATTAGGTCCCCTTCAACTGCCAAGTAAACAGTGAACGTGTACTGTGTGGCAACTGTTTGACATGTCAGTTGTTTAATTATTAGAGCTAGACAAATACTGCAAACTATTTTTCTGTGAATATTTGCTTGAATTTAGTGCTCATGCCCCTTTTGTACTTACTTTCAACAAAGACTTGAGCAAATAGGCTTTACTTGTACAAATATTAATGGAGGGTGAAATTCTATCCTGTGCAGAGGAGCAATGCAAAGTCCTATTTTGGTGCAAAAAGTGGTGTATATGCCTTTTGGGTTGGCTGTCTGCACAAGGGTGGATTTCACCAGAAATATAAATGCTCTGGACAAAGATACAGTGTAACCATGCTTTTCACAATTAAGACCACACACATGTAATCATTTTATGTCAATGACTGTGGTGATGAGAGAAATTTGCAGACCAATGAATATAGTAAACTAGGTATATTTTAGTTGGGATGACACCCTGTGCAATACAGCAGGGGCAATTAAATGAGCTAGACAAGGTTCTGACTGTACCTTTCTCAATTCTTCAAGTGACTCACATACACATGAAAGAAAATTAAACTTAAGCTCAGTTTCCAGTCAATACATTTGACAGAAAGCTATTTTTTTACAAGTATGATGCCTTGGGAAAGATCTGTGTGTTTAGAAAATAAAATAAAATAAAAATGTTCTAAAATTCCCTAATCCTATTGATCTGTTATTATTCCCTAAGAGGCTCAAAACCCGTTGAAAATGCTCTGCTCATCCAGGCAGGGAGCAGATATAACACCATCTGACTAATCTGACCAATCATAGTTAAACCATGATGTTCATATTTCTACTCTCCTAGTCTATCCTCATCCAAAACTGTTTGTAATCAATCGAAGAGAAATCAAGTATGGAAAAACTGAGGTGAATAAATTCAAGAAAATCTGGATCTGCTCTTGGACATTCTGTGAGCATGAAAAGTGGTTAGTTTAGTTTAATACATTGTTAACTGTCAATTATTCATCTCAGTTTAGTGATTACTAACAATTACATTAAATATTAAAGTGTTTTAAACAGGTGACGAGAGTTAGAGTATTAATTTCACAAATGTCCAACCACCACTTTTGTGTTAGATTCCCAAGGGGAGTGGTAGAAGACCCAACACTTAATTTAAACCTATGATGGACCAAGTATTTAATGATGTATGGTCTGCTTATATTTAATCCCTTATATTTAAGTGACCCAAATTAAATTCCAGAATAAATGTTTGAGTGATAATAAGCAATTGATTGAAACAGACAAAAGGCAAGGAATCCAATGGAAGGTTAATGCTTCTCCCAGTAGTTCATAACATTCTGTGAGAGGGGAGAAGGGAGAAGTGGGGAAGAGGGAAAAAATAAGGGGAACTATGATGTGAAGCACAATCTAGGAACTTCCCATTAACTTTTCTCACTGAGAAGCAAACTTTAGCATTAGTTATTTGTAACTTTTTATAATTTCCCTTTTCTGAGGGAAAATAAAAGAAAATATTCACAAGAAAGATTTTAAAATTTCATACTTTTATCTATTGCCTTCCAATTTATGGTTTCTTGGGCAAACGGGCAGTTTTTCAAAACATGTATCGTGTCTCTGGCAGACTGGAACAGCTTGCAGTCTTTCCAGTCTAGTGGTTTAAATCTCTATTTTTGTGTGTGGGTATATATCTATATCATCTATATCTATATTAAGTCATATTATTTAAGTCCTAGACTGGAGAGGGTTCTGATTTATCATGCATTTAGATACTTAGCTAAAGCGTGACAGTGTTGCAAGCAAAAAAATTTCAGCAAATATGTCAATAACATTTACTGCAAATGTGCAGTAGCCAATTGTTAACTTGCAATATCTTCCATTGAGCCCAAAGGACAAGTAGGAACTGTTGCCTGTAGTAGGGATTATAAATGGCTTTTTATTCCTCGGTTAAATCAGTGACAAACTTCCAATATTAATGATCCGTTTACATTTCCAAGAATATCTTCACAAGGAATAGTGCTAGAAACTAACTTTTTTTGTTGTTATTTAAAGATGAAATTAGTCTTATTATTTCTAAGTTACCCAAATTATGAGGATCTGTGGGATTTATGGGGCCATGAAGCCAGGTTAATTGACTTAAATGGAGCAGGCCCTTCCATTTTTTACTGTGTATGTGGCTATATAGCATACTTCTTTGGCTTTTAAATCAATAGCTCTTTTAGTTTGATGCAAAATCCACCATGCAACTTGCTCTCTGCAGTTCCTTCATTCACTTGTCTCCCCCTCTTAGTATAATAGCTTCGTTAGCTTAAGCACTCAAACCTCCTGTGGGAATCTGCCTGGAACAACAGGCTCCCTTTGCATACATGCTTCCTTTCATTTCCCCATCTGAAATTGAATTATATACTTTTTCCTCAAAATCTTCTGATGTTGTGTTTTGAGACTCAGTTTGTCAAAATCACATATTAGCAAAGATTTTGACTAGTACAATTGTGTTTTTAGCTGCTTACTAGCCTTGGCAACATTTACAAAAAGAAAAAAAAGACAGAAATCAAGTATTCTGATCAACACAAATATACACTTGTACAATATCTGAAAGGCAAATAATTATGTTGTTGCTATAGTGGCAAGTGTTTTCAATTCCTTTTGGGTTAATCAACTTAATTGCATCTGCAAAGGCTTAGAATCAGTAATTTAATGATATATATTGCTATTGTTAGAATCTAGAAGAGAATAAAAAAGAAACACTGCAAAGAAAATGTATGATCAGGTACTGTAGAAGGTACTGATATATGTCTTTAATATATCATTAGCATTCTCCGTGAGATGTGTGATATGAGAGTTATGAACCAGTTCCTGGAACACTTCCTCACATAAGTAATCCTAAAGTGAATAGTCCCATCAAAGTCTTGGTGAGGATAGTCACAGTAGAGGGGATTGGGCCCTAATTTAGTTGTTCTGTTATAAAAGTTTCCTTAAAAACTATAATTATATAGGGCCAGATTCAGATACCCTTACTCACATTAGGTAGCACAATACTCACTGGAAATTGTTAGAGCTGCTCAAAGAAGAGGATGCTATTCAGTAGGAGTAAGGGTATCAGAATCTCACCCATAATGAACACACCTTCAGACATTGCAGAAATAAGGCCAGATTCTCAATTGGCAAAGTTCCAGTCCAGTCAATGGAGGTGTGCCAGTTTACATGGGCTGAACATCTGGCCCTATGGAGTCAGAGAAATTAGATACAGAAATGACTATGGAAGTGTCTATAATGCAATCACTGGGTGTGATTGCAGGTCAAACTGACATACTCAAATTAGTTTGAATCTATTCACCTCAGGTCCCAGAATAGTGAAGCTGCTTCAGTGAAGCAATATGAGCTTCAGTGTCATCTATATGAACCCACCTGGAAACCTGGGTTATTACTCACAGGACTAGCCCATGCTGAAGCCTGGTGCTGCCACAGCTTCACTGTTCCTGGACCTGAGGTAACTAGATGAAAGCTAGCTCAGGTATGTCTACACAAGCTGCAATAACATCCTCTGGTTGTAGTCTAAAACTACTCTGAAATTATAAAGTCATATTGTCTATAATTGCCACTGCTGGATTATTTTCTACAGAATATTATCCAGTCTAGTTTGATGAGACTTCTATCACTGCCTTTGGAAAACTATTTCAAAGTCTAATAGACCACAAGATTACAAAATATTTCTTAGATGTGTATGAATGTTTCTTTGTGTAATTTTTCCTTTGTTCAGTTGTGTTTCTTGATACCTGGTTAAGATCTTTGTTCTACACTCAACAATGCCTTTCTGTCATTGACATAGCTAGCCTTAGGTTTTAGCTCTAATAAATTAAACTAGTTCTAGTCTATGAGCAAGTTAAGTCTAGATTTCAGGTCAGATGAACAGTATTATTGGTGAAATCGGTATTGGATGTCAGAACTTTTTCTGGCACTTAAAATATATTGTTTATGTAGTTGGTCCAAATCCTCCCTCACAAACTCAGATTTGTACGGAGAGTGGCACTTTGTCTTTAGCTTTATTCTCATTTTACTATAACATACAGGAGCAAGTGGGTGTCAGGCACACTAATTATACTACATGTACATCAGACATTATCATAGTCCTGAGCTTTATCTTGCAGTAATATAACCCTGTAGAATTCAGCTGATATAAAATTAATGGGCACCACAGTTTTGTAAGTGTTGTATGAGTATCCCAGAGAATATAGACTAGTGTGTCATCTCTATTTAAGTCAATCATCAATACATAAAAAAATCCCAAAGAATATTACAAAGTTCATGACTCAAGGAATAGGATGGTGATGATGCAATGGGTTAGTGCATCAATACTTCTAGATGTAGGTTCAATTGCTGATTAGCTCAAAAGGGAAATATGTTTCTATTTCTGGGCCCCAGTGTAGATATGTCTGCATCAAAGGTAATAAACAATGCACAGGACTCATATTACTTGCTAAAAAAGAAAAAGGGATGAGTCTGAAATAATGGAGATGTTACAGGTTAGTTTGGAGGTGCATGGTAAGACTGAGAGGAACTTTTACACCTCCCGTCCATAGTATAAGTGGTTCTTCTGAATTCAATTTGTTTAACTTTCATGAGCACTGAAATTGCTTGTAATTTACAAAACAAGTAATAATGAAAATGCTGAACTGAACAGAGAAGCACAGTACAATATGAGGTACATTGTATTAAGTAGTGTGTGGGAGGTCTGCATACAAATCCTGCTAACAAATAACAGAATAAAACAATTTAACATTATAGTTCAAGTTCAAAACAACTGAAATAAAATTCAATAAACAAAGTACCCCATTGAACAGTGTATTCAATTTATAGGGGGTTTGCATATTGTGAAAAAGATCTTAACTGCCTGCTCCAACCTACAAGGCCCATCAACTATGGGTCTTTCACATTTGAAGAAACAAAGAGAGGGCTTATTATAGAGCACTTAGCAATGTTCAGCCAATCAACTCTCTTAAGTGGCTAAACATTCTAAACCCTGTAATTTTGTATCTAGAGAGCCTTGCACAATGCTGAACCATTTGTTGGACTGTTCCATGTTATTTGGTATGTAATTCATCTGAATTGCTGTCAAGACCCTCCATAATATGAACTATCCCAGTTGACACCATGTACATTTCTAGTTAGAGATGCTCATGAACAGAAGTTTGGTAATGGGTGAATGTGCATGTTTTACTTATAATACTGATCTCTCAAGGCATCTTTCCTTACCCTAATGGCAAAGGAACATATTTCATTCAACAAGGGGGGGAAATTGATTAATCATTTACGTGAATCTAAACAGGTGTAAATTGCTAAGGAACGTATTTCTCACCAATGTACTCAACAGTCAGTTATGTCAATTTCCTATACCAATTAAACATTGCAATCTATTTCGCAAGATATAAACAATAGTATTTTCCATTCACATACAATAGGATGCATATCGCATAGAAAGGAACGTACTGTGTTGATTTTGCCACAAGTAAAAACTGTATTGCAATGTGTCACTTTACAATCATGAGATCGCGCCTTGTTAATGTTGTATCTGATAATTGATTTCACCTGCTAGAGGCATTTTTGAAACTATACTCTAGGTAAATCAATTAATGTTGAGTGTTTTTTAAACTTTTAGCAGTCAAATGTATCATAGCTAGATTTGTCATCTAGAATAGCCCAAGCTGAATGGAAGTTGTTCACACAAATTTTCTTAAGTTTTATTTTTTGTGTCTTGATTCCTTACTATGCCCACTCTCTGCCTATTTTTGGGACGTTCTAGATTAGTAACAATGTGACACTTGTGGGTTTCCACCAGCGTTAGAGTCTCTTTTCATCTGAGTGGGGACATGAAAAGAGATGTGAAGATCTGAAATATATGCCTGAGTGCCATTTTTAGCTCTTCAACGGATGCTCAATGTTTTTTATATCTAGACAATTAAATCTTAGAGTAGTGATAACCTTGAAAGAAAGACAATGAGAAAAGCTTTTATGCTAGTAAACTACAACTGAATTCTTCCCCTGCCTACCTCTCCCCAAAAACATCTTTTGTTTGATTTCAGAGATGGAACTAGGGCTGTATAGAATTTAGCAGGTTCACTTCACTTAAATAATTTTGTTTCTGGTTTTGTTTCACCCTCTGAGTTTTGCTTTGAATTTGGAGTCAAAAAGTACCCCAAAACTTAAAGTGGAACTAAACTAACAACACCAATTTTTGCCTTGTTTGGTTTGTCAGAATTGTATGAATCACTTAGCTTTAATGGTTCCCACCTGAAACCATAAACTGGACCAAGTTTGTGCAAAACCAAGTTTAAATTTGCTTGAAATTCAGCTCAAGGTCATTGAAAGGTTTGCAAATTTCTGTGTTTCACATTTTCTGGAAGTTTCAAACAGTTTGGTTTATATTCCTAGAAGATTAAAGTTTAAAAATTTAAAGTTCAAAACTCTGAAAAAAATTGTGAATGATAGCGAAATTAAAATGTTCTGTTTTTCTTTCTATAAATTTAGTAATAGGTTATCAGTAAGCTTCAGAGATATTTTAGATCCACCTACCTTCATAGCGGTCAATAGTCCTCATCAGAGTCCAATCTTACTTTCATCCCAAATAAATCAGGTATTTTTTCACTTTCATTATTGCAATTTACAGTATCAGTTCAGGGCTTCTGGCACTGAAGTTATAGAGAATATAATTTATTCTATAGGCATTAAATCTACATAATTTTAATTGCTTTTGCTGCTGATCCTCCACTACAGCTTATTTGGTGCCATAGCTTTGACATTCCATTGACATTACTCTGGAATGTCATGATGTACTTGATGTGTGGGGATCACTGGAGGTGTATTTCTACCTGGCACATTAGGTAGCAGTTGAATCTTGAATGCCGGCTGTATGATAATCTGCCTATTTCATCTATCTAACCAACTAGCTCTGTCTAATCTATCTAGATACATATACCGTGCTTGTTGCAATAGTCACTAAAGCAAACATTCAGTAACCTATGTAAAATTACGATTGTCACTCTTGTTGAGAATCTTATCAAAGGGTATGTCTACACTTGAATTAAAACCCTGCAGCTAGCTGACTTGGGCTTGTGGGGCTTGGGTTAAGGGGCTATTTAATTGTCATGTAGATGTTCGGGTTTGGGCTGGAGCCCGGGCTCCAGGACCTTGAGAGGTGGGAGGGACCCAGCGCTCAGGCTTTAGCCCAAGTCTGAATGTCTACACTGCAATTAAACAGCCCCTTAGCCCAAGCCCCTTAGCTCAAGCCAGCTGGCACAGGCCAGCTATGGGTGTCTAATTGCAGTGTAAACATAACAAAGAGGCCAAGGACTGAATGGGCATGAAGACTGAATTTACCTGTTGAGCCTCAAAACCTGAGTCGAGATATATTTATTTCTAACTAAGTTAAAATCCATTAACAATGTCTTCATGACACAATTTGATACTATCTCTCAATAGAGAAAAGCAAACTAGTTTGGGAAAAATAGGGACTCTGGTTCAATGAATCATCTCCCATACCAAACCTGAAACTTTTCTAAGACTTTGATTAGCTTGGATAGGGCCTAACAACCATAGGTTCACTAAATTTGTTGCTAGGGTTCTGGGGCCTATCAACTTGCTATTTTTAGAAGAGCAACTGTAAGTTGATGTTATTTGAAATAAACACATTATCCAGAGTCAGCCAGTCCATTTTCCACCCATAAATTTATGAGAATTTTACACCTAGTTTAAATATAGCATGAACACATGTTTCGGTGTATAGCCTAGAGCCTATGGATGCATGATTATTCTCAGAGCTGGGTAAATGTTATAAGAAATGTACAGTGAATAATAATTTACATTTTTTAATGAATTAATTTTGACTTTGTCCATGTCCCTTTTAAAATTCACTTTCCATCAATATCTACCCTAGCAAACAAATTTATTGACAAGAATGTTTACCAAAATAGAGAATTTTAAGTGAAAATTGCAAAATATTTGCTGGAAAGAAATTTTAAATTGATAATCATGAGTATATACACCAGAGACCTGAGATTAAGCATTGCACTCATTGAATCAAGGAAAAGAAACTTAGCATGTGACCTATTTGTCCAGTCAAAACAGCTTGAATTATGAACATTAAATGCTCACAATAAGCTGTTTGATAATGAGCTACACACTAAGAATTAGCAAAATTAGATGGCAAATCATTTAAAATAACAAATAGATTACAGTGAATCATGATCTGTTTCTGGAAAATTCACGACTATGCTAATAATTTTAAATTTACATTGTGCCTTTCATGTGAATAGATCCTAATATGTACCATCTCAACATCCGACAAAGGGAGAGTGTGGCAAAATCTGAAAAAAACAAAGGCTAATGCCACTTTGTTAATGTGCAAAAAATGTCTTCTTTTTCAAACTGTATTAATGTATTTAATTACTGTCAATAAAATAGTCAAATGCCTTTTGTTTCTTCTTCTCTGTTCCCTCTTTCTTTCCTTTCATATATTTTTGTTCAATGTATTTGTTTTCCCTACATTTTAAAATTTCTTTCTTTTTTCCCTACCTCTCTTCCTCTTTCTGTATTTTCCATTACTTCTTTTAATATGTATTTTTGCTGTATAAATATTTTCTTCTCTTTACCTTCTTCTCTTTCATCTGTCATAGCAAACCTCTTCTAATGCATGTGGTCCGTCTCTTCCTGTTGGATTTTCTCCCTTCAAACCAGGAAAACAAGCATCTTTTTCTTTCCCTCTTCTTTTATTTTCAAATTGATAATTTTTATAGATTTTTCTAAATACAACAAATAGACCAAAATACCAGATTCATAATAGTTCACAAAGTCAATAAAGAGGGTTAGGATAAAGGGAGGGGAGGGGAAGCAACATATCTATCATCAGGGTCTATGTTAATCTCAGACCTCTACTGCCCATTCTATGTTTTTTCCTTCCTGTCCTCTGCATCTAATCTACCATGAATTTATGTGGCTCCCATCAACATATTATCTTCCCATCTCCTATTCCTTCACCTGACTCCACATTTCTCTGAATTCCTCCTCTTTTGTTTACTTCCTATGTGTACAGGGGCGGCTCTAACAATTTTGCCGCCCCAAGCACCCCCGACGCAGGCAATCCCAGTCCGCGGTGGCAAGGTAAGAGCGGCAGACCTGCCGCCCCATTGCCGCTGCTGCGGCCGAGAATGGGGCGGCAGTCCGAGTCCCGCAGTGGCAACTCGGCGGCGGGAAGAGCGGACCTGCCGCCGCATTACCGCCACGGGACTCGGAGTGCCGCCTCATTCTCGATGCTGCCCCAAGCACCAGCTTGGAAAGCTGGTGCCTGGACCCGGCCCTGTATGTGTAACAATAATACATGTCTGAATGCTATATATACCTTACATATTGAACTTATGAGAGATCATATCTCGACAAAGCCCTGGCTGGGATGATTTAGTTGGGGTTGGTCCTGCTTTGAGCAGGGGGTTGGACTAGACAACTTCCTGAGGTCTCTTCCAACCCTAATCTTCTATAATTCTATGATCTGCAGGCGTGGTTCCCTTTAATTGCAGTGCACAGACATACTGTATGCAATATACAAAAGCCATGTGGCATACTATCTATGTACATGAAACACCCATGCCTTTTCCACAGGGATGGGCCCTAGAGTTATCCTGATCCTGAACCCTCAAGGCTCCAAAGTTATGATTGGTACTACTCCTTGCTTTTCTCCCTTTTTGTGTAACCCCCAGGGAGACACTTCCACCCTATACCCAGCTTTATTTCTCTCTGTCTGCCTCACCCTCAACCCCAAAGTTACCCCTGTCTTTATCCCATTAAAATAAGCTCATTAATCAAGTGATCAAGACCATCATTTTTACATAAGAAAACACTGAGGTCAGTGGAAGCTATACACATAAAGGGAGTGTAGAAATGGAGCCAGTGTAGTAAGTCTTTGTCCATATACCTTGATAAATATATTTACTGATACATCTTTTTTATTTTTGTTTGGTTTGTGTATGGGGCTTTTTCTAATTTGCGTCTCCTTTTTTTTTTACCTGTCAGATAGTTGCCTCTTCCTCTCTCATTTCTCATTCCTGGGGATTGGTGGGGCACAGCAGCCATTTCAGCAGGTGCTCATGTGGCTCCAGGGCTACATACCTGGTGGCTCTTTGTTGTGTGTAGAGATGGTTGGGCCCTAGATGTTGATTCCTTTGCATCAGTATCTGGCCAGAATGCAGCCACATTGCTCATGTTCCAGATTACCATGCTAAAATAATGTACTGATATTTCTCCTTGCTTTGTGAGGCTATTTCGGACTTTTATTCTGATTTTTATTTTGCCCTTTTAGCTTCTAGATGGTTGTTAGAGATAAGGAAGTCTTCTGTCA
Organism: Macrochelys suwanniensis; assembly: GCA_033296515.1. Lineage (NCBI taxonomy): Eukaryota > Metazoa > Chordata > Testudines > Chelydridae > Macrochelys > Macrochelys suwanniensis. The sequence goes on from CM065777.1 coordinate 100,809,659, forward strand.
CTGAACCATAGCCCCCTTGTGACAGGGTAAGATTCCCTATCACATGTGTCCTTCCAGTGATGGAAAAGCTCTGGAAACTGCAGCCTATAAATTTACCAGAGCAATTGCTTTGCCTTGGTGTTACTCATGAGTTTTTTGTTTCATCAGTAAATTCTGGCCCAATACAAGGACTGAAACAGACTTGGGTGAAGCACTGTTTCTTTCCTAGGCTGGTGAGATAGCCCACCAGCTTACCCTCTCCTTGCTGTTTGCTCAAGCTGCAGGCTTTCTTATCTGTTGGTTTGAAAAATCACTGGTCTTGTTTGCCTGTTTTCTCTGGAGTGGCCAGGCAAACATTTCTGTTGGTCATTTACCAGTTTGCTTGTAAATGTGCTCAGTTGGTTTACTTATTAAAACAACTAAAATCGCCTCCTAAACATTCATGGAAACCAAAAGATTGTCCCCTGAATCCTCTTTCCAAATTTAAGCCCCTCCTCCCAAAATGGTTACCTCAAACCATCAGTCAGCAATAGTTCATATGTTTCCACAATGCACCCAGCTATAGTGGTGACTATGTTGATTTATTTTCTATTATATGTGAGAGGAAGTAAAGGCTTGAACTTTCCAGATACATACATATAGGAAGGGCAAAAATACTGAAGTGTGCAATGTCATTTATCAGTTTGGTTCTGGAAACCTAAAATAATTGGACCAACCTGACTGAGGGGACAGTCATGATTGTTGAAAGAGTAATGGAGTCCAAACTGCTGTGCATAGTAAGAAAAGGAAGGCGCGAGTTGTGGATGCCGAGTTATGATTGTGGGTTGTGAATAATTCTTCCCATATTTTCCTCGTTCTCACTGAAGATGTAACGCTAGATTGACACTTTAGTTTCAGCCTTGGGCAGTGAATAGCTGCTCTACCTCATGAAGAGCACTAGGAAATAACTGTGACTCAGGAACAATTACCTACCCTGCTTCCCTCTTGCTCTGGGAGGGTTGGAGGGGAGTGACAGCTTGTCTACACTACAGGTTATGTCGGTATAACTTATGTCACTCAGGGGTGTGAATAAGCCTCCTCCTGAGCGACATAAGTTACACTGACCTAAGTGCCTGTGTGGACAGCGCTATGTCAGCGGGAGAGTGTCTCCTGCTGACGTAGCTACCACCTCTGGTTTAATTATGCCGACAGGAGAGCTATCTCCCATCGGCATAGCGCGTCTTCACCAGACGCACTACAGCGGGGCACCTGCATCAGTGCAACTACGTTGCTGTAGCGCTTTTAGTGTAGACTAGTCCTGAGTTACTTCATCCCTTTTCAGAATTCAGTTTACTTCCCCACTCATGCTGAACCAGCTCTACTAACCAGCATGTAGGGTCAGTGCTCTGGCTACACCTCTTCAAGGTCACTTTTTTGCAGGCAGGAGTAGTAGGGCAGAATCCCCACTCTCCTTCCTCTGTGCCTGGAGCTGCAATGTAAGCAGCCCTAATGTGGTTGTGTGGAGTTGGAAAGGGGGACTTTCCTTCCCATGACACTCCTATGGAGCTGTATTAGGGATAGAGACAATCTAGCCCATAAAATTTTTTAAAGCATTTGCTTGAATGTTGTTCAAGCTCTGTGAGTCAGATTTTTCTTGTAGCTTAGAGGTATTATGGGATGAGTTGCACAGGAATAATATTTGCTTGAAGTAGTGATGGTCTGGGGAAATTTGTGTGGAGATTTAAGAATACAGTCCTTCACTTGTGTAATGCAAAGACCTGTGAGTCATGCGGATGACATTTTGAGTGTAGCTCAGTGAAGGGAGATAATTTCCCATACAGGATAATGTCTTGCATCAGATTAGTACCCTGGGGAACACCACTGGTCACAGAAAAATGTTATTTATTTATTGTTCATTTTGATTTTGGGATTAAGCCAGAGAGCTGTTAAAGGGCTATTGGGAATATGGAATACTTCCCTTTGGCAAATAACATATTGTTTTATATTAGAGGATAGAGTGGACCCAAAAGGTACTTTATATAATATTGACAGCCTGGTAAGTCATAAGTAAATGTTTAATACATGATATGAACTGATGTAATAGTCCAGGATTATGGACTAATGAAAATGCCAGGTTAAAATACAAATGGGCTAGGTCATAATTATATTACATAGTTTTGTATCATACAAACAATACATTAAAATATTTTTCAAGGAAAGATTTACAGTGCTGCTGTGGGACAGGATATAGTTTAAGATTGTATCAATGATAACATGCATGTTTTATGTCAAGAATGGTAGTTGACTTTGTATGAATTACTGGGTTTTCTTTGGATAAAATGATTTTTGTCCTCTAAGTGCTTGTACGGTACTCTATACTTTTTCAATGAAAATAATTATTAAGCAGCAGACCTTTACTTAGGGTGTTCTTGCTTATTCAGGAAGAACTTCCTGTAAATGGGGTTTTACCAGAGTAAGGACTACAGAATCAGCACCAACGATGTTGGGATTCCCTCGGAGACCTCTTTCCACTCAGCATCCCAATAACTTAGTTCGACTCCAGACTCCGTCACTCAGGTATCTTTATTTGGCACATTGCACACAGCAATGCTATGCTGAGTTGATCAGACTCAAATGTAGGGGGTGGATGCAAGGTACATACATCACAGATCTTAAATTACACAGCAGACCTCTTCCTTTATATACATTTACACATTACATTGCATTTAATATACATTGCATCACATGTTTTGGGATTGGCTTCGTCACTTTGTAGGAACCGATCCCTGTACAGCATGATCTGTTCATGCACTGTTCATGCACAATTTACTCTTTACATTATTTTATGTTCCTGACATATCTTGTCCTTTGTTATCTTATCCATTGTAAACGGTTCCCTGGGTGTTCCCCCTTATCTTAGCTAGTACAGACATTCTGTTTCCAGCCTGCCGATCCATTTAGCTCTTTAATCCTGTCTCCCAAGAAATGAGGCCTCACCCATGTGTCAAGCCAGGCCAACAAAGTGTAGCAACAGCAATGGCCCTTATCATGAGACAGAAAAACAGCACTTTTGTTTGTGAAAATATTTCCTAACCAGTTCTCTATTATGCTACCAGCTGTCTATGGTAGGCAAAGCCTATCGGCCCCATTCTATACAAGGAAAAAAAGCTAGAGTGAAAAGGATTTGCTCCTGTGAAACTACAAGAGACCTCGGAGATAGAATATTCTTTCATGAAATGAAAGCAAGGTTTAGGGCTCTAGTACAGCCACAATGTGTCTGTCTGCTGCTAGCTCTGATTGTGGTGGTGGTGATGAAATAGAAGAAATGGCCTGCTTCTAGACTATTGCCTTGGTTTAGGGACCATGTGGATTTATGTATGTAGACCCATTTGCAATGCTTTTAATAACCCCTTTCCCTACCCAATTCTGCATGCCTTGCAGAGACACATCACACTTGCCTTCTCTGTGACACCCATTGTAGTCATGTTCCCTGCATTTCTTTTCTTCTTTGGCCAACAGTACAACAGAAGAACCATTGTGTCTGCCATTCTGAGTCATATGCAGGAGCAGGATTTGGAACTTTGTGCACAAGGGTTGGGTCAGTTTCCAGGGAGGTTGCATGTCACATGGTTTTTGAATCCTCAATGCATTTCCTACTCTTGGAGTGTATATGTATGTTGATTCTGTGGCTTTCTTTGGGTGTGTTTTACAGTTCCGCTAAGTTTCTTCAGTTGATGGCTGATTGCTTGATAGAAAGAATTGCTTGCCACTGTTCATGATATTGTGTTCTCCAGGCACTGTTGTCCTCCCTGTTTCTAATTTCAGTGCCACATCCAGCCTCACTTTGGTCAGCCATGACACTTCAGTCTTCTCATGGGGCATCTAGTTCTAGCTGACAGAGCCCAATACCCCATTAACACCTGAAAACAGATGGACTACAGGGTGAGAAGGTTGGTTTCTGCTGTATAAAAGTGTCATTAAAGCAGCTTCTCACATTCTGTGCTTGAATGCTGAAGGAGGAAAATGTGAAGTAGATAAGGAGCTGTCTATAGACACTATGGCAAATGGTCTCAAAAATGTGGACATGTGCAAATATCCATTTGGGCTTCCACCTAGGGGCTCAAGTGGGAGTTGGGTACCCAGGGGAATTTCAAAGCTGAAGTTTGACTGCACCTTAGTTGCCTGAGTACACAGTACTCAGTGGGATTTTCCAAAGGGCATATGCTAATTTCCTAGGTGCCCAAAGTTAAGATAAAATGCCCATTAGGTGTATATTAGAATATGTTAATAAGTATTAATGAAGTTTTTTGGTGTCCCCCTCACAAAAGTATAAAAACCAGCTAGCAGAGTTACTTCTTTAGTTCAAAACTTGGAGGCCAATTATCTGGAGCTAAACGGTTTAGATATGATCCTTGCTGCTGATGAATATTGGGGGTCAATTAGAAAGCAAAACCTTTTTAGGCTTCAAGCCTCCCAGAAAGATGTGGGCCTCAAAACACTAAAGCCAAAATTTCAGAAGCTTGATTAATAGATTCATAGATTCCAACACCAGAAGTGTTCCTGTGATCATCTAGTCTGACCTCCCATATAATACAGGCTATAGAACTTCTCCAAAATAATTCCTAGAGCAGATCTTTTAGAAAAAAAATCCAATCTTGATCGAATGCAGCACCATCCTTGATAAATTGTTCCAATGGTTAATTACCCGCACAGTTAAAAATTTACACCTTAGTGTGGTAAAAATAGCCACTTGAACATCATCTAGTTTTCAAACCAATAATATACTGCTGAATGGTCACTTCATCATCAATATATAGCAAGAAGAACCCCATAATAAAAAATGCAAGATAAGTGTTTCTTTCTCTAAATTTTTTATTTTGGGGCAACAAAGACTCTAACTTCAAGAGTTAGTCATATCCAGATCAGACCTGGATTGTTTGTTAGCAATAAAACATGCTTCCTACTGCCTAATATGAATGAGCAAGTTATCGGTGCATATAAAAAACTCAAATCAAAATAAATAATCAATTAAACTAAGATAAACTATCACTGACTACATTTTGGGGTTGTTTCCCCCCGCCCCCTTCCTTCTTTTTGCTGATTCAGTTGAAACAGACTTATCTTTGAGGGAGAAACACATGCAAACTAAGGGCTTGTCTTCCTTTTTCCCTCCTGCTGTTCTGTGACCATGTTTCTGTCTGATTCACCTTCTATCTACAAAGCTACTTTTAACACCTCAGTGCTAAGTACTATCATCTCTCCAGGGCATCCAGCCAGCCAGACTCCCCCCTCCCTCCCCTCACACACCTAAATAGGAACAAATGCTGAGCTGACAGGGGGGAGGGATTCCGATCTAGTTACATAGGATCTATTTCTTGCAAATGGATCTTTGCAAACAACCACCAAACCATTGCATTTATGGAGGGTATTTAGTGACTCTAAGTACTGTACCTAATGGCTACCTTATTTTCAGATCTTTGCAATGTCATTTTAAATGCTTAGAAAACCAATGTATCAGTGATTCCACTCTCTTGGTAAGACTATATTGAGAAGCTGAGTGTACTATAAAAATATATAGCAGGCTAAGTGTGGGGTTGTATAACCAGACGTCCCAATTGCAATATCATGGGCCAGGTTTTTTTTTATTGTTATAACCATCTGTACTGACAAATTCTGATGATATGCTATTTTTCTGGTTCTCTTCATGCTACAGTCTCTAGCAGAAAACCTCCAACACTTTTTTTTTTTTTTTGGTATGTGTGGTAGATTTGTCCAGGCATTTGGTTCACATATGTCTTGTAAATAGTATCTCACCCCACCTTTTTCTCCAGTTCCTGACATACTTAACTGTGGTGTCTTTTCATCAATGGGATGGAGCGTCTGTCTGTTCTCTGAACTGATAGTGACTTTTTCAACTGAAAATCAGGGTATGGAGTACAGAGTTCGGAAGTGTTTCTGTTTATCCTGCCATGCTACGTAAGGTGTGGTAGTAGAAGAGTATTTCTTGCGTATGAGAACTCTGTAGTGTTTTTAATACCTGGAAGAGTTAAATATTTTGATTGGGATTTCAGTACAAAGTGCCGTTTTAATGAAACTGCCACTGTACTTCCTAGCTGGAGACCCAGGGCCAGATCCTTGTCCCTACTTTTTGTGCTGCTCCAGTAGCAAAGACCAAGAGGTAAGGGGGAAAGCTGACATAGCAGCTCTATCCCACCCCAACTTTGATTTCCAAGGTAACAGGCATGGCTTGGGCTTGGTGAAAAGCTGTGTGGCTGGAGCACTGCTGTGTTTGGTTGTAGCTGGCTACCAGAACATGGCCCGAGACCATAGGCACTCAGGAGAAACGTAGAGAAGCCCCGAAGGTGCTGTACATTTTGCCACCCCCCCCCCAGTACTGAACAGCCACAAAGTCACCTTTGCCTGCCCCCTCTCATCCAGCAGCAAGTGTAGCTCAGCTAGACAGTAGGATCCAGTCCCCCCGTACCCACAACATAACCCATGTAGAGCAGGAATATAAGAATGAGTAACCCATGGGGCTGATGGGAAAGCAGGGATTTGTAAAAGCTAATGTAAGTTAAAGTCTAATATCTAACAACAGATACATTCTGTTTTATTAATTAGTTAAGTTATCTCGCAGCGCCTTTGAGTATCCCTGCTTTCCCATGCACTAAAACGGATTCTACATTCTCTCAACCTACTGTGACTCCTCGGACTGTCCAGACAGCAGTTTCCAATCTGACCATTAGTTATTCTTATTAGATTTAAAATACCCTTTTTAGTGATTAATTATATTCCTGTTGCTTAGATGATTCGAATATCTTTTATGTTGTCATGGAGGTTTTTCTTTGGTAATATATGTTGTTCTTCAAGCTCAAGGAGCAGAGTTTGAGCTGTTTGTGTGGTGGGAAAGGGCCCAAGGAAACCTGAATTTATAGCTCCACAACTCTGCACAATTCATTAGCATACATGTATCTGTTTATCTACGGAGGTCCGTGATGGCCTGCAGGTTGGGATGTTGTTTGCACAGAAAACTTTTATTTACAGTCTCGGAAGGTGCTGGGAGTGAATAACAAAACAGTGGCACTCAGCCCCAAAGATGAATGAAATAAATACATGTGCCTGGGCAGCTGAAGAAGGCATTATCCCCATCTGACAGCAGGTTTCCAAGCTGAAAAGCTGCAGTGCCACAGAAGCAGTGTAAACAAGGTAAATGTTTACAGCACTGGCAATTTGGAAACACAGCAGTTTGACTACCTGAGTTATTTCTGGAGCATAGTTTAGCTTATCACTTAACTTGTCCTTCCGCTACCCCCACTTCCCTGGCTGTGAAATTCATCTAAGAAACATAATCCATATAGTGGCTTCCTAAGGCATGGAGGGACTACCTGATAAATTATTGTTCCTCTTTCACCCTCCTAAACTGGGAAGCCCGTGCTTGATAACTAAAGTTACGTTTTAGTCACAGGTATTTTTAGTAAAAATCATGGACAGGTCATGGGTAGTAAACAAAAATTCACAGCCTGTGACCTGTCCATGACTTTTACTATATACCCCTAACTAAAACTTGGGCAGGGGGGAGGGTCCATGGGTACTCTGTGGGGGATGGTCCAAGGGCACTGTGGGTATGGGGGGGCATGGCCCAGGGCCCCCGCTGGTCCTGGGGGGAGTTGTGGCAGCACGTGGCCTGGGACCCCCACTGGTGCTAGCAGGGGATGGCGGCCCGGGACCCCCATGAGTGCTGAGGGGTAGGGGTCCGAGACTCCCACTGGTGCTGGGGGGGAGGGTTGGCAGGACTGCTGGAGACACATCCCAATCCCCTGTCCCTAGCCCTGAGTCCCCTCCCACAAACCCAAACTGCTGCTGCTGGCCCAGTGGCTGCCTGGCTCGGGCAGCCCCTGACCCAGCACCGGCCGCTGCAGAAGTCACGGAGGTCATGGAAAGTCACAGAATCCATTACTTCCGTGACCTCCATGACAGACATGCAACCTTATTGATAACTGACAGTTCTTCAGTGCTTGCATGTAAGGCATGTACTGCCTTGAAAGGGGCTGATTTTGTGGGCTTGTATGCTGAAGCGATATTGTGTGAAAGATGAAATAAAAAGAGCACGGAGTAATAAAGTGAATGACGTGAAACTCACTGTGATTCTTCATCATGTAAGGTGTCATTGGAAAAGTTCTGATTTGCTGAATATGATTATCCTATTTGTGTGGATGTATCATTTTTGTATCTGAAGTTATGAATATTGACTATGTATCTGTATTTCACATGTAGTCACAGCTGGGTGACACCCACTAGGCAAACTGCTTCTAGTCTAGACAGCTGGCTGTGAAGGACCTATTCAAAGTAATGGGCCATTAGGAAAAACAATAGGTCTTAGGAGAAGCTTATCCCCCACCTGGTAAGCCTTCCTGAGAATGCTCCAGATAGCCTGTAAGTAATGGCTGCTATGACTCAGGAAGGTATGCAAGGGTATTTGACCTGGCCACATGACTCTGGACTCCATTTTGGGATGTCTGTATTTTTCCACAAACTGGTCTGGGAACCAAGTTTGAAACAAAGGTTCCTGCCATATGCTAAAGCTATATAAGGCTGGAAGTGACATCATCTGTTGTTCTTCACTCCCCCACAACTGAACACCTAAGAGAAGCTCCTAAGGAAAAGGACTTGTAATGGGGGTGGGGATCCCAGACGGCAAAGCAAGTGCAGCTTGTGCCTTAAGAATCTGCAGCCTGCTTGTATCATCAGCCAGGGTGAGAATTTGCTAATTCACATCCTATCTTTCTAGTATCTTAGGCTTAGTTTGTGTTTTTGCTTATTTACTAGGTAATCTGCTTTGATCTGTTTACTATCACTTATAATCACTTAAAATCTATCTTTTTGTAATTAATAAACGTATTTTATGTTTTAATCTAAACCAGTAAGTTTGGAGTGACGTGTTTGGGAATCTTAGCTCAAGGGGCAGGGGCTGTTGCATTTCCTCTCCACGTTGAGGGAGGAGCGAACTCTATGAGCTTATGCTGTACAGTTCCCTGCGCAGCGCAAGACAGTATAATTTTAGGTTTATACTCCAGTTGGGGGGTGGGGTGGGGGGAAGGGCGCCTATCTGGGGAGCTGGGGGTTATCTTGGCTGTAGCTTCTCTATTGTTGGTTCATGCAGTAGCTGGTCAGAGAGCCTGCGTGTAACTGCAGCTGGGTGTGTCCCTACCTGTGTGTATGCTGGTGGAAGTGTCGGACCAGGAGTGGGTCTTCAGCTTGTCACAGCAGCACAGTGTGAGAGGGAGCCCAGGCTAGTGAGTCAGAGGGCTCCGTGGTACTCCAGTTCCAGGTGGCACCCCGGGGGAACCCATCACACTCACAATAGCATATTAGTGAACATTTGTAGTATCAGTAAACATTGAATTGTGAGGTGAAGTTTTAGGCCAATGGATGCTGTGTGCCAGAGATGTACCTGTGCAGGCCTCTAACCCCTGGGCTTTTTAATGTGACTCCTATTCTCTGTGGGGATTGTGTATCTAAACTGCTTTAGAAATTTAGGGTGAAATTAATTTTACCTCCACAAAGCCTGAATAGTCCAGGGGGCAGAATTTGAGGAGACCCACTCCTTCAATGGGTGGCTTTGCAACACAGCTGCATATGAATTAGAATAGTGGATGCTATCCCTTGACAGTTCTTGTATGGGTTGTTAAGACCACTAGAATGGCATATTTTTGGATCATTTGTTCCCTTTCCTAAATGCAACCCTCCATGCTGGCCAGTATGGACACAGATACCCTCCCTGTGGCATGTGAGGACTGTAGAGTCCCCTCCACCCTATGAGGCTGCAGAGCCAATTTCCATTCCATCACCTTTACTCAGCTTCATTGTAAAGCTGACGTGATGCAGACAGCCTTGTAAGGGCCCTTGGTGGATTTCACCCTTAAGGTGAAAGGCCTTGTAAGGGCCCTTAGGGAATATTGCCGGCTAATTAAAATTGTATCCTTAAAATTTCCTGTCCAGGTTAAAAAAATGTGTAAAACCTGGACAGGAAAAGGAAGAGTTGGTGAGAATTTCAGAAGTGAACATCTGACAAATAGACACCAAAAAAATCACTATTAGATGGAGAAATTTAGCAAAATTGCCTAATCTTCATTTATCTCACATATTTTAAACTCTGCTTGCAAAACCAAACAGTTTTTTAAAAGATGTTTTCCTTGTTTTGTTTAAGGAGATTGAGAGAATGAAGGAGGAGGGTTGTAATGGGGAAAGGTGTGTTTATTTTTCTGTCTCTTTTAAATTGGGCTCCTAAAGATCCTTAAAAACAAATCTACACATGGGACAGTGCAAGGGGGCAGGGAATTATCAACACGGGGATAATAAACTACAGAAATGAGGGGAAGCTACTCACCAATTGCCTAAAGTACAAGTTTCCTTTTTAGCAAAAGAGTTGCAAGAGACAACTACTCTTAATGCTAAAGGTACTTGCAGAGGTGCATGAGGGAGAGGAGAATTAAGGCAGGATCTATGGACTCTGCACCCCTCTTGAGGTGAGAGCCATAAAGCAGTGAGCAGTAGGCACTACAGCACACATATGATTGTAGGACTTAGCAAGGACGAGATGCAATCTAGATCAACTGCCTCAGCAACCCATCAGTTCACCCCATAACATGACTTGAGGAAAGGGTTTGGAAGGTAGGCAGTGGCTAGAAATCCTGGCGCAGATCTGCAAAAGTACTCAGGCATCTAAATCTTAGGGGCTTAGGTGCCAAAGTCTCAGTTTTAGGCTCCACTGCAATACACAAAACTCTTGTTGAACTCTATAGGCACCTAAACTTTCAGAGTAAAAGTCCCCTATGTGCCTATGTTTCTGCCTCCCTTTAGGTGTCCAGATGCCTATCTCCTGCTTAAATCCCAGAGTGATCCATGAACCAGGGGAAGATAGATTTTCATCCCCCATCTCATGTGTGATGCTTGATCCAGTAGCATGCTCAGAGGCCACATACTGGATCAAGTCCCATTTAAAACCTGGCTGCAGGAGGAGGTACCCACCTTATAACCTTTAATCCAGTAGTTAGAGCATTCACCTCAGGTGTGGGAGTACCATATTTAAATGCAATTTCTGCCAGAGGGGAAGAAAGGATTTGAACACGGATCCTCATCTCGCAGTAGAGGGCTCTAACCACTGAGCTATGAGATATTCTGATGGCACCAAGTCTTCCTCAGTCTCTCTTGTTGATGCTTTTCCTCTGCATATAAATAATCAAAGAATCATCAGAGGAGGAGAATTGAACACAGGGTCTCCCACTTCCAGGTGGTTACCATACTGGCTTTTGTGGCTCACATTCTTAGGCGCCAGTCTCTCTCCATTCATTGTATAGCGAGGTGAGGTGCCTAACTCAGGCTTTTTGGATCACAGAGTTGTTCCTGTGTTTTTTCTAGTCACCTAAAAGTTAGATGTGGCAATGCTCAGAGTTGCAACATGTAAATCCCTTTGTGGCTTTGGGTCCCTGTGATTCTGAGTAGGCTGGCATGCATACCACACGAAGCCAGCTGACAAGGGTGAAGGACATAAAAGTTTGAGGGAGGCAAAGTTGGGTGTAGCTCTACCTGCTATAACCACAATCCACTCTAGAGCAGGCACTTAATTCCCTTCAGGCACTACAGCCCGTAGGACTTTTCTAGAAAAACTGTAGTAATGGCAGTACCAGAGCAACAAATTTGAGTGGGTCTATGTCACTGATTAGGTCTGGCCCTGGGATCCTCAAGTATGTATTTCCATCATCTGTGTCCAAATCCAGAATCTTTATTCTGGCAAAACTTCAATTGAAATCAGTTTTGAGGTGCGGGCCATAAAGCAGAGCTTCCATTGAAATAAGTTTTGCCTGAATATGGAATTCTGAATCAGGCCCTATATAGATAACAGAAGTAAGGGTAAAACCCCAAAGTCAGTGCAACAGACAAGATAGTTAGACCCTTTGGAAACAAACCTGTAAAATCTGACTGCACAAGAGCAGCAAGACTATCCATCATTAGAGATCCATTACTGTACCTCATACCACTAGACAGGGTTGCCTTCATGGGGACAGAGCACCTTATTCCAACAACATGTCCAGGTATTAATGATACAAACTTCTGCTCAAGCAATGAGGTGTCAGAGCCTTCTAAGTCTGTTGCTGTCAGCAGTCCTACTTCTTAGAAAGCATGGGGGTACATTTTCAGAATGGTTCACAGGGATTTCATTGCATGACTGTCACTGATGTTAGTTGACCCCCTGAGAGTCTGACAGAGTAGATTAATCAACAATTGGAAAAATAAAAGTCATGTCTAGTCAATCATGAGAGATCATTGCTACTTTGTCACTTACCCTGAGGAACAGATACTGGGTATTAGCCATTGCAGTCTTGGTTTGGTCAATTTGAAGCTTGTTAATCTAGTTTTATATTCATTGAGGGAACACTTGTGGTAATAAGCTGAAGAACTGGGATGCTATAGTTAGGATCCAAACAGCCACTAAAACATCACCCTTTGGCTTGCTAGTGTAAGAGAGACCTTTTTTTTTTTTTGGCCCGCTTTTTAAAAAATGCCAGTTTAATCAATTTAGGGAACTGTTTCCTCCTCGCAGGGATTGGAAAGCAACTGTTGACCTTCTTTAGCACTCCTTTCTTTTTCAGGCAGCAGTGATCTTTATCCAGTTCTATAAGTGCTCAGTCTCTCTATTGTGTATAATAAAACAAAGAGGGTAGTAGATAACTGACTTGCCTTTTCCTGTTTGATTGACCCACCTTTCCATAACTTATTTATTTTAGCACTGGATGATTCTGGTGTTTGCTTCCCTCTTCCCTGATGTGCTATTGAATACCTAAGAGTTAAAACCCTTAGAATCAGCCACAAACTCCCTGACATTTCTATGTTACCAAATCATAAAGGGGGGAAAAATCCCTTTTTTGTTACTGCCTGCTTGTGATATGCTATAGAGGCTACAGCAAAATGAACAAAGTGGCAGCATCTTTCATGTTATTGTGTCACTTTTTTTGAAATAAAAAAACCCCAAGCACTTATGAGTTAGGGACACTGACTCATTACCAAAGGAAACAAACAATTCCCAGTGTTTGAATAACAAAAACACAGTGTGTCTGTAACTGCCAAGCAGCAGAAAATAACCTGCTGATAATATGCCCATATGTCCTGGCTTTCTGAAATGCTAAACATCCACAGCTCCTCTTAAAAGCACCGTGAGCTGCAAGTACCCTATGGCCAGTCCTCAGGGGTGATTATTTTTAAAATGTTCTTTTTATTTAAATTATCTGATTGTTTCATAATAAAAGCAATTTGCTGACACAAACAGGAAAAGAAACCAGCAAATGGTGATCAAGTCAGAAAAGAGCAAGCAAAATACATTTGACAGTACTGTGTAATCTCTATAAACAATGTATATATGTATAGTACTGTATATAGAATTTATGTTCATGAATATATGGTTTATAATTGATTCTTGGTTCAGACAGATTCTTTAAAGCTGATTATGTTATAGCTGAATACTGGTAAAGAAAACATTCTATGAATATTATGGTTTTGGTTTAATATGTCATGGGATAGTTTTCCCATTATTGAACTGACTTGCTTTTTAAAACAATAGGGTGAATTAATTTTGCACATGGTGCCTTACATTTTTAGAATATAAACAACTGTCTGTAGCAGAAAAATAATTTGCAACCAAATATTTTATCTGAATGTAGCCATTTTTCTGCTCCCCAGGAATATGAGTGATTAGGCCATGATTCTTACACTCAATTTTTTCAATATTCCTCCCCACTCGTGTTAATCACAAACCATTTGTTGTGAGTATTTGATACTCTATATTCAATATTTAAAGGTGTGTTGCTTAATTATAACTAGTCAGAGAATTCACGTGCTGTTGGTTCTGTGACTGGACGGGATGAGCAGGCAAGCTCTGCCAATGTGAATATTTGCAGGTGTGAATTTAAAATTCAAATGCATATGCAATTTCTGTGCATACTCACACATGGACTTTGAAATTCACTTTCCACAACCATTTGTGCCAAAAAAATTGGATTGCTTAGAAGGTGAACACAGAAGGATATTAATTGAAAAAACGGAGTTAAGATCTTTATCCTGATCTAGAACTGATACCGGAGAGGCAATTATGAGAAAAAGGTTAATACATGAAAATCTTTTAATTTTTGATTAATGATTCAGATGTATGTAAGTACAAAACATATTTTTCTCTTCCTTATTATTAACTTTTGTATGACTGAGGTGATAAATGTACTGGGCTTTTAATTATTTTAATTTTGGTCTTTCCTTGTGATTGTGTTGTCTCATTCTATTAAGAATTTGTAAGAATTAAAAAAAAGTTTGGCTACATCTATTAGTATTTTCTCATGTAGCCTTGCATTACCTTTTAGCAATATGTTACATACAGTGGGGATATAGCCTTGAATTGGGAAGGAAGTTGGGAAGGAAGGACAGGAAATGTAATGTATAAACATGGTATCCTTTCCTTCCTATCTGAATTGCATGACTAGATACCGGGGGGGTTTATCCTTAGCAATCTTGGCTGACACTTCTGTGAGTTAAAACTAGCATTTTTAATAAATAGTCTCCCTGTTGGATTTTATAAGCGTGCTTCATTGATCTGAGAATCAATAGAGCATATCTAACAAATCCGTCCTGCTAATGAATCAGGATTTGATCAAAATGCCATTGAAAGCCATGGAAATTTTATATTGAATCCAGAAGGGATTATTTAAATATTGGTTAGTTAATGGAACATATTCTTAAGAAAGGCTTTATTGATTTCTATGGCTCTGTTGATTTCCTTCCCATCAAACCTGAATTGCTAGCAAATTCACAGGTCAGTGCCCTTGACTTCAGTTGATCTGAAACTGGGATGGGTAAAAATAGTGTGAAAAATTTGTGCTGCTGTGTAATAACGCCTGCTTAAAAGTCAGTTTTTCTTCACTTCTAAAAATAAAAATATCCCAAATTAATAAAAATCCCAAATTAATAAATAGATTACAGCATTGTTAGGTTTGACTAAGGACTTACATTAAAATTTGATCTGATCGACCTGTATAATGATGTGTGACGCGCAGATCATATTATTCAGTGATGGGTGAACCCCAAATCTTTTGGTTCAGTTTAGAAGGTTATTGGAACCTCTCCTATTAAGAAATTGGGATGAAGATATTAGGAGAACAGGCTTTCTTATAAGAAATTCAGTACCTCTTTGGTTCTCTTCATGGTGTCTGGTTCTCCTAGTTTTGACTGAAGCAAGAAACTGTAGGTTAAATGGTTTCTTCCCTCCCACCACCATTTTCCCCCAAAGCATTTTCTTCCTTCCTGAAAACCACTACCAAAATGGAACCAACAAGAGGACAGACAAACATTCCAGACACAAAAAGGTTGATAAATGCCACCAAACTGGAAATGTGAAAGTACTTTTGGGTGTTACATATAAAAATAACAAATTGGACAGGAGAAAAGTCTCCAAATAAGAGAATAAAGTACAAGATGAACTGAAACCTTCGTGGTGTGCCTAACTCCGTTCAGCAAAGAAGACTGGGTGGCATGAAGTGGAAGTTGCAATGAAGATTAAAGGTACAAGTCTTTCACATATAATTGGGGTTCCATGAATTGCCCCAAAAGAAACCCTCTGAACTCACCCTCATTTTGGAGTCACACTCCAAATTCAGTTTCTTCCCCACTGAATACTGTCATTACCTGGATATAGAAATACTTTGGAGAATGAGAAGGATTTCTTTAGTTGCCCGGAAGTTGCAAGGAGAAACAAAAGTGAAACTGGGGCTTCGGGATGAAAGGAGAAGAAATTCAGAAGATACCACATTCCCAGCTTGGCTGACACTTCTGTGAGTTAAAACTAGCATTTTTAATAGTCTCCCTGTTGAATTTTATAACCCACATTAGACCTATGGACCTGAGTGACCTCTGCTTGATTCAAGTTTTACACTAGTGTTACACAATTGATTTCAAAGGAGTTTTATATCAGTGTAAAAATGGACTAAAGCATGATGAATCAGACTGTATCACACTCATTTTCTTTCTGAAAACTTGACAGGTATATTGAAAACATAAGGGAAAAGGGTGCTAGCCACATAACAATTGTTACAAAGATAGAAAAACAGGAAGGGATGTCAGTCAAACAGTGAGATCTGGGAGTAGTGATCAGTCATTTATACTAGTGATCACTGTGCCCTTATCTAATAACCCATTCCCTATTTACCACAATCTAATTTCATTTGGTTTTAGTGATCACTGCTTTTCCATTTAAAGTTATCTGATTAGACCTTCAAATATTTCCATTTTTCAAGACATAGCACATCTCCTGCAACTCCATGTAACGTATATTCAGGTGGAGTTTGATTTAAGTGGACAATTTATTTGTGATTCATGCCTACACTGAAGCAGGCTGCTAGGCGCCAGTACAATTTTGAGCTATCTAAGGCACCAGTTAACCTCCCTATGTCCTTGATGTATAATGAACATTTTAGTAATTTTTTAAATCACATCAGATTTGCAGTGTGTAAAAACAAACAAAAATCCTCCCCCCAATATATTAAACTGTCAGATGGCTTTTTACACACATACATTCCCTCCTCTTTTTGTCAGGATTCCAACATGCAAAGAAATGCACATTTTCTGAGCATATAGAGCAGATTTTAGCACAAGTTTTTCTCCCCACCCATGCAGAAATGTCTAGAGATTAGCACTGTTTAGTCATGTTGTGTGCAGCAGTGTTGTTATTCTCAAAGGCATTAGCCTTATTCAGGCACATGGTCATTGTTCTGTCTACACTGCAAGACTAAAATATGCTTTGACTGTGTTGAGGAACAACAGCATTTCAACTGAGTTCACCCATGTTGTTGTATGTGTAGTGTAGATTGTCCCTTAGTCAAGAGACCCAATAGAAAAGCACAGAAGTCTGAAAGAGACCTGCAGCAATGTTGCATGGATACATGGCTGGTGGGAGCTTTACACACCATCACCGCTACAGCAAAATAAAAAGTGAGATAAGCCATAAAGTCTTGTGTCTATATTTATAGCCAAGCTGAAGCACAAATATTACCCCTTCATGTGTTTTGGAGCTTAACTTTAACCAGTAGCATGGGAAATCTTGCACCAAAGGATATTTGCCCTGAACCCAACCTAAAAAGGAAAGTATGACCCATGACCTTAGTACCTATTTGTAAACAGGATTGTGTGTCATTGATGCACATCTTTTCACTGTCTATTTTTCACATCTTGCTTTCCCATGTTTCATCAGATTTAGTAGGCTGTAGTAAAATTTACTAGATAAATGTATGATTTGGAAAGATGTTTGGCTGCTGTAATTACAGGGATTTATAAGCAAACGTTCTCGTGGCCTCATATGGCAAGTGACAAAAGCTCACAGCTAAATTGTAAAAAAAGAGACCTTGACAAAGGGTTGGAAATTGGGTGGGAATTGGAAAATTAGAATAGGGTCATAGGAGAAACAAAAGGGAAAACAGTGGGGGAATCTAATTGACATGCAAGGAGTATGGAAATAAACAGGAAAACTGGTAGGCTTAGTACCCAACCTAAATTATGACTCAGTTAGCATCATGGAGATGTGTGGGATAAATCGTATGAATGGTATATTGGTATAAAGGGATATAGCTTTTCCAGAAAGGCTAGGCAAGGAAAAAAAGGAGGAAATATTGTACATCAAGAATCTATGCACTTGTTCTGAGGTCCTGAAGGGGGTGAGAGGCTGACCACTTGAAAGTCTCTGGGTGAAGATAAAAAGGAAAAAAAACAGGGGCAAACATCAGGATAGGAGTCTACTATAGACCACCTGTGAGAAAAAGGACATTTAGGCCTTGTCTACACTACCACTTCAGTTGACATAAAAAACCGACCCCCCTGAGCGACAGTACTTACATCAACTTAATGCAGTGTCTACAACATGCCATGTTGGTGGGAGACGCTCTCCCGTTGACATAGCTTCTGGCTTTTGTTGAAGTGGATTGATTATGTTGATGGAACAGCACTCTCCCATCGACTTATTGTGCCTTCAACAGACCCCCTAAATCAATACTGCTGCATCAATCGCAGTGGTGCTGATTTATCGCGGTAGTGAAGACATGCCCACAGAGTCATGCTCCAGACCTTGGTGTGATTAACTAATGACTCCTGACCTGTGGGGAGGAGCTAGCTAGGCACCTGGGCTTTATAAGGAGTATAAAGTAGGGAGAACCAGTCGGTGAGGGAAGAAAGCCAGAGGGAGAGACAGTGCAGAAGCCCTCTTCTGGGTGTGAGATGAGGACCTGTGTATAAGGGATGATTAGGAATTGCTGTAGTATCAGGTTGCCTATGGTGAGGCTTGGTGAAGTAGGCAAGACTCAAGGGAGACAACCCTATGGGTCAGCTTCTGGAGAAAAGGATGGAAGGCGGGGAAAGAAAGATTTTGAAACCCTAGTCCCCATGAGGAACGGGAGGGTTTCGGTAGCATTTATGCTTTTTCTACCTGCTATTTGTGGAGAAAAAGTTGGGACTGAGGAGAAGCCCCTTTTGGGTTTGCCGCATGTGTTTAATGCTGGTTGAGGACATAGTTGAAGACAATAAGGACATTATTATCCTGGAAGGAGTGGGATGCTATAGAAATCTGGCTGGAAGTCTCCATTGTGAGAGAGGACTCTCCAGAGGGGTCCATCAGCTTGGGGTTAAGGGATACTGCAGTAGGACCTTACTACAGACCACAAAAGGATGCAGCTTATTTTTCATCCTGTAATTCTCTAAATACTAATTATGATATACTATCACATGTTTCAAAAATACCCACTTGGCAAAAATCAAACCACATTTCAAAATGTTAGCCTACTTCAAATATACATTTCTGACATATCTAAGCTGATATTTGACAAGGACAGAAGAACCTTTTGGTGAGATTTTCAAAAGTTACTAAGTGATTTAGGAGCACAAATCCCCCTAAAAGCCCATGAAACTTAAGTTCCTAAGTCAATTAGGCAGATTTGAAAATCTCACCCTTCACCTCCAAGTTGTTAGACAATAACAAAAAGGTGTGACCATATCATGGCTTCTTAGTGCCTTATGTGAAATACTTGGTGGTGTCAGACTGCTTCCTAGAGAACAGGTGCACACATCGCAGCACCAACACTGGCACTAATTAGCACTCTTTTTGGCACTCTCAACAGAGACGAAGGACTGAATGACATGAAGACAGCTCTACCATATATTCTTACTCCACAGTGCTGGCCTTTCTCCTGACACATATTGGCAGGCTAGTGTGGGGAAGCTTGCACTGAATCTGTCCATGGAGCCTGTAGGCTAGACAGTGCCTTAGATCAGGCCTGCACAACTTGTAAAGCGGCGAGGGCCATATTACTCCAAAGAAAACAGCTGAGGGCCGAAACCCCCTGGCCCCGCGGAACCCCCCCCCCCCCCAGCGCTGCCCGCCCCACGGAAACAACCCCTCCTTCCCCAGCACTGGGGTGTGGAAGCCTGTAGAGGGGAAAAGAAACAGCGTGCATAGGGTGACCAGATCACAGCAGTAAAATAGGACCCGCCCCCTCCCCGCTCGGCCCCACCATCACACCCCTCTTCACCCCCCCCCCAGGGTCACTATGTTACTGCACACAACAGTCAATCAAAGCAGTTGTAGATAAATCTCTGCATTATGCATTTTTGTATAACTTTTATATGACCCTTTTGTATTGAACCTTGGTAATGTGTTATAGCGGGCCCCTAAGGTAGTATAATTAAGGTAAAAGAAAAATGTCTTTTTGCTAGAAGTAGAATAAGATCTTCCCCCCACTTTGTATTCAATTGCCCTGTTGAATGAATGAGGTGTGAATGAGGAAGGCATGGAAGGCAGCACCTCCAGACAGCTGTAACCCTTGGAGAGGGGATGGGAACCAGACCAAGGACAATCAAACTTGTCAAGTGGGCTGACTAGAGAAGAGCAGACATACTGACGGCCTTGGGGATTAGAAGCAAGCACCTTCCTTTGGGAACACCCTCTTTGCAGCATTGGGACAAACCCCAGCCCAGAGACAAGCAGCAAAAAGAACCAACGGACACAGTCCCAGATTTTGGGCCGCACAGTGAGCCCACCTACTCACCCCGCCGCGGGCGGCACAGTGAGCCCACGGGGGCCACATGTGGCTCCCGGGACACATGTTGTGCAGGCCTGCCTTAGATGATCCACCTGTTCTTGTGTGTAAAGAGAGAACTGCATTTTCCATGGCAATCACACACCCTCAATTCATTACGTTGCTTTAATGATTTATTTTCCTGCTGTGACATTGGCTCCATCTCTGGAAGTTCTTATTCAAAACCTTTTCTAGGGACTGGTGAAAGAATTTGAACCAGCCCGATCCTTTGCCAAGAATAGAAAACTCTCTGGGAGCAGGACTCATGTCTGCTTGGGTGCATGTACAATGCGTAACACAATAGGGCTCAATCATGATTAGGGTATTTGGGCTCAGCCACAGTATAAAAATAAATAATAAATAACAGAGCCTGAACTTTTTTTTTTAAGATCAGAAAAAATCAGTTAACTTTGTTTTTTGGTGCAGAGGGGTTTTTTCTACCTGGCTTTGGCTGAAATGGAAACAAATATATCACAAGAATAAACATTTTCACTGTATTTGTGAGCTGAGTGAAAGCACGAAATACTGGAAAATGCATGAGTGAGACCTTTCTCATGAGACCTCCTCCAGAGATTTGGAATGGATATATTTGGATTAACTTCCGATGCTTATCTGCACTACATCAAATCTCTGAAACTTTTGAGGGCCATTCATCAGTGACCTAAGCAAGTATTTTTATTTCTCCTAAGCTAATTAATCCTCCTGCCAGAAAAAAAAATAAATGGTGTCCCAAAGACCTTGTAATTTAGACTGCCAAAACAAAGAGGGGAGGGCATATAGGCACAGAAAAGTGGGTCCAAGCTGACACAGCAGTTCAGTGGTTGAACTGGGAATAAAATCCAGGTCTCCTGACTCCGAATCTAGTACACTATCCACTAGACAACTCTGAAATTATTAGGCATATTAGCCTTGATATCCCCTGAAAGCAAAAGAAGACTGAGAGGTGGCTTGATTACAGTATACAAGTACGTTCGCAGGGAGAAAATACCGAGTACTAAGGAGCTCTTTAATCTAACAGAAAAGGCAAAACACAATGCAATGACTGGAAGCTGAATTTAGATAAATTCATATTAGAAATAAGGTACTCATTTTTAACACTGAGGGTGATTAAACATTAGAACAAACTACCAAGGGAAGTGGTAGATTCTCCATCTCCTGACATCTCCAGATCAAGAATAGATGCCTTCCTGAAGGATATGCTTTAGCCAAATACAAGTTATGCTCTAGTCAAACACAAGTTATTGGCCTTAATTCAGGAGTAACTGGGTGAAATTTAATGGCCTGAGATATACAGGAGATCTGATCACATGATTACATAATGGTCCCTTGTGACCTTAAACTCTATGAATCAATATTATAAAAATATATGTAGACTTTTGTTCTGCGGGGTTTCTTGAGCACTTCCTGCAAGGTGCAGCACTATCTATTCCTTTGAAGTCAAAGAGAATGCAGAGTGTGTAGCACCTTGCAGGACTAAGCCCTTTCTGAATATTAGCAACATTATGATGGTTATGAAGGATATGGCTGTTAAGTCTCACTGAAAAACTTGGCAGCAAATTATCATATTAAATTTAAACATAACATTTCCTATTTTATTTACTGGATATTAAAGTTATCCTATGGGCCTTGAAATACTGATGCTGGAATTTGTAGGTAATGAATAAATATATAATTTAGCTACTATTTCATGCTTCTTCAATTTTTGTATTTTATTGCTTGATTCTGGGGGCCAAATTCTGATGTGTTTTTTTCTACCAAGGAGTATTTAACGCCTTGAGAAGGCCTGTTGATTTCAGTGGGACTAATTGAGGAATAACTTACTATTAAAAGTAAGTTATGATATTCCTCTTCCTTCCCTGAGATATCCTTATGAGGATAAGAATCCTGCAGCTTGCTGAGAGCAGTGTGGGTGGACAGCTAAATGAAGAATACTTTGCTGGGTGAGTACCATCACTCCATCTTCTCCAGGCCCTTTTATGCATAGGATAAGGTTCATGAATGCAGTGATTCTTGAGCCCAAGGCTGTGTTCAGGTAGATTGAGGTTCAGTGTAAATATTGCACACTGTACTAATAAACCTATAGATATTGCTGGAGAAAAACCAAAAGAATTAGCAGCATGTAACTGGTGTTCCTGCTATGAACAGGTAATGAGTTGGGTAGTGGTTATATCAGTGTAATCTTCTCTTGCTTGGGGTAGTTTGTCTTTTATTTCAGCAGTTGTTGTATTCAGATTAAAGACACAGATTGTTTAACAGTGTTGGCAACTCTGGCAATTTTATATGTGTTTTGTAATATTTGGTATTTTTCTTAATCCCCAGATCATGGAGTCATGTGATTATATGAAAATCCCAGCTTTCATTTTTTAAAAGTGTATTGCAGAGAAAAGTTTGAAAATGCTCTGAATCCAGAAAGCAAATATTAAGAAACCCATTGACAATGGCCTCAAATCTTTGGGGATGTAAAAGTGACCTTTTATGTTCTAGACTGGTAGGCATGTTAGTCTGTATCAGCAAAAACAATGAGGAGTCCTTGCGGCACCTTAGAGACGAACAAATTTATTTGGGCATAAGCTTTCGTGAGCTAGAACCCACTTCATCAGATGCATGGAGTGGAAAATACAGTAGCAGGTATATATACATAGTACATGAAATATATGAATATATACATGAATATATACCTGCTATTGTATTTTCCACTCCATGCATCTGATGAAGTGGGTTCTAGCCCACGAAAGCTTATGCCCAAATAAATGTGTTCGTCTCTAAGGTGCCGCAAGGACTCCTCATTGTTTTTCTTTTATGTTCTGGATTCTAGGGTTAGCCAGGTTCTGAGTGCACCTCACAGGACTGAGCCTGTCTGTATATGGTAAGTCTTTATCTTTTCCACTAGATTTCTCCCCATGAAAGATCATTCCAAATTTAGTCCTACCAAAAGTGCAAAATACTGATTAATTTCTGTTGTAGCAAACAAAATCTGCCTCAGATTTAAGTGCATCAATGGTTCAGATGAACTCCTGCAGACTGCAGCACTGGAATGATTTGAAAGTATGAACCTGATTCCAAGGCTGGTAAAAGATTGCAGCAGTGCTATTTGTTTGTTTGTGTGTGTGTTGCGGGGGGGAGGGAGCAGGGGGAGGCAAGAGAAAAGGGGGGGAACATTTCTGTGAAGAGCGGGAGGGAAAATTGCTGTCTGGTGCTGTTTCCATTGTTCTCATGTTAGTGTTATCTCAGCATCTAGATAAAATGGCACAAAGGATATGACTGAAATGGAGAAAACAAAGAGCTCTAAGAATGATGGGTGTCCTTAGCACAGTCAAAGCGAGTGGTGGTGGGGAGGGGTCACCTCCCATTTTAATAAGAACGAGGAGTACTTGTGGCACCTTAGAGACTAACAAATTTATCTGGGCATAAGCTTTCGCGGGCTAAAGTCCACTTCATCAGATGCGTAGAGTGGAACATACAGTAGGAAGATATATATATATATATATATATATATACAGAGAACATGAAACGATGGAGATTGCCAGACTAATCAATTAAGGTGAGCTATTATCAGCAGGAGAAAAAAAACTTTTGTAGTGATAATCAGGATGGCCCATTTCAAACAGTTGACAAGAAGGTGTGAGTAACAGTAGGGGAAAACAGATTTCAGTTTGTGTAATGACCCAGCCACTCCCAGTCTTTATTCAAGCCTAATTTAATGGTATCCAGTTTGCAAATTAATTCCAGTTCAGCAGTTTCTCGTTGGAGTCTGTTTTTGAAGGTTTTTTTGTTGAAGAATTGCCACAGACTAACACGGCTACCACTCTGAAACCTGTTCCCATTTTAATGTATTTCATGACTGCCACAGCTGCCAACTACCCAGGTTTTTCTAGGGCACATTTTCTAGCATTCACATTCACTGAGGTTTCTAGCTGAACATATTTCTTTCCTTTTTTTCGTACATATCCTCTGATTTAAAAGAAAAACAGCATATGGAAGCTCAGGATTTTTGTTGTGAATGTAAAAAGTCCAGATCTCCACTTTCTGTTGGAGATTATGTAATTTAGAATGAAGACCCTGATATCCGTGTGTGTGTGTGTGTGTGTTTGTGTGCGCCCGCGCAAAAAGAAAAATTGGTTCCCTTATTCATGGAACCACTCATACGAAAAACAAGTACTTAATAATGAATAAGGATTTTCAAGGCTGAGTCCTACATGATGAAAGACTTTGGAAGAAGGCATAATAATGGAAATGTAGCAGATGGCAGATGTAATATTTGAAAATTGTTTAGCTATCTGTTGCTCTGTACTTTTAAAAGGTCATAATATACCCAATGGAAAGTGTATAATAAAATAATGCTTTCTTCTTTTTAGTCTTTAGCTTGACTGGCAGGACACAACTACCTGTTGCAATAAGCATTACAAACGTTAGCAATGGATAATCTCCAAATGTTTAGGTGCCTCAAAAGAATATCAATCTGTTCACCTATGGGAATGCTTGCTTTGGTTTATTGTTTAGTAAATTACTTGCCAAAATTGTATGAAAACAGAATAAAAGCAGGGACCATTTGTTTGTTTTCTGTTTGTACAGAGCCTAGCACAGTGGAGCTCTTGCCCATGACTGTGGCTCCTTTATGTTACTCTAATACAAATAATAATCGAAGCTGTGTTGAAATGAATGGGAGAGAGATTTTCCATGTGTTTCAGAGCGAACGAGTGAGCGAGAGAGCACTTGTAACCTTTAACATGGATCACAACAATCTATTTATAAACCTCCAAGAATAATCACCCCTTTTACTTTGATGAGCATGCCTCATTCTCCTTGTCGTGGCACTGCACTGCCCTTAGTACATGGCCTTTTAGCTGTTCAATTTTATTTCTGATCTAATCAAGAAACTCTCACAACTGCAACCCAAGCTCAAATGTAAATGACAGGTCAATGAGAAATCCCTGTGCTGGGGAAGCATAAATGCCATGATGAAAGTTCTAAATAGGGTTAAGTATTGTGGCCACCCCTCACACTTGATTTAGTAATGGGCCATAACTTTAGCTACTGTCTGTCTTTTATGGGGTTGATGTGTGTGGTTAATTTGGTCAAATGGAATTAGCTGCATGGAAAGGACATCCAGCATGTACCAACAACGGTTTCATCAACCATCTGATTTAAAATAAACTAGAGATGGGCTCAAGCTGCAATGTTTGAATCCAGATTCCCTAAAGTAATGGGTTGTTTGAATTGGGCTTTGATTGGGTCACATCAATAAAAGAAACTTGGGGTTGTTTTACTCAGCTTAGTGCTCTGAAAGTTCACGTGGAGATACACGCCATAAAAAATGGCTCCTCCCAGGGCTTAGCGCTAAAATGACAGCATTCATTTTAAACTTTATTTTCGTATAGCAGATGTGCACTTTAAGAATGCTGATCTGAGCACAGCAAGGGAAATTTCCTATTATTATAATTATGAGATCTGTCTAGCTGTGTTTTGGCATAAATCATTACAGACAGTTCAAAACAGATTAAAAAAATATATTGGTGCATTGTTAGGCCCTGATCCTGCAATGAGATGTGTACAAGCTGATCCTTGGACCTGCATACGGCCCCACAGTATGGCTCTGTGTGGGCACAAGGAGCTGTCTGCATGCATCTTATTGCAGTGTGAGGGCCTTAGCTCAACAAGTTGCCAGTTGCAAAGAAGCAGTTCTTGAGCTGAAGTAAAGTCTGGATTTTATCTCTTTTTGGCTGGTGGGTGGGTATCAAGCATGTTTTGAAAGTAGGCCAGCTGCCTTGATCCTTTGCACCCTTTTCTTGACTCTTTATAGAGAAGATAGTGGGTTCTACCTATTGCCTTTATGGGTGAAGGATGCTTAATTATATTTTTGGCAAGGAAGCAGAGTTTTAAAAAGCAGCATAGGAAAGAAATCCCAGGGAGGGTTTTATTACTGTTCTGACCCTAGGAAAGCCTGGCTAAACAAGATAGAAAATACCACTGAAACTTCATAAATCCTTCTTGATTCATACAAATTAGAGCTATGAAAGAGCGCCTCCTAACTAGTACAAGATTTTTCTCTACAGTATGTTCTCCACTACTTTGTCCAGTTTAATTTTAAAGGTGACTGGCAATTTTTAAAAAAAGTTGGACTTGCTCCATTTTTTGCTTCTTCGTCATGTATACAGAGAGGGTGAAAGGATTGTAAGCGCTTTCTTTTATTTTGATTTTTACCTTTGACATATCCAGAATATCAAAGCTTGTCTTCCCCTGTTTACCTGTAGGACATAATCAAAGGATGACTATTGTTAACTATCACACTTTAACTGAGAGGGTGGGAGTGCTGAATGTTTAACAAACATGTCCTGTCTCCAAAATAAACAACAATGTATTTACAAAAATATACAAAAAACAAAGTGTGAAACATTCTGACTTCAAATCCCTTCTTATCTCTATTGCTCAATTTTTAGTGTCTTGATATATATAACTAGTTCTCCAGTCTTCCAGGGTAAATGGGATCTGAGTAAAAAAGTAAGTAAAAAACAAATGGGACATGTGTATAGGAATCAATTTTTAAAAAATCAGACCCGGTTATAAAAAATATCCTTTCAGGTCTCCTTTATACATCAAGCTGAAGAAAGGGCAAAGCCTATTTTTCCCTTTTCAAGTCACCTTTAAATGTCCCAAGTGATGATTCTTCCTCCTCTTCCCTTGGGAGATTATTCCAGTGGTGATTCGTCTTCATTGTCAGTAAAGTTTTCTCATTATTCAATATAATTTCTTGTCTAGTCAGATAACTTTCAACCCTGTGTCCCTAGTTATAACTCACTGCACCATGCTTGCTCTCTTGTAAGATTGCAGAAAGAGAGAGCTCTTGTCTGTATCAACCCCAGTGAGGTCTCCTCAGATGTCTCCTCACATCATGCCCCATGATCATTGCTCTTTTCTCCTTTTATTCTGTCAGTTTTCCCTTCTTTCATTTTATCTCTGTTAATTTTTCTTTCCCATCTTGTTTTAAATTTCATGCTTTCTTATTTGCTTTTTTATTCTTTATTCTTCTCACTCTTGGTTTTTAATCTCCCTTTCCACTCTCTCCAGAAAGCTACATGCTGCTCTGGGTGTTGAGAGGAGCCCTTTGATGGCTCCCCAGGGCTAAGCCACATATGCTCTCATGGATGAACTGAGTCCCTTGGGACTAGACAAAAGAGGCTTGATTCCTATACACATGAGCTGTCCTGTGGTCAGCTGCCCTAGGGGCCATTGGAAGAGATGGGAGAGAAGGCAAGCTGTTTTCAAGGAGCTCCCATTGCTTTACACACAGCAGGAAATTTACATTGTATGTGAGGAGGGAGGAAATTTACATTGTATGATCTGGAGTCATGCAACTTTCCCTTCCCTTAGCATTCATTATGTGGGGAAATACAGGGATAATTCTCCAGACATGACTATTTAAGGCCCCTACAAGCCCTCATCCTCAATCCTCATCCCAGCACTGACAACTTCCCCACCCATAGATAAAGGAAAAAAGCTATATAATAGAATTAAATATTGTTATAGAAAAATCTGAAAGGTTCTTATAGAAATTACTATAAAATCTGTATGGGTCTATGGCAAATGTTCCTTTATATTTTAAACCATCCTGTAAAATTCTACAGCTGAGATATAATTATCTCTTAAATTCCATAGGGTGGTTGCAAAAAAAAAACCAATAGAAAGTTGATCCTGTTTGGATACACTGCATTATACAGTGGCATTAATTACCCTGGAGGCATGCTGCAGTTACAGTGTAATTATACTATTTCTATTTACAAATACATAATTGTAGACAGTAACATTTTTGTGCACATAGAATCCAGGTACATTGTATACATTCAGTCTGTAGACATCTATGTACCTGTATCTATAATGTACCTGGATTCTAAAAAGATGTGTTAATTATCTAACACTGGGGTTAAGCATAGTTAATTCAGTCCCCTAATAACATTTTTTGGTTACAGGATTGTGTAGTACTGTAGGTACCTGTGTCAATAAGTATAACTTCAGAGTAACTACAAAGTACCTGGATTCTAAAAGTACATTTTAAAAATATGAAACTATAGGTGTAATTCATTCAATTGTGTGGTTAATTTTCCAGTTATATGAATTAATAGCAGTTACATGTATATGACATATACAGTGAAATTTTAGGGTAATGAATTATCTGTATTATGAAACGTATTCTCCTTTTGTAACAAATGCCATAGGACTTTTTTATAAGCCTCTCTGTGCCTGCACTAACCAACTGAGGGGAGTCCTTATTCTCATATATCCAGGGTGATTATGGCATAACTGTCTCCTCCACCACCACATTTGAGGAAAGATGGCAGGCTCTTTCTCTCCCAGAATTCTTAAGGGGCATTTCTGATTCTCTTTTGTTCCCATGGGGCAAAGTGGGGGGAAATAATGTTGGGTTTCTTTTCTTTCTCACTGGGGTGATCTACTTTACTCTTTCATCGCAGTCCCTCCTTTTTCCCTTCTCCTAAAATCCACTCTTATCCCTCTTATGTGCTTCCACATGCCCCATTTTCTGTTTCTCTCCCAAACTACTCCATTCCCAGATCCAGCAGTCTTTATCTTCCTATTAGAGCTGTCAAGTGATTAAAAAGATTAATCACAATTAATCATGTGATTAATCACTCTGTTAATAATAGAATACAATTATTTACATATTTTTGGATTTTTCTACATTTTCAAATTTATTGATTTCACTTACAACACAGAATACAAAGTGTACAGTGCTCACTTGATATTAATTTTTAATTACAAATATTTGTGCTGTAAAAAAGAAACAAAAGAAATAATATTTTTCAATTCACCTAATACAAGTACAGTAGTGAAATCTCTTTATCATAAAAGTTGAACTTACAAATGTAGAATTATGTACCAAAAATAACTACACAAAAAAAACCCAATATAAAACTTTAGAGCAGGCCAGCACAACTCGTAAAGCGGTGAGGGCCACATTACTCCAAAGAAAAAAGCCAAGGGCTGGATGCGAGGAACGTTGTTGAGCAAAATATATATATATATTTGGCCAGCCTTCAGCGGGCTGCACAGAGAGCCTACGCGGGCCGATGTTGTGCAGGCCTGCTTTAGAGCATACAAGTCCATTCAGTCCTACTTCTTGTTCAGCCAATCGCTCAGACAAACAAGTTTGTTTAGATTTGGAGGAGATAATGCTGCCCACTTCTTGTTTAGTGAGAACAGGCATTCGCATGGCACTGTTGAAGCTGGCATTGCAAGATATTTATGTGCCAGATGCCCCTTCTGTGCCACATGTCCCTTCATGCTTCGCCCACCATTCCTGAGGACATGCTTCCATGCTGATGACGGGTTCTGCTCAATAACAATCCAAAGCCGTGTGGACTGATGCAAGTTCATTGTCATAATCTGAGTCAGATGCCATCAACAAAGGATTGATTTTCTTTTTTTGGTGGTTTGGGTTCTGTAGTTTCTGCATTGGACTGTTGCTCTTTTAAGACTTCTGAAAACATGCTCCGCACCTCATCCATCTCAGATTTTGGAAGGCACTTCAGATTCTTAAACCTTAGGTAGAGTGCTGTAGCTATCTTCAGAAACTTCACATTAGTACCTTCTTTGTATTTTGTCAAATCTGCAGTGAAAGTGTTCTTAAATTAAACAACATATCCTGGGTTATCATCTGAGACTGCCATAAGATGAAATATATGGCAGAATGCAGGTAAAACAGAGCAGGAGACATACAATTCTCCACCAAGGAGTTCATCACAAATTTAATTAATGCATTATTTTTTTAACAAGTGTCATCGGCATAGAAGCATGTCCTCTGGAATGGTGGCTGAAGCATGAAGGGGCATACGAATGTTTAGCGTACCTGGCATGTAAATACCTCACAATGCTTGGCTACAACAATGCCATGCGAATGCCTGTTCTTATTTTCAGGTGACATTGTACATAAGAAGTGGGCAGCATTATTTATTCCCATAAATGTAAACAAACTTGTTTGTCGTAGCGATTGGCTGAACAAGAAGTAGGACTGAGTGTACTTGTAGGCTCTAAAGTTTGACATTGTTTTGTTTTTGAGTGCAGTTATGTAACCAAAAAAAATCTACATGTGTAAGTTTCACAACAAAGAGATTGCACTACAGTACTTGTATGTGTTGTCCAGAGGTGTGGAGGAGATAGTTAAGACTGTAAGCTCTTTGGGGAGAGATGGTCTTTTTGTTTTGTGTCTGTACAACACCTATTGAGGTCCTGGTCCATGACTATGGCTCCTAGGTCCCACTGCAATAAAACTAAATGGATAATAATGAATAATAGGCTGTGTACAATGTACAGGACACCTGTGGCTCTCAGGTTCCTTCTCCTTACCTTCCTGAACGAAGGCAGCTTCTCCAGTAGGCAGCAGAGAGGTATAGGAGAGGTCTCGTCTCCTGCCCTCTATCCACAAGAGCCCCTGCTGCAGGAGGACAATATGTTTGTTTCATAGAGAGCACAGCTACTTGTTGGCCTTTACAGACCTAGCCTGAGTACCTATCACAACTGGGTTTAAAAGTTATGGGCAGGCCCACTCTCAGGGTTGACTAACACTGATTTATACTTATGATCCGCATATGGCTCTGGCAGTTGGGGAGGCTGGCCTGAGTGCCGGAAGTTCCCCCCCAGTGGCCAGACCACAGCCACACACCCTGCTCCACCTCGAGGCCTCCCCCTGCTCGGCCTCCTGCGCCTAAGGCCCCGCCCCCACTCTGTCCCAGACCCCGCTCATGCTCGACCCCCTCCTGCAAGGTCGCCCCTGCCCGCCACTCACTGAGTCCCTCCTCTCCTCCACCTCCTGTCCTCCTGTCCTTGCAAAGTGCCTCCACCCTATCTCTGCCAAGACCTCACTGCCTGCTTAATCCCTCCATGCTCCCCTCCCCCATGTGGCCCCTCCGCTTGCCACAATGCTCACTGAATCGGCATTCGGTGCTCGGCATGCAGGGGGGGTCTCAGGCATGAGGGGGTGGAGTAGAGGAGGGACTCAGCAACTGGTGAGTGGCGGGGGGGCATGGGGGAGGGGGTGGAGAAGAGGAGGGAGTCAGGACGCAGCGAGCACTGCGGCAAGCAGGGGGGCTACACAGGGAGGGGGATGGAGGAGGGGAGAGACTCAGAGAGTGGCAGGCAGTGGGGACATCTCAGGGGAGGGGTGGAGTAGGGATGGGAAGAGGCGGAGCATGGGTGGGGCCATGAGAGAAAAGTGGGAGGGGGCCTTGGGGGTGTAGTGCAGGCCGGGCCACCACAGCCCAGGCGTCTGGCGGCAGGTTGGCAGCTGTGCTGGAGGGGAGGCTTAGCCTCCCCAGGCCTATTATACCCGGCACCTATGGTTATACTGTTAATATTGCACAGTCATTGTGGTTACCAATATTTTAGAGGTTTTAGAGCTGTGTTCAACAGTAGTAACCCTAAATGTTATACTGGGGGTAAATATTGCAGGACACTGCTCTAAAATTGTTTTAGAACATCTTAAAAAACCTTGGGATCCATTACAATTATTGTAGTATAGTCCCTTGATTTTATACATAAATTAAAATAGGAAAAGAATATTACTACTGCATCAGTTTGTGTGGCTTGTGGCCATGACACTATCTAAATTTGGTTTTTATGCATATATTTATTTTTTTACATTTCCCTGCGATTCAAGCCAGCAGTGCTGAATTTTGGAAGATGCTCATGTGCTTGCAGGCCTATGAGCTCTGTGAGCTTGCTGCTAGTTATTGCTTTATGACTCTGAGCAATTCATCTCAGCCCTGCTCCATTTTCCCCTCACACCCAGTTGAATATACTGGAAAATGACCAAGAGTCTGATCCAATGCCTTTTGAAATCAGTGGAAAAACTCCCATTGACTTCTGTGGGAATTGGATCAGGCCCCAAATGAATGAAAAAGAACTGAGAAGACTGACGGCTTACACAAGAAAGCAAATTGTGAATGAAGAAAGGGCAGTTACTCGAATGGAGAGCCCTGACCTGTGTCCATTCTTGACTCAGGAGAGACAAAGATTATCCACACTAATCAGAGTTTCTGTTGGATTAAGATGTGTTGAGGCTGCCTGAGGTTTGCCAAAAAGCACAAGAGAAGCCAACATAGAAATGATTTACATAAGGCAGAAAGATTACCACAACAAGCAGCAAATGAATGAATTATTAATCAATCAGCACCGGCAGGAAATTATGAAACTTTAAAAAACCAAATATATTAAAATGGAGAAGTCACTAAAGCTATCCTTGCAAACATCAATATTTATAGGACAAATTTGCTGAAGAAATATGAAGTCAACCCCCTAAATAAAGGTAGAAGTTGAATAATTTGGATGGGGCTATTGATATCATTAAAATTGATTGCCTGAAGATTTGTTGTTGTGCTGTTAGATTAAAAGATAGATCAATGTCAGATTTGTACTGGAGGCCCGCCCCCACAAATCAATCAATGGCTCTAAAATGGCTGTCCCTCTTCTCCCTTCCCCAGTGTCTTTTTACCTCTTTTCCACAGTCTGAGTTAGAGGTGCTGATGTCCTTATGTTAATTGTTTTTGCATGAGGACAGTGTGCTCCATACTCAGGCTGGGTAATTATCCTAGCTAGAGGGCCCTCCTGGTTAGTGTTTTTTGAGAGAAGTGGAGGCAGATTTTAATCTGTTATACCTTGGAAAACAGACTTTACTGGAGCTACTTGGGATTTACATTAATGTCATTACCTCAGAATCTGGCCCACTATGTGCTATGTACTTGACAGAACTTTGTACTGAACCTTGACAACCCACATCCAAAACTAGTTATCATAGAAATGCAAGGCTGGAAGGGATCTCCAGTGGTATCCTGCTAACTAGCCTTATTCACAGGGCTCAAAGTGGGCCCAAAAGTGGGCCAGCTTGTGCCATCCCTATGAAATGGTACTTTCTTTGACCAGATGCCATTTTGATTTCAGTCCTAGGCTTATCCCCAATTCCCAGCTCTCTCTCAATAGCCATCTTGTGTTGTCTTTGGGAAAACAGCAGGCTGCTGGCCTCAGCTATGAACACACACCTCTGTGTTACTTTCTTGAAGGCCCTACGGGGAGGAAAGAGCCACTGCTTCTGTTGAGCTGCCATTGTGTCCAGTTCAGAGGCGTCACCACTGAGCTGCCACTTCTGTGTCCAGAGTCTCCTTGCTGCTTGGCGGGAGTGGGGGGCTAGGGTGTGGAGAGAGAGGGAGGAAAGGCTGTTCTCAAGGCATGAACTCTACTGCAACCTGGTGCTACCATTGTTCAGAGGGGGTCTAATAAACCCGGTGCTTAAAATGTTGGCAGCAGTGTGTCTATATTAGGACTTACAATGTGGAGGTGAAATGGTGTCAGCAGGGGTATTCAATTTTTGCCAAATTTCCCTACCATAGACAAGGTACAAAGTTCCTTAGTACAGAGTTTTATAACTGGTACTTTGGTATTTATTATGTCAACTCTTTTTTTCTGCCATGTTACCTCACACGAGAGATGGCATATTTAAAGTAGAAGGGATGTTCTGAAAACTATCTGGGATTGAATTGGATTGAAGAGATTGCTATGGAAAATATGCTAGTTAAAAACACATTGAAATCTATAATGCACAAACAATATTGTCAAGATGTAAACCAAAAAGGACACACTTTCCTCATTGTGATGTTCCCCTGGTATTACCTGGACAGGTTATCTGCTAGGTCACTCCAGTCCCCAACTCTGGGAGCCAGCCATACCCTGCTCTGGTGTGACAACCCCCACTCTCAGGTTGTTCCCGCACAGCCTCTAGCATGTAAGCTGCTCCTTAGATTGTGCAAACGAATGACAGTATCTCCAGCCCCAGACACAACCCTAGGAACCTCCGTCTTGCAGTGTCCAGTTATGCCCACTGGACGCTGCAAGCTAATATGAGTTTGTCAATTTAAAGAAATTGATATGTAGAAGGCTTGTTATCCCAAGGGAGCCTCTGACACACTTCAAACCAAACACTCTGTTTCAGGTACAATAAACAAACAAATTTATTAACTACTGTGATAAATGATGGGGTGGCGGGGGAGTTAGCTCCCTTTTATGAACACCCACTCAGCCAGTAGCTATAAAATCCCTCTTATCATATAATAATAGAAGATTAGGGTTGGAAGAGACCTCAGGAGGTCATCTAGTCCAACCCCCTGCTCAAAGCAGGACCAACACCAAATAAATCATCCCAGCCAGGGCTCTGTCAAGCCGGCCCTTAAAAACCTCTAAGGATGGAGATTCCACCACCTCCCTAGGTAACCCATTCCAGTGCTTCACTACCCTCCTAGTGAAATAGTGTTTTCTAATATCCAAAATAGACCTCCCCCACTGTAACTTGAGACCATTTCTCCTTGTTCTGTCATCTGCCACCACTGAGAACAGCTGAGCTCCATCCTCTTTGGAACCTCCCTTTAGGTAGTTGAAGGCCACTATCAAATCCCCTCTCACTCTTCTCTTCTGCAGACTAAACAAGCCCAGTTCCTTCAGCCTCTCCTCATAAGTCATGTGCCCCAGCACTCTAATCATATTCGTTGCCCTCCACTGGACTCTCTCCAATTTGTCCACATCCTTTCTGTAGTGGAGGGCCCAAAACTGGATGCAATACTCCAGATGTGGCCTCACCAGTGCCGAACAGAGGGGAATAATCACTTTCCTCGCTCTGTTGTCAATGCTCCTACTAATGCAGTCCAATATGCTGTTAGCCTCCTTGGCAACAAGGGCACACTTCTGACTCATGTCCAGCTTCTCATCCACTGTAATCCCCAGGTCTTTTTCTGCAGAACTGCTACTTAGCCAGTTGGTCACCAGTCTGTAGCGGTGCATGGGATTCTTCCGTCCTAAGTGCAGGACTCTGCACTTGTCCTTGTTGAACCTCATCAGATTTCTTTTGGCCCAATCCTCCAATTTCTCTAGGTCACTCTGGACCCTATCCCTGCCCTCCAGTGTATCTACCTCTCCACCCATCTTGGTGTCATCTGTGAATTTGCCAAAGGTGCAATTCATCCCATCATCCAGATCATTAATAAAGATGTTGAACAAAATCGGCCCCAGGACCGACCCCTGGGGTACTCTGCTTGATACTGTGATACAGCATGGCCAGAAGGCAGCAGGAGAGTGATCTAGGATGAGGAGAAGCCTTATTCCCTGTAGATTAATTAAAAGCACCTGAAACCAATTAGAGTACCTGAAGCCAGTCACCTGATAAAATCCCCCTGCTTCAATCAGCCAGAGGAGGAGCTGGAGCAGAGTGAGGAGGAGCTGGAGCAGAGTAGTTTGGTGGTGGAGCAGAGAGCAGTTTGGAGGAGTGAAGCAGAGTGGATTGGTGGTGGAACAAAGAGTAGTTCGAAGGAAAGTGGAGGAGAATTTTGAGAAGTGCTGCAGCGGGCTAAGAAGACCAAGATCCTAGGTAAAGGGACACCTGGCTTGTGCAGAGGGAAGGCAGGAAGCCCCACAAGCTGAAGGTCAGGAGAGGGAAGTAGCCCAGGGGAAAGAATCACTGGTACAAGTGGTTCACCTACTATCATAGGGCCCCTGGGCTGGGACCCGGAGTAGAGGGTGGGCCTGGGTCCCTCCCTCTCCACTCCCCTTCCCTGGGATACTAGTAGGATAGCTGTTACCCCAGTTCAGGGGCAAGAAATGGCACCCTGAAACCCCCCCCACAAGAAGAGAAAGTGCGGGACCCATCATAGTAGTGCCGGCAATTTGCTACAATACCGACTGCCAACTAGACATCGAGCTATATATCACTACCCGATTGTCGTTGAGCCCGACAATCTAGCTAGCTTTCTATCCATTTTATGGTCCATTCATCCAATCCATACTTTTTTAACTTGCTGGCATGAATACTGTGAGAGACCATATCAAAACCTTTGCTAAAGTCAAGCTATATCACGTCCACCACTTTCCCCATTTCCACAGAGCCAGTTATCTCATCATAGAAGGCAATCAGGTTGGTCAGGCATGACTTGCCCTTGGTGAATCCATGTTGACTATTCTGATCACCTTCTTCTCCTCCAGGTGCTTCAGAATGGTTTCCTTGAGGACTTGCTCCATGATTTTTCCAGGGACTGAGGTGAGGCTGACCGGTCTGTAGTTCACCGGGTTCTCCTTCTTCCCTTTTTTAAAGATGGGCATTATATTTGCCGTTTTTCAATCATCTGGGACCTCCCCCGATCACCACGAGTTTTCAAAGATAATGGCCAATGGCTCTGCAATCACATCAGCTAATTCCCTCAGCACCCTTGGATGTATTAGATCTGGATGCATGGACAAAATGTGCATGTCCAGCTTTTCTAAATAGTCTTTAATCTGTTCTTTCACCACTGAGGACTGCTCACCTCCTCCACATACTGTGTTGTCCAGGACAGCGGTGTGGGAGCTGATCTTGTCTGTGAAGACCAAGGCAAAAAAAGCATTGAGTACTTCAGCTTTTTCGACATCATCTATCACTAGGTTGGCTCCCCCATTTAGTAAGGGTCCCACACTTTCCCTGACCTTCTTGTTGCTAACATACCTGTAGAAACACTTCTTGTTACCCTTCACATCCCTTGCTAGCTGCAACTCCAATTGTGCTTTGGCCTTCCTGATTACCCCCCTGCATGCTCAAGCAATATTTTTATACTCCTCCCAAGTCATCTGTCCAAGTTTCCACTTCATGTAAGCTTCCCCCCCTTTTTTTTTTTTAAAGATAACCGATGATTTCACTGTTAAGCCAAACTGGTCGCCTGCCATATTCACTATTCTTTCTGCACATTGGGATGGTTTGTTCCTGCGCCCTCAATAAGGCTTCTTTAAAATACAGCCAGCTCTCCTGGACTCCTTTCCCCCTCATATAAGCCCCCCCAGGGGATCCTGCCTATCAGTTCCCTAAGGGAGTCAAAGTCTGCTTTTCTGAAGTCTAGGGTCCATATTTTGCTACTCTCCTTTCTTCATTTTGTGAGGATCCTGAACTCAACCATCTCACGATCACTGCTGCCCAGGTTGCCACCCACTTCTATTTCCCCTACCAATTCTTCCCTGTTTGTAATCAGCAGGTCAAGAGGAGAACGTCCCCTGGTTGGTTCCTCCAGTAGTTACACCAGGAAGTTGTCCCCAACAGTCTCCAAAAACTTCCTGGATTGTCTGTGCACTGCTGTATTGCTGTCCCAGCAGATGTCAGGGTGATTGAAGTCCCCCATTAGAACCAGGACCTATGTTCTGGAAACTTCAGTTAATTGCCCGAGGAAAGTCTCGTCTACCTCATCCTCCTGGTCTGGTGGTGTATAGCACACACCCACCACGACATAACCCTTGTTGCTCTCGCTTCTAAACTTAACCCAAAGACTCTCAACAGGCTTTTCTCCAGTTCCATACCGGCACTCTGAGCAATCATAAACTCTCTTACATACAGTGCAACTCCTCCACCTTAGTAGCTCCTACACATCTTAGTAGCTGTTCTCTAATTGCTCTACCTGTAAAGGGTTTAAAAAGTCTCACTGCTATGCATAGGTAAATGGAAGGGAGTGGACACCTGGCCAAAAGAGCCAATGGGAAGGCTAGAACTTTTTAAAATTGAAAAATGACTCCCCTTTTGTCTGTCTGTGGTTGTTCTCCCGGTAGGGTGACCAGACAACAAGTGTGAAAAATCGGGACAGGGGGTGGGGGCTAATAGGAGCCTATATAAGAAAAAGACCCAAAAATCGGGACTGTCCCTATAAAATCGGGACATCTGGTCACCCTATCTCCCGGAGAGAGGGAACAGGGCAGCAACTATGCTGTAAGAAACTTGGAGCCAGCTATGAAAAATCATCGGTATCATACCTATAGACTACTCATTTGAAACCCCAGATATGTAAGTAGATCAGGAAATGTCTAGGAAGATGTGATTAGATTTATCTCTCTTTATTTCTTTATGGCTTGTGAACTTCTCTCTGCTAACCCCAGGTGCTTTTGTTTTGCTTGTAACCTTTAAGCTGAACCTCAAAGAAGCTCTTCTTGATGCTTAATCCTTGTAATAGTTTTTTTTAATCTAGAAAAAGACTAAATTCCCAGATGTATTTTCTTTCTTTTTATTTTTTATTAATAAAATTTACCTTTTTAAAGACTAGAATTGAATTTTTGTGTCTTAAGAGGTTTGTGCACGTTGTTTAATTAGCTGGTGGCAACAGCTGATTTCCTTTGTTTTTCTTTCTCAGCTCTTACCTGGAGAGGGGGTGAAAGGGAGAGGGGGTGAAAGGGTACCCCACAGGAAGGAATTCCCAAGTACGCCTTCCTGGGTTCTCAAAGGGGTTTTGCACTTGGGTGGTGGCAGCATCTACCCATCCAAGGTAAGAGAAAAGCTGTAACATTGGGAGTTTAATATAAGGCTGGAGTGGCCAGTATTAGTTTTTAGAATCCTTGAGGGCCCCCACCTTCTGCACTTGAAGTGCCAGATGGGCGATTTAGCTTTGACAACTACAAAGATAGCTTTTAAGTGATTATAAGTCAAATGAAATAAAAGCAAAACGCATTCTAAGCTGATCTTAACACTTGCAGTCCCCTTAGAAACTTAGGTGCTTCTTACCACAGGCTGGCTGGTTGCCCTTCAGCCAGGCTCTCTGCTTTGATCAGCCCTTCAGTCTCTTGTAGTTTCTGTAGATGTAGGTGGAAGAGAGAGAGCGTGACAAACGTCTCTCCCTTTTATCATGTTCTTTCTTCCCTCTTCGCTTTGCCAGCCCCTTCAAGGTCAGGTGAGCATTACCTCATAATAGTCCCAAACTGTCCAAGGGAAGGGGGGTGACTCACTCGAGAGTCCAACAGATCCTTTGTCACTGCCTAGGCCAGTGTCCTTTGTTCCTATGAGGCTGGGCTGGGTTTGTCCCATACATACCCTGATGAGGTGTTACCTGCCCCTCTGTTCCTGGAGAGATTTGCCTGGGCTTGTTTTAAGCCATGAGGACACATTTTCAGCCTCATAACTATATACATGAAATTATAACCCTAACATTACTATAACAACAATGCTCAGTGCATCATGAGCCTCCTGAAGACACCTGACATGACAAACTTTGTATTGGATACCACACAATCATTTTATAAGAATGAACATGGGGTGCAGGGTGTTCCCCTGAGGCACAGAATGTCACACTCATCTTTGTAATTATTCTGTCTGTTATAAATGCTATGGAAATTAAGACCAAAAAAATCTACATTTTAGAAGGACATTGTGACTGGCAATAAGAATGGGAATATGTTGTTGCTGTTTTCTTTTTCTTTAATGTTAACATTCAGTATATTTTCATCCTTCCCAGCAGACATGAGATGATGCACAGGAAAAAGGAAGAAAAATCTAAATGTTTACCCACACATCTGTTTGTCAAAGTTATCTAACTAAATGAACACATGCTATGATTGTTAAACATGGAACAGTATAGCAAAGGACAAGTATTTTCAAAATACTGTGTTAAAAGGAACTACATATAATGAACTATTGTACAAAGAGAAGCCCAGAGAAGGTAAACGGGTCTGTATCTCTATCTTGCATCAGAAAACAAATATCCACACATCACAAGAGAAATTTCAGCAATTTGATAGCAGTAAAGACAATGCTACCAATCAGAAAGTTTCAAAGGGAAGAAATTGTTGTCAGTTTATTCTTTCTTATGTAGGGGTGGTGTTTGTTTTTATTAATTGATATCCATCTCTGTTTTCTGAGAACTTACTATTTTTTGAGAAAAAAAATAGTATTAAATTGTTTAAAAAGTAAATGTAGTCCTGATAAAAGCTGTTTACTTGACACCTTTGGAGACTGAAGTCCTCTATCTATCCACAGAAAAGGGGCAGTTGAAGCCCAAAGTAATTTTCCCCCCCAATGCTTCAATAAGGTGTCTCACACTTGACCTAGAGAGATTCCTTCCAGGGGTGAGATGGTATTTCAGTTTCCACATCCATTACATCCTTGGCCTCTGAGAAGAGACTATTAACAAGAATCTGTGGTGATGGTTTTCATGACATAGATACTTGTCTATGGAAAAGGATTAAAAACCCCACCAACAACACATAGACCACTGAATAGCCATCAGATAAAAATGTATCTAAAAAAAAATGCTTTTACAAGGTCCACGGATAAATCAAGGAAACTCAAGGAAACATTGCCTAACTTTGATGGAAAAAACCCCTCTAGCTCTTCCTTTGGTTACATTCAAGCCAGTGACCTAGAGGTGGAAGGCTTTGTATCTTATTACTGTTCCCCTGAGTCATCCAGTGTCTGAATCTGTGAACCTCTGTAGAGCAATTCCATGGTCTGTAGCAACACACTTACCAGGGGAATAAAGCTGATTAGCTGCAGCCTTCCTTGCTCTAGAATTTAGATATCAAGACTTCTTGTCACTGCTTCCCCTACTTCTTCCTCCCAGAAATAGTGGTATACAAAGCCTACCATGTTTGCTTTAGCAGTTTTTACATATTCCAATCAGTATTTCCACAAGGGAACACTTTGCAGAAAAAATGGCAGAGTTCTTGCCACAGCTAAAAGTGTTAATTTTTGTGTCATATTTCCTCAGGCAAATATTCATCATTATTGCCAAAAAATATATCCTGGTTGGGGGTTTTTTAGGTTTTTTTTTGGGGGGGGTGGGGGG
The DNA here is from genome assembly GCA_033296515.1 of Macrochelys suwanniensis. Lineage (NCBI taxonomy): Eukaryota > Metazoa > Chordata > Testudines > Chelydridae > Macrochelys > Macrochelys suwanniensis. Next base: position 100,850,376 of record CM065777.1, read on the forward strand.
TTTACAGTATTGAAAAGATATCAAATGTTTTGCTTTACTACAAGCCTAGGTGCATTTTTAAAACTAGTTTTTCCAGTCAGGGGAACTCTCTTATTCATACATAAATCCAGTCAACATCAGGGCTTGAAACTGAAGCCAGAATTTGAATGGCTGGTCTTCTGTATTGTTTAATGTGGGGATGGCTGCTTTCCCCCTCCTTAGAGTCCTATTCAGGAAAGCACAGGCCAAGATGTTAAAAAATGATTAATGATTTTGAGCGCCTCGATTTTTAGGTGCCCAAATGGAGAACATTTAAAGCGCTCTGGTTTTCAGAAAGAGCTGAGCTCTCACCCTATGCAAGTCAAGCCTTTTTAAAGTGCCATGTTGAGTGCCCCAAACTAGTGGCACCCAGAATCACCAGTTCCTTTTGAAAATCTTGGAGTAAGTGCTTTCTTGAATAAGGAGAGCCATAAGCATAAGCTTAAGTGCTTTCCTGAATCAGGGGCTTAGCGAATTGCAAAAGGGATCTATCCTAAGGAAAGTGTAGCTGTGAACTTGTGTATGGCCTTGATTGCAAGGATACATAGAAAAATGGCAAACAAAAGTTCTGAATATTGACTTTATTTGTTGTTTAACCTGTGTATAGAATCATAGAATCATAGACTCTCAGGGTTGGAAGGGACCTCAGGAGGTCATCTAGTCCAACCCCCTGCTCAAAGCAGGACCAACCCCAACTACATCATCCCAGCCAGGGCTTTGTCAAGCCTGACCTTAAAAACCTCTAAGGAAGGAGATTCCACCACCTCCCTAGGTAACCCATTCCAGTGCTTCACCACCCTCCTAGTGAAAAAGTTTTTCCTAATATCCAACCTAAACCTCCCCCTCTGCAATTTGAGACCATTACTCCTTGTTCTGTCATCTGGTACCACTGAGAACAGTCTAGATCCATCCTCTTTGGAACCCCCTTTCAGGTAGTTGAAAGCAGCTATCAAATCCCCCCTCATTCTTCTCTTCTGCAGGCTAAACAATCCCAGTTCCCTCAGCCTCTCCTCATAAGTCATGTGCTCCAGCCCCCTAATCATTTTTGTTGCCCTCCACTGGACTCTTTCTAATTTATCCACATCCTTCTTGTAGTGTGGGGCCCAAAACTGGACACAGTACTCCAAATGAGGCCTCAACAGTGCCGAATAGAGGGGAATAATCACGTCCCTCGATCTGCTGGAAATGCCCCTACTTATGCAGCCCAAGATGCCGTTAGCCTTCTTGGCAACAAGGGCACACTGTTGACTCATATTCAGCTTTTCGTCCTCCGTAACCCCTAGGTCTTTTTCTGCAGAACCGCTGCCCAGCCATTCGGTCCCTAGTCTATAGCAGTGCATGGGATTCTTCCGTCCTAAGTGCAGGACTCTGCACTTGTCCTTGTTGAACCTCATCATATTTCTTTTGGCCCAATCCTCTAATTTGTCTAGGTCCCTCTGTATCCTATCCCTACCCTCCAGCGTACCAACCACTCCTCCCAGTTTAGTGTCATCTGCAAACTTGCTAAGGGTGCAGTCCACACCATCCTCCAGATCGTTGATGAAGATATTGAACAAAACCGGCCCCAGCACTGACCCTTGGGGCACTCCACTTGATACTGGCTGCCAACTAGACATGGAGCCATTGATCACTACCCATTGAGCTCGACCATCCAGCCAGTTTTCTATCCACCTTACCGTCCATTCATCCAGCCCATACTTCTTTAACTTGCTGGCTAGAACACTGTGGGAGACTGTATCAAAAGCTTTGCTAAAGTCAAGAAATAGCACATCCACTGCTTTCCCCTCATCCACAGAGCCGGTTATCTCATCATAGAAGGCAATTAGGTTAGTCAGGCATGACTTGCCCTTGGTGAATCCATGCTGACTGTTCCTGATCACTTTCCCCTCCTTTAAGTGGTTCAGAATTGATTCCTTGAGGACCTGTTCCATGATTTTTCCAGGGACTGAGGTGAGACTGACTGGCCTGTAGTTCCCCGGATCTTTCTTCTTCCCTTTTTTAAAGATTGGCACTACATTAGCTTTTTTCCAGTCATCCGGGACCTCCCCCGATTGCCATGATTTGTCAAAGATAATGGCCAATGGCTCTGCAATCACATCAGCCAACTCCTTTAGCACCCTCGGATGCAGTGCATCCGGCCCCATGGACTTGTGCTCGTCCAGCTTTTCTAAATAGTCCTGAACTACTTCTTTCTCCACAGAGGGCTGGTCACCTCCTCCCCATACCATGCTGCGGAGTGCAGCCTCCTGGGAGCTGACCTTGTCTGTGAAGACAGAGGCAAAAAAAGCATTGAGTACACTAGCTTTCTCCACATCCTCTGTCACTAGGTTCCCTCCCTCATTCAGCAAGGGGCCCACACTTTCCTTGACTTTCTTCTTGTTGCTCACATACCTGAAGAAACCCTTCTTGTTACTCCTAACATCTCCAGCTAGCTGCAACTCCAAGTGTGATTTGGCCTTCCTAATTTCACTCCTGCATGCCTGAACAATATTTTTATACTCCTCCCTAGTCATTTGTCCAATCTTCCACTTCTTGTAAGCTGCTTTTTTGTGTTTAAGATGAGCAAGGATTTCACTGTTAAGCCAAGCTGGTCGCCTGCCATATTTACTTTTCTTTCTACACATTGGGATGGTTTGTTCCTGCAACCTCAATAAGGATTTTTTAAAATACAGCCAGCTTTCCTTGACTCCTTTCCCCCTCATGTTATTCTCCCAGGGGACCTTGCCCATCAGTTCCCTGAGGGAGTCAAAGTCTGCTTTTCTGAAGTCCAGGGTCTCTGTTCTACTGCTCTCCTTTCTTCCTTGTGTCAGGATCCTGAACTCGACCATCTCATGGTCACTGCCTCCCAGGTTCCCATCCACTATTGCTTCCTCTACTATTTCTTCCCTGTTTGTGAGCAGCAGGTCAAGAAGAGCTTTTCCCCTAGTTGGTTCCTACAGCACTTGCACCAGGAAATTGTCCCCTACACTTTCCAAAAACTTCCTGGATTGTCTGTGCACCGCTGTATTGCTCTCCCAGCAGATATCAGGGTGATTAAAGTCACCCATGAGAACCTGGGTCTGTTTATCAACAAAGGGACTTTGTAAACTATATTTTCCAGTATGGTGTACTGCACATCTCTTTTCTAATGAGGTGTGTACTTCCTTCAGGGCCTCCACTCCATAATTTCACTCTATATGTTACATATCATTTTCAGTAATTAGTCTGCATTTGGAGGCTTCTTTTTTATGTGATGGAAGGTTCTGTGGTATACATTTTTTCCCTGAGAAATCCTTTCTGCTACAGCTTTCTTGTACCACAGTTGGAGCTAATTTGCTATATAGAGACTGGAGCTATCTTCTGCTGTGTGATTTGTAATGTAACATCATTCTATACAAGTTTAAATTATCTCAGTGATTCAAGAATGTATTTTAACTAGAGAGATGTCAACAACTTGTTAACTTGACCTTCAAATGTCCTTTCTTTCACAATCCCCAGTTGATTTCACTGGTGTACAATATACACTATGTATGAAGCCTGTTACTATCGGATGTGGCTGTGAAGTGGCATTCCCCCGCCCCATTCTTGATGCCTGTCATGCTTCGTCAATGCTGACAAGCAATTATTAGTCTTTGTTTCTTTTATACTGTATATTGGCAAAACAATCATTGCAAGGAATTGTAGAGGTAGAAACCATTATCTTTTGCACTATAGTGGTAACATAGCTTTTAAGCTTACTGAAAATATCCATTAGGTTCTGTCCTCTTATCTACAAATGCTTTCTGCTTTGCTTTGTATTGCTCCAGGAGTTGAATCACCAACTTCTGCTGCACTAGGGATAGATAACTTTATTCTTTCGTCAGTTGATTTTTTTCAATGTTCCACTGGGCTTTGTTCAAGGCTGAAGGCATTCTTCATTTTATTTGCTTCCCATTATATTAGCTGTATTTTGGATATCTATTTTAGCTTCATTGTCTTTGAAGATTTTGTTTTTGTTTTAGACGTTGTGACATGACAATCCCTTGCAATTAAAAAAAACCCCTAAAACTGAAGAGATCAAGCCAATTTTAGTCTCTGAGCTGGGAGGGGGATCTTTGAATTCCATTTTGCTGGATAGTTATGTCTGATCTGTGAGAATCATACATTGTCTCAAATACTCTTAATAGCCCTGGAGCACTTAAGCAGTGTGCAGCCATGAAGAACAAAGACCTTCTGGTTCTTGAGCTCGTAGCACAGCACAGTTATGCTCTCTCACTTGAGTTCGAACTGATCCAAATGATCAAACATACTGTCTACTGTGACAATTTGCCCTGATTCCAGCAATCTATGGCCACCCACTGATGTGTCTATACTAGCGCAAGTCCCTAGCATAGATAAAGAAAGCTCCAATTTGTACTTGCAGAGTTTACTCCTGTTTGATGCTCCTGAGAGGCACAGCACAAATTATGGTAAAGGATTTCTGTTATCTGAAGGATATCTGTTTGGATAGCCTCTCTTACACCCTCCCTCCAATTTGCCTATCCACTCTTTTCTCTTAAATGGCCCTCTGGACAACTTATTTGCCTTTTTCTCTTACAACCACCTGCATCCCTTCTTCCATGCTTGCTGACCTTTCACATGAAACACTCTATCAACTGACCCATAAGTCCACTACAATCCTCTCCTTCAAATCTCTCAAGACTCACTTCTGTGAAGTCTACAATATATTAACCAACTAATAAGGGAGAGGCTAAGAGACAGTAGGCCTTAGCATATCTATCTTCCTTTATTCTTTTAAAAATGCTTCTTAAAAATGGCATATATTATGGTTGTCCTCTCCTTCCAGTTTCATATGATGAATACTGTGGGCATCACCAAGTGTCTTTCTTTTTATGTAGTTAGATACAGCTACTTTGAGACAGCTAAGAATTGCCCCAAATTTAAGGCACCACACATTATATGAAGGTGAGAGAAAGGGATAGTCATACTACACACAATTTCCCTGATTTAATAGCACCCACAATCTGGTCAGATATTACAGTAGTGGGAGGCATATAAGAACCTATAAGGTTATCACTATTAGTTAGTGACTCAGCTATAGTTCTTGATCTTAATATTTCACACATATAGACAAACTAATTTTATCTTTTTAAACTAATACTATACATCAAAGAACATTCCTATACCCTAAAATGGACCAATAAATGAATCTGTAAATGTGTGAAGAAAAGGGCTCCATGACTAAGGGGAAGATTTTCAAAAGCACATAGGGCAGTTAGGTGCCCAACTCCTATTGAAATTCATTGGTGTCCAACTGCCTTTTGTGCTTTGAAAATCTTCCCCTCGGATCCTTTTTTGCCAAGTTTGAACCTGCAGCCAGTTTTTACGACTGAGTTATAAAAGCCCTGTAAATAGGGTCTTAGACTAGGAGAGGTTGTCAGACCCCTAACTCTTGTGGTGCCCGCAGGTGCTGCTTGTAATAAATACCTTGAAATCTGTAATGACAGTACACGTTAAAGTTTGAGAAATCCTTTGTGTTAACACTAGACTACTTCTCAGGCAAAGAGGATGGGGGTCCATTAGAATAAGATGCTTCCTGCAGGCTGTTGTTGTCTCCAACCAACCAGTGTCATGCAATATTTACATTCAGCTCAGTGCTTGTAATTATACCTTTTCTTAAAGCCATTGGAAGGATTGAGAAAATGACTCTTATTCAAATTTTGTCTTCTAGCAAAATATTGAATTGTTACAGCAGAAGAGACTACAATCTCCTCCTTTGTTCCCCCTCCTCCCTCTGACTTAAGGATCTGAGACCTTCAGGAATCTTATAATTTAAGATGAATACAGAGAAAATTGGCGTTGATAGTTATAGCTTAATTTTCTAGACACCTGCAGCAGTGTAATTAATGGTGGAAAGTGATTCTTGCTGGCCAATAGAGAAGCATAATACTTTGCTTTAATATCTCATGAGCACGTATCTCAGTATATTTTCCACTAGCAGGTATAAAGCATGCATAAGCATGCTTAGTCACTGGTAAAGCTGAGCTGTGTGATGCTTCTCTAAGGTTCATCCCGGTCATATGTCCCAAAATGGTCATTGTTTGTCCTGGCACAAAAGTAGTGAAGGGGTGACAAAGAGTCCTGTAGCACCTTATAGACTAACAGATATATTGAAGCATAAGCTTTCGTGGGTGAAGACCCACTTCATGTATTGCAGTAGTGAAGACTCCTGTAGGGGGTTGACCCTTGTCACTTTCAAAAAAGTAATTAAAAGTAATTTCAGGTGCTAGACTGGCCTTTACCAATTTTTGCAGTTTTACAATCCCATCTTTCAAATGTTGAAGTTGTTTTTCTCTCCCTTGCTACTGCTACAATGTAAACAATCTACACAAACAACAAGAGGAAGACAAACAATTGACTATACAGGGGAAACAATGTAACTTACTATACACAAGGTGATGTCAAATTCACGGAGTAAACAAGCTGAAAAAATGCTCTACTCTCTGTTATAGCAATTCTAAGATGTTAATTGCAACAATGCAAGGTAAACAGTTTTCTAATAGAAGGGTGCTTTTTTAAGTGATGGAACGTAAGTTAATAAACTTCTGCTTTCTGGGTTTTTGGTTCAAAACAGACTCAGGCTTATATATAGAGATGCTCTTTCAGTGCTCTGGCTGATAGGTCTCATATTGTTTGCCACTTTTGTCATTTGTGGAAATTGATTTTTAACACACAAAAGCATTTGTATGGTGTGTTTACCCACCCATTCCATCAAGGAAATAATAATATGTGATTTATCCAACCAATCAAACTTAAGCAAGGCAGCTCAAATGTCAATTATCAAATACTCACAGTGAATTGCTAGTGATTAATTCACAGATTAATCACACAATTGCAAAGATATGTGTGAAATGAATTTGAGGAAATCATTAACTGCCCTCACACACATGCAAGCAGAAAGATGATAAAGTCATCAACCAAATTATTTGTTTTGAATTATTCACTCATTTCTAACATTCAGTTACAGGATGGAACATTTGTCCTCAATCATGGTACAGGTATGGGAACCGATTATGAGCTCTTTATCATGTCTCCTCAGACACTTAAAACTTGTATTGAGAAGAAACTGGAGCCAGGGACATTTATTAATTCATGATTGATGCTTAAAATGCTGACCACAGAAACAAAGCCATGAATTTGGGAAGCAACCATCAGTACATTGTAACAGGCCTTTGTCAGATTGCTCAGCTACTGGCACCATGTTTCTCTCCTCCGTCTGCTGACTGATGACTTAAAAAAAACAAAAAGAGAAATAGACATTCAGAAATGAAACAATCCAGCTGTCTGATTGCTTTCTGGATAATCCTTTTGATATTCTGCCTCCGAACAAAACAACCAGGTGTGTGGTATAGGAAAGACTGTTTATCTGAAACACTGACAAACTCGGGATTTTGGATCCCTGGAATTTGTCTTTCTTCTCTGTGAATCTATATTTCTGTAGATTTCAGTTCTAATTTATTACAAGTAAATCCCAAACCCTTCCAACTAATTTAAAAATCAACTAATCAAATGGAACCAGATTTTAAACTTGGCATCATTCTTTTCTGAATTATTATAAAAATGTCATGCACATATTCGAGTTGAGCTTTATATATAAAAATCTTTAAAAGCATATAAAATTATTACACCTCAAGCTATTTATCCTTTGTGCATCAAGCAGTTGGGAAAAAGCTTGTCAGGGGTGGAGGTGGGAGCTGACTGGTCTGTTGGCTTGTGCAGCAGCCTGATAGTTAAAAAGGACTGAAGCTAGAAATAGACTTATAGTGTATTCCAAAGAGGTATCATATTTAACCCACTGATGAGAAAAGAGTTCTAAGGCTATCAGGTGACTGTTCACCTCAGCAATAAATATGACATCTCACCATAGCTCACCATATAGAATCTCCTTTTAAAGCAATTATTATTAATACCGAGCTCTCTGCATGCCCTTAAAACTGCTGACGACACTTAACTCTCTTCTTCACATTTCTTTTGGCAAATAATTATAATTCAACATTGCTGATTTCATTTATAAGAAATTAATGAGCCATATGTGGGTCACATTAGAGGTAAGATGATGCATTTCATCTGCGATACTATGCAATGTACTGTAACATGCTATACCAGTCGACGCCATGACCAAGTCTTGCAAAGTTCCTTGATCCAAATGGCCAGTTTCACAACAGTTTAGTTCAGAAGTATGTACAGAATAGCCAGGATGAGATTTGAGACCGCTGCCGCCCTTGGCAAACTAAACTGCACCCTCCTCCCAGCCCACCCCACTCAGTCACTCACCCATAAGTGAGTTTTCTCATGTTAGCAGGTGTGCTGGTTTCCCTGGCTTTCATCCCATGAAAAGAAATGGACCAGGTGGTGCTTATGAAAAGGAGAGACTGTCTATCTCCATATGAATAGCAAGCAATCCTATACCTTTATCTTTCAGTTTAAATGAAAGAATCTTAAAATCATCACAATAGCGAAGGCCACTTTAAATTCTCTGTGATAAGCTCTAATTTTAGAGACAAAAACTTGGAATACACATTTTTAGCTCCAAATCTTCCCCCACCCCTCCAAATCCAGCCTTTTCATGCTCAGTTGCTTTCCTGCTTTTTAACCAAAAATGTTTTAACTATTTTTCAGCTTTAGAGAGCTAAAATGTGGATCTCATTTGACATGGATTTTTATGTGTGCAAAAGTCTAGATCTGAAAGGTTTGTAGAAAAATAGTCACAAATGGGGGTAAATTCTCCTCTTGGTTGTAAAGGAAACTTTCAGCCCATGAATGTGACTTCAATGAGAACTGCATGTGTAAGTCAAGTGTAAGTTTGGTACTTAGTTCTTCATATGCTCTTTCATATAATTAGGAAATCAAATGATAACAGTGACAAATACATTTGTTTGCATTCATGGATTCATAGATCTTAAGGCCAGAAGGGACCATTAGATCATCTAATCTGGCCTCCTATAAAACAGATCAGTTTTGGGAGTAATAGCTACTGTGACTATGCAAGGAAGTATTACTATTTACCACATGTTTTGTCAAATTGCTCAGCCCTAGTGATACTTAGTACCCAATGGGGCAAAAAGAGATCAATGTCAATCTATGAGTGAACCTCAGCAGGACCAATTCTGCTGGTCTTATACAGTGAAAACGCCAACTGATGTAATGGAAATTTTCACTGTGTAAAGACTAAAGAAATGGGCCAAAAAAATCAGCCTTTCAGACTAACATCTATAGGTCTAGATGTTTAAGCAAAGCTTTAAATCTCTGGACAACAGACTGCCAGGAGATTTCCAGTTCTTCGTTGTCTGAGTTTGAAATACAGCTAGATTAGCCTTCCTTGACATAGTCTGTTGCATCCTCTTCTGTAAACTGTGCAAAACTGGATGGCATGCTGAGGAAAATATGGATCCTGTTTGAAAGGGTAAGCAAGGATTTGAAAAGTCCAGCAAAATTCTTTAACTTTCAGCTGAATAGAATATGCCATTTCTAGGGCTGTCGATTAATCAGTTAACTCCCGCAATAAACTCAAAAGAATTAATCGTGATTAAAAAAAGTAATTGCGATTAATCACAGTTTTAATTGCACTATTGTTGTTGTTGTTGTTGGCGTCCGTTAGTCTCAAGAGACGATGGATATGCGCCCATGGGGAATGTTTAGTTGATGGTTGTGCAGCATCTGTTGTGGCTGTGGAGCCCCACACGAGAGTGGCAGTCTCGATTGCATTTGCTGCATTTGAAGGTGGTGTCAGCTGTGGGTTGGAGCTGCTGCTTCCTTTTTCATTGAACCCGCTTTTCCTCGGCAAGCTGCCGCAGCTTGTCTTCGCCAGTTTTCAATCCAGTGGTCAGAGCGTGTCTCCATCTGCATCTGTCCTGGGCGAGCTCTTCCCAGCTGTTGATGTTGATTTGAACAGTCTTCAGGTCCCTCTTACAAACATCCTTGAAGCGAAGGTGGGGCTGTCCTGTAGCTCTGTTTCCGGAGGCAAGTTCGGCACACAACAGGTCTTTGGGGATCCGTCCATCTTCCATGCGACTTAGATGGCCAAGCCATCTGAGGCGGCGTTGATGGAGGAGAGTGAACATGCTGGAGATCTTGGCACGTTCCAGCACCTCGTTGTTCATTATTCGATCACTCCAAGTGATCCCGAGTATGCGACGGAGGCAGCGCATGTGGAAGGTGTTCAGTCTCTTTTCTTGCGAAGCGTAGAGGGTCCAAGTTTCGCTGGCGTAGAGAAGAGTGTTTAACACACATGCACGGTACACAGCAACCTTTGTGTTGATGGTCAGCATGTTGTTGTTCCATACTGTCTGTGACAATCTGGCCAAAATTGTAAAGGCCTTGCCGATTCTATGGTTGATCTCAGGGTCCAGTGAGAGGTTGTCCGTGATGGTAGATCCAAGGTAGGTGAACTGACTGACCACCTCTAGCACATAGTCATTGATGGCAATGCTTGGATGTTCTGCATCCTGGGCCATAACTTTGGTCTTCTGAAGACTGATTGTCAACCCGAACTCTTCGCAAGCTCTGGAAAAGCGGTCAATCAGATGCTGGAGATCGGTTTCTGTGTGGGTGGCCAGGGCAGCGTCGTCTGCAAACAGCATGTCTCTGATTGTTGCCTCCCGTACCTTGCTTTTGGCCTTTAGTCGAGCCAGATTGAAAAGTCTCCCGTCAGACCGGGTGTGGAGATAGATTCCCTCTGTGGAATTTCCAAAGGCACGTTTCAGCAATGCTGCAAAGAAGATGCCGAAGAGTGTAGGAGCGAAAACACAGCCTTGTTTTACTCCACTGTGGATGTCGAAGGCATCGGAGGACGAGCCATCATACAGTACTGTGCCTTTCATGTTGTCGTGAAAAGACTGGATCACGCTCAGCAGCTTCGGTGGGCAGCCAACCTTTACCAGGATCTTGAACAGCCCATCTCTGTTCACAAGGTCGAAAGCTTTGGTCAGGTCTATGAAGGCAAGGAATAGTGGCTTGTGCTGTTCTCTGCATTTCTCTTGCAGCTGCCTTAAGGAGAAAACCATGTTGGTTGTGGATCTCCCTGCTCGGAACCTGCACTGTGACTCTGGGTAAACTCTGTCAGCAAGCTTCTGCAGTCTATTCAGGATCATGCATGCGAAGACTTTACCCACAACACTCAGGAGCGATATGCCTCTGTAGTTGTTGCAGTCGCTTCTATCACCCTTGTTCTATTGCACTATTAAACATTAGAATATCAATTGAAATGTATTAAATATTTTTGGATGTTTTTCTACATTTTCAAATATATTGATTTCAATTACAACACAGTATACACAGTATACAAAGTAGACAATGCTCACTTTATACTGTTATTTTGTATTTTGTATAACGAATATTTGCACTGTAATAATGGCAAACAAAAGAAATAGTATTTTTTAATTCACCTCATACAAGTATTGTAGTGCAATCTCTTTATCGTGGAAGTGCAATTTACAAATGTAGATTTTGTTGTTGTTACATAACTGCACTCAAAAACAAAACAATGTAAAACTTTAGAGCCTACGAGTCCACTCAGTCCTATTTCTTTTTCAGCCAATTGCTAAGACAAACAAGTTTGTTTACATTTATGGAAGATAATGCTGCCCGCTTCTTGTTTACAATGTCACCTGAAAGTGAGAACAGGCATTCACATGGCACTTTTGTAGCTGGCATTGCAAGGTATCCATGTGCCAGATATGCTAAACATTCACAATCCCATTCATGCTTCGGCCACCATTCCAGAGGACATGCTTTCATGCTGATGATGCTCATTAAAAAAATAACGCATTAATTAAATTTGTGACTACTCTCCTTGGGGGAGAATTGTATGTCTCCAATTCTGTTTTACTCGCATTCAGCCATATATTTCATATTATAGCAGTCTCGGATGATAAGCCAGCATATGTTGTTCATTTTAAGAACACTTTCACAGCAGATTTGACAAAACGCAAAGAAAGTACCAGTGTGAGATTTCTAAAGATAGCTACAGCACTCGACCCAAGGTTTAAGAATCTGAAGTGCCTTCCAAAATCTGAGAGGGACGAGATGTGGAGCATGCTTTCAGAAGTCTTAAAAGTACAAAACTCCAATATAGAAACTACAGAACCTGAACCACCAAAAAAAGAATATCAACCTTCTACTAATGGCATCTAACTGACTCACATGATGAAAATGAACATGCGTCGGTCCGCACTGCTTTGGATGGTTATCGAGCAGAACCCGTTATCAACATGGACGCATGTCTGCTCAAATGGTGGTTGAAGCATGAAGGGACATATGAATCTTTAGTGCATCTGGCACATAAATATCTTGTGATGCCGGTTACAACAGTGCCAGGAGAACTTTCAGGTGATATTGTAAACAAGAAGCGGACAGCATTATCTCCTGCAAATGTAAACAAACTTTTTTGTCTGAGCGATTGGCTGAACAAGAAGTAGGACTGAGTGAACTTGTAGGCTCTAAATTTTTACACTGTTTTATTTTAAAATGCAGGATTTTTTTGTACATAATTCTACGTTTGTAAGTTCAATTTTCACGATAAAGAGATTGCACTACAGTACTTGTATTAGGTGAATTGAAAAATATTATTTCTTTTGTTTTTTACAGTGCAAATAGTTGTAATAAAAATAAATATCAGGTGAGCACTGTACACTTTGTAGTCTGTGTTGTAAGTGAAATCAATATATTTGAAAATGTAGCAAACATCCAAAACTATTTAAATAAACGGTTTTCTATTATTGTTTAACAGTGCGATTAATTGCATGATTAATCATGATTAATTTTTTTAATTGCTGTAACATCACAGTAATTGTAACTACTTTTAAATGGTAGACCTCAACACTTTAATAGCAACACATTAACTACTTTTGCCTTCAAATTCTAGCAATGAGACTTAGTTTGGGTGCAATGGTCAGAGCCATGTTCTCTCACCTGGACAACATCTGTTAAAATAATTCTAAAGAATATAACACCAGCGGTGATATTTAATGATTACTATAGGAACTATTTTCACCTGCATGATTTAGCCCTGAGTCCACTGTCAGAACTGCCTTCAGATACCAGATTGTCTGTTTCTTCTGGCAGAGAATATTTGGTTGGAAATTTAAAAATAATTAAATGTGGGAAAATCTTGCATTGGATGGCTAAAATTATTTTGACCTAAGGTCCAGTACAAGTAATATTTTAAAATTAACTTGGGTCTTAATCTATAGTGCTCTCATCAGCATGGGGATACTCGTGAAAGTTAAGGCAAATTAACAAAAAGGTGTGATGTTAATGTCATAAATTAAAGTGCCTTAAAACCGCATGTGGATGCTCTAATTTAGAAGTAAACTGACCTTTATTCTCTGTAGCTTAATCCTTCTAGGACTCAGCTACAGAGAACTAAGGATCCTTTACTTCTGAATGAGAGTATCCACATGGGGCTTAATGCATTCTAAGGTATGTGCATTAACTTTACACCTTTAGTTAATTCATCTAACTCCCTATGTGGACAAGCCCTCAGAAGGAGGTGTTTCATGCAGTGCCTGAAGTTCATCTCATTTTGTAATCATACTACTACTTGTTTCCCATTATGTCTGATAGAGTCTTGCATTATGCTCTCCCCTCCTCTGATTGCAGACATTGCACAGGGTCCACAGGAACAACCTTACCTTGACTAACAAATGGAGATACAACATGATGGCCAAAGTGCAACACAGAGCCGAATGCAGCCCATAGAATTTAATGTTAGAGTATGTAGTCACTTTCACACAAAGGTGTTATCAGTGAAGACTATTCTTACCATGCAATGCTCCTTCTTGATACTAGTAGGCTGCTCAGATCAGATAAAGACAAAGCATTGCATGTCAGGCCCTGGAGTCTCTGCAGATTACACCTTGGTATTAAAAATAAGGGCAGTTATAATGTCCCTGTTACTGGGCTCTCTCCTGAGTAGTTTTCAATGTGGCCCTCTAAGTGGGTACTTTGGAAATCCTTGAGACAAAATGTATAGGTTTAAACCAGCTACTGTAACACTGCTTCTCTAATTTAACACCTAGAAACAAGTTTCCTTGTCAATCATGTCTAATAGTTGGAGTGGCGGCTCCTGCTGCTCTCACCTCTCTCGCACAGATCCACTTGATATGAAATTGGAGAAATCTAATGCAAGGGTTTTTAATGATTCATTAGAACTCCTCTCATCCGGCACATTAGAAGAATGTGCTTCCAGGAGCCATGATCTCTTTTAAAGCTGCAAATGGTTATAAGATGGTGGTGAGTTCATGTAGTGACACATAGTAACCTAATGCTACAGCACATTAAGAAAGGTTTGCTCTGTATTAGCCTTTAATTACATTTCAAAACTGAATCAAATACCTATGCATAGAAGGCAGTTTAAAAAAAATGCAATTTACTAGGAAGTTTCCGAAGCTGCTCCTCGTTTCCTCTACTTTCCCAGAATGACTTACATACATTAAATGTTTTAATATACAGTGAGCTTTGTTGTGAAGCAGTTATGGTTGCTACACACACAACATGCCTGACAAACCCATAGAAGCAAGCAAATGAAAAGTTAAGTCACCTAACAGTACATATCTGTTACTCCTCTACCCACAAGCTTACCACTTGCCATGGACATCACAAGCCATGAACTGTAATTTTGCCTCTGCCCCTCCCTCGCCTTTGCCCCCCTCACCCTCTTTACTGATTATTTTTTTCTCCAATGCAAGCAATTGTGAATGTTTCTGGTTACTTGAGTTGGCAAAGGGCAGTATGATAAAGGGTTGTGTGCAGAACAACAGTTAAATGAGCTGATGGAGGGCTGGTATCCATAAAGGGGCAGAATTAAGGTTTAGTTTTCCTCAGTGTCACCCTCTTTACCAAGTATTTTGTAAATAGATGTTGTTAAAAAGATACCTATCCACAATGCAAAATGTCAATGAAAAATTCCAGCCAGAGCTCAAAATCACAGGGTTTCTATTAAAACTTTAGCAAGATAAATCAAACAAAAACTTCATAGAGAGTTCATAGGACTAACCCTGGGTGAAGTTGAACACCTATTGGTGACCTAATTTTAGAGGAAAAACAGGAATTTATGCTCCCATTTTAGCAAAACTGTGGAGTTACTAATAGGCACCTCCATAATGCATCTGCCCCTTACTGATAAAGTCTACAGATGACACAAAGAATGGGGGAGTAGTAAATAATAAAGAGGACAGGTCACTGGCAAAGAGCAATCTGGATCACTCGGTAAGATGGACACAAGAATCAATATGCTTTTTAATGTGGATAAATGTAAAGGTATACATCTAGGAACAAAGAATGTAGGCCATACTTACAGGATGGGGGGGACTCTATCCTGGGAAGAAGTGACTCTGAACAAGACTGACTGTGAGCTCACAGTGTGGTGCTGTGACTAACAGGGAAAATGCAATCCTTCAATGTACAAACAGGCGAATGTTGAGCAGGAAGGTTATATTACCTCTGGATTTGGCACTGGTAAAACTTCTACTGGAATTCTATACCTAGTTCTGGTGTCCAGACCTAGAAGGATGTTGAAAAATTGGGGAGTTAAGATGGTCCAGAGAACAGCCATGAGAATATAACAACATAAAAATGGCCATACTGGGTCAGACCAATGGTCCATCTAGTGCAGTATCCTATCTCCGACAGTGGACAGTGTAAGATGCTTCATAGAGAATGAGCAGACCAGGGCAATTTTTAGTGATCCATCACTTGTCATCCCAACCCAGCTTCTGGCAGTGGAGGTTTAGGGACATTTGGAGCATTGGGTTGCATCCCTGACCATCTTGGCTAATAGCCCTTGATGGACTATCCTCCAGGAACTTATTTAAGTCTTTTTTGAACCCAGTTATACTTTTGGCCTTCACAACATCCCATAGCAATGAATCCCACTACTGACTGTGCATTGTGTGAAAAGGTACTTCCTTTTGTTTATTTTCATGCCACTGCTTGTTAATTTCATCGGGTGACCCCCTGTCCTTGTATTATGCGAAGGGGTAAATAACACTTGACTATTCACATTCTCCACACTATTCATTATTTTATAGACCTCTTATCATATCCCTCCTTAGTTGTCTCTTTTCTAAGCTGAACATGCCCAGTCTTTTTAATCTCTCCTCATATGGAAGCTGTTCTATATCCCTAATTATTTTTGTTGCCCTTCTCTGCACCTTTTCCAGTTGTAATGTATCTCATCTGAGATAGGGTAACCAGAACTGCATGCAGTTGTCACAGTTTGGGATGCAATCTGACCAGTGAGAAGGTGTGTCACTGCCTGCCCTGTAATCCTGGGTGCCTTTACTATTCTGTTGGTGTAGTTCCTTGTTTGGACACTCCCAGCCAGCCTACATGCACACAATCAGTCTCTCTGTGTTAAGCAGCCCTGGTTCAGCCACTCTGACTCCAGCAGCCTGCTTGTTACACCACAGCCATCCTCTCCACCAGCCTCGGTTACTACTAGCGAAGTAAACCCAACACATCCCCAGTTCTGAATTTCTCCAAAACCCTCTGAAATGTCCAGCCCTCTCCTGAACCAGTCAGAGAAATAATAAGGGTTTCTTGCTTTTTTAAACAGATAATACCCAGCAGCTTGCCACATTAACTGGAGTTAACAATCACTTGAATTAAAACACAGCACTGGGTTGCTTTATATTAAAATAAAGCAAGTTTATTAACAAGAGGTCAATTTTAAGTGATGCCAAATAAAAGAAATAAAGGTAGAGATGATTACAAACAAATAAAAATGAAAACACACATCTAAAAGTCTAAAACTGATTTAGCAAGGCCCAGTCTTTAAGACAGTTTCCCTAATCAATTATTCTTAGTCCAGCATGACTAACTATCTTTCAGTCAGGATCTTAGAATCATAGAATATCAGGGTTCGAAGGGACCTTAGGAGGTCATCTAGTCCAACCCCCTGCTCAAAGCAGGACCAATCCCTAATTTTTGCCCCATATCCCCAAATGGCCCCCTCAAGGATTGAACTCACAACCCTGGATTTAGCAGGCCAATGCTCAAACCACTGAGCTATCCCTCCCCCCCCACAGAAGTACAAGGTGCTGGTTTCCCCTGTCTTCTTAGGTGAAAGATAAAGATGAGTCTTTCTTGCTGTCCTTCATATTTCTATAGAATCATCTTTATTCTCAAATTTAGGGAGGCTTCCTCGCTATTTAGTTTCCTGTGTCATTCTAGGGTGCAGACACCACATTAATTCTCTGTCTCTTGAGTTCATGCTCACGACAATCCTGGTTGCTTTGCTTGATAGCTTTGTTTATCACTAATACGTAAATTGAGGTAAACCCACATTCTTTTGTCTGGTACAGACCTGTTTATCACCCCTTTACCTAGGCTAGGCTGTTTTCTTAAACCTGTTCGAGTAACATTATATAGAGGGAAGTTAACACAAGCATTTTACAATGATATTAATGACCAGAATACTATTAGATTTCAGATGATACCTTTGTCATGTTTTGGGGGTGCAATAGAGGCTGGCAAAGAGTTATGGAACCTCTTACTCTGTAACCCTTAAGTGCCTTAAAAGCTTTGCTATTTCTGCTCTCTGCCTGCAACCTGCATAGTCAACAACAAGCATGTGCTCTATGTCAATGAACTGAGCAGCCCTGGTCCAATGCTATGGATCCACGAGCTTGCCTGCGATACCACAGTCTTCCACTGGTCTCCATCAGCCTTGGTTAACAGCTGGTAAGATGACTCCCAATTCTTTCCAGCCCTGAATTTCCTCCCAAAACACGTTTTCTGAAGTGTCCAGCCCTGTCCAGAAACAGCCAGAGGATTGTTACGGCTTGTTGCTTCTTTAAAGAATCAATATCCAGACAATTTGTTACTTTAACTGGAGTTACCAAATAGTTCAATTTAAACACAGCATTGGAATGATTTAGATTAAAAATTAAACAAGTTTATTTAATTTCAAAGAGAGAGGTTTTAAGCAAGATCAATTATAAGGATTAAAATCAGAAATCATTACAAGAGAAACAGAAATACTACTTTCTTATTTTCTTTTTTTTTAGAAATACTACACTTTCTAGTGACTAAAACTTAACTAACTAGACTTGGTTCAAGGTAAAATCTTCACCACATGTTTCTGTCAAGATGGCTGATTGAACTTCTGGGTCAGGATCTGTTCCCTATAGTCAAAGGGCTGGTACCTTTGTGGTCTTAGATGAAAGACAGATAACTTGGGATTCTGTACCCCTCTCTTTTATAGTCCATTGAATCTTTGAAATGGATTCTTCCAGATAACAGTCTGTTTCCAGCTGCGAGGTAGACAACATGGAGTCTATCTTGAAGGAAGAGTCCTGCTGGGGTTCTCTGCTAAAATGCAAATTATTTAGTTCCTGTTTCTTCTAGTGCAACTGACTGAATGTGATTGTCATTCTCATCCCCTGCTGTGATAGAGTGAGGTTTGATTCCACCCCTTGTTAGCTTGTATGTGTGATATGTAAATACATTCTCATTGTCTTTCAAAATACTTTAGAAGTAACTCCCAGGTGGGGAAACCACATTCCTTTCTCTAGGGTGGGATAACTCCAGCTTGGCTGGCAAACACATTTTAAGACTTATAATTTCAGTTTATGTCCATAACTTTGCATCAGTTGCTTGCTCCTACATTATGCAATGATATTAAGAACCAATGAGTTATGAGCTTTTCATTGACACCCTGCATGACACTTAGCAGATACATTTCATGACATTAACAAATTGACCTGGACTGGTTAAGCTAGCTGAAATTCATTACCAAATATCAGGATGCTGCTTGGTGTCTCCCCTTGAGCTGTTATTAACGTCACAGCCTTATAAGGCATATTTTAAACAAACATCACTGTAGTAGTGTGTAGGGTGTGAACACAGAGATGCTTAGGATCACAGCATCACTCAAGGTGCGGGCATATTATTGCTTTATATAATAGCATTATGATATTTTCGGTTTTATTATCTATACCTTTCCTAATGGTTCCTAACATTTTGTTAGCTTTTTTTTTTTACTGCTGCTGCACATTGGTCAGATGCTTTCAGAGGACTATTCATAATGACTCCAGGGTCTCTTTCTTGAGTGGTAACAGCTAAGTTAGACCTTGTAATGGGGTGTTCACCCCCACACCAGCTCCTAAAGGAGTTAAGGTGGCTAGGTGGGCCAATTAACTGCATAGACTGCACCTGGAGAAGGAGCCAGGTTGCACTGAGGACTAATTAAAGGACAAAGTTCACCTGAACAGGAACAGGTGGGGTTTGTATAAAGCTACCTAGCTGAGGGCAGAAAGGGGCTGTAGGCAGGAGGTTGCTAGTCAGACTCTCTGAGGTTAGTGTGAGCAGGGATCTCGGTCTGGATGGGAGGGCATGCCAGGAGGTGGGTGGAGAAGGAGCTTGATAAAGGCAATGTAGGAAGCAATCTAGGGAATCAGCAGCAAGATGTAGGACAGTGTAGACCTTAGCTGCTAGTTGCAGGATCCCTGGACTGCAACCCAGAGATGAAGTCAGGTCCAGGTTCCCCTATCAGCCACTGGGAAAGTGTCACCATTGAGAGGCGGTGAACTCAAAGACTGCCTGGGATGATTGGTATAGAGACATACACAATTCCAGCTGGAAGCAGAAAACTACAGTGACCTATGTGGAGGTCCAAGCCATACAGAGGGAGTAGTCAAGTTCTGAAAGAGAGAGAGTGAGTGAGCACCTGCAAGAAGGGGTATCAGACTGGCAGAGCTAATCCCTAGCTGTAGCTACAAGGAGGTGTTCCACTGCGGAGTAGAGCACCCTATAACAGACCACCATCATTTTGTATGTCTAGTTGGGATTATGCTTTGCAGTGTGCACTTCTTTACACTTACCAACATTGAATTTCATCTGCCATTTTGTTGCCCAGTCACCAGCTTTTGTGAGATCCCTTTGTAACTCTTTGCAGCCAGCTTTGAACTTAACTATCTTGAGTAATTATATATCCTTTGCACATTTTGCCACTCACTGTTCACCACAGTTCTAGATCATTTATGAATACATTGATCAGCACAGGTCCCTGTACAGATCTTTGAAGATCCTGATATTTACCTCTTTCCGTTGTGAAAACTGATATTTTTTTTCTTGACCTTTGTTCCCTATTTTTTAACTTGTTACTGATCCATGAGAAGAGAATGATTAAAGGATTGGAAGATGTGCCTTGTAGTGATAAAGTCAAGGTGCTCAATCTATTTAGTGTCTCAAAACAAATATAAAAGCTTGTGTTGTGCGGAGGGGTTGCCCTATAGCATCCCTTGTTAACCTATTGAGGTGCAGCAGGCACTCCCTGCCTCAGTTTCCCTTCTCCTAGGGCCTCTTAATCCAAAAGGATGTAAGACAAAATTCCTCTGCTGGGGTTATAAAGCCAAATAAAATCAAAATTAAGTTTCTTCCTTGGGGTTCTGCTTCTCCCCTTCTCCGTGGGGACCTATGATCTCTAGGAACTCCCTCTCTCAGGAGAGCTTCACGCTTTGTGAGCATCTTCCGTGGTCTAATAGTCAATGCTATGGACTGTAAATGCAGTGATCTGAGTTTCTGTCTGGTGGGACCTGATCATGCCCACAAAAAGGGTGGGAGTTTGTGGGACATAATATAATCACTATGGTTAGGAAGGGCTGCATCACCAGTGCCAGCGCTGTGCCTGTCTCCTCCACCTGTGCCCTTATCCAGACAGACCACTTAACCAAGAATGTCTCTACCCAGATCCTGGTGTGGATTTTCAGAGACTGTGGCCTGCATTTCCCACTCACAGAAAGTCAGGATGGGGAGACCATCCAGTGTGAAAGGTGCCTGCTGGTGAAATCTCTCAGGAAGCAGGTGGGAGAGCTACAGGAGGAGGTGGCTAGGCTGAGGAACATCCGTGACCATGAGGAATTCCTTGAGAGTGTTCATATGGAGACATTCAAGGCTGAGGAAGCTTATCTAGCTACAAAGGACTGCTGTCACATCACTGGGAGAGGAGGATATGTCTCTGTCACAGGGAGGACAAAGTAAATTACCAAGCAAAATAAAACAACCCAGCTAACCTCCGCTTCCTCCCCATACCCGTCCCCTGAGGCACTGCCGCTGCGCTCCCCGCTCACCTCCCAGGCTTGCCGCTGCTGATCGGCTGGAGCGTAGAAAGCCTGTGAGCTCAGGAAAAGCGGCTTGGCTGCTGCAGCACCTCAGGAGGCGGAGGTTATCTGGGTGCGGGGGGGGGGCTGGCAGGGAGCTGCAGGTGGGTGCTCTGCACCCACCAATTTTTCCCTGTGGGTGCTCCAGCCCCAGAGCACCCACGGAGTTGGCGCCTATGGAACAATTAGTTGCACACATACAAAATGGGAAATGTCTGCCTAAGAAGGAGTACTGCAGAAAGGGTTCTGGGGGTCATAGTGGACCACAAGTGAAATATGAGTCAACAGTGTAACACTGTTCCAAAAAAAGCGAACATCATTCTGGGATGTATTAGCAGGAGTGGTGTAAGTAACACACAAGAAGTAATTCTCCACACTGATTAGATCTCAACTGGAGTATTGTATCCAGTTCTGGGCACCACATTTCAGGAAAAGGTGTGGACAAATTGGAGAAAGTCCAGAGAAGAACAACAAAAGTGATTAAATGTCTAGAAAACATGACCTCCAAGGGAAGATTGAAAAAAGTGGGCTTGTTTAGTCTGGAAAAGAGAAGACTGAGAGGGGACATAACAGTTTTCAAGTACATAACATTTTGTCACAAGGAGGAGGGAGAAAAAATATTCTTCTTAACCTCTGAGGATAGGACAAGAAGCAATGGGCTTAAATTGCAGCAAGGGTGGTTTAGGTTGGACAGTAGGGAAAACTTCCTCTTAGGGTGGTTAAGCACTGGAATAAATTGCCTAGGGGAGGTTGTGGAATCCCCATCATTGGAGATTTTTAAGAGCAGGTTAGACAAACATCTGTCAGGGATGATCTAGATAATACTTAGTCCTGCCATGAGTGCGGGGGACTGGACTAGATGACCTCTCGAGGTCCCTTCCAGTACTATGGTTCTTTAACATTATCCAATAGCTGAAAGTTGAAGGTAGATAAATTCAGACTGGATATAAAGTGTAAATTTCTAAGAATGAGGGTAATTAACTGTTGGAATAACTTACCAAGTGTCATGGTAGATTCTCTATCACTAACAATTTTTAAATCAAGATTGGATGCTCTAGGAATTATATTGGGGAAGTGCTACAGTCTGTACTATAGAAGAGGTGAGACTAAATGATCACAGTGGTCCCTTATGGCCTTGGAATCTATGAGGCTCCAGGCAGCTGAGGCCGTTTTGATCAGGCCCAGGTGTTTG
Source organism: Macrochelys suwanniensis (assembly GCA_033296515.1). Lineage (NCBI taxonomy): Eukaryota > Metazoa > Chordata > Testudines > Chelydridae > Macrochelys > Macrochelys suwanniensis. The sequence goes on from CM065777.1 coordinate 100,872,705, forward strand.
TCATCAAAATTCCCTCTAAGCTTACACTTGCCCAAGGACAACAGGGGTAGGGGGTAGGAAACGGGAGATAGAGGTGTGTGTAGATGAATGAGAGATGTGGGGAAGGGGGTCTTGTGAGGTGTATAGAGGCTAGCTCCTCCCCAGCAGCATACAGTAGTACATGTCTCCTTCATTCACAGCCTTAGGAGCCAAGCCAGAAGTGTATGTCTCTGTGTGTGCATGCGAGAGAGAGAGAGAGACTGCACCGCCCCAGGCCAGGACCCTCTGCTGGGTACTCCCAACCCTAATCTTCTATGATTCCTGGAAGAGACCTCAGGAGGTCATCTAGCCCAATCCCCTGCTCAAAGCAGGACCAACCCCAACTAAATTATCCCAGCCAGGGCTTTGTCAATCCGGGCCTTAAAAACCTCTAAGGATGGAGATTCCACCACCTCCCTAGGTAACCCATTCCAGTGCTTCACCACCCTCCTAGTGAAATAATTTTTCCTAATATTCAACCTAGGAAATGTCTCAGGCCACAGCTACTTCCCCTGTCATGTCTTGGCAGCAACAACTACCACATCCCTGGAAACTAACTGCCAGGTGGGTGGGGTGGAGGGGGGGCGTTGGTGCTTTAGCCCCATCAGGATGCAACTCCAGAGCCTCCACTGACACAAGCCAGCACCACAGAGCCCAGCCACATGCCTCTCCTGAAGCGCCACTTCCCTCAGCACTCTGACACTGGGTGCTCATCCACTCCCCTTGCAGTGAGGAGGCAGGGCCAATATGCTCAGGCAGGGTTCCAAGCAGAGCAGGTACGTAAAGGACCATGCCAAGCCCAGTGTGATTTATGGCCTGTGCACTATAAACAAGATTGTTATGCATATGTGCTTGCAGTTTACAGGAAATATGGCTCATCATTCAATTAACTGCCTAGATGGACTCACTCCTCCTAAATTAGCTTGTCACAGGTTCCCCTTAAAAGTGTCAGGAATGAAGGCTTGTAGCTGGGCCTAGGATCAGCTAGCTAACCGCAGTGGAAACCCCTCATCGCCCAGGTCACCGGATTGGCTGAGCAGCATTGCCAGGATTATTCTTAAGCATAGGAATATGACTTGGCCAGTGACCGCTCAACATTAATGCCTGTAGATGTTATTGCTCTGGTTTCTGTTTCATGGTTCCTGACTCTGGTTTGACCCTCATCTCTGATTCCTGAAACTTGACTGGTTCTGACCACTAGTCCAGACTGCCCATGCTCAAGACCTTGCGGGGAAAAGGGGCCAATAACCCCATGACAGGGTGATTTCATTACAGTCTAGAAGTACATGTGGAACAGAAAATTAACAATAAAGGGATCTTCAGTCTAGTAGACAAAGATATAATAAGGTCCAATGGCTGCAAGTTGAAGGTAAACAAAGTCAGCCTAGCAATAAGGAACAATTTGTTAACCATGAGAGTTACTAACTAAATTCTTCATTGGAAATTTTAAAATCAAAATTGGATGTTTTTCTAAAATATATGCTTTGGTTTAACCACAGTTAGTGGACTTGAAGCAGAAATAAATCCAAGGAAGTTTTTGGCCTGTGTTATGCAGGAGGTGAGACTAGATGGTTAGAATGGTCCCTTCTGGCCTTAAAATATATAAATCTGTGATATCTCAGACTGCTTCTGAGTTCTCCAATGATCATTTTCTTGAGTATCAGAAGCACATATTTTATTGTTGGTCTTAACAGAATTAAATGCCCCTTTGAAGATCTTCTAGCTAAGCAAAGGAGCAGTACAAAATGTTCACAGATAAAATAAGCTATTTTGGATTTTCATTGTTTTTACAGAAGGGCTAATAATAATTGTCTTTTTCTCAAATTTCTTTCTCCCATTTGCAGCAGTGGAAAAGCAGTTTTCCATGGCAAGACTTAAGAATGTAGGTCACCGTTATGGGGCTAGCAACACTTCTCTCCCCTTTCAACTCCCTCTCCCACCTCTGAATGTCCCTCCAATCATGTATTAGACCTCACTCCTTTACCTTTCCAGGGTGGAATCACATGATTCTTTCACTTTTGAACCTCGTCCTTGGCTACAGCACCCTATGGATCAACTATGCTTACCCTAAACAGGTCTGACTGAGTACAGGTACCTGGAATCCTTTCCTTTAGGAGCTTGTGAGCTGTAATAAATACAATGATACCAAACAGCCTTCTTAAAACAAAGTATTGTTTAATCATAATGAAAAGAACAAAGCAAAGCATAGGAGAAGAGGTTTTTAAAACAATCAACAGTCTATATGCATGCCTCTCTTCTCTAAAGTCCTGTCTTCAATACATTGTTAACTTGGGCTGTAGCAGGAGCATTGCCTCTATCCTGACACAAAAATCTCTAGCTCTAGATATGTGCTACTTTAAGATTGAGATAGTTGACCTGTTGATGGGGGGGAAGAGGGGGGTTGAAGCTTGAGAGGAGCTGAAGCTTGAACTAGTTATGCAGTAGGGATTCAGCTTGTCCTTTCAAGTGCTTTGAGTTCTCCAATGTCTTCCCAAAATTCCACCCAGGGGTATTTGTATCTATCCTCCCTGTCTCCTGACCAGATTATCTCCAGTATAACACTTCTCTCCACGCCCCTCTTTCAACATTAAGACCCCACCTTTCACTGGTGTATCTGCACCTATAGCATTTTTTACTAGCTCCACTATTGTACTTGTTCAGCCAGATAGCAAAGGTAAGGCGACAGATGAGGTGGCTACTTCCTCTGAAGGAGCAGTAGCTACAGGAGCTGCTATCTCAGGCTTTCCCTGAGACAAAGGCAGATGTATTATGTCTCTCAAACCCTGGTGGGAGAGGAGATACTTTTTGTAGCAATTCTTGTGGAGATTGCGCCATTGACAGCAGATGCTGGGGAAAGTACTGTGGTTGAAAGCTTTGAGAGCTAGTTCAAGCATGCAGTAAGAAGGACTAAATAGCATCTGGGTACACTAAGGCTGTACTATTTGACAGATGACAGGGACTTGCATAAGTCAGTGCTTGGGCTTTAGAAGTGAAGCTGGATCTAATTTTGGATTAGGAATTAGTGAGGGGACGGACTAAGGTGCCTACCCCCATCACAGCACAATGTGCATAAAAGCTGTACGAGAGCACCTACACCTGAGAAGACTTTTAGACAGCGGACTGTAGTCCATGAAAGCTTATGCTGAAATACATTTGTTAGTCTCTAAGGTGCCACAAGTATTTCTTTCTTATTTTTTTTTGTTAGACAGCTTTGTTACTGGAGAAATTCTGAGAGGCACATGGACTATGCAAAGAACTTGTTGGGTGCAAAAGACTAGTGGGCTGGGAATACCCTCTGCTAATGGAGTTAGCTGCATGGCTATCTTAATACTTACTGTAACACTGTGCCTTAAATCATCATCTATACTCAGTCCTTTCTATTGTAGTTTGCAGTGTTGTTGTAGCTGTTAGTCCCATGATATGAAAGAGATAAGGTAGGTGAGGTAATATCTTTTATTGGACCAACTACTGTTGGTGGAAAGGACAAGCTTTCATGCTTCACAACAGAAGTTGGTCCAATAAAAGATATTACCTCACTTTCCTTCTTTCTGTATTGTATAGTCTATTTTGTGACTTGTCCAATTCTGGAATAAAATAATGTTTCAAAATATTTGCAAAGTTATTTATAATTTAAATATATGTGTATAACAAAAGTTTAGTACATGGAAATATATCTGTATTGTTAAATGAATCAAAGCTGTGACAACAAAAAATACCATGTTACCTCAATAGAGATTTTAAGAGTTGATGAAATACAGTACACGTTTCTCTTTGCTCATTAAGACCATGAAATGTTGACAGGGAATGGTACTGTCAGACTGCAATACCAAAGTCTGCTTTTGGTTCTGTGGAGAATAAGATAGTCGTGTGTGGTTTTTTTATAAATATCATCGGCACTTTAGTTCACCTGATTGGTATTATCCTGCCTGACTGCAAGGAGTTATGGAATGCAATCAGGGAAAACAAACAGAAAACAAAACAATGGCAAATATAAGGTACAGTCAGAATGAATACCAATAGTTCCCAAGGAAAAAAATGGACAGATTGCTACATGGCACCAACTAGACAGGCAAGATTTATTCTTCCCAGGCCAAAATTTTGGATCAAAGGGTGCTGTCCTAGGAAAGAAGGGGAGTTGATTGGATTGTCAGCAGCTGCCTGGAGAGAGACATGCCAGAGAGACATAAACTGCAGCAGTCAGGCTGTCTCTCCCAACCCAGATATGGAGGTAACAGGACTGACTGGAACTTACCACAGTTTGAAAGGAAAGAGTAAGGCATAGGTATGGTAAAATATGTAGAGGCCTTTTTGTTTTATCCCTTTGCTCTGCTTGCTATGTAGGTTTGGGTGAATAAATAATGCTTTGTTTTGAGGAAGCTAGTTTGGGATCACTTTAATCAGTTGGTGTCATAGGCTTCTGGAGGATAAGGTTGCACAGGTGCCAAACACCTGGGCCTGTTGGGTTAATTTGGTTGGTAAATAGGAAAACTGAAGCCCAGAGATCCGGCCTGAGAGGCAGGACCATGTGGTGCCACCCAGAGAAGGGCAAAGGTAGTGAAATGGCTACAAGCTAAAGTTTTTCACAGGTAGATGCCAGCATTTGAAAGCGATGAATAAGGGCACCTCTTTGTGAAGAAAGATGAAGAACAGGAACACATGTTTAGCCCTCATTGAAATGCGTGGGGATTGGAAGAACTGTTTGCTAAATTGTTTAAAGTTATTACTAGTGGTGAGTCTGAAGGCGACAATGTGGGCTTTCTGGGGAGGAAGAGGAAAACCACCCCAACCCAGACCTTACTTTCATGTTTATAGAAAAAACCTAGCATAATTCATCATTCAAAGGGGCCCTTCTTCTAGACTATCATAAAATGGAAAATATGGTCTTGTTTGGTTTGGTAACCTGGGACTTGTAGGATGTTTCACTGCATTTGGAAGTAGATTATTTTGTTGTTGTTATTGAAGAATATATCATCAGTAAATTATCTGAACTGGAACTATATAAATCCATAATGACTGCAATTTATACTTTCATCAATGTGTTTCCAGCTCAGGGCTATCTGTGTGAGATGGTAGCTTTGCTTTTCTGAGGGGAGTAACAGAGGTGTAAGGAGTAAGAGAAAGGGAATGTTTTTCCTGAAATAAATAACTTTCCTCAAGATCAATTGTGGACTGTAAAAAGGAACAAATTTGTGGGGGGAAAAACAGTGTTCATTACATATGCTGATACAAAAGTCTTTGTACATTAACTGAGCATGACTGAAACGAAATATAGATTAAATAATTACACATAGAAAAACAATGTTAACAGAACATTTTTGAGTGCTTGGCTTTGCAACTTGAAAAGTTAGCAAATGCCAAAATCAAAAAAAAAGGTCATTAGAATTTTTTAACATGGGCAAAACAATGCTTTTTTTTTTTTTTTACTGGCATCATTCTCAGAATTGTCTGAGGTGTTTTGGCTGAAATGTTCCAAATAAATTCAGCCTGAGGCAGATAACAATGCAGGCTGAAATTTTCCATGTAGGGTAAAGTTTGACACAGTTATGAATACCTGAAAATATGGTCTTATAATGAGATGTATCGGGCAACCTTAACAATACATAGTGCTCCCAGCCCCGCCTATAGTATCTATAATATAGACACTATGTAACATTGAACAGTTTTTCTGGGTTTAGAAGCCAAGGAATCTGAAATACTGGAACAGACCATTAACCCAACTTGTCCAGTATCCTGTTTCTTTGGTACAGGGTAGGTGACATGGTGACAAAAATGCTTGCAGTTGGTCTAATTAGTGTTTCCAGGCTTCTGTACTGGTGCTAGATAAATGATGTGAAAAGTTCTATTGCAGACAAATCCCAGGAGTGTACAAAGCCAGAAACTATAGGACTCAGTTGTTCCCTACCCTGCATGGATGTGCTGTAGAAGTGGCGCATGAGAGAGAGGGCACAAAAAGCCTTCTCCGTGGTACTCCTGTAGGTGTACTAGGCACAATGGCAATGGTTCTAACCTCCCAAGAAGGGGATGGGCTTTGGCTCTGTCACCTCTAAACATCTGGGAAGTTTGCATCCAAATCCAACATTTGTCATTGATGAAATACAGTACAAATTTATCTTTGCTCATTAAGACCATGAAATGCTGGCAGGGAATGGTACCGGGCTTTATAGTCTGTGCCAGCTAACAGTATTGTCATTGATTCTTCACAAGGGAGACAGCACAGTGTATATGGCACAGTGAGCACTTTGAGAGGAGGCATCTGGGTACCAAGAAAACAAACCCCAGGACCTGACCCATGCAAGAAGAGGGGGAAATTACTCCAAATTTTGGTGATGATAAGCACGAGGAGAGAGAAGGGAGAAAGCTTAAGCCCTACCTCAGGGGAGAAGGCTACGATATTTTGTCCCTTCTCCCCCTCAAATAGATGTATATCCTTCGAGCTGGGCTCTCAGCATGCATCTACTCCCTACCTGCCTCACTAATCCAACAGTATTCAACCCAACTGACATTTCCACACCATTAGGGGCTCGTTCACCTGCACATCTACCAATGTGATATATGCCATCATGTGCCAGCAATGCCCCTCTGCCATGTACATTGGCCAAACCAGACAGTCTCTACACAAAAGAATAAATGGACACAAATCAGACGTCAAGAATTATAACATTCAAAAATCAGTAGGAGAACACTTCAATCTCCCTGGACATTCAATTACAGACCTAAAAGTGGCAATTCTTCAACAACAAAAACTTCAAAAACAGACTCCAACGAGAAACTGCAGAACTGGAATTAATTTGCAAACTGGACACCATTAAATTAGTCTTTAATAAAGATGGGGAGTGGATGGGTCATTACACAAACTAAAACTATTTCCCCATGCTAATTTCCCCCCCTACTGTTACTCACACCTTGTCAATTGTTTGAAATGGGCCATCCTGATTATCACTACAAAAGTTTTTTTTTCTCCTGCTGATAATAGCCCACCTTAATTGATTTGTTTCATTAGAGTTGGTATCGCAACCCCCATCTTTTAAGGTTCTCTGTATATATATATTTTCCTACTGTATTTTCCACTCCATGCATCTGATGAAGTGGGTTTTAGCTCTCAAAAGCTTATGCCCAAATAAATTTGTTAGCCTCTAAGGTGTCATAAGTACTCCTTGTTTTTTTTAAATGTGGAAGAAATTAAAAATGTCAAAATTAAACAATAACAAAAGGAAAATAATTGTGGTATTTCTCCTTTTTCAGAGCAGTTCTATGTCTGTTGTTGTGCTGTGCCCTCTCTTGTTCACTTCAGTCATCTGTTGACCGGTCCCCACTGCCTTAGAATGGTGTGTAAAGAATCTCTCTCATATATACACACACACAGCTGCGGTAACCTGTCTGCTTCCATCTCACTCTAGGATAAGGACATGACATTTTGCCATGAAATGAGGCATCAAGGAGGACATCTCCTGTCCCTGATTCTTTCTCCTGGTTCATCTACGGCAGCAGCCAGCTGCAGGGTAACCATCACCTGGGAGGTAGTCTGCCTACTGATCTTTGCTCAGATGAAAATATATGATGTGAGGAGTTGAGATTGAGGAGCCAGGACATTCCTCTTTTATTCCTATCCTTCCTTGAGTCTTCATTCTGGTCTCTCCAAAGCTAGTAGTTGGCAAGTAGCAGTCAGTTGTGAGGCGCCCCTCCTACTGGTACTATTCTGCTTTTTATTTATTTATTTTTGACTAAACACCAGCTGCTGCAAAGCTTATGCTGAAATAAATTTGTTAGTCTCTAAGATGCCACAGGTATTTTTCTTGTTTTCTTTTTGCTGACACAGACTAACACGGCTACTACAGGTCTCTCGCGTTTTACGCGCATTTAACATGCGCGATCGGCAAAACTGAAAGAAAAAAGAAAAAAAACTGAACCGGAAATGGAACCGGAAACGCCATTCAAGTGAATGGCGTTTCACTATACGCAGTTTCCGCTTTACGCGATCAGCGTGAAACGGAACCCCCGCGTAAGACGAGAGAGACCTGTACACTGAAACCTGTTCTTTTGAATGGTGGATCTTATATCCTACATTGCAAGAATCTACTGCTAATCCTACTAATTCCTGAATATGTAATCCCATTTTGTGACCTTCCAAGGTTTTTACCTCAACGATATCCCATGTCAGTGAGTTACACAAGTTAACTTTACGTTACGATATAAAACATTTCCCTTTATCCATTTTTAATGCATTTTTAAAAATTTCATCAATTGCCCTTTTGTTCACACATTGATATGAAGAGCTCTAACCTTGCCACTGTATTAATTGAAATAAACAAATGATAGCGTTTGAAAATAGCCTTACAGATGATTCTAATGTACAAAATTTTATAAAAGTAGTGTCAAGGAAAGGTTTTGCACTCTTTGTTTGGTTTGATAAATCATTGTTTCCAGTAGTAAAGCCCATTACAGGTTCTGTATTTATGGACTGAATATTACTTTCATTACTATTGTCTTCAGAATGGTCTGTCTCTCAGAATCAGCCATGGGGGGTGGATGGGTGGGAATTCTCCCCAAAATAAAGTAGCCTAATTAACCTTGAGAAAACTGCTTATTATCAGATCAGTGTTTGCGAGTGTGTGCAGGAGAGGGGTGAAGGGCCATATGAGGATAGTTAAAAACAAAACAAAATCCCAGACCACAAGCTCAAACAGAGTTGCTTTCACTGACGAAGGGTGAATGTTGACTTTGGTGTACTTTTTTTCTGTTTCAATTGCATCTTAAATCTGATACTTGTGGGGAATTCACTGTTTTATCTAGATGTGGTGCACAAGGTAAAGAAACAGCGATCCACTGGATCAGTTAATCCCTTTAATGTTATACAGTTTGCTGGTGGTTGTAGGATGGTTAATTAAAAAAATATGCCTTACTGCAGGCTGATGAAAGATATGTTTGCTGACAGGGGCTTGTGGGAAGAGGTGGACTTCAAAGCAACTGCTTGTTCAGAGCACGGAAATGTATCTGTGAGGACAAATATTGTCAGAGTGCAGGGTTTGTGGTTTAAGCTCAGATGAATGAACACAACACTTTTTGCAATGATAGGAGGGAAGAAGATTGTAAACCTAGTTTCTTGGAGGAAAGTGGGGTGGGGGAAAGAAGGCCTTCTTAGTGAATTCTGAAGAAATTATTTAATCCAAAAATGGATTCAACTTTTAAATCTTTAAAAAAACTGAACAAAACTCCATCCTTCTTTCTCCTCCTCTTCCCACACATATACACCCTGCTCAGCCAGTAAACATGGTAAGGCATTTTAATAGCCAACAGTGTGCTGTTTACCCACAGCTTTATCAAACAGGATGGCTGCAGAGAGTAATCAAGGCTTCACATGGATTGCATTATTTTGATGCATAGTGTCATATTTTCTTACTGGTTCTGATACATCAGTGACTTAACGTTTCTTATCTCAGTTTTGCGGTTTAGAAACTATAATTGACTGTCTCTTGGGACAGTACAGAGTTCTTCTTTATTTTCTTTGTCATTTTCCAGGCTGTGTTAGTGTGTGTGTGTGTGTGTGTGTTTTAAATACAGGTCATATTCAATTTGATAGTCTCTGTGCATCTTAATGCAGCTGAGGCTATTAACATGAGCTCTGTTGATTTACAAGTGCTCTTGCCTGACATTGCGCACTTCGGAGGTGCTTTCCCACCATTATATAGCATATCAAACAATGAGCCAGACTTTGCTTTCAGAAACACTGGTGTAAATCTGGAGAATTTGTCATTAGATTCTATGACTCCAGTTTTGCACTGGCATAAATGAGTTCAGAATGCAGCCCAGTGTCTTAAAGATGTGATAAATATACTACATGTGGCTGAAATGGAGGCTTAGTTTCCATTAAAAGAAACTCCAGAAATATTTATTAAAAATGTATCATAGATCAAGTTTTAATTCTTCCCTCTCCCCTTAAAAATCAAGGAACTATTTAATTTCTACATTGGTCTTCTCCTTGCTTATGTCTAACTGAGCTGCAGCACATCTGAAAATCAGGCCTTTAGACTCCTATTCCATAATGTATTTTACTTATCCTGGAGGACAGGAGATGAGACAATGAAGTCATTTCCTGAGTGAATACTGCACAGATTAGCTGGCAAGGTAACTTTGGTAACCGTGTCCTCTTTAGAATTTGTGTCGGTCAACTGTGCATGGTTGTAGCATGTATAGTGGTTGCCATAAAACTATCAACATTTACGAGAGCTCATGTGGAATCTGAGGTATTGGCAGTATTTCCCTACATTTGAAATAGGAAATAACAGTGGTATCTCAAATAACCCGTTGCGGTAAATGTTGTCATTTTATTTATGGCCACTGTAATGCCTGACATATAAAGTGCTGGTTACGGACAGTAAATTCAGCAGGCATCTATCCAAAGTCCAAAGAGGGAATTCTCCCACTTCTGCCAGTTTTATCTCTCGGTCCCTTCTCCTTTCTCTCCTCTTCTTCTGATCCGCTTGCTATGCAGAGTCATCACCTTGCACTGGAACTGATCCTCCTCCTGAGTTAGAAATTTGAGCCCTCAAAGCAACTCTCCATGTCTTGAGCTGAAAAGATTCTCGGCTACTACATTTAACCAACTGACTGAGAAGCCAATAAACTGCTTAAAAAGAGTCACAGAAATGTCTGTAGCTCAGTGTAACCTTTTCGAAATGGCCTGTCCCTTTAAGTGGGACGGTCTTGATTTGAAATGGTGAGAAACCCATCAGATGGAAAGAGACTGTGATGAGGATAATCCATGCATAGATTCATGCATTGTGAGGTTGTTGGGTTGGATTTTTTTTTTTAGACTGGAACTGTTACGATCACCTAGTTTCACTTCTTCATAACACAAGACAGAGCATTTGATCTAATAATTCATTCCTCAAGTTCATTAACTTCTGTTAAGATACAGCATATCTTTTAGAAAGATATCCATTCTTTCTTTAACGATTTCATATGATGGAGAATCCACCACATCCCTTGGTAAGTTGTTCCAAAAGATTAATTACCCTCATTATTAAAAATGTGTGCCTTATTTTCAGTTTGAATTGGTCTAGTTTAAATCTCCAGCCACTGGACCTTGTTATGCCATTGTCTGCTAGATTAAAGAGCTCACTATCAGAAATCTTCTTCTCCCTACGTAGGTACTTACAGGCCTCCCTGATCAAATAACCTCTTAATTGTTTTTTCAATAAACTAAATAGATTGAGTTCTTTCAGTATCTCACTGTAAGGCATGTTTATGGGGTGTACAGACAATGTTTAAACAGTAAGTGCAGCTCACTAGCTAAACACTCTCTTCAACTGGACTATCCTATAATTACTGTATATACAATATATATATTATGTAAACTCCTTGGAGCAGGGATTTGTCACTTTTAGTTACATAAGAACAGCCATACTGAATCAGACCAATGGTCCATCTAGCCCAGTATCATCTCTTCTGCCAGTGGCCCATATCGTATGCTTAAGAGGGAATAAACAGAACAGGGCAATTTATCGAGAGATCCATCCCCTGTCATCCACTACAAGTTTTTGGCAGTTGGATGCTTTGGGACACCCAGAACATGGAGTTGCATCTTGGCTAATAACCACTGATGTACCTATCCTCCATGAACTTATCTAATTCTTTTTTGAACTCTTTTTTTGAACTTTTGGCCTTCACCATATCCCCTGGCAACAAGTTCCATGGGTTAACTGTGCATTTTGTGAAGACACACTTCCTTTAATTTGTTTTAAACCTTCTTCCTATTCATTTCATTGTATGATTTTATCTTGTTATGAGAAGGGGTAAATAACACTTTCATATTCACTTTCTCCAGACCATTCATGATTTTATAGACCTCTCTGATATCCTCCCTTAGTTGTCTCTTTTCTAAGATGAACCGTCCCAGTCTTTTTAGTCTTTTTAATCTCTTCTCATATGGAAGCTGTTCCATACCCCTAATCATTTATATTGCCGTTTTCTATCTTTTCCAGTTCTAATATTTTTTTGGAGATGGGATGACCAGAACTGTATGAAATATTCAAAGTATGGGCATACCATGGATTTACATAGTGGCATACAGTTGTCTGTAAAACATCTCATATGATGCTATATAAATAAGGTTCATAGATTCCAAGGACAGAAGGGATGATTGTGATCATCTAACATGACCTCCTGTATACCACTGTCCATAAACTTCCACAAAAAAATTCCTTTTCAACTAGAGCATATCTTTCAAAAAACCTAATCTTGAATTAAAAGTTGCTGATGATGGAGAATCCACCATGACCCTTGGTGAATTGTTCCAATGGTTAATCAACATTACTGCTAGAAATTCAAGCCTTATTTCCAGTTGAATTCGTCTGGTTTCAACTCCCAGCTATTAGATTGTGTTATACCTTTGTCTGCTAGACTGAAAAGCCCACATTCATATATTTTCCCCCCATGTAGGTAGTTAAGAAAGTGATCAAGTCGCTGCTTAACCTCTTTAAGATATACTCAAGGAGCTCCATTTATTTATCATTATAAAGCATAATAGACTATAATCTGTCCTTTCTATTTTCAAAATACATTGATTTTAAAAATATTTGCCTTAATCCCTTAATTTGTACATGTTTGCATACTTCTGCAGTTCTGATCCTTTATAATAATGGAAGTGAACATGCTACAGGAAGTACCTTTTGTTCTTCATTGGGGGCCTGACTGGAAGTATTGGAAATCCATGAGAGTTCCAGCCAAATATTACTCACCCAAGAGATTTGGATTGCTTAGATAAGCTTTGTATATAATAGGAATTTAAGATTCATCTACTGTCTAATTCCTGCTGCTTCATTGTGCATTGGCCTTTCTTCCATACAACTAAATCTAGTTTCCAGGCCCTCATCTTTCTTACATCTTGAGCTCTACAGCATCTACCTCTCTGTTCTTGACAAATCCCATCTTGCACTACTTGTATCTATTGAAAATGCTGCTGTAAAAGTCATTTTCCTGTCTTGTCATTTCAGCCACATTGCCCCTCTCTTTCTGTTACTCCTTTGCCTCCCATTTTCCCCTACACCAGACACAAATTGCTTGTCTTCGCCTCAAAGGATCGTATCTATCTGCTCTCCTATCGTATAAAGGTATCAGTTCCTGCCTTCATTCTGCAAATTGTGCTAGTTTTGATTGCTCATTTTTTAATTTTTCCAACAAGCAGCTTTGTGATTTATCCCATTTTGACCTTATGCATGGTAACAGCTCCCCATAAATATCTGCAAAGCTGTAATATTGTCCCCCTTCAAATCTATCCTTAAAAGTCTTCTCTGCTATGATGCCTACAAAGAACTCAAAAATGGTTAGGTAGCTTATCTGTTGTTACGGTTGTTTTTTTTATGCTAATATCCTCTCATGGTCTCTTTGACCTCCCTCTTTGTCTGTTTTATCCACCTGTTACCTATAGTCTTTCACTTAGACTGCCAACTCTTCAGAGGAGGGAGCATCTCTTTTTATGTTTGTACAGTGTCTAGGACAAGACCCTTCTTGCTGGGTGCCACTGTAATACTAATAATAAATCTGGTTTAAAATGTTCACTTTTTTTGAATTATTCCCTCTTTCAAAAAAATGGAAATTAAATTTTTTTTTGAACAGCTCCATAGTTTGTTTTAAAAAAAACCCAAGGTAAGTTTCACAAAAATATGAAATATGCGGTTTTTATTAATTTCAAATATTAAAATGTCAGTTTCAGAATTTGAAAATGTGACTATCTAGTCTAAACCTTAGGCTGTTTGTGAAGTGAACCTCGCAGCCTACTAAAGTTTATATCCTGTATAATTAATTTACATGACTCCAACTAAGCAGATGAGAAGATTGTGTTTTAATATGCACACAGGGAAACAATGCACTTTCAGTCAGAATGACCTTTATTTTACAATAAGAGAACAAAACAAGAACGAGTAAGATCTCTCTCTGATAGCACAGTATATGCGTCTCCTGTGTACCAGTCTGCACTGAATTTTACCTCTCAAAATGACTTCCTACAAATGCAGACAGACACCAGGCTGAAATTCTAACCCCTCCTAAGACAGTGGAAAACTCCCATTGATTTAAAAATGGCCAAGATTTCACCTCAACTTCCTGGATATTCAAAGTGTGGTCTTAATGGGTACAAATTGCATACAGAAAATGATTGGGTGGAGAAGAGCAAGTTCACACCTTTGTTTGTGTTTTCTATAGACACAGTTTTTGGTAATAGGTTATTAGGGTTACAATACGGAAGTTCATCACACTAGAAAGGGCTACGGAAGTGATCATATATTTATTTTTTAAACATAAGAGTCCAGTTAAAAGTAAAAATTAGAGATGGTAGGTAATTTCCTCTCTGAATGGTTTTCAGACAGAAAATATTGTTTCTGCAAAATTTCAGTGTTGCCCCCCCAAATTATTTTGCATCAAAAAATGAACTATTTAATTTTGAATCAGTTTGATTCAAGTCATGATATTTTTCTGGAACTGACCTGAATTTTGTTGTCTGGAATCAGCATCACATTAAACTAGATTTCTGTGCTGTGATATACTACTGCCTCATGGGAGCTCAAGTTCTGTAGCCTGATGCCCCCATTCTCTCCAGTAGGTCAGGGTCCCTGCTGAACTACTTTTCCTATGACTGAGTCATGTGACTATCAAGATGTAGCATGCAGCTTGGTTAGAAGGGAGTCCTCATTGCATCATAGGAGATGTTGTCTTCCAGTTTGCCTAGTTGATAGAATAGAATGGGGGCCTGAACTCTCTTCCATGAGGCAATAAACCACAATGGAAAAATGCAATTTAATGCTGACCTGATTTGAAATGGATAGATTTAGTTCACTTCTATGAATTAAAACCATAGCATATTGATTTGGGAATGTCGAAAAGTTTCATTTAGTTAAATACTTGAAATGAAAAGCTTTACCATTTTCAAATCAATTTTATTTTATTTTTTTAAAGTTGAAATATTGGACTCTTTCAAGGAATGGAAATTCTAAATTTCTTTTATCTAGTAAAAATTGGAGAAAGACACTTAATTTAATAGGATTATGCCCATGCAAATTACTCTTTATACTGGGAAAGATGAGAATGTTTTCAAACATGAGAAATCGTGGCAGCTTTAACTATGAATTTTATTGCCTTTGTGGGTTTAAGTCTGATCCTAGTTATTATTAGTTCATTTGAGTGCATTAAATTTTTCTTTAAAAATTGAGTTTACAATGCTTTTTGGAAAGAAATTTACTCCAACTCTGCTGCTATGTACTACAAGCCAGCCAAGTTATTAGTCCTCTAATGTCTTTCTCTACCAAGGTTATTTATTGAACCAAAACTATTTTGCGATAACAGTTAGTGGTAGCAATATTTTTTTAAACAATAGAGGCCAAATTTCAATGGAGATTCACCTTGAGTGAATCTGGCATGGTAACTTCCCTGTTTTTCATTTTTCTCTCTGCATATCCATCCTTGCCTCTTAGCTTCCCCCATAATGTAGATTTTTATTTTTGGCTTTTATTTTGTATAAAATGTCCCAGTGTATATTACAAAGTAAAAAACAAAGAAATTGGTGAATTAGTGCAAAACAAAAAAACCTTCACAGTTCTTGGGGTAAATATTGGGGTGAATGTTGGGGGACAGAAAAAAGCAACAAATAGAAGAAAAGTAAAAGCTTCTCATGATACCCAACTTCTTAACCACCATCTCTCCTTTCAGAGCCGGAGCTGGGTCTGGGGAGTTCTGGCACTTCTTATTTTGGACTTGAGCGGTGATGTACACATACATATGCTCATGTGTCTGTCTTCAACTACATCAACAAACAGCCTTGCATTTACACTTACACTCATTTATTATTAACATAAACACATCTACCTAATGTAATGGATTGGATTGTCTTAACATAATCAGTATTTTCATCTACTTGAGTGATCCAAAATTTGGATGAAAACTGGTAAAAATGTATTGATTTTGTGAAACCTAGGAAACTTTTGTTAAAAGTCAGTAAAAACCAAACTCAGATGGTCTTAATGGATAATATATTTTTAGTTGTAAAAATGCAATTTTATAATACCATTATTAGTTTGGGGCCTGATCATGTGAGGTAGTAGCAGATCTAGGATTGTGCAGTATGGTATGGATAGGAAAAGCAGGCATATAAGTAATAACATGCAAATGAGTGATATGGACATTAGCATCTGTAGGAAACAATATGTTGCCCAGTATATCATATTTGCATAATTGATAATCTTCAAGAACCTGGTTTTTACAAAAAACTAATTTGTTCATGAAAATCTGGTTTGGAGTCTATCAACAGGTAAATATAGCAAGTAGTCATTAACTGTGCCAAAGGACCTGGAGGAGCTAACTGTGCAGGTTAAGGACCTTTCATGGGTGTGCAGATGAAATGAGTCATACAGATGAAATGAGTTTTATGAGGATCATAAAAAGGATGAAGTCTCTCTCGCCAGCAGGGTACTGGGTGGATAGGAAATCCTTCAGGGAGAACGTTAGTAGCTGGCCTGCTCTTCTCATGGTAGGAAGCTAGCTCACTATGGTTTGCTGGTATTTTATTTTCAGCTGCAAGTAACAAAAAACTGGAGGGGTTTGGATAGTAACCAGTGTGTGTGCTGAGCTCATTGGAGTGGGGAAATGAATATGTATGGACATATTTCAATGTTTGGTTGAAAAGTAAGGTTGCCAAACTATGTCCCTCTAACATTTTTTGCCACTGCTTCCAGATCTTCTTTCCCCCTGTCACTTGGCCTTGTCTCCTTCTGCCACCCTCTGTCTTCCAGACCTGTATCTTCACCTACCCCTATCCCTTTGACTGCCTCTTCCCTCTTCTCTGTCTTCTCCATCTTCTCCTGCCAGAATCCCTCTTCTCTGGAGCTTTTTCCTCTCTTTGCTATTTTTTTCAAAGTCTTTGTCTATCACAGCCTCAGCTCAACATAGGTTTGGTTCATATCTGCATTTGTAAGGTCTAGAAACTTGAATTTCTAAATACAATATTTAAAGATTGTACTGATGCAGATAAGGAGTGAGGGACTCCAAAGATCCAACACTGCTTCATGCTGCTGAATGTCCTCAATTTCCATTGCCATCAAGGGTGTTCATCACTTTGCAGGATTGAGCACAAACATCTTAACCAATAAAAGCATATATAACATACATTTTTAAGGTCAGAAGGGATAGTTAGATTATATAGTCTGACCTCCTGCGTAACACAAGTCATCAAACTTCACCCAGTTATCTCTGTACTAAGTCCCATAACTTGTCTGAGTAAAGCATATCTTCCAGAAAGGCATCCAGTCTTGATTTACCCAACAGATGGGTAATCCACCACTTCACAGAAATGTTTTGTCTCTGTCTATCCACTGCTTGCAAGGGGTTAGGTAGAAGCTGGAGGGGAAAAAACTCCTTATCAGTTAGGAGCACAAATTGTCTGGGATTACTAATTTTTCCATCTTGTTGAATATTATGTGTTGCATGAAAACAACACCACAACCACCACAACCCCCAAAACACACATTTAACCAATTTGATAAGATTTATATTAATTTCAGACAGAAATTCGTTTTCTAAATTTCAGCCTGAAGTGCAAATATAGAAATTAGTTATAAACACCATTAGCACTGAAGATAGGGAAATAGAATGGAAAATTCTGACATAATCTTAACTAGAGCAATATGAATGGCTCTATGGAGATCTGCAAGCAAAGACTTTTTACAGCGAGCGAAGTGAGTTGTGCATGTTAAGTGAAAATGGTGAAAGCTGGTTGTATTTCATTTAAAATTAACGACATCACCTTTTGTCAGTTTATATTTTAGCAAAAACATTTTCACAAATGGAGTCCTGTGAAACTGACCCAAAGTTAAATGAAATAAAGTAGAATTGCTCATTTCAAAATTATATGCACATTTTTCATGTTTTACAGATTAAACCTTTGCCATGCGACAATGAAAACTTTTCCTAATTCTGTGTACAATCATGTTGATATACTCACCAGGCTTTAAACCCATGTTGACATTTCTTTCTCCCTTTCCACCATATTTAGGACATGATAGTTGCTTCCTTTAAACAAGATGAAGCTTTAAACTTTGTAAACTGGGCTGGCTTCCTTTTTTTTTTCTTCTTCCATCTTGCTATATTCTATATCCCATTGCAAGCTCATATATGCTATGGTTTTTAGTTACAATGTATTCTATCTTTGGGATTCCTAATCTTTACGTACTCATCACATCTGACATTAATACCACATGAATTTTATTATAGTTAAATTGCTTACAGATACACTCAATGGATTAATAATAGTTAAGTCATTTTTATGCGTACTTTTGATAATACCGTAGTTGATTCTATTGTCATTGGAGGAGATTTTCAAAGGCTCAAATGACATTGAGGTGGCTCGTTCCCATTGTTCAGACACCCAACGCCTATTTGTGCCTTTGAAAATTTCCCCCATTATTAATACCAAAAGGTAAACCTCATCTTTGATTCTTGTAGCACGGCATTTGTTTACCTTTTACCATGTTAATGTTATAAAGTGACAAGTTTGAGGTTTATTTTATACTAGTCACAGTGATTAGGGATATGTGAAGAGAAGGTCTGTAGTGAAATCACACTGCCACATATTTCAATTAACACGATCTCCAAGATTGTCTGTGTGAATCAATATTTATACATTTACACAAATAACTCATTCTTGAAATCAAGGGACTTTCAACAGATAGTTTTACAAAGGGCTCTTCAGCTTTTCTTTTCTTTGGAGCATGAGAATACTGAAAGTAAAAAGTAAAATGCTTTCCAAGAGGATTTAGGCTTTGGTTGCAAATTAATGTCTAGATTGCTCAACATGCTCTTATCTTTTTGCATATGCTTGTAGGAATGTATGTTACCTCTTTATTTTTATTCATACACCTTTGAACTGGCATGGCACATTATGCCCCTGGGCAAAGGGCATTCTGTTCTTTGCAAACAGCTCTTGAGTCAGACCTGACAAACTCACTACATTAAATACATTGCTTACAGGTTATTTGTCCATGAAGGGTAATATGTAAGACCTCTATTGAAACCTTGCAACTTACTGATATTCACAATCATGGTATGATGTGTTTACAGGTAATATTTAAGGAGTAATGTGTAGCTTATGCTCTTGTAGTCTTAAGATTAAAAGAAGTACCAAGGAGTAATATTACTTGGTGATGATCTGATTCATGCAGGAAGTAGTTGTCACCCCTCCCTGGTTAGTGGGTGATGAAATGCAAGGCTTAATTGTCTACCATTAGCTGCTCACAGAACAGTCAATGGAAAACTATCAAAGACAACTGCAAACAATCAAAATTACTTGGAGGTAAAAAAGGACCATGACAACAGACCAAGGATCACCCTGCCTGTCAATAATGAATTTTTTCCCCAGTATAACATAGACTGGGGAGAGTCACTCTGGATCCATTCACAGAGGAGATATCTTTCTATGAAGAATGAATCTTGGTTCCTGTGTAACCAGCTAGCTCTGCAACAGACTGAACTTTTTTGGGGGTGGGTGGGCCGGCGGGTAGGAACCTACTTTATTAGATAGGAAAGATAACTATTACGTGTAGGGCATAGTTTGCATTTTAGTTTTGTATTGTAACCATTTGTTTTCATCTCTCTCTTTTTTCTAGTGGAATCTCTGTTCTTTCTTAAATAAACTTTCTTTTGTTTCATTACAAGTGCTGTGTGTTATACAGGAGCAATGGCTTAATGGAAAGGTGGTAAAGTGGGGCACACTGTTCCTATGGGGGCAGAAGATGTGGAATTTCTGTGACTAGCCAGTGTTAGGGACTAGATATCACAGAGAAATGCTTCAAGGGGACTCGGACTGGTGTGTACCTCTTGTTAATCTGCCAGGCAAAGACAGGGCAGGCATAGCCTGGAGGAGAGTGATGGAGTGACTGAAAGGTAGGTAGTGGTAGGGAGCTAACACTGTTTCCATAAGCAAGAGTCCCTCATGCTAGAGGCAGGTGGTCACAAGATAACTCAGAATCCTGGGTACTCTAAGAACCATCACAACTGGTCACAAATTTTTCCACCTTTGCTGCGATTGGGATCAATTGTGGCTCTTCCCTACATTTGTGAGTGATGTGGGAGCTGCACCACCCAGTGGGAACCTTATGAGGACTCTGTCTTCACGGAGGCAGAAATCCTCCGAGAACACTCCCATGCACAAGTGCCATACAAAGGGGCACTGCATACAACCCCTTGTGTCCATGGTGTAGAAGATGGCTGGGCCATGGCCCTACCTGGTTGGAGGTTCTGAGTCCAAGTAAGTAGAAAGGGAAAGATACTTCCTTGGACCCTGTAGTGTGTACCTTGCAATACAGAAGGTATAGTTAACATAAAGGGGATTCTTTATTTAGGGTGAGGAATATACATATACCCTGTAGCACCCTTGTGCTCCAGTTTACAAGCTGGAAAGCAAGTTGTGTTCCTTCTAGTATCCTTATACAGGGGCTTCAGCAATCATGGACTGAGTTGCTGACAATATTACATCCCTTTGTTATTTAAACTAATGTGATCCCCAAAACATTCAAAACTATTTGAATGTCCTAACACCACGATAAACCAAAATGCCCATATTACTGTTTGCATGAAGTCCTTGATCAGTCATTGTGGAGCTCTACAATCTATGCTTTGGGGGTACTGACTCACAAATGTCATTGGCATTGCAGTCTCTGGGGCTGCTTGGGGAGATATGTTATCATCATCACCCATTTGATTGGCCAGAGGCTGTGGCTGACCTCACAGGATTTTGAAGTAGGATACATTTTTTGGTACAGAATCTCCTATGGGATGATTTAAGTGCCATTGACACAAGTCACTGTATAAATATGAGGGCTGAATAGTGTCCTCACTGTCCTTTCTTTCCTCCGATGCTCTAGTATGGTGTCTCACCAATGAAGCAGTAATATGTGTTTGATCCTCTTCCTGATTCACTTTAAGTTTGCAAGAATTGTGAATGCTATGTGGTGACAATTGGTTTTTGTAAAGGGAAACCATGCCTCACCAATCTACTAGAATTCTTTGAGGGGGTCAACAAGCATGCGGACAAAGGAGATCCAGTGGATATAGTGTATTTAGATTTTCAGAAAGCCTTTGACAAGGTCCCTCACCAAAGGCTCTTAAGAAAATAAGCAGTCATGGTATAAGAGGGGGGGTTCTTTTGTGGATTGGTAACTGGTTAAAAGATAGGAAACAAAGGGTAGGAATAAATGGTCAGTTCTCAGAATGGAGAGAGGTAAATAGTGGTGTCCCCCAGGGATCTGTACTGGGCCCAGTCCTATTTAACATATTCATAAACGATCTGGAAAAAGGGGTAAACAGTGAGGTGGCAACATTTGCAGATGATACAAAACTACTCAACATAGTTAAGTCCCAGGCAGACTGCGAAGAGCTACAAAAGGATCTCACAAAACTGGGTGACTGGGCAACAAAATGGCAGATTAAATTTAATGTTGATAAATGTAAAGTAATGCACATTGGAAAATATAATCCTAACTATACATATACAATGATGGGGTCTAAATTAGCTGTTACCACTTGAGAAAGAGATCTTGGAGTCATTGTGGATAGTTCTCTGAAATCATCCACTCAATGTGCAGCGACAGTCAAAAAAGCTAACAGAATGTTGGGAATCATCAAGAAAGGGATAGATAATTAGACAGAAAATATCATATTGCCTCTATATAAATCCATGGTACGCTCACACCTTGAATACTGCATGCAGATGTGGTCGCCTCAAAAAAGATGTATTGGAATTGGAAAAGGTTCAGAAAAGGGCAGCAAAAATTATTAGGGGTATAGAACGGCTTCTGTAGGAGGTTCACATCCACAATTGGTCAATTCTGTTTGTAGTGCAGGAGTACTCCTGGATTACTCACTGACATGGAGCTTTCACATTGCAATGGCTGTGAGTAATGCTTTCTACCATCTCTGGTTGGCTACGAGACTCTCTCCCATCCTGACCGACAAAAACCAGAACTCAATTATTCATAGCAAGGGTTCCCAAACTATTTTCCCCTGAGGCCCACCTGTGGAGCTCCAATAGACACTGCGGCCCATTATTAACACTTCCTGAGGAAAATTATTAATTTTAATATTAAATATAAACTATAACACTGTACATAAACAATGTACGTTTCCTTTTCATTTTAATATAAACAATTGTCATGAAAGATATCCCTAGCAATATGCACTCAAAGAAATGCTTTGAAATCTTTGAAATTAAACAGTGTTGGTAAAACTACACTTTAAAAAAAAATTGGGAGCCAAATGTGGTGTTCACACAGGGAAAATACAATTTTGTATAAAATAATCAACACCACAATGTTAACCAAATTGTTTAGAAAACCACATTAGGTTATTATTTGATTTTAAAGCAAAACAGTTATTCAACTTTGAATACTATATTGTTTTCAATTTTTTTAGTGTAAAATCTGAATTTGTGTCCCATGTAAGTAAACTCCCAACCCTTTTCTCTACTAATTTGAAAATCAAATATTGTAAATAATTATGTAAAATAACTTACAGACTAGGACTGTTTTTAATGGGATGGATAGGCCTGCTTCTCCTTGCACAGTTTTTCCAGAATCTTCAATTTTCAGCTTTTCAGCCAGCTCTGAGTGCAGGCAGAGAGGTAGCTCAGGGTGCAGGGAGAGGAATAGCTATGGGTTGGGTGCAGGCAGGGGGTAGTTAGGGGCTTTGTGCCGGGAGGGTTGTAGCTCAGGGTGCAATGAGGGGCTGTGGCCGAGCGGGTGCTGCTGCTGTGGGCCCCAGTTGTGCACTCAGTCCCTAGTTGGCACAGTGGAGGCAGCTCCGCTCCTTGTGGCTTTGTGCACATGAGACTGGGTCATGCTGTCCTACATGCTCACTGTGGCCGCAGGTACACCTCCCTGAGCCTGGAGGGCACAATGGCAATTACCCAGGATGAAGACCGTGATAGACAACTTTGCTCCTCTGGCACAATACACCTCTCAACAATAAGAGTAAAGATCAACTATACAGGAGATAAACCCTTTTCTGGGGATGGTCCAAGACAGTGGAATGAACTCTGCAAGGAACTAACGACTATTTCAAAACTCACCACTTTCCACTCCATGTGCAAAGACACATTTCTTTGACTTTGCCTTCTCTAATATAAACACCTAGCAACTAGGGCTGTCAATTAATCGCAGTTAACTCACACAATTAACTCAAAGAAATTAATCACGATTAATTGTAGTTTTAATCTCACTGTTAAACAATACAATACCAATTGACATTTATTAAATATTTTGGATGTTCTTCTACATTTTCAAATATATTGATTTCAATTACAACGCAGAATACAAAGTGTACAGTGCTCACTTTATATTTTTATTACAAATATTTGCACCGTAAAAATGATAAAATAAATAGTATTTTCAATTCATATGAGTACTGTAGTACAATCTCTTTATTGTGAAAGCGCAACTTACAAAGGTAGATTTTTTTAAAGTTAAATAACGGCACTCAAAAACAAAACAATGTAAAACTACAAGTCCACTCAGTCCTACTTCTTGTTCAACCAATCACTAAGAGAAACAGGTTTGTTTACATTTATGGGAGATAATGCTGCCCGCTTCTTATTTACAATTTCACCTGAAAGAGAGAACAGACGTTCAAATGGCACTTTTGTAGCGGCATTGCAAGGTATTTACGTGCTAGATATGCTAAACATTCATATGCCCCTTCATGCTTCGGCCACCATTCCAGAGGACATGCTTCCATGCCAATGACGCTCATTAAAGAAATAATACATTAATTAAATTTGCGACTGAACTCCTTGGGGGAGAATTGTATGTCCCTTGCTGTGTTTTACCCTCATTCTAACATATTTAATGTTATAGCAATCTCAGATGATGACCCAGCATGTTTTTTTTTTTAAAGAACACTTTGACTGCAGATTTGACAAAATGCAAAGAAGGTACCAATGTGAGATTTCTAAAGATAGCTACAGCACTCAATCCAAGGTTTAAGAATCAGAAGTGCCTTCCAAAATCTGAGAAGGACGGGGTGTAGAGCATGCTTTCAGAAGTCGCAAAAGAGCAACACTCCAATGCAGAAACTACAGAACCCGAACCACCAAAAAAGAAAATCAACTTTCTGCTGGTGGCATCTGACTCAGATGATGAAAATGAACATGCATTGGTCTGCACTGCCCATCATCAGCATGGATACGTCTTCTGGAATGGTGGTTGAAGCATGAAGGGACATATGAAATTTTAGCGGATCTGGCACATAAATATCTTGCAACACTGACTACAACAGTGCCATGCGACCACCTATTCTCACTTTCATATATATATATGGTCTAATAAAAGATTTTATCTCCCCCACCTCATGTTGTAGCAAAAACAAACTTGAAGAATTATGCTCATTAAGGTTGTGGTCCTGACCCAATGAAGCAATGGGAGTCTTACCGTTGAACTTAATGTGAGTAGGATAAGGACCTAATTTCTTAAAGGCATTTGGCACTGTAGTTTTTACATGCCATTCTTGACCATACAATACATCATGATCAAAGAGGGGTTAACTACAAGAAATCTAAATGAGAATTAATGAATTTGATTATTTCTTGTGCATGTACAGTACTCTTCCATCCATAGTTTTCAAAGTGATTGCAAAGATTGGTAGGTATCATCCACCATTTTACAAATGGGAGTAACTGAAGCACACAGGTTAAACAAAGTGTCCAAGATCACACAGATTCAGTATCAGAACTGAATCCAGAGGTCCCAGTTGCCAGCCCATTAGAACACAGCTGCTGTCCCCAGTATAAGAGCGTGCATCAGGTGGACTGTACACTCATCAAGTACATGAGGTTTAGTCACACCATTACCATTAATTACAGTCCCATTGGTCTGAAATTGATGCAGTCACGAAACAGAACTTCTCATGATAAGTAAGTTCACCCTGAACGAACCCTGAGGCTTTATGAGCTCCATTCCATCTCTGAATAGAGGAATTCCAAGCATGGGCTGCTGCCATCTCCAGGAACTAAAATATTCATTGGAGAGTGGATAGAGCTGCTTTGAGTGAAATCGGCTACTAGCGGTTAGTGGGGAGGATGCTGAGGTCTTGACCTTGGTTACTTGAGACATGAAGTTTAGCCCTCCAAACATCCAAAACAGTCAAATGTCAATTGGGCATGTTGTTTTTTACTTTAATTGAGGTCTATAGAGACAGGAACTTTACCTACCTGCAGTAATTTTCCAGTGTTCCACCAGTAGAGATTTTATTTTTATTTTTTGCAGGCTATAATTCATCAGTTCTGAGGTTTTGGAAAGCTGGTACTTTTCCTTTAGCATAACAGTGTTAGAATCCACATCTGGCAAGGACCTGTCTGATGAAAGCCTTTAAAACTGTTTGCTCTAAGTTTAAGAAATGCAGCTGTGGTACAATAGTTACAGCCCTATATTGCTCTCTTGAAACCTGGCAAAAAAAGCAACTGTTTAAAGTTTTATGACAGGTTATTATTTTGTTTAATGTGAAATGCTCATCTGACAAACTGATTGAGCTTGATTTGTGTGCATAACCCCTCTGCAAATCTACAGGCTATATGATTTCCCTTTCCCTCCCTCCCCATCTCCCAAAATTGACATCAACCATTGTGCCGTCTGGAAAAAAAAAAAAAAAAGGCACCTGGAGTATTAAAGTGATTTAACCAGTTTGATTTATGTTAATGGTACAGAAGAGAATATTTTTTGGTCCTCAAAAACATAACAGGCAATTGATGTGCCATATTGCGGTATGGTTTTAGCTATCAACATGTCAAGATTTAGTTTTGCTGTTAACATTTTACGATTTAGAAGGCTATAAGAATATGTGCAATGTAGCAACAATACAGGCATCATTCCCTCAGCTATATTTATTGGGCTTTCATTTTTTCCTTTTATAGAAGAAATTGAAAAAGAAAGGGAGCAAGGGGAAAAGATAGGCAATCTCTCTTTCATTTTCTTCAGTCTGTCAAGTTATGAGAAATAAAGAGACAGAAAACTAACTTCTAATGGTTTGTTTTTAGACTAAAGTGTATCCAAGGCAGAGAAATTCAAACGTACAGCTTGTTGGTTACCAATGATAGCTAAAGATAACCTAAGCAGTGTACATAATATGTACCTTGACCCCCTCTCCCATACATGACCCAAAGTTAGTTGCATGTTTAAAATGCTATGGTGATGGTATTCCATGTATACTATTTGTTTGTATATCTGACTCTATTATACATGGCGAATATACATATGTCAACACACAAATTTATTTTCCTTTCTGGAGCTCCTTTCCCTCTTCTTCAGTTATATTTATTGTAGTAAATAGATGAGATGCGTTTCTGTATTCATGAGAAAGAAACGATTTTCTGCATGTGTTTTTTCAGATTCAAAGAACATCAGCATGTTTAGATCTGCTGAGGTGAAAGTCAAAGTTTCCTCATTAACTCCGGTGGCCATGTAACTTGGCCCACATTTCTAGTTGTTACAGCTGGTTGGGGGAAGGGAGAAATGTCATGCACATTTTTTTTCAAAAGTTCTTTCCGATTTATTTTTAAAATTTCAAGTATTTTGAATGCCAGAATTACAAACAAAAATCAACCAGATTGTTCAAAAAATTAGGGGAGAAGAGGAAGGGGAGTTCCACATGAAACTTGTCAAAATGTTTCCTGTTTGTTTTTTGAATTTTGAAACTTAGAAAATTTCCACCAACCCTATTACTTTTAGTGTAAGGATGAAACTAATAGATTTCTTCCCAACATTGCTAAAAGTGATGAACATGTGTTCACAAATCTGGACAGTACAGCAGGACCATATCTTAGTTATCTTAGGTGCATGTACACAAATGCAAGAAGCCTGGGAAACAAGCAGGAAGAATTGGAAGTCCTGGCACAGTCAAAGAACTATGATGTGACTGGAATAACAAAGACTTGGTAGGGTAGTTCACATGACTGGAACACTGTTATGGATGGGTATAAACTGAAGGACAGGCAGGGGAGGAAATGTAGAGGAGTTGCACTGTATGTAAGAGAGAGGTATGATTGCTCAGAGCTCCAGTATGAGCACAGAGAAAAGCCTGTTGAGAGTCTTTGGGTTAAGTTTAGAAGCGAGAGCAACAAGGGTGATGTCATGGTGTGTGTGTGCTATAGACCACCGGTCCAGAAGGATGAAGTAGATGGGGCTCTCTTCTGACAATTAACTGAAGTTTCCAGAACACAGGCCCTGGTTCTAATGGGGGACTTCAATCACCATGACATCTGCTGGGACAGAAATACAGCAGTGCACAGACAATCCAGGAAGTTTTTGGAGACTGTTGGGGACAACTTCCTGGTGCAACTACTGGAAGAACCAACCAGGGGCCATTCTCCTCTTGACCTGCTGCTTACAAACAGGGAAGAATTGGTAGGGGAAATAGAAGTGGGTGGCAACCTGGGCAGCAGTGACCATGAGATGGTTGAGTTCAGGATCCTCACAAAAGGAAGAAAGGAGAGTAGCAAAATATGGACCCTGGACTTTAGAAGAGCAGACTTTGACTCCCTTAGGAAAAGGAGTCCAGGAAAGCTGGCTGTATTTTAAAGAAGCCTTATTGAGGGCACACGAACAAACCATCTCAATGCGCAGAAAGAATAGCAAATATGGCAGGCGACCAGGTTGGCTTAACAGTTAAATCTTCAGTGGCTTAAACACAAAAAGGAAGCTGACAAGAAGTGGAAACTTAGACAGATGCCTAGGGAGGAGTATAAAAATATTGCTCGAGCCTGCAGGATGTAATCAGGAAGGTCAAAACACAACTGGAGTTGCATCTAGCAAGGGATGTGAAGAGTAATGAGAAGGGTTTCTACAGGTATGTTACCAACAAGAAAAAGGTCAGGGAAAGTGTGGGACCCTTAATGAGTAGGGGAGGCAACTTAGTGACAGATGATGTGGAAAAAACTCAAGTACTCAATGCTTTTTTGGCCTCAGTCTTCACAGACAAGATCAGCTCCCACACTGCTGTCCTGGGCAACACAGTATGGGGAGGAGGTGAGCAGCCCTCAGTGGTGAACAAACAGGTTAAGGACTATTTAGAAAAGCTGGACATGCACAAGTCAATGGGTCCAGATCTAATGCATCCGAGGGTGCTGAGAGAATTGGCGGATGTGATTGCAGAGCCATTGGCCATTATCTTTGAAAACCCGTGGCCATGAGGGGAGGTCCTGGACAACTGGAAAAAGGCAAATATAGTGCTCATCTTTAAAAAAGGGAAGAAGGAGAACCCGGGGAACAACAGCCTCACCTCAGTCCCTGGAAAAATCATGGAGCAGGTCCTCAAGGAAACCATTTTGAAACACTTGGAGGAGAGGAAGGTGATCAGGAACATGGATTCACCAAGGCAAGTCATGACTGACCAACCTGATTGCCTTCTATGATGAGATAACTGGCTCTGTGGAAATGGGGAAAGCAGTGGACGTAATATATCTTGACTTTGGCAAAGCTTGTGATACGGTCTCCCACAGTATTCTTACCAGCAAGTTAAAAAAGTATGGATTGGATGAATGGACTATAAGGTGGATAGAAAGCTGGCAAGATTGTCGGGCTCAACAGGTAGTGATCAACAGCTCGATGTCTAGTTGGCGGCTGGTATCAAGCGGAGTGCCCCAGGCAGGGCCGGCTCTAGGATTTTTGCCGCCTCAAGCAAAAACATTTTTGGCCGTCCACCCGTTTTTTTCTTGCCCTCCCACCCCCGTCCCGCCTCAACTCCGCCCCTTCCCAACCCTTTCTCCAAATCCCCAGCCCCACCTCCTCCCCCGCACGTGCTGCATTTCCCCCACCCCAGCTCACCTCCACGCTGCCTCTGCCACTCAGCTTTTCCCTCTCCCTCCCAGGCTCTCACGCATGACAAGCCTGGGAGGGAGGAGGAGAAGCTGAGTGGCGGCAGCGCAGAGCGGAGGTGAGCTGGGGCGGCGGGGGCACATTTCTAGGGGTGACATAGCTGGCGCCAGAATGCCACCCCTAGAAATGTGCCGCCCCAATAATTTGCTTGTTTTGCTCGTACCTAGAGCCGGCCCTGGCCCCAGGGGTTAATCCTGGGGCCAGTTTTGTTCAACATCTTTATTAATGATCTGGATAATGGGATGGATTGCATCCTCAGCAAGTTAGCAGATGACACTAAGCTGGGTGGAGAGGTAGATACATTGGAGGGCAGGGATAGGGTCCAGAGTGACCTGGACAAATTGGAGGATTGGGCCAAAAGAAATCTGATGAGGTTCAACAAGGACAAGTGCAGAATCCTGCAGTTAGGATGAAAGAATCCCGTGCACCGCTACAGGCTGGGGACTAACTGGCTAAGCATCAGTTCTGCTGAAAAGGACCTGGGGATTACAGTGGATGAGAAGCTGGATATAAGTCAGCAGTGTCCCCTTGCTGCCAAACAGGCTAACAGCATATTGGGCTGCATTAGTAGGAGCATTGCCAGCAGATCGAGTCAAGTGATTATTCCCCTCTATTTGGCATTGGTGAGGCCACATCTGGAGTATTGCATCCAGTTTTGGGCTCCCCCACTACAGAAAGGATGTGGACAAATGGAAGAGAGTCTAGCGGAGGGCAATGGAAATGATCGGGGACTGGGGCACATGACGTACGAGGAGAGGCTGAGGGAACTGGGCTTTTTAGTCAGCAGAAGAGAATAGTGAGGGGGGATTTGATAGCAGCCTTCAACTACCTGAAGGGGAGTTCCAAAGAGGATGGAGTTCGGCTGCTCTCAGCGGTGGCAGATGACAGAACAAGAAGCAGTGGTCTCAAGTTGCAGTGAGGGAGGTCTAGGTTGCATATTAGGAAACACTATTTCACTAGGAGGGTGGTGAAGTACTGGAATGGGTTACCTAGGGAGGTGGTGGAATCTCCATCCTTAGAGGTTTTTAAGGTTTGGCTTGTCAAAGCCCTGGCTGGGATGATTTAGTTGGTATTGGTCCTGTTTTAAGCAGGGGGTTGGACTAGATGACCTCCTGAGGTCTCTTCCAACCCTAATCTTCTATGGTTCATATGCAGTATTACCAACCTCAAGACACCGAAAATGAGTTAGACCCCATCAAGAGATGAAAAATCAGGAGTCCAGGCACCCCAAAATCACGAGCTTGGCCCCAAAATCATGCATTTTAACCTCCCCCATCAAATCAGTATTTTAGTCTCTCTTGACTTTTTAACCCCCCTCTAGTCCTTTGCCTGTGTGTCTGTGAGAATTTCAGGTTGGAAAGTCAACATTTAATGCACATAATAATGCACACCTCTCCCTGCCTGCTCAGATAGAGACTACTCTTACCATCTCCTCACTCCTAAAATAGGAATAGATGGCAGTTCCCCTATTTGTGTCTTGACTCTCTCCCCTCTCAGTTTATTTCCTATGATAAAAGAAGGGCTGTATGGTCAATAATTTGAGACCCACTGACCTAATAAATTCATCCTTTTTATTCACACTTGCAATAGATTGTATATTATTTTCTAGGGTTGCTGAGTTACAGATATACATATTACAGAACTTTAAAATTGTATCACTCATTAGGGCTTCTGATTTTTAGTTTTAGCCAATAAACTCCTCTGATACAAAAAATATTGAAAGTGCTGTTTATTCAATAAATGCTGGAAAAACACTGAAAATAATAACTTGTATCTAAGGGCTTTGTCCACATGGAGCAGTATGTGGACTTTTGGGGTGTGATTTCTAAAGTGCACTAATATGCTGTACATTAATTGGTCTGTGTAGACTCTCCTATTGCACACTAAAGATTCCCTAGTGCGCTTTAATGTATTATTATTTGCAACAGTACTACGTTAAAGCTCACTAAGGAACATTACAAAGAGATTACTCGTTGCAGTTTATAGTAATGTAATGAGTAATGTAATATATTACATTATATAACATGCATTACTCATTACAGCACATACAAGGAGAAGGCCTTGAAAAATCCTGGGTTTTGCATAGCTGCGTAAAAAACTCAAAAATTGCTAAAAAATGAAACTAATCAACACTCACTCAAAAACAGAAGCCCTACAATAATTCATGTAAGTGATTAGGTCACAGTAAAAATAATATGGAATTGGTTTAGCCTTTACAAGAAACAACACTTCCCTGACTTCCTCCCTTCCACTTCTATGCCTATGACTGGGAAGCACTCCCCTCCCCACTCCTGCCTCCCCCTGTTCTGGACCTCTGCTTCCATTGCCCTCTGACTCACTCTGCTCTGGACTCCCTTCCTTACCCCTTGTTCCTGACCCTCATAGCTCCCTGTAACTCCTAAACCTTCCTCCTGATCTCCCTCACCCAGTGCCTTGCTCCCCCTCACTCTCCCTATCCACCTTTCACAGTGTCCTTCTCACATTTCTGGTGCTCTTCACAGTCCCTGTGTCCTATCTAAACTCCTGAACCATAGAGTGGCAGCCATTTTGCCTCTGGGCCTGGCTTCAAACTCATTGAACATAGGGAGGCAGCAGCCAACCTTATTAAAGGCAGCCTCACTTGCACATACAGATAGACTGTAGGAAAATAGAGACCATCTTGTTGGCTTCAGCCCCATGGACAGTAATTCCTTTTGAATAAAGGAAAATTCATGCATTTGGAGCCTTTAATTGTGTTTTCACAAGACAGGTGAAAAACCCATCCCAACATCGCCGGACTTGTGATAAAATTGAAAGTTGGCAATGCCCATAGCTGGAGATGTATAAAACTTTCTAGAAACAGGTGGGACAAATTCCAGCTGTTCTTTAGCACATGGTGTGTCCCAGAGATATGCTGTCATTATTTTAAAAGGGCATTCACGTCGTGAAAGGAACATGCCATCTATGTTCAATTTATGTCAAGGAACAAAGAAGAGATGTCCAGGAAAAGCCTTTTCTGTTGCAAAATGAGTTTTGTTGACTTTATAAGGTGGATAGACAATCTCCCTTTAATTTCTAAAAGACACTACTTATGATTATCATTTTGTTGTACCAAACTATTCATAGTACAATTTTCAAAAGCTCTCAGCATTGGCCTAGCTGTGCTCCCACTGAAGTCAGTGGTGCAACTCCCCTTTACTTCAGTGGAAGCAGAATTAGGAGAATTCTTAGTGCATTGGATGATTGCACCCTGTATGTATCTTAAATTATATAAACATCTGAACATTTTAAATGTATATATACATTCCCAAAGCTCTGCAGAACTTACTCCTTTGCTCTTGACATGTTAGGCCCCAATTTTGCAAAACTTTATGCATGTACTTAACTACCACTGATTTCAATTGGACTGATTATAGTAATAAAGTTAAAGCACTTGCATAAGTAATTGCAGGACTGAGGCCTTACTTTCATCCCACTATACTGAATTGCCTTTCTATATTTGACAAAGAAACCAGGCCTGCAGCACTGTCATTGTAAAGCAGTTTTAGTGTAAATGAGAATCAGGCCCCTAAATACCTAAGGCCTGATTCTCCATTGTCCTAGACCATGTGCAGACATTTGCACAGTGCAAAATGAGTACAGACTTACATGCAAAATATTATCTACTCAGAAAGGTAGAGTTTTATGTCCACTTTACATAGGTGTAAAATATCTACAAAGGTGCAGGGAAATAAGGATCAAGCTGCTAAAATCCTGTAGCTATGGACTGGAAACAAACTTAGGGCTAGTCTACACTTACCGGCTGGATCGGAGGCATCGGATCGATCTTCTGGATTCGATTTATCGCGTCTTGTCTAGACGCGATAAATCGAACCAGGAAGTGCTCCCCCGTCGATGCTAGTAATCCAGCTCGCCGCGAGGAGTAAGTGCTGTCGACGGGGGAGCCTGCGCACCGCGTGTGGACCACAGGTAAGTTCGAACTAAGAGACTTTGACTTCAGCTACGTTATTTACGTAGCTGAAGTTGCGTATCTTAGTTCGACAGGGGAGTTAGTGTAGACCAGCCCTTATACTAGGGCGCACTTGGATGAAAATATTTATACTTTTTTTCTTGAAACATGCTGTGTGTATTGATAAGATAGCCACAGAGTTCCTGTGTGATGCTGGTAAAGTCACTTAAACCAAACTGTTCACAGCTGGCCACTGCATGTTGCTCATTATCTAGGTGCCCAACATTAGCAGAAATTCTGAGTGCTCACAACTGCAACTGAAGTCCAGGGAAATTTTGCATTGAATATGTAAAGTACTATGCAAATACCAAGTACTATGAAAAAATTAGACCTCAAGTTGGGCACCCAAAATTAATGGACACATTTTACAATTTTGGTCTCTCAGTGCCTCAGTTCTCCATCTGTAAAATAGGGATAATAATACCACCTCCTGTCCCGGGGGCATTGTGAAGATAAATGTATTAATGTTTGTGAAGTACTCAGATCCT
The DNA here is from genome assembly GCA_033296515.1 of Macrochelys suwanniensis. Classification (NCBI taxonomy): domain Eukaryota; kingdom Metazoa; phylum Chordata; order Testudines; family Chelydridae; genus Macrochelys; species Macrochelys suwanniensis. The sequence continues at coordinate 100,906,097 of CM065777.1, forward strand.
GTGGTGATGAGCACAACCGAAAAGTCCATAAAGGTATCAACAGTATTTTATTTAGTGCAGAGATAGAATATTACATAAGTCTAAGGCTACACACCGGAAGATATGGATACACTAAATATTGAATAGCTATTCGTTACATGAGCATCATCCATCTTGTGCGCTGGATGAGGCAGGTATGTGAAAAAAGAGTATGTGAACATATCATTAAAGATTGTAACATACTGCTTATGCACAAGAGGGCTGAATTAAGGTATCATAGACAGAATTTTGACCCCAAAAGAGGGAAATGTGCCAGAGACTACATGAAGTCTGGTAAGGACTTTGCTATTGCTATAGATTGTACGTGAAAGTCGCTCAGATATTATGGTCATGAGCAGCAGTGTAAAATTATAAGATAGAATCTGAATTTTGGAATTTCCTAGTTTTGAGAGCTTGACTTCATAACCTTGACATTCTCTGAATGTAGCTTTTCTCTCTGTAATAACATTTATATACAGAAGGGCAAAGCAGGCAATACCGTTTTCTTTAACAGCACACTTCACTCAGCTCTGTTGCAACTGTCCTTTCTCAGGTAGCACCAGAGTGATTTATAAAGGGAGAATTCATGTTGCGTTCTAAAAAAACCAAGAGCTTTGTACACATTCATCCTTCCTGTTTCTACAAAGACAAATGTTAGGGCTGCATGTTTAAAGAAAGAGGGCATTTAGAGTAAATGAATGCAGGTTGGTGTGGGGGCAGTAAGAGTGACCTTATTCCCAAATTTAAACTGATCTGATTTCCAGTTTTGGAGAACTAAACTGGGATGGTTTGGACTCAAGAAATATACCTTCATTATTATTACTATTTTTAAATAACCAGCCATTTAGGTAGCAGAGCACAAAAATATTATGAGTTTTGATTGGCAAGAACTGGCATGGGGATGATGCAGCCCAACAGATGTAACTTTTATATCACTGTTGAATAAGACTACAGTTTTCACATGGATAGGCATGTGCACACACGCTGCCATGGACTATGCTTTTGGGTAAATGGGTTTCATTTGATGAAGAAAAAACATGTTGCTTAAAGCACAATGAATTTATGGTAAAAAGGACCCAGAGATGACATACAGTGAGATTACAACCAGGTTTGGATATAACACTAGAATCATTTGAATTTTAATTGGCAGTCTTATTTTATTCCACTTAAATGGAATAATACTATGTCTTGCATGCATAAAAGGTTGAAAATGTTTTGTACAGTAATACAGGAGTTCTTATTAAGGAAATATGTTATTTGTATTCTATCTGGAAATTAGGTTGTATGTTTTGACTTGATGCATGAGGTTTGGAACCCCTGGGTATTCTTTAGGGAACAGGAGCAGCTGATTTCTTCATTTGAAAGCCAGAAATCTGACAGCCACAGATGTGAGCTAGTCCAGCTTTAGGTGTAAAAATTTGTTTTCTGAAGCCAGAATCCAGGCAATTAAACAGGTTCCCCTCCTGGTAGACTGGTATTTAGCCAGACTGTCAGTACTGTATATGCTATTCCAGGCATAAAAAGGGCCAAATGTGATAGACAGAACACCTGAAGCCTTTCTCTGGAAAAGAATAAGGACAAAGACAGTTAAGGAATTGAGATTATATACTGTAAATATGTTTGTCTTTGATTCCCCTACGTTTCTGCCCATGTTGCACAAATGACAGATAAATGGATCTGAGTGCAAACTTTCTGTGTCCTGTTTAAAATAAATAAATAAAGTACCACATGCTGAAGCCATTCTTAAGATATGGAGCTGTTTACCCAGTCATGCATCATTAATGCAGTACAAAACAATCTCCCTTCCTTTGCCTTCATATCCTTCTTGTCTAATAATAAAATTAATGCTTACCTGTCTCTTGCATGGAGAGTCAATTTTTTTCTGTGTATGAAATAAATGTATATATTAGCTGTATACTGTATTCCACTGTTCTTGTTTTTCAAGAGCATTAGAGGTTACTAAAACTAGGGATTGAAGAGTTAGCATTTCTACCTGGGGAGACTTTGGGCTGGTCTACACTAGCCCCCAAGTTCGAACTAAGATACGCGACTTCAGCTATGTGAATAACGTAGCTGAAGTCGAAGTATCTTATTTCGAACTTCAAAGTACTTACCCCTGGTCCACACGGCGGCGCGCAGGCTCCCCCGTCGACTCCGCCTGCTCCGATCGCAGAGCAGGATTACTGGCGTCGACGGGGGAGCACTTCCTGGTTCGATTATCGCGTCTAGACAAGACGCGATAAATCGAACCCAGAAGATCGATCCGACGCCTCCGACGCAGCGGGTAAGTGTAGACTAGCACTTTGTTTGTTACTTCTCCATGTTTAGCCAGATTAATAATGTTATGCCCCCTCAATCCTCCTCCTTTGGACCTTCATCTATATCCACAGTGACAATGGGTTGATTCTCCTCTGGTGTAAATGGCAAATAATTCCGGTGAGGAAGCCAGTGGTGTTACACTTATATACAACTGGTGTGAGCGAGTGGAAATCAGGTCTAATGAGTTTAAGGCCCTGACTTTCAGCCTAGCTATTTATATTTCATTGTGTAATGTTGTATCTCGCAATTAAATTAAGGTGAAAAATTGAAAGCATAATTGCAGCTATTTCGATGTCTAACTTGCTGATTTGAAGTCAGATTATAAGGAAACTGCACTGGCAGTTTTGCACTCTCAATGATAGAGGTTTTTTTAAAAAATGTAGGCCAAAAAATATAAGAATCCATGTGTTGATCTGGCTCAGTTGTACAAAAACAAACCATAGAACTTAATAAATGTAAACAAAACTAGAAACAAACAGTTTAGACAGATGGCAATATAGAGTTTGCCATATCTGATTGGGCTAAATCCTATCAAGTCCAATAGCCTGCCTCTATCTATCTGTCTCTTATTAAGGCTCATCATGATATAGTATCTGGACATCTTTTGAAATCAACCCAACTATTTTTTCCCTGCCTTTTAGCTTAGATGATAAGAGAATCTTAAACTACTATCTGATCTATAGAATCATAGAAATCTAGGGCTTGAAGGAACCTCAAGAGGTCATCTAGACTGCCCCCCCTCTCACTGAGACAAGATTAAGTATACCATAATAGGATACCTGAATAGAAGCGAGTAATCTGGAAAAACAGCTACACTTTTTATATAGGGACCATAGTAGGGGTTAATCAATTTCCACTTGGAGACCATTGAAGTGGATCAGAACCTGCATATGGTCTTGCTGTGAGCTAGTTGAGTAGTTCCACTAGATCTAAAGTAGCCTCTACTGCATTTCTTAGTAATGTCTCTGCAACATAAAGATGCAAGGCTTGTACCTGACATTCCATTACTTTTACAAACACTACTCTCTGATTTAACCTTTAGATTGATACTCCTACTCAGAAGTCTCATGTTCTTATGCCCAGGATGCACATATCACTTGCAGTAGGGTTCATGTAGGTGTTTATTGTGAAGAACCATAGCTACACTGGTAAGTAGTTGTTCTTTAAAGTCAGCATTTACCCATAGTTATTACAGAGTGGATCTCATGCACCATAGTATTTCTCTAGGATTATAACAAAAAATCATTGCTTGGCAATGACTTTGGGTAAATTCTGATTTTATTAATGGCAAGAATGATTTCTCTTGGAACATTGAGTCAGATCATCAGCTGGTATAAATTTTGATGTAGCTCCCAATGGTGCTATGTTGATACCCCAGCTGAGGATCTGGAATTTTAATCTTTGCATTTCCTGACTTTTTTGAATACTAATTGGGTTGCAACCAGTGTGTTGAATTGTATTCAGGCATTTAATGTTCTTTATTTTTGATTGCTGCTTTTGAAAGCAAGGGGAAGAAAATGGATTGCCCCGAACCATAATGATGGCAATAAATTCATCCCAACTGGACTCTGCTCTTCAGACTAGATCAAGGTACGTGGAATGTGGAGGGGTGAATTCCCACATTTGCTGTTGCTATTGCTTGGATGGAGTCATTAGGCTGAGTTAACAGGGAAGTGGTGTATCTGTTCACATTGAGCTGGCTGCATCTTTGCATTAGACAAAGATAGAAATGTGTGTGTGTATATATATATATATATATATATATATATATATATATATAAACAAAAGCATAACATTTGTAGATTATTGTAGCATATAGCAAAAATTGTTGAGAGACAATAAAACAGTGGGATCTGTAATTATTTTCAGATTTGTGATTTTCACCTGTCCCAAAAGTCAAGGCAGATATTTTCATGAGTTTCAGTGAGACAGTTTCAGTCTCCCTTTGCTAATTGTCCCAGCTGCAGAGTGAGAGCAGCTGGCCCTCTCCCTGCTAGCCTATCAAATCTAGTCTCCATGTTCATTAAACACAATCACAGTGCTACAGTATCTGGAACCTACGAAAACTATACAAAGATACAATCTGAAGACTATATTTTCCTCCAAGACCTTGTGGTACGTTGTGCTGTCTGACTGATTTTCCGATAGATGGGGGAGGGAAAATAAAATGTGTAATGGTGGTGAAGTGGTTGTAATTAACTAAGAAATACTAAAATCTGAGCAGATGCCTGACTTAGTATGGCCAGAATTGATTTTTCATTTGTTTGTAACTTCTTAAATGTTTAATGTCAAACCACTAAAGCGTGAACTGCTCCTAATTAAGGACTGTGCAAATGCAAGGTTTCAAACTTCAGCTATTTTTGCTGTAGCACTGTTCAAAAATAGATCTGTTAGAATATTTTTGACAATGGAAAAACCATATGGGTGCATTTCACTCTCCCATATCTCAAGAACAATTGAAGAGATTTCACTTAAACTTACAAAAAACCAAACCAAACCACATTTAAGCAGAGAGGAGAATGCGCACAGTACCGATAGGTATTGTGTTATCAAATGACTGTGCTAATAGCTGGGTTAAGCCTCTGAGCATGTCCACTGTGAAGTAGGTGTTTCCAGAAGCTTGAGATGACTCAGTTTTATCTCTGTGCTCATGATGTTAATAAACCAAACTACTCCCCGCCCCCGAGTACTCACTAAACAATCTTTCAAACTAAATCTAGAACAGTTACTTCCTCCAATCCCACAAGACTTGCAAGAAAATCTCACTGAAAAAAAAAAAGACATCAGTTATAAGTACGCTTGGAAGGATTAGACTTTTCTTGGTAAATGTCAATAAACATTGATTTCACTGTATACACACACAGCTGAAACAATGTTTCATGAATAATAAACATTTACAGCAAAGTAAGAAAATGCCGCTTGAGAATGTATTAGAATTTGATTAAGGATATGTACTTGGTATAGTTTGACATGTGATGTTGACAGTTTGTGTTGTATGGTTGTAAAGCTTTAACTTTTGAATCTCGGTGTCTGCTGTCATTAAATAAGGATTGGCAGACCCTCTCCCCAATTTCCCCGCAGCTGTGAAAATTTTTAATAAATAAAAATAAAAAAACCCATTATTAAATAAATTAAAACCCATAGTTTTGTGCAATTGTGAAAATTTAAATTGATAAAAGTTGAAAAAATGCTTAAAACGCACATCAATATTATCTGTCAAAATGATATTAAAAATACAAAAGAAAATGAATTCTGCCAAGCCTCATTATAAGCAACAATTAGAAAATTCTCATTGGCACAGGGACGTCAGAGAGAGCACGTAACATGCAGATAGTGGCATAGGCCCAGCTGCACTCTAGGTATCTCGTGCTTTTATATAGGAGGAAGAGGAAGCTAAAAAAGGCCGTGGCACAATTAATGGATAAAAATACTGTACCTCTGAAAAAAGGTCCTTATGAGGGACATTCATTCTTTAAAAAAATTAGTCAAAGACAATACGAACCATCTGAAGCATATGTGAGTGGTTTAAAGCTCAAACAGGTATGTGGGGAGCCATTTGGTTGCTTAACAAAACATAGAGGTCACCGTTACTGGGCAAAATGCACTTTACACCCCTTTTAGATCCTCTCAAGTGCACTCCTGTGGATGGAACCCCACAGTCCTATCACTCTTAGACCAGATCTCTGGGCTGAAGTGCCGCCCTCTCTTTACCAACCATGGTAATAGATCCTTGGCTTGGGGAAAATGAACCTGCAAGCCTGGCTGGAGCTTTTCCCACTTAATAGCTCTCCCATTGTTTCCTTGAGGACCTTTGGTATTTTTTCTGGTAGGATCTTATCTTTGTCATTGTTTCTTGACCTCCTTTGTAAACCACTTTGAGATCTACTGATGATATAAAAGTTAGGTATTATTGTGGCAGTTATGGCAATTTCTTTGGGAGATCTTACTGTATTAAGTTTATGTATCATTGTAGACCAGGGATTGTATGTAACTCTATTGGGGAGGGTGACCACAGCTCCTTCTGTACTGTACTCCTTCTGTGGGGGGTGATTAGGCAAATTCACTTACGTTGCAACACCTCTGGAGAAGTAGCATAACCTGGTGAGGCTCTCGCATATACTAACTCAAACTGGAGTCTCCAGAGACTAACAGACAATGAATGGATTTTGGATAAATAACCTGAGTTTAAATGTACTCAGGGTCTTCTTCCTGATCCAGCAAATGACTGTACCTTCTGTCCAATGGGCCCCCAAACTTTCCTGGGAAGGGTTGGAAGAACTCTGATCCACTGAGGCCCGATAAAACAGACGTGTGACCTCTGTTAAGCTTTTAGCATGCATACAGGAACTTGCATTGTTTTTAATAAATTTTCTCTGTAATGCTTTCTCCTTAAGAATAAATGTGCTTGCTTATAAATAGCTGTGTAGTAACCTGTGGTTGCAGGCAATTACAGTTGTTCATACCCTTTGAAGGGAAAGCAAAGTACAGACTCTGGCCTTTTAGGCAATCTGGCTTGCTGGGAATATTACAGTGTAGGCAGGGAATTGTGCAGCATGGGAAAAATTCTGGTCAGGAGGGAGAGAGAAGTGGGTCTCTGTCCAAGAGAGGTGACAGCTGAGGCGTGAGGAGCCAGGAACCTAAAGTGGGTGTCCTCGAGGGCCCACAGAGGGGGAATGCATGTGCAGTTGCCCTGAATTGTAACAATTATTATTATTTTGGAATTGCTCAGATATTGACCTTGATTATGTACCCTGACTGGTCATTCTGGGACTGATTTTGAGAGTCAGAGAAACAATTGCTCTTGCAAATATAAACACAATTGAGGACCAAACTTGCATGAAAAATTACTGCAATTCCATGTGCAAATATTAGAAGCTGCATGTTTCAGTGGATAGGATATTAAACTGAGACTCAAAAGGCCAGAGTTCTTTTTTTTTTGGCTCTGCCACTGATATTTTGCATGACCTTAGGCAAGTCACTTTATCTCCTTGCACCTATCTTCATCTGCCATCTCCCTCCAATCTGTTTTGTCTGTTTAGATTATAAGTTCTTTAAGGCTCTTCCTATGTGCCATTAAGAGCTGCATTCTCTTGCTGGCAGCAGAAAACCAGTTCATTTCTATTGTGGCGAATTTGGGCTTTGGGTAACTAATGGCACTGTTAAACCTTCAATTCCAACTCTCCTCCCGCAATACATTTTCCTATACTGTACATATACATATAGATGCCCCGCCCCCATCTCCCCTGACACACACTATTGTTCATATATCATGGAATCATAGAAGTATAGGATTGGAAGGGACCTCAATAGGTCATCATACCTAAAACACACTGCCAAAACTGATGTGTAGTATAGACGTAGCCTATAGGCTAGGTATATCTCTTGTGATACCAGCTGCCAGGACTCTGACCATCTATTTAGATACTTATAAGGCCTGTTTAGATACTTAATATCCTTCACCACAGTATCTTCCAGTCCACTTCAGCACTGAAATGCCAGACATGGGCATCACAAATAAAAATAGAACATTTAAAATGTTTACATCTAAGTATTTCTACAATGTGGATTCCGAGGAAGGATACAATGTATAAATAGACTCCATATAGTCACTATATACGGACTGTCTTAGGACTATGAGAAAATAAACACAAAATATTGAAGACGGTAATTTAGACTGATATATGTATAAACTGTGTGCCTGTTTCCACACACATGTGCTGTAAGAGTGTAATCCCCAATGCATGTATATATAGGCATAATTCCCTACTCAGCTACCATGTATGTAACTGGGGATTTGCATGTCTAAACTGGATGTGTGCTCAAATACGTGAGCAGTTTTGTGCACCCACATTTAAAATCTGGGCCTGTATGTCTTGGTTTTGTTCACTGAAGATTCACTGAATTTACTAAAACTAACTGAGGATGAAATGTATCCCCCTGAGATGGCCTGCACGAGATCTATGCACCAGTGAAGTTGCATTTAAACATGGGACTTAAGTGATGCATAGACTTCAGTATTGCTAACTTTAAATAATGAAAATTGATGAGCTGGGTTTCCCAAAATCATGTGATTAACCTAAAATAAAAAAATGGGGTTCTTTTCTTTCCTTTTGAGCCTTCAAATTTTTTCCCCACAACCAGCTCAGCTAGAAACATACTTATTTCTCTCTCTCACACGCAATGAATGAGATTCTCATGTAATCATTTGCCTCCAGGAGCTGGGGCTTTCCATTAAATAGTAAATATTGCATGAGTTGGCTACAGTGAGATTTTGTGCTGCTCCTGTTCACAGTGTCAAATTCTACCCTCAGGATGTCAAACTAGACTTGTCTGGTTCCAACTCTGAAAGGCAAAGAGTTGTTTAGCAAGCCAAGAGCTTCTCTTTAAAGATTGGCCAAACCTGGGATGGATCAGCTTTTCAAAACATAGTGGAGCTAGCTAAAAAGAAATGGTTGCAGCCACAAAGAGCAGAATTAACGGTAATAATAATTACTATTATCAGTATCCATATATTACTAAAAAAGCATTTTAACCACCATTATTCTCTCTGAAAGACCAGTTGATTCTAAGTTCTGATTCTAATTTTTTGCTCTATGATTTTCTTACTGGAAATATTTGCTTTTAAGAGTTCATCAGCTCCTGGTACTTATTTCCTACTTGAAGCCATAATCCTTTGTTTATGATTTCTCAACTGTTTCCTGTAGAGGTGATAATGTCACAAACATAGGATTATTTCAACTTCAGCACGAGAATAAGCAGCAGATGAACTCGTAAGGAACAAGGATATGTTTGCATGTAAATATCCCAACTAATACAAAGTGAGAGAAGGAAATAAATCAGGAAATACGGCAAATAAGCAGGACTTTTTCCATTAGGCATCAGAAGTTCTTTGAAATATATACATTTCAGAGACTCATGTAACTTCACAAACACTTCAGTAAAAGCACTTTCCTAGCCCTTTTTAAGTTTTATTACTTATTTTATAAGGTGCACCTATCTCAGCTTCTAGGTGTATATTTGTAAGCACAAAGCAAAAATGAAAATAAGCTTGATTGATACAATGTCAACTGAAAAAACCCATAGAGCTATATCAGTCTTAAAAGTAGCTGAATTTCTTCCCCAGCCCTAAACCACCCCTTCAGGCAAATGTCTCAGGCTTACTATGCAGGGGGCCAACACAATGTCTATGTGTAACCCACTGTTCAGTGTGTCTCTGTGCTCAATCTAAAGAGAACATGAGTCTGATACAGCTCCCAGACACTGTACTTGGTTCTTTAACTCAAGCTTTAGAGGGTCACGTGTTTAGCTGTGTTGAATCCCCAGTTACTACCAAGTTGGTGAGCGTGATTTATACTCCTCTTAAACTCTCCACACAGGGATGAATTTAATCCTGAGTAAATAAGTAGTATTTGCAAATTCAATAGATTTATGTCAGACCAGTGGGGAAACCTTCCTCCAAGCCACCTTCTCCTCAGCTACCAGACTGTCAGCACAAGCAACTCTCTGGGAATGGCAGGAGTGATTTTATATATGAGTTAGGTTGTTGTGCACCAAGTAAATTCATCCACAAATTTATAAAAAAATCCTCAGGGTCTTGTAGTCCAATTTATAAATGATTGCTTCTCATGATTTAAGTTCAAGAATGTGATACCATTCTTTTTCACACAACGGTTCTTTTAACTCATTAAAGGTTCTTTTAACTCACTAAAAGATTATACAGACCTTTTGCTCAGGTGAGCAAAAGGTCTGACTAATCAGTTATTTAATTTTACCACAAACATAATAAATGAGGAAAAGCAATGGGGCACACTGTTAATTCACTTCAGTTACAATCATTAAGCTCCATGGAGAGCTTTGAACAGAAGAAGAAGACTGTAAGAGTGAGACCAACTTCCTGTGAAGGACTCTGTTCCATAGGCAAGCAGAAAGAGAAGTCAATTATACCCCCAAATCAATAGGCAGATCTTGTCATCTTATCATACATAATACAGACAATATAAAGGTGACCAAGGGAATGTTTCATTCCAAAAGTAAGTGATGATTCTAAAGTCCTATGTTCATATAATTACAAATCTATCTATAAGAACTATATTAACTGGAGAAGTCCTTTAATTCAGTTATTTAAAGAAGCCAGTTGAAGTATATTTGCCTAAAATTTCAGCCTGTTTCAAACCCACAAATCACTAAAAAAGTGATCTGAGACAAATTTCTCAATGGAAATTAAGAGTCTTAAATTCAAGTTCAATCCCACAGGCTCTTTCTATTTTACCTCAATCAGCTTTCGTTTGCTGCACATTGTCCAACTATGGTATTTTGAGTTTAACAGGAAAAACTACTACTAAATCTTTACAATAGGATTTCATTATTGTCAATTGAAACCAAAATCTGTAATAACATCAGCCTTTGCAGTATTTATGCAGAACTTCATCTCACAGCTGAAATTCATTTCTGGAAATCGATGTTGTCTTCTTATTAAAGATCAGCACTGGTCGTAGAATTCTTAAGGGGAGGATTTCTTCTCTTCCATGCTGAGTCTTTCAGGCTCTGGGCCAAATCCTCAGCTAATGCAAATTGATACAGCTCCATGGACTTCAATGGAGTTATGCTGATTTACACAATCTGAGGATCTGGCCCTATGTCAACAGGTAGGGTGTTCTCCACAATGGCCTCTCTAGCTGGAAACTAATTCTGCATTTTGGTCTGAAATAGCTTGAGTCTATTGACCTTCCAGCCATTTAGTGGATCAAGAATGTAGAGGGGTGGGAGGAGGCTGATGACCTTTTGGTTGATCAGGCTGGGTCTATTGGAGGTAGATTTTTTTTTTGACTGGAGAGAGAAAATATTAGTGGTGGGGGATTTTTTATTAATAGCATATGTGCTGGCTGGTGGTTGGTATGTGGGAGAGTGGAGAAATATGCTGCTGTTTTGGTTCTGTAATTATTTTATTTTTGTGTTGCATTTTAAAATTAATAGCAAGGGCATCCAGAAAGGCACACCATATGCATTTCAAAAAATAAAATAATTTACAAATCTTAAAGAGGAAACAACTGCAAACTGTTTCTAAATACTGATGCATAAACTAGGGGTTTTCTAGTGTAAAAAGCACAAGTTTTATATAAATGTTTTTTCCCTGATCTAGTTAGGAAGGTCTTCACAGATCTTTCAAAGTGTGAAAGAACGGTTGAGGGAAAAAGTCTTCTTTACAACTTGATTATGGCTTTTGATTATGTACTTTGTCTTCACAAACAAGATAAAGATCATTCTGAAGCAATCCACTTATCCTCATCTTGGTAGCAACTTAAAAACTGACTTATTCATCCTGAATTCTAATTTTTGCTTTTTCCATCCTGGAATCAAAAGAACATTTAATAGCTGGTCCAAAAATACACCCAATTCAAGAAGACAAACTTAATTCAAATTACCCTGTTTAAGGCTAGGAGCTATAATAACTTTAAGTGTTCTGTGAACTTAAGAGTAAATGATAAATGAGTTTATGATAGGGGCAGGGACCAATGTTTGTGTTTAATGATTTTGTTTTTCAGTTATCTGGTTTCTTTCAGATCCCTTTAGGTTTGTGGATTCTGGAGGGGTCACTGACCTCTCTAGCTTTGTTCTATCACTGGGAACCTTCTGGTTCATGTGAAGCCTCTAACTTGGGATGGGTATAAACTAAAACTTTTGCCAGCTTAGGTATGCCCCTCAGGGATATGATGAGGCGTGATTTGTGACCAACGCAGCTGAGCCAGCAAACGTAGTGCTACCTAGTGTAGAAGCATCTTGACAAAACCACGCTTTTACCAGTATAGCTTGTTTCACTTGAGGGAGTGCTATGGGTACTGAACTAAGCTCTGCCAGCAACAGCACAGTTTTTGTAATATGACTACTTGTAAATAAATAATAATATAATGTAAATATTATAATTATAATACTATAATAATAATTGTTAAAAATAATAATAGGAATACTTTGCCAGTGTAGTATATCAGTATAGCTATACTGAGGAAGTAGTCCTAGTGTAGACCTCAGCATGTGTATGTAGCTTATATCTACACTTATAGGGTGTGTAGTGTATAGACACTATACATTCACCTACATGCAGGGAGCTGTTGGAGCCTTTCCCTGCTGCCTCCCTGCTGCTGGAGCCTTTCACTGCAGTGGGGAAAGACTGGTAGCAGGGAGGCAGCGGGACGTAACACTGTGTATACAGTAGCATAGCTGGGGGGAGCAGGGGGAGCGGCTGCTCCCCCACTGAGCAGAAGTGGCGCCTTTTTTGTGCTTCGACGCCTTTTGCTCCTGCGCTGCAGCCAGAGAGGAGCATTTTTTTTTGCTCCTGGCGCCTTTTTTTGCTCTCGACACTTTTTGCTCCTGGTGCCTTTTTTTAGCTCCGCTCCCCCTGTGCTCTAAACCTGGCTACACCACTGTGTGTAAAGATGGGGGAGGCACTGTGTAGATGAGTAGATCAGTGTAGATGAAGCAGATGTGTAGATGCGTGTAGCAGTGTAGATGGGAGAGGCACTGTTTTGGTGTGTAGAGATCTGTGTAGGGTACATACCCTGGGGGTTCAGACATGTAGGACACTCTACTCTACTTGCCTAAGCAGTGTATCAAGGGTCTACACTGCTATTTATAGCTGTGATAGCGGGGCGTGCAGTGTATGTGCTCTAAATGCTGCCGTAAGTGAAGACACAGCCACAGGTTCACCGATTCCAAGGCCAGAAGGGATCACTTTGATCATCTAGTCGACCTCCTGTATAGCACAGGCCATAATAATAATAATAATAATAAATAATTAATAATAATAATCCCCCAAAATAATTCCCTTTGAACTGGAGCATAACTTTTAAAAAATCTAATCTCTCCAGTAATGGAAAATCCATCACGACACTGGGTAAATTGTTCCAATGGTCAAGTACCCTTGCTGTTAAAAATATATGCCTTGTTTGGCTAGCTTTACATTTCAGCCCTTGGATCCATGTCAGATAGACTGAAGAGCCCATTATTAAATATTTGTTCCCCATGTAGGTACTTTTAGATTGTGATCAAGTCTCTCCTTAAACTTTCTTTTGATAAACTAAATAGACTGAGGTCCTTGTCCCAGATCTACATAGGTTTTTAGGCTTCTAGCTTCCATTGATTTCCGTGAAAGTTAGGAGTCCAAATACCTTTGTGAATCTAGTATCAGAGGGGTAGCCATGTTAGTCTGGATCTGTAAAAGCGGCAAAGAGTCCTGTGGCACCTTATAGACTAACAGACGTATTGGAGCATAAGCTTTTGTGGGTGAATACTCACTTCTTCAGATGCATGTCATGATTATGCATCTGAAGAAGACATGTCATGACATGCATCTGAAGAAGTGGGTATTCACCCACGAAAGCTTATGCTCCAATACGTCTGTTAGTCTATAAGGTGCCACAGGACTCTTTGCCGCTTTTGTGAATCTAGGTCCTCGAGTCTGTCACTATAAGGAATGTGTTCTAATCCTTTAATCATTCTCGTGGCTCTTCTATGAACCCTCTCCAATTTATCAACATCCTTCTTGAATTGTGGACACCACTGCTGGACCCAGTGGTCCAGCAGCAGCCAAACCAAGCACCAAATACAGAGCTAAACTCTCTACTCTTTTCTCAAGAGTCCCCTGTTTGTGTATCCAAGGATCACATTAGTCCTTTTGGCCAAAGCATCTGGGCAACACAAATACAGCTTATGAAGACTATGCTTAAAGGAATTTAAAGCTTAATATTTCTTGTATATAATAACAAATTATATAAATCCTAAATACATTATATAAATCTAGAGGGTTCATCCTCTCTGAGCCCTAGGTGATCTCAGTGATTGGAATGTAGCATGAGGACAGAAATAATGCCCTAATATCAGTAACCAAAATATATGCGGCTTTATAGTTTAAAATTAATAACTTGAATTGCACCTAGAAACAAATTAGAAGCTAACAGTTTATAAAGCACAGGTGTCTCATGTTCCATATTAGAAATTTTTCCCTAGAATACTCTCTTGATTTTAGTATAGCTGTTATGCCAGTTAAGTAGTTCAAATCCCTCTTCATCACCCCTAGCATTAATTATAATTAATTGGCAATAGTGAGATCTATCAAATAAGCCAAGTTAGAACAATTTCTGTTCAGCCATTTTTAAAGTTAACCTGTCCAAAATTACAAATCAGTGTATTTATTTATTTTAAAAATATTTTTGACATTTTCTAAAATAAATGGCCTCTGAGAGCAAACATGGACAGTTTCAGCCTGGCAGGAATTTGTGTGAGAAAGGTATGAACAACTGAAGAGGGGATTGTTATGGACACTGCCTTTCAACCTTAATTAAAGTGGTGGCTACCTTTCCCACTATAATAAAAGAGAGCCTGAGAACAACGGTGTGCTATAAAAAAGCAAAGGAACATTCTTATTTGTCCAATAAGTGGATCTCTAAGGCAATGTTATTGCTGCAGTGCACTGGCTTAAAACTGTTCTGCTTTTGAACTCTGTGATTATAGAATTTCGATTAAAGCTACAATAACAAAGGTAATGGACACAGAGAATGCCAAAGGAAAACAGTATGTTCTTTTTTTGATTGGGAAATAATTATCTAAGTTCGATGGCAAGGACCCAGGTATCTACAGTTTACATCAATTTTACCTCATTAAAGAAACACGAGAATTATGGTAAGTTTTCCCAAAGCAGCAAAGCTGTCATTCAAAGGCAGAGTCTCATTGGGGTGCAAATCCCTTTAGTTCCTGCTTCAGTCCATTTAAAAAAAAATGCATTTGAAGCCTGAGGGAAAAGTACAAATTAAGTGAGATTTTTCTTTATGCAATGAACCCAGCAAGGCCTTATGTATGCTGCAGCAAACTGCAGTACCTTCAGGGTGCTCATCCACCATGAAAGTCCTCTATTATCTCATTCTTTACATGAATGAAATGTGAATATAGTTCCCTCTTTCTCAAAAACCATTACACTGATTGGATTGTGTCTGGAAGCAACAGAATGAGTTTTTCCACACAATTATTTTCAACAGATTGAAAATGTATGACTATCCTCTCAGGTGGTGATGGGAGCTCCTCCAGAGTTTTAAGGATTGTGTGAAAAATAGTAGCATGGTAACTTGTTGAAACCTTTGGATTGAACGGGTGAGGGGAATCAACTTTTTAAAAGGGTTGAAAAAAATATATTCAGTTTATTTGGGCATTTTCTTCCAACTGTCTTTATTGCTGAAATTTATTGATTTTGATTCGAGGAGAACAAACAAACGCTTCATAAACATTTACTCATAAGAAAACAAGTGTCTTGCAATAAAATTATGAAACTGGAGAATGACTGTTGCTAATGAAAATGGAATCAGAGTAGCAACATAGAATAGTCACAAGGTCGGGGGCGGGGGAGGAACTATATTTTTTTGGAGCTTCTGAATGTCTCAGCATCAGATAAAACACTATTTTAAGAAGCCTAGGCCACTGAGTGAGGTGCATGTTTTATTTTTAACGGAGGAGCATCAGATACTTTGTCATAGACAAAGATTATCTACAGAACAGTCTGGTTTTTCTTCAAAGAAGTGTGTGTGTGTGTGTACGTAAATGTATAGGTATACATAGACAGATGCATACTGAAAACTATTAAACTGGGTGGGGCGAGTGGAGGAGAATGAAGGAAAAATTAATTAATCTAGGAAGTTGTTTATTCCAGTTCTTACTCCTCCTTATGCAGTCTATCAGCCTGTTAATTATATCCTTACCCTCTTTTTCTAGTTGTTTGAAACGTATTTTCTAATTCAAGCAGGCAACTCAAGTTTAATGTCATTTTAATAGACCTTGTCTTGCTTTCATGGAGCAGTAAAAGCAAAGGTTTCACTGTAAAAGAAAATTGTCTCACTCCTGCTCTGAGTTTTCTAATTACTATACCCAGGGCCACCAATGGACACTTGGAAAAAAGGAAATAAAAATAGCTATTACTCAATCTTTACAAGTACTAAAGGCTCCTCGTTGATTCTGCAACTTTGCATACCTTCTTGCAGGATGAAGTGAATGGCATGGCCTACACAGAAAAGCTCGGTTGTACAGGAGTAAGTCATAAAATGACATTCTGAAGGTTCTATGGCATTGTATGGATCAGAACATTGTGACTAGGACTTGCAAAGGTAAATGAAGCCAATATATAACAAAATGATGATCCAGCAACAATGCAGGAATTTAAATTCAGGATCTATCAGAGTCGCAAATGATTGTCATAGAGATAGTGTTACTGAGCTCTGATTAGTCATCTCTCCAGCGTATCTATTGAATTGCATATTTGCAAAGATGGAGTGAAGGTAATGGGACGTCATGCCGACAATCAGGAGGAAGGGCAGGGGAAGCTCTCCATCTTATAATTAAGATCATCTTTGGAGTTCCAATCTTTTATCTTCATCATTTAGATCAGGCCTGCACAACTCATAAAGCGGTGAGGGCCATATTACTCCAAAGAAAACAGCTGAGGGCCAAAACCCCCTGGCCCCGTGGAAACACCCCCTCCCACCCCAGTGCCACCTGCCCCGCGGAAACAACCCCTCCTTCCCCAGCGCTGGGGTGTGGAAGCCTGTAGAGGGGGAAAGAAACAGCGCACATAGGGTGACCAGATCACAGCAGTAAAATAGGACCCGCCCCCTCCCTGCTCGGCCCCACCATCACACCCCTCTTCACCCCCCCAGGGGTCACTATATTACTGCACACAACAGTCAATCAATGCAGTTGTAGATAAATCTCTGCATTATGCATTTTTATATGACTTTGTATTTAACTAGGATAAGTTATGTTATATATGTTATAGAGGGCCCCTAAGGTAGTATAATTAAGGTAAAAGAAAAATGTCTTTTTGCTAGAAGTAGAATAAGATCTTCCCCCCACTTTGTATTCAGTTGCCCTGTTGAATGAATGAGGTGTGAATGAGGAAGGTGTGGAAGGCAGGCACCTCCAGACAGCTGCAACCCTTGGAGAGGGGATGGGAACCAGACCAAGGACAATCAAACTTGTCAAGTGGGCTGACTAGAGAAGAGCAGATATACTGACGGCCTCGGGGGTTAGAAGCAAGCACCTTCCTTTGGGAACACCCTCTTTGCAGCATTGGGACAGCCCCCAGCCCAGAGACAAGCAGCAAAAAGGACCAACGGACACAGTCCCAGATTTTGAATCTGGGAGATTTGTCCCCCTCCAGCCACTGACTCGCTGTTTGCCTCCTCACCCCCCGCACCCAGTATACAGCCTCGCCACCACTGCCCGCCCACTCGGCTCGTCATCCCCCACCCCGCCCAGCTCGCCTACTCACCCCCCATCACCCACTTGCCTCCTCAGCCCCCACCAGCTCCCCCCACCGCCAGCTCGCCGGCTCCCCCCGCCGTCACCTCACCTGCCTGCCCGCTGCTGGCCTCTTATCTTCTGCTGCTGCCCCCGCCCCCTGCTGCTGGCTCACCCTCACTCCCCAGCCTGCCACTGGCCTCTTCACCAGCCCACCCACCCGCCAGCCGTTGGCTTGCCCCACCCCGCCGCTTGCCTACTCGCCCCCCGCAGGCGGCACAGTGAGCCCACACGGGCCGCATGTTGTGCAGGTCTTATTTAGATTGTAGAGATTGTAGAGAAGCTAAAATGTGCTATTTAGTATGTATTTTGATGTGCTGAATTCAAATATGACAATTAAAACAACTGATTGGCTACTGTTTCTAAGATATTTAAGTTTTTACATTTTATGTCTATGTATATTGTGTAGATAGTAGAGTTTTAATCATAAATTGTAAACCTAGGTCTTTTCATGTGTTTATAGTTGCTTTACATGATACTATTTCACCTGTCCTATTTATGTAACACTTTAAAAATCAGCAAAGGGGTTATATAAATAAAATGTATTATGAAACAAAAGGCAAAAACTATTATGTACATAGTTGAGTCCTATTCAGTGTCTACTCGGCGGTTCTTGGCTTGTCTCTTGTATTCATTAAATGGAGCATCTCTTGTCACTGTCCAGCAATAGTCTGCAAGCATTGATGGGCTCCGTTTGCCCTGGTAGCGTTTCTCCGTTGTTGCAATGTCCTGGTGAAATCGCTCGCCGTGCTCGTTGCTCACTGCTCCGCAGTTCGGTGGAAAAAAATCTAGATGAGAGTGCAAAAAATGTATCTTTAGTGACATGTTGCAACCAAGGCTTTTGTATGCCTTGAGGAGGTTTTCCACCAACAACCTGTAGTTGTCTGCCTTGTTGTTTCCAAGAAAATTTATTGCCACTAACTGGAAGGCTTTCCATGCCTTTTTTAACTTGCCACGTAGTGCATGGTCAAATGCATCATCTCGAAGAAGTTCACGAATCTGGGGACCAACAAAGACACCTTCCTTTATCTTAGCTTCACTTAACCTTGGAAATTTTCCACGGAGGTACTTGAAAGCTGCTTGTGTTTTGTCAATGGCCTTGACAAAGTTCTTCATCAGACCCAGCTTGATGTGTAAGGGTGGTAACAAAATCTTCCTTGAGTCAACAAGTGGTGGATGCTGAACACTTTTCCTCCCAGGCTCCAATGACTGTCGGAGTGGCCAATCTTTCTTGATGGAGTGGGAATCTCTTGCACGACTATCCCATTCGCAGAGAAAACAGCAGTACTTTGTGTATCCAGTCTGCAGACCAAGCAAGAGAGCAACAACCTTCAAATCGCCACAAAGCTGCCACTGATGTTGGTCATAGTTTATGCACCTCAAAAGTTGTTTCATGTTGTCATAGGTTTCCTTCATATGGACTGCATGACCAACTGGAATTGATGGCAAAACATTGCCATTCTGCAGTAAAACAGCTTTAAGACTCGTCTTCGATGAATCAATGAACAGTCTCCACTCATCTGGATCGTGAACGATGTTGAGGGCTACCATCACACCATCGATGTTGTTGCAGGCTACAAGATCACCTTCCATGAAGAAGAATGGGACAAGATGCTTTTGACGGTCACGGAACATGGAAACCCTACCATCACCTGCCAGGAGATTCCACTGCTGTAGTCTGGAGCCCAAAAGCTCTGCCTTACTCTTGGGTAGTTCCAAATCCCTGACAAGGTCATTCAGTTCACCTTGTGTTATGAGGTGTGGTTCAGAGGAGGAGGATGGGAGAAAATGTGGGTCCTGTGACATTGATGGTTCAGGACCAGAAGTTTCATCCTCTTCCTCTTCCTCGTCTGACTCAAGTGAGAATGATTCTGGTGCATCAGGAACCGGCAGTCCTTCTCCGTGGGGTACTGGGCGTATAGCTGATGGAATGTTTGGATAATGCACAGCCCACTTTTTCTGCTTTGACACACCTTTCCCAACTGGAGGCACCATGCAGAAGTAACAATTGCTGGTATGGTCTGTTGGCTCTCTCCAAATCATTGGCACTGCAGAAGGCATAGATTTCCTTTTCCTGTTCAACCACTGGCGAAGATTTGTTGCACAAGTGTTGCCGCATATGTGTGGGGCCCACCCTTGTCCTGATCTCCAATTTTGCAGCCAAAAGAAAGGTGATAGGCTTTCTTAACCATAGTGGTTATACTGTGCTTTTGTGACGCAAAAGTCACTTCACCACAAACATAGCAGAAGTTATCTGCACTGGTCACACAAGTACGAGGCATCTCTGCTCACTTTGGCTAAACAGAAATGTGTCCCTTTGCAAAATCAAACACTGACAAATAAGAGAGCACGACACTGTATGATTTCTAGAGCTGATATAGGGCAATTTGTTCAGCAGAGTGATGTAAGCTTCGTTATGATTGCATCATCCATGACTTCTAGGAATAACATGATGCAATTCATATCATGTATGACGCAATACCAGCTTCAGATTGCATCATTCATTGTTTTGCCTAAAAAGCAAGTACTGTCCAAACCCAGTCATAGATTTATTCATAGATCCAGTCAAAGACGTATTTTAGTCATTTCTGGTTTAAATTGAGATCCCTTCCCTTTATAACTCACTTATCCTCCGCCATTCCCAAGTCAAGGGTCGTATATACTGACCCAATAGCATGTCTTGAAAACTAGAGGCAATCAACAATTTTAAGCATCATTTTCGTTCTCAGTGACCCAGAATTAGTAAAGTTTGGCTACATTTATTTCAGAAGCATTTTGGCTGTAGAGCAGTGTTATTGAAAGAAAGCTCAATGGGTGATAGCAGATGTGTGTGCTTCTCTCCATCCTTCTTAGAAGTCCCGCTCTCCTTAGAAGTCAGAGACCTATTGATACCTGCTGTTTAATCTACTGACCTCACTGCATTCCTTTATCATGCTTCCCTTGAAGAAGGTGAAAGTCTTAGGGTATGTCTACACTACGAAATTAGGTCGATTTTATAGAAGTCAATCTTTAGAAAGTGATTTTATACAGTCAATTGTGTATGTCCCCACTAAGTGCATTAAGTCGATGGAGTGCATCCTCAATACCATGGCTAGCATCGTCTCAAGGAGCGGTGCACTGTGGGTAGCTATCCCACAGTCCCCGCAGTCTCCACTGCCCAGTGGAATTCTGGGTTAAGCTCCCAGTGCCTGATGGAGCAAAAATAGTGTCGCAGGTGGTTTTGGGTACATGTCGTCAGTCTCCCCTCCCTCCCTCCATGAAAGCAATAGCAGACAATCATTTCGCGCCTTTTTTCTTGGGTTACCTGTGCAGACGCCATAGCATGGCAAGCATGGAGCCCTCTCAGCTCACCGCTGCTGTTGTAAGCATTGTAAAAACCTCGTGCATTATCCTGCAATATGTGCAGAGCCTGACTAGGAGTCGCCAGCACGAGGATGATTGTGAGGAGGACATGGACATAGACGTTCCTGAAAGCATGGGATGTTGCAATTGGGACATCATGGTGGCAGTGGGGCAGGTTGATACAGTGGAACACCTATTCTGGGCCCAGCAAACAAGCACAGACTGGTGGGACCGCATAGTGTTGCAGGTATGGGATGATTCCCAGTGGCTGCAAAACTTTCACATGTGTAAGGCCACTTTCCTGGAACTTTGTCAATTGCTTTCCCCTGCCCTGAAGCACAGGAATACCAAGATGAGAGCTGCCCTGACAGCTGAGAAGCGAGTGGCGATAGCCCTGTGGAAGCTTGCAATGCCTGACTGCTTCTGGTCAGTCAGGAATCAATTTGGAGTGGGCAAATATACTGTGGGGGCTGCTGTGATCCAAGTAGCCAATGCAATCACTGACCTTCTGCTAGCAAGGGTAGTGACTCTGGGAAATGTGCAGGTCATAGTGGATGGGTTTTCTGCAATGGGGTTCCCTAACTGTGGTGGGGTGATAGACGGAACTCATATCAAATCAAAAATGTTTGAATTACAGCCTTCTGTTTCTTGGGCCATCCTCTGGAGTGGAGTGGCTGCGTGCCCGGAGCCTCCCCACCCCGCGTTCTTGGGCATCTGTGTTAGGAGGATATGGAACTTGGGGAGGCGGGCAGGTGGTTATACAGTGGATGCAGCTCCACCAGACACCTGAGCATTTCCGTTTGCTCCCCCATTAGCCTCAGCATAGCCTCCTGCCTCTTCTCATCGCACTCACTTAATGCTTTCCTGGCCTCTGTCATTGTATGTCTCCATGCATTCAGCTGTGCCCTATCAGTGCAGGAGGACTGCATGAGCTCGGAAAACCTCATCGCGAGTGCGTTTTTTTTCGCTTTCTAATCTGCGATAACCTCTGGGATGGAGATAATAGGGGGAGCGTATAAACATTTGCACCAGTGGGGGGATAAAAAGGGAGAGTAGAATTTAGGAAGATACATTTCTGAGAACAAAAGGTACTCTTTCACAGTAAATCAAGCAATTCACAGCCAACAGCACATGTGCTTTAGGTACAAGGTCGCATTTTGCCTTTTATATTGAGCGCCCGCCGGTATGGTCACACATCACACATGGCAACAGAATTTGGTTTCCAGGCAGCCATGGTAAGCCAAAGGGCACATGGGGTTGGCTTCTTCCACCTTCATAACATGTGGGAATGGTTTCAAACTGCAGTGCCCTCCTTTCCCATAGCAAGCAATGTAGGTTGGGTTGGCCATTTAAAAGGAGGGGGCTGCGGTTTGGGGTTGGATGTGCAGCATGCCCCTCCCCTCACCGCGTGGCTATTCTCAGGGATGATCCCTTTTAGCCAAGCACAAACAGCCCAGCATGAACAGGATCCTTTTACTGTTCTCTTACAAAAATTCCTCTATTTCAACCAGGTGGCCATGAATGATATCACTCTCCTGAGACTAACACAGAAAGATAAACACCGAATGTTGCTTAAATGCGACCAAAACCCAGGACCATTCGCTGTCATGCTTTGTGCTGCAATGATTTCAGACTACTTGCTACTGGCTTGGTGTGGTAAAGTGTCCTACCGTGGAGGACGGAATAAGGCAGCCCTCCCCAGAAACCTTCTGCAAAGGCTTTCAGAGTGCCTCCAGGAGAGCTTCATGGAGATGTCCCTGGAGGATTCCCACTCCATCCCCAGACACGTTAACAGACTTTTCCAGTAGCTGTACTGGCCGCGAATGCATCCCAAGTCTTCAGGGCAAATCAAACATTAAACACAATTGCTTTTAAACCCTGTACTGTAGTTACAAAGGTGCACTCACCAGAGGTGCCTTCTTCGGCTTCAGGGTCCGGGAACCCGCCTTGGGATGGTATTGGCTCCAGGGTGATGAAAAGGTCCTGGCTGCTGGGGAGAACAGATTCTCCACTTGCCTGCTGCGCATTCTCCTCCTCCTCCTCTTCCTCATCCACAAAATCCTCCTTCCTCTTGCGTGAGACTCCCTCCTTGCAGGTGTCCACGGACAGTGGTGGGGTAGCGGTAGAGTCCCCCCCTAGAATGCCATTCAGCTGATCATAGAAGCAGCATGTATGGGGCATCTGATCCGAAGTGACCGTTTGCCTCCTTTGTCTTTTGGTAGGCTTGCTTGAGTTCCTTAACTTTCATGCGGCACTGCTGTGTGTCCCTGTTGTAGCCTCTCTCCACCATGCCCTGGGAGACTTTGGCATATTATTAGCATTTCTTCTTTTTGATCGGAGTTCGGCCTGCACAGATTCTTCTCCCCATACAGCGATCAGATCCAGTGTCTCCCATTCGCGCCAAGCTGGAGCTTGTTTGCGATTCTGGGACTGCATGGTCACCTGTGCTGCTGAGCTTGCCATGATGACCAAACAGGAAATTAAATTCAAAATTTCCCAGGGCTTTTCCTATGTACCTGGCTAGTGCATTGGAGTTGAAAGTGCTGTCCAGAACGGTCACATTGGAGCACTCTGGGATAGCTCCCGAAGGCCAATACCATCGAATTGCATCTGCACTACCCCAAATTCGACCCAGCAAGGTCGATTTTAGAGCTACTCCCCTCGCTGGGGAGGAATACAGCAGTCAATTTTAAGAGCCCTTTAGGTCGATGGAACGGGGTTGGTTGTGTAGACGCATTGCTTATAAAATCAACCTAACCTGGCTAAATTCGACTTACCCTCATAGTGTAGACCAGGGCTTAGAAGCAAGGCTACATTCTTGCCCTTTGTCTAAGATTCTGGGATCTGTAGTTGCAATTGCATTTTTCACCAATTACTCATGTGGTTACAACGAAGTGCAACAGAAGAGTGAAATAACACTCCTTTGACTGTAATTGTAGCTTGGAAAACAATTTCAAATCCTGCAAAAATGAGAATATAGGCCCACCTCCTCAAACGTAGATAGGTGCCTAACTCCCAAGGAAATCAATGAAGGTTAAGTGCCTTAATACCTTTAAGGAGCTGGGTCTTGAATTAAATTAAAAAAAGAAGGAAAGAGTAAAACTCAAGTAGTTGTTTACCTGATGGTGGAGGGGGAATAGATAATGATATTTACTGTGATTGTGTGACCTCATAAATGTTATTCACCAGTGCTATGATTTCTCAAGGGAGCCTAAGAAAATTAGGCTCCCAAATCCACCTGGAATTTAATCAAAGTCGGGCATATAATTCCCATATGCCCCTTTGCAAACCTCAACCAATGATAAAGTAACAAAATTCAATGCATCCTTATTTTAGCTGAATTTTTGACAGTTTGTTCATGACTAGACTATTGACTGCATCTGCTACTGCCAAGCACTCAACTCCTATCAGTCGAGCTTTGCTTTTCCATTATGCCATAAATAGATTGCCCAGCACAATAGACTACACAATCAATGGGACTAGTCAAGTTTTATGAGTCAGATTTTTAAAAAAACTAAACAAACCAAAAATCTTAGTCCCCTGGCAGTTCATTGAATGAATTTTGAAATGTATGGAGATCATAGAACCATAGAAACATAGGGCCTGAAGGGATCTTGAGAACTCTTCTAATCCATTTCCCTGCTCTATGGCAGGACCAAGTAAACCTAGACCATCCCTTTTTGTCCAACCTGTTCTTTAAAACCTACAATGATGGGGAATCCACAGCCTCCCTTGGAAGCCTTACTCTTATAGTCAGAAAGTTTTCCCGAATATCTAACCTAAATCTCCCTTGCTTCAGTTTAAGCCCATTACTTATGGTCCCACCTTCAGTGAACATGGAGAACAGTTGATCCCCGTTCTCTTTTATAACAGCCCTTGATGTATTTGAAGACTCTTATCAGATTCCTCCCTCAGTCTTCTTTTCTCAAGACTAAACACACTGAGTTTTTTAAAACTTTTTATCATAGGTCAGGTTTTCTAAACCTTTTATCATTTTTGTTACTCTCCTCTGGACTCTGTCCAATTTGTCCACATCTTTCCTGAAGTTTAGCACCCAGAATTGACCATAGTACTCCAGCTGAGGCCTCCCCTGTGCCTAGTATAGTGGGACAATTAACCCAGGCCGCCCTGGACCCTGCATCCCCCTGAAGCATGGGGTCCCCCAAAGCGCAGTAAGCCCAAACATTGTTGGAGCCAGGCCCATGTTCCTAAATATTGGTGGAGCACAGGCACTACGGGCCCATATATCTCGCCACCTATGGCATTAAGCACAGTCGTAGGCTTCCTAGACTATACAACGTACCCCCAGGAGGGAAGGGGGATAGACATCCATTATAACTGTTAAGCCAGTAGTTAGCAGACTTACTTCACATGTAGGACACTGCTAGTTCATAGTCCCCTCCTCTGCCTGATGAAGAAAAGGTGATTTGAACAGGGATCATCAACCTCACTGCGTGTTTTGTGTAGATCTAGGTAGCCAATGTGCAGACCTACTGGATTGGCTTTTCATGCAAGTTACCTGGAGGAGTACCTATGTTCCCCTGGTTTGTGGATCATGAGCAGTGGTAGGCACCTTTCTGGCAGGTTGGACTTAGGTGCCTATCTTTGACAGAGGGGTGGGGCTTAGGACAAACCCCTCTTGTCAGCATCTTATGCACCTTCCTACCTACCATGCTGGCTTTGTGGATTGCATTCTAGGGCAGCTCTCTCTCCCCATTCATTGTATAGGGAGCCTAAGAACCTGGCTCAGGCTTTGTGGATCACAGTGGTGTTCTACTGGGCAAAACTAGATTGGACAAAATACTAGTAAATATACCATAGGGAACAATCCAACCTTAGCTAGCTGAAGGACTGGTTTACTTAATAGATCTACTCTATCCCCAAATTTTATAATTCTGTGTTATGTATCACAGTTCAAGGCAACTGCACCACTATTTCCCTTCTGTGGTCCACCATGAACACCCACTGTAAACTCCCAGCTCCTCAGCTGTCACTTCTCTTGGGTCGAGACCCACAACTCTCTCCCTCCTGACTAGAGATTTTTCCAGGCTATACAGTTCCTTGCTTACACTGCGATATTTCCAGCAAGCCACTCTGCCTAAACAGGCAGTGTCTGGAGCTTTGCTTTCTCTGAAAGCTATTCCCAGATAATTACCCACATCTATAAGTTACCACACAGCTCTTTATTAGCAAGCACATTTATTCTTAATGTGAAAGCATTACAGAGAAAACATATTAAAAACAGAACCTACCTGCATGCTAATAAGCTAACCAGAGATCGCACCCAACTCCAACAAGGGCTCTGGTAGAAGTCAGTCCCTCAGAAGTCAGTCCCCACCAAGGGGATTTTTTGAGGTTGCAAGTTCATAACAGCCTCAGGTCAGAACAAACACACTGACTGGGCAGATCAACCTGTTTCTCTATACAGCTTGGGCCGTTGATCTCCAACCTTCGGGAACAGGTAATCAGTAGAATTGTGACACACCCTCCTCAGGGTATAGGTTTAAAGGTTGAGTTTTTGCAAAAACAGAGGTGGGAATTTGCCTTCACTGCCCCCTAGGAATTCCCCAGGCAAACAATTAATATTGTTTGTCCCAAAAGTCCAGTCTTATCTGGCATATTGTTTAGTATAGTCCTTTGAAGTTCATAACGCTTCCCGGAGTTCATATCGCATCTCCCCCTAGAGAAGTTACATGCAATCCTGGGCCACAATAATACATAAACTTTACATTTAATACAATGAACTCAAAAGATATTAAATCTTAATTCCGTATGTTTTTTAAAAAGCAGTGCAAAAAATCGCCATCTCTGCCATACTATGATTTTACAAAAAGTAGTTTCCTTGTACAGATCATTGTATATTTACATTGCCGTCAAGTGCTGGCATACACCTCTGAGGTGCCTGCGCTGATTACTGGGCTGTTGTGAATCTAAACCCGCCCCGCATCTTTGTTTTCCTGACAAAGGTGGGGGTTTTTGTGTGTGGTGTGTACAAAGAGCCATATATCCCTGTTAAGTCTCTTAATAAATAAAATAATATTTGCGTGCCAAATTATTTACAGGCCAAAACACAAAATACTCCATGGCAGGCTGGAATTCTATGCAACTTGAACAAAGAATTGCATTCTTTGCTCTCCTTCAAAACCCTTATCTCAAAATCAACATATCAGAGATTGCACCAGTACAAAGGAGACTTTGGGAATTATAAATCCTTACCTGCTGAATCTGAGACAGCCACATCCGAGTTGGCTAAATGTGAGGTACAACTGATGTACCTTGCCTTTTATCTTGTGCTGAGAAACCAGAAGGTTCCACTCTCAGAGAGGCAGTATGGGATGTAATTTATTAAAACAAATGACAGCAATACAATACTTTGACTCACAGTAGGGATGACTCATTTCACTTAATTTCAAACCCATCTGGGTATCATGGGTTTTGAATGTTTGACATACACCCCAATATTTTTGCTTCACATTTGGGGGGTAAAACGAGGGCGGGGGGAGAAAAGAAAAGTCAATAGAAAATTGAGTGGAAAAATGGACTAGTGATCCTCAGAAATCCTAATACAGACATACTGTGAATGAAAGGAACAGAGAAGGAGAGAAAGAAATTATGGAGTAAAATAATTATATGGTACTAAAGATAATAGGTAATACTAGGGCACAAGGAGCTGTCAGATGCCCGAGTAGATATAAGCTTAACACTTGGCTGTTTGAAATCTTTTCAGACAAATTTATCCACAATTGTGCCTTGATATATTTTAAGGATAGGCTTCTACTAGATACTCAAGTAATTATTCTTCTTAAAAAAAATCTGATATGATAGTCATTAACTGATTTCCTCATTTTTAATACCTTTGCTAACACTATGCTATGACTATGTACTGCATTGGCCATATTTTTTTGTCATGTGGTTTATTCAGCCTTGAATTAATAGCATTTGAATATGCTAACGGGATAATGCACTGTTGTTTGTAGCAAAACCATCAGTGTGAAAAGCGGCAGATCAAAGGTTAAAGTGTTCACTACAGTGCAGACCAAAGCATTCACTAAAGTGAATACAAATTATACAATATGGAGCTAATAAGAAAAAATGAAACTTGTTGAACTTTGTAGCTTATGTTATGTCTTTGTATACTCTGCTACATACACTCCAGTTATTACCAAACCAGACCTCTTTGGGTCTGGCTACCATTAATCTTCACAGGATTTACTATCGTAGTGACAGCATGACAGTTACAGTGTGGCTGTACCTGGGTACAAGAGCAATCCATTACCAATAAGGTCTACCAAAAAACTAAAGGCAAATCACAGGTAGAGGCTAGTGCGTGGGTAGTATTCTTTCCTGGCCCTTTAACACTGTGGAGACAACAACATCTCAACTTGCATATGTGGCATTGCTCTAATGTCCACACATGCATTGCCCTTCGTAAAACCAAGTCCACCTTTTTGGTGGTATGGACCAGTGAACAACATAACTAAATTCTTCCATATAGTTGTTTCACTGAATATTTCATTCCAGAGAGTTATGACTGGATAAATCTTTTTCATTCCAATAATATGAAGCTGATTCACATGTCTGAAATCTGTTTAAATGACTAGTACTTGAGTTACTGTAATGGTTTTAGAAGTTTGGCTCTTAGTGTGTACCTTTCTATGCCACTAAATGGCAATGTACATTGGTTTTGATTTGGTTTAATCAAAATTTATGTTTATTACATATGGGTTTACTTTGTTATTTTAGCCTCAAATGGTTCAAGTTTGAGGTCTTTAAACTTTGTCTAATAAGCTGTACAGCCCAAGTATAAGTGAATTAGAAATAATTGTCTGTGTGATGTAGTGAGGGACAGAGCAAACTCAGTGAGAGGAGAAGAAAGAGATCTTGAAGGGACTGCTTAGCAGCAGATCAGCATCCCCACCTGAGATCAATTAATTTGCTGTCTGAGGTTATAAAGCATCCAGGGATGGGGCTGAGGGAGAACTGGAGGATTAATTGAAGGTTTCTATACAGGCACACTGAGGCTGAAAGAGCTGTTAGGGGAACCAAGGAAACTCTTAAATTGGGAATATGAAAAACATGACCTGTGTTGTACCCTGATTCAATTTTAAATAACATAGAACTGATCCTTTCCCCTAATACTTACAAAGTATGAACTGCATAGGTGTGTCAATCAGCAGGTAGGCCTGATTTGTTTTCTTCTAATCACTTATATAATTTATATAATATAATATTATTTATATATATATATAATTGGAGATATGCCAATCTCCTAGAACTGGAATGACCTTGAAAGGTCATTGAGTCCAGTCCCCTACCTTCACTAGCAGGGCCAAGTACTGTCCCCTGACAGATTTTTGCCCCAGATCCCTAAATGGCCCCCTCAAGGATTGAACTCACAAGCCTAGGTTTAGCAGGCCAATGCTCAAACCACTGAGCTATCCCTCCTCCCAAAACCCAGTTCTTCCAAGGTAAAGTGTTACTAATAACCATCTGGAAAGCTGTAAATTATGACTATCTGTTCTTTCTTTAAAAGATTTTAAAAATAATAGAGTTCAAGTCAGTGCTGCAATATGTGGCGGTAGCCACTGTGCAACACTAATGAGCCTTTTTTACTCTGTACAAATAACCCAATTATACATAACAAAAGTTGAATAACATTTATTTTTGTAACAAGACAAAGTCCATTTCTGATTAAGTGCCCACTTACTGAAAATGTACAATGTAACCTTCTGATTGCAAAAGAAGCAGTGAGAATAGCATTTTAATTTTTCGGCAGTGACAGAATGGTATTTCTTTGGGCAACCTGCATTTATAAAGTTTGAGGCAATAAAGATGATAACACTTTTAAGCAATACAAGAAAATACAAGGGGTTAAAGAAACAGTGTTGACAGAGTAGACTTACACCATTGTAACTGAGATATAACTGCATGAAATCCAGTGGACTTAGTTTGGATCTGTACTAATATTAACAAGATCAGATCTGTCCTAATGCCATTTTACCACCCACTTTCTGACAATAGGACCTCAGCTTAGTGCTAGTAGCAACTTTCTGTGTACTGGCATTCTGCTGTGCTTTTTAAAATAAAAAGCTGATGTTACATCTCAATGGCAGAAAATGATCAAATACATAACATCAAGCTGAAATATATATATATATATATATATATATATATATATATATATATATATATGAGAGAGATATACACACACACACACACCCCTGCCTCTGAGCCCCCTGTCAATTTTTCTAGTCATGTTGTCTTATGTTAAAAAAAAAAAAATTATCCTACGTTGAAGGACTCACACAGATAACAGGGAAAAGTGACTAAGGCTCTTATGCTTCAAAGATTTTATGCATGTGAATATTCCCATTGATAGGAATATTAAAGTCTCTGCAGGATATCATACAAGTCACTGTTAAAAGCACATAGTAAACAAATGGAAAAATAGAGCAAAATTGATTTTTCTTGATCAATACCACATAGTAATAATAGGTACTGTTTGTATCAGTAGGACAAAAACAAGTTTTTAGATAAAACATGATAATTAAGCTAGTATCCCTTTAAACTGTTTTGGATATATTGATAGCCTCGAAATGGTTATGAACAAGATCAATTGGAGGAGTGGTGTCAACATAAACGGAGAGAGATTATCTCATCTCAGATTTGCAGACGACATTGTACTAATTGCCGAAAGCACCAACCAACTGCAGAGCATGCTACGAAGACTCGACAAGAAAAGTAGTCAGGTCGGCCTGAAAATGAACTACTGCAAAATGAAATATATGCGATCAGACGTCTTACAAAAAGCCCGAATAACGGTAACAGGAGAAGACATCGAAGAAGTGGAACAGTACATATATTTGGGCCAAGAAGTTAATATGCGCCAAGACCTGAACGGAGAACTCTCGCGAAGGATTCGGGCAGGATGGTGTGCATTTAATTCCATCAAGGACGTCCTCAAAGGAAAAATTGACAAGACCACATGTAAAAATATTTTCAATTCAGCAGTGCTGCCAGCCATGCTGTATGGCAGTGAAACATGGGCACTGACGAAGAGAGAAGAGCAACGGGTGTTGGTAGCTGAAAGGGCAATGGAATGAGCTGTGTTGGGAATCTCCCTTCTGGATTGTATACCAAATGAAAATATCAGAAAACGCAGTGGTGTGAAAGATATTGTCGTGGAAAGCAGACATAACAAGATGCGATGGGCGGGCCACACAGCACGGCTCACGGATAACAGGTGGACCGCAATCATTGCTGAGTGGTACCCGCGAGAACAGAAAAGACCCCCCGGTTGGCCTCCAAGAAGATGGGAAGATGACATCGTTAAACGTTTCGGACGAACGTGGAGAAGAAAGGCAAGAGTGTGAGAAGAATGGCAGACGTGTTGTGATCGGCGCAGTCTTAACGACAGCTGAAGTCCGATCGATCCAGGTGATCCAGGTGATATTGATGGTTGTGGTTGAAGAATTACCCTTCTCCCAATTTCTAGCTCCAAAAATGGTACTTCCTCATCTCTCTGATCACAATTCAGAGGCTGTCATCACCAGGAATGGCAATAGCTTCATGAAATATGTGTAGTCAAGGCCTGGTGATTACTTTTAGCAAGGTTTATTCTGTAGTATCCATAATTTTCCGCCAAGGAATCAGTGGTCTTCCAGCCGGGTAACTTAGATACTAGGATCCTATAAGCATTTACACTCCTTTACAACATGGGACATGACACTAATTGTAACAACCATTTAGAATATTCTGGATTTTTGTTCTCCTGCATAGTGATGATAATACTCAGAATTTAGGGCTTGATTCAAAGCCCATCCAAGTCATTATAATGACTCCCATTGACCCCAGTGGGCTTCAGCCCTGGCCTTTTTATAGCAAGGTGTCAATATTTGGGCTTTCCTTATGGAGTCAGACATAAACAAAGGAACAAACTGTTCTTCCTCAGCCAGTGGAATAAGTAGCACATCTCAACATGGTGCCACTTGGCCACAACAAAGATTTCAAAAAATGTCAGTGAACAATAATGATTAAAAACCCTCCCATCAGGCCTGTTGATTCTAGCTGTTTTAACTCCAGCCAGATCTTTCCAAAAGGCAGACTCAGTTTTGATTAATTACAAAATAGCTGAAAAACAGCCAAAAAATAGGATGCCCTATGAGCTTCCAATACAGTTAACATTGTACACTTCACAAAGCACCTGCTCCGTGAAATGGCATTGATTTATGAAAAAGAGGCTAACTTATATAGCTAGTATATTGGTTTTTAAGGGACTTTAGTGCTAGATCTGAATTTTTGGTCGGTAGAAAAAAATTCCATTGATTGAGAAGATAATCAAGCACTGGAGTTGCAGATAAGTGCTACTGCTTATTTTACTGGTTCTGGATGAATACATGAAAAATAAATGCTCTTTTTCATGAACTATTGTGAGAGATCATTGAATGTGTACATTGCCTACTACAATGAAGCTCTGATCCTTGATTGTGGCCTGCAGTTGCTACTGTAATCTTCCCGCTTCTTCATCCCAGCTAGCTGGGGTCGGGTTGCTGGATTAGTCATTTCCTGTTTTGCCAGTCCAGCGTTCATTCCATATCCATGTCATCCTCCAGTACACAATCTATCCACCATTTTCTCAGGTGTCTTCTTGTCCCGCTCATAAACTCTGGTTTCAAATGCCTCCCTAAGAGGATTCCCTTCATCCATTCTTTGTACATGCCCATCCTATCTCAGCCTTCTCTCTTGCCGCTTCTGTCTGATACCACAGACCTTGATCTCACTCTTGATGACATCTTTCCATGTATGGACCAGTAATGTCACCTCTCTCACTGCTTTAAACATCTCATTTCAATGGCTTCAAGCCTTCTCAAGTGCATCTCTGTCTCTACTCCATACAGAAGAACTGGTCTTATCATGATTTTGTATAATTGTCTGTTAAGTAGTCTGGGCATCCATTTATCCTACATCATTCTATTTATCTTGTACCAGGCTTCTCCCATGATTAGCAGCCTTGTTTACAGTTCTGTATCAATTTCCCCATATGCCAGTACTTAGCCCCAAAGGTACTTAAATGTATAAACCTGATTTAGGTGCTGGCCATTGATGTTGATATTCATCTATCTTGGTTCTTCATGAGTGACCCATATGACTTGAGCCTTTTCTCCACTCATTTTGAGGCCTTAGATTCTTAGTTCCCTATTCCATGCAATTGTGTGGACCAAATCTTCCTCACTATCAGCCATTAGCACAATATCGTCTGCATAGATCAACTTCATGCCACCTTCTATTTGGATTTGCTTATTTATGAAGTTCATCACAATTATGAATAATAATGGAGAAAGTGCTGATCCCTGGTGGAGCTTTGAAACCCTCCGTTACAATAAAACTTCATTTTGAAACCTTCCCTTACAATACAAATATTAAATAGTAATAATAATTATAGAAGGAAGTGATCTAGACTCATAGGAGCTCCTTTTTTGGCTGCAAGGAACATATTATATTAAGTTAGACTGTGGTTTGGGGGTGTAGGTTCCATACTGCTCTTATTGTGCATTCAGATATACCATTCTAGATCTGAAATGCACCATTTTATAAAAACAAAACAAAATTGCACCAACCTGTTTGCAGTAGTGCAAGGTAGCCAGTATTCCCTGCTCCATTGTACCAGCTACGTGGTATTTCTAGATGGTTCATTGTGTCTTATTCTTTGTTGATTTTTCTTGTTCTGTGTATTTGAACTACTATAGCTGGAAATACTTAGCTCAGAGATTCACAGAAAGAGCACATAGCTTGGGGTCGCTGACATATGAAGTCAGACATGAAAGGTTCCTGTTTGACTATTTTTTTCAATGCTATTTCAGTTGAATCTGAAGCATTATTAGCTGTGACACTACACAGCAGTCATTTTGTTCCTTATAGTAGCTAGACAGGTCCATCAATTTCTTTTTTTCTAGTTCTTTATGATTTTTGTTCTAAAAGGAAATAGGAACTAAATGCAATATTGGAATCTTGAAAACAAATTCATTATCAAATTCCATTTACAGCTGGTGCTATGGGAGACGATTCACACCGTGCACAAATATTTAAGATGGGGGTAAAAGATCTGTTAATGAGTTTTGTTCTGAGTGAAAGGCATTTGTTACCAGTGAAACCTTTATTTTCTTTTGCTGAGCAAAAGATGTGCACCGGAATGGAACTGAGGGTCAAAGTTTAAATCCAGTTTACTGTGCCACCTGGTTTTGATCTGAAGCATGAGCATGTGACTGGCAACATTCATTGTAACAGCAGGAGACCTGGGAATGGTGGGAATTGAGCAACATTTCTCTTTATTTTCCAGTTTGTGAATGATGTAAGATTGACAGCTTTGGAAATAGAAAATCTCTGTTTATTCACAGCTAAAGTACAGCTTAGGCAGAAGTAATACGAGCTTCCCCCCAGTGCCCTGCCCATTTATCTCAACCCTCACTAAGCTGAGCTCTCTGTAGGGGTGAGAAAACCACTTATTCTCCAGACTCATTCAGCCTTTGGTCCTCCTGCTAAGACTCCCAATAGAGGTGCCCGTTGTGGCTATCTCTTTTCTTGGGTTGTTGCCACCTGTCCTTTATGAACTGACCTAAAACCAGCAGTACACTTCCAACAGGTCACAAAATAGGCGTCATAGGTTCATTTTAACTTTATACATTCCAAGCCTGGACTGGAACCAGTCACTTAAAGATAACGGGATACACGTCCCTTTCCCCTAAGTTACCTGTTTATTAAGTTGTATATTTGTATTATATATATTTGAATGGTATTTGATTATTGTAAATTGTCTATGCTTAATTATTATTTGAATTAGAGTATGCAAATTCTTTTCTGTGTATCTGTGACTGGGTAACGGCCTGTGGGCACCACCTAAGTGGCACATGGGAACCATAGCTAGAGATGGGCAAATAACTGATTTCTCATTCCTCTGGCAGTTCCAAAAAAAAATAAAAAAAAAAAATTCTGTTCAACCCAAAGTGAATCAAAATATTCAAAAACAAGAGGTGGGAGGGAAATGGCAGTGTTAGCAAAAACATATTTTCTCATTCCAGGAAGAAGGAAGGCACATCATAATTTTACTTCTTCCAAAAGCAATGAATTTATAGTGATTTATGCACATAGAGTGTTTATCCCTCTCTAAATCTCGTGAAGAGTTTGTGAGGCAAAGATAATGATATATAGATCTACCTGCAGACTTGGAGTGAAACCCATATGGGTCTCATAAGGAGACTCTTCAGATTCCTATTGTCTGTGAAGTTCTACAATATGTCGCACCAAAAAGAATGTACTAATGTTATCCATGGTCAACCAATTACGAAGTAAAGGAACTGATCCTGACTTTAAGTGGGAGCTGGAATAGGGCCACTATGTTTGTAAACTGATCAAAACAAGGCACTATTTCAAAATTAAATAAAATACTGGATACTGAATGAGGTTCAGTCCTATGTTTAGTCCTACATTTCCAAATACCGCTTTTTAGTTCATAGAGTTTTTTTATTGCTATGCTTAAAGTTGCTTCTTGGTTCTTAAATTCTCAGGGACTTCAGCATATATCTTTTTTATTTGTGAAAAATGCCCTTGCTGACTTTGTTAATATACAGTAGTTCAATGTTTATGATAATGCAGGTTTTGAGGGCTTGCTGTGTCCTTTTGCAAAACAGATACATGATAGGTTAGGGAAGCAATGAGGTTTTATTGAAATGTATTTTACAAGACTTAGCATAACTTATTACTGTATCTTATTATAGTAGTACTTAGAGGCACCAACCAAGATCAGGCATTTATTATATTAGGCACTGTACAAACACATAGCGAGAGACAGTCTCTGGCCCAAACAGCACACAAGTCAAATAGACAAGAGGGACAAAGTCTGGGTAGGGAAACAGAGGCACAAGAAAGTAAAGTGACGTGCTCAAATTCACACAGCAGGTTAGTGGCAGAGCTAGGAAGATAACCAAGGTTTTCTGAGTTTCAGTCCAGTGCCTTATGTACTGGACAACATTGCCTCTTTGCAGTTCTAAATACAGTACTACTTACTGTAGGACTTTCATTTAAAACAAGTTCTATTATAGTTTGACCTTCAATATACTTGGGAGCTATCATATTTTAAGATTAATTCTCTGAAACTACACTTCTGAACGTGGTTTGTTGGCAATGTCAGTGCATCACAAGCTAATCAGCATTTTCCCACTGCTGACAGTGTCTAGAATGGGCTTGTAATTTTTACCACATTTGGAGGTAGCGCATAGGCTAGCTATTCTACATCTGGGTTCTGAGAACCATGCACACAGGTTAGTTGTTTTGGTATCTATGTTTTACTGAACTTGCATAGCTCAAACTATTTAGATATTTTATTCATTGTGTCTGTTCATAGAATACTAGACAGTGATGCTAATTTGGATATAAATACACTCAAACTTTTAGCATTTCTTTCAGTATTATGTTGTTCAGAATTCTGGACGTTTTGCTTTGCTGTTTCTTAATTTTTATTTTGACAGTTCTTGTCTAAAAACATATGTAGGTGGTCTGTGCCCTTTAAAAAATACACAGTACTTTACAGTAATAGTGGAAAGCACTACACTTTACAATAGTGATACTGCACAGTTTCGGGGTTAATGCCATAGAGTGCTGTGGTATTTTCATGAAGGTGAGTCAAGTTATTTCCTATCACATAAATTATAAGGAATTCATTTGGCAGATATTTAACTGAAATATTTATTGTATATTTAACTTGCATTACAGGTCCATCAAAGACCATTAGCCTTGATGTAACCCCATGCTCTGGGTGTCCCTAAATCTCTGACTTCCAGAAGCTGGGATTGGATGGCAGGGAAAGGATCACTCAATAAATTGTCCTGTTCTGTTTACCCCCTCTGAAGCATCTGGCATTGGCCACTGTCAGAAGACAAGATGCTGGGCTTGATGGATCATTGATCTGACCAAGTATGGCCATTCTTCTGTTCTTATATTCTTATTATAGAGATAATCTACAAATGGCTTGAGACAGACAGTGTATGTCTGTTCAAACTTGAAAGGGCAGTTATGAGGTTCTTGGTTTTGATGCATGAAGAAATGGACATTTTTTCCCCCAAAGGCTTGCAAGTGTCCTGGCACTGAAGTTGTTAAATTTAGAACTATGGTTATGTAACTGCAGTAGGGTTTTTAGTTACTGCTTTAGCTGCCAGGTTAATTTTTCTGTTTTGTACTCTGTCTAATTGCAACAAAGCTGTCCTAGCCTAGAAAGAACATCTTGTTTGTTAAATCTCTGATTAAATTAATTTTAAAATGCCCACCCTTCTTGCCCAGCAATCAAGGTCTCACTGCTGGGTTGATTACATATTTGACGTTTCTAATGAAATAAAGGAATCTATAGGCATTCTTCCCCTGAGAAAGAGGAATCTGCAGTAACAATCCCTTAGGTACCACAAACTAGAGGTTTTTTTTTCTTTCAGTCAAACCATGCTGTGCACTTAATTTTGTTGAAATCTGACACTCTTTGTAAACTGTAATTTAAAAGAGAAAATTCTCTCACTGAACTGATAGCAACTGATTAGTTAAGGCCACAGTCATTCCAGTGAGATGCTGTATCAGCCCACCAAACTACACACTTCCTTAGTTCATTTGTCACACAGGATCAAATATAATGTATTGTCAGTTTGTAACCATATTTGCTATTAGAATTACATCCTTTACTTCATCAAACTAAGGCTCTACTGAGGAATAGTTTGTACAAATGAACATCAGTCTGAATAATTTTAAAGAGCAACTGTTTACTGATTGCAACACAAAATATTGCCCATGCTTGGAGATCAAATTACATACCTTTAAGAGACTTCAAGCTACGTAATTCATTGATTGAGTTATGGCTTTAAGAAACATCATACTCCTCATATTATGCAAAGAGTTGCAGAATTTCCTGTTTATGTTATATAGATTAATAGCCGAAAGGGCTCATCTTCTTACTTAAAAAAAATCATATGCTACAAGGCTTGTCATCGTGGACACTTAGTGCACAGCAAGCTGGGATGTGAATCTACAGCATACTAGGATGCCATGCATTCGCAGGGGTCAAACGTGGGGAGTCTGAAGTAATGGTCAGAGCCCAGAGTAGAGTCATGGTCAGGCGTCACACCTAGGTTCACAGCCGGTGTCAGAGGAAGAAGTCATGTGAAGGTTAAACTGGAGTCCGAGTCAGCCCGGGGGCGGGATATGTGTGCGTGCCAAGTCTGAGTTGGAGTTAGAAGCTGTGCCAAGGACTGTGAGATGCTCAGGTACTACAGTAAGGGGGCCATAAAAGTTCCTAAGATCAATAAAGATGCAGAATAAATGTAGTTCACCCTGAACAAAGTGGGTGGGATTTAAGCCATTAAAATTTATTTGCATGAAATGCTAGATACCACCGGGATGCACGAGCTGTCCAAAGTGCACACACAAATAACTAGCATTTCCAGTATTGTGACTGGATAGAGCCTTATGATATCTGGTGTTTCTCCAGATCTTGGAGGGCAGCGATTCCATGAAAATCTTAGCTTTCATTAAAAAAACAGTAAGTTTCTAGTCTTCCTGGTTGTGGAGAAAACATGAAAAATGGGACCCGTAAGTGCTCAGAAGCCAGAAGGCAAAAGGAAAGAACCCCCAAATTGATTTTATATATAATATGAAAATTTTAAAGACAAATTTATGATTTTTGGGCGTCTAACTCATGGTTTTTGATCACTTGATAGATCAAACTCATTTCGTGTGCAACTTGGAGATTAAACTGAGTGAACCAAGACTCCTGTCATCCTCCTCCTGTTCTCAAAACTAGGAGACATTTAAAATTATTGTAGGTGATCATCTAGGTTATTTTTTGTAAATGACTGTTTGTAGTAGAGAAGCAACTGGAGGCCCACTATAGCAGGCAGTATACGTGTACATAGTAAGAGGCAATTCCTGACCCAAAGCGTTTACCACTTAAATAGATAACAGACAAAAAGGTGGGAGAAAGGAAGCATTATTATCCCCATTTTGCTGATGGAGAATTGTGGGACTGAGATTAAGTGACTTGCCCAGAGACAAATAGGAAGTCTGTACAGAGCTGGGAGTTGAGCCTATATCTCCAGAGTCCCAGTTTAGTGCACTAATCATTACATTAACCTTCCTCCCCAATATTTCCTCTCAGATAGATGGTAGTAACTTTTGGAGGCAAAGTCTTGGCATTTGGGTCCCAATGCTGCAATGAGATGTGTACAGGCATACCTTTGTACCCACATAGTTTCCCAACAATTTTAATGTAGATGCACAGGTCTGTCTTCAGACATCTCATTGCATGATCAGGGCATAGGACAGTAGAAGGCTGGGAAGAGGTTATTTATTCAAAGAACAACAAGAACAAAAAGGTTGGAAGAGAGAGAATTTATTTAGCTTATATTATAGTAATCAAAGGGGAAACAATCAAATAGCCACAGATTAGAAATAGAATATAGGCAAGAGTTAAACAAAACTAAAAGCTAAAAAGGAAAATAGGGAAAGGTTTTAAAAAATAAGCAAACAAAAATAAATATCTGTGAGGGGGCTATACCACTCAAGGACAAAAAAGGTGTTGTAAAACACATCTCTGTGCATATCTCTTCCCCTCACCCTTCTCTGTCCTGGCCGGTGTCTCACCTGCCTCTTGGCCCCCACATCCCTCCCAGATCACAGTGCCCCTTTATCTCAGGGTTCTTCCCTTAGCAGTAACCCACAATCTGGGTCTCCCCTCCCAGGGAAACCCCCAACCCTCTATCCCCACCTTGCCTCAGTGGCTACTGCCAGTCAGCATCTATCCCCCGTTCACTGGGGAAGACTGCAGTCTGTAAACCACTCATCACTGGCAAGCGGGGTTTGGACCTGCTGCCTTTGCCTAACCCCGGGCTGTACCTTTGCAACCTCAGTACCTGTTTTGACCTTTGACCAGGCCTGCAGCCTGGGGATTCACCAGGCTGGAGTTCCCCAGCTCTTCCTCCCTTTCCCCAGCACTGCTCTGGCTCATGAACCCTTCTCTCCCAGCCAGTCAGGTCCTTCTCTTTCAAGAGCTAGAGAGAGACTGACTGAGCCCCTGGCTCACACCCATAGGTGCCGACTTTCGTCGATGCCGGTGGGTGCTCGCGCCCCCACCTCCGCCCCACCCTAACTCCACCCCGGCTCCGCCCTAACTCCACCCCGGCCCCTTCCCTTCCCCAAATCCCTGCCCCCGTCTCCTCCCCTGGGGAAAAATTGGTGGGTGCTGAGCAATTGGTGGGTGGGTCACGGGGGCAGGCTTGGCCGCCCGCCTGTGGGGGCAGGCAGCTTGGTCCTCCGCCTGCGGCAGTCCTGCCGCGGGTCGCGGGGGCAGGCAGCTCAGCCCCCCACCTGTCAGTGGCAGGGGGAGGCGGCTCGGTCCCCCGCCCGCCAGTCCACCCGCCGGTCGCGGGGGGAGGCGGCTCGGTTCCCCGCCCGCCCGTGGGTCGCGGGGGCAGGCTCGGCCCCCGGCCCGCGGCAGGAGGCTCACTCC
This sequence comes from Macrochelys suwanniensis, assembly GCA_033296515.1. Taxonomy (NCBI): domain Eukaryota; kingdom Metazoa; phylum Chordata; order Testudines; family Chelydridae; genus Macrochelys; species Macrochelys suwanniensis. The sequence continues at coordinate 100,946,643 of CM065777.1, forward strand.
CCACTGCGGCGGCCCCCCATCCCACCCTGCCCATGGCAGCTCACCTTCCGAGCAGCTCCTTGGGTGGCGTGTCACTTTCCCCTGCCGCCCTGCCCAACAGCTGAGAGACGGCGGCTGGGCTAAAAAAAGCCGCGGCTTTTGGGCTAAAAAAAGCTGTGGCTTTTTGCCCAGAGGCTGGAACTGACCGGAAGGTGAGTTGGGCGCGGGTCGGGGGCTGGCAGGAAGCTGCCGGTGGGTGCTCAGCACCCACCAAATTTTCCCCATGGGTGCTCCAGCCTCGGAGCACCCACGGAGTCGGCACCTATGCTCACAGCCCTTTTATAGGGCTAGCTGTGGCCTGATTGCGGCTCTGGGCTAGGCTTTTCGCTGGAGCGGGGTGACTGCCCCGCTACACTCACACATATGATTTTGCAGGATTGAGCCCTTATCCTCTGATACCGCAGCTGCCTCCACATGGGCTCTGGGGTCAATCTACGTAGATGCAGTTTCATGATTGTCACATGAGGCCCCAGGCATGCAAGCATGCACATATGCTTGGCTTAACGTGTGTGAATAGTGGTAGCCTCACTGAGTTCAATGAGACTCCTTCTGGTATGAATAAAGTTAAGCAGTTTGCAGGATCAGGACCATATTCTATAAGTCTGACAGGGCTGAGGCCCATCATTGCACATGTCTGTAAAATGCCTACTACTCTTTTGTGGTGCTATATAAATAATAGGAATGAAATGAGAATGAGAATTATTGAAAATCATGTCAACTACCAGGGCAATAGGTCTCGATATTATGGGGCAGATTCTACAAATTGTCTGTGAGTGGAACTCCCAAAGCATATGAACCTAGAGACTGCAATGTTATTGTATAACTGATACACAGTATGGTAAATCTGTTGAGCAATGGCTTTCTTTTAGCACAGCTTAGTTACAATATCTGATATTTGTTTTACAGCTCTATCATAAAATCCATAGGCTTTTTTATTCTATTGATGTATTATGAAATGATCCCTCTAGGGTAGATTATATGCCTCGCAGGACTACTGGTCACTAATACAATATGAGTATACATTATGATACAATAAATCTGATAGCTGTAAAACCAAAATAATGCATAAGTATTTATGTTACTACTGATATATAAGCCAGTCTAGCACCATTGATTCCACAATATATAGTAGAGTTACATATCTTCTTACAGTATTGCCAACCCCAAGTGCTAAAGAATCATAAGTCAGGTCATAAAAATCGTAAGAGTTTTGTTTTTAACATAATACAACTTATTTCTCTTTTTATCTGTCCTCTTTTTTTCAGGGTAGATTTGCTTCACATTTTTTTCTCCAAAAATATAAGGGCTAGAAACTTACTTACAAGAAGGTGAGATTCTCAAATAATCACTTGACTCCAGGAGCTGGGCCTTTAAGGAAAACACTAAACATTGGCAAACTTGTGGTAAAGTCATGAAAGTTGGCAACACGGTGCTTATTTTAGGTGCTGTAAGGCACTGGCTTGTGCTGAGGGTGCTGAAATTCCGTTCCAGATCTGCAGGAGCTCCAGGAATCATTGGGTGAAATTAATCCCTTGTGTAATTCCACTGACTTTGGGGCAGCTACTCCAGGGACGAATTTGTCCCGTTGCAGAAGTGTGGCCACTGCAATGTGCACTTTATGCTGCTGGCTGGTGAAGAGATGGGCTAGAACCATGCCCTCGCTTCCTGCCTTCCCCTTCCCAGCCTCTTTGCGCCAGTCCTGTCTATTCATTGCATTCAGATGAGCCCTAGGATTGTGACTGTCACTAGCCCTTCTGCACTCCCCTCCCTAGCAACCCTTTCCAGCAGCTTGGCACTATCTGGCCCTTATATAAATGAATGCAGCTTGCTGTTATGCATTGATTGAAAATAATGATTTTGTCTATTAAGAGAGTGATTTGGATTTTATTTCATTGCTTATATAAAAGGTGAAGTGGAATGCCTGGGAATGACTAGGAGTTTTTTAACTAAACTTTTAGTGTACTAATTTTTATTTAATTATACCTTTACTATTTTACAAGCTAGGCTAAGTGATTCACCACAGCTCTTATACTTGTTCAAGATAGTGTTAACCCAGACAAGTTCTACACTGATATCAGTTGTATATAGAAATGCTTGGGCCAAATTGAAGTTACACTCACCTATGCCACAGCATAGGATTGGCCCTATAAATGGATACATTTTAGTAAAATCAAGACCTTTTATTGGTATTATTCTGCTAAGGACGTTTTAAAATAAGCCCCATTATCTTAAGCCTCATTATCCCGTCCATGTCTGTCTGGGTCATCTCTTTTGTCTTCTCTCCCATAATTCATCTTTCTCCTAATGAGATACTTTGTTTGATTGTCATGGTATTGACAAAGCAATTGATTCTACTTGAATATAAAAGGATCTGACCTGCTTTCCTACTGCATCTTTGCACTGCTATGTGTGTGTGGTTTGGGTTTGGTTTGGTCTTTTTGTGCAGTGCCTCACACACAAGACTGAGGACGGAGCAGTAATGGCACAGAAAGACATGCCCAGTGGCATCAGAAGAACATGAATAGGTGTCATTGTAAGTCAGTGGTGACCAAATGTTACCCACTGACAGCTGTGACTTATGTGAAATAAGTTTGGCAGGCTCAGTCCAAATTCTTGTGGATAAGTGACCACATCACAAAAATTACCATTAGCCTGGGCACCATTACTAGCAATCTCAGCAGAAAGCCCAGGGACCAAATGGGCATATAGATTTGATTACCCTCTGACTCTTACAGGGGATTTCTGCAAGTCAGGATTGAGGTGATATTGTGGGCTGATATAGGATAGGACTGATGCCTTTGCTTGTATCTGTTCTGTGAATAACTGGATGCATCATCCTCCAGTGTTACCAAACCGGCATCTTTCATTGTCACTAAATTTGTTTTTTACCAAAGTTTATAAATACAAACCAAAAAAAAAAACCAAAAAAACCCCCCACCCAGAGTTCATTAAGGCCATCCTTGACTCCCTAACAAGCAAGAGTTCTGGGGCCAGATATTTAACAGTATTTAGGTGCCTAAAGATGCAGGTTGGCACCTAATGGGATTTTCAAAAGCATCAGGAGTTAAGTACCGAGGCATATATCTCATTTTTAGGCACCTTAATAATTTTTAAAAATCTTGGTGATTATCTCTGTCTTGTCTCTCCCTTGGTTGCCAATAGCTGAAGAGTTTAGCCTTTCTCAGAGAACTATGGTTATATCAACATAGGCACCCCAAATCGTGGCCACTTTGGCCTGGGTATTTTAGTTGTCTGTAAAGTACCATGAACATTTATAGCAGGAGAGAAAATAAAATGTCTTTTCCTGTCCATTGATTCTCTTGGCAGTGACTACTGACAATATATACTCTCAATTATCCAAACTTGGTGTCATCCAAGCTGTTCATGTTATTTGGGATCTAACTTTATTTTAAAAGTGCACAGTAAAACAAGCGAAATATTCTCCAGGGAATAAACCTGCACTGCCAGGGAGATGGGTAAAATAGGTGTTTTCGATCTCTGCATAAGTCTTTCTGATTTAAAAGAGGTAATGATTAAAGATGGATGGCTGCCTAATTGGAGATTAGGAGGGGAAGAGGGAAACATGTTATGGGACCCTACTAGAGGATGACTCTGAGGGTTGTAAAGTGAGGTATTTAAAACAAATGAGCCTGCCATATTAATAATGTAAAGGAGATAGTCTGGATTCCAAGAGCTTCTCTAACCCACAATTAAGAAAATGTATCCACGGGAGTTGGTGATAAGCATAGCAAGCGTAACAGATGCATTATGTTGAGGGTTCTAAGACACATGTAAGAAAGAAGCTACCACTTGAAAGTGACCAGCATATAGGAAAAAATGTTTGTGCCCTTTATTTGTTTTGATATATTTATGATGTAGAAAAGATCTAAAAGTTTTGTTGGCTTATTATTTTTAATATGAAGATATTTTCTTTTTGTTTTTCAGATTGAAATCAAGTTTCTGTTTGTCCTGGAAGAATTTATGATGACTAGAAAAGTGGGAAATTATGACATGGAAAGAGTGAAGAGAATGAAAGGTAGCAAACTGAGAAGGAAAGAAGTTTTTTTAGTCAGGTTGTTTTTAAGCTCCTTGTTTTCATTTTGATTTAATAATTTATTTTAAAAGCTGACAGAAAATTTTGAAACTTCAATGAGAATTTTTTGTAAACATTTTTCAATTTTGTTGTGATTTTTTTGGCTGTTTTTTTAACCAATTTATAAACTGTATGATGGGATGTTTACCCCACACCAGCCCTGAAAGGATTAAGGACGCTGAGAAAGGGCCAATTAGGGTATGTCTACACAGCAAAGAAAAACCTGTGGCTGGCCCGTGACAGCCGGCTCAGGCTGCAGAACTGTTTCATTGCTGTGTAGACTTCCGGGCTTGGGCTGGAGCATGGGCTCTAGGATCCTGAGGGTCATCACTCAAGTTCCTTTATTTGGCATACAGCAAAGCTGTGCTGAGTTGTTTAGACTCAAGCATGGGGGGTGGGTATAGGACGTACCACACATCCAAAGTTACACAGAAAACCTCTTCCTTTATATACATTTACACATTACATTGCATTTGCGATACATTGCATTCTGTGTTTTGGGATTGGACTGGTTATTTTCTAGGAATCAATCCCTGTACAGCATGCTCTGTCAGTGCACTGTTCATGTATTACCTGATCTTTACATTTCAAGTTTATCTTATCCGTTGTCCCTAGCACCATGGTGTTCCTGCTTGTTTTAGCTAGCACAGAAATACTGACTCCTGCATAGTGCCTGTTATTTGACCTTTTTTAAGAATAAAATGACAAATTTCTAAACAAAAAGTCATTTTGAACTGAAAACTAAAACGTCTGTTTGAAAATGCCTGTTTCAGCAATTTCAAAATGTATTTCAATTTTTTTTTTGAATCAAGAGATTTGTCAAAGCCGACTGTTTCCTGAACAGTTATGGTTTTTTACAAAGTCGCATGTTTGGATGAAAAAGTATTGCATCAGAAAATTTCCAAACAGCTCTATTATTACCCCCATATTTGACAGATGTGGAACTGAGGCACAAAGAGACCAAGTGACTTGCCCAAGGAAGTCTCAGTAACAGCAAGGAATTGAACTCAATTCTGCCAGCTCTTAGGCTAGTGCCCTAACACAAGACAATTATCCTCATGCATTGCATGTCAGTTCTCCAGGAAATCCTCCAATAACATCAAGGAAGATCAGACTTGATATTCCTTATGTTTGTAGGCATGGAATATGAGCGCAGACCAGAAGAAAATCAAAACATTTGTAGGCTTGCCATGTTACACCGGCATTTATTTGCTTCTCACTTTAAAAAAGGCATTTACTTTTATTGGGTTGCCATTGCCCTCCATAAGCTCCATACTGTATATTACTAGCATGACTTGAACCACCATATCAAAACATATATGGCTATGACCATCTACTTATGACCCTAGCTATCTACTGCTCCAATTTTCTTTAGCGGCATTGTTCTTTTTAAGCATTTGCCATAGGAAGGATGCACTAAAAAACTATGACCCTAATCCTGCAGTTGGGCCCAGGTGGATGAATCCTCACACACGCACAGTGGCCCATGAAGCTATGGGCCCAACCTTACAGCTACTTCCAAGCGGAGTGCATGCTACCATGAGTAGTCCCATTGAAGCTTTTCTCTGTAATGTTTGAAGGATTGAGTTCTGTAGTCCTGTAAGAGAAGGATTAATATGGAGATGTGCAATAAAAACAAAAAATCTGAGGAAAATTGGTAGCTAGCCTGCTGTGATGCCAGACTGTACCTTGCTTTGTGAGCTCTAGCCTTTGACCCTGGCTTTTGCCTCCTGATTCCAACCTGATACTATTTCTGGTTTCAGACCCTGGCTCTTGTTTATCCCTTGCTTATCTGACCACCAGCTCTAGCAATTACTCCAATCTCTTGTCACTGACTACTGCCTTGTGGTAGGGTGACCAGATGTCCTGATTTTATAGGGACAGTCCCAATATTTGGGGCTTTTTCTTATGTAGGCTCCTATTACCCCCTACCCCCGTCCCGATTTTTCACACTTGCTGTCTGGTCACCTTACCTTGTGGCCATCCTTGACTTGTCCAACTGTGACTGCTAGGCCAGACTTCCTATGCCCCAGTCCTTTACAAGGTCATGTGTTTGCTACCTGAATACATAACTAATATATATACACCAGGATTGCCAGAAAGACTAAAGTTATAAGACAAAAGTTTCAAGGGTTTGGAATGAGTATTATCCACTTGGCCATATTATAATAATTATTCTCCCTAATATTTGTATATGTGAGCTAACGGTTTCAGGTCATTTGGAATTTGAAGAGGTGGCTTGAAGGAATTTTTGAGATCATGTGTGTATGTTCCTTTGTGCTCATTTGAATGTTTACTTCCTATGTTTCCTACTACGTACATTCTAATTATGAAGCTTTCTCAGTATATAAACAATATATTCTCCTAACTACATGTCTTTTTGAATCTAACATAATATAATACAATCATACTGCACATATCTGTCCCTTGATATTTACCTTGCAATACATATCTCACTTACATACATTTTAATAACTATATATGCTTCATAGCTCATATTTAACACACAAATGTTCTAAAACCAGGAATCAGAATAACTGTACTTGTGCATTAGTATACAACACAAACAAGTCAGCTATGTATGTGTTGACTAATGATTGATTTTTTTTCAAAGTATGCATCTTTTTGCGATGCTTGGGACAGAAACTGTCTTGTTAACTTAATTTGTTTATACTTTCAATAAAGATTTAGCAGCTAAGGAATTAAAATGAACATTAACTAATTTTATTTTATTTAGACAGCGCATGATAACTAAAATCTTATTTGCTGAGGTTTAAAACAAACTGGGTATAACAAATGTATGGCCTAGAGTTAGCAAAGCACTTAACCACATGTTTAAACTCATTCCCATTTAGCAAACATTTGAGTACTTAGAGTGAAATCCTGGTCCTATTGATGGCAAAATTCCCACTGATACACAGGCCCTAGATTTCACTTGGGGTGAAGTGTAACCTGTATTTTAATCTTTTACATACTTGGAGGTTAAATAGCATGGGTAGGGTTCTAAGCAAAGGTTTTAATCTGTGTTACATCCTTATACATGCAACCCAAGTAATAATCCAGAATTCACTGCACTGTTGAATTGTTGGTATTTACACTTAGGGGCCCCCATGAGCAGCTCAACAACGCAGCTTCTCTGTGGCATTTTAAGAAAACACTGCAATATTCTTCCCCTTCCCTCAATCCTTCCATTAAAAAAAAATCCCGTATGAATGTGCAGGATTCGGCTCCGCACCCCAGAGCATCCAGCATTTTACATCTGATTGCAATGAAGTTGCTAAACCTCAATAAATGTCTTCCTTAACAATGAGTATTTATTTAGCATACAATAAGGCTGGGATTTTCAAAGATGCCTATGGGATTTTGACACCTAATTCCCATTAATTTTAATGGAAATTGAGCATCCCAAAATCCCCTAGGTGGCTTTCAAAAGTGCAGCCTAAGTGTCTTATGGAATCTTTAATATGTATTTGGGAACCTTAATTTAAAGCACTACCTAATAAAATATCCAGAGCATTACAGAACTGTTAAAATATGTAATGTGGTAGATGAAGTATGGGAACATGGAACTTGTAAAGCTTGCTCTCCAGGCAAATATATAAAACCTGTGGCTGTGCAGGACACCAACTGGGGGAAGCAAGCCAACCTTTACAAGTTGGCCAAAACTTTTATAAAAGTTTCCCTCCACCTCAGAATATATAGAAATTACATTAAACCAGCTGGCTTAGAAAACAAAATAAATTTCCTACTATCCCGAGATGCAAAAAATTGACCTGCTAGCCTCTCATTCCCCAACCTATAGATTATCTGCAAACATTTAGGAACTACTCTACCTTTTACTTGACTATTTTGTGGCATTATAATTATTTCACTACGACATTTAAAGCCTACTAAAGCCTCAAAAAGAAAATGAGAACTCCAAAGGAGGACTCCCGAAGAGACCAGGAGAGCACAAAACTACAAACATGGGAATCTTCCACACCAGGAATTCCAAACGCACTTAATGTAACCCCTCCAAAAAATACAAAATGTAAATCCTAAATATAAATGTACATCTGAGACTTACTTGCATTTGGTAGTCATAATACACCACATGAGCAGGTGAGACACATAAAACGTTAATGGAGAGATGGGTTATGGTTCCTGAATGCCTTAGTCCCATCAGTGTCTGTGCATGTGTTATACATTTAGGCATTCTTTACTAGACATATTTAGAGACTTTTAGACAAGTGATGATTTATACACCTCTGTCGGCACTAGAGATTACGCATGCGATCAAGACTTCATAGAATCAGGCCCTTAACTGGCAGGCTAGGAGCGTGGTGGCTTTTTTGCTATATTCAAAATAACTTCTCTTAGGGCCAGATTATGAACCCCTTATTCACGTTGGTGAGAAATTACTCATATGAGTAGTCCCACTGAAGTCTAGTTGAGATAAAAATATATAATCTTTTGGCCCTGATATGTCTTTTTCTGCTGTGACAATATCATGGTTAAGCACCAGAATTAAATTGTTGATTGGATTTGATCATCATATTGAATAAAATAAAGGATTGATCTGATTATTAAAATCTGATAATTTCCATTTTCTGTTTTCCAGCTTCCAGTTTTGCATGTTTGCTTCTTTTTTTTAAAAAAACCTAAAATTAACCTTCCTCCCCTGCCATGTCTCTCCTTTTCCAGCCACTGCAGTGCCATTACTGCAGATGAGGACAACTTAGGCACCTAAGCCACATGACTCTCAGAGAGGGATTCCTGGTTGGGGATCACAAGCAGAGAGATGCATTTCTCTGCTGCCTGGAGTTAGGAGGTTCCTCTCCCTGAAAGGGTAGAGTTAGGATACTATCCTCTAGTTCAGCGGTTCTCAAACTTTAGCAACCCAAAGACCCCCATTTTGATTTAAAATTTTTCGCGGACCCCAAATCCCCCACTCAGCCCCAGGCCCTGCCCCCACTCTACCCCTTCCCCCAAGGCCCCACTCCTGCCCCATATCTTCCCGCCCCTGCTCCACTCCTCCCCTCCTCTTCCCCACCTCTTTCCGTCCCCTCCCCTGAGTGCACCCCATCCCGGCTTGTCTGCCTCCCCACTGATCAACTCCTTCCCCTTCCAGCTGTTCTGCGGTGTGTAGAAGGCACTGGGAGGGAAGGGGAGAGGTTAATCAGTGTGGCTGGTGGACACTACTCTAGTTGGTATCTCCCATTGGCTAGCTTAGGTGGTTCCTTGCCTAATATGCTAGCTTTTGTGGATAGCATTTTCAGTCGCCTAGATCTCCCCATACATTTTATAGGGAGCCCAGATGCCTAATTTGGGCTCTGTGGATCACATTTTTGTTCCTGTGATTTTCTAGGTGCCTAAAAGTTAGGCTTTGCAATGCTGAACTCCTAAATTTCTTTGTGAATCCAGACCCCGATGTTTGCACTTCTCCCAACCAAGAGTCAATCTACTTTGTCCCCACCACTGTGGTATCTGATTGCCTCATACATATTCATGAATTTGTTCCTGAAAACACTCCTATGAAGTAGGGAAGTCCTATTATCCCCATGTTGCAGATGGGGGACTGAGACAAACAGATATGAAGTGATTTGCCTGTAGTCATACAGAAATTCTGTGGAAAAGCCAGGAATTGAATCCCATCTCCTGACTCCCCATCTAGTGCCTTAACCATAAAACTGGCTGTCCTAACAAAATGGCTCACATCAGAACTATTGATAATATTGAGATTACTGAAGCTGTTAAAAAGCTGTAACCTGGTGATGCCTGGTAAGGGAAATTTCCTTGGGGCTGGTGCCTCACAGTCCTGTCTCTACAAAGGTGTAGGGATATAGAGGCTTGGCTAACTGTTATCCCCTCCCACTAGTGTTGCTGTCAGCCACTGCTGTTCAGTCTCTCCTTTCTAGGGGATTATTGGTTTTTCTTTAGAACAGATATGAACCACTATGGCACCTTCATGTAAATCATTTTTAATGTGTGCATTTGGATGGCATAAATTGCTTTACTGACTTGTATTTGTATAATTTAGAAGCAGTATATGAGCCTATCACAGTTCCTGGGCTGCTGACGGGCACCTCCTACTGTACAGACACTGAAGAATCCCTAGGGTGCCCCCATCTGCCTAATTAGGGATTTCTGTAATACAAATTGAGTTAAATAGTCCACATGTTTTAAGGGGATGGGGCTCTTGACTCCCACTCCCTTAGTCACTTTAGTATGATCGCAGATTCCCTAACCCCAAATGGGGTAGATAGTGGTGGTACCAATCTTCTAATGGCTTGCCATGAGGCTTGCTGAACCTATTCTACCCAGCCATTATACCAGGGTTGTTGTCCCCTTGTGGATGTGGGCATGGGTGGGGGAAAAGGGGGGTTGGGTGAGCTGGTAAATGGCCCTGCTGCAGGCAGTTCCTTTGAAGGCTTTCCAGGAGTCTCCCTTGGGAGCTGTAGAGTCACCAGGTGCTCTCTCCCAGAGCTGCCTAGTAACTACTGTGAACTTCCTGCTTGTAAGCCCTTATTTCGCCCTTGACATGATTGACAGCCTTGCCAACAACAGCTGCTTAACCTCTCCATCACTGGTGCAGCGTTTATAGACTCCATCACAAAGCCATGGTGAGTTTTGCATTTTAGATTTTATCAAATTATTTATTAGACCCAAGTCAGTGAAACCAATAATGTCTTAGCCCCTCATATTCAGCTGTAAATGGACACACACACCATTCATTACTAAGGTTGTCAGAACTGACATCAGAATTTGAAGTATCAGGAGAAGTGGACATGGTGGCATCTTGATGAAATATCTCTTTTCACCTTTATGAGTATCAGCTGTTGTACATTTTCAGTATTCAGCACTAGCATGAGAATAGCTTACCTGTTTGACTCCAGTTATAATTAAAATTCTGTTTGTGGGTGACAAGTAAAGGAATTTCACAGTTGTCCCCAATGTATGCTAACCACTTAATTATGTTTTGATCATAATAAAGCTGTCCAGCTTTCCTTGGGACATCTTTCCAGGTACATCTTAAGATAGCCTCAATTTTCAGCTTTTGACATACAGTTGAAGGAAAAGGAAGAAGCAGAGTTGCTAGAGTTGCGAGTAGAGAGATAAGGTCTGTCAAGAGTCAAGGTTTTCCTCTACTGTAGCGGACTACGTAATTTCTGGGCATCATGCTTACAAAGTCATCTATCAGTCTTTTTTTGAAGTATTTTTGAGATACCATCAGTGACACCTTAACGTCTTTATGAATCTTGGTTCAAGAGGGGGAAAGCCAATCCACAAACTGTTTTCATACTGATCTTTCTTTCTGCCAGGATCAAATTGAGGCAGGCTGTATCTCTCTTCTTCAATGCACTACGATGTTTGATGAATGAGTTAAATGGACGCTGAGCTTGTTGTGACCCTTGCTAAAATATTTGCATTCAATCAGAATCATGTATAATTACATTCCATCAGAATCATATATAATTATATTGAGACGGGGATGAAGTTTCTGGTATTCAAGAATGAGAACCTTCAAGCAGAAATCAAACCTTTCTTGGTTTGTTCAATACTTGTTGCCACACTGACGTATGTGTGATCTTTGCTGCAGCCACCTATAAAACGCATGGACTGGTCTCAAAAGTTAGTTGCAGAGAGTTTCAGTTTTACTTCCCCTTGATCATGTTTAACTTCTTAAAACAGTACTGCCCACCATCTATTCAAAACTATTCAAAACATCAGTCAAAAATTAGGTTATGCCTCATCAGCAACTACAAATTGGGAATAATTTTTTAGATGGAAAATTAAACTTGAGTACAGTATATCAGAAATGATTGACAATTGGAAATCTGTCAATAATCATGCATTTGCCCTTTGCAGAGAAGCTGTTGAAAAAGTGGATGGCGAATTTGATGTCTGCACCCTGTGTTTTCCAACAACCATTTGCTGTATCATTAATCTGACTATTGAGGATGCTGAAAAGGAAATTAAGGCAAAAGATTTCTTTCTTGATAGATTTTTCAGCTCTTACATGCATGGACCCTCAGAGCTGGACAAATGCAAATCATGATGGTCAGTAATAGTAGAGGCATCATAGGACTATACCAGAGCAATATTTAACTGTTCTACTTGGAAAGTGTGAATGTTCAATCTTTCTGTGCCGCAGCCTCCTCATTTGAAAAACTGAATAATACCCATTTGTAAAGTATTGTGAGATTCTTTGATGAAAGGCACCATAGGAGTGCAAATTGGTACGCTTTTAATGAACTACCTTTCTGTTTATACATCTCTGTTTGGGAGTTATCAAATGTGGTGGTTTTTTAAAAAAAAAAAACATAATTGTAATAATACGGAAGAAAAATGCCATATAAGAAATGTTAAAGATCTGATGTAATCCCACCAAAACAAGGACTTTTTCACATAGAAGTGAAAATACAAATTTAACTTTCCACCTTATATTTCTTGACAGCTGTTATGTCATCTTTTCTTCTTTTCTAAAAAGCAATGTTGGTATATGCCAGAGTATCAGCCTGGATTTTTACCCTTAATTAAATGACCTTGGTTTCCTTCCTTCTTTTTCTCCCGACCTTCCTCCTTCTCCTTCAATATCTGAGATTCTTGCAGTTCCCCTTGGAGGTTCATTTAAAGTGACTCTTGCTGTTAGAAGTGCTGAGTCAAACTTCTGATGTCTTGATAGTTAGTGGCAACACAATGCACTCAAAGATAAAGGTTGTCATTCCTCACACACTTTCCCTTTGCTGCTTGTTTGATTACAGATGATAAATATTTCTCCCTTGGTTCATTTTTATCATTTTCTTCTGCCCCCTTTTAATTATTTTCCTCCTCCATCCCCATTTTCTCAAAAATATCTTGGATGGAGGTCTGTCTCCATCAGTTTTTTCATCTCTCTGGCCTCCCCTCCTCTCTCTTCCCCTGGCTCCTGATATCATGACAAATCACACTGACATACCTGGGTACAATCCAGACTAATGAGCAGCTGCATCACCTTGCCCAGCGAGGGGTGCCTCACAATGCCTTGCTAAAGTAGCTCCCACCTGGGCCACTCACAAACAGCCTTCCAGCATGCAAGCCACACCCTGAGTTTCTGTGTGTAACTTCAGCCTGCCAGTCACACTTGGGTTACACTTGGCTCTCACCTGCCTTGGTTATACTGCAGAGTGACCCCAGTGCCAACACATGCCTAGTCTTAGATTTTCCTCCAGAAATGTATGTCTTGTACTGCCCAGCCCTCTCCGAGACAGTACAAAATATTTTAAGTCTGTTATTCCTTAAATAATATACCAGCTTATTATCTCAAATAATTATTCAGACACTTCAATGTAAACACACCAGATTAGATAAAACAGTAAAACAAGTTTATTAATTACAAAGAGAGAGATTTTAAGTGAGTACAAGTAATGAGGCATAAAAGTCAGAAATTATTACAAGAAAAATAAAGATAAGACATTCACTGATGCCTAACTTAACAAACTATCAGATTCAAGCAAAGTTTCTCACTGCATGCTTTCAGCCATCTGACTGACCCAACACAGTAGTTCAGGACCTCTCCCCAGCAAATGCTTCCTTTGTTGCTTCAGGTGCAGTGAATGCACTGGACAGGGAGAAAGAGAAGGGTGCCTTGTCCCTCCTTTTTCATAGTTTCAGTCCCTCTCTTGAAAAACATTTCCAGCTGGGCACTATGAGACAAAGAGTCTATGTGGAAGGATTTCCCCTGCTGGCTTTTTCTCACATGTTTGAGCTTTCTTTATTTCTCTTCCTGCAGGATGACTTTGTTTACTGCTTAAATGCAAATTAAGCAGAGCACATGTTCCTTTGTTTAGGACAAACCTGTTTGCCAACTTCAGTTTGGGCAGAGATGTGGGATTTGGAACATGTGTTAATAACACCATACAGAGAAATCTTACAACTTTATATACAATGTTCCATGCATATTTTATTGGGACGATACTGACCAAAAATTATGAGTTTTCACATGATGCCTTAAAAGACAGGCCTTGGACAAAAAGTATTACAATAGCATGTACGGCATGAACAAATGTACATTCTATCACACACACTCCCTAACAAGACCTGCCTACTACAGGGTTGCTTACATCTTCCTGTGAAGCAGCTGGCATTGGCCACTGTCAGATAGAGGATACTAGATGGATCTTAGAGCCCAAGTGTGCTGCTCCAAAAGGGGAGGTAGAAGTAGCAGTATGTGCCTAACCTTTTTTGCATGTACAAAGGTGCACATGTGGGGGAAGAGTACAAAGAACCTTCCTCCTTGGGCTAGAACCCACTTCATCAGATGCATGGAGTGGAAACTACAGGAGCAGGTACAAATACATGAAAAGATGGGAGTTGCCTTATCAAGTGTGAGGTCAGTCTAATGAGACAATTCAATTAACAGTAGGATACCAAGGGAGGAAAAATAACTTTTGTAGTGGTAATGAGAGTGGCCCATTTCAAACAGTTGACAAGAAGGTGTGAGTAACACTAGGAGGAAATTAGAATGGGGGAAATTAGGTTTAGGTTTTGTAATGACCCAACCACTCCTAGTCTTTATTCAGGCATAATTTGATAGTGTCCAGTTTACAAGGACTCCTTGTTGTTTTTGCTGATACAGACTAACATGGCTACCACTCTGAAACCTTCCTCCTTGATCCCTCTTCGCAGGGGTCAGGCACAATCTTGGGCCTTGTGCTCCCATAATAAAAGGACTGGAGGACACTTAAACTGGCAGAGGCACTAAGCATAGCCTCATTACTTCTCTTCACCAGATAGGCTGAATATATTTAGATGGAACAGAGGGATGGGAAAGGAAGGCATATTTTTGTCATTTCTAATTTTCAACATTGTTACTTTTGTCCTTTGTAATTTTTAGAAAAAATAAAGAGTTTAAGGCCAGAAGGGACAACCAGATAATCTAGTCTAACATCTTGTATATCACAGGCCACCAATATCACCCCCACACTAAACCCAATAACTGAAATTAGACCAAAGTATTACAGCCCACATGTACTACAGGCAGAAAATAGGAGGAACCAAGATACACCAATACCTGAGACCCCCACAGTGGCAGGGAAATGATTAAGTTAGATATAACCAGATAGTCATATGAATGTCAGACCAAAGGTCCATCTAGCCCAGTATCCTGTCTTCCAACAGTGTCCAATGCCAGGTGCCCCAGAGGGAATGAACAGAACAGGTAATCATCAAGTGATCCATCCCCCTGTCACCCATTCCCAGCTTCTGGCAAACAGAGGCTAGGGACACCATCCCTGCCCATCCTGACTAATAGCCATTGATGGACCTATCCACCATGAACTTATCTAGTTCTCTTTTGAACCCTGTTATAGTATTGGCCTTCACAACATCCTCTGCAAAGAGTTCCACAGGTTGACTGTGTGTTGTGTGAAAAAATACTTCCTATTGTTTGTTTTAAACCTGCTGCCTATTAATTTCATTCGGCGTTCCCTAGTTCTTGTGTTATGAGAAGGAGTAAATAACACTTCCTTATTTACTTTTTCCACACACATCATGATTTTATAGACCTCTATCATATCCCGCCTTAGTCATTTCTTTTCCAAGCTGAAAAGTCCCAGTTTTATTAATCTCTCCTTATATGTATCAGAGGGGTAGTCGTGTTAGTCTGGATCTGTAGAAGCAACAAAGGGTCCTGTGGCACCTTATAGACTAACAGAGGTATTGGAGCATAAGCTTTCGTGGGTGACTACCCACTTCGTCGGATGCATCCGACGAAGTGGGTAGTCACCCACGAAAGCTTATGCTCCAATACCTCTGTTAGTCTATAAGGTGCCACAGGACCCTTTGTCGCTTCTCCTTATATGGCAGCCGTTCCATACCCCTCATAATTTTTGCTTCCCTTTTCTGAACCTTTTCCAATTCCAATATACCTTTTTTGAGATGAGGTGACTAATCTGCATGCAGTATTCAAAATGTAGGCATACCATGGATTTATTAGGGATAGCTCAGTGGTTTGAGTATTGGCCTGCTAAACCTAGGCTTGTGAATTCAATCCTTGAGGGGACCATTTAGAGATCTGGGGCAAAAATCTGTCGGGGGACAGTACTTGGTCCTGCTAGTGAAGGCAGGAGGCTGGACTCAATGACCTTTCAAGGTCCTTCCAGTTCTATGAGATAGGCAATCTCCATTTATTATTATTATATAGAGGCAATATGATATTTTCTGTCTTATTACCTATCCCTTTCTTAATAATTCCCAACATTCTGTTCACGTTTTTGACTGCTGCTACCAGGGCTTTGGAGCTGTGCTTCAGCTCTGCTCCAGATTCAGGCAAAAACCTGAAGCTCCACTGCTCCGGAGCTGCTCCACGCTCCAGATCTGGGCCCCGCTGCAAAGCCCTGGCCACTACATATTGAGTGGATGTTTTCAGAGAACTATGCACAATGACTCCAAAATCTCTTTCTTGAGTGGTAACAGCTAATTTAGACCCCATTGTCTTATATGTATAGTTGGGATTATGTTTCCCAGTGTTCATTACTTTGCATTTATCAACATTGACTTTCATCTGCTATTTTGTTGTTGCCCAGTCACCCAGTTTTGTGAGATCCTTTTGTAGCTCTTCACAGTCTGCCTGGGACTTTACTATCTTGAGTAGTTTTTATCATCTTCAAATTTTGCCACCTCACTGTTTACCCCTTTTTTTCAGATCATTTATAAATATGTTGAATAGGACTGGGCCCAGTACAGACCCCTGGGGGACATCACTATTTACCTCTACACCATTATTTACCTCTGTGCCGCTGAGAAGAACGTGAGAGCTCCCACCCCAGGTCACAACCAATCTAATCTGGGGTAAAATTCCTTCCTGACCCTACATATGGTGATCAGTTAGACACCAAGCATGTGAGCAAGAACCAGCCAGCCAAGCACCTAAGACAGAGAATGCTTGATACCACCTCAAAGCACTGTCCCATTCTGTCCAGTGTCCCATCTCCAGCTGTGGCCATCAATGATGCTGCATAGGAAGGAGATTTCAAACTTTTTTGGGGTCAGTTTACTGTGTAAGGTGATAAACTTTCTGTTGTGTGACATTTGGCATTAGGAACAGTGTTTGTTGATGGAAAGGGCATTTTTTTTCCTGGGACAAATCTGCCAGTTTTTGTGAAAACAGTAGGTTCACAACTCCAATACTCGTGAAACAAAATAAATTGATAGTTCCCCACAACTTTTAATTTCTTATGAGACTAAGGCCCCATGGCATATCCCTTCTCTACGTCATGCAGGGGAGGGAACCAAACAAGGGTCGCTCACATCCCAGGTGAGTACTCTAACTACTGAGGTAAAAGTTGTAAGGGAGGTCATGGTGCTCCTCCGTCTGGCGTTCGGGTGCCTATATCCCTTTGTGGATCTGGGCCTAAATTTCTATCTATCTAAAGTACTTAAATAGCCTCATGGCTGTAATTTCTGAATACTGCACAACCTCCCTGTGAAGTAAAGAAGTGCTTTTATCTTTGTTTTACAGGGGGGGAACTGAGGCACAGAGACACTTGAGTGATTTGCCCAGAGTCTCACAGGATGTTTGTGGGACAGCAAGGAACTGAAGCTGGGTCTTCCAAAGTACTACTGTAATTTTGGGTTCTTGCCATTTGAGCATGTCATTCCTGCTGCCACAATGGGCACTGCATAAGAACATAAGAATTACCATACTGAATCAGACTGGTGGTCCATCCAGTCCAGTATCTTGTCTTTAACAGTGGCCGGCACTAGGTGCTTCAGATAAAGGTGCAAGAAACCCCAGAATACTCAGATGTGATGTAATCTGTGCCCTATGAAGGTTTCATCCTAATTCCTAATAGAAACTAGTTGAAACCCTGAAGCATGAGGATTTGTATGCTTTTCAAAACTTTTGTTAGCGTTAAGTTTTATACATTTGAATATAGGATTTTCATATGTTAGGAGCCAGGTTTTAGAAAGCAGGCTGAAGGGATCCATAATGGGATATAGACAGTGATATGCTGCCAATCTTTTCACAATGGGTACCAACAAAAATCAATCCCTTTAGCCTGCAATAGAATTCATACAAGTGGATGCACTTTTGGAGAAGCAGTGAAGGGTGGGAAATGTAGTCCTTCGCTTTTGCATATAAATAGGAACACTTTCTAATAACCAAAGAAGGAGGAAGCACCTCCTGCCATGCTTCTATTAAGTGCACTTCTGAAGTACGTTGAGGATGATGCACATTTTGCATTCAGTTTATATCACTTGCTTTGGCAAGAGGTTGAAGATCTCTCAGAAAAGACTTGAGGATGCAACCTGGTACAATGAAAAGGAGGCGGGGGATTTCTTTATGAGCTCCAGGGATAAAAAAGTCAACCTTGACAGTAACGATTTAGCAATATCTAGAAAGGCGATGAACTCCAAAAGGAGGCAGGAAAAACAGCCCCAAATCTACCCCTTAATGTGATGGATTTTCAGCAATGGTATCTTGAGGGTTTCCTTGAGTTCATCACTGGATATAGAATCTTTCATAGTGATGTCAGCAGTCAAAATTGTGACAAGGCTGATGGTGGCCAACAGTCGTTCCTATTTTAAAACCGTTCAGTGTCTTATATAAAGTGATTTGTTGAACTTAGAAGCCCCAATCAAGAGGCCTCAATCAAAATCTCATTGTGCTAGGCACTATACAAACATAACAAAATGATGGCCCCTGCCTCCAAAGAGTTTACAGACAAAGTAGAAGATGAGGCAGAAGGATACAATAAACAGATGGGGGCAGCACATGGTAACAGTGGGATGATTGTGATGAGAGTGATGAGGAATGGTCACAGCATACCAGCTATCCTCAAGTGTTTTGTAAACATCAGGAAGTGAATTTTCAGGAAGGATTTGAAGGAGAACAATAGGGTGGCTTTGCAGTTATGGGGAGCTCCTTTATGGGGATGTAATCAGCTCTTATTACATAGGCGTCCATGTCACTAGAGCCAGCACCACAGCAGTCACTACGGGCACATTGTTCTCTCAAAGGGAATCAATTGGTATGCAGACAAAACCAGACCATACAGTCACTCCTTACTCCTTACAGTCACTCCTTGCCGGTCGGGGTAGATGCACAATAGCACAATGCTGTGTGGGGATATTTTGCTGCTGCCTATCCAGTTGATATTTGTCCTAAATATCAATGGAGGCCTCCAGAAATGTCAGTGTAGTGGCTTTCACCAGAACCCTTCTTTAATAAAGAAACAGTAGAATTTTTAGACCTTGTTTTCCAAGTTTTTAGGGCTAACTATTGGTTAATGCTGAAATGTGAGATTTTCTTGCGTAAGCTCCAAAACTGTCTTTAATTGCTATTTGAACTTTTGGGAAACCTGCTTGCTGCCTGCAACACCAACACTACAGTAAAAAGAAAAAAAAAATCCAACTACTGAACAAGTGTTCACTTTGATCAGTAAAAAATACAGAAATTTACTTAAGTAGTCAAGAATGTGCTGGCCTGACTTTTGCATTACGTTGTACCTCATAGTTCAGGCATCCTGTTTGCCTTACAAGGTTTTACAGGCAACACAGTAGTTGTGGCTCAGAGCTGCTGTAGTAGAACCAAGTGCAGCTAAACAGCTGATTTAATGAGGTAGGAATTTAACACAATGCTGTATTCAAAGAATTCAGGCACTGAAGGCCAGTTGGTGTCAGCAATATTTCCCTCTGGCTGTATACCCACAAGTAAAACAAGTTTCCATTTTATCTTAACCCAAAATACCAATTACATTTTGGCTCCAGGTAATGCATTCCTGGATCTCTTTCCTCCTCAATTTTTATACAATATATTCAAATATATAGTTCACGGATCACAAAAATATACAGTATGTAATGCCCTAAAGAAAAGTTACATGTGATCAACACAATGCTAGATGCCAGTTAGATAAGGATAGCATGGTATAAGGTATAAAGTAGGCGTCATTCAATCCTGTGTTCTGAATCATCTGAAAATGTTTAGAATTCCGAGCCTTTCTTGAATACTGAATTCTGATTTATGGCACGTGTAAGGACAGAAAATATTCCAAGAAACTATTTTTTGTTCTTTGCAGAGAGCTACACAGCAAGCCCAGAGCTTCCAAAAGCTTCACGATGATCATTTCCGGCATGAAATAAAAACCAGCCGCTGCAAGCAGGTCAGTTTTTTACAGTCTGCTGAAGACAAGACTAGCATCTACCAGATTTGATTTCAGCCAGAAACTGGATGACCTACTACTCACTGTAGGTTTAGCAATATTATTGATGAAACACAGGAAGTCAAAGTGGATTTCTTCTTTTATGTGTTGAGTTCTTTTGACAAATCATTTCTGTGGTCATTTCTTTGTTGGCAGGTGCTTTGAAAAAAAATCAGTTTGAGAATAGTGTAAAGCTACTAGACTAGCATTAGGATTCACATTAGTCTCTCTCCTATAGCTTTGCCTGGGCTACTATTATCATATGTTCCTAGCTTGCCTTTTTTCCTTGGTAGTTTTCCCTCCTTCCAGGACCACTGGTCCATAAAGGTCTGCCTGACTCTCTCATAGGAGGAAAAGGATGAAATATTATTCTGGAACACCTTTTTCCTGGCCCGCACAATGGGGTGATGGGGAAACACTTGCTAATCCCTGAGCTCCATCTTGAGCACAGAATAACATTTTGTCCCCAGAAGATAACAAAATACGGAATCTTTGGGTTGCCCTATTGGCTGGGACTTGCCCCTTCCAAACATCCTCCTCTCTACCCAACAGTCCTCAGGTCCCCCAGCTTACACAAAGCCACCTACTGAAGGGTATTCCACTGTTCTCTTAGGGCTTGTCTTCACATACAGTGCTACAGCAGCACAGCTACGCTAGTGCAGCTGCGCCACTCTAGTGCTGTCCATGAAGACAGTACTATGCCGACGGGAGAGCTTCTCCCATTGGCATAGTTAATCCACCTCCCTGAGAGGCAGTAGCTGTGTTGGTGGGAGAAGCCCTCTCATCGACATTGCACTGTCCACACTGGGGGGTTAGGTTGATATAACTGCGTTGGTTAGGGGTGTGGATTTTTCACACCCTTGAGCGATGTAGTTATACAGATATAAGTCTGTAGTGTAGACCTGGCCTCGGGACTTGTCTACACTACCGGCCGGATCGACCGGCAGCAATCTATACAGCGGGGGTCGATTTATCTAGACATGATAAATCGACCACTGATCGCTCTACAGTCGACTCAGGTACTCCATCTCAACAAGAAGCGCAAGGGGAATCAATGGGAGAGAGAGTATCCTGTGGACACACTGCAGTGAAGACACCGCAGTAAGTAGATCTAAGTACGTCGACTTCAGCTACATTATCACATAGCTGAAGTTGCATAACTTAGATCGATCCCTTCCCCGCCCCCCATAGTGTAGACCAGTCCTTAGTCTCCTATTTGGTGTCTTCACATAGGTCCTTCCTTATGCTGTTTAGGAGATAACTTTTTCCTCAGCTTGTTATCTGAGGGGTAGGGCATATCCATTTCACTATCTTCAACTGCCAGTGTATTCTGGGGAATTTCATCCACACAGGATTAAAGTCCCAGTGAACAGATCCAGGAAAAGTGTGTCCTGTCCTCACTGCTGCAGCATGGGTGATCCGACAGCCTGGTCACTTCCCAAAGATAAATGAATGAGTTTGAGGAGGAGGGAGTGAACCTATTTGCTATCTCCAAGAAAGTAACAAATAAGAGAAGTTGGCTAGCTGATTATCCCCTGAAGACCCAGAAGAGGAAAGGAGCCATTTTCCCACTCCACCCTCTAAAGACATTCTGTCTGTGGATGGGTGGGATGGTAAATGGAAGCACTTCAAAAAAATGTCTCCAGGTGACTTGGAGAAGCATTGGCATTTTGAGGGAAGGCATGCCAAAAGGAAGTTCCACCTAGTGCTGTGATATTAGAATTTCGAGTCTATTTAGATTTATATATATTAGGACTCTTGACAATCACCTGAATCTCCAAACTGGCCAATTGCTCATTGCTACCAACTAGTGTCAGTTGTGACGTAGACACCATTTCACTAGGAATGAAATTGAATCCATGTACTCTTTTCACAGAGAGTAGGCTAAGGCTAGATGAAGTAAAACAGTGTTCATAAACATTTATTTCACTTCTGAGTGGCTATCTGTTTTCATTATATTTATGCCTCTTTGTATTTATTTACAAATATTCATGTTTTAATTCCATGTAAGTGTCTGAAAAGAAATATGGTTAAGGCACAGGATTGGGACTCAGAAGACCTGGTTCACTTTTTGGCTCTGAGACAGACTTCTTGCGTGACCTTTAGAAAGTCACTTAATCTATCCGTGCATCAGTTCTCCACCTGTAAAATGGGAGTATTTCTTTTCTCCCACCTTTGTTCTCTTATTAGATTGTATGCTCAGTGGAGCCTTTGTCTGTGCTGAGACTTGTAGATACTGCCATAACAGAACTAATAATTATAAAAAAAGTTTGAGGACTGTGTGTTCATATGAATATCAGTACGCACACACCCACAGGGTGTACAAACCCTGCACTGGAAAGAAATGGATTAAAAAGCTATTTTGGCCCAGGCAGCCCCACCCTGCTGTGCCTAAAAAGCACATATAGGCTGAAGAAGACTTTTCCAAGGAAAACAGAACAGCTTACTAGCAGGCAGTCAGCAGAGTTGAATAGGCCTATACTCCGCTCTTCAGAAGGAGCACAGCGAGAAGTCCAGCTGCCTGGAGCCTCTGGCTGTGGGGAACTGTACCAGACCCACTAAGGAGAAAAGGACTCTGGATACGCAAAAGTTCTGAGATTTACTTTTGATTTATTTTGTTTAGTGCCTTCACTTTGCACTTTGGGAGAAAAGGACTGGTAGAAAGCAATCCAGGGAAGCAGCGGTACAGCACTTTTGGGATGTTGATGGACCTTCACTGCCTACCACAGGAACCTGGATTGGAACCCGGTTGAGAGGGTGGGTCCGGAGTTCCCTTGTCAATCCCTAGGTATGGCAGAAGGTGGAAAGTCTACCCCGATACAGGGAGTCTAGATAAGAGAAGGTCCTGAAGCTAGGCCTTCCTGAGACTTTGGCCCACAGGAGGCCTGGAGTCCCTTGCCTGACTGAGGCGTTATTCTTTGTCAGACTCTTTATATACCCTGAAAGGGGCAGACATAAATACATGGCCTGGCTACAGAGCTGAGTCACAATAGGGAGCAGACCATAGCAGAGCCAGAGTAGCTTTCAGCAGGGGGCACCTGGAAAGAAGAAGAGAATCTGCCTGGCCACAAGGGGGCACCTGCAGTGAGTGAACTCCTTCACAGTTACTCATGCACAAATTAGACTATTCTGCCTTCATCCTTTTCCTGCTTACAAATGTTGAGTCCAATCATTAAGCAAATATAATAGTATGAGCTGGGTGAGCAATTAAGAAAAATGCTAAAGTAAAGAGTTTAGAAACAACCCCTAGGATGAAAACTCTTTTCAGAAACTGCTCATTGAACAATTACAAAAAAACACACACACCCTAAATTAATAACATTCAGTCTCTTTTGTTGAAATCCTGATCCCATTGAAGTAAATAACAAAATTCCAATTTACTTCAGCGGTACCAGGTTTCCACCCTTTGTGAATGACTTGTGAACAGAGGAAAAATTGGGATTTTTCTCAGGGTCCTAAGGGAGTTAAGCATTTCTGGGCTGTTCTGAAAATCCCAGCTGAAATTAACTTGATAACTGCAACAAAAATTTCAACTGGTTCTAGATGGTACTGAATAATCTGGGCTGGATTTGAACTGGTAACCCAGAAGTGAAAGACTCTGTCCAGTTAGCCATCCGTGAATCATCTAGTCTCTCAATATGCTACATAATTGTTTCTGTAATCCATTTTGTAATATCTGAAAATTAGTTACCCTTAAATTATGTATTTTAATTTATTTTCAAAACATTAACTATTAAATGTGCTAGCACATGACCTCTAGATATAATTAATATAAGAAATGATAAACCAGGCATATAATTAAATATCCTTTCCATAAATAGAATACTAAGGGAAGCAGCCATTAAGTAAGATTATATTACTGAAAGGGAAAACATTATTATAGTCAGTCATAATTGTGAACAGCAGCAAGACAACAAGGATCCTTACCGTGTCTGTGGAAAGCTATTTTTAGTGTACTATAGTGACATGGGTTAGGAATGGACAGACTACTATTTTTTCAAAATCCAAACCTGTGGAATATCAGCTCTGTTTGTATGTTCAGGAGGGAATAGGGACATTGTATATGTCCTATCTCAGTGGTTTTCAAACGTTTGTACTGGTGACCCCTTTTACACAGCAAGCCTGAGTGTGACCCCCTTTACAAATGAAAACCACTTTTTTAATATTTAACATTATTATAAATGCTGGAAGCGAAATGGAGTTTGGGAGTGGAGTCTGACTGCTCAGGACCCTCCATGCAATAACCTTGTTACCCCTGGAGGGGTCATGACCCCCAGTTTGAGAACCCTGTCCTATCTTATTTGTGGCCATTTTTTCGATTCCCCCACTCATTGACTCCTCCAGAAATGTGCATCAATAGCAGATCCTATGTTGAGAATGTGGCTTTTCTGCTACTCATATTCCTATCTATCTCTTTTAATGGAGTCTAACTGATTCATCTTTGCTTTCAAAACACATCTTCTTCTTACTTTCAGTAGAGATACCAGGATATAGTCAGTTTGGGGGGAATTTAGAAATGTAGACATTTTCAACATAGTCCAGTCCAATGCAATGCTCTCCACTCAAATCTGAATTTAGTGTACTGTAGTTCTCCTTTTAATTTTTCAACGTGTGGGTTTAATTCCATGACTCTTATTGACTTTAATGTGAATCATGTCATTAAATCCTCCAATGATTCTGTAAAATTTAGAAGATAACAGCTAATTGCATGGTTGAAAAGGAACACTAATTATAGATGGATGGTTCAATACCATATTAACCCTTTTAGTGCAGTGGGATGGGGAGGAGGGCAGATGTATTGGTCCAAGTCCATACCATTTGATGAGAAAATTTGGTGACATGACGGGATAGTAGGAGTGGGAGTTCTGAGCCCTCCTCATGGTTACATGTAAGAGGAGGGATTAGGAGTTGAGAGAGAGAGAGAGAGGAACATGAGACAGAGATGAGTGGGGTGGGGGAAAGCTAGAGATGGAAGTGCCAGGGAATCAGGCAGGGTTTCCAGAACAAGACAAACAGCTTCTGAGTTTATGGGAAAACTATAAATGTCATCTTCAGATGTTATTCCTGAATCAACTGGGTAGAGCACTCTCAACTGTCTGTTCTAGTGGGGACTAAGAGATGTTCAGTTAGTAAAACCTGTGGGCAGGCTGTACCAACTTTTCCATTTTTTGTTCTGTGTTATTCTAGGAATTTCAGAACTGGAATACCCTGCATCTCACTGGAGTGTGGGGTGTGGGTAATGTAATCTACATGCTTCAGTAGACAGATACTGTTTACTATTGGGTAAAGGATGCATCATGCAGTATATATTTATATGGTGCCAACATTTTCTGGCTTTTGCTGTCTGTTTAGTCTGTCAATAGACTGACTCCTCTTCTGGGGATTCCCTGTCTCTAAGAAATGAGGCAATAAAATTCACAAGTACATTTCTCCCTATTTGTTATCTTCTAGGTATGCAATACATTTCTCCAATGCTTTAACTGTTGCCAGTGGAAAAGCTGCTATTTCTCTGTTGATTGTATTAATTTTTATAAATTAGCAAGTGATTAACTGATGGGCAGCCCTGCTTTATTTCATGGCCTAGCTAACAGTAGCTCATTGATACCCCAACACAGTGTCACCTTAAAGTTACCTCACTTCAAATTATTTTGAGCAATTTAACAAAACCTATGGGTCCAAAAGAAGTATCTCATGAAGATCTGTGCTATTTACAATTGTGTTACCAATGCGGACAAATTATTCCTTCCATTTGGGGTTTCTTTAGGATGACTGGGGAAGTAGATTATGAAAACATCTCTCATCCCTCTCCCCAGGATTTTGTGTGCCTAGGGTCCTTTTTCCTTCTCTGAATTTCACTCCTCCATTACTTTAGTCTTTCTCTTGTTTCCATGGTTTTGCAGAAATTAGTGTGCTTTTTTTCCCCATTGTGGGTCCAAGACCAGCTACTGTGCAGTGCCTCAGAAGCTAATGCCATAAATCTATTATCACTCAGATAGGTGCAGCATTACTAATAGACAACTCTTAGTAAAACTGTTATGAGTTTTGTGCCTTCCTTACCAGCATAGAAAACTTTACTTTCTAAAGTATGCCCTTCACTGCTTTCTGCTATTTAGAAGTATTGGAGGTTTATATTGCTCCCTATGTAGTCACCTCAATTCTCATTGCATATCTTTTTTATAAAAACAGTCACAGCAGTTGGTGTTTATTATTCTTATTTTAAATTTGAATAACATCAGTGCTCTACAGTTGGTCTCCATCTGCATAAAGAAGCATGTATGTTCAGTGTGATACTCCGTCTCCATCTAGCATAGGCTGGGCCATAGAGAGGTTGATGAGCCTGCTGTAGCCATGGCTAACAGGTGGCTCTTTTACCTCAAGCAGTAGAGGCACATACATTATAATGCAGAGGTCCCAGGTTCAGTCCAGCTGCCAATGACCCACCTCCGGGCACAGCACTACATGTGTTCGGGGAGTTTAAAACTCAGAACCATCTCTAGATGACTTCCTTTGTTGTCACATCAGTTAGCATTAGACATTTATGGATCTGTCCTACAGTATATTAATTACTTACACTTTTGGCTGAGGTAAGTAAATATATATTGTAAAGCAGGATGAACCTGAACACTAATTTGCAGTTAGGGTGACCATATTTCCCGAAGGGAAAATGGGACACTGCATGGAGCTAGCTCAAGCCCCTTTCCCCGTGCAGGGCTGGCCTGAGCTATTTTCCCGAGCCCCCATCCCCGCGCAGGGCTGGCATTGCTGCTCATCCGAGTCCTGCCTGACACTCCCCCTACCCCCCACCGCAAGGCTGGGGCTGGCGTTACTGCCTGCCCAAGCTCTGCTTGCCCCTTGCACGAGGCTGGGGCCGGCATCACTGCTCAAGCCCTGCTTGTCCTCCATCCAAGCCCTGCCTCCCCCTACCTGTGCAGAGCTGGCAGCACCACTCGTGCTGCCCCATGTTCCTTCGCACCCCACTTTTTTTTGCAAAAGTAGGAATTTTTCCTATTTGCTCTTGACAACTTTTGCCAAAAAAGTCGTGACGGCAGGGACAGGGCTTAAAAAGGGACTGTCCTGACCAAAATTGGACGTAAGGCCCCCAGCATTCAGCTACAATAGGCTAATATTCTATTTTTTTTATAGGGACCAATTCACCAACTTAAACAAAGAACTAAAATCCCTATCCTGTAGAATTTCTATTTGAAAGGAATTCCATAAATGGTCTTTGGAGAGGGCAGTCACTGATCCATAAGTACTCTAACTTCCACCCTATGATATAGTTCCTGATAGAAATGGGCCTGAACCAAAGCAAGGGACTAGAGGTGTTTGGAATCTGGATTGATATACAAGAATTTTTCACCTGGCCCCAGTCTCAATAGTGAGCCAAATGGAAACTTGCTCCAAATGTTGGGGTGTTCAAAATCAGGATTTGGGGTGGGATGGGGATGGGGGTGGGGGTGGTGGAAGCAGGGGGCTGGGCTCAGGCCCATCTGTATTTCCCAAATTCCAGAACATTGAAAGGCTGTTGTAGTTAAGTGAAAAATAGAGTTGTAAAGTATTTCAGCCCTTTTGCTTAAAGTATGTAAACAGATTCTATTGAAACTCGTCACTAGAGAAAGATGTCTTGAGTCAATAATGAATGATAAATTTCATAAAATGAGATATTCAGGATTCAGGAATCTCCATATCCTAATCTCTTTGGGTACATGACCCCCAAAAGTTGAATAGCCTTGAAAATAATTATTACTGATCTTGAGCCTTGTTATTGCTCAACAAGAAATTAGAGGCTTCTCTTGGGGATGCAAGTCTTAAAATAGTAAGGAACAGCCAGCTGATTTCAAAATACGTTAAACATGGCATTTTCATCTTCATAGTTTCTACTTATTCCAGGAAATCTTTGAGTGTGAGGTACCAAAAAGATCTCCAATTTTTTCTGGTTAAATATTATAACAATAAATAATTCATGTAGGAAATATATTATTAATCTTGTTTAGCAACTGTACAGAAACTGTTTTTAAGCAGCTATGGTTAAAAATACTCTTTCCTACATACAAAGAGACTAAAAATGCACAAGCCTGTGTGTGTATGTTCATATCCACACACCCGCTGTGAAGTTTATCAGTGCATGTTTATATATATATATATTATTCACTCCCTGAAGTGCACTCCCTTAAAAAAACAGCACTGCAGAACTAATGTGTGGTATATGAATGACGTGAAAACAATCCAAAGGCCCACATTAAAATGAGCTTCCAACATTGTACCTGCAGTCAACCATTGCAAAATTGGTAGTTAGGTGTGCAATTATCTATTTTGCATGTACAAATTCCTAACTGCACAATTTTTGCACAGAATTTGCAGGCAACATTTTAGGCAACATTTGGCCTAAGGAAATTTTAAATTAAGGCTGTTCTGTCATTTTAAGAGATACCATGTATGTAAGAATATAAAATCCTGTTGCACCTCTACAAGATAGCCAAAACAAGTGCCTTAGTATGATTTTTATTATCCTGCTTAACTTATCTAATTCCACCTGCTGTTTGGCCCAATTTACCATGACTAGAGTCATTATCAGCCTGGAAGTTTGGTATGTCTGAGGAGTTTGATGAAATATACCTGGGGGCTGTCATTAGAGGTGCTTGTGGTAAAGCTTGGGGTTGCTGTCTTTTCCTTTCTGTAATTGGGAATAGAGGGGCTCTCTTCTTTTCTTCTTACCAAGTGGACAACTTGCAGCAAACCCTGAGTAACTGGGGTCCTTCCTGTGACCCAATTCTGCCACCTTCATGCTCTTTTCCTTAAAACCCTGTATCCTTCCCCTCAGTTACCATATCTCTAGTATCTGTTTGCTATAACCTCCATCATATTTCCATATGATATTACATATTAATTCAGACTCTGCAAGCTTTTAACATTCATTGTCTTGGTTTTGTACATTTGGCTGGTATTTAGTCCCTTTATTACTAATACTTCTTTCTTTATTATCAACCATCTATTTCCAGTTGTTGTTTGGAAATAGATTAGTATTATACAATATATATTCAAGGCTCTGTTTAGTTGCCTTGTCCTCTGGCCTTACATCTCTTCTCCAGAGACCTTAGAGTTATTCCAATTGAAGGAACAAGGTTCGGCACTAAAATGTAAGAGGTGAAACATTGATTAATGAGACCAATGCAAGCCTGTAGCTAGTTGGTGTCATTTGTCCTTCTCTACTTTGGGGGGAAAATTGTCAGTGATTTCTCACTATGAATAAGCATGAAGTGGCCACTAGAGTGTTCAGCAAATCTTTTTCTTTCTTGCTTGCTTTCTTGCTTTCTTTCTATTGTGTGCTCCTGTGAGATATGGACTGTAGTTGAGGTGCAGAAATTGTGAGGTGAACAGTGAGCAAATTTGTTATAGTTAGTGAAGATAAAGACAAAGGAGCAAATATTTTCTCCCCGTTAGCCTATTTTTATAAATTTTCTCTGAAGAGCACTGAATACCAGATTAAAGGTTGCATAAGGTGTTGTGAACATCAATGGTAATTACACTCAACAGAGCAACTCTATAGAAGAGAGGATGCCAAATCCCAGAGCTGCTGCCCATTCGACTGTTTAAAATCAATGTGTTATAGCACCCTACAATTTGTACCAGTATAAATGATCGGTAGCAAGTGGAATTAGTGCAGTGCATCCCTGCAAGATCTCTTGTTTGGGAGTGTACAGGGTACTGTACCCACACCCAGAAAACCCAAAACATTGCAGTGCCTGTGGATTACACACCTATCCCATAATGCCCAGCATAGTTTCCAGGAT
The DNA here is from genome assembly GCA_033296515.1 of Macrochelys suwanniensis. Lineage (NCBI taxonomy): Eukaryota > Metazoa > Chordata > Testudines > Chelydridae > Macrochelys > Macrochelys suwanniensis. The sequence goes on from CM065777.1 coordinate 100,976,729, forward strand.
TTGGTGCATAACATTTGTTATACAAAACCGTTAAGAACCCCTTCACATTTTTGGTTCGTTCCTTAGCCTGAATCTAGTGGCTAGGTCTGGCACAGATGTCCACATGTGCTGTGTGAAGGGGCACGGGTTACACTCTCTACTACCTCATATATCAATGCAGAAGCCATGGGGGTGGGGGGGGAGCATGCCTGGTCATTGCCAGATGGACGCTTGCAGTGGTATGTTTTGACAAGAACAGTCACCTGTTGTTAGCAATGGTTGAGGTGGTAACAAGCTTGATTTTAACTCTTTTCATTCATTTATTCAATAATTGTTATAACTTTATTTTTTTTCTGTTCATTTTGTGGCTGAACTGCTTTCTTTTCTATTTCCGTTAGAGATGAGAATGGTTGGGGCTTGTTTCTGGAGTTGAGGACATTTCTCCTGGCCTCACCCATACTGTGCACAGCCACTTGACTCCTTCCCAATCAAACAAGGCCAAACAGCTTTTGGTCAGATTTTTAGTTTGGATTTTTCCTTAGGTTAAATGTCCATACTATTGTTTGAATGTTCCCTCCAACTCTTCCATTCTTGGCAATTGGATTGGGGAGCTATGGTAACTCTTCTATTATTCCTGAATTGGTCCCCTTCATTTTTAGTTGGAGCAGAACCCAGTTAATACCAGATGGTTGCTTGAAAGCACCAGAAGTCTTTTGCCCAAGTGTTTATTTCTGTCATCTTCTTTTCCTCTGGCCCAGCACATCTTTCTGCACTCTGGCACTTTTTCATTCCTTGTCATGGAATGGGAGCTGCAACGGGCAACTTTATTTCCTTGTCGAAAGTTCAATCATTTTGGTGGGATGGACATGACTTCCTCTTGAGATGTGCTCAGTTACTGAGAGTAACAGCCCATGCTCAGCTTGGGCCCAGTATGTCTGGACCAGGCCTGTCATTGCAGCTCCTCTTGCTGTTTTTCTGGGAGGTTCAGCGTATCTGGAACAATCATCAGTGGAAAGTTTGCAGCCCCCAGATAGTTCTCCTCTCATCTATTTTAGTCTTTATTAGGGCACTAATCAACATAATACTTTGGCATTCTGTCTTGTAGATAAAATGGTGTGTCTAGTCATTACGGGGAACAGCAGCTATTAGCAATACCACCATAAAGCTAAAACCACTACATAGGCGCCGACTCCATGGGTGCTCCGGGGCTGGAGCACCCACGGGGAAAAATTGGTAGGTGCTCAGCACCCACCGGCAGCTCCCCACCAGCCCCGGGGTCCGCGCCCAGCTCACCTCAGCACCGGGCGATGTTGTGGGGCCCCGGAAGTCGGCGTCGCTGCCACTGTATACACTCATTAGATACTTAATTGTTGAAAAGGGAACGGAGGGAGATTAGCAGTTTACCTGCTTTGTTGGAATCTGAACTAAAACCAAGAAGGGCAAAGCTGCTCATAAAGAGGTCACGAAAGATCTTTGCTAGTTGGTAGAATTGTCACCTATGAACCAGCATCTCCTTTTTATTGATTGAAACATACCTAACTCTGGCTCTGATTCAGCAAACCACTCCATTTAGTAAAGCACTGAAGCATGGTGCCTAATTTTAAACAAATGCCTAAGTTCCATTGTGTGTGCTTCAGTACTTTGCAAAATCAGGGCCCCTATCTGTTTGTCATCATATTAGTATGAGCTGTTACTACTGTAGGTAACACCAGTTCATTATGTCACTGATTAGTTATGTCAGATCCATACAACCATATTGATTGAAAAACAGCTAGTGTTTGGTGTAGTACATGACAACAGGCCCAGTGTGGTGGCGTGTGCCTGTAATCCCAGCTGCTTGGGAGGCTGCGGTTGGCGGATCGCTCAGGAGTTCTAGGCTGCTGTGCGCTATGTCAATCGGGTGTCCGGTGCTACTGACAGCCTGGCCAGTGGGTAGTTGGAGAACTGCCTAGAACAACACGTCTGACGTGTTGTGATCAGCGCTTTCTCTGTGAAGGCTGATAGACCGATCGATGACAGTGACATGACAAAAACATAAAATGCAGAATCATCACTTATGTTAACCTGATCATTAATAGAAAGTAATGAAATTAAAAGGTTTCTGTGCTCCTGAGAATCCCTTGTTTCCATGGGGATGTCTCTAAAGTCTTCTCCTCAATATCCATAAATACAGAACCAAGATGACAGTGGAGAAAAATTAAAATAAAAGATGGGAAGAAGAAGGTTCACCTTGAATTTAGTTTGTTAATGGTTGCTTAAGCTCTGTAGAAGGAATAGTTTGAAAAGACAGAGTCTAAAAAAGGCTTTCAGGCTCTCCTTCAGGAGCTGTAGGACCATTTCTATTAAAAGAGCCACTAAAGTGCAGAGCTAAAGAGCGTACAGAGTATAGTGTAAATTCACTGAAGTTGCTTGAACAAACATTTTGCCTGATTTGAAAATCAATAAAATAAAGGTTAAAATGTGGGTCATTTGTGTGAAGATTTAAAGATAATGAGCCAGCTCCTCAGCTGGTATGAATTGGTAGAGGTACATTGACGTTAATGAAGCGATGCTGATTTAAATCGACTTCTGATCTACTATGATATTTCACATTTACCACTGGATACGTTATTTTTAAAGTCACCTATTTTATTAAAAACTCCCTACTGTTACTCACACCTTCTTGTCAACTGTCTGAAATGGGCCACTCTCATTACCACGTCAAAAGTTATTTTTCCTCCCTTGCTGTCAATTGAATTGGTTCGTTAGACTGACCTCACACTTGGTAAGGCAACTCACATCTTTTCATGTATTTATACCTGCTTCTGTATTTTCCACTTCATGCATATGCTGAAGTGGGTTCTAGCCCACGAAAGCTTATATCCAAATAAATTTGTTAGTCTCTAAGGTGCCACAAGGACTCCTCTAAAGTACAGTTCCCTTTGCCTGTGAATAATTGAGTTATTTGGCCTTTATGACAAAATCCAGAATGTACTTTCTAGAAGCATATCAAAACTGGCTGAGATACATTTTTTATTGTTGTTGTTAATATTACACATGCGATTAGACGGAACCAATTTGGGGGGATTCTAGTAGCTGTGAGCATGGGCAGATGGTGCTCTTATCTGTTTGTGAGAAGGCAAAATGTTTGCACTAGTTTCTCAGTTGGTGTAAATCAGCATATTTCTATTGAATTAGTACGAAACAATGCTGATTTCACAATTCAGGGCACATGCACCAGTATCCCCCCTTCTATGGTCCTTTGAGAGAACCCACTCTAGGGCCCTGGCTCTTTAGCCATCACCTCTCTTGGATATTGACCTGTGTTTCTCCCTCTGGAGCAGGGATTTTCTAGGCTGCAGTTCCCTGCCTGTACTGTGATATCCCCAGCAAGCCAGACTGCCTAAACAGCCCAGGATCTGCTCTTTGCTTTCTCTTTAAAGGCTCTGAAAAGCCAGAAGCTCTTTATACACAAGAACATATATTCTGAGGGTGAAAGCATTACTGAGGAAGACATATAAAAAAAACCAATAAAAGTTCCCATATGCATGCTAATAGCTTACACTGCTCTACAGCCAAAATGCTTCTGAAATAAATGTAGTCAAACTTTACTAATTCTGGGTCACTGAGAACGAAAATGATGCTTAAAATTGTTGATTGGCTCTAGTTTTCAAGACATGCTATTGGGTCAGTATATACGACCCTTGACTTGGGAATGGCGGAGGATAAGTGAGTTATAAAGGGAAGGGATCTCAATTTAAACCAGAAATGACTAAAATACATCTTTGACTGGATCTATGAATAAATCTATGACTGGGTTTGGACAGTACTTGCTTTTTAGGCAAAACAATGAATGATGCAATCTGAAGCTGGTATTGCGTCATGCATGATATGAATTGCATCATGTTATTCCTAGAAGTCATGGATGATGCAATCATAACGAAGCTTACATCACTCTGCTGAACAAATTGCCCTATATCAGCTCTAGAAATCATACAGTGTCGTACTCTCTTAGTTGTCAGTGTTTGATTTTGCAAAGGGACACATTTCTGTTTAGCCAAAGTGAGCAGAGATGCCTCGTACTTGTGTGACCAGTGCAGATAACTTCTGCTATGTTTGTGGTGAAGTGACTTTTGCATCACAAAAGCGCAGTATAACCACTATGGTTAAGAAAGCCTATCACCTTTCTTTTGGCTGCAAAATTGGAGATCAGGACAAGAGGTGGGCCCCACACATATGCTGCAACACTTGTGCAACAAATCTTCGCCAGTGGTTGAACAGGAAAAGGAAATCTATGCCTTTTGCAGTGCCAATGCTTTGGAGAGAGCCAACAGATCATACCAGCAATTGTTACTTCTGCATGGTGCCTCCAGTTGGGAAAGGTATGTCAAAGAAGAAAAAGTGGACTGTGCATTATCCAAACATTCCATCAGCTATACGCCCAGTACCCCACGGAGAAGGACTGCCGGTTCCTGATGCACCAGAATCATTCTCACTTGAGTCAGACGAGGAAGAGGAAGAGGATGAAACTTCTGGTCCTGAACCATCAATGTCACAGGACCCACATTTTCTCCCATCCTCCTCCTCTGAACCACACCTCATAACACAAGGTGAACTGAATGACCTTGTCAGGGATTTGGAACTACCCAAGAGTAAGGCAGAGCTTTTGGGCTCCAGACTACAGCAGTGGAATCTCCTGGCAGGTGATGGTAGGGTTTCCATGTTCCGTGACCGTCAAAAGGATCTTGTCCCATTCTTCTTCATGGAAGGTGATCTTGTAGCCTGCAACAACATCGATGGTGTGATGGCAGCCCTCAACATCGTTCACGATCCAGATGAGTGGAGACTGTTCATTGATTCATCGAAGACGAGTCTTAAAGCTGTTTTACTGCAGAATGGCAATGTTTTGCCATCAATTCCAGTTGGTCATGCAGTCCATATGAAGGAAACCTATGAGAACATGAAACAACTTTTGAGGTGCATAAACTATGACCAAGATCAGTGGCAGCTCTGTGGCGATTTGAAGGTTGTTGCTCTCTTGCTTAGTCTGCAGACTGGATACACAAAGTACTGCTGTTTTCTCTGCGAATGGGATAGTCGTGCAAGAGATTCCCACTCCATCAAGAAAGATTGGCCACTCCGACAGTCATTGGAGCCTGGGAGGAAAAGTGTTCAGCATCCACCACTTGTTGACTCAAGGAAGATTTTGTTACCACCCTTACACATCAAGCTGGGTCTGATGAAGAACTTTGTCAAGGCCATTGACAAAACACAAGCAGCTTTCAAGTAACTCCGTGGAAAATTTCCAAGGTTAAGTGAAGCTAAGATAAAGGAAGGTGTCTTTGTTGGTCCTGAGATTCGTGAACTTCTTCGAGGTGATGCATTTGACCATGCACTGCGTGGCAAGTTAAAAAAGGCATGGAAAGCCTTCCAGTTAGTGGCAATAAATTTTCTCGGAAACAACAAGGCAGACAACTACAGGTTGTTGGTGGAAAACCTCCTCAAGGCATACAAAAGCCTTGGTTGCAACATGTCACTAAAGATACATTTTTTGCACTCTCATCTAGATTTTTTTCCACCGAACTGCGGAGCAGTGAGCGACGAGCACGGCAAGCGATTTCACCAGGACATTGCAACAATGGAGAAACGCTATCAGGGCAAATGGAGCCCATCAATGCTTGCAGACTATTGCTGGACAGTGACAAGAGATGCTCCATTTAATGAATACAAGAGACAAGCCAAGAAGCGCCGAGTAGACACTGAATAGGACGAAACTATGTACATAATAGTTTTTTGCCTTTTGTTTCATAATAAATGTTCTTTATATAACCCCTTTGCTGATTTTTAAAGTGTTACATAAATAGGACAGGTGAAATAGTATCATGTAAAGCAACCATAAACACATGAAAAGACCTAGGTTTACAATTTATGATTAAAACTCTACTATCTACACAATATACATAGACATAAAATGTAAAAACTTAAATATCTTAGAAACAGTAGCCAATCAGTTGTTTTAATTGTCATATTTGAATTCAGCACATCAAAATACATACTAAATATCACATTTTATCTCTGAAGCAGATGACTTCTCAAAAATTGTAGACCAGTGTTACCAGAGGTCACCCATCAGTCTTATGGGGCCTCAATGGGCTGAAATCCTTGAAACTTCCCAGGAAGGATTGGGGACCCCTTTGGGCAGAAGGTTCTGTTCATTTGCTGGATCAGAAAGAAGACCCTGAGTCAGTTTATACACAGGCTATTTATCCAAAAATCCTTTCTTTGTTGGTCTCTGGATAATTCAATTTGAACCAATATAAATGAGACTCTCAAGGTGGAGACACCTTTCCAGAAGTGTTACAATCTGGGTGAATTTGCCTAATCACCTCCCTCCCCCTCTCCACTCACACGGGATGGATAATGTAAGGCAGATTGGAGTATAGTTTCTGTTTTGTGGATAAAAAACTGAGTTTAGTTTGCAAAAGGAAGTATTTCTTCACACAATACACAGTCAGCCTATGCAACTCTTTCCCAGAGGATGTTGTGAAGGCCAAAATTATAACAAGATTCAAAGAAGAACTAGATAAGTTCATGGAGGACAGGTCCATCTATGGCTATTAGCCAGGATGGGTTGGGATCCTAGCCTCTGTTTGCCAGAAGCTGGGAATGGATGACAGGAGATAGGTCACTTGATGATTACCTGTTCTGTTTATTCCCTCTGGGTCACCTGGCAATGGCCACTGTCAGAAGACAGGATACTGGGCTAGATGGAGCTTTGGTCTGACCCAGTATGGCCATTCTTATGTTCTTTTATCATTCTGGTACCTTTTAAAATGAACGCTACACTCACAAGAGGATTATTTCATATCTCCATGAAGATTTTAAGTTCAATATCTAGAGACTTATATGTTATTTACAGCCAGAGAATGCAACCTCTGGTGTGGAACATAGTTTATTCATGGTGCTTAGGAGAAATCAGTTTTCCTGCTCTGTATGGTGGTGTAGTGGCCTCATTGCTAGGATAAGCAAGAACATGTTGCCTTGGAGGAGGGAATGACACTAACTAAATCAGCAGTTTCACTTTCTGCAGGACGTAGGTGATGCTTGAATTTCTTTCATCTAAGTGCCAACACACTCTGACTCCATTTGATTTGTGGCAGATATGAACACCTAAGCTCATGTAAGTCCATCTAGTCAGAACAAATACATCTCCCACTTGTGTGAAAGGGTAGGTGCTATGATGGCAATACAGATTTGGGCGGAGTGATTATATTCATAGTAAGGGCAGAATGGGCCATTAGATCATATAATCTGACCTCCTGGATATTACATGCCATTAAAATTCACTCAGTTATTCCTCTACTGAGTTCCATAACTTGTGTTTGACTAAACCATGTCTTCAAGAAAGGCATCCCATCTTGATTTGAAGACACCAAGAGATGGAGAATCCACTCTTTACCTGTGTAGTTTGTTCCAATAGTTACACATCCTCCATTAAAAAATTGTGCCTAATTTCTTATTAGAATTTGTCTGGCTTTAGCTTCCAGCTATTGGTTCTTGTTACGCCTTTCTTTGAAAGATTAAAAAATCCTTTAGTATCCAGTACCTTCTCCCAGCGAAGATACTTATACACTGTAATTAAGTCACCACTCAATCTTCTTTTTAATAAACTAAACAGATTGAGTTTTTACATCTTTCTCTGTAGGAGTCAACGTTATGGCTGCTAGCTCAAGCCCTCAAACCAGTTGTGGTCAAGGATTACTAATAAATGCCATCAGAAATGGACAATTTTCTGTAAGAACCTAAAGAGAGCCCACACAAAGAAACACTTGTTAGCTGATTGGCTAACAATACATATTTGAATACTTGCATGCCAGACATCTGTGATTGTGTTTGTGCTGCTGCTGATCCATTTACATGCAGAACACAGAAAACACCACTTATTTGTCTTAGAATGGTTTGTGGATTATGGGGGCATAAGATCTAATGGAAAGAGAGTGGAAAAACAGCAGCACTACTGTGCAACTGCTTACATTTTTTCCTCCTTACTGTTTGTCCTTATAATTTCTCACCTTATGTTTCTATGTTGAATACTGATGAGACCAAGCTGATGTGGTCATTATAGGGTAATAATAGTGGGCACCAAACACCTTCCTGAAACCACCTATTTTTGGTTCACTTGAGATAGGCGGGTTGGTTGAGCTTTTTATGCCTGTCCAATAGGGGTGGTTTGGAATTTTCCAACTACAAGTTTTTCCATCAGAAAATACCAATTGATCAAACCAAACCAGAAAATATTTGTGGGAAAGGGTCTCTTTCAACAAATCTCCTGATTTGAAATATTTTTTAAGAAAAAGTTTCAAATGATCAAAAGTCCTGTTTCAACAGTTTTAGAAATGGAAAGTTTGGGTTTTCAGTTGAAAACAACTTTTTGTTCAGACATTCTAGTAAATGTACGCATAAATTGAAATTGAAATAAAATGTTTCAAAATGAATGAACTGATAAAAAAAATGTAGATTCTGGTCATGACATTTTTCGAGAATGACTTTTTGTCCCTAGTTGGTATAGGGAAAAAATTTAAAAGTCTCAAAATTATTGTGGGACAGGAACTTTTTTCACACAGCTCTACTGTCCAGCTCTAAATAGAAATTTGGCTGCAAAGAGTGCAGGACTGTATTTATCTAGAAGTAGATCTGTTCATTTCATGTGTTCATTTCCCTGCTTCAGTTATAATTCAGTATGTCTGATTTTATTTCTACAGTAATTAGCAGATTACCCTTAAAGTATCATGAGCTTATCATGGGAAAATCCTACAGGAATTTCTTTCCATTTGAATTCTAAAAGTAACAGCACATTATATTTCTTCTTAAATTCTTGCTTTATTGCTACTCTGATATATAATCTGTCCAAATTAGGGTCTATCTACCCATGTAGTTACATTTAATCTGTCACTACGGTAGCTATATGGTTATCTTGAATTTAGGCATATTACTTAGTTTTATGTACAGAATGGAGTACAGTAATGCAGAGTTTGCTTTATAGGAATTATAGTTCACCTTGCAGTTTATTTATTCACATGTTCTAAACACTTGAGTTCACAGAGCCAAAAATGTAATATCATAAGACTTAAATCTGGAAGATTTCTCTTTTTTCCTCTAGCCCCTTGTCTTCACCTGTCAGCACCCACCCCGTTCATCACCAATGCTGTCAAAACTGTCAGCACCTGAAGCAGTGAGAGAAGTTGACACAGTGGAATCTGACTAAAATGTCTTCATATTCACCTTTAGGAATGTCAGTTTTTCACCATTCTTAGTATTTCAGACTTGCTTGTGACAAGTTTTCCATTAGTACTGAAGATGCATTCCAAATAGACATTTGTGGATAGCTGGATTGCTTAACTGCAGCTCTGCCTAAACCAGAGCAAAGAGTAGTCTGATACCAGTAAACATGAGACTCTTTACGTTTTCAAGCTTTTCATTATTGTGGATGAGATAAGACGCGGGATGGGTTTGCTAGAGAGAAGATAATCTCAGGTTTCAGTCACTCTCCAAGGTGATTATTTGTTTTACAGCTAAAATTAAGATCAACATAAATTAGGTTCAATAATCATTCATACCATCAAATGAAATGAGAAAGGATGTGAAAAACCATACTTTCTTTACCATCATGAAGGAGCTAGATACCCGTAGTCCATTTTCAGGCTTCAATTTTGGAATATCTGGTAACACTAGCAAAATTTAGGATGAGTTTAGAGGTGCCAAGGTTCACTCAAAGCTGAGCACAAGCACGTTTCCTGCTGGACGGCACCATATACTCTTTTCTGTACAGGGGAACTCCTCTGTCAGTCGGTAGCCCAGGAGCAAGGCCATAATTTCTGCCCCTCTCCTGACAGTGATTTGTCTGGTCAGAGAATCAGCGAAGTAGAGTAAGAGAGTGAGAGTGATAGTTAATCAGAAGACAGGAAGTTTAAACTGATAAGGGGCAGACTGCCTTTCTACAACTTAAGGGCCTGCAGAGCCAGGGGGCAACTCAAGAGAAGTCCAGCAGGCAGGTATTGGGAATCAGTTGATCAAGCTAATGATTGGCCCTGCCTCCAAGCTGGAAGATACAAGTAAGGAACCACCTTTGTGAGGGGGTGAGGAAGGAGGCTGGTGAGACAAACATTTCCCTGAGCAGCAGCAGAAGACTTATCCATAGGCCAGGGCTTGCTGCTCACTGGCATTGCAGGCCTTTAAAGGAGCAGACCACCCTGCTGCATAGGGTTGCCAACTCTTACAATTTTATCACAAATTTTGCAATATTTGGTATTTTTATTTCAACCCCCAGTTCCTAGAATCCTGTGATTATGTGAGAATCTCGGGGTTGTTTTGTTTGGTTGGTTTTTCTAAAGAAATGTCTAGTCCTTACAGTTGTGGAGAAAGGCTTAAAAATGTGATCTGAGTGCACCCTAAAGGCAAATAAAAACAAAAAAACAAAAGGCAAATAAAAAGAACCCAAAATGTATTTTAATTGAAAAAAAACCTTCACGATTTTGGGACCCTGAGTCATGACTTAATTTTTGGGGTTGTCAGTGCTGTTATCATTTTAATTTGTACTTTAAAGTGTAGTCTTTTATCTCTATAACTTGTGAGTAGTATCACGTACCCTTGTAGTTTCAGGTCCTTCAGTGTAGGGATGCTAAGCAATATTCTGAAGTCCTGACTACATCCCAGTGTGGGCAGTTACATTCTGCTGATCTAAAACTGTTTCTTTTCTATTGGCTAAGGTGGTGTTTTAACTTCCTGCAGTAAATTGGTTGCTCTGTGCCCATATGCACTTTTCCATTTCATCCCCTTGATTGCTGCATTTCTGCATGCAATTAAAATTCTAATCAGTTTACATTTGTATTTGTAAGAGTGCTTGGGAATCCCAGGCTATTTAAAGCACATACTAAATGTAAATTATTATGGGTGAGGGACCCTGGAATCCGGCCCTTCATGCAGAACTACACCGATAACTTGTGGCAAAGCCTAAATACTATGTGAAGCCTTAATAAATTGCCTCATATGCAAAGGCATCCCTCAAACTCACAAGCCATTGCTTCAACCTGGCACCAAGCTTTTGCCTTTAGTCAAGTAACCGTCTGCCCAACTGTATATGCAAAAAGGCATAAGCACATCTGTGCCCTGATCCTGATCTTCGGTCATTCAGGTGCTTGAGGTTAGAAAACAATGAGACAATTGCAGTTTGGGGCAACAGGGCAACTTTCTATCAAGTACCATATTTCCCTTGTGAGGCTGTGACTAGCAGTTGTCTTTCTGTGTCATGTAACAATATTTGCTCATTACTCTGTGGACCCTGGCCATGGAACTGCACGTGCGCACCTACCAGCCTGCATTCCCAGAGTCATGCCTTTTGGTGTTATCATTGACTTCCAGGAACATGGAAGGTGATAACAGCGGTCTGCTCTGAGACTATTTGAGGAAAGACCCAGAAAGGAGGGGTACAGTTACACAAAAGAAAAAATGTAGCCAATAGTCCTACAGAACAGCAGAAGCAGTGGATGGAATGTCGCACTTCATCATATTTATATATAGTGTCTGTCAAACACAGTAAACAATGACATCTGAGAGGTTAATGGTATTTATTATGGGAATGCATAACTGAATTTGTCTTGAAATTTTAGTGTGTATGTAATACATATATATATAGAGAGAGAGAGGTCTCAGGAGAGGAGACAGACAAATGACGTGCACTATTAGTGAAAGGCACAGCACTAATGGGAGTAAATTACTGAATGATACTATCATGTCCAAAAATCAACCTTTACAGAAATTCACTCATTATGCTCTGTTTATTTCTTTCTAATCAGACATATCCTTTGTGAGGACTAATGGGCACCTCACGGATGCTTCTGGCTGGCAGCACTTGCCTAGATATTGATTCTGGATGAGGTCCAGGTCTCTTCTACTGACAGTGGGTGGATCTGATGCTTTTTGCTGCCCAGTGTTACATTGTTCTTTTTTCCAGGATCTGCCTGCAGTGTAGTATTCTTGGTGGAGGAGCCAAGGGAAGTGTGAGGAGAGAGCTTGGAAAAACATAAAACAACTCTAAGTCTGGTTGAACCTCATGGAGTCCAAGGCTTTGTGAAACCGAGACTTTTGAAAAATAGACTGAAGGCTTGTGTCCAAGTTCCTACTAGCCTTTATGATCTAGCACCTGTCAGAAGAGTGTGTGTGTATTAAAGGTGCTACACCCAGGAGTGTTGGTAAAAGACTGACCTTGTCAGTCTTACATATCCACTAACTTCAGTAGGTGTTGTTACAGGATGTGGAACTAAGGGCTTGCCTACATGGAAGGGTAATGTGCTATATGGTCCATGTAAATCTTGCTGGCACACTTTAATTGAATGCTGTTTGAAACCATACTATGTTAAAGTGCAGTAGGGAAACTTTTGTGTGCAGCAGCAAAGTCTACATGGACCAATTAATGTGCAACACATGAGTGCAGTTTAGAAATCACAACACATTGCCCCACCATGTAGACAAGCTCTCAGATCCATCGGAACAGTTTGCTAAGGATTGTGATGGAGTCTCCATCACAGGCAATTTTTAAATCAATATTGGAGTTTTTTGAAGGATATCCTCTAATTCAAAAGGAGTTATTTTGAGGAAGTCTTATGTCCTCTGTTATACAGGAGGTCAGACTAGATTAGGGATCTCAAACTCAAATGACCACATGAGAACTAGTGCATTGGCCTGAGGGCCGTATCACCCCTCCCTCGCTGCCCCCGGCCCCGCCCCCACTCCACCCCTTCCATGAGGCCCCGCCCTGCCCCACCTCTTCCCACCCCTTCCCTGCCCCCATTCCAACCCCTTCCCCAAATCCCCGCCCCAGCACCATCTCTTCTCTGCCTCCTCCCCTGAGCGCGGGGCTCCCCGCTCCTTCCCCCTCCTTCCTGGAAAGCGCTAAGCACCGCCAAGAAGCACCTGGAGGTAGGCAGAGGAGCGGGGACATGGCACACTGGGAGGGTGGTGGGGGAGGGGAGCTTGGTGGCCACGGGAAATAACGCGGGAGGGGCAGGGGGGCACAGGGAGCTTGGTGGCCGCAGGAAATAATAAGGAGGGGTGGGGGGCATGGAGAACTTGATGGGCCGCAGGAAATAACTCCGCGGGCTGCATGTTTGAGACCCCTGGACTAGATGATCACAATGATCCTTTCTGGCCTTGGAATCTATGAATCCCAAACTCTATCTTCTTTCCATCCAGTAGGAGTGAGTAGAGAAGCACTATTCCCCACAAACAAGTGGGATCCCCTGCTCCTTTGCTCTCTTCCAGCAGCATTGGGGGTGCCCTATCTCCTCTCCTAGTCTGTCTTCAAGGGTTGCAAGCCAGGGGCCCTCTATCCAAAGAGAGTATTTTCAGAGATCTGGTGGTTTGCCACTCCTCTTCTCCATTCTCTCTCTGTCTGGCAGCAGCAGATTCAGGAAACATCTTATTATACTCCACTGTACCTTTAAGTGCTGTGTGTGCAGAGATGCAACATAATGTACTGAGCTAAGGGGAAACCCCACTCAGAGGCATTGCTTATCTCATCTTTCCTATAGGAAGTGAGCAAGATGGGGTTGTGCAGAGGAATCACTTCTCTATTACCCAGAGCAGGGAGTTCTGCCCGGTATTGTTATGAAAAGAGGAGGGTCATGCCTCAATTTAGAATGCATGCACTCCCAGTTTGGGGCATTGTTAGCATCAGTAGACAGAAACTGGTAGTTGCTAGGGCCTAGTGGAATGCATACATCTAAATGTTCCTTATTTCAAACTCACAATGTTTGAGTGGATTCAAAATTCAGCAAATATGCCTGCTCATTATAAGTTTTAACAGTAACTCATTAGTGTCACTAATATAGAATGTCATCTTATCTGTTTAAATTTTTTTTTGGATGCGATCTGAATAGTTTTATAATGAACTTGCGTACCTGAAACAGATTATCTTCTGTTTACTCTCATTTTGGCATTTGTGATATATATGTTCTGCATTATAATAAATATTAACATTAAAAGATAATGTTAAAGATGGGCCCAAGCCAAAACAGTCCTTTGGCTCTCAGAACACCTGAACTTTGTGGAAGTTTGGATCACATCCAAACTTTGGAGCAAGTCATTCTTTCTGGATAAGATCAGAAGTAAAGAAAAGTTATATTTGCAAAAGTAAGGGAGTCCTGTATCCTAGTGGAATTCAGAATAAGCTTAGTACAGATACACATTAGAGCAGGCTAAACTGCCCCGTTTCATGGAGCAAGTATTTGCATATATTAAATGACAGTGTTCAAACTACAGAAATTGCCTTTTGTTTTCAGGAAAAAAATATTCAAGACCATATGAAAAATATCCTTAATTTTGTGAACCTGCCTAAATGAGGATTCATTGATATGACATCTTTTTCCTGTAGTGTCACTAAATAAACATTAATCAGATACAGCACAAGATGGAGCACACCAGAGGGGACAATCCTGTGCTAGGGGGTGAGATAGCTGACTTAAAACATTATATATTTCTTACAAATTGTTAGTAATTGTAAGTGATTCAGACATTATCTTATACAGTTAACAGAATGCCTCGGAAAAGAAAAGACTTGTTAAATAAATGCATTTTCTAAACAGGAAAAAAAGCCCTATACGCAATAAAAATGGATCTTATATAAATGAATAGAACACAGCTCATTAGAAAGAATAAATTCCTATTGTCCCTGAAGGTAAAATACAATAGAATGTAGGCCTGTTTAAAACTCCACTCAATTTATATCATTTGTGCATACTAAAGCAAAACGTATTTCATAACACAACGGATCCCTCTTAAATGACTTTTTTTACTATTTAATGTTATTGTTCTATAGGTTGCATTTTCTAGAATATTGTCTTTAAGAAACCATATTTTTGTGAGTGTGGTGTACTAATTTTTTTTAAATGATTCATCACATTGTAGAGACAACTGGAATGTGTGTTGAACATGTAAATATTTAGATGTGTACTTAAGTTACGAGACAAGCATGCATTGTATACTATTGCTACTTACAGCTGCTTTGTAAAAATAAATGCATTCCAAGGTCACTTAGAGGAGTAATTGGTAAAAAGAGGGCTCTAAGGAAGAATATTGCATTGCCACTAGGCCATTCTATCAATGGTTGGCTTGGATTTGGTAATCTGTTGTCCTCGATTATCAATATAGTGAAGCTAGAAAAGCAAGTGTTTAGGAGTCAAATTCACCATGGTATTCAGATGAATGCAACTTACAAAGTGACAAGGAAGATGATTAGACAGCAGGTAACAGAATTTTCATTCCAAGTCAGACTTATTGAGATGAATGCTTGAATAGCAGTGCAGGATGAGAGAAAGCATTCCTGTATCTCCACTGTAGCAGCCATGATCACTTCTGGGTGGTAAACAATTTGCCTAATGGCATTATTGTTTTCAACCAGTTACAGAGTTAAATGTTTGTTGCTGTGTAATATTGCTTTTATTTTGCTATCAAGGCCACTTTGACTCTGATTGAGCTGTCTGACACCTTAGGCTTCTGTTCTTGAACTTCAGCCACTGGTGTTCACGGATGTCCTAGAGATATTGGAGAAGTGTGTGCTGCAATATGTAAACTAGATCCGTACCCCTCTTGACTGGTAAAGGCCAATTGGAAAGTGTTGGTGACTTCTTTGGAGTTGCCTATCAACACCTCCCTCATGGAGAACAGGGTGACAACTTCTCTTTAAAAAGCAATTGTTAGACCTTTACTAAAGAAACCAGTTTTCATGCTGACAGTCTCTCTCATTGTCTCTCTGGCTCAATTTTTCCTTTTTCTGGGAATATTATCTGGAAGATTGTAGTCAGACAACAGCATGTTGGGTCTTCAGGTCTTTTTGAACTCCAATCAGTTTGATTTAAAGCCTTATAGCAGAAAGTGTGCTGGCTGTATTTGTTGATGATCTGCCCTTGGCAATGGACAAAGTTCACCATGCTGATTCTCTTGCATCTGTTAGCTGCCATTGTTGTTGATACCCTGCAGTCTCTATAGCAGGGTAGATGAATCATTCTTACGTGGACCACTTGATGCTTTGTCAGATATCCCACAGGGTAATTTGGGGTATTTATTCCACTGTCCCAAGATCACTCCTATGTGGGGTTCCACACGGTTCAATTCTGAATCCTCTCCTGTTCAATCTGTCTGTGGGGCAGTATATAAACTGCAGTGTCTTTAGTACATGGATGACACTCTGTTCTATGTTTCCATCTCATCTGACTTTTCCTGTGCAGCTGAGCAACTTAGTGTCTGATACATATGGGATCTGCATGAGGGATACTTGTCTCAGGCTAAATTCAGATTACAGTGAAATAATGTTTGATAAAGTGGGGAAGTAACAAAGAAATGGGGAAAAATATATTGGTGTGTGATGGCGTAACTACTCCACACAGGATTGAAAGGGGTTAAGGTGGCCAGGTAGGCCAATTATCTCCACAGGCTGCACCTGGAGGAATCGGGGAACTAATTGGATCAGGGAACTAATTGGAAGCAGCTTCAGCTGTGCAGGAACAGGCGGTGCCTATATAAAGCCAGGTAATTGGGACTAGATGGGGGCATCTGGGGAAGGCTGTTGGAAGGAGTCACTCCCTGGGAAAAAGGAGGAAGGTTTTGGAGCTGGTACACTCAGAAGGAGACGGGGAGCCAGGTGTGCTGGGAACCAGTCCAGGGAAGGAGCAGTGAGGGCTGATAGAGGAAGACCCAGAACTGTTGAGCTGAGGGTCCCTGGACTGGAACCCACAGTAAAGGGTGGGCCTATGTTCCCCTCCCAGCCACTGAGGGAGTGGCACTATGGGGCAATGAGAGGAAAAACTGTCTAGGACTGCTAGAGAGAAGGGACTTTACTACCATGGAAGGGGGGAACACTGAGTGAACTGGATGGAAGGCTGAGTCATGAAGAGGACTCTGTGGTTCCTGGGATGAGAGAGGAGCTGCAGGCCTGTGAGAAAGACAGAACAATGGCATGCAAGCTGTGGAAGGGGGTGTTGACCTCAAGAGCTAATCCTAGAGTGACCTAGTGAGTGGTGCACCCTGTCACATGGGACCACCAATATAGTGGTGCCAAATGGCTTCCATTTCTTACTCAGGGAGTTGTTCCAGCTGCTCCTGGGTGGGCAGGTATAAGTGGTTGTCAATAGTTTTAATGTTTGCTTGATAAGTAGGTTCTGACCTTTTTCTTTCAGATGTTATGCAAGCCTATGCCACTTCTAGATAGTACTCCTTGTAGTAGTTCAACATGGTGCCACATCTTAAAACATTCAGAAATTACAGCTAGTGCAGAATAAGCTACTGATTTAAGTAGTATTTACTATGGAGTTCTGGCTGCTAGGGTGACCAGATGTCCTGATTTTTATAGGGACAGTCCTGATTTTTGGGTCTTTTTCGTATATAGGCTCCTATTACCCCTCAGCCTCTGTCCTGATTTTTCACATTTGCTGTCTGGTCACCCTACCTGCTGCACACATGAACTGTGATCTGCATTGACTTCTAAATGACTTCTAGGTGAAATGTAAAGTATTTGACTTTTAAAATTCCTATCTGGTTTGGGTCTTGGCTACCTCAGTGGCATATCACAGTTGTTGTGATCAGCTTCTTTCCTGTGCCATATCACACCTGATCAGTCTGGGTTTAAAAAGGAGGGGAATGATGGCAGGAGTTCTTAGTGGTGGATCTTTGACTTTGGAATGTGCTTCCACATGCGTTTACCAGAGTCCTTATTTAGTGACCTTCAGATCACTCTTCAAAGCTTAAACATTCTCTCAGGCTACCTGGATGTGAGGATGGGTTGAGTATATAGGATTTTGTGGCATAACAGTGAGTTGCAAGGGGTTTTAGTTTTGAAGATTGGAACAATTTGTCTGTTCTCATCTAAAAAAGACTATTTATTTGTACGGTAAATTCAGCCTGTGGTTTGGCTAAGGGCATTTGCAATAAATGCACTGTTTCTTAAAGCCATAGTTATGCCTCAAAAGGTGTCCGATTGATGGCATTGGAGATTAATGTAATTTGTTTCTTCACAGATCAGCTACCGGACAGGCAGCAAGTTTCTCTACACTGCCCCACCAATATCCTGTAAGACTGACCTTGAAAGGCCCCATCTCTGTAAATGAGAGAATTCAATCTCTGCTCCCACTCAGTCTTTGGCCTCTCTGCTGCTAACACCAACAGCCAAACACCATTCCTGCCAATTATGATAGTGAACGTTTGGTGAAAAATACTTCTCCAGTAGGCACTGGACTAAATTCAACTTCATTTCACACAGGGGTATTGAAAAGCCATGAAGTTGTTGGCCCCCAACCAGTAAATAGTGCAAATTGTACCTGGGATTGTTATACCTTGTATATCCTGTCTTCCCCGCATCCAAACAATTAAACCTATGCAAGGTGATTCTGTGACTCCCTAAATTCCTTGTATCTTTAGTCATAATGTTAATAATATAAATGTGTGTTGTGCAGGCTGTAGAAATATGGCACTATCAAGCAGCATATTGCATTAGAGAACCTCACTGTACAATGAGTTTAAAATTTCCAAGGTAAATGTTTTACAAAAAATACATAATGTGGATCTACAATTTTTGTGCAGTATTTAACCAAATAATTCTGTTTCAAGTTTGAAAACTCAAAATTGACCTAATGGCTTCTTTTCAATATAAACCATTAAGTCCCTCTTTCTCCAAATAGAATAAAAATTGAAGGTGAAGTTGCTGTTTTAAACTTCATTGTTAAAAGCTTCTTTTCTTAATTAAGATGAAATTATCTAGAATGTCAAGAAAGCGTATTCCCCTCTGTTTGCCTGCAAGTACAGTCAAATATCAGAGCTTTCAAAGTTTCAAAGACTGAAATAGTTTTCTTTAAAAAAGTGTGCTTTTGCATATAAATATATCATGCAATCTTCACAAATATGTATAAATTAAATTAGATACCATATGTGATTGTGATTCGTATAATAGAGCGACAAGATAAATTACATTTATTATGCACCTTTGACAATCTCACCTGCCTATTAATCCTTTTCCTTAAGAGCTACTTTTTAACATTTTAAATCTTGAAACACCTTCAAACAGCTGCCATTTAAAAAGAAAAGTGATATCATTGTAATATGCTCTGGATGTGTCATTGGGACTGAACCCCACATCTCTAGATATAAAGGCAGGAGCTTATACTGCCTGGGTTAAAAGACCGAGCTCTGTTAGTGTGAAAGTTGTACAGACCCAGTACTCTACATATGGTCTAACCACAAGAGGGGGACAGAGCCACACAATGATAGGATATTTCTTATGGGTTGGAGGGCCTTGCATAACTGTGTGTGATCTCCCTACTCGCGAGTAATGTTACCATCTCAAACTCCTGCCAATAAAGTTTTTATGCCACTCTGCACCACAATACACTTTCTATGTATAAGCTTGTATATGCATATACACTGTATGCATATACAGTGGCTCAACTTTTTTGGTAAGGCCACAAGTTGGCCAGAGCTTCCACACAGATAATTGTCCCTCTGTAGGGGAATCTCTGCTGGTGCAGAGCTTGTAGAGACTGTCATGGGATTCTGGGTGCAGTCCAGACCCGTAAGGGATTGTCACCACACTCTGTGAGTGTTTCTGTGCTTGCCAGCCCTGGTTCAGCAGCTCTGGCCCCAGCAGCCTGTCTACAGCCCCACTCTGGTTTCCAAAGGTTACAACTTTCAGGGTGATCCCAAAATACTCCAAGTTCCACATTTTCCCCAAGCCGTGTGCTCTGTAATATCCAGCCCTCTCTTGGACACTTCAGAGAAATAATATAGTTTCTTTCTATAAAGACCCCAAAGCACATCACAGCTTATTAACTTAACTGGGATAAACACACCCTTCCATTTATACACAGCACTGAGATGGTTTATAATAAAGATAAAACAATCTATGTCCTATTAATACATTTCAGTGATGCCAAGTAAAAGGAATAAAGTTAGAGTTACAAGCAATTGAAGTGTAAACAGGCATCTAAAAATCTAAAACTTAACCTAGCAAGAAACAGGCTTTGTTCAAGATGGTTTCTCTCACCAGTCTTCCTTCTTCCCAGCCATGGCTGACTTTCTCTCAATCAAGACCTTCCACAAAAGCACAAGGGACTGGTTTCCCTTGTCTTCCTAGGTGAAAGAACTTTGCTTAAGCAGACTTCTCACTTGTATCAAGTTCCAGAGACTTCAAACCCCACTCCTTTGGTTGAAAGATCCATCTTTCTCAGCTTGCAGGAGCTCTGGCCTCTTGTATCTATCTAGTGTTGGATGCCAAAGATGGTTTCTGTTGTTTATATCTTCCAAAGTTCAATGACTTTGTTTCAAGAGGCAGGATAACCTCATGCTATTTTCCCCTTCCTGTGGGCTTCCCATCCTTGTGTATGTAAATAGGGCTTCCATTGTTTTGATTCCACCATGTTTAATTTATATAGGAAACAGGTAAATCACTGACATCTCTCCTGTCTGGGAGGGAACCTGTTTCTCCCGATTTGCCCACAGACTTTAAAACATATTATTAGGTATCCATATTTCTTCATATAGTGTTAATATATACGTTTCACAATATTATCAGTGTGCCATTAGCTTTCAGAAAAGACCTCACACTATACACTTTTATAATACAGTAATATTATACAAAATCTGTTGATTCAATTACTTATCACTTGAGGTTCAGCCTCTCCCTCTGTCTTCATAGATGAATACACCTTTGAAATTGATTCTACCCTCCAAAGTAAAGTTAATGCAAGGTGTGAGGAAGGTGACATGGAGTCTGGTGGTGGAATCCATGTTCTTTCTTTCATCTACTTGTTATCTGAAATTGAAAATCGTTCTGTTTCCTGACACCACTTCCCTCTGTTATCTTGATGGTCCTGTTTACTTCACTTTACATATAAGCAGTACACACACATTCCTTTGTTAGGGATAGACCCGTTTAACAACTCTCCCAGCATACCTGGTTCACACACACATACTTTATACAGAATTCCATCATATATTCATAATTCTTAATACACATCATGAAAGAATATTAATGATCAGTGAGTTAGTTTTCAAATGATATCTCAAGAAATATATTGTAAAAGATTATCACAATATTGCACTGTATGTAAGAGAACAATATGATTGCTCAGAGCTCCAATATGAATCTGGAGAAAAAGCCTGTTGAGAGTCTTTGGGTTTAGATTAGAGGCGAGAGCAACAAAGGTGATGTCATGGTGGGCGTCTGCTATAAACCACCAGACCAGCTGGATGAGGCAGATGAGGCTTTCTTCTGACAACTAACAGAAGTTTCCAGATCAAGGCCCTGGTTCTCATGTGGGACTTCAATCACCCTAACATCTGATGTAAGAGCAATACAGCAGTACACAGACAATCCAGGAAGTGTTGGGGACAACTTCCTGGTGCAAGTGCTGGAGGAACCTACTAGGGGCATGCTTCTCTTGACCTTCTGCTCACAAACAGGGAAGAATTTGTAGGGGAAGTAGAATTGGGTGGCAACCTGGGCAGCAGTGACCATGAGATGATCAAGTTTAGGATCCTGGCAAAAGGAAGAAAGGAGAGCAGCAGAATACAGACATGGGGCTTCACAAAAGCAGACTTTGACTCCCTCAGGGAACTGATGGGCAGGATCCACTGGGAGGCTAATATGAGGGGGAAAAGAGTCCAGGAGAGCTGGCTGTATTTTAAAGAAGCCTTATTGAGGGTGCAGGAACAAGCCATCCTGATGTGCAGAAAGAATAGCAAATATGGCAGGCGACCAGCTTGGCTTAACAGTGAAATCTTCGGTGAGCTTAAACACAAAAAGGAAGCTTACAAGAAGTGGAAACTTGGACAGATGACTTAGGAGGATTATAAAAATATTGCTCAAGTATGCACGGGTGTAATAAGGAAGGCCAAAGCACAATTGGAATTGCAGCTAGCAAGGAATGAGAAGAGTAACAAGAAGGGTTTCTACAGGTATGTAAGCAACAAGAAAAAGGTCAGGAAAAGTGTGGGACCCTTACTGAATGGGGGAGGAAACCTAGTGACAGATGATGTGGAAAAAGCTGAAGTACTCAATGCTTTTTTTGCCTCGGTCTTCACAGACAAGGTCAACTCCCAGACTGCTGCACTGGGCAGCGCAGTATGGGGAGGAGGTGAGCAGCCCTCAGCAGTGAAAGAACAGGTTAAGCACTATTTAGAAAAGCTGGACATGCACAAGTCCATGGGGCTGGATGCAATGTATTCAAGGGTTCTGAGGGAGTTGGCTGATGTGATTGCAGAGCCATTGGCCATTTTCTTTGAAAACTCATAGTGATCGGGGGAGGTCCTGGATGATTGGGAAAGGGCAAATATAGTGCCAGCTTTAAAAAAGGGAAGAAGGAGAATCCAGGGAACTACAGACCAATCAGCCTCACCTCAGTCCCTGGAAAAATCATGGAGCACATCCTCAAGGAAACCATTTTGAAGCACTTGGAGGAGAGGAAGGTGATCAGGAACAGTCAACATGGATTCACCAAGGGCAAGTCATGCCTGACCAACCTGATTGCCTTCTATGATGAGATAACGGGTTCTGTGGATATGGGGAAAGCAGTGGACATGATATACCTTGACTTTGGCAAAGCTTTTGATATGGTCTCCCACAGTATTCTTGCCAGCAAGTTAAAGAAGTATGGATTGAATGAATGAACTAAAAGGTGGATCGAAAGCTGGCTAGATCATCGATTTCAACAGATAGTGATCAACTGCTCAATGTCTAGTTGGCAGCCAGTATCAAGCGGCGTGCCCCAGGGTTTGGTTCTGGGGCTGGTTTTGTTCAACATCTTCATTAATGATCTGGATCAGTGGTCGTGGTCCCCAACCTTTCTGTGGCCAAGAGCAAATTGATCCCTTCATCAGAGTGTGGCAGGCAGTGACGCTTCTCGGCGGCATTTCGGTGGCAACGGTTCTCCGCCGGAAGCACTCCACGGCGGCATTTCGGCGGGAGCTTATCTGCCGGAAGCACTGTGCGGCGGCATTTCGACGGGAGCTTATACGCTGGAAGCGCTGCGCTGTGGCATTTCAGTGGCGACACTTCTCCGGCGGATGCCCCTCTCCTCTTCCTTCCTTGGTGCCGGCCCTGATGGCAGGTGCACATAAATGCCCTGGCGGGCGCCATGGCACCCGCGGGCACCACGTTGGGAACTACTGATCTGGATGATGGAATGGATTGCACCCTCAGCAAGTTCGCGGATGACACAAAGCTGGGGGAAGGGGTAGATACGCTGGAGAGTAGAGATAGGGTCCAGAGGGACCTAGACAAATTGGAGGATTGGGCCAAAAGAAATCCGATGAGGTTCAACAAAGACAAGTGCAGAGTCCTGCACTTAGGATGAAAGAATCCCATGCACTGCTACAGGCTGGGGACTGACTGGCTAAGCAGCAGTTCTGCAGAAAAGGACCTGGGGATTACAGTGGATGAGAAGCTGGACATGCGTCAACAGTGTGCCCTTGTTGCCAAGAAGGCTAACAACATATTGGGCTGCATTAGTAGGAGCATTGCCAGCAGATCGAGGGAAGTGATTGTTCCCCTCTGTTTGGCACTTGAGGCCACATCTGGAGTATTATTTCCAGTTCCCCCACTCACTACAAAAAGGATGTGGACAAACTGGAGAGAGTCCAGTGGAGGGCAATGAAAATGATTAAGGGGGCTGGGGCACATGACTTCTGAGGAGAGACTGAGGGAACTGGGCTTATTTAGTCTGCAGAAGAGAAAAGTGAGGGGGGATTTGATAGCAGCCTTCAACTATCTGAAGGAGGGTTCCAAAGAGGATGAAACTCGGCTGTTCTCAGTGGTGGCAGATGACAGAACAAGGAGCAATGGTCTCAAGTTGCAGTGGGGTAGAGGTCTAGGTTGGACATTAGGAAAAAACTTTTTCACCAGGAGGATGGTGAAGCACTGGAATGGGTTACCTAGGGAAGTGGTGGAATCTCCTTCCTTAGAGGTTTTTAAGGCCTGGCTTGACAAAGCCCTGGCTGGGATGATTTTGTTGGGGTTGGTCCTGCTTTGAGCAGGGGGTTGGACTAGATGACCTCCTGAGGTCTTTTCCAAGTCTAATATTCTAAGATTCTATGAGTAGTGTGTGCAGTGAGAATACAGGGTGCTTAATGTTACAGCCATTTCCCCCTCCCTGGAGAGAGGGAAAAGGGGAGATGGTGGGAGGAGGCTGGGTGCATGCCTAGGGTGGAAGGGTGTGTGTGATGTAACTGAACTCTTCTATATACAGTCATCCACTGATATTAGGGAACATGCACTCTGGCTGTGAGCACCTGAATCAGGGAGCTGGAGAGAGCTCCTTGCAACTGCCCCTCTCTGCTCAGTTTGAACACAACTCAGATGTAATGGAGATTTGGGGTCAAAATATTTACTAAATATTGAATCATCTGAAGTGTCGTAAAAAATGAATAACTGCAATTTCACTTTAAGTCTCCTCCTATATCCTTCTCTCTGCAGCATAGAAGACATGAATTAGGATCAGACACCATGTGAATTTAGTCAGGGAAACTGGCTGTGAATTTTAGATATACTGTTTAACACCCTAAGGGAAGCCTATAAAAACATGAACATGAAGCCATTACACTATTTTGTCATGCCAAAATGATTACAACAACCATGAATGCTTTTCTTTAAAACATCTTTACTTAGGCTAACTTTTGTTGCAAAATTCCCCCTTTGCTCATCCTACATTTAAACAAAACAGCAGATTATTGGCACCCTCACTGCATTTTCTGATTGTGCACTTTGGTGGATTTATAATCTGTCAGCTTCCTTATCAGTGCTCATTTTATTCTTCTACAGTAAGTGTATTGCCAGAAGAAAGTCATGAATACTTCTGCACCCACGTTGTTTGACTACTTTTAATGACTACATTATTTCTGGAGCCCTGGGAGCTTGAAAAGCCCACCTGACAACACAGAGAATGGGCTTAGTTAATTGTGACATGGAAGTTGGAGAGGTAATGATGAGATGAATTGAGAGATGTTCTCTCACCCAGTTGTAATGAATAAACAGCAAGATATATTTGACCTGCAATCTTCCCAGTGGTATCTAGAATATTGGTATCCATAAAATTCAGCTCACACACATACGTGCCCCTCCCAAATCTTTTATAGGACCAGATTCTGTCACCCTTGTGCATTCCCTGAATAGTCTCATTGTTTTCAGTGTGTCTACTCATGGAGTAAGGTGCTAATCAATGTAAAAAGAATTTCTCCCATTTGGAGCGTCAGGAACTCAGCTGCCTCCAGATCTGGTTACCTTGCATCCCCATTGAGCTTGGCTGGTCCTCACTAAGTGACTGCTCTCTCTAATTGGCCAGAAGAGCCAACAGATCACCATTTATAAGCCCTGTAGCAACAGCAGCAAAATGCCTGCTCAATGTGTTCCATGTCTGCAGCTGTACCAGACCTGCTCCCTGTCCAGGCCTTGCTCCACCCTTGCCTGCTCCACTTCAGCCCTAGTCCCTGCCAGCTTCTGAACCCCTGATTCTTAACTCCGGGCTCTGACCACTAGCTTGTCTCCTGACCACAAGTCCAGCTCTGTCCTGTGACTCTGTTCTGACTCCTGGCTCCAACCATTGGCTTACCTCCTGACCACACCTCCAGTTTTGTCCTCTAGTTCTGCTCTGACCACTAGATTGCACTGCCTACACCTCTGTGGTAGAATATAGACATCATCTGGACTTTTAAGACTGTTTATATGATTGAACAGAAAATGCCTTATCTACCAGTCTGATATTTAAGTAGGAGAGCTGAGGAGGGCTTCTATAGCTTATAAACCATACACACATAGTTGACTGATTTTATCAGTAAGTATACATGGGTGACATTTTTAATTATAAAAATATTGTGTAGATATTCAGAGGTATTGAAGCATAAGCTTTCGTGGGTGAATACCCACTTTTTCGGATGCAAGCAGTGGAAAGCTTATGCTTCAATACCTCTGTTAGTCTATAAGGTGCCACAGGACCCTTTGTCGCTTCTACAGATCCAGACTAACACGGCTACCCCTCTGATACTTGTGTAGATATTGTTTTTTGTGGTAGTGACTATTTTTAATGAACAAAGATTATAACTGAATTATATATAATTAAATAACTGTAATTAAAAAGTCACTGTACCATACCCCAAACCCAAACATCTACAGAAAGACTGTTTCCTCCTGATATGTCTATGCTATGAATGTCTCAGCTAAGCAACATAAATTAAATGACTGATGCCCAGGGGGCTGTCATGTTGCAACAAATAGGCTCAAACTCTATAACAATGTCCAATAGGGATGAACAAAAGTGCAAACATGTAATAAGGTCTTTTAGAAAGTCAGATGTGAGGTATAAAATGGATGCAGATCATGTACAGAGGAAGAGTGAATAAGTGGAAAGTACAGTTTACAGACTGTTGCAAAAAGATAAGGAAAGCAAAGGGAGAAAATGAAAGGAACATTGCACAGTTGGTTATGGCTCCCCGCCACCCTATTTGTCACTTATGTAATATGTATTTGAAGCAATTATAACATCATGTCTGAAGCTTTGACTTTTCTGCTAATTATAACATTAGCTCTGAGTAATTGGAAATAATGGATCCTTTCCTTCTTATATTTGACTTAGGCTCCTTGCACACACATGTAAAGCCTGAGAAGCAGTACAAATACCACAGCTCTACTGGGAGGAATTAGGCTCTTGTGGAGGGGGATGGATCTGCACCTCCCTGTGTGCCACCCAGATGCTCTGTGCCATCTTTCCTTCTAACAGTGCGGTGGGTATACAGAGGGGGAGAGGGACTGTAGATTTCCAGTGACTCTATGGATTACATAGATCCATTGGTTGAAAACCCAGTGTTAGTGAGCCATAGCTAGGGGGCTGCAGGAACACAAGTAGAGTTGTTGTTTGGCTGCTATGTAGGGAAAGTGGGGATAATATTGTCTTCCAATCCCTACAAATATCACCCACACTATTTGAAGGTGATGTGGTTCTAATCCTCCATGAACATATACTGTAACTTGTGAAGATCAAAGCCAGTGTGATATCCTGGTGAATATATACTAAAAAATTGAAACAAAGCTGCATAAGGACGTAAGAGGAAGAAATGCCCTAAAGAAAATAGCACAAAAAAAATTATAGTCTAAGGACTCTGATTACAGAGCAGTTACAAATGAGTTTTTGTACAAATATAGAATAAACATCATGTAGTTCTACTGTAATGTTATACAAAATGAAATGCAAAGTCTTATAGCAATGTTGCTTAGCTAACTATTAAGCACAAAACTTTTCCTTTTTTGTAAAAACAAAAACATTCTTAATCTACATAAAAGACCACAAAAGACTTTTCTTTCCTATAATGTACACTTGGATCCTAAAATGCTGTTTTGGCCTCTCCATATACAACTGACAGTAAGTAAGATGCACCTGTATAGGCCTAAATTATATTTAATGTCTGTGCTCTTTGTTCCATTTATGTGAGTGATACTGGCTTTGCATCATGGGCTGCTCTCAAGAGGTTTGCCAATTCTGATAATCCTTAACAGTAGGATTTGGGCTGATTACTTGTATGCTAAGTTTCATCCCCATGTTTTTCTGAAATGGGCCAATTGAAGATGCCTGAAAATTTAGGATTTACAACTGTATCGAGTGCTGAGTACGATATTATGTAATTTGCAAAAGCTGTAAGGGCAAAAAGCAATACAAAATGCATAAAGTGCATAAAGACCATTACATTAATCCTATAAAGAGCTTGACTGTCATGCAGTCATGTTTTCCAGATACTTAGGATAGGAGGCATTCACAAGTTTATTAATGGTTCTTCATACTGCTTACACTACCTACATTTCTCATATGCAAACACTGCCCTTCCTTGGTTGAGACTTTCCATGCATCAGATTGTAGCAATGAAAATGGTAATATTTTTCCAGAGTAGCTGAAGCATTACCATGGAAGACCATGATTGATGTCTTTAAACAGTCTAAAAATACCTCCTGCTTTTCTTGTAAATAGTGTGTAATATAGGCAAGAAGGGCAAAAATAGAGGTGTCTTACTCCAAAGAAATGTTTCTTGCAGTAGTTAGTCAAGGTTGTAATGCTGTGTATAAGTAAGGTGACCATTTATATCACTGTTACACAATTTCCATAAATCTGGTACAAAGTGTCATGTAAGCTATAAATGGAAAAGTTATGATTTTCTAAGTATGATTATCTTGTTTATATGCATGTGTCATCTTTGTATCTGTTATGAATATTGGCTATGTACTTGTATCTTAAATATGTGTTTGTATTCCTGGATGACACCCTACAGAGAAATTTACATTAGGGCTAGACAGTTATGTGTTGATGGCCCATTAAGGACACTACACTCTCACAATGGGCCATTGAAGAAACTCATCCCACCCAATAGGTCTTCCTGAGGATGCCTCAGATACCAAGGAGCCAATAGCCACTCCCGTGATTCAGCAAAACATGTAGGGGCATGTGATATGCTCATGTGACCCTGGACTCTATCTTGGGCCAATAACTTTCCATACACAGGGGCCGTGGGCTTTCTTTGGGACAGTAAATTTCCATGCATGTAGCAAAGGATATAAAAGACAACTCCATGTTGCCTCTTTCCTGATCTAATTCTCTGGATTGTGGATTTACAACTAAAAGGACTCTTTTGAACTACGGACTGAGGACACTCCAATCTTTTGGAAATTACTATAGAAACTTTTGGAAGCCAGCAGTCTATTCCATCACTGCTACAAACCTGATATAAAGACTATACAATCATTTGTATTTATATGATCTCTTAACCATTTATGTCTTCTTTTATTAATCTTTAGTTGGCTTACTAGGATTGGCTGACAGTGAAGTTTGGGTAAGATCTGAGATTTATATTGACGTGAGGATAAGTGTCTGTCTGATCCTTTGGGATTAGTAAGAACCTCACATACAGTGAATTAGGTTTTCAGTACCCCTTCACTATATTATACCTGTTTGCCAGGATGAGAGCCAAGGGCTGGAATGCCTAAAGAGGACAGTGTTTGGCTTCTGGTTAACCAGTGTGGTGCTGCGGAAGCTCTCTTGTTACTGGTTTGGTGAATCTAATTTATAGAATACATCACCAGTTTGGGGGGATTGCCTGCCCCATTTCTTGTAGTCTGCCCTAGGTGTGGCATTCTCAGGGTTGTCAATCTCAGGCACCTGGTCACAAAGCTTTATTCATTATTTTCAAGGACCACTGGCTTGCTGTCCCTTTTCGTGGTCTTGCTGCTGCACTATTGCTGGAAAGCAAAATTTGTTTCTAATGTACTTAACATAATTAACCAGGTGCATTCATTAATGCTGACAGAAACATCCTTATAGTTGTATAGCCATTCTGGCCTGACAGATACACAGGTGTTGCTAAGAATGACGGAAGCAGTCTGGTGATATTCTGCCACTATAAAAAGACTCCCTCCCTTCCACATCTTCTTCCTTACTCTGTGATAAACCCCATGTAACAGGCGCACATATAGGATGAAATTCATCTCTGTGCAGAGGACTAGCACAAAGGCCGATGCACCATGTAAATCTCATTTAAAATCTCAAAACCAGGCGTAAATGGAGTTTAAGGAGTGAACAGGCCTTTCTGCTGTCCCTCTGTATGGGTAAACTTCATCAATAGAAAAAAGACGTGAGGGTGCGTAAAATCCATTTATTTTCCTCAATCAAGTGGTGCAACATCACTTGACCAGCAAACATTTTTTTGGAGGAAAATGTGTATATGGCATAAGTATACGTTATTCAATTTAGAAATGGATATCTGGGAACTGACCTTTTTAGAGCTGTCAGAGGACATGCTCCCCCAAGAAATTTTTGGAAAATGCCTGAACTTGGTGCAAACTGGTTTATCCCAAATGACAAAAAATTGCTCTTTAAAAATAGTTTTACAAACCCCAGGGATAAATTATCTCTAAGGGGGATAGTTAAGCTTATCCAGAGAGAATGAACTCGATCAGAGTCAGCAATAGTATCTTAACCTGCTCTTCAACTTGGTGGCATAATTTTTAACTTGGGGGATCCTGAATGCATCCCTCTAACAACAATAGGGTGATGACATGGCTATGATAAATCAGATTTACTACATCTACGAAAACTGAACAAAAGCAATGCCTAAGGTAGTAGGTTTTTTTTAAAAAAGTGCCTAAAACCAAGTTCTTCATCCAACCCACCCCAGCTTATTCTTTCCCCATAATATGTAGCAGCTTTTCCTTTTATTTTCTTCATCTGCTTTCATTTTCCATTTAGGTTTTATGCAACTGCTATTACTATTTGAGAGCCTAATTATTCCACCACTTATTTCTGTGTAAACCAGGAGTAATTCCACTGAAGTCAGCGGAGTTACTATTGTAAATCTGGAGGACCTCTGATGAAAATTTATCTTTAGAATAATTAATTCAGAGAGGTTCTCTCAGCAATTGAGTAGGGGTGATCTAGCCTCATAGTTGGAAGAGTCCAGCTTGTCAGTTAGAGCTGAATCTAGTGAGGGTGGGGTCCTGCAGTAAAATCAAAGGTCAGGGCCAGGGCCAGAAGCCTAAACCAAAGAGGGTAAGCAGAAATCAGCCAGTCAAGACATAGCCAGGAGGCTGAAGCCCAAGCCAAAGGGTTAACTGGAATCACAGCCAGGAGGCATAGGCAAGGGTTAAAATCAAGAGTCAGAAACCAGGACAGGGACAGAGCACATTGAATAGCCACTGGGCTGCTACTCCTACTGAGCTCATGTATCATACATTTCATCTGCTTCTATAAGAGCAAACAGTTTTTGGGATAGCATTTAACAACCACCTAGGGTGTGAATAGATTCGTCTCTATGCCCTCTCATTTCTTCATCTCCCAGCTGCAACGGTGCTATAGTGTGCACTGTGTGCGTTTGTGTTGTAGACACTTTTCCTCTTGGAACTTGACATCACCAGCGTGTCGTTCCTGGGAACAATCTAGGCTAATGAGCAGCTTTGCCACCTTTGCCCTGAAACCTTGGGTGCCTTATGAAGCATTGTGAGCAGTCCAGATGGGAACTCCTTAAGCAAACTGCCTTCCAGCATGCAAGCCACACCCTGAGTGTTTGTGTGAAACTGCAGCCTGCCAGAAATACTTGGGTTACACTTTGGCTCTCACCGGGTTTGGTTATAATGCAAGGTGACCCAAACACATTGCCAGTCTTAAATTTTTCACCCCAGATATGTAACTCCTGTACTGCCCAGCCTTCTCCGGGACAATACAAGTGTCTATAAAGTCCATTATTTGTTTAATAGAAATAATATGCAGACAACTTGCCGCTCTAAATGGAGTTTCCCAAACACTTCAGTTTAAACACATTAGATTAGATAAAACAATAAAAAGTTAATAAACCACAAAGAGAGATTTTAAGTGAATATAAGTAATGAGGCATGAAAGTCATAGATGGTTACCAAAAAAAACAAAACCCAAAACACCCACAAGTTAACAGATTACGGTTGCCTAACTTAATAAACTGTCAGATTCAAGCAAAGTTTTTCAATATGTGCTTTCTGCAGTCTTACTGACCAAACCCTCTAGGTCAGCACTCCTTCTTCCAGAATCTAATGAATGCTTCCTTTGTTGCTTCAGGTGCCATGAATGCAATGGGCAGGGGAAGAGAGGGGGTGCTTTGGAGTGTTTGTCTATCATTTTCTATAGTTTTGGTCCCACTCTTGTAAAACATTTCGATGTGGGCACCAGGAGACAAAGTCTATGTTCCCTACTGCTTTTTTCCTCACCTGGGTGAACTTACTTTGTTTTCCTTTGCACTTGACGACTGTTTTACTGTTTAAATGAAAATTAAGGAGAACAGACATTCCCTTGTTTAAGACAGACCTGTTTACCAATCTCAGTTTGGAACATGTGTTAACACCACTTCACATACAATGATGCCAAACATTTTACCAGGACAATAGTGACCAGAACATTGAGTCTTCAAAAAATACCTCACAAGGCATACTTTGTACAAAGATTATTACAATACCGTGTAGGGTGTAGACACAGGGGTACATTCTAGCACAACCAATTTGCTTCATAGAGGCTCGCTACAGTTGGTAATGAATATTGGTTTGAGGAACAGTGGAACAATTTGTAGAAACTTATTCTCTAGGTCAGAGAAAAATCTCTGATGCTGTCAAGCCAGCATCCTTTACACCATTAATGGTTTCTTGGAGCAACTAGGCCTAAATGCACAGGGGGAGAGGCAATTCTTGATTTAGTTCTAAGTGGAGTACAGGATCTTGTCCAAGAGGTGAATATAGCTGAACTGTTCAGTTATAGTAACCATAATGTAATTAAATTTAACATCCTTGTAGGGGGGAAATACCAAAGAAACCCACCACGGTAGCATTTAACTTCAAAAAGGGGAATGACACAAAAATAAAAAGGAACAGTCACAAGCATGAAATGCCTGCAAGCTGCATGGAAACTATTTTAAAACTACATGTACACCCCAAATAATAAAGTAAAAGGACCCCCCAAAATTGTCATCATTGCAAACAGCAGAGTAAAAGAAGTGGTGGAGGCAAAAAGGCATCCTTTTCAAAACTGGAAGTCAAATCCTACTAAGGAAAACAGAAAGGAGCATAAACGCTGACAGGTCATGTATAAAAATATAACTAGGCAGCCCAAAAAGAACTTCAAGAGCAACAAGCAAGACAGAAAAAACTAACAGCATTTGTTTAAAGTACATCACAAGCAGGAAGCCTGCCAAACAGTCAGAGGGGCCACTGGATTATCAGGCTGTTAAAGGAGCTCTCAAGGAAGACAAAGCTGTTGTGGAGAAGCTAAATGAATTCTTTGCATTGGTCTTCACTGCAGAGGATGTGAAGATGATTCCCAGACTTGAGTAATTCTTTTTAGGTGACAAATCTGTGAAAGTGTCCCAGATTGAGGTGTCAGTGGAGGAGGTTTTCAAATAGATTGATAAATTTAACACTAAGTCACCAGGACCAGATGGTATTCATTCAAGAGTTCTGAAGGAACTCAGATATGAAATTGCAGAATTGCTAATTGTTGTATAAACAACGAGGAGTCCTTGTGGCACCTTAGAGACTAACAAATTTATTTGGGCATAAGCTTTCGTGGGCTATAACCCACTTCATCAGATGCATGGAGTGGAAAATACAGTAAGCAGATATAAATATACAGAACATGAAAAGATGGGAGTTGCGGTATCAAGTGGGGGTCAGTGCTAACAAGGCCAATTCAACTGGGCCATTCCCAACACTTGACAAGAAGGGGTGAATATCAACCGAGGGAAAATTGTTGTATATAACCTATTGCTTAAATCAGCCACTGTACTAGATGACTAGAGAATAGCTAACGTAACGTCAATTTTCAAAAAAGCTCCAAAGGCAATCCTGGCCATTACAGATCAGTAAGCCTAACTTTAGTACCAGGGAAATTTGGTTGAAACTAGGACTGTTGATTAATCATAGTTAATTCATGCGCTAAAGATTCATATGCCTCTTCAGGCTTCGGCCATCATTCTAGAGGACATGCTTCCATGCTGATGATGCTCGTTAAAAATAAAGCATGAATTAAATTTGTGACTGAACACTTTGGGGGAGAATTGTATGTCTCCTCCTCTATTTTATCCGCATTCTGCCACGTATTTCATTTTATAGCAGTCTCGGATGATGACCCAGCACATGTTCATTTTAAGAACACTTTCACTGCAAATTTGATAAAATGCAAAGAAGATACCAATGTGAAATTTCTAAAGAAAACTACAGCACTTGACCCAAGATTTAAGAATCTGAAGTGCCTTCCAAAATCTGAGAGGGATGAGATGTGGAGCATGCTTTCACAAGTCTTACAAGAGCAACACTCCGATGCGGAAACTACATAATCTGAACCACCAAAAAAGACATCAACCTTCTACTAGTGGCATCTGACTCAGATGATGAAAATGAACATGCATTGCTCCGCACTGCTTTGGATAGTTATCGAGCAGAACCTGTCATCAGCATGGACACATGTCCCCTGGAATGATGGTTGAAGCATGAAGGGACATATGAATCTTTAGTGCATCTGGCATGTAAATATCTTGCGACACTGGCTACAACAGTGCCATTTACATTGTTTTATTTTTGAATGCAGGGTTTTTTTTGTACATAATTCTACATTTTTAAGTTCAACTTTCATGATAAAGAGATTGCACTACAGTACTTGTGTTAGGTGAATTGAAAAATACTATTTCTTTTGTTTTTTACAGTGCAAATATTTGTAATCAAAAATAAATATAAAGTGAGAAGTGTACTTTGTATTCTGTGTTGTAATTGAATTCAATATATTTGAAAATGTAGAAAACATTCAAAAATATTTAAATAAATGGTATTCTAGTATTGTTTAACGGCACGATTAATCATAATTACTTTTTTTAATCGCTTGATAGCCCTAGTTGAAACTATAGTGCAGAACAGAATTATCTATTATAATAAAGAACAGAATTATCTATTTTAGTAAAGAACAGAATAACCATGATGTGTTTGGGACGAATCAACATCGCTTTTATAAAAGGAAATATACCTCACCAATATATTAGATTTTTTTGAGGGGGTCAATAAGCATGTGGACAAAGGTATATAATTTTCTCTGACTTTCGGAAAACCTTTGACAAGGTCCCATACCAAAGGCTCGTAAGCAACCAAAATAGTCGTGGGATAAGAGGGAAGGTTTTCTCATGGATCAGTAACTGCTTAAATGATAGGAAACAAAGGGGTAGGAATCAATGATCAGTTTTCACAATGGAAAGTGATAAATAGCAGAGATCGCTAAGGACTCGTGCTGTTCAAAATATTCAAATTATCTGGAAAAGGTGGTAAACAGTGATGTGGTAACATTTTCAGATGATACTAAATTACTGAATATAGTTAAATCCAAAGCTGACTGTGAAGAATTAAAAAGGGATTTCACAAAACTGGGTGACTGGGAAACAAAATGGCAGGTGAAATTCAATATTAAGTGCAAAGAACAGTAATGCATATTGGAAAATGATAATCCAACTCTCCATACTCAGTGATGAGATCTAAATTAGCTATAACCACTCTACAAAGAGATCTTGGAGTCATCATGGATAGCTCTCTGAAAATATCTGCTCAATGTGCAACGGCCGTCAAAAAAAAAGCACACCAAATCCCACTCCTGACACCAGTTGTGACAAAGTTCCTCCTCTACCTCGGTGGGTCCTGTGCTTATTGGCGGATTCTGCTTGCCTCAGAGATCTTCCCCTCTAGTAGAATCCACAGTCCAGGTTAACTCCTCCTGTGTCTGATCAGGAGTTGGGAGTTTTGGGGGGAACGCGGGCCCACCCTCTACTCCGGGTTCCAGCCCAGGGCCCTGTGGATTGCAACTGTTTAGAGTGCCTCCTAGAACAACTGCACGACAGCTACAACTCCCTGGGCTACTTCCCCATGGACTCCTCCCAACACCTTTTTTATCCTCACCACAGGATCTTCCAGCAGTACGCCCTCTTACTCTCAGCTCCTAGTGCCCCTTGCTCCCAGCTCCTCACACGCTACCTCCTTCCACAGCTCCTGACACGCGCACCTCACTGACTCAGTGGGAGGCTTTTGACTAGTTTCAGCCAGCCCCTGATTGGCTGCAGGTGTCTCAATTAACCTCCCTGCCTTCTGGAAAGTTCTTAATTGGCCCCAGGTGTCTTGATTAACCTGGAGCAACTGCCATAAGGTATCAGGGATTTGTTTAGCCTGGGGCTAACATACTGGTTCCTTACCACTTTCCTATAGCCCTCTGGCCATGCCCCGTCACAGTATAAATAAGAAGACATAAAATATCAATGTCACTATATAAATCCATGGTATACCCACACCTTGAATACTGCATACAGTTCTGGTCGCCCCATCTCAAAAAGGATACATTAGCATTGAAAAGGTGCAGAGATAGGTAACAAAAAAGATTGGGGTCTGAAAGAGCTTCCCTATGAGTAGAGATTAAAAAGACTGGGACTGTTAAGCTTAGAAAAAGAGACAACTAAGGGGCGATATGAGAGAGATCTATAAGATTATGAATGGTGTGGAGAAAGTGATTAGGGAAGTGTTATTTAGTCCTTCGCATAACACATAAACTAGGGGTCACCCAATGAAATTAATAGGCAGCAAATTTAAAACAGAGATAAAGAAGTACTTCTACACACAGTCAACCTGTGGAACTCATTGCCAGATGTGAAGGGCAAAAATATAAGTGGGTTCAAAAAAGAATTAGGTAAGTTCATGTAGCATAGGTCCA
Organism: Macrochelys suwanniensis; assembly: GCA_033296515.1. Classification (NCBI taxonomy): domain Eukaryota; kingdom Metazoa; phylum Chordata; order Testudines; family Chelydridae; genus Macrochelys; species Macrochelys suwanniensis. The sequence goes on from CM065777.1 coordinate 101,013,001, forward strand.
TCAGTGGCTATTAGCCAAGATTGTCAGGGACAACCCCGTGCTCTGGGTGTCCTTAAGCTTCCAACTGCCAGAAGACACGACTGGACAACAGGGGTTGGATCACTTGATAATTGTCGTGTTCTGTTCATTCCTTCTGAAGCATCTGGCATTGGCCACTGTCGGAAGACAGGATACTGGGCTAGATGGACCATTGGTCTGACCCGTGGTCATTCTTATGCTTTCAAGAACTAAATCGTTTTAATCAGAAGTGGTATTTGCATTTCAAAAATGGTAAATAAGTCAAAATATCTCCTGTGCCTCACTTCACCCCCATGTGGACAAAATCTCCTCTTGTCCCACATATCTTGTATCTGAGGCTTTTGTCATGATCAGTGATCACCATATGAAATTGGCTCAAGTGTGTTGCCTATGCTGATTTTTATGCTGACATACATTGCAAAGATTATTATTAAAGCTATACTTTGTTAAAACATTTTTTCCTCGCCTAATTTTATTTTAACTACATTAACGCTTTCTGTTGGTCTCCTAGTTGTTTTCCTTCTCTCTGAAAGAAGAGATGGAAATCCAGACACGGAACCAAATAAATACAGCTAGATAATAGACACATTATTTCTTTGCATTACTTTGTGCCAACTGACTTTCCTACATATTTTGTTATAGGCCAAATTGCTCATACTAGACAACAGCTACACAAGTGTAAATGTGGGTTTGTGGGACTTTGAAATTTCCCCAAGTCATCATAATTAAAGAATCATCTGAGTGAAACAGCTTTGAGTAGATCCACTGTGAAAATATGCATCGTTCAAGTATAGTGGCAGCATACTGGCTTGCTCTAAAATGCAGAAACAATTAAAAAATGGTTCAAGACATATGAATGTAGGATTTTCCTTCTGCCACGTGCAAGTACGGCTGTTCTTAACAATAATTATACACTTATAGTATAAGTAAACATTAAAAGTAGAAAAATATGTTTTACTCATTAATATAATCACACAAAGCCCATGTAAACATAGGCAGAAAAACATCTGAAAAGACCATTTAAATAAAATTAGGTTGGGACAGATAAGCCAGTTTGGATAAAAGAAGACCCACTTTATACAAACCGAAGAAAGAAACCAACAGAACTCCTCTGGCCATCACTTACAGTCCTCAGCTAAAACCTCTCCAACGGATCATCAGTGATCTACAACCCATCCTGAACAACGACCCCTCACTTTCACAGGCCTTGGGAGGCAGGCCAGTCCTCGCCAACAGACAACCCGCCAACCTGAAGCATATTCTCACCAGCAACTACACACCGCACCATAATAACTCTAACTCAGGAACCAAGCCATGCAACAAACCTCGATGCCAACTTTGCCCACATATCTACACCAGGAACACCATCACAGGACCTAACCAGATCAGCCACACCATCACCGGTTCATTCACCTGCACATCCACCAATGTAATATATGCCATAATATGCCAGCAATGCCCCTCTGCTATGTACATCGGTCAAACTGGACAGTCCTTACGCAAAAGGATAAATGGACACAAATCAGATATAAGGAATGGCAATATACAAAAGCCTGTAGGAGAACACTTCAACCTCCCTGGACACACAATAGCAGATTTAAAGGTAGCCATCCTGCAGCAAAAAAACTTCAGGACCAGACTCCAAAGAGAAACTGTAGAGCTTCAGTTCATTTGCAAATTTGACACCATCAGCTCAGGACTAAACAAAGACTATGAATGGCTAGCCAACTACAAAAGCAGTGTCTCCTCCCTTGGTGTTCACACCTCAACTGCTAGAAGAGGGCCTCACCCTCCCTGATTAGCTTACCTTGTTATCTCTAGCCTGAATCTTCCCTGCATATTATATTTATATCTGCCTCTGGACATTTCCACTGCTTGCATCCGAAGAAGTGGGTATTGACCCACGAAAGCTTATGCTTCAATACCTCTGTTAGTCTATAAGGTGCCACAGGACCCTTTGTCGCTTCTGCAGATCCAGACTAACACGGCTACCCCTCTGATACTTGAGACCACTTTATACCTTTTCCCAAATCTTGAACCAAACCTCAACTACACCTTGCTTTAAGTTTGAAAGGTTTCTGATAACTCTCCCTTGTTGTTGGGTTTTTTCCTGTGTATCTTGGTTCTGGCTGGGTCTGGAAGCAGAAGTGCCAAAATGATAAGGCTTTTCTGAACTACTGATATATCAGAAGTCTCATAAAAGAGCCTATTTTTATGAAATGTCAAGACAGTTTTGCAGACTCACAAGTTTCAAATAGTTTGGCTACATTTCAGATAACCTTTGCTTTAGGCGAACCTCTCATTTTTAGGTTTGCCATCATTAATGAAGATAGAACACTAACTTTGAATCTTGAGCTCTCCATTGCTTCAAGCGCTGTCTACAAGCTACAGGTAAATTGTGTAATCATAGAACCAGGTAAAACAAAACTGTGTCCCTGAGAGTACTTTAAATGAATTGCGCCGAGATTTACCGTAGTTATTAATAACATTAATCTGAGATATATTTATAACCTGATGGTAATGCATATTAAAAGTTATGAAATTGCTCTCTCATCCACCCCACAGTCCATGAAAACTAATAGAAACCAGTTTTACCTTCAAGTCATGGGGAGTTTTGCAGGTTTTAGATTCCTTTATTAGATCCTCAACTCTCTCCAACTGCCAGGACAGGATTGTTCCCTAAATTACAAAAATGGTTATCTTTGAATAGAAGCAGTAGCGCCTGGTGACATATTAAAGTGGGCAGGCAAAATTGACACCTAAAGCTGTCATTAGAGTCTGCTTACAGGAGTGAGCAAAGATCAGCCCACGGGTCTCAACACAAAATAGATCAAATGACCTAAAGGAATTTCCACTGGCTAGAAGTTAGCAGCAAGTATATAGATCTTACTGCCTGTCTACCTTTCTGTTTCAGTTGTTCCATGAACCAGTAGAATCATTTTAAAGTTTGTTGTTTTTTCATTTTTCCTAATATAATTTTTAGAAAACTGCAGCACCAGCTAGCTGGATGATTTTATTCCTAATTAAAACACAAATACAGTAATTAGTTCATTTGCTATTATCCTGAATTTACACAGGATGACTTTAAACAGCAAATCAGCCATTAATTTTACTGTTCAAAGAAATGCTCATAATCTTTTAAAATGGCATATAAAATATTCAGTTCTAAATGCCCTACAGTGAATTTCTGAAGTGGCCTGTTGGTAGTTTTTTTTTTTTTAATATATATAAATAAGCAATTTCAGTACACTAAATATATCATGACCCATCACTTTATACATTCTATAATTTCATGGATGAAAGGCCTACAGCTGATCTGCATAAATATGGTGCATCTCACAGCAGGTGAAGGGTTTGATTACAGGATAATCAGTGTTATTATTTATAGTAACCATTTATACCTGTTATTTATTAAAACTCAGTAAATCAGATATTGGTTTATTTAAGGAAGTTGCTTAGATTAAACTAGTTGTCTGACTATTAAATGGATTTTTAAAATTCACTATTAGGTTGTTAGTTAGAATCTAACCCCAGTCTGAAGTGAATGAAAGTTATTACTATCAGATAGCTTCACAGAGGCCATTAGGAGAAGATTCTGGTTTCATCCAGTTACCACTAGACAGATGTCCTCATCACAAATTTGACCACCAAAATTGCAGTTCAGTATCCTTGTTGGCCATCTAAACAGAGAAGCCAAGGACTGGATAGCCATGGAGACTGACCTATTGTTGGACTGACAGAGGTGATCCCTCCAGTTCAGGTCTGAGACACATTCAGGGCAGGGGGAGGGGAAGAGGGGCTGCAGGAAAGATTGTAATGCAGCTGCTCATGACCATATTAACTAAATGTGTCTAGAATTCATAGGAGGACAAAAGTGTATCTGTATTAAATTAAACAAAAGTTGCACATTCAAACACAAAACAAAATAAAAGGATAACACAGTACTATGGGAGCTGAAATGTAGCTAATAATTGCTTTTCATATCTCTCTCTTCTCTCTCAACAAAGCTCTTCATGTTCTTTTCTTGGACAGAAGAATGTAGTCATAATTACAGAAAAGGAGTATTGTTAATAATTAAAACACTATGAACATCTATCTATCTATCTATCTATCTACATTTCATTTTAAAAGTGTAAGAATACTAGAGGCACAAATTTAAACTCATACTTCAGATACGTGAAGTTCCCTAAAATATGGAGGTAATTGTGGTATTATTAATTCTGATGAATAAAGACAGACATTTTGGCCCCACTGGGAGTTTTATCATTGGCTTAGTGGAGCTAGAGTTTCACTGTTTCTAAATAATGAAGTACAGTACATAATTTATTGGAATTATTAAAATAATGTATTAGGATCATTTTTTCAAAGGGGCCTTACCTTGTGCCTAAAACTTGCACACCTGAATCTTTGCACACTCAAGTCAGTGTTTTCACGTGAAAATTTAATAAACATTTCCTAATCAGTTTGCATATGCAAATATCATTTGACTGTAATATTCAATATGCAGATCAGTTTATAGAATTTTTGGGGGAAATGTGGCCTAGAATAGCTATACTTTTTTTTGTTATGTGATCCAACATTGCTGGGTCAGAATGATACAGACTACACGCTCTAGGCCACTGGGTTAGTGGTTGCTAAAATACCTTGTATTATAAAAGTGTTAGATCATAGTTCTTTCATTTTATTTTGAAAGATTTTGTCCCAAGTTTTAAATATTAAAATACTTTGATATTTTCCAGAAATGACAAAGGGTCCTGTGGCACCTTATAGACTAACAGAGGTATTGGAGCATAAGCTTTCGTGGGTGAATACCCACTTCATCGGGTGCAAGCAGTGCCACTTATAGCATTAAGAAATCATGCACAATCCCTCCTCCTCCCACCCCACAAAATACATTGATATGATTAGTGTTTCTTGAACAGCTGGAAAATATCAAGTATAAGAGGGGTCGCCGTGTTAGTCTGGATCTGTAGAAGCGACAAAGGGTCCTGTGGCACCTTATAGACTAACAGAGGTATTGGAACATAAGCTTTCGTGGGTGAATACCCACTTCGTCGGATGCAAGCACCCACGAAAGCTTATGCTCCAATACCTCTGTTAGTCTATAAGGTGCCACAGGACCCTTTGTCGCTTCTACAGATCCAGACTAACATGGCTACCCCTCCTATACTTGATATTTTCCAGCTGTTCAAGAAACACTAATCATATCAATGTATTTTGGGGGGCGGGAGGAGGAGGGATTGTGCATGATTTCTTAATGCTGTAAAATGTCTTTTTTGCAAAATAGAATAACTATTTTAATGTAAAAGTATGGCATTCAAAGACTCCTTCTTGTTAGTTCCGTTTTGATCACCACTCTGGTGATGTTGTCCTTTGTTTTTATTTCCCTTTTTTTATAATTTAATAAGTGTTCATGCTGTTCTGTTTTGTGTTAAATATTTCTATTATTTTAAGAAACAACAAAATGGAGATAAGACAGATAATAATATGAAACTGGGGAATGAGAAGGAGATGTGGGTATTCAGGGGACAGGCATATTGAATAGAAGGCCTATTAATTGTGTCTTTCCTTCCTTAGACACTGGAATTTGATTCAGTTAGAGATTGGAGCCCCATGTTTAAAAAAACAACCAAACAAAAGTCTTTATGGTCATAGCTGGTCATCTCAGAATGCCAAAAAAACCCAAACAGTTTCATTAAAGGATATTTTCAAACCAACAGCAATGATATCAGGGCCAAAGACACCTACAATGGCATCTTGACTGCTGACATCAAATTTAGATATTCCCTCTACAGTTTTCTTTGAGAATATTTTGAGTATTCGTATGAAAAGTACTGCTGCTTTGCATAAGTATCTAGGAGCCCTTTGTTTAATAGATCTTTCATATTAATAGATTTTAAGACCTGAAGGGGCCATTATGTCATCTAGACTGACCATCTGTACAACACAGGCCATAGAATTTCACCTTGTTATTCCTGTGTTGAGTCCAATAACTTGTGTTAGATTAAAACATATCTTCCAGAGAGGCACCCAGTCTTGATAAAAGACAGCAAGAGATGGAGAATCCATCACATTTCAATTGTTAATCATCAATGATTTTTTTAATGTGCCTTATTTAAACTTGTATGGTGTTTACTTCCAGCCATGGGTCGCTGCTATGCTTTTCTCTGCTAATTCAGTACCCAGAATTTTCTCCTCCTGAAAGTACTTCTGCACTGTAATCCAGTCACCTCTTGTACTTCTTTTGATTAGCTAAATAGATTTTGTTTAGCTCTCTGACTGTAAGGCATTTTTCGTTTTCAGACTTCTGTGTTCAAAACTCTTTACCATTCTCATAACATCTGAAGTGGCCTTGTTGTTTCCATTAAACATGGACATCATGACAAATGTTATTTATATATGTATCTTTAACTCAGGTGTTCTTTCCACCTTAACATATAGATGTGAACGCTGGAGATCCACCAATGGTTTAGATAGGTTTCTAAATGCCTTCAAAAGCAAATCCCTCAGGAAAACAGGTATTAAATGGAATGTATTTATATCATGTAATCCCCACCCCCGCCCCCTGGCCCCGGCAGCTCCTGGAACATTGAACTGAGCCTCTAGGGTCTTACCCTCTGGACTACAGCAACACCCACTCCAGAGCCTCTGGACACCATTTCCCAGAAGGCTTAGGGTCTGGGGCAGGGACACCCCTGGGGTGTGGAAATTCTCACAAAAGCCAATGGGGAGCTTCAAATGGAGTAACTTAAATAGACAGATTGTTGGGCCAATGAGTAACCAGGACTGCTCAGTCCCTCAGTGGGACCATGACTTAGAGACAAAGGAGCTAGTCATGTTACTGGGATGTGGGCAGTTGTGCCTAATGGTCAGAGCAGGAGTCAGGTCTAGTGGTTAGAACAGGAGTCAGGAGCCAGAGTCTATGGTCAGAACAAGAGACAGAGGCCAGAAGCAAAGCCAAAGGTCAAGAAACAGAGCCAAGGGTCAGAACCAGGTTACCTGGTGTGAGGTAAGGCAGGAGCAGGGCTGGGACCAAGGTTAGGACCAAGCATGCACAGGAGGTGTAGCAGTTGTGGGCAAAAATTTAAAGCTATCCCTGAATTGCTACTGCTGGGTTTAAAAGAGGCAGTCTGCTAGGGTGACCAGATAGCAAATGTGAAAAATCGAGACAGGATGTGCGGGTAATAGGCGCCTATATAAGAAAAAGCCCTGAATATTGGCACTGTCCCTAAAAAATTAGTATATCTGGTCACCCTACAGTCTGCTGACTCTTCTGATCAATCAGTTGGAGTAGCCAATCAGGCAGCCTACTTCAGGCCAGCTACCTATTCGGTTGCCTGGAGACTGGCTCCACTGCAGACTATACTTCCAGATTGGCTCTGCTGAAGGACCTGATTCCTGGCATTAGTTTTGGTTTCATTTTTGGGATGTTTGAGTATGGGGCTGAAAGAGGAGCAGCAGAGCCTCTAATCAAACCACACAAAGGGAGACTTTGAACTTTTGTGGGATATAGTATTTCGTATTCTGACTAACAGGGAGAAATTGGTAGTGAATCTGAAGGAAGGCAATTTAGATGAAAGTGACCATGAAGTGATAGATTTCATGATTCTAAGAAAAGGGACAAGTGAGAACAGAGGAATAAGAACAATGAACTTTGAAAAGGCAGACTTTAACAGACTTGGAGAACGGGTAGGTAAGGCCAATGAAAATAAAATCTAAGGGATAAAGAAGTCCAGGAAAGCAGTTTCTTAAGGAGACAATATTAAAGGCACAACTGCAAGCTATCCCAATGTGAATGAAAGATAGGAAGAATGATAAGAGGCCAATATTGCTGCAGCAGGAGCTTTTTAATGACCTGAAAAATCAACAGGAATCTTACAAAAAGTGGAAACATGGATGAATTGCTAAGGAGGAGTACAAGAGAATAGCACAAGCATGTAGGGACAAAAATCAGAAAGGCTAAGGCATAAAATGAGTTACATCTAGGAAGGGACATAAAAGGCAATAAGAACTGGTTCTATGAACACATTAGGAACAAGAGAAAGATGAAGAAAAGTGTAGGTTCTCTATTTAGTGGGGGAAGGAGAGCTAATAATTGATGACATCAAGATCACTGAGGTACATAACACCTACTTTGATTCAGTCTTCACTAAGTTCAATACCTGGAAAGATGAACAAATTATTTAAAAAATCAATATGTAAACACCTAGGGGATAATAGAGCATAAGGAAGAGCTTGCAGGGACTTGTCAAAAACAAAGAATGCCAAACCAACCTAATTTCCTTCTTTGTCAGGGTTACTAGCTTTGTGGATCTGGGGAAGTGTTAGATGTGATATATCTTGATTTAGTAAGGCTTTGATATAGTCCCTCATGACATTTTCATACGTAAACTAGGGAAATGTGGTCTAGATGAAACTAGTATAAGGTGGGTGCACAACTGTTTGAAAGACTACTTATAGAGAAGTTGTCAATGGTTCACTGTCAAACAAGGTAGATGGATCTAGTGGGGTTCTACAAGTGTCAGTGCTGGGTTTGATACAATTTAATTTTTTCATTAATGAGTTTGACAAGAGAGTGGAGAATGTTTATAAAATTTGCAGATAACGCCAAGCTGGGAAGTGTTGCAAGCACTTTGGAAGAGTGGATTAGAATTCAAAATGACCTTGACAAATTGGAGAATTGGTCTGAAATCAACAAGATGAAATTCAATAAAGATATTTGCAAGGTATTTAACTTAGGAAGAAGTAATCAAATGCAGAATAACAAAATGGGGAATGACTGACTATGTGGTAATACTGCTGAACATGATCTGGGGTTTATAGTGGATCACAAATTAAATATGAGCCAACAGTGTGATACAGGTGTGAAAAAAGGCTAATAACATTCAGGGGTTTATTAACAGGAGTGTCATATGGAAGACATGGGAGGTAACTATCCCACTCTTCTTGGCACTAGTGAGGCCTCAGCTGGTATACTGTGTCCAATTCTGGGTACTAACTTTAGGTCAAACTGGAGATAGTCCAGAGGAAAGCAACAAAGATGATAAAAGGTTTAGAAAACCTGACCTATGAGGAAAGATTTAAAAAACTGGGCACATTTAGTCTTGAGAATCGGAGTGGGGAACTGATTACAGCCTTCAAATATGTTAAGGGCTGCTTTAAAGAGGATGGGGATCAGTTGTTCTTCATGGCCACTGAAGGTGGGAGCAGAAGTTGTGGGCTTAAACTGCAGAAAGGGAGATTTAGGTTAGATATAGGGAAAACTTTCTGACTATAAGGGTAATAGGCTTCCAAGGGAGGCTGTGGAAATACCATCATTGGAGGGTTTAAAGAACAAGTTGAACAAACACCTGTCAGGGATGGTCTAGGTTTACTTGGCCCCCCCTCAGCGCAGTGGACTAGACTTAATGACTTCTCAAGGTCCCTTCCAGACCTACATTTCTTTGATTCTATGTGATCAGGCAGTGCCAGTGCTGCAGAGACTAGGGAATAGGGATGCAGAAGACTAACCTGATGCTCTCTACCTGGAGCAAGCCAAGACCTTCACAGATCTCCAGGCCAGGGAGCCAGGAAAGGACCTGTCCTACTTAGGAGGACGGAGGAGATCTCAGAGGACCGGAAAAGGGTAAATATAGTACCTATTTATAAAAAGGGGAATAAGGACAACCCAGGGAATTGTGGACCATTCCTTAACTTTGGTGCCTAGAATGATAATGGAACAAATAATTAATCAATTTGTAAGCACCTTGAAGATAATACGGTGATAAATAACAGTCAACATGGATTTGTCAAGAATAAATCATGTCAAACCAACCTAATATCCTTCTTTGCCATGGTAGCAAGACTAGTGGATGGGGGGAGCAGTAGATGTGATATATCTCAACCTAAGTAAGGCTTTTGATGCTGTCTCACATGATCTTCTCATAAGCAAGTTAGGGAAATATAGCCTAGATTAACTTAACGTTGGTTCACAACTGTTTGGAGAACTGTACTCAGACTAGTTATCAATGATTCACAGTCAAGCTGGAAGGGCATATTGAATGGGGTCGCACAGGAATCTGTCCTGGGTCCATTTCTATTCAAAATCTTCATAAATGAGCTGGAAAATGACAGAGGGAGTGCACTTCTAAAGTTTGTGGATGATGCCAAAATGGGAGGGATTGCAAGCACTTTGGAGGACAGGATTAGAATTCTAAATGGTCTTGACAAACTGGAGAAATGGTCTGAAATAAACAAAATGAAATTCAATAAGGACAAATACTAGACTTGGAAAGGAATAAAGAATTGCAAAAACACAAAGCAGGAAATGACTGCCTAGGAAGGAGTACTGCAGAAAAGGATCTGGGGATTATAATGGATCACAAACTAAATATAAGTCAACAATGTAATACTGTTGCAAAAAAGCAAACATCATTCTGGGATGTATTAGCATGAGTGTTGTAAGCAAGACATGAGAAGTAATTCTTCCACTTCACTCAGGACTGATAAGGCCTTAGCTGGAGTACTGTGTCCAGTTCTGGGCACCACACTTTGGGAAAGATGTGGACAAATTGGAGAAAGTCCAGAGGACAGCAACAAAAATGATTAAATGTCTAAAAAACATGACCTATAGGGAAAGATTGAAAAAAAGGTTTGTTTCTTTTTTAATCTGGAGAGGAGAACACTGAGGGGGGACATGATAGTAGTCTTCAAGTATATAAAAGGTTGTTATAAAGAAGAGAGTGATAAATTGTTCTCTTTATCCACTGAACACAGGACAAGAAGTAATAGGCTTAAATTGCAGCAAGGGAGATTTAGGTTAGACATTAGGAAAAACGTCCTAACTGTAAAGGTAGTTTAACACCGGAACAAATTACCTAGTGAGGTTATGGAATCTCCATCAGTGGAGGTTTGTAAGAACAGGTTAGATGAACACATGTTTGGGATGATCTAGATGAGTGGTTTTCAACCGCTGGTCCACAGATGCCTGGGAGTCCGCAGACTATATCTATGATTTCCAAAGATACCTGCACGTCCATTTGAAATTTTTTAGGGGTCTGCAAATGAAAAAAGGTTGAAATTCATTGATCTAGACAATACTCAATCCTGCCTCAGTGCAGTGGACTGGACTAGGTTGACTGATTTAGGTCCTACATTTCTATTATGCTAATGGCAGGTGTGCCACTGGACAGCTGGAAGAACACTGAAAATGGGCCAACCAAAATTATCCCTCTGGAAAACAATACTCTGAAAGGGAAAAACTTACGGGCTGTAACGACACAGAGGACATTCAAAGAGAGGCCCAGGATAAATAGGGATGACAGTCTTGTACAGTCTTTGTACCCTAAGTGACATGTGATGCAGGAAGGATTCTGATTCAGATGGACAAGGCACCATAGCCAACATTTGCTTTTTCAGAAAAGACTGCTGTATTCTCATGACATTTGGCCTTTCACCATCCTGTGACTTTTCCCAAAAGTTGTCATACAAGAAAAAATATTTATATTACAGTAGTGCCTTGAGGCCCCAATCAGGTCCCCATTGTGCTAAGTGCTAAACATGCATGTAATTAAAAGAAAAAAAAAGACAGTCCTGTCCCAGGGAACTTACTTTCTAGTGTGTGATGAGAGGACAAGTGAATACAGTTAATCAGGGCAGGGAAGAGGACAAGGTACATATGAAGTGAAATGTTTAGTAAAATAAGCAGCAGATGAAGAGGGTGAATCAAGTCTGAGTATTGGCTTGGCAGACCTTGTGGTGAGAGAAAGAGCCAAAGAAGTCCAGGGAGGTGGAAAATGCGGAAAGGAGAGCACAGAATCTGAGTCAGTGAAAGAGTGGGAAGTCAGGGTACAGAGGAGAGGACTTTAGAGCAGAGAAGAAGACATGGGTATTGATGAAAATGATGGAAGGATTGGGTTGGAGAGGGAGGAAAAGGAGTCACGTGTGCAATGTTGAAGGTGATGAAGAGGTGGTCAGCTGGGTAATTCAGCAATGGAGAGTGAGCAGGAGAGATGACCCAAGGCTGCAGGTGAAACAAGGTTGGGAAGGCGAGACAGGAAGCTAGGAGGGATCAGATGGGAAATGTATCTGTGCTAAGTTCTGAATTATACAAGCCCACCTCCCCACCCTTATATGACCCTTGATGGTACAGAAACTCCTCATTCTGGATCTCTTGTCTGGAAAGTATCTGTGTCAACATGGACAACTTGCATGTCAATAGGTTTCTACTACCTGGATAGGAGCATGGGACAAACATAACAAAGAAGGTCCTCGATGTAGAATCACTGACCTGCAAACATCAAAGTACAACAAATAATTATCTTATACAAAAATATAAAATCTATACAAAACAAAGTCTATGAATCTTCTGCACCTCTCCAAAGCTGGCTCTTTTCATAGTAAGTCCATTTCAACTCAATATGATAGGAGGTGTATGGAAAAGTAAAACTGTATTTTCATGCAGAAGTAAAAATAAATGCAAAGTACTTATACTTAAATATTGAGATTATTGCATCGTTTTTAGCTCAGATAACATGCATTTTCTAAACACCTATTATAAGAAAGATGATGTAGGTATTTTCTACAGGGATTAAAAGAGAAATACTTTAAAATGGAATATTTTTTCTCTGTCTCTCCTTTAATTCTTCCTGGTGGACAGCAAACAGAAAAGGCTAGAGCTCAGGTGGGAGGCTCTTGGTCAAGAGGGTATTTGTAATAGGCAGAAGGAAAGTGCAGCAAGGTGAAAAGGGAATAATAACTGAATAGAAGATGGAATGCTCTCTGCTGAAAATTCTGCTAAGTGGAAGCAGAAAGCTAAAAAGGCATAAAAAAAGGAGGAAAGCTGAGAAATGCCACCCATGGCACTTAGTTTGAGAGCTGTTGGGAATTTTACACTGGAATAACTCTCTGATGGAAAGTGCAGCTTCCACAAATTCAAAATTTTCCACAGGGAAATTTCTATATTGATGAAAATTTGACTCTCCATTGGGAAAACCAAAATGGAAAAATTGTTTCGGATTGGTTTGACCCAAATCAGAATATTTCATTGTATTGAACTTACTCTAAATATTTCTTTTTGAATCAGTGAAAAACAAACCAAAAAAATAATTCAACTGCATTTTCTTTTTAGTACATTGCCTTATGGGAGTTGTAGACCATTGTTTTCCACAGGCTGGGCTCCCTGGAAGACTACATCTCCCACAAGACAATGTGGATCAAGCTAGGCGAGCCATCAGGGGAGTCACATGACATGAGGTGCATTATGGGAGATGGAGTCCAGACGTGGAACCTGATTCCCCCCAGTTTCCCCTACGGGCCAGGTGGATTATTCCCACTGAAATCAGATTCAGCAGAGGACCCTGGAAGGTGGTGAGAGTTGAAACTGTGTTTATGACTTTAGGGGTCTGAAAAGTCTACTAGAGTGGCTGGTTGAGGATACTCACATTTTATCTTTTCTATGTAGCTGTACTGAAGACAGACTTGCCTTTTTAGGGGCTTGGAATACACAAGTATTTAAAAATGTGGTATCTATTGCTTTACCTAACAAGATTCTGGGTGTGTCTTTGGAGCCAGTACTATGTAGTTACTACTGCAACACAAGCAGCAGATTCTTTGAAATTTAAAATAGAAAGCAGAATATACTTTCAGCTCTCAGTAGCTATGGTATGAACCTTGAACCCCTAGTTTTTCTTATCTACTTTGGTCAGTATTTTATTATATACCCCAAGGCTATTTTGATACATAGTGCATATGTGAAATGTAAACTGAGATTGCTTTTTTGGGGGTGGAGAGGTGGGGTGGGGTGTTGTGCTGTTCAGTTGATATGGTGAGTAGTAAAATGCTGTAATTTGTATTGGTGCTTGAGAATTGTGATGTCCTCTGTTATATGTACTAGCTCAGAGCCGGAGATGTATGCATGCATGGGGTGAGCTTGTTGGCATAGAAGCATATTAGAGGATCCATCAGCTCTTCCCTTGCTCTGCATGAGATGCAATTCTATGTATCAACTAACATGTAAGCTTCACAGGAACTGAAGAGCCTGAATCATGTTCATTGGTGAAAATAAGGAGATACGCCATTGATATTAGTCAGGTTTTAATAAGAATAAAGACAATGTAAGGAAGATCAGATTAGGCCCAGGTATTTTGAGGTTAAAGTTGCTTCTTAAAAGTTAAGAACTTTTTTCAGGATATATACGGTTTGAGATAGGAATAATTTATGGTAAGTGAGAACTATTTAATCCATACCCACCTTCAAGGGCCACCTTGATGCTGAATCACTGAAAGAGGAAAACTCACATTCTGTTCTTTTTGAAATAGATTTTTCCAAGTAATGTCATACTGCACAAGAAAATATTTAGAACCTGATAACTCTGGTCATTTATATATCTCTTTTTTTATATTCCACCAAAATTGATCTTTTATAGCAGAAAAGTTTAATATCTATGAAACCCCATTTTTCCCATGGGAACATGTTTTGTTTGAAAATTTTTGACCAACCCTAGTATTTAGTAGTGTTGTGTATTCATTTCCATATCCTAGGCAGTTGAGTCAATTGGAATTTAAATCTATATTTCTCATCTGCTTTAATTTCTCATCTACAGCTGTCAGACCACACCCAGTTTTTCACTATGGCTGTCAGAACAGATATTAAAATCTGCAACCAAAGTGGCAGCGGTAGTGACTACAATGCAGTATGAGTGAGATATTTCCAGGTTCATCTTTCAATATGCAAATCATTCTGTAATCTTAAACTTTATGCTTCACACAAATGATTTCCAGATACACTCTGATTTAAGGTGGGCCTGACCCACAAACTTCAGATCCAAACACATATACCCAAAGTTTGTGAATGTTCAGATCTGGGTTTTTGGTTTATCTCATTATTGAGATGAGGTCCATTGCAGATTTTATTCTAACAAAACAGAGAAGATGGATTATATCACTTCAAGTATATCTAAGAGCAAAGCACATTAGAATTTTGTAATACTCCTAGCAAAATGGATCTTCTCATGCTGACAGTGTGTGTTCTACCTGTCACTTAAATAGACTTCTAAAAGAATAGATGCTGGAAAGATTGCACAATAAGAATTTGGGGGACTTTCCTGGTGAATGCTTGTGATAAACACCAGTTTCATATTTGTCACTCTAACTACCCATTCAGAAACTGATGATGCAAAATGGGCACTGGTAGATTTGGAATTGGAGGAGAAAAATATAGCAATGTTGGGCGGACTTGACAAATCTAGTCCTCTTCCCCTGCCAGGGTTATTTTATTATCTTTTCATTATCTGTCTGTGATTAATCAGGAATTAGTACTCATTTTATGCATTTTATCAGGTAGTGGTATTTCAGACTTTCCTTAGTGTTTGTAACAGACAAGGTCAGCCAAATATTTGAGAAGGAACTTTCATGCTGGAGGATCCAGTTATTAAATCTGCTGCACAAGTTATCTGCCATCATTATCTTCCCTGATACTCTTGTGGTGTCTGGCTGGATAGATTAGGTAATGCTGTGTGTGCATGTGTATATGGATGTGTCACGGAGTGTGGGGGAGTCCGGCCCTGCACCCCTCTTCCCCGGATTCACTGGGAGTCTCAGCCAGCCAGTAGAACAGAAGGTTTATTAGAGATGCCAGGAACACAGTCCAACCAGAGCTTGTCAGTACATCCAGGACCCCTCAGTCGGGCCCTTCCGGGGGGCAGGGAGCTTAGACCCCAGCTCGGGGCTCCCTGCATTTCACCCCACAGCTCCAAACGGAGGCAGGGAGGCCAGACCCTGTCTGCCTCTCTCCCCTCCTCTCCAGCCAGTTCCAAACTGAAACTCTCCAGCCCCTCCTCCCCCTTTGTCTCCTTCCCGGGCCAGGAGGTCACCTGATCCCTTTGTTCCAACACCTTCATCTCTCACCTTTGCAGGGGAGGGGCCGGGGCCATCTGTTGCCAGGAGACAGGGCCATTCTCTGTGTCCAGGCCTCTGCCCACCCCTGCCTTCTCGGGCTTTGTAACAATCATGCACCATTGTCCCACCACCTAGATACTCAAGCACTGCATAGGGGAAACCGAGGCACCCACACAGTACTCAGGGAAACCTTAACAACAGTCCTAGTTCGTCACAGGATGTATTTACCATAGACCAAAATTCTGGAAAATCAGTGAAGTCTCATGGTTTTTATATAGATATCTGAATGAAAAACACATGAGACTTCACTGGTCTTCCAGAATTTTGGTTTGTGGTAAATGCTCCCTAAAAAGGAAAAGTAATTAAAAGCAAGATAAATAAGAAATAGGAAGTAGGTACTTGATTTATCTGTTTGGTAGGTATGGGAGGAATGGAATGTTCTTTTCAGATTTGGAGAGAACTTGTATAGACATAAAGACCTACAGTACAAGGAAAAAGTTAGTACCAAGTTCTGGAAGAGATGCTAATATGAAGATACTGTCTGTAAGGCCCTACCAGTGACCTGGGCCAGGGATGGTGGGTATTGGAATACCCTGACTGCTTGCAAATTCCTTCAAAGAAGGAAACTGGCTAGTTCTAAGGTAAAAATATAACAAAGAGAAATAAGTGGTGGGGAAAGGCTTTGAAGAGGGTGCCCCAACCTAGCTTGTAAAGTAGCCAGTATGGCAGCCTTAAGAGATTGATAGTGGGAAGTCAGCAGACTCAGCAACATAAAGTGGTTAAGGATTGTGGTGCCTGAGTGCAAAGTGGAAAGGACAATTGAGAGCCATTGGTCTGGCTTCTACTATGGAAAATGGTGGTCTGAAGAAAAGATGTAGGGCTTGTCTAAATAGTGCATTAGTCCCCACCAGAGATGGGGAACTAATTGTGGTACACAAGTGTGTTGTCATCTAACTGGCCCATGTGGACCCTGCGGGCGTGAATTAAAAGTTCCTTTGTGCATGTTAATGTAGTCCTGTTTCAAACAAACAGAACTACATGAATAGGGTACTTTTGGTGTATGCCATCAGGATCTACATGGACTAGTAAGCATGTGACTTACTAGTGTACCCTAGAGTTTATACTCTGCAGTGGTGGACCAATGCA
Source organism: Macrochelys suwanniensis (assembly GCA_033296515.1). Lineage (NCBI taxonomy): Eukaryota > Metazoa > Chordata > Testudines > Chelydridae > Macrochelys > Macrochelys suwanniensis. The sequence continues at coordinate 101,030,040 of CM065777.1, forward strand.
TCGTGTAGACGAGAGCGCCCATAGCTGTGTTAACCCGCTTTCAGTTCAGTGATGTAGAGACCAATTGGAAGTGAGGACTCTGCATAGGAATGAAAGCTTAAGCTTGAGGCTTTGCAGAAACTGTTTGCCATATTTAGCTCCTGGGGCTACATTAATTTCTATGGGAGTAGGATGAGAGCTGTGATCTGTGCTCATGTAGCTTGGTCAAATTGCGCTTGAAATGGGGACAAGCACTGATTTAAGCTTTCTCTCCTGTAGGTGGCTTTGCTGCTGAGTGGAATTCTGCTCAGTGACTCCCTTCTTACTCACCTATTTCCAGCATGGCTTAAATAGCAGAGTTTTCATATGGTCAAGGATAGAACTTTGCTGTTTACAGCACAGAGTTTGACCCAGTTTACTCCCATCTTCTGTTTCTGAATCATCTGTGAACAGACTTAGATTTTTCACAAATTTCTTCTTCCAATTTTTTTTTGACAAATGCTTTCTGCAAACATATTTTAACATATGGATGACTGTGAGCTATTTGCAACAATTACTGCTTTGAGCATTCACTATTTGTACTGTGTAGTTGATAACTTGCTATTGTTTCTCTTTCCTTAATTGGATGTCTCCCAAATACACTCAGACCTCTCAGCACTGCTGAGCAAACACTTCAAGTGTAAAAACATGTGCAAATATCTATTTGCACAAGTCTTTGTGATACTATCTTTTTGTGAAGATTCTTGTGAATAAAATTTCAGTGGCATGAATCCTCATAAAAAGCAACTAAATGGGCCCACAAATACTACCAAAGTGAAGTAACAGTTTTTAACTGAATGACCGTTCAAAGTTATTTTTGCAGCATTTGACCTGTCAGGACCTTAGTTTTGTCTCATCTGAAAGACCTCACTTTTAGCAGCACAACTCCTAACACCATGTTGAGGGGCTGGTTTTGACTCAGAGGAAAGAGTGCCATTTGTTGCATTGGCAACACACTGTACTTCAGCACCCATCCAAAAACTGACCAGGACCAAGCATGCCTAACTAGAGAGGACTGATGAGGCCAAAGAACAAAAAGATACAGGAGAAGGAAGTGAAAGAGATTAAATTAAAAGTATGAAACCCTCCAACGTATTATAGTAATTTCTTCTTCTTTGATGCACTCTAATTTCTTTCTGAAATGTTAAATATACACATAGGCATACTGTACATTGACCCGAAAGTGCATGTGCAGGTAATAATTTTAATTGGGCTGTTGATGTTGTTCATTTGGTTTGGTGAGCTGCCCTACTTTTAATGAATCATTAGAGCCCAACTCTGCCTTCAGTTCCCCTGGGTGCAATTCCCATTGAAGTTTGAGTTCATATTTTATTTAGAACTTTAATTGCATGTGCAGCAGCATGTTTGGCTCTTATGAATATTAGTACTTCTGTAAAAAGGCATGATGTAAATAAAAATGATGTCTTAGTGAGAACATGGCCTTGGTCTGAGTCTGGTTGCCTCATATTATTCTTGTTCCCCTGCTACCTTTCACTTTTTTTAGATGTTTTGCTAAATTGTGTGTGTATTTAGCAAAAAATCCAGAACGTAGGCACTTTTTCCTAAGTAAATATTGCTACATTTTCACAAAATTGTCAATTTCCTCATCATTTAGTGATATTTTATGAGGTCTCCTAAATTCTTAGAACCTGTGGGATTAAGCTATATTTAAGTTCAGTTCTTTTAAGAGCAGTGCTGTCATGGACAAAAGGGGGGAATGCTGGATCGATGTAAAGGAAGTGGAGGGTTACTTCCTTGTGGATGCACAATTGGGAAGTTGCATCCTTTGTCTTTGTAGGGTTCCAAGTTTCTTTTACCAGAGGGGAGGTCCTCTGGTAAAGTTTTCAAGATGAATTCATGGGGCCTGATTCTTCATTCTCTTGCACCTTGTGTAGTCACTTACACCTAAACAAAGTGGGTGTAAAATGCTACCATTTTAATGTAGCTCTATAGTGGTGTATATAACGACCCAAGATGCACGGCAGTGGAGAATCAGGCCCATAGAATTTCTGGAACTCTCTAATCCCCTCCAATCTCCACAAGAGTGTATAATTTGACCCCTACCCAGTGTGCTGTGAGTACTACTCTCCAGACCAGGGCACTGGGGAGAGTGAATTGGCAGGGTTGTCTTTGCTAACGACTATGAAAACCAACTGATAAAATATTAATGAGTACAAATCTTTACAAAACAAAAACTATAAACTTTCAGTGCCATGGGCAGCTTTCTATGAATACAGGAAGTTTGAACTGAGATGGGAGCCTAAAGAAGTAAATGGGAAATAAACATTAGATAACTGAGAAGCCCAAGGCCAACATTTATATTTTGGATTAAGACTATTACCCTACTGAAAAAGCATACTGATGAGTTATCAAAAACATATTGCTTTAAAGGGTGAGATAGTGAATTATAAAGAAAAGAAAAACAAACTAGTTGCAGATAGCAATGGCAATATTAGATACATACAGGGTTTATAAAAGCACTTAGATTGGTTATGACACCTATTTCTTCTTTTATTACTATTTATTATTATATAGAGGACTAAAGATATTACATGTTGCTACTACTGAAATACCAGATTTAAAACAAAAATATTCCCATATTCCTTTTTGTCACCTTCTTACCTCCACTATTCCAATACACAAGGATGAGCTGTATTGTTCTATGAATCATCCCTCTTACGCAAACCTATGAGACATAGTGGCTAAATATGCACATATCCTATCTCCTCAGTTAGAGAACTAGGGTTCCAGTCTAGCAAACCATTTAAGCATGCAAGTATTCCCATTGAAATCACATGCTTAAAGTTAAGCCAGTGTTTAAGTGCTTTGCTGGGTTGGTGCCTAAGTGATACTTATTTTGGGCATCATTTCCCCTAGGTGATTGATAGTAAAATAAGATTTGCTTTTCTTTTTTGTAACACTGCATATATAGGTGGCACCACTTTACACTTTATTATAGTCAACTGTTTTCAAGGTTAATTAATTAATTTACCAGTAAACTTAAAGACAATGCCATCTTTTTCTCACGGAACTGCATGGCCATACTCTCACTGGGTTCAGTGGGAGCAGGACTGAATTCATGGGGTAGATTTTCAGAGATATGCAGGCACCAAAGATGTAGATAGGCATATAGTCAGATTTCCGAAAGTGCCAAGGCTGGTTAGACATTTAACTCCTGTGGCCCTTGGTCCTGAACTAAACACAACAAAAAGATTGTTTTCTCACTGCTCTACAGCCAAAATGCTTCTGAAATAAATGTAGTCAAACTTTACTAATTCTGGGTCACTGAGAACGAAAATGATGCTTAAAATTGTTGATTGGCTCTAGTTTTCAAGACATGCTATTGGGTCAGTATATACGACCCTTGACTTGGGAATGGCGGAGGATAAGTGAGTTATAAAGGGAAGGGATCTCAATTTAAACCAGAAATGACTAAAATACATCTTTGACTGGATCTATGAATAAATCTATGACTGGGTTTGGACAGTACTTGCTTTTTAGGCAAAACAATGAATGATGCAATCTGAAGCTGGTATTGCGTCATGCATGATATGAATTGCATCATGTTATTCCTAGAAGTCATGGATGATGCAATCATAACGAAGCTTACATCACTCTGCTGAACAAATTGCCCTATATCAGCTCTAGAAATCATACAGTGTCGTGCTCTCTTATTTGTCAGTGTTTGATTTTGCAAAGGGACACATTTCTGTTTAGCCAAAGTGAGCAGAGATGCCTCGTACTTGTGTGACCAGTGCAGATAACTTCTGCTATGTTTGTGGTGAAGTGACTTTTGCATCACAAAAGCGCAGTATAACCACTATGGTTAAGAAAGCCTATCACCTTTCTTTTGGCTGCAAAATTGGAGATCAGAACAAGAGATGGGCCCCACACATATGCTGCAACACTTGTGCAACAAATCTTCGCCAGTGGTTGAACAGGAAAAGGAAATCTATGCCTTTTGCAGTGCCAATGCTTTGGAGAGAGCCAACAGATCATACCAGCAATTGTTACTTCTGCATGGTGCCTCCAGTTGGGAAAGGTATGTCAAAGAAGAAAAAGTGGGCTGTGCATTATCCAAACATTCCATCAGCTATACGCCCAGTACCCCACGGAGAAGGACTGCCGGTTCCTGATGCACCAGAATCATTCTCACTTGAGTCAGACGAGGAAGAGGAAGAGGATGAAACTTCTGGTCCTGAACCATCAATGTCACAGGACCCACATTTTCTCCCATCCTCCTCCTCTGAACCACACCTCATAACACAAGGTGAACTGAATGACCTTGTCAGGGATTTGGAACTACCCAAGAGTAAGGCAGAGCTTTTGGGCTCCAGACTACAGCAGTGGAATCTCCTGGCAGGTGATGTTAGGGTTTCCATGTTCCGTGACCGTCAAAAGGATCTTGTCCCATTCTTCTTCATGGAAGGTGATCTTGTAGCCTGCAACAACATCGATGGTGTGATGGCAGCCCTCAACATCGTTCACGATCCAGATGAGTGGAGACTGTTCATTGATTCATCGAAGACGAGTCTTAAAGCTGTTTTACTGCAGAATGGCAATGTTTTGCCATCAATTCCAGTTGGTCATGCAGTCCATATGAAGGAAACCTATGACAACATGAAACAACTTTTGAGGTGCATCAACTATGACCAACATCAGTGGCAGCTTTGTGGCGATTTGAAGGTTGTTGCTCTCTTGCTTGATCTGCAGACTGGATACACAAAGTACTGCTGTTTTCTCTGCGAATGGGATAGTCGTGCAAGAGATTCCCACTCCATCAAGAAAGATTGGCCACTCCAACAGTCATTGGAGCCTGGGAGGAAAAGTGTTCAGCATGCACCACTTGTTGACTCAAGGAAGATTTTGTTACCACCCTTACACATCAAGCTGGGTCTGATGAAGAACTTTCTCAAGGCCATTGACAAAACACAAGCAGCTTTCAAGTACCTCCGTGGAAAATTTCCAAGGTTAAGTGAAGCTAAGATAAAGGAAGGTGTCATTGTTGGTCCTCAGATTCGTGAACTTCTTCGAGATGATGCATTTGACCATGCACTGCATGGCAAGGAAAAAAAGGCACGGAAAGCCTTCCAGTTAGTGGCAATAAATTTTCTCGGAAACAACAAGGCAGACAACTACAGGTTGTTGGTGGAAAACCTCCTCAAGGCACACAAAAGCCTTGGTTGCAACATGTCACTAAAGATACATTTTTTGCACTCTCATCTAGATTTTTTTCCACCGAACTGCGGAGCAGTGAGCGACGAGCACGGCGAGCGATTTCACCAGGATATTGCAACAATGGAGAAACGCTACCAGGGCAAATGGAGCCCATCAATGCTTGCAGACTATTGCTGGACAGTGACAAGAGATGCTCCATTTAATGAATACAAGAGACAAGCCAAGAAGCGCCGAGTAGACACTGAATAGGACGAAACTATGTACATAATAGTTTTTTGCCTTTTGTTTCATAATAAATGTTATTTATATAACCCCTTTGCTGATTTTTAAAGTGTTACTATTTCACCTGTCCTGTTTATTTATCATGTAAAGCAACCATAAACACATGAAAAGACCTAGGTTTACAATTTATGATTAAAACTCTACTATCTACACAATATACATAGACATAAAATGTAAAAACTTAAATATCTTAGAAACAGTAGCCAATCAGTTGTTTTAATTGTCATATTTGAATTCAGCACATCAAAATACATACTAAATATCACATTTTATCTCTGAAGCAGACGACTTCTCAAAAATTGTAGACCAGTGTAACACCCACCACCATGGAATGATGGTGAAACATAGAATGCAAATTGCAGGTAGGTTTGTCTTAAGGAGAACATGTATTTTTTGGTTGTGACTATACTATAATACTTTTATCCTATGTAGTAACTTTAAGTATGGGGGATAATGAATTATTAGTTAGATGTAAACTTAATTTGCTCCATTAGGAGTTTTAAACCGTGCTATGAATTGCTGGAAGGGTCACTTTCCCTAAATTTGCAGTAAGGTTTGAATGTCACAAAGGATGAATTGTCTCCATACCAATAATGAAGAATCAAACATACATTTTTATACATTGACTAGAATTACTCATTGTAACTGATAAAATTACAGTAATAATTAATTATAATAATAATAATTACAGTAATAATTACAGTGATAATTAATTACAGTAATAATAATTAATTTCTAAAATATAACTTACTCTCAAGTTATTTAGATAAATAACTCCAGTTCTATATTAAGCTGTGCAATTAAATATGTCTGTTTCCATGTTGTTGCGTGCCACTTCTTGACACATTCGGTGTGACTGAAAAGGAACATGAGGTTCATATGAGGGGTTATATGCCAACCACTTACAAATATCTTCAAGAAGAAGGACTTAAATTTTAGTTCCGATCTGAAAATGTAAATGGTATCATGGAGTTCGGTATTTGGTTTTCAGTCTCCAGATAACATTTGCTCAGTTTTCAAGAAGTTACTTGGTGTTGGGAATTTGTTTTTAGCTTCCAGCACCTTTAACTCATTCTGGCATCTGAAAGTCAAGCTGTGTATTTTCTTGATCTAGCATTATTTAACACTGTCCCAAACTAGACGCATTATGAGCTCATATCTCACTTGCTTCTTCACTACACCTAGTAACAATTTAAATTATACCTAATTTAATTGGGCCAGAGTTACTGCTGATGAACCACAAGCAAGAAAGAACCTGGTTTGACTCTCAGATCCCACGTTGAGATTCCAAGATTTACAGTTTGGAAATTTTTTTTAAAAGATCCCTTCTGATTAGCAAATAATCCAATTTGACTGGAAGTAATTGAAAGACAATAAACACAAAGCTGGTCATGTAATTTTTTTTACAGAGTAAAACTGTGTTTTAACAGAGGAAATGGCTCATTGTTTTTGGAAACGATTATGCCTGTGCTACTTCTCCCACTAGCAGGTGCACCCCTGTAAAAGCCAGTATCGACTATCTTGTGGGTACAGTTGAGCTAAGCAAAGTGTCACAAGCTGAATATAATCATTTCCTAGCATCTTCATTGATTTTTTTTTACCTTGATTATCAAGTATAACCTTTGCTGAAAGAGATACCAAATTCTGTAAAATTGTACTAAGCAATGCTATTCTCTAACCTGCTTGCAGAAAATGGCAGTATTTTGCTAGCTTCCCTTTCCATGAGCACAAAATTTATTGTAAGGCCATTTCTATAGTGAAATACAGAAATAATTAAGAAATTATACTTAGGTAGGACTTTGTGAACATTAACTAGTTAATGTAGTTCTCAAAACATATATGTGAATCAGATAAATTTAATTATTCCCATTTAACCTATAGGAAGACTGAGACAAACTAAGTAATCACAAGCCCACAGCAGGAGCTGATGTGTCAACTAGGATTTTTCAGCAGTTCCTGATACTCTGAAACAACACCATTTTTAATGTACAGTTTATATAGGAAATGCTCTGCCATTGCAAACTGCTTTGGGATTTGGGGGTTCTGTTTGTACAGTTTTCTAGGTACTCCCCTAAAATACCTGTGTATTGAGATTTCTCTGTGAAATGGGGGGAAAAGATAAAAACATTAGAGGCACAATCCTAGCCCCATTGAAAACAATGGTTGGTATTGACTTCTTTGGGGTCACAATTTTACTCTAGGAATGGGATTTTCAAAAGCAGTCAATGTCATCCTAACTCTGCTCTCTCTGAAGTCATTGGGAGTTCTACCAATTACTTCAAGGGAAGAAGAGTTAAGTCATCACTGAGCACTTCAGAAAATCCCCCCTAAACACATTTCTGTTTTTGTTTTCTCTTTTCTAAATTTTAAGTGACTTTAGTGCTGGTGAAATGCACAGAATTGACAGTTCAGGAAACCGAGAGAGACAAGGTGGCTGAGGTGTACTCTCTTATTGGACCAACTTCTGTTTGATGAGAGAGACAAGCTTTTGAGCTTATACAGAACTGAATAAGAGCTCTGAGTAAGCTTGAAAGCTTGTCTCTCTCATCAACAGAAGTTGGTCCAATAAGAGAGAGTACCTCAGCCACCGTGTCTCTCTAATATCCTGGGACCAACATGGCTGCGACAACACTGCATAGTTCAGGAAACTGACATCACTTATTCACAGATTAGCATAGGGAGCAGCAGCACAAGTTTTTCATGTACTGCCCATCCGATGAAGCGGACTGTAGTCCACAAAAGCTTATGCTGAAATAAATTTGTTAGTCTCTAAGGTGCCACAAGTATTCCTTTCTTATTTTCTTTTTGCTGACACAGACTAACACGGCTACTACACTGAAACCTGCCCATCCTTTGTGCATCTTAACTAGAGGGACTCACTTGTAGTGGGTGAGAGGGGTGTGAGGGCTCTGGCTGTTCAAACCCAATGAGAATACCAGTTGTGATGGGGACACATGAGCCATACAAACTGGATTGAGAACCACCAGCCTATTAGCTGAAAGTTGTTGTACAACCATCTGCTGCTAAAAATAGCTTTCTGCCATTCCCACCCTTATCAGGATTAGCATCTGCAAAGTGAAAGCTTTCATAGCTTTCTCCAGGCTCTCACATAATGTACTCTCTGATTTATCCAGAAAGGTTCTTTATAAGTTATTAATTTACCAAAGTCTTAGAAATAATCTATTCTAGGTCAGGATTTTTTTCAGAAGAATTTGAACATTTCCCCATGAATAATTTCTATTCCCCTTTTAAATCCTGGCTGTGGTCACTGGAGTACTTGAAAACATGTTAGCCAAATTTCCTCCTGTTGAAGACAGGAATAATCCCTTCAAAATCTGAGTATCAATAAAACCTCCAGTCTGACATTGGTGAAAATAGCCGGCATATTACGTACTTCTCTGAAAATAGTAGTTGTTATTTAAAAAAAAATTAACTTATAGCTTGAAATTTTGAAATACATTATCCTTTTCCTCCCAGAAGCTTCACTGTCAGTTACTAAGTAAAAGCATCATTAATCACAAGTAGCTACAGTCATGTGGTGATTGTAATTTGGTCACAATGAACAAAAGACAAATGATATAGAATACTATTAGCAGTGATGGTTTTAATGTAGACATTTATCACTGATTTAGGTTCACTTGATATGACTTTGAGATAAAAACAGGGAAAAATTGCCTAGCTGTTGAAAATTTTATTGCTATTAAATCATAATTTTGGCAAAAATGTTCAAATAAGACTGGCAGAGTTTTCCTTTATCATTTTTCTTTCCTAAAAGACAAAATTACAGAGGACTCAGAAGAAACCAGATGCAGTGCAATTAGAAAAGCGAATGCTGATTAGTTGTCATCTATCTAATTGCTAATAATAGAAACAGAGTTTTTTGGCAAGCTATCTATTTATAGGAGTCACAAGGCTTATCCAGCTCATCAGAACAGGTACGATGCTATCAGAGCAAAGGGGGGCGGGGGAGATCCACACACATTGTCAGTAAAGGCTTCCCCCCCTCCTCCATAACATTCTTTCAAATAGCACTGCATAATAATTCCATTGCCACAGAGACTGATGACACACTTAAGACAATCTTCATTATCTAATTTTTGTTCCAAGATACTATCCAGCGGCATAACGCACATTTGCAATTTAGTGTGTCAAAAAGAAAAAAGCACAACCAAAACTTTTGCATCCTTTCCTTGTAGGATAGCCCCTTATGTTGTGTGATGTAGCCACCAACTCCTTTCCTAGAAATAAACTTAAAGCTTAAACTTAAAATTTGGCAGGTGAAATACAGGACTCAGCATACACATGCATCTGTAATTCAAAACTGTCATTAAACACTGAGCATGACCTCTAGCTCATTCTCTGATAATAATATTTGGACATGTGCCCTAATTCCCCATCAAGCAAAAAATGTCATTTTACAAGTATATTAGTATCCATTGTCATTTTTGTTCTGGCTTAGACACTAAGTATGAAATCCACCAGGTCTATTTGTGGCTGCACATAATGGATCTACCTTAGTTGGCTGTGCACATTAGAGAAGCTACTGTGTCCTGAAAAGCTAAGCTGATAAAGTGACATCATCTGAGGGATTGTGGAAGGGAGATTTAGGATAAATTAGCAGAGCGGCAGAGACATAGCCAATGGGTATGTAAATGGCACAAATCTGCAGGTCACAAATGCCATTTGGACACAAAGGTTCATGGTAATGAATGCAGCCCTCTGAGTTGTTGATATGAGTGAGATGTATAACTGGGTGTCATCTACATACCATTTATCATACCATTAAACCTCTGGTGTGACTGCATCTCTAGATGAGATGAGATGAAAAAAAGAATCCTTGCAGGACACCATAGTGAATTAGATTAATCCCCCGGGTATATATAAATGACTATGGAATTACATGCACTGTACAACTTTATCCGTTGGTTAGTCTCAGACATTTATGAATAAAGTGGCAGTCTAATTAAACCTCATCCAGTGTCTCCTGTTCTTCTTCCAGCATAGTTGGACAAAGAAAGGATTCTTGCAGGACTCCATAGTGAAGAGCCCAAGAGATATGTCTCAAATCTTTGATAGTGTATATTTGGAAAGATCCTATAGAATTCAGTAGAAAGTAAGAATCTTTCTATAGGATTTTGGGCCATCCTTTGAAATTTAATAGAAAATTATATCCCTCTTATAGGATTTTAAAGGATGGCTTAAAAATATAAGTCTTATAGAAGAGAGAGATCATTCTCTATTAAATTCTATAGGTGTTTACAGTAATTTTTATACAACCTTGTTTGTTTTATCCCTATTCAAATTCTTCAGGACTTTTTCATAAGGGTGTAACCTTATAGTGCCAACATTATTTAATAAACAGCAATATAGTTTATCCTACATAATACTTTGTATGTGGCATCTCAAAGCACTTACATGGTTACTGATTACTGAAGCTGAATTCAACCAATAGTCAATTCAAGATTTATTAGTTTGTTTTTAGTAGATAAGGTTTTCTTATTCATTGTATGTACTACCTAATTTTTATTATTCTATTTGTCAAAACATATTTAAAATTTCTTTTTACCATTTCTAAAAAAAATTACTTTGCGATACTTTACTCATGGGCACATTTTTAGCTTTGAAATCAGCTGTGAAATGCAGCATGGGTAAAATAGAATAACCTTTAAGATCCCTGGTAGCTGCCACTGAGATGAACCTTCAGAATCATTGTTTTCCCTTTCCTGAAGGACTCCCTGAGGATTACATTGAAAACAATTCTGTCTTGCTGTCTAACACAGTTCATATAACAACTCCAACCTAGAGTGACATTGGTGTATTACACTGGATAATACTGTATATACTGTACATCAGGGCATTTGAGGATTCGTAGCCTTCATATATAGGTTTCTAAGAGCTCTAGTTGCCTCACAAGATGGGAAAAGGATAATGCCTAAGGAGTAGTGCAATATGCCTTTTGGAGGCATAATGCCTCCTGGGCATTAGAAGTAGCATGGGTTGGGGGGGGGGGGGGGAAGGTGCTCTTTGCTATATATTTTAAAAGTATAGCAAATATTCACCCAGTGCAGCTCTGTTGATGCATAGGGTGATGGAGCTATGGTCCCATCTCACCCACAAATGCTCCCTGCCTCCCCAGCTCACTAAAGCCAAATTCCACCTGTTCTGGGATGGTCAGAATTTGGCCTATAATAGGTGTGGATCATATGCTCGTTATTCTCAAATAATACAAGTCACTGTATAAAAAAATACAAAAAACATCTTCACACAATGTTGTGACTTTCCAAATATTCAAACACCCGATGCTGTAAAATTAGATTTTTTTGCTCCTCCATTCAATGGGTTGGGTAATTTGTACATGCAGCTCTGGAGATGTTTGCATATTGTGCAGTACATGTGCTTTTGGTGCTGTTTCAGGCCCCATCCCTCTATGAAGATTGTATTAGTCTATGCCAAGGATACTCTTCAGGTGGTGCAGTCACGCCTTTCCCAAAATGTTAGCTGCTGACTAGAGTTGACTTGGAATTTTTTAACAAAATGTTGTCCAAAAATTCCTAATCTGCCAAAACTGAAACATATATCCCAGAGCACTCTCCTCAGATATAGAACAAGAATAATCAAGACACTGCTCTATCTGATTCTGAGCAGGGACTTGAAACTAGGTATTTCACATTTGAGGTCAGTTCCCTAACCACCTGGCTATTCTGGAGTAGATGTCTCATGCTGAATTTTTTCATTAAAAATTTCAAAAGATCAGTTGTATTTTTGTTCTAATGTGGAATCAAAAACAAATTTGAAAACCTCAATTTCTCACCCAGTGGAATCTTGTTTTCCAGCCATCCCTACTGTTGGGTCATTTGAATGGAAGAGTGGGGTGAAATGAGTAGGGAGCTGGAGTTGCTCTGGAATGCTTTCTTTTCAATTTTTTTGGATGAAAACTTAAGTCAGTGGTGAAGAAAAACGAGCACTGCATAATTCTGCCTATTCAGTGATTATTCCAAGATATACGCCTACATTATTTCTTGACAAGACTACCAGTTCTGCAATTGGATCCACATGAGTGGACCCTGCACCTGGTATGGACCCAATTGTAGAACTGGGGCCATTGATGGCTATTTCAAGACAAACTTGCCTTTGTATGCATGAACTTGTCTCCAATTGATCTCAGGAAAATCTGTCATTGGGGATCCAATCACAGAATTCAGTCCACACAGTGCATATGACTGTTGGTCAGTCAATAGCAGTGAGTGGAAAAAACCCCTAACAATTTCCAAGCTTTAAAGACTTACTAAAACATTTAACAGTATATTTTATGCTTCTATATTTTTTCTTGTCACTGCTGTAAGCATGATTTATCTAAAGAGAGTCTGTGCCCAGTGCAGAAATATAGACTAAGTTGTGCAATCTGTTCTGAGCTATGTTGCTTGCTGTGTACATCAATGAATAATATTCACTTCACACTCAGACAGAAATTCTCAATAAGCTCAGAAGTCTCAAGGCAATAAAAACCCACAGTCTAATTCTAAAAATGTTTTAAGTTGTCTGGTAAAGGTATCTAGTAATCTGTGTGTGGTGGCATACTTCCATTCTTCACTTATGGTAGGTCTTGACTGCTGTAGGCCACAATGCTTTCACCCCTCCATAAACCCAGAACAATAGGGTAAATTATTGGCACCTGCATCTGTAATAGTAAAGGTCCTTCTTTAGATGCTGGATTAAAATAACTGTTAGAATAACATGAGTCTTAAGTGTATTTAAGGGCTTTGGAACTGTGTAACTGCAAGAAGTTGGCACTGTGATTGACAATTATTGCTAATAGGTTTAACCTATGCCAAAGTCTGTGAGCAGGAAAATTGCCTACACAAAAATGTCAGCTCAACCCAAGAAATTTATGTAGCTTTAAAGAACCATGGGAAAGATTCATAATGACCTGTGATAACCGCAACTGAGGGGAAGATGCAGTTTAGTTTGTGCACTTGGATCTTTATAGAAAGTGGCACTTTATCTCCTACCTTTGTCATCTTCACTGGCTTCCTACCATCGTAGAATCTGAATAAAAATTCCTCTCAAAGCTGTCTCCATAGACTCATTCACCACCTACTTCTGAGAGCTCCAGACATATCATTCTGTTCTTCCAGTATTTCCAATTTGATCCCACATAGTTGGGGATGGGGCCCATTTTTTTCAGTTACCTTTGTTTCATACTCTTCTCTCACCTGACTTCACTTTGAATTGACTCCTTTCCCTCAGACAGCAGTATATTTTTCAAGGGGTGAATGGTTGTGTTTCCGGTTATTGATTGTGGCCAGTGTGAACTACAAATGGCTCCTGGTTGTTTGTTTGTTTTTAGAAACTTTATGAATGTAATAAAAAATCATTGGAATCTGGTCCCTTTTGTTGAAAATAAAATCCATCCCCACTCAACAAAAGCTTTTGAGGGGTCTAGGCCTTAACAATTAATTAAAGTCAAGAGCCACCAACTTTTATGAGACTGGTATCTAAGATACTACAGTCCATCCTGGTGCTTAGATTTAGATTAACTATGATATCACAAAATGTCTGGTAACTATTGGCAAACTCTACCCTTTCAGTGGTGATAAGAGGGAGTATGTGTATTTATAGCCTGAAAAGAATATTTTTTACCATGGTGCATGGGAATTCTAATATGTACCTCCTATGTACCTCCTATGTGTGGGCACTGATTCATATTATAAGATCCAAACCTGCAGACCTTATTTATGTAAAATGTCCATTGCATTCTCCGTGAGCTTGCTTGAGCAAGGACCAGGGCCATGTATGGCTTTTAAGCAATGAACTCAACGTGGGGTTCTACTTGAAAGTCAATGGCGTGGTGCAGCCTTCAGTAAAGGCTTCAGGATTGAGCTAAACGTGTATTGCTATTTGTTTGTTCAAAGACTGAAGGATGTATTTAGTGAGGAACAAATGGCAAGAGGGTTCCGTATTGAAACTACAGGTGGGTCTCTGTGTGGATATATAATTCTGCCCATACAGATCCTTCTGCAGATTAATGCTTTCAACTTTTTAAAGAGTCCACTGCTGTGACAACATAAAATACATTTTTTAAAAAGCCCTGCATCTTATTTATTTGGTAAATCTCTTAATTAAAAATGTTATAATGTGATTTGTTTTTCTTCGAAGATCTTGGAATCGACAACTGGATTAAAGACAATGATTTTACTTCTAATGAAGTAGATTATCTTCTTGACTTGCATCATACTTATTTAATAATCTATATTTACTTGTTTCAAGGAATTCTTCTGGTAATATATATCATACATAGAAATGATATAACATAACATAATATCGCCCAACAAGCTATTCATTTTGCTTAAGTTTAAAAAAAAAGCCTTATTTTAAAAATGCTTTGAAAGAAAATAACTTTATGAATTTATAGCCTATTGAAGAAATACAGCAGGCAGTTCTTAAATTGAAATTGAAAAGTGCAAATTACAGTACTAGAGTGGCATGTCCACAGATTTATATTTTTTTCAGCATTTCTGAGAAATCTGGACAACTCTTGATGCAAAATATCTTCATCTCTCAAAATGTCTACGGCTAAATAAAAAGCCGCTTTGGCTCAACGGTTCCTGATTTGTGAATTATGCAAAAGCCAGAGGAGGAGCTTTCCCCTAGAGGCCAGTGGATTAAGCGCTCCTCAATCTAAAACCTTCTTGGCTTTCTGCCACTGAGTGACTTTAACAATAATTTGCACTTTATAGAGCACTTTGCAAACATTATTAAAGTTATGTCTTTCTTCATTTCTGTGGGAAAGGTAAATATCATGCCATATTAATTAGAAACTGTAGGCAGATTTAGGTAGGCACTAGGTAGAATATAATTAACCATTAATTTTCCTTGTGTATAGTATTTTCCCCTCATTTGTTCTTTCCATAGAAACAGGAATTGTCTTCTTGCTTAAGAGATGATATTACCCTACTGTTTTGCTCGTCCTAGAGTCATAGGACCTTAAAAGTTATACACAAAATAGATGCACCAGATTTAAAATGGTCTAACTCTTTGAAAATTATAATCTCATGGTAGATCAGGCCCCTCATCTTCCGTCTGGGACACCATTATCATTTTCTCACTAATAATATAGGCTCCCACACTCAATGGAGTGCTTTGTACAGTGGTTCTGTCAGTTGAAAATTGCTATGTATGCATTAGTGGGTAGTTAAGACTGAGTGTCACAACTTGTCATTTCCTTGTTTTTATAGGCATGTGTTGGGGGGGGGCAATGTTGCCTTTATTCAATCTTTATTCCCTTTAAGATTTTCTTTATGGAGTAGATACACAGCACATAATCCATCTTCATTGTGTTCTCTGTTCTATATATATATATATATATATATATATATATATTTTCAATGTCTTTTTCCATTGAAACAGCATAATTCTGAAATCAGCGTGCTATGGAAATTCAAAATTATTGACAACACGTTCTCGACTACTGCATTTGTTGTGGAAACGTAGAACTTTTTTGTATTAAATGATACTACTGTATATCTATTTGTCGCATTGTGTTAGGCACCAAAAATAGAGCCAGAATTCTAGTTTAGGGTAATACTGTTTAGGGTATCTGGGTGCTACTAGATTGCAAACAATAATAATAGTCTCAATCATTTCACAACAACAGTGTCATTCAGTTAAGGATCCACACCCCTCCTTTCCATCTTGCTAGTAACTTCTCTTATTGTCACTACTAGATATTAGCAGAGCTTTTAAAATATTTTTGCCTTTTCATTTGTATTTTTAATGTGAATATAAATGTTTCTATATTTTTCCTCATTAAGTCACCATATTCAGTAATTTCTTTTTTAAAGTTTATTGTTACCATGGGTGTAATACCAGACTATTAATTTACTGATATATTCTGTAGATTGATGTTTAGTTTGTGTCAAAACATGTATATATTAGCTTAGAGGATGTCTGATTCCTATGCTAATATTAGGATTGGATTAAGGGAGAAGGACATTTGGCCTTTGATGCCATCTACTAAATGTTATCACTTATTTTTAGTACTTGGCTATATATAATCAGTGGTTTTAAAAGTATAATTTTCATTTAAACTTCAGTTAAAGCAGAAAAACTGAAATATTCACATAAAATCAGTAGTTATTATTTAGTTTATTAAAATTCAAGATTCCTTAGAGTAAATCTGTTAGGATGAAATTCTATTGACTTTAATGGAGCCAGGATTTCACTGTTAAGGTCAATGGAGGTCAAAGGATTAACGAGGGGGTAGGGCTGACCTATGAGAGAGAACCTTAAAAGCCAGAAGCTAAGCGACCAAGGGGAGCTAGCGAACAGGGGAGTTTGAAAGGGAGTTTGTAAGAGGGAGTCCTAATACAATCACTGTGGTTGGGAAGGGCCAACGTTGCTCTTGTCTCCTCCACCTGCACCTGTATCCAGACGGAGAACCTGACCATAGAGGCCTCTACCCATATCTTGGTGTGGAATTACAGAGACTGTGACCTGCATTTCCAACTCTCAGAAAGCCAGCCTGGGGGGACCATCCAGTGTGAAAGGTGCCTGCTAGTGGAATCTCTCTCAAGAAGCAGGTGGGAGAGCTAAAGGAGGAGGTCACTAGGCTGAGGACCATCCATGCCCACGAGGATTTCATTGAGAGTATTCACATGGAGACATTCAAGGCTGAGATAGCTATCCAGCTTGAGAGGACTGCTGTCATGCCACTGGGGGAGAAGGATATGGTTCTCTCACAGGGAGGTCACTGGCTGCTGGTTACTTCTTGCAGCAGGCAATGGTCCACCCCAATCCCAACCCACCCACCATAGTGATGAAGACCTGTTATGCTGCCCTGGTAACAAGCAATGAGGAATCACCCACAAAGGTGGAGAAGGAGAAGCCATGTACCCCCAAGGCTGAGAGGATCGCAGCCACCACTCCCAGGAGGAAACGTAGGGTAGTGGTGGTTGGTGACTCCCTTCTGAGGGAGACAGAGGCACCCATCTGTCGTAGCATCCTGGGAGGTATGCTGCCTTACAGGGGCCCATATCCAAGACATTATGGAAGGATTTTTGAGGATCATCCAGCCCTCTGACTACTAACCCATGTTACTCATCCATATGGGCACTAATGATTCTGTGAGGTATGACCATGAGCAGATCAGAAGTGACTACAAGGCTCTGGAAGTAAGGATGTTGGGGGGCAGTGGTGTTCTCTTCGATCATTCCAGTCAAGGGTAGGGGCCCAGGCAGAGACAGATGCATCCTGGAGATGAATGCCTGGTTGCGAGGATGGTGTCACCAGAAGGGCTTTGGCTTCCTTGACCATGGAATGCTGCTCCAGGAAGGAGGTCTGCTAAGCAGAGATGGGGCCCACCTAACAAGAAAGGGGAAGAGCATATTTGGATACAGACTGGATAACCTAGTGAGGAAGGCTTTAAACTTACTTTGATGGGGGGTGGGGGCAGATAACAAAAGCCCACAGGTAAGTCAAAAACATGGAGACCTGGGAGAAGGGTCAGAATCTGGGGGAGCAAGGACCATTATAAGGAATAAGGAAAAGGCAAGATAGAACATAGGGGAGAAATCAAATCAGTATCTTATATGTCTGTATACTTATGCAAGAAGTGTGGGGAATAAGCAGGAAGAACTTGAAATGCTAGTTAATAAACACAACTATGACATAATTGGCGTCACAGAGTTGGTGGGATAATACACATGAGTGGAATATTTGTATAGAAGGATACAGCTTGATCAGGAAGGACAGGCGGAAAAAAAGGAGGTGTTGGCTTATATATTAAAATGTATACACGTGTATTGAGGTTGAGATGAAAATAGGAGACAGACTTGTTGAAAGTCTCTGGGTAAGGATAAAAGGGGTAAAAAACCAATGGTGATGTCATGGTAGGGGTCTACTACAGACCACCTAACCAGGAAGAAGAGGTTGATGAGGCTTTTTTTAAACAACTAACAAAATCATCCAAAGCACAGGACTTGGTGGTGATGGGGGACTTTAACTACCCAGACAGCTTTTGGAAAATAATACAGTAGGGCACAGATTATCCAACAAGTTCTTGCAATGTATCAGAGACATTTTTTATTTCAAAAGGTGGAGAAAGCTACTAGGGGAGAGGCTGTTCTAGATTTGATTTTGACAAATAGGGAGGAACTGGTTGAGAATTTGAAAGTTGAAGGCAGCTTGGGTGATGATCATGAAATGATAGAGTTCATGATTCTAAGGAATGGTAGGAGGGAGAACAGCAAAATAAAGATAATGGATTTCAAGAAGGCAGACTTTAGCAAACTCAGGGAGTTGGTAGGTAAGATCCCCTGGGAAGTCTAAGGGGAAAGTTTGAGAGAGTTGGCAGTTTTTTAAAGAGACATTATTAAGGGCGCAAGAGAAAACTATCCCACAGCACAGGAAAGATAGGAAGTATGACAGGAGACCACCCTGGCTTAACCAGGAGATCTTCAATGATCTAAAAATAAAAAGAGTCCTACAAAAATTGGAAACTAGGTCAAATTACAAAGGATGAATATAAACAAATAGCAGAAGTATGTAAGGACAAAATTAGAAAGACCAAGCCACAAAACAGAATTAAACTAGCTAGAAACATAAAGGGTAACAAGAAAACATTCTACAAATACATCAGAAGCAAGAGGAAGACCAAGGGCTGGTCTACACTAGCCCCGAAGTTCGAAGTAAGATACGCGACTTCAGCTACGTAAATAACGTAGCTGAAGTCGAAGTATCTTATTTCGAACTTCAAAGTACTCACCCCTGGTCCACACCGCGGCGCGCAGGCTCCCCCATCGACTCTGCCTGCTCCGTTCGTGGAGCAGGATTACCAGCGTCGATGGGGGAGCACTTCCTGGTTCGATTTATCGCGTCTAGACAAGACGCGATAAATCATAGAATCATTTATCGAACCCAGAAGATCGATCCGACGCGTCCGACAGAGCTGGTAAGTGTAGACTAGCCCCAAGAATAGGGTAGGCCCATTACTCAATGAGGGGGAAAAACAATATCAGAAAATAGGGAAATAGCAGAGGATCTAAATGACTTCTTTCTTTCAGTTTTCACCAAAAAGGTTAGTAGCGATTGGACGTCTAACATACTGAATTGCAGTGAAAATGAGGTAGGATCAGAGGCTAAATTAGGGAAAAAAACAAGTTAAAAATTACTTAGACAAGCTGGCAGATCAAAGGACGTGATCATTCCCCTCTATTTGGCATTGGTGAGACCTCATCTGGAGTATTGTGTCCAGTTTTGGGTCCCACGCTACAAAAAGGATGTGGAAAAATTGGAAAGAGTCCAGTGGAGGGCAACAAAAATGATTAGTGGGCTGGAGCACATGATTTATGAGGAGAGGCTGAGGGAACTAGGATTATTTAGTCTGCAGAAGAGACGAATGAGGGGGTATTTGATAGCTGCTTTCAACTACCTGAAAGGGGGTTCCAAAGAGGATGGATCTAGACTGTTCTCAGTGGTACCAGATGACAGAACAAGGAGTAATGGTCTCAAGTTGCAGTGGGGGAGGTTTAGGATGGATATTAGTGTAAGCAGAGTCAGGATGAGCTCTACCCTGACATCTGGTGGTGAGGTGTGGAAAGGGATGTCAGGGGCTAATCTTGTTTGCATGGACACACCCACCCTGCAAAGCATGATGGATCGCTTGCCCAAATGGTCACTTTGGCTGCTGTGGGATCCCCAGTTTCTCTGTTATTGGGGCAGGAAGAATAAAGTGTTACCCTGATTATGTGAATCAAGGACAGTGACCTTTTGTTATGATGGAGGGACTCGCCATCAACGAAGCAGCACTCACTAGGCGAGGGACATGGGTTCCAAAACCCGCTGAATTGAGAGAGGCTGGGGACAGGTATTTGTACCTGGTGGCATGGGCCTCTTCTGAGGGCCCTAAATATCAGTTGCACCTTCTCTCTCTCTCTCTCTCTCTCTCTCTTTACTGTAGAATATCAGAGCTAATTTTGAATTCCTTAGGAGTTTAATCACAGGCTGCTGAGTTAGAATCACTCGGGGCTAATGGTGCAAATTTAGCACTAAGGCTCCCCTTACTACAAGTTGAAATCACTGAGCACTGTGTTAAGTAGTGGGGGAGCCGGAAGATATATTGCTGAGCAGCTGGCGGGACGGCTTGGAGCGGAGCAGTTGGCGGGACAGCCGGAGCGGCTTGCGGGACGGCTGACGGCGCGGAGCTGCTGGTGGAGCGGAGCAGTTGGTGGGACAGCCGGAGCGGCTTGCGGGACGGCTGGTGGAGCGGAGTGACTCGTGGGATGGTGAGCGGAGCGGAGCAGAGCAGAGCGAAGCCCCACAAAGGGACGGGGCAATCAGCTTCGAGCCACGTAAGGTGCCCCTTACCTCTCCCCTCCCCATTTCTACCCAGACTGGGGGGAGGTGTGTAGCACTCTGCAGATGAACTTTTGAACTCTGGGTCTGGACTTTTGGGTTGTTGAACTTTTGGGACTTTGGGTGATTTTTGGGGTTGCTGGACTCAAGAACCAAAGGGAAAGGACTGGCCAATTTGCTGGGGTGGGTCTTTGCTCACAGTTTGGTTTACGAATCCTAGATGTGGTGTTTCCCCAACAAAATGCCGCATTGTTTCTCTCTGTCATTAAAAGGTTTTTGCTACACTCAGACTCTGTGCTTGTGAGAGGGGAAGTACTGCCTCTTAGAGGTGCCCAGGGGGGTGATATATATTTGTCCCAGGTCACTGGGTGGGGGCTTGAGCCGGTTTTGCATTGTGTCATTGGAATGGAACCCCTAGATACTGAACCCGGCCCTTGTTGCTGCCAACTCTGACTGGCAGAAGGGTTACATTAGGAAAAACTTTTTCAGTAGGAGGGTGGTGAAGCACTGGAATAGGTTACCTAGGGAGGTGGTGGAATCTCCTTCCTTAGAGGTTTTTAAGGTCAGGCTTGACAAAGCCTAGGATATCACAAGCTAAATATGAGTCAACAGTGTAACAGTGTTGCAAAAAAAAGCAAACATAATTCTGGGATGTATTAGCAGGAGTGTTGTAAGCAATACATGAGAAGTAAATCTTCTGCTCTACTCTGCACTGATTAAGCCTCAACTGGAGTATTGTGTCCCGGGCTGGGCGGCACATTTCAGGAAAGGTGTGGACAAATTGGAGAAAGTCCAGAGAAAAGCAACAAAAATGAATAAAAGTCTAGAAAACATGACCTACGAGGGAAGATTGAAAGGTTTGTTTAGTCTGGTGAAGAGAAGGCTGAGGGGCGGACATGGTGATAGTTTTCAAGTACATAAAAGGTTGTTACAATGAGGAGGGAGAAAAATTGTTCTCCTTTACCTCTGAGGATAGGACAAGACACAATGGGCTTATATTGCAGCAATGCAGTTTAGGTTGGATTTAGGAATAACTTCCTGTCAGGGTGGGTAAGCACTAGAATAAATTGCTCTCAGAGATAGCTGAATCTCCATCATTGAAGATTTTTAAGAGTGGGTTAGACAAATACCTGTCTGGGATGCTCCAGATGATACTTAGTCCTGCAATGAGTGCAGGGGACTGGACTATATGACCTCTCAAGGTCCCTTCCAGTCCTCTGATTCTATATGGAGTTTTAGAAAAGCCTTGTTTGTAGCTATATTGTTTTCTGAAGTGCACCCTCTGCACACAGAATGGATAACTGCAATCCCACACTGCTTTGCTGTCTGGGAGTTTCCTTGTCCCATTTTTCCCCATGACCAGTAAAAACACAGTACAGTTAGAGCTAGTCAAAAGTTTAATTTTGAATTTTTGATGAATGTTTTCAACCACAGCCCCTTCTAGAAAAGCCACTAAGATAAGAGTGTAATTGTTTGTGTGTTGGGGTTAATTCTGTCTGGTATAAATGAAGTGTACACTTGTATCTTAAAACATCTTGTTGTCTCTCTGTGCACACCCTCTCGTGCCCCCTTAGATATATACATTGTGCTCTTTTTATACAGCTGTGAAGTCACATACCACTTACATTCATTTTCCTATCCATTTATACCCATGTGTAACATGCACTACTGCTCAGTCACCAGTTAACTTATCCCAGGACTCCACTGGGAGCTGCAACTGCTTACACAATGGTGAATTTGGCCTATGCAATCTGCACGGCAGGACAGAGACACATTAGGAGAAAACTATAGGTACAGTACAGTGTACTTAATCTATAAACAGACTATGAAAAGAAAAAATAATTATTCCCCAAATGCTTTCTAAGCTTAAGGGCTAAATTTCCAAAGAACTGTGTGGGGAGTTGTATGAGTAAATCTCATTATTGTTAACAGGCTTTGTGTACTTATCTCCCCATGCAGTGTTTAAAAACACACTGGAACAAAAAAGGCCAACTAAATACAAAACACGCAGTGCACAGTCAGTTCACAAATTCTCTTCTCCTATGGTTTAATCTTTGGAAGACTCATATAGTCATGACACTTGAAGTATGTTCCAAACACAGGTAATAGACAACTACATAATTGACTGGTACTTTCCTGATGTGTAGCTTTGCGATTGGTACATTCGGCAGTATAATTCCCAAGCTAGGACTCAGACTTGGATCTTTCAATTGAATCCACAAGGACAAACACCTCTGGTCACACAGAACCTACTTAAGCCAACGAGGCTCCACATGAGATAAGGTTTTGCCCACGCAGTTCTATTTGCAAGATCAAGACCTTCATTCTCTTTAGTTTTCTCTTTTCCTAATGAGATCTGTCAATGACTTACACTAATTAGGTGGGCAATGGATGTTAATGGGATGAGATTTTAAATATGCTACTTCAAAATTATATGAATAAATCATATAAATTTCAATGCTGCCTTTTACCATGTCTTCTCCTGCATATCAATATCATTTTTATTACCTCTGTTATAAAAAAATGGATGTATAAAGTACATGTACAGTACTTGACTTTGAAGGAGTCTAAAGGTGATGGGCCAAGCTTGCCTATATTTTCAATTATGGTTACAAACAATTTTAAATAGCCTGATCTTATTAGCTAACATTAGAATTGTTTGATTTAACAAGAAAACCAGATTTTTTAATTAATAATAGTGCTTGGTTCGATCTTGTTTATACCAGTTTTACACTGGTGTAACAATATAAGTTCCAAAAGAACTGGTATAACAATATAGTTCCAAAAGAGTTACTCCTAATTTTACGTTGATTTAAGTTAGACTATGTTATTTGTGTTGATAGCATGAGCCTGATTCACTTCTGCATTTTTTTCTCTTTTATGTTGGTGTAACTCCATTGACATTGATGTAGCTACACCAGTGTAAATCAGAAGTAATACAATGGTGTTTCAATAATTTTTGGTAATAGAGACTTTGTTAAAACATTTGGAAATACAGAATTAAATCCAGTGTCCCTGGATGTAAAATAATTGCAGATAAACACTAAATTGCAGCAAACATCCTATTAGGCTAGATATTGGATTTACTCTGTGGATAAAACAAGCTTAGATTAAACAGGTGTGAGCAGATACTGCTAAATGTTCAGTATTTGCATCAGGTCAGCATTTATAGGTGTCAGCAGTTTAAATATAGGCTTTGCAGAGGACACCTTTAAGATACAGTAACTGCACAAATCCATTCATTTTGCCAAGCAGAGACAATAATTGGTAACTGTTGGTATTATGTACAAACACTGTGTTCCTCCAAGAATAACCCAGAGTGATTAGCTCTCAGCAGATCGGCTGTTCTTTTGCTGACTCTCGAGTGGCTTTTTTGTATGTACGTATATACACACACAAGCCACCGAGACTGAGCACAGCTGATGAGTCATCTCACTGAGTTCTGTTCATCTGTTCCAGAACAGTTCATTGTTTTGTTTCAAAAAGAACAAACTTCTATTTTTAAGGAAGGTTGAGTTTACAACATTGTTATTAAAAAAGGCCCGGGCAGACATCTTATCTTAGGCTGTAACATGTAGCAAATTCCTGTTTCAATCTAACAATACTGCTTAGTCTAAAAATGTCATTTAGACATAGGAAAAACTATCTCTTGACTTGTCTTTCCGCTACCTAAATGCAGAATTCAAACTTTCCTCCCCAAATCACATCCTAATTCCAGAGGCTAGCAATGGTTCAAAAGTAATTTAAAGCAGAGTGCAGTCAGAGTGCTCGTTTAGCTTGAGTATAATGAGGACTCTTACCTATTCTGCCCATTCCTGTTCTCTTGATATGCAGTTTTCAAACAGACTGTTAGGTGCATACGTCTTCATACAAAGCAGTGTGTGAGCTTTGTGACTAAAGCAGACTTAGGTGAAGGACCCAGGTGCATTTTGAATCCCTTTGCTTTAAAGGAAAACTTCATCTCTTTTGCACAGGTCCATCCACTGGACTGTTTGGAAAGCTAAGGAACACTTCTCACCCTGGATAAACCATGTAACATATTTAAAAGTTATTTTTAATGATCATTTCTATTTTTGAACCTTATTGCTGGTGGTGGCAGTCTTACTAAAGAGAGTGACGCCATTTGCAATACTAGTATGGTGGGACTTATCACAGAAATGTGAGGCTGGAAGGACCCTCAAGAGGTCATATCCCCTCTCCCCCCCCCCCCCCCCCCCACTGAAGCAGCATTAAGGCAGAATTTAAGTATTTCCAGCTTGTTTGGTATTGATTTAGCAATCACAAGAAGAGCTTTAATTCTTGCAAGTTAAATCTTTTGTTTAAATAAATATAAATACAATTAATTTGATGATTGCTAACCCAGTATTAAAATGTTTTTTTTCTGGTATAGTTGTGTTGCCTTTAATTCTATCAGTTCCTTTACTTGTCTATGTTTAATTGATATAATTTCTCCAGAGAAATCAGGTGCATAGGCAACCATCCAGATGTGAAATTTGTATATGTGTTTTATATATACACACACAAATACTGATTGAACAATTAGACTAACCAGCAAATAGTGGCAGTGAAAAGGACTGTAGCAGACGGAATGCAAAAAAACTCAGTAGAGACATACCAAAAATATATTATAGCAAAATTTTGAATCAAATATCCCCAAAATACGATGGAACTATGGGAACTGAGGCCCCTCAGCTGCAACACAATAAGGCAATAATAACAACATACCATGACACTCTTTCAAGAGGTGGGGTTATAGTCTTTGGATGAATGCAACCTGTGTTTAATGAGGGTAATAATAATATACAATACTCCAGAGCAAGAACTATAGACCAGCTTACTCAGCTTAAATGACAAGTGAGAATGTAAGTAGGCCACAATGTACTGTATGCTGAACTGAAAATGTGCTGAGGACACCAGGGACTCATGGTATTCTTTTGGCATTAAAAAAAAATCTCAAAAAAGGTTTTTTAAAAGCTCAAACTAGACAAAACTGAAATGATAGTGGTAGGACTCAATAAGCAACTTAAAAAATGGTAGTGATATCTGCACCTCTTTCGAAGGACTGCATTCCTTGTTTGCAATACAGATTTACAATGTGGGGCTTTTGTTATTGTTCTTGGACTCTCAAGTAGCAGATGAGGTCACAGAAGAATTTTTTCACGTGGGCTTGGCCAATAAATAGCAAGCTTTACTTCTGAACATGTGTATTGGTGCCATCGTTTCTGCTGTTGAAACGTGTTAGATTAGGCTTCTGTAATGCGCTGTCCATGGAGCTACACAATGGGACCACTCACACACTGAAACTGATGCAGCCACTTGCTGAGCAGTGTGTTATGCTGGGAATGTATAACTTTAGTGCTCTAAGGACTGCAGCAGCTGCCGATTTGTTTCTTGGCAGAGATCAAGTTGTTCTTTTAAAGTCTTAAATGGTTTGGGTCCTCAAACTCCGCCTCTCTCCATGTGTTATGCTCCCACAGTTCTACTCAGTGGAGACAACTGAAACAAGAAGTGACTGTTGGCAGGGCATTTTCTGTGAGAAGTCCTTAACCCTAGAATCTGCTTCCCTGCTTGGTCCAGCAAGGGCCAGATATGTTAACTTACACTGCAAAGTACCTATTTTTTCCCATAGTTTGTTCTGTTTGCCAGAAGCTGGGAATGAGCAACAGGGGATGGATCACTTGATAATTACCTGCTTTGTTCATTCCCTCTGGGGTACCTGGCACTGGCCACTGTCGGAAGAAAGGATACTGGGCTAGATGGACCCTCAGTCTGACCCAGTAGGGCCATTCTTATGTTCTTATGAAAACTGCTGGTCCAGAAGTACTGAAATTGTATACCATACTGGGGCAGAAACTTCATCTTTTTTTGTGTGAAATGCAAACTTTAGGACAAGGAAGAGGTGATGCTTCCTGGGGGCACCCAGGGCTATGAGGCACCTTGCTCCCACCTGAGGAAACCTCATCTGTGCCTCCTGTGAGTCAGCTCCCCAACTCCACCAGCCACAGACAATACAAGCACTTTGCTCTAGGCCTTACAGGCCCTGCTGTTACTGTGCAGATCCACAGTTGGCACACTCCAACCCTCCCCAGCCCCTGGTCACTTGTTCCAAAGGCACAGTTCACCCCAGCTTACTGCTTGCACCTCAGATCATTGTTCTGCTTTACACACAGCACTTAGATATGTTTATAGTGAAATCAAGTAAAGTTTATTTAACAAAGTACATAGATTCAAGTGGAAGCAAACAAAAATATTGGAAATAAAATAAAATAACTTATTTTACTTATAAAATAATAACATGCATTCTAGATCTTACACTTAATTAACAAGATATTCTCATGCTCACCTAACACCCTTGCAGCACTTTAGAACCAGACTGGCTGTGACCCTCCTTTCATGGGACAAGCATGCTGTCAGCTTTCATTCTATATGAAGGACCCAGTGTGTATTTTTGAACTCCAAGGTATACCAGAACGCTCTTCTGTCTCTTTTCATAAACAGGACACCCCTGGTTGTCTGTTTATTCCTCTGGACTCTCTCTCTTGTAGAGTTCACAATGTCTTCTTTTGCCTGTGCCTCAGTATGCCAATAGGCATACACTATGATGCATTCAATACACAAATGGCCAGACAGGGAGATAGGTGTCTGCCTCCTGCCTGAAAGGAACATTTCTAAGATACGTCACCTCTTGGAGACCTGCCTTAACTCCAAGACCTTAAGAACATAATTTTCAGTATAGATTCATAACTCCTTAAATATTATCCATACATACATTTCACAATGATGATACTAACCAGTAGGCTACTGGCTCTTAGTAGAGACTTCACATGCCACTCTTTGGTGGACTATTGTCCACCAAATATCCAGTCTGGGGACCCCTGTAAAATCCTATTCACCCCCTGTGCCCTCTGATAATTGGCACCAAGGGTCCCTAGGTCACAGAACAATTGAACCCAATATGTTTTTGAAATATCAGATTCCAAATTCTGCTACAATATATTTTAGGTATATCCCTCCTGAGGGTTTTTTTGCATTTCCTCTGGTACAGCCCTCTCCACTGTCACTAGTTGCTAGTTAGCTTAAATGTTCAATCAGTGTGTGTATACTATATACACACACACTATATATATAATAACACACACACACACACATTTCACATCTGGCTGCATGCCTATACACCTGATGAATTCTCTGGAGAAATTATACCAATTAAAGACAGAAAAGTAGAGGGTTTGGTAGAATTAAAGGCAACACAAATATAGCTGAAAAAACTAAGAGTTAAGAAAAAATGTAAGACCTATACACTTGGGATCTAGTTGAGCATTAATTTAAGGAGCCAGAAGAGAGTTGACAATAATGCAGAAGGAACAGTAAAAAAGAAAAAGAAAAAGAAAAAAAAAGAATCACAATTGTACAATAAGAACAGGGAGGTAAGAATGAATAAAACCAGCTGTCAAACTCATGAGATTTTGTGCCTCCAGAGAATACTGGGCCCATTTCCCCCCCTCCACACTTGGTTATTAGCAAAGTTTTTACTTGTGAAAACAGTAAAAGGTTGGCAAGTCTGCTGTTCATGTGTCTCAATGACTGTGGTAAAGTGTAAGCCATAGAGAGATGAAAATAAGAATTTTAGATCAGCTAGAAAACAAATAACACTCTGCTAGTCATTTTAAAGAAAAATGTCTGAGTTGTCATTACTAGAAACTTTTCTGTGTCAGAGAATTTCTCTACCTGTGATATTTTTCACCCTACTTTGTGTGCTTTTCATTAGTGAAAGGAAGCATAGTTCAAAAAATCGAACAGCTCCATATATGATATTTTAGTTGTACTGGTGTTAATTGTGAAGGGAGTTGTTGTTTTTTTCCTCACAGGTAGTCTTTCAGTGTCTCTCTTTTGTTTTCGGTGCAACTCAGTCACTGCACTGAAATGGGAGTTTTAAAATTCACCCCTATGGAAGGATCCTATAGAACGTAATAGGGATAAAAACTTTAGGGTTCCTAGAAAAATTACTCTAAAAAGCTTAAGCTTAGAGAACAATAATCATAGAGAATAATATCCTATAGGAATCATCCTATAGAATTCATTAGCAAAGGTACAGTTAGTTAGATTAAATTTCACAGGACTCTTCCATTATGGCAGGCAGCCTGCTGTCCACGACTGGAAGATGGAAACAGAAGGAATACGTTAAACAAGATAATTGTTTGTGGGGCAAGATTGTTATTTTACAGCCTGCCCCATGGGTGCGTGGTGCCCTCGGAAGCAGACTGGAAAGCCGATTATGACTCGGAGGATCTTGCCTAGTTTCCTTCTGCTCTGGGGAGGGATATACCGTTCACTTGCTCTATACTTGGAACAGGGTATGCCCCTCCAATGAAGCAGTGGAAGAAAAGCCAATGCTCTGCCCATCCCATCCTGTCTCCCCCTCCCTCCCGCCCAGCAGTTGAATGATGTAGCTGACTTGTGGAACCTACTTCCCCTACATACAGCTCCACGGGGCATGGGCAGCTGGCACAGAAGAAAGTAATGGGGTGCCTTACAAAAAATGTTTTACTCTCCTATGGGGGTATGTGAACTAAGACATAATCTGACTCTTATTTATTACATAATTCTAATATCTTTACATAGAAACATTCTGCATTCTGCCTTTATTCCAGTAATGCTAGTTCAGATTATGAATTAAAACCCAAGATGTCAGTGTGACACAGGTAGAAAACTGGCATTTAGTGAAATCATCCCCCCCACACACATTTTGAAGAACTTATCTTTGGGGGCGAGTCTTATCTGTCATTTTTGGGATGTCTCTACTGTGTCCTTTATCTGCTGTTCAGATACCAAACAATTTGTTGCATGCATTGAGATCTTCATCTTGCCTGCTAAAACCCTGATCTTGCAATAAGCTATAAACAGAACCCCTGTGCCCGCACTGAGCCCTTATAGAAGCCAGTGGAGCTCTGCATGGATCTATCCATTACAGGATTGGAGCTTTATAACCTGAATTTGTTTCTATCTAGTTTTTAATTCTTCGAAAGTTTTTAGACCCATCTATTAATGCTTAGATCACAGAATTCCAGATGTTAGGGAGATGAGCTGTATGGTCCAGTAGTGCACAAATTCTACAGCAGTGAGCACGGCATTGGCAACTTGCCAGGAGCCATAAGGCTGTGTCTAATTTGCATATATATGTCTATTGGATTTTAATTAGAGATAAATATGCACCACTGTTGTTTTTTACTTAGAAAGCACTTTAATTGTACACAGCATTTTACAACTACTTGTCCTACTTTTTCACTGAGGTGCCCACACACATTATGGAGATTTGAGTCTGCTGGGTGATTATGAAGTTTGGATTTTTTCAGTTTCATAATAGAAAAACTCTGTTCACAAATAGAAGCCGTTCAAAGGGGTTTGAACAGATAGCAGGCCCAATTCGGTACCCAGAGATTTGTCACTAGGCAGGCATTTATAACAATTAATTGGTTCCTTTACGCAACTTGAGTGGAGTGGAACATGTAAGCCACTCCGTTCTGGTTGAATACTGTTTGAAAAATGGAAAGAGTTTGCATCTCCTCAGCTGAGGAGAGTCAGGTTGAAGATTTGAGGTTTGAAGAAAGTGGATTCCTTCAGAAAGATGGAAGTGTTGCACAGAGCAGAGTTCTCAATGAGTCTCATAGAAAACAGTATGGTATTGAGCGCCAGAACAAGGCCTGTGGTTATAGCATACATGAGATCCTGTGTCCAAATGATGTCCTACTCCCATCTGAATTAAGGCTCCTGCACCCACACCCAGCCATGGCCTCAAAATGTCTATTTCAGAGAACAGAATTTGGTATATAAACAACTTTTTCAGAAAATGTACACTGTCACCATAATTTAAAGGTCAGTTATTTATCTTAAATCATTGCAGAAATCATAGTTAGTCATTTTAATAATATCAATGAGGAGCTGCTAAGTCCCTTTTCAAAAGGGACTTGGGGCCACTGTTCCCTCTAAGCTATGCGCGTGTGCGTGTGCACACAGATCCTAAACCCCACATACGTGGTGAAACACGGCGCGCACAAACATTTGCACAGCACAATTTGCACAGAAATTTTTTTTTGCGCAAACGGCCTGTCAAAAATTTGCACAGAAGAAATTTTTTTGTGCACCCAGCCTGTCAAAAATTAGAGGGAACATTGCTTGGGGCTAGATTTTTAACGTTTGGAAGGTAGGTACCTAAATGCCTTTAAAAATCTGGCCCTTGGACACCTAGGCATTTAAGTTAATAGGACTAAGGGACTTTAAAATACTTTACCCTTAAGATCCTAAATCTCATTTTCAGAAGAGACTTAGGTGCTTAAGAGCATAAGTCCCATTGATTTTCAATTAGACTTGCATTCCTAAGCACCTGTGGACTAGATCCACAGAGGGATTTAGAGGTCTAACTGCCACTTTAGGCACCTAAGTTCAAACTTTACATCCTCAAAACCCTCTCTAGTGGTTGCCTTACCCTGTAGACTTCTAAACTCCCTATACATGTAAGCTTCCATGGATAAATTCCTTCCGATGACTAAAAATCTGAGCACATGCACGGCTGCCTTGTTGCAGATGCCTGGACACCTAAGCCTCAGTTGGATCCTCAAATTGGGTATTGCCCTGCCTACCTTACCTGCATGGCCCAATCCAGTAGGCATGCTCATAGATCAGGCCTTGTACAAAACACTGGAGGAGAAGGAAGTAGTGGTGCTACTGCCCTCTTAGAGCCTTTAGCCCAGTGGTTAGAGCACGCACCCAGGCTGTGGGTCACCCAGGTCTAACTCCCCCATCTCAGGTGAGTGCCCTAACCTCTGGGTTCTGGGACATTCTGGAGTGGGGCTCTCTCAGTCTCTCCTGTTGAAGGTGTCCACTGTGTATAAATAATTAGTCATTGGTCCAGAGAGAATGAGTCAATAGCCTATTGCACTCAGCTGTGTTCAAGTCTGCTCCAGTGTCTGTTTTAATAACTTATAGAAAGTGGAACAGTTTCAATAGGAGTGAGTAAGAGAGACCTGCCCCAGAATAGCCCATAGCCCAGTGGTTAGAGCACCCTCCTAAGAGTTAGGAGAGGAGGGTTCAGAGTGCTGCTCCACATCAGGTAGTGGGTGGAATTGAACCTAAGTTTCCCACATGCTGGGTGAGTGCTCTAACCACAGAGCTAAAAGTTTTTGGTGGAGGGAAGAAGCAGCTCCTCCTCCTCCTCCTCAGCTTTTTGTGAGTAAGGGCTTAGGCACTCAGTAAAAGGTTCATGGATGTAAAACCCAGGCAGAAATAGATGTCTCCATCTGGCCCAGACTTAGATGCCTGATTCCTTTGAGGGGCATTACTTAGGCCACACCTCTCTCCCTGGCATTACTTATTGGTTAGCTTAGGCAGCTCCCTGCTCAGCATGTTGGTTTTTGTGGATCCCATTCTTAGGTGCCTAACTCTCCCATGAATTGTATAGTGAGTCTGGGTACCTTGTTCAGGGCTGTGGATTCCATTAGCAGGAGGGCACCTAATATTAGGTGTTGCAACACTGAGTGTAAGTCCTTTTTGCGGATCTAGATCAAAGTGACTTTTGAAAGTCGCCTTGGCACTTCTAAAAATGTTACATTAAGGCCCAGACTTTTAAAGCCTTGCAACACCTAACTGATTTAGGAGCCTAAATCTCACTTTCAAAAAGGATTTAGACAATTAGGAGCCTAAATCCCATCAATGTCAAGGGGCTTTTGGCTCTTAAGTGCCTAAATCCTTTTTGAGTGCAGCAATGCTTAAATACCTTTAAAAATCTGGGCTCAAGTGTCTTAGTTACTATTTGGAAAAAAGGAATTTAGGCTACTAAGTCACTTCGGTATTGCTGAAAATTTTAACCTAAGTCTTTACAGTTTGGG
Source organism: Macrochelys suwanniensis (assembly GCA_033296515.1). Classification (NCBI taxonomy): domain Eukaryota; kingdom Metazoa; phylum Chordata; order Testudines; family Chelydridae; genus Macrochelys; species Macrochelys suwanniensis. The sequence goes on from CM065777.1 coordinate 101,062,751, forward strand.
TAAATGGAATATTTAAGACTTTTTTGATTAGGAAGATTGCTCTTAGGTAGTCAGTGTTTTTCTAAAGCAATAATTCCACGGCAGAGACGCCTCCAATTTCATTTCAGTGGACACTGGCAATTTAAGTCCAGTGGGACATTCTGATTCCTCATAAAGGAAAATAAAGACATTAAACACACAAGGTTTAATGCAGAAATAGAACACTATTGTATTGCTTATAACAGCAATAATATTAATGCAAATATAAAGATTTAAATAACTGGTAATTAAACCATGTTTCATTTTTAAAAACATATTTAGCTATATAGGAACATCTAGGACCAACATGTGATTCTTCAAAATTAGCCTGTTTATAGTTAGAGCTTTGTGAAATTCTTTGGATTTTTTAAAATAGTTTTTCATTTTATTTTCTGGGAATTTTGTTTTAGTTTTTTCTATTGTGGGGGGCTCTTGTGAGGGGGCAGGAGGCGGAGAGAAGGTCAGGTCCTGCCCTTGTGGGGAGGTGGGGTAAGAGGCCCTAGAGGGCATTGCAGAGCAAGTCCATCCCGCACTCAACGCTCAGCAGCGACTTCGGTCCTGCGTGGCGGGGCCAGCTCCCCATTCCAGGTGTTGCGACCTGGTTTACGGGGTTGCAGCACCACTCAGGTTTGGCTCAGCCGCCCCTCCATCATGATAGGGGGGTGGATGGGCCAAATTGAGTGAGTGGTATTGTGATCCTGTGCACCAGATCTCAGTGCCCGGTGTGGGGATCGGGGCTCAGACCCCTAGAACGGGAGCCATAGGAGCTGCTGCTGCAGAGTATGTTTTTCATTTAATTTGTGTTATTTCACATTGGTGAAAAACATGGGGTGCTAGTTATGATTCTTATTTTTATTCTTGGATGCTTTGGGAATAAATGTGAACCTTACTCTCTGTTGATTACTCTAAAATAATTGATTTTCCTATGGGAGACAGATGGGGATTTTAAAGGTCCCAGCCCACTACTCATGTAATTTTAATACATTAGGACAAGCCATGTTCATACATTAAAATGGGTATATTTCTTCTACTGTTTAAGATGCATTAAGTATTGTATAGTATTTAATGTTTCATAAGTACATGTTTTGGTTCCACTTACTCAGGTCTGTAATTTAGCATATGCATGTAAGCACATTGCCTTAAACACAGCAGGAGGGAAGTGTTTTCTTTTTTTCATTTTACCCTTCTTAACTTTCTGCTTTTACTTTCATCTTTTTCCTGTATGATAAAATCCTCAGGAACATTAACATTTTTGACCCTGTAATATTAATGAACCATATCGGCACCATATCACAAGTCTCAGATTTTTTTTTCATTTCTTTGGATCCGTCCCCACCCAATTAGCTTAACTTGCACCCCTGAGTTGCATTATTTTTCAGAAATGTTGTTTAAATATTTTGCTGTTACCTAGGGGTTAAGCAGGTAGGATGATTGCACTAATAAAAATTGATAAGTAGTCAGGTTATCCTTTCTAATTTATTACCATGGCAACAGACAGCACATGTGGCTTGTTGCTGAAGAACAGAATGCTAATAATCAAATGTGTCTTACCCAAATGAATATATAACACAGCTTACTAATACAGTGTCTTGACATTGTATACATTACTGAACTGCAGCACACATTAATTCTGCATCTAAGTTAGTTGATGCATATGCTCTGGAGAACAACAGAAAAAGAAAAGAAAAAGTATCTCTGATACATTGAGTCTGTTCATTAAAGTAATGTATTTTAAATAGTGTACAGCAAAAGATTTAAGTATCTAACTCTTGTCTTGTTTATTTCAGTAGGTGGCTTGTATGCTAGGAACATGCTGTAATGCACAGTCATTGTGACATGGCAGAAAAGAACAGACACTGCCCAGGAGTTCGATTAAGTAACAATCTCTGGGAAAAAATGATCATTACTAGAAGTTAATGGTTGGTTTGTTAGTTAATGGCCCAAGGCAAAGCTGAGGGCAGTTATGGCTCTAACAAGCTGGTTGTGAATTGTGGCAATGAGGGATTTTAAGGGGATTTGTCTTTGCTATTATATATTACATTTAATGGTTTGTGATAGCAATAATGTGCTTTTTAAGACAGTGGTTGTAACAGAGGACATTACTGGAAACATCATTTGTTTCAGGGAAATAGACAATTGATTTTCTACCAGTAAGGATAAGAATATGCACTATTAAATATATAACTCCAGGCTTTTGTTTCATGTCATGCATGCATCTTTCAATGCATTGGCAAGAAGTGAAAGGACACTAAAAAAGCTCTGTGTACAGGTGCGTTGCATCTTACGCGCATTTAACATGCGCGAATTCAGCTTTGCGTGGTCGGCAAAAAAAGAAAAAAAGAGAAAAATAACAATTTAAAAACTGTATCTGTAGTGCGGGTGATTCCACCCGCCATTCAACGCAATGAGCTTTTGAGTACATGCGGTTTTCGCTTTACACGCTGACTGCGGAATGTAACCCCAGCGTAAGATGAGACTCGCCTGTACTTCATTTTTCTTATGTCACAGTCAGGGAAACAGATCATCCCAAAACTTCACAAGCACAAAGTGTCCTCCAGGCCACCTGTAGTGAGGCAGTGTGGCCTCCCTCTGAGCCAGGTCTGCGTCACCCCTCCCACTGGAAGTACGTCACTGGAACAGGAAGTATAAAGGGCAGGGCCTCCCACTCATTTGGGGCTGGGACCCTGAGGGAGGAAGACGGATCCTGTTCACTCCCAGCCGCTGACCCTGCTGCTGAAAGGGTTGCCAACTTTATAATTACATAAAACTGAACACCCCTGCCCTGCCCTGCCTCACCCCTTCTCCTAGGCCTTGCCCCCACTCACTCCATCCACCCTCCCTCCATCGCTCGCTCTCCCCCACCCTCACTGACTTTCACCAGGCTGGGGCAGAGGGTTGGGGTTGGAGTGTGGGAGGGGGGTAAAGCCTCTTAGTTCGGGCCAGGGATGAGGGGTTCAGAATTCAGGAGAGGGCTCTGGGTTGGGGAAGGAGGTGGAGAGGGCAGGATGAGGACTCCAGCTGAGGGCAAAGGCTCTGGGCTGGGGATGAGGGGCTTGGGGTGAAGGAGGGGCTCCAGGCTGGGTGTTGGGGTGTTGGGCGGTGCGGGCTCTGGGAGGGAGTATGGGTGTGGGAGTGGACTCTGGGCCTGGGCAGAGGGTTGGGGTGTGGAAGGGGGTTCAGGGTGTGGAGTCCTAGCAGTGCTTACTGCGGCTCCCAGGAAGTGGCTGCCAGGTCCCTGCAGCCCTTAGGCAGAGGGGTGGCCAGGGAGGCTCTGCGCACTGCCTTCGCGCCCACAGGCACCGCCCTCGCAGCTCCCATTGGTTGCGGGGGCAGCGCCTGGAGCCTCCCTGGCCACGCCTCCACCCACGCTGCACCACCGACCGGACTTTTAACGGCCTGGTCGGTGGTGCTGACAGGAGCCACCGGGGTCCTTTTTCCAACAAGTGTTCTGGTCGAAGACCGGACGCCTGGCAACCCTAGTAGCTGAGCCCAGTCACGGACCTGCCAGCACTACCATGGGCCACCTACCCAGAAGAGCCGGAGCACGCTCTACTGATCCAAGTACACCCTAAGGGGAGGAGCGGCCCAGAGCTGTAGCCAGCTGTAGTCTGGCTACAGCTCTGCCTGAGGCATGGTCAGCAATGTTGTGGTTGGGATCCCCGCTGACACTATGGCGGACCACTCCGCCACTGTTAGGGCCCTGGGTCAGGGTCCGGTGGAGTAGGGTGGGCCCGGACCCCACCTGCCACCCCACACCCGGGGTGGCAGCCTCCCTTTGCCATGCCCAGTCACCTGCGTTCGTTGGCCGTCCGCCGGAGTGAGGACACCCAACCCGAGGTTTGCCTGTCTCTGCATCAAGAGACCAGGGCTGATTGACTACTGGGTGTGCTCTGTCTCTGTGTCAAGAGACTAGGGCCAATTGACCACAGTTTTTGCACAGTCCCATCTTAAAGGGCCCAAGGGCTATAGACTCTTGACCGTTCATCCCCCGCCTTGGGGCGAGGACATACGGGCCCCTGAGAGAGGCCGTTTCTACCTACAGGCTGAAGCTAATTGCCTCTTGGGGAGTTCAAACCCATTAGGTTAGTCAGGATACTAACACCTAAATCCTAACCCTCTCGCCCCCAAATACTAAGCGGAGGTCCCAATGGCGTAGTGAAGCAGTGTCGCCTCCCTCCAACCTAGAGGGGGAGGGACGACCACCACCCGACTACACCAGCCTTGAAAGGAAATGCCATCATCAAACTTGTAGTCTTCCATTTTGTGTCACGTTGTTTATTTGGCACGACTGTACTTATATAAACAGCAGCTACAGGGCCCAGACTGGATCCAAAACAGTTCAGTGGTCCCAAAATCAAAATGCTGGGGTAGCTCATTCATTCTGTGTCTGTTTTTACCCAGAGTTTTGTTCCATTGAGGAGGCCATTTTGCCTCTACAAAGTTGTTAAGGTACAAGTTCAGTCCACTTCACAGAAGGTTATGGGGTAATTGGGTTTTAATCAGTTTCCTGGAGGTTTAAAAGTATCTTGATAACCTGAAATGGTTTTTGAACATTGCCAGAATGTTATAGTAAAGTAGCTTCACAATGAATCTGAGGTGAGGCAATTTCAGATAAAACAGGGTGCCATAAAACTGTCATGAACATAAAAGCAAGCAGTATTTACAGTATGATTGCTTTATATTCATTGTGAACATTTGCAGGGAGCACAATTCAACATTTATACGGTAAAATATCCATTTATGTAGGTAGAAGAGTGGTAGGTTGCACATTCTAGGAGTAGGTGACTCTGGACTAAATTGAGTTCTGGTCTGAGTTTTTTTTTATTACCCAACAATTTGGAGTCAGAACATAAAGAAGAATTGACATCATCCTGTATCCTCTGTCTTCATAATCTCTCAGGAGCTGAGACTCCACATTTTGAAATGTTGAAAAATGATTTTTTTACTTGGTATTTCAGGGGCCTTGCATATATTGTTACAATAAAAACAAATCTAACACTGAAAAGTTAGATAATGTCAGAACTAAGGCTGCCTGTGCAATCTTAATTTATCCCCCTTCTGCATAAGCACTATGGTACAGTCTTTAATATCATGATCATATACTATTTTGTTCCACAAGACCTGAGCCTCATTCAGCACACAGGATGGATCTGCGGTGGGGGTGGATCAGGATAGTGTAGTGAATGAGGCTGTTACCTGTAGGACCCTTGCTTCATTTGTTCCAGAAGGTATGTAATGGCACCCGCCTATAGCTCAGAGAGCAGCACACTGCCACCAGTGAGACTCTAACCCGGGCAGACATGTACCTATTGGAATGTAAGTCCAACGCCTTAACTGCTCAGCCAGCCTACAGCTCTCCTGGCAGTGCATGAGGCAGGGGATTGCAGGAAGTGAAAGGAAGGTCTCGTGATTAAGGAAGTTGAATGTAATCCTGGGAAACTGGAGTCTATCCCTGTCTCTGCCACAGAGTTCCTCTCTGATGCTGGGCAAATTTCTTAGACCAAGCTTCTGCCATGTGCCCCTGGGACATATCACTCTAATGGGACATATCACCCATTGGCCTGACCCCACAGAGCCATCCAAATGCACTGAAGGAAGTATGCCAGAAGTTTAAGGAGGGATTGTATACAAGATATACCCTGAGGTGGTGTATCTCCACATTGTTTCCTACTTGTTATGCTTAGCCTTCGGCAGTGAACTATTAGTTCAAATAACAGTGAGAAAGAGGAAGGAGAGTGAAGAGAGATATGGACAGAAAGTAGAGAAATAAGGGCAGGGGACAGAAACAGGGAGTGGGGAGAAAGGGTCCTTGAAGCAAAGATAGATAGAAACATGGTTCTGTCATTGGAGAGAGCTGGATGGGAAACAGGAAGTGAGGGAGATGATACTGGGAACAGAGATGAGAATGGGGTCTTTAAAACAGGGAGTCGTGTGAGTAAAGAGTCACTCTCTGACCTTAAGTTATTTAATTGCTTTAAAATATAGTGAAAAGAGTGCAAGAGCCAGAGGCCCCCTTTATTTGGCAACTTCCTATTTTGAGAAGGTCCCAAACCAAAGTATCCCCAAATAAACTGGGCCAGATTCTTAGTTGGTGTAATTCTGTGTAGCTGTATTTGGCCCCTTGACTTTATTTCTGTTCCACTTATTAGAAGATCAGTTCTGTTGTAGCATTTTGAATGATCATTTCAGATAGTTTTCATTGTATATCTGAGGGCTAAGAGACAGAAAATATTTGGCTTCAGTTAAATAATTGATGATACATAAATAATTAGCTCAATACACATGAGCTGGCAGCAGATTACCTATCTGAGAACAGCCTCAGCTATCAGATGGTCTTGGGAGGGGGGGCACCCAAAATCTTCAAATAATTGGGAGTGTGGATAATTGAAGGTGCCAGATCTGCAAACTTTTAAGTCTTCACTCAGGGTCTTCTGACCATCTACTTCAAAGTCTTCAGAGCCAACGCCTTTGATTATAAACTGTCAGCCAGCTACCTCAAGACTGGCCAGCAGAGCAGTAAATGCTTTATTAGCTGCCGGTAGACTTTACAAATCCAGACTTTGCATATTGAAAGCCATTTTCTCTGGAACACTTAAGAGAACATGACCCTTTTTTAGATAATGGGTGTTAACTGAGTGAGGTTTAGATGATGTACTCTGAATGGTACCTGCGCCTAGTGATTTGAGCAGAAGCCTCTGAGCTAGGAAATTCTGAGTTTTATTAATTTTATTACTTCTGTTACAATAGTGCCTGGACACTAGGGCTCCATAGTGCTAGCTATTGTACAAATATATAACATAGAGACCGTCCCTGCCTCAAAGGGCTTATGCTGGCTCCAGCATAGATCCTTTTTGTTACCCTGGACTAAGTCATTAATTAGCCTCTTTGTCTTCATTTTCCCATTTCTAAAATGAAGATTAAAAGTAATACTTATCTACCTACCTTATGGGATGTTCGGGGAACTAAACAGTTGGGCCCTGGTTTTCAGAAGTGCTGAGCACTCATAATAGCAGCGAAAGTCAATGGGAGCTGTGAGTGCTCATCACCTCTGAAAAATCAGACCTTTAATGTCTGACAGCCAAATCATGCATTGCATAAGTGTTAAGTATTATTAGTGCCCTGTACATTGTGTTCCCTCACTTGCGTCAGATCATGTCTAATTAGGATTTTTCAAATAATTCCCCTCTATGTCTGGAGAGGAAATTAAATCAGAAAGTCTTCTATGCATCTGAAAGCATTTTATGTTAGCGTTTTGAGAGAAGGAAGAGACAGACACAGTGATTGGGTGGAGAGGGGGAAGTTATATTTATCAGGAAGACAGAAGCCTTAGGCAGTGAACTATTTGTTCAAACAACAGTAAGAAAAAGGGAGGAGAGTGAAGAGAGATATGGACAGAAAGTAGAGAAATAAGGGCAGGGGGAAGAAACGGAGTGGGGGAAAAGGGTCCTTGAAGCAAAGATAAATAGAAACAAGGTTCTGTCACTGAAGAGAGCTGGGTGGAAAACAGGGAGTAAGGGAGACGAGACTGGGAACAGAGGTGAGAATGGGATCTTTAAAATAGGGAGTCATGCGAGTAGAGAATGGTGGGTTCCATTCCATGAGAATCCCATCAGGAAGTCCTCCCCAGTTATTTCACTGGGGGGAAAGAGTTTGTCACAGGACCTACTCCCAAGCTTGGTATATGGATCAACAGGAGGGCAGAGCTAGGCATTCAGAAGAACCAATTCCTACAGAATATCACTGGAGCCAAGAATTTAGCACGATTTGAAGGGGGAACAGGCATTTGTATGGTTCACAAAAATAGCCAGAGTTATAATTGTAAATCATCATGATGAATTAATAATAATAGAATTTTGGAAGGGATGTAATGCCTTCAGGGCTTAATCCAATATCTAATTATTAGGTTTTAGGAGGAGACTCCCCATGAGAGGGAGGGCAGATTATCCCACATCTTCTGACTGTGGGGCTCCTTACATCTTCCTGTGACATATCTGGTGCCAGCCATTATTGACACAGGATCACGGGACTAGATGGACTATCAGTCTCATCCAACAGGACAGTTCCTATGTTCCAAAACTAGCTTTGGTCCAGTGTGTAAAAAGTCCCTGGAAATGCAGTGAGTCCTTCTGGCTGCAGGCGCATCCAGGACCCTGAATGGGGATTTTGGAAAAAAGATTTTAAAACCAGAGACTATCTATTTTGTCTATGCTCTGTGGAACGAGAGGGGGAATAATGTGTGTGTCTCCTCCCATATCCTATCCCAGCCTGACCCCTCCCTTTGAACTGATCTCGTGTTTGGGCACAGACTACAAAGGTACCTGAACTCCACTCTTCCAGCTTTTGCACAGAAATCTTTGCATAGAGAAATGCCTCCTTGCACAGATCTACTGGGAATGCTCTGTACCAATTTTATTGCAATGGCTGTTCCGTGAATACTATCACACTCTACTTACATTTATTCCTGTGTTTAAATACATATAATGTAGGGACTATGTTAGAATCTTTGGGGAACTCTTTAACCATATATTTCTGAATAATGCAAATGGATTTATTTTAGATAGGTGACATTTTTCAGGTTGTGTAAGGGAAGGATTGGGGAGAGAAGTTCATATTTTTTCCTCAGATTTGTTTGTCCGTTCTTTTTAAACTTATTTCTAATGGAAAGGAAGCTGATACAAGCAGCCGCAAAGAATTTCCTAGAATTCTATGGAGAATCTAATAAACAAAACAATTTCTCTGGCAAGTTGCTCCATGTAAGCAAGAAGTGGTCTGTCTATCAACAACAACTTGTATGCAGCTAGTAGATGAGTAAATTTTACACAGAAGCATTAGAATTCAACTGGGAAAACAGAGAATGACCATGCAACAGTATGATGGGAAAGTGGTCTATGAAAATAATTAGAATGGGGAAACAACTGACTTCTGAGAAAATCTAGAGGGGAAAAATAAGCACAAGGAAAACATTAACTGGGGGGAAATTGTTTTCACCTTTTGGCTTGATGAATTATTAATTCCCTTGTTTTTGGTGGAGTTCCACAAGTGAGTGAAAGAACCAGCCCCTACCACACACAACCCACCCCACTGCATTAAAAAAAAACCCAGGGAAGAATAGAAATAGAATTTTTCTCAGAGGTGTGCTCAGCAGCCCGGTTGTTTGTTCTTTGATTTTTCTGAGGATGAATTCGTCTTTTGGAATGGAAGTAAATCTTCAAAAGGGAATTTTTCCTTTGGAATGCAAATCATTATAGTGATGCTCCCACGCTATCCAAGAAATACAGAAATAACACTTTGTACTGTTATAGCTATTGCATTTACAGATGTGAAAGCATTGTACAAACACTAATGAATTTAGCTTCACGATCCCCTGGGAAGCAGGTAAATATGATAATCCATATTTACAAATGGGGAAACTGAGACACGGATTAAATGCCCTGATCTTGTGCATGTGCTTAATTTTATGCCTGTGATATCAGGGGGACCACTCAAATGTGTAAAGTAACATTTCAATAACTATTTGTGTACTCAGAGCCTAAGTGAACTGTTCAAGGTCAAGTCAGTTAACAGAACCAGGACTGGAATGCAGAACTCTGGGCTATCAATCCTGTGTCTTTACTACAATAGTGCAGCATCCTTCCTCCTCCCAAATCTTTGGAGAGACGGTCCTTCTGAAAGCAGCTTGCTCTAAGAATCTTAGTTTTCTATGCAGGGATTTGAAGCATTACTGCCCATAACAAATTCAGTTTCTTCAGCTTGAAGTGAAAAGTTGCAGCTCTCAACAGTGAATGTGCTGAGCTGTATTGTACTTCATATGGGGGCCTGTAATTTAAACTAGGGATAATGGCAATTTAGCCAATGCAGGTCATCTTCTTTTTGTGCAATGGGAAGTGAATACAAAGTTTTCAGGAGAAGTTCATTACTGCATTGGAGTGCAAATCTCTCAATTTAAATCTTCTTATTTATAACTTAGAAGCAAATAAAAATAAACAGCTGGACTTGTCTCAAGCTGAAAACCATTCCGACCTTAGAAACAGCAATATAACAATGTTGCTGCAGGCTTAGCTGCTGGAATAACTGTTTTGTTAAACCTAAAAGAGGAAGGAAAGAAAAGATCATGATTTATTGACGTGTTGTTCTTTCTGTTTTGGACTTAGTGGTTTGGTACCAATACTCTACACAGAGATTGATTATTTAGTAGTACTAGGAAGAAGGGGAGTATAAGGGTTATGGGTGGGGCTGCTCAAAATTATAAAAAATATTTGCTGAGAAAATCTAAAGGGTTCTTGTAGAGTAATTTCAACTGAAAGGCCATAACATGTTTAATGGAAAATGCATGCAGTCAGTGTGGTACATGGAGTTTCTGTTCTCATTGTCTGTATAACAGTTCACAGGAATCAGAGGATCTATGGGGCAGACAGAGAGGCTGACTGGAACTGAACTGTATTTCAGTTTAAAATGTTAACTCTTGCCCTTAGCCCATGGAACTGGGATTTCTCAACACGGACAGAAAATTAGATGTGCAAACAGCAGAAATCCAAAGCATAAACATCAAAAACCAAATACCAAACCTCCAAACTCTTATTTAATAGCCAGATAAATATTCATTGTTTTACCTAGTCCTGTCTTTTTATGCTTCATTCTGTGAGGGGCTGTGTGGAGCTACATGATGCCAGGGGAGCATTGTGAACAATTCCTCCCTGAACTCCATAGTACATAGTCCCCTATGTCCAAAGCAAGACCCTGGAGTGCTGCATTATACTCCTTTCTGTGCAGCTGGCTCCATCCCTTCCTTGCCCTTTTTGGGAGGCTTTGCATCCTGGAGGTGTATAGATGAAGCAGCCTCTGTGCTTTGTTGAGTGCAGAGACTGCATCCTTGCCCCACTGCTGTGTGTGGGTCTTTTCACCTTTGCACCCCCAGAGCAAGCTGCCCCCATGAATTTACTCATCAGCCCACAAATGGCTACCCTAAATACGATCATTATAGTCATGTGCTGATACAAACTTCGTGAAGCTAGGTACTGTTGAATTAAACAACAAATTCTAGTAATTGAAAACCAATATTTTGTCAAGCTGCCATCTGCAGGCGTTTAGCTGCAGACCAATGATGCACCAGCTGAGTCTGATATATAAGACATTGAGACACTGCTGAGAATTAATTGGTGAATTAATTAGAATTAAAAATTAGCAAACAGAGCAGGATATCAGAAGCAGGTCTACCAGTGTGGCTATTTTCACCATGGGAGTTTCCCTTCCTCCTGCTGGGTTCATGGTGTCAGTCCGTAGGCTGAAGGTGAGAAACAGTTCAGAACACGTGGCCATCAGCTCTGAAATAGCTACCAGCATTTTGTATAAACATAGAAGGTTGGTATAATCTAACCCTTTGCTTATATGGTAGGCTGCATTTTCAGATACGCTGAGTGAAGTTAACAATTGCTTCCACTAAGGAAGTAGATTGTTCTATAAATAAAACACAAATATCTATAAATTGACTTGTTAAATTCCCAGCATCTGGTTTATATTTGTTACAGAAGAGAGAGAGAGAGAGAGAGAGAAATACCATGGTGCAAATTAGATCTGAAAAACTGCAGCCTTAAAACAAGTCTCAAAAAATAGATAAAAATTGTTTCCTTGTCAATGTAGATACAAGATAGTGCTGATGTAATGTATGCAACTGTCATCCGTTACCAAGGCTAAACTCTCTAACCAGCTTTACAGACTCAAACTAGCAGGCCTTTTGAGAATCAGTGACAAGGAAGATGTTTTGTTGCTCAGTCGCTATAATTCACACTGCCTGTCTCTTTCACTTCTATGGCCAGCATCTGCTTGTCACATTCACTTAACGGTCCGTGGCCTATATTTCTGCTTCCTGGTTGTAGAATGCAGTAGGATACTACAGAGGCCTCTACCGCTATGTTCTGCTCTGCTTCTTTCAGAATGTACCCCATAAACCTATCAGCAGGGAGCAATCAGCAAAGTCAGCTACAGTTCACACCAAGGGCCTGGAGGATGTGCACCGCTAGCTGAAATGCCCTCAGCTTGCAATGCCCTTGCAATGCCTCATGTCCAGACAACCACCTTCCCGGGCATTTTAAGTGTTGTTTCTAACCACCCGATTGCAAGACCTTGGATGAGGTCTTAAGCCAGATCTGGGTGAAGAGGCGCAGTCTATAACAGTGCCAAAGTTACTATCAGAAACAGTGTAGCTGTGTGGTTGTGAAAGAGAAAGAAGGAGACTAACAATTTAGTGCATTCAGACAGAGTCCCTACAGCTGTTCCTCGCACAGGGCAGATACATCCTCCAAAGGATCACAGATTAATTACTGGAGAAGGATGGAGGAGGTACCCCCAGGAAAGGTAACTCGGGCTCAACCAGAACTAGTGGCAGAATGAAGGAGACATAATTACCATACTGGTGAAAATCATGCTCCACTGACACTACTGACTGAGCAGTTTTTACAGATTAGGGAAAAACACTCAAACAGGTTAAAACACAAGAGGAACATAAAATGTGTAAATTAAAAATATGTACAGAAATCCCAAGCTCTGCTTCTAACGAACTCTCCATCCCCACCCCTAAGGACATGAGGCCTCCAAAATGTCCTCTGACATTTGTGCGACAAAGACAGAACTTCTGAAATCTAGAAACAAGCTTACAGCAGGTAAAGCTGTTTCATAAGAAGTGGGGAAGAGCAGATTAGTCTGGGGTACCCTTTCCCATGGGATCTGGACACCAGCATGAGAAAGGACCCCCCAGGAGTGCAAGGACTCCTCCAGCTATATGTGTTGGTGGAAAAAGAGTTCCTGGGTGTCCTGTGCTACTTCTATACCCCTATGACATGATTAGAACCTGACATTTTGCTCCTTTTGCCTTGGATATTTGTGATGACCTGCTTAATGGTGGTGAAGGAGAGAAATCAAAAAGAGGAGTCAGCACACCCTAGCAAACCTCCCACTCTTTGAGACAGAAATGTTGCTAGCTATCTAATCAGATGAGAGTTTAGAGTGAGGGCTGAAAAGACGGACATAGCCTCAGGAGAGTGCCATGATATGGAGTGATAAACTCTTTGGGGCTGTGTGCTGAGGGAGGAGATTATGCCTGCATTTGTCATATGCAGAGAGGACATGGGATAATTGCATGACAAGGGAAGGCAGGGGATGCATTGGACAGAGAGGAGTGTTTGTGTATGAGGGTATTTTGGCTTGGAAGGGATTGGGTTGCGCTGCCTTTTTTTTTTTTTTTTTTTTTTAAGTGTTTGTGCATATTGGGAACATATTCTGTAACCAAATGGGCACAATGATTAAATAAGCACATGATCTTATTTCCTTCTCCACATGTTCCTATTTCTCCACCTATTTGCAGCTATTACATGTGACTTGTCTGCCATTAGACTGCAAATTCTTTGTGGCTGGGAAGGAACCTAATCTAGTAGACCTGCTTGGAAATGGGACACATTTTAACATTTTTTTTTTAAAAGTGTCCCTTTTCTGTTGATTTTTTTTAAAAAATCCTTAACCTGCTTTAGTATTTAGATTTTATGTAAGGTGCTAGAAGATTGTGGATACAATGAATAAATAATTAAATTCCAAAATGCCTGAGGTGCCATTATACAGATCAGGTGTTGAAGAATAGGCTTACCAGCATGTACTACAGCTATAATTTAAAAATATTTCTTAAAACACTGGAAGACTGGATAGGCCTATCCATTTAGAATCTGCATGGATGATCGCTTTTGATCATACCATTAGGAAAGTTTTCACCTATTTCCTATATTAACCTGATATGACTAAAACTTTGAGATGTTCCTGAAATGAAAATCTAGTGGCAGAAAGAAAATTTAATTGAGAATTCTGGAGTGCATTTTATACATGAATTAATGCCTGCCTTACGATTGTATGATGATGACTTTAAAATGTTTTAAAATGTTAAAATGTTTAAAATTTGAAACAATCTTCAGAAATAATATTTCCCTATTACTCTGTTCTTCATTCTTCATTCTTTCAATCTTCTTTATTTATACAAAAAGCATTTAAACATTTCACTGTAAGCTTTTTCCATCCAACCTTTCTCCTGTCTATCATCTAAGTAATTTTATATTTGGTTTTTGATATCCAATCCTCCAGAGAAAAACAGAGGACGTAGTTTCAGTGAAAATGGAAAATAGCATGTGATGCCACAAACAAGATTATGAAGCCCAGATGGCAAAAGGGAAAGAAACAAGTGTTAATAAGTAGTCTAAGAAGTTAATATGTGAAAGGGGATGAAGTTTCCACTTTAAGATCAAATTAATTCTTGTTTTTAAATTTACCTCTTTAAAATTTAAATCTTGTAATCTAACTTGTTTGAGTATATCTCTGTATAAAATAGATTGTTACACAGTGTCAATGACAGTAAATAGCTTGATTGTGCCCTGTAAAGTGATTACGTAAAAATGGCATTACAGGGTTCTCTATTCAGTGTGACTGATTTCCAAATAATATTTGCTCTGCTTGAAAGTTAAAAGGGTGTATTGTTTGTTTTTCCGAACTGCTAAACCCACAGACTAATCTTGGGCTCTGACTCTCTATTTTACACTCCGGGCATGTTTCCACTGCAGCTGGGAATGAGCCTCCCAGCCCAGGTACACAGAATGGCACTAACTTGGCTTGAACTAGCATGCTAAAAATAGCAATGTGGATGTTGTGGCACTGGTGGAGGCTTGGGTTAGCCATCCAGGCTTGACCTAGGAGGTTGGGTGGGCTTGACAGTTGCCACCTGAGCCATGACATCCATTTTTAGTATGATAGCCCAAGTGGAGCCTTGTGTGAAGCTGTCTATCCAGGCATTCATGATTACAAGTAATATAGACTTTGCAGGCCAGATTAGGCTTACATGGACACCTGTGTGTTACAGATGTGGTCTTCTCTGTAACAGATTTATGATTTATGAATACTGTATGTTGACCCATTTATGGGATACTTACTGTGTAACGATATTGGCTTAAATATTGGGGTATTTACTGTATTACTAGAGTGTCTTAAGTCAACAGGGCTGTTGACAAACAAACAGGAAGATGGAACAATGACATCCCTCTCCCACTATTACCTTTACCAATTAAACCTGTTATCTCATTAAAAACGAAGAAATCAAGTTAATCTGACATGATCTATTTTCCATAAACCCATGCTGACTGGCATTAATTATATATGCCTCCTTTAATTCTGATTTTACCACTACACCACTGTTATTAAGATTAAACAATACCTCGATTTAAGAAAGCTGGTCACTCTACTCACCACTGGTCACAAGCTCTCAAAAGGAAGGACTGCACATACTGAACCTAGTCAGACCTGCTGAGTAAGCACAGTCAGTATGCAAAGTACTGTAGCATAAGGACCAATCTAGGAGTGGGAGAATCACACGATTCCACCTCAGGAGAGACAAGGGCATGAGGCCTGACACCTGGAGGAAGGGGGGCTTCACCCTGAGAGACTGGAGAGGGGTCAGCGCCGAACATGATACTGTGTACCTGCTATTATCATTAGATTATGTCCTTAGTAACACCTGTGCAATCATATTAGCCTTGGTGGTGTAGCACAGACCTCATAATCTGAAGACAATGGTGTGGCACAGTTCTACCCAGCGATCTAATATGGAATTCTTTGTTACTGATAATAAGGCATAAAATGAAAAGAATCAAGCTTGATCATCAGAATCCTGGGTGAGTTTTCAGAGGAAGGGGAATTTGTTTACTACTTAACGTATGGTATGACAACCAGTGGCCCTCCCAAATATGGAAACTATTATGCCATTTTTACTAACTTTTTCAAGTCAAAGCACAATTTCACATCAGTGACTAATATTTAATATTTACTGAAAATGTAATCTTTCATAAACTGAGTCTGATTTCCACTTCTGAGTGCATTATTTGTAATTATTAGACTAAGTTATTCAGGAACCATGTACTTCAATATCAAATTAACTGGAGCTGGTGAAGAAATCATAAAATCATAGAATTGTAGGACTGGAAGGAACATTGTAGGTCATCTAGTCCAGTTCCCTGCACTGTGGCAGGATTAAATATTCTCTAGACCACCCCTGACAAGTGTTTGTCTAACCTGTTCTTAAAAGCCTCCAATGACGGAGATTCCAATTAACTTTATTCACAAAAAAATGTCACCACAAACTTGGAAAATGTTGACCTGCTGTACTGTTTACTGTTTTTGTGGTGTGTGATTAGTTATCTAAGCCGTATGCTTTTGAGTCTGGTCTCTGGCTGGATGATTAAACTGTTTTAAAAAGGAGAATAACAAACAAATATTTAATAGTAAACAACTAATAGCAGATAATGCTCTTCTGGCACAATGTTCTGACCATAAATCATTTATGCTAAGATTTGCATTAGTTTTGGAAATCCTGAATATTTTTAAGAACAAACCACTGGTCATCCAAATATTTATTTGGATTTTATTCCAATAGCACCTACAATATGCCAGGTGCTGCAGAAGGCTGAAGGAAGGCCTGGAGATCTTCCTATATAAGGGTCTCATCCTTTAAACATGTATTTGCATAACTTCATTCATGTGAGTAGTCCCATTGGTCAGATAAGTCTACTCAGGTGAGTAATGTTATGCATGGCTTAAACATGTGCAGAACTGGGTAGCATTAGGTTATTGGACAGACAAACAATATAGGAAAGCCTTACAGGTAAAGTGGTAGTTGGCAGAGTCTTAATACAATATGCTGATTATACATTTTGTAATAATTTATGAGAATAATCACTATTGGCATACAGTGTAACTCCACAAATAGCAATAAATTGAATGTGTTGCCTTTATTTGCAAAAGCATTTGCAGAACTCATTTTGTATAATTTGACCAGCTCTGTTAAACAGCTTAACATCATTGGAATCAGAATCTTCTTAACTGCCCTTGTGCAATCAGCACCTACATTCAGGTATTGTCTGAATTCAGAATTATTCAACATCAAGGGTGGGAGATACTAGCTAGTCTCTGTGAATGCTTTCTGAATAGGGGACTCTTAATTCAAAAGACTGTTGACAGAACTGACACGAGTACATCACATCATGCACAATATGTTTTCCCTTCTTTGGAACTATATGTATTGTTTTTCTTCCTCTTGTGGATGTTTATTTGAAGGATGAATAGGTCACTCTTAGCAGGAGAGCTCATCACATGAGTGCCAGATACAGAAGACAGATGAGTCAGTTCCACACTGACTACAAATTATACATGCTGGATAAATCTATATTCGTATGTGCATTTGACCTAAGCTTCAACTTTAAAAATGGGTTTAACAGAAATTATTCTGAAACTTGGAAATTGTTTTGTGGGGAAGGAAACAGTTTAAGCAATACAACTTAAAATGAAAAAGTCTTTTCTGCCAGCAAGAGATCACATTTAGAATAAAATACTGTATGTCAGTCTGAGTTTAAGCTTGCATTCAAAAATTTACTGTACATAGAACTTCTAAAATGTATTTATCTGTTGGATGATTGATTGATATTGCTGCAACACTCAGACCTTAGGCACTGTCCAGTCATTGATTGTCATTGTAAAATATGGTTTTGTTTAGAAAACTGTGCTGCTTTTGTGACTGGTGTTGCACAAAAACTTTATATGCCAGATGTCTCTTTTGCATCTGGTGCCAATTAATTGATTTTTCTTGTTTGTTTTTTTTAAATCTACATTACATTCATAGTACCTGAGTAATTGGAGATACAGTACTCTTGCTGTCTTTCTTTTTCAATGTGTACAAATGAACATGAGGTGGGAAAGTCACACAGCTTCTTACAGGAACTGCAGCAAAGTCTAAAAAAAGAAATCTGCAGTGAACAAGAGCACAATGCTGAATACTGCACTCATATTTGTATTCTCTCTTCACTGCCTTAAGTAATGGGAGTTGCTGGACATATGACCCAAAATGTCACCATTCAAAGCTGTAGTTTTGCTACAATAAAGGCATTATATTATTTACAGTGCACAGACAGATTTAAGAAGCACAATGGATAATAAATAGTGCTGCTAATAAAGGTCATGAAAATAAGGTAGAGGTGTTAGCAGCGGGGAAGAGGGGCAATGGGGATTCTAGTGTGCACTTGCTAACCAATTAAAATGTAGCCACCTACAGTCGCAATCTCAGGAGAAAGGTTAGTGAGCTCACGAATAGCCTCATGAAAAGAAAATGTGTGTTTCTGAATGATGGTTGGAAGGATGGGAAGGGGTCTGACAAGAAGAGGAAGCATCAGCCCACCTGCTAGGCTGTGTATATATATATACACACACTCATCCTTAGGGACAGCAAGTGTGGTTTTGTCTGTTTTGTGTTGTTTCTTTTTTTCAGTTTGCAGAGGCTGGAAGGGGGCAGTGTGATTAAGGAGTCTATAATGTCAGCAAAGCAGCCGGTCAGAGCCAGATGAGCCAACAAACCGAGCTGAAAACGGGAGTTTGAGTGGGAGTTTGTAAGGGGAGTTTGAGAGAGGGAATGTTTTTTGTTTTCCTTGACAGGAGTTTAGGGAGGGAGGCTAGGACAGACACAGAGATAGCAGTGGTAGTGACCCAGGGAGTGGAAGAGACAATGAAGATGACTGGATGTGGAAGCTGAAGTATGTATGTTATCCTGGAGTGCGTCCCTGAAAAAAGTTTTGTTTGTGTAAAGTGTCACTTGATAGAGCTGATGGAAGAGAAGATCTGAAGTTTGGAGATGCAGGTAAAAACTATGGTTGAGTTTTGAAGGGGATTCAAGCAGATGATGGAGGGAAGGCAAGAGGAGGCTGAAGGGAAAATATCAAGACTCTCAGATGCAAGCTGGACTGGAGAACTGTGGGGAGAGACTGTGGGGAGAATCAGGCAGAGGAAAAGTCCAGATAGTGAGGGAGAAAGAGAGCTCAGGAACAGATTTGCTGAGTTGGAAACTGCATAAAGGGAAGACTACAACGGGTCATACCGCAAGGTGAACTTCCAGACTGGAGGGAGGTTACCAGTGGAGTTCCTCAGTGCTTGATCTTGGGACCAATCTTATTTAACATTTTTATTAATGACCTTGGCACAAAAAGTGGGAGTGTGCTAATAAAATTGGCAGATGACACAAAGTTGGGAGGTATTGCCAATACAAAGGACTATCAGAATATTTTACAAGAAGAGCTGGATGACTGTGAAAACTGGAGTAATAGGAATGGGAAGAAATTTAATAGTGTAAAGTGCAAGGTCATGCACTTAAGGACTAACAAGACGTTTTGCTATAAGCTGGAGACTTATCAGAAGCAGCAGAGGAGGAGAAACACCTGGGTGTATTGGTTGATTACAGGATGACTATGAGCCACCAGTGTGATGCGGTCACAAAAAAAGGCTAATGCAGTCCTAGGATGCGTCAGGCAAGGTATTTCTAGTAGAGACAGGGAAGTTTAGTGCCATTATACAAGTCACTGGTGAGACCTCATCTGGAATTCAGTGTGCAATTCAGGTCTTCCATGTTTAAGAAAGATTAATTCAATTTGAAACAGGTGCAGAGAAGGGCTGCTAAAATGATCTGAGGAATGGAAAACCTACCTTATGAGAGGAAACTCAAAGAGCTTGGCTTGTTTAGCCTACCCAAAAGAAGGCTCAGAGGAAATATGATTGCTCTCTATAAATACATTAGAGGAATAAATACCAGGGAGGGAGAGAAGTTATTTAAGTTAAGTGCCGATGTTGACACACGAGCAAATAGATATAAACTGGCCATAAACAAGTTTAGGCTTGAAATTAGATGAAGGCTTCTAACCATCGGAGGAGTGAAATTCTGGAACAGCCTTCCAAGGGGAGCAGTGGGGGCACTAAAACCTAAATGGCTTCAAGACTGAGCTTGATACATTTATGGAGGGGCTGGTATGATGAGACTGCCTGCAATGGTATATAGCTGATCTGCAACTGCTAGCAGCAAATATCCCCAACAGCTGGAGATGGGACACTAGATGAGGAGAGGTCTGAGTTACTACTGACAATTTCCCTGCAATTGTCTGGCTGTTGGGTCTTGCTGACATGCTCAGGGTCCAATTGACTGCCATATATGGGGTCCAGGAGGAATTCCCCCCCTGGTCAGACTGGCAGAGTGGGGGAGAATTGCCTTCCTCTGCAGCGTGGGGCAAGGGCCACTTGCTGGTTTAAACAAGTGTAAATGGTGGATTCTCTGTACCTTGAAGTCTTTACATCATGATTTGAGAACTTCATTAACTCAGCCGGAGGTTAGGGGTCTATTACAGGAATGGGGGAATGGGTGGATAAGGTTCTGTGGCCTACAATGTGCAGGAGGTCAGATGAGATGATCATGGTGGTCCTTTCTGGTTTTATAGTCTGAGTCATATCCTATCCAAGTGTAATTGAAAGTGGGAATGTGGGTCCCTTGAATGACCTACATTAGCAGCATACCTCCATACCACTCATGGGCCACAAGCATTTTAATCTCAGCACATTTCTAGACAATGCTATAATGGACATTTCAAAAGGTGCAGAGTTGTCATGAGAGATGCCTATAATGAGATAGCTGTGTCCCCAACCTTACAAAGGGATTCAAAGTTGATCTTTCCACCCAGCTGCCTAGCAGGAATAAGAACCTTGCACAAAGCTGTTGAGTAAATTAGGCTGACTCATTGTGACAGCAATGCCTTGTTAACTCCACCAGGGCCAAGGAGTTTCTGGAGGAAATGCTAGGAGCAGTCAATCTTGTGCAGAAAGCGAAGACTGAAGTTTGTTTTATTTTTTGAGCACCAGTAAAATACTCAAGCATCTGGGAAAGGGGCAAGTTTGAACGTTGGTAGCATGTGTATAACTTAGCATTTGTTTGGAGCAGGATGGGAACACCAGCTCCTCGCAAATATGTATGTGTGATTCTTAAGAAATAGCAATCTGTGAATCTCCTAGCCTATACTTTTTGCAGGTGGTGGTTACTTGGGGACAGCCCAACCAGCATTCCAAAAGATGTTTGTCTTCAGACTGAATAAACATTCCAAGCAGAGGATTTTGCAGCAGAAAAAAGTCAGGTAGGAAGAGAGTTGGGCCCAGAACACTTCATTTTAGGGGTAGGAAAAATAGAAAGTTATAGGGGTGATAAGAGGAACAGGTTTCCTCCATTCCAGACTCTGGCCCCAAGTCCTCACATTGTCTAGAACCTGGAATATCATTTTCTATAAAACCTTTGTTACAAGTTTTATTAGTTACAGTCTGACATTCAAGAGCAGCTCAGCAGATGTATTTCCCTGCCCTACAATAGTTCATCTTCCAAATACCTTATTTGGATCTGAGTAGTGACCATCTCTGTGCTGGCAGCTAAAGCATCCAGCAGGCATTCATTTCAGTTGCTTTGTTGATTGTAGCAACCTAAAAGAAAAACCTGAACAAAGCGTAAGCCAGTAAGAAGTCTTTTTTTTCCTATCTACTGAATAATTTAGACTCTATTTTGTGTTCTAATTTTAAGCACTTATGGTCATGAGAGTTTTTAATGAAACTCTCAGTACCTGAATACCTGTTGCTGACACTTTCATACAACATCCCATAGAGAAGATATAGACTGTAACATATGTTATGAGATGTGTAATTTTAAAAGCTAGTGTGAAGGCTTTAAATGATGCACTTCTTTTTCCCACCACCATGAATGTGTTGGGTTTCTTTTTAAAATAAACTGCCTTCTCCCTGCTCTGACTTGTTTGTTAATATGATAGGATTGTAGGAATTATCCTATCAGATCAGACCAGTGATATATAAATTCCAGCATTCTGTCTCTGACAGTGGCTGGTACTACATGCTTCAGAAAAAGTTGAGGGGGGAAAAACCCATTCTGGACAATTATGGAATAACTGAACCGTAAGGGGAAGTATCTTCCTGACCCTGTTAGTGCTGAAAAGCTTATGCCTTAGAGCATGAGGTTTCTATACCTTCTAACATATTTGCAATGCTATTTAATGTAACTGGATGTTCTCAGCCATATACATGTTGAGTGTTCTTTTCTAATCCTATTAAGCATCTGGCCTCATGGTATCTAATAACAAAGAGTTCCACAGGCTCTGTGTTGTATACAAATATTTCTTTTTTTCAGTTCTAAATGTGTTGCTTTTCCTCATGGACAAGTTTTTTCCAGGCCTCTAATCATTTTCAGTGTATGTCTCTGAACCTAAGCTATGTCTACTATAAGACTGCTGTACTGTCACTGTTTTTGCAATTGTTCCTGGAACAATAAGAAAACCAGTACATGAAGTTCCTGTTTGTACAGAAAATGGAAACATCTGCTGAACTTGATTGTCTTGTTAGCTGTGTTAGCGGCAGAGAAGCCTGCATTTGAAATGAGGAAATTACAGGGATGACATGAGAATCACTCAGGATGGAGCTTACTGGGTACTCTGAATCCCTCCCACAGTGTTATCACAGTGTTTGATTACCATACACCAAAAAGCCTTGGGGGTACCTTGAACTGTAGAGTGTGATCCAGTTCTTCCCAATACTCACCGTCATGTGATGAGTGCTTTAGTTGTAAGCTTTTCTAGGGCACATCTGAATGGTAATTAAGCACCCCACAGACATTGATGGATTTATTCTCACGACACCCCTGTAAGGTAGGGAAGTGTTGTTATCTCCATTTTACAGAGGGAGTACTGTGGCATAGATAGCTTGAGTGACTTGTCCAAAGTCATACAAGAGGTCTATGGCAGAGCTAGTAATGGGACCTGGAGTGGAGATTATGTGCTACAAGCACAGCACAGATATCATAGCCTGGGACTGTGGGGTAAAGATGCTTTAGGCACCTTTTGCACCCTTGAGATTCTAGGCTGTTCTTGGGGCTGAAATTGCCCTAGTGCAAATAAGATCGCCCGTGGGGTGTTCTAATTTACAACAGCCTTCCGAGTGCTGCCTGTAGACTGCTCCACACTCCAGAGTAGTGCAGAATCTGAATAGGCTCCATGTGCAGCTGAGTGTCCCCCTTCCAGCCTTGGCATGCCTCCTACACAGAGTTTGTGACGGGGCCAGTGTAAGACTATTAAAGGCAGTTCTATGTTGTCCCTGCACCAGGGAATTCTCCTCCAACCCTTTGTGGCATAGTTCTGGCCCCTACATTATGCTTTAACAACATATATAGCAGGGGGTGAAGTGGAGGACAAACTTATTTCCAGATCTCTTAAGGGTATGTCTACACGTAAACCACTTCAGTGACACAGCTGCAATGCTACAGCTGCACCATGGCAGTGCTTCAGAGTAGACACTACCTGTGCTGACAGAAGGGATTCTGCCATTGGCATAGGTAATCCATCTCCCTGGGAGGCAGTAGTTAGGTCAGTGGAAGAATTCTGTCCACACCGGGCCTTAGGTCAGCATAGCTATGTCTCTGAGAGGTGTGGATTTTATCACACCTCTGAGAGATGTAGTTACGCTGACCTAAGTTCCCAGTGTACACCAGCCCTGAGATTCAGTCACTGCCTTAACCACAGAACTCTCCTTCCTCTATTCAACCTTAGTTATGATTCTCTGTAATACTTCTGCCAAGCTTGCCCTGTGGCCCAACTAAAAACTGACAAAGAATCATTCAACAATAGAGGACAGTGATGAACTTCCACCATCATTGCTAAAGACTTATATTAATGTTGGAGGAAAGCTAAGCTGCTAGCTAGCATTTGAAGCTACAGTAAACAGGTCTGTCAAAGCTTCCAAGATGACTGCTATTCGCTCAATAGGTTTGCAGTTATATGCTTAGGCTGCTGACAACTAGTGATCACAAAATAAATAAATAAATAAAACTTTTAAAAAATCCTTACGCTCGTGGCAAACTCATACTGCTCCAGAAAGGGAAACATGGTGAAATCTTTTGCTATGTGAAGTAGTATGTTTTTTATGATCTTGATGTCTTTTGTGGTATAGTTCTAATTTTTGAAGGCCTACGTTGAGTCTTACAACCCTGTTGGTTTCAGGATGACTAAAAAAAATCAGATTTATTTCAGGCCTTGTAAGGAGAAGTTGTGATGCAGCATCCCAGAGTGATTGTGCACTGTGTGATTATATGATATCGTCACTCACTGATACAACATCACAAGGGGAACACATACAAGTCATAATGTAGAGTTGCAGCATCACAGCATGGTTATTTTTTTCTCCATAAGACAAAACCGTTGTCTTCATTCTGAGCATGTCTGGAGGCTGATGAGATGATGGTAGCAGATAGAGAATGGAGTGGAGATATGAAGAGAGACTTAAAACAGCACGTTTATGTAGATATATCAGATTTTAAAAGCACCAGCTCTAAAAGTAAGAGGAGAGAGAATGTGGGATGACCACTAAAAAGACTAGAGGTAACATTTTTGAAAGTGCCTACGTGACTTCAGAGCCAAAGTCTCATTTTCAAAAGTGATTTAGATTGTCCCATTGATTTTTTTCAGTGGGACTTCAGCTCTGAAGTGCCTGTCAATTTTGAAAATGGGATTTAGGCACTTTTGAAAATGTTACCTTAGTCCTTCTAAAATCGTATTCATGATGCTGCTGTGTCGAGTCTCAAGGAATTCTTGATTCTTTGCAGCTTGGTGAATTAGTAGGAGTGATATGTGGAGATTAATATGAATAAAATTTATTATACTTGTACGTATGTTGCATGACCATATTTAACATCTGGGGAGTGTGAGATGAGGTCAAAGCCATCAATACTATAATGTCCTCCTACACTGAGAGCAATGTGAGTTTCTTGCAAACAGATTATGTTGATACTATGACGGGTGGTTAAGGCACTAATGATGCTGTACTTGACTGCTGATAGACCCTCAATGTAAAATGAAGAATTCAAAGTGCCGAACCATTGGCTTGGAAGTCAAAGGATGGCGATACGTTGGCGTCACAGTCAGATGGTATGTGACCAAGATTCGTTGCTGAATTTGGCCTGCTGGTTGGATCATTAGCTTCCCTGGCGTGCGCTGGGTACTGACGGGGAACACGATGTGAAGGCTGATCCATTATGTGGAAATGTTAATGTCATACCTTACAGTCAATAAAGATAATCTGTATAATTTTAAGGATTATATTTTTTCAGTATTTTAATAATGACAAAATAAAAAGTTTAAAAGATTTTTTAAAATCCCCCTTTAAATACAAATTACTCATTATTTCACCTTTTGGCTTGTTAATAACTATTGCAAACCCCTGCAAAATAGTGTTTAATTTGGGTTCTCCAGTAAACCTGCCTTGTGGTTTGTAGACTTAGTCAACTTGGAAAATATTTTCTTTTCTTTCAAAGGAAGCTGTTTCACCAACTGAGTTTTCCCAAGGTTACCCAGCTCTAATTAATATGCAGTTTTCGTAGTTGGTTAATGTAACTGTGAAGAATTAAAGCCTAAAAATATATAATAATCTTTCTTGGTAGCTCTTGTTAGTACTTATACCGTATTGCCCTTCTTCTCACTGGAAAAATACATATGCACAGGATACTGGGTGATATGTACTTGTGGATGTTTCTTTCTGTACCTCGGTGTCTGTTTGTGACTGAGTTTTTGTGGTTCTTTCCATTTGAAATTATTTGTTTTATTGTAGTAGTGCCCACAGTGTGCTAGATATGGGCACTGCCTACACCCAGAGGAAGCCCCAGTTCCTGCCCCAAGCAACTTACAATCTATAAAGCTCAATGTACATTTCTATGGCATAGCTACAGTTCATTTAAAAAATAGTTCAACTGGAGTAGCTTCACACAAGGAATGAGTGCACTAAGCCTTTCGTTTCTTTCCCCTTTCACTTTTACAGCTTCAGTTATGGCTCTGGTCCTCAGGTCCAGTATCCTTCATCCCCCTACGTGCTTCATTCTGGTGTCCTGTCTCCGTCTTAGCTTCCTCAGTTCCCTACATGTACATCCTCTCCACAGTAACATAGGCAGGTCAGGAGCACAGGGGGGAGCGGTGCTATAAAAAGGCGCCTCCCCAGGCTCCCCCTGTACTCACCCGGCGGCGCCTTCGGCGGCACGTTGGGTCTTCAGCAGCGGGTCCAGAGGTGAAAGTAAGCCGGTACGGTCCGGTACGGCGTACTGGCAAGAGCCAGTACGCTGTGCCGGACCATACCGGCTTCCCCGGCAGTGATTTAAAGAGCCCGGGGCTCCAGCCGCGGGGAGCCCTGGGCCCTTTAAAGCGCCGCTGGAGCTCCGGCAGTGGGGCTCGGGCCGCGCTTTTTAAGGCGCCGCTTCTGCTCCCCCCCGGCTATTCTACTTTTCTTCCACTATTCTTCAGACTTCTTTGATCAGCTGCCAACACTTCCATGTCCCTCCTCCACGTCTTTTTCCCCCTATTCCTTCCAGTGTTTCCTAAAGTAAAATGTGAGACCAAATACACTAAGTGATTTACAGAATGGAATAGTACATTAGACACACATGTATTAAAGGGAAGGCAATTTCAGTTTTCAGGTATAATGTTGGTCAAGAGTAACTGAGGATTCATCAGAGATATCCACTCTTAACTACTCCCAGGGATGAGAGCGTTCTTGTTTTGTATCTGGGGATTCATGGAATGAAGCTCACTCAAAAATCATCTTTCTACCTACCTTGATCCTGGGGCTGGCTTGGTGCCAAATTGGCACATAGTGTGTGGGTGTTTTGTATATATATAAATGGATACGGAGTACTCCTCTATACTGCCTTGATTTTCAGTGTCGTCAATCCAGAAGAGGGGGGTGGAGGTGTAAATCCTGCTGTATTTTTCCTCTGCCTTGTCACTGGAGCAGTCAGATGAGATTTAATCTGAGCCAAGGACCTAGCACAGTGGGTGGATAGGTGATTAGGGTTATGTCTACACCTTCAGCTGGGGATGTGATTTCCAGCTTGAGGATATGTAATTATGTAAATCATTGCAAAAGGCAGTTGAATATCAAATCCAATTCTACCAAAAATGACTTTAAACAGGAACCTTTTGAATTACAGATGCACAGAACAGAGTCAATGATAACAACGCTCGGCTTCATTCTTCTGACTTGCATCAATTTTATATCAGTCCATCTCCATTGATTTAGATGGAGTTACTCGTGATTTAAAGCAGTGAAAGTGGTGTAAGAATAAGAACCAGTGTTTTTGAAGTGCTGTGTTATAAAAATAGCCAGGATCAATATTCCAAATTTATGAAAATAACCTCTTAGACTATCTATGTCTAATGTCTAATGCCATAGATAAGTTTTAGGTGCAGATGAAGGCAAGGGCCCTACTTTGAAGATCTTACAACTTAGATAGGCACATAAGAAATGGATCAGGAGCAAAACAAACAGATCTGGAGCAAATGGTAGCATTTGCCATGGATTTTGGTAATTCTACCATTTTTGGTTAAATCTTTAAAAAAAAGAAAATGGGAAAAAAAGAACAAACTTGTTTGTTAACTGTACTCTAGGAAGAAGTCTGGTTAATAAAAGCCTTTTGAAATGACTAATTCTGCAGAGATCTTGTGAGTCCAGTTTCATCTTAGTGGATTTCCATGCCATGCAGAAAAAGATTTCTACAGAAACTCTAATAATTAACTTGTATTAACTCCTGTAATTGAACAGCCATTGTCATCAGTGTTGATTTCTATGAAAGTGACATAGGATGTAAATGTGTGTGGAAATCAGAAACAACGATAGATATTTAATATCTTTGCAATAAGAATCATAATGTCAAGAAATATAACCTATATTAACAAACTAAAAAGAATGTAATTATAAGAATTCAATAAGTACATCCATAAGAGAGTCTGTAATTGTTTATGTTGCACTGACTGACTTTAATTAACATTTGAGTTATATTGCAAATATACCCCTCTATCAATGAAAATGAGTGGACCTTTTCAAGGTGACATACGCTACACATAATCACAACACTGGAAGGAAGAGTTTTATTGCTGTGAAAAATAAGCAGATTTTTTTTAAGGCTAATTCAAGTGGATAGGATGCAAGCTTGTCTATTTTTCCTTTTATATTTGCTTTTCCATAATAGAGATAAATGAATTTTTAAAATGTGTGTGTTGCAGTCTTTAACTCCCACATGCAATGACTGAAGTCTTTTAATTTGAAATATGTTCAAAATAGTTCATTTGCCTTATCTGTCATATGTAGGTCCTGATTTGTGGTCCATTGAAGTCAATAGAAATAATCCCATTGACTATAATGGACACTGAATCAGGGCCTTATAGAGTGAATGGTCATTAACATAGGCTCTGTAGTTGACTTCACATGCGAGTCAACTGAAGTCAATGAGACTCCATGTGAGCAGTTGCAGTAACTAAGTGCTTGTCTACATGAACGCTTAGTTTGTGCAAGCTGTGATGTAAAGCTACATGTAGTAGCCTGCTGTGCACTATCTGTCCATGTGGACTCTGCTGCCACACACAAAATTTTCTGTAGTGCGCTTTGATCTACTCACTTTAAACAGAAGTAGATTAAAGTGCACTAGGGAGCTTGTAGTGTGATGCAGCAGGGTTCACCTGGACACTTAGTGTAGCTAATACAGGGCAGATTTACATCACAGCTTGCCCATAAATTCAGTGTTTGTATAGACAAGCCCTCAGCATTATACTTGGAGCAAAACCGCATTGATCCATCCAGTGCAGGGCACACTCAAGGCCCCTACTTTGAGTGTGATGTCACTTCCTCCACTCCACTCTAAGTTTAACCTTGGGCTCTCACGTTTGTGTGTGTATAATTTTTCTTCTGCTTTTTAGAAAATTACTATGGTAAAGAGGTGTGTGTCATTTACATGTTTTACATGCTTGGAAAATAGTGAGGGAAGGATTCTTCCTGTTCTGCTTATGGAGAGTGTTCCTGAGTCTTGGAAATACTTGTTGAATTTTTAAAAGAGAACTCATGATGGAAAGGAGATTTGTAAATACATATGAATATAAATTTATAACAGTGTGCATATAATATAATCCCTTGCAAAATCTACTATGCATTTTAGATTAAGGGCTTAAAAAATAAACTCTCAAAAATCAGCGTAGTGATTTAGACATTAGTGTGTCAGCCAGGAATTCTAGAGTCAGTTCCTGGATCTCTCACACAGATTTTTTTTTTCTTTTGTGTGTTGTCCTGGGCAAGTTACTTAACCTCCATGTTTCCTCATCTGTAAAAAGGGGTCATTAATACGCATTCCTTCCTTTCCGGGTGGGGCGATGAGGGACGAATTAGGGATGAAAAGACACAAAGCTCTGTAGAAGTAAATGAAATTAGTCATTACTTTTATATATGTTGTGACCATGGCAGCTTGGAGGAGCAGAGAATACTACATTGGGGGCTGGAGGCTATCTTCTGGAAGTGTAGAGCCAGAGTGGAGAAATGTGTTGTGACTAAGGTTGATCACCTTCTCCTCTATTTCAGGCTGCCTTATCGATCCCTCCGAGCACTGATAGCTGAGCAGGCCTCTTTTTAAAAAATGTTTTATCTTCCATATTCATTTTGTGAGCTTCTTTATCTGATACTTCAGGTAAGGACCAGATGTGGAATTGTAAAAGTACTGGGAGAAGGCAACTCTTTATAGTTTCCCAAACTATAGAGGTGTGTGTATAAGCTTCTAAACATTTTGGGTGCTTATCTGTATGCAACCCAAACTCTTCCTATGAGACATCTGATATGTAATTGAAACCCCTATTATGTATTTGATGTGAAAGACGTTTATTCAATGTAGTTTTTTTGTTTTAATTTCCAAAATTCTGTCCGTTAGTGAGGGGCTCCGAACTATCCAAGTCAATAACAAGAAGAAACAAATACTAAGATTTTAACTCTTTAATCAAAGGAACTTCATTTCAGTACAGTAATAAAACTGATAAAACTATTATTTTTTGTGGCAAGACATAGATGATGAATACAATACACTTATTTTTCCTCTTGTCCAAATTGTATCATTCTTCCTTTCCTATAAATAAAGGCCAATAAGGTAGCAGATAGAAAAAAAAATCCTTATTATTTCCTACTGAGACTTCTGATTACCAGACATGACCATAATGCAATCCTCTAACTGACAGACACAAACATAATATTGTTTTTGAACTGTCGCTTTCAGGCAATGTAAGCAGAGTATGTGTCCTCCTAAAAAACCTGACATTTTGTACTGACTGCATAATAGAGAGTATAAGAGAGAACAACCTTTGGATGATTGGTGAAGTCTGGAATTTTATGGCTGGAATAACATGCAAGAAAAACCTCCTCCCAATCTGTTTCAGAAACTGCAGAAGAATGTGGAAGAGGAATGAAAAAGGAAATACTTGAGACTAATAAATTAGATAGAGGGCCAGGTTCTGATCTTGCATACATTGATTTGGAGATGATATAACTCCATTGATTCTGAAAATGTTTGAACACTCTGAATTTACATTTTGAATGTTGTATGCATAAAAAATATTTGCATGTGCAAATTGAGTATTTAAATGCTAAATCCCTCAATTTGTGTGCACAAATGACACTTCCATCCAAGTGTATACATTTTTGTACATTTGAAATTGTGGAGGTACATTTAAAAGTTAGGTTATGGATTAAAGTTTAAAAAACACCCAAGTTTTTGTGGAAAGATTGTATGGGCAGTTTCTGAAATGGTGGGCCAAATTCTATTATAGTTTGAAATCCTATTGCAGTAGTTAGATTATCCAGATGTAACAGAGCAGAATACAACCAGTTATGTACAAAAAGCTTGCATTTAGTCAGTGGCTAAAATATCTCTCTGAATTTGGATTAGAAGAAAATGAAAATTCTTTGAAATGATCAGAGCTATATTTTATGATGATGTTCATAATATTGGAATTTCTTTATAAATTTCATAGAATACAGTTGAGAAAAACATTAAAAAACAATTATTTTAAACTACAGTAAACTATATGAAAATTGAAACTGTTTTTGTTTGTTCAATTACACTAGATTAATAGATTCCAAAGCTAGAAGGGACTGTTGTGATCATCTAGTCTGACCTCCTGTATAACACAGGCCACAGAGTTTCCCCAAAATCATACCTAGAAAAACAACCAGTCTTAACTTAAAATGTTGCCAGGGATGGAGAATCTACCATGACCCTTGGTAAATTCTTTCAATGGTTAATTACCCTTCCTATTAAAAAAATACACCGTTTTTTCCATTCTGAATTTGTCTAGCTTCATCTTCCAGACACTGGATCATAGTATACCTTTCTCTGCTCAACTGAAGATCCCGTTATCAAATATTAGTTCCCCATGTAGGTATTTATAGACCATAGTCAAGTTACCTCTTAATCTTCTCTTTGTTAAGATAAATAGATTGAACTCTTTGAGTATTCCATTATATGGCATGTTTTCTAATCATTTAATCATTCTTGTGGCTCTTTGCTGAACCCTATCCAATTTATCAACATCCTTCTTGAACTGTGAACACCAGAACTGGACACACTATTCCAGCAGTGGTCACACCGGTACCAGCCACAGAGGTATAATATAACCTCTGTACTTCTACCCAAGATTCCTCTGTTTATGAATTCAGCCATAGCATCACACTGGGAACTTATGTTCAGCTGATTACCCACCACAGCCCCCAAATCTTTTTCAGAGTCATCACTTCCCAGGATAGAATCCCCTAACCTGTAATTATGGTTTACATGCTTTGTTTCCCAGATGGATATGTTTACATTTAGCCATATTAAAACACACATTGTTTACTTTCCCCTAGCTTACCAAGAAAACTAGACTGCTCTGTATCAGTGACCTGTCCTCTTGAATATTTACTACTCCCCCAATATTTGTGTCATCTGCGGACTTTATTAGTGATTATTTTATGTTTTCTTTGAAGTCATTGATAAAAATGTTATATAGCGTAGTGACAAAAACCATTCCCTGAAGGACCCCAGAAGAAACACACTTGTTCAATGATGATTCCCCATTTACAATAACATTTGGAGACCTATCAGTTAGTCAAATTTTAATCCATTTAATGTGTGCATGTTTAATTTTCTATCGTTCTAGTTTTTTAATCAAAATGGTGTAGTGCCAAATCAAATGCCTTACAGAAGTATATTACATCAATACTATTTCCTGGATCAATTAAACTCGTAATCTCATAAAAAAATATCAAGTTAGCATTAATTATATTACTCTCAGTTATCAGTGACTCTGAAACAAATAATGCCATTTTTTACATCGAGTGCCATTCTCCTCCCCTTTTGCCACTCAATCCTTCCTAAATCGGCTATAATGATTGATTTTAACATTCCAATTGTGTGAATCATCCCACCAGGTTTCATTAATGCCAACTAGATTGCATTTATACTCATAAATGAGCAATTACAATTCCTCTTATTTGTTACCCAGACTCCTAGCAGTGCACCAGTCCTTGAATAGAGGTAGTCATAGACAGCACTCAGGCAATCCCCTTTTTCAGGGATCTCAGAAAAAAATCCCCTAGGCCTGACTTTCAGGGAGCAACATTGAGTTTAGTTAGAGAGATTAAGGCAGAGAGCAAACTCCCGTGTTGCTTGCTACATTTGCCCCACAAAGAAACGTCATTGCAAAGCTAACAATCAAATTTTTCATCCAAGACAGCGCAGAGCTCACAAGCTAATAAAAAAGAACTTTTAAGACTGTGTGTAAAACTTCCACCAGTGGTGACTTCTGCCATTACACTATATAGAGGCACAGCATGGACAAAAATTAATATTGTTCTGTGGACCTATGGGACAATCTGGAGTTACTCTGAAGTGAATGGACTAACCCTTTAATTTTTCATATAACTTACACATTTAATTTCCCTGATTAAAAAAGAAAATGAATTCCCTGTGTTTAATGTTAGCATTAAATGGTCACAGCTTGTCTTTAAAGTTCACACAATGAGGTTAATGCAATGAAACTGAATAGGAGAATTCCCAACTCATTATGATGAATAAGGTGCTAGTGGGTAAGTTTGCTGTTGCTGTTTGCCTTGAAACCATTTTCTGCAGGGCCAGGTTAATAGTCAGCTGCTCATCTGTTTCCACTCTGGTGAATGTAGCTTGGGTAAAAGAAAAAGATAGACACTAAATGTGTTTGTAAATGAAATCTCAGCATTTGCAAAATATAGCAAGAAGCACAGAGAAGCTTAATATTTTTCATGCCAGTAATTTAATTTCTGGCAGTAGGTTTTTTGTCTGGAAGATTTTGTTCCATGTGTTTCAATGGACATTTGCAGTATCCCTCACTGTCCCAGCAGCAGTCTGAGAGCAGCCATCCTTGGATCTGCAAGGCTAGCCGGGAGCATGTGGACGCTAATGTCGCCGAGGAGGCGGGGCTTTATTAAGCTTTGCTAAAAGATAAATTCTTAGCTGATACCTCAGCGTGCAGGTTCTGTAGCAATTCAGTTCATTATCTTAACAGTTTTCAAATTTGCACGTGAGTGCAATTATTGAGAATTACATGTCAGATTTCAAAATTGAGCTATTTTTGAGTTATCTCAGGAGGAATAGCAATTTTTTTAATGGGGCTGGGCAGCCTAGCATGGCCATCCAGAAATAGCAGCAGTAAGGGCCAGCCAAAACTGACTGAGGCCCAGAGCGCCATTAGATCTCTGCATTATTCAACAGGGGGGAACAAATGATAGTTGGAACTGTGAAAGAATGTCTCATGGCCCCGCGCACCACCAGGCATTTTCATTCGGCTCTTTTTTTTAACCCACCAGAATTGTGGTCTGTTCACTGAAGCCAGCTGCAGGGAACTAAATGAACTAAAGGCAGCCTGGCCTAGTGGCTGGGGCACTGAAGTAGTAGTCAAGAAACTGAGGTTCTAGTACTGGCTTGCCATTGATCTATGATATGACCTTTGAAAAAGCACTTATCTTGTTTCCTTTATCTGTCTCTTCTGTTTAGTTTGTCAGCGCCTCAAGCCAGGGAATGCCTCTTAAGTATATGTTTGTCCTGTGCCTGGCACAAAAGAGCCCTGATCTTGTTTGGGGCATCTGGGTGCTACTGTTATATGAAGAATAATCATACCTGCATCCAGGAATATCATCACTTACCTCTGCCACCCTTTACCTTTTTCATTAATAGGACCTTGGACTGTTAATGGGAGCCAGAAGCATTAGCAACAAGTGCCTCCTGCATTGTCTTCAGTTGAATTGTGAGGAGATAGTGGAAAGTATTATAAGATTCAGCCTGGTTTGGTGGCCATCATTTGCACACCCAACTCCTGCAATGACCACATTTGTACAAGGAGCCAAAAGGAGCAAAAAGAACACAGTTAACATCTGGGGATATGGCAATCTTTAGGAAAGGTTACCTGGAGATGTAATCCCCTTGGGTGGGAGTGAGGAGATAAGACTGGAAGAGATTACTGGTTGATTAATATCTGTTCTAGGTCCCACTGGCCTCCATTAGTGTCTCTTCTCAGGAAAGCAGAATTTCATAGTTCTCCGTGCAAGGTTAGAGGGTTTACTAGTTATGGATGAGGCCCTGATTATGTTTGTATCATTGAGATTCAAATAGATTACTATTTGGTCCTCCGTTGGCTAGATTTTTCAGCTGAGCATGAGTTTTGAAGGATTGGGAGGGGATATGGTTGCACTTTTTGCACAAGATCCTAGGTGCAGGGGGGTGACCTAGTCCAAAGAAAGATGCATTTGAATGTATTTGCCTAATGTGCAAGTCCAGGGATATAGTTAACTTGGAAGTTCTGGTGGCTTTACTCTGCAGAAATTACTAGGCAGCAGATTTAAAACAAACAAAAGGAAGTATTTCTTCACACAATGCACAGTCAACCTGTGGAACTCGTTACCAGGGGATGTTGTGAAGACCAAAGCTACTATTGGGTTAAAAAAAATTAGGTAAGTTCGTGGAGGATAGGTCCATCAATATCTATCAGTGAGATGGTCAGGGACACAAACTCCATGCTCTGGGTGTCCCTAAACCTCTGATTGCAAGAAGCTGGATGACAGGGGGATGGATCACTCTATAAATTTCCCTGTTCTGTTCACTCAGTCAGAAACATCTGGCACCAGCCACAACTGGAAGACAGTATGTGGGGCTAGATGAACCATTGGTCTAAACAGTATGGCCATTCCTTTATTCTTAGGATTTCAATCTGAGCTGAATGAGCTCTTATCCAGTCTGGTGGCATGCAGCCTTATGGTTGGGGCTACTTCTATGCCCAGATAGATTATGACTCTTCTGTGGTGAGTTACGATCTCAAGGTATCCATACCAACCATAGCTAGCCACGTGAGCCATCGCCCATTATGTAGGAGGACTTCCCGTGGATCTTATGTTGGAGCTTTGGCTCAGGTCTGGTTACAGAGAGCATGCTTATTACACTCTTATTATTGGATTGATTTCTGAATAAGAGACAATATTTTCAAAAGTTCCCCAAAATTTGGGGATGGATACTGCACTTGAGCCACCTGAAGCGTGTTCTAAACTGGTCCTGAGAATCTGCAGCTCTCAGTGACTTCATTTGGAGTTTGCATTGCTTAGTGAACAACAAATTAATGTTTATTTGTTTTGTTTTGTTTTGTTTTAAAAACAATAGCCAAGGTTGCTTATTATGAAAAGGGTAACAATAGCAAAAAAGCAGTCAACATGAATTTTTAACCCTGAAAAAATTGGAAATAACCTAGCTGAAAATGTTATCTTGCTACTTACAAAAGTCTGTGTTAGTTGTTAATGAAAATCAATGAGTTTGGACCTACGTTTCATTTTCTTTTTCAATTTAAGAGGTGTGTCCCGAGTAAATAATGGATGTACCAGTTAGTATATCTGTTACCACACAAGCAAGTTTCCTTTTCAATCTGTCAGCTTTTTGTGGTGCAAACAACCTTTCCAGTTGTGTACTTTTGTGATGCATCTTGCATTTCTTTGCTGCTGTTTACAAAATGTCTTTGTTTACGGCTTGTTGACATTTAAAAGGATATCTAGAGCTTGTTAACTGACCAGAAATGAAGCTTCCACTTATTACAGATTCATGTAATTCAATTTTTGTTGATGTACAAACTTGTATATTTATTAAATGGATTACCAGCCTACACTACTTCCCTTTTATTCAAAATTGATGGATTTGGTTATTTAGTGACAAGCATCATTTGAAGTTCTCATAGACATTTATGGAGCTGCAAAGTAGTAGCCATTTTTACTGCTTTAAAAATGCTTTATTTGTATGTTTCTGCAGTCTCTTTCCCTCAGCAAACTAAACCAAAAAGAAAATAGCCTGAAATCATTAGCTGGCACTGACAAATCAGTTTGATGATATTGTTTCTATAGACTCCTCACTTACTATATGCTTAAAGATAAAAAGGCAACGTAAATGCATTTATTTTTCATGTTCTTGCTGTCTTTCCAAAGAAGAAAAATCTTATTTTTTAAAATACAATGTGGAAATTGATTGCTGGATGGTACTCTGAATGCTCTTAGAGATGGTACTAATAGAAATATTTAAGCTACAGACATTGGGATGCTTATGCATAGTAAATTTTTCCGGTAGTTGGGGAGTGACTCAACCTTCTCCACCTAAGTCCATATAGCCATCTATAGGTTTATATTTCAGATGATTTTTCAAATCAGTGAAGTACCTGCCAACAACTTGCCTCTTTTCAGCAGGTGGAAAATTATTCTCTGACTAAAATTACACCATGCTGTGCCTCCCATGGAATGCTTTCTCTGTGAGAGCAGATGAAAATGCAGTATTCATTAAAACACATTCCAGCAACACATTTTTGTTTTAAATTTTTTTTTTTAGTGTTGCTTATATGAACATTGCATTTGGGTTACAAAGATGCCATACGTGGCAAGATATGTATTGCTGGAATGTACTTTTGTAAACAGTTGTTTTGGAGAATTTGTAATTTGACAATGAAAACAACTGTATCTGAAAGGCATTTGCATTGTTTCCTCATATAGGGCCTGAACCAATGTCTTACTAGTGACTTTAATGGGCTTTGGATCAGGCTCAGAGCTGTTGAGGGTACAGTAAATCTGCAGTTCATACACATTTTATTTGACCGATCATTTGGTTGCAGAATGTCTTAAGGAAAACCACTGCAAAACAAATCCTCCATTGAAAAACCTGGGTGTTGTAGCATTTTTCTAAACAGAAGCATGTTTAACAGTCAATAAAATGAGCTCTTGGCAGACATTCAATTTGTGATGATTAAAGAATTCCTGCCTTTACAATAACAATGTTATAATAGAAAATAGCATTAGGAAAAGGAGTGCACTGATTGGTTCACAATGAGTCATAACTGTGCAATTATGGCTCTGTAATTACACAAACATGACATCATAAGACTACCTGTCACAATAAAGACTTTAAAATGATTTAAATTTTGGTATTTATATTTTTAAAAACAATAACAAATATCCCATGTGGTGTGTATGTATTACAGAGATAGACTAGTCTATCGACAAGTTAAGGTTGTAACAAATTTATATCATAAGCCCAACTTTGCCGTTCCCCACCAGCAGCAAAATAACCATCCCCAAAACAAAATCAACAGGCTAGAAATTTCATCTGTGTGGTCTTATGTTAGGATAGAATGTTTTCTGGAAAGTTTGATGGAAATTGGTTACTGTGTGTTCATACAATACACACAGATGTTAGATAAAAACAGGAAACTGTTGCTGGAAGGTTGCAATTTAACACCACTTTATTTCTTAGAATTCAGAACTCTGCTGCACAAGAATCCAAAACCAGAGAGAGACAAAGCAAGCTGCTCCCTAAAACAGAAAGGCATAACTCAACTCACCTTACTCTAGGCTGGCTCGCTGCAGACTCACTCCGATTGTATGCTTCCCTACAGAGCTCCCTAACTTGAAAGCAGGATGAGGGACCGTCTTACAAATTAAAGTGCTAGCTTGTTATTTTTATAGTTTTTCATGCGCCACAGTTAGATAACTTATGAATGAGGGTTCAAAACTGAAATGTTGCTTGCTTTTCACATAGCTCCTTTAGATTTTTGAGAAGTGGTTTGTCTATCCCCAAAACTGCTTTCACTAAAAAATCTTGGTTTGATTTGGGGGGGGCGGGAATCTTCTTCTGTTTGTTTCTCTGAGATTGATGATGCATTCTCTTCTATGAAGATCCCCAAAGTAAATTTCCTTTGCCAGAGCCCCCTCTTGCTTTTTTTTCTAAGTAAGGGGAAAATCAGGTCCATAGTTAATAAAATTATCTATGCATACTATATAGGTTGTGAATCCCAACATTCACACCATCTTGAGGCAAATTTCCTAATGTGCCCATGTTGTAGGAGCCACCATGAGACCAAAAGTCGGTCTGACCTTGGTGGGGAGGGGAGTCAAGACAGTGAACTTCATAAGCAGTGTGGTCAAGTGCACCAAGTGCAGTAGCTTAATACTGTGCACTTACTCAGCACATCTTATCCAAGTACCTAAAGCATTGTCTATAGTGGAGAGTTCGGCAATCCATAGCTAGCAACTGGGGTAGCCACATTTGTATAAATATCTAGGGTGAAATCCTAGCATCATTAAAATCCATGGGAGTTTTGCCATTCAGGGGAGCCAGGATGTCATGCCTAGTGTAGAAAAGGAAAGCTGTGATTTGCCCTGGTGGAGCTTACCTTGGTTTCAAGCTAGGAATTTATACCTCTGCAGCAACTACGCTGTTTGCTGGCTGCCAACTGCCGTCAGGACTAATCTTCAGGACAGATGAGTCTTCTGAACATTTAACATATATCAATTATACCTCCCAACCCTCTCTGTGAGGTATTGTCAGAGTATCATTAGTCACATCTGACATAGTGGAAAATGAAGGTTGAGAGTGGTGTAGTGACTTGCCTAAAGCTCGGGCTCTGTTTTTCAAGAGTATGTCGGGGTGCTGGAACAGCTTGTATAGTGGGGCTGCTGAGAGCCCTTGAATTGAGCTGTAAACCCTGTATATGATGGAAACCACTTCAAGCCAGGGGGTACAGCAGCACCCTCCTCCAGCACCTATGGAATATGCACAACTGCCGCACAACAATGACCCAAAAGCTAAGCTAAGCTTTTTACAAAAGAACTCAGGTGTCTAGTCTTTTTGGTCTTGAGGACAACCTTCCAAATAGGAAGCCAATGCAGTACTGTCTTCCTGAGTCTTGAGACACAATAGCTGTGAGAGGTAGGAACTGTTTGTCCCAGTGGAGTGCGCTGTTGATCATTTTAGTAGTAACATCCAAGACTAATTCATTGCTGTTGGATACAATGGTGGCTATTGGGGGCAGGCAGTAGGGTGGCTGACTTGGTTGGTTGTTGAGGGTTGCTGAATTGGTACAGCATGAAAATGTCCACACTCCTGCAAAATAATAATAATAATTAATAATAATAATGGAGGGAGTGGAAAGATGAATGTTTGGTTTGGGGTAAGGTCTATGTAAAACCACCACATTAAGTATTGTTTTCACCTGAAATCATAAATATCTTCCAGGTGCCGAGAATTCATCGAAAACTCAGCCCATGTTCTTCCACACTCCACAGAGCAGCTCTTACTCAGGCAATAACAATTAGACTCATGGAATTCGAGGCGACAACTGCAGGTTGAAGACTTGTTTAATTCAATAAGGGCAGAAAAGATGGAGGCCAGTCAGGTGTCTATTCTGCATCAAAAGTAGCGTGTTTTTACTTTAAATTCCATGTGAGAAACAAATGGAAATTCCTTAGGAAACAGTTGCCCCTTTCTAAACTTTGGGACATTCTGTCATGAATTGAGTCGATCAGATGACATTTATAAAGAATCAGAGAGTCCCCTTCTAGTTGTGGAAAAGGAACTGTGTTAGAATAGAGGAAAACAATATTACCCCTAAAGCTGCTCTATCTGCTTCTGTTTCACTGTAGATTTCCTGTATTGAACCTTCCATAGTCCCATTCCTGCTGTAGTTTTAAACAAACAATACACATAGGCTCACAGTCCTGGCCTGAATAGTGGATGGACACCAATTTTAGGGCCCTCTGGCTTCATCCCCATTCCCGCTTCAGCCTATGCAAATCACCCACATTTCCATTTCCATCTCCTCGCTCTCACCATCCCCTACAAGTTTTGGTGGTATGTGTTTCAACTAGGGCTGTCAAACAATTAAAAAAAAATTGCAATTAAACACAAAATTTTTTAAAAAGTTGTGATTCATTGCAGTTTTAATCGCACTGTTAAACAACAAAAAATAATTTTTTATAAATATTTTGGATGTTTTTCTACATTTTCAAATATATTGATTTAAGTTACACCACAGAATACAAAGTGTACAGTGCTCACTTTTTATTAGTATTTGATTACAAATATTTGTACTGTAAAAAAGTATAAACAAAATAAAGTACTTTTCAATTCATCTCATACAAGTACTGTAGTGCAATCTCTTTATTGTGAAAATGCAACTTACAACTGTAGAATTATTATTTTTTTTACATAACTTCCCTCAAAAACAAAACAATGTAAAATTTTAGAGCCTACAAGTTGAAGCATGAAGAGACATACGAATATTTAGCATATCTGGCACATAGATACCTTGGAACGCTGGCTACAACAGTGCCATGCGAACGCCTGTTCTCATTTTCAGGTGACACTGTAAATAAGAAGCAGGCAGCCTTATCTCCCTTAAATGTAAACAAATTTGTTTGTCTCAGCGACTGGCTGAACAAGAAGTAGGACTGAGTGGACTTGTAGGCACTAAAGTTTTACATTATGCAGAATTCTGTGTTGTAATTGAAATTAATATATTTGAAAATGTAGAAGAACATCCAAAATATTTATAATAAATTTAAATTGGTATTATATTATTGTTTAACAGTGTGATTAAAACTGATTAATCATGATATTTTTTAATCTAGTTAATTTGTTTTGCATTAATCGTATGCATTAACTGCAATTAATTGACAGTCCTAGTTTCAACCATTAAAGTGGCCTCAGGTAGCCAGGAAGAAGAAAGGGGATATGAATTCCAGTCACTTGTGAAAGGGAGGCAACAAAACAAAGACTAGTATTTTGTAATGTCTCCCATTCAACTCAATGGAAAACTTCAATATTGCACCATGAAGGTTTTAAGGGGTAAGACTATAAATCAGAAGCACTCCCCGGCCCACTTGCATCATTCCAAAATGGTACCTTCCAGCTGTGATCAAGTAGTGCTAATTTCTTCAGGCACCTGGGATCCAGAGGAGACTCAGAATACTTGGGAACTATTCCCCTAAGGTACGTGGCTGATCTGGTCTCTCTGTAATGCATTGGGTAGAACAGTTAAGGAAATGAGCTCCTATTCTTTCCCTTTACCTTCTGAGGGCTCTGTAATAGGGTTCAGGGATAGAGTCAGAGTCAGCTCCCACCCACTCCCTCAATATCTGCTTGGTGTTGTACTGGGAGAGGAGAAAAAGTGAGAAAATGGGGACCTGGGAAGAGAAGAGATCCCAAGAGTGTGTCCCTCCCAATCCTGCAGGGATCTAGCTCTAGCTCAGCCTACATGTACACCCTTCCCCTTCGTGCTGTGCTCAGGGCCGGCTCCAGGCACCAGCTTTCCAAGCTGGTGCTTGGGGCGGCAGGCGAGAATGGGGCGGCAGTCCGAGGCAGGCAGACGTAGCGGGGCCCCGCCCCCGATGCAAGCAGACGTAGTGGGGCCCCGCCGCCGACGCAAGCAGACGTAGCGGGGCCCTGCCCCCGACGCAGGCAGGCGTCGGGGGCGGGGCCCCGCTACGTCTGCTTGCGTCGGGGGCGGGGCCGCCGCCCCTGCTTGAGGCGGCAAAATTGTGAGAGCCGCCCCTGGCTGTGCTTATCTATGGGGATGGATATTTAATTATCCTGGGG
Organism: Macrochelys suwanniensis; assembly: GCA_033296515.1. Classification (NCBI taxonomy): domain Eukaryota; kingdom Metazoa; phylum Chordata; order Testudines; family Chelydridae; genus Macrochelys; species Macrochelys suwanniensis. The sequence goes on from CM065777.1 coordinate 101,104,446, forward strand.
GTGGGGAAGTGAGAGGGATCTGGGTAGGCAGCAAGAAGCAGTGTTTAGGAGAGTGGGGAAAGAATGAACGAACTTGATTCCAATGGGACAGATTTCACAGGGCTAGTGAAAGACGTGAGTTACTGAATCTCTCTTGCTTCAGTTCATAGCATTAGTTTCAGACTTCTGGGCTGCTCTTACTACGTAAGAACAGGAAGAACTTCCATACTGGCTCAGACTAAAGGTCCATCCGGCCCAATATCCTGTCTTCTGACAGTGGCCGTTGCCAGATGTTTAAGGGGAATGAACAGAACAAGGTAATTTCAAGTGTCCAATCCCAGCTTCTGGCAGTTGGAGGGTCACAGACACCCTGAGCATGGGGTTGCATTCCTGACCATTTTGGCTAATAGCCATCGATGGACCTAACTCCCATGAATTGATCTAATTCTTTTCTGAACCCATTAGGAATTTTAATTCTAATACTAAATGCTGGACTCAAAACTTCATGGATCAGTCAAGAGGCATGCAGTGAAATACTTATTTTTCTACTGATACAAAGATATCAGCATTTGTTTACACTACTTAGCCCAGTGCTACACTAGGGGAGGGGGTTGATCTATGATACGCAACTTCAGCTACGTGAATAGCGTAGCTGAAGTCGGCGTATCGTAATCGACTTACCTGGCCATGAGGACGGTGGCGAGTCGATCGCTGCCGCTCCCCCGTCGACTCCGCTTCCGCCTTTCGATGAGGTGGATTTCCGGAGCCGACGGGGAGCGTGATCGGGGATCGATTAATCGCGTCTTAACGAGACGCGAAAAATCGATCCCCGATAGATCGATTGCTACCCGCCGATCCAGCGGGTAGTGAAGACAAGCCCCAAGGTTACCAAATATTTTCCAGTACAATCTATAAACATGGAACACATGAGGTTGGTGAGTGCATTGCTCCTTCCTCATTTCTAAAGTCAGTAAGGTGCCTGCTCTGGAGCATGAAAGTTCATCCCCTGATCTACCTGGATGATATTTTTATCACAGCCCTGTAAGTATCCTATTCTTTTTTTATGCTGTAGCCTTGGTTCATTAACTTTTCACCTGGGGAATGTAGTAAACAGAGAAAAAATCAATTCTGACTCAATCCAGCTCTCTAAACTTTCTGGAGTTCTTGTTCAACACTGAAACCGTGACCCTGGAGACTCCTCTTTCATAGAGAATATATATTAGCTTTGTCAGTCAGTCTGATTAAATCTCTCTCTTACTCTCTCATGTCTTATAGGCTCTTTTTTAGCCCCTTTTTATGCCATTCCTTATTGCAATGAGATATAACAGAACCACACCAGTTTTACCCTAAGGAGATGACTGCAGATATTACTTGATTGATGGCTATTCTATTTTCCTTCTTGAATTTGTTTCACAACTGTCTCCGTCTCTTCTCTCCCTGAGAGTTACACTATGTCCAGATGGGAAAGGGGAAAAGCAGAGTAAGTGCCATTAAAAATACAGCATGTGCTCCATTGCAGGGATAGTAACACCTTTATTCTCTTATTCCAAGTAGAAGATGGCACTGTTTCCGCAACTACCTGAGGCAGTGAGTTTTAATGGTAGCCTTGGTAAGATGATACATCCTAGCTGAAAGGGAGAGGTAGTTAGTTTTCCCAAATGCATGATCTTGAATAACATTCCTGAAGTTTTCAAAACAAAGAAATAACCTGTTCTGTCTCAACATTCAATGTTTTGAATTGTATTTCACTCAAAACCAAAACCAACCAAACAAAACCCTCCCCTCCAAATATTAAACTTGTAATTATATGTAAACAAGTACTAAAGTATTCATCCCAGCCACAGTGCAAAGGTTTTTCTCAAATCTCAATTACCTGGTTACGCACTGATCTGCAGAGTTCAATGATATATCACTCCAGGAACTATCTTCTCACAGCAGGGGTCCATCAGGGAATGGTCCATCAGCCTAGGTGAACACCAGGATGGTAATTTGAGAACTAGTACATTCATCACACACCAGAAGTTTTAGGAGACACATACTAATCTAAACAGTGTTCACTGATCTCAAAAAGAAATGGGCCAAACCCAGAACTCAGATCTGAATTCCAAATTTGAACTTCTTATCTATACAATGGATTGAATCACCCCCAAAACTGGACACTCCCCAACTGGGATTTGGAAAACCTGCTCTGAATATGACCAAGGCCAAGTTTTAGGATGTTTGTCTTTGACTTGTAGAAAGAGAGGTATGAGATTTAAACTGAGCTATCTGTCTGGCTGTGGTACTCTAGTTTAGGCCCATCTCCACTTCAGAAGTACCCTCGGTGGGTTATTTAAAACACTTTTGAGCATCCAAATGCCTGCACCCCAGATTTTTAATTTTAGTCCACTACTTAATTGCAATGAAATGAAGTATGGCAAAAACTAAAAGTGTAGAGCCTAGATAGGGTGACCAGATGTCCCGATTTTATAGGGACAGTCCCGATTTTTGGGTCTTTTTCTTATATAGGCTCCTATTACCCCCCACCCCTTGTCCCGATTTTTCACACTTGCTGTCTGGTTACCCTAAACCTAGAGAGCAACCACCCACAAGTCTACCTGTTGGTAGTGACAAGATTAGAAGTAGAGAGGGAGAGCCAATTAATATTATTGGGTTCTTGCACAACATACCAAAATTAAATTGAGAATGCACATGAGAATCTTGAATGGTATGCATTACACTATCAGTAAATCTGCATTACTGAGTGTGAATATGGTTGTTTTACTAGGGTGAATATACCTTGCATACCCATAATTCATGCTATAAGCCTGGACATATTGAAAGTGCTACAGCAGAAAAGACGAGTGGGTCTATCCAGTTGGTGCTGCCTCGAACAGTGGCCAATGCCAGAAGCTTCAGAGGAAGTAATAAACTCTACATAATGTACCTAATTGTGCAGTAATATACCATAGGGAGAAATTTCTTCCTGCCTCCAGCTGGTGAGCAGCTTATGTCCTGAAAGCATGTCTGTGAATAACGTTTTGCATTTTGGTTCTTATTGACAATATCTAATTATTCGAAAGCAAACACATTTGGTAATGTTATATAAATCTCTGAATCACAGTCCAGACTGTCTTGTAGCAATTTACTATATTTTTAAAATAATATTACAGACAATACTAGAGTAGATTTTTCATATCTTAAAAGGTATTTTAATACACATCTAGATTCAAATGCAGCACTAGTATGAGCAGGTGTAGCTTTGTGGTTGTGTTTTTTTTCTTTCTGTATTTTAATCATGAGTCTCAGCCAGAGATAAGAGCCATTGCTTATATTCGCTGTAGGAGGAAAGCCAAAACACTGTGAATTATAGTTGATAACTTTGTATTTACAGTGGTGATACAAATTATTTATTCTCCTCTCACAGGAAAAAAGTGTTAGTATTATGAGGTGCTGTATATTTACAGGATTAATGTTTTCTAATGAAGATACTATTGTTGCCTATTACCAGTGTGGTGGTTGTGAAAAAATCTGCACTATATCATGAACACTCAATAAACAACTCATACATAGAAGGATTCTTTAACTAAAAAGCAAACAAAACAGCATTGGAAACTTTGGGGTTTGGCTCTTAGAAGTGGACCTTGCTGCAGATTTCACTGAAATTCTGCCCTCTTCACCTCCTCAAGGAAAGTGAAACATGCCTTTATGGATACATCAGCAGGTGGTGGTGTGGAACAGTGTTCAAACGTGTGTTGTTAGCATGTGAACAAGTTTGTAGAGTTGGAGGATGTAGCAATCAGTGTGGAACATTGAGGGAGGAGTGCAAGTTACAGAAGAGAAGAGTTTGGAGGAGGGACTAGGAAGTCCATCTACAATGCTAGTTGCAGCGGCAGCATCTCTGTAAATAGTTCTCTTAATAAAGAGCCAGTTAAGTTTTACAAACATGGAGTCCATTCATGATGTTGCCCAGCACATGGTATGTGAAACAAAAGAGATGCTGTGTTAATTTTTTGGTTATATAATTTTCTGGACAGAGGGAGCTGTTGCTTCCTGGGAATGTGGCACTGGTATTGGTCTGAAATTCCTGAAAGTAAGGATTGCTTGCAGCTCTATTCCAGGATGGTGTATATTTGTGAATAAAGCAAATGACACTTAAAATATACCCAGTCTCTGTGTCACTGATTTCTACTCTTCTTCTTTGTAGGGTCCTGAATTCAGCTACCTTTCAGCAGAAGGGTGAAACTAGTGCTGGAATGACACACTAGTGTCAGAAGCAGTGGCAACGTACTAAGGGCTAGCTTTTGCTAGTTGAATCTTGTATTGAGTAAGGTGCTGTGTGCAGCTTCCCCACCCCAAGTAGTGCTCAGTTCCAAGCTCTCAGATGCTTTGGGGGCACATCCCTCTTTAGGATTATGGAACCAGCTCTGCAAATTGGTGTATTGGTGAGGCCATGGTCTTCCCCCTCCCCAAACCTCTGGGAGATTTGTTTTTCTGGAGATGCAAGGAAGGAGCAGTTTATTTGCACATGAATAGAGCTTGTGTGGTGTGTACAACCCAACAGGGTGAAGATTCTTGCACAGCTGCACTAGAGCTAGTCACAATCTAGCTCCAAAAATCTAAAGCTAACAAATCAAATGGCTGACCATGAGATCCTGAGGATCAGGTAAAGAGGCTCTAAGAAAGCACAAAAGACAAACTGAGAGAACACACACAGACTGTGGGGCCCTCTGTTTGGTAATCAAGCACTCAACATGCAAAATACCCTCAACAAAATGTCCCTAAATTCTGCTTTCAACTGCAGGTCTGCCTCAGTGGTAGGATGATAGATGTATTATTTGCCAACAAGGCTTTCACAGTATAATCTCAATGCCAAACACATTTTCTTATTCCTGTTCATGTTGCCACTTGCCAGCATAATCTCACTGCAAAAATACATCAAAAAGCCCACTCTGCGTAATCTCTAGGGTGAAACCTTTGTCATTTATTTCCTTTGGCTTTTATTAATGGTTTTAAGTACAGCCTATAATTACTGTCCCTTTGAAAAAATTAAGTCCTTCTGAGTAACAATGAAGGAAATGAATTAAAGCTTTGGATAGCACATGATAGTATAGGGAGTGGAAATAAAACTGGTAATGTATTTATTATCATCTCCAATAGGCATATGAACCTTCTCCAATGTTTATAATGGTGCTGTTCAACCTGTTATATCCTGCACAGTGATGTGCCATTTATAAAATAGTTTTTCCTGTATTCATAATGCTTCACCAAGTCTCTTTTCTGTTGTTATACTTTAAAGATGTGTGAGTAATAAATAACAATTGTATTCACATGCTAGCTATGTCTGTCTTCTGCCTAACTTATTGACCCGGTTCAATACAAAGTCAGAAGTACCTTGCCTCAAGAAATGGGAAGCAGCAAAACATGGGATGCAGTGTAACAGTAACATAAACTCATAACGTGAGGGGAGGAGGGTTATGTACTCTTGCTTCAACCATCCTTTTTCTCCATCATAACATGAGTGGTGCTGGTTAGTGAGTGGTTAAAGTTTTGAAGGGTCATCTTCTATCCAGGACTGTATTAAGACAATCTTGGGCACTGCACACACTACTACCTATAGGTCTGCATCAATCGAACTGCCCAATAAGACCACAAGACTTGGTTCAGTAGTGAAGGCGCCCAGCCAGGTTTATTGTCGATGATGCACGGTAATAGCACCTGGCAGACGCTATGAGGATACTAAGACATGTATGCTCATGATAATGGATGCAGCTCAGTCAGTGGAGGGATAGCTCAGTCGGGGGGGAGGGATAGCTCAGTGGTTTGAGCATTGGCCTGCTAAACCCAGGGTTGTGAGTTTAATCCTTGAGGGGGGCCATTTAGGGATCTGGGGCAAAAAAATCTGTCAGGGGACAGTACTTGGTCCTGCTAGTGAAGGCAGGGGACTGGACTCGATGACCTTTCAAGGTCGTTCCAGTTCTAGGAGATTCGCATATCTCCATTTTATTTATTTATTTATTTTTTTGGAGGGACTTCCCACTGCCCGCGTCAGCTGGATAAAGACACTCCCTCTGAGATACACAGATACAAACAAATTATGCATTATCGCGACATATCAGGGTGCCACCCACTGCCTTGTACATGTTGGTTTGATCAAAACATCTTTATCCATCATGCTGTCATCCTGACCTTATCTTTAGGATGGATCAGTGTGTTCCTGTTATGTTTGGGAAATGTGCAGGTATCGAAGGTGTTCTGGTACCAGCACTACTTAGGAATATGTGTTTCTGCAATGTCAGCCCTGTTCTTGCCAGATACTGTGAGCAGGGCCTGCCTCTTGTTCACAACTTATCTTTGCTTTATATTAGCAAGTTTTGACCTTTACCTTAGCCCAGGCCTCAGGCCTCATACCAGGCCTCTGATACAACGGCTTATATTTCAGGCCCTCTTCCTACTACAGTGGATGCATTCACCATCTTCAAAGGTGAAAATGTTCCCATTCAAAAATGTTGTCTACCTACAACAAGGTGTGCCTGTTCATGTTGCTACTTTATGAATTGTTCAGATACTTTTGAGTATAGTTAAGAGAGAGGAGGAAAAAATAGAAACATTATTGTGTAATCAATTTAGTGTGTTGCAAGGTGATAAGAGTTGTAACTTACAGCAGTATTTTTTCCTCACAAATCATAAATATATTTTTTCAAGGAGAAAATAACACATTTACACTTTCATGAATTGAAATGTTACTCTTTAGTTCCTAGATATATCATGTTAATCATGTTTACTTCACTGTTAGCTCTGACTGACTGCCAAACCTAACTGTGTCGATTGCTTGTCCTCAGTATAAACTTGTCCCTGGGGCTAACCTCCTTCCTGATATGCCCTGTCAACTTTTGGTTTAGATCGACTTGGGATATGGATCTCCTGTTGTCTTATCTATACCCATCAGATAATTAATTAACCTTCTTGGTAAGCTTTGTATTCCTCTCACCCTTTGATGGATCTTATAGTTTATCAGAATTGCAATTCATTAATAATGTAGGCCCTTTGGTTCAAACAGTGTCCTCAGGGCTTCCAGGTTTTCTTGCCTAGCATATGTAAGGCAAAGAAATAGTGATCTCATTTTTCAAATAAGCCACTGGTGAATCAATGCTCCCTTCCTTTCTTTCATGCTCACTCCCTAATTTCCTTTTCTCTTTACTGCTGCTATTGATGCCTATAACTTTGTTATGTTATCCTATCTTTCCCCCTGTGGTTTTGTTTAGTTTGATTCTTTTGTGGAAGGTGTTCTCAAAGCATTGGTTGTTTTTATAATTGTGTTAACTTCTTATCAGAGTTTCTGTTCTTTGCCTGTGAGCTGAAAATCCAAATTGATGATCTGCTACAATCTTTTTTTGAGGGGAAGGAGGGAGAGGGGTATTTGTTGCAGACTGCCGTTTAGGCACACTGGATATAATTAAGTGATATCGTAGCTGTATTTGGCTCACTGTGTTTAGTGGCCTTCAAGCTAAGGACTCCAGTTTTGTGGCGTAGTGGTTTAATGTGAGCATGGGCTGGGGCCCAGTCCTGCAGACCTTATGGAGTCCTCCTTCAGCCAAAACTCCCATTCAATCAAGCCTGAGTTCAAGACCGGGCATAATATGTCATGAATTATTCCAGGAAGAGGCATGATAGGGTTGTAAATGAGGGATAGATGATTCAGTTTTGAAAAAATAAGAAGCAGCCCATTGCCCCACATTCAAACCAAATCTGAACTTATAATTTAGGTCTGGAAAAGCTGGCTCACCTTTACTTTCCCCATTCTTTGTTGTTTTGATTTACCTTTGCAATTCCTACTTTCAGCTTGGAGCAGAAGTGCTGTCATACCATGAGAGATGCTGTTTTCTCCGTATTTTCTAGCCCAGTCAAAAACAAAAAAATATTGTGAAGCGCTAAGGGTGAAATCCTAGCCCCACTGAAGTCAGTGTGAGTTTTGCTGTTGACTTTAATGGGGTTAAAATGCCATCCTAGATTTAACCAGATGGCCTATTTTCATGAGAGAGGTCTTCATATTTCTAGGGCAGTTCGACAGGACCAGTGGGCTCAGATAAACATCCAAACTTACGGGTTTTAGTTCAGATCAGACTTCTGACTCTTTTGAAGTGCACTTTTCACTAGAGGTAAACTGTGCTTACAATGAATGCAAGTGGTAAGCAATGAGGGTGATGGTACATTAATGAGTCAGAAACCTTGCTAAAAGTTAAGATGTCTCTCTCTCTCCTGTCTTCTCAACGTGTGTGTTAGCAGATGTCAAACCCTGATTCCCATTGTTTCATTTAACAGCTGGGTTCAGTTTCCAATCTCCACGGGTAGGTAGTGATATCAGTAGATGGACTGGGTATTTCATTAACTATGAATCTTTGCTGTTGAAGCTCACTTGATGTTCCCTATAAATCTTATTCTAAATACAATAACCTCAGTTAAGTTTAGCATTTATAAATACTATGTAACATGGTGGGTCATTCATGGCCAGTATTCTTTAGAAGTAACAAAATCTGCATTTTGCACTTTCAAATATGATATGACTCCCAACTGCACACTGACTAGACTCTTGGCACTTAGCAACACACATTTTCCCATTGGTTCAGATGACAGGCAGAACTCATTTGAGACAAAACGAAACAATTTCCAACTGGTGGGCTTGATTAGTGCAGGTGACATTAAATAATTAACAAGTTCTCTTTCAGCACCATGCTTCGTGCTTTAATTAATATCGTTCCTTAAAATAAGGAGTTGTTTACCATTGCTGCTTCTGCAAGCTGATTGCTGCTCGCAAAAACATCTGAGACATGACTATGCCCAGGGGATTGCTTTCACTTCATTGTTTATAATAACTACAAACAAAGAGCTGCAAAAGCTCATCTCGCCATGAGGCATCCTGACAATCTGCCAGTTTAGTCACAAATAATAATGAGACTGGCACAAGCAATAAGCTCAGTGCTAATCTAATGAGGGCCTGTTTCAATCGCCCATTGATATTACAGCAGCTGCTAAGCACCCGATATTGAGGACATACAAATAAGTGGTATGTCTCCAACCGGTTGAAGGATAATTACCCCCTCAATATGGCCTTGCTAGTATACAGAGGCTGTGTCATCCCCTCCTCCCCTCACCCTTTTCCCCTCCTAGAATGTTCATTCAGACAGGCCCACTTAGTCAATGGTGTAAATTGGATGGGGTCATCTGTCTTTGCTGAGCTGGAGAAAAGGTTCAGTTAGTGTTCCAGCAAGCATCCATGCAGATAGGAACATACATGTGATTTACAGTCTCCTGTATACAAGGAGGGTATGATGTCACTTCCTTCACTTAGTTCCTGTGGTGAATGCAATTATGAACAGATGGGCAAATGACATGATTCCACTGCTAATGAACTTCCCTACTGGGGAAGAGGACAGTGCATTACCCTTTTGTACTTCAGACATTTAATTATCACTTTTTTTTCCAGCATGATTATTACACACGCTCACATCTGAATTTAAGTCATTCTGGATATAGTTAACTAATTCCATTCTGGCCAGAAAACAACAAAGTGCTGAGGAAACAATGAAACAAGGCATTTATTAAATGGCAACACTATGATTAAAATGTACATTTTGAGAATAAAATATCTGTGGTGTGTGTGAATCCATAAACCCTCTTTTCTCCATTTTTCACCCATTGCTCTTTCCCTCCCATTACCCTTCCCAACAATGACAATGAATTGCACAGCAACAAGCTTATGTGGATGAAGATCTCATGATAGTCTTGTTCTTACGTAAGAGAGACAAGGACTAACTACTGTTGGTGAGAGAGACATTACATTGCTTTAACTGTTCTAGGAAGAAGGAATAGAAAGTTACTGGTTTATAAAGGATTTTTTGAAACAGGAATTCCTATTTTGCCCAGCCATAGGCAAAATATAAATCTGGAAAGATTCAAGTTAAGGTTCTAAATTTAGACCACAGACTCTTTATGTAGGTTCTAAATTGTTCAAAATGCATTCTCCCACCTCTAAAAGATAAATCTTAATACAGATATCTCGTGAAAGGGGAGATCCCAAGCATCTAATTATTGTCTCTGTCTTTTCCCCATCTCCTGAAATAAACTGTTGAGGGAGAGGACAACTGTGAATTAGTGCAGGTGACATTAAATAATTAACAAGTTCTCTTTCAGCACCATGCTTCGTGCTTTAATATCGTTCCTTAAAATAAGGAGTTGTTTACCATTAAGATGATAGAAACTATTACCCAGAGGGCTTTTCTACACAGTGGAGTAATGCAGTGTACAAGGATGTGAATTCTAATGCTCATATTTAACATATTTCTCATTAGTTGGTCCATGTAGACCCTGCTGGTGTGCTTTAATATAAAGTTGTTTGGAACAGTACTACATTAAAGCATACTAAGGAACCTTCCGTGTGTACCAGAAAGGTCTCTATAGACCAAATAAGGCACAACATATTAGTGAAATTTAGAAATGACATCCCCTCGAGTATATTACCTCACTGTGTAGACAAGCCTGAGCCTACAGTTCATTCTCATGTTTATATCATGGTCACCTTTCAGACCAGTCATTCACACGCACAATATTACCACTAGAAGGTGCTTATAGTCTACTGCGTGCCAACTCCCTAACCCAGAGCTGGAAAAGAAGGCAGACTTCATTGGGGTCAGCAAGTGACTTGTAGTGTAGCCTCCATAAGACAGCTGTCGGTGGTTTTGACAGCGTACAGTATATAGATTTGACTCACCAAATATATCAGGGGAAATTAACAACACTCTAATGTGTTAATCATCTGCATTCCAGGTCATCTTTTAATCTGTGATCCTGTGACCATTCTTTTTTTTATTAATCACCATTTTTATAGTACTGCCTAATAGCCAACCAAGAAAGGGGCCTGATTGCAGAAGGTAGTGTACAAACACAAAGTAATAGAAGCGACAAAGAGTCCTGTGGCACCTTATAGACTAACAGACGTATTGGAGCATAAGCTTTCGTGGGTGAATACCCACTTCTTCAGATGTATTCACCCACGAAAGCTTATGCTCCAAAACATCTGTTAGTCTATAAGGAGCCACAGGACTCTTAGTCTGGATCTGTAGACACAACAAACATGGCTACCCCTCTGATACTTGACAAAGTAGTAGACAGTCCCTGCCCTGAATCTAAATAGACCAGACAGATGTGGATGTGGGAGAAGGGAGATAACACACAAGCAAAGCGAACAATGTGATGGTAGCAGTTTTTTTCCAATTCCAAAAGGGCATAATGAGAGAATAAAGTCTGTCATGCTGTAACAGAATATGATTGACTCCATAGTATTAAGAGACAACTGAATGAGCTGAAGTGCTAATGTATTATACAACTGCACTGAATTTTCAAATGTTTAAAAAATGAACATTGTAGCAGTGTAGTGATATACCTGAGTCTTGGAGCTACAATCTTCCTGGAGCAGAGAGGGACTTGAGTATTCAAAGTAGCAGAAACTGCTAGTAGCCTCCACGGTAACACATGGCAACATCATGGCTTGCTTTGCAATGAATGATGACTGCAGCTAGTCCTTAGGGCTGTAGATTGTCTTTAGTGCTATCTTCTGTGAACCCCTGTATTAGGGGTTGACAATTTATATTATCATTTCAATTTCTAACAACAACTGCAGCAACAAAAAAGCTGTTGAGAATGGCTAGCTCATTCTTTGGTGTTGTGTGCTGCCTCCCAGCTACCTGCCTATCTAGTAATCCTGCTAATTTTGTGATGCCTTTCCCCTCAGACCCTGACATTTATAGCGGGACTTGATCTCCTATGCAGACCTTCAGCTGCTCACAGTAAAATTGAAGATATTTTTAAAAGTCAAAGCAAAGCTCAAAGACTAGTTTTTGGAACAAGCTCTAGGACTGCATAGGTTTAACACAATAGAGATTAAGGTTTACCGAGTAAAGGGAGTATTTTCTGTCAATTTAATTTTTTATTTGGTCACCACTGATGACAGAAATCATGCCTGCCTCTTTTACTTTAAGCTAGTGATTGCATATTATAACTGGACTTCTGCATTTTTTATGGAGCATTAGCTACTGTGATATGATGGCTGCCCTTCCTTTCCATACATCTTTCCATGTGTCCATCAGACGCCGTAAAACCATGCACTTGCAGCAGATAACGCTGAATCATTCCTGAAAGACTGCACTGAAACTGGCACAGCCTCTTACTCCCTTGAATGGCCACGTGTGGTGCAAGATGAAAAATGTGCACTTCCTTTCATGCTATACTTAGGTTGCTGACTGTACCAAAGCAGCACAGTCAGGTGCCAAGCCCACCAAACATCAGCAGCAATTGTTAGGTTTTTTTAAAGGGTGAGGGAAACCCTGTGATGCAGAGCAGCAGGTATGATGGATTTCCCCCCTTTAAGGTGCCACCTGATGTACTGGGATACCACTGAGTCGACCTGTTCTGATAGCCTGAGCCCCCTTTACCCTGTCTTGCTGAGCTAGGCTCCTCAGCCTCCTCTAGCACATACACAGGCAGGGCCACGCCCAGCTGCAGAAGGCCACAGACACTGAGTTCAGCTCTGGGAAGACTCAGCTTAAGAGACTTGCCCCAACACTCATGTGCCCACTTCCCTTGGAGAGCAGACCCAACGGCATATTGTTTTGCGCTCTATAGAAAGATCTGCACAGCGCAAGCTCATAAAAACTCACCCTCTCCCTCAATGTGAAGAGACATATGTACAACTTCTTGTCCCCCCGCCCATTAGAAATTGCACAAAGTGGGTTCAATAATAAACAAAAAAAAATTATTAACTATAAAAGGCAGATAAGTGAATATAAGGGATAGCAAACAGAACAAATCAGATTATTGAGCAAATAAAACAAAATATGCATATTAAGCTTAAGAACTTAGAGAGACTGGTTTCAATAAGTAATTTCTCGCCTTAAATGTTATTTTAGGCAAGTTGCAGAGTTTCTGTAGCTTAGAGTTCCCGTTATTTCTTCTTACACACTGGACCCCTGTCTCTGTCTGGACTCACCCCCGCCTTTCCCCTTAGATCAGTTCCTTTGTCCCTTCAGGTACTTTCAGCAGTCTTTCTTCTTAGGGCTGGTCTACACTGGGGTGGGGGATCGATCTAGGATACGCAACTTCAGCTACGAGAATAGCGTAGCTGAAGTCGATGTTTCCTAGATCGAAATAAATTTTACTTACTTCGGGTCCACGCGGCGCAGGCTCGCTCCCCCGTCGACTGCGCTTCCTCCTCTCGCCAAGCAGGAGTTCCGGAGTTGACGGGGAGCGCGTCTTGGATTGATTTATCACGTCTAGATAGGTAGACAATGTAGGGGAGGCCTGTTTGCCTTCCTCCCCAGCCTTAAATATGATTTATATAAGGCAGGAATCTTTTGTTTCCCAAACTTGACCTCCCTCGCCTTTTAGTGGAAAATTACTAAAAGTCCAAGATAGTGTTTAGTACCAGGTTACAGGATCACCTGACCTTGTAGTGTCACAGTACGACTGTCAGGAAGGAGAGAGATTAGTTTCTTCAGTCATGTTGTTTCTTCCTAGTGGCCCATCAAGGCTGATGGCCTGTTGTCTGGTGGGTGTCTCCCAAATATACACCCAGTTGTAATTTTTGCCAGGTCCATATTCCTAACTTTAGATACAGAAATGATACATGCATACAAATTGGATAATCAGATTGAGTAATTTATAACCTTTCCAATGATACCTTACATGAACCATCTTGCATAAAGTATATCTTAGTTATGCCATATTCATAGCATAGCCATATTTTTATGAAGAATATGGGGAGTAATGTCACAGCAGGTAGGAGTTGCTGTAGCACAACCTTCATTGTCAAATTAAACAAACTAATGATCACACAGAACAAAGGAAAAAATTACCCGAATAGCTAGAGAATTGCGAGAGCTTGAAGAAAGCAAACCCAGTTGAGCAGAGAGGGAGACCTGTGGCAGATTATTTATCTGGCCTAGTCACCATTACTCCTGGTGAGCTGGGCCAGTGGTCTTACTTCACCCTTTCCCCCAGGGGGAACTAGGAAAATAGCAGGGAAGGGATCACTGACAAGTTCTAAGGAGCCACATTGCAAAATCAAGGATTTCTGTAAAGTCTTGTTCATTTGAAATTAGGGTTGGAGAATATTAATTTCTGGTTTCAGATCCTTAAGAAAGTGAACAATTAATGGGCTCCAGTGACTAGAGAGCTTTAAATGGCTGTGGCTTAGATGGCAATGTACTGGTGTCAGTAGAACAACATCTTATTGCATGTGGAGCTTGCCAAGCCAATTTATGGCACCCTCATCAGTGCAGAGCAAGGCTCTCAGGCCACCATCTCCAGACACTTCCTACTTGCTACCCTGCATTGTGGGTTTTCCTTCACTCTTTCCCTCCCAGTTTCCTCCTCAGATCACCATCAGATCTGGTCAGAAGGAAGTCCTCAGTGATCTGTCACATTGTCTGTCTTTGGCCACAGCCGCATGTGTGAAAGCTGGCTGCACATTGACCCTGGCACATTCAAAATTGGTTCAGAAGGGCCCATTAGCAGTGTGGAAAATTAAAGCTGAGTGCACACATGGCTGGGTCAGTTATAAGAAGTGGAACTAGGAATACCGAATTTAAATTTGATGTGATATCTAAATCACAGCCTCTTTTTATTGCTCAGATTTCTGTGAAATCTAGTTTAGTGTAATAGAAGAGTACTCAGACTCCCACCCCCCTGCTTCTGGTTCTAGGGTGTAGACTGTCAGATAATTTTTCCTATTCATCGGATATGCAAATGAATCCTTTGTTTGCCAGGTATTGTTTTAATAAAAGAGATAATTTATAACAGTGCTGCAAAATGATGTTGCCATTTATGAGTCATAGTAGGCAACAATCATTCTGTATGTTTGTAAACAATGGACACTTTAATAACAGGAAAGCAGTTTTTAAAGGATTTTATTAGTAGCAAAGGAAAAAAAGCAAAGATTTAATTTACAGTGATGGAATCTCAAATTATTTAAATTTTAAAGTGAAAAAACTTTGCAACATATCCTACCCGAAATAGTTTATAATTGTGCTCATACAAGTTGTGACACACTGAAACTACCATTCATCAGTAGACGGGTTTTAGAATAAGGATCTCTAAAGTTGAGAATTTTTGATCTTCGGAGTTTGAAAATGCTCATCTGGGTCTTGAAAATACTGTATTTTGTTTACTTTTTATTCCTGCTATTTACAATAGCATTGGCCAAAATAAACTAAGGAAGAACACTTTAGAGCCAGGAATGCCATATGGCCCATTAAGGCCTTCCATTATAGCGATAGGAAATATTAATCAACCTTTGTCTCAGTATCCTGACTTCAGAAATCTAAATGTCTGTTAATCTAACTTTAGCTCATAAAAGTGGGATTTAAGTGAAACAAATGTAGCATTGGCAAAGATAGATCAAAATGGACAGATGAAATTTAGTTAGCGAACACAAAATGTTAATAAAAATGTTATATGGCTTATGGAGATAAGTTCGGGGTAAGGAGAGATACACATAAAATCTCTTCAGATTGCTTTCCCCATTAGGAGGGGGGGGTTGTTAAAGGACCTTCTGTTTAGTCTGGATATGTTTTGTTCACTGATATTGTGTATAGGAACCATATACTTGGGTACAGTATATTTAAAACATATACATATAGTACATACTAATTCTAGTTCTGGCTTACCTAAAATCAACAAAATAGATGAAGAGCAGATATTGGAAATGGGCAAAGGGAAATGAAGATACGGTAGGATAGGAGAAAGAAGGTCCCTTATGAAACTCACATAATCGCTCTTCACCTCAGTTTACCTATCTGTAAAACGGGTGCTATAATACTTACTTGTGATGCTTGCTTTATTAACATTTGTAAAGATTCTTGAGATCCTCTGATGAAAACTGCTATATAAGTGCCCAGTCAGCTACTTACATTCATGAGGCTCGATCCTTTATTCCACACTTAGGCAAAAATATCTTTGACTTGCCAGTTCCAGGCAACCCTCCTGCTGAGTAAGGATTATGGGAGCAGGAGCCTCAGTTCTGAGAATAGGAAATATATCCTCTTACCTGTATAACTGGAGCATTTCTTCTATCTTTCAGTTAATTTTAATGCTTACCTTCATTATTTTTGCCAATGTATCTCTATCTGATTTCACAGAACTATTAATCTGCACATTTGAAGACTCTAAATACAAGTATAAATGAATTATGCCAGTGCTTCCAACAATGAGAAGCTCCAGACTAGTCCAGAGGGGGCGAGGGTAGAGGGGATGAGAACAGAGGAGCTGGAGAAATGTACATGACCCCAGATTTGCCCCCACACCAGTGCAAATGTGTTTCTTTGTCTATGGGCAAAAGAGTTGGTGGTTCCTTTAAAACCATCTGCTTTCCATTCCATTCAATAGGTGGTATCAGCTAGATATATAATACTCCACCTAGTATAGGGGAATTCCAGGAATGGGGTAGGGCATCCTTAAAACCCCAGGTGATCCTTCGTTGCTGTCATGGACCCTTTGGCTGCTGGAAGTCAGTTTCCATTTAGAGCAAACTTACTGATGTTTATAATGTTTCAAAATATTTTTGAGTTATATTTTCCCTTTCAAAACCATACACTCCATAGACCAAATAGTGCCCTAACAGATAGGAACCCCATTCTGGAGTTGCTTGGGTGTGGGGGAGGGCCTGGATGCACAAAAGCAGTTGGCTGCCTAAGTCCTAGTTTTGGGATGACTGTCATGCACGAATAGGGTGACCAGATGTCCTGATTTTATAGGGACAGTCCCGATTTTTGGGTCTTTTTCTTATATAGGCTCCTATTCCCCCCCCGTCCCCATCCCCTGTCCCGATTTTTCACACTTGCTGTCTGGTCACCCTATGCACAAAGCTCCTGTCTATACTCACTTGGCACCTATGTTTTTGCAGCTTTCCCTAGCTGCCTATGTTTCTGCCTTTGGGCTTGCGCACTGCTGCCTCAGCCTAGGTGTCTGGACACTTATCTCCCACCTGAGTCCCAGGG
Source organism: Macrochelys suwanniensis (assembly GCA_033296515.1). Classification (NCBI taxonomy): domain Eukaryota; kingdom Metazoa; phylum Chordata; order Testudines; family Chelydridae; genus Macrochelys; species Macrochelys suwanniensis. The sequence goes on from CM065777.1 coordinate 101,121,452, forward strand.
CAATTCACAAACAAGGAAAAAGACAGGCGTTCGGCTGCCTAACTTATATGCAGGGCCCGAGCCAGTAGGTGTGTGGTTAGAACATACCTACCAGATCGGGCCTCGCAGGCAAAATCATGCAAAACAGCTAGGCTGATGAGGACTTCTCTCATAGCTTTTAGCCCAGTGCTTAGTGTACTCACCTGGTATGGTGGATACTGCTGGCTCAAGTCCTCTCTTCACCCACATGATGTAGGGCCTGAGAGAAAGAGAGGGCACAAGCATAAGAATGACTCTATAGCCTTGTGATTAGAGCACTTAGCCAGGATGTAGGAAACTCCAAGTACAGTGCTCTCTGCTTTCATTATTTATCCCAAGTGCAACAAGTTCAACAGGAGTGATTGAGAGAATCTCCACTTCAGAATATGCCCTAGCCCAGTGACTAGAGCATGCACCTGAGAGGGTCTGATCACTGTTCAACTGCCTTCTCCTCCTCAAGTGGTGGTGGAGGAGGAGTTGAATAGGGGTCTCCCACATCCCAGGTGAGTACCCTAACCACTAGACTAAAAGTTATAAAGGGAGTACCTCCCACCCCCCAGCTTATTGCTAAAATGGCATAGCTGCCTAAATCCAGGAGAGGGTTCACAGCTGAGAATTGCAAGCACAGCTAGCCACCTCCCTGCAACCTGGACTTAGGTGCTTAGCATATACCCCTCTAGCCAGCATCTCCCATTGGCTAGTTTAGATGGCTCCTTGCCATGGACACTGGCTTTTGTGGATAGGAAGAGCCTATTTCTCCCCATTCGTTGCATAGGCACCAAACTCAGGCTTTGTGAGCTGCAGAGATTTTCTAAGTACCTAAAAGTTAGGCACTGTGAACTCCTTTTGTGCATCCAGGCCCAGGTAACTATGTAAATTAGATTTGTCCTGGGGAATTTAAACTGTGTGGGCCAGCCTATTCTGTTCATTGCCATTGGATAGTGGGTGTGCTTTGAGTACTATAATGATACTATGTTTGGTGTTAAAGGAATCTTTCTGAATCAGTTGTTCTCATCTTTGGTTAGCTGGTATGGGGGGCGGGGGAAACAGACACAATCAGCTAGATATTTTTCCACATGGAAAATATATTCATTAAACCCAGCATGTGAAATCACTGATGTAACCTGAGCAGTCAATCAAATATGAAATGGAGCTGTACAATAATGAAAGAATTAATTCAGACGCTAATAGACAAGAGGAAAAAGGCTTGCATCCTGAAGTAGGGAGATTACTGGCCATAGCAACATAAACACAAACACTATTTGATGCATTTATTTTCCAGTTACATTAGATTATTAACAAAACAGTGGAGCAGATTAAGATATGACATGGTGTTTGGCTTCTTTTCAGAACCACTTTTTCCCCCTTCTACTAATGACATTCTCAAAGAAATCCATGTCAATCCAGTCACACACACACACGCAATCAGTGCAAACCCCTCACTACTGGAATCCCATTTTATCAATATTATAGTGGATATGAAACAAAATGGCATAGGAAAGGGAACCCAGTAAACATCCACTCTGAAAAGTGCTAAAAAGAACTTCTCTGTTTGGTCTACATTCCTTCCTTTTCAATGTTCTTAGATTTCAAGCAGAGATGGGAAAATGCAGCAGACGTTGGCCTTTTGTGAGTTTGTCAAACTTGCTGACATATTTTGCAAATTGAGCTTTAATTTTGTGAAACCTTTTCTCCACATCAGTTGAATCCACATTGTTTAAGAAACAATTAAAGGACCTTTATTTTTTTTCCCCAAGGGGAACCTGTGCAGTAACTTTGTGCATTCCAGCCCAGCTGTGGAGGATCATAAATAACCCCAGACCAATGAACACTTTAATGAGGTGGTACCTGTTGGAGTGAACTGGAAATTAATGTGCTACTTAGAATGTCTTAGAAAATGCACTCAATTACAGTAAGCATTAAAGTCCATGATGAAACTCCCCACCTTCCCACTATAAAATAAATAAATGGATGTATTTAAAAACCCAAACAAACTGGCAACAGGAAAATTATTTTGCTGCCAACCATGGCCCTGAGGTTTTAATTAGGGCCATGATTCTGCACCTCTGCCACTAACAGGAATTTCGCTATTGGCATCGGTGGGAGCAGGATCAAGCCTTAATGCAGTTTTAGATCTCAGATTTTCTATACGAGTCTAGATCTAAAATACCCAGAGTATTACTATAAAGCCCTCACTGGTTCTGCTGTATTTTGTATTTGTACTTGTCCATAATGTTAGAGAAACTTACTATATTGAGACTGATAGTACTAAGCCTTTGTTATGATCTCAGTCCAGCAAAGCACTTAAGCGCACACATAACTTTTAGCTTGTGAATAGTCCCATTGCAGTGCTTTGTTGGATCAGAGCCTTTATTATTCAATGCCACACAAACTCCACCTATAGTGATGGCTTCAGCATATTATCTCATTGGTTATGCTACCAGCTGATGCCCAGGGCCTTCATAGACCAAGAATCATGAGGGTTTTCTTCTTCTCCAGCCAAATCACTGGATTTTAGCTTTCATTTCTCCACGGAGGCAATGGGACTGGATATAAATGTTTAAGGTCTGTGATGGGTCTCCACTCCTAGGCGCTGGAACAATTTGTATAGTGGGGGTGCTGCAAGCCATTAAACAAAACTGTAAAACCTGTAAATGGTGAAAACCACTTTAAATCAGAGAGTGCTGCTTCACCCCCAGCACTCCTAGTTCCAGCACCTATTGCGCCACTCACCATGCTACCACCTTCTCTTGGTCATCTTGGTGATCAGCTCCACAGATCAGTACGCCCACTCCCTGTGGTGTCTCACCTGCTGTCACTTCTGCTCCTGGACCCATGTCACTCCAAGGACTGTGGCAGCCTCTTCATGACACAGCCCTCTGGCTGGGCCACATTCTGCAATCCTCCCTCCTGGGGGCCAGTATAGCAGTCTAACTGTCCAGCCACCTCCTCAGTGTCAAGTGGGGGTTGGGGGAGACCCAGGCCCACCCACTACTCTGGGTCCTAGCCCAGGAACCCTGTAGATGCCATATGCTGCATCCTCTCAAACCTCTCAGTACATTTCCCTGGGCCAGCACCTTCTTCACCCTTACCTCAGGGCCTTAGCATGCCTGTCTTAACAGCCAGCCAGCCAGGAGCTCGCTCGCTCGCTCGCTCCCTCTCCCTCTCACTCCCCTGTTCCTTCCCAGCACTGCTCTGTCCAGTGTGCTATCTTTCCCTGCCTGCAAGGCAGCAAGTCCTCCCTCCTGCAGCTCTTTTTATATGGGCCTCCCAGGTTGGCTGCTCCTCTCAGCCCCTCTCCTATTGGCTGCTTTTCGTGCAGCCTTCTTAGGGCTCCATTAATTCCTTACGGGCCAGTGTGGGGCAAATTACCCATTACAGGACCATTGTGATTTTCTAGTCTGCCTTCTTGCATAATGCAGGCCATAGAATTTCACCCAATACTTCCTGTTGAGAAACACAACTTCTGGTCGTGCTGGAGCATCCCTTTTTAGAAAGACACCCAATCTTGATATAGAGACTTCAAGAATCCCCAGGTAAGTGGTTCCAGTGGTTAATTACACTCAGTGTTAAAAATGTGTGCATTATTCCTATTCTGAATTTCTCTAGCATCAGCTTCTAGTCATTGGATTTTATTATGCCTTTTATGTCTTCTAGATTCAGAAATCTTCTCCCCATGTAGGTATTTACAGACTGTGACCAAGTCACCGCAACTTTCTTGTGGTCAGAATTCTTAGAGGTAGAATAACTGTTCCTGTATTTTCTACCACCACTGGGAACTTTGTTTCCACTAGTGTACTAGCAGCCACTTTAACAGTCTGAGCTATACTTTTTGTGGTGACAGCAGGACCTTCCACCTACTCTACTCAGATTAATCATTGATAGTGGCACAAATAAAATAGAAGTTCTTTTATTGAGGGTGAGCTTACAGTAAGCCCTTTTTCATGTCTGTGTGTGCGGTGTGGGTGGGTTAAATAAACAGCTTCCCTTTTTGTGTGGCCTCTGTAAGAGCTGCCCACAATTGTGGCCCCAGCATTAATGGTAGTACACAAGGCATATGTTACTTCTGTTGACATGTATCTTAGTTCTGTAGATTTCTCTAGTATTCATCTAATATCTAATTTAATTAGGGTATGGTCGGGTCAAAAAATGATGTTTTTACTGAAGTGTTTTTTTGGTATCTGAATTTATTAGAGATGAATAAGGTCATCTAAACTAGTGGAATAATTGCACACAATGGCACTGATACCATCAAGATAACACACAACTAATAAAAATCATCCCTCTATGTCTGTAATCTTAGTGGGTGAAGCATCCTCTGTAACCCATCTTCTTTTTAGCTGGGAATCCTCCAGATGTGAGAGATAGGTTGGCTGATCTTGCTAATTGCTGGAGTCAGTTTGGTTTTGGCCAGAGATGAGAAATGAATGCCTTCTGTAGATTTTGGAAAGAGTCTCACAGATGAGAGGATGGTCAGTGGTCAGGCTGCCTGTCTGGGACACTGGGGTTCAATTCTCCACTTGTTGTGAGACCTTCATCAAATTACTTAGGCTCTGTGTGCCTCAGTTCTCCATCTGTAAAACAGCAATAACACTTCTCTTTCTCGCAGGGTTATTGTGAGGACCCATGGTAATGGAGGGCATATAAGTACCTTAGCTAGATAATTTGCTTAGACTTGGCTCTCTCCTCAGGTCAGGAATGTTGGGAAGATTCCTACATTTTTGTATGGATAAGAATGTAAGAATGACCATACTGGGTCAGGCCAAAGGTCCATCTAGCCAAGTATCCTGTCTTCTGACAGTGGCCAGTGCCAGGTGCTTCAAGGGGAATGAACAGAACAGGCACTCATCAAGTGATCCATCCCTTGTCGTCCAGACTTTCTGCATTATAGAGATTTGTGAAGATTCAGTGGGAGCGAATGGAGCACTTAATACATGCCATATCACACCATGTTCCTCAAGGGGATCCTTGGGAGCAGAGACAACAACAAAAAAAGAAGGAAAAATAAAACAAAAAAGTTGCTCCCAAATCCATGACTGGTAAAGTTGAGGAGGAGCTAAGGAAAGAGCTCCCAGCTGCCTGTACTATTGTTGCTGCTCCCGTTCTTTAGCCTACATTTGAAAATTTGGGTTTAAGTAACATGCTCAAGCTAACACAGGGAGCCAGTGACAGAGCAAGAAATAGAACTCAGGACTCCTGACCTCTGTTCTGAGCCTCAAGAATAAATTTACACTTCCTTCCTCACTCCAAATAATGCACCCGGCCAATTGTACAACACGATTCATGGGTGAAAATTGTCTTCTGGAATCATCTTATGTCCTGATGCATGAGATTTGATATACCTGGTAATGCCTGACCCAGCTAATGTAACTGAAACCTTGATGATTGTTCTTACAAATGTCTACTCCTTTCTTGAATCTTGCTATAGACTGTCTCTTCTCTCTCTCTTTTAAAGCTAATCCCATTAGAAGTAATGTAATCTCCTGGGTCATAGCGTAATTCCCAATGTTTGACTGAAGTGCAGCAAGTGTCACTGGCAATGCAGGCCTAATACAATAAGTAAGAGTGTGTGTTTGTTTTTATATATTATCTACTCTATTTTTTCGTACTTTAAAATTTAAAATGCTGAAATCATTTAAGCCCTCTTCTCCTTTTCATTAAGTAATTCAATTACTTCTTCATTTGTAGCTAATACATTCATTGCTTACTGCTAAAGAGTACTGGAGCAAAATAATACAGGGAAAATTCATTTTACCTTGACCAGGCATTTAATTGCCTTCTAGTGGTCAGAAATAGTGCAGCATTAAATAAAATGTGGCAAAACTCACCTCTGTAATCTGCAAGGGGAATCTCATTTCCTCCCTGAAGATCACTGTTGCATAATTTGCAGAAATCACACGAACATCATATGAAGTACCATTTTTAGAACCAGGGGAATGAACTCATGAGTTTATTCCATTCCAAGCTCTGGCACCAGTTTGCTGTGTGACCTTGGGAAAGTTGTTAAACTTTCTCTGTCAGCTCTCCCATTAGTAATTACCCACCTCAAAAGTCCCTTTTTGGGCTTCCTGAAGGCCTGGTGTGGGAAGGGTAAGCAGGAGCGCCTCACTCCAGACCAACTGCTAGCAGTGGACCTCATTCTCCCTGATTGCATTAACCTTGTTATCTCAAACCCGATTCTGGCCTGCATATTTATACCTGCCTCTGGAAATTTCCACCACATGCGTCTGACGAAGTGGGTCTTCGCCCATGAAAGCTTATGCTCCAATATATCTGTTAGTCTATAAGGTGCTACAGGACTCTTTGTTGCTCATGCTATTACTGTGATTATATATGGCACTTTCATGTAAGAGGCAGGGGAGAAACATCTCGAGTGGGGCTGCAGTGGTAAGAGAGTTCTTGCCCTGAAGCGTTTAAAGTCTAATTTGAATAACATGCTGTACTGCATGCACTCCCTTTTGCCTTTATTTGTTGTTTCAGTGATCCATTTACTATGATTCAATTCTTTACAATGTATTTGAACTTTGCATGCTGCATTTAGTGTCAGACTGATAGTTTGCTTTACATTTAGAATCCATCTTAAAATCTGTGTAGGTTTAAAGACATATCTGGCTTTAATTAAAGTGGAGGGCTTTTGGGGGGAGAGATGTGAGAGGGGAGTGATTTTTTTCTGGGACTATAAATTTCCATTTGACAACTGTATTTTCTGACACATCGGCACTCTTATGCGGCATACAGCATACAAAGCAATTGACTGGCCGAAGCGGTAGCAACTGCAGCAGGCCTTGGTAGCAGGCTGTTTTATACTATGTGGGAAAAGTGAGCCTGGAAATTGATTTGGGACTCTTCCTGTGGACTGTTGAGGGGCCTAAGTGTACCACAGAGGTAACACACTTAATCTCCAGGAGGGAAGAGGAAAAGGAAGTTTGACTGCATCACTAGACAAAAGGCCCTGTCATTCAGCTGATGGAGCAGCACTGATGACAACTCTAAAGGGATCTGTGTCTGCCATCATAGTTGGAGGTGAGGTACCAAGAGGGTGGTTGGTGACAGGGATGGGATGAAGGGAGATTTTTCTAGTAGGTAGGACTAGTGGCAGGGGCTTCTCTCATTATCCAGGGAGAGCTAGAGTTAGCACAGCTCAGTGCAACAGCAAACTCCAGCACAGATGGCAGAAAGGGGGACTTAAACTACATGATGAAAAAGAGACAATCTAAGTTCAGTTAAAACTAGTAACCCAAAAAGTTCATTTAACTCACATTTCAGCTCAGTATAATATTTAGTTTGTGAGGTTTTTGGCCTAGGGTCTTGTTATATGTTATATGTCACAGTAGGACTCTGATCCCAATAGAGGCCTCTAGATCCTTCTGCAATATTAAGTGTAAGACTGCATCTGAATGAGCTCACCCCTGACATCCATTGATGAACTGGGGGAAAAGACCACAGGAGCAGATCATATTTGCATGGACACACCTATTTTGCCTCGGTGATCATCAGGCAGGCATGTTTTGCCAGTGTCCAATTCTAGCTATTTTAGATTAAAATTCACTTTAGTCTTGAATGCAGGGGTAATTAAATGGTATTATCCTTATTGTATGACTAAAGAGCTGCAGAACTGTACCTAGCATGCCCTAATTGAGGGGGTCACCCTAACTATAAGCTCACTCACTAATTAAAGCTCAATTCAAGTGACAGTCAGAGGGGATGGGCATGGGTGTTTCTATTGCGTGCCTTGGCATTTGTTTAAAGTGTCTAGGTACTCTTTGACCCTAAAAACAAGCTGATCAGACTCACTTTGGAGTTCTTGTTTCTGTTCAGTGATCACTAGAGCTGGAATCACTGATGAGGGGGTCCAGGGAGCTGAACCTTAGACCTTATGTGGGAAGTGTTGTATTGAAAGACAACACAGAGTATGCAGTAGCAGTGAGGTACCCTACTACCTGGTGAATTTACTAAGTACTAGGCTAAGTGGGGTAACCTCAGAACACAGCATTGCAACTACACATGGAAGTGGCAGTGAGGTTGCTCTTCTCTTTACTTTTCCTTCTTCTGTTGTTCTTCTCTTTACTTTTCCTAATTCTAATATATATTTTTGGAGATGGGGTGACCGGAACTGCAAGTAGTATTCAAGTTGTGGTGTGCCATGGATTCATATAGTGGCATTATGGCATTTTCTGTCTTATTATCTATCTTTTTCCTAATAGCTTCTAACATTCTGTTAGCTTTTTTAAGTTCTGGGCAGATGTTTTCAGAGAACTATGCATGATGACTTGAAAAAATTTCTTGAGTGGTGACAGCTAATTTAGACCCATCATTTTATATGTATAGTTGGGATTATGTTTTCCAATGTGCATTACTTTGCGTTTATCAACATGGAATTTCATCTGTCGTTTTGTTGCCCACTCACTCAATTTTGTGAGATTCCTTTGTAACTCTTCATAGTCAGTTTTGAACTTTGCCTAATTTAGTATAATCTGCAGATTTTGCCACCTCACCGTTTACTGCCTTTTCCAGATCACGTATGAATATCTTGAACAGAACAGGTGACAGTACAGATCCTTGGGGATTCCACTATTTACATCTTTTCACTGTGAAAACTGACCATTTATTACTGCCCTTTGTTTCCTGTCTTTTAACCAATTGCTGATCCATGAGAGGACCTTGATATCAAGTCCATTCCCCCCTTAATCAGATAGTTCTCATAGTTACCTCATATTAGACTTAATTCACTAGCTCCTTTTTAGGCTGTTGCTAACCAGAAGCCATAGGTTCATGATCTTTAAAAGTGATGGTGTTTTCAAAACTCATTGTATTCCAAAGTGGAGGGTGCTCACAACCTAATAGGAGTGAGACTTAGTTTTTTAAATGAAAAAGTTTAATAGGGTATTTGTTACAGCTATTCACATCTCTCTGCATACATATAGAAAGTAGCATTTGTCATACTGCTCTGTAGAGAAAGAGAAAATACACAGCTGCTCTTTGAACTCTCCATGGTCAGAGCTCATGTACAGAGATGATTAAATGATCCGGACAAGGATCTGTCCATAGCCTTCACAGCTATACACAGGCACAGTTCTTTGGTGTGAAAGTATCCCAAGGAAATTTAATGGAAAATTTGTTAGGCAACTAATAAATCCTGTATAATCGTTTTTTCTTTCCTCGGTGAGTAATCCAACTATTTTTCAATCTGAGATCTAAATGGAATTAAAATAGTCATATTTGCAAAAGAGAACAGGTAAATATTTTAAAATTCACTGGACCTCCTTATCTCTTGCTATTTTTCTTCCCCAGTCCACTCACTTGCTGAGGGAATAAAAGTATCTTCACTGATTCACTCTTTATTATTCATGGCCTGTGATTAATGTGTGTTTTAATTAATACATTTTGCAGTATTCACCCAGCATTATGCATGAGTTACTAAAAGTAATCAAATTGCCCAATTTTGGCAATTTTTATCTTGCTCCTTCCTGAGAAAATTTTCCATAAGCAGGGCATTCCATACCTTTCAAGAACACTTGCCCAGAGTGAGACCAGGGAAGATAAACAATGAAGATGCAATGGAAAGTCTGGTGGCAATCAGCTGAAAATAAAAATCAAACTTTCTTGAAGGATAGACTTTGTCCACCCCAAGGAAAGTAGCAGACATACTAATCAGTGTAGGGAAACCAAGGATCGAGCTGCTTTGCTTAGATATTGCGGTTCCACAAATCTGTACCTTAGGGCAGCCCCACCACACATGTGTAAATGTCCCCTCTACCATGTTACATCACCAGCAGTCTGCAGCTCTACATCATTCCTCCCTTTTAAAAGTCTTCTTTGAACAAGAGAGCTACAAGAAATAGTATTAAATGTATTGCCCAGGAGCAGGTAATAATGGTGATACCAAACAGTTGTGATCCTTCTGCTAAACCAGCATCCAAATCACCACCCACAATTAATCTTCTCATTAAGAGTTAATGGCAGCTGTTACAGAAGACAAGAAATAATAATACCAATTTGTGTTCCCCTGCAAAGAATGTGAGGGAACAAAGGAGAGGTTTGCTCTATAATTTAAAAAAAAAATCACAATTTCTGGACCTGCACTCATTCTGCAAACTTCAAATCCAAATTTCCAGAGTTTATGGCTGATTAGATTCAGGATTTTGGTTTGGATACATGTCTAGTTATTTAACTGAGGAAATAAACTTGGGAGTCATTAAAAGTTCAACAGTGTTCACTATTTTCTGCTCTCTCACATTGTATGCACTTTCAGCTTTCCACAACTGTCAAGTAAAACAATTTCAGCCCTGCAGAATGATGAGTGGAGAAAATCCAGTATGTATAATACAAGACTGATCTTTGTTATGACATATACTGTGTCTTCTCTTATGAGGAGAGATGGGATGGTGCATATGTGTCATAACACAGGGGTCATCCATCATGTATTCTCCTTCTCACATAGATGTGTCTGTGTATGTAATATATATGAGAGAGAGGAAACACTTGGACTAGAAGGGACTTCTTATGTCATCTAGTCAACCCCCTTGCAACATTGCAGGATTGATTTAATTATCCCTTAACCTCTCTGATTGATGATATTTTTTTAACCTTGAATCTATCCAGTGAAGGTGATCTCACAACCTCCCTTGGCAGCTTATTCCATTAAGCCTAACTGTTCTTATACTTATAAAGGTTTTTCTATTATTTAACATAAATTTTCCCTGCTGCAGTCTCCCTGTAAACCTATTATTTCTCAGTCAACAAGGACAGAGCAAGAATAATTGGTCCCTGTCCTTTTTATAGCATCCCATAGCATATTTAGTCAGTTATCATGTCTCCCCTTAGTCCTTTTTCCCCTAGATCATTTCTCATAGGCCTTGTTTTCTAAATGCTTAATCATTTTTTGGTTTTTCACTGAACTCTCTCCAATTTGCCCCTCATTTTTCAAATGTGGTGCCTAAAACTCAATGTAGGACTCCAACTGATGCTTCATAAGCAACTAAGTGGAACAGAATAATTAACTCTTATTTTAGATTTATTACTCTTAATACAATCTAATAAATTGTAGCATTTTTTTGGGTGAAAGCGCTGCGTGTTCGCCTCCTGTGCAGTTTATCATTTACTATAACCCCCAGTCCTTCAGTCACATTACACCTACCCAGTGACCCCCATGTTTTTCTATATTTGTGCATGTGATTCTTCCTCCCTATATGAAACAGTTTACTTATGTCCTTATTGAATATAATTTTATTTCTTTCATTCCAATTATCAAAGCTATTAAGATGGCTCTGTATGTATCCTCCAAAGAATTCACAGTCCCTCCCAGCTTCATATCAGCTGTGAATTGAATTACTGTGTGCTCCTTTCTATCCCACAAAGCAGCTAATGAAAATATTGAACGGTAATGGATCTAGAATGGACCCCATGCAGGGTCACACTTGACACTCACCTCAACATGACACTGACCCCATTAATAATTGCTTACAATATTTGACTTGGTTTAGCCAGCTGGGTATCTATTGTATAGTATTTCCTCTGATCTGCATCTCTCTAATTTCCCTGGAAGTGCCTTACTAAAGCTAGACACTATTTCTGCCACTTTTACTGTATTCACTAAGGGCCAGATTCTGACACCCTTACCCATGTTGAGTAACACTTTATTGCAATTTATAAGTTCCTTTCTAGGGTGTTGCTGCTAACCAGCTGAATCTACGCTTCCGGCCATATGCTTATCCTATCAGAGAAACCAGTCAAAGTCCCTATCAGGCAAATTTCTGAGACATACAGAATGCAGAAGACTTCTAAGTGGACTGAATAGCTCAAGGGAGTTGTTTAGCTTGCTGCAGAAAACCAAAACCAGAGTTTCCTTCACTATGGGGAGCTGCGGAATAGCTTCGGCACTTCGGACGAGTTTTTTGTTTTTTTTTTTTTTGCTTAGAGCGTCTGAAAAGCTTGAGCCCGCCCTGCTCAGTGACAATCATGGGGCTAAGCACCTCTGAAAACCAGGTCAATTGCTTAAATATGGATTCATGTCCATAATTTTAGGCATTCAAGTCTCAAAATGTTGGCCTTAATAGCTTGGCTCTGAAAGAGAGGCTAGGCTATGAGATTAATCTGATAATGTTGCATTCCTCCAGAATCACAATTCAATGGTTTTGGAGACAAATAGACAGAAATATAGGTGCCACCCATCTGCCGTTTCTGAACATTCACTATTAAATGCTTATATTTTTCTGCTGTTATTTCTACATAGTGCCAAACTTTTATATAAAAGTTATACAACAAACAAATTGGATGGACTCTGAGTTTTTGGTGGCCTGTTACAAACTTGCTATTAATTAGGAATGCTTTTGAGCAAGCAGAGACCTTTTCTATTTTACAGTGAAGTCTTTCATGCTGTATGGCATTTTGAAAGAGAGTGAGGGGGCATTGTGGGCCTGCATCTGCATGTGTACCTGCACATGCACATATGTGTCTATGAGCTTTGTAAGTCATCCCACAGTATCCTGTACTTCATACTATTCTTGTCAGTATATATCATACTAACTGTACGAATAAGAAGAAAAATGATGAGCTGTTCTATTGCTTTGTAGTTTGGCTTCTGGCAAGTTAGCTTGCAAACAATAGACACTATACATATGTAATCTTGTTCTTTGTAATGCTGAGCTGAAGATATTTAATCTGAATAAACTATGCCAAAAAATAGGGGGCAAGGCAATGGGGAGGGTATTTTCATCTAAAATGAACTTCAAATTGTTACCCATTTACTCTAAGTGCTATGGGCAAACAGAAACAAACTTCCAAAAATGGCTTCTCTTTGTGCGTGCACAGCTTTCTGTTTGCAAACCAAAGACTGAACACTCAAAAATGCCCACCCAAATTACATGCCAATGCATTATTATTTTCAGAAATTTGAAATCGAAACTTGTGCTTTTGAAAATGTTACCCTGAGGTAGTTGTCTAAATGGGTTTGGCACATGTAAACAGTATCACCTATGTGAATAAGTAATAGTAAAGATCTGATCCAAAGACTGTTGAAGTCAACAAATATCTTTCTATTAACTATAGTGAGCTTTGAATCTAGCCTTAAGTGAGGCTGGTTTTGAAGTTCGCTGGAAAATTTGACCCATGGTATCCATACATTGGCTAAAAGTATCCAAGCATGATTCTTCTAGGAATGAGTGAACCAGATGAATGATGAATCAATCAGGTTGTTAGAATGTATTGGATGTGAGGTAAATTTTGGTCTGGCGATTCAGATTAATCTGGGTGAACAGATTATCTGTTTTAATTTGAGTAGACTAGGATATAACAGTGTCTGAAATTGAGCTGTGTCATTGAAGACTGATGTAACAATTTACTATGGCAATGGAGAAGAATTAAAATTGTGCTTGCTAGTGTAAAACCTAATGGTATTACAGTAGCACCTAAATGCCCCTGCGAACATCAGGCCCAATTGTGCTAGGTGCTGTATAGAAACATCATAAAAGACAGTCTTTGGCTCCCAAAACTTTCAGTCAAAATAGAAATGACAAAAAATGATGGGAGCATGAAAGTATTATTTTTCCTGTTTCTGGATGGGGAGCTGAGGCACAGACACACTAAGTAACTTGCTGAAAGTCACACAGAAAATCCGTGGCAGAGCCAGAATTTGAAGCTAAATCTCTTGAAACTCAGTCCAGTCCTTTCATCACAGAACCAATTGTCCTTCCATAAACAGCTCTAATGTAAATTAGGGCTGTCAATTACTCACAGTTAACTCACTTGATTAATTTAAAAAAATTAATCATGATTAATCGCAGTTTTAATCGCAGATAAACAGTAGAATATTAATGAAAATTTATTAAATGTTTTGGATGTTTTTCTACATTTTCAAATATATTGCATTCTGTGTTGTAATTGAAATCAAAGTGTATATTATTTTTTATTACAAATATTTGCACTGTAAAAATGTTAAACAAAAGAAATAATATTTTTCAATTCACCTAATATAAGTACTGTAGTGCGATCTCTTTGTTGTGAAAGTGCAATTTACAAATGTAGATTTTTTTGATTACATAGTTGGCCTCAAAAACAAAACAACATAAAACTTCAGAGCCTAAAAGTCCACTCAGTCCTACTTCTTGTTCAGCCAATCGCTAAGACAAACAAGTTTGTTTACATTTGCAGGAGATAATTCTGCCCTCTTCTTATTTACAATGTCACCAGAAAGTGAGAACGGGCATTTACATGGCACTTTTGCAACCGGCATTGCAAGATATTTACGTGCCAGATATGCTTAACATTTGTATGCCCCTTCATGCTTCGGCCACCATCCCAGAGGACACGTTTCCATGCTGATGGCGTTGGTTAAAAAATAACGCGTTAATTAAATTTGTGACTGAACTCCTTGGGGGATAATTGTATGTCCCCTGCTCCATTTTACCTGAATTCTGCCATATATTTCATGTTATAGCGGTCTCAGATGATGACCCAGCACATTTTGTTCACCTTAAGAACACTTTCACTGCAAATTTGACAAAACGCAAAGAAGGTACCAATGTGAGATTTCTAAAAATGGCTACAGCACTCAACCCAAGGTTTAAGAATCTGAAGTGCTGTCCAAAATCTGAGGAGAACAACATGTGGAACATGACGTCAGAAGTCTTAAAACAACAACACTCAGATGCGGAAACTTCAGAACCTTTACCACCAAAAAAGAAAATCATCTTTCTGCTGGTGGCATCTGACTCAGATAATGAAAATGAACATGTGTCGGTCTGCACTGCTTTGGATTGTTATCGAGCAGAACCCGTCATCAGCATGGAAGCATGTCCTCTTGAATGGTGGCCGAAGCATGAAGGGGCATACGAATGTTTAGCGTATCTGGCACATAAATACCTTGCAATGCTGGCTGCAAAAGTGCCATGCAATGCCTGTTCTCACTTTCAGGTGACATTGTAAATAAGAAGCTGGCAGCATTATCTCCTGCAAATGTAAACAAACTTGTTTGTCTGAGTGATTGGCTGAACAAGAAGTAGGACTGGGTGGACTTGCAGGATCTAAAATTTTACATTGTTTTATTTTTGAATGCAGTTTTTTGTACATAATTCTACATTTCTAAGATGAAATTTCATGATAAAGAGATTGCACTACAGTATTTGTATTAGGTGAATTGAAAAATACTATTTCTTTTGTTTTTTACAGTGCAAATACTTGCAATCAAAAATAAATATAAAGTGAGCTCTATACACTTTGTATTCTGTGTTGTAACTGAAATCAATTTATTTGAAAATGTAGAAAACATCCAAAAATATTTTAATAAATGGTATTCTATTATAGTTTAACAATGGAATTAATCACGATTAATATTTTTAATCACGCAATTAATTGTGATTATTTTTTTAATCGCTGGACAGTCCTAATGTAAATAGTTTTAGGGAGGGTATTCCATACCATCCTGAATGCAGCTACCTGCTTTCTAATAAATATTAAAAACACACATGTACTGATATTTGCTTATGTTTGACTTTGTCATTTTTCATATAGCTTAAAAGATCTGCAGTCAAGTTCCTAAATCTTGTTGAAGCTTGCAGTATACTCTTCAAAGAAAGAAGTATCATTAAAAAGAAGCATTTTTTCTTAATATAACCAAATATAGAAACTTATACAAATATTTCTGCATAGGCAAATGTATGTATTTTTCTCAAATGTCAACCCTTTCTGTGAAAATCAGCTTCTCTCTGAGCATGATACTTTATAAGCCTAACTATAATTGATATAAAAATAGAGCTAAGAAATCACTTCTCTGCTGCCTTTTGAGTCTCCCTAGGCATAGTTTCTGTGATGAAGTCAGCCTTTTTTCAGTCTCAAACTCAAAAAAGAAGCTCTTTAAAATAGTGAAAGTAAATTTTAAATGATAGTGATTTGCTATTTGTAAAAAACTTTTAGCAAACATGAATGCTTTTCAAGTGTTTGTTATTCCCAAACTTTCTAGTGAGCTACCGTGGTATTGCTGGGATATGATAGCTATATTCAGTACTGCACATGACTGTTGTCAAATATACTGACAATTCCTCTGTCAGTGAGAGTTTGTGTCTTGTTGGTAAGGGAAGCAGATGCCTTAGGCATGTTGAAACTAACAAATTAAATTCCCCTAGGAGGAAGGCTCTGAGCAGTTCCCTCCCAAGTACAGATGGGCAAACTGATTTGATTTAAGCTTGTTGGTGTCTATTCTTCTCATGTATAAATACTACAGAATTGTTGTTGTTTATCAACTGTGAGGTCTGCCTTGGTATAAGACAAAGATACATGGTCCTTACCCCACTGATTGACTTCCATGGGATTAAATATATGTTTAACTTCTTGGCTGAATTTGGACCTTATTGTCTCCATAAACAGAAACCAAGGGGATAATTTCAAGTTACAAATAGAGTTATTTATTAGAAGATAGGCACAGCAACCCAGTGACAGCATATTTACTGGCATGGGGAAGCATTGCTGGGATTTTCAGAAGAGTGAGGGGTTTTTAGGTAAAGATAGAATCTGAAAGAAGAGAGGGAACTATGACAGAGAGGTTCTTTGAGGTATATAGCCACTGAAGAAGAAAGGTATGAAGACTACAGTGGGAGACGGAAGTGAAGAAAGTAGCGAGGCAGTTGTATGAGAGGAGCAAGCAGAGCAAGATAGAAATGTAAGAAAACCAAAGAGTTATTTCTTAAGAAAAATGTCTTGAGGAGTCATGTTGAATGCTGGGTGAATAACAGGTGGTGGTAGACTGGCAGTAAATCAATCTTTTCTAGACCTTCCAATGTATAAGCAGGCTACTTTTACTCTTTCTGTAATCTCCCTGGTGAATTTTGCCTCCTAGGGTTCCATTTTTCACTTTTTGGAAATAAGCAGCAGAGTTTATTTTCCTCTATATTGATGTGTTGCTGAATATATGCACACTACCCCACCCAAAGAATATCTATGCACCTGCCTTAGGACAGCACTCTGTGAGTTACTGTAAAAATGTTGACTTCAGTTTTGTCCATTAGGTATTTTGTTGACCACAGAAGAAAAGAGTGGAAGTGCCTCTTTCACAAAGGTTAGTGGAAAGGGACTGTCTGGCTATATAAAAAATAAGCATTTTAACAACAGTAACTCAACAAAAATGAGCTGTGCCTTGAACCTAATATTTATTCTTTTTTCAGTATACATTATACTGAAAATGAATAAAAATGAGCAATGAATGAACCTCAAACAATGAACATGGAAAAAGGAAGGAATAGGAAAATTAGTGCTGCAACTCCCTTTTTCCACTTAGATGAGTTTGATATTCCTCTAGTTATTCTTTGGTTCGGGTTGTGAAAGAAATGGGTAATATTCAAAGAGAAGCCCAATGTGAAACAGAGAATAGCAAAGGTGGGAAAAGGGAATAATCTGAAGAAATTAATAATTAGAAATTATGGACAAAATCCTGGTCACACCAAAATTGATGGGAATTTTGTCATCGACTTCACTGAAAACAGGATTTGACCCTATGTCCACATAATGGGGAAAGTTTTCAACTGTAGCCTTTAAATGTATAGCTGGAAACATTACACAAACTGGCTCAAAGCTTTTTGTGATTGGAAGTTTACAAGTAGTAATTTTGCCCTTTGTAAGCCTGATTCAGTTTTCGTGAAATCCATGGAAAGACTGTCCTTGACTGTGTTGGGAATTGGGTCAGGTACCATGTCTTAATTTCTTTGAATTCTTTCCTTCTTTCACTTTGCACATAGGTTATTCTTAGTGTACTTAATGTATTTTTTTCATAACCTGCACAATGGCTAAATAGAATAATATCCTGTCAGGCTGCTTAATTTGAGCAAGAGTGCCGGTCTGCATATGTTTATTTCATTTTCTGCAAGGACCTGAGGTACACAGAACATATGTAAAAATAGAATCAAATCCTTTACATAATTTATCATTTTAAAAAATATTTTAATCATGTAGTTTTAAAAATAAATGTAACACACGTTTAAAGAAAAAATGTACTAAAATGGAATCATAGGGTTAGAAGGGACTGCAAGGGTCATCTAAACTAACCCCCTGCCAAGATGTAGGATTTGTTGTGGCTAAACCATCCAAGACAGATGGGTATCCAGCCTCCTTTTGAAAACTTCCAGAGAAAGAGCTTTCATGACCTCCCTAGGCCCGTCTGTTCCATTGTTCTGCTGTTCTTACAGTTAGGAAATTTTTCCTGCTATGCTGTAGTTTGAACCCATTGCCTCTTGTCCTGCCCTCAGTGGCAAGAGAGAACAACTTTTCTTGTCTTTTTTTATGGCAGCCTTTCACTTATTTGAAGACTACTATCATGTTCCCCCTTAATCTCCTCTTTTACAAACTAAACAGACCCAATTCCTTCAGCTTTTGCTCATATGGCTTGTGTTACATCCCTTTGATCATCTTTGTCACTCGCCTCTGGATCCTTTCCAGTTTCTCTACATCCTTTCTATACATTGATGACCGAAACTGGACACAGTAGTGATCAGAGGTGCAGGCATAAGAGTTGAACATCCAGCATATTGCCACTGAGCTTAAAGCAGGCCTGCTGACTCTCTTCAGCCAATCAAGTGGGCCAGCCATTCAGGCGGTCCTACTGGAACCCTGAGATCACTAATCTGCCTGGAGGCAGGGCTGTTCAGTGGTAATATGCTGGATGTTCAACTCTTATGCCTGCACCTCTGATCACTACTGTGCCTGGTTTGCTCATGACTCTAGCTCTGACCCTCAGCTTGACTCCAGTTTCCTGACTCTGACTCACCCCTGGCTTGATTCCTGGCTCCTGATTCCTGCTCCACCCTCTAGACATGACTGCCTGCATCCTGATTGTGACAGATACTATGGTGATTTAGCTCAGTATAAGAATCTATATAGAATAGAATACTAATAACATACAAAAACCTTTAAAGGACCATTTTAATTGTAAAATCTGGAAGTTATTTGTTCTAGAGACATTTGGATTCAATATGTATCTGTTACTGTTTGTGTTTGTGGCAGGGCAGGAAGAAACATGACAACACACAAAACATTCTTCAATTCACCTTGAAAACTCCCCTTCTTAAGTCCCCCTAAAAAAAATCAGGAATGTAGAAAAATCAGGAGCGTAGAGAACCAAGCACACAGTAGATGATGTGATGCTTTACTAACTACTTTCTTTGCTATTCAACATATAGTCAGATATCTGAAGATGTCAACTGTGATGGGTTGGGTCACAGAAACCCCTTTGGGACTGCCACCTGATGCACTGAGATTACCTTTAAGCCCATTTTCCCTGGCAGCTTGGTACTTCAGTACTCTGCCTGGTTGTGCCAGACACGCTAGCCTGCTACAAACACAGACCCCGGTCTGAACCACGTCCCCCAAAAGCTGCAGGCTTAACTGAAAACAGCTTAAGACATGCTCCTGTCTCCAACACCCAAATACCCAGTTCCCAATGGGATCCGAACCCCAAATAAATCTGTTTTACTCTGTATAAAGCTTATATAGGGTAAACTCATAAATTGTTCACCCTCTATAATACTGATAGAGAGATATGCACAGCTGTTTCCCCTGCCTTCCCCTCCTCCCCCAAGTATTAATACATACTCTGGGTTAATTAATAAGTAAAAAGTTGTTTTATTTAATATAAAAAGTAGGATTTAAGTGGTTCCAAGTATTAACAGAAAGAAAAAAGTAAATTACCAAGCAAAATAAAACAAAACATGCAAGTCTAAGCCTAATACAGTAGGAAACTAAATGCAGGTAAATCTGAGCCTCAGAGATGTTCCAGTAAGCTTCTTTGACAGACTAAACTCCTTCCTAGTCTGGGTCCAGCAATCACTCTCACTCCTGTAGTTACTGTCCTTTGTTCCAGTTTTTTTCAGGCATCTCTTTGGGGTGGAGAGACTATCTCTTGAGCCAGCTGAATACAAAATATAAGGGTTTCCAGGGGCTTATATAGTCTCTCTTGTGGGTGGAAACCCCTGTCTTCTCCTGTGTAAAATCCCCTCAACAAGATGGAGTTTTGCGGTCACCTGGGCAAGTCACATGTCTATGAATGATTCAGCTTTTTGCAGGCCGATGCCATTGTTTACATGTTAGTTTGAACATTCCCAGGAAAGCTTAGATGTGGATTGGCGTCTTCCAAGGGTCCATTGTTATCTAAGTAATCCCAATTACTTGAATAACCCCTTCACTCTATAGAAGTGACAAAGGGTCCTGTGGCACCTTATAGACTAACAAAGGTATTGAAGCATAAGCTTTCGTGGGTGAATACCCACTTCTTCGGATGCAAGCAGTGGAAAGAAGAAGTGGGTATTCACCCATGAAAGCTTATGCTTCAATACCTCTGTTAGTCTATAAGGTGCCACAGGACCATTTGTCACTTCTACAGATCCAGACTAACACGGCTACCCCCCTGATACCCTTCACTCTCTGTTGACCAAATCTGCCTTATGTGCTTCCTATAGCAAACACTTTAAATACAAGCATAGAGCCAACACTCATAATTTCAGATATAAAAATGATACATGCATACAAATAGGATGAATACATTCAGTAGAACATAACCTTTGCAAAGATATATTACATGGCATATCTAGCATAAAACATAGTCCAGTTATGCCATATTTACACCCATAAGCATATTTCTATAAAGCATTATGGGGCGCAACGTCACAGTCATTTTTCCAGAGTCAAATGATTAAGGAACACCAAAAAGGATCATCAAAGATCAGTGAGTCAAGGAACACTTCAGAGGGGCAAAACCACAAGAAAACATTGCCTGCACAATGAAATCTTTTAAGAGCTGGCTTCCACTTGCCTTGGCTTTGAAAAAGGGATCAGCCTAAAGCAGCCGAGAATACTCATACTTTTAGTTCACGTTGTAGGCATTTTGTCAGCTTGCCACAACCATCTAGAGCTGTCATGTTGCCTTTATTAAAAAAGAAGCATATCAAATAGCCTCTCATCCTGAGTCCCTTCTTACCATTTCTCTTCTCATCTTTTATTTTGTTAAAACATGTTTAATTCTGCACTCAATTTGGGAGGCAGACCTTCGATCAAGGCAAAATATTATCCTCCTTTACCCATAGGATGCTTGAATTTCCCCCTTATTTTCAATGTTACAATTAAAAAAAAGTGTATCGAGGTAGTGATTTCTTTCTCTGAGTGTGGCTTTTGCACAAGTGCAGAGGAGGAGCAACATATTAAACCAGTGGATCCCCTGTATTCACTGGGAAGTCCACACTAGACCACAGAAATCCCAGGTCATCACCATAGGGAGCACTGTTCTCTGCGCACATCCCTGAGCCTCTCTTTGCTCCAGGTAGTAGGGTCTCCCATTAACCCTGGCCCCAGTACCTGGACCCTATCCATTGTTCCAATAAAAGGTGCATTGAAGGCACTACTGCTGGTTCCATCAACAGTCGCACCTTTGGGGATTTCTAGTAAGAAATGTGCTTGGCGCAAGGGAGGAGTGGCTGCTCCCTAGTTTTTCTCACACACCCTTGCCTGACCAAAGCCTCCCATTAGTTTTGGAGACTACCTACACAAAAGTGGTGTTCATGACCTCTAGAAGCAGGAGCGGATGTGCCACTGAGGTGTAGTTCTTCCTTTCAACACCAATTCTGGAGGAAAGCATGTGGTCTAGAGACTCCTATCCTTCTTTTTCCATTTGAACTGTGTAGTAGAAGCTATATAAAAACAACAGTGGATTAATTGACATTATTTGAATGAGTTAGCTATTAATAATGGTTGTTGTTTCAACACCCATTAGGAAAAAAATTGCCACTTCACAAGAAAATTGGCTGAATTTTCCCAAACATCTCTGACTTTGCAGTGCAAAAACTTGTTTCTAGTATGAAGCAATCTCCCATCATGTTGCTGCCTGGAAATGAGCCCCTAATTTAGTCATTTTCCCTTCATATATCCACTTTACCTGGAGGCAAAGAAGTACTAATGGATGCATTGACAGACTGCGGCATGTTAACCACCATGGATTCAGCTCAGTGGTGTTTTTCAGCCAAGGAACAGATAGAGAAACACTTCTAAAAATCATTGCACTGGTACAATGCCACAACACTTTTGTTTCAACATAGCAAATACTTACGTAAGTTCTCTATCTGACCTTGTCTTCTTCTTAAGGTCACCCAAGATTCTAAACACACACACACACACACAAAGAGGGGGAGAGAACTCTGACTAGCAATTGCTGGTGAGAGGACACTAAATTGCACATCAAAAGACAGATCCTCTGCTGGGGTAAAGATATGTAGCATCACTGGCTTCAATGGAGCGATGCCAATTTACAGCAGTGATATTAGCTGCTGATCCTAGAGGCCCGAGCTTGTCAATGGCAGAGCACGTAAAGGGGAGCTGAAAGAGAATACATCTCTCTCTTTCCTGCTGGATGAGGAGAGAAGAATCTCTTGGCAGCCCTCTCTAGATGGCCTTGATCTTGCTCCATTCCCCTGCCTTTTGAGTGCGGGAGAGAAAAAAACCCTAGCAGCAGCAGCAGCAACAAAAATATATACAGAGATGTTGGAAGTAGTCCAGTCACATTTTTCTCCAAAGCCACTGCTCAAATATTTGTGTTTCAGGAACGTTTTAAATGATATAATTTATACTAAAAGATGTCTGTGGAATCTGCTACTGTTTAGTAATAAATGCCATCAATAATGCATGTATTGACACAACATATGAAAGTGGAACTTATCTGCCATTAAATCCAGTGTGGATGTTTCTAGGTAGATGGAGACACCCTTAAAATGTTTTATGAGATCCTCTTTGTACATGCATTTTTTAAATTCTGTTTCAACATGAAAACAAACTTTTTTTGAGATACAGTATGTCTTAGTGTTTTTAAAAAAAGTGTACAGGTAATCGCATATTAGGCAGCTTCTTAGGTAAGTACAGTCTGACACTTTTCACCATTGGCTCAGCTACAGCAAAATTAAACTTTGCCAAATCACAAAAGGCCTTAACATGACAGAATAAAGCAAGAGAATGTTGATTTGCCTTGGGCATTTTGTTTAAACTCCTACAGTAAGCAGCACTTGTAGCACTTAAGGATTTCAAATGCTGTCATTCAAAGTACTCAGTATTCTAACTCCATTGTTGAGAAGAGATTCTCTTGATGGGTCTTGGAACTTAGTAAGAAGTAAATAAATTAAAAAGCAGAGGGAGGAAAGGGAGAGATGCATATCCAACTGTTAAAATCAAAATTGATCCGCAGAATAAAATCCAATTGTGCCCCAAAGTTCCTAGTGACCATATATATTTCTCACTATGCACCATAGTTTGTATCATAAAAGGTCATTATGTTTTTTCCTATTTGTAGACTGAGGGCTTGTCTTCGCTATCGGGGTAAGTCAACTTAAGTTACACTACTCCAGCTACATCAATAACATTGCTGGAGTCGGCGTAGCTTAGGTCGACTTATCCCGGTGTCTTCACTGCACTGCGTTGATGAGAGATGCTCTCCAGTCGACTTACCTTACTGTTCTCGGAGTACCAGAGTTGACAGGAAAGTGCTCTGCCATCGATTTAGCAGGTCTTCACAAGACCCGCTAAATGGACACCCACTGCATCAATAACAGCAGTGTCGATCTCCCCGGTAGTGAAGACAAGCTCTGAGTCTTTCCTGAAGGGTCTTTTCAGTGTTTATTTTTAAAATGTGTATTTTTATGAAGGAAAAAGAAACGATTTCATACACCTATTTTTAAAAGGAAACAAAATACTTTTTTTCTATTATTTTTTGTTGAGAAAAACTAGAGCAGGTCTGAATTTTTTGAAAATTTAGAATTCTAACAAAACATTTTTCTGAAAAATTCAAAAAAAAATCAGAAAAATCTTTCATTTGTTGATTGACTGTTTTAGAAAACAAAACATAAACCTCCCTAATAAACAACAAGCTCCCACAAAACATTTTTCAGTGTTTCCTTGCAGCTCTATTACTGCCATAGATAAGTGTTTTAGCTTGTAGTCATTTGTTTATGACAGCAATGAGTCATGACAAGAAGCTAGCAGTTTAACAAAAATCTTTAAAACGTTTTTTTTTAAAGTTCTATATAGGTTTTCAATATTTTAGAAGCTTCCATAAAACATTGTTAATGGGTTATTCTGAATATATTTTAAGAACATTTTTTCTGATTAAATGCAGGACACAAGATGACTTCTTGGAGAGTGAAAATAGCATTAAATAACTGCAGAATCTTAGTGGCCCTTGGAATTAGTAACCTCTCAGTGTTATGTCCTAAAGTTATACCTCTTTGGTGTTGGTTTTCAGATCTCTTTTGACGAAAGATTGTTGTTTTTCCCCCCACTGTGCTGGATGCACCATTTTTGCCTAAGGATAAATTGTGATCCTTATAGTCCACCCATGTAAGGAAGTAAAAGTTCCCTCTTAATCTCCTGCATTTTCTAACTGTATCTTGGGGAAAGCAAGCCTCGACGGGGTTGCTATTCCTTGTTCTCCACGTGTGGGTGAAGAGTGAGTGTATTGTAGCTTTGGCTCTACCCCTTAACATGTTGGCTAGTGCAAGTAATCTGAGACACATATAAGGTGGTGGCAGATTATTCTTGTGCCTCACAATGGAGCAAATGGGGATCTGGAAACCAAATTGTGAGTCACAATCACAAACTAGTTCCTGGTCTGATCCTGGGGCAGCACACCTATGCTCTGTTCGTTGCCTGGGGCAAAGACACAATTAGTAGAATCATAGAAATGTAAGGCTGGAAGGTACCTCAAGAAGTCACTTAGTCTAACCTACTGTGCTAAGGCAGGATCAAGTAAACCTGGACCATCTCTGACAGGTGTTTGTCCAACCTGTTATAATTTACAGCATATTTTGTCTTTTCCTACAATAGCAATGGCTCCAGTGGAAGGGATGTTAGTAGTAGCATAGGAGAGAATGGTTAGTCACTCAGAGACAGCCAGATACATGCACAGAGAAATGTGCAATAAGTAACTTCTTCATTGCACGCTTTAGTTGTTAGTATTAGATCAAATATTTAAAGCAGGGACAAATCTTGCAGTCTTTACTCAGGCAGGAATCCCTTTGGAATCAATCAAACGAGTAGTTTAGAGCCATTAGTCACTCCTGTGGAAGGGGTTGTGGAACTCCACAACTGTTTTCTTTACAGATTTCCTTAGCGCCATCTGTGGGGCAAGGTTAATTCCCCTGTCCGCCCAATTTCCATGAAACATGCTGAGGGTTCATCTCCTGGACCTAGAACTATCGTCTCTGGCAAGGCCCTTTGCCATTATACTGAATTTGGGGCTTTTCAGTCCCTGGGCAGCCTGACTTCAAATCCTTGCTGTTCTTGAAACCCCATGTAAGTCAACATCATAGAGGTGTTCCACAAAATACAGCCCTAGAATAGGTTACCTTCACTGAGTGTTTTTCATGGGGCTGATGGGATCTATGCTTGTCCAACCTCAGTCATGCCCTGTTTCAATGAAAGAATCCTTGGAGATAACTGGAGTATGAAGATGTTACCACAGGAAGCTGTTACCTCACCTTCCCTGGCTGGGTATGTGGAGATGACCATTTATGCACAGCTCCATGTGAAATGATCTAGGCCTCAATAAGGACTGTAGGGTTTGGCCTGTACTTCCTACCAGTTCAATATGCTTCATACCCATGTGTACACCTGACTTACTGCCATAGAACAAAAGACAAATCGGAAGCATGTTAGGCCAAGAAGATTAAGAGGAAATTAGTATAGGGAGAAAGTTTTTTTGTAGCTAGTCCTTGTCAAATTAACGGTGGGATTTCCCTCCTAGGTGTCCTGAACTAAATAACTTAAGCTTGCGGTTGTGCATGCCTGATGATAACATGGATCCAGATTGTCCCCTTCAGATCCATGCATGGAGGGGACCCTCTTCACATAGATCTCCCCCAAACTACAGGCAGAAGGTCTCACTGCGGAACAGTCCTCCCCTTTCTTAGCATCTGCAGATCCCCCACTCCATAGTTAAAGGGCCCATGAGCCCTGACTTATTAGTGTAGTAACAGAGAAAGCTAGTGGAAGGGAATGGGAGAGGAGGTTTCTCCTCACACAAGCATATGTACTGTAAGTTAGAAACAGCTTCGTGAACCAGGTTCCCCCACTGTAGCACCCTACACAGGGTGCTCTGTAGTTTGGGGCCTACAGTGGGCAGATGGGGGTCAGGGGATACACATAATTTGTCCTGCCAGCCCTCAGTAGAAAAGATAATACAATGCTGGGGAGGGACCAACAGGAGCCAGAGATGATATAATAGTATAAAGCATCTGTGCAGATACCTCTAGCTTCCCATGGATCGCTGGGAACCTGCCAGGTTTGGGACTGGGCTCCATAGCCCATTCCACAGAGAGATGGCAAAAATCCATGACCCCAACAATAGAGGAGGAGCTCTAGAATATCAGGGTTGGAAGGAACCTTAGGAAGTCATCTAGTCCAACCCCCTGCTCAAAGCAGGACCAATCCCCAATTTTTGCCCCAGATCCCTAAATGGCCCCCTCAAGGATTGAACTCACAACCCTGGGTTTAACAGGCTAATGCTCAAACCACTGAGCTATCCCTCCCCCTATGACAGGATCCTTGTGGAAACTTTTCCACAGGGTGCTTCTCATGGGAATCAATGACCTGAAGCATGATTTGGAGGATCATTATCATTGTCTTTCAAGTTTACATTCTTCCCTCCCCCAAGTTTACATATTCCCCCCCCCATAATCATTACAGCCTTTTATGTGCATATGTTTCACATGTGTATTAACAATTTGAAAATATGGCAAAAGCAAGCTGTGTATAAAAATTAAAGGGGGTGGGGAAGAAAAAGGACTTGAATAAAACATTAAAGATGAATTGTCGTGACAAGCCGAACAGACACAAATATGCTGCTGCTAATGAGAAATATTTGAGGCACATTGACTGAATTTTACAAATGTAAGCACTGTGAATTTGAATGCCAGCACCTCTCCCCCATGGGAAGCTTTCTCCATGGAAGTGTGGTGCTCTGTCATCACAAAAGAAAGGTGCCATGCTGCGATCTGAGAGGAATGAAATTGGCAGTTCATTTTTGCATATTTTTTACAAATTTTATTTAGTTTTTTTAATGGTATTTGCAATCAATCTTGTGTTTAATTGCCCGATCCTGGAACACTTAATATCAAACTCACAGCTGAGTACTGCATGTAGTCTCTGTGACATTATCCTGGCTACAATCTGGACTGGTGAATACCTGTGTCCCCTCAAGTCTCTGACTTGGGATGCCTTTTACACTGCTTTGCTGTATAAACAGCCACTTCTGGCCAATTCATACACAGCCCCTAGCATGTAAAATCACTCCCATGAATACATGAATGCTATGGTCAGCCACTCATGAATTATATACAGGGCAACACCAGCAAATGCCTAGTCACAGGCTTGTTCCTCAGAAATGTACATCTTGTATTGATCAGTGTCCTTCTGAACAGTACAAGCTCATAGAAAATGTCATTTCATCCAAGGAGAATGCACCAGCGTGGTTATCCCAAATGGAGTTTCTCACACGCTCTAATCTAAACACACTCGTTAAGATAAAACAATAAGATAAGTTTATTAAAGTGATTACCAGTGATGATGCACAAAAGCCAGGATAGATTTCAAAAGAAAATAAAAGAGTAAAATGCAAGCTAATACCTAATTTAACAAGCTAAGTGAATTTAAAAGCAAAAGTCTCACCTGCAGTCAATTTCACAGGGTGGGTCTCCTTTCAGCCTGGGGCCTCTCAGCCTGGGACCCTTCCTCCTTAGTTCAGTGTCTTTCAGGTATTCATTGATGTCAGGAGCAGAGAGATGGGAGGGGGAGCGGACAGGGGGAAGATATTTTCTCACATTTTTATACCCCTCTCCTGTCTTTGAGGACTACCTCCAGCTGGGATGCAGGTGACAGTCTCTTGTGGATGTGGGGTTTGAACTGTTCCTGTGATACCATGTACATTTCTCATTCACATCTTCCCCCTACTGGAGAATGGCCACTTAAGCAACGGATAGTTTTTTAACACCTGGCTGGAGCCAATGTGTTTTTGTCTCTGAAAAACTGGTTTGTGCTTGTTACCCAGAATTATAACGTATTTCAGTAACAATCATACAGTAGAATCTCATAATTTCACACATAGTGTTGCTACGCCTATTTCAATGGGATAATAATGTTCAGCAGATTATGACTTTTCAAATGATACCTCACAAAGCATACTTTGTACAAAATTTATCATAGACTTGTAAAAGGGGTGAACATAATGGTAGACTGTCACAGTCTCACTGAAATAAATTCCAATAGAAAACAAATGGAGTGAAGAAGACATCAGGTAGAAGTGATGGAGGTCTTAAGTTACTGGGGCTGTTATGCTCAGTAATCAGGACTGAACAGAAAAGTAACAACATTCGTTTCTGTCTGACTCAAAATACTTTGATTCAATATTTCTTTGTCCCCTTGGAATTTAATTTCAATTTTTATCATCTGCTGCTACCACAAACCACATTAGTGACAATAGTACAACTTTGCTGCTTGTGTGAAAATTTACAGGATTAAAAAAAGTTCCTTTTCCCTAACAAACATGCTTTAGGTGACATTCTACTCACAGTATGTGAACCTGCCTTTTGACACTTATTACAGTAGCACCTAAAAGCCTTCTCTAATTTAGCAAACTTGGTGAGAATAATTCACCACTGTTTCAGCTGCTCTGATGATAGCAGTTGTGGCATCCATAGTGTAGGCTGGACTCAGACCTATTTGAGTTAGATGACATACTGGTGAAACACCCGAGCCCTGTCTGTGCTAGAGTTTCCACCCTTGCTAATAAGCATGGAGCTGCACCAGAGGTGACTGCCTGCCATAGAGTGGGTTAGTGCAGATGTAGCAATATGTGCTGTGCTTCATCTGCCCCCACTTCTGGGTAGTCTAGGGGGCATGGCGGAGGTGGGCTTGGGGTGAGGTAAGAGCAGAGATTCTGGATCAGCAGTTCCACAGATTCACTGGCTAAACTTGCAACTGGAGAAGCTAACAAATCCCTTGGATTACAGTACCAATTTTGGCGTAAGCAGGGAATGAGTGTTCTTTGTGTGTAAAATTAAGCACGTGTAAGTCTTTTTAGGATCATACAGCAAGGGATATGGGGGGAAATAGGTGAAATGATTTATCTGAGATCACACAGCAGGTCAGCGGCAGAGACAGGAATAAAACCAAGGTCTCCCAATTCCTGGTCCAGTGCTCCGTACATTGCACGTACGATTCTAAGATTCATTTTATTGATGTTTGTCAAATTCATTATTTATTTTAATGACAGTTTCTAGAATCTTTAAAACTAGCAAAAGCAGGTATTGTGTGAATGTATGCTTGCCACAGCAGTTCTTGAAAGGATAGTAGTATATTAATACCACCACAGGGCTCAGAACACACGAGGACAGCAAGGTGGGCATTACCTAGCATATTGCAGTACATTGAACAAACACAAGCATACAGCAAAACATAATCTATGGAAATACAGCTGGAACAGGAAAGGAAACAGAGAAACAAGGATTAGACAGGGAATTACATTAGTAAGACCCTGTAGTAGCTAATTGAGAAGACACATGAAGAATAACTGAGGAGATGCCAAAACAGAAGTGCCACAGTCCCATAGTAATTTATTAACATATGAGAGAGAATTTGTCTGAGCTATTAAGTTCCAGTAATAGTAAATTCCAAGGGCAGTGAATCCTCAATTAATTTTCCCATAAGCCCTTAGAGGGGCTTCAGGGTTTGTCCAAATCATTAGGATTGCTTTACAGGCCCAGAACAAAAAGATTATGAAGAAGACAATTTTCCAGGTAATCCAAGACAAATTCAGTGCCAATTCAAGCAAGAGTTGAATATTAATAGCTCATAAATGTTAAAGGGATTGATTTCCCTCCTCCCTCTTCGGCTTAGTAAAGGCTCTTAAATGGCAAATGTTTAAAAATGTTTATTCTAATTATGAAGGGCAACATGGTCAAGTATGGGTGCTTAAACTGGATCTACAACTAATCTATGTGCAAATGGTTACATGCACAGCCTCATCTTCCATGTGCAAATGAGTTTTTGCACATACTAACCGATGGGTAGTTGAATGTGTAAGTGTAATTTACGCATGTAATCACTCACATGCAAGTGTTCACCATTAACTAATCCCTGTATGTATGAAACGCCCCAGGCATTGCATTAAAATTATTTACAAAAACACCTTATTTTGGTTCTCTTAATTTGCCCAGTTGCTAATTGTGTGGCACTTACTATACATGTTGAGTGTTAGACATACAGCTCACACTGCTTAGAAGAGACTCCTGTTTCCTTTTTTTTTAAAGCTGTGATCTGAAGGATGGACCTTCAGAAGAATTTTATATTTTTCACTGGTGACCTTTTCAAAAGCAATGACCTTTGTTATCTAAGTGACCTTTGTCACCTAAGTGACCTTTGTCATGAATGTTTTCAATACTTTGAGTTATTAAAAACAAAAACATTCCTTTCACTCAGTTCTAGGGTACCTTACTGGTGCTCCAGGCTTAGCAGTTTCAATATTTATGCTGTCCATGAGAATTATTCTTTGTTGTTATAACTAGGATCCATATCATCATGTGCACTCTACCTGCTTTTGCAAAATCAAGTTATTCACAACTGACTTTAATCTCCCTTCCATACGCTTGCATTAATCCTATTGAAATCTAAAGGTGTTATGCATGTGTATGGCAATGGGAATAAATTCTGATATTGGTGCCAGCATAGGAAAATCTTGTAATTTTTAATAAATCCCAAGAGAAAACCTTTACAGATACAAATTGCACACAGTCTGCATGCAAAATTCCAGTGCTTGAAGTGTACAGATGAGCATGCACCAGGCCCCGGGATCAGAACTCTTCTAAACTTTGTGATAGTTTAGATCTGGGCCCAAACTTTGTGCATTAGAGCCTACCTCCAATTTTAAATAATAGCGTGGAACAAAAGTAAACTAGGTAAATTGCTATTACTCTCCTTCTGCATTAAACTTCCATAACAAGTAGGGTGACCAGACAGCAAATGTGAAAAATCGGGACGGGGTGGGGGATAATAGGAGCCTATATAAGAAAAAGACCCAAAAATCAGGACTGTCCCTATAAAATCGGGACATCTGGTCACCCTAATAACAAGAACCAAAAGCAGAAGTATGGTGTTTCTTTCAGCTGATAGCACTGTCAGGGCCAAATTGCAGCCTGGCTTGAAAGTGGTCGATGAGGGAATCTGTGGTGGCTCTACAGAGCTGTTCTGTCCCATCTTCCCCCTTCACAGGTACGTGGCAAGGTGAACTAGGTCTTGGTCCCTCCCCCCCACTCCTCCAACATGTCAATGAGAGTATTTCATTGGTGCTCTTGGGGAATTGTGATGTGCAAGAGGGTCTTGTGAGGTCTGCCTATTGGTCTCCTATCTCCCTCTGGTCTGGTCCAGGACCAGCACCATGATGGACTGCAGCTTGCTCAGGGCTCATGGCAAAGCCATGACTGAGCCTTCCTTTAGTAAGTTTTCCCATATCTCAGTGACTAAGGCTATATGTACATTCAAAACACTACATTCAAAATGCTGCTGTAGTGCTTCAATGTAGACACTTACTACAGTAGCGGGAGGGTTTCTCCCATCACTATAGGGAATCCACCTCCTGGAGATGCAGTAGCTAGTTCAGCGGAAGAATTCCCATTAACCTAGCACAGTCTACACTAGAGGTTAGGTCGGCTTAACTACAGGTACATCTATGCAAGTATAAAATACCCGGGGTCAGCTGACTCTGTCTCACGGGACTCGGGCTTTGGGGTTAAAAATCACTGTGTAGACATTTGGGCTTGGATTGGGCCCAAGCAATGGGACCTTACAGCCTTGCAGGGTCCCAGAGCTTGGGTTCCAGCCCAAGCCAAAACATCTACACAAACATTGTTCAGCCCCAGAGCCCGAGCCTCATGGGCCGGAGTCCCCTGAATTGGGCCAGCCATAGGTTTTTTTGTCCCTGTATAGACATGCTCATAGTCTTTCAGGAGTGTGGATTTTTCACAATCCTCAGAGATGTAGTTATGCCAGTGTAACTTTTCAAGGTAGACCAGCTCTAAGTGGGCCTGTGAGAGTTCAAGGAGAGGGAAAGCTGAGTGACTCAGCAAGTAGACTGCCGGATGACTTATTGTTAAAGCTGTGTGAGACTACACATTTTCAGTCTGAGAACTGAACTGAACAGACTAGAAATAAGGCACAAATATTTATCAGTGAGGTTAATTAACTATTAGAAGAACTTACAAAGGGCTGTGGAAGGTTCTCTATCACTGGAAATTTTTAAATCAAGATTGGATGCATTTCTGAAAGATATGCTCTGTTTCAAACAAGAATTAATTCAGGGCAGTTCTATGGTCTGTATTATTCAGGAGGTCAGAATAGATGGTCACAACGTTTCTGACTTTGGAATCTCTGAATCAATGAAACTGTTTGCTAAGAAATTACGGTTTCATATAAAGTAATTGCATCAGCCTAACTGTTTGAATCAAGTTTCTGGTGTGAATAGTCCAGTTACAAATCCTAAATTCACTTCCCATGCATGTAAACCCTGCAGGTTGGTGAATATTACTACCATATTTTTCACTGAATATTCATAGAAAGCAAACACAAAAGGACAAGAACATGGTCAAAGTTAACTTAACTGAAAATATCCAAATTATTATTGATAAATTTCCTCACATACACCCTACTATTCACCTACTTTTATTCCTTACAACACTCCATAATACTTTTCTGGTACTAGCTTTCATTACAAATTCAAAACTCAGGTTTTTAAAAACAAAACAAAGAACCCTAATGATTTTCCCCTGTAAGGTGTTTGTTTGTTTGATTTGGTTGGTAGGTTTTTTTACATAAAACCTAGCTTAAATTTGAGAGTTAGCTTTTGTTTTGAGATCCAGGGTTTGTTTGAAACTGATGAAAGTGAGAAAATTGAGGAAAATTTTTAAAGTAAGGAGGAAAAAGAGGTTTTCCCAGCTCTCTTGTTCTTCAATTATATATGGAAGTGAAACATTTTTAAGTTGAAGCAGATTTCTTTTTTATCTTACAAGAAATTGTCTTTTACATGGTGGAAAACCACAAAAGCGTCTGATGAAAAATATAACACATTCATCTTTTCCAACTCCAACAATAAACTAGAGTTTTCATTGGTTTTGCCAATAATAAGAATTGTTTCCATACAACTCGAGTTGTAATATCACTGACACAAAGTACAATGTTATGTCTCTCACTCTCTACTCCAAGGCTATTTCTTAAAGTCAGAACATGTTGACATTGTATGAAGTAATACAAAACACTATGAACACCTGGAGAATTAATGAATGCCAACACCTTTCTTACTTTATGCCTGGATTTCATTTGTAAATATGAACTCTTGAGCACTATGGGAGGTCAAAGAGACATGTTGCTCTCCTCTTCATGATCTGTGATGCATGCACATCACAGAAGCTCTGTACATTATGTCCTATGATTCTAACTCATAGGCAATAGAATTTCAGTGAACACTGTATCAGAGTTTAGGGGTCCTTTCCTATACCCATTACACGGATTGTGTGTTGGGGAGAGCAATGAGGGCTGAGGAGGAAGGGATCCTTCCCTACTGGAGTCTTACTGGCATACAAGCACTGAGCAGGTTAACGTGGGCTAGGAAGGGCCAATTAACCCTACATTCTGCACCTGGAAGGGAACCAGGGTATGATAAGACCTACTGGCAGATGAAAACCAACTGGGGGAACAGCTGGGTTAGGCTTATAAACCAGGAAGTGAGAGCAGGAAGATGCTGTAGGGAAGAGCAAAAACAATGAGGAGTCCTCGTGGCACTTTGGAGACTTACAAATTTATTTGGGCATAAGCTGGGTTTTAGCCCACGAAAGTTTATGCCCAAATAAATTTGTTAGTCTCCAAAGTGCCACAAGGACTCCTTGTTGTTTTTGATGATACAGACTAACATAACTACCACTCTGAAACCTTTAGGGAAGAGGTTTCCTAGAGGGAAAGGAAGTTGGTCAGGGACATGGAGGAGATCCAGTGCGAGAGTAAACCCTGGGGTCTGCCAGAAGCTGAGAAGCATGAAGTAGCCAAATCTGAAATTGAATTGTCTGTCAAATATTACTTCTGCTCAAACCTGCTCTGATCCTTTTTGAATAAAGGACTCTAGGACATGAAAATGTTATGCAGAAAATTAGTAATTGGGTCCAAATCAAACTGTAGACATTTATCTTACTCTGATCTGTCAGGGATCAAACACTGCTAGAAAGAAGTGTGTGTGTGAAATATCATATATGTGTGATTTATTTATAGATAGATACAGTTTAGGAATGCTCATAGACTAAATATGATCTGGGAGAAACTATCTATAAAAACTACAAGCAACAAAAATCACTTTATATTTGACATTAAAATGTGTGGTGGTTGGTTAAATAGAGGGTGGGCATTTTCCACACTGTAATACTGAGGAAGGCCAAATACTGAACAAATGCAGTCAAGCTTCAGTGCCAAATCACAGTTTACACTTAGGATGTGCTGTAGAAGTCTAAACTTGTCCTGTAGCCATACAAGTGCTAAAAGCTTTTACAAATAAACATATCCGGTTAATGGAAGCCACTTTATCCCATGGGAAATGTACCTTTATTTTAAACACAGCAACACAAATATGGAATATGATATGTCTGCATCCAATATACAGTACACTGTGTAGAGATGTGCAAGGAAGATATCAATTCCACAGTCTCCATAGATGATCCTTTGGAGGATCAGGGCCTTAGGTATTACACTGCTGCAGTTTGTGCTTCTATCTATAAACACTCTGGGGATATGAGGGGCGGATATTCACAGCTGAATTAATTGTAAAGTTGCCAAAACTGTTCTTAGGGAATGTATTTGTAATTGCTTTTTCAAACTATTGTCTATGGGGTTATTCTCCCCTGGGCTGCTATTAGTTATTAATAAGGAGTTCTCTACACAGAGTAAAGGGACTTGGGCAATTATTGAAATGCACTGTTCTTCTCAGGCTGGATTGTGGGGTCCTTACTGGGGTTT
This sequence comes from Macrochelys suwanniensis, assembly GCA_033296515.1. Taxonomy (NCBI): domain Eukaryota; kingdom Metazoa; phylum Chordata; order Testudines; family Chelydridae; genus Macrochelys; species Macrochelys suwanniensis. Next base: position 101,156,522 of record CM065777.1, read on the forward strand.
TATTCAATCCTTTCCTAAGACCCATTGATGTCACTCTGGTGACTTTATCTGTTCATCCTTAATGTTGTTACATTTAAACAGCAAAAATTCTGCTTTGAAAGGTGACCATGTAAAAGTAGCACCTTCTTAGTCAGATCCGCTCCTTGTGGGCATTTAGAATTACTGACACTAGTGATGAAAGTAAGATTTTTTTATATATATAGTTTTACTCTTCTTAGCCCCGCAGAGCCAACACAGCAAAGACTGGATGACTCTGTTGCAGATTCTGCTCAGTTTTTGCATAATCAACAGAACTTAAAAATTTCAGTCGGTTACACCCATGCAAATCAATTGAGGCAATTGTACAGCTGTTACACAAGTGTCACTGAAGCTCCGTGCAGAAAACTTTGAATACTTGCGATGCGTGAGATGTAAAAGACCCAGCTTGACTCTCAGAACTGGGAGGTGTTGGCAGGATTAACAGTTAAAAAAGCATCTTTATACTTATAAACTTATAAATGTCAGATACCACACCACCATTTTGACAGGGCTGCTTTTCAGAGTAGAAAGAATCTCTAATTTCTTTGCTTTTTAAGAGGGGGAGGAGTAGAAAAGGAAAGACAAAAAGAAAAACAGAAGAAGGGAGAGAAGGAACAAAAGTACTCACTGGCATCGATAAGACTTATTGCCTATTCACTGACATAACAAAGAAGGTGCTTGCTTAGCTAAAGGGCACCAGAACTGTAAAGTTGCCAAAAATGACAAAAGAGTCAAAGGCTCTTAACAATCACTGTAATTGTGTGCACAACAATAATTGTAGCACTTTCCATTTCCAGAAACAAAAATTTTAAGTTGGATTAAACCTCAGGGCGCTCCTGAAAAGAAGGTGGTATTTCTTGAATTTACGGATGAGGCACAAAGAGAGGTTAAGTGGCTTGCCCAAGACCATACTAGGAAGTATAAGTTTGTTCTGGGTGCACAACTTAGATCTTCTGGCTCCCAGTGCTGCATCTTTAAACACAAGGCCATGTTTGGTGCATGTATGGCAGCTAGGAGCTATTACATTTTCTGTTGTTTTATTGTTTTCTGAAGCGGTAGCTGACATTTGGTGAGCCAGAGTTCAATGCAGGTTGTTACAGAAGAGACGTACTATTTTTTTTCATGGACATTTGCTCGTTTTTGTTTAGACTAAAGTCAGTAATTGAGACAAAGTATATACTTACTCTCTGATTATGGAAAAATATACTCCTGGGTAGTGTCTCTTTTCAGTCTCAGTGAAATTTTTGCTCTGCAAGCCCACTATAAAATCTTCAGATGTTTTTAACTAATGGGATTTTCCTCAAACTTTAAAAACAAAACATTTTTTGAGCAAAAACAAAATAATGAGCATTTCAGAATCACTCTGGACTAGGGTCTAGCTGCCTATGAAGTGGGATATATTGATTGATTACACTGGTCTACAATTTTTGAGAAGTTGTCTGCTTCAGAGATAAAATGTGCTATTTAGTATGTATTTTGATGTGCTGAATTTAAATATGACAATTAAAACAACTGATTGGCTACTGTTTCTAAGATATTTAAGTTTTTACATTTTATGTCTATGTATATTGTGTAGATAGTAGAGTTTTAATCATAAATTGTAAACCTAGGTCTTTTCATGTGTTTATGGTTGCTTTACATGATACTATTTTACCTGTCCTGTTTATGTAACACTTTAAAAATCAGCAAAGGGGTTATATAAATAAAATGTATTATGAAACACAAGGCAAAAAACTATTATGTACATAGTTTAGTCCTATTCAGTGTCTACTTGGCGCTTCTTGGCTTGTCTCTTGTATTCATTAAATGGAGCATCTCTTGTCACTGTCCAGCAATAGTCTGCAAGCATTGATGGGCTCCATTTGCCCTGATAGCGTTTCTCCATTGTTGCAATGTCCTGGTGAAATCACTCGCCGTGCTCGTCACTCACTGCTCCGCAGTTCGGTGGAAAAAAATCTAGATGAGAGTGCAAAAAATGTATCTTTAGTGACATGTTGCAACCAAGGCTTTTGTATGCCTTGAGGAGGTTTTCCACCAACAACCTGTAGTTGTCTGCCTTGTTGTTTCCAAGAAAATTTATTGCCACTAACTGGAAGGCTTTCCATGCCTTTTTTTCCTTGCCACACAGTGCATGGTCAAATGCATCATCTCGAAGAAGTTCACGAATCCCAGGACCAACAAAGACACCTTCCTTTATCTTAGCTTCACTTAACCTTGGAAATTTTCCACAGAGGTACTTGAAAGCTGCTTGTGTTTTGTCAATGGCCTTGACAAAGTTCTTCATCAGACCCAGCTTGATGTGTAAGGGTGGTAACAAAATCTTCCTTGATTCAACAAGTGGTGGATGCTGAACTCTTTTCCTCCCAGGCTCCAATGACTGTCGGAGTGGCCAATCTTTCTTGATGGAGTGGGAATCTCTTGCACGACTATCCCATTCGCAGAGAAAACAGCAGTACTTTGTCTATCCAGTCTGCAGACCAAGCAAGAGAGCAACAACCTTCAAATTGCCACAAAGCTGCCACTGATCTTGGTCATAGTTGATGCACCTCAAAAGTTGTTTCATGTTGTCATAGGTTTCCTTCATATGGACTGCATGACCAACTAGAATTGATGGCAAAACATTGCCATTCTGCAGTAAAACAGCTTTAAGACTCGTCTTCGATGAATCAATGAACAGTCTCCACTCATCTGGATCGTGAATGATGTTGAGGGCTGCCATCACACCGTCGATGTTGTTGCAGGCTACAAGATCACCTTTCATGAAGAAGAATGGGACAAGATCCTTTTGACGGTCACGGAACATGGAAACCCTACCATCACCTGCCAGGAGATTCCACTGCTGTAGTCTGGAGCCCAAAAGCTCTGCCTTACTCTTGGGTAGTTCCAAATCCCTGACAAGGTCATTCAGTTCACCTTGTGTTATGAGGTGTGGTTCAGAGGAGGAGGATGGGAGAAAATGTGGGTCCTGTGACATTGATGGTTCAGGACCAGAAGTTTCATCCTCTTCCTCTTCCTCGTCTGACTCAAGTGAGAATGATTCTGGTGCATCAGGAACCGGCAGTCCTTCTCCATGGGGTACTGGGCATATAGCTGATGGAATGTCTGGATAATGCACAGTCCACTTTTTCTTCTTTGACACACCTTTCCCAACTGGAGGCACCATGCAGAAGTAACAATTGCTGGTATGATCTGTTGGCTCTCTCCAAATCATTGGCACTGCAAAAGGCATAGATTTCCTTTTCCTGTTCAACCACTGGCAAAGATTTGTTGCACAAGTGTTGCAGTATATGTGTGGGGCCCACCTCTTGTCCTGATCTCCAATTTTGCAGCCAAAAGAAAGGTGATAGGCTTTCTTAACCATAGTGGTTATACTGCGCTTTTGTGATGCAAAAGTCACTTCACCACAAACATAGCAGAAGTTATCTGCACTGTTCACACAAGTACGAGGCATCTCTGCTCACTTTGGCTAAACAGAAATGTGTCCCTTTGCAAAATCAAACACTGACAAATAAGAGAGCACGACACTGTATGATTTCTAGAGCTGATATAGGGCAATTTGTTCAGCAGAGTGATGTAAGCTTCGTTATGATTGCATCATCCATGACTTCTAGGAATAACATGATGCAATTCATATTATGTATGATGCAATACCAGCTTCAGATTGCATCATTCATTGTTTTGCCTAAAAAGCAAGTACTGTCCAAACCCAGTCATAGATTTATTCATAGATCCAGTCAAAGATGTATTTTAGTCATTTCTGGTTTAAATTGAGATCCCTTCCCTTTATAACTCACTTATCCTCCGCCATTCCCAAGTCAAGGGTCGTATATACTGACCCAATAGCATGTCTTGAAAACTAGAGCCAATCAACAATTTTAAGCATCATTTTCGTTCTCAGTGACCCAGAATTAGTAAAGTTTGGCTACATTTATTTCAGAAGCATTTTGGCTGTAGAGCAGTGTTATTGTAATATCTTTTCATAAACAAAATTAACATTTCCATTTTCTTGCCCCAACATGCTTCATGGCCTGATCCTTGCTGTTGCTGCCTGAAAACTAGTGCCCCGCAAAATCTAGGGACGATGCCTCTGCGTCTATCTGCTACTCTTGTATGTTTCTAATATTTTTACTCAGGCTCTCTCTGTTTTGCTGCACAGACTCTATAAGACTGTTTTTAGTTTTGAATTCTTTGGGCCAGATCTTGACTTGGTGTAAACTGTTGCAGCTCTGCCTTCCCCCCCTGAGGATCTGACCCAAAGCAATGTCAGTTTACAGCTTCTGAGAATTTGGCCTTAGACTAAGGTGCTTAGATACTATTGTAATGAGCACTTCATAAAAACCTGGATGGCTGGGCTGTGTTTGAGAGAAGAAACTGGCCCAGTCATTCAAGTTGCCATAATTTGACTTGCTCAAATTTGGAGGGGGTAAAAAAAACAAACTTTGAAAAACATTCAGTGCATAAGGTTAAACAACACCAGGCAGCTTTCATTTGCACAACCAGCCTAAACTCAGTTCATCTTAACTCTCACTGACCTTGGCAATATTCTAGGGGGCATATTTTTCTATGGATGAACTATTTTTGAATAAGATCTCCAGTGCACTGAGCACATGCTTAGCAGACATACATCTATGCATGTCATTTCTCTGTTTTACCTATTAGCCTTCTTAAAAATATAGTTATTGCGGAGACTAGTACAACAAACCAACCGGGAGGACTGAGATTGATTTTTCTAACCTTGGTATGTGAGGAAACAATGCGCTTGGTCCTCACTTTCTTTATTCTCCCAAGAGCTAGTAGCATCAGGGAATATGGAGGCTGCAGCTCCTCAGACATCAACATACCCAGACTGGGAGCCAGTTTGATTAGCAGTTTGCTGTAAATCTAAATTCCTCATGCACTATGGTCACTATGAGAGAGTGCCAGTTCTTTATCAGAAGTGTGCACAAATGGCCACATCCTGCAGTCTTTTGACAAGGACTCTTCTTCTTGGGATAGCTGACTCATATGCTCAGGCCCAAAGTGTATACTGAAATCTATGATGCATTGGTCATCTAAAAAAAGATGAACTTTGCATGGCTATATTTAAATATATGACTTTGCCACTCAACGCCGTTGCAGAAGCAGTTCTCAAGGCAGTCATTAGAAATATATTTGCACGTGACAATTTGTCATGACTACATTAGATCTTTTGTCAGAGATTCACAGCATCCACGCTGCAGACCCTTGCCATTCAATAGCAGTGACTCCCTTCATTTTTTTAAAGAGACAGTGCACACAAAACCTCATGTCTGACTGCTTCTTTCTACTATGGCATTACCGAAAATAATTCAAGAGCTGGCCATCATGGTTGACGATTCAGTAGCCCGGAAGAAATGATACAGACAGAGAAGTAGAAGATCTGGAAGAATTAAAATCAAGATCTAAGGACAGTCTAAGAATGAAGAAAAAAGCTAAGAGATAAATTTAGGAAGCTGACAGGCCATCAGCACAACAATATAAAGAGAGAGTGAAAAATTACTCTTGAAAGATCTGACCACAGCAGCCATCATAAAAGGCACAAATGTGCATGCTTTCCAATGTCTTCTTGTGATTTCCCCCTCCCCTGCATTGACTCTGCATGTCAAGCCCATATTGCTGCTTCAGTTTAACAACACAGAAAAGAAAACCCAGTTAAACTAAAGCCTACTCAAGTATGCGATATATTTCTCACAACTGGAGAACAGTCCTGTGTAGCAATTTCAGCAGAGTGAATGAGAGTCAAAGGGGGAAAAAATTGAAAAGAGGAGGAAATGAAGCTAAATAATTGGAGGAAAAAAAGATGTCATGAATTGGAAATGAGTTTTGCTTTGAGGTGCTGACTCAGACGCATAGCTTTCCATAAAAGCTATTGTAGGAATAAAAACAGAGTGGAATTTTAGTTATGAATAATAATAATAATAATAATAATAAAAAAAAGACTTATTTGCTTCATGTGCTTTAGAAACACCCAATTCTTCTGCTTATAAAAAAGAAAATAGGAAATCCATTCTATCCTGCTTTCAGACTTTGGGCTCCAGTCTCAGATCTGAAACCTGCAAATAGAAAATGAAATTACATATCAGGCTTTACTTTTTATAATTCAAATAGATGGCAAAAGAAATAGAATTTAAAAGGAAAAGAGGAGATAACCTAATCATTTTTATACAGATGATCAAATGGCAGAGCACAAGCTCCTTTCTCCAGATTCTATTGAATACATTCATCAGAATAGAACAGTAGCCACCAAGGACAAAAAATAGGCACGCACAATTTAAAAGTAATGGGTTGTACACCAATCTTTTCTTAAAGAATGCCAGATATCTGGTCCTCCCAGACTCCTCCTCCTTTCTTGATACCTACATTATGTTTCTGGAGGTGGTAGTCCTCATGCCTGATTGATAAGAGATACTTGGTGAAATCCTGCCCTGCTTAAGTCAATGGCATTTTTGCCATTGTCTTCGATGGAGTCAGGATTTCACCCACTGTATCTCTCTGCTAGGATACTTTTTCTGTCTGTCTTTTCTTGAGTTTGTGCCTCTCCTCTTTTTCAGTCTTCACTGTTTTTCTCCTCTGCACTTGTTGTCTGATCTCTTCTCTACAATTTTTTAATCTCCTCTCCTTTCTTTTTTCCATTTCCTTGGTATTCTCCTTTCACCTGCACCATATGCCACTCTTAGTCCATCCCTTTGCCATTCCCTCCATCATAATCCCTTCTCCTTTACCGCTTTCACCAAATGCATTCAGGGCTTGGTTCCTCCTCACAACACTGCAGGGAGGGTCACCTGCACCACAGGACACTCATCTTTCTCTAGGGATGCCAGGGAAAGGTGACTTTAAATGATGGCCAAGGCTCCCTAGGAACCCCTATCAACTGAAGCTGCTCAGAAAATATTCTAAAAAGAGCACATATCTCAGATGCCTTGGCCTTGCCTGCTTTCTGGGCTATGCTGGCCAGTTCCAGGCCAGTTCTTCTTCCTCCCCCCAACTCCCATGGCACACTTTCCACCTCGGGGAGCCTGCAGCTGAAGTTCCATTGGAGAAACCTGTAACTTTATTTCAATGGTAGCTGTATACAGAAGTCCTAATCAGTATCATAGCTACAGTGTGCTAGGAGCTATGCAAACACATGAGGAGAAACAGTCCCTGCCACAAAGAGACTCTAAATAGGCAAGTTAGCGAAAATATAAGCAAAATAGCAAAAGCACATGTTTTATGAGTTCATTTTTAAGGGATATTCTCCCTAACTCTTCCCTAGTTTTCTTCCACCAATCAAGTAGGGCATTATTTATTTTAAATTTTGGATTTTCTTCATCTGAGATTTTTCTTTCTGGCATTTTTCTTGATACATTATACAGGAAAAATAAAATAATGATGTATAAACCAAAGATATTTTTTAGTCGTGTTCAAATTCTAATGGATGAAGACTGGTTAGTGAAAGTGGCTGATGATGTACATAAGAACAGCCATACTGGATCAGACCAAGGGCCCAGTATCTTGCCTTTTGACGGTGGCCAATGCCACGTGCTTTAAAGGGAATGGACAGAACAGGCAATCATTGAGTGATCGATCCCCTGCTGTCCACAGCTAGCTTCTGGCTGGGAGAGGATAGGGATGCCTAGAGCTATGTCAGTTTACACCAGCTAAGAATCTGGCCCAGAGTATGTAGCCAAGCTTGAGGAAAGTGCTGAGGTTCTTTTACCACTCATATACATCTTTTGCAATAAAGGAACAAGATTATAATATTGGAATTAGTCTGAGTGGGTAGTCTTTCACTAATAGTTTTTGAAAAAACTGCAATTTTTCTCATTCTCAGGTAATTACTTGAAATTAACAGCTTCAAGAGGCATCTGAGAAAAGTATCAGTTATAGAAAAAAGTGCCATAGCTATTTTAAGGACTTCAGACATTAAAACCAATAAATCCATTGGCCAAATTCTGTTTTCAATTACATGTAATGAAAAATTTAGACCTACTGTTCTGACTCTTTAAATGTATAGAAATGGAAATAAATGAATGTGTTTGAGTCTTTGCACTTGACACAGGTTATTGCCAATTCTGAATAATTCAATGTAACAGATCAGAAGAAGGTTGCCTTATAGAGCGGATGACTTTGTGGACAACATTAAAATATAATCTGGCTGGACACAAAGTCATTTATGTCCTTCTAACCAGATATTGTCTGTATTTCTCTTCCCTGATTTTTATTAACAAAGGACAATAGAATGCAGACTTTAATAAGTCCCAGACCCTCAGAGCTCTTTCCTTAAAGTAGCCAGTGCCACATACAGCAAAAGGTGTAAGGGGCCCTTCCAACTCTTCTACTAAAGTCTCCTGCTATCATAAATTCAGTTAGTTCAGAAACTTGTATTCTGGACATTTTTCTATTGTTATCTGCTGTATCCCATGCTGCCCTTTTCCAACTGCTGTAATCCTTCAGATATCCATCTTCATTCTCCCTTCTCATTATGCTTTTTACTCCCCTCCTTTTTCCCCTTCTTCCCTATACCTTTACCCAGCCATCCTTTTTGTTCCCACAGTCCTTCTCCTTCCTGCCAATCCTCTCCTCACTGCAACCTGAAGGAGTGCCCTCCCTCCAAAGAAGTATTTTATAATACATTATGAATCAAATTGTTTTTTTACACTCCCATTATCCCCCTGTAATTGATCAAGAGGCAACTGGCCCAGAGGCATGGAGTTATACAACACTCTCCAACAACCATCACCAACCTCTTTCACAGGGTTCTTCCAGGAATGGAGAATGCTACAGCTGCTACTTCTGCAGAAGCTCTGAGGAAGCTGGGGGTTTAGGCCCCAATTCAGCAAGGCACTTAATGCGTTTAAAGACCTATAGAAAGGACTGAGCCTTAAGCACATGATTTATTTTATGCACACGCTGATGTGCTTTGCTAAATCCAAGCTTAAAGCCCTAGCTCCCTCAGAGCCTCTGCAACAGTAGGAGTCACAGCACCCTCATCCATTCTGTCCATTGCTGAACGGGCTCATAGACTCATAGAACCATAGGATTAGAAGGAACCGCAAGGGTCATCTAGTCTAACCCCCTGCCAAGTTGCAGGATTTGTTGTGTCTAAGCCATCCAAGACAGATCACTAACCAGCCTCCTTTCTAAAACCTCCAATGAAGGAACTTATACAACCTCCCTATGAGCAGAGAGACAGAGTCATTCTCTGTAGAGATGGGATACTGAGACATTATTATTGTGTCCATCTCAGAATTAGCTGCCCAAGCTTCCTGAAGGAATGAGGAGACTCTAAAAGTCCATTATGGATAGGCTTGGAAGGATTAGATTTTGTCAGTAAACATCAGTGTCACTGTACACACAGCACCTGATAAAAAATCCCATTGATAGTAATTAGAATTTATAGATAGACAAAGTAAGAAAACTGCTGCTTGATATGTTATTTGAGTTTGACTTTAAGAATCTGTATTTTGTATATTTTGACATGTAATATTGACAATTTGTGCCTTAACAGTTATAATGCTTTAACTTTTTGAATCTCAACATCTGTCATTAAATAATTATTGTCTGACCAACTCAGAACATTCTGCATATATGAAAATTTAAATAGATAAAAACAATTTTTAAAATGCTTAAAACCCATCATTTTGCACAACTGTGAAAATTTAAATGGATAAAAACAAAAAATGCTGAAATAGTCAATATTATCTGTCAATTATAAAAAATAAATATGTGAATTATACCAACCCTAATTATGGAAAATTCGGGTCTAATTTAATGGGAATTAAATTAGTATGGTTCTACTGAAATAATTTATATTTATTTAATATTTATATTAAAACAGCACCCTAGGGTGCCAGTCAGGAGCAAAGGCCCATAGTTCTAGGTAATTACTTTAGGGCTATGTATGAAGACCTGATCCCTGCCCCAAACACCTTACAATCCAAAAGCCTATAGAATGATAGGGAATGATGTAATCTTAACTGTTTTTTAAACCACCGTATAGAATTCTATAGTAGGCATAATATCTTTATTCAGTTCTATAAGATGGTAAAAGACTATATAGGAGTTTCTGGAACCTTATAGTGCGAAACTCCAACACACAATCTTTCCATGGGGTCAGCTCATGTGCACCAGGGGGACTACAAAAGTGGGGGAACAATCAAAATGGCCCACATTTGAGTAGCATTGTGATCCCATGTGCCAGGTTGCAATGCCACTCTCAGATTTGGCCTGGCTACCGCTCCATCATGCCAGCAGGGAAGGGGCTCTCTTGTTATGCCATACCACTATGATCAGTAGCCTGGGAGGGGAGAAGGGCTCCCCTGTCATTGAGTCCTGTGAAGTTCAGGTTCTCAAAAGTGCAGGGCATGGCCCCCTCTGTTTAAAAAGCAGGTGGAAATGATCCTTTGCCCCCACTCTTCCTGTTTCTAGTGTCCAGGATCAAATTACACTTCAGAGTGTTGCCTTTCTATTTCCTACTACCTTGTTGTCTTACTCTACCCAGTAACTGTCCAAGCCCTGGTAACTTCCAGTGAAGAGTCGGCATCTACTTTTCTTCAGCCACCAATGCAGGGGTTTTCAAGAAAAGTAAATGCTGAGTTGCATCACTCCTCATTATCATTAATCTATGCTCATATTTTTCTCATGTCAGTGTTCCCACTGATGGGGTGGCTATTAGTCACATTTTAGTATGAGATATGTATTCCATTGATTACCTTGCTGGTGAGAACATATTTCCTTTTTCTTATATTTAAAATGTACTATCTTAAAAAACAAACAAAACCTGAGCAAAGACTCACTTTGGGTTTTTTTCTATTTGAAAGAAAAATAACATATTCTACTGAACAGCTAGGTAACTTTTATGCTTCATGCAAATCAGTTCAAAAGTTAAAGCTACAATAGCTCAAATTGTAGATCTGTTGCAAATCTCACTGTTCAGAAAATTATGTGCATTCTCTTTTACTTTTAGAGAAATTACTACAAGAACTTAGAGAGGAAACGTATTCCTTTTTCATTGTGATAAGCGTAGGGGTCCCATTTATATTCCATAACTACATTCAGCTAGGAGCATGCATTGCACCAAAAGAACAAGGTTCATTTCAGAAACTTGGCAAAGCAGGACAGTGTCTTTCCAATGACAAAAATAATCAAATTCTTTAAAGAGGCATGCCGCGATTTTTGTGTGTGGTTTTCTCACCATACCATTGGTCGGGTAATGGACCAATGGTGCTAAGAGTGACTAAGAGCAAGACTAAGAGTGCTTCATTGCTGGAGTGAAAAAGTAAACCATTTTTTAGGCATTAATTACTTGAACATGCAAATAAGGTAACAGAGATACTCAAAACGTATTAGCACTTCATTTACACTTGCAAATAGGATTAACATATGTACATTCTATTAATTGTGCAAACAAATGGTAGAACATGGAAGATTGCACATACCCAAATTGTCTGAAAAGGTAATGAAGAGGTAGTGGGTCTGCAATTCACAGTTTTAGTTTTGGCTCTGAAACTGATGCAATCTTCCTGGAATGCTTTCAGCAAAAAGAAAATCAGAACATTAACTAAAATCCATATAAACCAAAGAATTGAAACCATAGAGTAGGTGACCATTCTTTAGGGTCTTTCCCATAAGGAAAAGGCCCTCCAAAAACTGAGGTGCTCAAAATCCATTTTTGAAAATTTTGGACCTTATCTATAAAAACAGGTATATTTGAAAAATGTTTGCCTTTCAGTTAACATTTAAATGATACACAGTTACTACTTGTTCTTCTCTTAGGGTTCAGAAACTGGTATGTGATAGCTCTGAATTGAAAAGAGGAAATAAAGTTAATCTAGTTTTAGAGCTCATTTATTCATGTGAGTAACTTTATTACATAAGTAGTTCATCTGAGTTCCACTGAACTATGTCTTGTTTAACTTAATATGAATGGCTAACACTTTTCAATATGGCTCTTTTTATAGATATCACATCTTTTTATGGCTGTACTTTTCTAAAAAAGCCTTAAAAAACCCTTAAACTGCCTAAAAACTAGACTTTTTTTGTTGCCTTTATAAAAATGTCATCTTAACAGGATTTGAACCTCCTCAGTATGCATAAGTGCTTGGAGGGAGGGGAAAAAACAGTAAGAGGACCAAAAAGTCACCACCATGACTAAAAAGCAGAGTAAAAGAAGATTTAGATGTTAAAAAGAAGCATCCTTTAAAAATTGGAAGTCATAGCCTACTACTGAGGAAATAGGAGAATAAACTCTGGCAAGTCAAGTGTAAAAGTATTATTAGGGCAGGCCAAAAAAGAATTTGAAGAGCAACTAGCATAGTCACAAAAACTAACCGCATTTTTTAACTACATCAGAAGATGGAAGCCTGCCAAACAAACAGTGGGACAACGGATAATCAGATGATCAAGGTGTTAAAGGAACATTCAAAGAAGACAAGCAGTTGCAGAGAAGATCAATGAATTCTTTGCATTGGTCTTTGCTGCAGAGGATGTGACGGAGATTCTCACAGGTGAGCCATTCTTTTTAGGTGATAAATCTGAGGAAATGTCTCAGATTGAGGTGTCACTAGAGGAGTTTTGGAACAAATTGATAAATTAAACAGTAATAAGTCACCAGGACCAGATGATATTCACCCAAGAGTTCTGAAGAAATTACATAACTATTAACTGTGGTATGTAACCCATTGATTAAATCAGTCTTTGTACCAGATGAATGGAGGATAGCTAATGTAATGCCAATTTTCTTTTTATGGCTCCAGAGGCCATCATGGCAATTATAGGCTGGTAAACCTCACTTCACTACCTGACAAATTGATTGACACTATAGTAATTAACCAAATTATCAGACACATAGATGAACATGATATGTTGGGGAAGAGTCAACATGGCTTTTATAAAGAGAAATCATGCCTCACCAATCTATTAGAATTCTTTAAGGGTGTGAACAAGCATGTGGACCAGGGGGATTCAGTGGATATAGTGTTTTTAGATTTTCAGAAACCCTTTGACAAGGTCCCGCACCAAAGGCTCTTAAAGCAAACTAAGCATTCACGGAATAAGGGGGAAGGTCCTCATGGATCAGTAAGTGCTTAAAAGATAGGAAACAAAGGGCAGAAATAAATGATCAGTTTTCACAATAGAGAGAGGTAAAGAGTGGGATCTGTGCTGTTCAACATATTCATAAGTGATCTGGAAAAGGGAGTGAACAGTAAGGTTGCAAGATTTGCAGATGATTCAAAATTACTCTAGATAGTTAATTCCAAGCTGTCTGTGCAAAGTTACAAAGGGATCTCACAAAACTGAGTGAGTAGGCAATAAAATGGCAGATAAAATTGTGTGGAAAAATGCAAAGTAACACATGTTGGAAAACATAATCCCAATTATACATACACAATGATGGGGTCTAAATTAATTACTATCACTCAAAGATCTTGGAGTCATCATGGATATTTTTCTGAAAACATCCGCTCAATGTGAAGCAGCAGTCAAAAAAGCTAACAATGTTAGGAACCATTAGAAAAGGGATAGATAAAATAGAAAATATAATGCCATTGTGACGGTATACCCCATAAGACTTTACGGGGGGATGCTTATAAATGTATATATGATATAACTGGAATATGTTTTATGCTACATGTGCCATGTAACATATCTCTGTAAAAGTTATGATCTACTGAATCTATTCCTCCTGGTTGTATATATGTATCATTTTTGTGGTTGAATTAATGAATATTGGTTGTATATTTGCTGGTTTTATACATAGCCTCTGTAAGAGCATTGGACCAATGTCTGGAGAAAGGAATGTGCAGGTTAAAAGCCCAATCAAGAAACTCTTAAACAGACAAAAGAAGTTGCAGACACCAATCCACATATGAGCTCGGCCAAAAATGTGGCTGGGCTGGTTGTGCTGAGTTGTGCATGGACACGTGACTTTCCCATGTGACCCCAAAACTCCATTTTGTAACTGGATGCTACACAGGGAGGGGGAGGGGAATCCACCCAGGGGAGAAAGTCTATTTAAACCCCTGGGAGACCTCTCCATCTTGTCTTCAGCTGGCTAAAGAGAGAGCCTCCCCACCCCCCAACGACACACCTGAAAGAGACTGGAACAAAGACAAGAACAATAGGGGGTGTGAGTGATTGCTGGACCCAGGCTAGAAGGACCATAGCCTGTAAAAGGAAGTTTGCTGTAACTGGTGAGGTTTTTATCTGTATTCAGGGTGATTAGACATAGACTTGCGTGTTTTATTTTATTTTACTTAGTAATTCACTTTGTTCTGTCTGTTACTACTTGGAACCACTTAAATACTACTTTCTATACTTATTAAAATCACTTTTTACTTATTAAGTTACCTGGAGTACATGTTAGTACCTGGAGGGGGGCAAACAGCTGTGCATACCTCTCTATCTGTGAAATAGAGGGTGAACTATTTATGAGTTTACCCTGTATAAGCTTTATACAGGGTAAAATGGATTTATTCAGGGTTTGAATCCCATTGGGAGTTGGGCACCTGGCTGTCAAAGGCAAAAGCACTTCCTGAGCTGCTTCCAGGCAGGCCTACAGCTGTTAGGGGACATGGTTCAGACCTGGGTCTGGGTTTACAGCAGGCTAATGGGTCTGGCTCAAAATAGACAGGATTCTGGAGTCCCAAGCTGAAAAAGGCAGGAAAGCAGGGGCAGAAGTAGTCTTGGCACACCAGGTGGCAGCTCCAACGGGGTTTCTGTGATATCAACCCATCACAGCCACTATATAAATCCTTGGTATGCCCACACTTCAAGTACGGTGTACTCTTCTGGTTGCCCCATTTAAAAAAGGATACATTATAATTGGAAAAAGTACAGAGAAGGGCAACAAAAATAATTCAAAGTATGGAGCAGCTTCCATATGAATAGAAATTAAAAAGACTGGGACTGTTCAACTTGGAAAAGAGATTATTAAGGGGTGGCGGGATATGACAGAGATCTATAAAATCAGAAATGATGTAGAGAAAGTGAATAGGGAAGTGTTATTTCCCACTTCACATAACACAAGAACCAGGAGTCACACAATGAAATTAATAGGCAGGAGGTTCAAAACAAACATAAGTACTTCTTCACACAACGCACAGTCAACCTGTTGAACTCATTGCCAGGGGATGCTGTGAAGGCCAATAGTATAACTGGGTTCAAAAACGAATTGGACAAGTTCGTGGAGGACAGGTACATCAATGGCTATTAGCTAAGATGGTCATGCGCTGGGTGTCCCTGAGCTGCTGACTGCTAGAAGCTGGGACTGGAAAACAGGTGATGGATCACTAAATAGTTGCCCTGTTCTGTTCACTAAATAATTGACCTGTTCTGTTCATTCCCTCTGAAGCATCTGGTACTGGCTACTGCAGAAAGGAAGGATACAGGGCTACAGAGGTGAAGCATTGAGCATAGGGTCACGTGCCCCTCCGGATTTCTGCCAGGGTGGGAGTTGGGCTGAGTTCAGCTGAGGGGGACGTGCCTGGGAAAGGCATCAGGACCTACTGCTCTCACTGAGACATGAGGCGGGCATCACAGTTCTGCCAAAGCGGGAATGGGGAAGTCCTCTGAGTCCCATCCCTTCCTCACCTGCAGCCACAGTTACCTTCTCAGCAGTAGGTGCCCGGAACCCACTCTGGCCTGCACCACACCCACATCTGGGAGGTGATGGGAGAAGTAAATGGGGAAGGAACTGTGAGGGGAGTGGGGGCAAGGTGGTGCCGGCTTGGAGCAGATGTGGGAGGTGCAGAGGGGAGTGGAAAAGGGGCCAGAGGTGATGTGTGGGGTGGTCAAGTGCCCCCCAACCTTTAAATTGTGCCCCCCCCTGCAAGAATTACGGGGTTGTCTCTGCTGGGCATGGACCATTGGTCTGATCCAGTATGGCCATTCTTATGTTTGAACAGATCCTTTGCTTGTGTCAAGAAACGTGATCTTCTTTCATTTAAAAGAATATAAACATCTTTAACTTTATTATTACCAGCACCCTAGGGGCCCGATAGCAGGTGTGTGGAGAACAGAAAGTGCAGGCAGCCTCCTCCGCCTTGCTTAGTTCATGTAAGGGCCAGCTATAATTACATTCAGAGCCCGATTTTAGAGGAGCACATGGACCGCTCTTTTCATAAGTCTCAAGGGCCATATGGCACCCCAAAACAGATAAATGGTTGTAGAGAGGAAGTCGGACATGAGTAAGCTCTAGGTTATTACAATTCAAAGAATTTTAAAAATTGAATGCAATGTTTGTCATTTATGCTTAGTTTTACTTTTTGTATTTCTATCTACTTTGACAATAAAAATGGCCAAGTCGATTTTATGCATCTGCATAGTCTATATCAGGGTTGTCCAAACTTACTGGGCCGCAGAGCCGCGTATGATAATCTTCAGAAGTTTGAGAGCTTGGCACACCTGCTCTGGGGTGCTGTTCTGCAGCAGGGTGGTGGGGCGTGGGGCTGAGCCCCATGGGAGGCTCCTGCCGGTACTTGGGGCTTCAGGAAGAGCGGGGCTGAAGTCCTGAGCCCTGACAGGAGCCTCCTGCAGGGCTGATGCCGCTAGACTCCCTCCACACTGGGAAGAAGCCCTTAGCCCCACCACCAGAAGCCCTGAGCTCCCCCACAGTCTGGTAGGTAGCTGCACTTTAACTGTAAAAAAGACACTTGTGGCTCACAAGCCACAGTTTGGCCACCCCTGGTCTATATCTAGTGACTTTTGCATCCAGACTCTCACACATTACAGCAGTGTTTGAATTACAAGCACTGCAGAAGATTTTTTTTAAGCACTTCTATTGGACTTTTGATCACAGAAATATTTCTAGTGATGTTAGGTTTTGTCAATGATTGTTTATCATACAAAACCTTAATGTTGGGCTAAATTTGATCTGACAGTATCTCTTTATACAAAAGGAACAACAACAGTATTTAACCTTGTTAATTTCAATAAATGAGTTAAAAGTAATTTCAATTATTATACCTGCACCTGAGTCCCTGTTTCAATGTTTGTGATGTTACAATCATGTTTTTCTCACTCTAAAAATATTTTTATCTCCCATGCTGTAGGAAATACCCCTGGAAATAAAAGGAGAAATGTACTAACTCTGATTATATAGGGGAAGAGTGAAGCTAACTCTACCAAAGTGCTTTCAAATGCATAAAGTAAACAAAGTAGTTAAAAGAGTGCAAAATATTGCTTTCTTTTCTATTTCAGTTGTTAGGTGTTACTTACAACTATAGTAAGAAACAAACAGTGTGATTTTAAAGTTGATGGTGCCCCTTCAATAATTTATATTAACAAACAAAACTACTTTTAGTAGCACTTATGGTTTTGGAACGACAAACTCCCTCCCATCCAAAGCCTTAAAATAATGGAAAATAAGGAGAAAGACTTGTGCGCTCCTTTCCACCTTCATATTTTTTACAATGTAGTGGATTACACGCTACTCCTTAAGGCTTTCACCTCCATCTTCAACAAATACCAAATAGCAATATATACCCCACCTTCATCAACGGCACACTCCAATGCAAAAGCTTAACAGTGACCTCGTATGCTTCAATGTCAATTATATCAACAGATCAGCACATCAGAACTGTTACACATTCCATGCATTTGGAAAGTTTCTCTGCCTTAGCACTGCTGAGGTCACTGTTAAAGTTTTTCATTAGAGTTCAAGTCTCAAGCTGAGAGCTGTCACAGACTTTCATCCTCTGTGGATTAAACACAGAGGGGGATGCATAACCCATATACACAGACCAATGGGTTACACAAGCAAGTTGTGTGACAAATGACAGGAATGTAAAACATGTATTTTGATGATTCACACCATAATTTGCAGATTATAGTTCAAGCACAATTTTTTTTAAAAAAAAAGACTGTCTTATGGTGTGAATCACATTGAACCATATCATCCCACTACATATAACAGCTGCACGGTTTGAACCCCCTGACCTTCAGCTCCGTAGGATAGACCTTTCAGGCTTGAATTACAGGACTATTTACTAGGACCTTTGTAGACCAGCCACAGGAGGAGATGTAACACACAACAGTGAATTAAGAACATGAGTACCAACCTCAGTATAGGCTGATAAAAATCAGGGCACAAACCCTAATTTTATACTTAGATTTCACCAACAAATTACACTAATTGCAAACTCCTTGGGTACTTTAACAGCCTTTACAGAGAGGCTATGTCTACACTAGAGACCTTACAACAGCACTGCTATTCAAATGCAGCTGTGTCACTGTATAATCTCCCATGTAGCCACTCTACGTTGATGGGAGAGGGCTCTCCTCTCGACATAATTAAACCACCCCCAACAAGTGGCAGTAGCTATGTCAGTGGGAAAGTGTCTCTCACAGACATAACACTGTCCACCCCGGTGCTTCTGTTGGTGAAACATACGTTGGTCGGGGGAGTGTGTGTGTGTTTTCACACCCCGGAGCAGCATAAGTTTTACCGACAAAAGTGCTAGCGTAGACATAGCCAGAGTCACAGACAGTCCTCTTGGATACTCTGGTCTATCTGGCCACCCAAGTGAGCATATCTCTGTGATAGATGGCCCCTTAAATCAAGACTCAAATCAATATTCAGGTTACTCCTGATCTCAAAGGACCAGTCACTTACCCTAGGTGAATTGTGCTTTAGGTCTCACACCGAGGACAATGCTTGTAGCCAATCATATAGTAAACTATATGAAAATTTATTAAGTAGGAAAAGGAAATCAAAGTTTTTACAAAGTTAAAGCAAGCAGACAGACACACAAATGAGCTAGTCTTAAATTTCAACAGGTAATATAGGCTTCTATAATCAGCATACTCTATTTGACCTTTAGGGCTAACCCAGGCTAAGCAGCTGGGAATCTCTTGCTAATGCCTAGATACACCTTGCCCCTCACCCCCACCCCAGAGTCCGAGCAACAAAAAGATACCTAGTACTTTTTGTCTGGGGTTTTTAATCCCCATCCTGCCAGGGGCTCTGAGCTGTAAACTCAGCTGATGGGAGGAGCCCATTTGCACAAACCATCATTAAGGGGAGGAGAGTAAAACTATAAGAGTCTTTAGTTGATGATTCCTCAATCCAGATGAACGGAGTAAAAACCACCCACAGCCCATCTGGTATCGATTAGCCTCCTCTTTGGGGAGGGGCATAACAATTTCTGTAGAAGAGCAGCTCTTCCCACTAATTTATGTCCCTCTCCTCTATGGCAGTCACAGAGGCTCACAATACAACTGCATGGAACAACTCACAAGCATTCAACAGAATCTAAACACTTATAATTCTAATACCTATTCTAATACCTATGATCAATATTAACCCACAAGAGATCCAGACAGATTCCAGCTAATGCATCTGTCAGTGATTAGTTGAGAGATGGGGACCTTGGCATGGGCTGGCACCTGGCCTGCCAGCAGCACAGGAGGACTTGACACACACTTTCCCAGTGGGTTAAACTGTTATTTAGTAGGCAGCACTAGACTATTGGAGATCAGTAATCCAGGTATGCCTGCACCTTGAATACTTCATGCAGGTCTGGTCATCCCATCTAAAAAAAAAGAAGAAGAGAGAATTGGAAAAGGTACAGAATGGGCAACAAAAAAGTTTAGGGGTATGGAACGGCTTCCATGTGAGGAGAGATTAAAAAGACTGGGACTGTTCAGCAAGGAAAAGAGATGACTAAGGGGAGATTTGATACAGGTCTATAAAATCATGACTGGTGTGGAGAAAGTACATAGGGAACCGTTATTTACCCCTTCACATAACACAAGAACTAGGGGGTCACCCAATGAAATTAATATGCAGCAGGTTTAAAAGAAACAAAAAGAAGCATATCTTCACACAACGCACAGTCAACCTGTGGAACTTGTTGCCAGGCAATGTTGTGAAGGCCAAAACTATAAATGGGTTCAAAAAAGAATTAGATAATTTTAAGGAAAATCGCTCCATACATGGCTATTAGCTAAGACAGTCAGGGTTGCAACCCCACGTTTTGGGTATCTATAAGCCTCTCACTGCCAGAAGCTGGGACTGGACAACAGGGGATGAATCCAGAGGTGAAAGTGGGCCAGTACGGGCCGGTATGGGCTGGTACGGCGTATCGGTAAGAAGTGGCCAATGATACCAGCCAGTACACAGCCCACATTAATGGCTGGCCGATGGGTGGGAGGAAGGGGCAGCTGCCCCAGGGCTCCAGTGGCGATTTAAAAGGGCTGTGGCTTTGGGCCCTTTAAACTGCCACCAGAGCCCCGGGTGGCACAGCCCAGGCAGCGTGGAAGGACTGGCTGGGGGACACTGACCCATAGCCCTGCTCCTTCCACCTGAGGCTCCGGCCCTCGCACCAGTAAGTCTTTCATCTTACTTTCACCCCTGAATGGATCACTCAATAATTGCCCTGTTTTGTTCATTGCCTCTGGAGCATCTGGAATTGGTCACTGTCAGAAGACAGGATAATGGACTAGATGGACCATTGGTCTCACTCCGTATGGCCATTCTTATGATTTCTATCCCCAGCGCTAGAAGAGGAGCATAGTTTATGGTGGTTAGAGCATAGGCGCCGACTCCGTGGGTGCTCCGGGGCTGGAGCACCCCCGGGGAAAAATTGGTGGGTGCTCAGCACCCACCGGCAGCTCCCCGCCAGCCCCGCGCCCGGTACCGGAGAACTTACCTTTGTCCCGGACGCTGGCTGATGTTGCGGGGCTCTGCCCCCGACGCCGGGTGACGTTGCGGGGCTCTGCCCCCGACGCCGGGCGACGTGGCGGGGCCCCGACACCGGCCGACATGGCGGGGCCCCGCCCCCAATGCACCCAGCGGAGCCGACGGAAGTCGGCTCCTATGGGTTAGAGACAGAGTAAATAAAACTGAAAGGCAGAGTGGCACAGTGGCTAGCATTGGGGTGTGTTACATTTGAGATCTGAGGAAAGCTGACCAGGTGGCGCTACATGGGAGATTTCAAGATTTTGAAATGTCTTTGTTAAGCATTGGAACAAACCAAAACCTTTCAAATGTTTTAATTGAAACAGAATTGTCAAAATATCTGTTTTGTGATCAAAACGAGCTTTTAGATTTGGGAAGGACACGTGTTCCATGCTGGACTGGGATGTGGAAGAACCGGTTTAAAGTCCCTGTTCTGGCTCATTCAAAGCAGAGTTTTCCATCTCCAATCAGTCTGAGCAAGGACTTTAAGCTGGCTCTCCCACATCCTGGGCTAGTCTCTAACTACCATGTGACAGCGTACAAGGCAATCTACCCTCCTTCCCTTTGCCAATGAAAACTCTGTCAGTACTGATGTGTGTCCACAATAGCTTCTGGCTTCAACAAAACAGCATATTTCACCAAAATTTCATTGAAATAAAAATGTTCTGACCAGCTCTTGTTCTTAGTCTGCACTGACCTTGCATCAGCTCTTTGCTAACTTATTTTTAAGAGTGGTGGGGTGTGTTCAGCAGCCATTCCCAGCAGTCTTGGGGTTCATAGACTTATTGGGAACTTGAACAGCTGTTAAGTGGTAAGGTTTGAGCACCTGGTCTCCTCTTCTACTCTATTCTATAGAACTTCCTCATCGCCATAGTAGCTGAGCACCTACCAGGAGTGCATTAAGTGATGTGACTGACATCTGTCACATTTCATCTCCTCTTTCCCAGCTCAGGAAAAACACACATGTTACGTGTGTGTATTGCAACTCAGAACTCAGTGGCAACGTTTGTGCTGTGGCAGACTTGTCAAATTAAAATTAAATGGGTTTGACTTGGTGCATATATTGTCTGTTATGGATTTAAAAGTTATGAAACACTATAAAAGACAAACACTAATGATGCATAATACTCTACTCTAATAATCAGCTCATAAGGAGCAAAAATGTGGCCAAAGGACAAGTCACAGCATGTTCTAGATCTCTTGCAAAAGGGATACAAAGAAAAGTGACACCAGTGGGAAAACTGCCAAAAAGGATGATTTTTGAACTTATTCTTTCTGAATCTATTTATTTTCCATTACATCACCATGAAAAAAAATCAAATAGTGCTCAAAGTTTACATTTTAGGCCTTGGTACTTGCCATTTCAATAAGATTTTTACAGAATAATGGCTTAAAGCTCCTGTTAAAACTGAACTGTGTAACCCAGCCTTAATTTTGCTGCAGTGAATAGCTAATAATTTACTGTTGACGTGGTGAGGGAGCAGGAAGGGGGCTTTGTTTTTAAATGATTAGCACATATTTATATGGCTGTACTGTTCACAGTCCAGGTTTGGCGTACCAGTGGGGAGGGCAGAGAGAACGGAGAAGAAGAAGTAGGGAGGGATACCAGTGAAAAGCTGTAGCCTAAGTCCCTCAAGAAATAGCAGCTGTGGAGAGAAACTGTTGCTGTAATGAATTTGCAGAGTTTTAATATAGGGGGAACAAGTTGGATGCCAACACAATGAATGTGAAATCCTGGCCAAAATGGACTCCATGGCAAAACTGTCTTTGACTTCACTAGGCCTGTTGCTGATCTGGCACACCCCCTTACAGCAAGTATGGTGTTGTGGGTGAGCCCTTACTTGGGTGAGGGAAAAATCATCAACTATTAACCAGTCCAGACAGACTATTAAATGCTAAAGAGCCCCGCTTTTGGAAGGCCTCATTTATTGACAGAAAAGCCAAAACAGAGCATAAACCAAACTTTCACCCCTACATCTCAGCTGGCTGACAAGGCCATCTTAATTCATCTGTCCCCCACTGGAGTCCCATGCTCTCCTCTACTGAGGCTCTTCCCCCAGGGGTTTTCCCAGGTCCAATCTCTGCCCCTGGTATTGGGCCCCTTGCCTCTATCGGAGTAAGAGCCTTCTCTCGAGTCAGGGGTCCTGGGCGGTCTGGTCACTGCAATTCTTCTCCAGGGACAGCAGGTGGTCCTTGCCAGGCTGGGATTTCAGCCAGTGTCAGGGAGACCCTCCCTTGCTCAGACCAGACCTTCTTCGGTGTCTGCTGTCTGACTACAGTCTCTATCTGTGAGGCTCCCCTCTCTAGAAGCACCTCTTACAGACTCCCCATTCTGGTGAGTTCCCCAGAGATCTTGTCCTTGAGGCTCCTCTGCTCAGCCCTTTAACTCAATCCTCTCTTGGGAGCTCCTCTCCACAGAAGCTTCCCCGCTCCCTCAAGAGTTCCCCTTTAACTGACCTTAGCTGACCTTTATTAGATCCAGGTGCTCGTTTACTAATCAGTCACTTGGGGGAAGGCAGTTGCCACTAGGTGGGCCTTCACTAAGCAATCATGGGTAGGCTAACTCCCCATAAAGGGCTGCTGTCCTGTGGCAAAGCCCAAGATTTCATTTTAAGAGTGTCAGGTGTTGACCCCCACAGTCAGGTCCTAAATCAGAGGATTCCTCTTTTCCGAGAAGTCAGATTTGTTTGTTCTCTGACGTGGCTTGTTCATTGATGAAACATTTTGGATCAGATTCAACATACTGTCTGTCCATTTGGGCCAATGCTTAGTGTGTTTCTCATTGTGAATAGATAATCGTCTGCTTAAACGATAGCAAGTTAAGTACTCTGAAGAGGAAACGCTCATGCTATCCCTAGGCTGTCTGATAAGCACAGTTTATCTATCAGCAGTTTTAGCAGCAGAAAAAAAGGGGTAACAAACAAATATATATAGTACATGAGTGAAGAATTCTTGTAGTTTAATAAATGAATATAGTGTGTTAGCAGATACAGTGTGTGTAAAGTGAACATTGTAGATCAGTAAGCCAGTGCAGTAGTTTAATAAATGGATAGATTCAGTACAGGAGTTCAGGAAGCCAATATGGTTGTTGAGTAGCTTAATGGCTACAGTAAATAGATAAACAAACACAGCACCTTTCTGTTTTGAATCTGGAATGAAGCAGAAATTCACATGAATTCTGCCAGCAGAAGCACCCCCTGATTCTTCTGACAACATAAGTTAGATGTAAACCAAATCCCTGCTGCTTTGCAATACAAACTGAATGGGAAAATTAATGGTAAATTACCACCAGCATGCATGATATTGTGGGCAGTCTTAAAATCTGCTACTAGAGGCAAGATTAAAGCTTTTTACTTTCAGTAGATGTAACAGGAAGCTATTATGAATGCTTGTCTAATGAACCATATACAATAGTGCTGTTTTTGAAAATACTGTGCAGAAGAAACTGCTGCATACTTAAATCCAAAAGGGACTTTTTTTCTCTCAGACTATTTCTGATCCCTTGAATCTGCCATGGACCAAACCTTGCTGATGTTATTCAGATAAAACTCATGCTGATGTAAAGAACAAAGATTGCAGGATTTAATCCTAATAAGGAGGAGAATGTTCACTGAGATATTCACTGTATATATTTCAGGTACATTAGTGGAGGAGATCTCTGTTTGAAAGCCATGCACTCCCACTTCCACCTCTCTCCCATCCCAGAAAAAGCACCTCCAATTCATCAAAACCATTGTGGAAAATGAATCTAGTTCTTCCCTGACATCCCCTTCAGCCAAGCATTTTCATTACACTGATATCAAATTATCTTCCAGTAATAGTGTGTTCCTGCTATATGCAGTTGTTAAAACCTTCCTTCTATATGAGCAGAGAAAATATGGTTTGTAACTTGCAACTGTACTTTCATAAAAGCATTTATGCAAATAATACAATAGCCTAGTGAGTGGTTTGTACTGTACTCTTATGCTATAAGCTGAAGCTATATCAGACATTTGGGGGCGAGGGGTTCACCCCAATGGGAGAGTATTGTTAGTCAGTTTTTCTTCACTAAAGATATATGATCAAAGTTCAGAGTTAATTTCTCTAAACAGTGGAATGGGTGAGGTTTGTTGTGCTGAAAGAGGCCCACATTTGCTCTTCTTGTACCAATTTCAGGTTCACTGCACTCTGACAGGCTCAAATCTGCATGAGAATATTGTCTTGGCTGCTTGCCGCAGAACATCACCGCTACATAGCTGTGGCATTAGCTGCCTTATGTAACCAGGGTATTGTTTTGCATTGGAAAATCCCTCCCTCCTGCTGGGGAGTGGCTCTGTGGCAGCGCATGAATATTACTCCACCAGCTAAACTCCGTCTGCAAATGACATCCTACGTCACTGAACTCTGCGAACGTCTGCAGTCTTCAGGACGTACATCCGTCTACCTGTGGCAACTGCTTAAGGCTGAATGTGAAGCTTGGCAAGTTAAGCTGACTGCAGGTGGCCTCATACTTGAATTATCTACTGTCAAATATTCACTTCAGATATCACTTGAGTGAAACTGCAAATGGGAGTCTATTAAAGTTTCACATTTTTCCACTGAAATGCAGTAGATTAGAAAGGCTTTCAAAAGACTCTGATTGCTGAATGTGCCGATATGTAATGTGTCATCTTTTAATCTGTGATAATAAAACTTTGTCTCTAGTCAAGTAAATGCTCCATTCTTGCAATCAAGACTGAAGCAATACAACTGCAGCCTGTTGAACTACTGGCAGAATTTAATTTAAGAAGAGACTGATTGATCTGGGGCTGAAATGGCAAAGTCTTCTGGATTTGTCATAGATATGATAGATTTCAAGCGATTAATATAGAATCCTAGAATGTAGGGCTGGAAGAGACCTCAAGAGGTCATCTAGTGCATCCCCCTATGCTGATTAGAGTATTATGCATAGTATTATTTCAAAATGTTAGTATAGTCTGCTGGGCTGTTCCTCTGATTTGTGCCTCAAAGGGTACTTCTGCACTGAAAAAAAAAAAAAAGACCAGTGGCAGCAAGTTTCAGAGCCTGGGTTAACTGACTCAGGCTTGTGGGGCTTATAAATAGCAGGGCAGGTGCTCCGGCTGAGAGCCCAGGCTCCCTGACCTCACTGTATTTCAGACCTCAGACTCCAGCACAAGCCCTAACGTCTGCTGTGCTATTTTAGGCCATCAGTTGACCTGGGCTCTGAGACTCATTGCCATTGGTCTTTTCTTGCTGTGTAGATGTACCTAAATGTTGTTTCACCTTTTTCTCAATCCTGTATGCAAGGTCTGTGAATATTGTTTGAACTATAATTTCTTCTGCTAAGTATGAAAACATGCCACTGTATGTATGTGAGATGAACTTGGGGGAGGGGAGGCCACTTACAAGCTATCAAGACCCTTAACATCTTTTCTACTATGTTTTACAGCAAAATATCCCTGCACTGTTAGGTCCTATACTAACCCTATTTCTTTGGTATTCTTTGGAGGCCTGAGAATGTGATGTAACAAGAAGCTGAAAACTGAGCTGCAGCTCTCACAGTCCCAGGAGATGCTAATATCCTCCATGAAGTGGGAAGCGAGGACCTCTTAGTTTTAAGTTTTGAGGGTTAATTTGCTATTTTTGAACATTAAAACCCCTTGGAAAAGCCAATAACACTCTCACTCTCTCTCTCTCTGTTTTTGCCTTTAATAATCCTTGTATATAAACATTCATATTATATATACAAATATATATACACACAATTTGCATTGCAATTTTTTAAAAAAAATATCAGATTTCCTAAAAATAACTCAAATACCTCTATTTCTAGCGCTCCATAATAAGCAATGTGAGGATTTGCCAGTAAGTAATGAATTAGTTGCAGGAGTGACACTTTTCATTTAGAAAAGTAGTAAAATGCATTGCATGCCTGTCTGTACTGTGGAGGCTGAATATAACATAGTGATGAGGTCAGTGCTGACACTTAAAATACTCTTCCCTTTTCCCCTCTGTCAGTGTGCAGAATTACATGTACCGGTGTTTATTTTTCTCTCAGAGCTTGTATTCAATACTCAGAGAGTACTGAGAACTGATTCTTTGCTGACCCTTGAAGCACATTTTTAAAATGGAATGTCTCACTATTTGCAAGGGAAAGATAGTTGAAAAGAATGTACAAAGTGGTGAATATTTAGAAAATTGTAGCTTGATAATGTCCCAGGCGCCCACTGGGAGGGTGAGCGGCACCCGCGGCCAGGCACCCCCCCCCCCCCCCCCGGCTCCTGGTTCAGCTGCGGAGCCGGTAGGGTGGGCTGCAGCCGTGGCCAGGTGCCTCCCCGGCTCCCGGCTCAACCGCGGAGCCGGGCGGGCGGGCTGCAGCTGCGGCCAGGCACCCCCCGGGAGGGCGGGAGGCAGCCACGGCCAGCCGCCTCCCGGCTCCCAGCGCCCTAGGCGACTGCCTAGGGTCGCCTAGTGGGCGCGCCGGCCCTGGTTTTGGGGGAAGAATATGATGATACCTAATGGTGCCTTTTAATAGACACCACTTATAAACCTTCATTCATGTGAGGTAAATTCAAACAGCTATTCTTCAAAACAGTAGGTTGTACTGCATGTCCCACTGTTTACACAAAATGGGATTAAAACACAGTTAAAATTGTCTTTTGTCACATTTCCAACATAATATGGAATTGCTTACATATTTAAATATCTATGTCTATATTGTTACTACTGGTGTTACTATTAGTGGACATAATGATCTGATATATTGCAAGGATAAGAGAGTAGAAGCATGGATTAGAGCACTGGCAGGTACTGGTAAATATGAATATTTGAGATATATATAATAAAATACACAATAATTGGGGGCCATATTCATAGATTTTAAGGCCAGTACGGACTTTATGATTATCTAGTCTGATATCTTGCTTAACATAGTCCAGAGAACATCACCTAATTTCTGATTCAAACCTGTGACTTCTATTTGAATGAAAACATATGTTTTAGAAAGATATCCAGTGATGATTTTAGACTTCAAGTGATAGAGAATCCACCAGGTCTGGATCCGAGGTAAGTTATGCCAATGGTTAATTACTCTTGCAGTTGAAAATTTGCACTGTTATGTGTACTCTTAATTTGTCTCACTTCAGCTTCCTACCAGTAGATCTCATTACGCTTTTGGCCGCTAGATTAAAGAGTCATCTTGTATCAGAAATTTCTTTCCCATATAGGTACTTGTAGACAATGATGAAGTCCCATCTTAACCTTCTCTTGGCTACATTTAATAGATTGAGTCTTATATTTTAAGGCAGTTTTCTAGACCTTTCATCATTCTCATAGTGCTTTTCTGAACCCTTTCCATTTTTGAAGTGTGGGCACCGGAACTGGACAGAGTGTTCTCATAATGGTCTCACTAATGCCATATACAGGGGTAATACCACTTCCCTACTCGATATTTTTCTGCTTCTACATTCAAGGATCATGTTAGCCCTCTGAGTTAGAGCACTGCATAGAGGGCTCATTGTTAAGAGGTTATCTGCCATGATCTAGAAATCCATTCTAGGGTTACTGCATTTCACTGCACTTGTAATTTTGAGTTATATCTTTGTTCCTAGATATATGACCTTGCATTTGGCTGTATTCAAACATATGTTCACTTTACCAAGTGATTCAGCTTAGTCTATATAACTGACCTCTCCCCATCACTGTTTACCACTAACTCTTGTTGAGTAGTACATTATTGTGCAAGTAGCCCTATTGACTAATAGTGGAGTAAGTTACTACTCAGTTTCAGTGTAGTAGCCATGGTAGTCTGTGTCAGCAAAACGAAAATAAGAAAGAAAAACTTGTAGCACCTTAGAGACTAACAAAGTTATTTCAGCATAAGCTTTCGTGGGTTAGTACCCACTTCATCGGATGCATGGAATGAAACATACAGTAGACAGATATTTATACATAAGAATAAATGGACATAAATCTGACATCAGGAATCATAACATTCAAAAACCAGTAGGAGAACACTTCAACCTCCCTGTGGCGGGCTTTGCACTTCGTCACCCCTTTGTTTCCAGGGGGGGACAAGGTTAACCCCGCCTCCCTGCGCTTATGGCAGTTCGACTACCTCCCCGGTAGTCAGGGCCGTCTGGCCCAATGGTCATAGTCCTTCTAAATCCCCTCCCCGGGGGATCACGGGGCCCAGCGGCCAGAGTCCATCTATCTCCTTCGAGTTACGAAGGGGGTGGGTGAAGTACGTCTCCACACTGATGGAGACTGGGGTTCAGAGACCCCCGGTAGGGGAGCCCGGGGCCCACCCGCCTCCACCGGGCTCCGACCCAGGGCCCTGTCTTTAACAGCGTGGTCCTCCCCGGGTCAGCGGGGAATCCTACCGCAACACGCTGCCCTTAGAGTGGTGGGAGATACCACTCCCTTCCCTTCCCTTCCCTGGGTCACTTCCTACCCCTTCTCCGGATGTAGCAGTCCCTGGGTCCTCAGGGTCTTCAGATTCTTCAGCCCCCAATGCTCCCTGGGGTTCTGACAGCTGCCAGTCTCTGGTCCTACTTCCCGGTCTCTCAGTTCCCTCCTGAACGAGGTACTGCTGCTCCTGGGCTGGAGCTTCCGCTGGGCTTCCTCCTCCCTCAGCCACCAGCCCTGACTAAGCAGCTCTGCAGGCTTTTATACTTGGCTCCCGGTTGGAGCATGCCCAGCAGAGCCTCAGGGGCGGGACTTCCTCTACCAGCAGGGAAGGGTTAACCCTCTCAATACCAGTGCGGGGCCAGCCTGCCCCGTCACACTCCCTAATCACTCAGTGACAGACTTGAGGGTAGCAGTGTTGCAACAGATTAACTCCAAAAACAGACTTCAAAGAGAAACTGTTGAACTCAAATTGATATGCAAACTAAATTGCATTACCTCAGGATTAAATAAGGACTTGGAATGGCTTGGCCATTACGTTAATTGAATCTATTTCCCTTAAGTTAATGATCATCATTCACACCTGTGTGACCATCTTGTTTATCACTTCAAAGGTTTTTCTTCCCCTGCTGTTATGGTTCCTCTCAATTAATTAGCCTCTTAAGGTTGGTCTATGCACCTCCACCTTATCATGTTTCTCTGACTATATAAATATCTGTCTACTGTATGTTTCATTCCATGCATCCGATGAAGTGGGTACTAACCCACGAAAGCTTATGCTGAAATAAATTTGTTAGTCTCTAAGGTGCTACAAGTTTTTCTTTCTTATTTTCGTTTTACTACTCAGTGTGCATCTCCACATTTCCTTTTTCCCTCCCACCCACAAGGCTTGCTACCACGTCAAAAAGGTTATTAGTTGGTTTGGCATAATGTGTTCTTGACAAATCAATGCTAACTGTTACTTATCACAATATTATCTTCTAGGTGTTGGCAAATTGATTGCTTAATTATTAGCACCATTATCTTTCTGGGTACTAAATTTAAGCTGACTGGTCTGTAATTCCCTGGGTTGTCCTTATTTCCCTTTTTATAGATTGGCACTATATTTACCCTGTTCCAGTCGTCTGGAATCTCTCCAGTCTTTCATGACTTTTCAGAGATAATCACTAATGGCTCAGTCAGCTCCTTGAGTATTCTAGAATGTATTTCATCAGGCCCTGGTGACTTGAAGACATCTAACTTGTCTCAGTAATTTTGAACGTGTTCTTTCTACTAACCTTTTTGGTGAGAACTGAAACAAAAATGTCATTTAGCACTTCTGCCATTTCCACATTTTCTATTATTGTTTTTTCCCCCTCATTGAGTAGTGGGCCTACCCTGTCCTTGGTCTTTCTCTTGGTTCTAATGTATTTGTAGAATGTTGTCTTGTTACCCTTTACGTCTCTAGCTAGCTTAATCTCATTTTGTGCGTTGGCCTTTCTAATTCTATCTCTAGTTTGCTAAAGTCTGCCTTTCTGAAATCCATTATTTTTATTGTGCTGTTTTCTCTCCTACCATTCTTTGGAATCATGAACTCTACCATTTCTTGATCACTTTCACCCAAGCTGCCTTCCACTTTCAAATTCTCAACTAGTTCCTCCCTTTTTGTCAAAATCAAATCTAGAACAGCCTCTCCCCTAGTAGCTTTCTCCACCTTCTGAAATAAAAAAATGGTCTCCAATACAATCATATAATAATGAAAGGAAAGAGAAGTAAACGTAAACCAGTTAGTGCTTTTGCCTTTGAATGGCAAAAGTCTCTATTCCCCTGGGGGCACACAGATCATAAAGGGAGCATGGACAAAGTTGAGCCATGTCTCCACTCCACTATGCACTAGTTATTTTCATTGGTGAGGACAAGGTAAGCTTCAGCCAACAAAAATCTATACTGGTAAGGTACAGCTTCTATGTACCTGGGGCTCCAGCAAGCCTACCTGTGTTCTCTTTCAAGCAATGCAGCTCTAGAAGGCACAAGATAGCTCTCTATAGCTTGTTGTCCTATATATTTAGGATTGACTAACATGTAATCTATAGTTAATGAGCATAATGAAGCATAATTTTGTACTGGATTTCAATTGAGTTACACTGATGTAAAATTGGGGTAAAACAGCGGAGAATCGAACCAGATATATATATACTTTTTATGAAAATGGGTGTGCAAAACAGTGAAATGTTAGATAGTAAGTAAATTAGTTATATGAAAACAAAAGAGAGTCTTAACAATGAGAATTAAGGTTTGGTTCAAATAAGGATACAAATGATCAGTTTTCCCCCCATGTTATCTCAATATTGTTGTCCTGGAAGTCTTGCAAGAATTGTCTTTCTTTCAGGATTTCCTACTTTTTGAAAACACTAGAAATATGGAGTGAGTATCTTGTGAAATATGAGATGTACAATCATATGTTACAGTGAGATGTGCAATTTAAATCCAATTCACATTTTATTAAACAGCCGCCTTTAAATCTGAGAAATATGGAATAAAAAAAAGGGGTTTAAATTGAAAATGGGGAAAGCCAAATCATGTTCCTTTCTAGGATCATTTGTGAGCTGCTTAAGCATTGACCTGCTTCTTATTCCACACCTGAAGTCCTAATACCCTGTTTATGACAACAGTCATTTCCATAGCAACCATTTGGGTCATGATACAAATAGAATTTAATGACTTCAGGTGGGGGAAAAGCAACAGAGCAGATGAACTCAAAAGCAAATATACAGATTTTGTATAAATATCCCTAGTAATAGTAAAAAGCAGGAAGAAATAAATGTAGATTCTTCTGCAATATAGAAGCAAAATCATCTCCTACTAAAGTGTACTCCAAGAGGCATCCATGGGTCTTTAGTTAAAGCATTATGGGGAAAAGAATAAAATTCTGCTTCAGTTAATATATAAATCAAAACCTGAAACTTTTAGCTTGTCACTTCCTGGATACAAAAATAATCTAACTATGGATAGCGGTAACTCTATAATGGCCAAGCCCTGACTTCCCCACTCCCATCTTGTAGGCATGCACATTCCAACAGGCAGAAGGACCCTTGTGGCTGCGCTCGGAGGAGAGGAGGATGTAGGAGTCTGCATCACCTAAGGGGCTCCATCTGCTGCAGTGTGGCATGTTGTTTTAGGGTGATTACTACATATGGAAACCAGTACATAATGTAATAACGGGCACATGCACATTACCTACACACACACAGCCAGCGAGCTCTGAAGCTGCAGACATAACTCTAACAGCAGGTCATAGAACCTCTGACTACCTTGGGGGCCAATCAGTAATGATATATGAGATGAGTGACAGATGTATGCTTCTATCCTCAGTTCAAAAAATTAACGGTGGGAGGTAAGAATGGAACTGCTCTGTCAAACAACTCCTCTGTGACTGATGGATATGGCTATTAAGATACAGTTGCCCAAACACCCAGACAATGGAGTGGTAAAAACTAGATAGGAGGAGAAAATAATTTATTTTTGTTTAGTTTTTTTTCTAAGTTCAAATAAAACTTATTTAACAATCAATGGGGCTATAATTTTGCAATTTCCACATAGTTTCATAAATGAGGAAAAGCACACAGCTAACTTCACAAAAGAACATCTGTGAGGAGGATGTTCTGGAGCTGGGAACACCCCACTTTTGGTCTCAAAGCGAAGGACATAAGGGTCTTTTCCCAGTGGAGAGTGAGTTACAAAAGGTGGAAGTAGACACCAGTGATTAAAGTGTGAGTTGAGGAGATGGGGGTCATAAGATGTCACAGACCTGACAAAAAATAAAATTTTAAAATCAAGCTGGGTTGCTCACTTTAAGCACTGGTCTACCAAAGCTGCTGCTCCCACATTATAGGAGCACTCCCTGCCCGCACATACACACTTTTTTCAGACCACTTTAAGCACTGCAGACGCTGATCTGGTGAACAGCCAAGAGGCCTCCCAAGAAATAGAGGTAGTGGAAGGTCTCATAGGTAACTCAACCCCATGCCCTTTCACCCATCCCTTGGGACACGGTATTCCCCCAGGAAGTTCAGATACCTGGAAAAAAGTGGAAAATGTAGATGATACAATAGGTGCATATGGGTAGATCCAAGAAGACAGTGCTATAGATCAGCTATAGGTGACAGCCAAAGGCTGTGAAGTGTTCTTCTACAGAGAAAAGGGTCTTCACTTATGAACTTACTGTCCCACATCATAAGGAAATCCTTTTCACGTGGCTTTGCAAGTTAGATGGGTTCTCTTTTAGGCCATGTGAATCACAAGTTGAGCAGACTACTTCACCTTGCTGACAGCGGTAATTTGCAGTGGTCTCATATGAAAATGTTGAGGACATCAGCTAGAAGCAAGTATAGGACACTGAACAGCAACAAAGCCATATCTGAACCCAAAATCATTATAAAGGGTATTTCAATTGTGCATCACTGACATAGCAATATCATCAGTGTAGGATCAATGGCTCATCCAGCTAAGGTCCACTAGCCTGAAATGGAAAATGCAGAACATCCAGCACCAGCCTTGGGCAGACACACTAATCCTCTTGGCAATGCATCCCAATGCATCCTTGTATCTCCAACTATAACACAAGAGGAATGACCAAATATCTGTTCTGCAGCTGTCTCACTCTTTCACTGTGAGTAGCATAACTCAAATTTATTTGGATGTCCAGCAGTAATGCTCTGTGGAGCTTTCAATAGTTTTCTCTCTCTCCTTTCCTATTGTTCTACATTTGTGACAGGGACTGGCTGAATCTCACAAAGGTCCAGGCTATACTGGAAGTAGCTTATATTCCTGTATTTTTTAAAAAAAGAGCTAAGTAAATCCACTAAAATGTTGCCTGAATACAGAGTTCAATAACTGAATTATAGTCTCAGTTGCGTTTTGGTTATAGAAACGGCCTTTGCTTTCTGAAGCACACAATATTTGGCACTAAACTCTGCTTTCATCTTCATAGTGGTACTGACTTGCCTTTGTTCTCTTTGTTTACCTTAAGTATCAGAGGGGTAGCCATGTTAGTCTGGATCTGTAGAAGCGACAAAGGGTCCTGTGGCACCTTATAGACTAACAGAGGTATTGAAGCATAAGCTTTCGTGGGTTGCATCCGAAGAAGTGGGTATTCACCCACGAAAGCTTATGCTTCAATAGCTCTGTTAGTCTATAAGGTGCCACAGGACCCTTTGTCGCTTTGTTTACCTTGCAGTTATGTTTGCTTGTTTTGCTGGGAAACTACTCTGTATTGCTGCTGTAAATTATCTTCTTTCCTGTATTGCTAACCCCACCCCTAGATATAAGTAAATAAAGCATAATGAATAATTTATCTGACAAATTAAGCTTCCCCATGGAGCAGATAAAGATTTTCTTGAATGCATTTGTTATTCAAAGTATTTTTGAATGGGATTGTATATTTTATTAACTCTCTAGAAGGTGTAGGTATTTGGTATCTGTGTTACTTGATTTGTGGTAGCCCAGGTAAGGCACTCGGTACTGTTTCTGTTCCCTCTTTGTATGCCATAAACACTGGAAGCCAACTGTTCATGTGTG
Source organism: Macrochelys suwanniensis (assembly GCA_033296515.1). NCBI lineage: Eukaryota > Metazoa > Chordata > Testudines > Chelydridae > Macrochelys > Macrochelys suwanniensis. Next base: position 101,191,161 of record CM065777.1, read on the forward strand.
CATAGTTAGAGCCAAATTCTCTGCTGGCACACCTCCATTGAAGTACATGCAGTTGCATCACCAGAGAATTAGGCCCTTGAAATTCGGTTTCTGTAATGCTCATGCATATGATTTTAACATTTACTGTCCATGAATATTTGTGCTAGTCCAGATCAACTGAAAAGTGATCATGGTAGGGTTATGAGAATGGCCAAAGCAAATTTGTTTAACTACTCATGGACCAGTTTAAAAAAAAAATCTCCACTCATCAACACTCACCAATACTTCTTATTATGATGATGATGGCAGCATTCAGAGACCTCATCCAGTACTGGTGTCACATTTTGTTAGGTGCTGTACAAACACAGAAAGACACAGTCCCTGTCCAAAATAGCAGTTGACTGCTGAGTCCTCGAGTCATCATCATTTGTCTGTGCTTCTACTGCTCACTATTTCTGATCAGAATATATTTGATTCAGGAACAAAAGGAGCTTTAAGGTAACCTTATCTTTCATCTGTAGTATTCTGGTATCTATCCAGATGCTGCCCCCTAAGTAACTACCATTTTCAAAGCCTGCAGGATGTTGCTGTGAAATTTTTCTTGCTGACACAGTAGTTTTCTTTTCAGGGTCAGTACTTTGACATTAAGATAATCTTTGCTGCGTTGCATCTTCTCATCCGTATGCCTTTCATAACAACCCAAGATGTTTAATGGTAGTAGAGATTAACCCAGTTTATAAAATTAGGACTTAGAATTTAAACATTCCAACATTCAGGGATATTCAGACATGACATTTTGGTTTGCCCCATTATAATGGACTGCCGATGGAAGTACAGATTCAATAACATCATCTCCGATAAGCTTTGGGGTGCATTTGGATCCAGGATTTTGGTCAAGACCTGTTCTCTGATCAGAAACATTTTTCAATTACTTACCAAGAATGAAAAAATAGGAACTTGAATGGCTCTGTGCTCAGTTTTTTAAAAAAAGAAACAGTTGTGCTAGGAGAATTTCACAATGCTTAAAAGATGCTCTTGGACAAAATATAATGGATCTAGTGTGGCAACACTATAATTGAGTCTTCTTCTCTAACTCCCACTAACTTGTGTATTGTTAGAGAAGCTGAATAACACATAGTGGAGGTATTTAGATTAAGCACTTTTGCCCTTAAAGGTAACCTTCTCTATGAACAATTGCTGACTACACGAGTTTCACTGTAGCTAGTAATGATTTCAGAGGGTTCTATATAAGTCAATGGTTTTTATTTTAATAACAATATTTATAACATCTATAGTGTGTTTTCATAATCAGAAAGTTTTACAAATATTAATCTTCAAAACAACCCTGTGGGGTGGTCAGGTCAATCATTATCTCCATGTTTAATGCAAGTTGAGGCAGAGAAGGAGAGTAAAATCGTCCAGCAAAATCTTTAATTTTGGTTGTCTCAATTTCGGGTGTCCATTTCAAGGGTGTCTGTGGGGGTGATCCCCATCAACTTCAGTTAGAATTCTGAGTGCTCAGTAACATTGAAAATCAGGCATCTACAGTTGCACATCCTAAACCTGAGACACTCAAAATAAGTGGCTACTTCTACAAATTTGGGTCCAAAGGCTCTGAATCTGATCCCTTTGGAGTCAATTGCAACATTCTTCTTGATTTCAATAATGCAGAGTTGGGCTCTATAGTGTCTTTCCTTAGAAGGAGTCAGAAGTAAAACTCAGATGTTTCTAATTCCCAGTTCTGTGCTCAAACCACTTCACCACTCCTTTCCCCACATGACAAAATCAGTTAGACTTAATGTATATATATATATATATTAGTATACTTCAAAATATCTAATGCATACACATGTGAGAGAAGGTACCATATTAGCACAGTATTATAGCATAGCACAAATTTATATGTGATGTGGCAGATAACTTCATTTCCTCCCTTCTCCATTAAATAGTTTAATTTAAAACAGGCATGCTTTCTTTTTGTAACCTACTTTACAGGCTATTTATGTTCTAGAATCTCTTCAGGGATAAGGAGGCTATTTGTGGACAAGTGAAGGTTTAAAAGTTACTAGGGATTTGGGGTACATAATCTGAGGCATCTGAGGGGCCTGATTTTCAGAGAATGAGTGCTCTGCTATCCAGTCTTAAACTGGATACCTAAAAATAGAGAGTCCCCTGCCTCCACCCAATCACTAGTTATATTTAAAAAATTTGGCCACTGAGCTATTAAAAATATTTATATTACAGTGTTCATCTACATCTAATCTAATCCACCTGTAGATCCATAATTCATTTATATCACACTCATCACCATGTTGTCTGAATACTAGTAAAGGGACCTCGTTGACTCTTACAAATGTAATGACTGGAGTACACACACACACACACACACACACACACACCTGTTGTTCTAGTGTTGTTATAGTTGTGCTGGTCCCGGGATATATGAGCGACAAAGCAAGTGAGGTAATATCTTTTATTGGACCAACTTCTGTTGATGAAAGAGACAAGCTTTCAAGTGTCAAAGAGCTTTTCTTCAGGTCTAGGAAGGGTAATCAGAGGACACATGCCACTTTGAGTTGGTATGTCTTGATCTGTGGAGAACTTGCTTCTGATAAGCTTGGTGAGGTTGGGAGGTTGTTTGAAGGCCAGACGAAGGGGTTCAGGAAAGATTTATTTCAGCATATAGTCCCCATCAAGTATGGAATGTTATTTTTTTATTTTACCCTGTGTGTGGTCTGTTTTTTTCTTCTTGTATTGAAGCAAGTTCTCTTGTGGAATTAGGGTGGCCATGATATGATCTACTTCTCTGATGAAATATCCTTGTTTGGTGAGTGTGGTTTAAGTTTTTTAGACCAGGATAAACTAACTCAAAATGACACTAGACCCTGCCAGAACAACAGATGCAAAACCTGCTACCATATCTGCATTACTGTGATGATCAATTCTCCCCACTTCACACCTTTCAAGATCTGTGGATCCTACACATGCCTATTGGAGTACCTCATCCAATACATCAAACAACCCCACAACTATGTGGATAAAACTAGACCATTACTACACTCTTGAATGAACTCACACAAAAAAATAATAAAAGACAAAAATGCCATATCACCTGTGGGCAAAAGCTTTTCACAAAACAGTCACTTATATCTGATCTCTCAGTCCTCATTCTCGAAGATCACCTGCACAACACATTCAAAAGACAAGCCTGGGAGGTTAAATTCATATCTCTGCTAGACACCAAAAATCATGGACTCAATAGATACACTGGTTTTATGTCTCATTACAGCAATCTGCAACCCACTAACTCTCTTTTGTTCTATGACTGCAGAGGTGTTAATTGCCCACCACATTTTGAATAGTTTCTTGTAACATGTTGACTCCTTATGCTTAACAATCTGTTCCAACTTGTATTTTTAGCTGTGACACTGAGTACCTTTCCCAGACCTGTAGAAGAACCCTGTGGAGCTTGAAATAATATATTTGTATAAGATGCAACCACAGTGTCAGGTTTTATGTTGCATTGCTTGATATACAATACTATTATAGAGGCAAGAAACATACATTTTCTGAGGCCTCCGCTTACTTCTATGGGGAACAATTCCTTTTTCAGCCTCAGGGCAAAAACTGTAAGGGTCTGACACCTGCAGGATGTCTCTGAGAAAATCTGAGTAGTTGAAAGCACTGACCTTGTTCAAACATTCAGATTTTCAAACTACAGTACTTTAAGGCACAGAAGAATCACTTATGTAAAATGTCTGCATATAGATAGAAGGAAGGATGATTCAATGAGTTCCATTTTAGGAAGTATACATATTGCATGTATAATGTCTTTGTTTTTTTCTAAAACACAGAGAATTTGTTTTTCATTTTCTTCAACAAAATCATGAGTTTTCAAAACTTTCTCAGTTGGGGTTTTGCATAGCAATACAATACTACGATTTTTATTGTGGAAGCAAGAGTGCATGTTCTTAAGTGCATTATGTACCTACTAAAGTCTGACCAGTCCTCTGTCACAAATTATACATTGGTTGTAGACACAGAAAATTAGATGTATTCTATGTTCAGGAGAGGAGAATATATCAGCCGCACCGAGAGTTAAGGGTGCTTGATCCTTTAATTGTGCAGAGTCTAAAGACCAGCAGGAAATCCTGGCACTGACTCTGTGGATGCAAGGAAATTATTATGGTGTTTCTGGCCCTCCTCCTTTTTCCCCCCAGCTTCTCCAGCAGCTTCATATGTCAACATGAATTGAAGCACATTTGAAGTTGTATGGTGTATGGCTACAGTCATGGAGCTGCTATGTATTAATCTATGAACACAGATATGTAATCATGGTATGAATATTGCAAGTGACTTAGTCAGTTAGGTAAAGTTGCTGTAAACTATGGAGGGTTATTAGAATTTCCTGTATGAATTTATTTGGTCTCACTTAATAGGGGACTGTGGGAAGAGCAAATAGAACAGCCACACAACAGATACAGATGAGGACAGCCCAACACACAATTGAAAGATAATGAGTCAAGCTGTTACCTTCAAGAATCGTGTCTCTGGTGTCTACTAGGTTGCAAGCCTTATTTTCCCAGGCTGGGAGGCTAGAGATCAATAGGGCTATAAACAGTTAAGAAGTGTCTTGATCCCCATGAAGGGTAGGTGGGGTGAGTCTGCAGGGATGCCCAGTGAGCTTTCTTAGTGAATTCTGACAGGCAGACAAAGAGAGGCTCAGTGGAAGAGTCTATAAGAAGCTAGTTCTAATAGGGTCACCATGTGGAAGATGGTTAAACATTGGGGTTTGTCTACACTACGAAGTTAAGTCGACGTAACTATGGAGGTGTACTCAATACAATCATAGAATCATAGAATCTCAGGGTTGGAAGGGACCTCAGGAGGTCATCTAGTCCAACCCCCTGCTCAAAGCAGGACCAACCCCAACTAGATCATCCCAGCCAGGGCTTTGTCAAGCCTGACCTTAAAAACCTCTAAGGAAGGAGATTCCACCACCTCCCTAGGTAACCCATTCCAGTGCTTCACCACCCTAGTAGTGAAAAAAATTTTCCTAATATCCAACCTAAACCTCCCCCTCTGCAACTTGAGACCATTACTCCTTGTTCTGTCATCTTCTACCACTGAGAACAGTCTAGATCCATCCTCTTTGGAACCCCCTTTTAGGTAGTTGAAAGCAGCTATCAAATCCCCCCTCACTCTTCTCTTCTGCAGGCTAAACAATCCCAGTTCCCTCAGCCTCTCCTCATAAGTCATGTGCTCCAGCCCCCTAATCATTTTTGTTGCCCTCCGTTGGACTCTTTCCAATTTATCCACATCCTTCTTGTAGTGTGGGGCCCAAAACTGGACACAGTACTCCAAATGAGGCCTCACCAGTGCCGAATAGAGGGGAATAATCACGTCCCTCGATCTGCTTGAAATACCCCTACTTACACAGCCCAAAATGCCGTTAGCCTTCTTGGCAACAAGGGCACACTGTTGACTCATATTCAGCTTTTCGTCCACCGTAACCCCTAGGTCCTTTTCTGCAGAACTGCTGCCCAGCCATTCGGTCCCTAGTCTGTAGCAGTGCATGGGATTCTTCCGTTGTAAGTGCAGGACTCTGCACTTGTCCTTGTTGAACCTCATCAGATTTCTTTTGGCCCAATCCTCTAATTTGTCTAGGTTCCTCTGTATCCTATCCCTACCCTCCAGTGTATCAACCACTCCTCCCAATTTAGTGTCATCTGCAAACTTGCTAAGGGTGCAGTCCACACCATCCTCCAGATAGTTGATGAAGATATTGAACAAAACCGGCCCCAGCACCGACCCTTGGGGCACTCCACTTGATACCGGCTGCCAACTAGACATGGAGCCATTGATCACTACCCGTTGAGCGCGACCATCCAGCCAGTTTTCTATCCACCTTACCGTCCATTCATCCAGCCCATACTTCTTTAACTTGCTGGCAAGAACACTGTGGGAGACTGTATCAAAAGCTTTGCTAAAGTCAAGAAATAGCACATCCACTGCTTTCCCCTCCTCCACAGAGCCAGTTATCTCATCATAGAAGGCAATTAGGTTAGTCAGGCATGACTTGCCCTTGGTGAATCCATGCTGACTGTTCCTGATCACTTTCCCCTCCTTTAAGCGGTTCAGAATTGATTCCTTGAGGATCTGTTCCATGATTTTTCCAGGGACTGAGGTGAGACTGACTGGCCTGTAGTTTCCCGGATCTTCCTTCTTCCCTTTTTTAAAGATGGGCACTACATTAGCTTTTTTCCAGTCATCCGGGACCTCCCCCGATTGCCATGATTTGTCAAAGATAATGGCCAATGGCTCTGCAATCACATCGGCCAACTCCTTTAGCACCCTCGGAGGCAGTGCATCCGGCCCCATGGACTTGTGTTCGTCCAGCTTTTCTAAATAGTCCCGAACTACTTCTTTCTCCACAGAGGGCTGGTCACCTCCTCCCCATACTGTGCTGTGGAGTGCAGCCGCCTGGGAGCTGACCTTGTCTGTGAAGACAGAGGCAAAAATAGCATTGAGTACACTAGCTTTCTCCACATCCTCTGTCACTAGGTTCCCTCCCTCATTCAGCAAGGGGCCCACACTTTCCTTGACTTTCTTCTTGTTGCTCACATACCTGAAGAAACCCTTCTTGTTACTCCTAACATCTCCGGCTAGCTGCAACTCCAAGTGTGATTTGGCCTTCCTAATTTCACTCCTGCATGCCTGAACAATATTTATATACTCCTCCCTGGTCATTTGTCCAATCTTCCACTTCTTGTAAGCTGCTTTTTTGTGTTTAAGACGAGCAAGGATTTCACTGTTAAGCCAAGCTGGTCGCCTGCCATATTTACTTTTCTTTCTACACATCGGGATGGTTTGTTCCTGCAACCTCAATAAGGATTCTTTAAAATACAGCCAGCTTTCCTCGACTCCTTTCCCCCTCATGTTATTCTCCCAGGGGACCTTGCCCATCAGTTCCCTGAGGGAGTCAAAGTCTGCTTTTCTGAAGTCCAGGGTCTCTGTTCTACTGCTCTCCTTTCTTCCTTGTGTCAGGATCCTGAACTCAACCATCTCATGGTCACTGCCTCCCAGGTTCCCATCCACTATTGCTTCCTCTACTATTTCTTCTCTGTTTGTGAGCAGCAGGTCAAGAAGAGCTTTTCCCCTAGTTGGTTCCTCCAGCACTTGCACCAGGAAATTGTCCCCTACACTTTCCAAAAACTTCCTGGATTGTCTGTGGACCGCTGTATTGCTCTCCCAGCAGATATCGGGGTGATTAAAGTCACCCATGAGAACCAGGGCCTGTGATCTAGTAACTTCTGTTAGTTGCTGGAAGAAAGCCTCGTCCACCTCATCCCCCTGGTCTGGTGGTCTGTAGCAGACTCCCACCACGACATTACCCTTGTTGCTCCCACTTCTAAATTTAATCCAGAGACTCAGGTTTTTCTGCAGTTTCATACTGGAGCTCTGAGCAGTCATACTGCTCTCTTACATACAACGCAACTCCCCCACCTTTTCTGCCCTGCCTATCCTTCCTGAACAGTTTATATCCATCCATGACAGTACTCCAATCATGTGAGTTATCCCACCAAGTCTCTGTTCTTCCAATTATATCATAATTCCTTGACTGTGCCAGGACTTCCAGTTCTCCCTGCTTGTTCCCCAGGCTTCTTGCATTTGTGTATAGGCATTTAAGATAACTCACCGATTGTCCTGCTGTCCCAGTATGGGGCAGGAGCCCTCCCCTCTTGCACTCACCTACTTGTGCTTCCTCCCAGTATCCCACTTCCCCACTTACCTCGGGGGAATTGATATGTCAGATATGTATCAAACTGCAACAGACAATGCAGGAATGACTTCGGTGCTTTGTACTAAAATATATCCTTTTGTTTTCATTTTTTCTCGGTTGCTAACGTAACATAGATACATACAGAGGGAATATGTAATGGTGTGGGGGATGCCTTTAAGTTTTTATTGCTATGAATCTGAGATGATCTCATAATTAAGACTCATATATTATCCAAGTCTTCTCAAACAAGTGCCAATACAATTTTACACCACATCACACCATCAAGTATTTTGTTCATGTTGCATGTTTGTATTATTACTTCTTCTGCTTGTCTGAAGGGGGAGGATTATATCTTGGTCTACTTTCCCCCCTTATTTGAAATACTTGAGTTACTATGGAAATCATGCATTATCTGATATAGTTGGGGTCTGATTCAAGGCTGTGTGTTAGTATTTTATGGAAAGCCAAAAGTTCACACAACTTCTTTCACTATATGAAAAACCTTTACTAGATACTTGCTGTTACTATGAGTAAGGATGTCTGCTCTGTTCTGTGATCAGAGGTCATCTAATAACCTTCCTACTCTGCAGGGTTTATACACGTTACTAGGCAGTCCTTTCTTAAAAATACACACTACTACTACCTTCGATCCAATATACAAAATCACGTACACACCTCCATATTTTTAAAGAGAATTTCAATGCAATGTAACATATGCAATGTAATATGCAATGCAAACTAACATTTCAATTTCTTGTCTTCTGATAAATGAAGATTATATGAGTAAAGATTTTCTTAATCATATATATAATTTGAATAGCTTCTCACTTCTTTCATTAAAGTTTTGTGAAGATTTAGTCATCTTTGTGAGTTTCCAGTGGGTGTTTCTGAAGCCCCTTTTAAAGTGTCTTTTAGGACTCACTGAAGAAGCACAGGGCCCAATAGTGCAAAAACATGTTTTGTTTACTTTTTTTTGCATTAATGTATATGCTATTGTAACTTGCTATTGGTAAACGTGGTGGTGGTTTCCAGTGTTCCAAATATTTTCAATTTTATTGTGAGTTTCACTATATTTGATGTTTTCCCTGAACGCCCAACTACTGTAATTGTGCTATTAGGTGAGAATCCGAACTTTCTTTAAAAAGGTTTCTAGCCCTTATGGTTGTGGAGAAAAGCATGAAAATATGACTGAAGTGAACCTTAAAGTCTCTAAAACAAAAAAGCAAATAAAAAGAATACAAAATGTATTATTTGTTTTTTTAAAAACTCATTATTTCAAGCCAATCTCATGATTTTGGGGGGGAGGTGCTGAGTCAATATTTTATATTGCTTGTGGTTGGCAATAAAACATGTAAATAGTTCAGTCTGTTGGTCTCATTATGCCCAGTGCAATTTGTGTCAATTCTGGGTCAGTACTAACAAAGTACATGACCAAATAAAGGCACAGGCTCTGTAAATGTATCTCTAGGATCCCTCCTCTAGGAGTCATTTGATGATGTCAGAATCTGAGTTTTTATTTTATTTTTTTTAAAGTCTCTGGCCAAATGTAAGTAATACCAGAATGTCTATCTGAGTCTACAGACAGCTCGTAACAATAGCTCTGAGAGTCATGAAGTGTTCCAATCACACCTCAACTGCTAGAAGAGGGCCTCACCCTCCCTGATTAAGCTTACCTCGTTATCTCTAGCCTGAATCTTCCCTGCACATTTATATCTGCCTCTGGACATTTCCACTGCTTGCAACCGAAGAAGTGGGTATTCACCCACGAAAGCTTATGCTTCAATACCTCTGTTAGTCTATAAGGTGCCACAGGACCCTTTGTCGCTTCTACAGATCCAGACTAACACGGCTACCCCTCTGATACCAATCATCTGAATGGGTCATTGATTCTGAAACCCATTTCTGCAGGCAGAAGGCTCCAATGACATCAGCTCAGCAGGTGAAGGGGGAGGGACATTGTATGTGTGTGTGTGTGCGTGCGCGCATGTAGGCACACTCGCACTCCTCGCTGATGTCACCCCCTCCTGGCTCTTCTGGGGTGGTTTCACCCCCTCTGCTTGGATGGCTGAGTATTGAAGCGTTAGTTCTCCAGGAAGGACCCAAGACTGCCTGAAGACAGGGAGCAGTGGTCTGGGAAGTTTGCAGTGGCAGGGAGTCTATCCAAAGAGAAGGGCTGGTGTCCCTCCTCACCAGCCCAATTAAAGGCTCTTGTATGCCACAAGCACCTTAGTAGAGGAATGGTTTGGGGAGGGCATGTGTGCAGGACCCCAGATTTCCTTATTCTGGGTCTGATAAAGCATTTACCTCTGTTGAAGCCATATGTGCCTTTCTCTGGTCCCAGCTCTGTAACTATGCATGGAATTCCATATGTTGTTAATGGACTATTCTGTATTGGATGTATTTTATTCCATACACTATTGTTGTCACAGGAAGTCTGGAATATCTATCCATCAGACCTATTGATACTGACCACTCTGTAGTAGTCCATTAAAGTCTAATCACTTAATTCCACACAAAAGTTGCTGATGTTGATATCTATAACAGCTCTGGTCTTAACCATGGGTGAGGTGGAGGGGTATATTTAACTACTTTGTCCATTTCAAGATATTAAAGCTGAATCCCCACTCTGTCACTCCGAGTGTAGAAGGTGGGGGGCCCGCAAGGATTAAAAAAAGTTAATACATGCCACTCCAGGCTTGTATTAAACTCCCAAGGTTACAGCTTTTCTCTGACTTTGGCTTGGTAAACGCTGCCACCACTCAAATACAAAAAAGGAGCACTTGGGAATTCCTCCCTGTGGGGTACCCTCAAGCCCTTTCACACACACACACACACACACACACACACACACACACACACACACACACACACACACACACACACACACACACACACACACACACACACACACACACACACACACACACACAGCTGAGAGAAAAAACAAATTAAATTAGCTGTTACCACCAACTAATCAAACAACATATACACAAACCTCTTAGGACATCAAAAATCTTAAAAAAGGTAAATTTTATTAAAAACAAAAAGAAAGAAAATACATCTGGAACTTAGGCTTTTGCTAGATTTTAAAAGAGCAATTCCAAAAATCAAGCACCCAAAATAGCTTTCTTGGGGGTTCAGCTTAAAGGTTACAACAAACAAAAGCATCTGGGGTTAGCACAGAGGAGTCCACAAGCCAATAAGAAATAAAAGAAATAACCCTAATCGCGTCTTTTTAGACATTCCCTAATTTTACTTACATATCTGAGGCACCAGATAAGTAGGTTCAAGGTATGAATTGATAATCTATAATCATACCTGTCTTAAAGCTGGTTACAGGATTACTGCTCCATGTCCCTGCAGCCCAGAGAACAACAGACAAAGAGAAAGTTTCTTTCCCAATTTAAAAAAGTTCTACCTTCCCATTGGCTCTTTTGGTCAGGTGCCCACTCCTTTTCTTTTACCCGTGGGCTTGTTAATCCTTTGGTAAAGCAAGCAGAAAACAGACCAAGTGGGATTTTACAGCTAACAGACTGGCTGGGTGTCCATCAAAGGGAGCTAATCCCTGCCCCCTTCATGTATTGCGCAGGAAAACACACTTTTTGCTATCCAACAGCTCCTTAGTATTCACTAATCCTGGGTTACTTCTGCATGCTACAACCAATATATACTGTATTACCCATATGGGTACTAGTCTCTTCCTTCATTTGAATAAAATGGAATCTTCGTGTCAGAATTTCTTAAATATTCATGAATGCATGAAACTCTTATGTCCCCTAAACTCTATCCTCAAGAGTTCTTACTGAGTTTACCTACCAGAGTCCAGATTTCACACGGTTTACAAATAGTCTGTAGGGTAATTGTCATTTCACTGTTTCTGCACTATTTCAAAATCATTATCTTGACGTCTCAGTCCTCAGACCTTCCTATTTTTGCTGCTTTTTAAATTTTTGAGTTTCTAAATAGTGAAATCAAAACTTTGGTGTATAACTAGTGAGAAATATGATCTGTTAAGGTAAATTTAATAATTCACATTTTCAGAGCTAGTGTTTCTATCTCTGAAGTAGCCGTCCACATGTACTAACAGTTCAATCTAGGCCCTTCAGAATAGTATTGCACAATCTTCGATAGCATTCTGGTCAGAAATTATCTTTATGCTTTTGATAGATGAGCTGAAATAAAGAAATGTACTTTTTAGTTGTCCTTCAGGCAATTTATGGGTCTTGCTTATCATAAATTCTATGTATTACAGGAATAATTTTGATTGAATATGAATGGAGCACTGACTTTAAAGTGTGAGTCATTAAAACTGACATTCTTGAGAGGATTTGTGTGTGGGTATTTTTTAAAGAATGCATCTAAAGAAATGCAGTAGTTCTGACTGTTAAGCAATAGAGAGTGGTTTTAATGAGCACATCCAACTTATATTTTAAATGGTGATTTGAATGCAGAGTCCATTGTGGGGACCACTAATAATAGTTCACAATGTTTAAAATTTAAAATTGCTGTTAAATAACTAATCTGAATTCACTCTAATTGATTAATTTATTGTAATTCATGGGAGTTTTCCTGACAACTGTTGATGCTTTATATGAGTTGCCTTTCATACAAGGATCTCAAAGAACTTCATAAGCGATAAGGCTAATAATATTCCAGGAAGAAGTCTGGCAGATACCTTTCATATAACTGATATTCAGCCCTCCACTTGCATAACTCCAATTGAAATAAATGGAAGTTGTGTACAGAACACATTTCAGGATCAGACTCTAATTAAATGCAGGTGCACTGTATTTAGTTGCAATAACCCATCATCTTTTGTCTGTTTCTAGACAGTTGTAGCTAACAGCATCATAGTAGGTATCTAACATTTAAATTAATCCATGTGCCGTAGACTCAGATAATTAACCCTTTAGTTCAGGGCTAACAATATTTTGCAGAACAGATCTAATATACTACTGTTTGGGGGTGAATCAGGTGATGCAGAAATAAACACTTTCCTGACATATTTAACTGCATCTTTGTGCTTTTGTTTATTCCCTTTCCTGCTCTGTGCTGTGGGTGGAATTATGTATAATTATGCCCCAGAATGTGCTACTAAAAGCTCAAGCTGGTGCAGGGAGGGACTTGCTGGAAGTGAGTTGAAGATGAACATCTGTTCATAGAATCTTCTAATAAAATTGCCAGTTGCTGCTGCACATACAGGGCAGAATATTTGGGGAAAGAAGCACTGGCTGGTGGGCTATTGGAATAAGAATTTTCTTCTGTGTGATTACTTTTTACTGCTGGTGGCTCTTGTCAGTGGGACGAGCGGTCATAGAATCTGCTTCCACAATGACAGCTATTTATAGCAGTTGTCATCCAGTCCAGCTCCCCGCCAATGCAGGATTGTTCAGGACAGTTTTCTTTTTTCTTTGTGTCCAGTCTAATCTTAAAAGTGATTGGGCTTTAACCACTTCCTAGGAAGACTATTGCACAATGTAATAGCTCTCACTTTGAAGAAGCTTTTACTGGTATCCGGACTAAAATTTCTCTTGTTTAGTTTCATTCCATTAGCCCCCCTGCGAATCACACAAAATACTTCCTCTTTCTCCTTGATGTTACAAGCTTCAAATATTTGTAGATTGTTATTATTACCCTGCTGTGTCATTTTTAGCCAAGATAAACAGACAAAGCCCTTGTAGGGCTGGATATGGTAAACACATATATGCACATGATTAGCCCCTTCGAGTCCACTAGGACTACCCACATTCAAAAAAGTTAAATAAAGGCATACATGGTTACAGGACCTTTATTTTTCTATGACAAACAGTACAGACCCATAGAAAACCTATTCTTGACAACTAAGGTGATGAAAAATGTTACGCTTTCAGAGGTGGTCAAAGGATTCACAATAAAATCTGAAATACTTGAAGTGTGAGCATTTTGTATTTTGTTGAAAATTCAACATTTTTCATTAAATTTTCAAGCAAAAATTGGGGTCATTAGAAAAAAAACAGTAAAACCAAGAAATAGTGATATTCTGCATAAGTTATCACATAAAAATAATATTTTCACAGTATTTCAGGGGCATAAATATGGTTAAAACATAACTGCAAAAAAATAGAGGAAATATTTCTGCAATTCTCCACAGTTCTATTTCCTAGGTTTTAGCATTCTTCATTCTAATAAAGGGCTAATAAATGGATTTGTAAGGTACTTCTGTCCCATTTAATTTATACAGAGTTTAATCCTTCAATTTTGCAAAGATTAATGGATGTGCTTAACTTTATGTTCCCTGAGTAGTCCCATTGATGCGAATGGAACTATTTGCACTGTGTAAACTTAATAATGTGTTAGTGTTCACAGGATCAGGGCCTACGCTTGTTATGCCAGGGCATATATTAGGTTAGATTGCACTCACATTAAAGCTAGTAGAGCCCTGTTGCCTAAAGAATTGCTGTACAGCTGTGAACAAAAGTAGAATTTAGGAGATGAGTATAGGTATGGCCTATAATTTTTCTTTGTGAGAGAATAGAGGTTAGGCAATTGACTCATCCACTTTTTGATGAAGGTCATTATCAGCTTAAATAATGATGTGTTGAAGACTGGTATGATTTGTTTAATACGGTATGCTTTAAAATGTTCTGAGTCATTTCATCCAAGAACATTCTGTTTATTTGCCTGGTTCTAACATTATCTGATACTATAAAACTGACCTTTAAGTAGTCCCCAGTGCAGTAGTACTCTTTGTTCTAGGCATACAAGAAATCTTGAACATTGTCAGCTGAAAGTTATTTTTTTATATTTTTTATTTTTAGAAATAGCTGGAGTTCAGCCATTTCTGAGTGAGAGCACTGAGATTAGAGGAAGATCAAAAACTGAGCCAGAGAAGGCTGAAGGAGCAAACTAACATTTGAAACCTAGAGCTGTATACTAATTAGACTGCCATTCTTTTTGCATGTATTTATACAATGTTTTGGCCAAGTCACAACAATGGTATATTTTACTCACATATATGCATGTGCGGCTCCCAATCAAGTTCATGGAAGTTGCAGATGCGTAACTAATACTACAAAGAGTCCCAAAATTTAATTTACTTGTTCCACTTACTTTTGTAATGCATGGGTTTCAGTTATAGCTATTGACTACAGGTAATAACATCACTGTGTTACAGATCAAAGAAGATAAATGCAAATGGAGTATATTTTATTGGCTAAGACCCAGATCCTCAAAAGTATTTACTGTCTGGGAGTTAGGGCCAGATTGTCAAAGATGTTTGGGCATCTAAATCTTTCCAGTATATTGGCTTTGTACAAAATGGCCAGCTTCCCCAAAACTCAGAAATGTAATGAGGAATTACATTAGAAATGAAACTTTATTGAAAGCCACACACAGCTTCTTCCTAAAGTTCAAATTGCCTCAGAAAATAATTCCCCTTACCCCACGCCTCAAGTTGTGGTCTTAAGGGAAAAATATTCTTTAAAATGTATCCACAAAAATGTAACCCATGTTTCCTTATTGCATATGTTTTCTGTAATATCTCATATGCATATTGCTTTAAATTGTGCTATAGTGTGGATTTTGGATTATCTAATCTCATACATACAAAAAATTACATCAAAAATTAAGGTTTCAAAGTCAAGCACTCAAAAACTAGGAAATGCCAGAATGCGTATTCAACCTTAATTCAACCTCTTGTGCACAATAGATAGTCCAGTGTTCTGTCTGGTAAGCCACACTGAGACTCAAGAGACCTGAGTTCTAGTTTCCTGTGTTTACCACAGACCCTACTGAGTGACCTTGTACAAGTTACCTTTTCCTCTGTGTGCCTTAGTTCCCTTATTTGTAAAAGGGGGATGATAGTAACCTTCTTTGTAAAGCATTTGAGATCTACTGATGAATACTCTATATAAGAGCTAGGTGTTATTATTATATGCAGTATGTTTCAGTCTAATTACATAACCACACATTTTTCTACAGAACCCTCTGCCTCATTCAGTGCACAGAATGGATGGTGCTCTGCGAATGAGCAGCTATTCACCATTTCATTTTATCCTCATTGTTCAATGTGTCCCCAATCCCACATTGTTCAATAATGTTCCCCCACTAATCAAACCCTGCTCTGAATACAGAATTATGCCTCAATGCCTCTGAGACTAAGTTTATGAGCACCAGCACGCCTGTTTCACACTGTGAGCTCTGTGCTGAGAGTCCAGTTGAGATAGACTCCTGGTCAGAGACTTTATCATAGAATCATAGAATATCAGGGTTGGAAGGGACCTTAGGAGGTCATCTAGTCCAACCCCCTGCTCAAAGCAGGACCAATCCCCAATTTTTGCCCCAGATCCCTAAATGGCCCCCTCAAGGATTGAACTCACAACCCTGGGTTTAGCAGGGCAATGCTCAAACCACTGAGCTATCCCTCCAAAGTATTTACACTCTTCAGGGACCAATGCACCGCCAAGTATTTGCAGTGACACCAGGCAGCCTTTTCAAAACAGTAGGATTTATTAGTCATCTGGAACATAGCATCAGGAAATCCTTAGGTTAGCATAGATAAATAAAGGTTAAGACATAGTCCATGCCAGCCAACCTGCAGTGGAATCTATTTTTGGCTCTCTCCACCATCTCTTTCAGTCCCACAAGAGAGGGACTATGTGTCTATCCATAGGCCAGTTACTTAACACAACCACCTGACATCTTTTGGTCCGTTGTGCTCCTGCTCTGCCTGCCAGAGGTTCCAGTTGTTAGGTGTTAATTGTTCAGTCCTTGAGGCTCCCATTCTATTTCAGGATTCTCCACTGACATGGGTCCCTTTTAGCCAGTCTGCTAACAACCCATTCACTCCATCCCAGACAGTTACAGGACACACACTCTCCTGCTCTGCCTCCAATAGCAGATTTAACTCTTATGCTCCCATTGGGTAGCAATCCCTAGTCAAGTAAATCACTGCCATGCATGTAATTCACAAAAGTAATACAGAAAATTCTCACTTCAACATACCTCCCATATTCCAAGGTACATATTTCCTTAGCATCCACGATCACACATTGAATCAGTGGTTGCCTGTTCTTGTACAATACCATATTTTAACACAGCTTTGGCATTATAAGAGATCTCCTGATGAAGCTTCCAAGTGAGATTTTGTTTTAAGAGCAGAGAAACTTGGCACTTTTGTTCAAAGACTTTCCTGAAATCATGTAAGCAAATAACAAATATTCAAGACCTGACAGTAATAGGGGACTTTCGTTACCTAGACATCTGTTGGAAAAGTATTGCAGAAAAACACAAAGTTTCCAGTAAGTTCTTGGACCTTGCTAGAAACAACTGCTTGTTTTACGAGGTGGAGGAAGTAACCAGGGAGACAATAATTTTATCCTTGATCTCCCTAACAGGGAGGAGATGGTAATGGATCTGAAGGTGGAAGGCAATTTGGGTGGAAGTGAACATGAAATGATAGATTTCAAGATTCTAAGGACAGGAAGGAGTGCGAGCAGCAAGAGAATGACAATGGACTTCAAAAAAAGAAGACTTTAATAAGATAGGTGCCATGGAAAGAAAATCTAAGAGGATAAGGAGTTCAGGAGAACTGGCAGTTTCTAAGAGATTATATTTAAGGCACCACATCAAACTGTCATGATGTCAAGGAAAGATAGGAAGAATAGTAAGAAGGCAACATGCATCTATCAGGAGTTCTTTAATTACTTGAAAATTCCCAAAGGGATCCTTCAAAATGTGCAAACATTGACAAATTGCTAAGGATGAGTACAAAGGAATAGCACTATAGCATCTAGGGACAAAAATCAGAAAGGTTAATGCACAAAATGAGTTACCTTAATAAGGGACATAAAAAATAAAGAGGATAGGTTCTAGATACATGTTAGGAGCAAGAGAAAGATGAAAGAAAGTGTAAATCCACTACTTAGCTGGGATGGAGATTTAGTAATGGATGACGTTAAGAAGGCTGAGATGTTTAATGCCTATTATGTGTCAGTCTTCATTAAAAAGGTTAATTGTGATTAGATGCCTAACACGATATTAGCAACAAGGGGGAAGAAAGACAAACCCAAATAGGGAAAGAATAGGTTAAAGAATATTTAGATAAGATAGACATATTCAAGAAGGCAGGGCCAGATGAAATTCACTCTAGGGTACTAGCCAAAACAATTTTGGAAACATTAGCGATTATCTTTGAGAACTAATGGATTACAGGTGAGGCCACAGAGAACTGGAGAAGAGAAAAGATGGTGCCTATCTTTAAAAAGGGGAATAAAGGGGACCCAGGGAATTATAAACCATTCCACCTAACTATCTACAAATATACTGGAACAAATGGTTAAACAATCCCTTTGAAAGCACCTAGAGGATAATAGGGTTATATGTAATAGCCAGTATAATTTTTTCAAGAATAAATCATGCCAAACAAACCTAATTTCCTTCTTTGACAGGCTTGTGGTCTAGTGTCTTGGGAAGCAGTACATTTGATATATGTTGATTTTAGTAAGAATCTTGACATAGACCCATATGACATTCTCATAAGCAAACTAGCCAAATGTGGTCTAGATGAACTTACTATACAGTGAGTGCATAACTGCCTGGAAAACCATACTCAAAGAGTCATTATCACTGGCTCTCTGTCAAACTGGGAGGACATATCTAGTGGGGCCTTGCAGAGATCTGTTCTGTGTCTGGTACTATTCAACACCTTCATTCATTACTTCAATAATGGAGTGGACAGTATGCTTATAAAATTTGCAGATGACACCAAGCTGAGAGGGGTTGCAAGCATTTTGGGGGACAAAATTAGAATTCAAAATGACCTTGGTCACTTGGAGAAATGGTCTGAAATCAACAAGATGAAATTCAATAATAACAAGCAGAAAGTACTTCACTTAGGAAGGGAAAAGAATTAAATGCACAAATACAAAATGGGGAATAACTGAGTAATCAAAAGTTCTTCTATAAAGTATCTGGGTGGTTATAGTGGATCACAAATTGAATATGAGCCACCAATATGAAGGAGTGGAGAAAATGGCTAGTATCCTGGTTTGTATTAATGGGAGTGCTATATATAAAACATGGGAGGTAATTTCCCCCCTCTATTCAATACTGTTAAGTAAAACCTCAGCTGGAGTATTGAGTCTTGTTGTGGGTGCCACACTTTAGGAATGATGTGGGCCAATTGGAGAGAGTTCGGAGGACAACTAGAAAAATGATAAAAGGTTTAGAAAACCTGATCTATGAGGAAAGGTTAAAATACTGGTCATGTTTAGTTTTGAGAAAATAAGACTGTGGAGGGGGACCTGATTATTTAAAAAAAACCAAGCAAACAAACAAAAATATCCTTCAAATATATTAAGGGCTATTATGAAGGGGACAGTGATCAATTGTTCTCCATGTCCTCTGAAGGTAGGACAAGAAGTAATGGGCTTAATCTGCAGTAAGGGAGATTTAGGTTAGATATTAGGAAAAACTTTCTAACTAAAAGGGTAGTTAAGTACTGAAATAGGCTTCCCAGGGAGATTATGGAATTGCCATCACTGGAGGTTTTTAAGAACAGGTTAGGCAAAATACCTGTGAGGGATCATCTAGATCAGTGGCTCTCAACCTTTCCAGACTACTGCACCCCTTTCAGGAATCTGATTTGTCTTGCATACCCCCAAGTTTCACCTCACTTAAACTACTTGCTTACAAAATCAGACATAAAAATGCAAAAGTGTCCCAGCACACTATTACTGAAAAATTGCTTACTTTCTCATTTTTACCATATCATTATAAAATAAATCAACTGGAATATAAATATTGTACTTACATTTCAGTGTATAGTATATAGAGCAGTATAAACAAGTTGTTGTCTGTATGAAATTTTAGTTTCTACTGACTTCACTAGTGCTTTTCATGTAGCCTGTTGTAAAACTAGGCAAATATCTAAATAAGTTCATGTACCCCTGGAAGACCTCTGCGTACTCCCAAGGGTACACGTACCCCTGGTTGAAAACCACTGATCTAGATATACTCAGTCCTGCCTCAGTGCAGTGGGAGGTGCGCTGGACTAGAGGACCTCTCAAGGTCCCGTCTGCCCTACATTTCTACAATTCGTTGTTAGGTTTGATATGTATTGTATAGATCGCAATCAAGGACTAGAGATCCACAGCAGTGAATTCTGGATTAGCAAACATAAAGGCAACCAGGTGAGTCTTATTTTGCCAGCTCTTATTTTACCCCACTATTAGAAACAGGTTGAATGATCAAGTGTTTTGACTGATTGTGATCATTCAAGTGACCCAACAACAAATGAAAAGAGGTGATATACCTTTTAGCTATAATGCCTTGTTAGCTGCTTTTCCTGTTTCTGGGAAGACCGTAGATTTTCAACACCAGCCCTCTTCCATTGAAACTGAAAACTAAGTGTGGTAACATCATCAAGCCTGCAAATGTAATCTTCTTTGGATTTATTTGTGCAAATATAAAATGCTAAGACCTTAGGTGTCAGGACAGTGAAAACATTAAGAGCATCATTTCAGTATAGAATAATGTTTGGGACAGATGTGCTCAATATTTGACATGTACTATAGTTCTGACTGGGAGGAGTACATAATGAGACCTTTACCCATGGATGGAACATTTTGATTATAAACGCTTAGATGGCGATTTCTGAACTTACATCAACTCCTCATTCTCAGTTATCCTTAATGATTGCTCATGTTGTCAATAATAAAAGCCTTCATTAGACAGTAGCATGCACCCCACCTCCACTGGGTTAGCGGAAGGGTGAACATATTCCTCTGAACATTACTGCCTTAGTAAGTTAACAGTTATTAACTTTCCCACCTTCTCCCCTGCTTACATTTTGGCATTAGTTGAAGCTTCTGATTTGAGAAGCGGCACTGAACTTGCCCCAGTTTCTGTTATTGTTCTTCTTACCTCTGTTTCTCAAAACACCAAACAGCTCTTGAGCTCTTTTCCCCTTTTTATTCCCGGTGAAACTTTTCAATGACTGGTTTTTTTTATGGTGCTGTGCAAGGAGGTGGAGCACTCTTGGAGTAGGGAAATTTAGGGAGCAAACTGCACTCCTTACTCCATCCATCCCTACACTGCACAAGAGTGAGGCAAAATCTTGCTCTTAATCATTTTCCACTAAGCTTTTATTATGGGGCAAAACTAAAGTGTGTTCTGATGTTCCATACTGCCCACAATTTCTTCTGCAATATTTTATTGGAGGTAATTTCATTGTATGCAATCTGGTCACAGTACAATAATATCATAGAATCATAGAAGTGTGGGACTGGAAGGGACCTCAATAGGTTATCTAATGCAGTCCCCTGCACTCAAGGCAGGACTATGTAATAACTAGACCATTCCTGACAGGTGTTTGTCTAACCTGTTCTTAAAAACCGCCAATGACAGAGGTTCCACAACCTCCATAGGCAATTTGTTCCAATACTTAATTATCCTGACTGTTAGCAAGTTTTTCCCAATGTCCAGCCTAAATCTCCATTGCTGCAATTTAAGCCCATTGTTTCTTGTCCTAGCCTCAGAGGTTAATGAGAACAATTTACCTCCCTCCTTCTTGTAACAACATTTTAGGTACTTGAAAACTGTTATGTCCCCTCATGTCTTCTCTTTTCCGGACTAAACAAACTCAATATTTTCAATCTTTCCTCATAGGTCATGTTTTCTAGACCTTTAATCATTTTTGTTGCTCTTCTCTGGACTTTCTCCAATTTGTCCACATCTTTCCTGAAACGTGGTTCCAGAACTGGAGACAATACTCCAGCTGAGGCCTTATCAGCACAGATTACAGTGGCAGAATTACTTCTTGTGTCTTGATTACAACACTCCTGCTAATACATCCCAGAATGATGTTCGCTTTTTTTTTTCAACAGTGTTACACTGTTCACTCATATTTAGCTTGTGATCCGCTATGACTCCCAGATCCCTTTCTTCAGTATTCTTTCCTAGGCAGTCATTTCCCACTTTGTATGTGTGCAATTGATTGTTCGTTGCTAAGTGGAGTACTTTGCATTTGTCCTTACTGAATTTCATCCTATTTATTTCAGACCATTTCTCCAGTTTGTCCAGAACATTTTGGATTTTAATCCTATTCTCCAAAAGCACTTGAAACCCTCCCAGCTTTGTGTCGTCCACAAACTTTCTAAGTGTAATCTCTATGCCACTATCTAAATTATTGGTTCTGTTCAATACCTTCATCAGACCCAGAACAGACCCTGTGGTACCCCACTCAATATGCCCAGTTCCAACTTGACTGTGAACAACTGATAGCTACACTCGGAATGGTTTTCCAACCAGTTATGCACCTACCTTATAGTAGCTCCATATAAGTTGTGGTTCCCTAGTTTGTTTATGAGAAGGTCATGTGAGACAGTATCAAAGTAAGTGTTTGCAAACTGATTGCTTGATTATTTGCTCCATTACCTTTCCGGGTACTGAAGTTAAACTGACTGGTCTGTAATTCCCTGGGTTTTCCTTATTCTCCTTTTTATAGAGGGGCACTATATTTGCTCTCTTCCACTTCTCTGGAATCTTTCCCATCTTCCATGAGTTTTCAAAGGTAATCGCTAATGGCTCAGATATCTCCTCAGTCAGCTCCTTGGGTATTCTAGGATATATTTTATCAGGCCCTGGTGACTTGAAGACATCTAATTTGTCTAAGTAATGTTTAACTTGTTCTTTCTCTATTTTAGCCTCTGATCCTACCTCATTTTCACTAGTATTCATTAGGTTAGATGTCCATTGCCACTAAACTTTTTGATAAAACTGAAACAAAAAAGTCATTTAGCACTTCTGCCATTTTCACATTTTCAGTTATTGTCTTTTCCCCCTCATTAAGTAATGGACCTAGCTTATCCTTGGCCTTCCTCTTGCTTCTAGTGTATTTGCACAATGTTTTCTTGTTATCCTCTATGTCTTTAGCTAGTGCAATCTGATTTTGTGCCTTGGCATTTCTAATTTTGAACCTACACACTTGTGTTATTTGTTTATATTCATCCTTCCTAATTTTACCTAGTTTCCACTTTTTATAGGATTCTTTTTTGAGTTTCAGACCATTGAAAGTCTCCCGGTTAAGCCAAGACAGTGTCTTGCCATACTTCCTATCTTTTCTTATGCAGTGGGATAGTTTGCTCTTGTGCCCTTCATAATGTCTCTTTGAAAAACTGCTAACTCTCGTGAACTTCTTTTCCCTTTCGATTTGCTTCCATGGGATCTTACCTACGAACTCCCTAAGTCTGCTAAAGTCTGCCTTCCTGAAATCCATTATCTTTATTGTGCTATTTTCCCTCTTACCATTCCTTAGAATCATGAACTCTGTCATTTCATAATCACTTTCACCCAAGCTGACTTCCACTTTCAAATTGTCAACCAGTTCCTCCCTATTTAACAAAATCAAATCTAGAACTAGCTTCTCCCCTAGTTGCTTTCTCCGCCTTCTGAAATAAAAAAGTGTTTCCTATGCATTCCATAAACTTCCTGGATAATCTGTGCCCTGCTGTATTATTTCCCCAGCAGATATCTGGGTAATTGAATTCCCCCATCATAGAATCATAGAATATCAGGGTTGGAAGGGACCTTAGGAGGTCATCTAGTCCAACCCCCTACTCAAAGCAGGATCAATCCCCAATTTTTGCCCCAGATCCCTGAATGGCCCCCTCAAGGATTGAACTCACAACCCTGGGTTTAGCAGGCCAATGCTCAAACCACTGAGCTATCCCTCCCCCACATCACAATCATCACCATGTCCTGTGCTTTGGATGATTTTATTAATTGTTTAAAAAAAATCCTCATCCACGTCGTCTTCCTGGTTAGATGGTCTACATAGTACCCTTGTTTTTTACTCCTTTTACCCTTACCCATTAATCATAGTTTTAATCGCACTGTGACACAATAGAATATCAATTGAAATGTATTAAATATTTTGGATGTCTTTCTACATTTTCATATATATTGTATTTTGTGTTGTAATTGAAATCAAAGTGTATATTATTTTTTATTACAAATATTTGCACTGTAAAATGATAAACAAAAGAAATAATATTTTTCAATTCACCTCATACAAGTACTATAGTGCAATCTCTTTGTTGTGAAAGTGCAACTTACAAATTTAGACTTTTTTTGTTACATAACTGGCCTCAAAAACAAAACAATGTAAAACTTCAGAGCCTAAAAGTCCACTCAGTCCTACTTCTTGTTCAGCCAATCATTAGGACAAACAAGTTTGTTTACATTTACAGGAGATAATGCTGTCCTCTTCTTATTTAGAATGTCACCAGAAAGTGAGAACAGGCAGTTGCATGGCACTTTTGCAGCCGGCATTGCAAAGTATTTACATGCCAGATATGCTGAACATTTGTATGCCCCTTCATTCTTCAGCCACCGTTCCAGAGGACATTCTTCCATGCTGATGACGCTCATTAAAAAAATAATGCGTTAATTAAATTTGTGACTGAACTCCTTGGGGGAGAATTGTATGTTTCCTGGTCCATTTTACCTGAATTCTGCCATATATTTCATGTTATAGCAGTCTCAGATGATGACCCAGAGCATGTTGTTCATTTTAAGAACACTTTCACTGCAGATTTGACAAAACACAAAGAAGGTACCAATGTGAGATTTTTAAATATAGCTACAGCACTCGACCCAAGGTTTAAGAATCTGAAGTGCCTTCCAAAATGTGAGCGGGACAACATGGAACATGTCCTCAGAAATCTTAAAAGAGCAACACTCAGATGCGGAAACTACACAACCCGAACCACCAAAAAAGAAAATCAACCTTCTGCTGGTGGCACCTGACTCAGATAACGAAAATGAACATGTGTCGATCCGCACTGCTTTGGATAGTTATCGAGCAGAACCCGTCAACAGCATGGAAGCATGTCCTCTGAAATGGTAGTTGAAGCATTAATGGACATATGAATCTTTAGTGCATCTGGCATGTAAATATCTTCCGACGCCAGCTACAACAGTGCCATGAGAACGTCTGTTCTCACTTTCAGGTGACATTCTAAACAAGAAATGGGCAGAATTATCTCCTGCAAATGTAAACAAACTTTTTGTCTGAGTGATTGGCTGAACAAGAAGTAGGACTGAGGGACTTGCAGGCTCAAAACTTTTACATTGTTTTATTTTTGAATGCAGTTTTTTGTACATAATTCTACATTTCTAAGGTGAACTTTAATGATAAAGAGATTGCACTACAGTACTTCTATTAGGTGAATTGAAAAATGCTATTTCTTTTGGTTTTTTACAGTGCAAATTCTTGTAATCAAAAATAAATATAAAGTGAGCAGTGTACACTTTGTGTTCTGTGTTGTAATTGAAATCAATATATTTTAAAATGTAGTAAACTTCCAAAAACATTTAAATAAATGGTATTCTATTACTGTTTAACAGTGTGATTAAAAACCATTACATTTTTTAATCGCTTGACAGCCCTAATATACACCCTATAGAACAGAATGTTGTTTATTAAAAAGGTCTGACCTGCTAGCCAGAATGGGAATTGGACTGGACAATTTGGGATGAGGCATATAGCGACTTCTCCAACCCCAGCAGCAACATTTCCTGCCCAGAGCTGGTGGAACTGGAAGACAGCAATTCTCTCCTTCCCATTCCCTTCTTGGGTTTGGTTTCTAGCATATTGGGAAGAGTGGACTTTGTATGTACAGGCTTCCTCCCCACCTTTTGACTCATTTATGGTGCTGGGAGGAGCCGAGGTCTAATGACTCATTTGATTGTCCCTGGAGTCTCCCATCCAGGTGAGGTCTGCCAGCCTAAGTTTGCTGCTACCAACCTTTCCAATTTATGGTTTGTGTTTGGCTGCTTTGGTTTGATGTCAGATTTCCTGGAATACTGAGGGATTTTGCCACTCTCTTTTTTAGGGCTAGAAAGATATTTTTGCCAAAATGCAAAATTGACCAATGTGATTGGGGTTTTTCCAGCTTCCTGTCAGCAACCAGGATGCCTGGTTTTCTTAAATTTTATATTAAATGTTTATGTTGCAACTTTTCCAGGAGTCCATCGCAGATGGTGGTGATTGCAAAACCAAACGGGCAGCCTAACTGTTGTGGCAACTTGGCATGTTAAACAGGAGGTAGGAGAGGTCTCTAAGGGTTTGTGCATCTTGAGACCTCCTTCTTTGTCTGTTCCTCTAACCTCTGTGCATGCTGGGGGGTGAGGGGATGGCAAGTGAATTTGCCTGGAAAGCCAAATTCCTCATTGTCTCAGGGTGAAACTGCATTTCATCCTGTGACGGGGTCCGCTTACCCCGCACTAGCCCAGGCAGGGTTGAACCCATGGGATTGACAGCAGAAGTCCCGCCCCCCCTGGCAAGACTGGGCATGCTCCAAGTGTTCTAGCTGTATAAAGGGAGGGAGCCCAGCTCATTCCGGGGAGGAGACCGCAGGAGAAGGACCTGCCTGGGGAGCTCCTGCAGAGGGCCACTCACAGCCACTGAGGGAACCAGGAACTGAAGCCTTGCACGGCCTGCCTGGATCCCCTCGAGTGGAGAAGCCTGTGACGACTACCGGACCGGCCGACCATGGAGGACGCAACCCCTTGTGGGGTACCCCAGCACGGACTCTGGTAGGGGGTGACCCAGGGAGGGCGGCCGAATGGTACCTCCCACCCCGATGAAACTCAGCGTGTTTCAGCTGGACCCTCCCCACTGAGTCAGTGGCGAGTTACCACGCTACTGTTCTGGCCGCTAGGCCATACTGCCCTGCATCAAAGGGGGGTGTTATAGACTCCATCCGCTAGGCTGCACTGCCCAGCACCAAAGGGAGGTGCTAGAGATTCTGGCCACGAGGCCATGCTACCCTGCACCCGAGGGTGGGGTTATAGACTCTGGCCACTAGGCCACGCTACCCTGCACGAAGGGTGGTACTAGAGACTCCGGCCACTAGGCCATGCTACCCTGCACGAAGGGTGGTGTCATAGACTCTGGCCGCTAGGCCGCGCTACCCTGCACCTAAGGGTGGTGCTAGAGACTTTGGCCACTAGGCCACACCACCCTGCACAAAGGGTGGTGTTGCAGACTCCGGATGCTAGGCTGCGCTACCCTGCACAAAGGGTGGTACTAGAGACTCCAGCCACTAGGCCACGCTACCCTGCAACAAAGGGTGGTGTTTCAGACTCTGGATGCTAGGCCACGCTGCCTGACACGGAGGGGTAGCATTGGAGACTGTGACTGGTAGGCCACGCTGCCCTGACCCTAGGGGCGTGGACCATCACACATCCCCTTTGATGGCTTATGAGGACCACAATTGTGTAGGTCCAGTATTGGAAGCCAGCAATGGATAGTGACTGCTGGGTGGCATACAGCTGATTTAAATCTCATCTAAAATCTTAAATCTAAAGCTAATAGAGTTGCAGCTTTATTTTGACTACATCCAGGGGCGGCTCTAACAATTTTGCCGCCCCAAGCAGTCACTGCCGCGGTGGCCATTCGGCGTCAGGTCCGCCGCTCTTCCCGCTGCCGAATTGCCGCAGCGGGACTCGGACTGCCGCCCCTTTCTCGCCCACTGCCACAGCAATTCGGCCACGGGCAAACGGACCTGCTGCCGAATTGCCGCCATGGCAGGCAAGAATGGGGCGGCAGTCCGAGTCCCACGGTGTCAATTCGACATACATTATCAGACACTTAATTTATACAGCTTTGAAGACCATTTACTTCATGTAATAATGTTGTTAAAATTGTAGAAGGTGTCAGAATTTAATAAATGAAAGTTCAAGATGCCAACTTAAAGCCCATTAGAACAGAAGCCAAATAGATTTTTATAATGCTTTTATGTATTTCAAATATAAAACTGCTCCAATACTTAATTTGCATTCTAAACTGAAGTTATGGTGAGTCAATTAAACAATTAATATCAGAGCGCTCTCTCTCATATCATCTGCATATATATATATTATAACACCACATTCATAAAGTCAGTGTGAGGACTCTGTCAGTGCTTAGATAAGCACATATGTTCCTTTGTGGAGAAAACTGATCATATGGGTTTTAAGTCTAAGGAGGATGCTTTTGGTGTAACATTTGGCAAAATTATTAGTCCATTTAGGGGTTTGATTAATTTTTCTTGTAGTGACGGTTGGGCGAGTTTTATTTATTGCTGGAAATGTTAAAAGGGAAAACCACAGGTATACTCATCTGATGAATCTAGAGATGTTCCCAAGCCCCTAACTCTGCATCCAAACATCCCGGGAGCCTGAAGCTCACACCCAGCTCTGATTGCAGCATGTAACACAGAATTACTTTTGCACAATTTTCTATGCACAAGATTCAACAGCAACACTCAAAATAAGTCTATACAAGTCTCATCTGGGAACACAGCTCTTACCTGGCTCAGCTGCCAAAGTATCTGCTGTGCTGATTAGAGGCCATACATTGTTAGCAATGTTTAGATTTGCTCTGATGAGAATTCTGGGGCCATAACAAAAAGTCCCACATAAAAAAGGGTGTTTCAGGGTTCCCCTGAAGCCTGCCCTCTAAGCTCTGTTCGTTGTCCCCTCAGGGCTAACTCTAAGTCTTTATGTCTCTCCTGAGGGCAGAAGCCCCAGCCCTCCTTCTGGAGCTGGGTAATTAAAGCAATTATTGTTTTAAGCTTACTTCGCAGTCTGTGTCTTTTTATGGCAGAAGCCCCAGCCTCTTCCTGGAGCTGGGTAAGCCAAGTAATTATTATCCATCTCATTACCAGAAATCCCTAGCTCTCCTCATGGAGCTCGGTTGTAGGGCCTTACCTAGTTTATCCCCAGCTGGCCCTACATAGTCCTCAGCTTTAGAGTGTTTGGCAGCCTTCTTCTGCTGGTGTCTGTCCATCAGGGCCCTGCAGGAGTCTTCTTACTCCCTTCAATGTCTGCAGGTATCTGCCCTGCTATAAGGGAGGAGGCAGCATTTATGTTGGTCCCCTTCTCTCAGCTCATCCCCAGCTGGTTGGGTGAGAGGTGAGCTTTGCCCTGCCCTCTCTGCAAGGCTCCTGGCCCTGGGCCCCTAAAGAAAGAGTAATGGGATTTCCTCCCAAACACTTCTTACTCCTAGACCACTTCCTCTTTCCCAATATCTCCCAGGTCCTTGTACCTATAATCAAAACTTTTCAACTCTTAAAAAGCCTGGCAGCTGAACTGACCAGTAGGAAGTACTGCCCCATTACAGGAGCCCACTTTTGAAAATGCAGGTCTTACCCTTGTGTGAGTCATCCTCTGTGAAATGGGAATAGTACTTCCTTCTTCATGGAAGAAGACTTAAACCATTATTGTTTGTAAATAATTTTGAGATTGTTGGACAGAAGATGATATATAAAAGCAGATTATTATTATTATTATAGATGCTGTATATTATTTCTGAATTCGCAACATATAATCAAGAACCCCCCCACCCACACACCTGTCTTTCATTGAGAATGAATCATCTTTGCAGTATCTGAGAACCTTCTATATATGTCTGGATTTATTCTCATAAGACTCCTGTAATACACATAAATATTATCTGCATGTTAGAGATGGGGAACTGGCATAATGAGAAACTAAGTGGTTTACTCAAAGTCACACAGGACTAGGAGGCTAGATCAAGACTGTATACTTTTTATAGATTTTTGTAGTTTTATGTACCATGCAGTTAATTGTTATTCACTTAAACCATGTATACTGTAGATCCAATTTCTGGCCTACCAGTCATGAAACTTTCTTTTTAATGTGATGGAGTTTCTAAAGTTAAAAAAGTGACTATTTCACATTAAGTAACTCATTGTTCAATTAATAAAAGGAATTCGGTATTAGAATCCTGATAAATCAAGATTTTCAGTGGATTGGTTTCAATAAATTTAATTTCTGACCCTATAATAAATATATGGGAGCAAATTAATTGATGATGGTCTCTTATATTTATATTACAATTTGGATGTAGAGGTTGTTTTAAATGTGTGATTTATTATTAATTATTATTAAATATTATTATTAAAATATAATTGTATTGTTTGTGTAATTTTTATGACTAATGTGACATTTACATGTATTGAATATACTCATGAAGTGTTTTTTAATGAATAATGTATCCTACAATTATTGCTTTATTAAGTTTTAAATTAACTGCATCATTGAAATGCATAATTACTTTTAAAAGTTATCCAATTTATGTTTGTTTCTGATATTTTAAAAATCTTTTTTTTCCAGACCAAATGAGACTGTGCCCATCTATTTTGTAATCATTCTTAGTTTATGTGTATGTGAACAGCATAATCCTCTAGAGTACATTAATTTAATGTAGACTGCAAGAATAATAAAAAAGCACAGTGGTTTCATGCTCACTGAGTCAATGGGAAAACCCACTATGCTCATGAAGCTTGAAGTTTGGCTTCCCACTTGACTGAAAAATAATTGGTCAGTTACTCAGAAAGACCATAGGTTTTTTCTGCATTTTGTTTCCCCACATGATTCCATCTCCAACCTTGGTTTAAAAAAATATATTGATCACTGTTTTCAGAATAATAATTCTTCCTATTCAGTGGTTAAGCATCAGAATGATTCTCTTTCTTCTTTTCTGGAATAAGAGCTGTCCATCAGACTTTGAGGGAAAAAGATAAAAGAAAACACATTCCATATCATTTAGCCCTAAAACTGTCCCTTCTGATTTTCAAGTAAATCTCTATTCACAGAGTTCATTGAAACGGAAAACCCCATTGCATCCAGCTCTCCTTTCTCTTATAGTTAACTGTCATTCATTTGCAATTCTATATGTTAAGATGCAGTGAAAGCTGATTTGTGACTTTGAAATATAGTGAGCTTAATCATATCCTAATAAATATGATATATTGCTGTTCTCCACTACCTGACAGTAGGAAAAAAAATCAGATCTAGAAATGATGTCACTAGATGTCTATGCATGGTTATGATATTGGAGCCATGAAATATGACTTCTTTAAAGAGAAAACCTAAGGCATCCATAGAGCCAGGAATCACAGCTATAATCAGGAACACAATATGCAGAGCAACTAGTGCTAATTCCATGAAGATTATTTGGTTTTCCCATGTATTCCTCTCCTTAGAAAAACTCCTGTAGAATTACAGGGAATGACTGATTAGGCTTTCTATAGAATGTTTAAATAAACCTATAAAATTCAAATGCCGAGAATGAATTATTTCTTAAATTTTCTAGGCTTCTAAAGTAATTTCTATAGAGGTCTTTTAACTTCTATAGAATCTTTATTAAGATTTAGAAGATCATCCAGCATAAGAGAATCTTGTAAAAACAAACATGCAACTAAGCAGAGAAATAGTATGTGTGATATTTAAAAGTTACAGTTTATATTTCCAATGTTATGACAACCTGAAAATACATACATCCTATTGGAAAACATTGACTAAGGCCAGCCAAGCATCTCAGCATTCTTATGACATTAAACCACTCATTTTATACAATGTCTCAGAACTCCTTGATGTGTAGCCTTATTGTTTACAGTTTACTATTTTTTAATTCTGTCAGATAGTGTGATCACCTGGATCACCTGGATCGATCGGACTTCAGCTGTCGTTAAGACTGCGCCGATCACAACACGTCGGCCATTCTTCTCGCACTCTTGCCTTTCTCTCCACGTTCGTCCGAAACGTTTAACGATGTCATCTTCCCATCTTCTTGCAGGCCGACCGGGGGGTCTTTTCTGTTCTCGCGGGTACCACTCAGCAATGATTGCGGTCCACCTGTTATCCGTGAGCCGTGCTGTGTGGCCCGCCCATCGCATCTTGTTATGTCTGCTTTCCACGACAATATCTTTCACACCGCTGCGTTCTCTGATGATTTCATTTGGTATACGATCCAAAAGGGAGATTCCCAACATAGCTCGTTCCATTGCCCTTTCAGCTACCAACAGCCGTTGCTCTTTTTTCTTCGTCAGTGCCCACGTTTCACTGCCATACAGCATGGCTGGCAGCACTGCTGAATTGAAAATATTTTTACGTGTGGTCTTGTCAATTTTTCCTTTGAGGACGTCCTTGATGGAATTAAACGCACACCATCCTGCCC
Organism: Macrochelys suwanniensis; assembly: GCA_033296515.1. Classification (NCBI taxonomy): domain Eukaryota; kingdom Metazoa; phylum Chordata; order Testudines; family Chelydridae; genus Macrochelys; species Macrochelys suwanniensis. Next base: position 101,222,933 of record CM065777.1, read on the forward strand.
GAATCCTTCGCGAGAGTTCTCCGTTCAGGTCTTGGCGCATATTAACTTCTTGGCCCAAATATATGTACTGTTCCACTTCTTCGATGTCTTCTCCTGTTACCGTTATTCAGGCTTTTCGTAAGACGTCTGATCGCATATATTTCGTTTTGCAGCGGTTCATTTTCAGGCCGACCTGACTACTTTTCTTGTCGAGTCTTCGTAGCATGCTCTGCAGTTGGTTGGTGCTTTTGGTAATTAGTACAATGTCGTCTGCAAATCTGAGATGAGATAATCTCTCTCCGTTTATGTTGACACCACTCCTCCAATTGATCTTGTTCATAACCATTTTGAGGCAGGCGGTGAATAGTTTCGGTGAAATTGTATCTCCTTGCTTTACGCCTTTCTCGATTGGGATGCGGAGGGGAGTTTCAAGGAGAGTAATGGCTGTTGTACATCCAGTATTCGCTTCCTTCAACAAACTAATGTACTGCGTGTTAATGCCCTGCTCTGCGAGCGCCTTTAATATTGCGTTAAACTCAACGCTATCGAAGGCTTTTTCATAGTCGACAAAAGCAATGCACAGCGGGAGTTAGTATTCCCTCGCTCTTTCTAGGAGCTGGCTAAGGGTAAATATATGGTCGATTGTACTGAAATTTCTTCGAAACCCTGCCTGCTCTCTCGGCTGTTGTTCATCCAGACTCTGCGAAAGTCGATTCGTTATCACCTTTGTGAAGAGCTTGTAGATGTGAGAGAGCAGGCATATAGGGCGGTAGTTCTTAAGATTTTCTCGATCACCCTTCTTGTGCAGCAAGATGGTATTCGACTCCTTCCAGCTTGATGGTATTTTTCCTTCTTGAAGATATCGACTGAATCTTAAAGCGAGGGCCTTCCAAAGTTTTTCGCCTCCTGCATAAATCATTTCTGACGTTATTCCATCTTTGCCTGGAGCTTTTCCCTTCTTCATCTGGTGTAGTGCGCTTCGGACTTCGCTGACGATTATTGGGGGGACGCGTTCTTCTGACTCTTCGAGGGTTGGGAGGGGGACGTTGATTCTTGATTTGAACAGTTCTGTATAGACCTCCTCCATCCCTGCTCTGTCGATTACTGTCTCTCCATCCTTGTTCTTCAATGCTGTTACGCTCAATCTATACTGTGTCAATTCCCGCTTGCATGTCCTGAGGCTCTTGCGTGATTCAGCTGTTTTAAGGAGCTTTTCTTTCCGGAAGTTCTCGAAGTCATCCTTCAGTTTTCGCCGTATAAGCTTGCACAGAATGGAGTACTCGAGGTTGTTATGCGAGCTCCTTCTCATGTTTCTCCGCTTCTCCAAGAAGCTTTTCGTTTCAATCGAGATTCTTCCCTTCGCCTTCTTCAGCTTTTTAATTTCAGCTGCTTTTATGCAACATCTCAACTTGTCAGCAAAGATACTATAGTCCTCATCACACTTTTCCATCTGTCCCAATCAAACGCAGAAATCGCTTTTTTCAGCTTTGCTTCATTGAATGTCTTTGGCTGCTGTTTCCTGTTTGCCATTTGTAATGCCTTCTTTTCCACCGCTTCATCGAAAATCAACTTCGCTCTAAGCAGGCGATGGTCACTGCCAGTGTTGAATGGCTGCACCACAGAGACGTCTTGAACGATGCGCCTTTTATTGACTAAAATATAGTCGATTTCATTCTTACTCTTCGCGTTTGGTGGGATCCATGTCCACCTTCTTGAGATCTTCTTTTTGTACCAGGTGTTTGCCACGTACAGTTCTTTCACTTCTGCCATCGCTACCAGCCTCTCTCTTCTTTCATTCCTTTTGCCGCTGCCGTATCTCCCTATGAACTTTTCGCCAGCTTTCCCTCGCCCGACCTTGGTGTTGAAATCTCCCATCGTGACAGTGTAAGTGGACTTTTGCGCGAGAGCTCTTTCAAGCTCTCGGTAGAATTCTTCCATTTCTTCGTCCTCACTTGCACTTGTGGGAGCGTAGGCCTGAATGACCTTGAGGGTAGCTTTTGACTCCATCTGAAGATGCAGCACACCGATACGTGATGATGTTAGCTGGCATGATATGACTTTTGAAGACCAATCTTTATTGACGATAAATCCAACTCCTCCAACATTTCTAGCGCCATCTCCCTTTCCGAGCCTCACAGCACTTCCATCCTTCCAGTTAACTTCCAACTCCTTCTTTCGTCAGATTTCGCAGACACCGAGAATATTGCATTTTTATCCTTTTCTTCTCCTCCATCAGATGGTTTAAAGTTTCCTCCTTTGCCAGTGACCTACAATTGTAAGTACACACAGTGAGGATTGTCCTTTTCCATGTTGGCCTAGCACCTGACATTTTTAGCAACCTCTTGTCGCTCAATTTCCGCTCCGCCACCGTAGAACATGCATTTACTCGTGTTGTTTTAGCCGTTAACTTCAAGCCATCCCACTGGCTAGGTGGGCAGGCATGCGTACCTCCTCAAGCTTAGCTAGCCTTCAACCTCTAAGGAGAAGGAAAAGCGCTCTTTCCTCTGAGAGAGCAACCCTCCTCCCTGGATTGGATAGTCCGACACCTTTGTAGCATGGTAAAACCTACCAGGGCATACGCCCCACTACCATAGCTGTCAGACGGCCAGGGTCACCGCTGCACCACGTTGAGGCGCTGAGGTAGGATTTTGCAGCAGTGTGATAGGAGCACTATTACAGAAGTGACACCAACCACTGTATAATTAAGTTTGTGTAATGGTTTCCATTATCTCTCTCCTTTTCAGTTGGAAACAATATTCTGAAACTTCTACATTTCAGGAGTAGACTTTTCAGGCTCGGTGTCTACCTGAAGATATGTGTGTCTTTTAAGTTTAAGGAAAAACTTTTACCGTTGTAATGGTGGTTAAGTACACAATCACATTTTTTCACAATTAATACAATATCATAACCTATTTTTCTGAACTGAGATACACGTAAGTAACATCTTGTAGTACTGTGTCCTGCTGTGGTTATGCCAGAACATAGATGATGAGTCATTTAAATGAAATTAGTAAACTATAGGTACTCAACACAGTGTGCATTAAGTATGTCCTATAGAATTATAAATATTTACATTAATAGATAATCCACCATAAATGTTAAAGAAATTGCCCAGACACAGATAGGTCACAAGAAGCTTTAAAACAAAACAACAACACAAACTTCAGACTGAATACATTCCATTTAGTCCTGAATGAGGAATGGATGGTTTGCCATGTTTGAAGAAATACAGTTTTAAAATGACTTGAAGTAATGAATATGTGGAAATACCATAGTGAGCATGATGTACTGGGATGCAGGTTCCTGAATGGTCACATCAAGTATTATCATTTAACATTTTTAAATGTTTGCTTTCCATTTGAATTCCCCTATTCCCCCTTTTTTTTAAAAATAATTATTCCATTGTGATGATTTGTACACTGCCGCCAACAGTGGATAGCTCACTCATTTGTGAGCATAGTGGTTGTCTTGTTTTGCCCACTGCCAGAACAACAGATGCAAAATCTGTAGACATATCTCCATTGCTACAACACACTTTTGAAGGTCCATGAGTCCTACATATGCCTTTCACAACATGCAGTGTACTTCACCCAGTGCACTACATGCTCCAATAACAATATGGATGAAACGAGACAATCACTACACTCTCGAATGAACTGAGACAGAAAAATGATAAGACAAAAACACCCTATCACCTGTGAGTGAACACTTTTCACAAAGTAATCACTCCATATCTGACTTCTCAGTCCTCATCCTCAAAGAAAACCTGGACAACACCTTCAAAGGACGAATCTGGGAGCTTAAATTCATAACTTGGTTAGACACTGAAAATCATGGACTGATTAGAGATACTGGATTTATGGTTTATTTCAACAATCTATAACCCAATAACACCCACCCCTTGCCTTTCTCTCCTATGTTAACTGGCCACTTCACCTTGAATGGCCCCTTGAAACATATATTAACTACTTGTATTTAGCTGTGACACTCTGAGTACATTTCCCAGACCCAGAAGATGAGGTCTGTGTAAATTCAAAAGCTTTTTTCTCTCACACACAAGTCCAGTGAAAGATATTACCTCACCAACTTTGTCTCTTTAAAAAGTTTTAATGCAAACCACAGGTATGTCACATCTCACATCACTTAAATAAAATATAATACATTTCATTTAAAAAGACACACCCCCCCTCAACAGCAATCATAATACATTCTCTCATTAAATAAAATATCCCAGCTTCCATACTGTACCCAACCTGCGTGCCTGACCAGCAGTGGGGGGAAAGAAAATGTAGTGGTCCAGCCCAGTATATGGCTTCTATATTGAGGCTGCTAACAATCTACTACTTTAATGATATTCGCTGGAGATATTTGTTGTGATGTTGACACTTGAACATAAAGGAATGATCTAAGACCAACTCATTTCATATATACAGGAAAACAAAGTCTAAATGTAACTGCTTTTGGCTGATAACAACGTGGGCCAGATTTTGTAATCAGAATCTAGCTGTGAAAGACACTGTATCCCAGGGCTTCTATGCCCTGAGCCAACCAGCCACCTGCCAGTTTGTCTGGAGACCAAACTCTGAATCTCCTGACACAGCCTCAATAAAAATCACAAATGTAATGTTTACTTAATGCAGAGACAGAGCGAGTATGTACTCAATATTGCCTGTGAAGTAGCCATTAAATTGAAATTTATAAGGTTACTAACAAAAAGAAATCTAATGGTAACTGAATCTATGGTAATGTCTCTCTCTTCTCAGTGTTTAACAAGGCTCATAAGCACTAACATCATTCTCAGCACAGCACCGGAGAACAGGTGAACCATACTAAAGAATGTTTCTCGCGTTCATCTTCAAGAATGCTCATCACTTAATGCTGATTAAAGTCAGAGAAGCTGCCCACTTTGGAAAAAGAATATATCCTAAGTAATTTTAAATATGCATTTGAAGTAGTCACTTGAAGATGAACCATGTTTTCTCTGTGTTTCAAATTTTGCAGGTAAAGAGTGTGTTGGACTCAATTTTCACGTAGGAGGATTTCTGTATTACCAATGGGAAGGTTTAGGACAAGATTGTGCCTTGACTCTAGGGGCTTCATAGGGGATTCCTGAAATACGAATCTAGGCACTGAAGGGTTGCTCCTGAGTGTTAACTCCTCCATCCACAGGAACAAGTTGGAAGAGAGGAATGGGAGTAGTCAGTCAGAGCTACTCCATCCTGGTCATTGGCTGGCAGACTTGGCTGGATGCACAGGGGTTGTATGCTGTGAGTGTCTGTAATGAAGGGTACGACAATGCCACCTGATGCATCCTCTGAGTAGCATCCCTGTGAAATGTACCTTACTCACAGTGGTGCCTTAAAGGTAGACGCTAATCCTCGGGTTACAGACCTACTCAATTCATCCTATATAGAACTCTTTTACTGAAGCAGGTATAATCTTGAGATTGCCTAGGCACTCTTTCCAGATGATTTAGAAAGCTACTGACTTGCTCAATAGATGCGCATCACGACATATTATTGTATGCAGCATTGTTGTAGCCATGTTGGTCTGTAGCTGGGATATTAGAGAGGTAAGGCAGGTGAGGTAATATCTTGTATTGTACTAACTTCTGTTGGTGAGAGAGACAAGCTTTCGAGCTTATACAGAGCACTTCTTCAGGTCTGGGAAATGCAGACTCAGAGTGTCACAGCTAAATACAAAGTGGAACAGATTGTTTAGCATAAATTAACACATTTCAAGGGACCATTCAAGGTGAAGTGGCCCATTAACACCTCTCCAGTCATAGCAGGGAGGAAAAATAAAAGTGGGGGTTGTGGGTTAAGTGTGTTATAGATTGCGGTAATGAGCCACACATCCAGTGTCTCTATTCAGGCCATGATTTGCAGTGTCTAGCAAAGTTATTAATTTAAGTTCCCAGGCTCGTCTTTTGAAGGTTTGCAGGTTTCCTTTGAGGATGAGGACTGAAAGGTCAGATATAGAGTGACAAAGAGTCCTGTGGCACCTTATAGACTAACAGACATATTGGAGCATAAGCTTTTGTGGGTGAATACCCACTTCGTCGGATGCATGCAGTGGAAATGTCCAGAGGCAGGTATAAATATGCAGGGAAGAGTCAGGCTAGAGATAATGAGGTTAATTCAATCAGGGAGGATGAGGCCCTCTTCTAGCAGCTGAGGTGTGAACACCAAGGGAGGAGAAACTGCTTGAGTAATTGCTCTGTTTGAAAAGTGCTCACCCACAGGTGATAGGGTGTTCTTGTCTTTTATCATTTTTCTCAGCAAGTTCATTCGAGAACATAGTGATTGTCTCATTTCACCCACTGCCAGAACAATAGATGAAAAACCTGTAGACATAACTCCACTGCTATGATGATCGACACCCCCCGACAACACATTCACGCTTTCTGGAGTGCAATCCAGATCAGTGAGGGGTTGTGTCACTACCTTTGGTGCCTCACCATGCTTTGCTTTTGTAGCTCCCAACCTGGACTACTCACAAGCAGCCTACCACCAGGAAGATCACACCCTGAGTGTCTGCATATAGCTGCAGCCAGACCTGCTCCAGCAGCTCTGACCCCAGCAGCCTGTCAGCAACACACCAGTCACATATTGGCTTTCACCAGCCTTGGTTGCTACTTGCAGGGTGACCCCAACATACTCCCAGTCCCAAAAACATCTGGTCTGCCATGTTCAGCCCTCTCTTGGACAGTTCAGATATTAAGGTCTGTTGTCCCTGCAAGGAGTCATCATTCGACAGTTTGCTACTTTAACTGGAGTTACCAAACAGTTCAGTTTAAACACAGCACTGGAGTGATTTAGATAAAAATAATAAAACAAGTTTATTAACAAAAGAAGATGGGATTTTAAGTTAATTCAAGTATAAGAGAGAAAGTTAGAAATGGCAATACCATACCAGGCCCCCCTTACTTCTGTGCTGCTCCTGGTGGTGACACTGTCTGCAGCTCGGTGGCTGCTGGCTGGGAGCTCAGCTCTGAAGGCAGCACTGCGGCCAGCAGCGTGGAAGTAAGGGTGGCAATATCATACCAGGCCATCCTCACTTCTGTGCTGCTTCTGACAGTGGTACTGCCTTCAGAGACGGACTCCCAGCCAGTAGCCTTGGCGCTTCCTGCAGTTGGGGAAGGTTCCTGGCCCTGGGAGAAGCCCATGCAGGGAAAGAGGAAGTCCTGTCCCTTCCCAGCTTGGCTGAAACTAGCAGCTGGTGCCCGACACGTGGCAGGAGCCCCTGTCCCAGGCACCTCTATCCCTTCCCCTCCCTGGCTCCAGGCCTTGGGCTGGCTGTGTGTGTGTGTGGGGGGAGTGACCACAGCACCCACCTGACTATGGAACCCTGGACGGTTGCCCACCCATAAGGCCGGCCCTGATCGCACCAAAAGTTATGACTGTCCCCAATACCATGCCACCTAAGTTCCCTCTAAGCTGTGCAGCTGCATGGCCATGAAGATGCCTATTAAGCCTGTGCAGGAGCTCAGGGCTGCAGCGGGGAGAAGCGCCCCTCTCCACTGGCCCCAGCGCGGACCTGCAGCAGCGGGGAGAGGCATCCCTCCCTCATCCCAGCCCCAGCACAGACTTGCCATGGCCGGGGTAGAGGCCCTCTCCCTCCCCTCTGCCCGCCAGCTCCAACGTGGACCTGCCTTGGCCAGTGGAGGAGCCCCTCCTTCAGCCTGGCCCAGGGGAGAGGTGCCTCTCCCCAAGCCCAGAGCTACTGTGGCGAGAGAGGGCTGCAGGGAGTCCTTTCTCCCCACTGCAGCCCAGGGAATAGCCTACACCCCAAACCCCTCATTCCTGACCCCATCCCTGAGCCCGCACCCCCCTGCACCCCAACGGTCTGCCCCAGCCCTGAGCCCTCTTCTATCCCCCAAACCCCTCATCCCCAGCCCCACCCCAGGGCCCACACCCCGAGCCAGCGCCTCCATCCCCCAACACCTCAACCCTCAGCCTCAGCCCTGAGCCCCCTCCCATACTCCAAACTCCTCGGCCCCACCCCCACCACATGAATTTTGTTATGTGCACCAATATGAAGGTGATGTGTCACATATCACCTCCGTATTGGTGGACATAACAAAATTAATTCCACACATGGATGTAAAAAATTAGAGAGAACACTGCCCTGCACCCTCACTTCTGCACTGCTGCTGGCAGCAGCACTGGCTTCAGAGCTAAGTGCCTGGCCAGCAGCTGCTGCTCTCCAGCCACCCAGCTCTGAAAGCAGCACAGAAGTAAAGATGGCAATTTTGCGACCCCTCTACGGGGCCGTAACTAAGGTGAGGCCATTGAGGCACTCGCCTTGGGGCGCACTGCTGGCAGGGGCACAAAAGCCTGCTGCCAGGGGCACCCCTTCCTCCCCCACCACCGAAGCCGCTTCCGCTTACCTGTGGGAGGTCCTCCGGAGTCTTTGCAGAAGGCCCCCTCCGCCAAATTGCCGCCGAAGCCGCGGGACCGGAGGACCTCCCGCAGGCAAGCGACTTTGGCGGAGGGTATTAATAGCAGCCGCCGAAGCCGCTTCCGCTTGCGTACAGGAGGTCCACCGGTCCCACGGCTTCGGCAGCAATTCGGCGAAGGGGCCTTCTGCAAAGACTCCGGAGGAACTCCCACAGGTAAGCGGAGGCGGCTTCAGCGGCTGCTAAAAATTCCCTCCGCTGAATTGCCGCCAAAGCCGCTTCTGCTTGCCTGCGGGAGGTCCTCCAGTCCCGCGGCTTCGGCGGCAATTCGGCGGAGGGTAAGCCCATAGGAATTTCTGCATCGCTGCCTAGGGCGCAGAAATTCCTAGTTACGGCTCTGCCCCTCTACAATAGTCAGATTTCATGGGGAGACAAGTTTTTACAGCCTGTGACACATTTTTCATGGCTGTAAATTTGGTAGGGCCCTATTAATAACTTCTGCTTTGACAGGGCTGTGCGGTTTTGCACATGTGCTAATAAATCATACGGTGGGCGGGTTCATAATTGTACATATAATTTTGCTACATATATTTCACCATGATATTATTGACTAGTGAGTTATTAGTTTTCAAATGATACCTCACAAGGCATATTTTGTACATAGATTATTACAATAGTGTGTAGGGTAGGAATACAAAGGTTCTTTCAGTCACACAGACCTTTGACGATCCATGGGTCCCACACATGCCTATCACAACAGGTAGTGTTCTTCATCCAGTGTACTAAATGTCCCAGTAATGACTATGTGGGTGAAACAAGACAATTGTAATGCTATCAAATGAACTCACACAGAAAAATGATGAAAGACAAAAACACCACATTGCCCTTGGGTGAACAATTTGCACCAAGCAATCACTCTATATCTGACTTCTCAGTCCTCATCCTCAAAGGAAACCGGCACAACACCTTCAAAAGATGAGCTTGGGATCCTAAATTCATAACTCTGCTAGGCACTAAAATTCATGGACTGAATAGAGACACTGGATTTATGGCTTATTATAACAATCTGCAACCCACTTAACCCCTACCCCAGTTTTTTTTCCCTCCCTGCTGGCTCTGACAGGAGAGGTGTTAACAGGCCACTTCACCTTGAATTGGCCCTTGATATATGTGTTAAATACTTATGCTAAACACTGTGTCCCACCTTGTATTTAGCTGTGACACTGATTACCTTTCCCTGACCTGAAGAAGAACTCTGTGTAAGCTCAAAAGCTTGTCTTTCTCACCAACAGAAATTGGCCCAATAAAGTATATCACCTCACCCACCTTGTCTATCAACAAACATGTTGCTTAACACCATGGTGGCAAACCTTGACAAGACAGGTAATGAGCTGATATAAGTAATTCAAGTGTGCTAGGATTTACAAGCCAGCTTCTAGATTGCTCAGTCAGAGCTTTGGCCTTAACACAGTTATCAGACACTCTAAATGGGAAGTCTGCCTCCCTATCTCATTGCTGTGTCATTCTCCTGCATTTCTGACATCTCTAGCCTCACCCATTGAATCTATTGGACAAGGAAATTTCATCACAAAGGCACTGCAATGCATGTCTGCAACAGCCCCCTCCCACTTGCAGTGATTATAAACATAATAGTCAGAAAAAACATAATTTGAAGGTGGAATGAGAGGCTTGCCTTTTGTCTTCTGAGAGAGAACTGTTACCCAGCATGGGTTTTATTTCCTTTTAAAAATCAAGCTGAAACTCAGCTGCTGTAACTGTATTCAGCCTTACGCCATCTCAGCAAGTTCATCCTGTGTAAATATTGTGATCTTAATAAATAAATACTGAAGCACAGCTGGCGTTGGCAAGATATTGCTGTTAGGTTGCTTCAACCCTCCTATCACCAGTGGGTGTTGCTAATTATTCTCTTAACTGAGGCACAGGCATATGTAGGGGAAAGGAATGCAGAGGAAAGTCAGCAGAGGTTGAAATAAAAATAAAAATGTTTGCTTCAGTCCACAGCAATGGCATCCAAGTTCCGCAAAGGCTGGAGTTTCACATGGTGTAGGTATGAGTTGTTCCCTTAATAAAAGGAGATTCAACAGCAAGTACTTTTTTAAAGCTCTAATTACATTTCAGCTGATTAAAATTCATACCACTTGTTCGCAAGGGCAAGCAAGAGTAATTGAGGTATTCAAGGGACAGCAGTGAAAAGAACATAAAAACACAAATGTTTTTAATGAATGAATGAGTGAACCTGGAGAAATTTATTTGCCTTCTGTACTTTGCTGGGAGGTATGTTAATAATCCACCTTTGCACATAAAAGGGGTTCATTTTGTTCAACTGCCATGACTGGAGTAAGCAGATGTTTTTCAAATACTTCACCAGGAATTAAAGACCCGATGCCTTGCTGGTTAAAAACATTTTTTTTTTTTACATTGCTGGCAGCAGGATGGATCTGATGATCACAGCACTCAATGTAGGCCATACTTGTGCTTGCTCATCATATTGTTGCTGCCTCTTTATACTAATGCTGTTTGAATTTGAGCCCATTGGTTAAGCATACAGTACATACAGTCTAAGTGAGCTCTGATATAGCTGTAATATTGTATTACAATGAGTACATTTGGAAAAGCATCCTACTTTGGGTAGTTTGTTTGACCCAAACCAACCTTTGAATCTTGTGAATTTTGCCCTTTGGTAGTTAACATATATGCATAACACCAAAAAACTTTTTGCACCAATGGTGAAGCTCAATGCAATAGAAAAGTAGGTTTATGAAACTGATACTTAAAAAAAGATGCTGGTAGTGGGACTTGAGGTTTTACTTAACTCCCTTGTTAGCAGTATAGTTGTAGCTGTGTTGGTCCCAGGATATTAGAGAGACAAGGTGGGTGAGATAAAGAAGAGCTCTGTGTGTCTTGAAAACTTGTCTCTCTCACCAACAGAAGTTGGTCCAATAAAAGATACCTCACCCACCTTGTCTCCCTTGTTAGCAGTCACAAAACTCATGTTTTGAATACCATTGTGATTATAACAAATGAAAAGTGTTAACTAACAACATCTAAACCACTGAGACAGGGAAAGGATTCCCTCAGGCTTCTAATGTGTTTGGAATAGTTTATTAGCGAATGTTATTCAAAGGTAAATCCCAAATTACCGTTTTGTTTCCCACAGATCTGAAGAAGAGTTCTGTGTAAGCTCGAAAGTTTCTCTCTTTCACCAGCAGACGTTGGTCCAATAAAAGATATTACCTCACTCATCTTGTCTTTGAGTTTTTTTTCCTGTCTTTCTTCCTGCCCCCTCTTCTGTGCATGCAATCATGGGGCTTCACTTTTAGATTTCTACTGGCAAAAGAACTTGATTATTTACTAACAGACTGTCTTCTTGAACAAGGTCACAAACTGGCAGGGGAGTTTCCAAGCTAACTTAATGTGCATGGCAGAAAACAATAAAAATAGTTTAAATTAGGACCAATAAGGGAAAGATTCATTGTGGTACCAGAGGAGTTATTAATCAGAATGGAAGGATCTCTTGAGAGAAGGGGAAATTGAGAAGCCCTAAATCATAGGTGGAAAAAAAGTAAGAAGGAAAGTTCTCAATGTTAGATGTGAACAAAAGTCTGAGAATAATCTAAAATTTACTTGAATTTAAAACAACATATTCAATGATACTTCCAGAGAGCATTTGTATAAATAATGTTCTAAAGTGTGCCATAATCTGATTAGGAAGATTAGGAAGAGCCACAAGAATGATTAAAGGATTGGGAAAACATGCCATATAGTGAGAAACTCAAGGAGCTTGATCTATTTACCTTAACAAAGAGAAGATTAAGGAGATAATTGAACACATACACACACACACACACACACACAGTATTGGCTAGGCTTGATGTTACAGCTGAAAAATATCCTTAATATAGTATATATACTGTATTATCACCTTTTTTTTCTGATTTTTGAGGGACAGTCTTGGTGACCTAGATAATTATACACAATCTGGAATTTTGCCGATTTCAATATAATTATCTATCCACTCCCTCTGAACTTCTCTATGCATAGTGCTTTGGGGCTCATCAGCATCCAGATATCTGCTATTGGGTTTGATTATAGCTTCTCCAGCACAATATACATTACAAATTCTGGGGCATCTCAGATTGTGTGAGACTGAGATGCTCCAGGATATTGAATTCCCTATAATGCATTCTTCACATAATTGTCCTTGGAGGTTGGCAGCAGGTGGCACAGGTCAACTCCAAAATTCTGTAGGGATGATGGTATGGATGGGTAGGAAGATAAGTGGCTTGGAGCTCAACAATGGTAAATATGGATGGCTGTTTGAGAGGAAAACATAGAGTGTGATGGCTAAAATATAGAAAATATCTCTATTATTGGAAGAGATGATCAGTTCTTCCTTTCAAAACACACAATGTTAGCTTCTCTTAAGGAAGTGGCTGTCAGATCTTTGCTCAAACAACTATCCTTTGACATTGATATTCCCACCATTCACCAGGCTAGTCTCCAACCTTCTTTACGGTTTTAGAGAAGACTCTGAAAACATGATATTGAAGAAACTCTAGCAATACCTCAGATTTCCTTGACCACAGTCAGTTCAGTTTTATATGTAGAAATGATACAGAGTGCACGGGTTTCATTGGACAGTAACCTCCTGGTGCTAGTGAACGAGAACCAAGTGTTGATGCTGATTCTTTCAGCTTGATCAACTTTTGATGCTCAAAACAAAAGCTGTTCCGAAGTAATTCCAGAACCATGAAAAGTCATTCTATAATGTCCTCATACTTACTTGCCAAGAAGCCTTGGGGAATAGCACTGGATGATCTGCTCTTTTTGGGGGGGTTATTGCAGGGATCTATGTGTATTCAGGAGGACTGCCTTCATTACAGATAGGAATATTGCGGATATACCAAGACATGAATTGAGCCTATAGTATAGCTCAGTGGTTCTCAACCAGGGGCCCGGGGTCTCCTGGGGGCCAGATGGGCAGGTTTCAGGGGGGTCCTCCAAGCATGGTCAGCATTAGACTCACTAGGGCCCAAGGAAGAAAGCCAAAGCCCCACTGTGCAGGACTGCAGCCTGGGGCCCCAAGCTCCATCACCTGGGGCTGGAGCCAAAGCCTGAACAACTTAGCTTTGTGGGACCCCGGGAAATTGCCCTGCTTGCAACCCCCCTATAGCCGCCCTGGCGTTTATATGTAGAAAAACAGTTGTTGTGGCACAGCTGGGCTGTGGAGTTTTTATAGCATGTTGGGGGGGAGGGGCGCTCAGAAAGAAAAAGCTTGAGAACCTCTGATATAGCTCACTACAACCTAAGGGGGGAAAAAACTGGCCTCACTGACCAAAAAAAATAAATAAAAATCCTTAAAAATCATTAACCCCTAATGCAATTAGATGAAAGGAGAAATCATGGAAATAAAATCATTTGGGCAGAGTAGTTGCACAGATAAATGGAAATGAATACTGGGAAACAACTTTTTAAACTACATTGTAGGTTACAAAGCATTTACTTGGAGTGGAAGGTGATTTTAACTTAATGTGACATTACAGTTTCAAAGAGAAATAAGTTAGAATTAGGTTAAAGTGTATGAGAAACACTACTTTATGTAGTTTTACAACAATTTAATTCATTTTGAGAAAGATGTACGAGTGAGTGTGTGGGCCAACTGTTTAAATGTAGATGTGGTTCACAGTATAACTTTAGGTGATATGGGGATAAACTTGCCTAATATCTATGAAGATCAGGTTCATTCAATTCTCATTGTCAGGGGTAAATGCAACCGAAGTTTGCTTTTCTTGGTAAATTATTACAGGCAGAAAGAAAGAAAGTTGGTATAATGAATGAATTGAAGCAGAAATGGATACTGACAGTTTGGAAGAAAGGGTAGAATGGTAGCAACATAATTACAATTTCATGTTTGGTATATTCTATGCCATTGCTTACACTACTTCTGAGTTCTTTGTATAATCTAGTCAGTGTATTTTCTATTAAATTTTAAATTAACATAGCTATTTTCTCAGTTCTGATTGATATCTGTCTATGTACTAGGGAAAAATGATGTCATCAGACAATATTTCACATTTATTTCTTCTACCTTAGGAAATGAGAGCAGTTTCTAGTCCTGGTCTTTCTAATCATGATTTTTAGACAAAGAATTGGAAAAAGTACTGCCTCATGTTGGTCCATAATAGACCTGAGTAAATATTGTGTAATACATAATTATGAAACAAATTTCACTCCTTTTCTGTCTGTGAAATGTCCATCAACATCTCATGACTTTTTTAAATGTATTCATTGTCTAAACTATGCACACAATTAAAATAATTAAAAAACACCTCTGCCTTTCTATTCATAATTTGAAATTTGAGTTGCTTTGTGATTGACTATGTAAGGCAAATTGATGTTTCTTTTCCCTGATTTGATGTGCATTAGTTTTATTAGGTTGCTGGTATGAATGCTCTCAGAAAGCAAATTTAAAATTAACTTTGAATATTTCAACAAGTAATCTTGAAATTCATTTTCTGTAAGCATTAGTACTAGTAAAACCCAGTAAAATGAATACTCATAGAAAGGCTGCTGAAAATAATTTGTTTAAATATTCAAGTGAATATTGTGGAAAATGTTATGCACTCACTTTTGCTCTAGTTCTGATTTAGGTTGTTTGTAAATTAAATTTTATTTAAGAGTCATAGCTGTTTCAGACAGTAGCTGTAAAAAACGTTGCTGTTTTGAAAGAAAAGTTACTTGTGTTATGAAATATTCTCTCAGCCTTCTGCTATAGGCATTACCTCACAATCGGCTAAACTGTCTGCAATTGGTGCACTCAGAATCAATCATGATTTCTATCATATTGTCCTGAACCATATTTTATTATATTATATTGGAGCGGGATGAGTAATAGTGTAAGATTATCACTACAGGGGTAAAGAAGGAATATCCCTACCCCATTTTATAGCATTGCTTATTTGGCTAAATGCACCATAGGGATTTGTTTTAGATTTGTTTTGTCTTTCTCTGACATATTGCGTATTGGCCACGGCAGGTATTACCCTGCTATAGTCAGGGTAACAGCCTTAGTGAACCAATGATCTGACACAATTTTGCAAACTTATGTCCTTACATTTGTTCTGTGGGTGGCTACTGTATTATCCCATAACTGTAAGCTAGGTCTAAAGGTTAGAGTTCGAAGCCTGAAACTGGAGCCAAGGTCAGAGAAAGGAGCAAAGCCAAGGGTCAGAGCCAGATACAGGGTCAGGTCTAGAGAGTAGAAGGGATCAAGGCAGGAACACAGGAACAGATGGGGGTCTGGGATAAGGACAGGAACAGACTGGGAGCCAGGACCCAGGAGTCAGGCAGGATCTGCAGTGGCAGCCAGCCAGAGATTCCTTTAGTTGCTCGCACAACTTCCCATGACTGGTTTAAGCGGAGCTTCCCAGCCAATCAGTGGAGCTTGATGTCTCCCCCATTCAGTAGGGTGACCAGATGTCCCAATTTTACAGGGACAGTCCCAATATTTGGGGCTTTGTCCTATATAACCACCTATTACCCCCGACCCCCCGTCCCGATTTTTCACACTTGTTATCTGGTCACCCTACCAATCAGAAGCTTCATGGGCAGGGCACTTTGTGAACTAGGGTTTCACTGGTTTCCTTCTCCAGTCATTCAGGTGAGCTGCTGGCTGGTGGCCACGGTCTAAGCCCTGAATTGGGACCTGCAGGTCCTCCCGCTAACCGCGGTTACCAACATACATTTCCTGATTTCGTCTCTGAATGGCTTCTAAAACACTGTGATGTCCCCAGGAGTTGATAAACATGTATTTTAAAATCCCTTTTATGAACATGTTAGTGGCTGCCTCAAAATATGAGATGACCCATTATAAAGATGAAATCCTTGCCCCATTCAGATCAGTCAGTGTTTTGCCATTAACTTCAATGGAGCCAGGATTTCACCCAACATATATTAAATTATTATGTGATTTTTCATTATGTAAATCTAGATCCATAATGGCCAATGGAACTAAAGCCTTTCTTAAAAAATACTCAGTTTGATAGATTTGCATACAGTATTCTTTATACACTACTTTGCAGCAGTAGAAATATCACCAGTGTTTATAATAGCAATATATAAATTTGTAGGGAAATTCTGACCCTAAGCTGAAGTGTATACAATGTGAAAGTGCAATCTGCAGAGCATGCTATCTTTTTCTTCTGTCTGATAAAATAACTAATGAAAGTATTTTAATAACACTTATTATTTATTAATATGTTATCAGATTTCACTGTTGTAAGTGAGCTATTGATCTTTCACTGTCATCAGATACATCATATAATGCATTTCTATAATTGCCATAGTTTCTTCATGTTCTTATTTTATGGGAGTGGGGTTTTCTGTTATACTTAACTTAAAACATTGTTTGCATAACATGCATTTACAAGCCTTTTATTTACATCTGCTTTGCCCAAGCCCTCACAACTGCCTTATTTTTTTTAAGTGATGTTTTTTCAGTTCTTTAGTCCTGTATTTAGCCAGATCAAATCTTGTTTTAAATAAATAGGATTTCTTTTTCCTTTCAAATTTAATTACTTTCCAGCATCATGAAAAGTTTCCCGCCTTACTTGCTTGAGGGGAGTGACACTTAAGAGACCCTCACATGTTGGCTTTGTAATAAGCCTTTATTCAGACACTTAAGGCTATATATCAATTTCTTTGTACCAGTGTGTGTGTGTGCATGCATGAAGCTACCAGCCGGAGGCTTCCTTCCTGGAATGTTGATGACAGGAAGCAGAAGTGCTGAAGAATGAATCTGTGTTCAAGGAAAGCAATAATATAGCTGTGAGTGTCGACAGTTTATATGAAATAGAAATGAAACTGCCGTTGACATTTTTAAAATCAAATTTTCCTAGTAACACATTCTTCCAAAGTTCTGTTTTACTTTGTTTGTAAATGCATATGTTGTGGGATATTTTGTGGAGGAGTAACATTTTTTACTCCATAGTAAAAGAGAGGAGAAACTAACCAGAGAGCCAAATAATTAAAGTAAGGAGATTGGTTGGTATAGCGTAGGGTATCACGTCGGGACTCCTGATTTAAAACTTAAGTCTGGTGTCAAATAAAATGAGTTCCAAAGTGTCAGCTCAACTTCCTGAGAACAAAAGTGTATGCAAAGTTACAAATATTAGGTGCAGTGTTGGGATATTGCTCACCTCTGCCATGAGCAAAGAACTAACATAAACACAGTGAATGAAAAGCTACTCATTCATACAGGATAAGCATTTTTAATAGAAAAACTTTTATTAAGGACTTCATGAGCCCAGTGGAAAACAACTCATTTCAGAATGACTGGTTCATCAAAAGCCCGTTTTTAATCAGCTTTACTCACTTTCCACAGTAATTTTAAGAACATAAGAATGGGCCTACTGGGTCAGACCAAAGGTCCATCTAGCCCAGTATCCTGTCTTCCGACAGTAGCCAGTGCCAGGTGCCCCAGAGGGAATGAACAGAACAAGTAATCATCAAGTGATCTATCCCATTGCTCATTCCCAGCTTCTGGCCAACAGAGGTTAGGGACACCATCCCTGCCCATCCTGGCTAATAGCCATTGATGGACCTATCCTCCATGAATTTACCTAGTTCTTTTTTGAACCCTGTTATGGTCTTGGCCATGACAAGCGACTCCTCCCCAGCACTACACACAAGTATGTTTAGATGTCTTAAGAGGTCTGCAACCTTCACACTGGGCAGGCAATTCACCATGTGGTTCTCCTGGCCATCACAAACCCAGCTATCTATGTTGCTAATAACCAAAGCCCCCATGACTATTACCTGTCTCTTCCCAATAACTGGGGTCCTCTCCTCTGGAGGGATATCCTCAATGCGAGGACACTGTGACACCATCTGGAAGGAGGGTCCCAACTATGAGACTGTTTTCCTCCATTCCAGCTTGACGTTCTCCTTCTGACGGTCATCCTTCTCAACAGCCCAGTGGTTGTCAGAGTGGGGATGGGGCTACTCTACCATGTCCCTGAAAGTCTCCTCTATGCACCTCTCTGTCTCCCTTCACTCCTCCAGTTCAGCCATTCTGGTCTCCAAAGCCCATAGTTGGTCTCTAAAGGCCATGAGCTACCTGCACTGAATGCACACGTATGCCACCTGCCCACAAGGCAGGTAACGATGCATGCAGCATTCAATGCAATAAACTGGATATTCTCCCCTGCCCCCACACTGCTACTGGGCGTTATTTTCACTCTTGAAGGATTTTTTTGTTTTTGTTCTTCATTAGGAGTGTGGGGGGGTGTTGTCGGTCTAAGTTTAGAGAATGTTTGTTAGGTGCCTCTCGCACACACACACCAAACTCCCTCGCAAAACTCCCCTGTTCACTAGCTTCTCGGGTTGCTTAGGAGCTGGCTTCTTAAACCCCTCTTCTCCCTGAGCAGCCCTGCTCCCCCCCACCCGCCACCCCCGGCAAGGGATCTTAAATGGATCAGGGATCTAAGGACGGCACGCTAGAGCCTCCTTAGGAAGCTATCAGCTTTGGGTAGCAGGCCTCCATGCTCAGAACACAGTCCCCTCAAACAACAGGCACACAGCAAGCAAGCAACGAAACTAACAAAGAATCCGTCTCCTCTGTTCCACCATCACAGGTTGCATCTTCTCCTGCCGTCCACCCATACTTGGAAAGGCCTCATGTTCCCAGTACTCCTGGCTCCTAATCAAATCCCTCCTAAAGTCTTGCTGCTTCCATATGGCCCACAAGGACTAACCACCCCCCCCCATAAGCCAGAGGCCTTCTTCATCACAACGCTGCATCCCAGGAAATAAGAAAACAAGGCATTGGAAGTGCCACCTTCTTCCACCTCCCAGCGCATCTCGTCTTATCTGACTAAGCCCTTCAGAGCAGGCACTGTGGTTTTTGGCTTGCGGAGCAAATCAGGGCATACGCAATGCATTAAAACTCCCAATAGCTCATTTCACAGATGGATAAACTGAGCCATAGCAAGAAAGCGCGTCCTACCCATGATCACATAGGACACTGGTGACAGAGCTGGGATATTGTGTGTTCTGTTCCCAGCTCTTAGTCCCGTGCCTTAAACACAAGTCTACCTTTCCTCCTCCTTGTACGAGAGTCACTTATACCTAGGGCCCTACTAAATTCATGGTCCATATTAGTAAATTTAATGATCATAGGATTTTAAAAATCTGAAATGTCATGGTTTTAGATATTTAAATCTGAAATTTCATGGTGTTGTAACTGTGGGAGTTCTGACCAAAAAGGGGTTGCGAGGGGTGTCACATGGCTATTGTAGCGGGGGTTGCAGTATTGCCACCCTCACTTCCACGCTGCTACCGGTGGCGGCACTGCCTTCAGAGCTGGGCGGCTGGAGACTGGCAGCTGCTGTCTGGGAGCTCAGCTCTGAAGGCAGAGCTACCGCCAGCAGCAGCACAGAAGTGAGGGTGGCATGGTGTGGTATGGCCACCCTTACTTCTGCACCACCGCTGGAGGTGGGTCTGACCCGGCCCCTGGAGTGGCCTGTGCAGGGAAGAGGAAGTCCCATCCCTCTGCAGCCCAGCCAGGACTAGCAGCTAGAACCAGACCCAGGGTCGGAGCTCCCGGCCAAAGCACCCCAGCCCTGCTCCTCCCCAGCGCTCAGGGGTTATAAAGGCCTTGGGATGGCTGTGTGTGGATGGCTAACCACAGCACCCCTCTGCCCATGATGCCCTGGGCAGTTGTACACATCGCTCATCCATAAGGCCATTTTCATTAACTTCTTTTACATGGACAATGATGGCTGGGCAATAGTAGAGTACAAAGAAAATTGCTCCGATAAATGGAAGAAGAGTCTTTCTTTCACATTTCTACTCAAAACTTAGTCTGTGAATAGAAATGAATAAACCCAAGAAGAGGCCCAAACTAGATTCCAAAGCTTTCCTCCTAAACTCTGGGAAACTTCAGGTCCTGATCTAAATTTTGAAGCTTCATCGTAAAATGGTTCAATTATTTTTAAAAAAATATGTAATTAAATAAATAAAAGCACCTGAGCCTTCTGCCATTCCTCTGCCAACCATTTCCTCAGTGCTAATTTATGTCATCATGGCCTCTGCTCTGATAATAATGGTTTCTAAAAAACACTTTCCAGGATATTTCTAAAATTGTTACAGAAACATTCTAGACTAGAGCTTATAGAATGAAGTGATGGAAAGGCCTATGAAGCTGTTCAGTCGTTTCCCTGTTAATGAAAGGTTATGTCCTTTAATGTACAATTTACATTTATCTATCCATCATTTATCTATTTGTCCAGTTATCTTTAAAATGTGATGAACAATAGGGCTTCTCTCACTTCTCTTATGTTAATAGAATGCACTGAAAGGTAGAGTTTTGTATCATTCAGTCTAAATTTAAAATATCACATGCCTCAGTTCCTGGGATATGCAGTACTAGAAGAAATTATATTTCAGTCTAGTAACACATCTGGGATGAGCTGCTCAGAGAGGGAGAGGATTGCATAACTGTATTGGTTGTCCCTGGGAAATCAGACCAATTTCAAAGGAGCAAGAATTCTTGAAATAGGCTTATGAAAACATAGACACTGGAGATGGAAATAACGTAGTGGTATAGGTTGTCTTGTCCATCTATTTCCAATACTTTTAAATCTTTGTAGTCCCTTGTGGAGCCACACAAGTACATTTTTTGTGGAAGTTTTGCATCTGCAATATGGCGTCTTTTAGGCTTCTCCACATTCGTCAGCCCCAAATCTGCCATCATTTATATCTGCAGCTGGGCCAATCATTTAAAAAAAAATCAAAAGCATTTTTTCAATTTTGTAAATGAATTCACTGATATTATTCTCATATCTAGTATAATTTATTAGCACTGCAGTAGTGCCTATGAGCCCCAGTCATAGGCTAGAACCTTTGTTGTGCTAGATGCTGTACAAAGACATAACAACAAGATGGCCCCTGCCCCAAAGAGGTCAAATTTCACCTGTTCATCTCAAATCAGGTTTTAAACAGATTTAGTTTAACAGGTGCAAAACCCTGTGCAGACACTCAAATTTCAGTTTTAGTCGCTTTTTTATATTTAAGTTAAACTTATTTGACGTAAATGGACTTAAGTTAAATCGATATAAGCCAGGCTCATGTCATTTTAAGAGGAGCCACACGGCCTTTTGCACTGGTCTACATCAATTTTAAATCCTACCTTTCATTAAAGATGTCTACATGGAAAGTAGCACAAACCCTGAGTGCATGATTTTCTTGAGCATTAATTCAGAACATTTTTCCTAGCGCTAATACTTGCAGAAAGTGTATTTAAAGTTTGGTTACTCAAATGATCACAGAAAGATCACAATAATGGTGACTCAAGTGTCCCATAAAGTTTTCCCCAGTGATGGAAATCTGGATGCTATTCATAAAGATATTATATGTGATTTAGCATTGCAGTTTTTACCTTATATGTGTTGCAAATATCTTTAAACTAGACTTCATATGGGGGGGGGGCGGGAATTCTCTGAAAGAAAAATCTTTTCCTGGAGTAAGACGTTCTGGATGTATTTAATTCATAATCTAAAAAGAAAAAATGATAAATGACATTTCTCATATGCTATCTAGAGTATATGTACACTCTCAGATATGCTATTAACAAGCTTCACATACTTCAGTCACTACCTACATTTAGTATTCTGGTCTTCACACACCTCCATTCTCCAAATGTTGATTCACATCACATTCCTTCAAGCATTCATACTATAGTCTGAAAAATGTAGCTAAACAATGTGATTTGTGGATGACGCTTAGAGTGATATCAATTTTTTTAGTAGGATAAGAGCTGTTTTATGCCCTTGACTATTCCAGCATGAGATGTCATTCTTTTCTTATTCTTATAATCTGCTGGGTCCCTATAATACAATCATCATTTCAACCTCTCTTTATACAGATCATCAGTGTTGTGTTCAGTGCATACAACATAATTCTCTTATAGGTCTCCATTTCCTAAACACAGTCTCCAGTTGCATGGATGAAGTTTTGTATCATTTGCTTTTTCCCACAAATGATAGACTTTTCTCCCACAGCCTCCCCATTTGCATGCTCCACCTCAGTACAAACATTTTTTGTACATAATTTTCTGTCATTTGTGCTCACAAGGAACAATGCAAAAAAACCTGCACTTACGTCGAGGTCCATTTGAAAATTTGGCCATTAAATTATTTAATCTCTTTAATACAAACATTTACCATAAAAGTATATTAAAAGTTAAATACATATATAATGAATGATGTTGACATTGCAATATTAACGCTATTGTGAATTAAATGCTTGAGCCCATATTTGTAAAATTTCAAGCCAAAATGTTCAAAATTGGCCTTTGATTTTTCAGTGCTTCAGTTTTTGAGTGACTGACATGAGGTGCAGATTCTACCAATGATAGTCATGTTGAGCAGAACTTAGTAAATAGCTCTGTCAATCAAGTAAAAGAAGTAGAATATGTCCCGCTAACAGGTTGTTTAGTAGAACTGAATAGTAGCTACATTCAGGTGTCCCAGGTCAATAAAATACTTCAACTCATTAATTCTTCATTGCTTCAAATTTTGGTCTTCTTCCAACAGACAAAAAGGGAAATGTGAAAGGATGTGACTTTCGTCTGGTCTTTAAACTGATTTGTTTAGGTAGCTGTGATTGTGGTTTTTTTACAGCACTGTCATGGCAGGAGGAGATGCACCTCCCTGGCACTGCACACAGTGACATGAAAAACTGGCAATGGCAGTATCAGTGGAAATATTCCCTCTAAAAATTCCAGGGGCAGTCTGAACCTTTTCTCAGGAAGAGTCAAGCATTTATGTGTCAGAATTTTCTAAAGAATTCATGGATTTTCAGTGCCTCTTCTTCTTTTTATGTTTGTTTGTTTGTTTGTTTTGTTGGAATACTCACAAAGTGAAGTTCTACTCAGCATAAGTAAGGGTGTCAGAATCTATCCCTGAGTTCATCTGGTCATATGCTGTAGCTTAAATCATACTTTCCTAGACCTAGTTTCCATGTGTGCTAGTGGGTTTGTGCCACAGTTAGTGTAAAGCCATGTCTACACTTACAAGCTTACATGGCAGGGTGCTTGTCAGGGCCCTGCTCTAGGTTTTTTGCCGCCCCAAGCAAAAAAAAGTTTGGCTGCCCCCCACCCCAGCGCTGGGCTCCCCCCCCATACCCTCCTGCTGCCCCAGCCCTAGGCTCCCCCCAACCCCCTGACGCCCCAGCCCTAGGCTCTCCCACCCCAACTGCACTCTCCTGCCACCCCAGCCCTGGGTCACTGGTAACTCAGTCCCAGGGCAGGTCATTCAGTAGGAATTTTGGATGTGCACAGAACACAGACAGGATTGGTTCCCATATGGTTACAGAACTGCAGTAAGGTGGAACAATTTTCAGCTTGTGTGATTGAAGGATATCTGGATGCATATTATAAGACTGTCCTACATTAATGAGAAAAAGTTGAGGTGCCTTTATTATTCTTTTGTTCCACTCTTTGTTTCTATGGGGAATTTGCCAATGCAATATCACTGTCTTCCTTTTAAACAAATAAAACTAAAAAAAAAGAAGAAAAAAAAGACAATGGCTGTTGAAAATAGCAATTCCAGTCCTAATAACCACTGGGAAGCATTTCTTGCTCAATTTCATCCTACTTTTTCTACAGCAAGTTACAGTGGATCAGTATATTTGATTTGGGAGAAATGAAGTAACAGCTGCCCAAATTGAGCTTGAGCACTCCTGAATTTTGAGGGTGTTCAAATCTGGAATGCAGGTGCTAGATTCACTTTCTGAATATTAGCTAAATCTGGAAAGGAAAAGTCAATTTCTGTTTCCATGGCTCAGAAGTGGAAATCCTCCTATGTGCTTGGTACAGTATCTAAAGCTGCCCAGGTCCTCTAGTAGAGCCTCCCCTCCCTTACTTTTCATTTTAAATTCTAGTGGGATCCACGTACCTCCCTTGCTAGGCTTCAGATAGAGAGGTGCACTGTCCATTTAGTCAACCCAATTCTTTCTTTGGGGGCTGCAAGGTGAGGTCACACCAGTGGAGTGTCCTCTTTTTTTTTTAATGTTAAAATATGGCATCCCTACCATTCACAGAAGCCAGCTTTCCATTCACACAGCAAGCTACCACATGTCTCAGCTATCTCACTCCCTCCCCCTCCATTTCCTGTTGATAGCGGCCAAGGGAATGCTGGGAAATGTAGTTCTTTCCCTGCTCCAGGGCTGGCTCTATAGGCAGGGAGCTAACCAATGAACTACAGCTCCCAGGGCCCCCTGTTGTTTCTCAGCTCCCATGCTGGATCCCTGCCGCCCCTGCAAATTCGCCACCTCAAGCCAATGCTTGTTTTGCTGGTGCCTAGAGCCAGCCCTGGCGCTTGTGTAGCCGCGTTATGCTGATGGGAGAGAACTCTCTGGCTGACATAATAAAATCAGCTCAACGAGCTACGGTAGCTATGTCAGCAGGAGACCATCTCCCGCCGACATAGTGCTATGCACATGAGCACTTATGCCAGCAAAATTTACGTTGCTCAGGGTGTGTGTTTTTTTCACACCCCTGAGTGACAAAGGTTTTGCCAATATAAGTGCTTGTGTAGACATGGCCTCAGACTCTGATTTATAAGGATAAATCTGGAAGTGTTTTCAAATATAGGAAAAGATTTATCAAGTTTTTGAGTGCCACTTGGCTGTAGATATAAAATAATATAGCTAGTAGAACTGTTAGAGCAAATTATAAACTGACTGACCTGCATTGCCACAGAAATGCTTTCTAGAACTTGATTTCCCCTTTCAAATTCTCTGTCATTTATTCCTGTTTATATCTGATTTGGAAAACTTGTGGTTCTGAATATAGTCAGAGGTCATCCAGTGGAGCTCAGATTGACCTGTAGAGGAGTCAGCACATAATCAGCTACAGATTTAAATAGTGATGAGTGATAAAACAAAGGTTTATGGAAAAAAATGACTAGAGGGAAAGATTAGCCTTAATTCTTGCAATGGAAGGAAGGGATTAAGTGTAGTCAGATCTGTAGAAGAGGATGACAGCACACAGCATCACAAGGTAGATATGAGTCTCAAACCCCCACACCTCTTAGGCACCAATATGGTCCACCCCACCACCCAGCAACCTGTTAACAGTCACCTGAACTCGAAGCTCAGTTCTTGGCACCTGACTCTTGGGCTGCCCTTTGGCACTGTCTCGGACTCTGATCTCTTGGTATCATGGCCTGGCTTGCCTCCTGGCTTCCAACTTCTGTTCTGATCACTAGGCATGACCGCCCACGTCCTGGCTGTGACGGCTGGAGATGTCCTATATTGAAAGTGTGAAACATTCAGGAAATGTCAGGATAATTTCTTCAAGCAACGCTTCTGTCCCTAAACATCCTGTTATGACATCAGGCAAAACTACAACACAGTCCACATCAGTCCTGACTGGCAGATTTCCCCTCCTAATCCCCTAATACATTCCAAGCCACTTATGCTGAGTGACATAAAGTTGTCTGTTTAAAGAAGGAGGACAGACAGTGGACACACAGGCTGTCAGTAGTAAAACATACTGTTGAGAGAGAAAACAGCTGCTTCTGTTTTAATAAATGCCAATTGGAAGATGGGATTACCCAGAAAAAAAGGAGGTGAGAGAGGCGGATGTATGAAATACATAGCAACACTGTTGATATCTAAATTGTTTGTAAGTCTATAAAACTGACAAGTCCCCTCTATCCACAGTGCTACAATGTAGATTGCTTATTTTATTTCAGTCCAGTCTAGCTGCCCATCAATTTGATTGTATACTCTACAGCTAAATTTAACAGACCAACCTCAGATATCAATGAAATGCCTAGGGTTCTCATCTAAAAGAGGTATTCTGCATAATCTAATTCAAATTTTGTGATATCCCCCCTTATTTCCTCTTCTTCAGGGAAGTTATGGACCCTTCAATCACTGATCCTCCATCCAGTTACTGATATCATAAAGGACTTCTGTCATTCTCTTGATCCTCAATGCTGCTAGTGGCTGTTAGCCAAACTGACATCAAACCATTAATTTATTATTATCTCATTATCTTCTGAGAATGCTGAAGAAGTCCAGCTCAAAGGGATATATTTGGAGGATGAGAAGCAAATCATAAATGGAGTCTTTTTTGCTGAAGGATACTTTAAAATATATCCCACTGTTAGATAAATCTATTGTGGTTTATTAGTTTTCAGGACTGCTTTTTAACACAGGTGTTTTAAATAAGGGTTGTTTCCTTCCCCATCCATCTGTCACATCTCACCTGGTCTTGGAGAATGGTACTATTTTTTTTTAACCTCACAGTTGTTTCTGAGACAATCATTGGATGTCATAGCATATAGGCATGAGTTAAGTTTTCATTAACACTAAGGCTGCGATTCTGTCACAGAGGTTGCGGAAAGTCATGGATTCTGTGACTTCTCGCCACCTCTGTGGCTTTCGCAGCTGCAGTTACCAGTGCTGTTGACCCCAGGGCCGCCAGAGCATCTGGCCTCAAGGCCAGCTGCAAGGGCGCCCCACGACCAGCCGCCCCGGATGCTGCTGAAGCGGCCACAGGGCCAGCCACTCGGGTGGTCCCTGGGGCCAGCAGAGCAGCAATGTCCTGGGGCCCCCCAGAGCAGCAGTGTCCCAGGGCCCCAGGAGCTGCTAAGTTTTAGTCAGGGGTATTTATATAGTAAAAGTATGGGCAAGTTATGGGCTGTGAATTTTTGTTTATGGCCTGTGACCTGTCCATGACTTTTACTAAATACTCACGACTAAATCTTAGCCTTAATTATTACTTATCAACATGGCAGGTTGCGTGGGGGAGAATACCTCACACTTGCCACCAGTTAAAGTGACAGAAAACTCCAGTGTAGATACAATTATTACTGGTATTATTACTGATATGAAAGTGCTTATGAAAGTATCACTTATTCTAGTTCAGCAAAGTGAAATCAGCTATACTGGTATACAGGCACTCTATTACAGCACAACTACATCTACACTAAGGCTTTTAATCATAAACTATGTCAGTAAAAAATCAGACCACTAACTGACACAGTTATTCCAAAAAAACTTTTTAAGTGTGGACCAGGCCTATGATAATACCCAGTTTCCACCCAAACCTCAGCTAATGAATGGCTGAAGGTTTGAACAGCATTGGAAAGTAGCAAGGTTCAGTATATTTGTTTATTTGAATAAACCCAGTCCTCATAATATCCAATATGAGAAAATGTCCTGTGATACAGCATGGCCAGAAGGCAGCAGGAGAGTGATCTAGGATGAGGAGAAGCCTTATTCCCTGTAGATTAATTAAAAGCACCTGAAACCAATTAGAGCACCTGAAGCCAGTCACCTGATAAAATCCCCCTGCTTCAATCAGCCAGAGGAGGAGCTGGAGCAGAGTGAGGAGGAGCTGGAGCAGAGTGGTTTGGTGGTGGAGCAGAGAGCAGTTTGGAGGAGTGAAGCAGAGTGGATTGGTGGTGGAACAAAGAGCAGTTCGGAGGAAAGCGGATGAGAGTTTTGAGAAGTGTTGCAGCGGGCTAAGAAGACCAAGATCCTAGGTAAAGGGACACCTGGCTTGTGCAGAGGGAAGGCAGGAAGCCCCACAAGCTGAAGGTCAGGAGAGGGAAGTAGCCCAGGGGAAAGAATCACTGGTACAAGTGGTTCACCTGCTATCATAGGGCCCCTGGGCTGGGACCCGGAGTAGAGGGCGGGCCCGGGTTCCTCCCTCTCCACTCCCCTTCCCTGGGATACTAGTAGGATAGCTGTTACCCCAGTTCAGGGGCAAGAAATGGCACCCTGAAACCCCCCCACAAGTGCAGGACCCATCATAGTAGTGCCGGCAATTTGCCACAGTCCAAAGAAAATTGTTTTGGATTTTTTACATTTATTCCCATACTCTGGAAACTTTATTTTTCCTCAATGAGAATACAATGTATATGAAAACTGTCTTAAATTAAATTTCTCCACTGAGCATACTCATGCTGGTGAAGCATATTTTGCTGGAAATTAACATATGTAGCACAAATTGCATGAATATGCAATGGAAGAGCCTCCCATAATATTTTAATACAGAATTAACAATGGTGTTGACAATGTTCCTGTTTAAAAATTAAATAAATGATACATCTTTATATAAAAAACTTCAGATTTTACATCACTATTAAAAACAAGGTAGAAAATACAACATTCTGCTCCCATACAGTACTTTTTTCCACAAATGCATATATGTTAAGGCCAGGAGGAGTAATTTAGATAATTTAATCTGACCTCCTGTATAACGCAGGTCACCCAGTTACTCCTGTATTGAGCCCAATAACTTGTCTTTGACTAAAGAATGCCTTATTTCTAATTTGAATTGACACAAATGATGCAACTTTTCATCAGGACAGTCACCAATACTGTACCAGTAGCTCCGAGATACCTATGTTAATTAAAATAATTAATTTTCAAATATACTTAATTGTTTATACCAAACATAATGATCTGTGCTCCGTATTGGAATCCTGTTTTCTTTTGAATGGCTACCAAAGCAAGATGTACTTCATGCACTGACGTGTAATTATTGTGGTCCTCAGCTGGTATTAAAATTTACTAGTTGCTAGCACTTTTAAGCTGTATCATAAGATAGTGATTCATATTGTTGATTTTTGCCCCATGATTTCATGCCATTTTAGCCACATTTTTTATACAAATTAAAAGGAACTTTTACTAGGAAATGTAGCATAACATCTCCTTATTAAGTTACAAAAAAAATAATTTTCAGTGGCAAGAGAGACAGTTTGTTATAATACAATGCTTTTTAAAGTGCCTACAGTAATGAATGAACATTTAAAATGAGTTAAAATAAATAGTAAATGCATAAATATGCATAAACACACACAAGAACAGTTAAATTTGAGAGGCGATACAAAAGCCTATGAATACATTAATAATTCTGTATTAAGTGCAGACTTTGGGTGATGTACAGTAGAGCTGGTGGAAAAATGTCAATGCAACAATTTTCTGTAAGAAAATGAAGTTTTGTCAAAATTACAATGTTTTGTAGGAATGTTTAGTTCAACAAAAAAATTTCTGGAAAAGCATCAAAATGAATTGTTTTGGGTTTCTCTTTTCATTCAGATTTCATTGCATTGTTTTGACTCCTGTTTCATTTTGTTTAAAGTGTTATATTTAAATATTTTGTTGTAATATTAACATGGCTATTATATATTCTATTTAATAATATATATGCATTTATTTAAAGTAAATTTAATATTTTTACTGTCTTAACATTTTTTCAAATATGGAATGGAAATTCCATTTTCCAACCAACTATAGCATACTATACATGAATTATGGACTAAACATCATTGAATGAAGCAGATAAAAAAATCATGAATAGTGCCGTCCCTCATATTCAGTGAATGAGGCAGGAATCCTGTGGAAAAAAATGGTATGTAATCATGTAATTAAAAGACTATATTCTAGTGCATACACACAAGGAGGTGAATTAAGTTTACAACCTTATTTCTGTCATTTCCTTATTATTTTATGTATGTATATTATTGTCGTGCCTCGGAGCCCCATTCATGGACCAGGACTCCATTGTGCTAAGTGCTGTACATATACATAACAAAAGACCTTCTCTAAAGAGCTTGCAATTTATGTATAAGACAAGAGACAACAAATAGATTCAGAACAGGAGGGAGAACAAGGAAACAGTGCGACACTATTGGTCAGCATGACAAGCAGTGGTCTCAGCACACCAGCTGCCTAACTGTTGTCAAGTTTTCCTAACTGTTCAGGGTTTGATTTTTACAACATTAATGTTCTTTTAACATAAGATTTTTTTTCATTTTTGTCTTGTTTTGTATTTTATAATTTAATAATATCTAAATTTACAATTGCTCAATTTTTCACCTTCCTCTGCATCATGTAGGTGCAGGCCACTTGTCAGGATTATCCAGTATCTCTCAGGTAATCATTTCTCTGCCCTTGCAGGTGCCTCGAGCATTGGTGCACCTCTGTCCCTCCTATTTTCTGCATGTGCCCCATAATAGTCTGGTCTCCTGTGAGTCTCATTTACTTTATTCTTATTTTCATTGTTGCGTTTCATGTGCAGCTGCTGAGTGGTGTTGGTAGCCCATGTTATAAAGGAGGTCAGACCTTCTGGCCTTAAACGCTATGACTCTATGAAATCTGAATGGATATTCAGAGGGACAGCAAAAAGCCAAGGCAACTCACCTACCGAATTTCAAATTCCTGTTGCAAAGCCTGGAGGCACTAGATTTTTTCCCAATGAAATGGCTTTAAGGATTGTTCTACATTAGCAAAATGTATTTTCCCCTAATCTCAGGCTCAGAAACAACTGGACTGTTTTTGCTGAAACTTTAGAATAAAATAAAATTAAAATTAAAAAAATAATCACCCTGAGGCAAAGACCCAGCATGGAATATTTCATCCTGAGTTGTTAAAGTTTGACAAAGTTATCAGCAACTGAAAATTGTTGGATGTTGGGGCATCTATGTAAAGGGAGTGTCCTCCTTCACTGCCTCTCTTCCTATACCCTTGTGCCTGGTAGAGTTCTGATGACTGTGGCATACCTGTGCCTTCCTATGTCATTCAAGGCAACTAGAAGGCATAATGTGGGAGCTAACATTGTGAAGAGAAACATTTCAGTAGGAAGTTCTGTAGGATGGTTGGGTGATGATGCCAAATAAAGTGGCTATCCTAATTCAGCCCCTCTCTGGCTCAGCGTCCCCCATCAGAAAATCCACAGTCTCAATATGAGTCTGGGGCATCTGTGTGCTCAAAGAGTCAGGTCAGGCTAATTAGGTTCCACATCTTCCCTCAATGTCATTACAAGTGAGTCAGTCATGTCTCCTAGTCTTTGTGCTGCTTTATCCCCTATGCACTGACCAGCAAACAGATATATGTGGATTCAATTGGTAATATGAACTGGCATGGGGGGGTGGGGGATACAACCACTTTGAAACAGAAAGTGTGGGTCATTAATGGTGGAATTTTTCGAAGAATCAAATACAATTTCACAGAACACCTATCTCTTATACTTAGACTTCTTTGAAAATCCTAGCCTAAATTAAAATCTAGAATATATGTTTACTAATACGCTCTAGATAGTCCTGAAAGCAGTGACCGTTACATACCTATTTGGCTAAAAAGAAATGTAGGTGGGTGTGCTGGAACACAACTACATTCTAAGCCAAGAAAGGATACATACTAAACAGATCATAGAGGACAAACTGTCAGAATGACTTGTGTACAAATTTAATATACTTAACCATTGATCTGCCAATAATAGATTAGTTTTGAGCTAAGTATTTGTTTAGGATTTCCGTGGTTTAATTGTATGATTTGTTTTATGTATTATTTACTTATGTATTGTAGCAATGTATCACAAGGATGCCATATGGTAGCAATAAACTTGAACTGATTATGAATTCAGTTCAAGAATTTTCAGCTCCACCGTTATATTGAGTAAGTTTACATTTCACGCAGATGCATTCCCCTAGCCATTATGTTGCTCTCTAGGAAACTCCACATGTTGCATTTTTCACATAATAAGGGCTTTGTCTCCCAGTTAGACATCTTAGCAATCTAACTGGACACTGTTTTCTATGCTGTAGCTCAACAATCCTTTTCACATGTGCCGCAGACGCCAATTCCTACATGAGATTAAGCTCACAGCCTCAGCTCAGTGCAAACATCTCCTTTCTTTTTTAAGTAACTAACCTATGTGTCTTCTCTCCTTGAGCAATAGCAGAACCGTAGCTGCTGTTACAGTTATACATGTGGATGAATAAAATTAATCATCCCCCACCCCTTGGCATGTTAATTCAAATGCTAATGCATGTTAACATTGTAGTTTTATTTTTATTGCTTTTATGCTTGTGCCTATAAAACAACCATGTTTTCTCCAACATCCATATACTCTTTCCTATGAAAGCTAGAAATTGGTCCAATATTGCTTTAAAATCATCCAGTTTATCTTCTAGCCTGAGTGTAACCTTTTCATATGAAACTGCTCTTACAAGGTCTGGCAAAAACTCTTTCATAGATAAATCTTATATATTCTTATAGTGCCCCAGTATCATCCTTTTAGCAATCATTAGGCTAGTGCAGATCCATTTTGATGATGCTTTAGGGATGCATTTAATTCCGAAAATGTCAGACAAAGTACAAACAGAAGGTTCCAAGCATATTTTGCTTCCAATTATTTGGCACTATGGACTAGAATAATTTAACTCTTTTGGATTCAGAGCACATAGATTTTGGCCTGTGTCAAAAGCTAAGCAGACTTTTTGAAGTTTTTGCCAAAAGATGCTCTTGAGTCCATACATTACAAGGCCAGAAAAGACCACTGTGATCATCTAGTGTGACCTCCTATATAATATAGGCCATAGAACTTCCCCCAAATAATTCCTAGCACATATTTGTTAGAAAAAAAATCAAACGATTTAAAAATTGTCAGCGAGGGACAATCCAACATGATACTTGGTAAGTTGGTTGGTTACCGTGACGTTACACTCCATATTCTTCATAGAAATATTGTTATGATATGAATATGGTATAACTAAGATATGTTTTATGCATGATGGATCATGTGAGGTATCACTGGAAAGGTTATGATTTATTGAATGTGATTATCCAAATTTTATGCATGTATCATTTCTGTATCTACAGTTAGGAATGTTGACTATGTAACAATTACAGCTGTGTGTGTACTTGGGAAACACCCACCAGACAGCAGGCCATCAGCCTTGATGGACCATTAGGAAGAAACAATAAGACTTTGAAGATACTAATCTCTTTCCTTCCTGAGAAGCATCCTGGGATGTTGTTTTGACACTACAAGGTCAGGTGGTCATGTCACCTGGTACTAAACACCATCTTGGACTTCTAGTGATTTTCCACTAAAAGGAGGGTGAGGTCAAGACTGGGAAACAAAAGCTTCCCGCCTTATGTAAATTCTATTTAAGGCTGGGGAGCAAGTTGATCTTGGTTCACTCTTCACTGAAACCCCACCCAGTATAACAGCTGAAAAGATCCGAGAAACAAAGACACATGGGTGGGGAGGGAAGTTGATCCCAGGCTGGAAAAGGGATCTGGTCTGTGAATATGGTATCTGAAGATTTAAGCTACAAGCAGGATAGCTAACATTCAGCCAAAAGCAACATTTAGGGTGAGAAATTACTTCTTGAAATCAGTCTCTTTATTGAATATATATCTGAAGATTAGTATGTGTGTTTTGTTTTATTTGCTTAGTAATCTGTTTTGTTCTGTTTGCTAGCCCTTATAATCACTTAAAATCTGCCTTTTGTAGTTAATAAACTCATTTTTGTTTAATATAAAACCCAGTTTCTGCAATTTATACCTGGGGGGAAGAATCACATTGAGGGAGGAGGCAAATTTATGAGCTTACATTGTATAGATTTCTCTACAGCACAAGGCAATATTATTTTGGGTGTACTTTCCAGAGGGAACCGCACTTGAGTGTTGGGCAATTTCCAAGCTGAATCCTCTCACACAGAGCTGACTTCAGTCTGTGTCTGCAGCTAGGTGTGACCTTACCTGTGTGTGTGTGTGCTAGAGAAGGCTTGAGGGCCTGGCACAGCATAAACAGGGTGAGCAAGCCCAGGCTCGTGGAACGGGCGGGCTCAGTGAGACCCCAGAACATCAGGTGGCATCCCAGACAGGGAGTGGGAGGGTCCAACCCGTCACAGTTACCATTCCGGTGCTTACCATTTCCAAAGGCATAACAATTTCCAGAGGAATGACTTCATAGGAAAAGTATCAGAGGGGTAGCCGTGTTAGTCTGGATCTGTAGAAACGACAAAGGGTCCTGTGGCACCTTATAGACTAACAGACGTATTGGAGCGTAAGCTTTCATGGGTGAATACCCGCTTCGTCAGATGCAATTTTTCACAGGAAAAGAGATGCAATCCCAGAGCAGACCATTAGCATAAAACACATGCTAGTTAGATTACATGAGTGGTGTGTTTGGGTGGGTGGGTGACTGGATGGGTGGGTATGTCAACAGATGGATAAAATTAGATTTTGGAAGAAAGTTAGTTTGATATTTTTGCGTGTTATTTTTGCTGATGATGATGCATAATACAGGAAAGGAAGTACATTCCTTAACATCACATTTAATGGAGATAAATGTAAACTGCAGGGGGAATTATGCAAGCACAAGGACACTGGAACTAACAGACCTTCTCTTGTGAAAATTGCAATATAATCATTAATGACAAGTGGTCAGGACCTAATTTTTATGAAACTCTTCCAGCAATACAGTGCCCTCCCTCTTCATCTCTCCCCCAGTGCTGGGGCAATGATTCAGTAATGATCAGTGGGAAGAACGACCACCACTGCCACCTGCATCACTTTCTATAGAGGTCTCCCATCCAAGTACTTATTTTGTTTTGGCCTACGAGAACTGAGGTGGTGTGACCACAAAAGATACTACTATACATTTATTTGGTTTGTTTACAGGAATCAGTGCCATAACCTCCAATAACTTCATTTATGGTCTTTTATTATAAAATATTTCCTGATTCGAAGGATGTGAAATAATTTGTTTGTGATACAACTCTGAGTAATAGGATGAAATTAAGGAAAGGGGAAAAAATAAGCTTTGTATAAGGAAAAACTGGAATGGTTTCTCAAGGAAAGTGTTGGAAGTCCTATTGCTGGAGACTTTTAAAATTAGACTGGAAAAAGCACTAAAAATGTACTGCATGGAACAATAGTAGACTAGCAAGCATATGGGCTAGGTGATCTAAAAGATCTTTTTTCATGTCTAAATGCTATGATTTGGAGCAAGAATACCCAATGTCATTTTTGTGTGTCTTTTACAGACATAAATCTTGATACTCAACACTATCACCCCTCAGAATTAATCTTACTTTAAAAAAAAACAAAGAATGTTTCCACACAAACTTGGCTAACTTAGAGTTAAGATTGTACAAGTATATTTCTCTTCCACTCAATCATTAAAAATTAAGGCAATCCCTATTTAGGGCAATAAAACATGGAAACCAGTCTCATTTCACAGCCCTTACCACTCAAGCTACTCAAACATATTCCTAAATGCCTGACCTCCACAACACATTATTTTAATATCCAACACAAAACCATCACCACCACAGTTAACACATGTAAGTCTCAAAATCACACTTAAACACACAACCTTCACTCTTAACTCAGATTGCTTTCAGTGGTAATAGTAGACTTTTCAAATAAAAACATGTATATTAGTAATACATGTGTGTGTATGTATATATATTACTGAGGTCAGTTAAGGTTGTGTATTTGGATGTGCATGTTAGAAGAGAAAGAGTTTGCTGTTGAGGTGTGTGAGTATGTTTAGGTTTTATGATGGGTAGTCAATTAGTCAATGTGCAAATGTTACCTTAACTGGTAAGCAATGATACAGCGTTCACCTTATGTGGTTGGCACATTACAAATAAAATGACTACTTTCTCAGCAGCTTTAGAGTCCTGCTAGGAGCTGAAACTTTTATTACACAAGCAAACAGAAGTATTCTGTACTAAATACTAATTAAGAACAAAGAGCCTGTAGGAATCTGACTCTGACTCTGAAACATCACATATAGTTTAAAAATAAACTGTCCTGATTTCCTTTTGGCCTAATTTCAAGACGTACTGTACAGGTGGACCTGAGGATAGAGCCAGTCCCTAAAGAAGTACAGTCAGTAGTGACTGTCTAATAAGTATGGAGGTGAGGATCAAACTTGAGTTGTGGTGTATCATCTTCAGAAAGATTGTGCTGCTGAAACCTAAGTGACTGATTGATCAGTCGTGTGAGGTTTTGGCCTCACAAGATTTAATATTAAAGGAGGAAAATATAAGATAAGATGACAGATGGGATATTTTACATCTGTAAGGTGTTGTATCATTATATCTGAATTAATTAAAAGCTATGCTGTGGGAAGGAAGATTATCTTTGAAAGATTTTGGCACTTAATGTGGTGATGTGTTTTTCACTGACAAAAGAAAACTCTGCTTATCACTCTAGGATGAAGTGTTTAAATGATGTCTACAGTTTATTTGGGGGTGAAGCCAAATGAAGACACTGAATTTGTTTTTTAAATAATTCACAGAAGCAAATGAAGATGCTAAATTATGTAACAGTGTGTATGTATTTTTCTTGGCAATAAATTTAGGGGGAAATTGTAAATGGAAAAGTGTTTTGCTTTGAAAATGGAAGGTCTGATTCACAAAAGCCTTCTCTAACATTTTTGTGGGTTTGTTCAGTTTATTGTAACTGTGGCACAAAATCTACAGTTTTGTTTGTATAATCACTTTTAGTTCAGCAACTCTCTAATGAACATGGAGTGCAATTCAGAGCTGTGCGGAGGACCAGCATAAGACGAGCCCATCTCTCCATCTTTTAATTAAAAGGCTCCTCTTAAGCCCTCAGAACCATGCTTAAGTAGGATTTCAGTGGTGCAGAGATTGTACTGGTTCTCTGCAGGGAGTGAAGTCGAGGCATGTTCTGGGCTGTGATTTTAATTTGGGCCCATCTCTAATACAGAAACTCTTGAAACCCTTGAGTTTTAATGGGACTTAATGGGCTACCGAGGCACTTTTTGAAAATTCCCCTTAAATGTGAGAAGGAGTAACTGGCTGCATTGTATTAGTTGGGTACAGTTTGAAGGATATGTGAAGCCCTCATAGCAGGTGAATATGCATTAAGTTATGACATGCCTATGGTGGAAGTTTCTTTCTAACCTCACACAGTTAATGGTTGACTGAAACTTGAAGGTCAATAGCCCTATATTTATATTCTAACTAGTCACTTTGGATGGTATTTTTTACAATTTATATAAATATCTGGAGCCACTGCACCACATCTTTTAGGTTTATTTACACCAGTGTAAGGAGAGTACAAAGCAGGTGACAAACACTACCATTCTGATTTGGTAGCATTTTAAACCCACTTCACACTGGTGTGAATGATCATAGCCAAACTAACTGAGCTAGCCCATTGCAATGGGCATGCACATATGTTAGTGTAGCTGTAACCATTGAGCCAGGGCATAAGAACTGTGCTTCATTGACAATAAACCTGACCGAATTCCTTCGCTGCGAACAGGTCTGTGATTATTGGGCAGTTTGATCAAGGTTTGCTGTGGCAACTATCTGTGCAGAGCAGGGACAGCACACAGAGAGAACACACACACACAGGCAGCTGAACATCTGATAACACTGGTGACCCCGATGTGATTCGAACATGCAGCCTTCTGGCAAGAGGGCCTGAAACACAGGTTATTGCCTTTTGTTGTTCATGTATTTCCTTTTGTCACTTAATTTGTTTCATTTACATTAAATTTTATAATTTTATTATAAAAATAGTAAATAGGAGTATCCTAATGCTCTTCTCAGTATCATTCATTATTTTACATACCATTATTATATCCCCTCTTGTTTGTCTCCTCTCTAAACTAAAGAATTCTAATCATTTTAATCTCTCCTCATATGGAAGTCTTTCTGTGTCTCCAGTCACTTTTGTTGCCTTTCTCTGATCTATTTCTGTCTTTGCTATAACCTTTTTGAGATGGGGTGACCAAAATGGAACACAGTGTTTAAGGTGAGACCTTATCAGTTTAGATAATGGCATTATATTACTTTCAGTATTATTTTCTATCCTTTTCTTAATGCAGTCTAAAGTCTTGTTTGAGTTGTTAACTGCCCCTGTGCATCAGGTGGATATTTTTGAGCTATAATGGCACCTAGGTCTTTTCCCAAAGAGCTCCTGAATTAACTATAAACAATCATTATGCATATGGTTCATTTTGTTCCTTCCAATGTACATTACATGTATTTTTATCTGCCATTTTGTTGTCCAGTCATCTAGCTTTTATGTCCTAATGCTCCTCTACATTCTTAACTAACCCAAACAAGTTATCAACAGTTTTCTACCTTAGTATTTACCTTATCTTCTGGAACATTAACATATTAAATGACACCAATCCTAGTTCAGATCCTTGAGGCAAGGCAATATTCACCTTCCATGTTGAAAATTGACCATTTGTTCCCACTCTGGATATTCTATCTTCAAAACAAGTTTTTAATCTATCAATGAACATAACATTTTTGTCCCATGCCTATTTGGTTTTGTCACTAGTATCCTCTGCGGGACTGTCATAGGATCTTTTTTGGAAGTCCAAATGAATTACATCTATCAGCTCTCCTGTATCAACCATTGTGTTGGTTCTCTTGAATAATCCCCCAAAGCCTAAACAGTGTAATTTCCTTCTACGGAAGCTATGCTGGTTCCTATTGTACAATGCTCATTTGTGAGTTTTATAAATCTCTTTAATTGTCTTTTCAGCTAATTTACCTAATACTAAAATAATGCTCACTGGTCTATAATTACCAGGTTCACCTCTAGTATGTCTTTTAAGGATAGTTTTGATACAAGCGACCCTCCAAACTGCTAGCAAAATAGCTGATTTTAATGAGATATGCTGTATTTTTATTAGCAGTTTAGCCACTTTGCCAGAGATTTTTCAAAGGGATCTAAGTGAATTAGGTACCTAAATGACATTGAACGTCAGTGCCTGTTTGGCACCTAACTCCCTTAGACACCTTTGAAAATCTCAGAGTTCACCCATGAGTTCTTTAGAGTAAGAGCTTCTTCTAGACCAAGAGATGGGCTCTCAGATGGGTTGGCCCACCTCATAAGATGCTGGCACCACAGTATTTATGGTTTGCATACAGAAAATTTCTGCCCCAGATTGACCAACATTCTATTCTGGGGATGAAATCCTGGTTCCATTGAAGTCAATGGGAGTTTTGCCATTGATTTCAATGGGAAGCAGGATTGGGGCCTTATTTATCAAACAGGAAATGCATAAGAGTGCAATTATATCCTCTGCTAGAGGGTTCATATACATAGAAGTTACTTTTGAAAATGTGGCCCTACATTTGTCCTTTCAGTTTGGTTTGCACAATTTTTGTGCAAGCCAAAGCTGCATGTTAGAAA
Organism: Macrochelys suwanniensis; assembly: GCA_033296515.1. Classification (NCBI taxonomy): domain Eukaryota; kingdom Metazoa; phylum Chordata; order Testudines; family Chelydridae; genus Macrochelys; species Macrochelys suwanniensis. The sequence goes on from CM065777.1 coordinate 101,262,348, forward strand.
TTGTGGGCATAACGTGTTTTAGACACAAGCTTGAAGTCCCTTTGAAAATTTGCTCCCACAGTCTCAGTGGGACAATCTTGAATATTTGTCTATATTTGTTTATGCTTCATGAATTAGCTTCCCAAAGCTGTGATTTAGTGTGTAACCACTATATACAGTATTATACTACTGACCTTTTCCCCAGATCCTTGTGATTTCTGACATTTGAAGCCCCAAATTCCACAAAATGTCTTTTATTAAAATAAATGAGGCTTCTAATAAAGTATTTTGCTTTTGAGATGTGAGATGAAAAGAGCTCTTTGTTTCCTAATATTTGAATTTATATTTGTTCTGCTCCAACAGGAGCATATTTTAATTCTCTGCTGTAATCAAGAAGGGATACTCTCAAAAGCACCACATGCATTCATTAGTGACTAAAATCAAGGTTTAAACAGGGACGAAACCGTAAAATGAAATTAAATATTAAAATGCTGAGAAATAACATCAGCTTTACAGTCTTTATTTTAAATATAGATCACAATAACCAAAGTAAACGTATTGCACTGTACATTGGAAATTGACTTAACAAATTGGACAGAATAGCTAATCTATCTAAGGCATTTATAGTGTCGATCAACATAGCATCTAGATGCTGCTGCAATGTTTAGGAATGTTGCTGAATAATATATTGCGCTGACATGCCCAATATCATCAACAAAATGATGAATATGTCTCCTTACTTCCTGAATGTACGTGCAATGGTCTTACAAAAGCATAAAATGTAAATAGACTTCTCTGACTTGTAGCATTTGGTGGGGGCTAGGATCAGCCTAACGCAAATGCAATTTTGGGCCCTGAATTCCTACAATAATGGGGCACTCACAGGCCAACCCAGGACGCGTATAATAGCAGTAAGACCTGAGGGGAGGCAACTCATAAACAAAGTTCCTCTGACTGTCTTTTGGGGCTGGAACCACCTTGGGAGGCTATTTATTAATAAATTAATTCTTTTTCCAGCCCCTCCCCGCCCACACCAGCTTGAATCATAGAATCATAGAATCTCAGGGTTGGAAGGGACCTCAGGAGGTCATCTAATCCAACCCCCTGCTTAAAGCAGGACCAACCCCAACTAAATCATCCCAGCCAGGGGTTTGTCAAGCCTGACCTTAAAAACATCTAAGGAAGGAGATTCCACCACCTCCCTAGGTAACCCATTCCAGTTCTTCACCACCCTACTGGTGAAAAAGTTTTTCCTAATATCCAACCTAAACCTCCTCCTCTGCAACTTGAGACCATTACTCCTTGTTCTGTCATCTTCTACCACTGAGAACAGTCTAGATCCATCCTCTTTGGAACCCCCTTTCAGGTAGTTGAAGGCAGCTATCAAATCCCACCTCATTCTTCTCTTCTGCAGGCTAAACAATCCCAGTTCCCTCAGCCTCTCCTCATAAGTCATATGCTCCAGCCCCCTAATCATTTTTGTTGCCCTCCGCTGGACTCTTTCCAATTTATCCACATCCTTCTTGTAGTGTGGGGCCCAAAACTGGACACAGTACTCCAAATGAGGCCTCACCAGTGCAAAATAGAGGGGAATGATCACGTCCCTCGATCTGCTGGAAATGCCCCTACTCATACAACCCAAAATGCCGTTAGCCTTCTTGGCAACAAGGGCACACTGTTGACTCATATTCAGCTTTTCATCCACTGTAACCCCTAGGTCCTTTTCTGCAGAACTGCTGCCCAGCCACTCGGTTCCTAGTCTGTAGCAGTGCATGGGATTCTTCCATCCTAAGTGCAGGACTCTGCACTTGTCCTTGTTGAATCTCATCAGATTTCTTTTGGTTGAATCTCATCAGATTTCTTTTGACCCAATCCTCTAATTTGTCTAGGTCCCTCTGTATCCTATCCCTACCCTCCAGTGTATCAACCACTCCTCCCAGTTTAGTGTCATCTGCAAACTTGCTAAGGGTGCAGTCCACACCATCTTCCAGATCGTTAATGAAGATATTGAACAAAACCGGCCCAAGCACCGACCCTTGGGGCACTCCACTTGATACCGGCTGCCAACTAGACATGGAGCCATTGATCACTACCCGTTGAGCACGACCATCCAGCCAGTTTTCTATCCACCTTACAGTCCGTTCATCCAGCCCATACTTCTTTAACTTGCTGGCAAGAATACTGTGAGAGACTGTATCAAAAGCTTTGCTAAAGTCAAGAAATACCACATCCACTGCTTTCCCCTCATCCACAGAGCCAGTTATCTCATCATAGAAGGCAATTAGGTTAGTCAGGCATGACTTGCCCTTGGTGAATCCATGCTGACTGTTCCTGATCACTTTCCTCTCCTTTAAGCGGTTCAGAATTGATTCCTTGAGGACCTGTTCCATGATTTTTCCAGGGACTGAGGTGAGACTGACTGGCCTGTAGTTCCCCGGATCTTCCTTCTTCCCTTTTTTAAAGATGGGCACTACATAAGCTTTTTTCCAGTCATCCAGGACCTCCCCAGATTGCCATGATTTTTCAAAGGTAATGGCCAATCGCTCTGCAATCACATCGGCCAACTCCTTTAGCACCCTCGGATGCAGTGCATCCGGCCCCATGGACTTGTGCTCGTCCAGCTTTTCTAAATAGTCCCGAACTACTACTTTCTCCACAGAGGGCTGGTCACCTCCTCCCCATACCGTGCTGCGGAGTGCAGCCGTCTGGGAGCTGACCTTGTCTGTGAAGACAGAGACAAAAAAAGCATTGAGTACACTAGCTTTCTTCACATCCTCTGTCACTAGGTTCCCTCCCTCATTCAGCAAGGGGCCCACACTTTCCTTGAATTTCTTCTTGTTGCTACCATACCTGAAGAAACCCTTCTTGTTACTCCTAACATCTCCGGCTAGCTGCAACTCCAAGTGTGATTTGGCCTTCCTAATTTCACTCCTGCATGCCAATATTAGGGTTGGAAGAGACCTCAGGAGGTCATCTAGTCCAATCCCCTGCTCAAAGCAAGACCAATCCCCAACTAAATCGTCCCAGCCAGAGTTTTGTCAAGCTGGGCCTTAAAAACCTCAAAGGAAGGAGATTCCACCACCTCCCTAGGTAACCCATTCCAGTGCTTCACCACGCTCCTAGTGAAATAGTGTTTCCTAATATCCAACCTAGACCTCCCCAACTGCAACTTGAGACCACTGTTTCTTGTTCTGTCATCTGCCATCACTGAGAACAGCCTAGCTACATCCTCTTTGGAACCCCCCTTCAGGTAGTTGAAGGCTGCTATCAAATCCCCCCTCAGTCTTCTCTTCTTCAGACTAAATAACCCCAGTTTCCTCTGCCTCTCCTCGTAAGATATGTGCCCCAGCCCCCTAATCATTTTTGTTGCCATCCGCTGGACTCTCTCCAATTTGTCCACATCCCTTCTATACTGGTGGGACCAAAACTGGACACAATACTCCAGGTGTGGCCTCACCAGTGCCAAGTAGAGCGGAGTCCCTGCTATCCTAACATCTTCTGGGAGAACTATTTTCAAATTATGCCTTCAATGTCACTTTTGTGATCTCATTGCCTCAAATGATCTTGTACAGCTGGAATCAATTAGAATATAGTAAGCAAGGCCAAGATTTTCAAAAGTGACTAGTGATTTTGAGTGTCTCAATATTTGGCTGCCTCACATGAGATATCTCAATGGGACCTGATTTTTGGAAAGTGCAGAGGGCTCTTTAAGGAAAATCAAGTTGGTCACCCAAAAATGGAGGAATATAGAATTACTAGTCACTTTTGAAAAGGTTGGGTCAATTCTCTAGATAATGCACAAGAAAAAATAGAACAGACTCCATCACATTTGCTCTCTCGGGTGCATTGGTGCTGAAGTATGAACAACAGTAAAAATCAAGAAAATAATTTGTCACTAAAGTAAGCAGTTCTGATGATTCTGAATGCACACAAAACAAATCTACTGAGCAAGCCATGAGCCATTTTTATATAGTCACATTTCAGGGAAGAACTGTATTTTAATGTGGAACATGAAATTGCAATTTAAGTAATACTTTAAAATCCAATTTGGATTTATAATATGTAATGGAAATATCTATTTCTGGGGCCCGCAGTAACAACATCATTGTAAATTTGGAAACCAGTGGTAGCATTTGATCTATCTATCTGAATATCTATCTTACTTAGATCAGCTTTCCAGAGGTAATGAAGAAGATCATTACAATTGTCTGATCTTCTCCATAAGCTTTTTATGGCTCTGATTAAGAGACTTGGCAATATTACGATATGGTTGAAGGGGTAAATTGACTCTGTTGCAATAGCCTTATTAATTAAGTCTGCTAGAAACCTTGATCTTTCTATATTTATATTGTTTGCAAATACTATACATTATTTGAATATGTATGGGCATTTGGCATAGCTTTTTCTTTTAGTCACTGAGTGCAGGGTTTATTGTTGGAAAAACTTTAGAAAATTCCAGACATTTGTATCAGCAAATGGTTTGGATATATTTATCCAAGCTACAATTACTGAACCTATTGAGTTTGGAACACTGGATTGGAAAGCTCTCAGAATGTTTTGCTTCTGGCAAAAGTAAAATATCTAAACTTGGATCTATTAACACTAATATTTTCCACCCTCTTAACAACAACTACAGCAAACAGTACATTGCACCATTCTCATTAAGAAATAATGTATGATAATGCACTAGTGTTCTGTTTTGCCATCTTTGTCCTGTCTGACCATTTTCTGATTGACCATTAGGGCATTTTTGGTGGTTACATACCCATGTTTAAATCCCTCTATTGAACTCATTAAGTGTGACATGTACTAGGTAATTATGGTGAGTAAACAATGGAAAGTGCATATGTGGGATAGTACAAAATGTTTTACTCTATTTAAAAATAATTTTAAAATGCTCTGATCTGATTCTTAGTTACATTAAAGTCACTGTACACTGCTCTGGAAATGTAATATAACTTATACCCATTTTAAGACCCCTTTACACTACCAGGGAGGTCTAAAGTGTCTTAGTGTAAATGAGAATCAGGTTCCCTAGTCTTTAGCTGAATATTAGCACAAGTCTATAATAATCTCTTCCCTCAGTTCTCCTTGTTCTTTCCTCAGTCTGTCTACAAACTTTTCACAAGTACTTTTTAACTTTTACTTGTTTTAGGACAAAACTGATCTGAGAGCATTACAGGTGCTGGAGGTAAGCAAGGAATAAGGTATAGCCCTCCAAAATTACTAGGGAATAAATATTGACCAAACCCAAAGGCAAAGCCTTGTAAGGGGTAGAGAGATGCTATGAGCTGTGCTCTGTACTGAAATCTGGTATTGGTCATCATTCTGAACACCAGCTTCTTGATGCCATGGGTACTGGGTGAGTCATTCTACTGTTTGTTTGAAAAAGTTGTGTTGGGGAGTTTGCTGTATTGTGCCTTAAGTAATGTGCAGTATAAAAGGAACTTGTGTCCTTAGAGTATCTATCCTTTTAATCGTATTCCTGGAAAACTCTTTTGCAACATTTCTAATTTCCACTGCGTACAGCCTGTGGTCCCTGAAAAGTAACTACATAAATCACCAAGGACCCATGTAGACATTCAACCATACAACTGTAGTGCACTTTGTAGAAAGGTATATTTACTACTGTAGTTTCTTTATATACAATATACTGGAATTGCTGTAATTAGTTACAATGTCATTATATAGTATACTTTAAATATGCATGTTATCTGCTTGACTAATTGCAGCAGCTGTTGTCTATTGTATAAACCTTTGTTTTGCATTGCATCAATCCTCAGGGACAAATTCTCATGCAGGACTCCCATCTAATATAGTTAGGTTTGTGTGCTCATAAATAAAGGCAGAATATGGTCCATGGTTCACAAAATGTAGCTGTGCCACTATGAATGTGTTTTAAGAATTTTGAAAAACAGTGACTGCAACTTCATTGTAATCTGTATTAAAATATTATGAGTTGTCTGTCTTGTATTAAGGTCTATATAGAGTTGTACCTTTATATCAGTCAGGGAATAAAGTACATTAATTACATGACTTGAATGGAATGAGTTCAGAGTAGATGACCAAAAATGTGGTATAAACATTTGGAAGTTCTGTTAGAGCAAGAAATTTGAGAGCACAGCATATTCCTGGGACAGAGAATTTGGTAGAAAATGTCTTGTTCAGAGTAAAGGTCTGTGGAAAAAAGCCTCTGATCTCAGAAACTTTCTTCCATCTTTTTTACCCATGGGAGTTTCCAGAACAGGATTTGTTCACCAGCTTTGACACACTCCCACACCCACCAGGTTTTCATATAGTCCATGCAGGCTCCTGGAGGCAGGTCTATATTTCTGCATGTGTTTCTCCCTTTCCCTGTATTTCAAAAGTTTTTGGTAAAGTAATGCAGAATGAGCCAGAAGCATATGCAATTTAATCATTCCCCACCTGCTATGGATATACATTCCACTGTAGTTCCTAAGATGTTTCCTCAAAGTCCTAGAGAGGTATATTTATAATCTAAAAAACAAAAACAAAACACTTTTTGTCAAAAGGTATTTCCATCAGAAAATATTTCTCAGTGAAAAAAATTTTGTGTGTGAAAACATGTCAGTTTAGGAAAAAATATGGCTAAAAACATTAGAAAAATCATTTTGAATATATTAATATTCTGTTCTGACACTTTCAGAATTGACAGGTTCAATTTTTTGTTTTGAAATGACTTTTTGTTTTGAAATTTAATGTATTGAATATATAATATAGAAATGAAAAAAAATCAAAATGAAATGCTTTGAATTTATCCAAATGAATCATTGGATTAATCTGAAATGATTTTTTTCAGAATTTTGTTTTACACAAAAGAATTTGCTGGGTGGAAAGTCCATTTTATAACTAGCTCTAGTGTTTATTTCTCTCAAATACATAAATACTAAAATATTTCATAAAATCAAAAGTAATCTGGTAAATAAAGGCTCATATATTATGACACACACTATTTAATTAATCTCATGCATACTGTATGCAAATATTCCATTAAAAAACATTAGTCTTCATAGCATGTTACAACTGTGTTTTTTAAATTAAGGTTTCAACCAGCTGCACAGAATACACATTATTTGAATGCAGTCAGAACTGATGGCTCCATCTTCTCTTTCCTTATGAATTATTTGTATCAAACCTAGCACTGACATAGACTTTAGCAGCCAGCATCAGTCATTCTGAAAGCCAGTCAGATGAAGAAAATTCTCCTTATCTTGAGGGAGTGAACATTTTCACATTTCCTTCAGTGATTTATAAATGAATCATTTTATTGATTTAATTACTTCAGAGTAAATTATAATGAAGTCCCTTTCCCCCCCTCAAAAAAAACCCTAAATGCAAGCCATGTGTACAAAGAAGTCCGATGCTTCCTATTTTAAAAATAATGTTCTTATGCTTTATACAGAACAATAATGCCCTGAAACAAAAAATATAATATGTACAGTACTTAACCAAATCAAAAGGGGTAGGACAATTATTTTTTATAGTACAAATGAGACTAAAAAATTGACAGCATGTGAATTGAACAGTTCATTCAAATGATTAATCCAAATGAGACAGAAATATACCTAATAGATATGAACATCATAGACATGGCTGATTTCTCTGTGGGCATCATGTTATGAAGAGACTAAGGTTTGCTCTCTGTCAAATTTTGCTTTCTTCCTCAATGGTTGTTTTTTCTGTCATTTTGACTTTTGGGACCATCCTTCACCCTGCAAGTGAGAGCCGTAGATTTTACAATGCATTTTAAATTCTCCCACACTGACATCTATTAAGTCTTCTTATTTGAGAAATGAGCTGGCAGCTTGTAAGTGTAATAACAAGTAAAATAAATGAGCCTCACTCCACAGACTGTAACTGGCCTTTGGAAAGTCTGCTGTTTTCAATATGGGAACTCATACAAGAAACAAAATCATTCTCAATTCTTGTAAGGTCAATGGTATTTCAAAATGAATTATCCAGTCTCTCATTTCTTGTTCAGGAAAAAGATTCCCACTAAAGTTAATTGAAATCAGATTTTATCAGTTTGATTCTACTAGACCTAAACTCCAAAGAGTTACAGGGAATTTAAAATGTATATTCACTGCTGTTAAAGTGAAGTGATCCACCCAGTAGCTGCACATAACTCCCATGGGCAGTAATGGAAGTTGCATGTATGTGTTGAAGGGAAAATGGATCCCTAAAAAAATCACACTATATATAAAATAAATATGAATAAATTCCAGTATATTTGGAGAACAACTAAGAATTCCCAAAACACATAATTGTCTTAAGTTCAAAATGCAGATAAGATGCTCAGTATCATGTGTGCTATGCAATCCAAATTGTTTCACCAAAATGAGTCTCTAAGAAGTTATGAATATTTTTCTTCAAATAGAACAATCAGTCTCTAATAAATAGTTAATCAGTTCTGTTTCTATCTAATAGTAACCAGTGGTAAATATATATACTAGAAAGTTTTTATTACATTCTTATGTCAAAATGCCAGAACTTGGTAATGGTCTCTTTTATTGTAATTTTTGGCTGATATCAAACTGTATTTCAGTTACGGAAAACTCCCCAAAATATGTTTGCTACTAACTATTCGTTAAACCAGTGACACTAGTCTAATATTTCTTGAACTTACTTAGCATATTATAAAAAATAGGCAATCTTCAGTGAAACAAGCATAAGTACTGAATCTGAACCATTGGCAAATGATCATTCTTCAATGATGAAAGAGACAGCTTCGGGGATAGAAGAGGTGGGTTTCTATATAATGTGGATTTAGAGACTTAATCTTTTGAATTTTCTCCTCTCAACAGTGGTAAAGAGACAGTATTTTTATTTCTTTTCTAGATGAACTTTTAGCATCGGACAGGGTAGCTTCTGCATTATGTCAATAAACAATCTCTAGAAAACAGTACTGACTCAGACTGTTCAGTGGATGGAAGGCAAAGCTCAAAACATGTAGCCTTAGTTCACTGCCTGTTGGTTACAGATAGGGCCTAGTCTTTTGCAATTCTGCGAGACCCAAGGTGGCCCTCTGGTTACTGCTAGAGGGACAGTCTGTTGGTATTGAAAGACTAGCGCAGTATTTTCCCCATCACTGAGTGGTCAGTTAGCTTCCAGACATAATATTATATAATTAGACCTGGTAGAGTTATTTACTGCAAATAATTTATCCAAAGATCTAGACTCTTTTTTCTGTTTACAAATTGTTTATGAAGAGGTCCCAAATTTACAAGTGTGCTCTTTCTATGCACTCATTTGTCAAATAGTTTGTGTGAAAAAATTTTAACTGATGGTTTGCTTACCAATAGGTTGTAATGTGTATTCACTCTTCATTATTTATGCAATATGATTGCTCAGTCACCTAAATCACATAGGGTTGCTTCTGTTCCCTGATTGGACAATCTAAACTTTAGGAGGTATCTCTTGCTTTGTTTGTAAACATTAGTAATAGTTCCCTTCTATGGTGTGAATAATTACGAGTTTTTAATTTAAATGGTCATGAGAACATTTTGTTGTGAGTACTTTGGCAATGCTGTAGTATTTGATATATCTTTGCTTTCCACAAATATCCAAATGAATACAAACTTGCTCAACCAAATGTTTCAGGTAAAAGGAAGGGTGTGAATAGCAGCACAAGGGGAAATGTTGGGTTTTATTTGCAAGAATGTTCACAAATACTTTTGTGCTGTGTTCACCCAGCTGTCTATACAACAGGAACAGCTTCATTTTTAGAGGGATCCCTCTCCTACCAAATTGCTTTGAACTCTGCTTCCTATTGGAAACCATACTGAAATATTAAAAATGACACTAAAACGATAAAACAATCTCTTAAAATTCAAAAGAAATAAATGTGTTAAATACTCGGAGGGAGACCATTAAAGGAAAAAGGGGTAAACAGGTATGAGGGAAAGGTAATAAAGGTTACCCTAATAGGAGTCATCTTTAAAAATGTATCTGGATGTTTAAAAAGAGAATTTTAAGGCATTTTTGAAAAAGGAGGTTGATGGGTGTCTAAGGGGAACAAATTCCATCAGAGAAAAGCCCTGATTGCTTGCCAATCTAAAGCAAATTGTGAGATTCCTAGAAGGCATCTGGTGTGGGAACACATATTGATAATCATCCTACATCAATAAGGGGTTCAGCCACCAGTAGTTCCAGCTTAAACTCAATAAACACTATTCAACGCTCAATCAACAACAATCAATACCTGTCAGGAATGGTCTAGATCTGGGTGGGGAAATTGCATGCAGGGCCATGAATGTAGGGCTGGGGCAGGAGGTTGGGGTGCGGGAGGGATTGCGGGGTATGGGAGGGGCTCAGGGCAAGGTGTTGAGGTGCAGGAGGGGTGTGGCAGGGGGCTCAGGGCAGGGGGTTGGGGTGCAATATTTTAAAATTCTGCAAAATTCTGCAAATGTTATTTGCCAAAATAACACAATATAATCACACTAGTTCCAAATATTTTGGTAATTTATTTCAAAATACCTGTCAACAAATATGTCAGTAACAATACATACACACAGAAAAATTCCCCCAGGACTAGAGAGTTAAAGAAACCCCTACAACAACCCAGTTCCTGTTTCTCCGCCCCCTTGCCCGCAGAGCCCAGTTGTAGACCTGCCCCAGAGCCCATCCACTCACACCCCACACCCCCAGAGCCCAGCTGCTGCCACCCCCAGCCCGGATACTCACACTCCCTACTCCCCAGAGGCCAGCTGCTGCCCCCTCGGCCCAGACACTCACACCCCCTACCCTCCTACAGCCCAGGGATCCAGAGAGAGAAACATCCTGATGCTGGGTCCTGGGCTTGCACAGAGTTTCCTGCACACTGCCACCTCCTTCCTTCAGGGAGTGCTGGGAACTGCAACTTCTGGGAACCCTCCAGATCCCTTGTCCTCCCTCCGGCATTGTCTTCTATTTGCAAGCTGAGCTCTGCTGGGTCCAGCGGTGCCCAGTGGTGGGCAGCAGCACTGCAGCCCATTTCTGTAGGGGGGGAAAGGAAATTCTGCATGCACAACATTAGTTTCTGCAAAATTCTGCATTGTGCAGTGGTGCAGAATTTCCCCAGAAGTAATTGCCATGCCTGTAGGTATGCTGCCCTGTAACCACTCAACGGTATAACAAACCACCTGGAACCAGTGACTCTGGATTGCGGGAGGAAGGTGGAAATGTATTCCATTCACAAATCTAGTCCATTTTAATTAAAGGTAGACCATATAGTCCATGGGTGACAAAATCATTTGTCCCAATTCAATTTGAGGTTTGAAATTTTGTCCAGAAATGTTTCGGGGTGGGCAGAGTGAGGGAGTGGAAGGGGGATGGCTGTGAAGTTCTGTGTGTTTGCATGAAGCCATAAGAAGCTAAATCACATGGAAGCTAATGCATCATCCTGTTGATTCCCTCAGATTTCTGTCCCAATCCCGGGTGCTGATAGCTGAAGCAGGAACTCCAGATAGGTAGTCACATTTGGGGAAAGGACATATTTTGCAGTGCCACCTTGGTATCTGACCAACTCACTCCACTCACAGATGTGCTGTTCAGTCACTATATTTTTGAATACTTTGGTTGCATACACTGCAGGTTTCCCACAGGCAGCTTGGAATAACGTCTCACTTTGCCAATCGGGCACCAGAAGAACTTTATGTCTTCCAATATGTGGAAGTGCTGAAATGATAGAAAAGATTTTGTAGCGCGGCCACTGACACCCGCACCTTCACTGCCTCCTAAAACCAACTTCTGCAATTTTTATAAAACAAAAACAAAAAAAACCCAAGTTTTGAATTTATAACTTACCATTGTCTCTGCACTTCTTTTGCTGCTATTAACCAGGCTGTTTCTAGGGAACTTCTGTGGCCTGAAGCATCTTTCTCACAATATATTGAAGTTGAGTTTGGAAAAATAACATTTTATATCTTTGAAATTCCTCAAAGATTATTTCTGTGCTCCTGCAGTGAGCTATTGAGACAATAACCCTCTATGTCTTGTCCTATTCCTAGACCTCTCCTTGCTGCAGTACCTGAACAGCTTGCCTAAGCTGCAGCTGATGCCTGGCCCAACGTACCTTCATGGACGGTTTCAAGAAGAAGCATTTCCTCGATGAGCTTTTGGTTGAAGTTCTGGGATATGGTTGGTATGACTTGGGTCTGTGTGCTGCTGTTGTTGAGACCAGACCCCCAGGTTTGATCCTGGGTTAGAAAATTCTTAATGTAAGGTTAGCAATCAGTGTAGATACTTAAGCCCTTGGTTCTCCAATCCAGAATCAACTGATTCAAGTTCCAGTAACCCTGATCTTATATTGCAGTTTAGACATACCCTACATGTAAACATCTAAATCTTGCCACATTTTATGTAAAAATTTTCATGGGAATCCCCCATAACTCTTTGGGTAAATGAAACCAGTCAGCTTAATGCATGTATCAGCTTGACTGCTATCCAGTTTGCAATTATACCCTATGGCCACCTTTCTAAAAAGTAAAAAGAAAATAAGAAAGAAAGAAATACTTGTGGCACCTTAGAGACTAACAAATTTATTTCAGCATAAGCTTTCGTGGGTTAGAACCCACTTCATCGGCTGCATCGGGTGAAGTGGGTTCTAACCCACGAAAGCTTATGCTGAAATAAATTTGTTAGTCTCTAAGGTGCCACAAGTATTTCTTTCTTTCTTATTTTCTTTTTGCTGACACAGACTAACACGGCTACTACACTGTAACCTTTCTAAAAAGTGCCTCCAGAAAAATAATTAGCATTAGATAAACATTAATAACACTCCAATTTAGAATCCCATCAGTTTGAACATGTTAAATGTATAATTTGCTACATTTATTCAAAATTTACACTTCATGGGCAAAATCCTGGCCCCTCTGAAGTCAATGGGAGTTTTGCCATTGATATCAACGGGGTCAGGATTTTAATAGATTCCTAGATTATAAAGTCATAAGAGACTATTGTGATCATCTACTCTGACCTCCTTTGTAACACAGACCATAGTACTTCCCTGATTAATTCCTGTTTGAAGTAGAGCACCTTGTTTAGAAAAAAAAATTCCAATCTTGATTGTAAAAGTTGCCAGTGATGGAGAACTCACCATAACTGTTGGCAAGTTGTTCCAATGATTAATTATCCTGTGATGGGGTTTACAGACCGCACACTAAACCAGGGCAAAACACAAAACAGTACTGAGCAACAGGGACCCCCATCATGCTGCGGCTTCAGGGCATGCTCCTGGTGGAAAGATCATTTAAAAGGGCACTGGTAGCCCAGTGGATGTGGGGGAAGTAGATGTAGACTGCACCAAGAAGTAAGACTGATGCCTGGAGCTGTGAAAGGAGTGGCTACAGCATTGTCAAGGCTAATCTGGAAGTGGTACTCCCAGTCCCCACCTCCGTCCCCATTTTGGGAGTTGGAAACTCACAAGAGACTGACAAATAAGACATTCTGCCACTGGAAGACTAAGTGGATACTCCTAAATCTGTGGTCATGCCCCATATGGAGGAGCAACAGCCTGGAAGGAAGGGACCCAGGGAGGAATATAACTTAGGGTGCAGCAATGAGTGGCCCGTACATTTCAACACCCTTCTAGGGGCCCTGGGTTGATACCTATTCTCAAACTCCACTGGCGTGGAGCTGGGCATGGAATGCGAGTGCCTAGTGGACCATTTTGGTAAGAAGAATTGGTGTTGTGGGATGAACCGACCACCAGGTTAAGGCACCCGATGCCAACGCTCATCAAACCCCAGAAAAGGTGTTGGTTGATATAGACAGCAGGACAGTGGCCATGGAAGTTGGAATCTGCTAAGGAGTGTGTAACAACTCACCTGCCGAATCAACTAGCCCTGAAAATGGATGGCGCTGGAGTGTTGGGCCCATACCCAGCCATTGCCGGCAATGAGAGCTGTGGGGGGCTATGCCATGATGAGTAGGAGGACCGTTGTGGTGTGCCTTGAAGCCTAGGGTGAGGGCTCAGGTGAAGCCGCCGCAGGTGCAGATCTTGGTGGTAGTAGCAAAAATTCAAATGAGAACTTTGAAGGCCGAAGTGGAGAAGGGTTCACTGTGAACAGCAATTGAACGTGGGTCAGTCGGTCCTAAGAGCTAGGCGAGCACCATTCTGAAGGGACCGGCGATGGCCTCCGTTGCCCTCAGCCAACGGAAAAGGGAGTCAGGTTCAGATCCCCATATCCCTTATCTCTGCTGTGACCGAACCCTAAGGGGAGTGGAAGGAACACTCAGGAGGGATTGAGGCTGCCATATATATGACCCAGCCAGGGTCCCCTCTTGAACAGCCATGCTGGAAAGAAATGTGGAGCCACTGTCTGACCAGAAGGCCAGCTGGATAGCTCACTGACCTGCTGCATACCTTTGTGTTACAAATTTGTGTTATTTCCAGTCTGAATTTGTCTAGCTTCAACTATTAGCCATTGGATCTTGTTGTACCTTTGTCTGCTAGATTGAAGAGCCCATTATTAATTTTTTGTTCCCCGTGTACCTACTGATAGACTTTAATCAAGTCACCCCTTAACCTTCTCTTTGTTAAAATAAATTTAAGAGATTGAGATCCTGGAGTCTCTCTCTATAATTCACATTTTCTAATCCTTTAATCATTCTTGTGGCTCTTCTCTGAACCCTTTCCAATTTATCAACATCCTTCTTGAACTGAGGACATCAGAACTGGACACAGTATTCCAATAGCCTTTACACCAGTCCCAAAGACAGAGGTAGTATAACTTCCCCATTCCTACTCAATATTCCCCTCACTATGCATCCAAGTATCACGTCAGCTCTTTTGACCATAGTGTCATATCTGGCAGTTTATATTCAGCTGATTATCCACCATGACCTCCAACTCTTTCACAGCATCATTGCTTCCCAAGATAGAGTCCCTCATCCTGTAAGGATGGCCTAGGTTCTTTGTTCCTAAATGCAAAACTTTACATTTGACTGTATTAAAATGCATATTGTTTGATTGTGCCTATTTTACTGAGTAATCCAGATCACACTGTAACCAGATCACTGTCCCCTTCATTATTTACCATTCACCCAATCTTTGTGTTTGCAAACTTTATCTGTGATGATTTTGTTTTCTTCTATGTCATTGATAGAAATGTTAAATAGCATAGGGCTAAGCACTGATTTTTGCTGGACCTCACTAGAAATACACCCACTTGAAACACACACACATTTCTAATTACATTTTGAGACCTGTCGTTTAGCTAGTTTTTAATCTATTTAATACAGAAATATAGAACATAAATATGTATTGAACATTTCTGCCTTTTCTGTATTATTATATAAAATTCTACCATTTCTAGCTAGTAATGGACTAATACCATTGTTAGGATTCTTTTTGTTCCTAATATACTTTTAAAAACTCATTATTTGTATTACAGTAATATTTACGAGGCCTCCATTGTGTTAGACACTGTCTCTCTTATTGTCCTTAACTCTGCTGGCCATTGGTTTCTCCTTGTGTCCTTGTGCTTCCCTAATCTATTTTGTACACTTCGGGTTTATATTCATTACAATCAACTTCACCTTTCTTCTATTTATTTATATTTGTCTTTGAAATTTTTATACCTGTCTTTACTTTCCCTTTAAGCAAGGTTGCTGTTTTTTAAAACCAGTGAAGCCTTCTTTCTCAATTGCCAGATTATGGCTTTTTCAGCATCTAATAAAGTGTTCTTAAACAGATCCCAACTATCATGCACATTTTTCTGTTTAAACTTGTGTCCCATTATTTGTTTGTTTGCAGATAGGAAAGTACTCATGCAGCATTCCAAAAAGTGCTCTAATCCTATTCCGTGCCCAAGAATGAGATTGTGCATCTGTAGCCACACAAGTGGAGGAGTCTGCATATGCAGATCTGATTGCAGGATCCATCTCCAAGGTATCAGAAGCATTGGTACCAGCGGTTCTGGGGCTGTTGTACACATTTTATCTTTGGTGCTATTAGAACTCTCTTTCAGTGGAGTTGCTATTCATACACTCTGTGAACATAAGTTAGTGAATTGGTCAAACTGACCTTTATTTGCTTTGAATACATTTCAAACTGCTAAAGGGGTAATTCACAAACTGTTTGCTTTGACGATTCATATAACATGGAAATAGCATGCATGGTATTACTAGTCTCTAAGGTCACACAATATCATATCTATTTTCTTATTGGATGAGTGAAGCATTCTAAACAAGAGACTAAAGAACACTGAATAATCAGCCTTGCACCTCTGGGGAAATTCTCAGCATTGTAATAATTTGAGCTAAAGTTTTTGAAAGTTTGTGGATTTGTGAACATTTTTCAGGAGCACCTAGAAAGGATGTGAACATTCATATGATCCCACAAAACCATGGCATAGTCACAAAAATATTCACAAATTAGTTTTCATTCTCTTCACAACACCCTTAAACTATTATGGTTTATTTTATAGATCACCAAGAGTAGAAACAGACTGGAAAGATCTTTGTCTGCTTTGGTATTTTCCAATATGGTTTGAGCTATTCATTTTCTCATTGAGCTATGGTTTTAGCTACTCATTCACTCATTTTCAAACTGTTTTGTTATTTATTTAGTACTGAACATGGCAGTGTCTATACACCCCACACATAAATGGTCCTCTCTTTTGTGGCAAATGCAATGAAATATTTTGTAAGCTCTTACCCAACAGACCAACAAAAAATGACGGCCTAGTAGAGATGGTCTTTAAAGGTTGAACAAAAGGATACTGGAAACCTCAGGGATGATGTAAACATGTTCGAAGAGTGTGGCATATTAGATTTTGTTCTTAGTGCAGATTTCATTGTATTAATATAACTCATAACTCAGAAGAAAATAGAAGGTTTGCATCCTGTAATGACTTCCTGGCGGGGCTGAACATACTGTTTTTCCTTGATTTGTCTTTGTGTTTCTCACAAAATTACAACAGACTAGGACCATAGTGTTCTTATTGATTGTTGATGTTTGACAGAGCTGCCGAATTTCAGTGGCTTTTGTATACATCTTCAATTTATCACTCAGGTAGATAGTGCCCAGGTGCATACAACTTTACACAACTACATTTGTTTAATGTTTCCTGCCTGTGACAGCATTTATTTGATTAGCATTAGAAACAGGCCTATGCCTTCGTGCCAAAGATAAAGATAAAGATAGTTCTTTCTCTTTGAGAACTAGCTGCTGTTTATACAGTAGCTTCAGATAACTGAGGTGCTGAGGCAGGCCAGTATACCCTGCTTGCAAACCCTCCTCAAACAGAGACACCTCTCCTGGCTTGGGCATGTGTGCCGAATGAATGATGGGTGCATCCCAAAAGACATCTTCTATGGTGAACTGGCACCTGGAAAAAGACCCAAAGGATGCCCAAAATTGCATTTAATTGTGTGCAAGTGACCTCAAAGAAATGGACATGGATGTGGACAACTGGAAAGATCTCACTCGGGACCTTTGGAAACAAGAGCTCAACACAGGTCTCCAGAGTTACTATAAGAAGCACTCCAGTTTAGCAGAGGAGAAAAGAGCTCACAGAAGGTGGAGCCCAAAGGCTCAAAACATCACCTTTGAATGTGACAGCTATGGCAGCGATTGTCTCTCTCGAGTGAGTCTCTTCAGCCACAGCCACGGCTGCCATAAAACCAATTGAGAAAATCCTTTACCTCTCAGGGGAACACATCCATGGTCTCTCGAGACTGAAGGATGGCTATTAGTGCTAGCTCTATCATAGGGCTAGTCTACACTTACCGGTTGGATTGGAGACGTCGGATCGATCTTCCGGGTTTGATTTATCGCGTCTTGTCTAGACGCGATAAATCGAACCAGGAAGTGCTCCCCCGTCGACGCCGGTAATCCAGCTCACCGCGAGGAGTAAGCGCTGTCGACGGGGGAGCCTGCGCGCCGCGTGTGGACCACAGGTAAGTTCGAACTAAGAGACTTCGACTTCAGCTACATTATTAATGTAGCTGAAGTTGCGTATCTTAGGGCTGGTCTACACTAACCCCCCCGTCGAACTAAGATACGCAACTTCAGCTACGTTAATAACGTAGCTGAAGTCGAAGTCTCTTAGTTCGAACTTACCTGTGGTCCACACGCGGCGCGCAGGCTCCCTCGTCGACAGCGCTTACTCCTCGCAGCAAGCTGGATTACTGGCGTCGACGGGGGAGCACTTCCTGGTTCGATTTATTGCGTCTAGACAAGACGCGATAAATCGAACCCAGAAGATTGATCCGACGCCTCCGATCCAGCCGGTAAGTGTAGACTAGCCCTTAGTTCGACAGTGGGGGTTAGTGTAGACCAGCCCTTAGGCACCAGTCCTCATTAAGGTTATAGAGTAAAACAAATTTGAAGATCCTAGGTCAAGGTTGGGATATTCAAAAGAGAAAATTACAGGAGTTAGGCATCTAACGCCCATTGACTTTCTGCACCCTTAGCTGCCTTCTGAAAATCCCATCCTGAGTTATTTCATGCATGGCAAACCAAAACAAGGGAAGAAATAAAAGGGCAGGAAAATTTTCCAGCAACAAATATCTTGTTCTGCATTTTTTTAATCTCTAATTTCCCAAAGTATTGTCTAATTTACCACAGACTTTTCAGAAATACTCTACAACATGTCAAATTTCAGATGGACAAAAAGCCACAGTCTTAACTATATGAAGAGATTGGTACCTCCCCAACATACTTGGGAAACTCCAGCACCAAATATAACACCAACTTTGCTTCTTTCAGTCTTTTTTTTTTTTTTCCAAATATTCAGAGATGATAGCTCAGGGGAAAAGGATAGTTTCTGATGTTGGTGTTCAAGGAGACTGGAATGCTGAGCTCTGCCTTTTAAATAATTAAAACGATCAGTTTAGCATTTACATGTATAGCAGTTACCATTAAAAAGTCAACATTTCTTAACAGTTCCCAGGGTTCTCTCCTAGTCTAAGAATGGAGGGAGTGGGGAAGGGCACTGGTATCTCATACACTACTGTTGGCAAAGACTGATTTCTTTTCTTTTTAAAGCAGCATAGAAGATTTTAAACAAATGAGCATGTTGGGGAGGAAAATCTTTCCTGGAAGCAGATTATATGTAATCAAGCAGCAGGTTTTGCCACTGTAATTTAATTTTGCTAATAAGCGCTAATAATTAGGAATATAACTTTTGAAAGACAGTAAAATGGAAATCGATTTCTTTTTTCTATTTTTGCCTAAACATTGTTTTGCGCTCTGGAGACAGAGCAATCTGTATGGCTAAGGATGCCTTGGTAAAAGTGTGGGAAATTGCTTTGAGTTTTCTCAGTGGAAGAAGCAAGCTGACTGCCAGAATTCAGAGCAAAACAAAGGCTCTAATTGTACTTGCAAAGAGAGGTGCGTGGAGCCACTGGGAATAATATCCGACTTTGTTTTATGAGCCCTCCAACATGTTCTCTCAGCCTTGTCATATGATCACCAGCATGCTGAATGGGATAGGCATGCCATTTGGCTTTTGGGACTGACCAATTACTTGCACACTAAAGAAGAGTGCAGATAGACAGCTGACACATAAGTAGAGCCACAGTCGCACAATAAACAGAACACATCCTTAGTTTGGAGAACAGAGGGGCTTGTTAAATATGAACGCCAGTGGTGAATGGTTAGGCTTAAAAGAAAAAATCTAGCCTAACAGCCATGTTTGCCTCTCCACTGTTCTCTGCAGCCTCCATTGTATCTTTTTCTCTCTGTAGCCAAATGACCTCTAAACCTTGCAAACAGCACACAGAGCTTTTTTCTTCCTTCTCTGTGTAGACTATTATCCTTTCATCTTGAAAGGTCACTGAGTATCAGTTGAAGAAATATACCACTTAGCGTTGAGTGTTCTCTCTGTTTGAAGTGATTTGCCTGTTTGTTTTATAAATGGGGGGGTCTGTCTACAAACAAATTGAAAATTAGTTAATCGCCTTTTCCAGGCAGTGTACTGTAGGTGCTGCGCCATAAGGAGAACAGGTTAATCCTAAAACAGATTGAAATACTTCATCAGCTGCAGCCACACACAGCTCAGTGACTCAGTGCAGCGATGAGGCGGTTGGGCATTCTGAGTGAACATAGTTCTAATCTTCAAATGCTGGTGTTCTCACAGCTGCTCATTCTTCCCAGTTTTGCAGTAACTAATATACTGCACTAAAATGAGTTTTTTTTATCCCAAAGAGCTTGCTAGATCGCGGGATGCACATATGCATATTTCAAGCCCCATGATGGTGAGTCTAGACAAGTCAGAAAAAAAGCATTATAGTTACCA